>CM061063.1:17003819-19648819 GCA_030762895.1 Sophora flavescens | reverse complement strand
TGACAAACTTAGATCTCGGAATTGTTCCAATAATTCCCGCTCTTTAACCATCATCACTGATGCGTGAATTGACTTCCTACTCAAGGCATCAGTCACTACATTCGCCTTTCCAGGGTGATACTGTAGTTGAAAGCCATAATCCTTCAAGAATTCGAACCAACGTCTCTGGCGCATATTCAACTCTTTCTGATTAAACATGTACTTCAAGCTCTTATGGTCACTAAAAACATTAAAAGTAGCCCCGTACAAGTAATGTCTCCAGATTTTTAGAGCAAAGACCACAACAGCCAGTTCTAAATCGTGCGTCGGATAGTTCCTCTCATGAATATTCAACTTCCTCGAAGCATAAGCTACAACTTTCCGATTTTGCATCAGCACACAACCCAAACCTTGATGTGAAGCATCACAGTAAACCTCAAAAGATTCCTTGGGATCAGGTAGGATCAATACTAGTGAGGTTGCCAACCTCCTTTTCAGCTCTTAGAAGCTTCTCTCACAGGCTTCTGTCCACACGAACGCTTGGTCCTTACGAGTCAACTGGGTGAGAGGTCCTACAATCTTGGAAAATCCCTCAATGAACCTCCTGTAGTAGTCAGCCAACCCACAAAACTACAGAATTCTGTTGCCGTTGTTGATCTTTCCCATTCCAAAACAGCCTCGACCTTCGTCGGATCCACAGCGATTCCTTCGCGGGATATTTCGTGACCCAAGAATTGAACTTGATCCAACCAAAACTCACACTTCTCTGGTTTCGCATAGGGCTACTTCTCTCTCAGGATCTGAAGAACAATGCTAAGGTGTTCAGCATGAGTCTCCTTGTCCGGAGAATAGATCAGAATGTCATCAATGAAGACGACTACGAACTGATCCAAAAAGGGATGAAAGTTCCTATTCATATTGTCCATGAATATAGCAGGTGCATTCATCACTCCAAACGGCATCACCAAATACTCATAATGCCCATCGCGTGTTCGAAACACTGTCTTAGGAACATCTTCTGCTTTTACTCGTATTTGGTGGTATCCTGACCGCAGATGTATCTTTGAAAACACTGCCACGCCACGTAACTGATCCATAAGATCATATATCCTTGGAAGAGGATATTTGTTTTTAATCGTGACTTTGTTTAACTGACGAAAGTCCACACACAGCCTAGCAGTTCCATCTTTCTTATTTACTAGCAGGACTGGAGATCCCCACGGTGACACACTAGGTCGTATAAACTATTTCCTCATCATCTCCTCAAGTTGGTCCTTCAAGGTTTCTAACTCTGATGGCGACATGCGATATGGTGCCATGGATATTGGTCTAGTGCCTGGAATCAGATCAATCACAAACTCGATCTCCCGAACAGGTGGTAATCCAGGTACATCCTCAGGGAAAACCTCCAAAAACTCTCGAATGACAGGTACGGATTCCAAGTCAAACTCGCTCTCGACGTCCAAGGAAAACAACAACATGTAACCTTGAGCTGCTTCTTTCAAAGAAGCTCTTACCTGACTAGCAGATAAAAATCCAGAAATCTCATCCCTAAAGATTAAGGTTTTCTGAGCACAATCTATTAGGATATGGTTGAAAGATAACCAATCCATGCCTAAGATTACATCTAACTGTACTAAAGGCAAACAGATCAAGTTTACAAGGAAATGCTATTCTGAACGATGATAGGACAGTTTAAGCAAACAGAATTAACAGTCACAGGTTCAACAGTTGGGGTAGAAACAATCAGATTATATGGCAAGGAAGAAACAGGCAAGTCTAGAATCTTCACACGATCCATAGAAATAAAAGAATGAGTTGCGCCTGAATCGAAAAGTACAGACAAGAGATTACCAGCAATGTCGCACTTACCTTGCACAAGATCAGCGGAGTTTGATGCCTCAGCACCACTCATGGTATACACTCTTCCCTTAATGGTTGGCTTGTTTACTCTGGCATGGTTGACAGAATGCTCCCTCTTCGGTGCATGACACTCCTTTGCCAAGTGTCCCACGCGGTCACAGTTGTTACACTTGTAATCCTTCTTCGGGCAAGCATTGACCAGGTGGCTCAGATCTCCACACCTGAAACATCTCCTTTCTTGGCCTTGATCATTGTTTCTCTGGACTTCACTTCCTGTCCCCAAAACATTGGGACGAGCTTGTTGTTTCTGGTTGTAGCTAGATGACTGGTGATATGGCTTCCTCTGGTTCTGCTTCCATTTTGAATTCCGGCCTTGATTCTGGCTCTAAGGACGAACAGGTCCTCCTGTGCTTCCCTTGTTATCCCTTCCTCTGTGCATCATCTCAATTTTCCGGCACTTCTCCACTAGTGTTTGGAAGCTCCTGATCTCCAACAGCAATATCGATTCTTTAATCTCGAAGCACAGACCGGCTTCAAACTGCTCACACTTCCATTCCTCACTGGGATTGTCTTGAAAGAAACGGAAATACTTGGCAAGGGATTCAAACCTCGCCGCATACTCCCCTACTGTCAGGTCCCGCTGAATCAGCCTCATGAACTCCTGCTCCTTCTGTTTCTGGGCACTCTGGGGAAAGTATTTGTCTAGAAACTTGCCACGAAATACTCCTCAGGTGATCGCCTGGTGCTCAGCCTCCAACAACTTCCTGGTACCCTTCCACCAGTACCCAGCAACGCCCACTAGCTGGAACATGGAATAGGGTACCTTAGATTCCTCTGGAGTGTGTACCAGATCGAAGATCTTCTCTAGATCCTGAATCCAAAGATCATCCTTTATTGGATCCACGTCTCCATCAAACTTCGATGGATTCTGACGTTGGAAAGCATCCAGATGCCTTCCCTCTACAACTTGTTATGCCCTCTATTGCTTATGTTGGTTCTGGACAGAACCATTAGCCGTCTGAAGAGCTATGGCAGCAGCCACGTCAGTCAGCGCTTGGGCAACGGAATCCATTCCTCCGTAGCCTGGTCCACGTCCACGAGCACCTCTCTGGTTCATACTGACCTATACCACACAAGCAGTCATATAACAGCCAGAAAAGGGATGTGAACCACGGGTTATCACATATTACCTCAAAGAAGTAATTCAAACAGCATCCAGACAGAGAAAAACACAACTTCAACACAACATACCTAAACCCAAACCTTCCCGAAAGACTCGACTAGCTTTGATACCAACTAATGCGACACCCTAAAACCCGGCATCACATGGTTACCCGTTGCCGAAAAAAACTTATTTAAAACACTGGTTGCCTTCGGAAAAATAACCTTTTATATAAGGTTACTGAAAAAGGGTACTCATTTTTTTTTGTTAAAAGCAGTTAAGAAAAGGTGATGAACACTGAGAACATGAAAATCAACATAACACATATAATTATAACTGTCCCACTTGGGATCTTAGGTTTGATTACAAGACAGGCCTTGTCGAACTGGCCAACATATGCTAAAACAGCTACTGAAGAAACAGGTAAAAAGAAAACATCAAACCGAGAATAGGGAACTGGGTACAAGACTCAAAAGATGGCTCTAAAAGCCTAGGGACTATTGGGACAACTCCAAAAGCCAACGAACGATCTACCAATGCCTCCTACATGCAGAGTGACCACATACACTACCCTCAGACGAGATATCAGATGCCGGATCAATAACGTCATCGCCATCGTCGACAGGGACGTCGTCATCACCGGGATCCTACGGATGGTACTCTGGCTCCTCCTCCTCCTCGTCCTCGACCTCTATCAACTCAAAAGGTTCTTCCTCAGGATCCTCTTCGGGATCCTCCTCCATTGGATCCTCCGCATGCGGTTCAACTAGATCAAAATGCTCATGAAGGAGTCCGGTGCCTTGGAGCGTATGAAGGTAGTACCATGGAGGTGGAAGCGTCACAGTCCTCGTCTCGACGGTATGAATCCTTCGTACGGGCACTCTGTTAGCCTTCGTCTCGGTAGTCGTGACTGGTCCTCGAAACGTCGCGGTCGTCGTACCCTCATGTATAGTCCAGTTCCCTGCTGTCCCAGCATGATTGATGAGTGTGACTTCACCTCATATTTCCTTGACATTTTGCATGCATTTTCATATAGTTTAGGCGTATTTTATGTGATTATTTGTTAGTTTTTTTTAATCTTGGAACGGGTAAGGTGGTTTTGTGGTGCTTGTGTGCAGGAATCGAAGATTAAATTGCTCAGGATCAGTTGTGTTGGAGCTGGCATGAAGATGGAGCTTGGAAGGCAAGGAAATGTGGCAAACAGAACTAATCACGGCCTAGCCGTGATGGCCATCACGGCCATGATCGAGTAGAGCTGAAAAGAAATAATGGAAAAGTCAAAACTGGTCACGGCCAGGCCGTGATGCCCATCACGGTCGTGACATGTCAACTGAGCCAGACCCTCACAGGCAGAATTGATCACGGCCAGGCCGTGATGGTGGTCACGGCCGTGACAGACCATTCAGTGAAGCAACCTCCAGGGCAGAATCTGTCACGGCCAGGCCGTGATGGCCATCACGACCGTGACGCGCAATCTATGGATCTTTAGAAATTGATTTGATCTGGTTTTTGTATTGGCTTGGGATTCAAGTTACCCCAGATTATAAATAGCCCTCTAGGGCTATAAACTGATCACTTTTGGGACTGCTAACCTTAGGCAAAATTAGGATTCTTCTTCTTCCTATCAATCTCTTCTCTCCTCTAGGATTTTCTCTTTATGTTATTTTTAATCAAGCTTGCTACAATCATGGCAATGCTTGAGTAGTAATCTTGTTTCTAGGAATTGGGTCTCTGCCCAAGATTTGTTTATGGTGATGAATTGATGTTTGATTTCTTGTTAATTTTAATTTTTGCTTAGATTTGATCCCTATTGTTTTAATTACTCGTAAATTCGGTGGCCACTTATTTGAGTGTCATAGATACACTAAGGACGAACATAGAGGTGAACTTAGGTATCGGATCTATAGGAATCAAACTTAGGACTTAAATCACGAGAGTTAGAAGTGGTCCTTCGAGGGTTCACAAATTGTCACAAAACTCAAAGGGTTCGATTTAAATTCAATTACCACGAGAGTAGGGATTGATTTAATTGGGCACGGTTTTTGTAACCCGAGAGGGAGCATTAACTAATCTAGGATAAATTCGCCTTCAAAGCAAATTTTGGTAATTAACAAGGAGAGTAGTCAATTTAGTAACATAAGCAGTTTTGTGGTATCCCAATTCCTGGAAATCCCTTTTGAATTTGAAAAACCCTATTTGAATTGCTTTCCTATTTTGTTTAATTGCAATTTTAAATTTGATTATTACTTGATTCCGATTTCAAAAACCAAATCTTATTCTAGTTCAGTGAAATCAATTTAACAACTAATTGTTATTTAAGATCACGGTCTCTGTGGTTCGATCTCTTTTTATTACTTGACGACGAAGTCGTTCACTTGCGGATTCGAGGCCCTTCCATCAAGGTTTTGGCGCCGTTGCCAGGGACTGTGTTTTCTTGAATTTCAATTTAATTTTTAAATTCATTTTTCTGGACATTTTTTTATTTTATTTTTTTATTTATTTCTTTTTCTTTTTCTAGAGTATCTATCTCTCTGCCATAGGTATTTTTCTCTTTTGTGCAAAGATCCCTAAGTCTTGGAAACCTTATTGAAGTTGACCCCGAGATCGAAATGACCTTTCATAGACGTAGGAGACTACAAAGACAAACAGAGAGAGAGAGGTTGATTCCCATTCCACTCATGGCAAATCTACCGGATACCAAACCACTGAAGGACTACGCAGCCCCAAATGCTAGGGGTTTGCAAACTGGGATTGCTAGACCATAAATTGAGGCGGAGAACTACACTATACTGCCTCAGTTAATTAGCATGATCAAGCAACATCAGTTTGGAGGATTACCCTCGGAGGACCCGACTGATCATGTGGAGACATTCTTGGAATTCACCGATGTAATAAGGATTCAAGGTGCCCCGATCGATGCTATACGCTTGAGGTTATTCCCCTCCTCTCTGACTGGAAAGGCGAAAGCTTGGTTGAAGCAAGTACCCGCTAATACGTTGTCAACTTGGGACCAACTAGAGCAGGTATTCTTGGAGAAATTCTTCCCTCCATCCAAGACTGTTTACCTACGGACTCAGATCACCGGCTTCTTCCAAAAGGACGGAGAATGCTTATCCGAAGCTTGGGATCGTTACAAGGGATTGATAGAGTCTTGCCCACTTCATGGATTCGAGAGGTGGTTGTTAGTGCATACCTTCTACAACGGACTGGATTACTCATCAAAGGTGTTGCTTGACTCAGCAGCTGGTGGAGCATTTATGAATAGACCTCTGACTGAAGCGTTCAATATCATTGAAAACGTAGCCACCAACTATCACCGATGGGGTTCGGAAAGAGGTAATAACCCGAAAAAGCTTTTGGGGGGTAAGTTCGAAATGAATAGTACTAATTTGATTATGTCTAAATTCGACTCATTAAATAAACGCTTTGATAAGTTTGAAAAGGCTCACGTGAGTTCAATCGGTGCTACTAATGTTGTTTGTGAGATTTGTGGAATGCAGGGACATGACATAATGGAGTGCCCAGATGGTATCACTCCAGAGTCCGGTGCTTCGGGGGAACAAGTGAACTATTGTCACAATTTCTAAGACACGAACCCGAAGCTACCAAATTATGCTCCCCCAAATACCTACAACCAGAGGAAGAGTAATCCTTATCTTTCCTACGGGAACTACAACAACACGTTGAACCACGAATTCCAAGAAGGGCAAGGTAATAGGAAACCCGCATCGGGGTATCCTCAGGTACAAAAGTCTAAACTCGAGTCTCTTATGGAAAATTTTGTTGCTACTCAAACTAAGCAGAATGAAGAATTTAGGCAATAAGGTAGGGCAGTTAATGAGGCAATAAAAGAATTAACATCTAAGGTAGATAACTTAGCCATCCATAACAAGATGTTAGAAACTCAAATTGCCCAATAAGCGGGAAATTCAATGAGGCAACCGGGTAAATTTCCTAGACAACCTGAGGTGAACCCAAATAATGAATAGTGTAAAGCTGTGAGTCTAAGGAGTGGTAAGAAACTTGAGAATCCTGAGGCTAAAGGGGAGAGTGATAACAAGAGTGTAGCTGAGGAGGAGGAACCTACTAAGACACAACCCTTAGGAGAGGAAGAGCCTAGTGAAAAAGTGTCTAAGTATGTCCCTCCACCACCTTACCAACCTCCGATACCTTTTCCTCAAAGGTTGGCTAAGGCCAAGTTAGATAAGCAATTTGGAAAATTTCTAGAGATCCTTAAGAAATTGTACATTAATGTACCCTTCACTGAGGCATTACAACGAATGCCGACATATGCTAAATTTATTAAGGATATCTTGTCAAATAAGAGAAAGCTAGAGGACTATGAAACTGTGGCTTTAATTGAGGAGTGCAGTGCTTTAATTCAAAATAAATTACCTCATAAATTGAAAGATCCAGGTAGTTTCTCTATTCCTTGCTTAATTGGTAACACAAGTTTTGATAAAGCTCTTTGTGATTTGGGGGCTAGTGTTAGTCTTATGCCCCTCTCTGTTTGCAAGAAGTTGGAGATGGGTGAACAAAAACCCACAACAATCTCCCTTCAATTGGCGGATCGGTCAGTCAAATTCCCTATAGGCATCTTGGAGGATGTTCCTATTAGAGTGGGTAAATTTTTCATTCCTGCGGATATTGTGGTACTTGAAATGGAAGAGGATTCCCAAATCTCCATTATTCTTGGTAGGCCTTTCTTGGCTACCGCAGGGGCAATTATTGATGTTAAAAATGGAAAATTGACTTTAACCGTGGGTGATGATAAAGTTGAATTTGATTTAGCTAAATCTATTAAACACCCTTCTTTTGAAGATTCTTGTTGCAGGGTTGACTTAATGCACCAAGTGGTGAAAGAAGAATCCACACAAGCTTGTGTTGATGACCCGTTAGAAATGTGTTTGATTGGTGGAGACTTAAATGCTCATGGAGGAGAAGTAAGGAATTATGCCCGCTTTCTGGAGGCTAGTCCAGAAATTTCTCCTAACAAAACAAAGAAAGAGAAACTTGAGTTGACACCAAAGAGTAAGGATCTGAAAGATGAAGAAGCCCCTAAGGTAGAACTAAAACCTCTTCCCTCCACATTGAGGTATGAATTTCTCGGTCCTAACTCTTCCTATCCGGTAATTGTGAATGCTAGCTTGAATGAGTTGGAAATTGAGAAATTGCTTAGGGAGCTTAGAATGCATAGAAAAGTGATAGGATATACAATTGATGATATTAAAGGCATAATCCTTCTTTTTGCATGCTACGCATTTTAATGGAAGATGAGCATAAACCATCCATTGAGCATCAACGTAGGTTGAACCCTAATATGAAAGAAGTGGTTAAGAAAGAAGTGCTCAAGTTGTTAGATGCGGGGTTATTTATCCAATCTCCGATAGTGAATGGGTTAGTCCGGTGCATGTGGTTCCTAAAAAAGGAGGGATGACTGTTATTCAAAATGAAAATAATGAACTAATCCCTACTAGGACGGTAACCGGTTGGAGAATGTGCATCTATTATAGGAAGCTAAAAAAGGCAACAAGGAAAGATCACTTCCCTCTCCCATTTGTTGATCAAATGCTTGAAAGGTTAGCTAGGCATTCATACTTTTGTTACTTGGATGGATATTCCGGTTTTCATCAAATTCCCATACATCATAGTGATCAAGAAAAGACCACGTTTACTTGTCCCTATGGCACTTTTTCCTATAGAAGAATGCCTTTTGGGCTATGTAATGCACCGGCTACTTTTCAAAGATGCATGACTGCAATTTTTCTGAATTTATTGAAAACATCGTGGAGGTTTTTATGGATGATTTTTCTGTTTATGGAACTACCTTTGATGACTATTTAACAAATTTGTCTAAGATTTTGCAGCAATATGAAGAAACCAATTTGGTATTGAATTGGGAAAAATGCCATTTTATGGTAAAAGAAGGTATAGTGCTTGGGCACTTGATTTCTGGTAGAGGTATTGAGGTGGATAGGACCAAAATAGATGTTATTAAAAATTTTCCCCCACTGGTAAATGTGAAAGGAGTTAGAAGTTTCTTGGAACACGCCGGGTTCTACCGGCGCTTCATCAAAGATTTTTCAAAAATTTCTAAACCCTTATCTAACCTATTAATGAAAGATGTTCCATTTGATTTTAATGAGGAATGTTTGAGTGCATTTTATAGGTTGAAGGAAGCTTTGACCACCGCTCCCATTTTTCAAACACTAGATTGGAATGAGCCATTTGAAGTAATGTGTGATGCTAGAGACTACGCCGTTGGAGCGGTGTTGGGACAAAGGATAGACAAGAAGGTTCATGCAATATACTATGCAAGCAAAACTCTAGATGGAGCTCAAGCCAATTATGCCACAACTGAGAAAGAGTAGCTTGCGGTTGTCTTTGCATTCGAGAAATTCAGATCATACCTTGTGGGGTTTAAAGTCATAGTGTACACGGACCACTCCGTACTAAAGCACCTCATGACTAAGAAAGAAGCAAAGCCAAGACTCATCCGATGGATTCTCCTTCTGCAAGAATTTGACTTGGAGATTCGGGACCGGAAAGGGACAGAGAACTTGGTTGCGGACCACTTATCTAGACTTGAACCATTAGAACATGAGAAGGACAACTTGCCGATAGATGATTCTTTCTCCGGTGAGCAACTGTTCGCCATCTTGGGAGAGAATGCTCCATGGTATGCGGACTTTGTGAATTATTTTGTATGTGGGATTCTACCACCAGAGTTTAATTATCAACAAAAGAAGAAGTTCTTTTCTGATCTCAAGAACTACGTGTGGGATGAGCCTTACATTTTCCGCAAGTGTGCGGATAGCATTTTACAGAAGGTGTATTTCGGAAGCCAAGGTTCCAAGTATCTTGAGTTGTTGTCATTCTTCATCTTACGGGGGACATGCTAGTGCCTTGAAGACAGCAGCAAAAGTACTTCAAGCTGGTTTCTATTGGCCTCATTGCTGCGCTGTCGCCACGCGCCAAAAAGAACGAGCGTTTACAAAATAATGTAGATAGGGAAGCGACAACTCGAGTATCGTCTCTCAAGGACTCTTAGGTGTTGTCGTTATTAACAAAAAAATCAGTTTTGGGGGTTTTGGGTAATTGAAATAAAATAAAGAAAACAAAATAAAAACAGAGTAAGAAAACAAAGCAGTTTAAAATATTATCAAATAAACTAAAGAACGATTACCCTACTGTTCTCGGTTTCCTACTATCATTGGTTCATATAAATCCAAGCCCTAAGCAGATTCTAATCCCCTCCCAGTTGTAGCAACAATTAACAACGCAATCACTACTACGGATGTATGTTCCTATTCCCGAAATAACAAACGGGGTTAAGCTCTCATGAACAAACGAACATGAACGAACACACGCGAAATAACAAACGCGATTAATTATAGAAACATAGCATCACCGAAATGAATCAACACAACACTATACACTCCTGAAATAACAAACAGAAATGTATAGCATGGCATTGAAAAGAGAAAAGCAAATGAAAACAGGAATCACAAAACCTCAAATGTAAATGGAAACCAATCCCAGTAGATTAATCTAGGAGACTAGCTCTCCATTACAAAAAGGAAAACAAAAGAAAAGACAAGAAAATAAACTACTGACTAACTAGCTACTCTGACTAAAACTAGCCAGCCACCAGCCAACTGACTAGCCAATAGCCCAGCCAACCATTCAGTTCTGTCTAAAACTGACTTATATACAACTTCTGGACTACGCGGACTCGCGAGGCGAGCACACATTCGCGAGGCGAATAATGCGAACAGTCTGCAACTTTTGATCTTCTCGCGAGGCGAGCATATCATTCGCGAGGCGAGCCTCTTCAGATTCCAAACTGTAACGCCCGTGAACTTTCACACGGGTAAACCGTGATGCTTTCTGACTTCCAAGGCTGGATTACTCGCGAGGCGAGTCATGTTTCGCGGGGCGAGACAGAATGGTTGGCAATTTCTGGAACAGTCACCTTCTTGTTCGTGAGGCGAATGAACTTTGGCGTGGCGAGACATTCCAGAATTATTCCTTTTTATTACCTGAAAACAAGAAATAACAGTAAGTACTTTATTCGACTCTAAATTAGCTAAATTAACCTAAAAACACTTTACAGACTCAAAATACTGCTTAAGGACAATCAAGTCTAATTTGGGTGAAAATGATATAAAATTAGCACAAAGCCATGGTTTTTATTAGTTAGAAAACCAGTCAACCAGAGGCTCATCACTCATATTTTCAGAGATGCCCGAATGTTCGTGCTTGCTTGTGATCCATGTCAAAGAACGGGGAACATCTCTAAGAAGAATGAAATGCCACTCAACACTATGCTAGAAGTAGAGATATTTGATGTTTGGGGAGTTGACTACATGGGACCCTTTCCTTCCTCTTGCAACAATAAGTTCATTATTGCAGCCGTTGATTACGTCTCTAAATGGGTGGAAGCCATTCCTTCCCCAACAAGTGATGCAGGACCCGTAATCAAACTATTCAAGAAGGTGATTTTTCCAAGGTTTGGAATTCCAAGGGCAGTCATTAGTGATGGAGGATCGCACTTCATTGAAAAACAATTTGAAAAACTCCTACTCAAATATGGAGTCACTCATAGGGTTACTACACCTTACCACCCTCAGACAAGTGGTCAAGTCGAGGTTTCCAATCGAGAGATAAAGAGCATTCTGGAGAAGACTGTTTCAGGTTCGAGAAAGGACTGGTCCTTAAAGCTTGATGATGCTCTTTGGGCTTACCGCATGTCTTACAAGACTCCTATTGGGATGACCCCCTTTAGACTTATTTATGGTAAGCCATGTCACTTACCAGTCAAGCTTGAGCATAAGGCGTTGTGGGCTATTAAGATGCTAAACTTTGATATAAAAGCCGTTGGGGAAAAGAGAATCCTTCAACTTCAGGAACTTGATGAGCTAAGATTGGATGCTTATGAGTCCGTACGATCTTACAAGGAGAGAACAAAGATGTGGCATGATAAGCATATCCTTCGTAGAGAATTCCATGAAGGAGAACTAGTGCTACTCTACGACTCGAGGTTGCAGTTATTCCCAGGAAAGCTCAAATCTAGATGGTCCGGACCATTTAAATTAATGAAAGTATTTCTGTATGGTGCCGTCGAGGTTTGGAACCAGGAACGTGGAACATTCAAGGTCAATGGACAGAGACTGAAACACTACCTTGGAGAACATCCACTTGAGCAGGAGGTTGCGATTTCCCTCCTCGATCCAACATTGAAGGATTGAAAGGACTATGGTCAAGCTTAGGATCGTAAATAAGCACTTCTTGGGAGGCAACCCAAACTTTCTTTCCCTACTTAGTTTGTTTTTGAATTTAGTTTTTGAATAATCAAGAAGAATTAGAGAAGAAAGATCATAAATTAATGGATTTGCCAAGTGTTTTCAGGTCAGGAAGGCATGAAGAGTGAAAAGGGCATGGAAAAAAGGTCAGAATCAATCACGCCCAGGCCATGACATGGGTCATGGCCGTGATGAGTCAGCAGCTGAAATTCAGACAGTATCACGGCCCAGCCGTGATTGCCATCATGGGCGTGACAAGAAGGCCCCAGAAGATCAGAGTCCATCACGGCCAGACCGTGATATCCATCACGGCCGTGATGTAAAGACCAAAAAGTCAGGAAGGATCACGGTCGTGACAGGCCAGCTAAATCAGAACAGATTCCATCACGGGCCAGCCGTGATACGCATCACGCCCGTGAAGAATGATTTGCCAGACACAACGCGTCACGGCCTGCCCGTGATGAGGGTCACGGCCGTGACACGCGTTTTGCTCTGATTTTTAAACCGAAAACCCCATCCCCTCTGTTCACAAACCCCTAACTCTCTTCATATTCTCCACTTTCTCTCCACCTCTATAGCCACCAAGCTCTCTCCCCTTCCTTCCAACTCCTCCATTTCCTTCACCTCACATTCTTAGACGCAAACCCCCTCAACCCAAACCCACCATCTTCTTCTTCATCCACTCATCTTCTTCTTCTTCCTCTCACAACCTCCATAATACCCATTCACCCAAAAATATTAAAATCTCACATCCCCCATTACACCCATACCCAACCAACCTTACTCCCTTGCTCCCTAGACCTCACCCAACAAAACCCATAAGTCAAATCCTTCAATTTTGGGCAATATCAAAAAGTCCCAATTTTGAAACCCTAACCCCTAAAAATCCGAATTTCAGAAACAGTGAAGAAGGGGATTGTGGATTTTGGTGCTCTGAGATCATGGCAAGCAAACGACAAAGGGCAACCGAAGCCTCACGCCCTTGCACCAGAGGAAGCAGGAACCCAGGTACTCTGACTCCTCTAACTCTGAGACTGATGAACATGTTTCAAGGATAATGCTCAACAAGAAAGATTCAATGCTTTGAAAAATAGGAAGATAGTCCAAACAAAATATCTTGATGATGCATGTATAGACACCCTAGGCCTGACTGTTGACATCAATTGGATATTAGAAAGCATAGGGTAGAGCGAGTTTGCTCGCACTAGATACCTTGCATTTGCTGGCCCTACTCTGGAGTTCTTAAGCTCTCTGAATGCAGAAATTCTCCAAGGGCCGCATTGCCAAGAGGGACGGGTAACATTCCGGCTCTTCAACCAGGACTTTGTACTAACCCTAGCTGAGTTTAATGAGATTTTTTGGTTTACCAGTAGGGGGTGACAGAAGATACCCCTTAGGGTTTAGTGCACACAGTTTCTGGTCAATAATTGACTATGAAGGCAGGAGTTTTGACCCTCGGACATCCAAGTCCACAGCCTTTGCTAACCCAAGTATAAGATATATGCATAGGGTCATAGCCAACACCCTGTTTGGCCGTGGAGAGAGTGATGGATCCGTCCGCCAGGATGAGGTCTTTATACTATGGGCCATGCTCCACCCTGAGAGCAACGTGGACACATGGTCATTTTTGGCTAGGCATCTCTTAAAGGTCGCCAAGAGTTCGAGTGGCATTATTGTCATTGATGGCTTGATGATAAGCCTCTGGCTTATCTAGTTTTACGACTAGATGAACTAGGGTTTATGTGCCAATCAGTCGTGTTCAATCTCGTTTTCGCCCAAATTTACCTTGTTTTGTTCCTAAGTTGGACTTTGACTCGTTTTGCGTCTTTTGTGTAGTTTTTAGCGTATTTTGGATAGAATTATGCTTTTGGTTGCTTTTGGTGTTTTCAGGTCAATAAGTGAAGCTCCGGGAGTCAAGGAAAGTCAAGAAGCAGTGGAAAAAGCACTTCTGGAGATGTTCGCCTCGCGAGTGTATTCTCGCCTCGCGAGCCTGGACATGAGATAAAGCAGGAACAGTCATCACTCTGGCTCGCCCCGCGAACAGTATGCTCGCCTCGCGAATCATGAAGACCTGGAAGTCAGAGACCATCACGGCCTAGCCGTGATGAAGGTCATAGCCTAGAATTGAATCTCGCCCCGCGAAAGAATCTCTCGCCTCGCGAGAGTCTGAAGACCCTGGAAGACAGAGACCATCACGGCCTAGCCGTGATGTAGGTCACGGCTGTGACAGATTGAAGTTGGAAGACTCGCCCCGCGAACACACTCTCGCCTCGCGAAAATCCAAATTTGAATGCGCGCCAAAACTAAAATTCGCGTCGCGAGGATAAGCTCGCCCCGCGAGCGGGTGAGAAACAGAATCCTTATTTAAAGGCTGTTTCAGATCAGAAGAGAAGGAGGTTTTTCCACTTGTTTTAGATCAGAGTTACGAATCCTTGTCTTCTCTGGAGCTGCGTCTCCCTTTTTCTTGTTTTATTTTATTTTGGAGATTATGTCGGATTGTTTGTGCGTCGTCACGGGCATGAGGAACTAATCCCCTCGTTCGAGGGATCAATGAAGCCACCCATGGCGGTGTAGTGTTCTTGTGATGTATGTTTTTCTCCCCTTCTCTTATGAATGTTTTCCAATTCTGTTTTGATTGCGTTGATCATATGTATTGCGTGATTAACTAGTTAAACGTGTTTGAGGCCGATCGGCGATTCGCGTTTTAGAACTTGGATTGGAATCACTAATCGAATAATGAGCACGACAGTGGATTTAGGAGATTAGTACAACCTTATATGGAACAAGAATTAATCAAATTCGAGATTAGGGTTATGAGACCTAGTAAGTAATTAATCCAATCGTCGAATACGTCCTATTGAGCACGACAGTGGATATAGGAGAAATTGGGGGTCCCGGTTGACATTATAATTGAACTTAGGGAGGAATTCATCATCACTTGGGTACTATACATGATTGGGTAGGTGGATTTGAGACCTTGGACATTTTAATTTCAGATTCTTAGCTAATTATTTTATTAGATTTGTTAATTTGAATTCCATCCTATGCTCTCTCCCTCAACCACCTTCTGTAACTTGACCAAACGTATCGGATTTCCCGCGGATTAGTTGAATTGGTAGCCCAATCCCTGAGTTCGACCTCGGTAATTACTTACCGTGTTTCTTTTATTACTTGCGACGACCCGGTACACTTGCCGGCGTCACAACAAGTTTTTGGCGCCATTGCCGGGGATTGGCACACAAATTTTCCTAATTTTTAGGAAACTTGATTGTTTGGTTAAGCTAATTTTTATTTTATTTTCTATTATTTTATTTTTATTCACCATTATCTCTCTCTACTTCTTTGATTCCACTTGGTCTTGCCTTGTTTTGTATGGGAGGTACACGAAGGAATGCTTCCGGGTTGCGAATATTGTAATGGGAACCATGACACTTGGAGTTGTCCGTTCTACTTCTCTCAAGAATATGTGGAACCATGGCATAATTTCTATGACAGCGTGCCCCAGAACAACTATCAGAGTCAGAATCGGTATTGGGGTGATATGAGTAGAGACCATCCGGATTTCGCTTGGAGTAATGCTGACGATGGTCTAGCCTGGCAACCACAACCTCAACAAAATTGGCAACAACAACCTCAACAGAATGGTGGAAGACAACCTTGGGAGTTGGCTTTTGAGAAGTTGAGTGCGACACTTGAGAAAGTGTCAATCAATACAAACGCAGCCATTGACAAGTTGGCAACTCATACAGGGATGGCACTTCAGAATCTAGAGATGCAGATTGCCCAGCTTACAAAGCAACTAAAGGAGCCTCTCCCAGACACTCTCCCAGGTGATACCGAGAACCACCCTAAGAGCCAATGTGATGCCACAACAACTAGAAGCAGTGGGGTGTTGGGATCTAATAGGGATGCAACTAGTTCTCAGGAAGTTGAGGAATAACTACCACATGTTGAGGAAGAGCAACCTGAGGAAGAGGAGTTGGCAAGGGACAAGGCACAGGAGCAAGAGGGTAGAGATCAAAATACAGATAAGGGGGTAGTGGAATCCACCATGCTTGCCAAGCAACCTGACATTACTGCATTGGATAACTATGTTGGCTTACATGCATGTGTGGACATTGGTAAGTTAGACCCTCCCACTTGTCTGGCACACTTCCTCGTGAAAACACAATTTGACCCAAGAGGAAGTGAGTGCATAACTGAAGAGGTCAATGGAGTCTTCACACACTGGCTGGGTGGAGTTGTGGAAAGAGTAGTATTGCTTCTGCGATTGCCACTTCACAAACCATGGGATCCGGGTGGAGGATCTCCCATGATAAGCATCTCTTGGCCCTTGTGCCACAGGCTATGGGATCCAGGTGGATGCGACTTGAGTCAGGCTCGGGACGTTAAACAAGCGCTTCTTGGGAGGCAACCCAAGCTAGGTATCCTTTATTTTTAGTTTTTGTCATTTTCATATATATAAAAAAAAGCTTTATTCGCCACGCGAATCCACAGTGGCCGCGCGAGACAGAAGCCCTGAATCTCAGAGGCTTGCTCATGTTTCTGTCTCGCGTCGCGAGGGCTTATTTCGCCTCGCGATTCTGGGCATCATCAGCTGCTGGAATTCCAGATTCGCCTCGCGAGTTGCTACTCGCCTCGCGATTCTGGAAAGTGTGAAAACAATTTTTCCAGATTCGCCTCACGAGTGGTCTCTCGCCTCGCGAATCTGCACTTAAGGTTTTTATTTGCAGGAGTTCTTGCAGGATGATATGCAACAGAAGGGAGCCCGTGAGACCAATTGGATGAGGAAGCAGACCATAAGAACTTCATCAGGGAGCACCCTCTCCTTTCCTCACCTTTGTTTTTGTGTTTGCTTTTTGTTTTGTTTTTGTTTGTCACTCTTGAATAATTTGAGAAGATCAAGAGTTGTTGTATGAATGTCGTGTCGGCAAGCTTGTTGGATTTTGATTAAATTGAGCATAGATTGATTGCATGAATTATATTGACCATCGATGATTTCCCCCTAGGTTCTGAAATTAGAAAATTGATCCCCACTTAAAAATTGAAAATTGAACTTTGAGAATTTTATTGTGATTACTTGATTTATGATAAGTTTGGGGTGAGGGGGTGCGCACACTAGGAATCGTATCTCGGTCAAACAATTTGCAAAATGTCCAGGTGAGGATTTGAGCCTCCAACTCTGTTTTTGAATGTGTGAATCACTGTTAAGTTGCACTTTCCCGAATTTGCTTGAATCTCTTTATGGTTTGCATGTTTATGTGTTGCATCAAATGATTTAGGCAATTTTATTTGAAAAACTACTTGGCCTAAAAAGAACCATCCCGAATGCATGTTCCCTAGTTAGCCACATTGAGCCTAATTAGCCTATTGTTTCTTGATGACCCTATATTACAAGCCGAAAATCTGAAAAAACCATGTTAACCCGATCTTAGGATTAGGAGAGCATGGAAATGAGCAAGAGAAAGGTTGTGAGAAACTAAGTTTGGGGTGGCTACAAGGTGATGTGCCATATTGGGGTGAGAAAAAGAAAAATAAAGGTTGAAACCCAAGGCAAAAAAAAAAAAGAGAAAAATATTTGCCAAAGGAAAAGGGGCAGAACAAAAAGATTAACAAGGAAAAGGCGTAGTCACCCGAGGCAAAAAGAAAAATGGAAAAAGGAATTAGAGTGGAATATATGTCAAATTCTCATGCTCTCTTAGTTCCTAGGGACTTAAGCCTAGTATCCTTGTATATCCTACCCTGAGCCAGGCCCCATTACAACCTTTAAAAGACCTTCTGATGTTGCATACATGTTTACATGGGAACTACTTTTGAGATGAAAATCAAATTCATGGGAAGTGCTCTTGATAAGTGAAATTGAGTGAAAAAGTTGAAAGCCTTGACGAATTGAGCGAATGAGTGAAATTTTACATACCCTTGTGAGGAAGGCAGTTGTTTGAAATTGGTGATCTTCCTTTTGTGTATGACCCTGATCCTCAACTTAGACTAATGATTGCATGAATGATGAGGTTCTCAATTGTTTAAAGTAAATGAATGTGGGGATTACGTTAATGTAGGGGGGAGATCATTGGAGAAAAACTGTTTTGATTGCATGAAATTTGTGCGAAATCGATTGATTCCTTTAGGCTTGCCAAGTCTTGAGTCCTTTTTGAGTTTTAAGCTTGCTTGGGGACAAGCAAGGTTTAAGTTTGGGGTGTTTTGATAACCCTCTGGCTTATCTAGTTTTACGACTAGATGAACTAGGGTTTATGTGCCAATCAGTCGAGTTCAATCTCGTTTTTGCCCAAATTTACCTTGTTTTGTTCCTAAGTTGGACTTTGACTCATTTTGCGTCTTTTGTGTAGTTTTTAGCGTATTTTGGATAGAATTATGCTTTTGTTTGCTTTTGGTGTTTTCAGGTCAATAAGTGAAGCTCCGGGAGTCAAGGAAAGTCAAGAAGCAGTGGAAAAAGCACTTCTGGAGATGCTCGCCTTGCGAGTGTATTCTCGCCTCGCGAGCCTGGACATAAGATAAAGCAGGAACAATCATCACTCTGGCTCGCCCCGCGAACAGTATGCTCGCCTCGCGAATCATGAAGACCTGGAAGTCAGAGACCATCACGGCCTAGCCGTGATGAAGGTCACATCCTAGAATTGAATCTCGCCCCGCGAAAGAATCTCTCGCCTCGCGAGAGTCTGAAGACCCTGGAAGACAGAGACCATCACGGCCTAGCCGTGATGTAGGTCACGACTGTGACAGATTGAAGTTGGAAGACTCGCCCCGCGAACACACTCTCGCCTCGCGAAAATCCAAACTTGAATGCGCGCCAAAACTAAAATTCGCGTCGCGAGGATAAGCTCGCCCCGCGAGCGGGTGAGAAACAGAATCCTTATTTAAAGGCTGTTTCAGATCAGAAGAGAAGGAGGTTTTTCCACTTGTTTTAGATCAGAGTTACGAATCCTTGTCTTCTCTGGAGCTACGTCTCCCTTTTTCTTGTTTTATTTTATTTTGGAGATTATGTCGGATTGTTTGTGCGTCGTCACGGGCATGAGGAACTAATCCCCTCGTCCGAGGGATCAATGAAGCCACCCATGGCGGTGTAGTGTTCTTGTGATGTATGTTTTTCTCCCCTTCTCTTATGAATGTTTTCCAATTCTGTTTTGATTGCGTTGATCATATGTATTGCGTGATTAACTAGTTAAACGTGTTTGAGGCCGATCGGCGATTCGCGTTTTAGAACTTGGATTGGAATCACTAATCGAATAATGAGCACGACAGTGGATTTAGGAGATTAGTGCAACCTTATAGGGAACAAGAATTAATCAAATTCGAGATTAGGGTTATGAGACCTAGTAAGTAATTAATCCAATCGTCGAATACGTCCTATTGAGCACGACAGTGGATATAGGAGAAATTGGGGGTCCCGGTTGACATTATAATTGAACTTAGGGAGGAATTCATCATCACTTGGGTACTATACATGATTGGGTAGGTGGATTTGAGACCTTGGACATTTTAATTTCAGATTCTTAGCTAATTATTTTATTAGATTTGTTAATTTGAATTCCATCCTATGCTCTCTCCCTCAACCACCTTCTGTAACTTGACCAAACGTATCGGATTTCCCGCGGATTAGTTGAATTGGTAGCCCAATCCCTGAGTTCGACCTCGGTAATTACTTACCGTGTTTCTTTTATTACTTGCGACGACCCGGTACACTTGCCGGCGTCACAACACTTGATCACCACAATATGCCATCACTTTAAATTTGATCTGGATGGTTTTGAGGTCGCCCCAGGACGAACACGTATCACCTTGCAGGCTTGTGAGGCCATGGGGATGATCATCCAGGAGGATGATATGTACTGCCTGAAACACTCAAGGCGCAGGCACCCAATTCCTCTCCCTAACCCCGCACTTTTGGATGTAACAAATCCGGCAAATTGGAAAGTGCCGGTGGGAGAGGAGCCTCAGCCTATTAGGATACAGAGGTCGTTACGCCTGCCACCGCAGGCTAGGCCGTCTGGGCACCCATCTTCTTCCTCTGCAGGTACGTCGTCCGATGATCCCTATGCGCGGTTCGCATCCACCTTTGACACTATCTTAGCGAACCAGGAGCGCATCATGGAGGAGCAGCGTGAGCAGAGAGCCATGATCCAACAGCTCTATGACTGGTATCTGAGCCAACACCCACCACCTCAGTGAGTTATTTTTGTTTCTTTATTATTTTATTTTATCCTCCCTACGACTTAATTATTTACATTGGGGACAATGTAAGTTTTTAAGCTTGGGGTAGGGGTATTATTTTTGCATTCTTGCATGTTGCATTCATTTAGGGTTAGTTTTGCATATATCACATGATTAGATTGTCCCTTGCTTAGGGTATGCCTCCAATTGTGAAAAACTTTGTGCCAATTGAATTGAGACAGTGAGTTTTTGAACCCAATTTTTGTATTCTTGTGATAGGCTAAAAATAAAAAATGATTGAGATGATCTTTTGATAGTTAATAATTAGCATGTGGTTCCTTAGATTTGAGTTTCTCATTGATTTTAAACTACTAAATGTGAGATTTTGAGCCTAAAAGGGGTACTCACTAAATCTACCTCAGTCCTTGTGATCGAGTGTTTTATTCCTCTTGGATTGTGTCCTCTAGAACTTGCCTTGAAACCGTTTTGAAACTTAAAAATTTTTTAAAACATATTTGAAAATGATTGAGGCACTAGGTATTTTTCTGGCCTTCTGAACTTTGACTGATTAAATGCTACCCCTTAGTTGCCAAACTTTGAGCCTAAAAGAATAAAATATTTTTCTTGGTACCTTGATCTATTTTAATGAACGATGCTTGGTATGACACCTTTTAAAGTATTGCAAAAGGGCAAAAAGGTAGTTTGAAGAATAAATTGTGGGATAAAAATTTAGAGAAATTTCTCTTAAGTTGAAAATCTCCCCTTCTCCAAATAAATAAATAAAAATAAAAAAATAAAAAAATGGAGAAGGGAATGAGAAAAAGAAAGTGAGAAATAAAAAGTAAAAAGGAAGAAAGAAAGAAAGGTGGAAAACTGAACTAAAGCCCAAAAATGAATTTTAGAAGGTGTCATGCTTTGCATTGTTTGATATTTTGTTTAGCCTTCTTGAATTTTCCTTTTCTTGATTTCCCCACCTAACAATTAATCCCATGGCCCCATTACAACCAAAATAAAAGACCTCTTGATTCTTATGTGTTTTCACTAATAAAGTAGTGATTTGGTTAATAGTCAAGCTTATGGTAGGGTACCTTCCTTGAGGAAATTGAGCGAATTGTCATATACCCTCAAACATATGAGTGAGGTGAGAAGAGTGCCCGAATTAATGAGAGATGTGAATCTGGGGAACCTAAGCTCCTAATTGGACTTAAAATCGATTGTCTCTTGGTTTCTTATTGAATATGCCTGTTACTTGAATTTATTACTCGGGTTCTAGATTCACTGTCCATGCTTTGATTGATTATCTTTTCTGGCCTTAGTTATTGCTTGAGGACAAGCAAAATCTTAAGCTTGGGGTAGTTTGATGAGTGTGATTTCACCTCATATTTCCTTGACATTTTGCATGCATTTTCATATAGTTTAGGCGTATTTTATGTGATCATTTGTTAGTTTTTTTTTTATCTTGGAACGGGTAAGGTGGTTTTGTGGTGCTTGTGTGCAGGAATCGAAGATTAAATTGCTGAGGATCAGTTGTGTTGGAGCTGGCATGAAGATGGAGCTTGGAAGGCAAGGAAATGAGGCAAACAGAACTAATCACGGCCTAGCCGTGATGGCCATCACAGTCATGATTGAGTAGAGCTGAAAAGAAAGAATGGAAAAGTCAGAACTGGTCACGGCCAGGCCGTGATGCCCATCACGGCCTTGACATGTCAACCGAGCCAGACCCTCACAGGCAGAATTGATCACGGCCAAGCCGTGATGGTGATCACGCCCGTGACAGACCATTCAGTGAAGCAACCCCCAAGGCAAAATCTGTCACGGCCAGGCCGTGATGGCCATCACGGCCGTGACGCACCTTCTATGGATCTTTAGAAACTGATTTGATCTGGTTTTTGTATTGGCTTGGGATTCAAGTTACCCCAGATTATAAATTTCCCTATAGGGCTCGAAACCGATCACTTTTGGGACTGCTAACCTAAGGCAAAATTAGGATTCTTCTTCTTCCTCTCAATCTCTTCTCTCCTCTAGGATTTTCTCTTTATGTTATTTTTAATCAAGGTTGCTACAATCATGGCAATGCTTAAGTAGTAATCTTGTTTCTAGGAAATGGGGCTATGCCCAAGATTTGTTTACGGTGATGAATTGATGTTTGATTTCTTGTTAATTTCAATTTTTGCTTTGATTTGATCTATATTGTTTCAATTACTCGTAAATTAGGTGGCCACTTATTTGCGTGTCGTAGATACACTAAGGACGAACTTAGCGGTGAACTTAGGTATCGGATCTATAGGAATCAAACTTAGGACCTAAATCACGAGAGTTAGAAGCGGTCCTTCGAGGGTTCACGAATTGTCACAAAACTCAAAGGGTTCGATTTAAATTCAATTACCACGAGAGTAGGGATTGATTTAATTGGGCACGATTTTTGTAACCCGAGAGAGAGCATTAACTAATCTAGGATAAATTCGCCTTCAAAGCAAATTTTGGTAATTAACAAGGAGAGTAGTCAATTTAGTAACATAAGCAGTTTTGTGGTATCCCAATTCCTGGAAATCCCTTTTGAATTTGAAAAACCCCTATTTGAATTGCTTTCCTATTTTGTTTAATTGCAATTTTAAATTTGATTATTACTTGATTCCGATTTCAAAAACCAAATCTTATTCTAGTTCAGTGAAATCAATTTAACAACTAATTGTTATTTAAGATCACGGTCTCTATGGTTCGATCTCTTATTACTTGACGACGAAGCCGTTCACTTGCGGATTCGAGGCCCAGCCATCAATGATCAAACACTTCGCTCCTCGAGCTCGACTGTGCCAAGGGAACGTTCGGATCCATCTAAAAGCACGTGCATACCCGGTACAAGAAGAAAAGAACATAACATACAGATGTGCAAGAGTGAGATACCGTCATAAGATATATCCCACAACAACCATATACATGATACATACATCACATAATCATACAAGCAGTTAAATCATGCATATACATAACATAACACTGTTATATCAAAGGGTCTCAAACCCGCACAGTCAACCTTTGAAAATATGCATGGCACTTCAATATCAGGCTCTAACTTAATCTCATGAGATATCAACACCATTTTCCACTGGAGAATAATTAGAGTTGGTCAATCTCTGGCCCACCGGGCAGTTGCCTCCATACCCTCTTGCATTTAAGGTCTTAGGACGAGCAACGTCACATGTGCCTCTGAACTGGTCACATGGACTGACTCCCAGATACCACCTTGTATCTGATATGTAAGAAAGCACGTCTGCCTGGGGAAATGCACATGAGAAAATATTTTATTTAAAAGGTTTTCTTTGTGTTCATTCTTTTTCGCTGTCACAGCTCAAAGCTAACGACTTAATCATCATTTCCCCATCACTTGAAAACTTAGAAGCATAGGACACAAAGTCCGAATGCTCAATCACAACGCTTGAGACCTATGTCGCAGTCAAGGGTTGTGGTCGTAGAAAACAACATTCTCCTTTAACAACGTTCATCACAATGTGGTTAGGACACACAGTCCACAACAACGTGATTAGGACACACGGTCCACAACAACGTGATTAGGACACACAGTCCACCACAACGAAATCAGAATGCACGGTACTCGATTTCGAGAATTGGACTCTCAGTCCAGAACATCATGAATAGGACTCATGGCCCCGAATTAGCACTGATCCAAGATCACGTGCGTATAACTGAATACTAGAGGCGATGTCTCACGTACTAGATTCTCTTTCTTAAGTACTTATTTTTCGTTCAGTGAAAATCAAATGCAAAACTGAATCCTCGATAACCTATCTAGGCTATCGGAATGTTTCTAAAACATTTAGGAGAAAACCTTTTCTTTGAAAATCTTTTATAAAGCATCTTTGAAATACTTTTATCTTTGAAAATCCCCAATAGGATATTGCCAAATAATCTTGAAAGTTGTCACTTGAAGACACATAGTTCGAAAAGGATTTTTCTCTTGTATAACAATAGTTCACCAAAACCATTTCAACATTCAAAACAAGTACTTTAAGTTAATGAGCTTTTGGAAAAGAACACCAATCCTTTCATCTTCAAAGCTTATTAAGGTTTTTAATCCATATAACAGTTGAGCACATACACAAGTCTGGCTTAGCAAACTTTCAATCAACAGCAGTATATATTCTCAGTTCAATGCTAATATCACAGTTGAAAGCAGTTCATCACATATATGCATTATAACATCTAGAACAAGAACAGTTCAACATCAGATAATAGCATAACAGTTCAAGTACATTAGATAACCAAGTAAGCTCAATCAACATATAAATATCCAGTTAAACACATAGACACATGCATACAGTTATTAAATATCTTTAGGAAATCCCCTCTTACCTCACATTGGAGTTAAAAGTTTTGGATTTGAAAAGGAGGTTCACGAACGTCCTCGCTTCTCTGACAATGGAAGTATAAGGTTACCAACATAAAATCATAAGTTAAAAAGAAATCAACTCAAGAACACTAACCACAAGGTATAGGTTCGGTTCATACAATAAACTAGGATTAGGGGTTTCCGAAATTTATGCGACTCTTGGATTTATGATCCTTAAGTGCTAGAAGTTCATAAACAACAATCTTTTAACAAAGTTGAATTAAAAATCCCACTGACTTAGGGTTTCGGCCAAGCATAGGTAAATAGGCTAGGAATTTCTAAACTTTTCAATCTCTTTAGGTTATCATCCATACATAGTAAGGAGCTTGAAACCATCATCATTTCGAAAAATGGAAAAATCAATTGTCTTAGGCCATGAACTCTTAGGTTCGGCCTTAACAAGTTTGTGAGGTTAGAGATCTTTAAATCATCCAATCTTTTGGACATAACATCCTTTAACATGAAGGAGTTCTAATCCATAATCATCTTGGAAAATAAAATAAAATAACACATCCTAGATCCAATGTTACATTTGTCCATCGTAGGAAAATAAAGCAAGAAAATATTTTAAACTTTCCAATCACTTAGACATAGAATCCTTTAACATAAAGGAGCCTTGGTCCATGATCATCTTGGAAATGAAACTCAAATACAAACTCATACATGTAAAAGTTGAAACAAGATTCATCTAAACCATATACATGGTTTCGGCCTCCTTAGAAAGAAGAGGTTAGGAAACTTTGTTTTATACAACCTTTTAGTATGTGATAGTATGGGTAAACACAATAATATAGAAAGTGGTTTCAACTCAAAAGGAGTTTTCTACCATTTTTGAGAGGTTTTAGAAGTTAAAAGCACATAAAGAACATATGACTAAAACTTTGAAACAAAAGATGAAACTTTGAAAAAAAAGCTACATAGAAGTATTACCCTTAACAAGATGAACAACTTTGATGAAGAACTTTAAGAGAAAATCTTGATAAAAATGTAAACTTTGTAAGAGAGAAGAAGAAGAAGAAGAATAAGAAGAAGAAATGTAGTAAGGTGTAAATGTGAGAAAATGGAGGAAAGTGATGAAGTGTGGAAATGAAGAGTAATTATAGAGAGTGAGAGAGAAGAGATCACGGTTTTGAGAGGAAGAAGAAGAGAGGAAAGAAGGTGGGTTGCTTGTAGAGAGGATATGGAGTTAAAGTGATGTGATGTGATTGGAGAGAGAAAGATGAAAAAGTGAGATTTTTTTGAAAAAATTCAAGATTCACTTTTTGAGGTGTGTCATAGCCTTCACATCAAGTCACTTCTTGTCACTTCATCCTCTTGATGCTCTGTTCCATTGCGTATCAAATGACTTCCCCGATTGTATTTCCCAACGATTTCGCCCGGGAAATCCCTAAGATTTGGCCCCGAACAAGATTTTTCGAAAAACTCCAAACCCACACAAAACATCATAAAAACACTAACTACCTTGTTCACGAATTAAAATTTGGTCTCTAGCTCAATAAACTTGTACTGGCAGTGAGAACCCAGACCGGTTTTCGTCTGAATTTTCTATTGAAAATTTTACTGTGACTTCATACGGTAAAACAACACAAGAAAATGATTTTATTTTAAATAAAATCATCCTCTGGATTTTATCAAAAATAAATACATTAAAGCATGTATTTACTGATAAAGAAGCATACGAAAAACAGGGTGTTACAGTGACGGATTATTTTAGCGAGTTAAAGTTTATTTCGGATGAATCGGATAATTATAGACCTTTACCTACATGTAGTTGTGAGGTAAAGTGTTCTTGTGATGCTCCTGTAAATGTTGAAGAGTATAGAACTGAATATTGTGTTATTAGGTTCTTGAAAGGGTAATGAGCCCTATGTAGCAGTTAGATCACGGATTATGTTGATGAAGCCACTCCTTTCAGTCCACGAGGTCTTTTCAATGATTGTGCAACAGGAAAAACAATTAGTTGGTAAAGATGTTGAACCAAAGTTGATAGCTGCAGTGAGAAGGGAAAATAACTATGGCTATCGTCGTGCCAATGGCAGAGGTGCTGGAAATTTCAGCAAAAATCCGGGTGGAAGAGGCCCCAATGGCAATAAACTTTGTACATACTATGGGAAAACAGGACATACTATTGATACCTGGTATAAAAAGCATGGATTTCCCTCAAATTTTCAATTTCAAAATCAAAGGAGAATCAATTCAGTTGTTACAGAGAACGATGATGTTGAGAACAATGAGCAAAGTGGTACTTTCCAAAAGGGAGAGCAGAATAGGTCGGGTTTCAATTTTACTGTTGAATAGTATCAAGACTTGTTGAGCTTGTTACAACAGTCTGAGAAACAAATACCATCACCCTCAACAAATCATAACAGCACTGTGATGTCTTCAACTTCACATGCACATGCCTCTTCTCCACATGATTCTGGTAGTCTTTCATCATTTTCCTCTAGTTATTGGATATAGGATAGTGGTTCCGCCGACTGTGACATCCGGGGCTGACGAGGATGGGGAGTGACCACAGGTATAAGAAGCCACGGACAAGGAGCGACTCTTGGCAGGCTTCTAGGCGGAGGGACACATGAATGTATCGATTACATACCAGAATGAGAGGGATCATGAGACTGTGTAGGTATGGGACTATAAGTTGAGGATGGCTTATATGAATTGATTGGTACTACCTATACTAACAAAATGCATCTTCTTTTTGGAAGATCATCACTTAAGAACTCCACAGTTAAGCGTGCTTGAATTGGAGCAATTATGGGATAGGTGACCTCTTGGGAAATTTTCCCAGGAAGCGTGTGAGTGAGGACAAAGCATGCTGAAAAGACCCTGTTGCTTTGTGGTGACAATTGTCAGCCCGTAGAGTAGTCAGCGATGTTACAAATGGTATCGGAGCGACACCTCTCCCAGTAAGATGTGGTGCAGGGATGAACCAATAGCTGAAGTTACTGAGCATATGACACCCGGGACTGACGAGGGCGGGGAGTGGTTGTCGGTGCAAGAAGGCACAGACAGGGAGCAGCTCCTTGGAAGTGATGGGTGACCTCCTGGAAATTTTTCCCAGGAAGCGTGTGAGTAAGGACAAAGCATGTTGAAAAGACTCGTGTTGGTTTGTGGGGATAGTCGTCAGCCCGTAGAGCTGTCAGGGATGTTACACTGACCATATTTTTATATAGTCTTTCATTTTACTCATCTTACAACCGTGCATTTATTGCCATAGCTAGTTATTTAGTTAGATAGTTAAATAACTAACCTAGATTAGGCAGTTACTGTTAGTTAGTCCCTCTTTGTATAGCTGGTGTATATAAATAGAATCTCTTGTAACTAACCAATCAGTTGAATGAAATCAGTGATCATTCATTCATTCACTTGTCTCAATTCTCTCATTTTCATTTCTGTTTCTGCGATAACTTCCATCAGAAGCTTCAGTTCTTCTTCATTTTTTCTTCTCTGTGACCAATATTAGGTCACATTGTGTTGATTTTTCATCCGATCTGATCCTTCTACGTGCTTTAAAGCATGAGGTTATTTTTCCATCGTTTTGGTAGTGTTGCTCTCTCTCTCTCTCTCTCTCTCTCTCTATATATATATATATATATATATATATATATATATATATATATATTAGTCCGGAGGGTCTTTGACCCCCACCCCGGTATCCAGAGTCTTTGGCTCTGACTAATCCAGGGTTTGACCGGGAGGTAAGTAAAACCTAACCAAGAGTTGTTGCTCTCTATATATTACATATATTTGACCCAGTAAAAATATAACAAAAAGCATAACTCATACATTTATACAACGCATGTATAAACTATGAGTTATTTGCAAATAGACACTCCTGACTATTGATTTTTTCTCAAATAATTCTCAAACTATAAGAATAAGTTAAATTTGATCTTTTCGTTAACTCAAAGTTAAATCACTAATTATCCTTAAATCTGATTGTCAAATTTTCTTAAATTTCAATTGTAGATTATTTTTAATTTTTTAATTTTTAATTTTTGGAGAAAAAAACAAGAAAAAGAAAACAGAGAAAGACCTCGAGATTTCTTTCTTTCTAGGCTTTTCTCTCGACAACTCACTAATGAATTTGAAACAAGGGTTATTGTCAACCACGAGGATTTGCAAGGATTTTTTTTTCCATTTAGTGTAATATACTCCTTCCGGTTCTTATTATAAGAAATAAATGAATTTTTTTTGTCCAAAATATAATAAACATGCATCAATTTTGACACATATTAAATGTTAATTTACAATTTTACCCTCATTTATTACAGGATTTATATTTATGAGATAGTATCAACTTTTCATACAAGTGGAACATTAATTAAGATTAGAAGAGGTATTTTTTGTAAATTTATATGAATATTAATTACAATTAACTTATTTCAATATATTTCCTTAATCTGTATGTTTTAGGATTTTGTTTCTTATAATAAGGACCTAGAGAGTAATTGCAACAACAAGGTTCACAAATCAGTCATACTTGGGTTGTTGACCCGTGCTCAACGCACGGGTACAGTTTTGCAATGTCACAACAAATCACTTTTATAAATAATAATAATACTAATAATAATAATATTAGCTTTCAATTTTTTTTGTTAGATTAAATATAAGTTTTCTTATCATAAAGCACTCAAACCCAACAAACCTCACTGATGTACAATAAGTGACCCAAACAAATGTACCCACTATCAGTTCCATGTAATACTTATGGGTTCATTTCATCACAAAGGCCTTGCCAACATATCTTGAAACATATCTTTAAACCTATAAATCAAAACAATTGAGTTATCACACCTCTTCAATATTCAATAATTTATATATGTGTTAATTGTGACACCCTCCAGATTGAGAAATTTAATTCAATGAGTAAAATGAATCTCAATATACTGAAATATTTATTTTATTTTTCTTTTCCTTTTTTTCTAACTTTATTTCCGAACACTCAAATGTACTCATACTCACTGATTCACTGAAATTCACAAAATTAGAATAAGTCAATTAATAAAATAACTAAACCTAAATCAACACAACACCACGTTCTCAATTTTGTTTGGATTATTCATAAAGAAAGTCTCCCGGCACACGCACATATCACAGAGGATGAGATCAGAAGATCATGCATAAGAAGGTTATGCTAATCGAATCAATATTATTCATTAGCAATACCAAATGGAATTTTGGAACAGAAATATAACCATCCACTTGTCTAGTCCATCTGTTTCCCTAAACTTATGATCCAACTGGTCCTAAAGATAAATTCATCATGTGGTTAATAATACTTTAAGGTGAAACATTGAAATTCAATAGCTTTATCCATCATGTCTCACAAAATGGTTTTACGATTCTTATTAATTTTTTGGTAGGTGTTAGGATTAGAAACTAAACCTGGCAGCCTCTTTTTTTTTTCTTTCTTTTTCAATAAGCAAAAGGATATATTCGTAAAGGAGTATAAGAGATACTCAACCCATTTACATAGAAGGATAAAAGAAAAGAAACCAAGAGAATGAATGGTAGCTACCTATTCAACCAAGTCCAACTCAACCAACACAAAAGTTCACTAAAACCCAATGGTTGAATGAATAACTAAACATCAAAAGTAAGAGACAAATAAATGTTTTGTAACCAATGATTAAAACACAGAAAACATAGCAAAAGCCACCTGACCAAGTTGCCTTCAATCTTTGTAACCGTTGCACATGAGGAGAAGACTAATCCTAGAATAACATTCAGCTTGTTTTGCTCCAGCTAAGAAAAGAAGCACCACAAGCAGCACACAATTGTCATCCATTCAAACCTTTTGAATAACACAATTTGCATCAACTTTAACAAAGGTTCCAATAAAACAAATGCTAATTCCAGTTATTTTTTGCGTTAAAAACCAGAAAAACAGAACCAGGAGATAGAATAAAAACATAGTCAACTGAAACACCAATCGAAGAAACACCAAAGAAACAACTCCAAGGGATGGCACTCGTTGTCAATCATGATCAATGCAGAAAAACCCCCCATTGAAACCAGTAGGGCAGCCAACATTTATAACATAATACCAAGAATAATCTTGAAACAACCTTGGCAAGGCAATGCAAGTAGACTTTCAACCAAGAAGCCAACAACGCGAAAAACAACAACAGAAAGCTAACAAACCAATCCTCAAAACTGCCACCGAGGAAAGCACCACGAAAAAACCATGAGCAGAAGCTAACTTGGAAGATCAACTTGCAGAAAGACAGAACTAAAAGAAGAGCAATTCAAGTATACATCACAGCCAACAGACAATAGCAAAATTTGCAATCCAATGAGTCATGCATGATGTATTATCAAGATGACATATAGTAGAAATTTAGAAAAGTTTCACTATTGCAAATTTGCAATGACATTATGTTTTAAATCTTTATGAGGTAAAATACATAAGAATGAATTATCTCAATTTTTGTTACTTCTCATCACAAAGAATGATGAGCCATAGGCCCCTCCCTACAAATTAATTGCACTCTTGGAATTAACCTCTCTTTGAATAAAATATTAGTTAATTTTTGTTTGTACGAAGGCAACATTTTTTCAGCAAGTTGCTGTTGATTCAAGAACAAAGAGAAATCAATTAGAGATTGGATTTCACCATTACGGCTTGTTTTAAAAATTTCAAAAATGCACTAAAAGTAAACTAAGAATAGAGATATGGAGCACATATGATGGAAAAAATAAAATAAAATAAATTATTTTTCTATGAACTGAACTATACTTATCGAGGTGTTCACGGACCATATGCACATTAAGAAGCCAACATTGGGAACTAAATGTTTGCGCAAGCTATTTCAATATAACTACCAACTTTATTTCTTATCGGCATGTCGAGATGATCATCTATAGTATTTAGATGTAATAGGGAAGATGAGTCTTTCTTATGAGAGCTGACATGCTTAGTTCCATGACTACATGATGAAACAAAATATAAAGATCAAGGAATAGCCGTAGTTGTACATGGTTAAAACTGTTGTTTTGCCTTCAACGACTCAAGAGGGGGGTGAATTGAGTTTTCTTAAAATCTTTCCCTTTTAAAAACTTTTTACAAACTTTTCAAATCAGAGTTGCGGCCTCAGGATCTTTTACAAAATCAATGAAGGGTTCATATAAAATCTTGAATTGGAAGATGACAAGGATAAGAAAGATTGATTCGGAATAGGTTCAGATTCAAAACTCAATAATAACAAAATACAGAAACTGATTAAGCCTTTAAAGATTAAGAACACGTTATGCAAGTTTCAGATACAAGCATTAACAATCAAGAACGAACTTGCAGGTTTCAGTTTCAGTGATCAAGAATGGTTTTGATCAACTTGGTTGTAGATAACACAGACTTGATTACAATCAGACTCAGATTTCAATACAGTTTATACAGATCAAGAACATAAATTATATTGAACTTTAAACATCAAAATCACAGGTTCATGAACATAAACAGAAATTAAAGAGTTTGAGTTTAGAGATACCACACAACCAGATTTATCCTGGTTCAGTCACCACCACTGTGACCTACATCCAGTCCCCACTCCACCTGTGGATTTTCACACACTAACACAACAAGCTTTAGCCAGGTAGCTTGAAAAACCTTTACACCACAGAGCACTCCTTCACCTCGAGATACTACACTCTTGTGAAGAGCCTCAATGTTCTTCCTTAGGGATACCTCACCCTAATCACTCGGAGACTCCCTCTCTCTTTACAGTCGAAAAGTAAAACAAAAAATTGATTCCTAACACTCAATAGTCAGATAAACAAATTAAATTACTTATGAGAACGAAACACTCTTTTCACAATAAACTCAAGAAAGATGATGAATGATATGTGTATTGTTCTGTTGTTGTGATATATGATTTTTTTTGAAAGTGTTCCTTTGATCCCTCTTTATATAGAAACAGGTTATAGTCGTTGGGATTAATCAAAACAGATTTGAGTTTTGATAACAGAATCGGTTTTCTTGATTCTGGTTCTTGAAATAAGATTCTTCATCGGTTCTTATAGCATTCGAGTCCATCTTGAAAATGAGCGCATCCGTCTAGCCATTTTGAATTAAGATTTTACATCGGACGAGCTAGTAGACGAGCTCCTTATTAAGGACTTAGCAAGTCCAAAGACTAGTGTGGACGAGCGTTTGTCACTTTAGTGGACGAGCACTTGTATCACTTTAGTGGACGAGCACTTCTGTCACTTTAGTGGATGATCACTTCTGTCACTTTAGTGGACGAACGCTTGTATCACTTTAGTGGACGAGTACTTCTATCACTTTAGTGGACGAGTGCTTGTATCACTTTATTGGACGAGCGCTTCTATTACTTGTGTTGGACGAACGCTTCTATCACTTGTGTTGGACGAGCATGATTAGAATCTTGTTCTTATTTCCAAAAAAATCATTTTCATTAACGAAAACTTATTCCTTTTAATGCAGGTTATGAAAATTGATTTTCTTCATGCATCTTTTCAAATGAGCTATTTGTGAATAAGAGATATCATCTCTTACAAATTATCTAAGACTTAAATCTAAAATTCTTCATTAAGCTTTTGTCCTGATGATTCATTGATCTTTGCTCTTTGATTCCTTCATGTAGCTCTTTTGATTTCTTCAAGTTCTTCCTTGAATATTTTCCTTTAATTGCTCACTGAACTTGTTGATTACTGCTTGATACCTGTCTTTGCAATTTGACACTAAAACACTTGCATACACATTAAATTGTATTTGTTATATATCAAAATCTCTAAGTCATTGAGTCTAACAAACTCTCCCTTTTTGATTATGACAAATCTTTTAACAAATTATAAGATCAGAGTATAAGCGTAGCAGGCGCTAAGTGTTTTTGACAGATTTATATCGTGGTATCAAAGCAGAAGTATATCAGAGCAAAAAAAAAATTTATCATAGCAGAATTTGATTTACTCTCCATTAATCATGTAAGCAATCATGTAAGCTTATAAGCTCCCCCTCAACATATGCATGTATAATTTGTTATTATCCCCTTTCTCTATATCATAAAAAAGGTAAAGAAAAGAAACATTCAAAGCAATAGAGAAGGCAAGCATTTAAATATTTAAACATTGCATATAAAATTGTTCATTATAGAGGGATAGGTGCATGGAAATGAAAGTCCACTCCTGGGTTATCTTTGAGTTTATCAATGTCCTTTTTTGCCCTTTTTATCCTTTCATTCACTTCAGCAATTGCAGCCATTTCAATTTCATGATTTACTTTTGTTTATTTAGAGATTAGATATAGGATTGATCCATTATGTCCAATTATCTTCTAATGAAAAAGAAGCTTTCCTTGTTCAATGGCTTGGTAAAAATATCAGTTAGTTGTTTAGTTGTATCAACATATTCAATCTCAATTTCTCTACTTTGAATAAAAGTTCTTATGATAGAGATCATGTTCAAAGTTAATTGTTGCATAGTAAGCAAAACAAATTATTTAAGGCTTGATGAATTTTCTTAGATTCAATTGGTGAAACAAAAGCCATATGATTATTCCAAGATTGATCAAATAACTCTAATAGAACAATGTAGACATACAATACAATGATATATAAGTCAACACAGAAAGATTCACAATCACACATTAATGATGATAATTAGAAAACATATTCAATCAATATTATTTCTTTATTGTTACCCATTTTGTGTTTGGTGAAGGCTCTATATCATGATTCCAATTTTTGCTCTCGACCTTCCACCACACCTACAAAACAGAATTTCATGTTTGTGCTATAGGTACCCAAGTCTGTTTGGGTCCTTCATGGTTAGTTGTAGCAAAAGTTCCTTTAGAACCCATATATACTTAGATTTATTGTATGCTGATTTTCTGTATTGACATGTAGAAGCTGTGTGACCTTTGTTAGACTAAATGACTTAGAGATTTTGATATATGACAAATACAACTTAATGTGTATGCAAGTGTTTTAGTGTCAAATTAGCAAAGACAGGTATCAAGCAGTAATCAACAAGTTCAGTGAGCAATCAAAGGAGAATATTCAAGGAAGAACTTGGAGGAATCAAAGAGCATAGACAAAGATCAAAGGATTATCAAGACAAGAGCTTGAAGGAGAAATTAGATTTAAGTCTTAGATGATTTGTAAGAGATGAAATCTCTTATTCACAAATAGCTCAATTAAAAAGATGCATGAAGAAAATCATTTTTCATAATATGCATTAAAAGGAATAAGTTTTTGTTAATGAAAATGATTTTTGGAAATAAGATTTTTTGAATCCGAGCGCTCGTCCAACACTGAAGTAATACAAGAGCTCATCCAACACTGAAGTAACAGAAGTGCTCATCCACTAAAGTTATACAAGCGCTCGTCCACTGAAGTGATAAACGTGCTCGTCCACTAAGGTGACAGAAGCGCTCGTCCACACAAGTCTTTGGACTTGCTAAGATCTTAATGAGAAGCTCCGTCCAATGACATGGCATATGGAGCTCATCTACTAATTGGAGCTCGTCCAATTACTTTGTGTTTTAATACTCCCGTCTGCTGACATGGCATATGGAGCTCGTCTACTAGACCATCCGAATGTAAAATCTTAATGGCTAGATGGACGCGGTTATTTTCAAGATGGATGCGAATTCTATAAGAACTATCAGAATCTTATTTCAAGAACCAGAATCAAGAAAACAGATTCTGTTAAATCAGATCCAAATCTGTTTTGATTGATCCCAACGACTATAACTTGTTTTCTATATAAAGAGGGATCAAAGGAACACTTTTTAGCAGAACGAACAATACATCAGAATATCATAAAATATCACAGTTTTACAAAATCATTTTGAGAAATCAATTATGAAAATCATTCATCATCTTTCTTGAGCTTACTGTGAAAAGAGTGTTTCAATACTCATAAATGCTTCAATTTGTTTATCTGACTATTGAGAGTTAGGAATCAACTTTTGTTTTACATTTCAATTGTAAAGAGAGAGGGAGTCTCTCTGAGTGATTAGGGTGAGGTATCCCTAAGGAAGAACATTGAGGCTCTTCACAAGAGTGTGGTATCTCGAGGTGAAGGAGTGCTCTGTGGTGTAAAGGTTTTTCAAGCTACCTGGCAAAGCTTGTGTGTTAGTGTGTGAAATCACACAGGTGGAGTGGGGACTGGATGTAGGACACAGTGGAGGTGACTGAACCAGTATAAATCTGGTTGTGTGGTATCCCTAAACTCAAACTCCTTTACTTTTTTGTTTATGATCAAGAACCTGTGATTTTGATGTTTAAAGTTTAATATAATTTATGTTCTTGATTTGTATAAACTGTATTGAAAATTGAAACTGAAACTGAACTATACTGAAACTAAAACTTGCATAACTTGTTCTCAATCTTTAAAGGATTAATCAGTTTCTATATTTTATTATTACTGAGTTATTGAACCTGAATCTATTCTCTATTAATTCTGAATTAATCTTTCTTATCCTCATCACCTTCTATTCAAGATTTTATATAAACCCTTCATCGATCTTGTAAAAGTTCTAAGGCCACAAATCCACAACTCTGATTTGAAAAGTTTTTTTAAAAGCTTTTAAGAGGGAAAGATTTCAACAATTGGCATGAGAGCTAAACTCTTAGGTTTGACTTAACAGCTATAAGAGTATGACTTACAATGAATGTTTAAATGAAGGGGCTTCCCTTGCACGCCCTTCTGCCTTCAATGGATCTGAGTATATCTATTGGAAAGAAAGGATGATAATCTTTCTTGAGGCAGCAGGTGTTGACATATGAGATGCAGTAGAAAATGGACCATTTGTCTTCTCTACTGTAGATGCTAATGGTGCTCTAAGAAATAAGCCTAAAACTGAATGGAATGAGGATGATAAGAAAAGAGTTCAATATAATGCACGTGCTAAGAATATTATAACATCTGCTTTATGCCGTGATGAGTTTTTCAGGGTTTCAAATTGCAAATCAGCAAAGGAGATGTGGGATACATTGCAAGTAACACATGAAGGAACCTCAGATGTCAAAAGAGAAAGAATGAACACCCTCACACATGAGTATGAGCTGTTCAGAATGAATCGAGGAGAACCTATGACTGAAATGCAAAAGCGATTCACACACATTGTAAATCAATTGGCTGGTCTTGGAAAAGCAATCTCCAATGAGGATCAAATTAACAAAGTAATGAGATGCTTGAGCAGAGAATGGCAACCTAAAGTCACTACAATCTCAGAATCCAGAGATCTCTCATCAATGACCATTGCCACACTGTTTGGAAAATTGCAAGAACATGAATTGGAGTTGAACAGATTGAATGAGAGTGAAGAAACTGATAAAAGAAATAAGGGATTGGCTCTGAAATCAGAAGTCAAAGAAGAAGAAGACAGTGATGATGATGATTCAGCACAAGAGGAAGAATCTGAATAAGAGATGGGAATGTTAGTTAGAAAATTCAAGAACTTCCTAAACAAGAAAGAAAACTTCAAAAGAAAGCCATCCACCTTTCCAAGGAGAAATTTTAGCAAATGTGACAACTCTTCCAACAACATCACATGCTATGAATGTGGAAAGATTGGCCACATGAAGCTTGACAGTCAAAAGCTGCAAAAGAAGGACAAAACTGAAAAGTTTGACTCAAAGGACAAGAAGTGTTAACAGCCAAGAAAGGCCTACATTGCTTGGGATGATAATGATGTAGATTCCATTGACGAATCTGAATATGAGGAGGCAAACTTGTGCTTGATGGCCAGCAATGGCAGTGATTTAGAAAGTGAAGTAAGTTCTAATTATCAACCTTCTTATGATGAATTGTAAAATGCTTTTGAAGAACTTCATAAAGAATCTATTAGACTTGCTAGATTGCTAACTAAGTCTAAGAAAACCATCACATGCCTAGAAGAGAAAACTTATCTTAAACAAAGAGGTAGATCAATTAAAAGCATAAAATTGTGCTTTAAAAGAAAAAAGTAGCTACTATTTTAGATGCACCTATATGTGATAAATGTCCTAAGTTGGAGAAACATATAAATCATTTGAATGGTGATCTATCTAGAATTACTAGTGATAAAGAAATCTGGAATGCATCTAGCTGTACATTGACTAAAGAGGTTGAAAAACTGAAAAATGACTTAGCCAAGTTCACAAATGGTAGAGATAACTTGAATGCATTGTTAGGACAGCAAAAATATGTTTATGATAAGGCTGGAATAGGCTATAAACCGAAGATACATGAGAAATCTTTCAAGAATTTTTTTGCTTCACCTAAGACATCAAACACACCATTTGTTAAATGCAATTTTTGTGCTAGAAAAGGTCACACAGCTTCTACATGTCATTACAGAAAATCTGCTTATAATGAGTCTAAGTATATATGGGTTCCTAAAGGAACTATTGCTGCAACTAACTCAAAAGGACCCAAACAGATTTGGGTACCTAAAGCAAAAACATGATTCTGTTTTGTAGTGTGTTGGAAAGCCAAGAATGTGAAATGGTATCTTGACAGTGGCTGTTCCAAGCACATGACTGGAGACAAAACCAAGTTCATTTCCTTTACCCCTAAGTCAAGTGGTAGTGTTACCTTTGGAGACAACAATAAAGGGAGAATACTTGACATTGTCAACATTGGAAGTGACTCAACAACAATCATTGAGGATGTACTATATGTTGAGGGACAAAAACACAACCTATTAAGTATCAGTCAACTATGTGACAAAGGCTTCAAGGTAAAATTCAATTCCAATAGTTGCTTAATAGAAAATCAGCATGATGAAAATTTGAAATTAATTGGACATAGGACAGATAACATCTATATGCTTGATTTAGATAATATCTCTTCAAATACTGCATGTTGTCTTATTTCAAAAGAAGAAGAGAATTGGCTTTGGCATAGAAGAATTGCACACATTCACATGAACCACTTGAATAAACTGATTCTTAGAGATTTTGTAGTTGGCTTGCCTAAACTGAAATTTGTGAAAGATGGACTATGTGATGCATGTCAAAAAGGAAAGCAAGTTAAGGTCTCTTTTAAACCAAAGAACATTGTTTCAACAATTAGACCCTTGCAACTTTTACACATGGATTTATTTGGTCCATCTAGAACCAAAAGCTTTGGTGGTAACTCGTATGCATTGGTAATAGTAGATGATTACTCTCGATATACATGGACATATTTTCTATCTCATAAGAGTGATTCATTTGCTGCATTTAAGAAAATGGAAAAAATTGTGTAAAATGAAATGGACGTGAAAATTGTTTTTATAAGAAGTGATCATGGGGGAGAATTTCAAAATGAAGTGTTTGAAAACTTTTGTGATGAGCATGGCATTCAACATAATTTTTTTGCTCCTAGAACTCCACAACAAAATGGAGTAGTTGAAAGAAAGAATAGATCATTAGAGGAGATAGCAAGAACTGTGTTGAACGACTCTAGCTTGCCAAAACATTTTTGGGTAGATGCTGTCAATACAGCCTGCTATGTTTTAAATAGAGTCTTGATAAAACCAATCTTAAAGAAAACCCCTTATGAGCTTTACAAAGGAAGAAAACCAAATATAGCATATTTACATGTTTTTGGTTGCAAATGCTTTGTTCTTAACAATGGAAAGAATAATCTTGGAAAATTTGATGCAACGGCTGATGAAGGAATTTTCCTAGGTTACTATCTATCTAGTAAAGTATTTAGAATATATAATAAGAAAACACATACTATTGAGGAATCTGTGCATGTGACATTTGATGAGTCTAACCCCAAAAGGGTGGGAAAGGATTCTGTTATTGATGATCTTGCATATTCAATTGAGAAAAATCTCCTAGAAGAGAACAGAACAATGAAGATGAAAGTTTAAAGAACGAATTGCTGCAGCAGGAGCAAACAGAACAATAGCCTGACCTACCAAAGGAATGGAGGACTGTCAGAAATCATCCAATTGATAACATCAATGGTGAAATTACAAAGGGGGTAACTACTAGACAATCTCTTAGAAATGTTTGTAATCATATGGAATTTGTGTCTCAAGTAGAACCTAAGAATATAGATGATGCTATAATTGATGAACATTGGATGATGGCTATGCAAGATGAGTTAAACCAGTTTGAAAGAAACCAAGTTTGGAAACTAGTGCCTAAACCCAAGAACTATCAAGTAATAGGTACAAAATGGGTTTTTAGGAATAAACTAGATGAAAATGGTATAATTGTAAGAAACAAGGCAAGATTGGTAGCCAGAGTATAACCAAGAAGAAGGCATAGATTATGATGAAACATATACACCAGTAGCAAGATTATAAGCTATAAGAATGCTACTTGCTTATGCTTGCATAATGGGATTTAAATTGTATCAAATGGATGTTAAGAGTGCTTTCTTAAATGGATTTATACAAGAGGAAGTGTATGTTGGTCAACCACCTGGTTTTGAGAATAATGAATTTCCTAACCATGTTTATAAACTGTCTAAAGCACTATATGCTTAAAGCAAGCTCTTAGAGCTTGGTATGAAATGTTAAGTAATTTTCTCATTGAAAAATGATTTAAAAGAGGTAAAGTTGACACAATTTTATTCACTAAGAAAAAGGAACACAACATTTTACTTGTACAAATATATGTGGATGATATAATTTTTGGTGCTACTAATGAGCATTTGTGCAATGAGTTTGCAAGTCTTATGCAGAGTGAGTTTGAAATGTCAATGATGGGTGAGCTAAACTTTTTCCTTGGACTGCAAATAAAGCAAACTCAAAATGGAATCTTTGTTAGCCAAACCAAGTACTGCAATGAGTTGATCAAGAAGTTTGTCATGGAAAATGCTAAGGAGATGGCTACTCCAATGAGTACCTCCTGTTATCTGGACAAGGATGAGCAAGGTAAACCTGTTGATGTTTCTAAATTTAGAGGTATGATAGGTGACCGCGCTGTCGCCACGCGCCAAAAAGAACGAGCGATTATAAAATAATGCAGTATAGTGCGACAACTCGGATCGTCTCTCAAGGACTCTTTAGGTGTTGTTATTATTAACAGAAAAAGTTAGAAAAAGTTAGAATTGGGGGTTTTGAGATTGGAAACTAAATTAAAGAAGCAAAACAGAAAACAAAGCAAGAAAATAGAGCAGTTACCAAATAAGCTAAAGCGATTAACCTACTGCTTTTGGTTTCCCACTATCATTGGTTCATGCAAATCCTAAACAGATACTAATCCCCTCCCGGTTGTAGCAACAACTCACAAGCGGAACCACTACTACATATATATGTCCCTATTCCCGAATTAAGCAAACGGGGTTAAGCACTTCGTGAACTAAGCGAACACGAAACGTACACACGCGAATTAAGCAAACGCGATTATATATAGGAACATGATATCACCGAGATAAACCAACACAACACAATATACTCCTGAATTAAGCAAACAGAAATATAAAGCATGGCATTGAAAAGAGAAAAGGAAATGAAAACAGGAAATACAAGAACCTCAAGTATGGATAAAAACCAATTACAGTAGATTAATCTAGGAGACTAGCTCTCCATTACAGAAATAAGCAGAAAAGAAAAGAAAAGGAAAATAAACTATTGAAACTACCACTACTCCTACTGACTCCTCCTCTACCTAACTATGACTCCTATTTATATAAAATCTCTCAATATCTGAATGCCCTTTTATTAACTTCAACCTCTGCCTCTTAGCTTTCCAAAGCCACTTAATTTGCTTAATTATGAGTTAAGATGAGGGAGTTATGTCCACATTCAACTCATAGGGCAGCTGAAACGTCTCTGACTTCACATGGATTAAAGCCCTTCAAAACGGCTCTGTTTGGAATAATGGTCTTCATGAGAGTTAAACCTCTTTGTTTGATCTTTCATTTGCCACTGGTTTCAGTTCCAACCGACATCTACAGCCCAAGTTATGGCCCAATCTTCATGACCAGTTCAGGTTCCAGTGACAGCAATTATATTCTGACTTCCGGACTCGCGAGGCGAATGGATGCTCGCGAGGCGAACGCTTCAACTTCAAAACTGCTGCCACAGCCGTGATCTTCAACACGGGCAAGCCGTGATCGTCTCTGACTTTTCAGAGTTGCAATAATCGCGGGGCGAGAGATCCTTCGCGGGGCGAGTGGCTCCAGATTTATTTTATTTTATTTTATTAACCTGAAAAACAAAAAATAAAAGTAAATACTTTATTCACTCTAAATCAACTAAATTAACTTAAAAACAATTTACAGACTCAAAATATTACTTAAGGACAATAAAGTCTAATTTGGGTGAAAATGATATAAAATAAGCACAAAGCCAAGGTCTTGACTAGTTATAAAACCAGTCAAACAGAGGCTCATCAATAGGCTCACTACTTTATCTTACCGCTAGTAGACCAGATATCATGTTTAGTGTATGCATGTGTGCTAGATATCAAGCAAATCCAAAAGAAAGAGTACTAGTGGAACTTGCCATTTACTAGGAAACTCATTAGTATCATGGTTCAGTAAGAAATAATATAGTGTGGCTTTATCCACTGCAGAGGCTGAATATGTAGTAGCTGGTAGCTGTTGTGCACGGGTTTTATGGATGAAACAACAATTAGTTGATTATGGTGTGCAAATAAACCAAGTTCCAATTATATGTGACAATACGAGTGCAATTAACCTAACTAAGAATCCCATAATGCACTCTAGAACTAAACACATAGAAATCAGATATCATTTCATTAGAGATCAGATACAAAGTAGAGAAATTGAGATTGAATATGTTGATACAACTAAACAACTCGCATATATTTTTACCAAGCCCATGAACAAGGAAAACTTCTTTTTCATTAGAATAGAATTGGGCATAGTTGATCAATCCTATATCTAATCTCTAAAGAAACAGAAGAAAATCAAAAAGGGGAGGAAAATTAATGGACGCACTTATTTTTTGATTTGTCCCTGCATCTATCCCTCTATCATGAACAATTTTATATGCTATGTTTGAATGTTTAAAATACTTGCCTTCTCTATTGCTTTGAATGTTTCTTTTATTTACCTTTTTGATAATGCCAAAAGGGGAGGAAAAAGTATGATACAAAGAAAGGGAATAATAACAAATTATACTTGAAAAAAAGTATGATATAGAGAAAAGGGATAATAATGAATTATACATGCATATGTTGAGGGGGAGCTTAGAAGCTAATAAGCTTACACGATTAATGGGAAGTAAATCAAATTCTGCTTTGATAATATTTTTTTTCCTCTGATATACTTCTGCTCTGACTGCTCTGATACCATGATATAAATCTGTCAAAAAAACACTTAGCGTCTGCTACACTTATACACTGATCTTATAATTTGTTAAAAGGTTTGTCATAATCAAAAAAGGGGAGATTGTTAGACTAAATGACTTAGAGATTTTGATATATGAAAAATACAACTTAATGTGTATGCAAGTGTTTTAGTGTCAAATTAGCAAAGACAGGTATCAAGCAGTAATCAACAAGTTCAGTGAGCAATCAAAGGAGAATATTCAAGGAAGAACTTGGAGGAATCAAAGAACAAAGACAGAGATCAAAGGATCATCAAGACAAGAGCTTAAAGGAGAAATTAGATTTAAGTCTTAGATGATTTGTAAGAGATGAAATCTCTTATTCACAAATAGCTCAATTAAAAAGATGCATGAAGAAAATCATTTTTCATAACCTGCATTAAAAGGAATAAGTTTTCGTTAATGAAAATGATTTTTGGAAATAAGATTTTTTGAATCGGAGCGCTCGTCCAACACTGAAGTAATACAAGAGCTCGTCCAACACTGAAGTAACAGAAGCGCTCGTCCACTAAAGTGATACAAGCGCTCGTCCACTGAAGTGATAAACGTGCTCGTCCACTAAGGTGACAGAAGCGCTCGTCCACACAAGTCTTTGGACTTGCTAAGATCTTAATGAGAAGCTTCGTCCAATGACATGGCATATGGAGCTCGTCTACTAATTGGAGCTCGTCCAATTACTTTGTGTTTTAATACTCCCGTCTGCTGACATGGCATATGGAGCTCGTCTACTAGACCATCCGAATGTAAAATATTAATGGCTATATGGACGCGGTTATTTTCAAGATGGATGCGAATTCTATAAGAACTATCAGAATCTTATTTCAAGAACCAGAATCAAGAAAACAGATTCTATTAAATCAGATCCAAATCTGTTTTGATTGATCCCAACGACTATAACTTGTTTTCTATATTAAGAGGGATCAAAGGAACACTTTTTAACAGAATGAACAATACATCGGAATATCATAACATATCACAATTTTACAAAATCATTTTGAGAAATCAATTGTGAAAATCATTCATCATCTTTCTTGAGCTTATTGTGAAAAGAGTGTTTCAATACTCATAAGTGCTTCAATTTGTTTATCTGACTATTGAGATTTAGGAATCAACTTTTGTTTTACATTTCGATTGTAAAGAGAGAGGGAGTCTCTCTGAGTGATTAGGGTGAGGTATCCCTAAGGAAGAACATTGAGGCTCTTCACAAGAGTGTGGTATCTCGAGGTGAAGGAGTGCTCTATGGTGTAAAGGTTTTTCAAGCTACCTGACAAAGCTTGTGTGTTAGTATGTGAAATCCCATAGGTGGAGTGGGGACTGGATGTAGGTCACTGATCCGCTGTCGCACACGGGTCAAATTGGCATTGTCCTCAATGTAGAACATATTAAAATCAAGAACAAGAACAAATTCATTCACATAGAGGACATGAAAAATAAAATAGAAAGGGGGAGAAAAAGCCTTATAGAATGTAGTGCAGCAAGTCTCATTGTGGCTCAAGCGCTTCTCCAATGCTTGCTCTGAGAATTTCTCACCGAATTGGTTGAGCCAGTCTTTTTCAACCATGAAAGCCTTAGTGGTTGTCCCTAACATAAGTAATGTTGCATCATCCATCATGACATGATCACCATCTTTTATGGGTATTCTTTTTGTGGGTAGCATGTCCACATGATCCCCATTTTCTACATTTCTTGGCTGAACAGGGTCCTCAACCTCATGTGTCTCATGTTCCATATGCACTTTTTGCTCCTCATACCCTAAAAAGGATGAAATTTCAACACGTGCTGCACATAAAATAGCAACATTAAAGTTAACACATGAAGTACATAAAATAGAATCCAGAAAATCTTGAATATCTGGAAATTCAACACAAAGTTCATCAATAATAGTATTCTCGACATCATTATCAAAATTATGCTCAGAAGAAGTATTGTCAAGAATATCTATTTGTGAATCTGAATGCTCTTCAAGGAGATGTTGTGATTGCAATGTAGTCAAGGTGGAGGCAATGTGACCAATTTGAGTGGCCAAATTCTGAAAACTTGCTTCTGTCCTCTGTTGGAATTCAAGAGTGTGTTCTGTCATTTGTTGCATCAATTCTTCCAGACTGGGTTGGACTGGTGTGGGGTCAGGCTGATATTGATGCTGGCTTATTGTCAATTTATGCACCAAAGAAGCTAACTCATCTAAGCTACCATGTTCTCCACCATGTTGGCCATAATAGAAAAGTTGCACCTCATTCACTCCACTCATGCCAAAATCACTACTAAACTCATAATCACCAGTAAAGTCAGGATAATATATGCATGATGGCTCATAATCAACATTAGGCATATAATTTTGCATATAATTATCTATGGGAAGTACTAAGATTCACAAACACGACAATCACAATGTGCAATACCATCAATATGATATAAACATATAAGCTCAAGACACTCACATATAAGCTCCAAACGTCACAACAAAATAAAATAATAAAAAAAATAACAAAAACACAAAATAGGCAATTTTACACAACCAGGTAATTAGCTACAAAAAAACAAAAACCACAAAAGATAATTTTTAATTTTTTTTGTTTATAACTATGAGACTACCAAAAGATGAAAACTAGTCCAAAAAAAAATTGTTTTCCTAATATGGCTAATAAAAATCAAAGATCCCCGGCAACAGCGCCAATTTGATCTGCTGTCGCACACGGGTCAAAAACGAGTGATTGGAAGAAAAAAACCATAGTTAGGGAACGACAACTCGAATATCGTATCTCAAGGACTCCTGGATTATTATTAACCTAGAAATCGAATTGGGGGGGGGGGGGGGGGGGGTTAGGTTTAAGATCCGATTAAGAAAACAGTGCAATTAAGTGATTATCAATAAGCTAGAACGATTAATCTACTGTTCGGTTTCCCAACTATCATTGATTCAAATAATTCCCATGCCCTAAGCGGATCCTAATCCCTTTTCGATTGTAGCAGCAATTAAACAAGCGCAATTGACACTACGAGATATATGTTCCTAAATTCTGAATTAAGCAGACGGATTGAAGCTCTCGTGAATTACGCAAACACGATCAAACACACGCGAATTAAGCAAACGCGATCAAGGTAAAGGAACATAGAATCATCGAAATTAATCAATACTTATTCTATATAACTTGAATTAAGCAAACAAGGCATATAGCATAATATTGAAAGGGATAAGCAATTTGATTGGGAATTATGGAACCTCAAGTGTCGGCGGAAACCGATTACAGCAGACTAATCCCTGGTGATTAGTTCTCCATCACAAACGTAATAAAAACCCTTAGAATAATTCGTAAAATATTGAAAATTGTGTGTCTTTTGTGTCTGCCCTGGTGCCTTTTTATAGATCAGGTGCGCGTCACGGCCGTGACGTGTTCTGCCAAGGGCGATCATTCAAATTCTAGTCTGTCACGGCTGTGATGGCCATCACGGCGAGGCCGTGATCAATTCTGTCCGTGGGTGCTGATCTGTCACTGAGACACCCCGGTGTGCCCCATTGTATTATTACATTAAATCCTTAATTAGTTATTTACTTAATGTCGCGCGCTTATCGTTGAAAATACGTAAAAATTAAAAACTTAATTAATAATTAGATAACTTCTACAAATATACAACACACCAACTATTTTACATAAATACACACCTAAGTATCCTTTATCTTACACAACATTCTTATAACTAACGGAAACAAAACACCTTATGTGACTCACTGGCCTTAAACTAAACTAACTATGCCACATTATTAGCATCAGTAGGTTGTTCTTCAACGTCAACTTCATACGGAACGTCGTTCAACTCTTCAACCATCTCCGTCTCGTATGGGGTTCCATCCATCTCCTCCGTAACATAGTCGTCCATATGGTCTTCTAACGTACAAAGTAGACAGACACCAAAAATACAGAAATAGGGAGATAAGAAACAGTTCTATCATCATAAGTGGAAATGATTCATAGCATATAATACAATAATAGTCACAGACACGCATCATTCAAAATCAACAATCATCCTCAATTCACTATATATCATCCTCTACCCTTCAACTCATGCAACTAGACCTTTATGCTGATGTGGCCACTACTACTCATGTCACACATCCCTCGTTAGGGATGCCAGTCAGTCATCCAAGTGACACGTTCCCCACGCCGGTGCACATTCTTATCCATGGTAAGAATGCTCATGCAAAGCAATGACACTATAGCTGCACTGTATCGTCGGTGCACACCCTGATTCTCTCTCTCACTCTGTCAAGGGTGCTCATGCAAAGCAATGACACTATAGTTGCACAACCTAAATTCTAATTTGGAACGGTCCACGAGAACTTCGGACCTCGTGTATCTCAAATACACGGTTATGAACACCAATGCAACATATGATTCTCACTGACTTTTATCAATAACAACCTAGTACCTCAAGCTTTTCCTCATAACCTCCACTTACATACTATATCACATTACTTCTATACCATAATAGCGAGGCACTTCTAATTCATATTCAAAACTCTCACCCAAACAAAATACCTCCGAGCAATATTTATCTTTCCTTAAAATCATCTAAGCATAGTATCAAACCCAGGCAGATCATGCATAACACATTAATCAACAGAATATTCAAATATCTCAATATCATATAAGGCAATTTATCACAACCAAATCATAATAGTTCAACCAAATAAATAACAAAGTCGACTCATCACGGCCTGGCCGTGATAGCCATCACGGCCGTGACGGACAACAAAGACAAGAATCCTACAACACGGAACACATCACGGCCTGGCCATGACAACCATCACGGCCGTGTGACAGACAAAGAAACATCCTCAATATCATAATTATTCAAACACCGAAACAATACGTCACATGCAGATGGAATACCTCAACCAGCGTATCACAAACAGTCAAAAGTAAATAATTCAAACATCCTCAAATATGAATAATCAACCTAAGGCGATAAACCCACAATTCCCAAATCGTCATTGGTTTTACGGAAAATATTTCAATACGATTTTGGTATTGTCGATTACTCGACCACTAGTAGGGTTTAGGTCGCCCTACACCATTATTATAAATTATATACTACTTATCGATTCCGACGATGGAATGGTTCTTTCTCCCACCTGAGTTTGCACCGAAAACACGTACACAACGATCCTCGTTATCCCGCCACGAGTTAACACAATCACCTTCAACCAAACAACATAATTATAATTAATCAACTAACATCCATCTATGACACTTTAGGGCTAGGTTCGGCCAAGACTTAGAAATAGGTTTAAGATTATCTTCTTAAGGTCATCTTTTGGATCCTAATTACTAGAGTCTTCACTAACATAGATTACTTATTACAAGACTAAAATTTGAAACAAAATCCTCTAACCTTTAGGGTTAGGGTTTTGGCCAAGGGCTGACTTTTAGGGTTCAAAATCCTTAAAATTCCTAATCATGATTAAGTCATAGATTAATGATCCTTGATTAACCTAAATCATGGATTAGTGACTAAACAACTAAAGTTGAAACTCAAAACTTTCTAACTCTTTTATACATAGATTCGGCCTCAACATAATCTTAGGGTTAGGGTTCTTAGTTTAATAAACCAACTTGGATTTATTAATCATACATACTAATAGCTTGATTAACAAGATCATTAATGAAAACCATGAACAAAAACTCTACCAAACCTACTTTGATAGATTCGGCCAAGGCTAGGTTTTCAAGAAAGAAATTTTTTATTGCTTCATGCTCTTAGATTTAGATAGTAGACATGATATCTAGAAGATAGAAAGTAGTTTCATCATCATTAGATTTTCCTAGGATTTATTATGATTTTTCAAAGTTCTAAGGTTTGAAACTTGAAAATGATGAACCACCATGATATAAGTCTTGAATCAAGAAACTATCTAAAGAACATAGACATGATTTAAGACAAAGATTAGGATTTACCTCTTGAGAATAAATGATGAAGACAATCCAAGAACTTGCTTTGAAACTTAGAACTAAGAACTTAAAACTTTAGAGTTTTAGAAGACAACTAACCAAAGAACTAAATGAAAAGTGAGAGTATGGTTTTTATAGTGATAGTGGCGCCATCATGGGAAGGTTCTAGATGATGATGAGTTGTCTTGCTAAAGGATTCAAATGCAATTAAGTTCTAAGGACCAAATTGCAAAGATTCCAATAGTTGAAGGACTAGTTTGCAATTAGACAATAAAATGTCATGATGATGATTTTTGTCACATTAAATGTTAGCTTATCTTTGACTTAGTTGGCTGATTTTGGTGTCATAGATATTTTAGAGAAAACCTAACTTGTTGAAGAAGATTTGTTGAAGAAGATTGTTGAAGAAGATTGTTGAAGAAAAATCAAGAATGATGTAGAAAAGTGTGGAATATTCTAGAAAATCTTGATTCATCCATCAAATGAGAAAGTCATCTTCTCTCATGGGCTTATGTATTTGGGCTTGACACATTTGGGCTTAGTTTCATTTTCTTGTTTGTTGTGGGGCCCACTTGAAGATTTAAGCCTTTAAACCTAAGATAAGAAACTTAAATGGGCTTTATGGACTCAACTATGAACTAGAAAAGTTTGGGCTTCTAAGCCACGACAATTTAAGGTTAGAAACAATGATTCTAGCCCAATCCACTTGAAAAAACGAAAAAAACTAATTTAGGGACAAAAGGGTAATTTACAGAAAGTTCAGGGACTTAACCGTAAATTTCGAAATTTTCTATTTAACCCTGAAAAACCTTCTAGACTTAAAAATATGAGTCATCCCATTGAATCATCTCAAAATCCTAAGATAAACCCTCTATCCACTCTTAGAAACTCTAATTTCCCTTCCGTCGTCTACCCGATTACGTGTTCCGCCTGAAAAACGTAAATTATTTTATTTTTTTCTGAAAAAATTCTATCAATACAGAATCGTAGAAAATAAAATACTAAACTTAAGTCTTTCGTTCACGAATTAAAATTTGGTTTTCTGAGCAGTAAACTTTTCTTGTCGTGAAAAAACACGTAAAACAAAAAACCGCTTCCGTCTGAATTTTCAACCAAAAACTTCCCCGTAACCTTATGCAAATAAGTATAACAAGGAAATGACCTTGGTTTATCCAAAATCATTTTCTAAGTCTCGGATAAAAAAATATATTTATATATTTATTACCGATATTACAAAACAGCAAAAATCGGGGTGTTACAGTCACGGCCGTGACCTCCATCACGTCTAGGCCGTGATGCTCTCTGATCTTCAGGGTCTTCTCATCACGCCCGTTGATGAGTGTGATTCCACCTCATCTTTGTCCATCATTTTCATGTAGTTTAGGCATATTTTTATTAGATTTTAGGTTAATTTTCCTTTGGAACGGGTAAGGCGGTTTTCGTGTGTTGTTTTGCAGATATAAAGGGTAAATTGCTCAAGATCAACCATGATGAAGTTTGGATGAAGATGGAGCTTTAAAACTGAAGAAAATGAGCCAAACAGAGCCCATCACGGCCTAGCCGTGATGCCCATCACGGCCATGATCGAGCAAAACTGAAAAAGAAGAAAGGCTGAAGTCAGAGTCTGTCACGGCCTAGCCGTGATAGCCATCACGGCCGTGACCCAAAACCACCACAAGTCAGAGCACATCACGGTCTAGCCGTGATATTCTTCACGGGCCATGAAGCTGAGGACTCGCGTCGCGAGAAATTGAATTTTCCAGAATGCGAGGGCGGGAGACCGTCACGGCCTGGCCATGATGGCCATCACGGCCGTGACGCGCATTACTTGGACCTGAAGAAACCGAAATAGATCAGAGTTTGAGTTGGTTTGGGACTCTAACTTTCCCATTTCTATAAATATAGACCAAGGCATCAGAAACAGTGGAGAACACACATTGGGGGCTACTACTCTAGGCATAGATTATAGATCTCCTCTCTTCTTCTCCTTTCTTCTCTTTTCTGATTTTTTTATTATGTTGTCAACCCAGCTTGTCATCTCCATGGCAAGACTGGAGTAGTAGTTTGTTTCTAGGGACTAGGGCTTTGCCCGAGGTTTGTAAATGATGTTGATTTGATGTAAAAATCTTTGTTAATTACTATTTGCTTTAGATCTGATTTCTAGTGTGTAAATCACTCATAAATTTCGGCAACCGTTATTTGCGTGACATAGACGTTCTAAGGAGGAACCTAGCGGTGAACTTAGGATTTCTAGGGTGATTCACTCGTAAAGCCCGGCAGCCACTAGTTTGTGAGATGTGAATGATCCAAGGAGGAACCTAGCGGTGAACTTAGGTTATTTGCAAGACCGAGACATTTCAAGGAGGAACCTAGCGGTGAACTTGGGTGTCGGACCTATAGAAGTCAGACTTGGGACTGAAATCACGAAAGTTAGAAGCCGTCCCTCGAGGAGCAACGAGTTGTCACGGAACGCAAAGGGTCCAATCTGGGATCGACTACCACGAAAGTAGGGGTCGGGTCAATTGGGCACGGCTTTTGTAACCCGAAAGGGAGCTTAAGCTATTAGAGGATAAACTCGTCTTCAAGGCAATTTCGGTAATCAACAAAGGTAAATCTGTTAGCAACATAAACGACCTCAAAGGTAACCCAAATCCCTAGGAATCCGTTTAAATCGAAAACCCCAAAAACATTTGTTTTCTGTTTGTTTATCATTTCAATTTCAAATTCAAACATTTTTCAAAACCCCTTTAAAACTGTCCAGAACTAATCGATTCGAAAACCGATTGCGATTCGAGAACACAGTCTCTGTGGGTTCGATATCTTTTATTACTTGACGGCAGTCCGGTACACTTGCCGGAATCGCACGAGCGCACGCGCGTCGTCGCTCGTCGACTTACGCCACATCACCCGTGATGGTCATCACGGTTGGGCCGTGATGCTTTCTGATCTTCATGGGTAGCTCATCACGGCAGTGACCAGTGTCATGACCTGGGCGTGATGGCTTCTGCTTTAAGTGTCCTTCCCTTTTTGCTCTTCTCATTGACCTGAAAATATGAAATAGCAGTAAATGCTTTATTTGACTCGAAATTAACTAAAATATCCTAAAACTACTTAAGAGACTCAAAATGTTACTTGAGGACAATTAAATCCAAATTAGGGCGAAAACGAGATTAAACTTGAATAATTAGTACAAAAACCATGGTCTTACTAGTTATAAAACTAGACGAGCCAGAGGCTTATCAGTCATAGTGGAGGTGACTGAACCAGGATAAATATGGTTGTGTGGTATCCCTAAACTCAAACTCCTTTAATTTTTGTTTATGATCAAGAACCTGTGATTTTGATGTGTAAAGTTCAATATAATTTCTGTTCTTGATCTGTATAAATTGTATTGAAAAATGAAAGTGAAACTGAACTATATTGAAACTGAAACTTGCATAACTTGTTCTTAATCTTTAAAGGATTATTCAGTTTCTGTATTTTGTTATTACTGAGTTATTGAACATGAATCTATTCTCTATTAATTATGAATTAATCTTTCTTATCCTCATCGCCTTCTATTTAAGATTTTATATAAACCCTTCATCGATCTTGTAAAAGATCCTAAGTCATCAAATCCGCAACTCTGATTTGAAAAGTTTTTTTAAAAGTTTTTAAGAGGGAAAGATTTTAAGAAGACTCAATTCACCCCCCCTCTTGAGTCGTTGAAGCCAAAACAACAACCTTTTCTAGCACAAAAATTGCATTTAACAAATGGTGTGTTTGATGTCTTAGGTGCAGCAAAAAATTTCTTGAAAGATTTCTCGTGTATCTTAGGTTTATAGCCTTTTCCAGCCTTATCATAAACACATTTTTGATGTCCTAATAAAGCATTCAATTTATCTCTACCATTTGTGAACTTGGCTAAGTCATTTTTCAGTTTTTCAACTTCTTTAGTCAATGTGCAACACTTAGAACAATTAGAGCTAGCAACTCTAAATAGATCACCATTCAAATGATTTGTCTGTTTCTCCAACTTAGGACAATTATCACATATAGGTGGTTCCAAAACAGTAGCCAATTTTTCCTTTACGGCACAATTCTCTGTTTTTAATTCATATAGCTCTTTGTTTAAAACAAAATTTTTCTCTTCTAGGCATGTGATGGTTTTCTTAGACTTAATTAGTAATCTAGCAAGTCTAATCGATTCTTTATGAAGTTCTTCAAAAGCATTTTGCAATTCATCATAAGAAGGTTGATAATTAGAACTTACTTCACTTTCTGAATCACTATGATTGCTGGACATTAGACACAGGTTTGCCTCCTCAGATTCAGATTCTTCAGTGGATTCTAGATCATTATCATCCCAAGCAATATAGGCCTTTCTTGGCTTTCTCCACTGCTTGTCCTTTGATTCAAACTTTTCAGTTTTGTCCTTCTTTTGCAGCTTTGGACAGTCAAGTTTCATGTGTCCAATCTTTCCACATTCATAGCATGTGATGTTGTTGGAAGAGTTGTCACCTTTGCTGAAATTTCTTTTAAGAAAAGTGGATGACTTTCTTTTGAAGTTGCATTTCTTCTTTAGAAAGTTCTTGAATTTTCTAACTAGCATTCCCATCTCTTCTTCAGATTCAGCCTCTTGCACTGAATCATCATCATCACTGTTGTAACAACCTGATTTTAATTATACTGTTCAACCGGTTAAAATATAATTAAATTATATTTTAATTTGAGAGTTAGAAAGTGTTTTTGATTAAAATAAAATCATATTCATAGTCTACTTTATGATATAGGGTTACGGTAAAATTTTCGGTTGAAAATTCAGACGAAAGCCGGTCTGTGTTTTCACTGCCGGTACAAGTTTACTGTGCAGAAAACCTAATTTTGACCCGTGAACGAGACGGTTAGTGTTTTTAATATGTTTCCTTCAACTTTGGTTATTTTGAAAATTTTCGTTCAAAAATAGAATATAATATTTTATTCGGGCGAAAATATCGGAAGAATTACGATCGGAAAATACAACCGGGTACGAAATGGAGCAGATTAGGGAACACAAAAGAAGTGAAGTGACTTGATGGGACTTGATGGAAATGGGTTATGACACACTCCAAAAGTGTGATCATCACATTTTTCAAATTATAACATATTATATTCTAAAAACCTATTTTTCTCTCTCTTCTCAAACCAAACAAGGCACAAGGTCAAAACTTGCCCTTCATGCTCATTCCTCTCTCCTCAATTTCGTTCCACTCTCTCCCTTCTCTATATATACACCTCTCATTTTCACTTCATCATCTTCCTTCTTCAAACTCCATTAAACCTTCATCTTCTTCCTTTCTTCTAAAAGTTCAAGCTCTTAAAGCTTTAGTTTTTATTCATCTTTTCTACTTAAGTTCTTCATTAAAGTTCTTCCTTATACTAAGGGTAATGCTCTCATATGAATATTTTTGCAAGTTTCATCTTTTAGTTCTTAGTTTACTTTATGTGTTCTTTATATGCTTTAAACTTATAAAATCTCTCTAAAATGGTAGAAAACTCCTTTTGAGTTGAAACCACTTTCTATAGTCTTGCATTAACTTATATTTTCACATACTAAGAGGTTGTGTAAAACTAAAATCTCTACCTATCTCTTCCAATGAAGGCCGAATGCTTGCATTTGTGACCTAGGAAGTTTTTGTTTCAGCTTTTGGAATATGATCATGTGTTTGAGTTTCTAACTATCCATTGATCTTAAATCTATAAATCTTGGAAGTTTTGATAGCTTGTTCCTATGATGACTGAAAATATGAATAAGTAAGCCTATGATACTATGTTTCAACTTTCCAAGTATGATCATGGATTTAGAACTCTTAATACCTTGTGATTCTAAACCTAAGAGTTATTGTTAAACAAAGAATATTTTCCTCATCATCTATGATGGCCAAAACTTAGTGTTTAGGTGCTAGGATGTTTGAATTTTTATTTTTCCAAAATGATCATGGACTTAAGCTCCATAAGATATTTGGATGCTAAGTCTAAGAGATTGGAAAGTTTAAGGATTTCTAACTTGTTTATTCTATATTATTAAAGCTATGATGTATTACTTTCATTTTTCCAAGATTATCATGGACTTGAGCTCCATAAGATATCTGGATGCTAAGTCTAAGAGATTGGAATGTTTAAGTTTCCAAAATGATCATGGACTTGAGCTCCATAAGATATTTGGATGCTAAGTCTAAGAGATTGGAAAGTTTAAAGATTTCTAACCTATAAATCCTATGAAGGCCAAACCTAGAAGGTTATGGACCTAGGATACTTTGATCTTATTTTTCCAAAATGATCATGATTTTGAGCTCCTTAATACATATGGATTCTAAACCTAAGAGATTGGAAAGTTTAATGAATGCTAGCCTATTTTAATAGCCTTGGCCGAATACCCTAAGTTTATAACTTAGTGGGATTTTAATTAAAATTTGTTAATTGATCATTGTTTATGAACTCCTAATACTTAAGGATCATAAATCCATGAGTTGTATAATTTTCGGGAATCTCTAATCCTAAGAACTAGTCTTGGCCGAACCTATACCTTGTGGTTTAGTGTTCTTGTTTGATTTTAACTTGTGATTTTGTGTTCATAACCTTAGACTTCCATCGCCGAGGAAACGAGGACGTTCGTGGTATACCTCTTCGAGCATCTAATCTCCTTACCTTTACAGAAGGTGGAGTTAGTACTTTGTAGTGTGACAACGAGGAGCTTCGAGTTCGGGAGTTCGGTGATAACCCAGGTGGGGGAAAGAACCAACCTATCGTCGGAATTTATAAGTAGTAGATTATATAATAATTGTGTAGGGTGACCTAAACCCTACTAGTAGTCGAGTAATCGACAAGACCAAAATCACATTGGAAACCTTTTCTGAAAAACCAATGGTGATTCGGGTATTGTAGGTTTATCGATATTAGGTTGATTTTATATTGTTGATGGTTGATTTGATTTATTACATTTATTGAATTGATTTTGTGCTATGTTGGTGATATGAGAATATTTTGATTGATATTGGGTTATGCATGATCTGCCTGGTTTGTATTATTATGCTTAGTGGTTTTTAAGTAAAGATATGTATGTTGTCTAAGAGATGATTGTTTTGGGCGTGAGGATAATAATGATTTAGAAGTGCCTAACCTAGATGATGTATGTTAAAGAGGTATTACGGCATAGAATATGTGTCAAGTTCTAATGAAAGGTTAAGGCACTAGGATGTTGTTAAAACGGGTTGGTGAAATTCAAGTATAGGTGTTGTTGTCCACAACCGTGTATTGGTAATATAATACACAATGACAAAAGTGTATTGGTAATATAATACACAAAGACAAAAGTGTATTGGTAATATAATACGCAAGGACATCTGTGTATTGGTAATATAATACACCATGTATTGGTAATATAATACACGTAAAACACTTCTGTGTATTGGTAATATATTTCACCGTGTATTGGTAATATAATACACGTAAAACACTTCTGTGTATTGGTAATATAATACACCGTGTATTGGTAATATAATACACGTAAAATCAAGAGTTCTCGCGAGACCACTTCCACCTTAGGAAATAGGTGTGCATCTATGTTGTTTTTGAGTAGCATGAGATTGGGGGTAGAGGATGATATATATTAACTTGAGGATGATCTGTTAGTTATATGTGTTGCTTGTCTGTGACAATTACTGTATAATGTACTATGACTCTTTTTCGCTTTTTGATGATAGAACTGCTTCTTATCCCCTATGTTTCTGTACTTTTGTGGGTTACTTTGGTTTACGTTAGAAGACAAGATGGAGGCTTATGTTACTGAGGAGCTGGACGGAACTCTGTATGAAACGGAGATTGCTGAGGAGTTCGATGGAACTCCATACGAACCAGACGCTGGGGGCCGAGCTGTGATCCATTGCGATTAGAGTATAGACATTATGGCCAGTGTGTCTAAGGAGCATTTTTATATTTCCGCTAAGTATGTCTGTTGTTAAGTTTATGCCTGTGAGGGATCCTACTGAGAGGATACCCTCAACAATCTTTTGGTATTGTAATGAACAATTAGGTATGTATTTACATATGTTAAAGTTGTTGTGTTTTAAATTTACAGAAGTTATATGATAATTAAAATAAGTTTTAATTTTTACGTATTTTCACGATAAACACATGATTAAGAATTGATTTAAGAAGGTAATTAATCTAATAAAACACCGGGGCACAACGGGGTGTCTCAACTGTCTTCTACTTCTCTGACTTGTGATTTCAGAGCCAAACCCTTTTTCTTTTTGTCAGTTTCTTCACTCTAATTCAGTCTGTTCAACTCCAATTCATGTTCTTGCAATTTTCCAAACAATGTGGCAATGGTCATTGATGAGAGGTCTCTAGATTCTGAGATTGCATTGACTTTAGGCTGCCATTCCCTGCTCAAGCATCTCATGTGTTTGTTAACTTGATCTTCATTGGAGATTGTCTTTCCAAGTGCAACCAATTGATTTACAATGTGTGTGAATCTCTTTTGCATAACCTCCATTGGTTCTACTCGATTCATGCAAAATAACTCATATTCATGTGTCAATGTGTTCATTCTTGCTCTTTTGTCATCTGTGGTTCCTTCATGTGTTACTTGCAATGTATCCCACATCTCCTTTGCTGATTTGCAATTTGAAACCCTGAAAAACTCATCACGGCTTAAAGCAGATGTTATAATATTCTTAGCACGTGCATTATATTGAACTCTTTTCTTATCATCCTCATTCCATTCAGTTTTAGGCTTATTTCTTGGAGCACCATTAGCATCTATAGTAGAGGGGACAAATGGTCCATTCTCTACTGCATCCCAAATGTCTACGTCTGCTGCCTCAAGAAAGATTACCATTTTTTCCTTCCAATAGATATACTCAGATCCATTGAAGGCAGGAGGGCGTGCAAGGGAAGACCCTTCATTCAAACAGTCAGTGGAAGCCATACTCTTATAGCTGTTAAGCCAAACTTAAGAGTTTCGCTCTGATGCCAATTGTTGCTTTGGCTTCAACGACTCAAGAGGGGGGGTGAATTGAGTTTTCTTAAAATCTTTCCCTCTTAAAACTTTTTACAAACTTTTCAAATCAGAGTTGCGGCCTCAGGATCTTTTACAAAATCAATTAAGGGTTTATATAAAATCTTGAATTGGAAGATGACGAGGATAAGAAAGATTGATTCAGAATTAATTCAGAATAGGTTCGGGTTCAAAACTCAATAATAACAAAATACATAAACTGATTAAGCCTTTAAAGATTAAGAACACGTTATGCAAGTTTCAGATACAAGCATTAACAATCAAGAACGAACTTGCAAGTTTCAGATACAAGCATTAACAATTTTGAATGCAGATAACACAGATTTGATTACAATCAGACTCAAGGTTTCAATACAGTTTATACAAATCAAGAACAGAAATTATATTGAAATTTGAACATAAACAGAAGTTAAAGAGTTTAAGTTTAGAGATACCACACAACCAGATTTATTCTGATTCAATCACCACCACTGTGATCTACATCCAGTCCCCACTCCACCTGTGGGTTTTCATACACTAACACAACAAGCTTTAGCCAAGTAACTTGAAAAACCTTTACACCACAGAGTACTCCTTCACCTTGAGATACCACACTCCTGTGAAGAGCCTCAATGTTCTTCCTTAGGAATACCTCACCCTAATCACTCAGAGAGACTCCATCTCTTTTCACAATTGAAAAGTAAAACAAAAAATTGATTCCTAACTCTTAATAGTCAGATAAACAAATTGAAACACTTATAAGAACGAAACACTCTTTTCACAATAAGCTCAAGAAAGATGATGAATGATATGTGTATTGTTCTGTTGTTGTGATATATTATTTTTTTTGAAAGCATTTCTTTGATCCCTCTTTATATAGAAGACAAGTTATAGTCGTTGAGATTAATCAAAATATATTTGAGTTTTGATAACAGAATATGTTTTCTTGATTCTGGTTCTTACAATAAGATTCTTCATCGGTCCTTATAGCATTCGCGTCCATCTTGAAAATGAGCGCGTCCATCTAGCCATTTGAATTAATATTTTACATCGGACGAGCTAGTAGACGAGCTTCTTATTAAGGACTTAGCAAGTCCAAAGACTAGTGTGGACGAGCGCTTTTGTCACTTTACTGGACGAGCACTTCTGTCACTTTAGTGGACGAGCGCTTGTGTCACTTTAGTGGATGAGCACTTCTCTCACTTCAGTGGACGAGCGCTTGTGTCACTTTATTGGACGAGTGCTTCTATTACTTGTGTTGGACGAACGCTTCTATCACTTGTGTTGGACGAGCAGAATTAGAATCTTGTTCCTATTTAAAAAAAAAAAAAAATTCATTAACGAAAACTTATTCCTTTTAATGCAGGTTATGAAAATTGATTTTCTTCATGCATCTTTTCAAATGAGCTATTTGTATATAAGAGATTTCATCTCTTACAAATCATTTAAGACTTAAATCTAAAATTCTCTGTTAAGCTTTTGTCTTGATGATTACTTGATCTTTGTCTTTGCTCTTTAATTCCTTCGTATAGCTCTTTTGATTTCTTCAAGTTCTTCCTTGAATATTTTCCTTTAATTGCTCACTGAACTTGTTGATTACTGCTTGATACCTGTCTTTGCAATTTGACACTAAAACACTTGCATACACATTAAATTGTATTTATCATATATCAAAATCTCTAAGTCATTGAGTCTAACAAAAACTGAAATAGGAAATTTTGCAATGGGATGGGAACAAATTGATTTGGGAACTTTTGAAAAGTTTGGATGACACATAATATGGTAATTATATAAAGAGTAGCAGTGGTTGATATTTTTTTTTACCATGAGATGAATACTGAAATTTATGCCAGCAAATCATAAATCAATCTTAACATTTACCTTGAGCTATAGGTGTAACACTCCAACAAAACCCTACCACCACGGATCAGAAGCACAACATGAATGTAAAGAAAAGCTGTGATAAAACAAATCTTACTTTCAGAAAAAACCTATATTTTCAATCAATTTTTTTTTAGAAGTAAACTTTTATTAATAGCCCACAAGGCAAAAATGAAGCACAAGAAGTGCCAAACAGAAGAAAAACAATGTCAGGCCAACATATATCAACAAATAAGCATCTAGAAAAGAAAGACAGCAGCTAAAGAAAAGATCCGACTCAACAACCAAACCATTGGAAAAAAGGTGTGAGGCAACAAACAACTGTGTGAACTCCTCTCCCCTGTTTTCAACCCACTGAGAAAAAAATTTCATACCAAAGTTCCTGATAAAAGTGAAAAATTGTGTTGCACCGGAAAAAATAAACTGTCATTGTGGGTAGTATCACTTGCTGTAGAAACACCAACACATATTGTGGGCATTTAGATTATAGGAAAAGAACGGTCAATATAGGCTTATTTGAAATAAACTAAAAGACATGATCTTTTAACCTCATAATTTATAATGATTAAGATAATAGTTTAGTGCATACTTTCAATTTAGACTCCAACAACTCCCCAGCCTTATTATTGAAGAATAATTCTAACATGCAGTATGCTAGGAAGAAAAAAAAACTTAGAACACGCTTTACCCAAAATACCATGTGATCTATCATTTGGAAAATTTGATTATCCGGAAGAGGATCTTCTTGTAAGGTTTCACTTCAAGACTCTATAAAGACGCCATTTCTGTTACAATGAACTACAATATCTGAGTTTTTAACTTTAAAGAAAAATCTTAAAAACTTATAAAATATAAACATGCTTTTAAATTAAGTTCATCAAGTGCAATAGAATATGACATCTCTACAAAAACAGAGGATCCATCCTCAAACATAACCAAACAATATTCAAATACACATTTTACTTGTAAAGACATGATTAAATTGAGAGAAAATAAAATTTGAAATTAATAGAAAGTTAATATTTAAGTATGAGGCAATATTAATAAGGAAATCATATAGAATAGACATCAATTAAATAATACACTGAAAGAATTATAAACAAATCAATTTTTTGAAATACTTATTTGAAAAAATGATCCCATGCACAAAACAGAAGCTATGAATACAGAAAACAGTATAGGAAAAAATGAAAAATACCAGAGAAAGCAACTTTCTCTGCACTATGGCTTCAGCCACCCTCCCCTCCACCACCCTCTATCTTCTTTATATTCCCATTCCCTTCCATGATTCGAGCACCTTCTACATTAATTCCCTGTTGCCAAATATCCATTCAGTTAAGAGACTTAGAGCCACCTTTCTCTTGAAATCCCATGATTAAGAGGCTCATCACCATACCAATCAAGTGATGTCTGGAAACAATCATCAATAGAAATAGGAATAACAAAAAAATTCAGTAATTTGTTATTGACAATTCATGTAAATGTAATTCTATTAGTTAAAAAAAGTCTATGATTAGTCCAAAGTACTGCTTGAAGGTTGTAGCAATATCTATAAACCTGATTTTAAATTTCTACAACAATTGATTTACCACATCCACAAGTTTGTGTCACATTAGGTTTATGTAATCCAATTGCATGCCAAATATGAAAAGTAAGCTTAGGATCACAATCTGAAAATACAGATGGAGAAGTCAAATAGGTGTCAAGCAATGGTGCAATGCAGTTGGCAAATTAATAATACAAATACACCCAGAAATGTCTCCTACATCATAACCGTATACATACATCATTTTTGCTATAGCTTAAAGTCAAAGACAGCTTACTTCTATTGGAACTAAAGTGGTTTTGGATTTAATAATCCCTAAGTTTTGATGCTAACAAAAGGATTAAATTTGCTTGACAAATTGTTAGTTGATATCTAACAAGTGAGTTCAGTTTATGTAGGAATATCCAAAATAAAATAAGGTATACAATGCTTGGACTCTTGCAAAGAATTACCCGTCCAAAGGTTATTTAAACTGTTTATATTTTAAATGATAAGTAGACTGGTTTTCTCTAGTAGACGAGGCTATAAATGAATACCTAAATAACTTGTTAGGTACAGCAAGTCCAAAGACTTGAAAATAAGTGCGTCCATCTTGCCACGTCAGCAGACGAGTGCTATCCTTGCAACTCATGTATACATCCATAGTATCTAACTAAAATTCAGTAGAAGTCCATAGAGCCACGTCATTGGACAGAGTTTCTCTAAGGACTTAGCAAGTCCAAAGACTTGTATGGACGAGCGCTTCTGCCACATCAGTGGACGAGCAAAATTAAACCTTGTATAGATGCGTTCTCAAAACTAAGTAGACGGTTCTATATGTTCTATATCTTTACTACCTTGAATATGATTTAATGCAATCTGGTCCACGATGAATTTATTTCAAGTGATTGAAATTTATTTCAAATGAATATTTGTTCTTCCCATTTGTTTTTATCCGATTTAATGTCTTGTTTCCTTTGAGAAAATTCATAGTACTATCAAGGAAATACAAAAACCAAATAGTACAATTAGAATTGCAAAACGATTTGTACGATGACATCTTTATTGATGAACAAAAGTTGGGTTATACACAAAGGAGGAAATAAAGTTTTTAAGGTACAAATGCTCAGAACAGTTAGCCTCTATTTTGTGATTTTCTGATAACCAAGGATGCTTTTCAACATGGCCAAAATCAAGCTATCAGTCTCAACGGATATCATGCATTTAATGCTATCTCTATAACGGGACTATTCAAATAACTGTTGAAGATTTACAATGAGAAGTTGAAGACCACTATATATGGAGAAGGTCTCAAGCACTGAAGAGCAACTTTTGCCATTTTTCAGTAACAAGATATTCAAAGCTCTTATTCTCGTTGTAAAGCAAAAGTCTGTAATTCTCAAGGTTGAATATTTGTAAAAATATTCAGTAAATCTTAAACCTTCATACCCTCACATATAGTGAGTTAGAAAGATCTTAGAAAAATCTGTAATAGGGTTAGAGCCTGAAGAGACTTGGAAAGAAAGCAATACTTGTAGCCTGGAGAGGTGAAGAATACTTGTTGTAAAACCTATTTGGAAATAGTGGAGAAAATCCTTCAAGTAGAAGGGACTGGACGTAGCTCTTGGTTGGAAAAGAGTGGACCATGATAAAATACCTGAGTGAATTTTCTATCCCTTATCTTTTACAGTTTTATGTATTTTTACTAACTGTGGGATTTGATTTTTGTTTTATTAATCTTTTAAAAATGATTTCTTGTGTTCTTAATCTTTTTATCTTCTGCTTGTGAAAAAGTTTCTCAAAAAGGGTTTTTGCGAAAATAATTAACAAACACAATTCAACCCACCTTCTTGTGTTTGCCTGTGCCAATTTCAGTTGGTATCAGAGCTCAGCCTTGACAGGGTTGAGCATCTAACAAGTGCTCAGGCAGTACGATCCTACAATCATGGATGCAGAAGGACAAGCTATCAACAAAGCCCCTCTCTTTGATGGAACTGATTATGATTATTGGAAAAAGAGGACGATGGCATTCTTGGATGCACAGAATGCTGACAACTGGGAACTAATAGAAAATGGCTACACTGAGCCAAGGAGTGAAGCTGGAGTTGTAGTGCCTAGAGCTGAATGGACTCAAGAGCAGAAAAGCCAACATCAACTAAACTTAAAAACTAAGCACTATCTCATGTGTGCTATCAACAGATCTGAGCATGATAAGGTTCATAGTTGCAACACAGCTAAAGAAATCTGGGATACTCTTGCACTAGCTCATGAAGGTTCCTAACAAGTGAAGGAATCAAAGATAAGCATGCTGGTTCACCAGTATGAGCTATTCAAGATGGCTGATCATGAAACTATAGACTAGATGTTTGGAAGATTCCAAACAATCACCAACAGTCTCAGGTCTCTTGGAAAGGTCTATGAGAACAGAGATCATGTGAGAAAAATTTTGAGAAGTCTCTCAAAGCAGTGGAGACCTAAGGTAACTGCTATCCAGGAAGCAACGAATCTGAATACTCTTTCTCTGAAAGAGTTTCTGGGGTCATTAAAAGTTCATGAACTTGAACTTAATGAATAGAAAAACTCCAGAAAAGGAAAGTCCATTGCCTTAAAGTCCAAGAAAGCTAGTTCCTCAAAGATGGTTAAAGTAGCTGAGTCCTCAGATGAAGCTGATTCATCAAATAATGAAGATGACTCAGATGAGGATGAACTATCTTTCATCTCCAGAAAAATCCAACACATGTGGAGAAAGAAAGGTGGATTCAGAAGGAATCAGTTCAACAAAAAGTTCTCCAAGGAGAAGTCAGATTCCAAGGAGAAAGGTCCACCCCTGTGCTTTGAATGTACGAAATCAGGACACTTCAAAGCTGACTGTCCAGAGCTGAAGGAGAAAAAGAAATTCTTCAAAAAGAAGAAAGGCTTGATGTACATGGGAGGATCTTGACCTGCCTTCTTCAGATGAAGAAGATGAAGCAGGAGAAGAAGCAAACATTTGCTTCATGGCTGACACTGCATCAGAAAGTGAATTCACTGATGCTGAGGTAATAGAATCTGATCCATCTACTCTTCAAACTGTTTTTGATGAATTGCTGCATGAATCATGCATACTGTCTAAAGAGTATAAAAGTCTCAAAAAGAAGTTTATTAAACTTTCTAGAGATTACGATAAGGTCTGCATAGTAAATAAAAACCCTAAGGATGAGAATGAAACATTAAAATCAAATAATGTCAGTCTGACCGACAAGACTAAGTGTGAGTCTAATAGCTCTTGTGAAGTTGAACAACTAAAACAAGATGTGACATACTTGTCAGACTCTCTGTCAAAACTGGTTGGTAGCTCAGATAAATTAAATCTCATATTGAGATATTCTAGATCACCGCATGACAAATCTGGCATTGGTTATGATAAAGAGAAGCAAGATGCATCTCTGAATAAACCAAAAGTTCATACACAATATAAGCCTTTTAAAGTCCGTCCACAGTATATTAAGTCAAAACCAAGCCCTTCCAATACTTACTGCAAAGTATGTGGAAAAAGTGGGCATGTGTCATCTAAATGCATACATAACAAGCATACAAAGCATTCACGACCTATGATCACTAACAAGAAAGGACCCAAGTCAATTTGGATACCTAAAGATAAGATAATCACTGTTGCAGATCTACTTAACAACAGTAAAGAAACAGGAGTTCTGGTACTATGACAATGGGTGCTCACGACACATGACAGGAGAAAGGTGTATGTTCCAAGACCATAGACCCAAAGATGGTGGCTGGGTCACTTTTGGAGGAAACCAAAAAGGAAAGATTATTGGTATAGGTAAAATTGGTAAACATCATTTTCCCTCCATTGACAATGTTCTGCTAGTAAATAGTCTTAAACACAATCTGCTTAGCATTAGTCAATTATGTGATAGTGGGTTTGCTGTTTCATTTAATAAGAATATGTGTTATGTCAAGAAAGCTGATGGATCACTCTTATTCACTGTCCAGAGGCAAAACAATTTGTATAAGATTAACTTAGAGGACCTCTCAAATCAAAGTGTCTCATGTCTAGTGTCCATTGAGGATGAACGATGAATTTGGCACAAAAGGTTGGGTCATGCAAGTTTGAGATTAATCTCAAAACTGAAAAAGCATAACCTTGTAAGAGGTCTACCAAACCTTAGTTTCAAATCTGATGCTCTCTGTGATGCATGTCAGAAGGGAAAAGTCAAATGTTCCTTTGAATCTAAGAATGTTGTTAGTACTAACAGACCACTAGAATTGCTACACCTTGATCTTTTTGGTCCAACAAGGACTGACTCTGTCGGGAGTAAGAAATATGGTCTTGTCATAGTAGACGACTACACTAGATGGACATGGGTTATGTTCCTCGCTCACAAGGATGAGTCATTCAAGGTCTTTCCTGTATTCTGCAAACGTGTACAGAATGAAAAAGGCATGAGTATAGCTTCAATTAGAAGTGATCATGGGGGAGAATTTGTCAATGAGCTATTCCATGAGTTTTGTGAAGAAGGTGGTATTCAACACAACTTCTCAATACCAAGAACACCACAGTAAAATGGTGTGGTAGAGAGAAAGAACAGATCTCTTCAAGAGATGGCTAGGACTATGTCAATGACAATTCTGTCCCTAAGCACTTCTGGGATGAAGCTGTGAACACTGCCTGCTACATTCAGAACAGAATATACATTAGACCTATTCTGAATAAGACTCCTTATGAATTGTGGAAAGGTAGAAAACCCAACATTTCATACTTCCACCCTTTCGGATGTAAATGTTACATTTTGAATACAAAAGATCAACTTGGTAAATTTGATGCTAAGATAGATAATGGAATTCTACTAGGATTTTCTGAAACTTTAAAAGGTTTTAGAGTTTATAATTCTAGAACTTTAGTTGTAGAAGAATGTAGTCATGTCAAATTTGATGACAAACAGACTGATAAGAGACTATCAGAGCTAGATGAAGCTTTTGCAGATCTTGATCTATATATCTCAGGAGAGAAACCAGAAATCAAGTCTGATATCCAAGTAAACGACACTTCTCAACAACAACCAGAAACGTCTACCTCTCAACAGGAAAATGCTCAGAAATCTTGGTATTTCAGAAACTACCATCCACAAGATCAAATCATTGGTGACCCCAATGACAAGCTAAGAACTAGGTCAACCTTCAGAGAACAAAGTGATTCATCTCTTGTCTCTGAATGCGAACCGAAGACAGTGGACGAACCTCTACTGGACGAAGGATGGATTCTTGCTATGCAAGAAGAGCTAAATCAGTTTGAGAGAAGTGAAGTCTGGACGCTTGTACCCCTGCCTGAAGACAGGTCAGTCATTGGAACAAAGTGGGTCTACAGAAACAAGCTTGATGAAGATGGTAAGATTGTGAGAAACAAGGCAAGACTTGTTGCTCAAGGCTACTCTCAAGAAGAAGGTATAGACTACACTGAAACTTTTGCACCAGTTGCTAGACTAGAAGCTATAAGAATTTTAATATCGTTTGCTGCACATCATAGCTTTATGCTTTTTCAAATGGATGTTAAAAGTGCCTTTTTGAATGGCTTTATTAATGAAGAAGTATATGTCATGAAACCTCCTGGCTTTGAAAATGCAAATCACCATGAACATGTTTATAAGCTTAATAAAGCACAGTATGGACTTAAACAAGCTCCTAGAGCTTGGTACGATAGGTTAAGTTCATTTATAATGGAAAGTGGTTTTAACATAGGAAAAGTAGACACAGCTCTATTTAGAAAGTCTATTAAGTCAGATTTCATTATAGTACAGATTTATGTTGATGATATCATTTTCGGTGCTACTAATGAATCTCTGTGCAAGGAACTCTCTAAGTTAATGCAAAAAGAATTTGAAATGAGCATGATGGGAGAACTCAAATTCTTCCTTCAACTTCAAGTTAAACAGTCTATGGACGAGGTGTACATCCATCAGATTAAGTATACAGAGGAACTTCTAAAGAGGTTTAAGATGGATGATTGCAAACCAATGAATACTCCTATGCATCCCACTTCAATACTGAACTAAGATGATAAAGAGAAAAAGATAGACCAAAAGGTATATAGAGGTATGATAGGATCTCTTTTATATCTGACTGCGTCTAGGCTTGATATAATGTTCAGTGTTTGCTTATGTGCTCGTTTTCAATCTGATCCTAGAGAGTCTCATCTCTCAGCAGTTAAGAGAATATTTAGATATTTAAAAGGTACTACTAATCTGGGCTTGTGTTTTAAGAAAAATGATGATTACAGATTAGTTGGCTTTTGTGATGCTGACTATGCTGGAGATAGAATTGAAAGAAATAGCACCAGTAGAGGATGTCACTTCATTTGAGCTAACCTAGTATCATGGTCAAGCAAAAGGCAAAGTACCATTGCTCTATCAACTGCTGAAGCAGAGTACATATCAGCTGCAAGCTGCTGCTCACAACTTCTATGGATCAAACATCAATTGGAGGACAACAATGTATTTGTAAGTAATATTCCACTTATGTGTGATAATACTGCTGCAATCAATTTATCTAAGAATCCAATATTGCATTCTAGAGCTAAGCATATAGAAATCAAACATCATTTTATCAGGGATTATGTGCAAAAAGGTGTGTTTGATGTTCAATTTTTAGATATTGACTACCAATAGGCAGATATCTTCACTAAACCTTTTGCTGAGGACAGATTTATCTTTATAAGAAAGCGTTTGAATATGTTGTATATGGATTGAGCTAGTATATTTATTGTTAATTTGGTCGTCCATTGCATGTTTTCTCTGCACGTCCACTAGTCATGACGTCCAGAGTAAGTAAAATCTACGCGTCCACTACATATGTCTTTACACGTCCACTCTTAGTCTTGTGTGGACTCGTCTATGCACACATTTATTGCTTATATTATTTTGTCCTTGAACACATTTACTTAAAATGCTTCTCTTTCCTTGCTCAGTCAACTACCCTAATTAATCCCACCGTAACTTTTTACGGTCCCAAGTTATCAACGCCGTTTTACACTTAATGACATGTCTTGTTATTATTTTTTTAAAAACTGTTGGTTTTCAGAAATCTTTAAAAGTAACCTTTTTCCCTCTGGAAATCTTTTCACATCTCTTCATCATCAGCCTCTCTCTCTGAATCTTTCGAACTCTCTATCTCCCTTGATCTTCCAAAACTCATCTTACTCAACAATGACTTCAACCTTTGCTCCCATGCCTGCTTTTGCAACTGACACTATGTCCATATCTGTGGAACATCACTTCAATTTTGGGATTCTACAAGAATACAATCTGGATGTGAGTAAGTTCATTAACGTTGCTGGATGGGATGGAATCTTTCTAGAAAAGGTCTCGGTGTATCCAGACTTAATAAGGGAATTCTGGAGGAGACCAAAGATCTCTGAAACAGAAGTTGTTGGATTCGTACTGGGAAGGAAAGTGATAGTATCAGAGAAAACCATGTCTGATGTGATTGCTTGTGCTCAAGAAGGTTTGGTCTTCACTGAAAACTGGGAAGAAGACCTAGGTGGTCCAGAGACATTGCCATTACCCTTATAAGGCAAGACAGCGTGAGAACTCATTCTTGGAAATCATCTGAGATGAAAGATCACATCAGGATTCTTCACCAGATTCTGAACAAAGTGGTGCTGCATAAGATTGGCTCTAAGGACAATTTATCAACTCTTCACAAGTTCTGTCTTTGCCACCTGGTTTTTGAAACCAAGATTAACCTACCCTGGATCCTATTTCATCGCTTCAAGGATGCCATTATCAACAGAGAATCTGCTTCTCACATTACCTTCGCTCATCTTCTGTCAAAAATTCTCAAGCAGCAAGGCGTGTACTGTAACACCCAGGTGCTGACGAGGGCGGGGGGTGGTCGCCGGTGCAAGAAGGCACGGACAAGGAGCGGCTCCTGGCAGGCTTCTAGGCGGAGGGAGACATGAATGAACCGATTACACACTCGAATGAGAGGGATCCTGAGACTGTGTAGGTATGGGACTATACAGTTGAGGAAGGCTTATATGAATTGATTGGTACTACCTGTACTAACAAGATGCATCTTCTTTACGGTAACCCATCACTTAAGAACTCCACAGTTAAGCGAGCTTGACTTGGAGCAATTATGGGATGGGTGACCTCCTGGGAAGTTTTCCCGGGAAGCGTGAGTGAGGACAAAGCACGCTGAAAAGACCCGTGTTGGTTTGTGGGGACAGTCGTCAATCCATAAAGCAGCCAAGGACGTTACATGTACGATATTCTAAGTGCAAAGCCTAAGGATGAACAAGAAATACTCCTTAGTGAGAAAGGATTGCAAGCTGTTGACTTTGGCCGAGTTAATCTCAGTGGCATGCAACTTAGCACTTACAAGCAAGTGGAGTTGGCAAAGCTTGAGGAGAAAATGAAGATTAAGGAAGAATCAATTGAAGTCAATGAATCTGCAATTCTTGGTTTAAAGAAAGGAACCAAGAGGAATACTATGGCTGTAAGGCAACCCATTCCTAAGAGGACTACTAGAGGATCTGTCCCCTCTGTATCTTCAGGTGCTACTCTTCCACCTCCACCAAAAAGGTCAAGGAAAGTCATCATGTCTGAAGAAGAAGAAGATGATGATGAACTTTCTATTGCTGCCATTCTAGAAAAACAAGCTGCTGCTGTTGCTGGTCCAATTGCCAAGAAGAAGAGGCAACCAGCAAAAAGGGCTAGAACAACTTTGGCTTCTGAGGTAGTAATATCTGCTGATGACCCTGTTAGGTTAGTAGTAGATGAATTAGTATCTAATTTGAGAACTCGGGATGATAATATCTCTGCTCCACATGATGTGAATGATTTTTATGTTCCTACCCTACCACAATCACCACCCTCACGACTAACACATATAGATAATAGCATTACCATTGGATCCCCCTTTCCTAAACCCTTGAAAACCTTGTTTCCACCCATAATTCCCTCTTCCACTCTCTATGCTGACAAATCTGAAAATTGGGCCAAAGTACATAGAGAATGGAAAATACTTTTCCACACCATTCCACAAGAACCAAAACTCATTCTAACTAAATGGTATCCCAGTCCCCTGACTGAGTATGAGTATGAACCCCTCAACATCTATCCATACTAGGTCAACCCTGAACCTCATACTCCAACTGACCCTTTCCCTTCCAATGAACATGGACCTCTCCTCATCCACCTTCCCCAACAAAGTTCCCCTTCCATAAAAATTTACCCCAACCTAGTGAAACTTCCACCCCTTAAACCATTCACTGATGGAGTAGAAAGAGTTATCATATCCAACTGGCATACTGATCCAAGTAAGAAGAATCTTGGGAGTGTTCTTGAGAAAAGGGCCAGATCCTTCAGGCAAATTCCTTTTGCCATGGATCAGACTACAAAATGGATAATTTTCAAATATTCAAGAATATATGGAGCTGCTATTGACAGATAGGGCTGCACGATTTGTCCCTCCAACCTGGTTAATACACTCCACTTCTACAAATGTTGGAGTCAAGCCCAACAAGATCTGTCATAGGTTGTCAATGATTGATCTAAACAAGGACAAGGACAGGAAGCATCCAAGGCACAAAGGAAAGATGCCAGTAATTGAAGACATTATCCTGGATCTCAATTATGAACCATTTGACCACTCACAGATGGATTATATTCAGTCCTTGCCAATTGAGATGGTCGCTGAGGCTAATTATGCAGGAGCCTTCTGGCAATCGCACTTGATTCACGGCACCAGAGAAGCCTCCACTTCTGGCCTAACTACTGAAGAGAAGAAGAAAACTCCTAAATTCCGAGGCAGATGTGGACTCTCTAGTGTCAGATATTTGATCTTCAAGGATTTGTGGGGTCTGCTAATAACCAGCCATGATGTGGAAATTCCTAATCCAATTCACTGGGCAAAGGATATCCCTGAGTCAATTCTACAATATGCTTTTGCCACAGCTTTAACCTCATCCTCCGAGTATACAACAAAATAATTAGTTGTAGAAGGCCATGAGCTGAATGTTGAAATCTTCTCAAAACCTGCTTCTGAACCTTCAACTCCCTTAGCTGATGCCGTTGTTGTTGCTACTGTTGAGCCAACTATGACAGAACAATCTGATGAGATATGTGCTTCTAAGCAAGGTGCTGAGTCTGCTAATACATCTTCTCAACCAATAGCTCTTGCTATGGTTCATCCTCCAGCCCAAGCTCAAGACACTATCTCAGACTCTGCTGAAAGCTCAAGACAATTATCCTTACCACCGAATCTTGAGGACATCATTGGAAGGATTGTTGATGATAAGGTTGGTAAGATAGTTGAAGAGAAGACAGAGCAGATGGCACAACAGATTGAGGAAAGAGTACAAAAGCAAGTTCAAGATACCTTGGCCCCTACAAATGCTATGGTAACTCAAATGCTGGCCTTATTAATGGATTTTCAAAAAATACAAAATCCAAATCCAAGCCAACCCCCTCGACCACCTCCTTCTTCCTAAATTTCTTATTTGTTTTGCTGACAGTGATGATCCTTTCCTTTTTACCTTTTTGGCTGATGACAAAAAGGAGGAGAAAGGAAAAGAAAGAGAATTATATTATATATATAAAGTCTTTCGTTGAAAAGCTCTTATGTGTTTGCATTTGCACATTCTCTTCTACTTGATAAATTGCTCTACTTTACTTATGTTTAAATTATTTGCTTTGATATCTGTTGCTCTGATACTTGTGTTTATATAGATTCTAAGAATGATAAGTGTTGTACCTATCTGTTAGTTTATAAGTCTGCTTAAGTATTTGAATGATTTGTCTTAGGGGGAGCCCTGCAAGCTGTCTTAGACTTTGCTATTTAAATTTAATCAGTTTTTTATCATCATCAAAAAAGGGGAAATTGTTGGAACCAAAGTGGTTCTGGATTTAATAATTCCTAAGTTTTGATGCTAACAAAAGGATTAAATTTGCTTGGCAAAGTGTTAGTTGAGATCTAACAAGTGAGTTCAGTTTATGCAGGAATATCCAAAATAAAATAAGGTATACAATGCTTGGACTCTTGCAAAGAATTACCCGTCCAAAGGTTATTTAAACTGTTTATATTTTAAATGATAAGTAGACTGGTTTTCTTTAGTAGACGAGGCTATAAATGAATACCTAAATAACTTGTTAGGTACAGCAAGTCCAAAGACTTGAAAATGAGTGAGTCCATCTTGCCACGTCAGCAGACGAGTGCTATCCTTAAAACTCAAGTATACATCCATAGTGCCTAACTAAAATTCAGTAGAAGTCCATAGTGTCACATCATTGGACGAAGTTTCTTTAAGGACTTAGCAAGTCCAAAGACTTGTGTGGACGAGCGCTTCAGCCACATCAGTGGACGAGCAGAATTAAACCTTGTATATATGCGTTCTTAAAACTAAGTAGACGGTTCTATATGTTCTATATCTTTACTACCTTGAATATGATTTAATGTAATCTGGTCCACGATGAATTTATTTCAAATGATTGAAATTTATTTCAAGTGAATATTTGTTCTTCCCATTTTTTTTATCCGATTTAATGTCTTGTTTCCTTTGAGAAAATTCATAATACTATCAAGGAAATACAAAAAACAAATAGTACAATTAGAATTGCAAAATGATCTGTACGATGGCATCTTTATTGCTGAACAAAGTCTGCTTAAGTATTTGAATGCTTTGTCTTAGGGGGAGCCCTGCAAGCTCTCTTAGACTTTGCTATTTAAATTTAATCAGTTTTTTTGTCATCATCAAAAAAGGGAAAATTGTTGGAACCAAAGTGGTTCTGGATTTAATAATTCCTAAGTTTTGATGCTAACAAAAGGATTAAATTTGCTTGGCAAAGTGTTAGTTGAGATCTATCAAGTGAGTTCAGTTTATGCAGGAATATCCAAAATAAAGTAAGGTATACAATGCTTGGACTCTTGCAAAGTGTAACGCCATTCGTTACATTAGTAACCCAAATTAATTTCAATAAAAATCCTTCAAAAAATTTAATTAAAAAACACAAGTCATAAAATTTTTCTCAAATAACTAAGTATGAAAATACCTCGTATTAAATAAAATAATAGTATTTACAAAGTATTGAAAAATATTATTAAATCCAATCATTTGAATAAAAACTAAAAGCCTCAAAACCGGGCGTCTATTTACAATCTGAGAAAAATAGTATGTAAACCAAAGAACGTCGTCCGCATAATACTCTAAATCATACTACATTACTATCCAACTAGCTAATCAAAGATAACTCTTCATATCTCTGGATCCTCAGCAGCGATGTCCTTGGGTTCTGAAAACAACACTTATAATGAGATATAAAATCCCAGTGCACAACAATACATTTATAAAATGTTTCGAAAAATAGTGTTGTTCTCAACCGGTGCGGTAACCGGAAAAACTGTCCATGGTACCCGCTAATTTTCCAAAATAATATATAAAAAGAATACTTTTAAAAACAACAAAAATCTCATCAACTCAATAGCATATAACGTAACAACAACTTATCTCAATGTATCACATTCCACATACCAAGTAAATTCTAAATTAATCCAAGTGGCTCGAAGGCCTCATAACTAAATTGGTCTCTTGCCGGCATGCCATAAATCTCACACATCACACGACAATGGCGTCTCATTGCCCACCCCTACTCATGAGGAATGTTTCGATGTCACCATCCTGTAGGGGACATTTCTATTTCGATACCTCCCATACGGTGGTATTACTTTTCGATATCCCAATCATAGGTGGTATTACGACAAACATCATCCAACATATTATAACTCAAATAGGTCATGTCTCATGCATGTAACAAACTATTTTCCACGAATTAAACAAATAAATTTCTCCCAACAACAAGCAATAAAAAATATCACAATATATTATACATGAATAAGCATCTTACAACATCAATTAATCAACTTATTCCCCTTTTAACAAAAACCCCCAATTTTAGAAATTAGGTTACTGGCAATATGCATCAAATCAATTAAAAACTCCCAATTTCATATGGTAATTCATTGTCAACACAAACAATCATATATACCATGGAAATGGTTCGTAAAAAGTATTGTTACTCACCTCTTGAAGACCTCCAAATAGCTCTAAGCATTTCCTACTGCGAATCATAACGTTTGCCAAGAGTTATCATCGTCTTCCTCTTCCTAGACTCCCTCTTCCACAACTATCTTTTATTAATCCTTGAATTTCTTCTCTTCTTAGCCATTTTTGAGTTTCTAGGTGTAATTAGTGTTCAAAAACGCACCCTAAGAGTATTAAGATTCTATTTATAGAGCCCCCAATAGCCCAAAACGTGTAAAAACGCGCTAAGCCCGCTTACTCTACATATGGTACTGTATTTCGCACATATCTTGAGTTATAGACATTCAAAAATTATAAATTTTATATCGTTGGAAAGATAAAAGAATTGTCTACAACTGTTATGAAGACCACAGAATCTGAAACCGACGTTTAGATAGTCAAAACATGGATAGAATTTAAAAAAACGGTTCTGGCGCTGGAACATGAATAGTGTGTACGAATTTGGTCATAACTTGAGCTACAAGAATCCAATTTGGACGAATTTGGTGTCTATGGAAAGCTACGAGACAAGGCTATATTTCTTATGCAGATCTCGAATTCAAACAAGTTCTCTTTGGTTATGAAATATCCATCTGAAGTTAGGTATCTAATCATATTATGCGAAATTGGGCTTAAAACACTCAAACTATCTATTTATAATGGGTAACACAGCATGGGCCTTGATATGCTTATGATTCCTATCATTATTGCCGCATTAATTTAGTCTAGGGTAGGTTCTTATCCTTCTTTTTATTTTATTTTTTAAAATCAATTTTACATTATTGTGGAATCCACTGAATTTTTATTATAAAGAAAACAATTATAATAAACTCTTATACTACCCTTTTTTTTAAAAAAAATAATTATATTTGAATTTTTTGGATGTTACATAAAGAATTACCCGTCCAAATGTTATTTAAACTGTTTATATTTTAAATGATAAGTAGACTGGTTTTCTCTAGTAGACGACGCTATAAATGAATACCTAAGTAACTTGTTAGGTACAACAAGTCCAAAGACTTGAAAATGAGTTCGTCCATCTTGCCACGTCAGCAGACGAGTGCTATCCTTAAAACTTAAGTATACATCCATAGTGCCTAACTAAAATTCAATAGAAGTCCATAGTGTCACGTCATTGGACGAAGTTTCTCTAAGGACTTAGCAAGTCCAAAGACTTGTGTGGACAAGCGCTTCAGCCACATCAGTGGACGAGCAGAATTAAACCTTGTATATATGCATTCTTAAAACTAAGTAGACGGTTCTATATGTTCTATATCTTTACTACCTTGAATATGATTTAATGCAATCTGGTCCACGATGAATTTATTTCAAATGATTGAAATTTATTTCAAGTGAATATTTGTTCTTCCCATTTGTTTTTATCCGATTTAATGTCTTGTTTCCTTTGAGAAAATTCATAATACTATCAAGGAAATACAAAAAACAAATAGTACAATTAGAATTGCAAAATGATATGTACGATGGCATCTTTATTGCTGAACAAAAGCTAGGTTATACACAAAGGAAGAAAGAAAGTTTTTAAAGTACAAATGGTCAGAACAGTGAGACTCCATTTTGTGATTTTCTGATAACCAAGGATGTTTTTTAACATGGCCAAAATCAAGCGATCAGTCTCAACGGATATCTTGTATTTAATGCTATCTCTACAACAGGACTATTCAAATAACCGTTGAAGCTTTACAAGAGAAGTTGAAGACCACTGTATATGGAGAAGGTCTCAAGCACCGAAGAACAACTTTTGCCATTTTTCAGTTACAAGATATTCAAAGCTCTTATTCTCGTTGTAAAGCAAAAGTCTGTAAATCTCAAGATTGAATATTTGTAAAAATATTCAGTAGATCTTAAACCTTCATACCCTCACATATAATGAGTTAGAAAGGACTTTAAAAAATCTGTGATAAAGTTAGAGCTTGAAGAGACTTGGCAAAAAAGCACTTGTAGCCTGGAGAGGTGAAGAATACTTGTTGTAAAACCTATTTGGAAATAGTTGAGAAAATACTTCAAGTAGAAGGAACTGTTAGTAGCTCTTAATTGGAAAAAAAGTGAACCAGGATAAAATACCTGAGTGAATTTTCTATCCCTTGTTTTTTACAGTTTTATGTATTTTTACTAACTATAGAATTTGATTTTGGTTTTGTTAATCTTTTAAAAACGATTTTTGTGCTTAATCTTTTTATCTTCTGCTTGTGAAAAAGTTTCTCAAAAAATGTTTTTGCAAAAATAATTAACAAACACAATTTAACCCACCTTCTTGTGTTTGCCTGTGCCAACTTCAACTTCTTCGTGAAAGCACATTTACTATTGTTCCTTCTTTTATTTAACAAATACAACAATGCAAGTGCAGTCTTTTAAAATAAAATACTAATTGTAATAACAATAAAAAAGTGCAGTTTTAACCGCTTCTCAATCAAAACATAAGAGCTGCAAAAACTGCAGCAAACACAGGTCAAATAGAAGTCAAGAAGATCATGTTGAGAACCAAGCTTTTAATTTAGTTGAAGATTTAAATGTATTATTATTTAACCAATAGAGCTAGCGGGTGACTGGCTTGCATATAATAAAAATATTATAAAAGAAGTACACTTAGACATAAACAGTTATGGTAGTTGGAACTTTGATCCAGGAAAACTACTTAATTCCATAAGAGAAAATGTGTATTTCCAAATAAAACCACTAAGACTCTGACCATTAAAGTATTAAACAGTTTTGTTTTTTGTTTTTTTTTACTTTGGAAACTACTTGTACTTTGTACTCCGAAGAATCCACATCATATAAACTCCTTCCTTCTCCCCATAAAAAGAATGAGGTATTTGTTATACTAAGACATTTTTACATTCTAAATGCCTAAAACCAGTTATGCATACATGTCGAACCAAAAACTTCTACAGGGTAAAAACATATATTAGGACTTTCATCACTCCCATATCCCGTTTACTATCCTCCACCTATAAATTTCCAACCGGTGCAAATACACTTTTCATCTTGGTCACATAGAAAATTGCAAATAATGGAGAAAGTTGATCTAGTATACCATTTGAATGACACTCGGGATAACAGAGTAGTTGGATAATGTTCTGTAGAATAATGAAGATTAAACACAATTAAGCATGTAACTATAAAGACAAATTATGATAATCTCATTGGCATTATGATGGAATTTACTATTGTACATGTTCCAGAAAAGTACTTCAAGAAGATGGGCACATGTCATGCTATCCTCAATTGAAAGCTTTGACATCTGCAGAGCAGCTTTTCAGATATGTAAAAAAAAAAACCTAGGAAATGCTAATAACAAATTTAGTCAAAGTAATCACCATGGATATTGACAAAAGCGAAGGTCCATTTTCTGACACCAAAGACCATATTTTTTCCTTTACCAATGTTTCCTCTGGGAAAATAAGCATATTAGCAAAGCAAAAATTCAGGCAAAAGACATCAAAATCTAACAAATTACAAAACTCAGTTGCAGCTATAAGTTTGAGTGCATAAAGGCTCCATTAACACAAACCACCGAAGGAATATATGCAAATTGAAATGAGTCAAACACATATCCGCAATTTCCTAAAAGTGTAACAGAGAAAATACAATTTACACATCTAATAGAGAATATGAATGTGTCAGACCCACCAAAAGATAATCAACCGAAGAAAAAAAGATAACATGACCACAATATACTAAAACCAAACTACTCAATGCATGTCTGGAACTGTCTTGCTTTGAGTGAGAATCACGTTTGGACGTGGTTTTTCATAAGCTCCAATGCATAGCTTCTGCTACACAAACATGCTTCCCATTGTTAAGAATTAGTTTTGGTTTAGATGAATAGGTTTAGTTTAGATGAATAGGCATTAATGTGGGCAATTTAGAAAGAAATCCCCTAGGAAATGTTCTTTTGGCAAGATATATAAAAAAAAAAATTGGTGTGCCCTTACAATGCTTTCTCTCCTGCTCATTAAGAAGCATCCCACTGTACAATTAGAAGGTCAGTTGTGATACCAATAAGGAAGGGGTTATTTCATTATCGTAAGTCACAGAAAAAAAATGGTTATGCAATGCATCCTAAACATTTAAAGGTCATGTGTGATAACAATAAAGTTGGCTAATAATCACACATTGATTGTGTATAATTTTTTTCTTGACTCTACCATCTGGTGCATTAGCTTTACTTTGCATAAAATAAGTACAATTATTAAATGGACAATTGACACTAAAAGGAAAACTCAGTAGGAATTATTGGAACTCAAATAAACCCGGTTGGTGAATCTAGAAGTTGTGAAAGTAAAGCATTACTCCTCATCATGTCAAAAGGACCAAGGAACTCATCATTGATGGCATAATAATTAGTAAATAAAGCTAACCTTTTAGGGAAAAGATAATTTAAGCTTAAAATTGTTTTGGAGTGCTCCACTACAATGCTCTTTTTGGGTGAATTATCCCAAAAAAACATAATTTTTTGGTGCTACCGTAGAATGTTGGTATCTAAGAATTAGTTTTGCACTGTAATCCATTTAAACAGAATTCTGAAAGAATAGAAGGAGAATAATGAAAATATGATAGTATAAAAACCTTAAATGAAGTAGTAGACCTTTGAAGTTGAACCGCATCATTGTCAAGGGTGAAGTCAACATCATGAACAACATGTCAATTCAAAAGCATGTCTTTTGAGAAGTTCCAAATATAGTGTATATGCTGCAGGTTGGAAGAACCCTGCCAAAAAGAATAAAGACAGAGATGATATATTAACACAAAAAAATAGCAACACATGGGTGCTAGAATTTGAAAGCATCCACACAGACATTTATTCGGGTACAATAAGTGAAAATGAAAACATGCTAACAAAGAGGATGGTTCTTCATTCATCAAGAATCGTCATTGCGTCATCAATAGGTGCTAGGATTCATCTGCATAGTTTGTTGCAGATATTATCTCTTATAACAACAATCATCGTTTTTAGATTAACTTGAATTGTGAATATGGTGAATATAATAACATTGTAGAAGAACATGATCATTTATTTTCTTTGATAGGATAAGATGAAAAGAAAGATTATAATAAAATAGAATAAGGATATGAAGAACGCATCTGTTGTCCTTTTGAAACTTTTTCATATGCTGTTTTGGCTTACTTTTTCATATGTTGTTTTGGCTTTCTCATAGTCCTTGGCAACTCTAAACCCATTAGTTACAGCAAAATAAGAGTTAAGCAGATTCACTCACATGCTTCTTTTTTCTCTAAAATTTCATTTTGATAGACTTGCCACTAAATTATTTGCACAAGCATCTGAATATCATACCAGCCTATTCATAAAGAATAGTAGCACTTTTCCAATCTGCACTCCACCTCATGAGACTGAGTCTTGTTCTAAAGTGAAAAAGGGAAAAAAAAGTGTATATATAATTTATACAAAGAGAGACAACAAAACTAATATGCCCTTGCATCAAACGACTTAACCACAAGTTAATCATATTGAGAATAAGAAGTAAATGCCCTCTTTAACTCATACTACTTAACGAAAAAAAGATGATATCAAATTGAACTCATTAGTAATTGTGATTGCAAGTTGCCTCAATATAGACTTAATACCACTTGTTATCCTTCTCACACCACTACCCAAGTCTCCAGAATATTAAATCATATTATCAGCCGCCTAATCATAGACTTCTTTACATGATAACGTTTCCACTATCATCAAATAGGTTCACCCTTGTTCTTGCTGTCCCAGTATCACAAATCTCATCTTACCCTAGACAAAAGCATCTCGTCAGTCATCACAATAAAATTTCCCCACACATATACACTCTTGTCTCTATACCATGCGGTCTGCTAACCACTAAGGACATTTATCAAACATGTGGTGTGCTGGAAAAAAATAACCTTGCAAAACCTTAACAATCATTATTCCATGACAACATAAAGATATTTTAATAATACAACTCAAAGATAGTATCATAATACCACACATGCACTCTTGTCTCTATACCATGTGGTATGCTAATTACTGAGGACATTTATCAAACATGTAGCGTGCTAGGAAAAAAATAACCTTGCAAAATCTTATGATTCATTATACCATGACAACATAAACATATTTTAATAATACAAATCAAAGATGGGAACCATAAAACACAATCCAAGATAATTAAAGATCCATAAATTAAAACATACAATATAACCTTAGCACTAATCAAATATTCCAGGCATATTAATGAATAAGTTGTTACAATTTGATCATGCATTAAGAAGACTGTACCTCTTAGTCGATGCTTCAAAAGAGAAATAGATATATTTCTTTTTTTTGAGAAGATGGAAAAAGTGAGAATTTGATGAGAGAATGTTGTAGCACCCATAAACTTGTTGGTTCTCTGGAAAAGCAATAAAAGGCTTGGTTAGGCTTATGTAAAGTCAAAAAGGGTAAACCATGAAAAGGTAAATGATGTCGTGCGAGTGCACGTGCGATCTGGCAAGTGTATCGGATTGTCGCCAAGTAATAAAAGATATTGATCCCATAGAGACCGTGATCTTGAATCACAACTAATTGTTAAATGATAAAACTGGATTTTAGAAAAGGTTTTGATTTTTTGAAATAGGAGATAAAATGCAATCAAGTAAAACAGAAAGTAAACAATTTATGGTTTTTCAGATCTAAATGGATTCATAGGAATTTGGGTTGTCAACAAGATCGTTTATGTTACTAAATTGATTAACCCTTGTTAATTATCGAAAATGCCTTGAAGGCGAATTTATCCTCAAATAGTTTAAGCTCCCTCTCGGGTTACAAAAACCGTGCCCAATTAAACCAACCCCTACTCTCGTGGTAGTCGAATTCGGATTGGACCCTTTACGCTTTGTGACAATTCGTTGATCCTCGAAGGACGGCTTCTAACTCTCGTGATTTCAATCCTAAGTCTGACTCTATAGATCCGACACCTAAGTTCACAGCTAGGTTCCTCCTTAGAATGTCTACGACACGCAAATAAGTGCGCACCAGATTTACGAGTAATTAAAACACTAGAAATCAGATCTAAAGCAAAATCGCAGTTAACATAGATATTACATCAATTCATTACATAAACAGACCTTGGGCATAGCCCCAATCCCTGGAATTAAATTACTACTCAAGCCCTGTCATGGTGATGACAAGCTTGGTTGACAACAACATGAAAATAAAAATCAGAAAAGAGAGGAGGAAGAAGAAGAGAGATCCTAAATCTATGCCTAAGAGTAGCAGCCAAAAAGTCCTCCAAAAAGGTCCTCTAAGCCTCTGACTTGATGCCATATTTATAGATTTGGGAAGTTTGAATCCCAATCTAACTCAAATTAGATCCAAATCAGTTGCTTCTAATCCAAGTAACGCGCGTCACGGTCGTGATGGCCATCACGGCCAGGCTGTGACGGCTTCTGCCTTGGGCGCTTCTTCAGTAATGGGTCTGTCACGGCCGTGATGGTCATCACGGCTAGGCCGTGACAGATTCTGACTTGTGGGGGTCTGGCTCGGCTAACAGGTCACGGCCGTGATGGTCATCACGGGCAGGCTGTGACCGGTTCTGACTTCAGTCTTCTTTCTTTTCTAGTTTTGCTCGATCATGGCCGTGATGGTCATCACGACTAGGCCGTGATGGGATCTGTTTGGCTCATTTTCTTCACTTTTCAAGCTCCATCTTCATCCGAGCTCCATCATGGTTGATCCTGGGCATTTTACCCTTGATTTTTGCAAAACAACACCACAAAAACCGCCTTACCCGTTCCAAGATAAAAACTAACAAAAATCAAATTAAATATGGCTAAACTTCATGAAAATGCATGCAAAATGATAAACAAAGATGAGGTGAAATCACACTCATCAAATCACCCCAAGCTTAAAACTTTGCTTGTCCTCAAGCAATCACTAGGGCCAGAAAATATAAATAATCAAAGCATGGATAGTGAACCAAGAACCCGAGAAACTAATCCAAGTGACAGACATATTCAAATAAATCTCCAAGAGATAATCAATTTCAAGACCAATTAGAAGCTTAGGTTCTTTAAATTCATATTCTTACTGATTCGGGCACTCTTCTCACCTCACTCCAGTGTTTAAGGGTATATGACAATTCGCTCAATTTCCTCAAGGAAGGTATTCTACCATAAGCTTGACTATTAACCAAATCTCCACTTTATTAATGAAAACACTTAAGAATCAAGAGGTCTTTTACTTTGGTTATAATGTGGCCATGGGATTAATTGTTAGGTGGGGAAATCAAGAAAAGGAAATTCAAGAAGGCTAAACAAAATATCAACATTGCAAAGCATGACACCTTCTAAAATACCTTTTTGGGCATTGATTCACTTTTCCACCTTTCTTTTTTTTTATTTCTCACTTTCTTTTTTGTCATCCCCTTCTCCATTTTTTTTGTTTATTTCATTTTATTTATTTGGAGAAGGGGAGATTTTTAGCTCAAGAGAAATATTTTCTAATTTTCTCATCCCATACTTTTTCAAACTATCTTTTTACCCTTTTTGTAATACTTTAAAAGGTATCATACCAAGCATTATTCATCAAAATATTTCAAGGTACCAAGAAAAGTATTTTAATCTTTTAGGCTCTAAATTGGGCAACTAAGGGGTAGCATTTGATCAATCAAAGCTCAGAAGGCCAGAAAAATACATAGTGCCTCAATCATTTTCAAAAATGTTTTCAAAACTTTTCAAGTTTCAAAACGGTTTCAAGTCAAGTTCTAGAAAATACAGTCCAAGAGGAATTAAAACACTTTATCACAAGGAATGGGGTAGATTTAGTGAGTACCCCTTTTTGGCTCAAAATCTTACATTTAGTAGTTCAAAAATCAGTGAGAAACACAAATCTAGAGAACCACATGCTAATTATCAACTATCAAAAGATTCTCTCAAGAATTTTTATTTTCAGCCTTATCACAAGAATAAAAAAAAATGGGTTCAAAAATTCACCATCTCAATTCATTTGGCATCAAGTTCTCACAATTGGATGCAAATTCTAAGTGAGGGGCAATCTAGAGAATGTGATCATGCAAAACTATGCCTATATGAATGCAACATGAAAAATGCAAAAATACAAAAATTTGCAAAAATACCCCTACCCCAAGCTTAAAAACTTACATTGTCCCCAATGTAAATAATCAAGTCGGAGAGAGGAGAAAAATGGAACAACTCACCGAGTTGGTAGCGGGTGTTGGCTCACATGCCAGTCAAAAACTTGTTGGAAATTGTATCATGGCCGTGAGGCTCATCACGGGCAGGCCGTGATCAATTCTGGTCTTCAGGAGTTGGCCTGTCATGGCCGTGACCTGCATCACGGCTAGGCCGTGATGCTCTCTGATCTTAGGGTCCTACTCATCACGCCCATGATGGATATCACGACTGGGCCATGATCCTTTCTGGTCTCCTTTGTTAGCTCATCACGGTCGTGACCACTGTCACGGCCTGGGCGTGATGTCTTATGGCTTTACTAGTCCCAGTCCTTCTTGCTCTTCCTTCCTTCTTAACCTGAAAACACTAGACAAATCTATTAATTTATGATTTTTTTTGCCTCTTGATCTTCTCAAATTATTCAAGAGCTAAATTCAAAAAAAAAAAAGGAAAAGGGAAAGAAAAACTTGGGTTGCCTCCCAAAAAGCGCTTGTTTACGGTCGTAAGCTTGACCATACTTCCTTCAATCAACCGGGGTCGACTGGGCTTAGAAGTGCAGGAACACTTCTCTTCCATGGAACTCCTTCAAATAGCCGATTCCGCTCATATGGACACTTGGGCTTCCGCTTCGCTCTTTTCACTCGGAGCTTCCTGGCCTTACTCCCTCCCGGCGGAAGTTTTGTTTCCACATGGTGAGCAACTCCAACTTCATTACCATTTGGTGCATCATCAGCCATGCAAATCTTCGGGGTTGCTTCCATGTTGAGCTCTTCCTTTACCACTAGAGACGTTATATCGATTCTACACACATGGCTCTCAAAAAGAGGGTTGTTATAGGAGTTAGTCAAATGAAAATCTACCCTACCTTCCTCTACATTTAGAGAGAGTTTGCCATTCCTTATGTCTATTATTGCTCCAGCAGTGGCCAAGAATGGCCTTCCTAAAATGATGGGGAATTCAGAATTCCCTTTCATATCCAATACCAGGAAACCGGTAGGGATGAAAAATTTCCCTACCTTTATAGGAACATTCTCTAGTATGCCTAGTTGAGCCCTAGTTGATCCATCCGCAAATTGTAAGGAGAATTTGGATGGACTCAACTCTTTGGGTCCCAACCTTTCCAAGATAGTGAGGGGCATCAAGCTCGCACTAGCCCCTAGGTCACATAAGGCTTGGTTTATTTGCACTTCTTCAATCAAGCAAGCGATAGAGAAACTACCTGGGTCTTTCAGCTTAGGAGGCATTTTAGTTTTTATCTTGACATTGTGCTCCTCAATTAAGCCTTTCGTTTCTACGTCTACTTGCTTTCTCTTGACCAACCTTTGTGGGAAAGGTATTGGAGGTTGGTACGGTGGTGGAGGGACATACTTTGGTTCTGGCTCTTCCTTTTTGCTCGTGTCCTCCTCTGGTTCCACGTCCTTCTCAACCACCCCAAGTTTATCATCCCTCAAGTGTATGGCATTACAATGTTCAATGGGATTAGCTTCGGGTTGGCCCGGGAACGTACCCTTAGGTCTAGAGTATGTGCTGGCTTGTTGGGCAATCTGTGTTTCTAGCATCCTGTCGTGGATGGCTAAGTTATCTACCTTGTACGCTAGCTCTTTTATTGCCTCGTTCACTGCCCTGCCTTGTTGTCTAAACTCTTCATTTTGTTTTGTCTGAGTTTCAACAAAACTTTCCAATAAAGACTCGAGTTTAGATTTCTGTACCTGAGGATACCCCGGTGCGAGTTTCCTATTACCTTGGCCTTCTTGGAATTCGTGGTTCAGCGTGTTGCTGTAGTTTCCGTAGGAGAGGTAAGGGTTGTTCTTCCTTTGGTTGTAGGGATTTGGGGGAGCATAATTGGGCAACTTCGGGTTTGTGTCGTAGAAGTTGTGACAAGAGTTCACTTGTTCACCCAAAGCGCCGGATCCATGAGCAACACCACGTGGGCATTCCATTATGTCATGTCCCTGCATTCCACAAATCTCACAAACAAGGTTAGTAGCACCTATTGCACTCACATTAGCCCGTTCAAGCTGATCAAAACGTTTATTCAGTGAGTCTATTTTTGACATTACAAGACCAGTGCTATTTATTTCAAACTTACCCCCCGAAATCTTGTTCGGGTTATTACCCCTTTCTGAAACACATTGGTGGTAGTTGGTGGCCACATTTTCAATGATGTTGAATGCCTCAGTCAGAGGCCTATTCATAAATGCTCCACCAGCTGCAGAATCAAGTGACACCTTCGAAGAGTAATCCAATCCGTTGTAGAAGGTGTGCACTAATAACCACCTCTCGAGTCCATGGTGTGGGCAAGACTCCAGCAGTCCCTTGTAGCGATCCCAAGCTTCTGATAAGCATTCTCCGTCTTTTTGGAAGAAGCCGGTGATCTGGGTTCGTATATAGGCCGTCTTGGATGGAAGAAAGAATTTCTCCAAGAACGCCTGCTCCAGCTGGTCCCAAGTCGACAAGGTATTAGCGGGTATTTGCTTTAGCCAAGCTTTCGCCTTTCCAGTAAGAGAGGAGGGGAACAACCTCAAGCGAATAGCATCCACCGAGGCGCCATGAATTCTAACTGCGTCGGTGAACTCCAAGAATGTCTCCACGTGGTCAGTCGGGTCCTCCGAGGGCAGTCCTCCGAATTGATGTTGCCTAATCATGTTGATTAGCATAGGAGGTATAGTGTAATTCTCCGCCTTGATCTCTGGCCTAGCAATCCCAGTTCGCAAACCCCTCGCATTTGGGGCTGCGTAGTCCTTCAATGGCTTCGTATCTGGTTGATTCGCCATTAGTGGAATGGGGATCAACCTTTCTCCCTCTCTTTGTAGTCTCCTACGTCTGTGAAAGGTCCTCTCGATTTCGGGGTCAACCTCACTAAGGCTTCCAAGACTTAGGGATCTTTGCATAAAAAACACACTGAGATAGATACTCTAGAAGGAAAAGAAGAATTTTTTTTAATATAAAAATTAAATAAATAAAAAGAAAAGGTCCAAAAAAATCAATTTAAAAATTAAATTGAGATTCGAGTTAGCACAGTGATAGTGTGATTTTACATCATGTTTCCTGTACACTTTTGCATGCATTTTTCATATAGATTAGGCATTCTTTATTTGATTTTAGTTAGTTTTTCCCTTGGAACGGGTGAAGCGGTTTCTTGGTGTTGTTTTACAGGAATTTAAGGAAAAATGTTCGGAATTAGCCTTGATGGAGCTAGGATGAAATAGAGCTTGAAAAGTAAAGAAAATGAGCCAGGCAGAGCCCATCACGGCCTGGCCGTGATGACCATCACGACCATGATCAAGAAAACCGAGAAGATTGAAGGCAAAAGTCAGAAGCTGTCACGGCCAAGCCATGATAACCATCACGGCCGTGACAGGCCAAGCAGAACCGATCACGGCCTAGCCGTGATGAGGCTCACGGCCGTGATGCTCCAAATTTGAAAGCGCGCCCACTCCGGAACACGTCACGGCCTGGCCGTGATGGCCATCACGGCCGTGACGCGTGGCCTCTCTATAAATAGAGCCCAGAACAGACAGAAAGTGGGATCCAGAGGTCTCTGACACAGACTCTCACACTGACTTCTAACCTAAAGGATACTTGGAGGCTGCGAAGAGGGTTCCAACCCTAGAAGGGAGCTGCTGAGAGGGGCTGCTGTGACGACGGTGGAAAGCTCCCATGGAGTTTCTTCTCTCCTCTTCTCCTATTTTTCTGGTTTGGCTTTCTCTATAATTATGAGTAGCTAATCCCCGTTTGTTGGGATTAGATGTAACTAAACTAAACTTCATGTATTTGCCTTGACTGATTAATCTATGTTTATGTTTCTCTATTAGTGATTGATTTCCTTCGCTTAATGCCTGTTGTGGCTAGCACCCCCATGACTTGATTGGTGTTTTGGTATGTAATTGGAAAATTCGTATTAAAACCAGAACTGGAATTAATCACCTAGTAACCCTTGCATATAGGAATGGAGTTTGGTTTACTAGTAATCGCGTAATCCCTAATCTTAATGCAATTTCATTAATCTAGGCCACCTAAGGAATTAGGGTCTATTAGTGGATTTAGGCTCTTGTCATCTGAGGAATCAGGGCTTGAGTAATCTAGTGGATTGATTTTAATATTTGAAGCATGAATGGGAGGTATCTAGTCCTGGTAGTACATGAGGCAGAGGTTTGGTGAAGTTTAATCCCAACATACTCTTTTCGCACTCCAAGCATTCGGTAAAAATACAAAAAGATTTTATTCCTTTTGTTTCGTTTATTTTGAATTCTCATCATAGTCTAGATAGTTGCTGAATTTGTGAATTGGTAATTGACATCCAATCCTCGTGGGAAAGATATCAATCTCACCAAGAAGAAGAAGAAGAAGAAGAACGGAGGAGGAGGGGGAGGAGGAGGAGGAGGAGGAGGAGGAGGAGAAGTAGGAGAAGAAGAAGGAGGAGAAGAAGAAGAAGGAGAAGAAGAAGAAGGAGAAGAAGGAGGAGAAGAAGGAGGAGAAGAAGTAGGAGAAGAAGTAGGAGAAGAAGAAGAAGGAGAAGGAGAAGGAGAAGAAGAAGAAGGAGAAGAAGAAGGAGAAGAAGAAGAAGGAGAATAAGAAGAAGGAGAAGAAGGAGAAGAAGAAGAAGAAGAAGGAGAAGAAGGAGAAGAAGAAGGAGAAGAAGAAGGAGAAGGAGAAGAAGAAGGAGAATGAGAAGAAGGAGAAGGAGAAGGAGAAGGAGGAGAAGGAGAAGAAGGAGGAGAAGGAGAAGAAGGAGAAGGAGAAGGAGAAGAAGGAGAAGGAGAAGGAGAAGGAGAAGAAGAAGAAGAAGAAGAAGAAGAAGAAGAAGAAGAAGAAGAAGAAGAAGAAGAAGAAGAAGAAGAAGAAGAAGAAGAAGAAGAAGAAGAAGAAGAAGGTGTAAATGTGGGAAAATGGAGGAGTGTGGAAATGAAGAGTATTTATAGAGAGTGAGAGAGAAGAGATCACGATTTTGAGAGGAAGAAGAAGATAAGAAAGAAGGTGGGTTGCTTGTAGAGAGGATAAGGAGTTAAGGTGATGTGATGTGATTGGAGAGAGAAAGATGAAAAAGTGAGAGTTTTTTGAAAAAAGTCAAGATTCACTTTTTGAGATGTGTCATAGCCTTCACATCAAGTCACTTCATGTCACTTCATCCTCTTGATGCTCTGCTCCATTGCGTATCAGATGACTTCCCCGATCGTATTTCCCGATTATTTCACCCAGGAAATCCCTAAGATTTGGCCCCGAACAAGATTTTTCAAAAAACTCCAAACCCACACAAAACATCTGATGAGCCTCTGTTTGACTGGTTTTATAACTGGTAAAGACCTTGGCTTTGTGCTTATTTTAGATCATTTTCACCCAAATTAGACTTGATTGTCCTTAAGTATTTTGAGTCTGTAAAGTGTTTTTAGGTTAATTTAGTTGATTTAGAGTTAAATAAAGTACTTATGTTATTTTCTGTTTTTCAGGTTAATAAAATAAAATAAAATAAATCTGGAGCCACTCGCCCCGCGAATGATATCTCGCCCCGCGAGTCACGCAAGCCTGAAAAGTCAGAGACGATCACGGTTTACCCGTGTTGAAGATCACGACTGTGGCAATTTTGAAGTTGAAACGTTCGCCTCGCGAGAATTCGTTCGCCTCGCGAGCCTTGGAAGACCAGAAGCCATCACGGTTTGCGCATGTTGAAGGTCACGGGCGTTACAGTTTGGGATCTGAAGAGATTCGCCTCGCGAAGGATATGCTCGCCTCGCGAGAAGATGAAAGGTTGCAGACTGTTCGTAATGTTCGCCTCGCGAGCTGTGCTTCGCCTCGCGAGTCCTCTGATTCCTGAAACGTGTATATAAGACAGTCTTAGGCAGAACTGAAGAGGCTGATCAGAGTTAGCCAGTTTTGGCTAGTCTTTGGTAGTCAGTAGTAGTAGTTTATTTTCCTTTCTTTTCTTTTGTGTTTAAGTCTGTAATGGAGAACTAGTCTCCTAGATTAATCTACTGTGATTGGTTTCTATTACATTTGAGGTTCTGTATTTCCTGTTTTTATTTGCTTTTCTCTTTTGAATGCAATGCTATATGTTTCTGTTTGTTATTTCAGGAATGTATAGTGTTGTATTGATTCATTTCGGTGATGCCATGTTCTTATACTTAATCGCGTTTGTTATTTCGCGTGTGTTCATTCATGTTCGTTTGTTCATGAGGGCTTAACCCCGTTTGTTATTTCGGGAATAGGAACATACATCCGTAGTAGTGATTGCGTTGTTAATTGTTGCTACAACCGGGAGGGGATTAGAATCTGCTTAGGGCTTGGATTTATATGAACCAATGATAGTGGGAAACCAAGAACAGTAGGTTAATCGTTCTTTAGTTTATTTGATAATTACTTTTTATTGCATTGTTTTTCTTTTCTTTTTTCTTAATTTTATTTCAATTACTCAAAACCCCCCCAAATTCTGACTTTTACTAATTCTCTGTTAATAACAACAAACAACTAAAGAGTCCTTGAGAGACGATACTCGAGTTGTCGCTCCCTATCTGCATTATTTTGTAAACGCTCGATCTTTTTGGCGCGTGGCGACAGCGCGGTCAAAAATTGGCGCCGTTGCCGGGGACTCTGGTTTGTTGTTATTAGCAGAAAATATTTATTAAAAAAAAAATTTCTCTTTGCTAATTAGTTTTGTCTGCATTGTCTGGTTGTGAATTTTAGCACCCCCCATGGATAATTATATGTATGGTTGCATGCCTAATGTTTACTATGAACCTCCACCATGCATATATTTTCCTGATTTTATTGGTTTATCACACTGGTTGCCAAGGTTTAGTGGTTTTGCAGGTGAAAATCTGCAGGAGCATCTGAGGGAATTCCAGATTGCTTGTCCTATAATGCTGAGACCTGCAGGAATAACAGAAGAACACATTCAGATGGAAGCTTTCCAGTTCTCACTTGAAGGCGCTGCAAGAGATTGGTTGTATTGTCTTGATGAGAAGTCCATCTCAAGCTGGTTTGATTTGAAAGAAGTCTTCCTGTGTAGATACTATCTTGCCTTCAGAGCTGCACCTTCCGAACCTTCCCTAGAGGACCTGTGCAAACAGATGACTGCACAGATAAATGCACAAATGGAAGCAAACTTTCTTGAATTTCAACAGAAGATGGAGGCTGAATACCAGAGGAGCCAAGCTGAATCTCAGAAGTTGTCCGCTCTAATTGATCAAGTTACCGCCAACTCGGCTGCGATGCTAACTCCACAGCCCCTTGAAGAACCTATAGAGGCACAAGTTATTCTTGAAGATATTTCTGATGATGATTGTGATAATATTTCTGTTGATGATGAATTGTGTGTTGAATCCCCTGATGATTGTTATTGTTCTGGCACTGCTTTGTGTGTAGAATGTTATTTTGAAAGGTATGTTAAGCAAAGCATCCATATGGAACAGGAGACAGATGAGGTTGAGGGCCATGTTCACATAGGAAATGAGCATCAGGAGGATCAGGAGAACATTTGCTCCACCGTTCTTGAGGATAAAGAAGAATCTTTGGTCTTAGATGCATGTGTTGAGAGTAATGGGGTGGATGATGAATTAATTGCTGAATTTCCAGACATTCTAACTTTTCCTGATTCATTTTATTGTGATATATGTACTGACTCCACTAACTCTAACCTTTGTGTGGTGTGTGCTGAAATTTCTGCATGTATAGCAGGTGATAACTTTGTTAGTGCAGTGGATGAAGACCTTGCAGGAGTTGAAGCAGCACCAGTAACCCCAGCTAACTGTTTGCCACCTCCCCCTGTGGAACCAAAAGTTCTGGACTTTGCACCTCTGGATTCTGCACCGTGGCCGGTCCAAGAGGTTGAGCCCCACTTCTATTGGGGAGACTTTGTAGAGAAAGCGGTCGTCTGTGACTCGAGAAGGAGTGAGAAGTCCGCCGCACTCGGCGAGGTCATCATGGTTGTCAAACGCTCACCTCTAGATCAAAGCTGCAAGTTAGGGAAGCATGGAATGAACTTCTACTCTTTGTCCATCATGAGACACCCCGTTGTGCCCCATTGTATTATTACATTAAATCCTTAATTAGTTATTTACTTAATCGCGCGCTTACTGTTGAAAATACGTAAAAATTAAAACTTAATTAATAATTATATAACTTATGCTAATATAAAACACACCAAACTATATTACATAATTACACATATAAGTATCCTTTATTTTACACAACCTGCTTATAACTAACTTAAACAAAACATCTTATGTGACTCACTGGCCTTAAACTAACTACGCCACATTATTAGCATCAGTAGGTTGTTCTTCAACTTCAACTTCATACGGAACGTCGTTCAACTCTTCAACCATCTCCGTCTCGTATGGGGTTCCATCCATCTCCTCCGTAACATAGTCGTCCATATGGTCTTCTAACGTACAAAGTAGACATACACCAAAAATACAGAAATAGGGAGATAAGAAACATTTCTATCATCATAAGTGGAAAAGATTCATAGCATATAATACAATAACAGTCACAGACATGCATCATTCAAAATCAACAATCATCCTCAAATCACTATATATCATCCTCTACCTTTCAACTCATGCAACTAAACCTTTATGTTGACGTGGCCACTACTACTCCTGTCACACATCCCTCGTTAGGGATGCCAGTCAGTCGTCCAAGTGACACGTTCCCCACGCCGGTGCACATTCTTATCCATGGTAAGAATGCTCATGCAAAGCAATGACACTATAGCTGCACTGTATCGTCGGTGCACACCCTGATTCTCTCTCTCACTCTGTCAAGGGTGCTCATGCAAAGCAATGACACTATAGTTGCACAACCTAAATTCTAATTTGGAACGGTCCACGAGAACTTCGGACCTCGTGTATCTCAAATACACGGTTATGAACACCAATGCAACATATGATTCTCACTGACTTTTATCAATAACAACCTAATACCTCAAGCTTTTCCTCATAACCTCCACTTACATACTATATCACATAACTTCTATACCATAATAGCGAGGCACTTCTAATTCATATTCAAAACTCTCACCCAAACAAAATACCTCCGAGCAATATTTATCTTTCCTTAAAATCATCTAAGCATAGTATCAAACCCAGGCAGATCATGCATAACACATTAATCAACAGAATATTCAAATATCTCAATATCATATAAGGCAATTGATCACAACCAAATCATAATAGTTCAACCAAATAAATAACAAAGTCAGACTCTGTCACGGCCTGGCCGTGATAGCCATCACGGCCGTGACAGACAACAAAGACAAGAATCCTACAACACAGAACATGTCACGGCCTGGCCATGACAACCATCACGGCCGTGACAGACAGCAAACATCCTCAATATCATAATATTCAAAACACCAAAACAATACGTCACATGCAGATGGAATACCTCAACCAAAGATATCACAAACAAGTAAAAGTAAATAATTCAAACATCCTCAAATATGAATAATCAACCTAAGGCGATAAACCCACAATTCCCAAATCGTCATTGGTTTTACGGAAAAGATTTCAATCCGATTTCGGTATTGTCGATTACTCGACCACTAGTAGGGTTTAGGTCGCCCTAAACCATTATTATAAATTATATACTACTTATCGATTCCGACGATGGAATGGTTCTTTCTCCCACCTGAGTTTGCACCGAAAACACGTACACAACGATCCTCGTTATCCCGCCACGAGTTAACACAATCACCTTCAACCAAACAACATAATTATAATTAATCAACTAACACCCATCTATGACACTTTAGGGCTAGGTTCGGCCAAGACTTAGAATTAGGTTTAGGATTATCTTCTTAATGTCATCTTTTGGATCCTAATTACTAGAGTCTTAATTAACATAGATTACTTATTACATGACTAAAATTTGAAACAAAATCCTCTAACCTTTAGGGTTAGGGTTTCGGCCAAGGGCTGACTTTTAGGGTTCAAAATCCTTAAAATTCCTAATCATGATTAAGTCATAGATTAATGATCCTTGATTAACCTAAATCATTGATTAGTGACTAAACAACTAAAGTTGAAACTCAAAACTTTCTAACTCTTTTATACATAGATTCGGCCTCAACATAATCTTAGGGTTAGGGTTCTTAGTTTAATAAACCAACTTGGATTTATTAATCATACATACTAATAGCTTGATTAACAAGATCATTAATGAAAACCATGAACAAAAACTCTACCAAACCTACTTTGATAGATTCGGCCAAGGCTAGGTTTTCAAGAAAGAAATTTTTGATTGCTTCATGCTCTTGGATTTAGATAATAGACATGATATCTAGAAGATAGAAAGTAGTTTCATCATCATTAGATTTTCCTAGGATTTATTATGATTTTTCAAAGTTCTAGGGTTTGAAACTTGAAAATGATGAACCACCATGATATAAGTCTTGAATCAAGAAGCTATCTAAAGAACATAGGCATGATTAAGAACAAATATTAGGATTTACCTCTTGAGAATCAATGATGAAGACAATCCAAGAACTTGCTTTGAAACTTAGAACTTTAGAGTTTTAGAAGACAACTAACCAAAGAACTAAATGAAAAGTGAGAGAAGGGTATTTATAGTGTGAGTGGCGACATTTCAAGAAGGATCTAGATGAGATGAGTTGTCATGTTAAAAGGATTAAAGTGCAATTAAGTTCCAAGGACCAAATTGCAAAGATTCCAATAGTTGAAGGACTAGTTTGCAAATAGACAATAGAATGTCATGATGATGAGTTTAATCACATTAAATGCTAGCTTATCTTTGACTTAGTTGGCTGATTTGGTGAGTCAAGGATAAGTTTAGACAAATTCAAGAACATTTGAGAATAATCTAGAATGTTGAAGAAAACCAAGAATGATGTAGAAAAGTGTGGAACATTCTAGAAAAATCTTGATTCATCCATCAAATGAGAAAGTCATCTTCTCTCATGGGCTTATGTATTTGGGCTTGACACATTTGGGCTTAGTTTCATTTTCTTGTTTGTTGTGGGGCCCACTTGAAGATTTAAGCCTTTAAACCTAAGATAAGAAACTTAAATGGGCTTTATGGACTCAACTATGAACTAGAAAAGTTTGGGCTTCTAAGCCACGACCATTTAAGGTTAGAAACAAGGATTCTAGCCCAATCCACTTGAAAAAACGAAAAAAACTAATTTAGGGACAAAAGGGTAATTTACGAAAAGTTCGGGGACTTAACCGTAAAATTTCTAAATTTTCTATTTAACCCTGAAAAACCTTCTAGACTTAAAAATATGATTCATCCCATTGAATCATCTCAAAATCCTAAGATAAACCCTCTATCCACTCTTAGAAACTCTAATTTCCCTTCCGTCGTCTACCCGATTACGTGTTCCGCCTGAAAAACGTAAATTATTTTATTTTTTTCTGAAAAAATTCTATCAATACAGAATCGTAGAAAATAAAATACTAAACTTAAGTCTTTCGTTCAAGAATTAAAATTTGGTTTTCTGAGCAGTAAACTTTTATCACAAAGAAAACACGTAAAAACGACAAACCGCTTCCGTCTCAATTTTCAACCAAAAACTTCCCCGTAACCTTATGAAAATAAGTATAACAAGGAAATGACCTTGGTTTATCCAAAATCATTTTCTAAGTCTCGGATAAAAATATATATTTATATATTTATTACCGATATTACAAAACAGCAAAAATCGGGGTGTTACATTACTACCCCACTTAAAAAAAATTTCGTCCTCGAAATTTACATACTTCAGAAAAGATGTGGATATCGTTGTTGCATATCTGCTTCACGTTCCCAAGTAGCATCTCCAGTATTTTCATCCCATATGACCTTAACCAAAGGAATTTGTCTACCACGAAGCTCCTTAATCTCTTTATCTGCTATCCTTACAGTTAGAGCCTCATACTCTAGATTCTCTCGCAGTTGTATAGACTCAGACTCAATAACATGTGAAGGATCAGGATAATATTTTCTCAACTGAGACACGTGAAAGACGTCATGAAGGTTTGCTAGGTTAGGTGGTAAAGCAATATGATAAGCTCTTTGGACCAATCCTTCCAATAATCTGGAAAGGTCCGATGAATCTAGGAGTAAGTTTTCTAGTTTTGACAGCCCTGCCAATTCCGGTCTTCGGAGTGACTCTCAAAAACACGTGATCGCCCTCCTGGAATTCTAAAGGTCTCCTTCTCTTGTTACTGTAGCTCCTTTGCCTATCCTGTGCTTCCTTCATCTTTTCCCTTATCTTCCTAACTTGTTCCGTAGTCCGTTGCACCACATCCGGATCCAAGACTTGATTTTCACCAATCTCATACCAACATAACGGTGTCCTACATTTCCTACCATACAAAGCCTCATATGGTGCCATCCCTATACTACTTGTGAAAACTATTGTTGTAAGTAAATTCAATCAATGGCAAGAACTCATCCCAACCGCCAAGTATGTTCCAAAACACAAGCTCTTAAAAGGTCCTCCAATGATTGAATCGTCCTTTCGATCGTCCATCTGTTTGGGGATGGTAAGCGAGAACTCATCCTCAACTTGGTCCCTAAAGCATGATGCAATCTGTTTCCAAAATCTAGATGTAAATCTAGGATCTCGGTCTGAAACAATGCTCGATGGCACACCATGCAACCTAACAATTTCTTTGATGTAGATTTGGGTCAACTTCTCCAAATCAGTAACTTTCTCCCATAGGTAAGAAGTGAGCACACTTCGTCAACCTATCAATGATAACCCAAATCGCATCATGTCTCTTAGGAGTTCGTGGTAGTCCAACCACAAAATCCATAGTGATGCTATCCCATTTCCATTCTCGGGATATCTAATGATTGCAATAAACCAGTTGGCTTTTGATGTTCTATCTTAGCCTTCGACACACTAGGCAAGATAAAACATACTCTGCTACCTCTTTCTTCATCCTTGTCCACCAAAACAATTTCTTGAGATCCCGATACATTTTAGTGGATCCAGGATGAATACTCAACTTACTCTTATGTGCTTCTTCTAATATCAACTTCCTAAGTTCTAAATCCTCGGCACGCATATTCTATCCCTAAACCTCAAGTACACCATTTATTTCTCTACTAAACTCAGAATTTTTACCTTCATCTATACCTCTACTTATCTCCTGTAAATATGGATCCTGAGCCTGTTTATCCTTAAGATCTCTCATAAAATCACTACTAATAGTGATCATACCTAAGCAAATTTTATCCTCAACCAACTCCATTCCTAAGTTCAAATCTCTGAACTGTTCCAATAATTCCAACTCTTTAACCATCATTGCAGACACATGCAATGATTTCCTACTCAAAGCATCCGCTACTACATTCGCCTTCCCAGGATGGTATAGTAAATCAAACTCATAATCTTTGATAAACTCCATCCATCTTCGTTGTCTCATATTCAACTCCTTTTGGTCGAAAAGATACTTCAGACTTTTATGGTCACTGTAAACATTAAATTTTGCCCCATAGAGAAAGTGTCGCCATATTTTTAATGCGAACACTATGGCTGCTAATTCCAAATCATGAGTCGGATAGTTCCTCTCATGAATTCTCAATTGTCGGGAAGCATAAGCCACCACTCTTCCCTCTTGCATTAGAACACAACCTAAACCTTGGTATGACGCATCACAGTATACGTCAAACGGTCCTAATGAATCCGGTAAAGTCAACACATGTGATGTGGTCAACCTTTCCTTCAGCTTTTGGAAACTCTGCTCACAGTTGTCCGTCCATACAAAAGCTGTATTTTTCCTCGTCAACTGCGTCATAGGCAACGCAATCTTCGAGAAACCCTCTATAAACCTCCGATAATATCCAGCTAACCCTAGAAAGCTTCGTACTTCACTTACTGACTTAGGCCGTTCCCATTTAAGAACTGCCTCAACCTTTGCTGGATCTACTGCTATACCTTCCTTAGTGATCACATGTCCTAGAAATTGGACTTCTTCCATCCAAAACTCACACTTGGAAAGTTTAGCATAAAGCTGCCTATCCTTCAAAACTTGCAGCACTATCCTTAAATGTTTCTCATGATCTTCCCATGTACGAGAATAGATAAGGATGTCGTCGATGAATACAACAACAAACTTATCAAGGTACGGTCTAAATATCCTGTTCATATAATCCATGAACACTGCTGGCGCATTAGTCACACCGAACGGCATAACTAAATACTCGTAATGTCCATACCTTGTTCTAAAAGCCGTTTTTAGTATATCTTCCTTCTTTACTCTAATCTGATGGTATCCAGATCTCAAATCACTCTTGGAAAATACTTCGGCTCCTTTCAATTGATCCATCAGATCATCTATCCTAGGCAACGGATACTTATTCCTAATTGTTACCTTGTTTAACTGTCTATAATCTGTGCACAACCTAGCACTTCCATCTTTCTTCTTAACAAACAACACTGGAGCTCCCCATGGTGAAACACTCGCCCTTATGAATTCTTTTCCCAACATATCATCCAACTGTTTCTTCAGCTCCGCCAATTCTATAGGTGACATCCGATAGGGCACCATAGATATAGGTCCTGTCCCTGGTACAAGATCTATGGTGAATTCCACTTCTCGTTCTGGTGGTAATCCTGGAACGTCGGGAGGGAAAACTTCAGGAAACTCTCTCACGATAGGCATAGAATCTATACTAGGGGTCTCAATAGTTTCTACCGCGAACAGCATCACGTACTGTCGAGAATCGTCACTCCTCATGGATACTCCTTCATTGGCATTGACTATACTAGAAAACTCAAGAAATGATAAGGTCTTACTAGAACAGTCTAGCATTACATGGTTAGCCGAAAGCCAATCCATGCCAAGAATAACATCTATCTGTTGCATAGGCAAACAGACAAGGTCTACAATAAATGTCCTATTCTCAACAACTATAGGACACTGTAAACAAATAGACATAGTAGTCAAAGGATTACTAGTTGGAGTAGATATTGTAAGAGTATAAGGTAATTGAGAAACAGTTAATTTTAATTGATCCACACACTCATATGAAATAAATGAATGTGTAGCGCCTGAGTCAAATAACACGTACGAGAGTCTACCAGCTATCAAACACATACCTTGTATAAGATCAGCAGATTGAGAGGATTCGGCTCCCTTCACGGTAAACACTCTTCCAGTGGCCTAAGGTCTTGCTCCCTGTTGCCCTGCTGATATAACTCCTCTCCCAGCTCCACCCCTATTGCCTCCATTTCCTCTTCCTGCAGCTATCGGTGGTCGCCTAGCCTGCTGTCTGCAATCTCGGGCCATATGACCTATTTTCCCACAATTAAAACAACCCGGTCGCTCCCTGCATTCTCTAAGATAATGCGGTCCTCCACATCTGAAACAAGATAAACCTTGCTGCTGTTGACCAGTTCTAACCACTGATGCTGGTGCTGGTGTCTGCACTGATCGGGCATACGGTCTCTGTCTCCATTGAGAGTTACTACCTCCTCGCCTCTGAAAACCCGGTCGAGTAGGACCCCCACTCCTTAATTGTTTCTGCTCATTAGCTAGCCTCAGATCTAGACTTTCGATTGCACTGCAACATTCCACTAGCTCTGGAAAACTCTGGATATCAAGAGATACTATAGCCCTCTGAAGTTCATGTCGGAGTCCTTCCTCAAACCTTCTACATTGCCAATCTTCATCTGGGAATCTCTGATAAAATTCATAATACTTAATCAGAGCCTCGAATCGTGATGCATAATCACCAACAGTCATGTTGCCCGGTTTGAGACTCATGAATTCCCTTTCTTTCTCGCGTCGAACTAGACGCGGAAAATACTTCTCAAAGAAACAGTCACTGAACAGCTGCCAGTTGATAACTCTGCCTTCGGCATCCAGCAATCTTCGCTTGCCTCTCCACCAAGACTCTGCTCCTCCAGTTAGCATGAAAGCAGCATACGTCACTTTCCTATCTTCTCTGCAGCGCATGGTATCGAATATCTTTTCGATCTCTTGTATCCACCATTCTGCCTTCTCTGGATCATAATCTCCTCGGAATTGAGGTGGCTTCCCTTTTAGGAAAGTAGCCATTCCGGCATCCTCATCTGCTGCAGCTCTCCTTTGGTTCTGTTGTTCCTGTTGTTCTTTGTTCATCTGTAGCATCTCAGCATTCTGCTGTGTTTGTAACAACAGAGCAGTAACTATGTTTTTCATAGTATCTTGAGTCTCAGATGACTCTCCTCCACTTCCGGTATGATTATTTTCCACATTGTTAGCTCCCATAATTCTTTCAGGAGTTCTCACATTCTTGTCAATCGAGCGTCCTTTTCCACGAGCCATGATTCTGTAAAAGAAATCATTTGCTTTTATCAGTATGACATATAATACCACATAGACAAGTATATAAATACCATATGCCACACTAATGTTATTTATCGCGTCGGATTCGGACACACTACCCATCTTCTAAGCATAGTTAAAATCCGATGTGGACTCAACTAGACACGGCCAGTAACAACTTCCTAGACCTCACAGTCCGATTAGAATCGAACTGCTCTGATACCACCAAATGAGACACCCCGTTGTGCCCCATTGTATTATTACATTAAATCCTTAATTAGTTATTTACTTAATCGCGCGCTTACTGTTGAAAATACGTAAAAATTAAAACTTAATTAATAATTATATAACTTATGCTAATATAAAACACACCAAACTATATTACATAATTACACATATAAGTATCCTTTATTTTACACAACCTGCTTATAACTAACTTAAACAAAACATCTTATGTGACTCACTGGCCTTAAACTAACTACGCCACATTATTAGCATCAGTAGGTTGTTCTTCAACTTCAACTTCATACGGAACGTCGTTCAACTCTTCAACCATCTCCGTCTCGTATGGGGTTCCATCCATCTCCTCCGTAACATAGTCGTCCATATGGTCTTCTAACGTACAAAGTAGACATACACCAAAAATACAGAAATAGGGAGATAAGAAACAGTTCTATCATCATAAGTGGAAAAGATTCATAGCATATAATACAATAACAGTCACAGACATGCATCATTCAAAATCAACAATCATCCTCAATTCACTATATATCATCCTCTACCCTTCAACTCATGCAACTAAACCTTTATGCTGACGTGGCCACTACTACTCCTGTCACACATCCCTCGTTAGGGATGCCAGTCAGTCGTCCAAGTGACACGTTCCCCACGCCGGTGCACATTCTTATCCATGGTAAGAATGCTCATGCAAAGCAATGACACTATAGCTGCACTGTATCGTCGGTGCACACCCTGATTCTCTCTCTCACTCTGTCAAGGGTGCTCATGCAAAGCAATGACACTATAGTTGCACAACCTAAATTCTAATTTGGAACGGTCCACGAGAACTTCGGACCTCGTGTATCTCAAATACACGGTTATGAACACCAATGCAACATATGATTCTCACTGACTTTTATCAATAACAACCTAATACCTCAAGCTTTTCCTCATAACCTCCACTTACATACTATATCACATAACTTCTATACCATAATAGCGAGGCACTTCTAATTCATATTCAAAACTCTCACCCAAACAAAATACCTCCGAGCAATATTTATCTTTCCTTAAAATCATCTAAGCATAGTATCAAACCCAGGCAGATCATGCATAACACATTAATCAACGAATATTCAAATATCTCAATATCATATAAGGCAATTGATCACAACCAAATCATAATAGTTCAACCAAATAAATAACAAAGTCGAGACTCACTCACGGCGGCCTGGCCGTGATAGCCATCACGGCCGTGACAGGACAACAAAGACAAGAATCCTACAACACGTAACCTGTCACGGCCTGGCCATGACAACCATCACTACCGACGAGACAAAGAAACATCCTCAATATCATAATATTCAAAACACCAAAACAATACGTCACATGCAGATGGAATACCTCAACCAGCGTATCACAAACAGTCAAAAGTAAATAATTCAAACATCCTCAAATATGAATAATCAACCTAAGGCGATAAACCCACAATTCCCAAATCGTCATTGGTTTTACGGAAAAGATTTCAATCCGATTTTGGTATTGTCGATTACTCGACCACTAGTAGGGTTTAGGTCGCCCTACACCATTATTATAAATTATATACTACTTATCGATTCCGACGATGGAATGGTTCTTTCTCCCACCTGAGTTTGCACCGAAAACACGTACACAACGATCCTCGTTATCCCGCCACGAGTTAACACAATCACCTTCAACCAAACAACATAATTATAATTAATCAACTAACACCCATCTATGACACTTTAGGGCTAGGTTCGGCCAAGACTTAGAATTAGGTTTAGGATTATCTTCTTAATGTCATCTTTTGGATCCTAATTACTAGAGTCTTAATTAACATAGATTACTTATTACATGACTAAAATTTGAAACAAAATCCTCTAACCTTTAGGGTTAGGGTTTCGGCCAAGGGCTGACTTTTAGGGTTCAAAATCCTTAAAATTCCTAATCATGATTAAGTCATAGATTAATGATCCTTGATTAACCTAAATCATTGATTAGTGACTAAACAACTAAAGTTGAAACTCAAAACTTTCTAACTCTTTTATACATAGATTCGGCCTCAACATAATCTTAGGGTTAGGGTTCTTAGTTTAATAAACCAACTTGGATTTATTAATCATACATACTAATAGCTTGATTAACAAGATCATTAATGAAAACCATGAACAAAAACTCTACCAAACCTACTTTGATAGATTCGGCCAAGGCTAGGTTTTCAAGAAAGAAATTTTTGATTGCTTCATGCTCTTGGATTTAGATAATAGACATGATATCTAGAAGATAGAAAGTAGTTTCATCATCATTAGATTTTCCTAGGATTTATTATGATTTTTCAAAGTTCTAGGGTTTGAAACTTGAAAATGATGAACCACCATGATATAAGTCTTGAATCAAGAAGCTATCTAAAGAACATAGGCATGATTAAGAACAAATATTAGGATTTACCTCTTGAGAATCAATGATGAAGACAATCCAAGAACTTGCTTTGAAACTTAGAACTTTAGAGTTTTAGAAGACAACTAACCAAAGAACTAAATGAAAAGTGAGAGAAGGGTATTTATAGTGTGAGTGGCGACATTTCAAGAAGGATCTAGATGAGATGAGTTGTCATGTTAAAAGGATTAAAGTGCAATTAAGTTCCAAGGACCAAATTGCAAAGATTCCAATAGTTGAAGGACTAGTTTGCAAATAGACAATAGAATGTCATGATGATGAGTTTAATCACATTAAATGCTAGCTTATCTTTGACTTAGTTGGCTGATTTGGTGAGTCAAGGATAAGTTTAGACAAATTCAAGAACATTTGAGAATAATCTAGAATGTTGAAGAAAACCAAGAATGATGTAGAAAAGTGTGGAACATTCTAGAAAAATCTTGATTCATCCATCAAATGAGAAAGTCATCTTCTCTCATGGGCTTATGTATTTGGGCTTGACACATTTGGGCTTAGTTTCATTTTCTTGTTTGTTGTGGGGCCCACTTGAAGATTTAAGCCTTTAAACCTAAGATAAGAAACTTAAATGGGCTTTATGGACTCAACTATGAACTAGAAAAGTTTGGGCTTCTAAGCCACGACCATTTAAGGTTAGAAACAAGGATTCTAGCCCAATCCACTTGAAAAAACGAAAAAAACTAATTTAGGGACAAAAGGGTAATTTACAGAAAGTTCAGGGACTTAACCGTAAAATTTCGAAATTTTCTATTTAACCCTGAAAAACCTTCTAGACTTAAAAATATGATTCATCCCATTGAATCATCTCACAATCCTAAGATAAACCCTCTATCCACTCTTAGAAACTCTAATTTCCCTTCCGTCGTCTACCCGATTACGTGTTCCGCCTGAAAAACGTAAATTATTTTATTTTTTTCTGAAAAAATTCTATCAATACAGAATCGTAGAAAATAAAATACTAAACTTAAGTCTTTCGTTCACGAATTAAAATTTGGTTTTCTGAGCAGTAAACTTTTACTGTCAGCGAAAACACAAAACGGCAAACCGGCTTCCGTCTGAATTTTCAACCAAAAACTTCCCCGTAACCTTATGAAAATAAGTATAACAAGGAAATGACCTTGGTTTATCCAAAATCATTTTCTATGTCTCGGATAAAAATATATATTTATATATTTATTACCGATATTACAAAACAGCAAAAATCGGGGTGTTACACATCGCGTGGGCCTTATGCTACAAGCAATGGGATCCTGGTGGAACCGCCCTTAATGAGTTTTCTTAACCCTTTCTTCTTTTTAATTTTCTTTTCCTTGCTTTATTTCTGTTTTGTTTTCAATAAAGCTCCTGAATAATTTGAGAAGCTCAGGAGTTGTGTTTGTGTCTTGATTATGGCAAGTTTATTGGATTTTATTAATTTTTGCATAGATGGATTGCATGATAGTGTTGACTGTTTCCCCCCTAGGATTTGAAAATTTTTTGAAAATTTGATCCCCATATGATTGAAAACCGAACTTTGAGATTTTGTTGTAATGGCATGATTTATGATAAGTTTGGGGTGATAGGAAGCACACACTAGGGATAGAATCTCTTTCAAGCAATTTGCATAAATGTCCAGGTGAGGTTTTGAGCCTCCAACATGTTTTAAATTGTGTGAAAATCACTTTTCAAGTTGCACTTTCCTGAATTTGCTTGAATCTCTTTTTGGTTTGCATGATTATGTGTTTGCTTCAGATGATTTAGGCATTTTCTTTGTAAATAGCTACTTAGCCTAAAAATAACCAATTCCTGATGCATGTTCCCTAGTTAGCCCCTTTGAGCCTGATTAGCCTATTGCTTCTTGATAACCTAATGTTATAAGCCCAAAAATCTGGAAAACCATGTTAACCCGATCTTAGGATTAGGAGAGCATGGACTCTTAGAATGGGTACAAGAACTAAGTTTGGGGTGGCTGCAAGGTGCAATGTGTTGTTTGGGATTGAGAAAAAAAATTGTGAAAAAAAAAATAGAAAAAAAAATAGAAGAAAAAGAAAAAAAAAGAATTTTTTTTTTAAAAGTGCAAAAAGGCCAAAAAGAAATAAAAAGGTTGTAGTCACCCAAAGCAAAATGAAAAATGAAAAAGGAACTTGATTTAAATTCAAAGTGTAAATAATGTTCATGCTCTCTTAGTTCCTAGGGTCTTCAGCCTAGTACCTTTGTATATCCTTCCCTTAGCCAGGCCCCATTACAACCCATAAAAGACCTTTTGATGTTGCATGCATGTTTTCTGTGGGAATCATTTAGAGATGAAAATCAAATTTATGGGAAGTGCTTCTTAAAAGTGAAAATTGAGTGCAATGTTGATAACCTGACACAAATTGAGCGATTGAGAGAAACACAATTTTCCCTTGTGAGGAAGGCAGTTGTTTGAATATGGTGATCTCTCTTTTGTGTGTAACTTAGATCCCCTGCTTAGATTAATGATTGTTTGAATGATGAAATTCTCAATTGTTTAGAATAAATGATTGTGGGGATTACTTTGTTTGAAAGGGGGGAACATTGGAAGAAAAATTCTTTTGAAATATTGCTTGAAATTTGTGCAAAGTTGATTGAATCCTTAAGCTTGCCATGTTTTGCCAAGTCTGAGTCTTGTTTAAGTTTTAGTTTGCTTGGGGACAAGCAAAGTTTAAGTTTGGGGTAACATCATAAAAACACTAACCGTCTCGTTCACGAATTAAAATTTGGTCTCTAGCTCAGTAAACTTGTACTGGCCCCAGACCGATTTTCGTTTGAATTTTCGACCGAAAATTTTACTGTGACTTCATACGGTAAAACAACACAAGAAAATGATTTTATTTTAAATAAAATCATCCTCTGAATTTTATCAAAAATAAATATATTAAAGCATGTATTTACTGATAAAGAAGCATACGAAAAACAGGGTGTTACAGTGACGGATTATTTTAGCGAGGTAAAGTTTCTTTGGGATGAATCGGATAATTTTAGACCTTTACCTACATGTAGTTGTGAGGTAAAGTGTTCTTGTGATGCTCCTGTAAATGTTGAAGAGTATAGAACTGAATATTGTGTTATTAGGTTCTTGAAAGGGTAATGAGCCCTATGTAGCAGTTAGATCACGGATTATGTTGATGAAGCCACTCCTTTCAGTCCGCGAGGTCTTTTCAATGATTGTGCAATAGGAAAAACAATTAGTTGGTAAAGATGTTGAACCAAAGTTGATAGCTGCAGTGAGAAGGGAAAATAAATATGGCTATCATCATGCCAATGGCAGAGGTGCTGGAAATTTCAGCAAAAATCCGGGTGGAAGAGGCCCCAATAGCAATAAAATTTGTACATACTATGGGAAAACAGGACATACTATTGATACCTGGTATAAAAAACATGGATTTCCCTCAAATTTTCAATTTCGAAATCAAAGGAGAATCAATTCAGTTGCTGCAGAGAACGATGATGTTGAGAACAATAAGCAAAGTGGTACTTTCCAAAAGGGAGAGCAGAATAGGTCTGGTTTCAATTTTACTGTTGAATAGTATCATGACTTGTTGAGCTTGTTACAGTCCCATAAACAAATACCATCACCCTCAACAAATCATAACAGCACTGTGATGTCTTCAACTTCACATGCACATGTCTCTTCTCCACATGATTCAGGTAGTCTTTCATCATTTTCCTCTAGTTATTGGATATAGGATAGTGGTTTCGCTGATTGTGACATCCGGGGCTGACGACGACGGGGAGTGACCACCGGTGCAAGAAGCCACGGACAAGGAGCGACTCTTGGCAGGCGGAGGGACACATGAATGAATCGATTACATACCAGAATGAGAGAGATCATGAGACTGTGTAGGTATGAGACTATAAGTTGAGGATGGCTTATATGAATTGATTGGTACTACCTATACCAACAAGATGTGTCTTCTTTTTGGAAGATCATCACTTAAGAACTCCACAGTTAAGTGTGCTTGACTTGGAGCAATTCCGGGATAGGTGACCTCTTGGGAAATTTTCCCAGGAAGCGTGTGAGTGAGGACAAAGCATGATGAAAAGACCCTGTTGCTTTGTGGTGACAATTGTCAGCCCGTAGAGTGGTCCGGGATGTTACAAATGGTATCGGAGCGACACCTCTCCCAGTAAGATGTGGTTCAGGGACGAACCAATAGCTGAAGTTACTCAGCATATGACACCCGGGACTGACGAGGGCGGGGAGTGGTTGTCGGTGCAAGAAGGCACAGATAGGGAGCAACTCCTTGGAAGTTATGGGTGACCTCCTGGAAAGTTTTCTCAGGAAGTGTGTGAGTAAGGACAAAGCATGTTGAAAAGACTCGTGTTGGTTTGTGGGGATAGTCGTCAGCCCGTAGAGCAGCCAGGGATGTTACACTGACCACATTTTTGTACAGTCTTTCATTTTACTCATCTTACAACCTTGTATTTATTGGCATAGCTAGTTATTTAGTTAGATTGTTAAATAACTAACCTAGCTTAGGCAATTACTGTTAGTTAGTCCATCTTTGTATAGTTGGTGTATATAAATAGAATCTCTTGTAACTAACCAATCAGTTGAATGAAATCAGTGATCATTCACTCATTCACTTGTCTCAATTCTCTCATTTTCATTTCTGTTTCTGCTATAACTTCCATCAGAAGCTTCAGTTCTTCTTCATTTATTCTTCTCCGTGACCAAGATTAGGCCACATTGTGTTGATTTTTCATCCGATTTGATCCTTCTACGTGCTTTAAAGCATGAGGTTATTTTTCCATCGTTTTGGTAGTGTTGCTCTCTCTCTCTCTCTCTCTCTCTCTCTCTCTATATATATATATATATATATTGGTCCGGAGGGTCTTTGACCCCCACCCCGGTATCCAGAGTCTTTGACTCTGACTAATCCGGGGTTTGATCGGGAGGTAAGTAAAACCTAACCAAGAGTTGTTGCTCTCTATATATTACATATATTTGACCCAATAAAAATATAACAAAAATCATAACTCATACATTTATACAACGCATGTATAAACTATGAGTTATTTCCAAATACACACTCCTGACTATTGATTTTTTCTCAAATAATTCTCAAACTATAAGAATAAGTTAAATTTGATCTTTTCGTTAACTCAAAGTTAAATCACTAATTATTCGTAAATCTGATGGTCAAATTTTCTTAAATTTCAATTGTAGATTCTTTTTAATTTTTTTAATTTTAAGTTTTAATTTTTGGAGAAAAAAAAACAAGAAAAAGAAAACAGAGAAAGACCTCGAGCTTTCTTTCTTTCTTGGCTTTTCTCTCGACAACTCACTAATGAATTTGAAACAAGGGTTATTGTCAACCACGAGGATTTGGAAGGATTTTTTTTTTCCGTTTACTGTAATATACTCCCTCCGGTTCTTATTATAAGAAATAAATGGTTTTTTTTGTCCAAAATATAAGAAACATGCATCAATTTTGACACATATTAAATGTTAATTTACAATTTTACCCTCATTTATTATAGGATTTATATATATGAGATAGTATCAACTTTTCATACAAGTGGAACATTAATTAAGATTAGAAGAGGTATTTTTTGTAAATTTATATGAATATTAATTACAATTAGCTTATTTCAATATATTTCCTTAATCTGTATGTTTTAGGATTTTGTTTCTTATAATAAGGACCTAGAGAGTAATTGCAACAACAAGGTTCACAAATCAGTCATACTAGGGTTGTTGACCCGTGCTGAACGCACGAGTACAGTTTTGAAATGTCACAACAAATCACTTTTATAAATAATAATAATACTAATAATAATAATATTAGCTTTCAATTGTTTTTTTGTTAGATTAAATATAAGTTTTCTTATCATAAAGCACCCAAACCCAGCAAACCTCACTGATGTACAATAAGTGACCCAAACAAATGTACCCACTATCAGTTCCATGTAATACTTATGGGCTCATTTCATCACAAAGGCCTTGCCAACATATCTTGAAACATATCTTTAAACCTATAAATAAAAACAATTGAGTTATCACACCTCTTCAATATTCAATAGTTTATATATGTGTTAATTGTGGCACCCTCCAAATTGAGAAATTTAATTCAATGAGTAAAATAAATCTCAACATACTGAAATGTTTATTTTATTTTTCTTTTCCTTTTTTTCTAACTTTATGTCCGAACACTCAAATGTACTCATACTCACTAATTCACTGAAATTCACAAAATTAGAATAAGTCAATTAATAAAATAACTAAACCTAAATCAACACAACACCACGTTCTCAATTTTGTTTGGATTATTCATAAAGAAAGTCTCCCGACACACGCACATATCACAGAGGATGAGATCAGAGCATCATGCATAAGAAGGTTATGCTAATTGAATCAATACTATTCATTAGCAATACCAAATGGAATTTTGGAACAGAAATATAATCATCCACTTGTCTAGTCCGTCTGTTTCCCTAAACTTATGATCCAACTGGTCCTAAAGATAAATTCATCACGTGGTTAATGATACTTTAAGGTGAAACATTGAAATTCAATAGCTTTATCCATCATGTCTCACAAAATGGTTTTACGATTCTTATTAATTTTTTGGTAGGTGTTAGGATTAGAAACTAAACCTAGCAGCCTCTTCTTTTTTTCAATAAGCAAAAGAGTATATTCGTGAAGGAGTATAAGAGATACTCAACCCATTTACATAGAAGGATAAAAGAAAAGAAACCAAGAGAATGAATGTTAGCTACCTATTCAACCAAGTCCTACTCAACCAACACAAAAGTGCAGTAAAACCCAATGGTTGAATGAATAACTAAACATCAAAAGTAAGAGACAAATAACTGTTTTGTAACCAATCCTTAAAAGACAAAACATAGCAAAAGCCACCTGACCAAGTTGCCTTCAATCTTTGTAACCGTTGCACATGAGGAGAAGACTAATCCTAGAATAACATTCAGCTTGTTTTGCTCCAGCTAAGAAAAGAAGGACCACAAGCAGCACACAATTGTCATCCATTCAAACCTTTTGAATAACACAATTTGCATCAACTTTAACAAAGGTTCCAGTAAAACAAATGCTAATTCCAGTTATTTTTTGCGTTAAAAACCAGAAAAACAGAACCAGGAGATAGAATAAAAACATAGTCAACTGAAACACCAATTGAAGAAACACCAAAGAAACAACTCCAAGGGATGGCACTTGTTGTCAATCATGATCAATGCATAACCCTCCCCCCCCCCCCCCCCCCCCAATTGAAACCAGTAGGGCAGCCAACATTTATAACATAATACCAAGAATAATCTTGAAACAACCTTGGCAAGGCAATGCAAGTAGACTTTCAACCAAGAAGCCAACAACGCGAAAAACAACAGCAGAAAGCTAACAAACCAATCCTCAAAACTGCCACCGAGGAAAGCACCACAAAAAAACCATGAGCAGAAGCTAACTTGGAAGATCAACTTGCAGAAAGACAACTAAAAGAAGAGCAATTCAAGTATACATCACAGCCAACAGACAATAGCAAAATTTGCAGTCCCATGAGTCATGCATGATGCATTATCAGGATGACATATAGTAGAAATTTAGAAAAGTTTCACTATTGCAAATTTGCAATGACATTATGTTTTAAATCTTTATGAGGTAAAATACATAAGAATGAATTATCTCAATTTTTGTTACTTCTCATCACAAAGAATGATGAGCCATAGGCCCCTCCCTACAAATTAATTGCACTCTTGGAATTAACTTCACTTTGAATAAAATATTAGTTAATTTTTGTTTGTACGAACTACGAAGGCAACATTTTTTCAGCAAGTTGAAGTTGATTCAAGAACAGAGAGAAATCAATCAGAGATTGGATTTCACCATTACGACTTGTTTTAAAAATTTCAAAAATGCACTAAAAGTAAACTAAGAATAGAGATATGGAGCACATATGATGGAAAAAATAAAATAAAATAAATTATTTTTCTGTGAACTAAACTATACTTATCGAGGTGTTCACGGACCATATGCACATTAAGAAGCCAACATTGGGAACTAAATGTTTGCGCAAGCTATTTCAATATAACTACCAACTTTATTTCTTATCGGCATGTCGAGATGATCATCTATAGTATTTAGATGTAATAGGGAAGATGAGTCTTTCTTATGAGAGCTGACATGCTTAGTTCCATGACTATATGATGAAACAAAATATAAAGATCAAGGAATAGCCGTAGTTGTACATGGTTAAAACTGTTGTTTTGCCTTCAACGACTTAAGAGGGGGTAAATTGAGTTTTCTTAAAATCATTCCCTTTTACAAACTTTTCAAATCAGAGTTGTGGCCTCAGGATCTTTTACAAAATCAATGAAGGGTTCATATAAAATCTTGAATTGGAAGATGATGAGGATAAGAAAGATTGATTCAGAATTAATTCAGAATAGGTTCGGGTTCAAAACTCAATAATAACAAAATACAGAAACTGATTAAGCCTTTAAAGATTAAGAACACGTTATGCAAGTTTCAGATACAAGCATTAACAATCAAGAACGAACTTGCAGGTTTCAGTTTCAGTGATTAGTTCAGTTTCAGTGATCAAGAATGGTTTTGATCAACTCAGTTTTGAACACAGATAACACAGACTTGATTACAATCAGACTCAGGTTTCAACACAGATAACATAAACAGAAATTAAAGAGTTTGAGTTTAGAGATACCACACAACCAGATTTATCCTGGTTCAGTCACCACCACTGTGACCTACATCCACTCCCCACTCCACCTGTGGGTTTTCACACACTAACACAACAAGCTTTAGCCAGCTAGCTTGAAAAACCTTTACACCACAGAGTACTCCTTCACCTCGAGATACCACACTCTTATGAAGAGCCTCAATGTTCTTCCTTAGGGATACCTCACCCTAATCACTCAGAGACTCCCTCTCTCTTTACAATCGAAAAGTAAAACAAAAAATTGATTCCTAACACTCAATAGTCAGATAAACAAATTGAATTACTTATGAGAACGAAACACTCTTTTCACAATAAACTCAAGAAAGATGATGAATGATATGTGTATTGTTCTGTTGTTGTGATATATGATTCTTTTTGAAAGTGTTACTTTGATCCCTCTTTATATAGAAACAAGTTATAGTTGTTGGGATTAATCAAAACAGATTTGAGTTTTGATAACAGAATCGGTTTTCTTGATTCTAGTTCTTGAAATAAGATTCTTCATCGATTCTAATAGCATTCGCGTCCATCTTGAAAATGAGTGCATCCGTCTAGCCATTTTGAATTAAGATTTTACATCGGACGAGCTAGTAGACGAGCTCCTTATTAAGGACCTAGCAAGTCCAAAGACTAGTGTGGACGAGCGCTTTTGTCACTTTAGTGGACGAGCACTTGTATCACTTTAGTGGACGAGCACTTCTGTCACTTTAGTGGACGAGCGCTTCTGTCACTTTAGTGGACGAACGCTTGTATCACTTTAGTGGACGAGCACTTCTGTCACTTTAGTGGACGAGCGCTTGTATCACTTTATTGGACGAGTGCTTCTATTACTTGTGTTGGACGAACTCTTCTATCACTTGTGTTGGACGAGCATGATTAAAATCTTGTTCTTATTTCCAAAAAAATCATTTTCATTAACGAAAACTTATTCCTTTTAATGCAGGTTATGAAAATTGATTTTCTTCATGCATCTTTTCAAATGAGCTATTTGTGAATAAGAGATTTCATCTCTTACAAATTATCTAAGACTTAAATCTAAAATTCTCCATTAAGCTTTTGTCCTGATGATTCCTTGATCTTTGTCTTTGCTCTTTGATTCCTTCATGTAGCTCTTTTGATTTCTTCAAGTTCTTCCTTGAATATTTTCCTCTAATTGCTCACTGAACTTGTTGATTACTGCTTGATACCTGTCTTTGCAATTTGACATTAAACACTTGCATACACATTAAATTGTATTTGTCATATATCAAAATCTCTAAGTCATTGAGTCTAACAAACTCCCCCTTTTTGATTATGACAAATCTTTTAACAAATTATAAGATCAGAGTATAAGCGTAGCAGACGCTAAGTGTTTTTGACAGATTTATATCATGGTATCAAAGCAGAAGTATATCAGAGCAAAAAAAAAAATTCATAGCAGAATTTGATTTACTCCCCATTAATCATGTAAGCAATCATGTAAGCTTATAAGCTCCCCCTCAACATATACATGTATAATTTGTTATTATCCCCTTTCTCTATATCATAAAAAAGGTAAAGAAAAGAAACATTCAAAGCAATAGAGAAGGCAAGCATTTAAACATTCAAACATAGCATATAAAATTGTTCATTATAGAGGGAAATGAAAGTCCACTCCTGGGTTATCTTTGAGTTTATCAATGTCCTTTTTTGCCCTTTTTATCCTTTCATTCACTTCAGCAATTGCAGCCATTTCAATTTCATGATTTCCTTTTGTTTCTTTAGAGATTAGATATAGGATTGATCAATTATGCCCAATTCTCTTCTAATGAAAAAGAAGCTTTCCTTGTTCAAGGGCTTGGTAAAAATATCAGTCAGTTGTTTAGTTGTATCAACATATTCAATCTCAATTTCTCTACTTCGAATAAAAGTTCTTATGATAGAGATCATGTTCAAAGTTAATTGTTGCATAGTAAGCAAAACAAATCATTTAAGGCTTGATGAATTTTATTGATTCAATTTGTGAAACAAAAGCCACATGATTATTCCAAGATTGATCAAATAACTCTAATAAAACAATGTAGACATACAATACAATGATATATAAGTCAACACAGAAAGATTCACAATCACACATTAATGATGATAATTAGAAAACATATTCAATCAATATTATTTCTTTATTGTTACCCATTTTGTGTTTGGTGAAGGCTCTATATCATGATTCCAATTTTTTCTCTCAACCTTCCACCACACCTACAAAACAGAATTTCATGTTTATGCTATAGGTACCCAAGTCCATTTGGGTCCTTCATGGTTAGTTGTAGCAAAAGTTCCTTTAGAACCCATATATACTTAGATTTATTGTATGCTGATTTTATGTATTGACATGTAGAAGTTGTGTGACCTTTGTTAGACTAAATGACTTAGAGATTTTGATATATGACAAGTACAACTTAATGTGTATGCAAGTGTTTTAGTGTCAAATTAGCAAAGACAGGTATCAAGCAGTAATCAACAAGTTCAGTGAGCAATCAAAGGAGAATATTCAAGGAAGAACTTGGAGGAATCAAATAGCAAAGACAGAGATCAAAGGATTATCAAGACAAGAGCTTTAAGGAGAAATTAGATTTAAGTCTTAGATGAGATCTCTTATTCACAAATAGCTCAATTAAAAAGATGCATGAAGAAAATCATTTTTCATAACCTGCATTAAAAGGAATAAGTTTTCGTTAATGAAAATGATTTTTGGAAATAAGATTTTTTGAATTGGAGCGCTCTTCCAACACTAAAGTAATACAAGAGCTCGTCCAACACAGAAGTAACAGAAGTGCTCGTCCACTAAAGTTATACAAGCGCTCGTCCATTGAAGTGACAGAAGTACTCATCCACTGAAGTGATAAAAGTGCTCGTCCACTAAGGTGCCAGAAGCGCTCGTCCACACAAGTCTTTGGACTTGCTAAGATCTTAATGAGAAGCTCCGTCCAATGACATGGCATATGGAGCTCGTCTACTAATTGGAGTTCGTCCAATTACTTTGTGTTTTAGTACTCCCGTCTGCTGACATGGCATATGGAGCTCGTCTACTAGCCCATCCGAATGTAAAATCTTAATGGCTAGATGGACGCGGTTATTTTCAAGATGGACGCGAATTCTATAAGAACTATCAGAATCTTATTTCAAGAGCCAGAATCAAGAAAACAAATTCTGTTAAATCAGATCCAAATCTGTTTTGATTGATCCCAACGACTATAACTTGTTTTCTATATAAAGAGGGATCAAAGGAACACTTTTTAGCAGAACGAACAATACATCAGAATATCATAACATATCACAGTTTTACAAAATCATTTTGAGAAATCAATTATGAAAATCATTCATCATCTTTCTTGAGCTTACTGTGAAAAGAGTGTTTCAATACTCATAAATGCTTCAATTTGTTTATCTGACTATTGAGAGTTAGGAATCAACTTTTGTTTTACATTTCAATTGTAAAGAGAGAGGGAGTCTCTCTGAGTGATTAGGGTGAGGTATCCCTAAGGAAGAACATTGAGGCTCTTCACAAGAGTGTGGTATCTCGAGGTGAAGGAGTGCTCTGTGGTGTAAAGGTTTTTCAAGCTACCTGACAAAGCTTGTGTGTTAGTGTGTGAAATCACACAGGTGGAGTGGGGACTAGATTTAGGACACAATGGAGGTTACTGAACCAATATAAATCTGGTTGTGTGGTATCCCTAAACTCAAACTCCTTTACTTTCTGTTTATGATCAAGAACCTGTGATTTTGATGTTTAAAGTTTAATATAATTTATGTTCTTGATCTGTATAAACTGTATTGAAAATTGAAACTGAAACTGAACTATACTGAAACTAAAACTTGCATAACTTGTTCTCAATCTTTAAAGGATTAATCAGTTTCTGTATTTTGTTATTACCGAGTTATTGAACCTGAATCTATTCTCTATTAATTCTGAATTAATCTTTCTTATCCTCATCACCTTCTATTCAGGATTTTATATAAACCCTTCATCGATCTTGTAAAAGACCTGAGGCCACAAATCCGCAACTCTGATTTGAAAAGTTTTTTAAAAGCTTTTAAGAGGGAAAGATTTTAAGAAGACTCAATTCACCCCCCCCCCCCTCTTGAGTCGTTGAAGCCAAAACAACAATTGGCATGAGAGCTAAACTCTTAGGTTTGACTTAACAGCTATAAGAGTATGACTTACAATGACTGTTTAAATGAAGGGGCTTCCCTTGCACGCCCTTCTGCCTTCAATGGATCTGAGTATATCTATTGGAACGAAAGGATGATAATCTTTCTTGAGGCAGCAGGTGTTGACATATGAGATGAAGTAGAAAATGGACCATTTGTCCCCTCTACTGTAGATGCTAATGGTGCTCTAATAAATAAGCCTAAAACTGAATGGAATGAGGATGATAAGAAAAGAGTTCAATATAATGCACGTGCTAAGAATATTATAACATCTGCTTTATGCCGTGATGAGTTTTTCAGGGTTTCAAATTGCAAATCAACAAAGGAGATGTGGGATACATTGCAAGTAACACATGAAGGAACCTCAGATGTCAAAAGAGCAAGAATGAACACCCTGACACATGAGTATGAGCTGTTTAGAATGAATCGAGGAGAACCTATGACTGAAATGCAAAAGCGATTCACACACATTGTAAATCAATTGGCTGGTCTTAGAAAAGCAATCTCCAATGAGAATCAAATTAACAAAGTAATGAGATGCTTGAGCAGAGAATGGCAACCTAAAGTCACCGCAATCTCAGAATCCAGAGATCTTTCATCAATGACCATTGCCACACTGTTTGGAAAATTGCAAGAACATGAATTGGAGTTGAACAGATTGAATGAGAGTGAAGAAACTGATAAAAGAAACAAGGGATTGGCTCTAAAATCACAAGTCAAAGAAGAAGAAGACAGTGATGATGATGATTCAGCACAAGAGGAAGAATCTGAATAAGAGATGAGAATGTTAGTTAGAAAATTCAAGAACTTCCTAAAGAAGAAAGAAAACTTCAAAAGAAAGTCATCCACCTTTCCAAGGAGAAATTTCAGCAAATGTGACAACTCTTCCAACAACATCACATGCTATGAATGTGGAAAGATTGGCCACATGAAGCTTGACAGTCAAAAGCTGCAAAAGAAGAGAAAGCTTATCTTAAACAAAGAGGTAGATCAATCAAAAGCATAAAATTGTGCTTTAAAAGAAAAAGTAGCTACTGTTTTAGATGCACTTATATGTGATAAATGTCCTAAGTTGGAGAAACATATAAATCATTTGAATGGTGATCTATCTAGAATTACTAGTGTAAAGAAATCTGGAATGCATCTAGCTGTACACTGACTAAAGAGGTTGAAAAACTGAAAAATGACTTAGCCAAGCTCACAAATGGTAGAGATAACTTGAATGCATTGTTAGGACAGCAAAAATGTGTTTATGATAAGGCTGGAATAGGCTATAAACCGAAGATACATGAGAAATCTTTCAAGAAATTTTTTACTGCACCTAAGACATCAAGCACACCATTTGTTAAATGCAATTTTTGTGCTAGAAAAGGTCACACAGCTTCTACATGTCATTACAGAAAATCTGCTTATAATGAGTCTAAGTATACATGGGTTCCTACAGGAACTATTGCTGCAACTAACTCAAAAGGACCCAAACAAATTTGGGTACCTAAAGCAAAAACATGATTCTATTTTGTAGGTGTGTTGGAAAGCCGAGAATGTGAAATGGTATCTTGACAGTGGCTGTTCCAAGCACATGACTGGAGACAAAACCAAGTTCATTTCCTTTACCCCTAAGTCAAGTGGTAGTGTTACCTTTGGAGACAACAATAAAGGGAGAATAGTTGACATTGGCAACATTGGAAGTGACTCAACAACAATCATTGAGGATGTACTATATGTTGAGGGACCGAAACACAACCTACTAAGTATCAGTCAACTATGTGACAAAGTCTTCAAGGTAAAATTCAATTCCAATAGTTGCTTAATAGAAAATCAGCATGATGAAAATTTGAAATTAATTGGACATAGGACAGATAACATCTATATGCTTGATTTAGATAATATCTCTTCAAATATTGCATGCTGTCTTATTTCAAAAGAAGAAGAGAATTGGCTTTGGCATAGAAGAATTGCACACATTCACATGAACCACTTGAATAAACTGATTCGTAAAGATTTTGTAGTTGGCTTGCCTAAACTGAAATTTGTGAAAGATGGACTATGTGATGCATGTAAAAAAGGAAAGCAAGTTAAGGTCTCTTTTAAAGCAAAGAACATTGTTTCAACAACTAGACCCTTGAAACTTTTACACATGGATTTATTTGGTCCATCTAGAACCAAAAGCTTTGGTGGTAACTCGTATGCATTGGTAATAGTAGATGATTACTCTAGATATACATGGACATATTTTCTATCTCATAAGAGTGATTCATTTGCTGCATAGGAAAAAATTGTGTAAAATGAAATGGATGTGAAAATTGTTTTTATAAGAAGTGGTCATGGGGGAGAATTTCAAAATGAAGTGTTTGAAAACTTTTGTGATGAGCATGGCATTCAACATAATTTTTTTGCTCCTAGAACTCCACAACAAAATGGAGTAGTGGAAAGAAAGAATAGATCATTAGAGGAGATAGCAAGAACTATGTTGAACAACTCTAGCTTGCCAAAACATTTTTGGGTAGATGCTGTCAATACAGCCTGCTATGTTTTAAATAGAGTCTTGATAAAACCAATCTTAAAGAAAACCCCTTATGAGCTTTACAAAGGAAGAAAACCAAATATAGCACATTTACATGTTTTTGGTAGCAAATTCTTTGTTCTTAACAATGGAAAGAATAATCTTGGAAAATTTGATGCAACGGCTGATGAAGGAATTTTCCTAGGTTACTCTCTATCTAGTAAAGCATTTAGAATATATCATAAGAAAACACATACTATTGAGGAATCTGTGCATGTGACATTTGATGAGTCTAACCCCAAAAGGGTGGGAAAGGATTCTGTTATTGATGATCTTGTAGATTCAATTGAGAAAAATCTCCTAGAAGAGAACAGAACAATGAAGAAGATGAAAGTTTAAAGAACGAATTGCTGCAGTAGGAGCAAACAGAACAATAGCCTGACCTACCAAAGGAATGGAGGACTGTCAGAAATCATCCAATTGATAACATCAATGGTGAAATTACAAAGGGGGTAACTACTAGACAATCTCTTAGAAATGTTTGTAATCATATGGAATTTGTGTCTCAAGTAGAACCTAAGAATATAGATGATTCTATAATTGATGAACATTGGATGATGGCTATGCAAGATGAGTTAAACCAGTTTGAAAGAAACCAAGTTTGGAAACTAGTGCCTAAACCCAAGAACTGTCAAGTAATAGGTACAAAATGGGTTTTTAGGAATAAACTAGATGAAAATGGTATAATTGTAAGAAACAAGGCAAGATTGGTAGCCAAAGGGTATAACCAAGAATAAGGCATAGATTATGATGAAACATATGCACCAGTAGCAAGATTATAAGCTATAAGAATGCTACTTGATTATGCTTGCATAATGGGATTTAAATTGTATCAAATGGATGTTAAGAGTGCTTTCTTAAATGGATTTATACAAGAGGAAGTGTATGTTGGTCAACCACCTGGTTTTGAGAATAATGAATTTCCTAACCATGTTTATAAACTGTTTAAAGCACTATATGGCTTAAAGCAAGCTCCTAGAGCTTGGTATGAAATGTTAAGTAATTTTCTCATTGAAAAAGGATTTAAAAGAGGTAAAGTTGACACATTTTTGTTCACTAAGAAAAAGGAACACAACATTTTACTTGTACAAATATATGTGGATGATATAATTTTTGGTGCTACTAATGAGCATTTGTGCAATGAGTTTGCAAGTCTTATGCAGAGTGAGTTTGAAATGTCAATGATGGGTGAGATGAACTTTTTCCTTGGACTGCAAATAAAGCACACTGAAAATGGAATCTTTCTTAGCCAAACCAAGTACTGCAATGAGTTGATCAAGAAGTTTGGCATGGAAAATGCTAAGGAGATGGCTACTCCAATGAGTACCTCCTGTTATCTGGACAAGGATGAGCAAGGTAAACCTGTTGATGTTTCTAAATTTAGAGGTATGATAGGCTCACTACTTTATCTTACTGCTAGTAGACCAAATATCATGTTTAGTGTATGCATATGTGCTAGATATCAAGCAAATCCAAAAGAAAGAGTACAAGTGGAACTTGCCATTTACTAGGAAACTCATTAGTATGATGGTTCAGTAAGAAACAATCTAGTGTGGCTTTATCCACTGCAGAGGCTGAATCTGTAGTAGCTGGTAGCTGTTGTGCATAGGTTTTATGGATGAAACAACAATTAGTTGATTATGGTGTGCAACTAAACCAAGTTCCAATTAGATGTGACAATACGAGTGCAATTAACCTAACTAAGAATCCCATCATGCACTCTAGAACTAAACACATAGAAATCGGATATCATTTCATTAGAGATCATATACAAAGTAGAGAAATTGAGATTGAATATGTTGATACAACTAAACAACTAACAGATATTTTTACCAAGCCCTTGAACAAGGAAAACTTCTTTTTCATTAGAATAGAATTGGGCATAGTTGATTAATCCTATATCTAATCTCTAAAGAAACAGAAGAAAATCAAAAAGGGGAGGAAAATTAATGGACGCACTTATTTTTTGATTTGTCCCTGTACCTATCCGTCTATCATGAACAATTTTATATGCTATGTTTGAATGTTTAAAATACTTACCTTCTCTATTGCTTTGAATGTTTCTTTTATTTACCTTTTTGATAATGCCAAAAGGGGAGGAAAAAGTATGATACAAAGAAAGGGAATAATAACAAATTATACATGAAAAAAAAGTATGATATAGAGAAAAGGGATAATAACGAATTATACATGCATATGTTGAGGGGGAGCTTAGAAGCTAATAAGCTTACACGATTAATGGGAGGTAAATCAAATTCTGCTTTGATAATATTTTTTTTTTTGCTCTGATATACTTCTGCTCTGACTGCTCTGATACCATGATATAAATCTGTCAAAAAAACACTTAGTGTCTGCTATACTTATACACTGATCTTATAATTTGTTAAAAGGTTTGTCATAATAAAAAAAGGGGAGATTGTTACACTAAATGACTTAGAGATTTTGATATATGACAAATACAACTTAATGTGTATGCAAGTGTTTTAGTGTCAAATTATCAAAGACAGGTATCAAGCAGTGATCAACAAGTTCAGTGAGCAATCAAAGGAGAATATTCAAGGAAGAACTTGGAGGAATCAAAGAGCAAAGACAGAGATCAAAGGATCATCAAGACAAGAGCTTAAAGGAGAAATTAGATTTAAGTCTTAGATGATTTGTAAGAGATGAAATCTCTTATTCACAAATAGCTCAATTAAAAAGATGCATGAAGAAAATCATTTTTCATAACCTGCATTAAAAGGAATAAGTTTTCGTTAATGAAAATGATTTTTGGAAATAAGATTTTTTGAATCGGAGCGCTCGTCCAACACTGAAGTAATACAAGAGCTCGTCCAACACTGAAGTAACAGAAGCGCTCGTCCACTAAAGTGATACAAGCGCTCGTACAATGAAGTGATAGAAGTACTCATCCACTGAAGTGATAAAAGTGCTCGTCCACTAAGGTGACAGAAGCGCTTGTCCACATAAGTCTTTGGACTTGCTAAGATCTTAATGAGAAGCTCAGTCCAATGACATGGCATATGGAGCTCGTCTACTAATTGGAACTCGTCCAATTACTTTGTGTTTTAGTACTCCCGTCTGCTGACATGGCATATGGAGCTCGTCTACTAGACCATCCGAATGTAAAATCTTAATGGCTAGATGGACGCGGTTATTTTCAATATGAACACGAATTCTATAAGAATTATCAGAATCTTATTTCAAGAACCAGAATCAAGAAAACATATTCTGTTAAATCAGATCCAAATCTGTTTTGATTGATCCCAACGACTATAACTTGTTTTTTATATAAAGAGGGATCAAAGGAACACTTTTTAACAGAACGAACAATACATCAGAATATCATAACATATCACAGTTTTACAAAATCATTTTGAGAAATCAATTGTGAAAATCATTCATCATCTTTCTTCATCTTACTGTGAAAAGAGTGTTTCAATACTCATAAGTGCTTCAATTTGTTTATCTAACTATTGAGAGTTAGGAATCAACTTTTGTTTTACATTTCGATTGTAAAGAGAGAGGGAGTCTCTCTGAGTGATTAGGGTGAGGTATCCCTAAGGAAGAACATTGAGGCTCTTCACAAGAGTGTGGTATCTCGAGGTGAAGGAGTGCTCTATGGTGTAAAGGTTTTTCAAGCTACCTGGCAAAGCTTGTGTGTTAGTATGTGAAATCCCACAGGTGGAGTGGGGACTGGATGTAGGTCACAGTGGAGGTGACTGAACCAGGATAAATCTGGTTGTGTGGTATTTCCTTTACTTTTTGTTTATGATCATGAACCTGTGATTTTGATGTTTAAAGTTTTATATAATTTCTGTTCTTGATCTGTATAAATTGTATTGAAAACTGAAACTGAACTATATTGAAACTGAAAATTGCATAACTTGTTCTTTATCTTTAAAGGATTATTCAGTTTCTGTATTTTGTTATTACTGAGTTATTGAACATGAATATATTCTCTATTAATTCTGAATTAATCTTTCTTATCCTCATCACCTTCTATTCAAGATTTTATATAAACCCTTCATCGATCTTGTAAAAGATCCTAAGTCATCAAATCCGCAAATCTGATTTGAAAAGTTTTTAAGAGGGAAATATTTTAAGAAGCTTGTGTGTTAGTATGTGAAATCCCACAGGTGGAGTGGGGACTGGATGTAGGTCAGGTGGGGTGGAACCAGGATAAGGGTGTGGTATTTCTTTACTTTTGTTTATGATCATGAACTGTGATTTTGATGTTTAAGTTTTATATAATTTGTTCTTGATCTGTATAAATTGTATTGAAATGACTGAACTATATTGAACGAAATTGCATAACTTGTTCTTTATCTTTAAAGGATTATTCAGTTTCTGTATTTTGTTATTACTGAGTTATTGAACATGAATATATTCTCTATTAATTCTGAATTAATCTTTCTTATCCTCATCACCTTCTATTCAAGATTTTATATAAACCCTTCATCGATCTTGTAAAAGATCCTAAGTCATCAAATCCGCAAATCTGATTTGAAAAGTTTTTAAGAGGGAAATATTTTAAGAAGACTCAATTCACCCCCCCCCCCCCCTCTTGAGTCGTTGAAGCCAAAACAACACCCTTTTCTAGCACAAAAATTGCATTCAACAAATGGTGTGTTTGATGTCTTAGGTGCAGCAAAAAATTTCTTGAAAGATTTCTCATGTATCTTAGGTGTATAGCCTATTCCAGCCTTATCATAAACACATTTCTGTTGTCCTAATAAAGCATTCAAGTTATCTCTACCATTTGTGAACTTGGCTAAGTCATTTTTCAGTTTTTCAACTTCTTTAGTCAATGTGCAACACTTAGAACAATTAGAGCTAGCAACTCTAAATAGATCACGATTCAAATGATTTATTTGTTTCTCCAACTTAGGACAATTATCACATATAGGTGGTTCCAAAACAATGGCCAATTTTTCCTTTACGGCACAATTCTCTGTTTTTAATTCATCTAGCTCTTTGTTTAAAATAGAATTTTTCTCTTCTAGGAATGTGATGGTTTTCTTAGACTTAATTAGTAATCTAGAAAGTCTAATGGATTCTTTATGAAGTTCTTCAAAAGCATTTTGCAATTCATCATAAGAAGGTTGATAATTAGAACTTACTTCACTTTCCGAATCACTATGATTGTTGGACATCAGACACAGGTTTGCCTCCTCAGATTCAGATTCTTCAGTGGATTCTAGATCATTATCATCCCAAGCAATATAGGCCTTTCTTGGCTTTCTCCACTTCTTGTCCTTTGAGTGAAACTTTTCAGTTTTGTCCTTCTTTTGCAGCTTTGGACAGTCAAGTTTCATGTGGCCAATCTTTCCACATTCATAGCATGTGATGTTGTTGGAAGAGTTGTCACCATTGTTGAAATTTCTTTTAAGAAAAGTGGATGGCTTTCTTTTGAAGTTGCATTTCTTCTTTAGAAAGTTCTTGAATTTTCTAACTAGAATTCCCATCTCTTCTTCAGATTCAGCCTCTTGCACCGAATCATCATCATCACTGTTGTAACAGCCTGATTTTAATTATACTGTTCAACCGGTTAAAACATAATTAAATTATATTTTAATTTGAGAGTTAGAAAGTGTTTTTGATTAAAATAAAATCATATTCATAGTCTACTTTATGGTAGAGGGTTACGGTAAAATTTTCGGTTGAAAATTCAGACGAAAGTCGGTCTGTGTTTTCACTACCGGTACAAGTTTACTGTGCAGAAAACCTAATTTTGACTCGTGAACGAGACGGTTAGTGTTTTTAATATGTTTCCTTCAACTTTGGTTATTTTGAAAACTTTCGTTCAAAAATAGAATATAATATTTTATTCAGGCGAAAATGTCGGAAGAATTACGATCGGAAAATACAACCGGGTACGAAATGGAGTAGATTAGGGAGCACAAAAGAAGTGAAGTGACTAGATGGAAATGGGTTATGACACACTCCAAAAGTGTGATCATCACACTTTTCAAATTATAACATATTATATTCTAAAAACCTATTTTTCTCTCTCTTCTCAAACCAAACAAGGCACAAGGTCAAAACTTGCCCTTCAAGCTCATTACTCTCTCCTCAATTTCGTTCCACTCTCTCCCTTCTCTATATATACACCTCTCATTTTCACTTCATCATCTTCCTTCTTCAAACTCCATTAAACCTTCATCTTCTTCCTTTCTTCTAAAAGTTCAAGCTCTTAAAGCTTTAGTTTTTATTTATCTTTTCTACTTAAGTTCTTCATTAAAGTTCTTTCTTATACTAAGGGTAATGCTCTCATATGAATCTTTTTGCAAGTTGCATCTTTTAGTTCTTAGTTTACTTTATGTGTTCTTTATATGCTTTAAACTTCTAAAATCTCTCTAAAATGGTAGAAAACTCCTTTTGAGTTGAAACCACTTTCTATAGTCTTGCATTAACTTATATTTTCACATAATAAGAGGTTGTGTAAAACTAAAATCTCTACCTATATCTTCCAATGAAGGCCGAATGCTTGCATTTGTGACCTAGGAAGTTTTTGTTTCAGCTTTTGGAATATGATCATGTGTTTGAGTTTCTAACTATCCATTGATCTTAAATATATAAATCTTGGAAGTTTTGATAGCTTGTTCCTATGATGGCTGAAAATATGAATAAGTAAGCCTAGGATACTATGTTTCAACTTTCCAAGTATGATCATGGATTTAGAACTCTTAATACCTTGTGATTCTAAACCTAAGAGTTATTGTTAAACAAAGAATATTTTCCTCATCATCCTATGATGGCCGAAACTTAGTGTTTAGGTTCTAGTATGTTTGAGTTTTTATTTTTCCAAAATGATCATGGACTTAAGCTCCATAAGATATTTGGATGCTAAGTCTAAGAGATTGGAAAGTTTAAGGATTTCTAACTTGTTTATTCTATATTATTAAAGCTATGATGTATTACTTTCATTTTTCCAAGATGATCAAGGACTTGAGCTCCATAAGATATTTGGATGCTAAGTCTAAGAGATTGGAATGTTTAAGTTTCCAAAATGATCATGGACTTGAGCCCCATAAGATATTTGGATGCTAAGTCTAAGAGATTGGAAAGTTTAAATATTTCTAACCTATAAATCCTATGAAGGTCGAACCTATAAGGTTATGGACCTAGGATACTTTGTTCTTATTTTTCCAAAATGATCATGGTTTTGAGCTCCTTAATACATATGGATGCTAAACCTAAGAGATTGGAAAGCTTAGTGAATGCTAGCCTATTTTATTAGCCTTGGCCGAATACCCTAAGTTTATAACATAGTGGGATTTTAACTCAACTTTGTTAAGTGATCATTGTTTATGAACTCCTAATACTTAAGGATCATAAATCCATGAGTTGTATAATTTTCGGGAATCTCTAATCCTAAGAACTAGTCTTGGACGAACCTATACCTTGTGGTTTAGTGTTCTTGTTTGATTTTAACTTGTGATTTTGTGTTCATAACCTTAGACTTCCATCGCGGAGGAAACGAGGACGTTCGTGGTATACCTCTTCGAGCATCTAATCTCCTTACCTTCACAGAAGGTGGAGTTAGTACTTTGTAGTGTGACAACAAGGAGCTTCGAGTTCGGGAGTTTGGTGATAACCCAGGTGGGGGAAAGAACCAACCTATCGTCAGAATTTATAAGTAGTAGATTATATAATAATTGTGTAGGGTGACTTAAACCCTACTAGTAGTCGAGTAATCGACAAGACCAAAATCACATTGGAAACCTTTTCTGAAAAACCAATGGTGATTCGGGTATTGTAGGTTTATCGATATTAGGTTGATTTTATATTGTTGATGGTTGATTTGATTTTTACCTTTATTGAATTGATTTTGTGCTATGTTGGTGATATGAGAATATTTTGATTGATATTGGGTTATGCGGCATGATCTGCCTGGTTTGTATTATTATGCTTAGTGGTTTTTAAGTAAAGATATGTATGTTGTCTAAGAGGTGATTGTTTTGGGCGTGAGGATAATAATGATTTAGAAGTGCCTAACCTAGATGATGTATGTTAAAGAGGTATTACGGCATAGAATATGTGTCAAGTTCTAATGAAAGGTTAAGGCACTAGGATGTTGTTAAAACGGGCTGGTGAAATTCAAGTATAGGTGTTGTTGTCCACAACCGTGTATTGGTAATATAATACACAATGACAAAAGTGTATTGGTAATATAATACACAAAGACAAAAGTGTATTGGTAATATAATACGCAAGGACATCTGTGTATTGGTAATATAATACACCGTGTATTGGTAATATAATACACGTAAAACACTTCTATGTATTGGTAATATATTACACCGTGTATTGGTAATATAATACACGTAAAACACTTCTGTGTATTGGTAATATAATACATCGTGTATTGGTAATATAATACACGTAAAATCAAGAGTTCTCGCGAGACCACTTCCACCTTAGGAAATAGGTATGCAGCTATGGTGTTTTTGAGTAGCATGAGATTGGGGGTAGAGGATGATATATATTAACTTGAGGATGATCTGTTAGTTATATGTGTTGCTTGTCTGTGAAAATTACTGTATAATGTACTATGACTCTTTTTCTCTTTTTGATGATAGAACTGCTTCTTATCCCCTATGTTTCTGTACTTTTGTGGGTTACTTTGGTTTACGTTAGAAGACAAGATGGAGGGTTATGTTGCTGAGGAGTTGAACGGAACTCTGTATGAAACGGAGATTGCTGAGGAGTTCGATGGAACTCCATACGAACCAGACGTTGGGGGCCGAGCTGTAATCCACGGCGATTAGAGTATAGACATTATGGCCAGTGTGTCTAAGGAGCATTTTTATATTTTTGCTAAGTATGTCTGTTGTTAAGTTTATGCCTGTGAGGGATCCTACTGTGTGGATACCCTCAACAGTGTTTTGGTATTGTAATGAACAATTAGGTATGTATTTACATATGTTAAAGTTGTTGTGTTTTAAATTTACAGAAGTTATATGATAATTAAAATAATTTTTAATTTTTACGTATTTTCATGATAAACACATGATTAAGAATTGATTTAAGAAGGTAGTTAATCTAATAAAACACCGGGGCACAACGGGGTGTCTCAACTGTCTTCTACTTCTCTGACTTGTGATTTCAGAGCCAATTCCTTTTTCTTTTTGTCAGTTTCTTCACTCTCATTCAGTATGTTCAACTCCAATTCATGTTCTTGCAATTTTCCAAACAATGTGGCAATGGTCATTGATGAGAGGTCTCTAGTTTCTGAGATTGCATTGACTTTAGGCTGCCATTCCCTGCTCAAGCATCTCATGACTTTGTTAACTTGATCTTCATTGGAGATTGTCTTTCCAAGTGCAACCAATTGATTTACAATGTGTGTGAATCTCTTTTGCATAACCTCCATTGGTTCTACTCGATTCATGCAAAATAACTCATATTCATGCGTCAATGTGTTCATTCTTACTCTTTTGACATATGTGGTTCCTTCATGTGTTACTTGCAATGTATCCCACATCTCCTTTGCTGATTTGCAATTTGAAACCCTGAAAAACTCATCACGGCTTAAAGTAGATTTATAATATTCTTAGCATGTGCATTATATTTAAATCTTTTCTTATCATCCTCATTCCATCAGTTTTAGGCTTATTTCTTGGAGCACCATTAGCATCTATAGTAGAGGGGACAAATGGTTCATTCTCTACTGCATCCCAAATGTCTACGTCTGCTGCCTCAAGAAAGATTACCATTTTTCCTTCCAATAGATATACTCAGATCCATTGAAGGCAGGAGGGTGTGCAAGGGAATCCCCTTCATTCAAACAGTCAGTGGAAGCCATACTCTTATAGCTATTAAGCCAAACTTAAGAGTTTAGCTCTGATGCCAATTGTTGCTTTGGCTTCAACGACTCAAGAGGGGGGTGAATTGAGTTTTCTTAAAATCTTTCCCTCTTAAAAACTTTTTACAAACTTTTCAAATCAGAGTTGCGGCCTCATGATCTTTTACAAAATCAATTAAGGGTTTATATAAAATCTTGAATTGGAAGATGACGAGGATAAGAAAGATTGATTCAGAATTAATTCAGAATAGGTTCGGTTTCAAAACTCAATAATAACAAAATACAGAAACTGATTAAGCCTTTAAAGATTAAGAACACGTTATGCAAGTTTCAGATACAATCATTAACAATCAAGAACGAACGTGCAGGTTTCAGTTTCAGTGATTAGTTCAGTTTCAGTAATCAAGAATGGTTTCGATCAACTCTGTTTTGAACACAGATAACATAGATTTGATTACAATCAGACTCAAGGTTTCAATACAGTTTATACAAATCAAGAACATAAATTATATTGAAATTTGAACATAAACAGAAGTTAAAGAGTTTAAGTTTAGAGATACCACACAACCAGATTTATTCTGATTCAATCACCACCACCGTGACCTACATCCAGTCCCCACTCCACCTGTGGGTTTTCATACACTAACACAACAAGCTTTAGCCAGGTAACTTGAAAAACCTTTACACCACAGAGTACTCCTTCACCTCGAGATACCACACTCCTGTGAAGAGCCTCAATCTTCTTCCTTAGGAATACCTCACCCTAATCACTCAGAGAGACTCCCTCTCTCTTTACAATCGAAAAGTAAAACAAAAAATTGATTCCTAACTCTCAATAGTCAGATAAACAAATTGAAACACTTATAAGAACGAAACACTCTTTTCACAATAAGCTCAAGAAAGATGATGAATGATATGTGTATTGTTCTGTTGTTGTGATATATGATTTTTTTTTTGAAAGTGTTCCTTTGATCCCTCTTTATATAGAAAACAAGTTATAGTCGTTGGGATTAATCAAAATAGATTTGAGTTTTGATAACATAATCTGTTTTCTTGATTCTGGTTCTTACAATAAGATTCTTCATCGGTCATTATAGCATTCGCGTCCATCTTGAAAATGAGCACGTCCATCTATCCATTTTGAATTAAGATTTTACATCGGACGAGCTTCTTATTAAGGACTTAGCAAGTCCAAAGACTAGTGTGGACGAGCGCTTTTGTCACTTTACTGGACGAGCACTTCTGTCACTATAGTGGACGAGCGCTTGTGTCACTTTAGTGGACGAGCACTTCTCTCACTTCAGTGGACGAGCGCTTGTGTCACTTTATTGGACGAGCGCTTCTATTACTTGTGTTGGAAGAGCGCTTCTATCACTTGTGTTGGACGAGCAGAATTAGAATCTTGTTCCTATTTCAAAAAAAAAAATTTCATTAACGAAAACTTATTCCTTTTAATGCAGGTTATGAAAATTGATTTTCTTCATGCATATTTTCAAATGAGCTATTTGTATATAAGAGATTTCATCTCTTACAAATCATTTAAGACTTAAATCTAAAATTCTCTGTTAAGCTTTTGTCTTGATGATTCCTTGATCTTTGTCTTTGCTCTTTGATTCCTTCATATAGCTCTTTTTATTTCTTCAAGTTCTTCCTGGAATATTTTCCTTTAATTGCTCACTGAACTTGTTGATTACTGCTTGATACCTGTTTTTGCAATTTGACACTAAAACACTTGCATACACATTAAATTGTATTTATCATATATCAAAATCTCTAAGTCATTGAGTCTAACAAAAACTGAAATAGGAAATTTTGCAATGGGTTGGGAACAAATTGATTTGGGAACTTTTGAAAAGTTTGGATGACACATAATATGGTAATTATATAAAGAGTAGCAGTGGTTGATTTTTTTTTACCATGAGACGCATACTGAAATTTATGCCAGCAAATCATAAATCAATCTTAACATTTACCTTGAGCTATAGGTGTAACACTCCAACAAAACCCTACCACCATGGATCAGAAGCACAACATGAATGTAAAGAAAAGTTGTGATAAAACAAATCTTACTTTCAGAAAAAACCTATATTTTCAATCAGATTTTTTTTAGAAGTAAACTTTTTTTAATAGCCCATAAGGCAAAAATGAAGTTCAAGAAGTGCCAAACAGAAGAAAAACAATATCAGGCCAGCATATATCAACAAATAAGCATCTAGAAAAGAAAGACAGCAGCTAAAGAAAAGATCAGACCCAACAACCAAAGCATTGGAAAAAAGGTGTGAGGCAACAAACAACTGTGTGAACTCCTCTCCCCTGTTTTCAACCCATTGAGAAAAAAATTTCATACCAAAGTTCCTGATAAAAGTGAAAAATTGTGTTGCACCGGAAAAAATAAACTGTCATTGTGGGTAGTATCACTTGCTGTAGAAACACCAACGCATATTGTGGGCATTTAGATTATAGGAAAAGAACGGTCAATATAGGCTTATTTGCAATAAACTAAAAGACATGATCTTTTAACCTCATAATTTATAATGATTAAGATAATAGTTTAGTGCATACTTTCAAGTTAGACTCCAACAACTCCCCAGCCTCATTATTGAAGAATAATTCTAACATGCAGTATGCTAGGAAGAAAAAAAAACTTACAACACGCTTTACCCAAAATACCATGTGATCTAGCATTTGGAAAAGTTGATTATCCGGAAGAGGATCTTCTTGTAAGGTTTCACTTCAAGTCTCTATAAAGACGCCATTTCTGTTACAATGAACTACAATATCTGAGTTTTTAATTTTAAAGAAAAATCTTAAAAACTTATAAAATATAAACATGCTTTTAACTTAAGTTCATCAAGTGCAATAGAATATGACATCTCTACAAAAACAGAGGATCCATCCTCAAACATAACCAAACTATATTCAAATACACATTTTACTTGTAAAGACATTATTAAATTGAGAGAAAATAAAATTTGAAATTAATAGAAAGTTAATATTTAAGTATGAGGCAATATTAATAAGGAAATCATATAGAATAGACATCAATTAAATAATACACTGAAAGAATTATAAACAAATCAATTTTTTGAAATACTTATTTGAAAAAATGATCCCATACATAAAACAGAAGCTACGAATACAGAAAACAGTATAGGAAAAATGAAAAATACCAGAGAAAGCAACTTTCTCTGCACTATGGCTTCAGGCACCCTCCCCTCCACCATCCTCCATCTTCTTTATATTCCCATTCCCTTCCATGATTCGAGCACCTTCTACATTAATTCCCTGCTGCCAAATATCCATTCAGTTAAGAGACTTGGAGCCACCTTTCTCTTGAAATCCCATGATTAAGAGGCTCATCACCATGCCAATCAAGTGATGTCTGGAAACAATCATAAATAGAAATAGGAATAACAAAAAAATTCAGTAATTTGTTATTGACAATTCATGTAAATGTAATTCTATTAGTTAAAAAAAGTCTATGCTTAGTCCAAAGTACTGCTTGAAGGTTGTAGCAATATCTATAAACATGGTTTTACATTTCTACAGCAATTGATTTACCACATCCACAAGTTTGTGTCACATTAGGTTTATGTAATCCAATTGCATGCCAAATATGAAGAGTAAGCTCTTAGGATCACAATCTGCAAATACAGATGGAGAAGTCAAATAGGTCAAGCAATGGCTTATGAAAAGTTGAAGTTGAAGATTGAAACATCGCTTTCCCTAAACGAATTTTAGAATTGAACCAACGAAACTAAACTCCATTGTATATAGGACAAGCATGTGAACTGCAATTGATTTTAATTTTCATCACATCAGCAATGAATATAAGAATAGGCCTCAACTTGATTTTCCCAAAATTCAGTGTTCATTCTTTCACAGGTAACTGAAAATGATTTCATGACAGAATGCTTCACGGGTATATACGTGGGGAGAAAACTTACACAAGTTGGTGAATTGGTGCAATGCAGTTGGCAAATTAATAATACAAATACACCCAAAAATGTCTCCTACATCATAACCGTAACATACATCATTTTTGATTTAGCTTAAAGTCAAAGAAAGCTTACTTCTGTTGGAACTAAAGTGGTTCTGGATTTAATAATCCATAAGTTTTGATGCTAATAAAATGATTAAATTTGCTTGACAAAATGTTAGTTGAGATCTAACAAGTGAGTTCAGTTTATGCAGGAATATCCAAAATAAAATAAGGTATACAATGCTTGGACTCTTGCAAAGAATTACCCGTCCAAAGGTTATTTAAACCGTTTATATTTTAAATGATAAGTAGACTGGTTTTCTCTAGTAGACGAGGCTATAAACGAATACGTAAATAACTTGTTAGGTACAGCAAGTCCAAAGACTTGAAAATAAGTGCGTCCATCTTGCCACGTCAGCAGACGGGTGCTATCCTTGAAACTCAAGTATACATCCATGGTGCCTAACTAAAATTCAGTAGAAGTCCACAGTGCCACGTCATTGGACGGAGTTTCTCTAAGGACTTAACAAGTCCAAAGACATGTGTGGACGAGCGCTTCTGACACATCAGTAGACGAGCAGAATTAAACCTTGTATAGATGCGTTCTTAAAACTAAGTAGACGGTTCTATATGTTCTATATCTTTACTACTTTGAATATGATTTAATGCAATCTGGTCCACGATGAATTTATTTCAAATGATTAAAACTTATTTCAAATGAATATTTGTTCTTCCCATTTGTTTTTATCCGATTTAATGTCTTGTTTCCTTTGAGAAAATTCATAGTACTATCAAGGAAATACAAAAAACAAATAATACAATTAGAATTGCAAAATGATCTGTACGATGACATCTTTATTGCTGAACAAAAGCTGGGTTATACACAAAGGAGGAAATAAAGTTTTTAAGGTACAAATGCTCAGAACAATTAGCCTATATTTTGTGATTTTCTGATAACCAAGGAAGCTTTTCAACATGGCCAAAATCAAGCTATCAGTCTCAACGGATATCATGCATTTAATGCTATCTCTATAACGGGACTATTCAAATAACTGTTGATGATTTACAAGAGAAGTTGAAGACCACTATATATGGAGAAGGTCTCAAGCACTGAAGAAAAACTTTTGCCATTTTTCAGTTACAAGATATTCAAAGCTCTTATTCTCGTTGTAAAGCAAAGGTCTGTAATTCTCAAGGTTGAATATTTGTAAAAACATTCAGTAGATCTTAAACCTTCATACCCTCACATATAGTGAGTTAGAAAGATCTTAGAAAAATCTGTAATAGAGTTAGAGCCTGAAGAGACTAGGCAAGAAAGTAATACTTGTAGCCTGGAGAGGTGAAGAATACTTGTTGTAAAACCTATTTGGAAATAGTGGAGAAAATCCTTCAAGTAGAACGGACTGGATGTAGCTCTTGATTGGAAAAGAGTGAACCAGGATAAAATACCTGAGTGAATTTTCTATCCCTTATCTTTTACAGTTTTATGTATTTTTACTAACTGTGGGATTTGATTTTTTTTTTTGCTAATCTTTTAAAAAGGACTTATTGTGTTCTTAATCTTTTTATCTTCTGTTTGTGAAAAAGTTTCTCAAAAAGGGTTTGTGCGAAAATAATTAACAAACACAATTCAACCCCCCTTCTTGTGTTTGCCTGTGCCAAATTCAGTTGGTATCAGAGCTCAGCCTTGACAGGGTTGAGCATCTAACAAGTGCTTAGGCAGTACGATCCTACAATCATGGATGCAGAAGGACAAGCTATCAATAGACCCCCCTCTCTTTGATGGAACTGATTATGATTATTGGAAAAAGAGGATGATGGCATTCTTGGATGCACAGAATGCTGACAACTGGGAACTAATAGAAAATGGCTACATTGAGTCAAGGAGTGAAGTTGGAGCTGTAGTGCCTAGAGATGAATGGACTAAAGAGCGGGAAAACCAACATCAACTAAACTTAAAATCTAAGCACTATCTCATGTGTGCTATCACCAGATCTGAGCATGACAAGGTTCATAGTTGCAACACAGCTAAAGAAATCTGGGATACTCTTGCACTAGCTCATGAAGGTTCCTAACAAGTGAAGGAATCAAAGATAAGCATGCCGGTTCACCAGTATGAGCTATTCAAGATGGCTGATCATGAAACTATAGACTAGATGTTTGGAAGATTCCAAACAATCACCAACAGTCTCAGGTCTCTTGGAAAGGTTTATGAGAACAGAGATCATGTGAGAAAAATTTTGAGAAGTCTCTCAAAGCAGCGGAGACCTAAGGTAACTACTATCCAGGAAGCAAAGAATCTAAATACTCTTTCTCTGGAAGAGCTTCTAGGGTCATTAAAAGTTCATGAACTTGAACTTAACGAAGAGCAAAACTCTAGAAAAGGAAAGTCCATTGCCTTAAAGGCCAAGAAAGCTAGTTCCTCAAAGATGCTTAAAGTTGCTGAGTCCTCAGATGGAGCTGATTCATCAAATAATGAAGATGACTCAGATGAGGATGAACTATCTTTCATCTCCAGAAAAATACAACACATGTGGAGAAAGAAAGGTGGATTCAGAAGGAAGCAGTTCAACAAAAAGTTCTCCAAGGAGAAGTCAGATTCCAAGGAGAAAGGTCCACCCCTGTGCTTTGAATGTAAGAAACCAGGACACTTCAAAGCTAACTGCCCAGAGCTGAAAAAGAAAAAGAAATTCTTCAAAAAGAAGAAAGGCTTGATGGCTACATGGGAGGATCTTGGCCTGTCTTCTTCAGATGAAGAAGATGAATTAGGAGAAGAAGTAAACATTTGCTTCATGGCTGACATTGCATCCGAAAGTGAATTCACTGATGTTGAGGTAATAGAATCTGATCCATCTACTCTTCAAACTGTTTTTGATGAATTGCTACATGAATCATGCATACTGTCTAAAGAGTATAAAAGTCTCAAAAAGTTTATTAAACTTTCTAGAGATTATGATAAGGTCTGCATAGTAAATCAAAACCTTAAGGATGAGAATGAAACATTAAAATCAAATAATGTCAGTCTGGCCGACAAGACTAAGTGTGACTCTAATAGCTCTTGTGAAGTTGAACAACTGAAACAAGATGTGACATACTTGACAGACTCTCTGTCAAAACTGGTTGGTAGCTCAGATAAATTAAATCTTATATTGAGATATTCTAGATCACCGCATGACAAATCTGGCATTGGTTATGATAAAGAGAAGCAAGATGCATCTCTGAATAAACCAAAAGTTCATACACAATATAAGACTTTTAAAGTTCATCCACAGCATACTAAGTCAAAACCAAGCCCTTCCAATACTTACTGCAAAGTATGTGGAAAAAGTGGGCATGTGTCATCTAAATGCATACATAACAAGCATACAAAGCATTTACGACCTATGATCACTAACAAGAAAGGACCCAAGTCAATTTGGGTTCCTAAAGATAAGATAATCCCTGTTGCAGATCTGCTTAACAACAGGAAAGAAACAGAAGTCCTGGTACTTGGACAGTGGGTGCTCACGACACATGACAGGAGAAAGGTGTATGTTCCAAGACCTTAGACCCAAAGATGGTGGCTGGGTCACTTTTGAAGGAAACCAAAAAGGAAAGATCATTGGTATAAGTAAAATTGGTAAACATCATTTTCCCTCCATTGATAATGTTCTGTTAGTAAATAGTCTTAAACACAATCTTCTTAGCATTAGTCAATTATGTGATAGTGGGTTTGATATTTCATTTAATAAGAATATGTGTTCTATCAGGAAAGCTGATGGATCACTCTTATTCACTACCCAGAGGCAAAACAATCTTTATAGGATTGACTTAGAGGACCTCTCAAATCAAAGTATCTCATGTCTAGTGTCCATTGAGGATGAACGATGGATTTGGCACAAAAGGTTGGGTCATGCAAGTTTGAGATTAATCTCAAAACTGAAAAAGCATAACCTTGTAAGAGGTCTACCAAACCTTAGTTTCAAATCTGATGCTCTCTGTGATGCATGTCAGAAGGGAAAACAAGTCAAAGGTTCCTTTGAATATAAGAATGTTGTTAGTACCAACAGACCACTAGAATTGCTACACCTTGATCTCTTTGGTCCAACAAGGACTGCCTCTGTCAGTGGTAAGACATATGGTCTTGTCATAGTTGACGACTACACTAGATGGAGATGGGTTATGTTCCTTGCTCACAAGGATGAGTCATTCAAGGTCTTTTATGCATTCTACAAACGTGTACGGAATGAAAAAGGCATGTGTATAGCTTCAATTAGAAGTGATCATGGGGGAGAATTTGTCAATGAGCTATTCCATGAGTTTTGTGAAGAAGGTGGTATTCGACACAACTTCTCAATATCAAGAACACCACAGCAAAATGGTGTGGTAGAGAGAAAGAACAGATCTCTTCAAGAGATGGCTAGAACTATACTCAATGACAATTCTGTCCCTAAGCACTTCTGGGCTGAAGCTGTGAACACTGCCTGCTACATTCAGAACAAAATATACATTAGACCTATTCTGAATAAGACTCCTTATGAATTGTGGAAAGGTAGAAACCCAACATTTCATACTTCCACCCTTTCGGATGTAAATGTTACATTTTGAATACAAAAGATCAACTTGGTAAATTTGATGCTAAGATAGATGATGGAATTCTACTAGGACTTTCTGAACCTTCAAAAGGTTTTAGAGTTTATAATTCTAGAACTTTAGTTGTAGAAGAATGTATTCATGTCAAATTTGATGACAAACATCATGATAAGAGACTATCAGAGCTAGATGGAGCTTTTGCAGATCTTGATCTAAATATCTCAGGCGAGAAATCAAAAATCAAGTTTGATATCCAAGTAAACGACATTTCTCAACAACAACCAAAAACGTCTACCTCTCAACAGGAAAATGCTCAGAAATCTTGGTATTTCAGAAACTACCATCCACAGGATCAAATCATTGGTGACCCCAATGACAAGCTAAGAACTAGGTCAACCATCAGAGAACAAAGTGATTCTGCTCTTGTCTCTGAATGCAAACCGAAGACAGTGGACGAAGCTCTACTGGACGAAGGATGGATTCTTGCTATGCATGAAGAGCTAAATCAGTTTGAGAGAAGTGAAGTCTGGACGCTTGTACCCTTTCCTGAAGACAAGTCAGTCATTGGAACAAAGTGGGTCTACAGAAACAAGCTTGATGAAGATGGTAAGGTTGTGAGAAACAAGGCAAGACTTGTTGGTCAAGGCTACTATCAAGAAAAAGGTATAGACTACACTGAAACTTTTGCACCAGTTGCTAGACTAGAAGCTGTAAGAATTTTAATATCGTTTGCTGCACATCATAGCTTTATGTTTTTTCAAATGGATGTTAAAAGTGCCTTTTTGAATGGCTTTATTAATGAAGAAGTATATGTCATGCAACCTCCTGGCTTTGAAAATACAAATCACCCTGAACATGTTTATAAGCTTAAGAAAGAACTGTATGGACTTAAACAAGCTTCTAGAGCTTGGTACGATAGGTTAAGTTCATTTCTAATGGAAAGTGGTTTTAACAGAGGAAAAGTAGACACAACTCTAGTTAGAAAGTCTATTAAGTCAGATTTCATTATAGTACAGATTTATGTTGATGATATCATTTTCGGTGCTACTAATGAATCTGTGCAAGGAATTCTCGAAGTTAATGCAAAAAGAATTTGAAATGGGCATGATTGGAGAACTCAAATTCTTCCTTGGACTTCAAGTTAAACAGTCTATGGACGAGGTGTACATCCATCAGACTAAGTATACAGAGGAACTTCTAAAGAGGTTTAAGATGGATGATTGCAAACCAATGAATACTCTTATGCATCCCACTTCAATACTGAACAAAGATGATAAAGAGAAAAAGATAGACCAAAAGGTATATAGAGGTATGATAGGATCTCTTTTATATCTGACTGTGTCTAGGCCTGATATAATGTTCAGTGTTTGCTTATGTGCTCGTTTTCAATCTGATCCTAGAGAGTCTCATCTCTTAGCAGTTAAGAGAATATTTAGATATTTAAAAGGTACTACTAATATGGGCTTGTGCTTTAAGAAAAATGATGATTACAGATTAGTTGGCTTTTGTGATGCTGACTATGCTGGAGATAGAATTGAAAGAAAGAGCACCAGTGGAGGATGTCACTTCATTTGAGCTAACCTAGTATCATGGTCAAGCAAAAGCCAAAGTACCATTGCTCTATCAACTGCTGAAGCAGAGTACATATCAACTGCAAGCTGCTGCTCACAACTTCTATGGATCAAACATCAATTGGAGGACTACAATGTATTTATAAGTAGTATTTCACTTATGTGTGATAATACTGCTGCAATCAATTTATCTGCGAATCCAATATTGCATTCTAGAGCTAAGCATATAGAAATCAAACATCATTTTATCAGGGATTATGTGTAAAAAGGTGTGTGTGATGTTCAATTTGTAGATAGTGACCACCAATGGCCAGATATCTTCACTAAACCTCTTGCTGAGGACAGATTTATCTTTATAAGAAAGTGTTTGAATATGTTGTATGTGGATTGAGCTAGTATATTTATTGTTAATTTTGTCGTCCATTGCATGTTTTCTCTGCACGTCCAATAGTCATGACGTCCAGAGCAAGTAAAATCTACGCGTCCACTACATATGTCTTTACACGTCCACTCTTAGTCTTGTGTGGACTCGTCTATGCACACATTTATTTCTTATATTATTTTGTCCTTGAACACACTTACTTAAAACACTTCTTTTTCCTTGCTGAGTCAGCTACCCTCATCAATCCCACCGTAACTTTTTACGGTCCCAAGTTACCAATGCTGTTTTACACTTAATGACATGTCTTGTCATTATTTTTTTTAAAACTGTTGGTTTTCAGAAATATTTAAAAGTAACCTTTTTCCCCCCTGAAAATCTTTTCGCATCCCTTGATCTTCCAAAACTCATCTTACTCAACAACGGCTTCAACCACTGCTCCCATGCCTGCTTTTGCAACTGACACTATGTCCATATCTATGGAACATCACTTTAATTTTGGGATTCTATAAGAATACAATATGGATGTGAGTAAGTTCATTAACACTACTGGATGGGATGGAATCTTTCTGGAAAAGGTCTCGGTGTATCCAGACTTGATAAGGGAATTCTGGAGGAGACCAAACATATCTGAAACAGAAGTTGTTGGATTCGTGCTGGGAAGGAAAGTGATAGTATCAGAGAAAACCATCTCTGATGTGATTGCTTGTGCTCAAGAAGGTTTGGTCTTCACTAAAAACTGGGAAGAAGACCTAGGTGGTCCAGAGACAATTGCCATTACCCTTATGAGGCAAGACAGCGTGAGAACTCATTCTTTGAAATCATCTGAGATGAAAGATCACATCAGGATTCTTCACCAGATTCTGAACAAAGTGGTGCTGCATAAGATTGGCTCTAAGGACAATTTATCAACTCTTCACAAGTTCTGTCTTTGCCACCTGGTTTTTGAAACCAAGATTAACCTACCCTGGATCCCATTACATCGCTTCAAGGATGCCATTATCAACAGAGAATCTGCTTCTCACATTACCTTCACTCATCTTCTGTCAAAAATTCTCAAGTAGCAAGGCGTGTACGATATTCTAATTGCAAAGCCTAAGGATGAACAAGAAAGACTCCTTCGTGAGAAAGGATTGGAAGCTGTTGACTTTGGCCGAGTTAATCTCAGTGGCATGCAACTCGGCACTTACAAGCAAGTGGAGTTGGCAAAGCTTGAGGAGAAAATGAAGATTAAGGAAGAATCAATTGAAGCCAATGAAGCTGCAATTTTTGGTTTAAAGAAAGGAACCAAGAGGAAGACTATGGCTGTAAGGCAACCCATTCCTAAGAGGACTACTCGAGGATCTGTCCCCTCTGTATCTTCAGGTGCTACTCTTCCACCTCCACCAAAAAGGTCAAGGAAAGTCATCATGTCTGAAGAAGAAGATGATGATGAACTTCCTATTGCTGCCATTCTAGAAAAACAAGTTGCTGCTGTTGCTGGTCCAATTGCCAAGAAGAAGAGGCAACCAGCAAAAATGGCTATAACAACTTTGGCTTTTGAGGTAGTAATCTCTGCTGATGACCCTGTTAGGTTAACATTAGATGAATTAGTATCTAATTTGAGAACTCAGGATGATAATATCTCTGCTCCACATGATGTGAATGATTTTTATGTTCCTACCCTGCCACAATCACCACCCTCACGACTAATACATATAGATAATAGCATTACCATTGGAGCCCCCTTTCCTAAACCCTTGAAAACCTTGTTTCCACCCATAATTCCCTCTTCCACTCTCTATGCTGGCAAATCTGAAAATTGGGCCAAAGTACAGAGAGAATGGAAAATACTTTTCCACACCATTCCACAAGAACCAGAACTCATTCTAACTAAATGGTATCCCAGTCCCCTGATTGAGTATGAGTATGAATCCCTCAACATCTATCCATACTGGGTCAACCCTGAACCTCACACTCCAACTGGCCCATTCCCTTCCAATGAACATGGACCTCTCCTCATCCACCTTCCCTAACAAAGTTTCCCTGCCAGAAAAATCTATCCCAACCTAGTGAAACTTCCACCCATTAAACCATTCACTGATGGAGTAGAAAGAGTTATCATATCTGACTGGCATACTGATCCAACTAAGAAGAATCTTGGGAGTGTTCATGAGATAAGGGCCAGATCCTTTAGGCAAATTCCTTTTGTCATGGATCAGACTACAAAATGGATGATTTCAAACATCCAAGAATATATGAAGCTGTTATTGACCAGTTTGTGGATACACTCTTGTATGAGATACTAAAATGGGAATTCAGCCACTTCAGAGCAGATAGGGCTGCACGATTTGTCCCTCCAACCTAGTTAAGACACTCCACTTCTACAAATGTTGGAGTCAAGCCCAACAAGATCGATCCTAGGTTGTCAATGATTGATCTAAACAAGGACAAGGACAGGAAGCATCCAAGGCACAAAGGAAAGATGCCAGTAGTTGGAGACATTATGCTGGATCTCAATTCTGAACCCTTTGACCATTCACAGATGGATTATATTCAGTCCCTGCCAATTGAGATGGTCACTGAGGCTAATTATGCAGGAGCCTTCTGGAAATCCCACTTGACTCACTGCACCAGAGAAGCCTCCACTTCAAGGATCTGTGGGGTCTGCCAATAACCAGCCGTGATGTGGAAATTCCTAATCCAATTCACTGGGCAAAGGATATCCTTGAGCCAATTCTACAATATGCTTTTGCCACAGCTTCAACCTCATCTTTCGAGTATACAACAGAATAACTAGTTGTATAAGGCCCTGAGCTAAATGTTGAAATCTTCTCAAAACCTGCTTCTGAACCTTCAACTCCCTTAGCTGATGTTGTTGCTGTTGCTACTGTTGAACCAACTCTGACAGAGCAGTCTGATGAGATATGTGCTTCTAAGCAAGGTTGATAGTGTGATTTTACATGATGTTTCATATATACTTTTGCATGCATTTTTCATATAGATTAGGCATTCTTTATTTGATTTTTATTAGATTTTCCCTTGGAACGGGTGAAGCGGTTGCTTGGTGTTATTTTGCAGAAACTTAAGGAAAACTGTGCAGATTTGCCCAGAATGAAGCTTGGATGATTTTAGAGCTTGAAAAGAGAAGAAATTGAGCCAAGCAGAATTCTGAATATTCGCCCCGCAAAACTGTATTCGCCTCGCGACCCTGAAAGCTGACTATTCCAGAGAATTGCAACATCTTCTGGCTCGCGTCGCGAACATGTACTCGCCTCGCGAGAGTACAATTTTATGAAACAGCAGAATTTAACTTTCGCCTCGCGAGAGAGCGCAGAACTGATTGGTATAAGTTGTTGTTTTAGAGCAGAATTGGGGGAGTTAGAGAGTTTTTAGGTTTTGAGCCAGAGGCACTTGAATGATGAAATTCTCAATTATTTGGTGCCGTTGCCAGATTTTGAAAACATTTTTGAAAATGATTGAGGCAATAAGTATTTTTCTGGCCTTCTGAGCTTTGAATGATGAAATGCTACCATATAGTTGCCCAATTTTGAGCCTGAAAGGAAAAAAATGCTTTTCTTGGTACCCTAAAATGTTTTGATAAATATGCTTGATAGGATACCTTCTAAAGTATTACAAAAAGGGTAAAAAGGGTAGTTGAAAAAACTTTGGGATGAAAGAATCAGAAAAAAAAAAAATTCTCTTGAGTTTAAAAAATCTCCCCTTCTCCAAGCAAAAGAAAAATAAAAGAAAAAGAGAAAAAGAAGAAAAAGAATTAGAGAAGGGGATGACAAAAAGAAAAGTGAAAAATAAAAAGAAAAGGAAAGAAAAGAAAGGTGGAAAGTGAACTGAAACCCACAAGGTATTTTAGAAGGTCATGCTTTGCAAATGTTGATATTTTGTTAGCCTTTTGAAATGTCCTTTTATTGATTTCCCCACCTAACGATTAATCCCATGGCCACGTTACAACCAAGTGAAAGACCTCTTGATTCTAAATTGTTTTCATTAATAAAGTAGAGATTTGGTTGATAGTCAAGCCTATGGTAGGATTCATTCCTTGAGGAAAATTGAGTGAAATGTCTTATTCCCCTAAACACTTGAGTGAGGTGAGAAAAGAGAGCCAAGTAAATGAACAAGCTTGGGGTGAGCTTCAATGAGAAAGAGTGCCCAAATCAGTGAGAACATGAGTCTAAGGAACCTAAGCCTCTAATTGGACTTGAATTGATTGTCTCTTGCTGAATTGTTTGAATTGCCTATTGCTTGGATTATTTGCTCGGGTTCTTGGTTCACTATCCATGCTTTGTATGTTTTCTTCTACTGGCCTTAGTGATTGCTTGAGGACAAGCAATTGAATAAGCTTGGGGTGATTTAAGTTTTTGGCGCCGTTGCCGGGGATTGGTTTTGCCAATATCATTAGTAACAAAGGAGACAACTAATTTAGACATTTTTATTCTTTACTTTTCTGTATATATTTGATCTTTTTCTTTTGAGTTGTGTTTGTGCAAGGTGGACAAAATTCATGGACAATCACTGTTATCCACCTGATGAGGAAGCCTCAAGTCACGCTTTGAAGGACAACTGGTGTTTGGGAGACTGCATGGATTTGATGGATCATGTTACTCCCGCACAAGTTGACTATATGACGGGAAGGCTTATATATATCTTCTCCGAGGAGGATTGGGAAACCTTCTGTTCATATTTACCACCTCCACCACCATGTATGATTCCCATAGAGCCACATGAAGCATAATTTGAGCAAAATCTGGTTGTGGGAATGGATCAAATTGAAGATGAAGTGGTGATGGTGGACAAATCACAAGAAGAGGGAGTACTTTACACAAGTCCTTGGGAAATTGAAGAAAGGGAATGGAAGGAGCAAACACCGTTGAAAGCTGCTCTAGAACAATATTCCCAAGAGCTATCCACCTCTGAGGCCAAGGCAAGAACCAATTATGACAGTATTGAAGCCGTGAAGCAGAACTTCAAAACGCAAGTTGAGGAGATTTGCAACCAGCTAGAACAAGAGTCACATGAAGCCCAATTTGAGGAAAATCTGGTTTGGGGGATAGTTCAAGATGAAGACAAAGTGGTAGTGGATTCCACCATGCTTGCTAAGGAATCTGAATTTTCTGCATTGGACAAATTTGTCGGCTTGCAGGCATGTGTGGACATTGCTAAACTAGTCCCTTCCACTTGTATATCAAACTTCCTGGTGCAATAGCCATTTGACCCGCTAGGAAATGAGTGCATTATTATAGTTGAAGAGGTCAATTGTGTTTTCACACAATGGCTGGGTGGAGTTGAGGATAAAGTCATACTACTACTACAATCTCCACTCCAATTTCCATTTGATCCAGGAGGAGGATCCTAGAACGTCAAGCTAGTGACGTTAAAGAAGCGCTTATTGGGAGGCAACCCAATTTTTCTTTTCCTTTTTCCTTTTTCCCTTCTCTTTAGTTAGCTTTTGTTTTTGATTGTCAACTCTTGAATAATTTGAGAAGATCAAGAGTTTTCTTTTACTAATAAATTTGCCAAGAGATTTCAGGGAAAGAAGGAAGGGAGAGAAAGAAGACAAGAAAAAGCAACCCAATTTTCATGCAGTTCATTCTGACTAGGCATGTGAACCAACACCCGCTACCGCCTCGGTAAGCCGTTCCATTTTTATTTTATTTTATTTTATTGTATTTTTCCTCTCTCTGACTTGATTGTGTACATTGGGGACAATGTAAATTTTTAAGCTTGGGGTAGGGGTATTTTTGCATTTGTTCATACCCCATTCATATAGTTTTGCATGATAGCTTTGCATGTTCACATTATTAGATTGCCCCTTGCCTGAATTTTGCATCCAATTGTGAGAACTAAGTGCCAATAATTTGTGATAGTGAATTGTGGAACCCAATTTGTTATTCTTGTGATATGGCTGCAAATGAAAATGCTTGAGATAATCTGTGATAGTTGATAATTAGCATATGGTTCTGAAGATTTGGGTTTCTCATTGATTTCTGAACTACTAAAATGTGAGATTTTGAGCCACAAAGGGGTACTCACTAAATCTACCCCATTAATTGTATTAGAGTGTTATTCCTCTTGGTTTGTTTTCTCTAGAACTTGACTTGAAACCATTTTGAAGCTTAATTTTCTGTGCTTAATGCTTGTTGTGGCTAGCACCCCCATGACTCGAATTGTGTTTTCAAAAACAAAATTTTTTCAAGAAACCCATTGTTCAACCTAGGGGGAATCATCACATCAATCATGCAATCAATCTGTGCAAAATCATCAAAATCAATCAAACTTGCCAACATAATACTTAACACAATTTATTCAAGAGCTAAAATAAAAAAACAAGACAAAACAAAACTACAACTAGTTCCCTCCCCCACACTTAAAACATGCATTGTCCCCAATGAAACAACATGACTATAAAATCAGAGTGAGGGAAAGGAAATGTGACTCCCTGATCAAGTGTCAGTGTAGGTGGGAGCTTCCAAGGAGAGCTCCTCAACATTAGCATCCGCAGGAATACCAGCATCCACACCATGGAATGGCTTCAGCCTCGGCCCGTTAACCTTGAAGGACTTGTGGGTACCTGCACGTTTAATCTCTACTGCACCATAAGGAAAAACGTTAGTAACAACAAAGGGGCCATCCCATTTTGACCTAAGTTTCCCAGCCATCAATTTCAGGCGGGAGTTAAACAGTAAGACTTGCTGGCCCACAGAAAATTCTTTTCTAGCAATCATCCTATCATGAAAATGTTTTGTTTTTTCTTTATAACTCCTGGAGCTTTCATAGGCTTCTAGCCTAAGCTCCTCAAGTTGCTGCAACTGCAGTTTCCTTTCAATACCAGCTTTTTTCATTTCCAAGTTACAGCACTTGACTGCCCAGTATGCACGGTGCTCAACTTCCACCGGGAGATGACATGCCTTACCAAATACAAGCCTGAAGGGGGACATTCCTATTGGCGTCTTGCAGGCGGTCCTCTGAGCCCACTTTGAAACATAGTCAACAGCCAAAAGAATATACAAAAAACCAAAAGAAGCAGGGAAAGGACCCATGAAATCGATCCCCCACACATCAAAAACCTCGCAAAAAAGCATGGGGTGCTGAGGCATCTCACTCCTACGAGTGATGGCAGGGCCTGCTATTTGACATTCCTTACAATTCCTGTAAACCGCATAGGCATCTCTAAAAATTGTGAGCCAGTAGGACCCAGAATCCAGGACTTTTCTTGCCGTCCTCTGAGGTCCAAAGTGTCCTCCAACTTGAGAGGCATGAGAGAAGTGCAAGATGGACTCTGTCTCATGATCGGGGACACACCTCCGAATCACCTGATCACTGCAAAACTTCCAAAGGTACGAATCATCCCACACATAGTACTTTGAATCGCTCTTGAGCTTGTGGAACTTGGATCTACTTGTACCTGCAGGAACAACACCAGCAACAAGAAAGTTAACTACGTCAGCAAACCAGGGGGTTACCCTATACAGATGTAGAAGTCGCTCATCAGGAAAATCATCTTGGATGGGAGAAGGATCCTCATCCCTTGCTATTCGGCTCAAGTGATCGGATACCAGATTTTCAGCTCCACTCCTGTCTTTTATCTCCACATTGAACTCTTGGAGCAAAAGCATCCACCGGATCAGTCTTGGCTTGGCTTCTGGTTTCTTTAACAGGTACTTCAGAGCTGCATGGTCAGTGAAGACAACAACTTTTGAACCTAGCAAATAAGACCTAAATTTATCAATTGCAAACACAACAGCTAGAAGTTCTTTCTCAGTGGTGGTGTAATTGGATTGTGCAGCATCTAATGTCCTAGAAGCATAATGAATTACATGGGCAGCCTTGCCCACCCTTTGTGCCAGAACCGCTCCCGAAGCAAAATTGGAAGCATCACACATGAGTTCAAAAGGGAGTGTCCAGTCTGGGGGCTGGATGATGGGGGTAGAGGTCAATGCTCTTTTCAGGTAGTCAAATGCCTTCTTGCAATTTTCATCAAAATGGAACATGGCATCATTCTTCAACAGGTTTGACAACGGCAGAGCTATCTTGCTGAAGTCCTTAATGAAGCGCCTGTAGAAACCTGCATGGCCAAGAAAGGAACGGATCTCGCGTACGCAAGATGGATAAGGCAATGAAGAAATCACATCAATCTTTGCAGGATCTACTGGAATACCCTCTTTAGAAATAACATGACCCAAAACAATCCCCTGTTCTATCATAAAGTGACATTTTTCATAGTTCAAAATCAGATCAGTCTCAATGCATCTTTCTAGAACTAAACTCAGACTATGCAGACATGCATCAAATGAGGAGCCATATACAGTGAAGTCATCCATGAACACCTCCATGCAATTTTCAATGAATTCAGTAAAAATGCTAAGCATGCATCTTTGGAAAGTGCCAGGAGCATTACAAAGGCCAAATGGCAACCTCCTATAGGAAAACGTACCGAAGGGGCACGTGAAAGTGGTCTTTTCCTGATCCTCAGGGGCAATATGGATCTGGAAGTACCCGGAAAAGCCATCAAGAAAGCAGTAATGAGATTTACCAGCCAGCCGATCCAGCATCTGATCTATGAACGGCAAAGGAAAGTGATCCTTTCTGGTGGCCTGGTTCAACTTCCTATAATCTATACAGACTCGCCAACTATTCTGGACTCTAGTGGATACAAGCTCATTGTTATCATTTCTAACTACTGTGAGACCGGACTTATTGGGTACAACTTGCACCGGACTTACCCAAGTACTATCAGAGATGGGGTATATAATACATGCCTGCAGAAGTTTAGTCACCTCTTTCTTCACCACATCCAGAATCAATGGGTTTAGCCGCCTTTGGACCTGCCTTACTGGTTTAGCCCCATCCTCCAATAGAATTCTATGCATACATCTGGAGGGGCTAATTCCTGGAATGTCAGCTAAGGTCCACCCAATAGCCTTCTTGTGCTTCTTTAGAACCTCTAAAAGCTTAGCTTCCTGGTCAGAGTCAAGGCTGGAGGAAATGATGACTGGAAGTTTTTCATTCATCTCCAGGTAGGCATACTTCAGGTTCCCAGGAAGTGGCTTGAGCTCTAGGGAGGGTGGCTGCTCAACGGATGGTACATTGGGAGTAGCCATGATGTCAAGGACTTCTGCTGAACAGACAACTTCACTCTCACTATCACTATCACCCTGCAAAGTTGAATCAAGAAACTCAGCACAAACAGCACACGGGTTAGTGTCAGTACAGTTAGTACATGAATATAAATCATCAAAACCAGAAATAAATGGAAAATTTGAAACAAGGTCCTCATGGGTATCATCAATAATCTCAGAAAGCAACTCTAATTGGAAGACCGAGTGCTCCTCCAGTGGGTGTTTCATAGCATCAAAGATGTTGAACTTTGCCACAATATCAACAAACTCCATAGACATGGTCCCATCATTAACATCAATTTTAGTCTTGGCTGTCTTCATGAATGGTCTGCCCAAGATTATTGGTGATCTACTGGAATTTGTCTCTCCTGCCATGTCTAGGATGTAGAAGTCAGTAGGGAAAATCAGCTCATCAACTTGCACCAGCACATCTTCTACCATTCCCATGGGGAGGGCACTGGTCCTGTTGGCCAACTGGATGGTGAGACCTGTATACTGCAAGGGCCCAAGATCAAGGTTATTGAAAATAGAAGTGGGCATGACATTTATGGAGGCTCCCAAATCCAACATGCAATTTTCAAATCTTCTATCCCCAATAGTGCATGGAATAGTAAATGTGCCCGGATCCTTGCACTTTTGTGGTAGTGCCTGAGTAGGGGCTAAAACGGCAAGTCTTTCTGGTGCAGGCTTAGACTGGATAAGAGCTGAAACATTTCTTCCCAAATCAACTCTCTCATTATTTTTCAACTTCCTCTTGTTGGTGCATAGATCCTTCAGAAATTTTGCATACTTGGGCACCTGCTTGATCACATCTAGAAGGGGAATATTCACAGCTACCTTTCTGAACACATCTAAAATCTCCCTTTCCTTGTCTTCACCACCAAGCTTCTTATTTTTCTGCACTCTGTGTGGGAAGGGGATCGGTGGAATGTACACCTTCTCAGCTTCAACATCAACAGTAGGCTCAGGAGTTACCTCAACAGTGTCTTCATCTTTTCCAGAGGTGGCCTCAACAACTTTTCCAGATCTCAGAGAAATGGCACTCACATTAGGATTGGAGACATTGGGATTTATCACTGTTTGTGCAGGCAGTTGACTTGTTCTTTGAGCTTGCTGTATGTTATTTATGGAGGTGGCCAGTTGTCCAACCTGTGTCTCTAAATTTTGAATGCTGGCATCTGTTCGCTGCTGATACTGTGTCTGTGAGGCCTGGAGCTGTCCAATTTGTGCAGTTATTTGTGAAGTCATTTGTTTGAACAGGTCCTCTAGTGAAGGTCCAGAATGTGCAGAAGTGGTCACTTGAGGAGGATTCTGAGGTGCTGCCATCGGTTGTTGTTGGGATGAGTTCCCATACCGAAGGTTAGGATGATTTCTCCAGTTTGGATGGTACCTATTTGTGGAGAGGTCTGGAATGTTGTACCGATTCTGACTGTTTCCTTGATTATAGGGATGAACTGCATAAGCCTGAGACAGATCAGTGACGAACTCTTCCTTCGGAATGGGGCATGCATCATACGGGTGCTCAGGAGAGTTGCACATGCTACACAACCTTGCAGGTTGAACCCTATCTATTGCCAATTGCCTTACAAAAGAAGTGAGCTCATCCATTCTATTCTCAAGGGCCTGGTTGGAAGAGGGACTATGGACCTCATGCACACATCTTGTCTCAACAGAATTTCTTCTGGTAGTAAACTGCTGGGAATTCAGTGACATATTTTCAATGAGTTGCTTGGCAGCAGCTGGGGTCTTATCAACAAGTGCTCCCCCACTAGCAGCATCCAAAATATTCCTATCCATCGACAGTAACCCCTCATAAAAGTACTGGATAAGAAGTTGTTCAGAAATCTGATGCTGGGGGCAACTGGATACCAAATGCTTGAATCTTTCCCAATATTCAGCTAACGACTCATTTCCTTGTCTGATGCCACATATTTCCTTCCTTATTGACGCAGCTCTGGAAGCAGGAAAATATCTTTCTAAGAAAACCCTTTTCAAATCATTCCAGGTGGTGATAGAGTTTGGCTTAAGATATAACAGCCAATCCTTTGCAGCTCCCTGGAGTGAGAACGGAAAAGCTTTCAACTTGATGCTATCCTCAGTTACTCCCTCTGATCTCGAGGTTGTGGAGCAGACAACCTGGAATTCCTTCAAGTGCTTGTGTGGATCCTCACCTGCAAGACCATTAAACTTTGGCAACAAGTGAATGAAACCAGATTTTAATTCAAAAGGAGTATCAGCACCAGGATATGCAATACACAAGCCATTGTAATTTACATCAGGGGTAGCAAGCTGTCTTAATGTCCTTTGGTCACCCATGTTTTCAAAAACGGTTTTAGAATTAGAATGACCACTAGTGCTAGCCCGAATTTCTCTACGGTGTGTGTGCAGTGTTCTTTCAATTTCAGGATCAAAATCACACAATTCAGGGCAATTAGACCTAGTAGCCAGACCAATTCAAAACAAAAACGAAAATAAAATAAAAAGAAAAGAAAGACAAAAAAATCGGAAAATAACAAATAAGAGTCCCCGGCAACGGTGCCAATTTTTGGTCGTGCGGTCGCGCACGCGCCAAAAAGAACGAGCGGTTTATAAAAATGTAGTTTAGGGCGACAACTCGGATGTCGTCTCACAAGGACTCTTGACTTGCTATTTACCGCAAAAATCAGTTTTTGGGGGGGTTTGGTTTGAAATTTAGATGGAAAACAATGCAATAACAGAGCAATAAAACAGGGCAGTTAAAAGATTATCAAGTAGCAAAACACGATTAATCTACTGTTCTCGAATCCCCAACTATCATCGGTTCGTGTAATTTCCAACCCCTAAGCAGATTCTAATCCCCTTTCGGTTGTAGCAACAATTAACAACGAAATTGCTACTACGGATATATGTTCCTATTCCCGAATTAACAACCGGGGTTAAGCCCTTATGAACTAACGAACATGAACGAACACACGCGAATTAACAAACGCGATTAAGTATAGGAACATAACATCACCGAAATGAATCAACACAACACTATACACTCCTGAATTAACAAACAGAAATGTATAATATGGTATTAAAAAGGGAAAAGCAATTAAAATAGGAATTACAATACCTCAAGTGTAGTGGAATTCGATTACAGTAGACTAATCTAGAAAATTAGTTCTCCATAAAGAAAATGAAACACACAGAAAAATGTAAAAACTATGGAGAAGCCAAAAGTTCTTTCAATCTGCCCAGAACAGCCTTTTATACTATTCAGAAATTTAGCCCACTCGCGAGGCGAACCCTCATTCGCGAGGCGAATATTGTGAAGAGTCAGCAACGTTTGGTCTTCTCGCGGGGCGAAGTACTACTCGCGTGGCGAGGAATGGAACAATCATGGCTTCTGGCCTTCAGTCTCGCGAGGCGAGATATGTATCCGCGAGGCGACACAGAACGGGTTGCATTTCTCTGGAACAGTCAGCTATCAGGGTCGCGAGGTGAGGTGTTGTTCGCGGGGCGAACCAGAGAGGATGACATTTTTACTGTTCTGCTGGCTTTCAGGTTCGCGAGGTGAGAAAACTCTCGCCAGGCGAATCCCGTGTTTCTTTATTCCCTCAACTTCTACTTAACCTGAAAACAACAAAATAGCCATAAGTGCTTTATTTGACTCAAAACTGGCTAAATTAACCTAAAACTACTCTAGAGACTCAAAACCTTGCTTGAGGAAAATCTAATCTAATTTGGGTGAAAATAGGATATAATTTGCACAAAACCCTGGTCATACTAGCCATAAAACTAGATGAGCCAGAGGCTTATCAAAATAAATTTTTGGTCGCGCTGTCGCGCAGGCGCCAAAAAGAACGAGCGGTTTATAAAAATGTAGTTTAGGGCGACAACTCAGATGTCGTCTCACAAGGACTCTTGACTTGCTATTTACCGCAAAAATCAGTTTTTTGGGGGGGGGGGGGGTTTGGTTTGAAACTCAGATGGAAAACAATGCAATAACAGAGCAATAAAACAAGGCAGTTAAAAGATTATCAAGTAGCAAAACACGATTAATCTACTGTTCTCGAATCCCCAACTATCATCGGTTCGAGTAATTTCCAAGCCCTAAGCAGATTCTAATCCCCTTTCGGTTGTAGCAACAATTAACAACGAAATTGCTACTACGGATATATGTTCCTATTCCCGAATTAACAACCGGGGTTAAGCCCTCATGAACTAACGAACATGAATGAACACACGCGAATTAACAAACACGATTAAGTATAGGAACATAACATCACCGAAATGAATCAACACAACACTATACACTCCTGAATTAACAAACAGAAATGTATAATATGGTATTAAAAAGGGAAAAGCAATTAAAATAGGAATTACAAAACCTCAAATTAGATTTTAGGATCCTCATCTTGGATGGGAGAAGGATCCACATCCCTTGCTATTCGGCTCAAGTGATCGGCTACCAGATTTTCAGCTCCACTCCTGTCTTTTATCTCCACATTGAACTCTTGGAGCAAAAGCATCCACCGGATCAGTCTTGGCTTAGCTTCTGGTTTCTTTAACAGGTACTTCAGAGCTGCATGGTCAGTGAAGACAATAACTTTTGAACCTAGCAAATAAGACCTAAATTTATCAATTGCAAACACAACAGCTAACAGTTCTTTCCCAGTGGTGGTGTAATTGGATTGTGCAGCATCTAATGTCCTAGAAGCATAATGAATTACATGGGCATTTTACATGATGTTTCATATATACTTTTGCATGCATTTTTCATATAGATTAGACATTCTTTATTTGATTTTTATTAGATTTTCCCTTGGAACGGGTGAAGCGGTTGCTTGGTGTTATTTTGCAGAAACTTAAGGAAAACTGTGCATATTTGCCCAGAATGAAGCTTGGATGATTTTAGAGCTTGAAAAGAGAAGAAATTGAGCCAAGCAGAATTCTGAATATTCGCCCCGCGAAACTGTATTCGCCTCGCGACCCTGAAAGCTGACTATTCCAGAGAATTGCAACATCTTCTGGCTCGCGTCGCGAACATGTACTCGCCTCGCGAGAGTACAATTTTATGAAACAACAGAATTTAACTTTCGCCTCGCGAGAGGCCATTCGCCTCGCGAGAGAGCGCAGAACTGATTGGTATAAGTTGCTGTTTTAGAGCAGAATGGAGGGAGTTAGAGAGTTTTTAGGTTTTGAGCCAGAGGCACTTGGAGGCTGCGGCTGGAAGAGGGTTCCAGCCCTGAAAGGGATGTTTTCCTTGCTCTGGGACTGAAAGAAGATTGGAGGATCCTCCTATGGAGTTTGCTTCATCCCTTCTCTCCTTCTCTTTGTATTCTCTTTTTATGAGTAGTTAAATCCCTGTTGTTGGGATTAGATGTAACCATACTGATTGTTTATGTATTTATCTTGACTGATTTTTCTATGTTCATGTCTTCATATTAGTGATTAATTTTCTGTGCTTAATGCTTGTTGTGGCTAGCACCCCCATGACTCGATTAGTGTTTTGGTATGCAATGGGGACGTTCGTATCAGAACCGGAACTGAATTTAATCACCTAGTAACCCTTTCATCTAGGAATGGAGTTAGGTTTACTAGTAATCGCATGATCCCTAATCTTAATGCAGATTCATTAATCTAGGCCAACTAAGGAATTAGGGTCTATTAGTGGATTTAGGCTCTTGCCATCCGAGGAATCAGGGTTTGAGTAATTTAGTGGATTGATTTTAATATCTGAAGCATGAATGGGAGGTATCTAGTCCTGATAGTACATGAGTTAGAGGTTTGGTGAAGTCTAGTCCCAACATATCATTTATGCACTCCAAGTGTTCGATAAAAAGACAAAAAGATTTTATTTCTTTTCTTGAGTTTATTTTGATTTCTCTTGATTTCTCTGTTTAGTCTAGATAGTTGCCGAGTTTGTGAATTGGTAATTGACAGCCAATCCCCGTGGATACGATAAACCGGTCTTACCACCGTATTACTTGCACGACTGGGTATACTTGCCCAGATTCGTCAACAAGTTTTTGGCGCCGTTGCCGGGGAATTGGTTTTGCCAATATCATTAGTAACATAGGAGACAACTAATTTAGACATTTCTTTTTATTTTTATTTCTGTATATATTTGATCTTTTTGTTTGAGCTTTGTTTGTGCAAGGTGGACAAAATTCATGGACAATCACTATTATCCACCTGATGAGGAAGCCTCAAGTCACGCTTTGAAGGACAACTGGTGTTTGGGAGACTGCATGGATTCGATTGATCATGTTACTCCCGCACAAGTTGACTATATGACGGGAAGGCTTATATATAACTTCTCCGAGGAGGATTGGGAAACCTTCTGTTCATATTTACCACCTCCACCACCATGTATGATTCCCATAGAGCCACATGAAGCAGAATTTGAGCAAAATCTGGTTGTGGGAATGGATCAAATTGAAGATGAAGTGGTGATGGTGGACAAATCACAAGAAGAGGGAGTACTTTCCACAAGTCCTTGGGAAATTTAAGAAAGGGAATGGAAGGAGCAAACACCGTTGAAAGCTGCTCTAGAACAATATTCCCAAGAGCTATCCACCTCTGAGGCCAAGGCAAGAACCAATTATGACAGTATTGAAGCCATGAAGCAGAACTTCAAAATGCAAGTTGAGGAGATTTGCAACCAGCTAGAACAAGAGTCACATGAAGCCCAATTTGAGGAAAATCTGGTTTGGGGGATAGTTCAAGATGAAGACAAAGTGGTAGTGGATTCCACCATGCTTGCTAAGGAATCTGAATTTTCTGCATTGGACAAATATGTCGGCTTGCATGCATGTGTGGACATTGGTAAGTTAGTCCCTTCCACTTGTCTGTCAAACTTCCTGGTGAAAATGCCATTTGACCCGCTAGGAAGTGAGTGCATTATTGAAGTTAAAGAGGTCAATGGTGCTTTCACACAATGGCTGGGTGGAGTTGAGGATAAAGTCATACTACTACTACAATCTCCACTCCAATTTCCATTTGATCCGGGAGGAGGATCCTAGAACGTCAAGCTAGTGACGTTAAAGAAGCACTTATTGGGAGGCAACCCAATTTTTCTTTTCCTTTTTCCTTTTTCCCTTCTCTTTAGTTAGCTTTTGTTTTTGATTGTCAACTCTTGAATAATTTGAGAAGATCAAGAGTTTTCTTTTACTAATAAATTTGCCAAGTGATTTCAGGGAAATAAGGAAGGGAGAGCAAGAAGACAAGAAAAAGCAACCCAATTTTCATGCAGTTCATTCTGACTAGGCATGTGAACCAACACCCGCTACCGCCTCGGTAAGCCGTTCCATTTTTATTTTATTTTATTTTATTGTATTTTTCCTCTCTCTGACTTGATTGTGTATATTGGGGACAATGTAAATTTTTAAGCTTGGGGTAGGGGTATTTTTGCATTTGTTCATACCCCATTCATATAGTTTTGCATGATAGTTTTGCATGTTCACATTATTATATTGCCCCTTGCCTGAATTTTGCATCCAATTGTGAGAACTAAGTGCCCAATAATTTGTGATAGTGAATTGTGGAATCCAATTATGTTCATTCTTGTGATATGGCTGCAAATGAAGAATGCTTGAGATAATCTTGGATAGTTAATAATTAGCATATGGTTCTGTGGACTTGTGATTTTCATTGATTTCTGAACTACTAAAATGTGAGATTTTGAGCCAAAGGGGTACTCACTAAATTTACCCCATTCTTTGTGTTAGAGTGTTATTCCTCTTGGTGTGTTTTCTCTAGAACTTGACTTGAAACCATTTTAAAGCTTAAAAATTTTTGAAAACATTTTTTGAAAATGATTGAGGCAATAGGTATTTTTCTGGCCTTCTGAGCTTTGAATGATGAAATGCTACCATATAGTTGCCCAATTTTGAGCCTGAATGAATAAAATGCTTTTCTTGGTACCCTGAAATGTTTTGATAAATATGCTTGATAGGATACCTTCTAAAGTATTACAAAAAGGGTAAAAAGGGTAGTTGAAAAAACTTTGGGATGAAAGAATCAGAAAAAAATAATTCTCTTGAGTTTAAAAAATCTCCCCTTCTCCAAGCAAAAGAAAAAGAGAAAAAGAAGAAAAAGAATTAGAGAAGGGAATGACAAAAAGAAAAGTGAAAAATAAAAAGAAAAGGAAAGAAAAGAAAGGTGGAAAGTGAACTGAAACCCACAAGGTATTTTAGAAGGTATTGCTTTGCAAATGTTGATATTTTGTTAGCCTTTTGAAATGTCCTTTTATTGATTTCCCCACCTAACAATTAATCCCATGGCCACGTTACAACCAAGTGAAAGACCTCTTGATTCTTGATTGTTTTCATTAATAAAGTAGAGATTTGGTTGATAGTCAAGCCTATGGTAGATGTCATTCCTTGAGGAAAATTGAGTGAAATGTCTTATCCCTTAAACACTTGAGTGGGTGAGAAAGAGAACCAAGCAAAAGAACAAGCTTGGGGTGAGCTTCAAGTGAGAAAGAGTGCCCAAATCAGTGAGAACATGAGTCTAAGGAACCTAAGCCTCTAATTGGACTTGAACTGATTGTCTCTTGCTGAATTGTTTGAATTGCCTATTGCTTGGATTATTTGCTCGGGTTCTTGGTTCACTATCCATGCTTTGTATGTTTTCTTCTACTGGCCTTAGTGATTGCTTGAGGACAAGCAATTGAATAAGCTTGGGGTGATTTGATAGTGTGATTTTACATGATGTTTCATATATACTTTTGCATGCATTTTTCATATAGATTAGGCATTCTTTATTTGATTTTTATTAGATTTTCCCTTGGAACGGGTGAAGTGGTTGCTTGGTGTTATTTTGCAGAAACTTAAGGAAAACTGTGCAGATTTGCCCAGAATGAAGCTTGGATGATTTTAGAGCTTGAAAAGAGAAGAAATTGAGCCAAACAGAATTCTGAATATTCGCCCCGCGAAACTGTATTCGCCTCGCGACCCTGAAAGCTGACTGTTCCAGAGAATTGCAACATCTTCTGGCTCGCGTCGCGAACATGTACTCGCCTCGCGAGAGTACAATTTTCTGAAACAGCAGAATTTAACTTTTGCCTCGCGAGAGGCCATTCGCCTCGCGAGAGAGCGCAGAACTGATTGGTATAAGTTGTTGTTTTATAGCAGAATGGAGGGAGTTAGAGAGTTTTTAGGTTTTGAGCCAGAGGCACTTGGAGGCTGCGGCTGGAAGAGGGTTCCAGCCCTGAAGGGGATGTTTTCCTTGCTCTGGGACTGAAAGAAGATTGGAGGATCCTCCTATGGAGTTTGCTTCATCCCTTCTCTCCTTCTCTTTGTATTCTCTTTTTATGAGTAGTTAAATCCCTATTGTTGGGATTAGATGTAACCATACTGATTGTTTATGTATTTATCTTGACTGATTATTCTATGTTCATGTCTTCATATTAGTGATTAATTTTCTTTGCTTAATGCTTGTTGTGGCTAGCACCCCCATGACTCGATTAGTGTTTTGGTATGCAATGGGGACGTTCGTTTCAGAACTGGAATTGAATTTAATCACCTAGTAACCCTTTCATCTAGGAATGGAGTTAGGTTTACTAGTAATCGCATGATCCCTAATCTTAATGCAGATTCATTAATCTAGGTCACCTAAGGAATTAGGGTCTATTAGTGGATTTAGGCTCTTGCCATCCGAGGAATCGGGGTTTGAGTAATTTAGTGGATTGATTTTAATATCTGAAGCATGAATGGGAGGTATCTAGTCCTGATAGTACATGAGTTAGAGGTTTGGTGAAGTCTAGTCCCAACATATCATTTCTGCACTCCATGTGTTCGATAAAAAGAAAAAAAGATTTTATTTCTTTTCTTTTGTTTATTTTGATTTCTCTGTTTAGTCTAGATAGTTGCCGAGTTTGTGAATTGGTACTTGACATCCAATCCCCGTGGATACGATAAACCGGTCTTACCACCGTATTACTTGCACGACTGGGTATACTTGCCCAGATTCGTCAACAAAGGTGCTGAGTCTGCTAAGACATCTTCTCAACCATTAGCTCTTGCTATGGTTCATCCTCCAGCCCAAGCTCAAGACACTATCTCAGACTCTGCTGAAAGCTCAAGACAATTATCCTTACCACCGAATCTTGAGGACATCATTGGAAGGATTGTTGATGATAAGGTTGGTAAGATAGTTGAAGAGAGGACAGAACAGATGGCACAACAAATTGAGGAAAGAGTACAAAAGCAAGTTCAAGATACCTTGGCCCCTACAAATGCTATGGTGACTCAAATGCTGGCCTTATTAATGGATTTTCAGAAAATCCAAAATCCAAATCCAAACCAACCCCCTCCACCACCTCCTTCTTCCTAAATTTCTTATTTGTTTTGCTGACAGTGATGATCCTCTCCTTTTTACCTTTTTGGCTGATGACAAAAAGAGGGAGAAAGGAAAAGAAAGAGAATTATGTTATATATATAAAGTCTTTCGTTGAAAAGCTCTTATGTGTTTGCATTTGCACATTCTCTTCTACTTGATAAATTGCTCTGCTTTATTTATGTTTAAATTATTTGCTTTGATATCTGCTGCTCTGATACTTGTGTTTATATAGATTCTAAGAATGATAAGTGTTTGTACCTATCTGTTAGTTTATAAGTCTGCTTAAGTATTTGAATGCTTTGTCTTAGGGGGAGCCCTACAAGCTCTCTTAGACTTTGCTATTTAAATTTAATCAATTTTTTTATCATCATCAAAAAAGGGGAAATTGTTGGAACCAAAGTGGTTCTGAATTTAATAATCCCTAAGTTTTGATGCTAACAAAAGGATTAAATTTACTTGACAAAATGTTAGTTGAGATCTAACAAGTAAGTTCAGTTTATGCAGGAATATCCAAAATAAAATAAAGTATACAATGCTTGGACTCTTGCAAAGAATTACCCGCCCAAAGGTTATTTAAACTGTTTATATTTTAAATGATAAGTAGATTGGTTTTCTCTAGTAGACGAGACTATAAATGAATACCTAAATAACTTGTAAGGTACAACAAGTCCAAAGACTTGAAAATCAGTGCGTTCATATTGCCACGTCAGCAGACGAGTGCTATCCTTAAAACTCAAGTATACATCCACAATGCCTAACTAAAATTCAGTAGAAGTCCATAGTGTCATGTCATTGGACAGAGTTTCTCTAAGTACTTAACAAATCCAAAGACTTGTGTGGACGAGCGCTTCTGCCACATCAGTGGACGAGCAGAATTAAACCTTGTATAGATGCATTCTTAAAACTAAGTAGACGATTCTATATGTTCTATATCTTTACTAACTTGAATATGATTTAATGCAATCTGGTCCACGATGAATTTATTTCAAATGATTGAAATTTATTTCAAGTGAATATTTATTATTCCCAATTGTTTTTATCTGATTTAATGTCTTGTTTCCTTTGATAAAATTCATAGTACTATCAAGGAAATACAAAAAGTAAATAGTACAACTAGAATTGCAAAATGATCTGTACGATTACATCTTTATTGCTGAACAAAAGCTAGGTTATACACAAAGGAGGAAAGAAAGTTTTTAAGGTACAAATGGTCAGAACGGTGAGCCAACATTTTGTGATTTTCTGATAACCAATGATGCTTTTCAACATGGCCAAAATCAAGCTATCAGTCTCAACGGATATCATGCATTTAATGCTATCTCTATAACGGGACTATTCAAATAACCGTTGAAGATTTACAAGAGAAGTTGAAGACCACTATATATGGAGAATGTCTCAAGCACTGAAGAACAACTTTTGCCATTTTTCAGTTACAAGGTATTCAAAGCTCTTATTCTCGTTGTAAAGCAAAAGTCTGTAATTCTCAAGGTTGAATATTTGTAAAAATATTCGCATATTGTGAGTTAGAAAGATCTTAGAAAAATCTGTGATAGAGTTAGTTCCTGAAGAGACTTGGCAAGAAAGCAATACCTGTATCCTGGAGAGGTGAAGAATACTTCTTGGAAAACCTATTTGGAAATAGTTGAGAAAATCCTTCAAGTAGAAGGAACTGGACGTAGCTCTTGGTTGGAAAAGAGTGAACCAGGATAAAATACCTAAATATATTTTCTATCCCTTATCTTTTACAGTTTTATGTATTTTTTCTAACTGTGGGATTTGATTTTGGTTTTGTTAATCTTTTAAAAAGGATTTCTTGTGTGCTTAATTTTTTTATCTTCTGCTTGTGAAAAAGTTTCTCAAAAAGGATTTTTAGGAAAATAATTAACAAACATAATTCAACCCCTTCTTGTATTTGCCTGTGCCAACTTCAACTTCCTCGTGAGAGAACATTTACTATTGTTCCTTCTTTTATTTAACAAATACACACTACAAGAAAAAATGAATTTAGCGAGGGCCAAAGGCCGTCGCAAAAAGCTTAAATCCGTCGCAAAACACATGTTTCTGACGGATTTACGACGGCCACAAATCCGTCATATGTTGGGTCGTCGCAAAAGGTTTCTGACGGTTTTTTTAAATGACCGTCGCTAATTAGCGACGGCTTATTCCGTCGCTAACTTATGTTGATTTGCGACGGCTTAGCCATCACAAATTATGAGAAATTAGCGACGGCATAACCGTCGCAAATTATAGAAATTAGCGACGGCCTAACCGTCGCAAATCAACATAAATTAGCGACGGAATAGCCGTCGCAAATTGCAACACATTTTTATAAAACTAAATAATTTAATTAATTAATTTTTTATTAATTATTTAAAATATGAATTATTTTTAATTAATTATTTAATATTTAATATAAAATTTAAAATTAATATAAACATTAGTTATTTTGTATATTAATTAGAATTTAGACTATATTATGATAAATGAATAATAATTTTAAACAATAAATGAAATTCATAAATAAAAGCAAATTGTTTTGACAGAGTGCATACGTCATACAAAATAAAATATAATATCAAAGAAACTAATAACCCTCTCTATAGCCCCGCATTAACAAATCTGTAAAGGATTGATCATCCTCATCACTGGTCTGCTGATGACCCTCAGGTTGGGACGGTGGTGGTTGTGGCTGTGGCTGTGGGGTACTGTGAAGGTGTTGGTCCTGCTGCGACTGTGGCTGAGGGGTGCTGGTTCCTAAACGCAACATGAGCTCTCTCTATGTAGCTGCCATCATCTCTATCTGCTCCATCATCTGTGTTTGTTGAGTAAGCAGCTGCCGATTGATCTCATCCTGAGCTGCCAGTTTCTGTCGCATCTTGACCATCTCCGCAGACTCATGAGACTGGCGGGGCCTAGTACTGGACGATGCTCGACTCTGCTGAGTGAAGATGCTGGAGCACCCGCGTCGATAGTTACCGGCTAGGTCTCCCATACCGTATATGCGACCCTTGTTCTTACCGCCAACAACCTCGACCCATGCCTGCAACTCCAATTGGGCTTCCACCTCTGGGTCAAGTGTGGTGGAAGGGGAAGATGAGGCTGCCTGAGACCGAACCTGAGATAACTTATCACGATAGTCCTCCTGTCATTAAAATTGATGCACATAATCATACAAAATGACCATAATTATTAAATATAAAATAAAAATAATTTCCAACAAAGAGACATGTAAATCACCTGAGTGCGTCTAGAACGCTCATCTACATACTCGCCGGTACCCTTCCTAGTATGAGTTCGGGCATGAAGCTCAACCGGCTTGACGCTACGGCTAAGCTCCCTAGCCTGCACAAAAAAAAAACTTGTTCATATTTGAAGTTACACTACCTTAATAGCCAGACATCTAATGAATTAACAAAATATGATGTTGGAACTTACAAGGCGTCGAGCATGCTCCTGATTACTGATGTTGCCGCCAGTGTGCAGGCTACCACCCTTTTAAGAGGCAGTGTTGAGCTTTGCATGGGAGTATTTTTTCTTAAATTCAGGTGTAGCCCAGTAAGCACATAGCTCCTCCCAAATGGGTGGGAAACACCATTTTGGACGCTGTCCCTTTTTCCGATATCTAGTCAACAACTCGGAGAGGCGTTTGCTCGCTTTTTGATGAAAAATTATCTCTACATCAGCGGAATGCTCTACTCTCCAAGCAGTCTTCTCCTGTAAATAAGGAGAATATAATATTTTTTTAGGATAATAATAAACTAAAGAAACATTAAAAGTAACTAAAAAATGGAAGTAAATTCAAAAGTAAAAAATACCTTAAAAGCCGCAAAGAATCGATCCCGATCCTGATCCTCAAGCTCACTCCAATGTTTCCAGGCCCGATCAAACTGAGATGTAACTGCATACGTGACGGCCTCTGCAGATTTTCTCGACGGAAGGAACCTTATCAATAGAACATGAGAACAATCAATACACATACATATAAAATCTGCACTCAACAATAAACTAACAATATTTGAGATCTTTCTTACCCTTTACCGGTCAGGGTAACAATAACTCGGCCATCTGACATAACCTAGATCTCCTCATCATCTGATGATATAGGCGAGGAATATCCATAAGTCTCCTCGTCGTCACCATGAGACTGATGATCACCGTCCATGGGTAAATCCACCCCTGATGCATCTGGTTGTCTGGAATTGTCTGCATGGTTCTGAGTCGGAATCCTTGGGGTGGGCATCATCGTGATCCCAATGGAGGTGTCCATGAACTGAGTGGCTTGAGCAACATGTAGGTAGGGAGGTGTCAGAACATGTGTAGGCACGGGTATGGGCGATGGACATGGTGTAGGAGCAACAGGTAGGGGTGCCGGTGCCATATCATGTGGAGGCATGGGTGTGGGCGGTGGGCGTAGTGTAACAGATGTAGACGGGAGGGACACGAATCCGTCATCGACTGTCCGTGTCACAAAGCGGGGTCGACCACGACGACGTGCCCCTCCAGCAGGTGCCTTACCCTTTCCCTTACCATCAGTCATGTCTATAGTGAAAAATGATGCTAATAATAATTAATTAAAAGTAACCAAAACACAAATTTGCAAATAATGGAAATTGATGGTGATAATAATTAACTTAAAGTAAGCACAAACACACATTTGTAAATAATGGAAAATGATGCTAATCATAATGAACTTAAAGTTATGACAATGACAATACTACCTAATACAAAATACATCACTAAAATAAATAAAGTAATTGTTATTCAGAATTTGAGCCAATGTCATATTCATAGCCATCTTCATCTTCTTCATCTTCTGTTGATTCTGCTTCTTCAACATCTTCATCCGAAATGACTTGATTTGATGTCAAGCTGGAGGTATCCACTTCTTCCCCTACAACTTGTGTGTCTTGTAAACATGAGATTGGTTCTACTTCAATGACCTCATTTGCATGTGACATTTCATCCGTTTGATATGGCTCATCCAACTCTGAAACATCTATTTCAATGCGATCCCTTGGTTTTGTCTTGATTGCAACACACCAACCTCGTTTTTCTATTTGAGTTGCTGGATAAGGAACGTAATATACTTGTCTCACATTATGTGCCATGATAAACGGATCAAACATATGATATCTTCTACTCATTTGGATGTCCACAATATTATATTTTTTATTCAAATTAGTGCCTCTACTAGATGGATCGAACCAATTACAATAAAACAACACTATTCTCTTAGGGTAGTCTAAATAACGATATGACAACTCATATATGTGTTGTATGACACCATAAAAGTCATCTGCAACTCCGCCTGGCTCACCCTTTACGTAAACACCACTATTTATTGTTGTTTTGTCTTCTGTCCATGATTGAGTATGAAATTTGTACCCATTCACGAAGTATGTGTGCCATTCTTTGACTTGTGTCAGAGGACCGTCAGCCAAGTTTCGTAAATGTTGATTAATGACAGTAGGTGCCTCATTGTAAACCTATTCACAAAATTTAACGATATATGTTTTTATCCGCATACATTATAGTGAATAACATAATGATAAATGGGGAGATACTTACTTGTTGCTTAAACCATTTTGGAAAATCTTCATGAGTACGAGCAGATGCATCACGAGAAGACAAGAATGAACTGAACATATAAGGATAACATGAATGAAAATTGACATATGCTGTCGAAGGAATAAAAATTATAAGCTCATACTTACTCATGGTATGGTTTAACCTCGGCGCAATTGATCAATACATGAACATGAGCTGAGTTCCACTCTGCCTCCGTTAAATAATGTGTCAACTCCTTTCCGGAATGACGACCGGGAAGACAAAAAATTGATAAGGTTCCAGGTAGTCTTCCACTTTCATTTTCCGTTTCGTTCCTTCTAGTTGTTGGAGACAAAACCATGTGTTTGAAATAATGAGAGCAGAAATGAATTGTCTCACGGTGTAAGTAAGACGCACATATCGAACCTTCAACCCTAGCCTTATTTTTCACCGATCATTTTGACTCGCCCATGAATCTATTAAAAAATGATGAGGTTATTATTAATTAACTAATATGCATGAAAGAGGATCAATAACAGTGATACTTAAATTACCTTTCAAATGGATACATCCACCTATATTGAACTGGACCACCAAGTCTGGCTTCATATGCAAGATGAATCGGAAGATGCTCCATTGAATCAAAGAAGCCAGGGGGGAATATTCTCTCCAGCTTGCACAAAATGAGTGGAATGTTTTGTTCCATCCTGGTCAAATTGTCTTCCCTTAAAGTTGCAGAACACAAGTCCTTGAAGAATTGACTTATTTCAGTAAGGGCATTCAAAACATGGGGGGGAAACGAACTGAAGGCGATAGGAAGTAAGCACTCCATAAACACATGACAATCATGGCTTTTCATCCCATGCAACTTGCCTTTTATAACATCAGCACATCTTGCCAAGTTAGAAGAATAACCATCAGGCATCCTGAGCCCCTTTATCCATTAGCAAACTAACCTTGCTTCCTGGATAGTCAAGGTATAATTGGCCTTTGGCTTGTACATCTTCCCATTATCCTGATGTCTCAGCTCCAAATCCGGTCTCCTGCAGTACAACTGTAAGTCCATTCTAGCCTTATCGTTGTCTTTGGTCTTGCCATGCACGTTCATCACAGTGTTGAAAATGTTGTCAAAGAAATTTTTTTCAATGTGCATTACATCAAGATTGTGCCTCAATAAATTATCTTTCCAATAAGGAAGATCCCAAAAAATACTCCTCTTTGTCCAATTATGCCACTGCCCGTAACCATCTAATTTGGAAACCCCAGCTTCAGTCACTTTTGGCAAGTCCTTGATTCTACTCCAAATTTGTTCTGGTGTTAACCTCGGAGGCGGTCCATCCATTTCAACAACCCCTTTCTTGAAGGCATTCTTATTCCTTCTAAATTGATGATTGTTCGGTAAGAACCTGCGATGGGAATCAAACCAGGACGACTTCCCCCCGTATTTTAAGGTAAATGCCTTTGTATGCTCCATACAATGCGGGCATGCAAGTTTCCCATGCGTCCCTCAGCCAGACAACATGCCATATGCAGGGAAGTCATTAATTGTCCACATCAACGCTGCCTTCATTTTAAAATTTTGTTTTCGAGAAATATCGTACGTCATAACACCATTCCACAACCTCTTCAAATCATCAATCAAAGGTTGCAAGTATACATCAATGCCTGCCTTTGGATTAGATGGACCCGGAATCAGGCAAGTCAAGAACATATATGGCTTTGACATACACATTTCGGGAGGAAGATTGTAAGGGGTAACAACAACGGGCCAACATGAATAAGGTGATGCCGAGGCTTGGATATATGGGGTAAAGCCATCCGAGCATAACCCAAGTCGTACATTATGAGGATCAACGGCAAAATCCGGATGCACCCGATCAAAGTGCTTCCATGCTTCACCATCAGAAGGATGGCGTAACACTCCTGCATTCCTCCTATTCTCATGGTGCCATGTCATTTTTCCTGCAGTCTGCATCGATGCAAACATCCTCTGTAATCTAGGAATGATTGACAAGTAGAACATCGACTTTACCGGAACTGGTTTTAGATTACTTCTACTTGCGTTGCGCTGACGATACCTTGGTGCGTGACAAAATATGCACTCAACCAATGTGCCATCATTTTTGTCGAATTCATTATCGTAAAAGAGCATGCACCCATTCTGACAACAGTCAATCCTCTTGGACTCCAATCCTAACTTGGACATCTCTTCGCATCATAATAATTGTTGGGTAATCCTCCTTTGAAAGGCGTCCCGGCCAAAACCATTTTGTCAATGAAATCCAAGCCTAACTCGGGTATGCTCCAATTGGACTTGGCAGACAACAGTAGAACACACATCGATAACGTCGAGTCGGGGGACCCTTCCCACAAAGGCTTATTTGCCTCTGTTAGGAGATTATAAAATTTTTGTGCATCTGCATTAGGAGTCTCTTCTGTATTATTGGACTCAAGCGACCCGGACATCATAAGAGCATCACACACCATCTTCTCCATGGAAACAATATGATCTCCATATCCAGCTTCTGCACCACTACTTGAACCACCGGTGCAATTCTGGTCAATGCCAAAATCAAACTGCGGCATTTCTTCTCCGTGATTTGTCCAAATCCAGTAATTAGGCCTAAACCCAACTTTATACAGGTTGACCCTCACATCGTCTACATTCTTAATTCGGGTACAGTCACACTTCACACAAGGACATCTAATCAACCCCCCATTGTTATAAGTATCTTGCTGACTTGCCTTGGTAATAAATTCTTCAACACCATCTAAGAAAGATTGTTTTAATCCCCCTCTACGCGGATAAACCCTATCATACATCCAAGTACGATTCAAAGGAACAAATTCCATCCTCTGCATTTGCGCCAAAAAAAAGATAACTATAATGAAAAACTATTTTGGGCAAACTCGCAGAACTGCTCCATTTCTTTATTTGGTATGGCCCTATCCCATTCAAGAAAAACCTTTTTCAACACTAGTATAATAGTTACTCATCACTTCTCATGTATCATATCTGACGAATTTTCAGCAGCATTTCCCATTGGTCTCCAAGTACATGACTTGACCAGGGTGAGATATCACAATCAAGTATGTACCCAGAGAACAAATGGTAATGCGTCAGACCAAAATTTCATCAGATATATCACGTAGGAATTAATGAATAGCTATTATACTAGTAAAGAAAAAGTTTTTTCTCAAACTGTCCCACTTGGACAATTCGAGGTCCAATATCAAGAGCACAATGACTTGCAACAGTACACGTGCTCCAAAATATTGCACCTCAAACGGGTAACTAAGGTTTTTCTCGACGATCAACTCATCTAGAAAATAAATATTCATTATAAAGACAATTTATAATATCCCCAACATACTTGAAACAAAACATAAACAACATTACAATAAGTAGTATACCATACTACCATCCATTACCATAACAAGTGAACAATTCCAACTTAGATCTTATAATTAAAATTTATTCACAAATAGAGGAAGTATCCTCTTCAAAAATTAAATTCAACGGTTATATTCAAGAGAGCATCACATTCACACATTATTTATCATAAAAAAAAATACTACATACACTTGCATTGCCATTAAATCAGAGCAATGGTTTGATAGCAATGAAAGAAAAATAAACCAAATAGAATAGTCATTGTCTATATAATTTATCAATTATATATTTTATAGGTAAATCACATAGTTTATTGCAAGCTACTAACCATATAGTGAATAAGGAAAAAACAAAGCACATGGTGTAGTTTATAAACGATAGCACAATCATAAAAAAATTGTCAGGTTACATGCATAGTTGATTGTGTAATATTCTTATCATGCTCATGTTTATCCTCATTTATCTTATTTGTTAATGTTACATAATAGTTCATTTTTAAAGAGCAAAGACAACATCAACAGTAACCACTTAATAGACTACATTAAACCACAAGGAAAAAGTAATTAAAATCACTTACCAATTAGAATGAGAGCAACACTAGCACAACTAGAAATGTATATAACTTTCACAAATCAAGAACCTGCCCAACAGAAAATTGAATATAATCATAAATATAAAGCTGTAAGAATCTATATATAAAAAGAACTTAAAAGCTAGACAGTACTCAACAGGAAAATCATATATGGACATAACATAGCGAGACTGAGAAGTTCAAATCATTTTACAATACACTCAAAAACTGATTTCATCAACCTGGGGATTGCTTCTTGGCACCCTAGAAGCCTACATTGACAACCAACAAAGATTCTTCCTGTAAATTTAATACACTCAAAAAGTGATTTCGTCAACCTCCTAGGTTTTCTAGGGGTTGCTTCTTGGAATCCAAGAATCACATCTAGACAACCAAAAGTGATTCCTCCTGTAATTGGGTGTTATAAATATTTTGGCCATTACACAAACAGATTCGGATTCTGGAAAACATAGAAAAATTAGATTTTGGCAAAAGCATATTCGCTTCTTGTCTTTGCCAAAAGAAATGGTTCTTATATTTAGTTTTCAAACACAAGACATCACTTACATTTCCCTACACTAAACAATGTTCCAAAACACAGTTGTTTCAATCAAAACACCCTTTTTCTGGACAAGTGATTCTCTTCAAAATATGAAATCGCCAGAAACCATGAATACAAACTTGGCTCATATTTCAAAAAGTTTGGGAGATGAGAATGATCAATGCATCAAGTTTGTCGGTGACATCGTAAAGCAAGCTTGAGATAGTAGCCTACACATATGGTTACATAAAGGAGTTAGTTTAAAATGAACTAAAACTATCAGCCAGAGAAGTTAATGACTGAATGCATTGCGGAGCACCCACCACTAACAACACTATAGCAATATAACAGATTGCAGAGCAGCCACTATAACGGAGAAAGTCATTGAAATGAAAAAACTTCCAAAGTTTGTGAAATATACATAAGTTGATAATCCTAATAGTTAAACCTTTATACCATAAATAAATAAACAATGAACAATAATCAAACTTTCATTACTCAATTTATGACGCATTTATCAAATATCTTGGTCCAAGCATTACAAAAAAATTCAATACCGATGGAAAAAGTCTAACAAGCATAAATAAATTAATTAATTAATTAATTAATAAAAAGACATTTGTTACCTTAAAAAGGGCAATGTTGCCAATTACCAAAACCATAAAGACAGATGTAAATTACCAAAGTATTTCACTCACCAAACATTCAAGTTTCTAGCCCTCTGGAATGTTATTAACTACTATAATGTCTTCTATTATACAGTTAGCTCTCAGTTTGTTAGTTCATGTTCTATTGCTTTTATGTTTCTTCTTCATGCTAACATTTACAAACACCTATTGAATTGTTTAACAAAATAAATTGGTTTTTCAGGTAGACAAACATTAGAGTTAACTATAAAAAATATATTATTCAAATACTCAATAGATGTCTTGAAAGCAGAGATCACCTGAGCAGAGCACTCCTAAACTTATACCAAATTCATGTCAGCTGAAAAACTTGTCCATGACAATCTGCACATTTCAAATTTTAAATGTATAACAACAACACCTGAAACATAAAGATGTCACATTTTAACATTTTCTGGGTTCACAAAACTACATGAGACTCGTTTCATTAACAAAATAAAAACACACATCACCTAAATCACATACAGACTAACACAATTATTCAACACTAAATCCCTAAATATGGTGGAAGAAGCACATAAAACATGACTACATAACTGCATGGTAGAAACATACATACAAAGGAAAGGTTATTTATGACTTAAACAAAAGAGAATTTGGTCTTGGAAATTTTCTTGTCGGCTAACAACTCCTTCTCAATTGCATTTTGAGCAGTTTAATAAAACACGATGAATAGTCAGTCACCCTATCACTTACACCACAATGTAAGGCTCTATGAATGGACTTAATAAATTGAGGACTTATACTATGAAACCATTGGACTTAATAAATTGAGGACTAATACTATGAAACCATTTCACATGCTCTAAATTTGTGGGCAATATAACTTCAACGCATAAATGGATAGGCTTTATAATATATAACTTCAGAGTAGCCTTAGAGCAACTTTTAGAAGCTTATAGATTTTGCACTGTCACCAGTTCATGGCTATTACAAAAAGACACAATTTTTTTTATTTACATTTTTATTACATATCCAGAAAACTACAAACCTGCCAAGTAGGAAAAGAATGTTGATCTGTTGAGCAAAACAATCATGCAGAGAAACCACAACAGGAATTTCCCATCAAGAGTCAATATATTGTATATCTGCTGGTAACAATTATCCTTGACCCTGTTAAAACATGGATATGAAAACCCATTACATAGGGCCATTTCTAACTAAAATGAAACATATTTATTGATATAAATTTCTAAATCAGTTGTCATTTTTATCCCCATACTGTGCAAATGATGTTCCAAAACTCAGACAAATCACAGTCATACACATGCAAATCGGCTTATACAGTGATGCAAAGGCAAGTTTTTCATTCTAATAGTGTCTTTTTCTCGAAGTTTTGGACCAAAGTGACTTTTTCAAAATGGTAGCATTTGCTCAGAAAGTGGTTGTTGATAGAACAAAACAACAAAACAAATTTTAAATGACCGAGACGCGAGGGATAGAAGAAAGTGCTGTGAAAGGGGTAGTAGAAAAAACCAAGCGAAATAAAGGAAGTGACAGAGACTTGTATGTTCTGACCTGAATGAGCTTTTCGCAAGCTAAACAGTATTCATGTTTACAATTCCAATGGGGGAAAGGGTATGCATGAAGTAAACAGATTTGAATTCAAATCTCAAATGAAGGGCAATCTTCAAAGTAACTATTAATCAAATGAAAAAGACTTCACTTGGATAAATGAAATTAAGCATGAACTCCTAAATGGTTCTCGGGATGGCGAGTCAGGTCCCACCACCATGTTCTTAATTGGGGACATGTAGACACTGTTAGTGGCCTCAACCGAGGATGGAGGACCATTTCAAACCGAAAAGTATAATCTTTGAAATTACCACCATAATTGCAGGCCTAACTTTAATTTAATTATATTGTATAAAAATAAAAATAAAAACATCCAACCTATCTTACAGAGTCCCTGCTCTCCACGGATGTTTCAATTGCACGTAAAGGTATTAGTATATTATCAATAATTTTACCAATAGATCATTACATTCTGCAAAGCCAATGGATTCTGAAAAAATAAAAATTTTGCTAACATGTCGAACCAAAAACTTCTACAGGGTAAAAACATATATTAGGACTTTCATCACTCCCATATCCCGTTTACTATCCTCCACCTATAAATTTCCAACCGGTGCAAATACACTTTTCATCTTGGTCACATAGAAAATTGCAAATAATGGAGAAAGTTGATCTAGTATACCATTTGAATGACACTCGGGCTAACAGAGAAGTTGGATAATGTTCTGTAGAATAATGAAGATTAAACACAATTAAGCATGTAACTATAAAGACAAATTATGATAATCTCATTGGCATTATGATGGAATTTACTATTGTACATGTTCCAGAAAAGTACTTCAAGAAGATGGGCACATGTCATGCTATCCTCAATTGAAAGCTTTGACATCTGCAGAGCAGCTTTTCAGATATGTAAAAAAAAACCTAGGAAATGCTAATAACAAATTTAGTCAAAGTAATCTCCATGGATATTGACAAAAGCGAAGGTCCATTTTCTGACACCAAAGACCATATTTTTTCCTTTACCAATGTTTCCTCTGGGAAAAAGCATATTAGCAAAGCAAAAATTCAGGCAAAAGACATCAAAATCTAACAAATTACAAAACTCAGTTGCAGCTGTAAGTTTGAGTGCATAAAGGCTCCATTAACACAAACCACCGAAGGAATATATGCAAATTGAAATGAGTCAAACACATATCCGCAATTTCCTAAAAGTGTAAAAGAGAAAATACAATTTACACATCTAATAGAGAATATGAATGTGTCAGACCCACCAAAAGATAATCAACCGAAGAAAAAAAGATAACATGACCACAATATACTAAAACCAAACTACTCAATGCATGTCTGGAACTGTGTTGCTTTGAGTGAGAATCACGTTTGGACGTGGTTTTTCATAAGCTCCAATGCATAGCTTCTGCTACACAAACATGCTTCCCATTGTTAAGAATTAGTTTTGGTTTAGATGAATAGGTTTGGTTTAGATGAATAGGCATTAATGTGGGCAATTTAGAAATAAATCCCCTAGGAAATGTTCTTTTGGCAAGATATATAAAAAACAAAAAAATTGGTGTGCCCTTACAATGCTTTCTCTCCTGCTCATTAAGAAGCATCCCACTGTACAATTAGAAGGTCAGTTGTGATACCAATAAGGAAGGGGTTATTTCATTATCGTAAGTCACAAAAAAAATGGTTATGGAATGCATCCTAAACATTTAAAGGTCATGTATGATAACAATAAAGTTGGCTAATAATCACACATTGATTGTGTATAATTTTTTTCTTGACTCTACCATCTGGTGCATTAGCTTTACTTTGCATAAAATATGTACAATTATTGAATGGACAATTGACACTAAAAGGAAAACTCAGTAGGAATTATTGGAACTCAAATAAACCTGGTTGGTGAATCTAGAAGTTGTGAAAGTAAAGCATTACTCCTCATCATGTCGAAAGGACCAAGGAACTCATCATTGATGGCATAATAATTAGTAAATAAAGCTAACCTTTAGGGAAAAGATAATTTAAGCTTAAAATTGTTTTGGAGTGCTCCACTACAATGCTCTTTTTGGGTGAATTATCCCAAAAAAACATAATTTTTTGGGGCTACCGTAGAATGTTGGTATCTAAGAATTAGTTTTGCACTGTAATCCATTTAAACAGAATTCTGAAAGAATAGAAGGAGAATAATGAAAAGATGATAGTATAAAAACCTTAAATGAAGTAGTAGACCTTTGAAGTTGAACCGCATCATTGTCAAGGGTGAAGTCAACATCATGAACAACATGTCAATTCAAAAGCATGTCTTTTGAGAAGTTCCAAATATAGTGTATATGCTGCAGGTTGGAAGAACCCTGCCAAAAAGAATAAAGACAGAGATGATATATTAACACAAAAAAATAGCAACACATGGGTGCTAGAATTTGAAAGCATCCACACAGACATTTATTCGGGTACAATAAGTGAAAATGAAAACATGCTAACAAAGAGGATGGTTCTTCATTCATCAAGAATCGTCATTGCGTCATCAATAGGTGCTAGAATTCATCTGCATAGTTTGTTGCAGATATTATCTCTTATAACAACAATCATCGTTTTTAGATTAACTTGAATTGTGAATATGGTGAATATAATAACATTGTAGAAGAACATGATCATTTATTTTCTTTGATAGGATAAGATGAAAAGCAAGATTATAATAAAATAGAATAAGGATATGAAGAACGCATCTGTTGTCCTTTTGAAACTTTTTCATATGCTGTTTTGGCTTACTTTTTCATATGTTGTTTTGGCTTTCTCATAGTCCTTGGCAACTCTAAACCCATTAGTTATAGCAAAATAAGAGTTAAGCAGATTCACTCACATGCTTCTTTTTTCTCTAAAATTTCATTTTGATAGACTTGCCACTAAATTATTTGCACAAGCATCTGAATATCATACCAGCCTATTCATAAAGAATAGTAGCACTTTTCCAATCTGCACTTCACCTCATAAGACTGAGTCTTGTTCTAAAGTGAAAAAGGGGAAAAAAAGTGTATATATAATTCATACAAAGAGAGACAACAAAACTAATATGCCCTTGTATCAAACGACTTAACCACAAGTTAATCATATTGAGAATAAGAAGTAAATGCCCTCTTTAACTCATACTACTTAACAAAAAAAAAAGATGATATCAAATTGAACTCATTAGTAATTGTGATTGCAAGTTGCCTCAATATAGACTTATTACCACTTGTTATCCTTCTCACACCACTACCCAAGTCTCCAGAATATTAAATCATATTATCAGCCGCCTAATCATAGACTTCTTTACATGATAACGTTTCCACTATCATCAAATAGGTTCACCCTTGTTCTTGCTGTCCCAGTATCACAAATCTCATCTTACCCTAGACAAAAGCATCTCGTCAGTCATCACAATAAAATTTCCCCACACATATACACTCTTGTCTCTATACCATGCGGTCTGCTAACCACTAAGGATATTTATCAAACATGTGGTGTGCTGGAAAAAAATAACCTTGCAAAACCTTATCAATCATTATTCCATGACAACATAAAGATATTTTAATAATACAACTCAAAGATAGTATCATAATACCACACATGCACTCTTGTCTCTATACCATGTGGTATGCTAATTACTGAGGACATTTATCAAACATGTAGCGTGCTAGGAAAAAAATAACCTTGCAAAATCTTATGATTCATTATACCATGACAACATAAACATGTTTTAATAATACAAATCAAAGATGGGAACCATAAAACACAATCCAAGATAATTAAAGATCCATAAATTAAAACATACAATATAACCTTAGCACTAATCAAATATTCCAGGCATATTAATGAATAAGTTGTTACAATTTGATCATGCATTAAGAAGACTGTACCTCTTAGTCGATGCTTCAAAAGAGAAACAGATATATATATATATATATATTTTTTTTGAGAAGATGGAAAAAGTGAGAATTTGATGAGAGAATGTTGTAGCACCCATAAACTTGTTGGTTCTCTGGAAAAGCAATAAAAGGCTTGGTTAGGCTTATGTAAAGTCAAAAAGGGTAAACCATGAAAAGGTAAATGATGTCGTGCGAGTGCACGTGCGATCTGGCAAGTGTACCGGATTGTCGCCAAGTAATAAAAGATATCGATCCCACAGAGACCGTGATCTTGAATCGCAACTAATTGTTAAATGATAAAACTGGATTTTAGAAAAGGTTTTGATTTTTTGAAATAGGAGATAAAATGCAATCAAGTAAAACAGAAAGTAAACAATTTATGGTTTTTCAGATCTAAATGGATTCCTAGGAATTTGGGTTATCAACAAGATCGTTTATGTTACTAAATTGATTAACCCTTGTTAATTATCGAAAATGCCTTGAAGGCGAATTTATCCTCAAATAGTTTAAGCTCCCTCTCGGGTTACAAAAACCGTGCCCAATTAAACCAACCCCTACTCTCATGGTAGTCGAATTCAGATTGGACCCTTTACGCTTTGTGACAATTCGTTGATCCTCGAAGGACGGCTTCTAACTCTCGTGATTTCAGTCCTAAGTCTGACTCTATAGATCCGACAGCTAAGTTCACAGCTAGGTTCCTCCTTAGAATGTCTACGACACGCAAATAAGTGCGCACCAGATTTACGAGTAATTAAAACACTAGAAATCAGATCTAAAGCAAAATCGCAGTTAACATAGATATTACATCAATTCATTACATAAACAGACCTTGGGCATAGCCCCAATCCCTAGAATTAAATTACTACTCAAGCCTTGTCATGGTGATGACAAGCTTGGTTGACAACAACATGAAAATAAAAATCAGAAAAGAGAGGAGGAAGAAGAAGAGAGATCCTAAATCTATGCCTAAGAGTAGCAGCCAAAAAGTCCTCCAAAAAGGTCCTCTAAGCCTCTGACTTGATGCCATATTTATAGATTTGGGAAGTTTGAATCCCAATCTAACTCAAATTAGATCCAAATCAGTTGCTTCTGATCCAAGTAACGCGCGTCACGGCCGTGATGGCCATCACGGCCAGGCCGTGACGGCTTCTGCCTTGGGTGCTTCTTCAGTAATGGGTCTATCACGGCCGTGATGGTCATCACGGCTAGGCCGTGACAGATTCTAACTTGTGGGGGTCTGGCTCAGCTAACAGGTCACGGCCGTGATGGTCATCACGGGCAGGCCGTGACCGGTTCTGACTTCAGTCTTCTTTCTTTCCTAGTTTTGCTCGATCATGGCCGTGATGGTCATCACGACTAGGCCGTGATGGGCTCTGTTTGGCTCATTTTCTTCACTTTTCAAGCTCCATCTTCATCCGAGCTCCATCATGGTTGATCCTGGGCATTTTACCCTTGATTTTTGCAAAACAACACCACAAAAACCGCCTTACCCGTTCCAAGATAAAAACTAACAAAAATCAAATTAAATATGGCTAAACTTCATGAAAATGCATGCAAAATGATAAACAAAGATGAGGTGAAATCACACTCATCAAATCACCCCAAGCTTAAAACTTTGCTTGTCCTCAAGCAATCACTAGGGCCAGAAAATATAAATAATCAAAGCATGGATAGTGAACCAAGAACCCGAGAAACTAATCCAAGTGACAGACATATTCAAATAAATCTCCAAGAGATAATCAATTTCAAGACCAATTAGAAGCTTAGGTTCTTTAAATTCATATTCTTACTGATTCGGGCACTCTTCTCACCTCACTCCAGTGTTTAAGGGTATATGACAATTTGCTCAATTTCCTCAAGGAAGGTATTCTACCATAAGCTTGACTATTAACCAAATCTCCACTTTATTAATGAAAACACTTAAGAATCAAGAGGTCTTTTACTTTGGTTGTAATGTGGCCATGGGATTAATTGTTAGGTGGGGAAATCAAGAAAAGGAAATTCAAGAAGGCTAAACAAAATATCAACATTGCAAAGCATGACACCTTCTAAAATACCTTTTTGGGCATTGATTCACTTTTCCACCTTTCTTTTTTTTTTATTTCTCACTTTCTTTTTGTCATCCCCTTCTCCATTTTTTTTGTTTATTTCATTTTATTTATTTGGAGAAGGGGAGATTTTTAGCTCAAGAGAAATATTTTCTAATTTTCTCATCCCATACTTTTTCAAACTATCTTTTTACCCTTTTTGTAATACTTTAAAAGGTATCATACCAAGCATTATTCATCAAAATATTTCAAGGTACCAAGAAAATTATTTTAATCTTTTAGGCTCTAAATTAGGCAACTAAGGGGTAGCATTTGATCAATCAAAGCTCAGAAGGCCAGAAAAATACCTAGTGCCTCAATCATTTTCAAAAATGTTTTCAAAAATTTTCAAGTTTCAAAACGGTTTCAAGTCAAGTTCTAGAAAATACAGTCCAAGAGGAATTAAAACACTCTATCACAAGGAATGGGGTAGATTTAGTGAGTACCCCCTTTTTGGCTCAAAATCTTACATTTAGTAGTTCAAAAATCAGTGAGAAACACAAATCTAGAGAACCACATGCTAATTATCAACTATCAAAAGATTCTCTCAAGAATTTTTATTTTCAGCCTTATCACAAGAATAAAAAAAAATGGGTTCAAAAATTCACCATCTCAATTCATTTGGCATCAAGTTCTCACAATTGGATGCAAATTCTAAGTGAGGGGCAATCTAGAGAATGTGATCATGCAAAACTATGCCTATATGAATGCAACATGAAAAATGCAAAAATGCAAAAATACAAAAATTTGCAAAAATACCCCTACCCTAAGCTTAAAAACTTACATTGTCCCCAATGTAAATAATCAAGTCGGAGAGAGGAGAAAAATGGAACAACTCACCGAGTTGGTAGCGGGTGTTGGCTCACATGCCAGTCAAAAACTTGTTGGAAATTGTATCACGGCCGTGAGGCTCATCACGGGAAGGCCGTGATCAATTCTGGTCTTCAGGAGTTGGCCTGTCATGGCCGTGACCTGCATCACGGCTAGGCCGTGATGCTCTCTGATCTAAGGGTCCTACTCATCATGCCCATGATGGATATCACGACTGGGCCATGATCCTTTCTGGTCTCCTTTGTTAGCTCATCACGGTCGTGACCACTGTCACGGCCTGGGCGTGATGTCTTATGACTTTACTAGTCCCAGTCCTTCTTGCTCTTCCTTCCTTCTTAACCTGAAAACACTAGACAAATCTATTAATTTATGATTTTTTTGCCTCTTGATCTTCTCAAATTATTCAAGAGCTAAATTCAAAAAAAAAAAGGAAAAGGGAAAGAAAAACTTGGGTTGCCTCCCAAAAAGCGCTTGTTTACGGTCGTAAGCTTGACCATACTTCCTTCAATCAACCGGGGTCGGCTGGGCTTAGAAGTGCAAGAACACTTCTCTTCCATGGAACTCCTTCAAATAGCCGATTCCGCTCATATGGCCAATTGCGCTTCCGCTTCGCTCTTTTCACTCGGAGCTTCCTGGCCTTACTCCCTCCCGGCGGAAGTTTTGTTTCCACATGGTGAGCAACTCCAACTTCATTACCATTTGGTGCATCATCAGCCATGCAAATCTTCGGGGTTGCTTCCATGTTGAGCTCTTCCTTTACCACTAGAGACGTTATATTGATTCTACACACATGGCTCTCAAAAAGAGGGTTGTTATAGGAGTTAGTCAAATGAAAATCTACCCTACCTTCCTCTACATTTAGAGAGGGTTTGACATTCCTTACGTCTATTATTGCTCAAGCAGTGGCCAAGAATGGCCTTCCTAAAATGATGGGGAATTCAGAATTCCCTTTCATATCCAATACCAGGAAATCGGTAGGGATGAAAAATTTCCCTACCTTTACAGGAACATTCTCTAGTATGCCTAGTTGAGCCCTAGTTGAGCCATCCGCAAATTGTAAGGAGAATTTGAATGGACTCAACTCTTTGGGTCCCAACCTTTCCAAGATAGTGAGGGGCATCAAGCTCGCACTAGCCCCTAGGTCACATAAGGCTTGGTTTATTTGCACTTCTTCAATCAAGCAAGCGATAGAGAAACTACCTGGGTCTTTCAGCTTATGAGGCATTTTAGTTTTTATCTTGACATTGTGCTCATCAATTAAGCCTTTTGTTTCTACGTCTACTTGCTTTCTCTTGACCAACCTTTGTGGGAAAGATATTGGGGGTTGGTACGGTGGTGGAGGGACATACTTTGGTTATGGCTCTTCCTTTTCGCTCGTGTCCTCCTCTGGTTCCACGTCCTTCTCAACCACCCCAAGCTTATCATCCCTCAAGTGTATGGCATTACAATGTTCAATGGGATTAGCTTCGGGTTGGCCCGGGAACGTACCCTTAGGTCTAGAGTATGTGCTGGCTTGTTGGGCAATCTGTGTTTCTAGCATCTTGTTGTGGATGGCTAAGTTATCTACCTTGGACGCTAGCTCTTTTATTGCCTCGTTCACTGCCCTGCCTTGTTGTCTAAACTCTTCATTTTGTTTTATCTGAGTTTCAACAAAACTTTCCAATAAAGACTCGAGTTTAGATTTCTGTACCTGAGGATACCCCGGTGCGGGTTTCCTATTACCTTGGCCTTCTTGGAATTCGTGGTTCAGCGTGTTGCTGTAGTTGTCGTAGGAGAGGTAAGGGATGTTCTTCCTTTGGTTGTAGGGATTTGGGGGAGCATAATTGGGCAACTTCGGGTTTGTGTCGTAGAAGTTGTGACAAGAGTTCACTTGTTCACCCGAAGCGCCGGATCCATGAGCAACACCACGTGGGCATTCCATTATGTCATGTCCCTGCATTCCACAAATCTCACAAACAAGGTTAGTAGCACCTATTGCACGCACATTAGCCCGTTCAAGCTGATCAAAACGTTTATTCAGTGAGTCTATTTTTGACATTATAAGACCAGTGCTATTTATTTCAAACTTACCCCCCGAAATCTTGTTCGGGTTATTACCTCTTTCTGAACCCCATTGGTGGTAGTTGGTGGCCACGTTTTCAATGATGTTGAATGCCTCAGTCAGAGGCCTATTCATAAATGCTCCACCAGCTGCAGAATCAAGTGACACCTTCGAAGAGTAATCCAATCCGTTGTAGAAGGTGTGCACTAATAACCACCTCTCGAGTCCATGGTGTGGGCAAGACTCCAGCAGTCCCTTGTAGCGATCCCAAGCTTCTGATAAGCATTCTCAGTCTTTTTGGAAGAAGCCGGTGATCTGGGTTCGTATATAGGCCGTCTTGGATGGAGGAAAGAATTTCTCCAAGAACGCCTGCTCCAGCTGGTCCCAAGTCGACAAGGTATTAGCGGGTATTTGCTTTAGCCAAGCTTTCGCCTTTCCAGTAAGAGAGGAGGGGAACAACCTCAAGCGAATAGCATCCATCGGGGCGCCATGAATTCTAACTGCGCCGGTGAACTCCAAGAATGTCTCCACGTGGTCAGTCGGGTCCTCCGAGGGCAGTCCTCCGAATTGATGTTGCCTAATCATGTTGATTAGCATAGGAGGTATAGTGTAATTCTCTGCCTCGATCTCTGGCCTAGCAATCCCAGTTCGCAAACCCCTCGCATTTGGGGCTGCGTAGTCCTTCAATGGCTTCGTATCTGGTTGATTCGCCATTAGTGGAATGGGGATCAACCTTTCTCCCTCTCTTTGTAGTCTCCTACGTCTGTGAAAGGTCCTCTCGATTTCGGGGTCAACCTCACTAAGGCTTCCAAGACTTAGGGATCTTTGCATAAAAAACACAATGAGATAGATACTCTAGAAGGAAAAGAAGAATTTTTTTTAATATAAAAATTAAATAAATAAAAAGAAAAGGTCCAGAAAAATCAATTAAAAAATTAAATTGAGATTCGAGTTAGCACAGTGATAGTGATTTTACATCATGTTTCCTGTACACTTTTGCATGCATTTTTCATATAGATTAGGCATTCTTTATTTGATTTTAGTTAGTTTTTCCCTTGGAACGGGTGAAGCGGTTTCTTGGTGTTGTTTTGCAGGAATTTAAGGAAAAATGTTCAGAATTAGCCTTGATGGAGCTTGGATGAAATAGAGCTTGAAAAGTAAAGAAAATGAGCCAGGCAGAGCCCATCACGGCCTGGCCGTGATGACCATCACGACCATGATCAAGAAAACCGAGAAGATTGAAGGCAAAAGTCAGAAGCTGTCACGACCTAGCCGTGATAACCATCACGGCCGTGACAGGCCAAGCAGAACCGATCACGGCCTAGCCGTGATGAGGCTCACGGCCGTGATGCTCCAAATTGGAAAGCGCGCCCACTCCAGAACACGTCACAGCCAGGCCGTGATGGCCATCACGGCCGTGACGCGTGGTCTCTCTATAAATAGAGCCCAGAACAGACAGAAAGTGGGATCCAGAGGTCTCTGACACAGACTCTCACACTGACTTCTAACCTAAAGGATACTTGGAGGCTGCGAAGAGGGTTCCAACCCTATAAGGGAGCTGCTGAGAGGGGCTGCTGTGACGACGGTGGAAAGCTCCCATGGAGTTTCTTCTCTCCTCTTCTCCTATTTTTCTGGTTTGGCTTTCTCTATAATTATGAGTAGCTAATCCCCGTTTGTTGGGATTAGATGTAACTAAACTAAACTTCATGTATTTGCCTTGACTGATTAATCTATGTTTATGTTTCTCTATTAGTGATTGATTTCCTTCGCTTAATGCCTGTTGTGACTAGCACCCCCATGACTTGATTGGTGTTTTGGTATGCAATTGGAAAATTCGTATTAAAACCAGAACTGGAATTAATCACCTAGTAACCCTTGCATCTAGGAATGGAGTTTGGTTTACTAGTAATCACGTAATCCCTAATCTTAATGCAATTTCATTAATCTAGGCCACCTAAGGAATTAGGGTCTATTAGTGGATTTAGGCTCTTGTCATCTGAGGAATCAGGGCTTGAGTAATCAAGTGGATTGATTTTAATATTTGAAGCATGAATGGGAGGTATCTAGTCCTGGTAGTACATGAGGCAGAGGTTTGGTGAAGTTTAATCCCAACATACTCTTTTCGCACTCCAAGCATTCGGTAAAAATACAAAAGATTTTATTCCTTTTGTTTTGTTTATTTTGAATTCTCATCATAGTCTAGATAGTTGCTGAATTTGTGAATTGGTAATTGACATCCAATCCTCGTGGGAACGATATCAGTCTCACCACCGTATTACTTGCACGACTGGGTATACTTGCCCAGATTCGTCAACACACAGTCCCCGGCAACGGCGCCAAAAACTTGATGTCGTGCGAGTGCACGTGCGATCCGACAAGTGTACCGGATTGTCGCCAAGTAATAAAAGATATCGATCCCTCAGAGACCGTGATCTCGAATCGCAACTAATTGTTAAATGATAAAACTGGATTTTAGAAAAGGTTTTGATTTTTTGAAATAGGAGATAAAATGCATCAAGTAAAACAGAAAGTAAACAATTTATGGTTTTTCAGATCTAAATGGATTCCTAGGAATTTGGGTTACCAACAAGATCGTTTATGTTACTAAATTGATTAACCCTTGTTAATTATCGAAAATGCCTTGAAAGCGAATTTATCCTCAAATAGTTTAAGCTCCCTCTTGGGTTACAAAAACCGTGCCCAATTAAACCAACCCCTACTCTCGTGGTAGTCGAATTCAGATTGGACCCTTTACGCTTTGTGACAATTCGTTGATCCTCGAAGGACGGCTTCTAACTCTCGTGATTTTAGTCCTAAGTCTGACTCTATAGATCCGACACCTAAGTTCACCGCTAGGTTCCTCCTTAGAATGTCTACGACACGCAAATAAGTGCGCACCAGATTTACGAGTAATTAAAACACTAGAAATCAGATCTAAGAAAAATCGCAATTAACAAAGATATTACATCAATTCATTACATAAACAGACCTTGGGCATAGCCCCAATCCCTAGAATTAAATTACTACTCCAGCCTTGTCATGGTGATGACAAGCTTGGTTGATAACAACATGAAAATAAAAATCAGAAAAGAGAGGAGGAAGAAGAAGAGAGATCCTAAATCTATGCCTAAGAGTAGCAGCCAAAAAGTCCTCCAAAAAGGTCCTCTAAGCCTCTGACTTGATGCCATATTTATAGATTTGGGAAGTTTGAATCCCAATCTAACTCAAATTAGATCTAAATCAGTTGCTTCTGATCCAAGTAACGCGCGTCACGGCCGTGACGGCCATCACGGCCAGGCCGTGACGGCTTCTGCCTTGGGTGCTTCTTCAGTAATGGGTCTGTCACGGCCGTGATGGTCATCACGGCTAGGCCGTGACAGATTCTGACTTGTGGGTGTCTGGCTCAGCTAATAGGTCACGACCGTGATGGTCATCACAGGCAGGCCGTGACCGGTTCTGACTTCAGTCTTCTTTCTTTTCTAGTTTTGCTCGATCATGACCGTGATGGGCTCTGTTTGGCTCATTTTCTTCACTTTTCAAGCTCCATCTTCATCCGAGCTCCATCATGGTTGATCCTCAGTATTTTACCCTTGATTTCTGCAAAACAACACCACAAAAACCACCTTACCGGTTCCAAGATAAAAACTAACAAAAATCAAATTAAATATGCCTAAACTTCATGAAAATTCATGCAAAATGATAAACAAAGATGAGGTGAAATCACATTCATCAAATCATCCCAAGCTTAAAACTTTGCTTGTCCTCAAGCAATCACTAGGGTCAGAAGATATAAATAATCAAAGCATGGATAGTGAACCAAGAACCCGAGAAACTAATCTAAGTGACAGGCATATTCAAATAAATCTCCAAGTGATAATTGAAGACATTCATCAGATAATTCAACTACATTCACCAGAACACTAATAAGCTACAATACTATACGATATCAACAATATAAATGTCTCAAAAATATGTCAATTTTACCGCAAGAGTAACTGAAGCTTCGAAAGCCAAAAGTGCAAAGAGAAAAAAATGAAAGGATAATCAAACACGTATAGACAGAAACCCATCCGTACCTACCTTAAAACCACCAACTACTTTGTCATATCTCATTAATGCTTGGGTTACCGTGTAAGGAACCATCATAAAATTGTTAAATAAAAAAATAGAACCAAATAAGTAATTAAAAAATGATTTACTCTTCCCAAAACCCAGTTTACATGACAAGTAAGCCAAACTTCAACCATTCAATCATATTAAAATTATGATTAATTAATAATTCTTTTAAGAGAAATAGTCAAAAAGATGTAAGCATATTTCAACTTGGCAAACAATGAAAGAGATAGTCCAAATTATGTTACCTGACTTTTTCAACGAGGTCCTAAATGTCGTAACAGCCCCCTACATCAAATGTGCAGATATATTTTTTTGGATTTTTCTAACAATATTGTATATGTTAAAAAATCATAAAATAAAAATATTATATTAAAAAAAATAATTTTTAAGTTTTTAAGAAATTGAATATACAATTTTTAATATAAAATTTATATTTTTTTTTTAACATGAATAAAGTTGCACAAGTTAGAAAATAGATATTTTAATGACAAATTTTTAAGATCATAAATTATATTTAAATTCCAAGTTTGGGATATCATACGGTGTCTTTTTGGTTTCTTTTTATATATTTTTGATATATGTGTAAATAAAGAATATGAAAAAGTAAGTAAAAAATAAAAATAAATATATACAATATCGTATATGATATTTAAAATTAGATATTTAAATTTCATAACTCTTTTAAGAAATACTATGCCCGGAGAAATGTCAAACTATTATACACGAACCATAATTATGTCCGAGTGCAAAGAAAGAAAGAAAAAATGCATACACATTAATTATGTAATGTTAGCAAAAGAATATTACTATTTATCGATCTCTAACCCAGAAGAAACGCAACAAAGAAAGAAACCCAGAATATTACTGGCTCACTCTTACTTTAAAAGTAACACAGCCAATGGTCTTTGAAAAAAAAAATATAAAATAAAAAAACACGGCCTATAGTTATAAAATTTTATAAGAGAAACTCAGAGACACAATCCTTACGTGACATGCTGGCAACACATCAGAATTTAAAACATTTATTTTAAAATAAAATAAAAATCTCATTTCCCTTAGTTACCTTTTTTCGATGACTCATTTCTCGTCTCATATTCTTTCCTCCAAAACCCAGAAAGCAAAATTGGACGGTGGTGCAGATCTTTCATGCTTGCGCGTTAATTGGTGCAGATTTCTATCTCACCCTCTTGCTTTTGTTACCTAATTTCCATTTCAAAAACATTTTTATGGTTAAGAAATGTACTGACCGAAGATATAAGGTCGATGATTATCAATACGACCGAGCTCATTCTTGTAAGTGGGTCGTGACCCGAACTCACATAAAGCCGAAGACCTATTAATACACTTGACACCCGAGGATAACTACTCGGGCCTATTCCACTGCAGGCCACGAATGAAGATATCTCGGCCCCGAGCTATCCAGTCACAACTGACTAGGCCGAATATCTCGCTGGTCCAAATATTTCTCCGTATAACTCGGAGCCTTATCCTTATCATTGTCTAACTGCAATAACAATCCGATCCTAACAAATAGGATCTCAGTAACAGTCCTACCCAAACGGTTGCACTGAAAACATCTCTATAAATAGGGGGTCCAACCCCCTCACTTAGAACTACGTTTGCTTTGATTCCCATTTGGATACGTAGGAGCAGAATTCACATTCTGCCAAGCTAACTCCAAAACAAACCCACTAAACTTTCTTCGGCCGAGTATCTCTCATCTGAGATATTTGGACGGAACATTTGGCGCCGTCTGTGGGAATCGAAGCAAAACTTTCCCATACTACAAACCATGGTGAGAACAAGGAGCGGGAACTGCAGGAGAGAGGAGCCATAGAATGCTAACAACGGAGATAATGGGGAACGGTCCATAAACCCGGCTATGACAACCGACAACCCCATTATCCAAGAACTCCTTGCACAGATTGCCATGCGGAGGAGGGAGAATGAGGAGATTCGGCGGCAGAACAGCCGTCGCGAACAAGGACAGAGCAGAGAAAGATCCGCCTCTTCTCCTCCTGAGAGAGAGCGTCGGACAGCTGAGAATGAAGGATCCAGGAACACGCGCAGAGAAGGAGGCCCACAACTCCGGGCTTCTCATCATATGGACCGAGCAGACGAGGAGGAGTTTCCTAGGCAGGCCCCTGAACTTTCACTTCAGGCAAATAGGCCTAATGAATGGACCGGCGTGCGGAGGCCGAGACATCCCTTCACAAACGCTATCATGGAGGTTCCCCTACCAGCCAACTACAAACCAATAAGCATTGACAGATATGATGGCACCTCGGACCCGGAGCGTCACTTAGACGCTTTCACTACTCAGATGTACCTCTTTACCGACGATGATGCTGTCATGTGTAAAGTCTTTCCAACTACTCTGAAGGATGCTGCGTTGACATGGTACACCCAGCTACCGCCAGCGTCACTTGACTCCTTTGACACATTCATGACTAAGTTCAATGCTCAGTTTGCCACGAGCCGAGCTCATCAAAAAACCTCGACCTCGTTGGTAAACTTCAAGCAAGAAAGGAATGAGTCTCTGCGGGATTTCATGGCCAGATTCAGCAAGGAAACGGTCCTAATCCGGAATCTCAATGCCGATGTTGCACTACACACTATCTTGACCGGGTTACGGCCTGGCCCTTTCGCCAGACACTTAGCTCGGAAGCCACCAACCAGTATGGATGAGTTGAGGAGAAAAGCTGCGGGATTCATTAATATGGAGGAGATTGAGGAGTCTAAGAAAAGGGAGAGACCTGATGATGCTGACAGGCGAGAAGGGAGAGAGAAGAGGAGGGCTGGAGGTGATAAGCCAAAATTCAAAGGCTCATCCGAGCATTTGCATAGGGGACCGAAGTATGAGCACTATACTCCCCTCAACACAAACCGAGCTCGGGTGTTTGAGGAAGCATACAACGCGGAACTTTTGCAGCTCCCCAACCGTGGCCATACGCCCCAGAATGCTGACCGACAGAAACATTGTCGGTACCATCGTAATTACGGGCATACCACCAAAGAGTGCTGGGTCTTGCGAGATAAGATTGAAGAGTTGGTGCAAGCTGGCCATCTCAATAATTTTGTTCGGAGAAACCACAACAATGGTGAGGGGCGTGGCAGAAGCAGAAGGAGAGGAGGTGACCAAAGCCCGAGAAGGGGTGGCGGTCGACAAAATAATGAAAGAACAGAAACCAGAGAGGGCCAGAATGAAAGGCGAGAGGAGGATAATGTGGTCCGAGGTGTGATAAACACTATCTCAGGTGGATTTGCAGGGGGAGGCACAACAAGTTCAGCTCGGAGAAAGCACCTGTGGGCTATTCGGGCTGTCAACTCGGTATCCGGCAAACCCCCGAGGGTTTCCCCACCTATCATCTTTTCTGACGAAGACTTCGTGGGGGTGGATCCTAATCAAGATGACCCTATGGTAATCACAGTGCAGTTGGCTAATTTCTTGGTCAAAAGAACCCTTGTCGACCAGGGGAGCTCGGCGGATATCTTATATTATTCAACGTTTCAGAAGCTCGGGATCCCAGAGAAATCCATTCAGCCATACGACAGTAAGCTCGTCGGCTTCGCAGGGGAACAAGTGGATACACGAGGATACATTGACCTCCTGACTACTTTTGGGGATGGCAAAGCATCCAAGACTATCATGGTCAGGTACGTGTTGGTTAACGCAGTAACATCGTACAATGTCCTGATCGGAAGACCATCTTTGAACGAGTTAGGAGCTGTGGTCTCTACTCCCCACCTCACAATGAAATTCCCTTCCAACATGGGAGATATAGTTGCTGTCCGGGCTGATCAGAAAATGGCCAGACAGTGCTATGCTGATAGTTTGCGTGTAAGCAAACTCAAGCCTACACCTGCAGAAACATTGGACAGGGGAAAGGACAAGTCTGTAAATTCTGTTAACTCTGTTGAACTGGACCCAAGGATGGACATGCAGGAACAACGACCACAACCCATTGAGGAGTTGGAAAAGATCCAGCTCGGTTCACGGCCCGATCAGTGTACCAAACTCGGCGGTCAACTTGAGCCCAATCTGAAAGAGAAAATAAAGGAAGTGCTTCACAGCAACGCTGACTTATTCGCCTGGACCACGTCAGATATGCCGGGAATTGATCTCGACTTCTTGTGCCACAAACTGGCAATTTGTCCCGAGGCGAAACCAGTGGCCCAAAGGAAAAGGAGACTTGGTGAGGAGAGGAGAAAGGTTGTGGAAGAGGAAACAGCGAAGTTGGCCCATGCCAACTTTATTCGAGAAGTAGAGTACACTACCTGGCTGGTCAACGTTGTTCTGGTCAAGAAAGCAAATGGCAAGTGGCGCATGTGCACCGATTACACGGATTTGAATAAAGCTTGCCCAAAGGATTCATATCCTTTGCCGAGTATTGATAGACTTGTGGATGGAGCCTCCGGATACAGAATTTTGAGTTTCTTGGATGCATACTCGGGGTACAATCAGATCCGAATGTATCCCCCAGATGAGGAGAAAACAGCTTTCATAACTGAAGGCTCGAATTACTGTTACCGAGTAATGCCATTTGGACTGAAAAATGCTGGAGCTACATACCAAAGGCTCATGGACAGGGTATTCGAAAAACAAATCGGAAGGATTATGAAGGTTTATGTGGATGATATGGTCGTAAAATCCGATGACCCCAACAACCACCCAAAAGATCTGGAGGAAATTTTTCAGCAGCTGAGAAAGTATAATATGAGGTTAAATCCGGAGAAGTGTGTTTTCGGTGTCCAGGGTGAAAAATTCCTCGGCTTCATGTTGACATACCGGGGAATCGAGTCCAATCCTGATAAATGTCGGGCTGTGATTGAGATGCGAAGCCCACAAAATATTAAAGAAGTGCAAAGACTTGCAGGACGGCTGGCATCATTATCTCGGTTCCTACCCAAATCTGCAGAGAAAGCTCGGTCTTTCTTTAGATTACTGAAGAGGCCTCAAACCTTCACATGGACCAAGGAATGCGAGAAGGCCTTCGTCGATTTCAAGGCCTTTTTGTCTTCACCACCGATATTAAATCGACCCATCTCTGGGAAAGAGTTGTACTTATACCTATCAGCCACCAAGCATGCCATCAGTGCGGTCATTGTACAGGAAGTAGAGAAAGTTATAAAGCCGGTGTACTTCATTAGCAGGGTTCTTCATGATGCCGAAACCCGGTATCAAGTCATAGAAAAGCTGGTTTTGGCCCTGGTAACTGCAGCTAGGCGATTGCGTCCGTATTTCCAAAGTCACCAGGTGATTGTCAAAACCGATCACCCGATTAAATAGATTCTCAAAAAGCCCGAGTTGGCAGGACGTATGATTGCTTGGTCGGTAGAGTTATCCGAGTTCGACCTGAAATACGAGTTAAGAGGCCCTCTGAAAGCTCAATGTCTCTCTGACTTCGTAGCCGAGCTCAATCTGCAGCCGATAATCGAGGATATATGGTGGAATTTGTATGTGGATGGATCCTCGAATGTCAGGGGCAGTGGAGCTGGGGTGATTCTGGAAGGCCCGGGAGATCTGATCCTGGAACAGTCACTAAAGTTTGAGTTCAAAACCTCAAACAACCAAGCCGAATATGAAGTTTTGATAGCAGGATTAATGTTGGCAAAGGAAATGGGGGCGAAGGCTGTTAGATGCCGGAGTGATTCACAGCTAGTCACAGGGCAAATATCTGGAGGGTATCAAACGAAAGAGCCTCAGCTCACCAAGTATTTATGCAAGGTCAACCAATTAATCTCCAACTTCGAGAAATTTGCTATTGAGCACATTCCCCGAGAAGAAAACACTCGGGCCGATCTGCTGTCCAAATTAGCCAGTACAAAGAAGCCGGGCCACCATAGAACAGTTATTCAAGAAACCATAAATGAACCGAGTGTCACGTTTGGGGAGGTGATGGCCAACGAGCCGGTTGACCGAGAATGGATGACACCCATTTGGGAGTATTTATCCTCAGAAACTCTGCCCCCAGATCATGTCGAGGCCAGGAAGATCAGGCTCAGAGCAAGTCACTTTGCTATTATTTTCGGAGAATTGTTTAAACGGGGTTTCTCGGTACCGTTGCTAAAATGTTTGACGAAGGCACAATCAAAATACGTCATGGAAGAGGTTCACAGAGGAATCTGTGGTTTTCATTGCGAGGGCAGATCAATGGCCTCCAAGGTAGTCCGAGCAGGGTACTATTGGCCTACCATCCGAGCAGATTGCATTGAGTGGACGAAGCAATGTGATGAGTGCCAAAGATTTTCCAATGTAAGTCGTACCCCTCCCGAAGGACTTCACACATTAAACTCGCCTTGGCCTTTTGCTATGTGGGGAATGGATATACTGGGGCCATTCCCTGTGGCCAAAGGTCAAGTCAAATTCCTCCTTGTAGCAGTGGACTACTTTACAAAATGGATTGAAGCAGAGCCTTTGGCGAAAATTACCGTCGAGAAGGTACAAAAGTTCGTGTGGAAAAGCCTCATCTGTAGGCACGGAATTCCCTTTGCAATCGTCACAGACAACGGAAGACAGTTTATAGATAAGACATTGCAAGAATTCTACGCCAACCTCGGCGTTAAACACCACGTTACGTCGGTTGAACATCCTCAGACCAATGGGCAAGCCGAGGCAGCCAACAAGGTCATTCTCGGAGAATTGAAGAAGAGAGTGGGAAAATCCAAAGGAGCTTGGGCAGAAGAATTGCCCAGTATCCTCTGGGCCTACCACTGCACGCCTCAATCCACCACTCAAGAAACACCCTTCAGGCTGACATATGGAACAGACGCCATGATCCCAGTGGAGGTTGGTGAGCTGTCTTTCCGACGTATGCGACATGAACCGAATGATAATGAAAGCAATTTAAGGGTCGAACTTGACTTGGTAGAGGAAATCAGGGAGGAGGCCAAAATCAGAGAAGAAGCTTGCAAACAGAGAGCAACTAGGAGGTATAATTCAAGAGTGAAGCCGAGGAGTTTCCTGCGTGGAGACTTGGTGCTGAGAATAAAAGGAGAAGCAAGGAAGGATCACACGGAAGGCAAGTTGGCAGCAAACTGGGGAGGGCCATTCCGGGTAGTAGAAAACTTGGGAAACGGAGCATATATGTTAGAAGAGTTGTCCGGAAAGCCTATCTCGAGGACTTGGAATGCTTCGCATTTAAAATTTTATTATAGTTGATGTATATAGTCAGGTGATGTACTCTTTTTCCTACCTCGGTATTTTGTCCCGAAAAGGGTTTTGACCGAGAAGGTTTTAACGAGGCACACCGTAGACTTCCTTTTTATCCAATAACAGAATTTATTATGAACATTGTTTTCTTAATTTGCCGATGTATGTGTTTCGCGAACATTAAATTGTTGAAGGCCAAGTTTGGGCCTGAAGACCGAGTTCGAGCCAATTAAATTGTGCCAAGTTTGAGCCTGAAGGCCGAGTACGAGCCATTAAATTGTTTAAGGCCAAGTTTGAGCCTAAAGGCCGAGTTCGAGCCAATTAAATTGTTAAGGCCAAGTTTGAGCCTGAAGGCCGAGTACGAGCCATTAAATTATTTAAGGTCAAGTTTGAGCCTAAAGGCCGAGTACGAGCCGATTAAATTATTTGAGGCCAAGTTTGAGCCTAAAGGCCGAGTACGAGCCATTAAATTATTTAAGGTCAAGTTTGAGCCTAGAGGCCGAGTACGAGCCACTAAATTACTAAAGGCCGAGTTCGAGCCATTTAAATCGTAAAGGTCAAGTTTGAGCCTAAAGGCCGAGTTCGAGCCATCGAAGTTATTAAAGGCCAAGTTTGAGCCTGAAGGCCGAGTACGAGCCACTAAATTACTCAAGGCCGAGTTCGAGCCATCGAAGTTATTAAAGGCCAAGTTTGAGCCTGAAGGCCGAGTACGAGCCATCGAAATTACTAAAGGCCGAGTACGAGCCGTTTAAATTATTTAAGACCAAGTTTGAGCCTAAAGGCCGAGTTCGAGCCATTTAAATTGTTAAGGCCGAGTTCGAGCCTAAAGGCCGAGTTCGAGCCATTTAAATCGTAAAGGCCAAGTTTGAGCCTAAAGGCCGAGTTCGAGCCGTCAAAGTTATTAAAGGCCAAGTTTGAGCCTAAAGACCGAGTTCGAGCCATCGAAGTTATTAAAGGCCAAGTTTGAGCCTGAAGGCCGAGTACGAGCCACTAAATTACTAAAGGCCGAGTTCGAGCCATCGAAGTTATTAAAGGCCAAGTTTGAGCCTGAAGGCCGAGTACGAGCCATTGAAATTACTAAAGGCCGAGTACGAGCCGTTTAAATTATTTAAGGCCAAGTTTGAGCCTAAAGGCCGAGTTCGAGCCGTTTAAATTGTTAAGTCCGAGTTCGAGCCTAAAGGCCGAGTTCGAGCCATTTAAATCGTAAAGGCCAAGTTTGAGCCTAAAGGCCGAGTTCGAGCCGTCAAAGTTATTAAAGACCAAGTTTGAGCCTAAAGGCCAAGTTTGAGCCTAAAGGCCGAGTTCGAGCCATCAAAGTTATTAAAGGCCAAGTTTGAGCCTGAAGGCCGAGTTCGAGCCATTGAAATTACGAAAAGCCGAGTTCAAGTTATTAAATTATTAAGGCCGAGTTTGAGCCTTGAAAATACTGGGAAAAATCGAATACAAGCATCAATTGAATCCAAAGTATAAGCTCGGTTTAATACTTGTCAGCTCTTTCGCTTGTTTAAGCTCAGAGCTCGGGGGCTTGTGTATTGACCGAAGATATAAGGCCGAGGATTGTCAATACGACCGAGCTCATTCTTGTAAGTGGGCCGTGACCCGAACTCACATAAAGCCGAAGACCTATTAATACACTTGACACCCGATGATAACCACTCGGGCCTATTCCACTGCAGGCCACGAATGAAGATATCTCGGCCCCGAGCTATCCAAATCAAATCGACCGGGACCGAATATCTCGCTGGTCCAAATATCTCTCCGTATAACTCGGAGCCTTATCCTTATCATTGTCTAACTGCAATAACAATCTGGTCCTAACAAATAGGATCTCAGTAACAGTCCTACCCAAACGGTTGCACTGAAAACATCTCTATAAATAGGAGTCCAACCCCCTCACTTAGAACTACGTTTGCTTTGATTCCCATTTGGATACGTAGGAGTAGAATTCATATTCTGTCTAGCTAACTCCAAAACAAACCCACTGAACTTTCTTCGGCCGAGTATCTCTCATTTGAGATATTTGGACGGAACAATAAATAAAATTAAAGCATACAAAAATGAGAGAAAAATTCCAGATCTGGAGCTTGATGGATTAAGCTTTTCGAATACTGGGTAAAGGGTTAACCAGAAAAATTGAAAAAATCCATTGAAACATCCAGATCTAAAGTGTAATAGGTAAACCAGAAAATTCCTTTCCAGATCCAGAAAAACTCCATTACCAGTGACACAAAGATGAGGGAGGATAGCCAAATTGCTTTTCATTTGGTTAAAGTGAAAAAGTTGTTTGAGAGAGAGATGATTCTTTCTTTCTCTATTGTGATCACTTGTATTTTATTTTATTCAATAGGTGTTTCCTTGGTTATGTATTAATGGTCGACTGGTCATTTTGGAGAGAGAGACGTGGTTCCTCTGTTTAATCACCTATTGCTGCTAGTGGCTGAATGTGATCAAGAGTGGTGACAAGAAAATGAGAAAAAAATGGTAAGAATTGGTTGGAAGGTGATTGTTAGAAGAAACTGAAGAAAAAAAGTTTCACTCTGCAACTGATGAAGAGGAAACGATGATTTGAAGGGTAGAGAGAGATGAGAGAGGGAGGTGGTAAGGTAGAACAGGGAAGATGAGTTTTAACTTTGTCTTAAAATTATTTTTATTTTAAAATAAATGTGTTAAATTTTAATATGTTGTCAGCTCATTGGTTGTAAGTTGTTACCAAGGATGACATGTTGAGTTTGTGTGTCCCCAACAGCTTCTCATTTTATAAAATAAAAAAGGTTTAAGTAACTAGTGTTCCAATGTTTATATTGGTTAAGGAATCCATAAAAAATTTATATTAAAAAATTAAGTGTTATATTTTTGGAAATGATAAATACATCATTTTTTATATATATATATTTTTTATTCCTTAAACAATATCCTAAGAACATTTGTTAACATTGACTAATAAAAAAATATAAAAAGAGTGTGAGAATTTATTACCGATAAATAAATCGTTAGTGTTGGGATAAAAATGTGAGGAGTGCTATTTTAATGTATTTTTTTTATTGATTGAAATTTATATAAATCCAATTAATTTATATAGGCTATACTTAAATTTTATAGGATCCACATAAATTTTAATAAATAAAAAAAATATATTAAAAATATATTACTAGTATTTCTCACGTAACATTAGTGCTACAGGCCCTCACAACACGCAGAGGCACGTGGTGGTGGTAGACAGAACTGGCTAGATTAACGTCCCCATCGTTCTAACTAAACGCCAAAAACTGTCAATTGTCACTTTATTCACCCAACAAGAAAAAACGAATAAAAGGAAAATACATAAACAAGAAATCACTCATTTTACCCTATCCAAATATTATAACAAATAATGTTAATTTAGTCTAGTTTACCAAAAAAAATATATGTTAATTATAACAAATGAAATTAACATCTTCCTTACTTCATGTATAAATAATGATAATACCATTGATTAGCAGAGATTTTATTAAGGTATTAAATTTATTTATTTATTCATAATCAAATAACTAAATTAATTCTAACCTGTTACAAAAAAAATTAATTCTAAACTTTCACTTTACACAATTGAAGATTATTAACTCCCAATTATATTTTTGAATTTAATTGGTATATATAATTAATAGAATTTTTTTTACAATATTAATCAATCATAAATAATTACATCTTTAATTCTTATCATAATTAACTTAAAAATTATACTTATAATTACTTAGAGAGTCTCCAATGATATGATCCATTCGAGTTACTTAACTTCGTTTTAATGAGTCCTATCATGCTACTTTATCATTTTTTACTTTATATTATTTTAAGCAGCTCTGCATTCCAATGATGTAACATTTTAAAAATTACTAAATGAGTCCCACAAGATATCTCACATCTCTAATTACATTTATTTTTGTTCGAATTTAAAATATTAATTTATTTGTGATTGACTATTAAATATTATATGTTGTAATTTTTTTATTTTTTTTTTTGGCTTGCAGTCCCGATAAGCATAAAAATAAGTAAATATTGTGTTTCTCTCTATTTTTTAATGGTGGTCCTTATATAAGAATTAGTTGCTTCTTTAAGCAACTGTCCTTATATGGGACATTTATGTTAGATTGGTGCTCTAATGATGTAACTCACTTAAAACTTGTCATTAACTTTAAGAACTTCTTAAACAACTCCTGTGAATTGCTCTTGTTATTTGTAAATAATTGATAATATGAAAAAAATGTTAAATTTTAATGTGTATAATATGTGGATTTGCATTAATTGGTTATTAAATTATAATTAAATTATTAATATATCAGTTATAAAATTAATTTTTAATTACGTAACCAATTGGTGAAATTGTTGTTGGGTATTTACTAAAGAGTGACCCTATGATGGGATGGGTCATTCTAATATTAACCCGTTGAGAGGTCCCTACTCTGTGCTGGTAGGTTATAAGAATAGCCTCCCCATTAGGCATTCTAATGACGTAAACACGTAATCGAACCAACTGAGAAAGAGAGGAGTAACCCTCTCACCTTCTCTAACATTCTGATCCACTATTCATCTCCCTCTCACCCTCTGATCTGCTGTGATGGATTCTGCGAATCTCCAAGGTATGAAATTCTTCTCTTTCCTTTGATTAACATGAATCACATGCTATGATTTGTATCTGTATGGTGTTTAGAATTATAGGTTTTCCTTCAATTGGTATCAGAGCCAATGATAGATACATGTTATAGCTATTCTGAAAATTATATGAATCCTAATTTATGTTTTTCAATCAAGATGCAAAATCTTTTTTGGGATTTTCATATCATGTTATATTAATATTGTAAAAAATTTTGCTTGCCCAGAATTTTTTTTTCCTTCAGCAACTTTCGTTTTTCATGCCTTGTTCTTCAAAATTCGAAACTATGATTCTGGCCAATGATTTCGAAAATTGTTTGAGGGTTTTTCTTCCCACATGTTATTCGAGTAACATACTCGAAAATCGTTGGATTTCATGAAATAAAACGTGAGAAATCGATGCCTTTTCGTTTCCCTTTTGCGTGAAACTGGTTCGATTGCCCCGCGAGTTTTGCTCGCCTCGCGATTCTGGGCATCAGCATCTGTGGAATTCCAGATTCGCCTCGCGAGATTATTCTCGCCTCGCGACCCCAAAGGCTGACTGTTCTAGGAAAATGAAAGGTCTCTGGGTCGCCCCGCGACTACGCTTCTCGCCTCGCGACCCCGAAGGCTGACTGTTCTGGGAAAATGAAAGGTTTCTGGGTCGCCTCGCGAACACTTTACTCGCCTCGCGAGTACCCGCGAGAAGACCAAACGTTGCTGACTTTTCACAAGATTCGCCTCGCGAGATACCTCTCGCCTCGCGAATATTTTATATGGTTAAAACCGAAAAAAAATATTGTATTTTTAATACTGTACTCTAAGGTTTTGATCTAAAATTTTGTGATTGTTCTCTACTTTTTTGTGACACTTTGATATGTTATACTCTCCTTGATCATGTGTCATATAGATGGAATTAATTTTAGAGCCTTATGTGAATTAAGTTGTGTGTTCTATGCTGCATTTGTTATACAATTTAATTATTCTAATGTATAATTGTAGCATGACTATTGATATTTTGTATAGTTATGAACTCACCTATCGTGGGTATAATTATACAAAATTTGTGTTGTTAAATAATTGATTATTCTAATGTGTTATATTTGTATTATATTAATAATAATTATACCCTATCGGTGTACTATTATTAATGTAATTCGTTATTATACATCGTACTGTTGTCTTAAGCTTATGTCAATTATGGTTTTCAAGTACCCTATCGGTATTAGAAATTTTGGTGATGTAAGTTTTGTACATTGTATTATTCTTCTTATTATATTTCTTGTTTATTATGATTCGGGACCCTTAGGCGGAATTATAATGAATAAGAAATTTGTATTATGGGCAAGATCGACTGAACATATATATGGAATCATATTACCCTTCAATTCTTAATGATTCCTTATTCTCTGTTTATGTCAGCCTCCTTCCCAAATTCTGTCAAAACTCTAAATGGGACAAACTATGAGGACTGGAAAGAGTCTCTAGATCTCTACTTAACCATTGCTGACTTGGATCTGGCCTTGAGGGAAGACAAGCCAGCTGCTCTCACAAATGAGTCTACTGCAGCACAGAGGATTGCTTATGAGAAATGGGAATACTCTAATAGAGTGTGCCTGAAAGTGATGAAGTATACTATGGAAAAATCCATCAGGCAGAGTATCTTAGAGACCGATAATGCTAAAGAATATCAGAAAGCTGTTGGGGAGAAATTTATGACTTTTGAGAAGGCTCTAACATGCTTTGAATCCAATGTCATTGACGTTCCTCCAAATACTTGGTGGTTAGATTCAGGTGCAACCATTCATGTTGTGAATTCCTTGTAGAGGTTCACAAGCCTGAGGAAACCAAGTGATACTGAGTCTAAAATTATTATGGGAGATGGAGCTGGAGTTTCTGTTATTGACATTGGAATTGTTTCTTTACTTTTGCCTTCTGGACATAATTTGCTTTTAAGAGATGTTGTGTATGCACCTTCTATGAGAAGGAACTTGATTTACTTTACGCTTTGGATAAATGTGGTTACACCTTTAAGTTTGGTAGTGGAAAATTGATTGTTTATTCGGATTCTATTTCCGTTGGTTCAGGAGTTTTACGTGATGGCCTTTATATGTTAGATCTACATGACATGTCCAGTCAATTCTCTTCGTTGGAAACAAACGCAGTAGGATTAATGAACATTCTTCTATGTTATGGCATCGACGTTTGGGGCATATTTCTAGGCCCCGTATTGAGAGGCTAGTCAAGGAAGGTATTCTCCATGATCTAGACTTCTCCGATTTTGATACATGTGTTGATTGCATCAAGGGCAAATTTACTTGCCAAGGTTAGGAATAAAGCGGCAAATAGGTGTGATGATGTGCTACGGTTGATTCACACCGACTGTGTGGACCTATTACACCCACTGCCATGGGTGGATATGGGTATTTCATTACCTTTATAGATGATTTCTCGAGATATGGATGGATAGATCTTCTTCAAGAAAAGTCTAGTTCCCTAGATGCTTTCAAATCCTTTAAGGTCAGCTTTGTTGAGTTGAAAACAGGTAGGAAGATAAAATGTGTAAGATCCGACGAGGTGGAGAATTCTATGGTAGATATAATGAGACGGGTAGAAACCCGGGACCTTTTGCCGATTTCTTGAGGAATGCGGTATTGAAGCTCAATACACTATGCCTGGTACTCCTGAGCAAAATGGAGTTGCGAGAGGCGTAACCGCACACTTATGGAGATGGTAAGATGTATGTTGAGCCATTCATCATTGCCGGACTTTCTTTGGGGAGATGCCTTAAAAACTGCTGTCTATATTCTAAATCAAGTACCCAAAGCAAGTCTGTACCAAAAACTCCATATGAGCTCATGAGTGGAAAGAAGCCGAGTTTGAAACATTTTCATGTATGGGGTTGTAAGGCAGAAGTTAGACCTTATAATCCTCAGTCTAAGAAGCTTGATCTTAAGACTGTTAGTGGCTTCTTTATTGGCTATTGGGTGGGTTCCAGAGGTAGCAGATTCTATTGTCCATCTCATTCTATGCGAGTCGTCGAATCTGATCGAGCGGTTTTCTTTGAGGATGACTTGGATAGTGGGAGTGATATACCACGACCAGTTACTCTTAAAGAAGATCGCACCATTGTTCCTATACCAGCTGTTCCTTTTCCTACAGAAGTTTTGATTCCAGCTAATGATGTTGATCAGAATCTTCAACATGAAGATGGTGTGGCAGCACCGCTTGTAGATGAACAAGAACATGATCTTATTGCTGATGAAATTCCACTGAGACGATCTCAAAGAGTGCGCAGACCTTCCATACCAGATGATTATGTTGTATATCTTCAGGAACATGAGTTTGACCTCAATGGTGATGATGATCCTATTACCTTTAAGGAGGCAATTTCTAGCTCTCATGCTTCTGATTGGCTGAATGCTATGCATGATGAGTTGTCTTCTATGTCTCATAATGGTGTTTGGAGTCTAGAGGAATTACCAATTGGTTGTAAACCTGTTGGATGCAAATGGGTTTTCAAAACCAAACGTACTCCAGATGGTAAAGTTGAAAGGTACAAAGCCAGACTAGTAGCTAAAGGCTATAACCAAAGAGAAGGCATTGACTATAAGGAGACTTTCTCACCAGTCTCTACAAAAGATTCATTTCGAGTTGTCATGGCCTTGGTAGCTCATTTTGATCTAGAACTTCACCAGATGGATGTAAAGACGGCCTTTCTGAATGGAGACCTTCATCAAGATGTTTACATGGTTCAGCTGAAGGTTTTTTTGAAAACAGGCAAAGAGCACTTGGTTTGCAAGCTGAATAAGTCTATTTATGGACTGAAAACAGGCCTCCGGACAATGGTATTTGAAGTTTGATCAGGTTGTCACTTCTCTTGGCTTCAAAGAAAATGCCTCAGATCAGTGCGTTTACTTGAAGACTTGTGAGGGTGAATTCATCATTCTCGTTCTATATGTTGATGATATACTTCTTGGTAGCAGTTGTGTTAAAATCCTGACCGAGACAAAACTCATGTTGAGTAGCCACTTTGATATGAAAGACCTTGGTGATGCTTCTGTTGTTTTAGGCATCCAGATTTATCGTGATAGGTCACGTGGTGTTCTTGGATTGTCTCAAAAAGGATATATTGAAAAGGTCCTCAAAAGGTTTAATATGCATTCTTGCTCCCCATGTGCTGCACCTGTTCAAAAGGGTGAGGAAAAATTCTCTAAATCTCAATGTCCTCAAAATGATGTAGAAATAAATGAAATGAAAAAGGTCCCATATGCTTCCGCTGTTGGCAGTTTAATGTATACTCAAGTTTGTACTCGTCCCGACATTGCTTTTGCTGTAAATGCTTTAGGGAAATACTTGAGCAACCCAGGTTTGGGTCATTGGAAAGCCGTAAAAAAGGTCATGAGATATTTGCAGGGAACCAAAGATAATATGTTGACCTATAAGAAGTCTGATCAATTTCAGGTCACTGGTTATTCCCGATTCGATTTCGCAGGTTGCCCCGACGACCAAAAATCTACTTCGGCTTTATCTTTATGATGGCGGGAGGAGCTATTTCTTGAAAAGCGTCAAACAGACGCTTACAGCTACTTCTACCATGGAAGCAGTATGTTGCTTGCTATGAGGCTACTTGTCAAGCCATGTGGCTGAAAAATTTGATTTCGGCTTTCATATTGTTGAAAGCATATCTAGGCCACTTGTGATATATTGTGACAATATCTGCTGCTGTGAACTTCTCTCATAACAATAGAAGCTCTTCTCGCACTAAGCATTTTGATGTGAAATATTTGTTCGTTAGAGAGAAGATTCGGGAGTTTCGGACTCGTATTGAGCATATTGATACAGGAAACATGCTTTGGCGATCCACTAACCAAAGGCTTAACTGTTGGAATATTCCGAATCATGTAATTCATATGGGCTTAGTTAAGTCTTTTGATGTATTGGATTAGTGGGAGTCTCAAAACCATTATTTGCCCATTATCGTTTTTTTTATGAGATATGTAAATTGACGTCATTCTTGGTTTCATATCTCTTATAGCATTTTAAGATGCTTGGACCATTTTTTGAATTGCATATTTCTCTTTATTAATTATATGCAATTTTATATTCATCAATCTTTATGTGAAATATGAGTCTTTAGCATGTATGATTTACTTCCCTATCGGATACTATTTCTGCATTGTTAAAGCTTGTATTTCTTATACTGTTGGTTAACGTGTGCTTTGATTGTAACTGGTATTTCTCTTTAATAATTGATTAATGCTATCCAAGTGGGAGAATGTTAAATTTTAATGTGTATAATATGTGGATTAGCATTAATTGGTTATTAAATTATAATTAAATTATTAATATATCAGTTATAAAATTAATTCTTAATTACGTAACCAATTGATGAAATTGTTGTTGGGTATTTACTAAAGAGTGACCCTATGATGGGATGGGTCATTCTAATATTAACCCGTTGAGAGGTCCCTACTCTCTGCTGGTAGGTTATAAGAATAGCCTCCCCATTAGGCATTCTAACAGACAGAAACACAGAACTGAACCAACCAGAAAGAGAGGAGTAACCCTCTCACCTTCTCTAACATTCTGATCCACTATTCATCTCCCTCTCACCCTCTGATCTGCTGTGATGGATTCTGCGAATCTCCAAGGTATGAAATTCTTCTCTTTCCTTTGATTAACATGAATCACATGCTATGATTTGTATCTGTATGGTGTTTAGAATTATAGGTTTTCCTTCAAAAAAACTTAAAGTCAACAATATACCAAGATTTACGATTGTATTATTTGAACATCAAAATAAGATAATAAAATTCGATAAACAATTTTTATGATTAATATAATTAAAAAATATGATTAATGAAATATTTAATATAATTAATCGATATATCGGTTTTTTGACCAAACTGGGTTCCTTTTAGAAACTATTTACCAGTTTAGGGTTATTCTGAAATTGTTTACCAATGGGGGGTCGTTTTGGACACGTGGCATATTTTATTATTTTTCAGTCTTACGGGTCAAAGGCGCCATCTGCAGTGGCGCCTACCCCTATTTAAAAAAAAAGTAAAAAACAAAAAGCAATGGCGTCATGGCGCCTTTAAAGGCGCCACTGCAGTTGGCACCTCCCACTCCCGCCCCCCCCCCCACCCCCCAAAAAAAAAAACACATCAAAAGGCAGCCCCCCTCCCAAAACCATCAGAAGACGTTCCAGCAGCAGCCCCCCCTCAAAAATACGAAGAGCAACTCCCTTCCCCTTTAGTTCCTTCTCTAGTAAGAAATTTTATTTACTACTTGTGATATTATTTGTTACCTGTTATTAAGGTATGTTTTTTATTGTCTGTTATTTTAAATAGATACTTTATCATTAATGTAATCTTTACTCCCTATACTTATAGTGTACTTTTTTTTTGTAGCGGTGTTCTTTTAAAATTGCATGTGACTGTGTTTTAATTCTTATAAGATAAATTTTTTTTACTACTGTAATAACTGATGAATATTTATTGGTGTAAATTGTTATTGCAATAATTATTTTTTATGCCTCCTGTGATATTATTTGCTACTCGTTATTACGGGTTTTTTTATATTGCATCTTGTTGTTTTAAGTAGATACTTTATTATTAATGTCATCGTGACTCCCTATACTTATAGTATAATTTTTTTTTGTAGCGGTGTTCCTTTAAAATTGCATGTGACTTTATTTTAATTCTTATAAGGTAAATTTTTTTGTACTACTGTAATAATTGATGAATATTTATTGGTGTAAATTGTTATTGGTATTATTTTTTTATGCCTCATGTGATATTATTTGTTACTCGTTATTACTGGTATTTTTTTATTGCATCCTGTTGTTTTAAATAGATACTTTATCATTAATGTCATCGTTACAGGGAATGTGGAAGTGCCCGCAACATTAACATCAATGTACAACTCAAGTGTCGACATCCAGGGATTTTGGATTAAACCATTCAGCATGCACTCGACATCTCGATCATCAGCAATTTCAACAAGAATATATTTCGCCGGGTTGCCACATATCATATATCTTGTCACAATTTTTGAAACTGATTGATTTGGTTGCAACCTCAGCTTCGAGTGAATCTTTGCCCTCAAACGCTTGTACCGGATGCAATGTTTTATTTGCACAATTTCTTGGTCCCCTTCAAATGTAATTCCTTCTGGTCCATCGAAGACTCTCCCGTTCGAGTATACAAATATTGCAACTTGGCTCATGACGTCTGCCCTACAATAATATCAAATATATAAAAATTACCCCATAAATTTACAAGTTCTAATAATAACAATATTAAAAATACACAACAACAAATATAAATAATGATATTAATAATATTAACATCATATTCAATATTAAATATGTAAACTTAAAAATAACATTAATATAACACAATAATATCACTATTAATAATAATATTACAAAATAAAATTAATTACCAATTACTAATAATAAATACCGATAATAATAAAAGTAATATTACTGTTATATTATAATAAAAAAATAAACTTAATAATTAAAATAAAGTATCAAATAATAATACACGAGGCAATAAATTTTTAACAATTTATACTAATAAATATTCATCAATTATTACAGTAGTAAAAAAATAATTTACCTTATAAGAATTAAAATAAAGTCACATGCAATAACAATTTACACCAATAAATATTCATCAGTTGTTACAGTAGTAAAAAAAAATGTATCTTATAAGAATTAAAACAAAGGTAAGTATAGGGAGTAAAGATTACATTAATGATAAAGTATCTATTTAAAATAACAGATAATAAAAAACATACCTTAATAACAGGTAACAAATAATAGCACAAGTAGTAAATAAAATTTCTTATTAAGATCTATATATAGAGAAGGAACTAAGGGGTGCCTTCGGATGGTTTTTTGGTTTTTTTTTTGGGGGGGAGGCACTGCAGCCACTGCTTTTTTTTTTTAAATAGGGGTAGGCGCCACTGCAGATGACGTCTAATAAAATATGTCACGTGTTCAAAACGACCCCCATTGATAAATAGTTTCAGAATAACCCTAAATTGGTAAATAATTTCTAAAAGGAATCAACTTGATAAAAAAAAAACGATATATCAAAATATCACTAACTCGTTGACCGTCTGCTAACTTCGTAACCACGTTTTAAATCGTCATTAACCACGGTTACGTTCTCCAAAATCTAAGAAACCCAAAAAAATAATAAAAAAAAGTGTTAAAATAACGACAGACTCAGAGAAATGAAAAAAAGTCGAAAAAAATAAGGAACGTGAATTGAGTGGTATAAAATGCTGCGGGCATACACAGCCACACCCATTGAGACAGTGTTGTTGCCAACTTGACATTGTCTGTCTGTCTTATTATCTTCAAACTTCAAATGGCTCTCTCTGCCCACCTCTGCCGTCTCCCGTTGGCTCGCACCGACCTCGCCTTCCCGGATTACCTCACCAGAATCCGCTGCCGGAAACCTTTCTCCGTCCGATGCTCCGGCGACTCCTCTTCGGTGGCGGTTGATTCCGATTTCGATGCTAAGGTGTTCAGGAAGAACCTGACGAGGAGCAAGAATTACAACCGCAAAGGTTTTGGTCACAAGGAGGAGACCCTCCAGCTCATGAATCGCGAGTACACCAGTATGTTTGTTTATCCTTTCACTTCACTCTTCTTTGATTTTCGTCAAACTGGGTTCTTTGATCAATTTTGTAACTCAATTATTTTGTTAATATTTTTGTTTTAAAAATAAAAATTTCATGGGAATTGGGCTGAGAATTAGTGTCATCCTTCTTTTGATATGCTTATGAATCATATGGAGTAAAAAAGCTTGCTACTTTTTAGCTGGGCATGTGTTTCATTTGTCCAAAAAAGAGGAGAAATTGGATAGACATGGGTATTTTTGTTTTCAGGAATAATTACAAAAAATATTATTTGTTTTTATTGATTTTTCTATTTCCAAAAAACTTTACATGCAATAGTGTAAACATAATGTCTCCGACACAAATTTTTTAAAACTGGAAACATAAATGAAAATAAAATGACATTTTTGTAATTATGTCTGAAGGAGGATTAAAATCAAAGCAAACAGACCCTAAATTTTCTGATAAATTTTTTGTAATTTAATTGCTTTGATGAGATTGTTTTCTTCCATTTCATGGGAATTGAACTGAAAATCAGTGGTCAGCTTCTTTGGACATGCTTTATGCTTTTATTGGGAGTCACATCCGTTTGCTGGTTCCTTCAGAATTGAGATATGCTATAGTTGGTTGTGTTTTGTTATCTGTGTGGTTGTGTAGTGATTTTGTGTGTGTATACTGTTTTCTTCAGGTGACATCATCAAGACATTGAAAGAAAATGGTAATGAGTATACATGGGGCACCGTCACGGTGAGGCTAGCTGAATCCTATGGCTTCTGTTGGGGAGTCGAGAGGGCGGTTCAAATTGCTTATGAGGCGAGGAAACAGTTTCCCAATGAGACAATATGGCTTACCAATGAAATCATCCACAACCCAACTGTTAATAAGGTCTCTTCATGTTTCCTATCACCATTGATGATCTCGATTTTTTTAGTTGTTAAAAATTGATTGATGTCATGAAATATTGTTAGAATTTCATGATCATTGTCTTATTTCTTGTACATGCCATCTTTTTACATAATAAATAATGCTGATAACGAACTTGGTAAATTATTATGCAGCGGTTGGAGGAGATGAAAGTGCAGAATGTTCCTGTGGACGAAGGAAAAAAACAATATGATGTTGTCAACAATGGTGATGTAGTCATATTGCCTGCTTTTGGAGCAGCAGTGGATGAGATGTTGACTCTGAGTGAGAAAAATGTTCAAATTGTTGATACAACTTGCCCATGGGTTTCTAAGGTATTTGCTTGTAAAGATGCTTTTCTAGTGTTCTTACAATTAATATATATTGCATCATGCATCATCAGATACTGAGATTATTTCTTCAATAAATTGTTTGAAGGTATGGAATACTGTTGAGAAGCACAAGAAAGGAGATTATACATCGATAATTCATGGTAAATATGCTCATGAGGAAACTGTGGCAACTGCATCTTTTGCTGGAAAGTATATTATTGTGAAGAATATGGCAGAGGTTTGTCCCGAGTTGCTGCTAATACTAAATTTTTGTGTGTGGTGTGGTGAATGCCTTAACTAGAAGAATTTTGTTGTTAATTTTGCAAATTTGTTTCTTGGTCCAGGCTGAATATGTTTGTGACTATATTCTTGGTGGTGAATTAAATGGATCCAGTTCAACGAAAGAAGCATTTTTAGAGGTATGTTTCCTGTCCAAGTGATTAATCTTGCTTTCAAAACCCTGTGGTCATCATTGTCATGATTTCTTTTTTGGCAGAAATTTAAATTTGCAGTTTCTGAGGGCTTTGATCCAGACAAGGACCTGATAAAAGTAGGCATAGCAAATCAGACAACAATGTTGAAAGGAGAGACTGAAGATATTGGTTAGTTTTTCTTTCTTTCTTTTTTTTTTTTTGGTTGGGAGGATGAGGAGATTGATTGGTTACTATTGCCGAATCTCATGTTATCTCTCTTTCTCTCTCTCAATTCTTTGGTAAACTCAAACTTTATCCCTTTATATATTTTTTAAGTACTAATACTTGTGATATTTATTTTATCGATCAATTCACAGGGAAACTAGCGGAGAGGACTATGATGCGCAAATTTGGTGTAGAAAACATCAATGAGCATTTCATAAGCTTCAACACAATCTGTGATGCTACTCAGGTAGTTCTTCTTCTCTAGTCTTTGATTGGATTATAGTTAGAATTAGAATGTTGTTGCAGAACTTGCAAAACGAGTTACAAGTTAGCAGCAGGCATAATATATCTATTCCGTATTCTGGCCAATATATATGTGTTCAGTCTAACCAACAGTTAAATTGAATTTTCTTTCAGGAGCGACAGGATGCTATGTACAAGCTGGTGGAGGAAGATATGGATCTTATTTTAGTTATTGGTGGATGGAACTCAAGCAATACATCACACCTGCAAGAGATAGCTGAGGAACGTGGAATTCCTTCTTACTGGATTGACAGCGAGCAAAGAATTGGTCCTGGAAACAGAATAGCACACAAATTGAACGTAAGAATAGATAAATAGTGATTTATACTTCATCAACTGTATTAGCTTTTTATATCTATAGTAATGTTTACTTTTTGGTCTATCAGCATGGAGAGTTGGTGGAGAAAGAAAATTGGCTGCCACAGGGTCCAGTTATAATTGGTGTGACATCTGGTGCATCCACACCAGACAAGGTAATTTCTCTTGCCTTGCCTGAGAATTGATAAAACTTGTAGCCTTCCATTCTAATTCATTTTTGTAAACTTCTCCAGTTTAGTTTTGCTGCTTGTAATAATTGTAGTTTTAGCTCCAGTTGCAAACTAAGTCCCGTTTGCTGAGTTTTCATTTCCATATTTTTTTTTAAATAATTGTAAAAATGTCATATTGTTTTTATTTTGTTTGCTGTTCGTAAAGATTTGTTGTTTTCAGTTTTCACTGTTTTTCCTTACAAATATTTCAAAACAAGAAACAAAATGAAAAAAAGTAGTAATTTTTCAATTATTTTTTAAAACAGGAAATTGAAAACAAAGCAAATAGATCCTAATATGTTATATCTAATTCCACTAATTTCATGTGAAACTAACTGCTGCAAGTGGCCTGTATCATATTTATTTTAATTTCATATGCCGTGCAGTCCTTTCAGTTGTTTTTATAATAATATCCAATTCAATTCATTTAATACCATTATGCATTTTATTGGATTTCAAACAGGTTGTTGAGGAAGCGCTTATCAAGGTGTTTGACTTGAAACGTGAAGAAGCATTGCAACTCTCGTAGAATAGGTCTGCATACATACATTGTCAATGTATAAATGAAACAAGGAACTTAAATCCAAGAATCTATCTATTACACCTCATGTACTGTAGAATGTATCAATAACAAAAGGTCAATGTAAAATGAACATGAACTCTTTCAAATATTGCCTGTTGTGGTATCAGTATTCGGTATCAGTTGTCATAAACCAATCTATTTCCCGTGCTGACCATTAATGTTACATTTGTAAATTATGGCTACAATGAGATGAAAATATAAGTTAGCTGAAGGCCAGGTCACTGATCCAGGCCGGTCCAAGGGGAAGCTGGTAAAGCTAGGGATTTAGGTCTCCCAAAAAATTATTGCCTATTTTAATATTTTTTTTAAAAAAATGTTAAGAGTCAGTTGTATAAAAGATCAAGTCATCAGTTGCACAAAGACTCTTTATTTTCCTCACTCACCGCTTATCTTATGTATTTTTATCTCACCTACATAATGACTCATTATTATAATAACGTTAATATTTTAATATTTTACTATAAAAAAAATGAAAAATGACGTCTCATTTGACAAACACTTTCCTTTCAATACGTAATACATTATTTGTTATTTTGTATCACAAAAATAAATAAAAAAAATCACACCTTCAATTTTCAAATTCTCCCTGACTCACTCATCACGTCACTATCTCAGTCATCACTCGGTCAATTTTACAGTGGAGTTGGAGCATCAATTCACAATTGGTGAAATGATTTAGTGATGTTTGTTTGACCTTTTTTTTTTGCGCTATAACAATTGTTTATTTATTTTTTCAAATTCTTCCTATTGCATTTGGCCCAATAAGCATGCACTCAAAAGTTAGAAGAATTTCTTGACAATCAGGTTTCATTATTCTTAACTTTTTTCTTTAGTCATGATACACATGGAGGGAATACTTAATACAATAAAAGTACATGCAGTTACAACCTGTACATTATTGACCTACCCAATCAAATTGCGGAGATGCTTTTCAATTACTTAAGTGAGGGGCCAAAATAATACAAGAAATAAGAGCTCTGACTTTGGCCTATAATTAACATTAAAAATAACAGGAAATATACACGACGTGATGAACTTATTATATCGAAATAATATCATATCAGATGAGCTTTCTGGATTTTCTTCTCGAAGGCACCATTCGAGTTTCTTTGGCTGGTGGGCACCTTATGAAGAACTTCAATAATCTGTATTTGTGTGTCAAGTTCTTTATCATTGTTATCATCTAATTGAAGGGTCTTCTTTTCTCTTTTTTGATCTCTCAAAAGCTATATGTTAGCCACTAACGCCGTCAACTTGCTCAGGTAGAGACGATTCAACTATTTCAGGAACCTTATCAAGCAAGCGGTTCATATCCTCTGGAAACTCCATCTTTGCTCTGTTAGTCTTCCCTCCAATAATCACTGTTGTCCCATCTTGCAAGGCCCATATCTTTCAATTGACCAAGAAGTAAATAAACAGTTTAATATATATATGCAATTGGATGTGGATAAATGAAAGTTCACTTAAGCTACAAGAAAGCAAATATTATTTGTCATTTTTTAGTATTAGTCCAACCATGCATTAAATGTCAACGGTTTATTTTATTAGTCATATATGTCATGCTATTTGTTCCATGTATGAGCTGCAATACCATTGACATTATTATTAACCAAAATGCATTCACACGGTGGACCACTTCTTTGAAAGGGGATTTTCGGGATGACCATGCAATATTATTAACCAGGTTTGGCTTTAAATGTTTTATCAAACCTCTAGTTGCAGGTTTGTTTGACCTGCGTGGGGGTTATTAAATTGTGAAGAGATTGTATTTTTTGGGTTGTTGGGTGATTATCCCTTAGGGTGGGTGACTTTTGGTAGTATCCTAACATACTGATAAATGGTTCTGGGCTGTGGTTTTTTATTTCGGTGGGTTTGGTTCCATTTGTACTCATTGGGTGGTTGTTGGTTCCCAGTCTTGTGTAATAGGCATACCACTCTATTTTAGCAGTATTCTATTTACATGAGGTCTGGCCTATCTTTGATATTCTTGTATATTGGTCGGAGTATCCCTTATACTCCCATTCAATATATACTTTGCTTGTCAAAAAAAAATTTAACCAAACAAGAAAACCAATCCAAGTCACTATCATTTGTCTAAAAAACTTAAAACGTAAGCAACATTGGAAGAAAAAGGGATACAAATTAAAAAAAAATGTTTTGCTAAAGCCATGGCACTAAAATATACATAGTATAATGCATGAAAAGTTCAGCAGAAATTTCACCTGTGAATGAGATAAATAGCTGATGCAGGTTGTGAGCATTAGAGCACCAAATCCAGCATATACAATAGGCACACCTGGATCGGTCTGTATAAACAGTGGCAAAGGTAAAAATAACTCAATGCAGCTAAAGAAAAATAAGTGGTTGAGTTTAAGGTGATACCTTCAAGTCCAAGCCACTACTCCCTATTGCATCAACAATGACAATTTCTGTGCCATTAATATTGATTGGGAGCTTTGAATCAGGACGCCTAACTCCTGCAAATTTCCCTTCCTTATCATAAAGGACTATTGACTGCAGATCACGAGCAAGCATAGATCTAAAATCCAACAGAAGAGAAAAGTGTAAAAAATAAGACAAGCAGAAGATCAGAGTAAATGCCAGAATGACCTATTATGAAGTTTTAGGCTTTTAGCAAGTAATGTAAGTCCTTGGCAATTAATATGTATTGTTACCATTCACAACACTTTAGAATTTTTATATTTATGGTTTTGAGAATGTGCTAAAAATAAACAAAAAAAGAAATCCTTTCTCATCGGAGTTTAAAAATGTTCCAACTATCTAACTCTTCAAATTTTGTTCCTGGCTACTAAAAGTTATCTTCCCTGCTCATAAATTAAGATGGGAAAAAACATGAAAGGAAGACGCTTCAAAGAAGAACTACTTCCGAGCTTCCTAGTTCCTAATATTGAAATTTATACTTGTGAAATATTTGGGAAATAGACGATTTCATTCCTTGAATCAATTTGATACATAACAGGTATAAATAGATGGATATGTACATCAATTAGGATCCTAAAGAAGGAAAGAAAATAAAATCCTATCCCTATAATAGAGAGAGATCTGCTGGGCTATAATTAGCAGATATATTTGTACAAATGATCCCTAAAAAACAGGAATTACATATTTGCAAATGATCCCTAAAAAAAGTCTATAATTGACTGATTCTCAGGCTCAATTCAGCATCCAACACTCCCCCTCAAGCTGGGCAGCAGATGTCAATCATGCCTAGCTTGGACCTTAAGTTCTCATAATTTGACTTGTGAAGAGCCTTAATTAGTATGTCTGCAGTTTGGTGACTGGAAGGGGTGTATTCCAGTTTGATGATTCCGTCATCTATTTTCTCCTTTATGAAATGCTTGTCTATCTCCACATATTGTTCTATCATGATGAACTGGATTTTTAACAATGCTAATGGCCGCCTTATTGTCGCATAATAGTCTCATGGTGCAATCTGTCAGCACTCCTAGTTCCTTAAGCATTCTTTGCAACCAAATTCCCTCACAGATTCCATGAGTCATTGATATGAACTCAGCCTCTGCACTGCTTCTTGCCACCACTGATTGTTTCTTACTTCTCCAAGTAGCCAAATTTCCCCACACATATGTGCAATACCCACTTGTTGACTTGCGATCAGTTAATGAACCAGCCCAATCTGCATCCGTGAACACTTTTACACTCCTATCTGGGTTCTTTTTGAAGTGAAGGCCTCTCCAAGGTGTCTTTTTGAGGTACTGCAGAATTCGAGTTACAGCTCTCATGTGGTCTTCATGAGGATTATTCATGAACCGACTTACCATACTCACCGAATAACCAATATCTGGTTTAATGTGAGTTAGGTAAATTAGCTTTCCTACATTGCTTTGGTATCTCTCCTTATCAGCAGGGGGGACTGCCCTCTTTTTCTTCCAGTTTTATGTTAGGTTCCATGGGTGTATCTGCTGGCCTACACCCCAACATTCCTGTTTCTTCCAATAGGTCCAGCACATATTTTCTTTGGGATATGTAGATTCCATGTTTGGAGCGAACAACCTCCATCCCAAGAAAATATTTTAGGTGTCCAAGGTCCTTGACCTCAAATTCTTTGGCTAGGAACCTCTTGAGTTCTTCTATCTCTTTGTGGTGATCCCCTGAGATTATGATGTCATCCACATACACAATAAATATTGCCATTTTTCCTTGAGTGCTTGACAAACATTGTATGGTCAGTTTGACATTGAGTAAATCCATGCCTCTTAACTCGGGTTAGTCTGTCAAACCATGCCCGTGGAGATTGTTTAAGACCATAAAGTGATTTTTGAAGTTTGCATACCTTGCCAGTTGTTTTGGGAGTTTCAAGTCCAGGCGGTATCTTCATGTACACGTCTTCTTCGAGTTCACCATTTAGGAATGCATTCTTGATGTCTAGTTGGTGTAGGGGGCAATCAAGATTTACTGCTAAGGAGAGGATGACACGAACTGAGTTTAATTTTGCAACTGGAGCAAATGTTTCTTCATAGTCCACTCCATAGGATTGGGTGAAACCCTTTGCCACCAAGCGGGCTTTGTACCTATTCACACTCCCATCCGCATTATGTTTAATCGAGAAGATCCATTTGCACCCAACTGGTTTTTTCCCTTCTGGCAGCTCCACAAACTTCCATGTGCTATTCTTCTCCAATGCTTTAATTTCTTCTTCAACTGCAGCCTTCCATTCAGCATGTTGGACAACTTCTTGGACATCACGGGGAAGTTTTATATTGTCCAAGGAGGTGATAAATGCCCTGTATTCTTGTGACAATTTTCCGTGAGACACATAATTGCCAATTGGATGTTGAGTGCATGATCTCACTCCTTTCCTCAAGGCAATTGGTAGGTTAAGGTCATTCTCATTCAAACAGCAACCATCATTAATTGAGCAAGTATTAGGCTCAGGAACAATGTTACCTTGTGGAATTTCTAAATCTAAATTTTGGTCAGAATTTTGGTGTAGCCTTGGAAATGTGCAGATTTCTTCCCCCCTTCGAGTTTTCTTCTTCCTTGAAAACACCTGCAATTCTTTCCTTCCTTGAACAGTGGGTTCAACTGCTACTTCTTCAGGTTCTGCCTCTGATATGGCTACTGGTTTTGCTGTTTCTCCAATCACAAGATCATTTACTGGTTCTAAAATTTGCTGTTGTGTGAAGTGTTGTTCTGTTTCCAAAAAAATCTGCTCCATTTCCCAAGGTTGGGATTCAGCTGTGTTTTCTTGTCTCTCCCCCTGAATGCCAACTTTGGGGTTGTAAGGTTGATTCTCAAAAAAGGTTACATCCATGGAGTGGTAGAATTCTTTGGTTATTGAGGAGTAGCATTTATAACCTTTTTTATTGGGTGAGTATCCTAAGAATATGCATTTAAGGGATTTGGGTTCTAATTTGCCTTTGTTAGGTTGGTGGTCATGCACAAATGCAGCGCAACCAAATATTTTGGGAGGAATAGATGATAGGAGCCTAGTGTTTGGGTAAATAGATGAGAGGGTTTGGCAAGGGGTTTTGAAGTGGAGGGCTTTAGAAGGCATTCTGTTTATTAAATATGCTACTGAGAGGACAGCTTCACCCCAAAAATGGTATGGCACATTAGTCGATAACATGAGGGACCTTGTGACTTCCAAGAGGTGCCCATTTTTCCTCTCAATAATACCATTTTATTGTGGTGTGTCCACACAGGTGGTTTGGTGAATTATTCCATGCTTGAGTAGGTAAGAATTGAGGGAGTTGTGATAGTATTCATGACCATTATCTGTTTTGAGGATTTGAATTTTGCTCTGGAATTGGGTTTGGATCATATTGTGAAAGTTCTCAAAGATTTCCGACACTTCAGATTTTTCTCTCATGAGGAACACCCAAGTAACTCATGTATGGTCATCTATAAAAGTCACAAACAATTTTGAACCAGTTATGTTCTTAACCCGGGAAGGTCCCCAAACATCACTATGAATTAATGAGAAAGGTTGGGATGGCTTATAAGTTTGTGGAGGATAATGGTTGCGTGAGTGTTTGGATAATTGACAGATTTCACATTGGAAAAATTTAGAACTTTTATTGAATAGTGAAGGAAATAACTTTTCAAGATACGTAAAGTTCGAGTGTCCTAAACAATAGTGCCATAACATCACATTATCTTCTAGATTATCACCACTTGGTGCTGCTACATGAACTGAGTCATTTCTCCCCTCCTTGAAATCACTAACCCGAAGAAGGTAGAGGCCTGCACATTCCTTAGCATTGCCAATCTTCCTCCCCGAATCCAGATCCTGAAATTCACACAGATGAGGTAAGAATTTAGTGACACAACTTCGGTCCTGAGTTAATTTACTTATGGATAGGGGATTGCAATTCAACTTTGGAACATAAAGGACTGAGTTAAGGGTAATGTCCTTAGAGATGATTATTGAGCCTTTACCAATCACTTTTGTGTTTGTGCCATCTGCTATCTATGCCATTGAGTTATCATTGCATGGGGAGTATTCATCAAATAGAGTGATATCCCCAGTCATATGGTCCGAAGCTCCAGAATCTACAATCCATGAGTTAGATTTCCCTTTTTTAACAAGAAAAGCACTTGAGGGATTACCTTTGTGAGCCAAGGTGGCAGCAGAGTGTGTGCTAGTGTTTTGGAGGGTTTGCCGTAGCATTTTTTGCAGCATCTCCATTTGTTCTTTGCTGAATGGACTTGAGTCAGGTGCTCGTGCAGTCAACACTTTGTCACCTTCAGCATTGACGCGGCTGTCCCTGCTCCTAGGGGGTTTCCAATCTGCTGGTTTCCCATGAATGACCCAGCACGTGTCCTTGGTGTGGCCTGGTTTCTTGCAGTGACCACACCATCCTCTGAACTTTTTCTGGTTTCCTTTCACAGCCAAGGCTGAGCTCTCAGTGATGGAACTTTGATTTGTAATACCAAGCATGATCTTCCTTCGGCTCTCCTCTCTTCTCACTTCTGAAAAAGCTTCTCTAATGCTGGGTAGAGACTTGGTTCCAAGAATTTTTCCCCTTACCTCATCCACATTCTTGTTTAGGCCAAGAAGGAACTGATAAATTCGGTCCTTCTCCACCAACTTCTTGTACTGCTTCCTGTCTTCTGGACATTTCCACTCCATATCCTCATAGGTATCCAATTGTTGCCAATATCGAGTGAGGGTATGGTAGTATTCAGTGACCGTTGCATCTCCTTGTCGCAGGTCATGGAGAAGACTTTTGATCTCAAATATTGCAGAAGTATTGTCAATATTTGAGTAAGTCTCCTTGGCAGCACTCCAAATCTCAGCTGCAGTGCTGTAATACTTGAAGTTTTCCCCTGTTTCAATTGTCATCGAGTTCAGCAGCCATGACATGACCAAATTGTTCTCGAGTTTCCACTTTGAGTGACTGGGGTCCTTTTTCTCCGGTTCTTTGGCATCATCAGTGATGTATTCTTCCTTTCCCTTTCCTTGAAGGAAAATTCGGACAGATCTTGCCCATCGGGTGTAGTTTTGGCCATTTAACTTATAGCCAGTGATAGGTAGAATGGTGTTTTCGGTCAGACTGGTAATGTTGGACATTCCAGTCGCCGTTTTAGGGTCTGGGTTTGTGACCGAGTGTTAGCTCAAGACCCCCTATATACAAGACTTATATCAGAAAGAAGGGACAAAACAAGGTCACTGGACCCACGGCTAATAACTAGCTAGCTGAAACAATGTATTAGTAACCAATTAGTATAAATAAAGTAAAGGGGAGGGAAGTTAGCATCATTCTGTTAGTTGGTTAGGAAATTGGTTGGGAGAGACTAGGCTTTCAAACTCCTAGCTATTCTCTTTCTCTCTCTCTCTTTCTTTGTATCTTCTTGATTCTTTCTCTGGTTCAGGGCACATTGCCCTCAGAGATTTCTGCAATATAGAGAATAGTGAAAGATAATTCATTGATCCAGTAGCCAGTTCTATCAACTGGTATCAAAGCTCTCTTTTCTGGGAGTGGTACATGGTCCATACGCGAAGGATGGATGCAAGAATTGAGGCTCTTGAGCACGGTTTCGATGACTTGAGGAGGAGTTGTGACGAAGATCGGCAAGAACGCCAAGAACTGAGACGGATCTTGGAAGAAGAAAAGGCGGAGACTAGGAAGCAATTTGACACAATTGTAGCGATGCTCCAAAGAAATTCGAACAGCCACAGTAACAATGGTAGCGATAGCCGTAGGAGTAATGAAGAAGAGACGATGGCAGGGGGCGAAGTTAATCGGGACGAAGACAAATGGAGGAAACTCGAAATCCCGCTGTTCTCAGGCGAAGATGCGTATGGATGGGTGAATAAGATCGAACGTTATTTTGCAATGAAGAGAGTTTCTGATCGCGAGAAATTACAGGCTTCAATGGTAGCAATGGAAGGTAAAGCCCTAAATTGGTACCAATGGTGGGAGTTCTGTGTGGTAGACCTATCGTGGGAGGATTTTCGAACGGCCCTGCTCGAGAGATTCCAACCATCAATTACTCAGAATCCCTTTGAGTTGTTGATGAGTCTCAAGCAGACCGGGACGGTAGCGGAGTATCGGGAAAGGTTCGAACTCTACTCGGGGTCACTGAAAGGAGCTGATCCGGAGTATGTGAAAAGGATTTTCTTGAACGGACTCAACGATCTTGTGAAGGCTGAATTGAAACTGCACTCGTTGAAAACCCTCCCTGAAATGATGAAATTTGCCCAACAGGTCGATGAGAGGAACGAGTTGTTGAGTAAGGGAGTGATCAGAGGAAATCGTGGGGCAGGACCCACTCGGAGCTGTGCCCAAAACCGAACAGTGACATTGGAGTCAGGAAATAGAAGGACTACACACAACCCAGTGGTCAATAGGAGTACGAACTCGGTCAATGATTCCAACAGTTTGAAGACCACAGGATCGATTAGAGGAAGGGAGTTCAAGATCTTGACCCAGGCTGAGAATCAAGACAAAAGGGAGAAAGGGTTGTGCTTTAGGTGTGACGGGAAATTTGGCCCTGGGCACGTTTGTGCTAACAAACAATTACAACTTCTGGTGTTAGAGGATGAGGATAAGGGAAACGAGGAGGAAGAGGAAGTGACACCCCATGAGATAGAACTCAAGAACTTGCAGCTATCATTGTAAAGCATTACCAGAATCACTTCCAAAAAATCAATCAAGCTGTGGGGAGAACTAGCAGGAAGGAAGGTGGTGGTACTTATTGATTGTGGGGCTTCCCACAACTTCATCTCCTCAGTGTTAGTGGAAGAGGAGTCAATACATGTGGCTGAAACCGTTCCTTATACGGTGGAGGTCGGGGATGGTAGGAAGATTCGGTGTAAAGGAGTTTGTCCTAAACTCATGCTGAAGATTCAAGGGTTAGAAGTGCAACAAGACTTCTACATCTTTGAACTAGGAGGGGTGGATATTGTTTTGGGGATGGAGTGGTTGGCTGGTTTGGGAGAGATTAGGGCAAACTTTCAGGAGCTGACACTTAAGGTACCTACAACTAATGGTACCCAGGTGTTAAGAGGTGAGCCAGCCTTGGCTAGGGCAGCAGCTTCATTCAAATCTGTGATGAAAGCCATTCAAGCAGAAGGGCAAGGATTTATCCTGGACTATCAAGGCATGCAAGTCAGTTTAGGTGAAGAACCAGCAGAAACACAATGGTTAGCGGGGGTATTGAACAAATTCGTAGAGGTTTTTCAGGAACCCCAGGGATTACCACCACCCAGGAGACAGGATCATGCAATTGCTCTCAAGGAAGGAGCTGATATCCCCAACCTACGCCCCTACAGGTACCCTCATTACCAAAAAAATGAAATAGAAAGGCTTGTCAATGATATGCTGAAATCAGGAGTCATAAGACCCAATGTTAGTCCATATTCTAGCCCTATTATCCTGGTGAAAAAGAAGGATGGGAGTTGGCGATTCTGTGTGGACTATAGAGCCCTAAACAAGGTGACAGTGCCTAACAAATTCCCTATACCTATTATTGATGAATTGCTGGATGAGTTTGGAGGAGCAAAGGTCTTTTCTAAATTAGACTTGCGATCCGGATATCATCAAATTAGAATGAAGGAGGGGGATATTGCCAAAACTGCATTTAGGACTCACGAAGGTCATTACGAGTTTGTGGTAATGCCCTTCGGTCTCACAAACGCACCTTCTACATTTCAGTCCCTCATGAACGAAGTCCTTAAACCATATCTCAGGAAATTCGCTCTTGTATTCTTTGATGACATTTTAGTGTACAGCAAGAGCAGGGAAGACCATATTGAACACTTGCAAGCTGTCCTATTACTGCTACAACAGAACCAGCTGTACGCCAATAAGAAAAAGTGTACGTTTGGGCAGGAACAAATTGAATACCTAGGCCACATCATATCAGGGAAGGGCATAGCTGCAGACCCCAGAAAAATAGAAGTCATGAAGCAATGGCCTACTCTCGAGGATGTCAAGGCTTTGAGGGGGTTTCTAGGCCTCACAGGGTACTATAGAAGATTTGTGCAGAATTATGGTAAGATTGCCCGACCCCTAACCATGCTGCTAAGGAAGGATGGGTTCCTCTGGAGTGAAGAAGCTCGGACAGCCTTCGAGTCACTGAAGAATGCCATGGCAGAGCTCCCAATATTGACTGTTCCAAACTTTGACAAATCATTTATAATCGAGACGGATGCGTCTAATAAAGGATTGGGAGCTGTCTTGTTACAAGAAGGCAGACCTGTAGCATTCTTGAGCCAAACTTTATCGGATAGAGCACAAAAAAAATCTGTATATGAGAGGGAATTGATGGCCATTGTCATGGCAGTGCAAAAGTGGAGGCATTACTTAATGGGCAGGCATTTCATCATTTACACAGACCAACAAAGTCTGAAGTTTTTAACAGAACAGAGGGTATTAGGGGAGGAACAATTTAAATGGACCTCTAAGCTAATGGGGTATGATTTCGAAATAAAATACAAACCCGGATGTGATAACAGAGCAGCGGATGCTCTCTCCAGAAGAATGACTTACGCTGCCATATCAGTAGTTCAATTTTCAGAAATTGAAGAATGGGAGGAAGAAGCCCACAAGGACAGCAAGCTGCAGAGTATTATTCACGATCTCATTAGAGACCCTAACTCTCATCCGGGATACTCATTTGTGAGTAAGAAATTATTGTATAAAGGGAAGTTGGTGCTGCCCAAGACTTCCTCAAAAATCCCTCTACTACTTAAGGAGTTTCATAGCTCTGCCATTGGGGGTCACTCAGGATTTTTCAGATCCTATAAAAGGATCGCTGCCCTAGTGTATTGGGAGGGAATGAGAAAGGATATTCACCGGTATGTGGCTAATTGTGAGAATTGCCAACTTAATAAGTATCAAACCCTATCCCCTGCAGGTCTTTTGCAACCTCTTCCAATCCCAACTCAGGTTTGGGCAGATGTCTCAATGGATTTTATAGAAGGATTACCCAAGGCACAAGGAAAAGATGTGATATTAGTGGTGGTGGATCGGCTTACAAAATATGCTCACTTTATCTCACTTAGCCACCCATTCACTACAAAGGATGTGGCAGAAATATTCATTCGAGAAGTGGTCAAATTGCATGGCTTTCCATCTACCATAGTATCAGACAGAGATAAGGTATTCCTTAGCAATTTCTGGACTGAACTTTTCAGGTTAGCAGGGACAAGATTAAAGTTCAGTTCTGCCTATCATCCACAATCGGATGGGCAAACAGAAAGTGTAAATAGGTGTTTAGAAACCTATTTGAGATGTTTGACAGGATCCAAACCCAAGCAGTGGCCGAAATGGCTCAGTTGGGCTGAGTTTTGGTTCAACACCAATTACAATAGCTCAACCAAACTAACTCCATTCAGGGCCCTTTATGGTCGAGACCCACCTCACCTCCTTAAAGGAACTACTATACCCTCTGCTGTAGAAGAAGTTACTCTAATGACTCAAGAAAAAGGTGTAATTCTGCATGACCTCAAGAGTAACCTCCTCAAGGCTCAAGGACAAATGAAGGCTACAGTTGATAAATCCAGAAGGGATGTTACATATGCGGTGGGAGATTGGGTCTACTTGAAATTGCAGCCATATCGGTTGCGATCTTTAGCCAAGAAGATGAATGAGAAGTTGCGGCCTAGGTTCTACGGGCCTTACCAGATTTGTAAGCGAGTGGGGCAGGTTGCATATCAATTAGAACTTCCCACGGGAAGTTGTATCCACCTTGTTTTCCACGTTTCGCTGCTCAAGAAGGCCTTGGGGCCATCAGTGGTACCACAGCCTCTACCTCAAGCACTCAGTGAAGATCTTGAGCTGCTGGTTGAGCCAGAACAAGTGATGAATGTCAAGACGGGAGATGCAGGGCATGTAGAGGTACTAATCCAATGGAAGGACCTACCCGAGTTTGAAGCCACATGGGAGTCTTATGATGTGATTAATGGGCAGTTCCCCCTTTTCCACCTTGAGGACAAGGTGAAACTTTTGGGGGGGAGTATCGTTAGCTCAAGACCCCCTATATACAAGACTTATATCAGAAAGAAGGGACAAACCAAGGTCACTGGACCCATGGCTAATAACTAGCTAGCTGAAACAATGTATTAGTAACCAATTAGTATAAATAAAGTAAAGGGGAGGGAAGTTAGCATCATTCTGTTAGTTGGATAGGAAATTAGTTGGGAGAGACTAGGCTCTCAAACTCCTAGCTATTCTCTTTCTCTCCCTCTCTCTTTCTTTCTTTGTATCTTCTTGATTCTTTCTCTGGTTCAGGGCACATTGCCCTCAGAGATTTCTGCAATATAGAGAATAGTGAAAGATAATTCATTGATCCAGTAGCCAGTTCTATCACCGAGCTCTCTTTTTCGGCCATGGAGGAATGATGTTTCTCACTTGGATCAGAACCTCTCTGGTACCATGTGAAATATTTGGGAAATAGGTGATTTCATTCCTTGAATCAATTTGATACATAACAGGTATAAATAGATGGATATGTATATCAATTAGGATCCTAAAGAAGGAAAGAAAATAAAATCCTATCCCTATAATAGAGAGAGATCTGCTGGGCTAGAGTTAGCAGATATATTTGTACAAATGATCCCTAAAAAACAGGAATTACATATTTACAGCTGGTCTTTAAATAAGGAAATAATATCATTGCAATCAATCAATAATTGACTGATTCTCAGGCTCAATTCAGCATCCAACAATACTTTAGTGTCACAGTAAATTTTCAAAATACTTACATTCCCTTAACACCAGGAGAGTTAATATCTCCAACGGGTAGAAAAGTACCATAAAGTTTCTTATCTCCATTGATCTTCAGAGGTGCCATAGCCAAGTTATAAGGTCCTTCATTGTTCTTAAGAATTTGCAATGCTGAAATACTCCAATCTGTCTGGTATATGGTGATACCATCATATCTTAAAGGATCATTTACACTAATTGTTTTCCTCATTATTTCTTTCCCATCGATGTCAAAGAGGGAAAGATCGGTGTGGAACTGTGAAACCTGTGACATAAACCAATAAAACAGATCATACATCAAAGAGGTAACACAGGGAAGACCATCATCATGTTTGTTATACGAATCAACGATGATAGAACACAACCGTAGAAAACTTTTACTTTGACCTCTTCAGCTTGAAATTTCATGCACTCACTGCTGAATTCAGTTGCAAGAATTATTACTACATTACTACAATTTCATACAAAACAAAAATCAGCATTTACCTCTCCACTCTCAAAATAATCCATGTAGAATCTGTTGACGTGAATTTCTGTATTAAAAGCCTCAGTAGGAGAGGAGAGAAAGCCAGTAGGACCAAGAACATCTCCTACAACAAAATTCAGCCCCTGGGGCACAGTGACTGAACCTCTGAAGCTCCCAGCAGCACTAAGAGTTCCTCCAGCCATTATCAGCAGAAGTGCTATATGGACTCCAATAGGGGCCAGCCGACCAGCAAGCCCTTGAAAAGCATATAAACATGGTCCTTTCAAGAATACCTATAATCCAAAGTCACCCTTTGTCAGCGCGTAAAATAACATTCAAGTCAATTGTTGGCTAGTAACTACAACAATTTTTTCTTGGTTAATAGCAAATCATTTCCTATATGTATATCCCGGGTGATCTTAGACTCTAAAGGATACATAGAAAAAGAAAAAATAGCTAAGCATGAGTTGTGATATTATAACCTCATATCCAGCTCCCATCAATATAGTACCAACATCTTGGATTGATGCTCTTGGCAATGATTCTGAAAATTCTTGTTTACGTATGGCATCCGCAGAGTGCAAAAATGACCATCTATTGAAAAAAATTAGGCCTTTGGTGATCAAGACAGTTCCAAACTCAGACATTATGAATGCAGAAAACAGACAACCAAACCAAACCTTCTTGAAAGCTTGACTAGCGGGATCTGTGTTGTGTAAGTGCAGGCCATAAGAGATGCACCCAGGAGAACCAACATTCCAAGAAATACAGGAGATGAAAACATGTGATCAAAACCAAGGGCTAGAACCCATCTCCAGGTAAAAAATCCTAAAACAGGATGATCTTCAGGGTAGTTCTGGAAATAAAAGTCGGGGGCCTCACCTTGATCAATAAAAGTTCCTGGCATAGAAGGCAAATCTTAGTCATTATTAGAGATAATAGTTAGTCGGAGATTAGTAGTTAGTTTGTTAATAGTTAGTTACTAGTTTGTTAATGCCTATAAATGACTTGATGTAATCACTTTTACTCATTCAATCAAATAGCAATTTTACATTTCTCTCAATTCTCTCATTGTGATCATATTGATACTCATTTGCAGACGACACAACAAAATTAAATGATTATATAGATACTCAAAAATCAAAATAGCATATCTTTTGCAGTACAAAGTTCACCCTAAAACTTCAGAAGCTTTTGCATTACATGAGATTTTAGTAGTGGACATTTTAATTTCTCAATAACTAAAAAACTTATTTATAAATTATAAGATAATAGGGTATCAGATTAAATAAAAATTTAAGATTCTCACATGAGTCCTAAAATTTCCCTTTTAAGTAAAGGTTTCAAAATTCTTGAGAAATTAAAATGGCCACCCACCAACAGCCTCCAAAGACTAAATAAAAATTTGAAAACAGCTGCTTAATTCAGACTCCTAGAAAGAAAAGTTAAGCATATATACCCAAAGCCATTAAAGCAGCAATGGTGAACATTTCCCCAATAGCCAAAGGCAAATTAGAGAGAATCTGCAATACCCTTTTACTTAACTTCTTTGCCAAACCAGAAACACCTCCTCCCTTGTTCCTTGAGCTTACTGGAACATTCCCATTGCCACCATTGATGTCATCATCCTCTGTAAGTGGAGGAGGGGACACTTCTGATAAGACAATCTTCTTGGAAACACCCTTCTTCCCTTTGTTTTTGATATCTTGAGAGCTTCTCAGCTTACATTTGATGGTGAATGAGAGAGCATGAGCTCTGTTTGGAGGAATATGGGTATTGAATGAGAATGGCTTGAATTTGAAGAAAGGGTCAAAGATAGGAACTTTGAGGAAATGGGTTTTGGGAAGACATGGATTTGAGGAGTTTAAGGGACCCATCGATCAAGAATTGGAAGCTCCGGGCACACGCACTGTTTCAGGGGCTGTCAGCTCTCTGTACCAGTGAGGCATAACGACCACACCGGTTACTTTATCCAAAAGGTAGATATTTTAATATTATATCCAATATTTATGTTACTTATACCCTATAAACAAATTTATATGTGCAAAATTATTTTTTTGGTTATAGATACTTAGTTTGGTAAAATTTAAGACTTCAACCAATAAATAACTTTTTTTGAACAATAGCTCAGTTGATTCCACCAATTAAATTTGTGATTGAACCATAATTGAAACGAAAAATGTTCAAATAAAAAACACAACCAGTTTATGGTCCAGTTAGTTCAACAGACCATGTTAGTGTGGATTTTAAAATATTAATATATTAAAATTAACTTAAATTTTTTTAGAAATGTGTATAATATTTTATAACTACATAAATTTAAAAGTAAATGTAATAATAGTTCAATTTTTATTTATTATCAACATAACTTTTTTTTACCCTCACAAATTATGTTATAAGTGATTTTTAAGTTAATTATAATAAAAGTCATTGCTTAGCATTGCCTCCAACCTGTACGTGAAATAATTTGAATTCTTTAACCTTAACTCTTAATGCTATGGTTAAATCTGAAAACCCATATAATAAAGAGTCGATTCTACGGTGAAGCTGGTAAGTGTTGCCTTTATTGGTATAGACATTACTTCTCATGTAAAAACCCCTCCAACCCTTTTCACCACCATCCACCGACCACCACCCTCACTATCACCACCCCATCACCACCTCAACAGTGAAGAGGATTGTCCCCACCGACCACCCCACCAACACCACCATCCCACTCTCACCTCTCTGCCCCTCAGCCACCACCAACAATGAAACAGCAAAACTCAGAAGATGAAACACCACTGACCATCCTACCACCACCACCATCCCACAACTTGTTCTCGATTTCGACAACCTCGAAGTCTCCGTTTCATTCTTCAACCTCACAACACCTTTCTATTTCATTGAACCACAAGGACCAAGATCGACGAAGCTCCGTCGTGAGGGTGGTTCTCTCAAGTCTCGATTCTAACAGGGTTTGCAAGAAGGAAAGGTTAGGAGAGGCATTGGTGATAGTGGGAGTATGGAGGAAAGGTAGACCAGAGAGACCGCAAGATGGAAGGGAAAGGTCGATGGTGGTGGTTGTCGGTGATGGTGGTTATCGGGGGGGTTCAAAGAGAGAGGAGGGGAAAGGGGTATTTTTCTTCTTTTTTATTTTTATTGGACCATTCAATCTCAGTCGTCCATTGCATTCTACTAAGAATGCAACGATTGAAAACTTTTCACTAACAACTTTGCATACCGGTATTGGCACCAAAAACAAGCTTCACCTTATATTTCGCCATAACAAAGGCCACAACTCACAAGAATGAAAGTTTCCTAAAATTGTTGGAAGTTGACAATGTAGGTTTTACTTTTTGGACAAAAAAATTAGCTGTTTATATTTATTATTATTTTATATGAACCGTCACGTACATACGTTTAATGATTCTGGATGTCTGTTACAAATTCCCCTTGTCATGAAATGAGATTACATTACGATTGCCTTGCACAACGTTTCTGATGATAACTTGTCATGGGTTAACAAGACATCTATTAAGCAGTTATCGTCCCAAAGGAGGGGGGGAAGGGATGGGGATCTGTAATTGTGTGAGATTACTTCCTGTGTGTACTGTCAATGTATCCCCTGACTGTCAATAAATCTCCCAACATGACATGTAACAGCTCGCAGTTTTGAACACAAACGCAAAATCATGCTAATGTAACAGCTCGCAGTTTTGAATACAAATGCACAATCATCTGGTGTCAATGTGACGCTCTAAGTAACTATCTTGCCTGCTGACTTCCTTTAGGTACACAAACAATCCTGTGAATACAAAATAAGCAAATTAGCAGCGTGATTGACCAATATCATTCCTAACCATGCTAAAATTAAAATGTATTCTAGTAACAGACGGATGCAAGGATGCAAAGCTTGTTTGATGAGTGATTACTAATATGATATTCCTTTTGACCTCATTTTATTTGGAAGACTAGAATAGATAAGTCACCAGGTATTGAATTCAGCTCTGCTTTGTTATCAGCTCGATGTCAGATCCAACTTCAGCTATCTTGGCTTCCTTAGAACTCTTGGCTGCTTTTGCAATGTTCAAAACATCAAAGTCCAGTGCTATTTTTTTGACAAGACCCTCAAGCATCTGTTCGAAGAGGATTCGACATATTAAATATTCGAGTGAAGCAATCCACAAAGATAGATATGCCTCAAAGCACATGAATTTATAAACAAAAGTAAAATTTCTATCTAATTTCACATTTTGTTGAATAATTAATCTTCGTTAGTTCTCTTACATGGATATTGTACATTTTCATCATTACAAAATAGCAAAACATCAGGATGCAATTTGATCATTTTTTTTTTGTATGCTTTTCAAATAAATAAATTTTATTTCATTCTTGCAACTCAGTGTTTGATAGTATTTTATTCAAGTAAATCTTGTGTGACAAGACCGAGGTGTTCCAATGACTATGATATGAAAGTATGAAACTCAAACCAATGACCACAACTATTTGCAAATAGGTTGAATAGCAGCAAGTGTAGAGAAGGGCGATAAACAAATTGGATAATCAGGCTTCACAAAAGCAGGTTACAAATAAGCAATAAATTTGTAGTTACGAGAAACTGAAATACAACATGCAGACCAGCTTCACTTAGATCACAGATATAGTCAAATAGAATTATGAATCTAACACAAGATGAGAGAGAAACTTAAAAGTACCAGTGATCCAACAGCAACTAAAGCACGGAATTTGGAATCAGCTTCTGCATTTTCATTTTCGACAATCTATACAAAAGCAAATTGCGTTAGTACAATTAAGAAATAATAACATCTAAAGGTTGCAATTTGATATTTTAAATAATCTATAAATGCATAAACACTGTGCGCCTCCTCCTCACTTCTCTCTTTTTTTTTTTTTCAAGTGTGGAGCAGCTTTGAAATTAAAGGCTTTTCATTCAGTGGGAGCAAAGAAAGTATATCAAATGCAAGTTAGCACTGTTATGGAGGTGAGAATTGAAGATTACATGATACAACAAGTTGCAAGGTTTAGGTATCTTGGGCCCGTCTTAAAAAAAAAAAGTGATAGGGAGATTGATGGTGATGTCACACACAGGATTTAGCCGAGTGGATGAAATAAAAAATGTTTTAGCCATAATTTGTGATCACAAAGCACCTATGAAAGAAATTCAGGAAAATTCTGACAACTATAGGACCAGCAATGCTCTATGGTAGTGATTAGTATAGTGCCAACATTAGCAAAAAAATTAATTGTTCAAAGATGAGAATGCTGAGGTGGATAAGTGGACATACAATAAATACAATAAAATATAAGATTCAGAATGATTGTATTTGGGAGAAAGTTAGAGTAGCACCTATTGAGGACGTGACAGAAACTATCCTAAGGTGGTTTAGAGAAGACTAATATAGGCTCCAGTGAGAAAAAAGTGGATCAAATGGAAAATAATCTAATTAGAAGGGGTGAAGAAAGGCTGAAGAAAGCTTTAGGAGAAACCATGTACAAAAACCTAACCCTAAATGATTTCATTAGGAATTAGGTTTTAAATAGAGCCTAATGGATTGATGGATCCATCAGCCATGTAGCCAACCCAGCTAATGGGATAAAGTTGGCAGCAATAATAGCATAAGACATACCTCAAGTGCTGCCGATAAAACTTGAGACTGACCTTCTTGATCCTTCGATTCAATCAACAGCACAGCATAACTGTGAGGATCACATGAGAAGTAGTTATTATTGAAAGCTTACATTGTGGACCCTCAATTTTGCACTTCTAAAAGAAAATCACTGCAATGATTATAATAATGAACCAAGAACTGAGATCTCAATATGTAAAAGTCACCACTACTGCTTCAGTATCTATACTTATACAGCAGGGTATGGGATTAAAAGTAGGGTGGAGCACAGAAGAAAAATCCAAAGCACCTAGAATTGCCCTCCCTTCTTCCACTTTTTTAACTAAAAAAGAAAATAGAATTTATTTATTTATTTTTGTAATAAAAACAAGATTGCAAAAAATAAAGGAAATTTTCTAAGTTCTAAACAAATAAATTATACATAAATAAATATAACTACACAAATTGGTAGTAAAATTATGTGAGATAAAGAGCATTAATGTATCAAGTATTGTTTTTCCCCCCAAACAATTGTGCACTAACTTGCAACCAAGAAAATACTTACTTGAGTATCAAGGTAGAGTAGGACAACTGCAAATTTTTGTTTGAAGATGAACTACAACTTGAGAAAGCATCAAGAATCTGCAACTCAGACACATTACAAATAACCAAAATTCTTTTACAACCAGAAGAACAGAAATAAGGACAAAGTCAAATAATCCTTCATAAACGAAATGTTTTCAGTTTCACCAAAGAAAAGGAGAATAAAATGACCCAAGTCAATAAAGAAATGAAGTGATAGCTGCAGCAGTGATGTAAAGGAGTCAAAATTATGCAAATATAAAGGTATTGTGAAAGGTATGCTATGCATATGTTGAAATTAATAATACCAGTAACACTTAACAATAGAAAGTTCTATATTAATAATCAGAGAATATATGAATTTATGCACCTTTTACTTCACAAATATGTTACAAAGGAAAATTTCTAGATCAACATTAGTCTTCCAAGTTCCAAGCAATTAATATCAAATCCTTTAATTACTCCAAGTTATAAAGAATTGCATTAAAGAGATGCTAACAGCTAACCTCACTACAATGTTTCTGCAACCAGTTGTAGTAGCATGAATTCTTAAAGAGATTAGTTACAGTACGAATGCTGGTCAACAGATTTGCAGGAACTGTCGGATTTACCGTGACTTTCTTAATCACTCCCATTAGTATATCTGGACATAACAGAAGAAAATCAATGAAACATTACACCTCAACAGAAAGGTATAGGAAGAAAAATCAGGTTGAAAGAGCGTCAGGAGTCATATTTCACATACTAGAGATGGAACTAAATTGATTATTGTCATAATTAACGTCGCTAAACAAAATGATTGCAATGATGATACCATTTTCAGCTTCAAAATGCTTGTGAAGTGCAGTAGCCCCATCCGGATGAAGAACTGTCATCCTTACAATATCAATGACTGCATAGACAAAATACAAGATGAAAAGTAAGCCAATCCAATTTCCTAAAGACTAGAGAAGTTCGCTGATTAAGAAGTGAGCATACAATGAAACAAATTTCTTCCGACGGTTTTGATTTGTCAAGGTAATAAAGAATGAAAAATCATGAAGTACGGGAAAAAAACGAACAAAACAAGAGACAAAACTCAAGCTACACCAACTAACCAGGAAATATCATTCCAATTGGCCATGACTGAAGCAAATTCAGCAACAGGGTGATATCAGAGTCAGTAAATTTACTAGAATGGTAATGTGAAGTATCTTTCAGAGTTTTAACAATGGAACCCAGTCTTGAAACATCGAGCTCAGTCAAAGATAAATTCTGACTTTCCTATATGAGATTGAAAATAAAACCAAATTACTAAGAAATTTCATTAATTGAATTCATATAGGATCATAACAATTAAGGAAAGTAATGACACTGAATAATGAAGTGTGATTGCTAAAACATGAAGGTGTACACAGCAGATCTTGCAACCAATAATATCAAACGCACTCATGTTCTTTCTTTTAAAAAAAGGAAGCAGCAAGATAATTTTATGTCTAATATAACAGGTAGATCCCAAGTCTAAAATCAAAAGGCATTTAAACAGTCAACCTCATGTGAATAGAGAATCATCAACGGGTATATTGGAGTTTGGAATTAGTACCATGGATAAAGCAAATATGAAAGGTTAAAAATTTCAGCAATCCTTACCGTTGCAGATGGGTTCATATCTCTCATAAACTTAAGCTCCTTCTACCAAAGGAATATATTTTCAACATTTTACATTACATTTTAATAAGGACAAAAAAGATACAGTCATGTAGCCTACCTGGTCAGATAGTAAAGCATTATTGAACTCAGTAATCTTTTTAAGGATCCCATCAAACTGAGCTGCATCAAAAACAAGCATCCCTTTCTGACAATAGAAATAAGCACTGGGCATGAGTTATCAAATTGCACAATTAGCTTGAAGAGAGGAAAAAAGTAAGAAGCTCCAGAATCAGAATAGTAAAGGTCAAAGGATGTTTCAACATTGGATTCAGTCTAAAAAAAAAGGGACTGGACTATTTTTAGCACAACTCTCTTCCCAGTAGGATCAAATTACTTGTACAATGCGGTACATTCTATAAAGATGATATTTTGGCCTGTCTGACTATATGTCTTCTTATAACAATAACAAGAAGTTCAGGTTATAAAGAATGCATAAGTTGTTTGTGTTAAAAAAAAGAAAGAGAATGCATGAGTTGATAAAGGAACTCATGAAACAATGTTCCCAAAGAGAAAAACCCATTTGCAATTTAAATAAACAAAAGGCCCCACCAAGTAACATCTCTGAGAGTCCTTTCCGGCTATTGAGCTCCACCTAGAGCCACATTCCCATGTAGAGAAGCATGGAATCTTTATCTTTGAATCAGAGAGATATGTAGACCAGAATTATATAAAAGAACAAAATTTACAATTTACTTTTTGAATATGTAAATATACAGGCCATCTGCTAATATTTTAAGTTTACAGAAATCTCAGAACACACAAAATGTAGTGTGTTAAGACTTAAGACATCAGCAACTTCCAAAGCAAAATGTATGAAAACACACCTTAGGAATATGCTTGAAGGTAGGTTTCGCAACAATATCTGTCATACAAAAAACAATAATAAGATTATAATAGGGAATGAGTCACACAAGCACATAATACAGCATGGACATGATGGAACTCATGCAAGACAAATTAAGTTGATTACCAGATGAATGTGAAGGTTGTCCTGGTATGTAAGCGTTGGCTGAAATAGAAAATAAGACAAAAACAATCAAGTAAAAGAGGAGGATTAACAACAATGGACCTCATTGACAACTATCAAATTTTTTATTGAACAGAGATGGGCATTATACTTACAGCCGGTATAGGGATCACGAAATGAAGCATCAAAAGTAATATCCTTTTGTCCAGTATTTTGAAGTATGAACTGTACGATTTGCTCACGGAAGGAAAGAGGGAGACTCTCCTTTAGTAGCCATTTGTCAGCAACGTCATATGGATTATCTGAAGACATCTTGCAATTTGCTTTATTAGTCAGCAAATTATAACTTGATAGCATAAATTACTTGAAACTAACAAAACAGGAAGCTATACAAAGTCTGACTCTCTGCATACAACTTGGGTTATTGTTAGGATTAGTTGAGACAGTTAATAGGCCAAAGCAGTAGTTAGTTAGAGGGGTTGAGGGTAGATAAATAAAGGAAAGAGGGTAGGGGAGAGGCATTGAGAATTGTTAGCTTGTGGGAACCGAGAAAAGGCTCGGTTGTGAAAGGGGAAACTCTGGGAAGAGATCATTCTCCTGTTTCTGTTCAAGAATTCAATGAAATTCATTCTTTTCTTTCTCTATTCCTGATTTCTAATCTTGGATACGTAACAGTTATACAAGACAAGCAATTGCAAGAGCCAAGAAAACTTCAAGCAGAAAATGGGTAATAAAGTAGGTGATAGGACTTGACGGATCTTTTAGAAATATCATAAAGTCATTTGTATGCCTTTACCCAACAGCTTGAGCTTTTGAAAGAGATGGTTCATGACATGGTACCAGAGCCGCAATGACCAAGTGGTCATGACTCATGAGGGGGACACGTTAGAAATATAACAAAGGCATTCATGTGTCTTCAACAAATTAAACCTTTGGGAGAGTTGGTTCTTGATAGGATCATTACATCAATGAGAAGCCTTAGAAACCTAATTCATCATTCCTAAGTTCTAGCAATTAAGCAACTCATAAGAGAGTGGTATATTACATTCACATTGCAAACAAATAAAAGGAAAATATATTTGAATAGCTTGACACATTCTCTCCTTCACAAATTTCCCAATACTATCTTAAAAGTACAATGACTCCAGACTTCAGAGGATAAGCAAAACTATCTACTGGAATACCAATGAATCCATCTTCTACAAGGACTCGGAATTACAAATATACAGAATACCTAAAATTACACAAATTATTTATTGAAATAAACAATTAATAATATGTTTTTACCGACTCTCTAAAAGTCAGAGGGAGATTCGTTATGCCAAAACACGTAGAGACCTAATAGACATAATATCTCTTGCTGAAGCACAAGAGCTTAATCCCTAGAGTATTAAGTTAATTAAAGATGACTCAATTTAGCAAAAACCTCATGGTGAAGACGTGTACCTGATCGGTTGTATGGCAACTTACGGATGGGCATGCCATCTTCAATATCCACATCAAACACTGAACAGCCAAAGGTAAAATTTATAAGAAATGGTTGTGAGTAAAGTAAACCCCAATCAAGCCTGCATGGAAAACATAGGAAACTGACCGTAGTCATACTGAATACCATCCAGGAAAGGGCGATTTGATTCCTCTGGTCCATCAACAACTTCACCAATCTATAGGGAAACATAAATTGTTAATAAAAACAAATAACCTTATATGTCATTTACACTTGGCATTGCAAATTGGGATTTAACTGAGGCTACAGTATTACACAGGTTAAGGGAAATAGAAGAAGCTAAATTTGTTTATTCTGTTCTATTATATAGATAAATGCTCATAGAGAATCAAGGGAATTACTTTATCCCACTTCTGTTCTGTCAAGTTCCATGCATATGCCACCCCATTATCCCCCTCTCTGACTACTTTTGTCTGGCCATCACTAGTTCCTGTTCAGAACCAGAAGAAAAACACAAACACACTCTCAAAAGAAGAAACAAGCGAGAGGGGTAGAGGGCAAAACTTATGTTGAATTGAATGACTTTTGTAAAGGGAACCATTGAAACTAGACCTGGGATCCTCAGTGCCTCCAAGCCTGGTAACTCTTCCAATTTCAATCCTCCAACCCTTTTTCTGGCAAAAATTAACAGATCAAGTTAAGTTCACAAGTGGTAGCAAGACATAACTAATCCAAGTATGACATAATCTATAGATTTAATTTTTTTTAAAAAAATTTAAAACCATAGTTAAAATTTTTAAAATATAGACAGACAAGAAAACTTATGTGTCAGGGAAGTAGCAGGCATAGATAACTATCTAAATTTTGCAATATAGACAATCCACTATTTGCCAAAGGTATCTTCAAAGGTCAATATCAATAATATTAAAATCACATTGTGGCAGTCAACAAATAATCATACCTACTAGACTTGTATTGAGAAAGTTGTGAAGTGTATAAATCAAGCTCTAGCTGGTCAGCAACATTATCCTGATTTACGGTCCAAATGCGTACAATTCCATCTGAACATGCTGTCACAATATCCCCATTTTCCAGAAATTTTGCATCCCAAACACAACCAGGATGTTCTATGCTCTGAACACAAACTCCATCTGAAAATTTTGAAGAAAAAAATAGTCAGTAATAACAAGCCATAAGTTACATAAGCTGTGTCAAAAGACCAAAACTATAGACCATATGAAGTAAAACTGATGACTTCAGCAGCTTACAACCTCAGAAGATTCATGTATATGGCTACTTTGAAAAGTGAAAATGGAAGAGGAGGGTCTTATCATATAATACTCCAAAATAAAACTTTTACTCAATTTCTTTTAAAAAAATAAAAAACAAGTTGATACATTGCTTGAAAAAACAGGAATAAGTTGCAACGATGGTGAATATTGACATAACCTAAATGTTAACATTGAACATATGAATCGTGAAAGTTGCAGCTGACTAGAGAGAGCAGTCAGTAGAATGTCAAGCAATTTCCTAAAAGTGTAGGCTAGCATAAGGAACAGGACGAGACCAAAAAAACAAAAAAAAAAACCTCCCCAATAAATTTTGGGAAGACACACCACCAATGCACTCAAAATGAACCAGAACAATGAAACTCAAAAGTATTAAGCATCACTACTGAAGCAATATATGCAGATAATATTCCAATGGCACACCACCTCTATAGCAAGAAACAGGTGATCACCTTTCCATATTTTTGCAAAACGGTCTTCACTGCCGCTGACAATAAGTCCTGATGCATGTGAATCAACAGAATAAACGATTGCAGTATGGCCAACCATCTCCATTAACACTTCACCACTTACTGCCCATAATCTGAGAGAGCTGTAGTAACAAAAACAGGTCAAACAGGGATTCAATGTTAATTAGATCTAGAGGAGTGTATGTGCATAAATGAACCCACCCATCGTGTGATGCAGATAGGATTCCAAGACCAGACATCGCAGCCAAGCCCCGAACTGTATCTGCACAATCCTCAAAGGTCGTCAGCATTTGCACAATGATATCAGATTATATTAAGAAAGTGAAACCAAAAATCAAATAATAAATGTAGCCCATAACATCCTAAACTAATATTAAAAAAAAGGCTGTAAAACATGTTCCCAAGACAACATAATTGCTAAGACCTCTTTGGTCTTCTCTAAATTGTAAGTTACAAATTGATTTAAAAGAAAACAACCAATATAAGAAAATGATTCGTTGAAAAATAAAAGCAATCCACAACTATACCATGCAAATATTTTGAACTTCAAAACCAAATTCTGCCATTCCTCACCACCCAACGAAGTGTAAGAGAGAAATTTATGAAAACAAGTATAAATTGGTGACAAAATAAAATTTGGAGATGTATGTCTAAAGACAGAAAAGCAAACCTGCATGTCCTTGGAAAGTATGTAAACAAGTTTTTCCTCTCCAAAGCTTTAAAGTAGTGTCACTTGAACCTACAACATGTAAGAAGATAAGTTAACAAACTTACTTCACTTGAATACCAGTTCAATATCATTTACCAGAATAAAAGGTATTAAGGGAACAAGAAGGGATCTCATGCATCTCTGCAGAACACGAGGCACGAGAATAGACCAATAAGAGAAAATGGAAAAATGCATTAACAAGTAATAATACCTGTAACAAGCTCGCCTGAGGGTAGCATTATAACTGCTTGGACCGGTGCCTTATGAGCTTCCCACGTCTCTATAGATTGCCCATTCCTCCACCTTCTCAAGGTGCTGCATAAGAAATTCAGATAGCAGATAAGCTTAAAGAAGTTCAATACATTAATTACATTCGAAAATATTATTTGGACATCAAAAAATGAGACAACAATCGACAATTGATTCATGACGTTCAAAATTTTGGTTAATGATATCTTCAAGTACACCTATAGTAGGTAGATGGGGTAACTCGTTAACCGACAACTTGCTTAATGATATACAAATTCTTGGTCAATGCACCTCAATAGATGGTTAATGATTTACTCATTTGGGTGTACACATTAACCAAGTTAAACACACCATTAACCATAATTTTGAATGTCATTAAACAATTATCGATTGTTGTCCCATTTAACCATTTCTCATGTCCAAATATCAGAACTGAATTACATTTCATTTCATCCAAACATTGAAACAAGAGACATGACACTGCTGGTATTAAAAATAAAATGATATGAACCCACCAGTCAACAGAAGAAGATATGATATCCCCATTATGATCCAATGCAATGGAAGTAACCTGCAATTGATGGCCCTTAAGGGTATGCATCTTCTCCCCACTGTTCAAGTCCCATACCAACACAAAGGTATCCATGCCACCAGACACAATCCCACCTACTGGGAACTCCTGGTTCGGAGAAATCCAGGTCAAGGGTCCCACAAAACTAGAATGCCCCAACAGAATCTTCTCACACAAAAACTTGCGCTTATCAGAAGAACCAAGAGACCAGAACCTAACCGTTCGGTCCCTGGACGACGTCGCTATGCCATCGTTGCCACACACGCATATTCCACGAACCTGATTCAATCAATCGATTCAGTTCAATAATAAACAAAAAATGTTTGAGAGAAGGAAAGAAACTAACACAAGTTAATAATAATCTATGTATGTATCTTACATCATCTTCGTGGCCACGAAGTTCACAGCGTAACTGGTATTCTTTGAAATCAATGTCCATTTGGTTCAGAGAGAGAGAGATGGATGAACGCGACTCGCGACAAAAACCCAGCTGACGGACTTTACAGTCGCCAAACTTGCTTCCTTTCTTGTTCAACAATTTTTTTCTTTCTTTTTTTCTTTCTTTTTTTATGAGCCTATGGTGTGCTGTTTTGATAAATAGATATAAATGTTAGTATATTTTATTTGGACTTTCTTTTTTATCCAATTAATATTTTTTTATCAAAATATTTTATTTCGATTTTATTTGTATATAATGTTTAACTTTTAATATATAAAATATTTATTAAGTATTTTTTATGACTTTGATTAATTTTGTAGTTCTAAAAGGTATTGGTGTTGATTTTTAGGGGATCATTTATTTAAGTTTTATTTTTTATTTTCTATTTCAATATTTAATTATGTGTTTGAAAGCGTAATGTGAATGTACTAACTTTGTCTTCGAATAATTTATTCATATTTAAATTTTTTTTCTTTACTTTTTTAAAAAGCAAAAAGATTTATATTTTTTAAGTCGATTGGAATGTCAGCAACATAGTCTACCAACCAAGTGAGCTATCGGAATATACTATATAGAAAAAATAATATTAATTTCACAATTCGTCCCGGTAGTAGAAATTATTCTTTTGTTTATATAATTGTATAAATTTTTCCACTTGCATTTCAGTTTTTAGTTTAATTGGTTCCCTGTTATTAATATTATAGAAATGGATTTTCAAGTTCATTGTGATACTTTCTAAATGCTCATCCTCGTTTTTATTGTAGATCTACATTAAAAATGAGTTGTGAGCCTATGATGTTTTGTTTTAATAAATAGATATGAATATAATTATTTAGTATATTTAGTTTTGGAATTCGTTTGCATATAACGTTTAATTTTTAATTTGTAAAAATATTTATTAACTATTTTTACGACCTTTATTACTTGTATAGTTCTAAAATTAATGTTCTTGGTTTTTAGGGGATCATTAATTGAAGTTTTATTATTTATTTTCTACTTCAATATTTAATTATGTTTTTGAAAGGGTAATGTGAATGTACTAACTTTGTCGAATACTTAATTATATTTAAATTTTTTGCTTTATATTTTTTCAAAAACAAATAGATTTAGATTTTTTAAGTCGAGTGGAATGTCAGAAACATAGTCTACCAACCCAAGTGAGTAATGGGGATATACTACATAGAAGAAAGAATATTAATTTCACAATCCGTCCAAGTAATAGAAATTGTTATTTTGTTTGTATTATTGTATAACTTTTTCCCACTTGCATATTTCAATTTTTATTTAATTGTTATTGATATTATAGAAATTTATTTTCAAGTTTATTGTAACACCCCGATTTTCGCTGCTTCGTGATATCGGTAATAAATATATAAATATATATATTTTTATCCGAGACTTAGAAAATGATTTTGGATAAACCAAGGTCATTTCCATGATATACTTATTTTCATAAGTTACGGGGAAGTTTTTGGTTGAAAATTGAGGGCCGGGCGGTCTCTGCACTTTACGGATTTTCACCGACAAGAAAAGTTCTTCGCTCAGAAGACCTAATTTTAAGTTGTGAACGAGATTAAAAATGTTTTTATCGTATTTGCTACGATACTGGAAGTTTTGAAAATTTTGGTAAAAAGATAAAATAATTGACGTTTTACGGGCGGAATACGTAATCGGGTAGACAACGGAGTGGATGTCGGAGTTTCTAAGAGCCGATAAAGAGTTTATCTTAGGATTTTGAGATGATTCATGGGGATGAATCATATTTTTAAGTCTAGAAGGTTTTTCAGGGTTACAGTGAAAATTTGGGAATTTTACGCTTTAGTCCCTGAACTTTCTGTTAATTACCCTTTTGTCCCTGAGTTAGTTTCTAAGTTTTTTCAAGTGAATTGGGCTAGAATTCTTGTTCCAAATCCATAGAGGACCGTGGCTTTGAGGCCCAAATTCCTTACCCATGACTTAAGTTTCATAAAGCCCATTTGAAGCCATATAAGTTTCCTATCTTAAGCTTAATGCTTAAATCTTAAAGTGGGCCCCACAAAAATGAATTCAAGCCCAAAATTCCCTAGGCCCATGCGCAAGCCCAATATGGAGTGAAGGTTGCCCTCATCTTGGATGAGCAAAGAACATTCTAGAATTGTCTACTACATTCCACACCATTCTACATTCTTCCACATTATTCTACTATTTTCTCAAATCTTCTTCAACAAGCTAGGTTTTCCTAAGATATTTATGAAAAAAATCAGCCAAAAGTCATCAAGATATGACCACATTTATTGTGGCAAAAAGTCATCATGACAATTTAATGACAATTTGCAAACTAGTCCTTAAACTTATGGAATCTTTGCAAAATGGTCCCTATGAGTTATTTGCACTTTAATCCTTTGAAAAGCCACCTCCTTTCTACTTAGTCCTCAAAAGTAGCGCAGCCCACATGCCTATAAATACCCTTCCTCACCTTTCACTTAGTTTCTATTGCCTTTTGTTCAAAAACCTAAAGTTCTTAAGTCTTTGAATGTCAAGTTTGTGAAGAAAGTTCTTGGATCTTCACTTGTTTTTGATCTCCAAGAGGTGAATCCTATTCTTCTTCTCCAATCATGTCTATGTTCTTCAATCAATTTCTTGATTCAAAGTTTATTTCATAGTTGTTCATCACTTTTAAGTTTCTAGATCTAGAACTTTGAAAATTCATAACTAATTCTAGAAAAATCCTTTTGACATGAAACCAATTGGTATGATCTTATAATCATCTCTATTTTCATCATCTAGAAGCATATGATCATGAGAAATTTCTTTCTCTAATTTCTGGACTTGGCCGAAACCCTAGTTCTTGGAACTAGATGAGTTTTGTTCAAAGTTTTCCTTAATGATCTTGTTAATCAAACTCTTAGTATGTATGTCTTATAAATCCAAGTTGGTTTATTAAACTAAGAACCCTAGCCCTATAAACATGTTAAGGCCGAATCTATGTATAAAAGAGTTAGGAAACTTTGAGTTTTAAACTTAGTGGTTTAGTCACTAATCTATGATTTAGGTTAATTAAGGACCATTAATCTATGACTTAATCATGATTAGCAATTTTAAGGATTTTGAACCCTAAAAGTCAGCCCTAGGCCGAAACCTAATCCTCATGAATTAGGTATGTTGTGGTTTGATTTGATTGCAATTTGTTTGAAGGAATCAATCGGGTTGGTTTGACCTAAAGCCGACGGAGGAAATCGGATTAAATCGGGAGGTTGTTTGAAAACGTTAGTTGAGTCTTCAAGAGGTAAGGGGAGCTTACCTGAGGGATTTTCTCTATAACCATTTGCTTTTAGTGTGGCTTATATGATTTATATGTGGTTTGTGATTAATTGTTTATGTTGTTTATGATGTGTTGATTTTGTGTATCGGTGATTGATCTGCTCTGAATTATCTGCAGTAGTATATTATGTTGTTATGATGCATGATCTGCCTGGGAATATAATTATGATGATGTTGTTGAATGTTGAATGTTGTTTGAGAGGCCTGACAGTGGTCAGTGCACAACCGATTAATGAGATAAAATATTTAATAAGATGTAAAAGTTATATTCAACGTTTTATAGGGAATGTTGGAATATAGTAGTAGAGGAAAATATGATTTTGGAAAAATAATGAGTTTTGAGAAATATTATTAGTATAATGATTTATTAGTGTAAAAGAAGTTTATGAGTCACGGTGAGAGCGTAACCGTGAAATTTGTTTTTGTACTGCTGATTTTTAAGCAAGAAATTATGAAATATTATAAAAAGTGATTTTGTGAAATTAATATTCGAAAAGACCTTATTTATTATATATGAAAGTTATTTTAGAAGAAATGTCAAAGTTAGACTTAAAGACGTTTTCTTTGAAAATGCTAAACGACGGCAAGTTTCGAAATCATTTACGGCAAGAGTTTAAAAACAGCAGTACTTATGTTGAAAAGAGATTTAATTTGAATTGATTTATTAGAGTTGAAGTTTCAATAAAAAGAAGTTGTTGATGATTTGACGTTATTTTGGAAAAAATGTGTTTCCAAAGGAAAAGTTGATTTTTTTATGAATTGACGTTTTATAAACGAATTTCAAGTAGAAAGAATTTTCGGTAAATGAGTGTTACTTAATGATGTAAAAGAGATGAAAGATGTAAAACGAACTAACAGATGTAAAACGATGAAAAAGATGTAGAAAGATGTAGAAAGATGTATAAAGATGTAAAAGATGTAAAAAGATGTAAAACGAGGTAAAAGATGTAATATGATGTAAAAGATGTAAGACGATGTAAAACGATGTAAAAGATGTAATACGATGTGAAAGATGTAAGACGATGTAAAAAGATGTACAAAGATATAGAACTTAATAACCGAGACGTCGGGGTATTAAGGTTCGTTAGGTTGTAAACTGGGTATCTATTTAAAGAAGTTAAAACATTTTAAGTTGTTTTCTACTACCACGAACCTAAGACTGATTGCAAGGTCTAGGGGCTTCGTGATTGAGCACTCGGACTTTGAGGTCCTGTGTTGTTAATAAAAGACGTAAAGATGTTTTAAACGATGTTAAATCATAAGTTTTTGAGAGCTTCCATGTTTTAACGATGATGCTTTTGAGAGCATTAGATGTTTAAAACGATGATGGGTTGTAAGCTTTTGAGAGCTTTGACAAATAAAGATATAGCACAAAGAAAAGTGTTGAGAACAAAATGTTTTCTTGCATGCATTTGGCAGACGTGCCATGATTAAACGAGGGATTACCTTGCGGCGTCAGGGTAGATCATACAAAGATGTTCTCATTGTGCCCAGGGTTTGGACAATGAGGCCCCATCTCCGAGTGTTATCACTGTGCCACGATGTTGGACAGTGTGCGATGGACGTGCCTGTGGCTGTATGCCTGTGGCAATTGAGTCTGATCAACTCATCACGAGATTTACGAGGTTGAAGATATCTCATGAGATTAGGTACAAAGATTTAGATGATGTAATGAAGTGTTCATGCATAGTTTTCCAATGATGATGTTTGGGGTGTGAAACCCATTGATAAACGAGATATTATGATATGAATGAGTATGTTGTTATAGACATGTATATGTGTATGCGCCTTCTTTTGTGTTGCGCATTTAGTTATGGTGATGAATCCATATATTGACGTCTCACCCTTACAAACATATCAGAATCGTACGAGGGGTATGGTATCTACAAGGAGATGAAGGCTGTCTAGTTCGAGGCATGCTGTTGCTATTTTTAAGGGGTGTGGTGTTTGTTAGTTACGACCAGCGTAGGTACGATTATGTTATATTATGTTGTCAGAATTAAGCTGATGATGTTTTATGTGAGAAAACATATGAGGTAGTATAGTTAGAGGACTTATATACATTATGTATTTAAGTGGGACTTGATACGTTGTTGTGGTTATGAGGTTAAAATAAGGAGGAAAAGGAAAATTTTTATCACCATATTTTGAAGAGATAACCGTTTAGAAAACATGATTTTCCGAAAGCAACCAGCAAATTAAGTTTTATTTCCGCAAACGGGTAACCATGTGATGACCCGAGATTAGGGTGTCACATTTATGATGGAGAGAATCATTAATTGTTGAAGATGAACGTGAAGTTATTTATTTAGTAATCAATGTCTATTTGTATCTATTAATTTAATTTATTTTTGCCACTTTTTTTTTAGTTTTTACATGTTGACTGATTTGTTACATTTTTTCTATATTGTCTAGACTTTGGAGAGGAACCAATGTTGTGAATATTGTGGTGCAATAGTTTGGTTTGACGACTTGAGCGGTCAGGAAAACATAAAAATGGTTCCCAAATAGAATTTTCAACAAGTTGTATGAAGGGAAAGGTGACTTTACCATATTTGGCTAGACCATCTACTTTGCTTTGGAGTTTGATACATGGAATAGATCCAAGAAGTAGACATATTCTTGGAAACATGTGTTCCTATAATAACATGTTTTCCTTTACTTCATTGGATGGTAAAACTAGATTCGATGTAAATCATGGTCGTGGACTGCCGCAATTTGTTCTTGGTGGACAAAATTATCATCGAATTGGGAGTTTATTTCCAGAGGAAGGGTAGTTGCAAAAAATTTCTCTGTTGTATATATATGACACACAAAATGAAATATTGAATTGGATGTCTCATTTCAGGTATTTTTAGAAATTCATATCTATATTCAAGTAACTTTTTTAATATATTTATTTGGTGATTGTATGTTGCAATTATTATTTATGTATTCATATCTTGCAATAATTGTCATTCTTACATAAATCCAAACAGGACCGTTGTTGGAAAAAAATGTACTTGATCCAACTTTGGTAGAGGATTTGTTGCAAATGGTTGATGAGTATAATGCTCTTGCAAAATCATCAATAAGAGTTAGAGACTTTATTGAACGAGAACAAAATTTTAATGTATCAATAAGATTGTTTCGAAGTTGTCATATTGATGCTTTGGTGTATAATTTGCCAATAGTGGATGAAATTGCGCTTTGATAGTTGGTGATTTTGGTAGTTCTGATTGTGACAGAGATATTGTGATATGTAGTCGTGGTGGTAATTTGCAAAGAATCCCCGAGGCTCGTGTATTATTTACCCATCTGCAATATTCATTGCTATTTGCTTTTGGAGAACGCAGCTGGCAGGAAAATATTTCGTTGACCTTGAACAATTCCTTTGTTACGCAATGTTCAAGAGTTCAGATTCACTTTGAAGGTTCCTTGCATTTAGGTTAATGAATAGACCTTTTGAGGGGACAATTGTTAGAACCAAAGCAGTTTTGGATTAAATAATCTCTATGTTTTGACGTTAACAAAAGAATTGAATTTGCTTGGCAAAGTGTTAGTTGAAATCTAACATGTGTTTTCAGTTATTTAGGAATATTTAAATATGAGTAATAGAAACTTGGGATAAGTTTTCATTGGACTCCTTGAGAAAATATGCGTCCACCCTTTTAGACGGGCTACTCAATGTTTTGGTAAAGTTATTTTTTTTATTTAATTAAGTAGACTGATTTCTTTAAGTAGACTAGGCACTAAATGGTTACTAGACAGAAATCAAAATAACTTCTTGGATACAGCAAGTCCAAAGACTTGATAGTAAACGTGTCTAGATTGCCACGTCAGTAGACGAAAGTAATTGGTAAAATTGAATGAACTGAAAAATAAAATAATCAGGTAGATGAGCTCTAACTGCCACGTCACCATACGGAGACTATGATAACTCATTGAGGTATAGCAAGTCCAAAGACTTGATAGACAAGAGGATATGCCATGTTAGCAGACGAGCAAAATAAAATAATAAACAGACTTAGTCTCACACATAACTAAGTAGACAGAGTTTTTAAGTAGATGAGCTCCATCTTTGAATGAATAAATGTAATCCGAATCTCTTGAATTTGTTTCTAATGATTGATATTTATTTCAATAGAATTTTTGTTCTTCACATTTGTTTTATCTGCTTTAATGTTTTACCTTGATGTACAAGAAACATAGTACCATCAAAGAAATGCAAAAAGCAGAATCGTACAATGAGAAACTGCAAAACGATCTGTACGATGACAACTTTATGGCTGAAAAAGCCGGATTGTACACAAAGGAGGAACAACAAGTTCTCAAGCTGCAATACTCGGAGCAGTGAGCCTCCATTTCATGCTATCTCGATAACCAAGAGTACTATTCAGCATTGCCACGGTCAAGCTATCAGTCACAGAGGATATCATGCATTAAATGCTATCTCTAAACGGAAAGAACTATTCAAAATAACCGTTGAAGAAATACAAGTAAAGAAGAAGGTCACTATAATTAGAAGACCTCGGATACCGAAGAACAACTTTTTCCTGCACAAGTTTTGGTAGCTCAACTTTTGTCAATAAACAATCATTCATACTTAAGAGTTTGTATTCTTTAGTTTGAATATTGTGAAAATATTCATTTGATCTTAAACTTTAATATCCTCACACACAGTGAGTTAAGAAGATCATAAGTTAAATCTCTTTGTTAGAGTTAGAGCCTGAAAAGGCTTGGTAAGAAAGAAATACTTGTAATCCTGGAGAGGTGTTGTATACTTGGTGGTTATCTATTTTGGAAAATAGTGGAGAAAAACCTTCAAGTAGAAGGGACTGGACGTAGCTCTTGGTTGGAAGAGAGTGAACCAGGATAAAACATCTTGTGCGATTCTTTTATCCCTAAACTCTTACTGCTTTATTTGTTTTTACTGACTGAGGGGTTTTGATATTGTTTTTGTTAAAGCTTTCTTTTTAAAAGATCTATTTCTTTGTGCTTGCTTAGGATTTAACCTTCTTGTGTGCAAAAATAGTTTTAGAGGTTGTTTTTAGAAAATTATTAACAAACACAATTCAACCCCCCTTCTTGTGTTTGCCTGTGTCAACTTCAGTTGGTATCAAAGCTCAGCCTCGAAAGGGTTGAGCATCTAACAAGTGCTGAGGAAATATGATCCAACAACCATGGATGCAGATGGACAAGCTATCAACAGACCTCCTCTCTTTGATGGAACAGATTATGACTACCGGAAGAAGAGAATGATGGCCTTCTTGGATGTGCAGAATGTAGATATTTAGGAGCTGATTGAATCCGGCTACACAGAACCAAGAGATGAAGCTGGAGCTGCTGTTCCTAAAACCCAATGGACTCAAGAGCAGAAAAACTAACATCAGCTGAATCTGAAGGCTAAACACTATCTTATGTGTGCTATAATCAGATCTGAACATGACAAATTTCACAGCTGCAATACTGCTAAAGAAATTTGGGATACTCTTACCCTAGCTCATAAGGGTTCCTCACAAGTAAAGGAATCAAAGATCAGCATGCTGGTTCATCAGTATGAGCTGTTCAAGATGGGTGAACATGAAAAAATAGACCAAATATTTGGAAGATTCCAAACAATCACCAACAGTCTCAGATCTCTTGGAAAAGTCTATGAAAATAGAGATTATGTTAGAAAAATTCTGAGAAGTCTACCCAAGCAATAGAGACCCAAAGTTACTGCTATTCAGGAAGCCAAAAACCTGAATACTCTCTCTTTGGAAGAGCTTCTTGGATCTCTCAAGGTTCATGTACTTGAACTTAACGAAGAAGAAAATTCCAGAAAAGAAAAATATATTGCCCTAAAGGCAAAGAAAGCAAGCTCGTCAAAGGTTCTCAAAGCTACGGAGTCATCCGATGAGTCTGGATCTTCTGACAATGATGAAGGATTAGACGAGGATGAGTTGTCCTTCATCTCCAGGAAGATTCAACATATATGGAGAAAGAAAGGTGGTTTCAGAAGGAATCAATTCAACAAAAAGTTTTCCAAGGAGAAGTCAGACTCCAAGGAAAAAGGTCCACCCTTGTGCTTTGAATGCAAGAAACTTGGTCATTTCAAAGCTAACTGCCCTAAGCTAAAGGATAAAAAGATTCTTCAAAAAGAAGAAAGGCTTAATGACTACATGGGAGGATCTTGATCTGTCTTCATCAGATGAAGAAAATGAAGCTGATGAAGAGGCAAATATTTGTCTCATGGCAGACACTGCATCAGAAAGCGAATACAATGATGCTGAGGTAATGGACTCTGACCCTTCCACTCTTCAAAATGCTTTTGATGAACTATTGCATGAGTCGTCTATACTATCACGAGAACATGAGAGTCTCAAAAAGAAATTTTATAAACTGTCTAGAGAATATGATAGGGCCTGCACTGAGAAACAAAACCTTAAAGATGAAAATGACATACTAAAATCAGTGACTGTTAGTCCAGCTAACAAAATGGAGTGTGAACTTGATGTTTCTTGTGAAGTTGCAAAACTGAAACAAGATGTAACATATCTGACAGAGTCTCTGTCAAAGCTTGTAGGTGGTTCAGATAAGCTTAGTCTCATTTTAAGATACTCTAGGTCACCTCATGATAAATTTGGCCTTGGTTATGACAAAGAGAAGCAAGAAGCATCTCACAAAAAGTCAAAATCACATACACAGCATAGAACTTCAAAAGTTCCAGATAAATATGCTAAAGCTAAGTCTAGCTCGTTCAACACCTTTTGCAAAGTGTGTGGAAAAGGTGGGCATATTACATCTAAATGCATATACAATAAACATGCTAAGCATACTCGTCCAGTGACAACTAACAAGAAAGGACCCAAGTCAGTTTGGGTACGTAAAGATAAGATAATACCTGTTACAGATTTGCTTAACAACAGGAAGAAGACAGATGTCTTGGTACTTGGATAGTGGCTGCGTACTCACATGACGGGAGAAAGGTCTATGTTTCAAAACCTTAAGCCCAAAGATGGTGGCTGGGTCACATTTGGAGGAAATCAGAAAGGGAAAATCATTGGCATAGGTAAAATTGGTAAACATCATTTTCCCTCCATTGATAATGTTCTTTTAGTAAATGGTTTGAAGTACAATCTGCTAAGCATAAGTCAATTATTTGACAGTGGATATGCGTTTTTTTTATAAGAACATGTGTACTATCAAGAAAGATGATGGATCACTTTTATTCACTGCTAAAAGGCAAAATAATCTCTATAAGATTGACTTGGAGTTCCTTTCAAATCAAAGTGTCTCTTGTCTAGTGTCCATTGAAGATGTGCGATGGATTTGACACAAAAGGCTAGGTCATGCAAGCTTGAAATTAATTTCAAAACTAAACAAGCATAACCTCGTGAGAGGACTACCAAACCTTAAGTTCAAATCTGATGCTCTCTATGATGCATGTCAAAAGGGAAAACAAGTCAAAGGTTCATTTGAATCTAAGAATGTTGTTAGTACCAATAGACCACTAGGGTTGCTACATCTTGATCTTTTTGGTCAAACAAGGAATGCCTCTGTCAGTGGTAAGAAATATGGTCTTGTTATAGTAGACGACTACACTAGATGGACATGGATTATGTTCCTAACTCATAAGGATGAGTCTTTTAAGGTCTTTTATGTATTCTGCAAACGTGTACAGAATGAAAAAGGCACGTGTATCACTTCAATCAGAAGTGACCATGGGGGAGAGTTTGAAAATGAGTTATTTCATAAGTTCTATGAAGAAAGTGGTATCCTTCACAACTTCAATACTTAGAACACCACAGCAAAATGGTGTGGTAGAGAGAAAGAACAGATCTCTTCAAGAGATGGCTAGGACTATGCTCAATGACAACTCTGTCCCTAGACACTTCTGGACCAAGTCCGCATCACGCCTGCTACATTCAGAACAAAATATACATTAGACCTATCCTGAATAAGACTCCTTATGAACTGTGGAAATGACGAAAACCCAACATATCTTATTTTCACCCTTTTGGTTGTAAATTCTATATATTGAATACTAAAGATCAACTTGGTAAGTTTGATGCTAAAATAGATAATGGAATACTATTAGAATATTCTGAAACATCTAAAGGCTTTAGAGTTTATAATTATAGGACTCTGATAGTAACGGAAAGTATTCATGTCAAGTTTGATGACAAATAGCCTGATAAGAAATTATTAGAGCTAGATCATGAAGCTTTTGCAGATCTTGATCTAAACATTCCAGGAGACTCACTAGAGATAAAAGTTGATGATCAAGCAGGTGACCCCACTCAACAACCAGAAACTTCCACTTCTCAACATGATATAGTTCAAAAATCTTGGTACTTTAAGAATTATCATCCATAAGATCAGATCATTGGAAACCCCAATGACAAGCTAAGAACCAGATCAACTTTTGGAGAACAAGATATTTCTGCACTAGTCTCTGAGTTGGAACCAAAGACTGTAGATGAGGCTCTGCTAGATGATGGTTGGATTCTAGCTATGCAAGAAGAACTCAATCAGTTTGAAATAAGTGAAGTTTGGACTCCGGTTCCCCTTCCCAAAGACAAATCAGTGATTGGAACAAAGTGGGTTTACATAAACAAACTTGATGAAAATGGTAAGGTAATAAGAAACAAAGCAAGACTTGTTGCTCAAGGTTTCTGTCAAGAAGAAGGTATATATTATACTGAAACTTTTGCACCTGTTTCTAGATTAGAAGCTATTAGAATTCTACTTTCATTTGCTGCACATCATAGTATTATGCTTTTTCAGATGGATGTTAAAAGTGCTTTTCTGAATGGCTTTATTAATGAAGAAGTTTATGTTATGCAACCTCCGGGTTTTGAGTGTGAAACCCATCTTGAACATGTATATAAGCTTAAGAAAGCTTTGTACGGACTTAAGCTCCTAGAGCTTGGTATGACAGACTAAGTTCCTTTCTTATGGAAAATGGATTCAATAGCGGAAAGGTTGACACAACCTTATTTAGAAAGCCCATTAAGTCTAATTTCATAGTTGTACAAATATATGTTGATGATATTATTTTTGGTAGTACTAATGAGTCTCTATGAAAAGAATTCCCTAATTTAATGCTGAAAGAATTTGAAATGAGCATGATGGGAGAACTCAAATTCTTCCTTGGACTTCAAGTAAAACAAACCTTGGACGAGGTGCTCATCCACCAAACTAAGTATACAAAAGAGCTTCTGAAGAAGTTTAAGATAGATGATTGTAAGCCAATGAATACTCCTATGCTCCACACTTCCATACTGAACAAAGATGATAAAGAGAAAAAGGTAGACCAAAAGGTATATAGAGGTATGATAGGATCTCTTTTATATCTTACTGCGTCTAGGCCTGATATTATGTTTAGTATATGTTTGTGTGCTCGATTTCAATCTGATCCTAGAGAATCTCACTTATCAGCAGCTAAGAGAATCTTTAGATATTTAAAGGGTACTACTAATCTTGGTTTGTGCTTTAAGAAAAATGAAGATTACATATTATTTGGTTTCTGAGATGCTGACTATGTTGGAGATAGAATTGAAAGAAAAAACACTAGTGGAGGATGTCACTTCATTGGAGCTAATCTTGTCTCATGGTCAAGTGAAAGACAAAGTACCATTGCCTTATCAACTGTTGAAGCCGAGTATATATCAGCTGCAAGTTGTTGCTCACAACTTCTTTGGATCAAACATCAATTGGAGGATTACAATGTATTTGTAAGTAGTATTCCACTTATGTGTGATAATATTGATGAAATAAATCTATCTAAAAATCCAATTTTGCATTCTAGAGCTAAGCACATAGAGATTAAACATCATTTTATTAGGGATTGTGTGAAAAAAGGTGTATTTGATATTCAATTTGTAGACACTGACCATCAATGGGCAGATATCTTTACTAAACCTCTTGCGGAGGACATATTTATCTTTATTAGGAAGCATCTTAATGTGATATGTGCGGATTAATTTAGGCGTCCAGCCTTGAGAATTTTTTTTTGATAATCTTGCGTCTATTACTTATGCACGTCTAATACCTATTAAAAGTTGTGTGTCTATTGCATGATGTGTTGCACATCTACTATATGTCGCGTATACTGGTATTGTTTACTGTCCATTATGTAATTTCAGACGAGTCCACATCTACGTGCATCTAAGCATATTTTTAAATGCATTTATTTTATCTCAATGACAAATTTATCCTTTATTCTCTTTGACGAGTCAGTAATTTCATCAATCCCATCAAAACCTTTTAGAGTTCCAAAATACCAACGTTGTTTTATCCATAATGACATGTCTTGTCAAAAGATTTTCCTTTTGATAAACCTTTGGGATTCAAAAATCTTTTAAAAGTAATCTTTTCCCTCTGAGAAAAGCTTTACACTTCCTTGATCTCTCGAGCTATCTCTCTCTGCTTTCAAACCCTAAGCTCTTTGTTCACCAAAAATGGCTTCTTCTTCAACCTTCAACGTGGACATGCTTAAGATGGCAATTGAGCATCATTTCAACTTTGGAGTGCTGGAAGACTATAACTTGGACATTTGCAAGTATGTTAATGCTACTGGTTGGGGAAGACTCTTCACAGAGAAAGTCTCTGTTTTTCCGAACCTGATTAAGGATTTCTGGAGGAATGTTCAAGTGACTGATACTGACTTCTTCTCTACTGTGTTGAGAAAGAAGATTGTAGTCTCTGAGAATACTATTGCTGATACCATCTTCTACGCCCAGGAAGGGTTGACCCTTACCAAAACATGGGAAGCTGATTTAGTCCGTTCAGAGACCATTGAAGTCTGATTAATGAGAGAAGACACAGTCAGAACTCACTCTTGGAAAGCTGTTGAAATGAAGGACATTGTTCGCATCCTTCACCAGCTTCTTAATAAAGTGGTTCTTCATAAGGTTGGATCCAAGGACAACCTCTCTTCCTTGCACAAATTCTGCCTCTGCCATCTTCTCACCAAAATGAAGATCAATCTTCCAAGAATTTTGTATGGAAGATTTAGAGATGCTGTGATGAACAAGAAAAGACTCTCAGCATTTCCCTATTGTCATCTTCTTTCTAAGATATTCAAGGATCAAGGAGTCCATGAATTTCTTGCTGCAAGGACTCCTGAGGAACAAGCCAGAATTCTCATTGAAAAACCAATGTCAGCTGTAGACTTTGGTAAAATGAATATAGCAAACATGAATCTTAGCACATATGTTGCTGCTACTATTGCTAAAACAGAGGAACTTATGAAAATGAAAGAGGAAATGGTGGGACAAAATAGTGCTGAGGTTGTGGAACCAAAGAAAGATGTTAGAAAGAAGACCACTGCAACAAGGAAACCTGCCCCCAAGAGGCCAGCTGGTGGCATTGTTATTAGGGAACCCACTGATGCTTCTGCTATGAAGAAAAGAAGAGTCATCTTCTCACACAATGAGGATGAGGAAGCTGATGAGGAAAGAGTTCCTATCAGTACCATCCTAAAGAAACATAAAACTTCTGTTGTTGTCACCGCTGCTGAGGCCGGTGTGCTTGTCTCAACTCAAATAAGAAGGCAACCTGCAAGAAAGACCAGAACAACTAAGACTTTTAAGGTAACCATCTCTGCTAGTGATCCTGTTCAAATAGCATTAGATGCCTTAGTATCTAGTTTAGAAAATAGAGGTGATTCTCTCTCTGGTACTATTGGTTCTGATGATATTATTGTCACTGCTCCAAATGAAGTGTTCAACCAAAACATGACTGATGATGTATACATTCCCACATCTTTTTCACCCAACCAACACAAACTGACCAAACCACAAACTTGCCTACACCTTCACCTGCTCACTCACAAATAGCCTCCTCATCCAGACCATAATTTCAACCAATTATCCCTGCCAATGATCCCTGGTTCAACCAACTAGATGATGGCATTTCCCCTGGTGCTCCCTTCCCAAAACCTTTAAGAAACTTATTTCCCTCCACCCCAATTTCTGTTATTTATGATGGCAAATCTGAGGATTGGGTCAAAGTAAAAAGAAAATGGAGAGTTTTGCTTCTCATTCACCAGCCTGAACCAACACATTCCTGACATGTGGTACCCCCTACCTGAGTATGAGGAAGAAGTAGACCCACCAGTTGAACCCTTCCATCTACCCCATCTTGACTACAAACTAATCACAATAGTGCCTTCACAAATGCAATACAACATAGGACATTTAGTCACTCACCTGCCCCTAAACAAATTCCCCCCCCCCCCCCCCCCCAAAGAAAAATTTACCCTAACCTTGTCAGAACTCCACCTCTCATACCTTTCACTGATGGAGTTGAGAGACGTGTAATACCTAAATGAGAGATAGACCCTCTAAGGAAAAATCTTCCTACCATCCCTGAAAGAAGAGCAAGATCTTCAAAACATGTTCCTATAATCTTGGACAGTAACACAAGATGGGTATCCTTCGAGCATCCCAGTGTCTATGTGAGGGCCTCTGATTTCTTTGTGGATCAACTCATCTATGAAATGCTGAAGTGGGAATTCAGTCATTTCAGAGTTGATAGAGCCACACATTTTGTCCCTCCATCATGACTGAGACATAATACAACAACAAGAATTGGAATCATGCCTTACAGAATCTGTCCAAGACTACAGATGGTTGATCTGAACAAGGACAAGGACAAGAAGAATAGAAGATTCAAAGGAGTTATGCTAGAAGCTGAATCAATCATGCTTGATCTGAATCAAGAAACTTTTGACTACTCCATGCTGGACTACTATTTACATTTTGAATCTATTAGGTTGATCAATGAACAACATGTTGTGGACTTCTGGAAATCCCATATCATCCACTGCACAAGAGAAGCATCTTCCTCTGGACTGACCCAAGAAGAGAAAAAGGAAATTCCTAAAGTCAGAGGCAAGTGTGGTCTTTCAAACTTCCGGTACATGATCTAAAAAGATCTTTGGGGACTCCCCATAACAAGTCGAAATGTGGAATTCTCCTACCCCATCATATGGGCAAAGGAAGTATCAGTGACCCCTTTACCCCTTCTAGTGATTAATCCTGCTCCGTCTTCACCTCCTTCTGAGCTCCTAGAAGATGAAATTGTCGTTGAAGGACCTGTCATGAATGCCACTATTTTTGGCTCAGGTGCTCATGAAGAAGGAACTGATAAGTCCTTTTCCAAACAAAGCTCATCTGGAAAGCGTTCCTCTCAACCACAAGCTCTAGCTGCAGTTCTCCCTTCAGATCATCCTGGACACTCCAGAGCATTAAGCACCTTTCAAGAATCTGCTGAAAGCTCAAGACAACATGCTCTGCCACAAAACCTTGAATAGATACTTGGCAAAATAGTTGATGACAGAGTTAGCAAGATAGTTGATGAAAAGGTTGAGAAGATGATTGAGAAAATTAAGGAGGATGTCCAACAACAAGTTCAAACATCAATGGCTCCAACCTTAGAAGTTGTCAACAAAATACTGGAATTCCTGATGGATTTCAAGAAAAGCCAGACTCAAAACTCTCCACCTCCACCACCTCCTCCTGCCTAACCTTAACCTTTTACCTTTTTTTTGTTTAATATTACTAACAATGATGGTCTACTCCCTTTACCTTTTTGTCTGATGACAAAAAAGGGGGGAGAAAGGGTAAGAGAATTAAATTTATAAAGTCAGTTTTTATACGTTTGTCTGCATATGCATGTCTCTTTCTGTTTATACTTTGACATGATTTGCTATGCTGATATAAATATTGCTCTGATATATCTATTTTTATTACCCTGATAGTGTTTGCTATGATTTGTTTATTGATCTGATATATCCTAAGTCCACGTGCTCTAACATTATTTGATATGATATATCTTATTTGCTCTGAAACTTGTTTAAGTTTGATAAAGACTTTAAAGCTCTGATACTATACTTAATTGATAAGTAGTTGCACTGATCTGATAAGTTATATATACATGTGCTGCTGAATTTTTGTCTTCTGGTTTTCCTGTTAAAGTTTGTATGCTTTGTCTTAGGGGGAGCTTTGTAAGCTCTCTTAGACTTTGTTGCTCAAATTTAATTAGTTTTTGTCATCATCAAAAAGGGGGAGATTGTTGGAACCAAAGCAATTTTGGATTAAATAATCTCTATGTTTTGATATTAACAAAAGAATTGAATTTACTTGGCAAAGTGTTAGTTGAAATCTAACATGTGCTTTCAGTTATGCATGAATATTTAAATATGATTAATAAAAACTTGGGATAAGTTTTCATTGGACTACTTGAGAAAAATACGCGTCCACCCTTGTAGACGGAGTACTCAATGTTTTGGTAAAGTTATTTTTTTATTTAATTAAGTAGACTGGTTTCTTTAAGTAGACTAGGCACTAAATGCTTACTAGATGGAAATCAAAATAACTTCTTGGATACAGCAAATCCAAAGACTTGATAGTAAACGTGTCTAGATTGCCACGTCAGCAGACGAAAGTAATTGGTAAAATTGAATGAACTGAAAAATAAAATAATCAGGTAGACGAGCTCTAACTGCCACATCACCAGACGGAGATTATGATAACTCATTGAGGTATAGCAAGTCCAAAGACTTGATAGACGAGAGGATATCCCAAGTCAGCAGACGAGCAAAATAAAATAATTAACAGACTTAGTCTCACATATAACTAAGTAGACGGAGTTTTTAAGTAGACGAGCTCCATCTTTGAATGAATAAATGCAATCCGAATCTCTTGAATTTATTTCAAATGATTGATATTTATTTTAATAGAATTTTTGTTCTTCACATTTGTTTTATCTGCTTTAATGTTTTACCTTGATGTAAAAGAAACATAGTACCATCAAAGAAATGCAAAAAGAAGAATCGTACAATGAGAAACTGCAAAACAATCTATACGATGACAACTTTATGGCTGAAAAAGCTGGATTGTACACAAAGGAGGAACAACAAGTTCTCAAGCTACAATACTCAGAGCAGCGAGCCTCTATTTCATGCTATCTCGATAACCAATAGTACTATTCAACATTGTCATGATCAAGCTATCAGTCACAACGGATATCATGCATTAAATGCTATCTCTAAACGGGACTATTCAAAATAACCGTTGAAGAAATACAAGTGAAGAAGAAGGTCACTATAAATATAAGACCTCAGATACTGAAGAACAACTTTTGCCTGCACAAGTTTTGCTAGCTCAACTTTTGTCAATAAACAATCATTCATACTCATATTTCTTTCAAAGCAAGAGTCTGTATTCTTTAGTTTGAATATTGTGAAAATATTCATTTGATCTTAAACTTTCATATCCTCACACACAGTGAGTTAAGAAGATCATAAGTTAAATCTCTTTGTTAGAGTTAGAGCCTGAAGAGGCTTGGTAAGAAAGAAATACCTGTAAGCCTGGAGATGTGTTGAATACTTGGTGGTAATCTATTTTGGAAAACAGTGGAAAAAACCTTCAAGTAGAAGGGACTGGACGTAGCTCTTGGTTGGAAGAGAGTGAACCAGGATAAAAGATCTTGTGTGATTCTTCTATCCCTAAACTCTTACTACTTTATTTGTTTTTACTGACTGAGGGGTTTTGATATTGCTTTCATTAAAGCATTCTTTTTAAAAGATCTATTTCTTTGTTCTTGCTTCTGATTTAACCTTCTTGTGTGCAAAAATAGTTTTAGAGGTTATTTTTAGAAAATTATTAACAAACACAATTCAACCCTCTTCTTGTGTTTACTTGCGTCAACTTCAGTTGTTGAACAGTAAAAGAGTATTCCAATAATTTGTTGTTGATATATACCCAATGGTTGAAGCTACAAGATTATTGTCTTACATTAGAAGAAATCATAGTATTATTAGAGGTATTTTTTTAAAGGTATTGAAGAAGTCATTGATCGAGGAGTTATGGAAGGCTCCTTTATTAGAAAACGTGTTAAGGCAAGATGTTATGGGAATTGTAAAATGTCTGGAAATCCAGATTTGTTTTTAACTTTTACATATAATCCAAAGTGGGAAGAGATCCATCAGTTAGTTTTTGAAAGAAGATTTAGTTTGTCGGATCGTCCCGATATTTCATTTAGAGTGTTTAAGATGAAATTGGATCAATTAAAGTTGAATTTTAAAGGGTGAATTTTTTGGGAAAGTTGCTGCAATTGTGGGTGCTCAATAACTCATGCTATTATTTTAACTTTCCATTTTTTATGCAGTAATTTATTTGTTGTGGTCCTCTACTTATAATTTGTTGTGATATTTGTTCGGAAATGTGCACTATTGAATTTCAAAAGAGGGTTCTGAAGTTGACACAAGCAAACACAAGAAGTGGGGGTTGAATTGTGTTTTTTTAATAATTTTCAAAAACAACCTTTCCCAAAACATATTTTCTCACACAAGGAAAAATAAGGCAGATGCACACACAGAAAAAGATCTTTTAAAAGCTTAACAAAATCAAGTTCAAATCCCTACAGTCAGTATCAACAAATAAAACTGAAGAGATAAGAGATTAGAAGATTCACACAAGTGTTTTATCCTGGTTCACTCTCTTCCAACCAAGAGCTACGTCCAGTCCCTTCGACTTGAAGGTTTTACTCCACTATTTCTCTAAATAGATTACAACAAGTATTCAACACATCTTCATGTTACAAGTATTCATTTCTTACCAAGCCTCTTCAGGCTCTAACTCTAACAAAGAGATTGTTTGCTTTTGATCTTCTGACTCACTATGTATGAGGATATGAAAGTTTAAGATCGATTGAATATTACAACAATATTCAAGCTAAAGAATTACATACTTTTTGCACTTGAAAGAATAAAGGAATGGGAGCTTGTAAATTGGTAAAAGTTCAGCTTGCAAAAGTTGTTCTTCAGTGGTTGAGGTCTTCTATTTATAGTGACCTTCTTCTTCACTTGAAAAACTTCAACGGTTGTTTTGAATATTCCCGTTTAGAGATAGCATTAAATGCATATAATATCCGTTGTGACTGATAGCTTGATCGTGGCCATTGTGAAATGTACTCTTGGTTATCACTTTCGAACAAAATGGAGGGTCACAACTCTGAGCAATTGCAACTTGAAAACTGTCTTTTGTACTTTATGAAAATTCCATCAGAAAAGGTGACAGGGTACAGATCGTTTTGCATTTCCCAATTGTATTGTGTTGCTTTTTGCATTTCCTTGATGGTACTATGTTTCTCTCACAAAGAAACAAGGCATTAAAACAGATAAAACAATTTAGAAGGACCAACATTCGTTTGAAATAAATATCAATCATTTGAAATAAATATTTCTTTGTGGTCGGATTAGCATTTACTTAGCTAGACGGAGCATATGAAAACTTATAAGAAAAAGAGCTCGTCTACTTAAAATCTGCGTCTACTAGCTCATGGGTGAAACCAAGTCTATGGACTTGCAGTTTTATTTTCGCTTATCTACTTACGTGGCAGACTCTCTCGTCTATCATCAAGTCTTTGGACTTTCTATATTTCAGTGAGTTATTTTTTATCTCCATCTACTGACGTGGCATTTAAGCTCGTCTACTCATTGAAACTAACGTTCCCATCTATTGAGAGTATTTTATTAACCATCTACTCAAATATAATAAATAAGAAATATACCAAACGTTTTAAGTAGCTCGTCTACATGAATGGACGTGGATTCACAAACTAAGTCCAAGCAGATATAAGGAAACTTATTCAAGGTTTCCATAACTTATATATTTTTAACATTCCTGCAAGACTAAATAAAGCATGTTAGATCTCAACTAAAACTTTGCTAAGCAAATTTAATCCTTTTTGTTAACATCAAAACTTAGAGATTAATATTCCAAATTACTTTGGTTCCAACAATCTCCCCCTTTTTGATGATGACAAACTCTTGAAGACTTTGTATTATCTTTTTGCAAGCCCCCCCTGAATATAAGCATCCTTGTTTCGATAAAAGGTGGGCGTATAACCTGAAAAAACAAATGGGAACCTTTCTCCCCTTTTTGGCATTATAAAAAAAATCAAATATGATAGGAATGTGTTCATTGCATAAAAATATCCAAAGATAGCATAGCATCGCAACAAACACAATAACAAGGAAGTTCATACATATATCAGAACATATAGGGGACATGAGCTAGTACACAACATATCCAAAAAGGAATCCATCATACAACCATAAGAAATAAACTAGCATAAGGAAACTAGAAAATGCATGATAGGATAAAATGAAAGGGTGTCGTGGGATGGTGGATCAAAGCAACTTTCCCAAGCGCAAAGGCATGAATCCATCTCAGAGTGCAGCGGTTTAAGTGGCAGAATTCACGTGTTTAATGAAATTTAGGGCTGTGAATCGATTCAAGAGGGGTGTTAATGATTCACAGAGGCTAAATTTGTGTAAAGTGTGAAATAAAACGTTGTGAATCGTTTCAAAATGTGTGTGAATCAGTTCACAGAGAGCAGAAATGCAGAAAAACTAGAAAACAGAACAAGTTTGCTATCATTTATGCCTTATTAGCTCACTTTCACATATGAATTTTTGATAAATGCTTGAATTGCTTATTCTAATGCATGGAGCAAGTTTGAATGTACATTTTACACATGTTCGCAACATGCTAAGCATCAAATACAATCAAATCATCAAGATCACATATTGAGTTGCCAAACTTCAATTTTTGAAAGAATATGGATCATGATATATCAAGTATGCCTAATTCATTTCTTATGCGGAAAAAGCTTTCTTTGGGCAAAGGTTTTGTAAAAATGTCCGCTAAATGATTTGTTGTTTCAGCAAACTCAAAAACACAATCTCCTTTCTCAAAATGGTCTCTTAGAAAATGATGTTGAATATCTATATGCTTTGTTCTTGAGTGTTGGATGGGATTTTTGGTTAAGTTTATGGCACTAGTATTGTCACATCTTATAGGAAATTTATTAAGTTTTAAGCCATAGTCAAGGAGTTGTTGTTTCATCCATAAAATTTGTGCGCAGCAACTCCATGCAGCTATGTAATCAGCCTCAGCTGTGGACAAAGCTACACTAACTTGCTTTTTACTATTCCAAGAGATTAAAGAATTCCCAAAGATGTGGCAAGTACCGCTAGTACTCTTTCTATCCAACTTGCATCCTGCAAAGTCGGAATCTGAGTATCCAAGTAAACCAGAAATTCCAACCTTAGGATACCATCTAGCACACATACACACGCTATGCGACACCTAACTACCCCGCATGTTATAAAGCATAAAAGATAAAGGTAAAACATAAAACATACGTCCTTTAATAAAAAGGTTCATGGGTAGAAAGGTCCCACATGAACTAGTTCACAACGTGGAAATTAAAACATGTTTAAAATAATTGAAACATAACAAAGATAAACAACATAACCCAACCCCAATGTCACATACAGAGCTGGTATAACCGTTCTGGAATAAAATCATCGGAATACAACTGAAACTAAAAAACTAACTGAAAGGGAAAAACCCTAACTATGAGTGGTGGCTCCTCAAAGTCACTCATATCCTGACTGCTCGCCATTCTTTGCAAGGTGCCGATCAGGTCAAACAAACAAACAACGGGGAGTAAGAATCATGTAAACATATACGGCATGGAGATAGGAAGCAAGGTAAACAAACAGCATAGCATCATCATAACATACATCAATATATATATATATATATATATATATATATATATATATATATATATATATATATATATATATATAAACATCAAGTATGCTATGCAGTGCAATGAAATGCTACTCCACTACTCCAACTATGCATGTGGATCCAACTAACTCAGGATGAACTACTTCGAAGTTACATATCCGTATTGTCCATAAAAGCACCAACACCAGTAGTTCACCAAACCTTGGGTGAACCCCATGGATAGCCAACGCGTCAAACCATGGATGCCTCATCACGGGGGGCCGCAGTCACAAAACCATTGGGTGACCTACCGTGGATGGCCAGATCACCGAACTCTCGGGCGATCTCCCCTATGTCGAACCTCCCCCTCAACCGTCAACTCCAATGGTCTATGCATCGCAAACAACAAATTATCCCAACCACCTCCTTGCCCGGCCAAACAGCTCCCAGGACTTCAATATCAACTCAACGTACTTGGGCCAATAAGCACGCAAGACTTCAACATCAACAACACCTTAGACCCAAACCGCGAGGTCAAGGTTCCCTTGTCCAAAAAGCACCAAGGTACAACTCATCAACGTGCGGTACCCCAACGGGTACCGGCTTAATCATCTCAACATCTTCAATTATCTTTCTTAATCATTAACCAAGTTGTCTAACCTTTATCTTTGATTAGTTATGTCAATTGGTCATTATTGGGGAAGATTGGGGTTAGAAATTCCCTTTAAGTCCTTTAATTACATCTTTGTCTGATAGGGGAGCACGGGCGTGCTCGTCCCCTGCATGGCCATGCTGGTCACAAAAGTGAAGCACGGTTGTGCTTCCATTCATGCATGGTCGTGCTCAGCAGCACGGTTGTGCTTCCTCTGCTGCACGGACGTGCTTAATGCATGGCCATTTTCCAGAATTCAAACTGGGAGCACGGTCGTGCGTGCTCCTGTTCAAGACTGCGGCCGTGCTTAGTGCACGACAAGATCTTTGCTCGCGTAGTCTGACATCAGATTTTAACCAATTATTAGGGTACAATAATCCTTTAATATTAACTCGTTTTTAAGCCTAATTAGCCAATTAATATTTTATCAACAAAACTCAACAATAACAACCATTATCATCTCAACCAATCGTCCATTATCATCATGCCAATCATATCATCAACATAGCAACATATAAGCAACCAATCATGCACATAACATATGAAACATAATGCCAACAGCCAAGAACATGTTATCCAACAACCAATAAAACATATTAATTCATACATATATTCATACAAAACAACAACGGGGTTATGGGAACCCCCTTTACCTTACGCTACCCCCAATGCCTAATGAATACATTACCCTTCTCCTCATATCTGGATTGAAGGTAGCTCTAAACGCAAAGCCAACAACGAACCGATCCCGAATCCGCAAGCGGCTTACTCCGATACTAAGCCTTGGTCAACCAAAACATAAACTAATCAGTTTCCAAATCAGAACAAGAAAAGGAAACCTTACAGGGAAGAGACCTTACCTATATATCCAGCACAGATGAGCACAAGCTCCCTACAGAAATCCAATACTCAAGAATCACTCTGAATATGATGGAAATAGGGGATGTAGCAGTGACAGCCGAAATAGGTCAGCAGCCACCAAAAGTAGGGTTGAAAAGTACAACCCTCGGGTTCTGTACTTAAAATATATAGGCTACACCTGAGCACGGTCGTGCTTACCCTTGAGCAAGGTCGTGCTCAACTTAGCGTCACCGAGACGCAATCAGCATATTGAGCACGGGCATGCTCACTGTTGAGCACGGTCGTGCTCAACTTAAAAACTGAAACAGACTTCAGCCTTTAAGAACGGGCGTGCTGGCTATTGAGCATGGGCGTGCTTAACCACCAGAAAGGGACTTTTGATCCAAAATCCCCATTACGCCCTTAATCAACTAAACAAATTACCCAAAAGCACTTAAACGAAAAAGTAGGGTGTTACACGCTAAACATTATATCGGGCCTACTAACTGTCAAGTATAGTAAAGAATCTATAATACCTCTATATTTTGAAGGGTCAATAGGCTTACCACCTTCATCTTTTTCTAAATAACAGCCGGTACCCATTGGTGTGCTAATTTCTTTGGCAATCTCCATTCCAAACTTCTTAATGAGCTCCTTACAATATTTAGCTTCATTTATAAAGATGTCATTCCTTGTTTGCTTTATTTCAAGTCCAAGGAAGTAATTTAGCTCTCCTATTAAGGACATCTCAAATTCACTCTGCATAAACTTTGAGAACTCTCTACACATTAACTCATTAGTTGAACCAAAGATAATATCATCCACATATATTTGAACAAGCAATATATCCTTTCCTTTATTCTTTATGAAAAGTGTAGTATCAACCATTCCCCTTTTATAACCTTTTTCTAAAAGGAATTTACTCAACCTTTCATACCAAGCTCCTGGAGCTTGCTTAAGCCCATAAAGAGCCTTTTTCAACTTAAAAACATGGTTGGGAAATTCAAAATTTTCAAAACCGGGGGGTTGATCTACATATACTTCTTCTTGTATGAAACCATTTAAGAAAGTGCTTTTCACATCCATTTGGTATAGTTTAAAATATATGATACATGCAAATGCAAGAAGTAGTCTAATAGCTTCTAATCTAGCTACCGAGGCATATGTCTCATCATAATCAATACCCTCTTCTTGATTATAACCCTTTGCTACGAGTCTAGATTTATTTCTAGTTATAATTCCGGTTTCATCAAGTTTATTTCTAAAAAACCACTTAGTTCCAATTAGTTGATGATTTCTTGGTCTAAACACAAGCTCCCAAACATTATTTCTTTCAAATTGGTTTAATTCCTCATGCATGGCCATTAACCAATTTTCATCAATAATTGCATCGCTAATGGTTTTGGGTTCGATTTGAGAGACAAATGCTGAATAATTGCATATATTTCTAAGATTTGACTTAGTAGTTACCTCTTTTGATATGTGTCATATCACTTGGTCGATAGGATGATCCTTCAATGTTCTCCACTCATGGGGTAGGTCTACATGCTCATATTCTTCTTCTTTTGGAGGAGTTTCATCTTCATTTCTTTCATCCATCTTTTCTTTGTTGACTTCCTCATTTGACTTTTGTGACATATCTACAACATTATCAAAGAAAATTTCATTTCCCACCAATTTGGGGTTAGATTCATCAAATGCAATATGTATTGACTCTTCAACAGTCAAAGTTCTCTTAATGCAAACACGAAAAGCTTTACTAAAAGATGAACAACCTACAGATATACCTACATCCGCCTTTGCATCAAACTTGCCTAAATTTTCTTTGCCATTATTTAAAATAAACTATTTGCTTCCAAAAACTCTAAGATGTAAAATATTTGGTTTTCTACCCTCGTACAATTCATAGGGGGTCTTTTTCAAAATTGGTCTTATCAAGACCCTATTTAAAACATAACAAGCGGTATTAACCGCATCCGCCCAAAAGTACTTAGGTAGGTTTGTTTCATTAATCATAGTTCTTTCTAACTCCTCTAGAGATCGATTCTTTCTTTCAACTACTCCATTTTGTTGTGGAGTTCTAGGAGTAGAAAAATTATGATTAATTCCATTTTCTTCACAAAATCTCTCAAAGAGATGGTTCTCAAACTCACCTCCGTGATCACTTCTAATGGATGCAATTTTTAAGTCTTTTTCATTTTGAATACGTTTAGCAAGCTTGATGAAAACATGAAAGGTTTTGTTCTTATGAGGAATGAACATGGTCCATGTATATCTAGAGAAGTCATCTACTATTACTAAGGCATAGTAATTGCCACCAAGACTCATAGTTCTAGAAGGGCTAAACAAGTCCATGTGCAATAGTTGCAAAGGCCTATTGGTTGAAACTATATTTTTTGCTTTAAAAGAGGCCTTGACTTGTTTTCCCTTTTGACAAGCATCATATAACTTGTCTTTTTGAAATTTTATTTTTGGTAGGCCAATTACTAGGTCCTTAGAGATAAGCTTGTTTAAGTGCTCCATATGTATATGAGCTATTCTCCTATGCCATAACCATGCATCCTCATCTTTTGTCAATAAACATTGATCATCATTTGAGGGTATATTTTCTAGGTTAATCATGAAGATATTACCTACTCTATGACCAATAAACTTAATTTGCTTATCACTTTCATTTTCAATTATGCAACAATTTGAGTTGAAAAGAATTCTATAGCCTTTGTCACATAATTGACTAATGCTAAGCAAATTATGTTTCAAGCCTTCTACATACAAGACAATTTCAATGATAGTAGAGGAAGAGTTACCAACATTACCAATTCTAAGAATATTTCCTTTGTTGTTACTTCCATAGGTGACATGACCTCCATTTCTAGGGGTTAGACTTATGAACTTTGCCTTGTCACCGGTCATATGCTTGGAGCATCCACTATCAAGATACCAATCTTTTCTAGTGGGCTTCGAGCAAACCTACAACACAATCAAGGATAAGATTTAGGTACCCAAGTTTGATTGAGTCCTTGAATGCTAGTTTTAGGCACAAATCCTTTTGGTACCCAAATTTTTCTATCACTTTGAAACTTATTATTTCTAATGTTACAAGTAGTTGCCGTATGTCCTTTTTTGCAACAATAATAGCATGTAGTAAATGGGGTACTTATCTTGCTTGGATTAGCAAAGCAATATTTTAAAATATTTCTTTGTGCAAAAGGATCATAGCCCAAACCGGCTTTGCTAAGCGTACGCTTTTGACTTCCAAGCAGCATATTCAAGTTTTCTCTACCCATTGTGAATTTGGCTAGAATATTTTTCATATCATCAATTTGTTTTCTCAATCTAGCACAATCTCCACAACTGAAGGGTTTACATGCATTATTTTTGCAACATACATTTAATGAGGATTTCTCACGAGCAATCTTTAAGGACTCATTTTCATTTTGACTTTTTCAAAATCCTTTTTGTATAGAGTTGTTCTTTTAGTCATAAATGATTTTCTTTAAAGAAGATTTTTGTTTAATGAGTCTTATAGATTCCTCATGAAGTTCCTCATAGGCATATTGTAAATCATCATCGGAAGAAAAAGATTCAAATTCATCATTAGTTACCTCATCTTCCTTATGGTGGCTTGCCATTAGACATAAGTTGGCTACTTCGTCATCATCGGAGCTATCAGATGAGTTGAGGTCGTTATCCTCCCAAGCTATGTATGCCTTTTTGCCCTTATTGTCCTTGTTAGTCCTCTTCTCAAATTTGTCATTTTTCTTTTGCAATTGAGGACATTCCATTTTCATGTGCCCTTTCTTTCCACACTCATAACAATTTATTGTTGAAGTGTCATTCTCCCTTTGAAGTTCCTCTTATTCCGGTTGAATGGCCTTCTACCTCCATTTCTTTTCTTATGGACTCTACTAAACTTTTTCTCAAAGAGGCTAAGGTCATCATCGCTTGAATCCGAGTTTTTCGATTCATCACTTTTATCACTTTATTCTTTCCTTGCTTTTGAAGATGTGGAGATTAGGGCTAAGCTCTTCTTCTTTTTGTCTCCTTCCTCATGCTCAGTGAGACGATTTAGTTCCAATTTGTGCTCTTGGAGCTTTCCAAATAATGTGGCTAAGGTCATTGTAGCCAAATTCCTTGATTCTGCAATAGCCGTAACCTTCGGCTGCCAATTCCTGCTTAAACATCTCAAAACTTTGTTAACTAAGTCTTCATTTGGAAAAGTTTTTCCTAATGTTGCTAGATGATTAACTATGTGAGTGAAGCATTTTTGCATATCTTGTATTGATTCTCCTGGAATCATATGAAAAGGATCATATTCATGGGTCAAGGTGTTAACCCGAGCTCGCTTCACTTCACTAGTACCCTCATGGGTAACTTGCAGGTTATCCCACATTTCTTGTGCGGTTCTACAATTATACACTCTAAAGAATTCATCTTGTCCTATAGCAGCAGGTATGACATTTTTACCTCTCCAATCTAGTTGTACTCTCTTTTTCTCATCACCAGTCCAACCATCTCAAGGTTTTGCTCTTTCCTTTCCATCAACTAGATGTGTGGGAACATAAGGACCATTTTCTATGGTGTCCCATACATCTAGATCATAAGAACATATAAAGATTCTCATACGTTCTTTCCAATATGAATAACCTTCACCATTAAAAACCGGGGCCTTATAGTATGACCTATCTGTTTGATAAAAACCATCAGAGGCCATTGATCCTCTTTAAAGCCAATTAAGCTTGTCCTAAAGAGTTCAAGCTCTGGTACCACTTGTTAGCCCAAGTGACCTCTAATAAGTGTTGGAACCCTAGAGGGGGGTGAATAGGATTCAAAATATTTTCGAAAACTTTTCAAAAACTTTTCTTGTATGAAGGTATAACGTATTTAACAAGAGCGTGTGGTGAATCTTTAGATGACGTAAAGGTAAATGAATTGAAGATTGAACAAGATTGTAACAAATGTAATACAATTATATATCGATTAAACCCTAATATGCAATGCAAGATTGAAATTAAAGAGAGAAGGGTTAAGGAGAATTTCAAACCAATATTTTTACTGGTTCAATCACAATTTCTTGTGATCTACATCCAGTCTCACACCCACCGGTATGAGAGATACTTCACTAATCAGGATCTTGAGTACAATGTTCAAGAAATTTTACACCAGAGATACCCCACTCTACAACCTACACACAACCAGGGATTCCACACCCTGAATCTAACCCAGAAGAAGATCCCTCACTTCTTCCAAACCAAGAACGTAAAAAACAAGAGAGTAGAAGAGGTTTGAATCACTCTAGAAAGTAAGAAATTACCACTTGAAGTTCTAATGATCACAATGAAAGATTGAGAGAATAAGACGCAAGGATCTTTGTGAGATTTCGTGTTTTCCGAGTTAGTTAGATGATAGCTAATGATTCTCATCAAAAGAGATGAACATATCTATTTATTTGGGATGTTTGTTATGTTAAAAACTAGATCTAAAAGCTGTGAATCGATTCACAGAAAACTGAAACACCTTGAATTTATTCATGAATCTATTGACAGAGACTGATACATCGTGAATTTATTTATGAATCTATTCACAAAGAGTAAAATGCATTGTATCTATTTACACCAATCAGTGAATCTATTCACAACATATTTAGACTAAGATTTCAATCATCTTATTTGTAAATCTATTTATTTAAACTTTGTTTTTCAACATGAAACTCATCTAGCGATCAAGTATTATATATTCATGCATTAAGTAAAGATTTAAAACATTTCAACATGATGAATGCATGAATGCAATTTGATTATGTTAACCTATGTTGATTTTAATTTCATTTTATTAGCGTCTCATTCGAACATCTTATATGATCTTACAAAGGTGCTAATAAAAAAACATAAACCATTAAGAACTAGCCTTTGTAGATCTAAGTCTTCAAACTTGATGTTGTTGACATGTCGTCCTTCGTCATCTTCAAAAGTCTGTACTTTAAAAGTCCAAGCCATACTTGGGGAATGCGTTCATTCACAAAACATATACTTTCAAAAACCGACTTTTATATAAAATTTAATTCTCTTATCCTTTCTCCTCCTTTTTTGTCAACAGACAAAAAGGTAAAATGAGTGGACCATCATTGTCAGTATTAAGAAAAGAAAAAGAAAAGACTAAGAAGAGGGTGGAGGTGGAGGTGGAGGAGGAGGGTTCTGGTTTGGTGGAGGTGGAGGAGGTTGAACACGTAGAAGGTTACTCTATTGAAAACTTTGCATAATGCTCAACATTTGATTGACCATTACATTTGTTGGAGCCAAGGCTTCTGCAACTTGTTCTCTAACTTGTTCCTTGACCTCAACTTTGACTCTATCCTCAATAATTTCTCCAATGATTTCTTCAAAGTTCTGAGGCAGGGAGGGTCTTGAGCTTTCAACACTGTCTTGAGCATGTGCTTGACCTTGAAAAGTACTAATAGCTCTGGAAATTTGAGGTTGATCATGGGGATGAACAACTGTCAGAGCCATTGGCTGAGATGAGTGCTTCTCAGAAGTGTTTGGTCTTGGAGCAGACTCGGCAACTTCCTCATTCCCAGTTTCTGGATGAGCAGGGTCAACAATGAAATCTGGTTCTTCTATTATGATTTCTTCCTCAGTGTGCTCTGAAAGAGGAGATGGAGGTGGAGATGATGCAAAAGTGAGTACCGGAGGAGGTAGTTCCTTTGCCCAGTGGACAGGATCTTCTTCATACACAGGGTTGATGACAGGAATACCAATCATGTCCTTGTAGATGTAGAATCTGGCATTTGACAGTCCACATTTGCCTTTGACCTTAGGAATTTTTATCTTCTCTTCATTGCTCAGACCAGAAGAAGAGGCTTCCTTAGCACAGTCCATCATGTGATTTGCCCAAATGCAAAAGGCAGAATCTTGATCAATATCTTCAAATGGTTGTGATAACCAGAAATTAATCATATTCTGATCATACGATTCAACAACATCATGATTAAGAAAGCAGGAAGTGTTTTCTAGCTTCTTTGCAGTGCTCCTCTACTTCTTCAAATCCTTGTCTTTGTTCAGATCAATCATAGGTAGTCTAGGAGCAATCATGGGGGGTCTGACACCAATCTTGGTTTCCTTCTTGGTATGAAATAGTCAAGTTGGAGGGACAAAGTTTGCAGCCCTGACATACCTAGGCAATTCAAATTCATTCTTCAGAAAGGCATACATTAGGTGATCCACGATACTCACAACTCTGCCATAGATTTTTGGGTGTCTGAATGTCTCCCAAGAAGTTTTATTGTCCATGATAAAAGGAATATGTTTGTAGGATCTTGACCTTTTGTAGATGACATTGGTCAGATCTTTCTTTGTTGGATCCGTAGACCAGTCAGAGATGATATGCCTTTTAACACCATCGGTGAATGGCTTGAAGGGTGGGGATTTGATGAGGTTTGGGTAGATTTTTCTAGGTGGGAATTTTTTCTATGGAAGATGAATTAGGGCAGGTCCAATATGGTTAAGCAGAGTGGACGAAAGAGGTCTGGTGATGTTTGGTACATATGGTATGAGTACATAATCATGTTGAGGTATGGTCTCGAGTTCACATTCATACTCAGGTAGGGGATAGAAGGGTTGATAGCGTGAATCCGCAAGTGTACGGTTTCGTCGTCAAGTAATAGAAAGATCGAACCCACAGAAACCGTGATATTAAACAACAATTAGTTATTAAATTATTTAAACTAAACAAGAAAAAGATTTGGTTTTTGAAATAAGAATTAACTAAAAAATCAAGTATTTAAAACACAATCAAACAGAATCTCAAAGCAAATCAAATCTGGAGTTTTTCAAATTAAAAGAGATTTCCAGGAATTGGGATACCAACAAGACTGCTTATGTTACTAAACTGACTACCCCTCTTGTTAATTATCAAAATGATTTGAAGGTGAATTTATCCTAATAAAGTTAATGTTCCCTCTTGAGATACAAGAACCGTGCCCAATTAAACCAACCCCTACTCTCGTGGTAATTGTATTTAAATTGAACCCATTGTGACAATTCAATGAACCCTCGAAGGACCGCTTCTAACTCTCGTGATTTAAGTCCTAAGTTCAATTCTTATGGATCCAATACCTAGGTTCACTTTTCAGTTCCTCCCTAGAATATCTAAGACATGCAAATAGGTGATCAATAAATTCACATGGATGAAGCACAATAAGAACCAAATCTAAAGCAAATTGAAATTAATGAAAAGGGAAAAACATCAATTCATCACATAAAACAAGTCTTGGGCATGGCCCCAATTCCTAGAAATAAAAAGACTACTCAAGCATTGCCATGTTCATAGCAATCTTGATTAACAAAAGCATAAAAATCCTAAGAGAAGAGAAGAAATTGAGAAGAAGAGAAATCCTAATTTTTTTGCCAATTGGTAGCAGTCAAGAGATCCCTATTTTTGAGCCTAATTGCCCTATTTATAGAGTAGGTTAACTTGGATTTAAAGTATCACAAAATCATATCAAATCAGTAAATCAAAATTCCAAATTTTGCACGTCACGGCCGTGATTAGTTCTGTTTGTGAGAGTCTGGTCCAGTTTGCATGTCACGGCCGTGATAGCCATCATGGTCTGGCCGTGACCAGTTCCGAGTTTTCCATTCTTCTTTCTTTTCAACCCTACTCGATCATGACTGTGATGCCTATCACGGCCAGGCCGTGATGGGCTCTATTTCGCTCAATTTTCTTGTTTTTCAAGTTCCATCTTCATGCAAACTCCAAATCAACTGGACTTACGCATTTTCATCATCAATTCCTGCACACAAACACCACAAAACCACCTTACCCGTTCCAAGGTAAAAACTAACAAAAATCAAATTAAAAATGTCTAAACTACATGAAAATGCATGCAACATGATAAAGAAATATGAGGTGAAATCACACTCATTAAGGGTTTGGTTGAAACTGGTTCTGGATCATGTTTGTGGTAAAGCATTTTCCAGTTCCTCTTTACTTTGGCCCAGTTTTCAGATTGGCCATCATAAAGAACAGAGGGGTTAGTGTATGGAAATTTTGTCTTTTGGTTTTTGGGAAAGGGTGCACCAAGGATAATTCCATCATCTGGTTGGTTGAACCAGGGGTCATTTTCAGGTATAATGGGTGGAAAATATGGTCTTTCTGGTGAGGCTGTTTGTGGTTGGTTAGGAGAAGTTCTTTGTGATGATGGAAGAGTGAGAATGTGTACATCATCCAAGGTTTCAGTTTGGTACACAGTAGCAGGTGCAGAAACATCAGCTACTCTATCCTCAAAGCTAGAAACTAAGGCATCTACTACTAAATTTACAGGGTCATTAGTAGGGAGAGTTACCTCATAAGTCATAACAGAGTTAGCTTTCCTTGGAGGTTGCCTTCTGGGTTGTGTGGGAATAGGAACATTAACAACACCAGCAGTAGCAGCAGTCCTCTGATTCTTCAAAACATAACTGATGTGGACCCTGTCCTCGTCATCCTCATCTTCATTGAAGGACATAATTACATTCCTTGTCCTTTTCTGAGTAGGTGCATGTTGAGGAGCAGCAGCTGATGGCTCTCTGATTACAATCCCACCAGCAGTAGGCCTTGTAGGCATAGGTTTCCTTGTTGTAGTGGTTTTCTTTTTAACTGCCCTTTTCAGTCCAAGAACTTCAGCATTGTTTTGCTCAACCATTTCTTCTTTGATCTTCATCATTTCTTCAGTCTTGGCCAAGGCATTTGAGACGCCCCGATGACCCATTAAAGAAAACCCATAATATTTAAGACTTAATCATGTTATTATCGTTAAGCGTGTATATTAAAACGGCGGAAAAATTTGAACTAAAATATAAACAACATATATACACACATGCATAACATATACACATCATATCCTGATGCAGTACAGTAGAGGGAATCCCTTCAGTAGGACCCCAATAGGTACAAACTGGTACAAACTAATATAAACAACAAAAGATAAAACGCCTGAAAAAGACGTACCAGTCGTAGTCTCTCTACTCAACTACTCGAGTCCACTACTCGTCCTCCAGCATCTAGCTCATAAGGGGTTCCATCTAGTTCCTCCATAGCTGGCTTCTCCACCGAGTCTTCTTATAGCGATCACATAAATAAAACATACCCAATAACAAGAAGAAAAGTGATAAGAAACAAAATAACGTCAAACTTGGAAAGGGTTTAGCAACATTTAATTAAATAACAACACACTGAACATCCATCTCCAAGAGTATACATAAAGAAAACACAATCATCCTCAATCCACATCTAGGATCTTTCCTCTACCATCCATCATGATGCAATGCAAATGCTGTATGAATCATCTCATCAGGTATCGGCCATATCCGGATATCACATCAATAAATCGACACGTCCCAGAGTCCCCGGCGCACACCCTCGTCCGCGGACGGAGGATGCCCATGCAAAGCAATGGCACTATAGCTGCACAATCCGGTGCACACCTCTGAACCCCGACCAGGGTGCTAATGCAACGCATGAACTATAGTTGCAACTAAAATGAAATCATGTCTGGGACAGTCAGCCGTTAGCCTATCCCCAGGAATTCTCCCTCCGAGGCATAGACCCCACAAGACCATGTTTCAGGTCCACCATATCACAGACCATGTTTCAGGTCACCCCATATTGCCCTAACTGCTCATCATAATCTCATAGGTAACCTCAATAAAATCTTATCTCATTAATCTCATTATCATCATATCTCAGGAATCATATCAGTTAGGCACTACTAACACATATAACATGAATTCCCCAATACATCCTCATGTCTCGATATAACTTATCATTTACTCAAACTCTAATCACAATTATAACACTCAACACATCATACCATAATATCATCATGTCATAGCATCATCATTACTAACATGTCATAAAATCATCATTTCCAAACTAATAATCATTATCAAAATCTAATTAAAATAATAAGATATCATGCTTATAAAATAATCACAACTCATAACATCATCATCCAGCAGTTATCAACATCAATTCAACCAGTCAAATCATTCAAGCAAACAATCATAAAATAATAAAATAAGATATAATAAACATAATGGTGATAAACGCACAATCTCAATATCATCATGAGTACTACTAAGTAGTCCCCAACGTGATATGGACATTGTCCGTTACTGCAATCATGTAGGGTTTGGGTCACCCTACGTCATTATCGAATTAAACGTTACCGTACCATTTTCGATGTTAAATAATTTCTTTCCCCCACCTGGAGAGTCGTACGATGACCTAGACGCAACGAAATTACTCATCCTCTACACCTCACGATTCTGCCTCACACGGACCTAGGCCCCTGAGTCTTCGAAAGTCCACCTAAGAAACCACATTGTGAACAACACCTTGTAAGGAACTTAGAATCTGCAACAAACACCCTAAAATCCGCCATTGTTTTGGCACTATATCCCACAATACAGACATTTATTTACAAAAGTGAACGGTGAGATTAAATATATACCTTTTACTTACCTTCTCCAAAAATTTCAGCTCGATCCAACGGTGGATGAGCCTAGGATGAACCTCCCAAGGTGACTGGTCAGGAGCTACTCGGGTTGAGCTTATCACATTTTTTTGAGTTGAATAACTCTCACTCTGGGGAATGCACGTAACTTTTAACTGTTGGATGTGAAGAACTACTAGCCTTGAACCTCTCCATGAAATTTCAACAAGATCCAACGGTATAAGAAGGTGAGGGGATGGTTTTACAGAAACAGGATAAGATGAGTTTTTGGGTGTGAATAAGTGTGCAACTTGTTCTTTCCTTCACTTAACTATTCAGCCAACACATGCAGAGGTGAGGGAACGAAATTGGCCATGGAAGGATGAGTGAAATGAGGCTGTAGGAGGAAAAATGAAGTCACTTTTGTGATTTTGCTTTTATAGATGAATTTAGGTAGGTTTTGATAAGTTAGTAGGAAGACAAGTGTCGTGCATGCAAAAGGGGTAGTGGAGATAGGTGTCATTCATGCAAAGGGGTTAGGTGTCGCACATGCAAAAGGTTTAGGTGTCACACATGCAAAAAAGGTTAGGTGTCACACATGCAAAAGGGTTAGGTGTCATACATGCAAAAGGGTTAGGTGGAATGTGAGGTGGCGTCACCATGGCCACCTTCCTCCTGGTAACGACACGTATCACTGGGTGTTGTTCCGTCGGCACAACTGGGCGTTTTCTTTTGCATCTTCCTATGTAACCTACTGCTGGAATATTTTTATGTAATTATTTTAGGTTAGTCCTAATACCTATTGTACTCAGGACCGACCTAAATTAATATTCCGACTTTCAATTAATTAATCGATCACAAAACGCTCGGTTTGTGTTTCTTTACGTTCTTGACCCGTTCGACGTCCGATTGTCCTCAAATTTGAGATATAGGCTCGTCAAGACCTAATAAACAGCTTCAAACCATAAAAAAGGTCTAATCTCATTCCTAACTCCAAATTTCTTATTTCACACTTAGATGTCTCAAAGATGCTAATCGGGAAACCCTAATTTTGTTTCTACGTTCAAACTCACTTGAAAAGGTTGTGTGTGTAACGCCCCCCCTTGAGGGCATTACTTAAGTAACACGTGCGGAATTTTAAATTAAAATATAATTTGCTGGCGCTTTCGGAAAATAATTTATATAAGTATACAAGTGTCAGAAATTGGGTGTGAAAATTTTGTCACGACTCCTAAGCCTTGATTGGCACACAGACTTACTATCATAGTATGGCAAGCCTATTTAATTTAAAGAATATACTTGAATAAAAGCTAGTATTTTACGAAAATTTCGACAGAGTCTCCTCTGTAATTCGGACATCCCAGGTAAAAGAACACCTGCTAAAATAATTACATTTTCACTCCAGAATTTCAGTTACACCAAATCCAACCAGACAGCAATATATATATAAATAACAGTCATAACCATAAGCTTTACAAAACTAAAAGGAAAAGTTTAAGTTTTCTTTCAAAATAACGCTCTCCGAGCCATAAACATTCCATTTAAAATAAAGGCTCTCTGAGCCATACTCATACATACTTATCAAAATAATCTAAGTCTCAAACCCTAAGCTGGTCATTCTAAAAAGTTATTCCTGAGAAGAACTCACGTGATCGTTCCACAATCAAATACTTCATCAAGCAACTAGATCTAAGTCTCTGAGTGACTTAGGAAGACTCCTTTGCACATCTGTACTAAAATACCCGAGGTACAATAGCAAACCAGAAGAAACCTGATATGTTTGTAAGGGTGAGATACCATCATAAGATATATCCCACAACAACCATACACATGATACATGCATCACAGAATCATATAAGCAGTTAAATCATATATTCGCAATATATCAGTGTTATATCAAAGGGTCTCAAACCCGCACAGTCAATCTTTTGAAAATATGCATGACACTTCAATCATCAGGCTCTAACTTAATCTCATGAGATATCAACACCATTTCATTTCACTGAATCATCATTAGAGTTGGTCAAGCTCTAGCCCACCTGGGCAGTTACCCCCTTACCCTCATGCATTAAGGTCTCAGGACGGGCAACGTCACATGTGCCTCTTAACTCGGTTTACATGGACAGACTCCCCAGATACCACCTTGTATCTGTCATAATCATCAATAGCACGTCTGCTTGGGGAAATGCACATGATAAAATATTTTATTGAAAGGATTTCTTTGTGTTCATTCTTTTCACTGTCGTTGCTCAAAGCTAACGACTTAATCATCATTTCCCCATCACTTGAGAACTCAGAAACATAGGACTCATAGTCCGAATGCTCAATCACAATGCCCAAGACCGTGGCCGCAGTCAAGGGTTGTGGTCGTAGAAAACAACCTTCACCTTTAATCATAATCATCACACGCGGTCAGAAGACACAGTCCAACACAACGTGATTAGGACCCAAGTCCCTAATATCATAACCAGGGCTCGTAGTCCCGGGTTAACACCGATCCAAGATCACGTGCACATCATCGAATACTAGAGGCGACGTCTCGCGTACTAGATTCGCTTTCATAAGTACTTATTTTTCGCTCGGTGAAAAACAAATCCAAAATCAATCCTCGATAACCTATCCAGGTTATCGGAAAGTTTCTAAAATGTTTAGGAAAACCTTTTTCTTTGAAAATCTTTTATAAAGCATCTTTGAAATTCTTTTATCTTTGAAATATTTCCCCAATAGGATATTGCCAAATAATCTTGAAAGTTTTCACTTGAAAACACATAGTTCGAAAAGGATTTTCCTCTTGAATATAATAGTACACCAAACTCATTTCAACATTCAAAACAAGTACTTTAAGTTTAAAGAGCTTTTGGAAAAGAACACCAATCCCTCCATATTCAAAGCTTATTAAGGTTTTTAATCCTTATTATGGTTGAGCACAGACGCACGTCCGGCTTAGCAAACTTTCAATCAACAACGGTGTATATCATCGATGTAATGGCAATCTCACGATTGAAAGCATTTCATCACATGTATGCATTATATCATTTAGAACAAGTACAGTTCAATCATCGAGATAATAGCGAGCACAGTTTAAGTACATAAAATAATCAAGTCAGCTCAATCATCATATAAGTATCCAGTTAAACACCTACACACATGCATACAATCATTGAATATCCCTAGGCAAAACTCCCCTTACCTTTGAAGACAAGTAAAGGATCCTCGTCTTAATACTCACATTAGCTCCAAGAGTGTAACTATCTACTCCATCAAGCAAGCATAGCCGTGTCAAACGCCTCAGAGAGGAAATCCAACAACGCGCAACAACCAAAAAATCAAGAAATCAATTTCACATGATCAAACACACATTCTAACTTCCTCTAAACACTTAATCTAATTACCAAACAAGGTTATTTTTAAAGAAAATCAAGCTTGAAGCTCACGCTTCCTAATACCCTTTTAGAAAACTTTGTTTTGATTAAAACATCTTGAAAAAGAACTTTGGAAATCATCCATTAAGAGTCCTAATTACACTAAATCATAATTAATTTCATAAAAACATACCCAAATTCAAATAAAATCAAATTGGGGTTTTAGGGCTCCTTATTAAAATTTAGGGAAAACTCAGAATAATGAAATTGGTTTAGGGAAACACAAACTCACAGTCCCAATCTCATAAAACAACTTTAAATTTTCAAGATTAAAATCAAAAATCGAGAGGGTTAGGGTTAGGGTTTCAAAATCAATTTGGGGATTTACAAAAGAGAAGAGGTTAGAGGTAAAACTCTTACCCAAAGTGAAGTGGAAGAAGAGGTGGTGGTTACTAGGAGGTCCTAAGCAAGGCGGCGGTGGATCGAGGACGACGGCAGGAGGTGTCACCGCGGCGGTGATCGCGACCCAAACTCGAAACAAGACAGATCCGCACGTACAGGCGGCGATCTGTAGTGCTTGCTCGTCTTCTCTCCATCAAACGCGGCGGACCGGGGACTGGACGACACACCCATGACGGAGACGCACGGCTGGGCGGGGCAGAGGTCGAACGCGCACGGTTTCTTCCCCCGGTCCAGGCACGAGCGGCGGTTGGAGGTCCTCCCAAGGTGGCGGCGCGAACCAGTCCGGCAAGGAAGAAGGAGATGGAGTTGAGGTGGGAGGAAGAAGAAGAAAAGAGAGAAAGAAGGAAGAAAAGAGGAGAAGCAGAGAAGATAAGGGGAGAAAGAGAGAGATTGACGTCGAGAGAAAGAGAGAGAAAAGAGAGGAAGCTTAGCTTTTAAGCTAATTATTTAGTGATAGGTACCAAATGAGTGATAAATATTAGGCCTAAAATAAACATGTTTTTACTTTTTGGATTCTAAAAATAAAGGTTGATAAAAATATGTTTTCGAAATTCAAGTTAGAGTAAAGATTAATAATTGAACTGATCAACTAAGAAAATACTCACTCAAAATTTAATCTCCGAAAATTACCAAACCAAAATATTCTTAACTCTAAAATTAAATAGGATAAAAATATGAAAATGCTTTTCTCTTAATCATATTATTTAAAATATTTTTCTGTACCGGTATAATAGTGACAATAACGTAATTATTGTCTAGTAAGCGTGCCTTCACTGAACTAAGTCAGTGCTAACGCACCCAATAAAATAATTTGAAGAGAGTAATTTAATTACTCAGACTAAACCACATAACTTAAAAAAAAAAATAAACATCCAAATAAAATAATTAATCCTAGGTGTAAAAACTAGGGTGTTACATTACTACCCCTCTTAAAAAAATTTCGTCCTCGAAATTTCGTAGCTCAAAACTAAACATGATGTTGTAATCATGCCTTAACTCTAAAATCTTGCTTTGTATTCTCATTGCTTCATTCCTTTCATCTATAACACTATAACAGAATCAATTCTTAGGGCCATTCTATTTATCCTCGAGACTTTTCACTACCGCATTATCCCCACTACCTTTGATATTTCATCTTAGTCTATTACACTTTAAAGAACAAAATCAACGCTTAATCTCTTCACTTCTCATTATAGATCCATTAGAAAACTTTCTCCAATATCTAACTTTCACTGACATCAAACCAACGCTAACTTTACCATAACATCAATTAACCTTCTACTCAAGAGATGCGATCCTAGTCTTAGTTCATTTGGGCTTAATCTACTCTTCTAGTCATATCAAATTCACACTTTCAAATCTTCAATCAAAACGTCGTAACATTCCTGAGTTGCACATGATAACCCTTGCTCCAAGAACCTAAGAAATTCAATCTTATCAAAATTGAATCTTACCACATCCAACATAGTTCGTTCTCTTATTAATTCCACTTGAATCCTTTGACTACTTAAATTTCATATCCTTCATTTGCCTCTCATTTTCAATTTGGTTCTCAAGTCCCATTAATATCCCTGGTTTAAGAAATTTCCCATGCACCTTTATCGTATTGTCCAAAGAAAATACACAACTCCTAACAATTCCTTCATCTAAAGGCAGGGCTCCATCACTTATGCAAGGAAGTGCTTGTATCGTATAAGCCCTTATTTATTTGCAGCTGAGAAAAGAGATTATAAAATAGTTTCTCTAAGGCCATTACCCCTAGGAGCTGCACCAAAGCAAAGCCAAGAATTCCAGGTGGACACTCCCCAATGGCAAAATCTTGGATTTAAAATATCTAGTTTCCACTATGGATCATCAACCACATTTTTACCAAAATAAGACTTCAAAGATTATAAAAATTTCATCATAGCTTATCACACTCGAAAGACACAATCAAAACTTAATCACTCCTTGCCTCAAAATTTGTCTACTAGCAAAACTTCAACACCTTATCCTCACAACAAACATCAAGTTCAACCTTAACTCTATCACATATATCAACTTTCCACTCAAAGTACACAATTATAGTCTTAGTTTCCTTTGGACTTATTCCACCACTCCAAATTATATCATGGTCATTCATTTCAATCTTAAAGAATACGATTACATTTCTCCATGCAACTACAACCAAAAGGAATCACTTCAACTTGAATTATCCAAAATCATAATTCTTAAACTTTTCTAACAACTTAGTTTCACTCAAGAACTCCTCTTTACTACGTCCGTTCAGCTTAAGGAAAACTACCATATATATTTTTCCGTTAACCCTCGGACTCACTAAATCAACATTAACCATAAACATTGATCACTACTCTAAATTCCTTTAATGATATATCTACCTCGATCACGATAAGATCCATTGTAATCATCTCTCTCAACGACGTTGAACTTAAGGGTCCTCATAGTACCATTCACATTTATACACTAACGGAACTCCTATCAACTCTGGTTCGTACTACCACAGAGATGACAAAAATTAGATACCACACTATCTCCCAACTAACCTGCTAAAGATAGGTCACCTCATTCCTTATCCATCCCACTGAGGATGATCAGTTGGACTTAGTCTCAACTTAGTTTTCAACACTTAAAGTAAACTTAACCGACACAGGTTGATAAACTTCCGTTTTTCATCTGAAACAATACTTGAAGATACTCCACAAAGTCTGAACAATCTTCTGATACAATATTCGGTTCACTAACTCTGCTTGTGGATCTTAACTCGTAAGAAGATTTAGACTTCACTAGTCGATCAACGATCACTTGAATTTAGACAAGACTCATGAGGGTCTTCAGAAAACTCATAACAAAGATTGAAGGAATGCCAAGATCTAAATAAGGAAGGTCTCAATTGTACATCTTGATGTGGAGATATCCATCTCACGACTGATGAGATAAGTCACACATCGACAACATTTGAAAAATACGTAGAATTAAGATGATCAATGACAATAAGCACTTTCGAACGACAATGAGACATGACCTTAGTGATCATAAAAGAATTTCTCAAGAAAAGAACTTTTTTTTTTCTGGATTTCACTTTCACATAAGCATAGAAAAGAATTTCATTAATTTGAAGGATATCGGAACATCCAAAGATGGAAAAAGATCATTCCATCGTGTTCGTGGATGTAAAAATGCATGATCAATACACATTTACAAACATGAATCTAATAAAGTTCATTCTTCCACAAGAATCTTCCAACGGATTCAAAGAATCAAGGGGTGAATAATGTCTAATCCCAAGAGGATTAATTCTTATTCTTAATACAAAGAATTTACAAAATGATGACTTTCACCTCTATCAAAAATAGAAGTGACGAACTGAGTTTCACCAAGAGACTTCTGCTATCACGAAATTATTTGTGTTATAACTCAAGAAATAGTCATAACCACTTCTCTCAACAAAATGTGAAAGTATCCATACCAATCGATTCCTTTAAACCAATTCACTCAAATGTCTAATACATCGAGGATCATTTAGGAGTGTGAGAACAACTTCTCACAAACAAAGAAATGAATAACTGGAAATCAATGAATTAGCATAACTAATTCAGGAGGTCTGACAGATTTCAAATTAAAGTCAGAAAATACTTGTTCATAATTCATCCTTTACTTAGTTGTCAGGAATCTAGACGGTGACACGAGCCTTCACACAACATTGGTGCTTCACAAGGAAAACACTCGGTCTAACAACGGTTCAGACCACCGATCCTTCAGTTGAATGAGTCATCTAACTCGTTTTAACTTCGTAGGCAACATCCTACACAAAGCGACAGAGATCTGACCGAATCCATAAACTAGATCAATCAAAAATCAATGTCCTTTGCTAACCATAAACCTAGAATATTTCCAGGGAACACTCCCGGAAAAACCTTTTACACAAGCACCTTGTTTCGAATATCAGACACGATTCGCAAGGATAATCGAATGTCATATTCGAACCCAAGTAACATTCAAGATCTAAGGTCTCCCAGGACATAAAGCCCTTGGAAAACCATCAAGAAACATATACTTGTGTGTCAACACACATTGCTTCAACAAGAAACAATTCAAACAAGAGCAAACTAGAGATCACACAACAAAAACTTAACAGACCTATTCCCCAAAGATCCCAAAAGACTCGACCAGCTCTGATACCACCTTGTAACGCCCCCCCTTGAGGGCATTACTTAAGTAACACGTGCGGAATTTTAAATTAAAATATAATTTGCTGGCGCTTTCGGAAAATAATTTATATAAGTATACAAGTGTCAGAAATTGGGTGTGAAAATTTTGTCACGACTCCTAAGCCTTGATTGGCACACAGACTTACTATCATAGTATGGCAAGCCTATTTAATTTAAAGAATATACTTGAATAAAAGCTAGTATTTTACTTAAAATTTCGACAGAGTCTCCTCTCGTAATTCGGACATCCTGGTAAAAGAACACCTGCTAAAATAATTACATTTTCACTCCGAATTTCAGTTACACCAAATCCAACCAGACAAAAATATATATATAAATAACAATATAACCATAAGCTTTACAAAACCAAAAGGAAAAGTTTAAGTTTTCTTTCAAAATAACGCTCTCCGAGCCATAAACATTCCATTTTAAAATAAAGGCTCTCTCGAGCCATACTCATACATACTTATCAAAATAATCTAAGTCTCAAACCCTAAGCTGGTCATTCTAAAAAGTTATTCCCGAGAAGAACTCACGTGATCGCTCCACAATCAAATACTTCATCAAGCAACTAGATCTAAGTCTCTGAGTGACTTAGGAAGACTCCTTTGCACATCTGTACTAAAATACCCGAGGTACAATAGCAAACCAGAAGAAACCTGATATGTTTGTAAGGGTGAGATACCATCATAAGATATATCCCACAACAACCATACACATGATACATGCATCACAGAATCATATAAGCAGTTAAATCATATATTCGCAATATATCTGTGTTATATCAAAGGGTCTCAAACCCGCACAAATCAATCTTTTGAAAATATGCATGACACTTCAATCATCGTGCTCTAACTTAATCTCATGAGATATCAACACCATTTCATTTCACTGAATCATCATTAGAGTTGGTCAAGCTCTAGCCCACCCGGCGCTTACCCCCTTACCCTCATGCATTAAGGTCTCGGATCGGGCAACGCCACATGTGCCTCTTAACTCGGTTTACATGGATAGTACTCCCCGGATACCACCTTGTATCTGTCATAATCATCAATAGCACGTCCGCTTGGGGAAATGCACATGATAAAATATTTTATTGAAAGGATTTCTTTGTGTTCATTCTTTTCACCGCCGTTGCTCAAAGCTAACGACTTAATCATCATTTCCCCATCACTTGAGAACTCGTAAACATAGGACTCATAGTCCGAATGCTCAATCACAATGCCCAAGACCGTGGGTCAGTCAAGGGTTGTGGTCGTAGAAAACAACCTTCACCTTTAATCATAATCATCACACGCGGTCGAAGACACACCAACACAACGTGATTAGGACCCAAGTCCCTAATATCATAACCAGGGCTCGTAGTCCCGGGTTAACACTGATCCAAGATCACGTGCACATCACTGAATACTAGAGGCGACGTCTCGCGTACTAGATTCGCTTTCATAAGTACTTATTTTTCGTTCAGTGAAAAACGAATCCAAAACCGAATCCTCGATAACCTATCCAGGTTATCGGAAAGTTTCTAAAATGTTTAGGAAAACCTTTTTCTTTGAAAATCTTTTATAAAGCATCTTTGAAATTCTTTTATCTTTGAAATATTTCCCCCAATAGGATATTACCAAATAATCTTGAAAGTTTTCACTTGAAAACACATAGTTCGAAAAGGATTTTCCTCTTGAATATAATAGTACACCAAAATCATTTCAACATTCAAAACAAGTACTTTAAGTTTAAAGAGCTTTTGGAAAAGAACACCAATCCCTCCATATTCAAAGCTTATTAAGGTTTTTAATCCTTATTATGGTTGAGCACAGACGCACGTCTGGCTTAGCAAACTTTCAATCAACAACAGTGTATATCATCAGTGTAATGGCAATCTCACAGTTGAAAGCATTTCATCACATGTATGCATTATATCATTTAGAACAAGTACAGTTCAATCATCAGATAATAGCAGAACAGTTTAAGTACATAAAATAATCAAGTCAGCTCAATCATCATATAAGTATCCAGTTAAACACCTACACACATGCATACAGTCATTGAATATCCCTAGGCAAAACTCCCCTTACCTTTGAAGACAAGTAAAGGATCCTCGTCTTAATACTCACATTAGCTCCAAGAGTGTAACTATCTACTCCATCAAGCAAGCATAGCCGTGTCAAACGTCTCAGAGAGGAAGTCCAACAACGCGCAACAACCAAAAATCAAGAAATCAATTTCACATGATCAAACACACATTCTAACTTCCTCTAAACACTTAATCTAATTACCAAACAAGGTTATTTTTAAAGAAAATCAAGTTTGAAGCTCACGCTTCCTAATACCCTTTTAGAAAACTTTGTTTTGATTAAAACATCTTGAAAAAGAACTTTGGAAATCATCCATTAAGAGTCCTAATTACACTAAATCATAATTAATTTCATAAAAACATACCCAAATTCAAATAAAATCAAATTGGGGTTTTAGGGCTCCTTATTAAAATTTAGGGAAAACTCAGAATAATGAAATTGGTTTAGGGAAACACAAACTCACAGTCCCAATCTCATAAAACAACTTTAAATTTTCAAGATTAAAATCAAATCGAGGGTTAGGGTTAGGGTTTCAAAATCAATTTGGGGATTTACAAAAGAGAAGAGGTTAGAGGTAAAACTCTTACCCAAAGTGAAGTGGAAGAAGAGGTGGTGGTTACTAGGAGGTCCTAACAAGGCGCGCGTGGATCGAGGACGACGGCGGAGGTGTCACCGCGGCGGTGATCGCGACCCAAACTTCAAACAAGACAGATCCGCACGTACAGCGGCGATCTGTAGTGCTTGCTCGCCTTCTCTCCATCAAACGCGGCGGACCGGGGACTGGACGACACACCCATGACGGAGACGCACGGCTGGGCGGAGGAGCAGAGGTCGACGCGCGCAGTTTCTTCCCTGGTCCAGGCACGAGCGGCGGTTGGAGGTCCTCCCAAGGTGGCGGCGCGAACCAGTCCGCAAGGAAGAAGGAGATGGAGTTGAGGTGGGAGGAAGAAGAAGAAAAGAGAGAAAGAAGGAAGAAAAGAGGAGAAGCAGAGAAGATAAGGGAGAAAGAGAGAGTTGACGTCGAGAGAAAGAGAGAGAAAAGAGAGGAAGCTTAGCTTTTAAGCTAATTATTTAGTGATAGGTACCAAATGAGTGATAAATATTAGGCCTAAAATAAACATGTTTTTACTTTTTGGATTCTAAAAATAAAGGTTGATAAAAATATGTTTTCGAAATTCAAGTTAGAGTAAAGATTAATAATTGAACTGATCAACTAAGAAAATACTCAGTCCAAAATTTAATCTCCGAAAATTACCAAACCAAAATATTCTTAACTCTAAAATTAAATAGGATAAAAATATGAAAATGCTTTTCTCTTAATCATATTATTTAAAATATTTTTCTGTACCGGTATAATAGTGACAATAACGTAATTATTGTCTAGTAAGCGTGCCTTCACTGAACTAAGTCAGTGCTAACGCACCCAATAAAATAATTTGAAGAGAGTAATTTAATTACTCAGACTAAACCACATAACTAAAAAAAAATAAACATCCAAATAAAATAATTAATCCTAGGTGTAAAAACTAGGGTATTACATTACTACCCCTCTTAAAAAAAATTCGTCCTCGAAATTTCGTAGCGCAAAACTAAACATGATGTTGTAATCATGCCTTAACTCTAAAATCTTGCTTTGTATTCTCATTGCTTCATTCCTTTCATCTATAACACTATAACAGAATCAATTCTTAGGGCCATTCTATTTATCCTCGAGACTTTTCACTACCGCATTATCCCCACTACCTTTGATATTTCATCTTAGTCTATTACACTTTAAAGAACAAAATCAACGCTTAATCTCTTCACTTCTCATTATAGATCCATTAGAAAACTTTCTCCAATATCTAACTTTCACTGACATCAAACCAACGCTAACTTTACCATAACATCAATTAACCTTCTACTCAAGAGATGCGATCCTAGTCTTAGTTCATTTGGGCTTAATCTACTCTTCTAGTCATATCAAATTCACACTTTCAAATCTTCAATCAAAACGTCGTAACATTCCTGAGTTGCACATGATAACCCTTGCTCCAAGAACCTAAGAAATTCAATCTTATCAAAATTGAATCTTACCACATCCAACATAGTTCGTTCTCTTATTAATTCCACTTGAATCCTTTGACTACTTAAATTTCATATCCTTCATTTGCCTCTCATTTTCAATTTGGTTCTCAAGTCCCATTAATATCCCTGGTTTAAGAAATTTCCCATGCACCTTTATCGTATTGTCCAAAGAAAATACACAACTCCTAACAATTCCTTCATCTAAAGGCAGGGCTCCATCACTTATGCAAGGAAGTGCTTGTATCGTATAAGCCCTTATTTATTTGTAGCTGAGAAAAGAGATTATAAAATAGTTTCTCTAAGGCCATTACCCCTAGGAGCTGCACCAAGGCAAAGCCAAGAAATCCAGGTGGACACTCCCCAATGGCAAATCTTGGATTTAAAATATCTAGTTTCCACTATGGATCATCAACCACATTTTTACCAAAATAAGACTTCAAAGATTATAAACATTTCATCATAGCTTATCACACTCGAAAGACACAATCAAAACTTAATCACTTCTTTCCTCAAAATTTGTCTACTAGCAAAACTTCTTCAACACCTTATCCTCACAACGAACATCAAGTTCAACCTTAACTCTATCACATATATCAACTTTCAACTCAAAGTACACAATTATAGTCTTAGTTTTCTTTAAATATATTCCACCACTCCAAATTATATCATGGTCATTCATTTCAATCTTAAAGAATACGATTACATTTCTCCATGCAACTACAACCAAAAGGAATCACTTCAACTTGAATTATCCAAAATCATAATTCTTAAACTTTTCTAACAACTTAGTTTCACTCAAGAACTCCTCTTTACTACGTCCGTTCAGCTTAAGGAAAACTACCATATATATTTTTCCGTTAACCCTCGGACTCACTAAATCAACATTAACCATAAACATTGATCACTACTCTAAATTCCTTTAATGATATATCTACCTCGATCACGATAAGATCCATTGTAATCATCTCTCTCAACGACGTTGAACTTAAGGGTCCTCATAGTACCATTCACATTTATACACTAACGGAACTCCTATCAACTCTGGTTCGTACTACCACAGAGATGACAAAAATTAGATACCACACTATCTCCCAACTAACCTGCTAAAGATAGGTCACCTCATTCCTTATCCATCCCACGGAGGATGATTAGTTGGACTTAGTCTCAACTTAGCCTTCAACACTTAAAGTAAACATAACCGACACACGTTGATAAACTTCCGTTTTTCATCTGAAACAATACTTGAAGATACTCCACAAAGTCCCAAACAATCTTCCGATACAATATTCGGTTCACTAACTCTTTGTGGATCTTAACTCGTAAGAAGATTTAGACTTCACTAGTCGATCAACGATCACTTGAATTTAGACAAGACTCATGAGGGTCTTCAGAAAACTCATAACAAAGATTGAAGGAATGCCAAGATCTAAATAAGGAAGGTCTCAATTGTACATCTTGATGTGGAGATATCCATCTCACGACTGATGAGATAAGTCACACATCGACAACATTTGAAAAATACGTAGAATTAAGATGATCAATGACAATAAGCACTTTCGAACGACAATGAGACATGACCTTAGTGATCATAAAAGAATTTCTCAAGAAAAGAACTTTTTTTTTTCTGGATTTCACTTTCACATAAGCATAGAAAAGAATTTCATTAATTTGAAGGATATCGGAACATCCAGTATGGAAAAAGATCATTCCATCAGGTTCGTGTATGTAAAAATGCATGATCAATACACATTTACAAACATGAATCTAATAAAGTTCATTCTTCCACAAGAATCTTCCAACGGATTCAAAGAATCAAGGGGTGAATAATGTCTAATCCCAAGAGGATTAATTCTTATTCTTAATACAAAGAATTTACAAAATGATGACTTTCACCTCTATCAAAAATAGAAGTGACGAACTGAGTTTCACCAAGAGACTTCTGCTATCACGAAATTATTTGTGTTATAACTCAAGAAATAGTCATAACCACTTCTCTCAACAAAATGTGAAAGTATCCATACCAATCGATTCCTTTAAACTAATTCACTCAAATGTCTAATACATCGAGGATCATTTAGGAGTGTGAGAACAACTTCTCACAAACAAAGAAATGAATAACTGGAAATCAATGAATTAGCATAACTAATTCAGGAGTTCTGACAGATTTCAAATTAAAGTCAGAAAATACTTGTTCATAATTCATCCTTTACTTAGTTGTCAGGAATCTAGACGGTGACACGAGCCTTCACACAACATTGGTGCTTCACAAGGAAAACACTCGGTCTAACAACGGTTCAGACCACCGATCCTTCTTTTTATTGAGTCTTCTATCTCGTTTTAACTTGGTAGTCAACATCCTACACTAAGCGAGAGAGTTCTGAACGAATACATAAACTAGATCAATCAAAAATCAATGTCCTTTGCTAACCATAAACCTAGAATATTTCCAGGAACACTCTGGAAAAACCTTTTACACAAGCACCTTGTTTCGAATATCAGACACGATTCGCAAGGATAATCGAATGTCATATTCGAACCCAAGTAACATTCAAGATCTAAGGTCTCCCAGGACATAAAGCCCTTGGAAAACCATCAAGAAACATATACTTGTGTGTCAACACACATTGCTTCAACAAGAAACAATTCAAACAAGAGCAAACTAGAGATCACACAACAAAAACTTAACAGACCTATTCCCCAAAGATCCCAAAAGACTCGACCAGCTCTGATACCACCTTGTAACGCCCCCCCTTGAGGGCATTACTTAAGTAACACGTGCGGAATTTTAAATTAAAATATAATTTGCTGGCGCTTTCGGAAAATAATTTATATAAGTATACAAGTGTCAGAAATTGGGTGTGAAAATTTTGTCACGACTCCTAAGCCTTGATTGGCACACAGACTTACTATCATAGTATGGCAAGCCTATTTAATTTAAAGAATATACTTGAATAAAAGCTAGTATTTTACGAAAATTTCGACAGAGTCTCCTCTGTAATTCGGACATCCTGGTAAAAGAACACCTGCTAAAATAATTACATTTTCACCTGCAATTTCGCTTACACCAAATCCAACCATGACAATATATATATAAATAACAGTCATAACCATAAGCTTTACAAAACCAAAAGGAAAAGTTTAAGTTTTCTTTCAAAATAACGCTCTCCGAGCCATAAACATTCCATTTAAAATAAAGGCTCTCTGAGCCATACTCATACATACTTATCAAAATAATCTAAGTCTCAAACCCTAAGCTGGTCATTCTAAAAAGTTATTCCTGAGAAGAACTCACGTGATCGTTCCACAATCAAATACTTCATCAAGCAACTAGATCTAAGTCTCTGAGTGACTTAGGAAGACTCCTTTGCACATCTGTACTAAAATACCCGAGGTACAATAGCAAACCAGAAGAAACCTGATATGTTTGTAAGGGTGAGATACCATCATAAGATATATCCCACAACAACCATACACATGATACATGCATCACAGAATCATATAAGCAGTTAAATCATATATTCGCAATATATCAGTGTTATATCAAAGGGTCTCAAACCCGCACAGTCAATCTTTTGAAAATATGCATGACACTTCAATCATCAGGCTCTAACTTAATCTCATGAGATATCAACACCATTTCATTTCACTGAATCATCATTAGAGTTGGTCAAGCTCTAGCCCACCTGGCGCTTACCCCCTTACCCTCATGCATTAAGGTCTCGGGGCCGGCAACGCCACATGTGCCTCTTAACTCGGTTTACATGGATGTACTCCCCGGATACCACCTTGTATCTCTATAATCATCAATAGCACGCCTGCTTGGGGAAATGCACATGATAAAATATTTTATTGAAAGGATTTCTTTGTGTTCATTCTTTTCACCGTCGTTGCTCAAAGCTAACGACTTAATCATCATTTCCCCATCACTTGAGAACTCGTAAACATAGGACTCATAGTCCGAATGCTCAATCACAATGCCCAAGACCGTGGGTCGCGGTCAAGGGTTGTGGTCGTGAGAAAACAACCTTCACCTTTAATCATAATCATCACACGCGGTCGAAGACACAGTCCAACACAACGTGATTAGGACCCAAGTCCCTAATATCATAACCAGGGCTCGTAGTCCCGGGTTAACACCGATCCAAGATCACGTGCACATCATCAATACTAGAGGCGGCGTCTCGCGTACTAGATTCGCTTTCATAAGTACTTATTTTTCGTTCAGTGAAAAACGAATCCAAAACCGAATCCTCGATAACCTATCCAGGTTATCGGAAAGTTTCTAAAATGTTTAGGAAAACCTTTTTCTTTGAAAATCTTTTATAAAGCATCTTTGAAATTCTTTTATCTTTGAAATATTTCCCCCAATAGGATATTACCAAATAATCTTGAAAGTTTTCACTTGAAAACACATAGTTCGAAAAGGATTTTCCTCTTGAATATAATAGTACACCAAAATCATTTCAACATTCAAAACAAGTACTTTAAGTTTAAAGAGCTTTTGGAAAAGAACACCAATCCCTCCATATTCAAAGCTTATTAAGGTTTTTAATCCTTATTATGGTTGAGCACAGACGCACGTCTGGCTTAGCAAACTTTCAATCAACAACGATGTATATCATCGATGTAATGGCAATCTCACAGGTTGAAAGCATTTCATCACATGTATGCATTATATCATTTAGAACAAGTACAGTTCAATCATCGATAATAGCGGAAACAGTTTAAGTACATAAAATAATCAAGTCAGCTCAATCATCATATAAGTATCCAGTTAAACACCTACACACATGCATACAGTCATTGAATATCCCTAGGCAAAACTCCCCTTACCTTTGAAGACAAGTAAAGGATCCTCGTCTTAATACTCACATTAGCTCCAAGAGTGTAACTATCTACTCCATCAAGCAAGCATAGCCGTGTCAAACGTCTCAAAGAGGAAGTCCAACAACGCGCAACAACCAAAAATCAATTTCTTTTAACCCAAATTTGACTTTAATTGTTCACAAGCAATTCCTTTTAGTCTTAGGGATAATTTTTAGTAATTTCTTTTAGTTTCTTATCAAAATAAAGCATTTAATTCTACTTTTAATTTCAGGTTAAAAGTGAAGCTCGAGGAAGCTAGGAAAAATAAAGGAAACAAGCAAAAATGCAAAATTGGCTATTCGCCTCACGAACAGAAGCTCCCCTCACGAGCCAGAGGAGCAGATCAAGCAGGGACAGGCAGCCATTCAACCTCGCCTCGCGAGGCAGTGCTCGCCTCACGAGTCAGACTCAGTGAAATGAAGATCATTTTGCCTCGCCTCGCGAACCTTGTCTCGCCTCGCGAGAAGTCCAAATTTGAACTGACGCTAACTTAAGATTCACCTCGCGAATCCTTGCTCGCCCCGCGAGCGCGCACAGATTCCAAACCTTATAAATAGCATGTTTTAGGTTAATGAGAGCAGTTTTAGATTGGAAAAAGTGTAATCCTACTTTTCTTGGAGGTGTGTGGTGTGTTTTGAGTCAGTTCTTGAAGGATGAATTCTTTTATTACTTTTTTCGTTGTTTTCGCCTCTATGAGGAACTAATCCTCCTTTCTAAGGGAACGTTGAAGCCACCTTTAATGGCATAGTTTATCCAAGTAATATTTTCTTATACCCTTATCTCTTTTCTTGTTCCTTAATTCTGTTTTGTTTGCGTTAATCATGTGGCCAGTGGTTAACTAGCCTAGTGCGTTGAAGCTGGGAAGCGATTCGTGCTTAGGTCTTCAATTAAGAACACCATTTGAACATTACTAGGGATAAAATAGGAAAGCGGTGCAATCGTTATAGGGAGCCAAGAACTTGATAAATCTAGTTGTGGGTTGAATAAATTGGGAAATTGACGACTTGCAATTGTAGATAGTTCCTTTTGAAAATCGGAAGTGACATTAGGATAATTGAGGGTTCGCGGTTGACAAGAAATTAAATTGAAACTAGGGATAAGGAGATAAAACACTTGGATAACTTGCTTGATAGGGTAGGTAAATTCGTGACCTTAGAGCCTTAATCATAATCAAATATCATCACAATCTTTTAGTATCTTTAATAATTGTTTTAGTCTTTGATTTAATTTTCTCTCTCTTAATAACTACTTCTCTTTGACTTGGTCAAACACTTCGAAATTCTTGATTAAATTGGTTAAATTGGTCTTCCAATCCTTGAATTCGACCTCGGTATTTACTTACCGTGTTTTATTACTTGCAAAAAAACGGTAGACTTGCCGGATCGTCATCAACCACCTTGTTCAGTAACTGATGAAGGATGCGAACCAGATCCTTCATTTCTACTGATTTCCAGGAATGAGTTCTTACCATGTATTCTCTCATCAGAAAGGCAGTAATAACTTCTGAACCACCAAGGTCCGTCTCGATGTCTCAGTAAAGACCACTACTTCCTGAGCGCAGATGATGACATCAGAGATGGTTTTCCCTGAAACCACTATTCTCTTCCCCAAAATAGTGGCGAAGACTTCTCTATCAGAGACTTGAAGACCTCTCCAGAAATCCTTGATCAGATTAGGGAAAATGGAGACTTTCTCCATGAAGAGTCCTCCCCAGCCAGTCGCATTGACATTCTTGCTAATATCTAGGTTATACTCCTCCAAGACTCCGAAGTTGAAATGATGCTCAATAGCAACATTCAGCTTGTCCACATTAAAATTTGATGAGGAAGTCATTGTTGAAGATTGAAGGTTAGGGTTTGGAAGCAGGAAGGAGAGAGTTCGAGAGAGTTCAGAGACGAAGGTAGCAAAAGGTTTCTCAGAGGGAAGGAGGTTGCTTTAAAAAGGTTTTGAGTTTCAAAGGTTTTTCTTTTGGAAATAAATCAAAAAAAAATATTTGACAGACATATCATTAAGGATAAAATGGCATTGGTATTTTGAAACTATAAAAAGGTCTTGATGGGATTGATGGAAGTAACTGACTCAGAATTAAAGAATATAGGATAAATTTGTCTTTGAGACAAAATAAATGTAATTAATAAATATGTGTATGGATGGGTCCAAGCAAAAAGTAAGCAAGTATGGATGCGGCATGCAGTGGACGCGGCACACAAATACGATGGACGCGATATGCAATGGACCCGTACTTTAATCATGCAATGGACTTGAACTGCTTTAGACGCACATACATCAACAACAAAATTCTCAAGGCTGGACGACATAATCAATCCACACATAGCACATTAAGATACTTTCTAATAAAAATAAATCTGTCCTCAGCAAGATGTTTAGTAAAGATATCTGCCCATTGATGGTCAGTATCTACAGATTGTATATCAAAAACACCTTTTTGCACATAATCCCTTATAAAATGATGTTTAATCTCTATATGTTTAGCTCTATAATGCAATATTGAATTCTTAGATAAATTAATTGCAGCAGTATTATCATACATAAGTGGAATACTTCTTAGAAACACATTATAGCCCTCCAATTGATGTTTGATCCATAGAAGTTGTGAGCAACAACCAGCAGTTGAAATATACTCAGCTTCAGTAGTTGATAAGGCAATGGTACTTTGTCTTTTGCTTGACCATGAGACAAGACTAGCTCCAATGAAGTGACATCCTCCACTGGTACTCTTTCTTTCAATTATGTCTCCAGCATAGTTAGCATCACAGAAACCAACTATTCTGTAATCTTCATTTTTCTTAAAACATAAACCCAGAATAGTAGTACCTTTCAAGTATCTAAATATTCTCTTAACTGCTGATAAATGAGATTCTCTAGGATCGGATTGAAATTGAGCACATAAACATACACTGAACATAATATCAGGTCTAGATGCGGTAAGATATAGAAGAGATCCTATCATACCTCTGTATACCTTTTGGTCTACCTTTTTCTCTTTATCATCTTTGTTCAGTATGGACGTGGGGTGCATAGGGGTATTCATTGCCTTGCAATCATCCATTTTGGACTTCTTCAGGAGTTCCTTTGTATAATTGGTTTAATGGGTGTACACCTCGTCCATAGTTTGTTTAACTTGAAGTCCAAGGAAGAATTTGAGTTCTCCCATCATGCTCATTTCAAACTCTTTCTGCATTAACTTAGAAAACTCTTTGGACAGAGATTCATTAGAAGCACCAAAAATAATATCATCAACATATATTTGCACAATTATGAAATTAGATTTAATGGACTTTCTAAACAATGTTGGATCAACCTTTCCTCTATTAAATCCATTTTCCATTAGAAATGAACTTAGCCTATTATACCAAGCTCTAGGTGCTTGTTTAAGGCCATATAAAGCTTTCTTAAGCTTATATACATGTTTAGGTTGGGTTTCACTCTCAAAACCCGGAGGTTGCATTACATATACTTCTTCATTAATAAAGCCATTTAGAAAAGTACTCTTAACACCCATTTGAAAAAGCATAATGCTATGATGTACAACAAATGAAAGTAAAATCCTAATTGCTTCTAATATAGCAACAGGAGCAAAAGTTTCAGTATAATCTATACCTTCTTCTTGAGATTAACCTTGTACAACAAGTCTTGCTTTGTTTCTTACCACCTTACCATTCTCATCAAGTTTGTTTCTATAGACCCATTTTGTTTCAATAATTGATTTGTCCTTAGGCAAGGGTACCAGAGTCCAAACATCACTTCTTTCAACTCAATCCAACCATCATCCAGCAGAGCCTCGTCTACTGTCTTTGGTTCCAACTTAGAGACTGGTGCAAAATCTTCCTGTTCTCTGAAAGTTGATCTGGTTTTTAATCTATCATTGAGGTTTCCAATGATTTGATTATGTGGATGATAATTTTTGAAGTACCATGATCTCTGAACAGTATCCTATTGAGAAGTGGAGGTTTCTGGTTGTTGAGGAGGGTCGTCCACTTGATCATCAGCTTTTACTTCTGTTGTATCTCCTGAGATATTTAGATCAAGATTTGCAAAAGGTTCATCTAGATCTAATAATTTCTTATCAGGCTGCTTGTCATCAAACTTGACATGAATACATTCTTCTACTACTAGAGTTCTAGAATTGTGAACTCTAAATCCTTTTGATGTTTCGTAATATCCTAACAAAGATTTCATTATCTACTTTTGCATCAAACTTACCTAGTTGATATTTAGTATTCAATATATAACATTTACAACCAAAAGGATGAAAGTATGAAATGTTGGGTTTTCGTCCATTCCAAGATTCATAAGGAGTCTTGTTCAAGATTGGTCTAATGTATATTATGTTTTGAATGTAGCAAGCAGTGTTAACAGCTTCAGCCCAGAAGTGTCTAGGGACAGAGTTGTCATTGAGCATTGTTCTAGCCATCTCTTGAAGAGATCTGTTCTTTCTCTCTACCACACCATTTTGCTGTGGTGTTCTAGGTATTAAGAAGTCCTGAAGAATACCACTTTCTTCATAGAACTTATGAAATAGCTCATTTTCAAGCTCTCCTCCATGGTCACTTCTGATTGAAGTGATACACATGCCTTTTTCATTCTGTACACGTTTGCAAAATATAGAAAAGACCTTGAAAGACTCATCCTTATGAGCTAGGAACATAACCCATGTCCATCTAGTGTAGTTGTCTACAATAACAAGACCATATTTCTTACCACTGACAGAAGCAGTCCTTGTTGGACCAAAGAGATCAAGGTGTAGCAGTTCTAGTGGTCTATTAGTACTAACAACATTCTTAGATTCAAAAGAACCCTTGACTTGTTTTCCCTTTTGACATGCATCACAGAGAGCATCAGATTTGTACTTAAGGTTTGGTAGCCCTCTCACGAGGTTATGCTTATTTAGTTTTGAGATTAATCTCAAGCTTGCATGACCTAGCCTTTTGTGCCAAATCCATCACTTATCTGGGCAAGTATACCCAGTCGTGCAAGTAATACGGTGGTGAGACCGGTTATCGTATCCACGGGGATTGGATGTCAATTACCAATTCACAAACTCAGCAACTATCTAGACTATGAAGAGAAATCAAAACAAACAAAACAAAGGAATAAAATCTTTTTGTATTTTTGTCGAGCACTTGGAATGCGAAAAGGATATGTTGGGACTAGACTTCACCAAACCTCTGCCTCATGCACTACCAGGACTAGATACCTCCCATTCATGCTTCAAATATTAAAATCAATCCACTAAACTACTCAAGCCCCGATTCCTCGGATGACAAGAGCCTAAATCCACTAATAGACCCTAATTCCTTAGGTGGCCTAGATTAATGAATTTGCATTAGGATTAGGGATTACGCGATTACTAGTAAACCAAACTCCATTCCTAGATGCAAGGGTTACTAGGTGATTAAATTCAATTCCGGTTCTAATACGAATTTCCCAATTGCATACCAAAACACTAATCGAGTCATGGGGGTGCTAGCCACAACAAGCATTAATCATGGAAAATCAATCACTAATAGAGAAACATAAACACAGATTAATCAGTCAAGGCAATTACATGTTATTTCAGTTTGGCTACATCTAATCCCAATAAACGGGATTTAGCTACTCATAAAAGAGAAAGCAAAAACCAGATAAATAGTAGAAGAGGAGAGAAGAAACTCCACGGGAGCTTTCCACTATCGTCACATCAGCCCCTCTCAGCAGCTCCGTTCTAGGGTTACAATCCTTCCTTAGCCGCAGCCTCCAAGGTCTCTATTTTTAGGTCTGAAAGTCTGTGTCAGAGACCCCCAGAATCCTCTCTGAATCCTCAATCCAGACCATATCAGAATCCCCTCAATCCAGATCAGATCAGAATCCCTGTTTTTCTGATGGTTTCTGGTCTCCACTAGGGTTCCCAGCTCTCTTGTTTCTGTCTTCTGCGCTCATATTTATAGAGAGGCCACGCGTCACGACCGTGATGGCCGTCACGGCCAGACCGTGACGTCTTCTGGAATGGGGCGCTTTCAAATTTGGAGCATCACGGCCGTGAGCCTCATCACGGCTAGGCCGTGATCACTTCTGCTTGGCCTATCACGGCCGTGATCACTTCTGCCTTTTGCCTTCAATCTTCTCAGTTTTCTTGATCATGGCCGTGATGAGCATCACGACCAGGCCGTGATGGGCTCTTCTTGGTTCATTTTCTTCACTTTTCAAGCTCTGTCTTCATCCAAGCTCCATCAAGGCTAATTCTAAGCATTTTCCCTGAAATTCCTATAAAACAACACCAAGAAACCGCTTCACCCGTTCCAAGGGAAAAACTAACTAAAATCAAATAAAGAATGCCTAATCTATATGAAAAATGCATGCAAAAGAGTACAGGAAACATGATGTAAAATCACACTATCATTTTGCCTCTTAGCACTAAATAAAAGTGATCCATCATTTTTCTTGACGTTACACATGTTCTTATCAAAAGAAACAACATATCCACTGTCACATAATTGACTTATGCTCGGAAGATTATGTTTTAAACCATTTACCAAAAAAACATTATCAATGGAGGGAAAATGATGTTTATCAATTTTACCTATACCAATGATCTTCCCTTTCTGGTTTCCTCCAAATGTAACACAGTCGTCAACTTTGTGTCTAAGGTCTTGGAACATACACCTTTCTCCCGTCATCTGGCATGAGCACCCACTGTCCAAGTACCAAGATGTTTGTTTCTTTCCTATTGTTAATCAGATCTGCAATAGGTATTATCTTATCTTTAGGTACCCAAACTAACTTGGGTCCTTTCTTGTTAGTTTTCACTGGACGAGAATGTTTAGCATGTTTATTATGTATACATCTAGATGTAACATGCCCACTTTTTCCACACACTTTGCAAAAGGTGTTGGACAAGCCTGACTTAGTTTTATCATGTTTAGCTGGAGCTTTTGAAGCTCTATGCTGTGCATGTGGTTTTGACCTTTTGTGAGATGCTTCATGCTTCTCATTGTCATAATCGATGCCAGATTTATCATGAGGTGACCTAGAATACCATAAAATGAGGCTGAGCTTATCTGAGCCACCTACAAACTTTGACAGAGTGTCTGTCAAATACATGACATCTTGTTTCAGTTTTGCAACTTCACAAGAAACATTAGGCTCACACTCGAGTTTGTCAGTTAGTTTGACATTCTCTGATTTTATTTTGTCATTTTCATCTTTAAGGTTTTGTTTTTCCATGCAAACCTTATCACATTCTTTTGATAGTTTTGTAAACTTCTTTTTGAGAATGAGACAATATGGACGACTCATGAAACAATTCATCAAATGCATTTTGAAGAGTGGACGGGTCAGAGTCCATTACCTCAGCATCAGTGTATTCACTTTCTGATGACGTGTCACCCATGAGACATATATTTGCCTCTTCTTCAGCTTCATCTTCTTCATCAGATGAGGATAGATCTAGATCCTCCCAAGTATCCATTAAACCCTTCTTATTTTTGAAGAACTTCTTTTTGTCCTTCAAATCAGGGCAATCAGCTTTGAAATGACCAGGCTTCCTGTATTCAAAGCACAAGGGTGGACCTTTTTCCTTGGAGTCCGACTTCTCCTTGGAAAACTTTTTGTTGAATTGCTTCCTTCTGAAGCCACCTTTCTTTCTCCACATATATTGAATCTTTCTGGAGATGAAAGATAGTTCATCTTCATCTTATCCTTCATCACTATCTGAAATTCCAGCATCATCTGAAGATTCAGCAGCTTTGAGAACTTTTGATAAGCTCACTTTCTTTGCCTTTAGGGCAATAGACTTTCCTTTTCTAGTGTTGTCTTCTTCATTCAGTTCAAGTTCATGAACCTTGAGAGATCCAAGAATCTCTTCTGGAAAAAGAGTATTCAGGTTCTTAGCTTCCTGGATAACAGTAACCTTGGGTCTCCATTGCTTGGATAAACTTCTCAGAATCTTTCTAACATGGTCTCTATTTTCATATGTTTTTCAGAGAGATCTGAGACTGTTGGTGATAGTTTGAAATCTTCCAAACATCTGATCTATTGTTTCATGATCAGTCATTTTAAATTGTTCATACTGGTGAACCAGCATGCATATCTTTGATTCCTTTACTTGAGATGACCATTCATGAGCTAGGGCAAGAGTATCCCATATTTCCTTAGCAGTATTGCAGCTATGGACCTTATCATGCTCAAATATGGTAATAGCACACATGATATAGTGCTTAGATTTTAGATTGAGCGGATGTTGATTTTTCTGCTCTTGAGTCCATTGGGCTCTAGGGATAGCAACTCCAGCTTCACCTCTTGGCTCTGTGTAGCTGGTTTCAATCAACTCCCAAATATCTACGTTCTGTGCATCCAAGAAGGCCATCTTCCTCTTCTTCCTGTAGTCATAATCAGTTCCATCAAAGAGAGGAGGTCTGTTGATAGCTTGCCCTTCTGCATCCATGGTTGTTGGATCGTACTCCATTAGCACTTGTTAGATGCTTAACCCTTTCGAGGTTGAGCTCTGATACCAACTGAAGTTAACATAGGCAAACACAAGAAAGGGGGTTGAATTGTGTTTGTTAATAATTTTCGAAAACAACCTTTTCCAAAACTTATTTTCTCACATAAGAAAAAATAAGGCATATTCACACACCGAAAAAGATCTTTTAAAAGCTTAACAAAATCAAGTTCAAATCCCCACAGTCAGTATAAACAAATAAAACTGAAGAGATAAGGGATTAGAAGATTCACGCAAGTGTTTTATCCTGGTTCACTCTCTTCCAACCAAGAGCTACGACCAGTCCCTTCGACTTGAAGGTTTTACTCCACTATTTCTCCAAATAGATTACAACAAGTATTCAACACCTCTCCAGGCTACAAGTATTCCTTTCTTACCAAGCCTCTTCAGGCTCTAACTCTAACAAAGAGATTGTTTGCTTTTGATCTTCTAACTCACTATGTGTGAGGATATGAAAGTTTAAGAGCGGTTGAATATTACAACAATATTCAAGCTAAAGAATTACAGACTTTTTGCTCTTGAAAGAATAAAGGAATGAGAGCTTGTAAATTGGTAACAGTTCAGCTCACAAAAGTTGTTCTTCATTGGTTGAGGTCTTCTATTTATAGTGACCTTCTTCTTCACTTGAAAAACTTCAATGGTTGTTTTGAATATTCCCGTTTAGAGATAGCATTAAATGCATAATATCTGTTGTGACTGATAGCTTGATCGTGGCCATTGTGAAATGTACTCTTGGTTATCACTTTTGCACAAAATGGAGGGTCACAGCTCTGAACAATTGCAACTTCAAAACTGTCTTTCCTCCTTTGTGAAAATTCCGGTGGAAAAGGTGACAGGGTACAGATCGTTTTGCATTTCCCAATTGTACTGTATTGCTTTTTGCATTTCCTTGATGGTACTATGTTTCTCTCACAAAGAAACAAGGCATTAAAGCAGATAAAACAATTAAGAAGGACCAACATTCGTTTGAAATAAATATCAATCATTTGAAATAAATATTTCTTTATGGTCGGATTAGCATTTACTTAGCTAGACTGAGCATATGAAAACTTATGAGAAAAAGAGCTCGTCTACTTAAAATCTGCATCTACTAGCTCATGGGTGAAACCAAGTCTATGGACTTGTAGTTTTATTTTTGCTCGTCTACTGACGTGGCATATCCTCTCGTCTATCATAAAGTCTTTAGACTTGCTATATTTAAGTGAGTTATTTTTTATCTCCGTCTACTGACGTGGCATTTAAGCTCTCTACTCATTGAAACTAAAGTTCCCGTCTACTGAGAGTATTTTATTAACCATCTACTGAAATATAATAAATAAGAAATATAGCAAACGTTTTGAGCAGCTCGTCTACATGAATGGACGCATATTCATAAACTAAGTCCAAGTAGATATAAGGAAACTTATTCAAGGTTTCCATAACTTATATATTTTTAACATTCCTGCAAGACTAGATAAAATATGTTAAATCTCAACTAAAACTTTGCTAAGCAAATATGATCCTTTTTGTTAACATCAAAACTCAGAGATTATTAATTTTTAAATAATTTTTTTCCTGATTATTTTAAATATGTTTTTATAATTAGTTTTGTTTTCCTAATTTTTTTTTAAAAAAAAATTTCCCTAATTTTTTTATATATTTTTTTTCTTTTTTTCCTAATTAATTTTTTTCTCCATTTTTTTGTAAGTAAATATTTTTTCCCTAACTTTTTTATGTTTAACTCTTTTTTTTTTCAAAATTTACTATTTCTTTTCATTTTTTAAATATTTTTTTATAGTTAATTTTATTTTTCTACTTTTTTTTTTAATATATTTTTTTAAATATATTTGTTTCTAAGTGATAACTCTATTTTTGTAGCGTTTTGGGACGAAATTCTTGTTCTCTGGAGCTGCGTCTCCTTCTTTTATTTTCTTATTTTATAATGGTGATTATGGCCGATTGCTTGTGCGTTGTTACGAGCATGAGGAACTAATCCCCTCGTCTAAGGGGTCAATGAAACCACCCATGGCGGTGTAGATTCAATGTGATGTATGTTTCTCTCCCTTTTCTCAATTAATGTTTTCCAATTCTGAATTTGTTGCGTTGATCATATGCATGCGTGATTGACTAGTTAAACGTGTTGAGGCTTAGTAGGCAATTCGCGTTTTAGAACTTGAATTGGGGACATCGATCGAATATTGCACGAGAGTGAATAGGAGATCGGTGCAACCTTATAGGAACCAGATTTAATAGAGTTTGATGATTGAGTTATGAGACCTAGTAAGTAATTAATCCAATCGTTGAATACGTCCTATTGAGCACGACAGTGGATTTAGGAGAATTTGGGGGTCCTGGTTAACATTGTAATTGAACCTAGGGAAGGACTAATCATCACTTGGGTACTATGCATGATTGGGTAAGTGGATTTGTGACCTTAGACATTTTAATTTCAGATTCTTAGTTAATCATAACTCTATTTGAATTGTTATTTAGATTGCGATCCTATTCTCTCTCTCCCTCAACCACTTTCCTTGCTTGATCAAACGTATCTACTTTCTCGCGAATTGGTAGAATTGGTAGCTCAATCCCTGAGTTCGACCTCGGTAAATTCTTACAGTCTTTTTATTACTTACGACGACCCGGTACACTTGCCGGTGACTCAACAATTAGATTCCTAGCTGTCTCCCGTTCTGTTTGAAAACCCACATTTATTACTCTTATCATTCTTGCCATTTAAAATTACTGTGTTGAAACTTAATTGCTCATTTCCACTTTAATGGTTACAATCACTTTTATTTTATTAAGCTATTTAGAAAAAGTTAAAAATATAATTTATATTCAAATCATTTAAATCCTCGTGGGAACGATCTCTATTCACACTTTATTACTTGTATGATTGTGGTCACTTACACACTCTGCACATATTCACAAAATATGGCAACAAGTTTTTGGCGCCGTTGCCGGGGATTGACAATGGTGTTGAATATTTAAATTCTTAGTTTAACCTTTTCTATTTAGCTAGTGCTGAAAAATGTTGCGTGCCTTGCTCGATGAATGTGCATCAATCTATGTGCACAGCAAGGGTACACCCGAATTCCAACTTGATTTGGAGATTGAGAAAACTGCAAAGAGGCTAAGGAAGATAACCAAAGCACAAAGAGCTCACGTTCAACAATCGGATCTTGGCCTCATGGCTGACATGTTCTTGGATGATGAGGAGCAGCCTGGTATGATTGAAATGGCAAATGATAGGGAGAGGTCCATCAGGGACTATTCTATCTTTGATCCCCAAACCATGAACACTGGGATTGTGAGACTAGAAATAACTACCCAACAGTTTGAGTTCAAACCAATGATGTTCCAAATGCTTCAAACTATTGGGCAGTTCAGTGGTGCTCCTACTGAAGATCCACACTTGCATTTGAGGCAATTTCTGGAAGTGGCCAACAATTTCAAGATCCCTGGAATAAGTGATGATGCTTTCAAGTTAAGGCTCTTTCCTTATTCCTTGAGGGACAGAGCCAAGACTTGGTTGAACTCTTTGGAATCCAACTCCATTACTTCATGGAATGGCCTAGCTGAAAAGTTCTTGACCAAGTACTTCCCTCCTACCAAGAATGCAAGAATGAGGAGTGATATAACTTCCTTCAGGCAGAATGATGATGAATCATTGTATGAATCATGAGAGAGGTTCGAGGAGCTGTTGAGGAAGCGTCCCCATCATGGCATACCTATTTGCATCCAAATGGAGACCTTCTACAATGGATTACTGTCTCCCTCGAGGTTGATGCTAGGATGCTTCATCAGGAGGCACATTTTTTACTAAGTCTTACGATGAAGCTTATGAGCTGATTGAGAGCATAACTGCTAATAGCTATCAATGGCCAACTGTGAGGGCCAACTTTGCTAAAACTCCTGCTGGAGTGTTTGAGGTGAAGGAAGCAAATGCCTTATCTTCTCAGCTTGCTGCCATCACTAATATGCTGAAAAATTTGACTGCTACCAACACAAGTAAGGAACCTGTTATGGCTAAACCTGTGGTGGCTCAAGTTAGTTCTACTTCCTGTGCTTTCTATGGAGGAGGGCGTCTGTTTGAAGAGTGTCCCAACAATCCAATATCAGTGAATTATGTGGGGAATAGAGGGAACAATGCTTATTCTAATACCTACAATCTTGGTTAGAAGTAACACCCAAATTTCAACTACGAGAATTACAACAATACATTGAACTCTTCAGCTGGAAATCCCCCACAACAATACCAACAACAAGGACAGAACAGCTAGCAGCAGTAAAATCAAGTCCTTGCAAAAGAATCCTCTTTGGAAGCTATGTTGAAAGCTTTAATGACTGAAACTAAGGCTCAAATCCAAAATCAAGGGGCTGTTGTAAGAAACTTGGAGAATCAAGTAGGTCAGTTGGCAACTGCATTAACTAATAGACTTGCTGGAACCTGACCTGCATCCACAGAGTCTCCATCTTCCTCAAATGATAAAGGGAAAGAACAGGTCAAGGCCATAAACTTAAGAAGTGGCAAAGAGCTATAGGATGATGTAGCATCTAAGTAGCAGAGAACAAAGACAATTGAACCAGCTGAAACATAAAAGACTAAGCTTGACTCGGTTCCACTGCCTGAAGACACAGTTCAAGTTACTCCTAAGTGGACTGAGCCTAAGCTAATTCCAGAATGGCCTCCTCCTCCTTTTCCACAAAGGTTGAAGAAGGCAGCTCAAGAGAAGCAATTCAACAAATTTTTGGAAATTTTGAAGCAATTGCACATCAACATACCCCTGGTTGAAGCCCTACAACAAATTCCCAATTACACCAAGTTCATGAAAGACATTTTCACAAAGAAGAAGAGGTTGGGAGAATTTGAAAAGTTGCTATGACAAAGGAGTGCAGTCTATTATTGCAGAACAAGGTACCTCAAAATGAAGGACCCAGGCAGTTTCATAATTCCCTATTCCATAGGGAATACTTACTGTGGAAAGGCTTTGTGTGACCTTAGAGCCAGTATCAATTTGATGCCAATGTCTATTGTCAGGCAATTGGTGAAGCAAGACCAACTACAGTAACTCTGCAATTAACTGACAGATCCATTGCCTACCCTGAAGGAAAGATCGATTATGTGTTAATTAGGGTGGACAGGTTTTTTTTCCATTTGACTTCATTATTCTTGATTTTGAAGCTGACAAGAAAGTCCCCATCATCCTTGGGAGACCCTTTCTTGCAACAGGAAGAACATTGATAGATGTCCAGAAAGGAGAGCTTGCTATGAGGGTTAATGAGCAACAGGTTACTTTTAATGTTTTCAATGACTTGCGATACCCTGGTGAAGAGATGGAGAGCTGTTCTGCTATTACTGGTATTGAATCCCTTGTGCAAGAGCAACTTCTAGCAGCAAGGCAAGGTTAGGAAACAGAATCCGGAATTCATGATGAAACTGATTCGGGGAATGAAGAGCTGAAGATGCTAGCTGAAGAGAAAATGGCACACATATCTTGGATCAGAAGAAATGAGTCTCTGGAGCTAACTAAAGATAACTTTAAAGAGAATGTTCCCTCCAGTGAAAGACCTCCCACTCTTGAATTGAAGCAGCTGCCTACTCACCTGAAATATGCTTATCTGGGAGAACAGGATACCCTTCCCATCATTATATCCTCTTTCCTCACTTCTGATCAGGAAAATAGTCTCATTTCAGTTTTGAAGAAGCACAAGAAGGCTATTGGATGGCAAATGGCATATATAAGAGGAATCAGCCCTAGTCTCTGCACGCACAAAATTCTCTTGGAAGAAAATGCCAAGAATAGCATTGAAGGTCAGAGAAGACTGAATCCAATCATGAAGGAAGTAGTGAAGAAAGAAATTATCAAATGGCTTGATGCAGGGATTGTCTACCCCATTTCTGACAGTGTATGGGTGAGTCCAGTACAGTGTGTCCCAAAGTAAGGTGGAATCACTGTGGTAAAGAATGAGAAGAATGAACTTATTGTTAAGTCTCTAAAATGTCCGATGTGCATTTCCCTAAGTTTTGATGAGAACTAAACATTGGTTAATGATTTAATTAACCTTCATATTGGTTGCTAACCTGTCTATCTAGTGTGCAGATTAAAACAGTAAGAATCATCTGTCTGCTCATATAGGTGACTACCTGTCTGGATAAGCGAAATCCAACTTGTCTGCTGACTAGGATTATTGACTTCTTTCAAGATACGTCTTCAACCTGTCTCCCCACGAGTTCCTACATTTGTCTAAGGTTACTCGTTGAAGAATCAAGGACCAAACAAGCTTTTGTTGGCGGTTCCATCAGAAAGAGACTTGAAGCCTCATCTCCTACTTAGTCTAACGTTTATCAAGAAAAGTCAGAAGTTACTCTCTCAAGTAACCTCGGATATCAGAACCAAAGACCAGTTAAAGAATGCTTCCAACGTGCTTTATTACCTAGTACCTCTGATCTCTACACGAAAAAGGAATTGTACTTAGCAAAGTACAAAAAGCTCTATGCACAACTTTGATATGGTTGTTTCACGATGCATAAAGCCACGATCCTTCAAGTTATAGTACAACCAACGTTCCTATTGCATTAATGGCTACCCAAAACAACTCTATTGTATTTAATGAAGTTTTGCTTGAAGCCAACATTTGAGGGAATGTCTCTAACGGATCTTAAATGCTTGAAGACTATAAATACAGAAGTCATTGAAGATGAAGATATAGAGAATACATATAGCATTAAAGAGCCATTACTCTCCGCATTAATATCCCCACTCTTTCATTCTGTATTCTTCAATCATTTGAAGTTATTACGCAGACTTTCCTAAGCTTTACATTTAAACCACTATCTGAGTGTTAGAGAAAGATCTGTCTGTCTGAAGTTGTATTTATTACAAGCCAAATTTCTGAAACAAATCTGAGTGAGCCTGAAGAGGCTAGGTGTGCAAATAATACTTGTCTTGGAGCCTGAAGAGGCTAGGTGTGCAAACAATACTTGGAGTCTGTAACCTGATCAATTATAGTGGATAAAACTTGGTGCTGCCAAGGACTGGACGTAGCTCTTTGCTTTGAAGAGTGAACCGGGACAAATAATTGAGTCAATCTCTCTTTCCTTATAAACTCTTTAGTTGCTTTAGTTTTCTTATCCGTTTATCAAGTGGTGTGTTTGCCTAAGTCACTGTTAAAATTTCATCAGACAGGTCACCTGTCTGTCCTGTATCTTTCCACTCGTCTGAACCAAGCTTATGTATGCGAAAAGTTGTCTATTTTAGTTGGTATCAGAGCTCAGCCTCTGGGTTGAGCATCTAACAGTGTGGAGGTAAAAGGTCCTGAAGAATATACATGACTGCTGGAGCTACTTCAAGTGGAAGTCACCAGACTGAAGGAGCTTCCCTAATTAGATCTCCTTACTTCAATGGAGAAAACTACAACTATTAGAAAGATAGATTTCAATGGTTCATTCTATATACAAACTCTGATCTCTAGTATGTCATTACAGATGGTTCATTCATTCCCAAGAATGATGATGACACTGATAAGCCAAAAGCTCAGTGGACTACTGCAGAAAAGACAAAATGGGAGATGAACCACAAAGCTAGATATAACATCATTTGTGCTCTCAGTCCTGAGAAGTTTGATAAGGTATGTGCTTGTGACTCTGCCAAAGAAATATGGGACACTTTAGCTGTCACACATGAAGGAACGGCCAAAGTCAAAGAGTCAAAGATTGCCATACTTGTCAGAAAGTATGAAATGTTTGTCATGGAGGAAGGAGAATCTGTTGCTCAAATGATAGGAAGATTTCAAACTATAGTCAACAGTGTAAAATCTCTTGTCAAAGTATACACCAATGCTGAGAAGGTTGGAAAGATTCTGAGAAGTCTACCTAAACAGTGGAGACCTTTGGTCACTGCTATCTCTCAAGTCAATGATCTCACTACCTTGACTATGGATGAACTTCTTGGAACACTCACTGTTCATGAGCAAGAAGTTGGAGATGAAGTTGTACCAAAGAAGGGCAAGTCAATTGCTCTGACAGCTTATCAAAAGTCAGCAAAAGCTTCCAAGGATCTAAAGGCAGACGAGTCATCCAGTGATGCCGACCTGTCTGAACACGAGGATTTTGAGAGTGATGAAGAATTATCTCTCCTGACCAGGAAGATGAAGCTTCTCCTACAGGAAAAGAAGTTCAAGAGGGATAAGTCATTCAGAAGGTTCAACAAGGACAAGAACTTCAAAGAATCCACTCCAACAGACAAAAGTCCAATTGTCTGCTTTGAGTGCAAGAAGCTTGGTCACATCAAGGCTGAATGTCCTCAACTCAAGAAGGCCCCTTTTAAGAAATTCTTAAAGAAGAAGAATAAAGGAATGATGGCTACTTGGGAGGATCTGGAGTCAACACTTCTGATGAAGAAACAGAGGAAGAAGCCATCTCTATTTGATTGCCAACACTGACTCAGACTCAGACGATGAGGTACAGCCTGACTATGAGAAATTACTTGATGCCTATGAGGAGTTGCTGGAGAAATCTAACTACTTATATAAGGCCTTCAAATCCCTCAAGAGAGAGTATGTAAAGCTCACCGGTGAGCATAAACAGAAATCTCAAGAGCGTGAGAAGCTGGCTAAAGAGAACAGTAAGTTGAAGACTGAAAAGTCTAATGAAGCTAAGATCTCAAGTGAAACATAACCATCTAAAGAAGTTGAAAATTTTCAATAGAAAGTGGAAGAGCTCACTTCTGATCTTACCAAATTTGTTAATGGTAGAGATAATCTAACTAAGCTACTTGGCTGTCAGAGACACTCTCTTAACAAAGAAGGTATTGGATATGTCCATCAGACACATCATAAAGTATCAACTACGCTTCTACAGTATCTGTTAAGTCAACTGTAACCAAGTCTACACCTATCTGTAACTTCTATTGAAAAAATGGACATGTTATGTCGAAGCGTATCCATAAGAAGAGAAGGAAGTCTTCACAAACTCCTAGAACTAACAGAAAAGGACCCAGAAAAATACCACCTAAAGATCAAATAATTTTTGTTGCAGATGTCCTCAACAGGACAACGAAAACACCACTGCTGGTACCTGGACAATGGTTGCTCGCGTCATATGACAGGAGAAAGGTCTATGTTCCTAGACCTCCAACTTAAGAAAGGAGGACACGTTGCCTTTGGAGGGAATCAAAAAGGAAAAGTTATAGGAATTGGTACTATTGGTGGTAAACCCCCCCTTCCCTCTATATCTAATGTTCTTATGGTTAAAGGATTGAGACACAATTTGCTTAGCATAAGTCAATTATGTGATAGTGGATTTGATGTTTCTTTTACCAAGGATGTATGCATAGTTAAAGACTGTTGTGGAAAAACCCTCTTTTCAGCTTAAAGGCAACAAAATATTTATAAGATTGAACTGTCTGATCTCTCAGATCAAAGTGTAAACTGTTCGATGTCTAAAGAGGATGAGAGATGGTTATGGCATAAGAAACTAGGACATGCTAGTATGAAACTAATTTCTAAATTAAAAAGGAATAACCTTGTGAAAGGATTGCCTGATATTAGTTTTAAGAAAGATGTCTTATGTGATGCATGTCAGATAGGTAAATAGATAAAATCAAGTTTCAAATCTAAACACCAAGTATCAACCTCTTGACCTCTTCAGTTGTTACACATGGATCTGTTTGGACCACTTAGTGTTGCCAGCCTGGCTGGAAGAAAATATGGATTTGTCATAGTTGATGACTATTCTAGATTCACATGGGTACTCTTCCTAACAGACAACGATGAGTCTTTTAAGGCTTTCTCAGTATTCTGCAAAAGAGTACAAAATGAGCAGGGTTTCTGTATTTCTACCCTTAGAAGTGATCACGGGGGAGAATTTAAAAATGAGCAGTTTAGACCGTTCTGTGAGGAGAATGGAATCTCTCATAATTTCTTTGCACCTAGAACTCCACAGCAAAATGGAGTGGTTGAGAGAAAGAACAGATCTCTGCAAGAGATGGCTAGATCTATGCTCAATGAAAATAATATCCCGAAGTGCTTCTGGGCAGAAGCTGTGAACACTGCTTGATATGTACAAAACAGAATACTTATTAGGCCTTTTCTAAAAAGGACTCCTTATGAATTGTGGAAAAGAAAAAGCCCCAACATATCTTATTTTCATGATTTTGGATGTGAATGTTTTATTCTGAATACTAGAGATAATCTTGGAAAATTTGATTCTAAGGTAGATAAAGGTATTTTTGTAGGATATTCTGAAATGTCTAAGGCTTTTATAGTTTACAATTCAAGAACTTGCATTATTGAAGAATCCGTTCATGTTAAATTCAATGATGGATTAAAGAATGATAAAGAACTATCAGATCTAGAATATGATCTTGTAGTTTTTGATATAAACAAGCCAGAAAGTCAACAACCTGATCTAACCAAAACAAAACCTGTGCTTGAGGATGTCAGACAAGTGGAACAGACAAGTCAAGATCTTGATGATGATCTCAAAAGGGATTGGAAGTTCAACACTCATCATCCTAAGGATCTTATTATTGGAAATCCTTCTGAAGGAGTAAGAACCAGATCCACACTAAGAGAATCAAGCAATGTGGCCTTTATATCAGAATTGGAGCCAAAACGCATTGAAGAAGCTCTTGAGGATGAAAGTTGGATTCTTGCTATGCAAGAAGAACTTAACCAGTTCACCAGAAATGATGTCTGGACTCTTGTCTCTAAGCCTAAAAACAAATCTGTTATCGGAACAAGATCGGTCTTCAGAAACAAATTGGATGAAGATGGTAAAGTTGTCAAAAATAAGGCAAGGTTAGTAGCTCAAGGCTATAACCAACAAGAAGGTATTGATTATACTGAAACCTTTGAACCTGTAGCTAGAATAGAAGCCATATGCATTTTCATGTCATATGCTGCACAACACCAAATCACCCTGTTTCAAATGGATGTAATAAGTGCTTTTCTAAATGGTATAATTGAAGAAGAAGTGTATGTTAAACAACCCACTAGTTTTAAGGATACTGATAAACCAGATCACGTCTTTAAACTTAAGAAGGCATTATATGGTTTGAAACAAGCACCTAGAGCATGGTATGATACACTTAGTTCTTTTCTCATGCATAATGGTTTTGCTAGAGGACAAGTAGACACTACTCTGTTCAAGAAATGCTCTAAAGAGAACTTTATTATAGTTCAAATATATGTTGATGATATTATTTTTGGAGCAGCTAATGAAAAGCTGTGCAAGGAATTTTCAAATCTAATGCAAGCTAAATTTGAGATGAGCATGATGGGAGAATTGAAGTTCTTCCTTAGATTACAAATCAAGCAGACAAGTGATGGAAAATTCAAAGCTCATGAAAACCCCTATGCAACCTAATGCAAAACTAAGCAAAGATGATGAAGGTAAAAACGTAGATCAAACTGTCTACATAGGTATGATTGGCTCTCTACTGTACTTAACTTCAAGCAGACCTGACATTCAATTTAGTGTCTGTATGTGTGCTAGATTCCAATCTGATCATAGAGAATCTCATCTTAAGGCTGTTAAAAGAATATCTAGTTTTTTGCTTGGAACCACTAATCTTGGTTTGCTTTATTTAAGATCAAAAGAATACGGATTAGTAGGATATTGTGATGCTGATTTTGCTGGAGACAGAATGGAAAGAAAAAGCACCAGTGGAGGATGTCAATTCATTGGATCAAGCTTAGTCTCATGTTCAATCAAGATGAAGACAACTATTGCCCTGTCTACTGCTGAAGCAGAATACATCTCTGCTGCTAGTTGCTGCTCCCAACTCTTATGGGTAAAACATCAACTTGAGGATTACTCTACTTATGAGCATAACATATCTGTATGGTGTGATAATTCCAGTGCTATATGCTTAACTAAAAATCCAATTCAGCATTCTAAGGCTAAGCATATTGAAATCAAACATCATTTCATTAGGGATTATGTTCAGAGAGGCATCTTTGATATTAAGTTTGTTAAAAATGAAAATCAATGGACTGATATTTTCACTAAACCCCTAGCAGAAGAAAGGTTTTTATTTATTAGAGATAATCTAAACATGCATTGCATTGTTGAATGACATGTCTGAGTGTTAACCTGTCTGTGCTTTATCACCTGTCTATGCTTACCTGTTTGACTCTGCTGAGTCACTATGCTAGAACTCAACAGTTTTGTTAAAATAGTTATTAATTAATTAATGTTATTCCCTTATCTGAAACTAATCATGTGCACATTAGTTTATATATCTCGAAACCATGTTTTCATTATGTCTTAAGTAGGCGTTGTTGTTCCCCATACGAATCGTGCCGTTTTGATTTAAAAATTCTTTTTTCTCTCTCCTACCTTTATGACTATAAAAGATAATAGATCAGAAAGGATGAACCTTTACGTTTTCAAAATTCCAAAATCTCTTTGTCTTTTCGTCTCTAAAACCCTATTCTCTCTCGAAACCCTAGAACCGTTTTCTCTCAAAAATGGCATCATCCAAGCGTCTCTCTGCAAAAGAAATCACTGAGAAATACAATCTCAAATTTACTGAGATTGAGAAGATTATTCTGGGAAAGACTGTTGATCTTCAACAGATGCAGAAACTAGGTATGGATGTCACTGAAGAGTTGGAGTATTCCAAATGGACTCCTTTCTTCAACATCAAGGAGCTTGTTCACCCTAAGCTCGTTCAAACGTTCTGGAGAAATGTGGTGGTTGTCACCAACTGACTCAACGGAACCAAGAGTTTTAAGGCTGAAATGGGGGATAGAACCTTCTCTTCCCCATCAGCTCTCTGGAGTTGTCACAAAATGCCCGAGAATCGGAGCTCGCTTCACACCCAACTTGGAAGATGAAGCGGGAGTTGACAATGTCAACATTGCCATCTATGGTGTTCCCAAACCTGTGAACCCTAAGCTTGTCAACATGGTGGTCAAGTGCAGATTCCTGCACAAATTGCTGTTGGAGTACATGATGCCAAGGAAAGCCTCATGAGATAGTGTAACCAAGATGGACAGATTTTCTCTTTACCACTTGATCCACAAAATCAAGGTTGACATCAACGACCTTATCTACATTTACCTTGAGACTCTGATCAAGAGAACCAACATGCAGACTTATCCTTATGGGATGTTACTAAGAAGAAGAAGAAGAAGAAGAAGAGGAGGAGGAGGAGGAGGAGGAAGAAGAAGAAGAAGAAGAAGAAGAAGAAGAAGAAGAAGAAGAAGAAGAAGAAGAAGAAGAAGAAGAAGAAGAAGAAGAAGAAGCCTACTGTTGAGCAGAAGGAGGAAGAACCAGTGGTTTCCACTGATGAGTCAGAAGTCCCCATTTTCGAGAGACTGTTCTAATTGTCTGGAAAGGTGGCCAGACAAGACGAAATTCCAGAGCTGCAACCTTCAGTGTCTGAAGATTCTATTGAGACAGTTGAGCCCTTGAGGTTCAAGCTGAAGAGACCCTCTCCTAAGAGGAAGACTAGTGAAGTTGAGGAATTAGTGGATGTTCCTTCTCATCCCAACAAGAAGAGGAAGCTGGTGAAGACCTTTGCCAAGGTCAGACAAGTTGAGTCTGAGCCTAGCAAAGAGGAAGCATCTTCTCAGGGGGAGCAGATGATGGGCTCTGGCAAGTGTACCGGATCGAAGCAAGTAATAATAAAAACGGCAAGTAAATTACCGAGTATCGAACTCAAGGATTGGGAAACCAAGTACAACTTCACAAATTAAACAACTATTTTAGACTAAGAAATAAGTGTGAATAGATTTCAAGAAAATAAAAGAAACAATAAAATAAAATAAAATATTTTTGGGATTTTAAATATGAAAAAGAGATTTCCAGGAATTGGGTTACCAACAAGACTGCTCATGCTACTAAATTGACTATCCCTCTTGTTAATTATCAAAATTACTCTGAAGGTGAATTTATCCTAAATAAGTTAATGTTCCCTCTCGAGATACAAGAACCATGCCCAATTAAACCAACCCCTACTCTCGTGGTAATTGTATTTAAATTGAACCCATTAAGATTCGTGACAATTCAATGGTACCCTCGAAGGACCACTTCTAACTCTCGTGATTCAAGTCCTAAGTTTGATCCCTATAGATTCAATACCTAAGTTCACCGCTAGGTTCGTCCTTAGAGTATCTATGACATGCAAATAAGTGCACACCAAATTCACAAGTAATTCATGCAATAGGAATCAAATCAAAAGCAAATTGTAATTAACAAAGGGAAAACATCAATTCATAACATAAAACAGGTCTTGGGCATAGCCCCAATTCCTAGAAATAAAAACAACTACTCAAGCATTGCCATGGTCATGGCAACCTTGAATAACAAAAGCATAAAAAAACCTAAGAGAAGAAATTAAGAAGAAGAGAAATCCTAATTTTTGCCTAAGGTAGCAACCCGGTGGATCCCCTATTTTCGAGCCTTAGAGTCCTATTTATAATGTAGGGTAACTTGGGATTAAAGCTGTTACAAAATTAGATCAAATCAGTAATTAAATATTCAGATTTTTCGCGTCACGGCCGTGATGCCTGTCATGGCCATGTCGTGACAGATTCTGTCTTGGAAAACTTGGCATTGTTTGGCCTGTCACGACCGTGATGGCCATCACGGCCTGGCCGTGACAGGTTCTGACTTCTGTGTACTTTTCTTTTCAGCCTTACTCGATCATGGCCGTGATGGCTGTCATGGCTAAGCCGTGATGGGCTCTGTTTGGCTCAGTTTTCTTGCTTTTCAAGCTCTGTCTTCATGCAAGCTCCATCATGGTTGATCATGAACATTTTAAACTTCGTTTCCAAATCAATATCTCCAAATTAATTACCAAGTCTTATCATATCCTTTATTGTTGTGATAGGCAATTATTATCCAAATCCAAAAAGATTTGGATCCAATCTTTTATCTCAATGCCAATTGAATTATCCTTAAATCTTAATAATTCAAATCCAAATTGATTTGGATTCAAACCCATCATGTGGGCCCATGCAATTTACTTGGCAATCTTCAATTTAATTGATTTCCATTCTTTTCTTCTTGATAGTTTCCTAAAAATCAAAAATAAGAATAATATCATAAAATTAATCAAAATCTAATTAAAATTAATTAAATACACACATTGACTCTAAAATAACCAAAATAGGAAAACAAAGTCTAATTTGGGGTAAATCAAGCATTCAACAAAATTTAATTGATTAAATCCGCTCTAAAATAATAGATATAACATGATAAGACAGTGGATTATTAGCAGACAGAGCAAGTCCTGGAAGAACTAAAGAAGACTTTCTTTTTGGGAATTATTCCCAAAAAGAGAAGATCTGGTTACCCAGTACCTGCAAAGACTGAAGTGCCTGTAGAAGCTAACAATGCAGAAGATCTGTTTGGAGGAGCTCAGACAGTTGTACCAGAGGATGACCAAGTGTCTCCATCTCACAAGAAGTTGAAGATATCTGAAGAGCAGACATCTCCTTCATTCCCTTCTCCATCTGCCCTTTTTGTTCAACCTCACTCTATTGCATCTCCTCTTCCCTCACCCGTCTCCTCTTTACAAACTCAAAAATCGTCTATCACTGTCGTACATGATGAATGTCAGTACACAGTTGTTCACAGAGACTGTGCTCCCAAAGAACAAACTGACATATCATCGAGACTCTGTCTCTGATCTGCAATCTCTTTTATTTGCAAGTATCTCACATGTCTCTGTCATTCCTTCTCCTCCACCTCATATTCTTAACCCCTGTAGAGAACTTTTCTTCTACCCACCTATTGTTGTCTTCATTAGAACATTAGCTGGAACTCACTATCCTGCTTCTGTTATGATGCTACCTTGCAAGTCTAGGTATTTCTTTATGTTAGTTACTGGATCAAATTCTTTCTTTTGTCATATTGATTCCTTATTACCTATCCATCCATCTGTATCAGCTTAAACACCTTTTCCCCCACCTATCCAAATAATCATCACCAGACTGTCTCTGTCCGAGAGACTTTCCTGTGTGTTTCATTCACCTAATACTGACTTTGACAAAATCAGTCTTATCTTCAAATTTATCTTTTTTACTTTCTATGCCCTTCAAACTCTCCATGAACTTTTCTTCCCTTTTATCACCTCTCTCTTATCTCTACCAAAGGCACCCCCAGTTTTAGCCTTACCCTGGCACTCTCCTCTGTCTGTCTCTTCCTCAAGACTATCTACAGAAGCCTCCACTTCTCTGACAGTGGCCTCACAAAACTTTCATCTGCTTCAAAAACAATTAGAAGACTTAAGAAGACAGCTGGATGAAGAAAGGCGAGCTAGGCTGCTCTTAGAGCGAAGGATTGCTGCCTTATATTTGTTACTTAGTCAATCTAGGTAGCTTTGTTTCTCTGTTGTAAACTGCCATGTACTTATCAAAGCTCATGATGAATACAATATATTTCTTCCTTACATTCCTTATTTCTTTACTTTTTTTTTAATTACGATTACACCTTTTTGCTGTTGACAAAAGTGGGAGAATGAATGTGATATGATCTTAATGAGAAAGTAATATTATGTGTGACTAAGTTAACCGGATTATATGATTAATCTTAATATCTAATCAAGCATCTGCATAACCTGTCTGCTTAAGAAAAATTCAACCTGTTTGATATATACTATTTTCTTTGTTGATATTTTCGGAGGTTCATTAAATCATCTCAATGTTTGTCATCATCAAAAAGGGGGAGATTGTTAAGTCTCTAAAATGTCTGATGTGTATTTCCCTAAGTTTTGATGAGAACTAAACATTGGTTAATGATTTAATTAACCTTCATATTGGTCGCTAACCTGTCTATCTAGTGTACAAATTAAAACAGTAAGAATCATCTGTCTGCTCATACAGGTGACTACCTGTCTGGAAAATCAAAAGCCAACCCGTCTGCTGACTAGGATTATTGACTTCTTTCAAGATACGTCTTCAACCTGTCTCCCCACGAGTTTCTACACTTGTCTAAGGTTACTCGTTGAAGAATCAAGGACCAAACAAGCTTTTGTTGGCTGTCCCATCAGAAAGAGACTTGAAGCATTCTCTCCTACTTAGTCTCACGCTTATCAAGAAAAGTCAGAAGTTACTCTCTCAAGCAACCTCAAATATTAGAACCAAAGACCAGTTAAATAATGCTTCCAATGTGCTTTATTCCCTAGTACCTCTTATCTTTACACAAAAAGGGAATTGTACTTAGCAAAGTACAAAAAGCTCTCTGCACAACCCTGATATGACTGTTTCACGATGCACAAAGCCATGATCCTTCAAGTTAGAGTACAACCAACGTTCCTATTGCATTAATGGCTTCCCAGAACGACTCTATTGCATTTAATGAAGTTCTGCTTGAAGCCAACATCCGAGGGAATGTCTCTAACGAATCTTAAATGCTTGAAGACTATTAATACAGAAGTCATTGAAGATGAAGATATAGAGAATACATATAGCATTAAAGAGCCATTACTCTCCGCATTAATATCTTCATTCTTTCATTCTGTATTCTTCAATCATTTGAAGTTATTACGCAGACTTTCCTAAGCTTTACATTTAAACCACTTTTAGTGTTAGTGAAAGATTTGTCTGTCTGAAGTTGTATTTATTACAAACCAAATTTCTCAAACAAATCTGAGTGAGCCTTAAGAGGCTAGGTGTGCAAATAATACTTGTCTTGGAGTCTGAAGAGGCTAGGTGTGCAAACAATACTTGGAGTCTGTAATCTGATCAGTTATAGTGGATAAAACTTGGTGCTGCCAAGGACTGGACGTAGCTCTTTGCTTTAAAGAGTGAACCAGGATAAATAACTGTGTCAATCTCTCTTTCTTTATAAACTCTTTAGTTGCTTTAGTTTTCTTATCCGTTTATCAAGTGGTGTGTTTGCCTAAGTCACTGTTAAAATTTCATCAAACAGGTCACCTGTCTGTCATGTATCTTTTCAATATTTGGGGACTCATTCATGGGATGTTTAGACAACCTGGAGCAAGTGCTTGAAAGATGTGAAGAAACCAAATTAGTTTTGAATTGGGAAATGTAAGACTATGTCCTCATTCATGTTTTGATGTATGATAAACAAAGTGTTATTTTGCATAAGATTTTTGATTTTGACTATGTACTTATTATGTGTTAAGTTGCATGCAAGATCACTTGTGAAAAAGAAAAATCAAGGATTAAACAAGTCGACGTCCAATGAACTACCAAAAAAAAGAAAGCTGGCGTCTACTAAAAATAAAAAGAAGCTCGCGTTCACTAAAGTAACAAGAAGAGCTCATCTACTGAAGTACCACATGGAGCTCGTTTACTGAAAGCAACAGAAGTAAGCATCTACTGAAGTACCAAATGGAGCTCATCTACTGATGTGGCACATATAGCTCGTCTACTAAAAGTAACAGAAGTGAGCGTCTACTGAAGTACCACATATAGCTCGTCTATTGAAAGTAACAGAAGTGAGCGCCTACTGAAGTACCAAATGGAGCTCGTCCACAGACATGGTACATATAGCTCATCTACTATGGTGGCATATGGAGCTCATCTACTAAGGTTACGCTCTTTGGACTTACTAAGATCTTAATGAGAAGCTCCGTCCACAAACATGGCACGTAAAGCTCGTCTACCAGTTGAAGCACGTCCAATTACCTTGTGTTAGTACTCCCGTATGCTGACATGGCAAACAGACTCGGCTATTCTTTCAGATGGAAACGGTTATTTTCAAGAAGGACGCAAACTCTACAAGAACCAACAGAATCTTATTTCAAGAACAAGAATCAAGAAAACATATTTTGTTAAATCAGATCCAAATCTGTTTTAATTGATCCCAACGACTATAATTTGTTTTCTATATAAATAGGGATCAAAGAAAGAAAAAAAAGAGAGAGAACAACAACCTTAATGATTCTGAAAAGTGAGAATACGAAAGATTCACGAGCTTCCAAAAAGTGCTTCGTCGTTGAGAGAAAAGTGTGATATTACTTAGAACTTCAACTTGTATAATCAGACTTTTAGAGTCTTTCTTCTACTCAATTCTTTCTGTGAATTAGTGTGATTAAGAGAGGGTATCTCTTAGGACTGGACAAGGATAGAAGGGATCCTTGGGTATAGCAAAGCAAGTGTGCTTTCTGGTGAATTCTTGAGCAAGGAGGTTATCCTCGTGTTACTGTAATTGGAATTTTGTAATTGTTGATTATAGTGGAGAAAACCACAGAGGTGTGGGACTGGATGTAGGCTTACCAGAGGAGGTAGCTGAACCAGAATAAATCGGTTTGCGTGTTCTTCTCATCTTTAAACTCCATATACTTGTTATATACACTTGTGTGTTGTGAATAAGTTTTAAGAATGCTTGTTAACTCGAATCTTTGATCTACAATCTGTGTTAAACTTGTTGTTTCTTCTTATAATTCTTCTTAACATCATTACTTGTTACATAACCTGATTCTTGGGAATCAAAATTGAGTGAAAACCAATTTTCTTTAAGAAAACACTGTTTTGCTTTAAATTGTTGAAAAAGTTTTTAATATCTCAATTCACCCCCATCCTGAGATCGTAGCCACTACCAACAGGAAAAGTGTCACTTCATGGTTAAGGAAGGCATTGTCCTAGGCCATAAAGTGTCGAACAAAGGATTAGAGGTGGATAAAGCAAAAATTGAAGTGATTGAAAAACTTCCTCCACCTAACTCTGTCAAGGGCATCAGAAGTTTCCTAGGTCACGCTGGTTTCTATAGAAGGTTCATCAAAGATTTTTCCAAAATATCCAAGCCACTGTGTAAATTGCTGGAGCACGATAGTGCATTTGACTTCACAGTTGAATGCTTATCATTGTTTGAAACTTTGAAGAAAGATCTGATCACTGCACCAGTAATAGTAGCCCCAGATCAAAGTCATTTGAATTGATGTGTGATGCAAGTGACTTTGCAGTGGGAGTTGTACTGGGTCAAAGGCACAACAAAATCTTTCACACTATCTACTATGCCAGCAAAACCATCATTGATGCTCAAGTCAATGATCAGCCGCTGGCTCATCTAGTTTTATAGCTAGTATGACCGTGGTTTTGTGCTAATTTTATATCATTTTCGCCCAAATTAGACTTGATTGTCCTTAAGCAGCATTTTGAGTCTGTAAAGTATTTTTAGGTTAATTTAGTTGATTTAGAGTTAAATAAAGCACTTATGCTATTTTCTGTTTTCAGGTTAATAAAAAGAAATAAATCTGGAGCTTTCGCCCCACGAGAAGAGCATTCGCCTCGCGAACCTGAAGGTGACTGTGCCAGAAAATTTGCATCCTTTCTGTGTCGCCCCGCGAATCCAATCCTCGCCTCGCGAGAGTGAAGACCAAAAGTCATGACCTTTCCATTCCTCGCCACGCGAGCTATTCTTTGCCTCGCGAGAATACCAAACGTTGAAGATTGTTCGTGATATTCGCCTCGCGAGACAGTGTTCGCCTCGCGAGTCAGCTGATTCCAGAACTTGTATATAAGTCTATTTTAGGTAGAACAAAGAAGTCAGTTAGTCAGGAAGCTAGCATAGAGCAAGTTTTTAGTCAGTAGTGGTAGTTCAGTAGTTTCTTTTCTTTTCTTTTCTTTTGTGCTTAAGTCTGTAATGGAGAGCTAGTCTCCTAGATTATTCTACTGTGATTGGTTTCAATTACACTTGAGGTTATGTATTTCCTATTTTGTTTGCTATTCTCTTTTCAATGCGATGCTATATCTTTCTGTTTGTTATTTCAAGAGTGTATAGTGTTGTATTGATTCATTTCGGTGATGTTATGTTCCTATACTTAATCGTGTTTGTTATTTCGCGTGTGTTCATTCATGTTCGTTTAGTTCATGAGGGCTTAACCCCGTTTGTTATTTCGGGAATAGCAACATACATCCGTAGTAGCGATTTCGTTTGTTATTTGTTGCTACAACTGGGAGGGGATTAGAATCTGCTTAGGGCTTGGAATTTACATGAACCAATGATAGTGGGAAACCGAGAACAGTAGGTTAATCGCTTTAGTTTATTTGAGAATCTCTTTAACTGCTTTGTCTTTATTGCTCTGCTTTTGTTTGTTTTCTTTATTTTATTTCGCTCCAACCCCCCAAAACTGATTTTCTGTTAATAATAGCAACCTAAGAGTCATTGTGAGACGATACTCGAGTTGTCGCTTCCCTATCTACATTATTTTGTAATCGTTCATTCTTTTTGGCACGTGGCGACAGCACGACCAAAAATTGGCGCCATTGCCGGGGACTCTTATTGTGTTATTAGCAGAAAATAAAAATAAAAATAAAAATCTTTGCTGAATTAGTTTTGTCTGCTTTGTCTGGTTGTGAATTTTAGTACGCCCCATGGATAATTATATGCAAAATTATGTGCCTAATGTTTATTATGAGCAACCATGCATGTATTATCCTGATTTTAGTGAACCACCACCATGCACAAATTATCCTAATTTTGTTGGAGGTTATGAGTTTAGCAATGATTTTGACATGTTTGGAGTGAACAATTATCCTAGCCAAGTGACCACCTCTGCACCTTCCGGACCTTCACTCGAGGACCTGTTCAAGCAAATGACTGCACAGATAACTGCACAAATGGAAGGAATGATACAACAAATGGCAGAGAACAATCAACGGATGGAGGAACAAAGTCTTGAAAACCATAAGAGGAGTGAAGCTGAATCTCAGAAGTTGTCCATTCTAATTGATCAAATTGTCGCCAACTCGGCTGCACTGCTAACTCCACATCCCCTTGAACAACATACAGATCCACAAGTAGTTATTCCTGACAATACTTCTGAGGATAAGTTTGATAATGATACTTCTGTTGATGAACCGTGTGTTGAATCCCCTGATTCTAATGCATGTGCTGATTGTACTAACACTGCTTTGTGTATAGAATGTTATGCAGGTTTATTCTTTTCAGGAAACATAGAAAATGAGGATCAGGAGGATCAGGAGGACCTCTGCTTCCCCATGCCCGAGGATGATGAAGAACCTTTGGAAGTAGATGATTCAATTAATTCAAATGCATGTGTTGAGAGTGATGGGATGGATGAACTAATTGCCGAATTTCCAGACATTCAGAATTTTACTGATTCAGTCTATTGTGATATATGTATTGACTCTACTAACACTAACCTTTGTGTGGTGTGTGCTGAAATTTCTGCATGTTTAGCAGGTGATGGAATTGTTAGTGCAGTGAACGAAGAGTGTGCAGAAAATGAAGCAGCACCAGTAACCCCAGCTACTTGTTTACCACCTCCCACTGTGGAACAACCGGTGATGGAGTTCAAGCCACTGGATCTTGCACCATGGCCAGTCCAAGGGGTTGAACCCCACTTCTATTGGGAGGATTTTATGGACAAAGTTGAGAAAGAAGTCAACTGTGACCTAAAGGGGAGTGAGAAGTCCGCCGCACTTGGCGGAGTTACTAAGATTATCAGGCACCCGCTCTCATACTTATGCTGTAGGTCATGGGATCCGGGAGGATCACTTCGTACTTTGGGCATTCCGTGGCCACTATATCACAGACAGTGGGATCCTGGTGGAACCGCTTCAATGAGTTTTCTCTAAACCTTTTCCTTTTAATTATGCTTGCGTTATTTCTGTTTTGTTTTCAATAAAGCTCCTGAATAATTTGAGAAGCTCAGGAGTTGTGTTGAGTCTTATGTTGGCAAGTTTATTGGATTTTATTGATTTTGCATAGATTGATTGCATGTATATGTTGACTGTTCCCCCTAGGATTTGAAATTTTTTTGAAAAAATGATCCCAATGTGATTGAAAACTGAACTTTGAGATTTTGTTATGATGGCATGATTTATGATAAGTTTGGGGTGAGGGGAAGCACACACTAGGGATAGAATCTCAGTCAAACAATTTGCAAAAATGTCCAGGTGAGGATTTGAGCCTCCAACATGTTTTTAACTGTGTGAAAGTCATTTTTTAAGATGCACTTTCCTGAATTTGCTTGAATCTCTTTATGGTTTAAATGTTTATGTGTTTGCTTCAAATGATTTAGGCATTTTTCTTTGTAAATAGCCACTTAGCCTAAAATAACCATCCTAATGCATGTTCCCTAGTTAGCCCCTTGAGCCTAATTAGCCTATTGTTTCTTGACAACCTTATGTTACAATCCTAAAATCTGAAAAACCATGTTAACCCAATCTTAGGATTAGGAGAGCATGGAATCTTAGACAGAGAATGGGTGCAAGAAACTAAGTTTGGGGTGGCTACAAGGTGTGATATGTGTTGTTGGGATTGAAAAAAAAAAGGAGAAGAAAAGCAAAGTGTAAAAATGAAAAAAAAAAGGGCTATTTGAATAAAAAGGTTGTAGTCACCCAAAGCATAAAGAAAAAAATGGAAAAAGGAATCTGAGTGGAAATTCAAAGTGTAAAAAGTTCATGCTCTCTTAGATCCTAGGGTCTTCAGCCTAGTTCCTTTGTAAATCCTACCCTTAGCCAGGCCCCATTACAACCCATAAAAGACCTTTTGATGTTGCATGCATGTTTTCTGTGGGAATCATTTGGAGATGAAAATCAAATTTATGGGAAGTGCTCTTAAAAGTGAAATTGAGGGAAATGTTGTTAGCCTGACACAAACTGAGCGATGGAGTGAACACTAAATTCCCTTGTGAGGAAGGCAGTTGTTTGAATTTGGTGATCTCTCTCTTGTGTGTAACTTAGATCTCCTTCTTAGATTAATGATTGTTTGAATGATGAAATTCTCAATTGTTTAGAATGAATGATTGTGGGGATTGCTTTGTTTAAAAGGGGGGGAACATTGAAGGAAAAATTGTTTTGATGAATTGCTTGAAACCTGTGCGAAAGTTGATTGAATCCTTCAGCTTGCCACGTCTTGAGTCTTTTTAAGTTTTTGAGTTTTAGTTTGCTTGGGGACAAGAAAAGTTTAAGTTTGGGGTAGTCAACTACATGATGGAGTCCGGCAAGTGTACCGGCTTCGTCGTCAAGTAATAAAAAAAGATCGAACCACAAAGACCGTGATCTTAAATAACAATTAGTTGTTAAATCGATTTCACTGAACTAGAATAAGTTTTGGTTTTTGAAATCGGGATCAAGTAATAATCAAATTTAAAATCGCAATTAAACAAAGTAGGAAAGTAATTCAAATAGGGATTTTTCAAATTCAAAAGGGATTTCCAGGAATTGGGATACCACAAATCTGCTTATGTTAGTAAATTGACTACTCTCCTTGTTAATTACCAAAATTTGCTTTGAAGGCGAATTTATCCTAAATTAGTTGATGCTCCCTCTCGGGTTACAAAAACCGTGCCCAATTAAATCAATCCCTACTCTCGTGGTAATTGAATTTAAATCGAACCCCTTGAGTTTTGTGACAATTCGTGAACCCTCGTAGGACCGCTTCTAACTCTCTTGATTTAAGTCCTAAGTTTGATTCCTATAGATTCGATACCTAAGTTCACCGCTAAAGTTCGTCCTTAGTGTATTACGACACGCAAACAAGTGGCCACCGAATTTACGAGTAATTAAAATAATAGGGATCATATCGAAGCAAAAATTAAAATTAACAAGAAATCAAAAATCAATTCATCACCATAAACAAGTCTTGGGCATAGCCCCAATTCCTAGAAACAAGACTACTACTCAAGCATTGCCATGATTGTATCAAGCTTGATTAAAAATAACATAAAGAGAAAAACCTAATAGAAGAGAAGAAGAAGAAGAACAAAAAGAAGAAGAAGAAGAAGAAGAAGAAGAGAAATCCTGATTTTTCTAAGGTAAGCAGTCCCAAAAAAGTGCCCAGTTTCGAGCCCTAGAGGTCTATTTATAATATGGGGTAACTTGAGTCCCAAGCCAATACAGAAACCAAATCAAATCAGTTGTTGAAGATCCGTAGGTTGTGTGTCACGGCCGTCATGGCCATCACGGCCTGGCCGTGACAGATTCTGCCTTGGGCGTTGCTTCACTGAGTGGTCTGTCAGGACCGTGACCACCATCACGGCCTGACCGTGATCAATTCTGCCTGTGAGGGTCTGGCTCTGTTGACATGTCACGACCGTAATGGGCATCATGGCCTGGCCGTGATCAGCTCTGACTTTTCCATTCTTTCTTTTCAGCTTCACTTGATCATGGCCGTGATGGCCATCACAACTAGGCCGTGATCAGCTCTGTTTGCCTCATTTTCTTGCCTTCCAAGCTCCATCTTCATGCCAGCTTCAACACAACTGATCTTGAGTAATTTAATCTTCGATTCCTGCACACAAGCACCACAAAACCGCCTTACTCGTTCCAAGGTAAAAACTAACAAATAATCAAATAAAATACGCCTAAACTATATGAAAATACATGTAAAATGTCACGGAATTATGAGGTGAAATCGCACTCATCAAACTATCCCAAGCTTAAGATTTTGCTTGTCCTCAAGCAATAACTAAGGCCAGAAAAGATAATCAATCGAAGCATGGACAGTGAATCTAGAATCCGAGTAATGAATTCAAGTAACAGGCATATTCAATAAGAAACCAAGAGACAATCGATTTTAAGTCCAATTAGAAGCTTAGGTTCCCCAGACTCACATATCTCACTAATTCGGGAACTCCTCTCACCTCACTCATATGTTTGAGGGTATGTGACAATTCGCCCAATTTCCTTAAGGAAGGTACCCTACCATAAGCTTGACTATCAACAAAATCTCTATTTTATTAATGAAAACACATAAGAATCAAGATGTCTTTTATTTTGGTTGTAATGGGGCCATGGGATTAATTGTTAGGTGGGGAAATCAAGAAAAGGAAAATTCTAGAAGGCTAAACAAAATCAAACAGTGCAAAGCATGACACCTTCTAAAATTCCTTTTTTTTGGGCTTTAGTTCAGTTTTCCACCTTTATTTCTTACTTCCTTTTTACTTTTTATTTCTCGCTTTCTTTTTCTCATCCCCTTCTCCATTTTTTTTGTCTATTATTTTTATTTATTTATTTGGAGAAGGGGAGATTTTCAACTTAGGAGAAATATTTTTCTAACTTTTTATCCCACAATTTATTCTTCAAACTACCTTTTTGCCCTTTTGCAATACTTTAGGAGGTGCCATACCAAGCATCGTTCATTAAAATAGATCAAGGTACCAAGAAAAGTATTTTATTCTTTTAGGCTCAAAATTGGGCAACTAAGGGGTAGCAATTAATCAGTCAAAGTTCAGAAGGCCAAAAAAATACCTAGTGCCTCAATCATTTTCAAATATGTTTTCAAAAAAATTTTAAGTTTCAAAATGGTTTCAAGTCAAGTTCTAGAGGACACAATCCAAGAGGAATAAAACACTCGATCACAAGGAATGGGGTAGATTTAGTGAGTACCCATTTTAAGCTCAAAATCTTACATTTACTAGTTTAAAATCAATGAGAAACCTAAATCTGAGGAACCATATGCTAATTATTAACCATCAAAAGATCATCTCAAGCATTTTTCATTTTTAGCCTATCACAAAAATACAAAAATTTGGTTCAATGATCCACTGTCTTAATTCAATTGGCACAAAGTTTTTCACTATTGGAGGCATACCCTAGGCCAGGGGCAATCTAATCATATGATGTTGGGAATTAGCGTATAAAACAAAATAAAACGCAGCGGAAAAATTCCCATCGAAGGATCCATGCGAATGGTCATGATTCATGATTAGAAAGTTTACCTCTTGAAGCGATGGCTGTTGGTTGAAATTCGTCTATCACGAACACCGCATGAACGGTGTCTCCAGAGGTATCCACACGAGCGGACTCCGTGAACGTCCAACGTCACGAACCTGAAGCATCTCTGTCTTGCAGTGCTAGCTTCAAAACCGAGGCTTACTGTTCACTCTTACTCTCTCTGTGCGGCTAGGGTATCAACCTTGTATGCACAACAACTTAAGTGTTCTACTTATAGTAGCACCTCCTTAAGTGAGTTAGTGAGCAGCACTTGACCTAAGCCCATGTACTATGCGCTAGGCCCAATAGGAAAGTCCAACTCTCCTTTTAATGCTTCTTTTAATCCGCTCTTATGTGTGTGACCCTATAGGTTCCCAAAACGTTAGTAGTAACATTAAATCCCATTTAATATTACAAACAGTGAGCGGTATCTAGCAATACATCACTGTTACCTAAGTAGTGAGAAAGTCAGTGATTTGACGAAACCTTTGTGACAAATATTCATGTACATTATTATCCCTTTGTCCATATATCTATATTGAACACAAGGCATAGAATGTGTCACCCTTGTATAGTTCAATATCATGTTCCCTGATACCCGAGTAGACTTAACAACAAATGAGGTCAATATCTCATATTGACTCATTTCAAAGACGACCATGCATTTTACAGTCTCACTCTATCAGGGGGCCCACAGATATTACTCCTGTTATGTAGGAGGGACAAATTCCATCTAGGTCACTCACATCCCTCTGCATGGCTCGTGGTATGCCCAATGACCGTCTTTATAATCATCCTATCACAGATGACGTTTGACGATATTAAAGCACACGACTCCTCATGTAGGGATCGTAGTGATTTCAGGTCGAAGGATTGTATGCACCATTGTCACTATGAGAACTACTTATGACACTCACATAACGCTCCATGTAGTGTTCTCATGGTGGGTCAATCCAGTACATCATTACCTTAATGTGTACCTATGTGGCGACTCGATATCTCATATGCATGACTCGTGAGATATGGTCATCAGTCTGCACACATAATAGTCTCAATTGTATTATTATTGTCCTTATTAATAAAATACTTGACTACGGATATTTAAGAATAGGATTTCATTGTTCAATAGTGTCTCATGATCAAGTCATATACTTGATATTCTATTGAACTGAAATTTCTATTCTAAGGACTTTATTATGTTTAAACAAGTAACACAATAAACTGAAATGCCTCATATCATATATATATATAAAATAGCAAGATACAAATGTAAGTCTAAAGAAATACATTGGCCTCTAGGGCTTTGATAAGCCTCTGGCTCATCTAGTTTTATAGCTAGTATGACCAGGGTTTTGTGCAAATTATATCATATTTTCATCCAAATTAGATTAGATTGTCCTCAAGCAAGGTTTTGAGTCTCTAGAGTAGTTTTAAGTTAATTTAGCTAGTTTTAAGTCAAAATAATACACTTATGGTTATTTCCTTACTTTCAGGTTAAGTAGAAGCTGAGAAAATAAAGTTCAGGGGATTCGCCCCGCGAAGGACACGCTCGCCACACGACCCCGAAGCCTGACTGTTCCAAGAAATTGCTAAGTCTCTGGTTCGCCTCGCGAAGAAGGTCTCGCCACGCGAGTCTTGCAACCCTGAAAAAGTCAGAGACGATCACGGCTTGCCCGTGTTGAAGGTCATGGTCGTGGCAGTTTTGAAGCTGAAGAGTCTCGCCTCGCGAGCATCCCTTCGCCTCGCGAATCTGGAAGTCAAAGAGCATCACGGTTAGGCCCTGATGGCCATAACGGGCGTAAGGAGAAACTCTTCATATCCTCGCCTCGCGAGAAAGCACTTCGCCTCGCGAGAATGCCAAAGGTTGCTGACTGTTCATGAAATTCGCCCCGCGAATGTGTGCTCGCCTCGCGAGCCATCTGAATTCTGAATTTGTATAAAAGGCTGTTCTGAACATTTTGTAAAAACTTTTGCTTCTCCAATTTTCTGATATACATTTTTCTCTGTGATTTCGTTTTTGCCATGGAGCACTAAGTCCTAGGATTAGTCTACTGTTTGAGGATCCTATATACTTGAGGTTATGTAATCCCTATTTTAATTTCTTTTCCCTTTTCAATACCATATTTCATATTTCTGTTTGTTATTTCAGGAGTGTGTAATATTGTATTGATTTGTTTCAGTGATGTTAATTTCCTATACAAAATCGCGTTTGTTAATTCGCGTGTGTTCATTCATGATCGTTCGATCATGAGAGCTTAATCCCGTTTGTTATTTCGGGAATAGGAATTTGCATCCATAGTAGCAATTACGTTGTTAGTTGTTACTGTAACTGAAAGGGGATTAGAATCTGCTTAGGGCTTGGGATTACATTAACCAAGGATAGTTGGGAATTCTTGACAGTAGATTAATCGTTGTTTGATAATTGATAATCTCCTTTTCAACTGCCTTGTTTTTGATTGCTCTGTTTTGTTTGTTTCTTAATTGCATTCCAATCCAAACCACCCCCCCCCCCCCCCAAAAACTGATTTTTGTGAAAGGTAATATTCTCAGAGTCCTTGAGAGACGACATCCGAGTTGTCGCACTACACTACAGTTTTAAACCCGCTCGTCCTTTTTGGCGCGTGCGCGACAGCGCGACCAAAAATTGGCGCCGTTGCCGGGGACTCTGAGTTGTTAATTTTCGCAATTTGTTTTTATTTTATTTTCTTTTCTTTCTTTTATTTTCTGTTCTGTTTTGAATTGGTCTGGCTACTAGGTCTCATTGCCCTGAACTGTGTGATTTTGACCCGGAAATTGAAAGAACATTGCACACACTCCGTAGGGAATTTCGGGCTAGCACTAGTAGTGATCCCAATTTTAAAACTGCTTTTGAAAACATGGGAGACCAGAGGACATTAAGGCAGCTTGCTGCCCCTGATGTCAACTATAATGGATTATGTATTTCTTATCCTGGTGCTGACACCCCTTTTGAACTGAAATCTGGTTTTATTCACCTGTTGCCCAAGTTTAATGGTCTTGCAGGTGAGGATCCACACAAGCACTTCAAAGAATTCCAAGTTGTATGCTCCACAACCTCGAGAGCAGAGGAGTCACCGAGACAGTATCAAGCTAAAGGCTTTTCCATTTTCACTCCAAGGAGCCGCAAAGGATCAGCTACTGTACCTTGAGCCTAACTCCATCACCACTTGGAATGATTTGAAGAGGGTGTTCCTAGAAAGGTATTTTCCTGCTTCAAGAGCTGCTTCAATAAGGAAAGAGATATGTGGCATAAGGCAAGGGAACGAGTCACTAGCTGAATACTGGGAAAGGTTCAAACATTTGGTATCTAGTTGCCCCCAGCATCAAATATCTGAACAACTCCTGATCCAATACTTTTATGAAGGATTGTTGCCTATGGATAGGAATCTGTTGGATGCTGCTAGTGGGGGAGCATTAGTTGATAAAACCCCAGCTGCTGCTAAGCAACTTATTGAGAATATGTCGTTGAATTCCCAGCAGTTTTCTACAAGAAGAAATTCAGTTGAGCCAAGAGGAGTGCATGAGATTCATAGTTCATCTTCCAACCAGGCCGCCCTTGAGAATAGATTGGATGAGCTGACTTCCTTTGTAAGACAATTGGCAATAGACAAGGTTCAGCCTGCAAAGTTATGTAGCATGTGTAATTCACCTGAGCACCCATTTGATCCATGCCCGATCCAGAGAGAAGAGTTTGTCAGTGAAGTACCTCAGGCTTATGCAGTGAACCCCTATAATCAAGGAGGCAGCCAGAATCGGTATAGCATTCCAGACCTCTCTACTAATAGGTACCATCCTAGCTGGAGAAATCACCCTAATCTGCGGTATGGGAACTCTTCCCAACAACAGCCGATGGCACCTCAGAATCATCCTCCAGTGACCACTTCTGCACCTTCTGGACCATCATTAGAAGACTTGGTGAAGCAAATGGCTGCATCTAGTGTACAGATTTCAGCAGAGAGGACAGATGCTAGTATTCAAGATTTGAGGACTCGAGATTGGACAGATTGGCCACATCCATGAATAGCATACAACAAGGTCAAGGGACAAACCAGCTGCTTGCACAGACCCCAATGGATAAATCCTAATGCCTCCAACCCTAATGTGAGTGTCATCTCTCCGAGATCCGGAAAGGTTGTTGAGGCCACTTCGAAAGGATGAAGAAACTATGAAGGCTACTCCCGAGCCTACTATTGAGGCTACTCCCGAACCTCGTGGTTGAAGTTGAAACCGAGAGAGTGTATAGACCACCCATTCCATTCCCACACAGAATTCAAAAAATTTGAAGATGGGTTGTGAAAATAAAGAGAAGGAGATTCTTGATGTTTTCGTAAAAGTAGTCATTAATATTCCACCGTTGGATGTGATCAAGCAAGTGCCCGGATATGCTAAATTTCGAAGGACCTATGCACTAACAAGAGGAAGATGAAGACTAATGAGAGGGTTGACTTGGGAATGAATGTCTCGGCGCTTATCCAGTCAAAGATAGAGAGAGTTGCTTCTATAGCCCCTACTCAAGCACTACCACGTAAGTGCAAGGATCCGTGCACCTTCACTATCCCATGCACTATTGGGGACAAGAAGTTTGAGAACTGCATGTTGGACTTGGGAGCATCAATCAATGTCATGCCTACCTCCATCTTTAATAACCTTGATCTGGGGCCATTGCAGTACACAGGTCTTACCATCCAGTTGGCTAACAGGACCAGTGCCCGACCCATGGGAATGGTAGAGGATGTCCTAGTGCAAGTTGATGATTTGATATTCCCTGCAGACTTCTATATCCTAGATATGGCAGGAGAGACTCAGTCCAGTAGATCACCCATAATCTTGGGGAGACCATTCATGATGACATCCAAGACCAAGATTGATGTGTATGATGGGACTATGTCTATGGAGTTTTGTGGTATTGTGGCCAAATTCAAGATTTTTGATGCTATGAAGCACCCAGTAGAGGAGCACTCTGTATTCCACTTAGAGTTGCTGTCTGAGCTCATTGAGGACACTCATGATGACCTTATTTCTGATTTTCCTGTTATTTCTGGTTTTGATGATGTGTATACTTGTACTAACTGCACTAACACTAACCCATGTTCTGTTTGTTCTGAGTTTTTGGATTTAACCTTGCAGGGTGAGGATGATAGTGAAAGTGATAGTGAGAGTGAAGCTGTTTACTCTGCAAAAGTCCTTGACCCTATGGCTGCTCCCAATGCACCATCTGTTGAGCAGCCACCTTCTTTGGAACTCAAACCACTTCCTGAGAACCTAAAGTATGCCTACTTGGGGAGGGATGCAACATTGCCAGTCCTCATTTCCTCCAGCCTCAATTCTGATCAGGAAGCCAAGCTTTTAGAAGTTCTGAGGAAGAACACGAAGGCCATTGGGTGGACATTGGCCGATATTCCAGGAATTAGCCCCTCCAGATGCATGCACAGAATTTTACTGGAGGATGGGGCTAAGCCATCGACAGCGCCCAAAGGCGACTTAACCCACTCGATTCTGGATGTGGTAAAGAAAGAGGTGACTAAGCTTCTACAGCGGTATTATCTATCCCATCTCCGATAGTTCTTGAGTGAGTCCGGTTCAAGTTGTACCAAAGAAGTCCGGTCTAACAAAGAGTTAGGAATGAGAATAATGAACTTGTGCCTACTAGAGTCCGAATAGCCGGAGAGTTTGTATAGACTATAGGAAGCTAAACCAGGCCACCCGAAAGGATCATTTTCCTTTGCCGTTTATAGATCGGATGCTAGATCGGCTGGCTGGTCACCCCATTATTGTTTTCTAGATGGCTTTTCCGGGTATTTCCAGATTCATATTGCCCCCGAGGATCGGGAGAAAGACCACCTTCACGTGCCCCCTTCGACGTTTGCTTATAGGAGGATGCCATTTGGCCTCTGTAATGCTCCCCGGCACCTTTCAAAGATGCATGCTTAGTATTTTCTCCGACTTTATTGAAAACTGCATAGAGGTGTTTATGGATGATTTTACTCGTGTATGGCTCCTCTTTTGATGCTTGTTTGCATAGTCTAGGTCTAGTTCTTCAAAGATACATTGATACTGATTTGATTCTGAATTATGAGAAATGTCATTTCATGGTAGAACGGGGGATAGTATTGGGTCATGTAATTTCCAAAGAGGGTATTTCTGTGGATCCTGCAAAAATAAATGTAATTGCTTCATTGCCTTACCCATCTTGCGTACGCGAGATCCGTTCCTTTCTTGGACATGCAGGTTTCTACAGGCGCTTTATAAAGGACTTCAGCAAGATAGCACTACCATTGTCAAATCTGCTGAAAAATGATGCCCTGTTCCAGTTTGATGAAAAGTGCAAAGAGTCATTTGATTATCAGAAGAAGGCTTTGACTTCTACCCCCGTCATCCAGCCCCCTGACCGACACTCCCGCTTGAACCGATGTGTGATGCTTCAAATTTTGCTTTGTGGGGGCGGTTCGGCACAAAGGGTGGGCAAGGTTGCCCATGTAATTCACTATGCTTCTAGGACCCTAGATGCCGCACAGGCAAATTACACAACCACTGAGAAAGAGCTGCTAGCTATTGTATTTGCACTTGACAAGTTTAGGTCTTATTTGCTAGGTTCTAGGGTAACTGTTTTTACTGACCATGCAGCTTTGAAATATCTGTTGAAGAAGCCAGAAGCTAAGCCAAGACTGATCCGGTGGATGCTCTTGCTCCAGGAATTCAATGTGGAGATAAAGGATAAAAGTGGAGCTGAAAATTTGGTAGCAGATCATTTGAGTAGGATAGCAAGGGATGAGGATACTTTGCCCATCCAAGATGATTTCCCTGATGAGAGATTGTTACATATGTATGGGGTAACCCCCTGGTTTGCTGACATTGTAAATTTTCTAGGTTGCTGGTGTTGTTCCTGCAGGTACAAGTAGACAAAAGTTCCACAAGCTGAAGAGCGATGCAAAGTATTATGTGTGGGATGACCCCTATCTGTGGAAGTTTTGCAGGTGACCAAGTCATTCGGAGGTGTGTACCCGATCATGAGACGGAGTCCATCCCGCATTTCTCGCATGCCTCTCCCGGTTGGAGGACACTTTGGACCTCAAAGGACAGCAAGAAAAGTCCTGGACTCCGGGTTCTACTGGCCCACACCTTTTAGGGATTCATATGAGGTATATAAGAGTTGTAAAGAATGTCAAATAACAGGCCCGGCAATCACTCGTAGGAGTGAGATGCCCCAACAGCCCATGCTCTTTTGTGAAGTTTTTGATGTGTGGGGATGGACTTCATGGGTCCCTTCCCTCCTTCTTTTGGTTTTGTATATATTTTGTTGGCTGTAGATTATGTTTCAAAGTGGGTGGAAGCAATCCCCACTAGGACTAACGATGCTCAGATTGTTTCAAAATTTGTTAGTCCAACATTTTTTGCAGGTTTGGCATACCCAAGGCAATCATCAGTGACCAGGGCACACATTTTTGCAACAGAACCTTGGAGGCCTTACTCAGAAAATATGGGGTTGTACATAGAGTGTCTACTGCTTACCACCCCCAAACCAATGGCCAAGCTGAAATATCCAACAGGGAGATCAAGCAAATTCTGGAGAAGATGGTGCAGCCTAATAGAAAGGAATGGAGCCGCCGTCTGGAAGACGCACTGTGGGCACAAAGGACTGCTTTCAAGACCCCTATAGGAATGTCCCCATTTCGGCTAGTTTTTGGTAAGGCTTGTCACCTCCCGGTGGAGGTTGAGCATAGAGCATATTGGGCAGTAAAGTGTTGTAATATGGACATGAATAAATCTGGTGTTGAAAGAAAGCTGCAGTTGCAGCAACTTGAGGAGCTTAGGCTTGAAGCCTATGAAAGCTCCAAGATTTATAAAGAAAAGACAAAACAATTTCATGATAGAATGATTGTTAGGAAAGAATTTTTTGTGGGCCAGCTAGTATTATTGTTTAACTCCCGCCTGAAACTGATGACTGGGAAACTTAGGTCCAAATGGGATGGCCCCTTTGTCATTACTAATGTGTTTCCTTATGGTTCAGTAGAGATTACACGTGCAGGTATACACAAGCCTTTCAAGGTTAATGGGCAGAGGTTGAAGCCATTCCATGGTGTGGATGCTGTTGTTCCTATGGATGCCAATGTTGAGGAGCTATCTTTGGATGCTCCACCCTACACTGATACTTGATCAAGGAGTTTCTTTTCCTTTTCCCCTCACTCTGATTGTAAAGTCTGTTGTTGTTCATTGGGGACAATGCATGTTTTAAGTGTGGGGGAGGGAACTAGTTGTAGTTTTTCTTTTCTTTGAATAAAGTTTTCTTTTCTTTGAATAAAGCTCCTGAATAATTTGAGAAGCTCAGGAGCATTTGTGTGTTAAGTTTTTAGTTGGCAAGTTTGCTAGATTTTGATTGATGTTGCACATAATGCTTGCATGATTGATATGTGATGATTCCCCCTAGGACTTGAAAAATTTTTGAAAAGTGATTCCCATATGATTGAAAACTGAACTTTGAGATTTTGTTATGATGGCATGATGAATGATAAGTTTGGGGTGATAGGAAGCACACACTAGGGATAGTATCTCTTTCAAACAATTTGCATGAATGTCCAGGTGAGGTTTTGAGCCTCCAACATATTTTTGACTGTGTGAAAATCGCTTTCAAGTTGCACTTCCCTGGATTTGATTGAATCTCTTTTTGGTTTGCATGATTATATGTGTGTAGCAAATGATTTGGGCATTTTCCTTGTAAATAGCTGCTTGGCATGAATAAACTAATTCCTATTGCATGTTCCCTAGTAAGCCCTTTTGAGCCTATTAGCCTGTTAGTTCTTGATAACCTAATGTTATAAGCCCAAAAATCTGGAAAACCATGTTAACCCGATCTTAGGATTAGGAGAGCATGTAATCTTAGACTGGGTGCAAGAAACTAAAGTTTGGGGTGGCTGCAAGGTGTAATATCTTATTGTGAAAAAAAAAATAAAAATATATATATATATATATATACAAAAATACAAAAATGCCAAAAAGAAATAAAAAGAGCTGTAGCCATCCAGAAGTGTAAAAAAAAAAATTAAAGAAAGGAACTTGAGTGAATTTCAAAGTGTAAATATAGTTCATGCTCTCTTAGTTCCTAGGGTCTTCAGCCTAGTTTCTTTTGTATATCCTACCCTTAGCCAGGCCCCATTACAACCCATAAAAGGCCTTCTGATGTTGCTTGCATGTTTTCTGTGGGAGCCATTTTGAGATGAAAAGCAAATTTTTGGGAAGTGTACTTGAAAAGTGAAACTGAGTGCAAGTTGTTAGCCTGACATAAACTGAGTGACTGAGTGAACAAATAATGCCCTTGTGAGGAAGGCAGTTGTTTGGATTTGGTGATCTCCCTCTTGTGTGTGACTTAGATCCCCTGCTTAGACTTCTGATTGTTTTCATGATGAAATTCTCAAATGTTTGGAATAAATGAATGTGGGGATTGCTCTGTTTGAAAAGGGGGGAAACAATGAAGAAAGACTGTTTTTGATGTATTGCTTGAATGAGTGCAATGTTGATTGAATCTTTTGAGCTTGCCAGGTCTTTGAGTCTTTTTGATTTTTGAGTCTTAGTTTGCTTGGGGACAAGCAAAGTTTAAGTTTGGGGTATTTTGATAAGCCTCTGGCTCATCTAGTTTTATAGCTAGTATGACCAGGGTTTTGTGCAAATTATATCGTATTTTCATCCAAATTAGATTAGATTGTCCTCAAGCAAGGTTTTGAGTCTCTAGAGTAGTTTTAAGTTAATTTAGCTAGTTTTAAGTCAAAATAATACACTTATGGTTATTTCCTTACTTTCAGGTTAAGTAGAAGCTGAGAAAATAAAGTTCAGGGGATTCGCCCCGCGAAGGACACGCTCGCCACACGACCCCGAAGCCTGACTGTTCCAAGAAATTGCTAAGTCTCTGGTTCGCCTCGCGAAGAAGGTCTCGCCACGCGAGTCTTGCAACCCTGAAAAAGTCAGAGACGATCACGGCTTGCCCGTGTTGAAGGTCATGGCCGTGGCAGTTTTGAAGCTGAAGAGTCTCGCCTCGCGAGCATCCCTTCGCCTCGCGAATCTGGAAGTCAGAGAGCATCACGGTTAGGCCCTGATGGCCATAACGAGCGTAAGGAGAAACTCTTCATATCCTCGCCTCGCGAGAAAGCACTTCGCCTCGCGAGAATGCCAAAGGTTGCTGACTGTTCATGAAATTCGCCCCGCGAATGTGTGCTCGCCTCGCGAGCCATCTGAATTCTGAATTTGTATAAAAGGCTGTTCTGAACATTTTGTAAAAACTGTTGCTTCTCCAATTTTCTGATATACATTTTTCTCTGTGATTTCGTTTTTGCCATGGAGCACTAAGTCCTAGGATTAGTCTACTGTTTGAGGATCCTATATACTTGAGGTTATGTAATCCCTATTTTAATTGCTTTTCCCTTTTCAATACCATATTTCATATTTCTGTTTGTTATTTCAGGAGTGTGTAATATTGTATTTATTTGTTTCAGTGATGTTAATTTCCTATACAAAATCGCGTTTGTTAATTCGCGTGATTTCATTCATGATCGTTCGATCATGAGAGCTTAATCCCGTTTGTTATTTCGGGAATAGGAATTTGCATCCATAGTAGCAATTACGTTGTTAGTTGTTACTGTAACTGAAAGGGGATTAGAATCTGCTTAGGGCTTGGGATTACATTAACCAAGGATAGTTGGGAATTCTTGACAGTAGATTAATCGTTGTTTGATAATTGATAATCTCCTTTTCAACTGCCTTGTTTTTTATTGCTCTGTTTTGTTTGTTTCTTAATTGCATTCCAATCCAAACCCCCCCCCCCCCCCCAAAACTGATTTTTGTGAAAGGTAATATTCTCAGAGTCCTTGAGAGACGACATCCGAGTTGTCGCACTACACTACAGTTTTAAACCCGCTCGTCCTTTTTGGCGCGTGCGCGACAGCGCGACCAGGCTTACACCAACATATGATATATGCAAAACTAACCCTAAATGAATGCAACATGCAAGAATGCAAAAATGATACCCCTACCCTAAGCTTAAAAACTTACATTGTCCCCAATTTAAATAATTAAGTCGTAGGGAGGATAAAATAAAATAAAAAAAGAAGCAAAAATAAATCACTGAGGTGGTGGGTGCTGTCTCAGATGCCAGTCATAGAGCTGCTGGATCATGGCTCTCTGCTCACGCCGCTCCTCCATGATGCGCTCCTGGTTCGCTAAGATAGTATCAAATGTGGATGTGAATCGCGCATAGGGATCATCGAACGACATACCTGCAGAGGAAGAAGATGGGTGCCCAGACGGCCCAGCCTGCGGTGGCGGGTGTAACGGCCTTTGTATTCTAATTGGCTGAGGCTCCTCTCCCACCGGCACTTTCCAATTTGTCGAATTTGTCACATCCAAAAGTGCGGGGTTAGGGAGAGGAATTGGGTGCCTGCGCCTTGGGTGTTTCAGGCAGTACATATCATCCTCCTGGATGATCATTCCCATGGCCTCACAAGCTTGGAAGGAGATACGTGTCCGTCCTGGGGCTGCCTCAAAACCATCTAGATCAAAGTTGAAGTGATGGCATATTGTGGTGATCAGGCCACCAATGACAATAGTGCCACTCGAACTCTTGGCGACCTTTAAGAGGTGCCTAGCCAAAAATGACCCTGTGTCCACGTTGCTCTCAGGGTGGAGCATGGCCCATAGTATAAAGACCTCGTCCTGGCGGACGGATCCGTCACTCTCTCCACGGCCAAACAGGGTATTGGCTATGACCCTATGCATATATCTGATACTTGGGTTAGCAAAGGCTGTGGACTTGGATGTCCGAGGGTCAAAACTCCTCCCTTCATAGTCAATTATTGATCAGAAACTATGCGCACTAAACCCTAAGGGGTATCTTCTGTCACCCCCTACTGGTAATCCAAAAATCTCATTAAATTCAGCTAGGGTTAGTACGAAGTCCTGGTTGAAGAGTCGGAATGTGATCTGTCCCTCTTGGCAATGCGGCCCTTGGAGAATTTCTGCATTCAGAGAGCTTAGGAACTCCAGAGTAGGGCCAGCAAATACAGGGTATCTAGAGCGAGCAAACTCGCTCCACCCTATGTTTTCTAACATCCAATTGATGTCAACTGCCAGGCCTAGGGTGTCTATACATGCATCATTAAGATATTTCGTTTGGACTACCTTCCTAATTTTCAAAGCATTGAATCTATCTTGTTGAGCATTATCCTTAAAAACAATCTCATACCCATGTTCATTAGTCTCAGAGTTAGAGGAGTCAGAGTCAGAGTAGTTACCTGGGTTCCTGCTTCCTCTGGTGTGAGTCTGTGAGGCTTCGGTTGCCCTTTGACGTTTGCTTGCCATGATCTCAGAGCACCCAAAATCCACAATCCCCTTCTTCACTGGTTCTGAAATTCGGACTTTTTGAGGTTAGGGTTTCAGAATTGGGAATTTTTGAGTTTGCCCAAATTGAAGGATTTGCCTTGTGGGTCTTGTTGGGTTAGCTCTAGGGAGAAAGGTAGTAGAGTTGGTTGGGCATGGGTGTCATGGGGAGGTGATTTTTCGAGCTTCTTGGGTGAATGGTTATGGTGGAGGGTGTGAGAGGAAGAAGAAGAATAAGAGTGGGTGAAGAGGAGGATGGTGGGTGGTGGGTTAAGGGGGAATGTGTGTTGATGAGTGTGATATGAGGGAAAGGAGGAGTTGGGAGGAAGGGTGGGATCTTGGTGGTTATGGAGGTGGAGAGGAGGTTGAGAAGATGAAGAGAGTGAGGTTTGTGGTAGAGGAGAGGATGCATTTTTGGTTTAAAAATCAGAGCAAACACGCGTCACGGCCGTGACCCACATCACGGGCAAGCCGTGACGCGTTGTGTCCTGTAGATCCCGTTTCACGGGCGTGATGCGTATCACGGCTGGCCCGTGATGGAATTTGTCTTGCTTCAGCTACCTATCACGGTCGTATCACGGCCGTGATGGATATCATGGCCTGGCCGTGATGGACTCTGATCTTCTGGGGTCTACTTGTCACGCCCGTGACGTCCATCACGGCTGGGCCGTGATGGGTTCTGACTTTTAGCTATTGGTTCATCACGGCCGTGACCACCATCACGGCCTGGGCGTGATCGTTTTTGACTTTCTTTTCCATCCCCTTTTCACTCTTCATGACTTCCTGACCTGAAAACACTTGACAAATCCATTAATTGATGATCTTTCTTCTCTAATTCTTCTCAATTATTAAAAAAACAAAATTCAAAAACAAACTAAGAAGGGAAAGAAAAGTTGGGTTGCCTCCCAAGAAGCGCTTATTTACGATCTTAAGCTTGACCATAGTCCTTTCAATCATTCGATGTTGGATCGAGGAGGGAAATCGCAACCTCCTGTTCAAGTGGATGTTCTCCAAGGTAGTGTTTTAGTCTCTGTCCATTGACCTTGAATGATCCACGTTCCTGGTTCCAAACCTTGACGGTACCATACGGAAATACTTTCATTACTTTAAATGGTCCGGACCATCTAGACTTGAGCTTTCCTGGGAATAACCACAACCTCGAGTTGTAGAGTAGCACCAGTTCTTCTTATGGAATTCTTTAAGAAGGATATGCTTATCATGCCATTTTTTTGTTCTCTCCTTGTAAGATCGTGCAGAGTCATAGGCATCCAATCTTAGCTCATCAAGTTCCTAAAGTTGAAGGATTCTCTTTTCCCCAGCAGCTTTTATATCAAAGTTTAGCATCTTAATAGACCACAAAGCCTTATGCTCAAGCTCGACTGGTAAGTGACATAGCTTACCGTAAATAAGTCTAAAGGGTGTCATCCCGATAGGAGTCTTGTAAGCTGTACGGTAAGCCCAAAGAGCGTCATCAAGCTTTAAGGACCAATCCTTTCTCGAACCTGAAACAGTCTTTTCCATACTGCTCTTTATCTCTCGATTACAAACCTCGACTTGCCCACTTGTCTGAGGATGGTAAGGTGTAGCAACCCTATGAATGACTCCATATTTGAGTAGGAGTTTCTCAAATTGTTTTTTAATGAAGTACGATCCTCCATCACTAATGACTGCCCTTGGAATTCCAAACCTTGGAAAAATCACCTTATTGAATAGTTTGATTACGGTTATTGCATCACTTGTTGGTGATGGAATGGCTTCCACCCATTTAGAGACGTAATCAATGGCTACAAGAATGAACTTATTGTTGCAAGAGGAAGGAAAGGGTCCTATGTAGTCAACTCCCCAAACATCAAATATCTCTACTTCTAGCTTAGTTTTGAGTGGTATTTCATGCTTCTTAGAGATGTTCCCCATTCTTTGACATGGATCACAAGCAAGCATGAACATTCGGGCATCTTTGAAAATATGAGGCCAATAGAAACCAGCTTGAAGCACTTTTGCTGTTGTCTTCGAGGCACTAGCATGTCCCCCGTAAGATGAGGAATGACAACAACTCAAGATACTTGGAACCTCGGCTTCCGAAATACACCTTCTATAAATGCTATCCGCACACTTGCGGAAAATGTAAGGCTCATCCCACACGTAGTTCTTGAGATCGGAAAAGAACTTCTTCTTTTGTTGATAATTAAGCTCCGGTGGTAGAATCCCACATACAAAATAATTCACGAAGTCCGCATACCATGGAGCATTCTCTCCCAAGATGACGAACAGTTGCTCATCGGGGAAATAATCATCTATCGGCAAGTTGTCCTTCTCATGTTCCAATGGTTCAAGTCTGGATAAGTGGTCTGCAACCAAGTTCTCCGTCCCTTTCCGGTCCCGAATCTCCAAGTCAAATTCCCGCAGAAGGAGAATCCATCGGATGAGTCTTGGCTTTGCTTCCTTCTTAGTCATGAGGTGCTTTAGTGCGGAGTGGTCCGTGTATACTATGACTTTAGACCCCACAAGGTATGATCTGAATTTCTCAAATGCAAAGACAACCGCAAGAAACTTTTTCTCAGTTGTGGCATAATTGGCTTGAGCTCTATCTAGAGTTTTGCTTGCATAGTATATTGCATGGACCTTCTTGTCTATCCTTTGCCCCAACACTGCTCCCACGATGTAGTCACTACCATCGCACATTACTTCGAATGGCTCATTCCAATCTGGTGTTTGCAAAATGGGAGCGGTGGTCAAAGCTTCCTTCAACCTATAAAATGCACTCAAACATTCCTCATTAAAATCAAATGGAACATCTTTCATTAATAGGTTAAATAAGGGTTTAGAAATTTTTGAAAAGTATTTGATGAAACGCCGGTAAAACCCGGCGTGTCCCATGAAACTTCTAACTCCTTTCACATTTATCGGTGGGGGTAAATTTTCAATAACCTCTATTTTGGCCCTATCCACCTCAATACCTCTACCAGAAATCAAGTGCCCAAGCACTATACCTTCTTTCACCATAAAATGGCATTTCTCCCAATTCAATACTAAATTGGTTTCTTCACATCGCTGCAAAATCTTAGACAAATTTGTTAAACAATCATCAAAGGTAGTTCCATATACAGAAAAATCATCCATAAAAACCTCCATGATGTTTTCAATAAATTCAGAAAAAATTGCAGTCATGCATCTTTGAAAAGTAGCCGGTGCATTACATAGACAAAAAGGCATTCTTATATAGGCAAAAGTGCCATAGGGACAAGTAAACGTGGTCTTTTCTTGATCACTAGGATGTATAGGAATTTGATGAAAACCGGAATATCCATCCAAGTAACAAAAGTATGAATGCCTAGCCAACCTTTCAAGCATTTGATCGATAAATGGGAGAGGGAAGTGATCTTTCCTTGTTGAATTATTTAGCTTCCTATAATCGATGCACATTCTCCAACCGGTTACTGTCCTAGTAGGGATTAGTTCATTATTTTCATTTCGAATAACAGCCATCCCCCCTTTCTTAGGAACCACATGCACCGGACTAACCCATTCACTATCGGAGATTAGATAAATAACCCATGCATCTAACAGCTTAAGCACTTCTTTCTTAACCACCTCTTTCATATTAGGGTTCAACCTACGTTGATGCTCAATGGATGGTTTATTCTCATCTTCCATTAAAATGCGATGCATGCAAAAAGAAGGACTTATGCCTTTAATATCATCAATTGTATATCCTATCACTTTTCTATGCATTCTAAGCTCCCTAAGTAATTTCTCAGTTTCCAACTCATTCAAGCTAGCATTCACAATTACCGGATAGGAAGAGTTAGGACCAAGAAATTCATACCTCAATGTAGAGGGAAGAGGTTTTAGTTCTACCTTAGGGGCTTCTTCATCTTTCAGATCCTTACTCTTTGGTATCAACTCAAGTTTCTCTTTATTTGTTTTGTTCGGAGAAATTTCTGGACTAGCCTCCAGAAAGCAGGCATAATTCCTTACTTCTCCTCCATGAGCATTTAAGTCTCCACCAATCAAACACATCTCTAATGGGTCATCAATACAAGCTTGATGGGATTCTTCTTTCACCACTCGGTGCATTAAGTCAACCCTGCAACAAGAATCTTCAAAAGAAGGGTGTTTAATAGATTTAGCTAAATCAAATTCAACTTTATCATCACCCACAGTTAAAGTCAATTTCCCATTTTTAACATCAATAATGGCTCCTGCGGTAGCCAAGAAAGGCCTACCAAGAATAATGGGGATTTGGGAATCCTCTTCCATTTCAAGTACCACAAAATCCGCATGAATAAAAAATTTACCCACTCTAATAGGAACATCCTCCAAGATGCCTACTGGGAATTTGACGGACCGATCCACCAATTGAAGGGAGATTGTTATGGGTTTTAGTTCACCCATCTCCAACTTCTTGCAAACAGAGAGGGGCATAATACTAACACTAGCCCCCAAATCACAAAGAGCTTTATCAAAACTAGTGTTACCAATTAAGCATGAAATAGAGAAACTACCTGGATCTTTCAATTTAGGAGGCAATTTATTTTGAATTAAAGCACTGCACTCCTTAGTTAAAGCCACTGTTTCATGGTCCTCTAGCTTTCTCTTATTTGACAAGATATCCTTAAGAAATTTAGCATATGTTGCCATTTGTTGTAATGCTTCAGTGAAGGGTACATTAATGTACAGTTTCTTAAGGACCTCTAGAAATTTTCTAAATTGCTTATCTAACTTGGCCTTAGCCAACCTTTGAGGAAAAGGTATCGGAGGTTGGTAAGGTGGTGGAGGGACATACTTATACACTTTTTCACTAGGCTCTTCCTCTCCTAAGGGTTGTGTCTTAGTAGGTTCCTCCTCCTCAGCTACACTCTTGTTATCACTCTCCCCTTTAGCCTCGGGATTCTCAAGTTTCTTAACACTCCTTAGACTCACGGCTTTACACTGTTCATTATTTGGGTTCACCTCAGGTTGTCCGGGAAACTTGCCCGGTTGCCTCATTGAATTTCCCGCTTGTTGGGTAATTTGAGTCTCTAACATCTTGTTATGGATGGCTAAGTTATCTACCTTAGATGTTAGTTCTTTTATTGCCTCATTAACTGCCCTACCTTGTTGCCTAAATTCTTCATTCTGCTTAGTTTGAGTAGCAACAAAGTTTTCCATAAGAGACTCGAGTTTAGATTTTTGTACCTGAGGATACCCCGATGCGGGTTTCCTATTACCTTGCCCTTCTTGGAATTCGTGGTTCAACGTGTTGTTGTAGTTCCCGTAGGAAAGGTAAGGATTATTCTTCCTCTGGTTGTAGGGATTTGGGGGAGCATAATTTGGTAGCTTCGGATTCGTGTCACATAAATTGTGACAAGAGTTCACTTGTTCCCCTGAAGCGCCGGACTCAGGAGCGATACCATGTGGGCACTCCATTATGTCATGTCCCTGCATTCCACAAATCTCACAAACAACATTAGTAGCACCGATTGAACTCACATGAGTCTTTTCAAGCTTATCAATGCGTTTATTTAGTGAGTCGCATTTAGACATAATCAGATCGGTACTATTCATTTCGAACTTACCCCCCGAAAGCTTTTTCGGGTTATTACCTCTTTCTGAACCCTATTGGTGATAGTTGGTGGCCACGTTTTCAATGATGTTGAATGCTTCAGTCAGAAGTTTGTTCATAAAGGCTCCACCAGCTGCGGAGTCAAGTGACACCTTTGAAGAGTAATCCAATCCGTTGTAGAAGGTATGCACTAACAACCACCTCTCGAGTCCATGACGTGGGCAAGACTCTAGCAATCCCTTGCAACGATCCCAAGCTTCGGATAAGCATTCTCCGTCCTTTTGGAAGAAGCCGGTGATCTGAGTCCGTAGGTAAGCAGTCTTGGATGGAGGGAAGAATTTCTCCAAGAATGCTTGCTCTAGTTGGTCCCAAGTTAACAACGTATTAGCGGGCACTTGCTTCAACCAAGCTTTCGCCTTTCCAGTCAGAGAGGAGGGGAATAACCTCAAGCGTATAGCATCGATCGGGGCACCTTGAATCCTGATTGCATCGGTGAATTCCAAGAATGTCTTCACATGATCAGTCGAGTCCTCCGAGGGTAATCCTCCAAACTGATGTTGCCTAATCATGCTAATTAACTGAGGCGGTATAGTGTAGTTCTCTGCCTCAATCTCTGGCCTAGCAATCCCAGTTCGCAAACCCCTAGCATTTGGGGCTGCGTAGTCCTTCAGTGGATTGGTATCCGGTAGATTCGCCATGAGTGGAATGGGAATCAACCTCTCTCTCTCTCTTTGTAGTCTCCTACATCTATGAAAGGTCCTTTCGATCTCGGGGTCGACTTTAATATGGTTTCCAAGACTTAGGGATCTTTGCATAAAATAGAAAAATACCTATGGTAGAGAGATAGATACTCTAGAAAAAGAAAAGGAAATAAATAATAAAAAAATATCCAGAAAAATCAATTTAAAAAATTAAATTGAAATTCAAGAAAACACAATCTCCGGTAACGGCGCCAAAAACTTGATGGAGTTCGGCAAGTGTACCGGCTTCGTTGTCAAGTAATAAAAAAATATCAAACCACAGAGACCGTGATCTTAAATAACAATTAGTTGTTAAATCGATTTCACTGAACTAGAATAAGTTTTGGTTTTTGAAATCGAGATCAAGTAATAATCAAATATAAAATCGCAATTAAACAAAATAGGAAAGCAATTCAAATAGGGATTTTTCAAATTCAAAAGGGATTTCTAGGAATTGGGATACCACAAAACTGTTTATGTTAGTAAATTGACTACTCTCCTTGTTAATTACCAAAATTTGCTTTGAAGTCGAATTTATCCTAAATTAGTTAATGCTCCTTCTCGGGTTACAAAAATCGTGCCCAATTAAATCAATCCCTACTCTTGTGGTAATTGAATTTAAATCGAACCCCTTGAGTTTTTTGACAATTCGTGAACCCTCGAAGGACCGCTTCTAACTCTCGTGATTTAAGTCCTAAGTTTGATTCATATAGATCCGATACCTAAGTTCACCGCTAAGTTCGTCCTTAGTGTATCTACGACACGCAAATAAGTGGCCACCGAATTTACGAGCAATTAAAATAATAGGGATCAAATCGAAGCAAAAATTGAAATTAACAAGAAATCAAAAATCAATTCATCACCATAAACAAGTCTTAGGCATAGCCCCAATTCCTAGAAACAAGACTACTAATCAAGCATTGCCATGATTGTAGCAAGCTTGATTAAAAATAACATAAAGAGAAAAACCTAAGAGAAGAGGAGGAGGAGGAGGAGGAGGAGGAGGAGGAGAAGAAGAAGAAGAAGAAGAAGAAGAAGAGAGAAATCCTGATTTTTCTAAGGTAAGCAGTCCTAAAAAAGTGCCCAGTTTCGAGCCCTAGAGGGCTATTTATAATCTGGGGTAGCTTGAGTCCCAAGCCAATACAAAAACCGATCAACTCAGTTGTTGAAGATCCATAGATTGCGCGTCACGGCCATCATGGCTACCACGGCCTGGCCGTGACAGATTCTGCCTTCGGCGTTGCTTCACTGAGTGGTTTGTCACGGTCGTGACCACCATCACGGCCTGGCCGTGATCAATTATGCCTATGAGGGTCTGGCTCTATTGACATGTCACTGCCATGATCAGCTCTGACTTTTCCATTCTTTCTTTTCAGCTCCACTTGATCATGGTCGTGATGGCCATCACGGCTAGGCCGTGATCAGCTCTGTTTGCCTCATTTTCTTGCCTTCCAAGCTCCATCTTCATGCCAGCTTCAACACAACTGATCCTGAGCAATTTAATCTTCGATTCCTACACACAAGCACCACAAAACCACCTTACTCGTTCCAAGGTAAAAACTGACAAATAATCAAATAAAATACGCCTAAACTATATGAAAATGCATGCAAAATGTCATGGAATTATGAGGTGAAATCACACTCATCACTACACCACTACATAAAAAGAGCTTTTGGCAGTTGTGTTTGCTTTTGACAAATTCAGACCTTATCTGGTAGGTACAAAAGTTGTGGTGTACACTGATCATACAGCTATCAAGTACCTCATTGATAAGAAGGATGCAAAGCCAAGGTTGATTAGATAGGTCTTATTGCTTCAATAATTGATTTGGAGATTAAAGACAAGAAGGGTAATGAGAATCAAGTAGCTGATCATCTCTCCGGAATTGTTGAAGTGGAAGAAGCCAAGCCTCGAGGAGAAATCAAATAAAATTTTCCGAATGAGCACCTGCTGATGATAGAAGATGCTGCAGCACCCTGGTACGCTGACATGGTGAATTTTCTGGTAAGTGGGGTAATTCCAGTGGAAACGAATCCTCAACAGAAAAGGAGATTTTTGCATCAAGCTAAACATTTTTACTGGGATGAACCCTACCTGTACAAAAGATGCCAAGATCATATCATGAGGAGATGTACTGTTGAAGAAGAAATGAAAGACATCCTGAGTGATTGTCATGTTGCCCCTTATAGAGGTCACTTTGGAGGGAACATAACTGCTGCAAAGGTTTTGCAATCAGGGTATTTTTGGCCTACTTTGTTCAGAGATGCACAAGAATATGCCAAGAACTGTGACAGATGTCAGAGGGTGGGAAATATTTCCAATAGACAGGAAATGCCACTCAATGTTATTTTGGAGATTGAATTGTTTGACGTGTGGGGTATAGATTTCATGGGACCCTTTCCTGTATCTTATGGAAATGCTTACATTCTAGTGGCAGTGGATTATGTCTCTAAATGGGTAGAAGCAATAGCTTTGGCCTCTAATGATGCCAGAATAGTCACCAAGTTCTTGCACAAGAACATCTTTACCAGGTTTGGCACTCCTAGCATAATCAGTGATGAAGGCTCTCATTTATGCAACAAGCTATTTGCCAATTTGCTTGCAAAATATGGAGTGAACCATAAGGTAGTTACTGCCTATCACCCTCAAACCAGTGGCCAAGCTGAAGTCTCCAACAGAGAGATAAAAAGGATCCTTGAAAAAATGGTGAATCCTTCAAGGAAATATTGGTCCTTACATTTAGATGATGCTCTCTGGGCCTACAAAACTGCTTTTAAAACTCCAATTGGCATGTCTCCTTACAAATTGGTTTATGGCAAAGCTTGCCATTTACCAATAGATCTGAAACACAAGGCATTATGGGCCATTAAGAAGTTTAATTTTGATGCACAAGCATCTAGAGAGGCAAGACTGATGCAGCTGAATGAGCTTGAAGAGTTCAAGCTAAAGCTTATGAGAATGCTGAAGCATACAAGAGCAAGGTCAAGGTCTGGCATGATCAGAAAATCCAACCCAGGGAACTAGTTGAAGGCATGCAAGTGCTCTTATTCAATTCCAGATTAAAATTGTTCCCTGGGAAATTGAAGTCAAGGTAGTCTGAACCATTTAAATTGATCAAGGTCTACACTCATGGAGCTGTGGACTTGCTTGACGAAATCTCTAGAAGGGAGTTCAAGGTCAATGGCCAAAGGGTGAAGCAATATTGGGGTGAGCCTTGTTCTAGATTGAAGGCCACCATCCATCTTGCAGACCCTTAGTCACAAGTGTGGAGTCAGGCTAATGACATTAAACCAAGCGCTACTGGGAGGCAGCCCAGCTCTATATCCTTTGCTTTATCAATTAATTTCAGTTAATTAGTTTACTTAATTCTAATTAGTTTCAGTTAGTGTTATTTCAGAATAAGTATATGCTGGTAACATGTGAGTGCAGACTGAAGCAATTTTAGCCCAAAGGTTATGTTGGAAGGTGGGTCAATATGGTTAGGTCAAGCCCATTTAACAGAGCTTTGGGTGGTGTTGGTTGGTACGGCACGTGCAAAAAGGGCCAGGCTTGAATTAATTTTAATTTTAAACTCAAAATCTAAAAGGTTTTGGGGGGAGGAATTAAAAGGAAATGTGGGGAATGAAGTTGCCAAAAACCACCCATTAATAACCACCCTTGCCTCCACCACTCACGTCCATCCATGAACTTTCACCTCCACCTTCTCCTCTCTATTAAAGCAACTCTGTCTAACCCTTTCCCCTCACTCGTCCCTACCACCCGAACCTATTCTGCTCTCATATGTCCCTTTGACCTACTAGAAACCCCACCTGCAACCTTTCAACATGAAAAAGACCAAAACCCAAATTGCGAAAACCAAGACCATTGTCCCTACCTCTGACTCATTTGATAACCCCACAAACACGTTTGTTGATGAGGAAAGTCGATTGAAATACGAAAAAGAAGTTGTCAAAAGGAGATTCCATTTGGAGAAAGGCTTCTTCCTCCTCGATACTGACCACTACGGTCTAACTGAGGAGGTGGCTAAAGTGATTGGTACCCACCAATTGAAGAAATTTGTTGCTCACCCCAGGGACCCCATAGCCCCATTTGTGAGGGAGTTCTATGCCAACCTCACCTCACCCCAACAGAAGCATGTCATGGTGAGGGGGTCCAAAGTCTCGTTCTCTGCTCCCACTCTAAATAGACACTGGGGATTTAAAGAGGTTGAAGATGAGTATAACACAGAGCTGGCAGGAATCGAATAAACTACCCTAAATGATATGATGAAGGAAGTCACAGTAGAGGGTGTTGAATGGATCAAGCAGGATGATAACTAGAAGATCGTAATGCCTGACCTCACTCCCTTGGCCAAGGTTTGGCATCACATTATAAGGCATAAGATACTCCCCACTGCTCACTTGGAAACAGTGAATAAAGAGAGGCTTGTTCTCCTCTACTGCATCCTCAAGGGGAAGAAGGTCAATTTGGGCAAGCTAGTCGAGAAGGAAATCATTTCCTGTGCTTTCTAGCCAAAAGGGATTTAGTTTTTCCCCCCAGTATCACTTCCTTATGCTTGAGAAGTGGAGTGAAGGCGCGCCCAGGAGAGAGGATCATTGCAAACAAGGGGGCTGTAGATTTCCTAGCAATCAAACGATTTGCAGGTTCAAGTTCAAAGGTAGCTGCACGGGAACCTCCTTCTGGGCAGCAGGATCACCCAAAAGGTTTGGAGAAGAAAGTTGATTTATGCTATGAGATGTTGCAGCATCATATGAAGCAGCAACAACTCTTCTGGGCATTCTCCAAGGAGCAGCACCTATGGCAGCACAGGACCTTTGAACTCAGCAAATTTCAACAAGCCAACCCAGTTCCCCTGTTTCCTGAAGCTGTCTTTGCACCATTCAAGTACTCTGCCTCAGAACCTGAAAAGTAACCAGAACCTGAGAAGCAACATGCACCAGAAAATCAACCTAACAACACCTCTGCCAACCCCAATTTAAGTGAACATTTTGTGAATAACAACAAAATCAGCTCTGAGTGGGCACCACCAGCACCACCTAGGGATACCACACCACCACCAGCACAACCAAGTGGCTCCAAGAGAGGCAAGGAGAAGATGGTCGAGGATGCAACAGAAGCACCCCCTCCACCCAAGAAAGGAAAAATAAAGCACAGAGCCCCTCGTATGATCAGGAGGACAAGAGCTGAAAGAGAGGCTGAAAAGGCCAATGCTGAATCTAGTGAGAATTCTAAGGACGACTTGCACATTATGAGCAAAGTTGAAAAACTCAAGAATGCTAAGGCTCAAGCCAAAACTGGTGGAGGAGGGGAGGATGCTGAAGCTGACAAGGAACCCATTGCTGAGGTGGAAATTACCAAAGAAGTACCAGCAACAAGCAAACCTACTATGAAGCAAATGACCAGAGGTGGCAACAGGAGGAGTAGTTCCAGATTGGCTCAGTCTTGAGCAGAAAATAACACCCAAGATGCTGCAGCATGCTGTAGCATCAGATGACCAGGATTCCTCCTTTCTCTCAGTAGTTTAAATTTCTGTTTTGATAATGGTTGTAGTGGAGTAGGTTTATCTGTTTTTAATTTTGATGTGAATGATGTCTGTCTTGCCCCCACTGTGTCAAGCTGATTAATGATTAATGATACAGTTGGGGGTCTTTTTGAAAAGAAATTGTGAATGAATGAATGAATTGTGTTTGCTGTCCATGTGCATCTAATGAAAACATTCTATTTTTGTGTGCTTTAATGCTTGTGCATACATTATTACCCTTGATTAATCCCTTCTCACCACTTATTCCCTAATTTAAAATGGGCTTAAAAGAAGGAATGCATACAAAGTCACCAATCAACTGGGGATTTGGGTTGCAAGGACCCTTGTCCAAGGAAGAAATGGTGAGGTTTACATTAGATTTCAACATAAGTTTGGGGGTGTGTGAGACTAAATGTGATGTTGTAACACTATACAACATTAATCCTGTGAGCTTTTGGGCTTCAGAAGTTTCTTCCACTATGCATTCCATTCATGTGTTTTCTCTACAGAACTTGCCATATTTCTATTATTGATTGCACATATCACTGATGCACACAAATTGGCTTGAGGCACTTTTGTTGTTTTAACTACTGAGACTTAAAAGGTAAACCCCACAATATTACCCTTTGTGAACCCCTTTGAGCCTGAGACCTTCTTGTTTGTATTAAGCCACATTACAAGCCCAATTTCCCTGAAAAACAATGTAATACCCTATTAGGTGGAGTTTGGGAATGCTATCAAGTTATCCTGTAAATGTGGACCCTTACCTATGCAACAAAAGGAGGAAGGAAACAGGCACATCAAATGAACAATGTGAAATCTGAAGAACTACAAAAAAACTGCAAAGTGTGTTTACACTCAAGTGGCATTTTCTTCCTTTATTAAAAAAAATCAAAATCAGAAATCAAATAAAAAAGTACCCCTTCTTGTCATCAGAAATGTGGGTAGAAATATAGAAATGCCTAAGTTTTTTTTTGGGGGGTGGGGGGTGATATGGACAAGAGATCTTGAACTCCACCTAATTAAGCTACCGTCCAAAATATACCACACCTGAACCGCAACCCCATTACACCCAAACAAGCCCTCTTGCTGTGTGCAGTCATGTGTATGTGTCTTTGATTGATAGAAATCTGTCAAGCCTATGATAGAGTTGCATGTGAATGATGATTGAGTGATACACAGACAAGATCATAAAGTAGAGTGAAAAGAGTGATGTGACAAATCCACAAGTGTGTTTAAACCCCTTTTCTTAGGAAGATAATCTGGTGCACCCTCACCCTCATGTCCAAAGGATAATTGGAAAATGCACCTAAGACTTTATTGAGAGGTGGTTTGGCTATAGTTCCTTTGATAAAGCTGAATTGAGAATCAAGGGAAATCATACACACACATAAGAAGGTGATTAAGAAGGGGTATTTTGTGTTAAACATGCTTTTGAGAAATGCATCTGAAGATTGCCATGGAATTTGCATATGCTGTTCTGATTTTGTTCATTTTCTGCTGATGCTTGTTGAGTGTCATTACTTGAGGACAAGCAATGATTCAAGTTTGGGGGTGTGATAACACTTAGAAATAAGAGTTATTACTATCTTTTTAATTAGAATCATTGTTCTTGTTTTGAGTAATTCAAGAAAATAAAGTGAGTTGGGTCATGATGAACAAATAATTGAGTTGAACTGTTAATTGCTGAGAAAGTTATTAATTTTGAAATCTTATAGCAGAAAAGATGTTTGAGTTTTGAAAAGGATTTAAAGGTTAAAATGCTGAAGGAATTGCTCTGGAATTGTTCTGGAATGCTGCAGCTTCTGGGAAGTGAATCACTACAAGACAAATGAATTGCCAGCTCAGCACACTTTCACTAAGGACAAAAAGACCTGCAGCGCTGCCCCAAAAGGAAGAAAGAGAAAATTCAAGACCTCGGCTGTGTGTAATTGGGAATTGGGCCAATGAATATTTTAATACTTGAATCTGTGTAAAGCTCAAAAAGTGAGGCTTGAGAGAGAATGTACAAACCCTACTTGGGGAGCACTAGTACAAATAGTGATAGGTCAACCTCCTTTTAGGTCAGCTGGTACAGAGTACAGCAGCCACCATTTCCTTTCTTTGTCCTCTTTGTAATCAATTTAGGTTTATGCCCGGTCTTTCCTTTATTATGTTTACTTTTGTCTTTAAGCTCATTATGAGCTAATTTCCCTTAGCTAGGAACTATGATTTTGTAATTGATACTTAAGGGTGATTTATGCAAATGGATGTTATCCATTTTCTTCTTTTCTGCGTAAATGCTTATTTTAGTTTGGATTGATCAACTAAGCTAAGATATTAGCTAGCTGAGTTTGGAAAAACTTAGTTAGTGGACTTGTTTAGAAGATAAAGATAAAGCAGTCAATTGGAAAATTAATCGTGTTGAATGAGCTAGGAATAGCCTTCAAGTCTTTAAGTAGCTGGACATGCTTAATCTTCATATGAGTGAATTTAATTTGAACTTAGGAATTAGAAGCATTTAATGGAGCTCAGTTATTACTGCTGGAAAGAAAATATTATTTCTTGGACTAAATGTTGTAGCATCCTAGAGCATAGATTACCCTGCAGTTAAAATTACAAAGGATTAGATTCCTAGCTGTCTCCCATTCTGTTTGAAAACCCACATTTATTACTCTTACCGTTCTTGCCATTTAAAATTACTGTGTTGAAACTTAATTGCTCATTTCCACTTTAATGTTTACAATCACTTTTATTTTATTAAGCTATTTAGAAAAAGTTAAAAATAGAATTTATAGTCAAGGAACGATCTCTATTCACACTTTATTACTTGTATGATTGTTTTCACTTGCACACACTGCACATATTCACAAAATATGGCAACACCAAGACCCAACATGAGATGTAAAGTACTTTTCTTTAAAAATAAAAAAATTATTAACTCAATATTGAATTTAATCTAAAACAAACGTTAAGAACAATTTTAAACATATATATTCAATGCTGGGTCACTATAAATTTAGAAATCAATTTATATACCTCACATATTATATAAACATTTATTCACACTAGTGTAAAATATGCTTTTTACATCGGAGTTTCCACATCGGTTTCTTGTAAACCGATGTGTAAAACGAGGCGGTGATATTTTTGAAATTAAAATCAAAGAATTACACATCGGTTTAGATTTTAACCGATGTGTAAAACCTTTACACATCGGTTATTTCTAACCGATGTTTAAAATTAAAACAAAAAAATTTTAAAGTCAGAATTTTTATCATTTAACATCGGTTCTTCTTGAACCGATGCGTAAAATTATAATTAACCACATCGGTTTTCATGTAACCGATGTATACAATTATTAAAAAAAATTAGAATTTAAAATTTTACTTTTTCCACATCGGTTTTTAGTAACCGATGTATAATATGGTTAACCACATCGGTTTTCCATAACCGATGTGTATAATATGGTTAACCACATCGGTTTTTCTGATAACCGATGTGTAATATTCCTAATTTTTGTCATTCCCTCCTTCTGTTCCGCGCCCTCTTCCATTCCTTTTTGTTTTGTGAGTTTCTTCCCTAACTCTCTCACTGCTCTCTAGTTTATGAAAACCCTAAAACACAAAACACTCATCTGCTAACGCGCGGCCCTCATCTCCTCCTCGAAGTTCATCTCCTCTACTAACGCGCGGCCTCCCAACTCGCCGGTCTCCGCTTCTGCCTCCGCTTCTGCTTCTGCTTCTCCCTCCCATCTCTGTCTCTCAAGGCGTGAAAGGTATTTTTCTTTTACTTTTTTTGTTTACAGTTCTATCTCTGTCTCCCAATGTATGATATGGTTGTGGTGATGTGGGGTTTCTGGAAGAAAGGGATAGAGCTGCTATTGAAGATGCTGTGAAGGTTTTGCTGCTGGGTCTTGGGGAAGATATAGATAGGGAAGGTCTTAGAAAGACACCATTTCAACTTTGTTGATTGATGCTAATCTCCAATTTGAAGTTTACTGATTAACAATGGATGCAATCTATTATTATATTGTAGAGAGTGCCATGTGTTTGTTGAAAGAGCACTGTAAACCCGTTTATCTATTATTATGGTTGCTTATTTATTGCTCCGTGAAAGTTTCAGCTGGAGTAGGTGTGTATATTTGTTAACATGCTACAACGAGTTTGCTTGCTGGTACATGGGTTTGTGACAAAACTTTTGTGTGGTTATTATTGTTTTTTTCCCTATCCAAGGATTTTAAGCTAAGGCTCTTGCAATCGCTGGATTTTTCAGTATTTGCAGTTTTTTTTTTAATATTTGGTTTGATGGCTTTATTGAAATGTCTTGGAAGTTTAAGGGATAACACATCCTGTGAAAAAGAAAGTGAGAGTGATGAAAATGAAGGGTTGGAAGGAATGGCTGAGGAAATTTGATTAGGAAGCCTATGGCTGGTTTTGTGTTGTGTTATTGTGAGTCCTAGTGTTTCCAGGCTATTTATTAAGAAAAATATTGTTAATGAGCTGAATTCTTTTTCTCTCAGGTATTAGAACCCTTGGAGATTTTCAATTTGGTTAAAATGGATAGATTAGATGAAACCAGATAGTACATCAATAGTGAGCCAATACAAATTGGTGAATGAAAATGATGAATCCATTTAGCATGATTATCTTGTCTAGCTTTGTCTACTTTTAAGTATATGAATTGTAAGCTACTGTAATCCTCTTGTTGACTTTGTTAAGTTGCATGTTCCCCTGATTGTAGACAAATCTCCCTTTGAATATGATCATCTTATCTTAGTTTCACCTCATTTTCGGGGCTATTAGAAGTGTTTTTCTTAAAGAGTTCATTCATTTATTTATTTATGACTGTGTTGATTTGATGATCTTTTTGGTTGCAGTTGTTAACAGCTACTGTTTTGTTGTTTTAATTATGAAATAAATTATTGTGGTATATAGACTAGCTTCCTGGGAAGATTTTAGCTTTGCATGATTCGTCCTTGAATTTTATAAGTTATGTTTACGTACGTTGATCGATATTTATAAGTTATGTTTGATATTTATCCTGACATACTAACAAGTTTTTTTTTTGTTTAAACAGGTATACATGGCTGATCGTGAGGATATCCCCCCTTCATGCAGCGGGTCGGAGACCCCGTCTACTGGTAGAAAGGGTAGACGTGCCACACGAATGAGGAATTTGACTGCCAACCGTGGTTCAAATCAAAGAATAAGAGTAGACTTTGATAATAACCTCAATCCTATTGGGCCAATGGCAGATCAGTTTAACAGTTTTGTGGCGACCCTTGCTAGGAACAGGCCTAGTATACTCATTGATATTTGGAAATATGCACCGGCGGACGTGAAGGATCATATATGGGAGAGTATTCTGGTATCTATACTTCTACATCCTGTGTTTGTCTGTATCTACTTTATTTTTATCTTAATAATATCATACAGTAATTCATCGATTCTTTTGGTCTTAATGTAGTTGACCTTTGACATACTGGATACGTACGTTATGAAGAAGCGTTTGCTAAAGTATGCTGGAGAGCGTTGGAGGGCTTTTAAGGCCGACCTGGGAAGATAATATGTATTCAATCCAAAAACCAAAAAGAACCCACTTGAGGTGTATCCGTTTCTTGACAAGGCAACCTGGGATCGCTTTGTTCAGAGCTGACATGATCCCAACTTTCAGGTTAACTTATTTGATTTGTCTCTAAATTTATGTAATTTCATTAATTTTATTTACTTATGTAATTTAATTGTCTTCTATTTATAACAGGAGAAGAGGAAAAATGGGCAGAAAAACCAAAGCAAGAATGTCTACCCCCATGTCATGTCTCGTGGGGGATATAAAAAGCTTGTTCAGAAAATGGTTGAAGAGGAAAAGAAAGCACGTCAGGAAGCAGCATCTCAGGCGGATCCTAATGCTGAAAATCGTCCAGAGGTTGTTGATCCACCTCCACCCCCACGCCATCGTAAATGGAAGAGGGCCCGACAAAGAAAAACGGGTCAATATACATCTGAGGAGGCCCGCCAAGTAGCTGAGAAGATTGTAAGTATAGTTTGAATTGTAATTGTCATTTTAAGCTTGTTACCGAATTGTAATGTGACCTGATATTTTATGTGATAGGATGCCTTGGACAATCAGCTAACCCAAGGAACCTTTGTTCCTAGAGGACGCGATGATATCTTAGCTGCTGCCATTGGTAAACCAGACCACCCGGGCCATGTCATTGGTGTTGGATGGGGTGTCGGCATTCGCCAATACCATGGTTCATCTTCACACCAATGCCACAGGGATGTTGATGCAGATAGAGCACGGCTAAAAGAGGAGATTGCAGCTGAGCTTCGACAGGAGATGGCCGAGCAGTTTGCCCAGCAGACGGCAATATTGACTTCTATGTCCCAGCAGATGACAGTCGGTGTCCAACCCTCTGTCCAACCCTCTGTCCATGTGAGCACTAAGGGCTCATGTGATCCTCCTCATCAGCCTGAAAATGATGATGATGGTGATGACGATGATGATGATGATGATGATGACGACCCTGATAGGTGTGAGCTGTATGTTGATGATCATCATACTCGCCGCTTAGTGGCATTGGGTAGGGCATATAATAACTTAGGTAATACCATACACCATCGTTTATTACCGGATGATCAGTTGAGGGTCGTTGTTGAGATTATTCGAGATGCTGATGCTCGAGTCCCTGTGCCCACTGAGGAGGTTCAAACAGTTGGTCAGGCCCCCGGTAACTTCATCCTCTGGCCAAGAAGACTGGTCAGCTTTCTTGTTGCATCTGAGGTATTCAGTTAGTTGTGTTTTTCTATATTCATAGTTAAAATAATTTATTATTGTTTAAAGATAATGCTTTATTTTTATTCGTTATAGGATGTTGGAAATGATATTGTGCCTAAAAGGTCGGATCCAGGAAGACCAGAGATGTCTGCTCCTGCCAAGGTATTCATTTGACCATTTAGTTAATTACGAATTAAATAACTTAATTATCTGTGATTACTAATTAATTTTTAAATACTATGATAATTAACATGTTTTTCCAATATATTAGGTATCTGCATCGTATGTTAGTTGATCAAGGTAACCTCGCCGTTTATGGGTTCATTGACCCCATGTTCATTCAGGGTGATGTTCTCCTAGCATCAGAAGACCCGGTCACTACCATACGTGATATACTTGCCCGAGACGATCATCAATTATACCTTGTGCCTTATCTCAATAACTAAGTACCGGTTATTTAAGTATAACTATATATTTCTTAGTCACTAACTGTTCGGCAAATACAGCCAGCATTGGCAACTGTTGATATTGTACCCTAGGATGAACGTCGTGGTCTTCTTCTGCTCATTGGGAAATAAGCCGGCGAATCAACTGAAGACGATCATCGAAACGTAAGTATTAAAATAATTTATAATCAGTAATGCAGTTGTTTTAATTATCTGAAATCTATTAGATATACTTTAATTAATGTTTTTGTCATGATAGGTCTATTAATGCAACCCACGTGTTGCATGGTGAAAGGCGTACTCGGGCTATCAGATGGATTATTCCTAGCGTAAGATGTTTATTAGTTCAAATGCATCAAATGCAGTGGGTACAATAATTGATTTCTATTTTATTTAATTCCTCATATTCTAATTGGGTTTCATTTGTACGTAGTCATGTATACAACGTGGATCATGGGAATGTGGCTACTATGTGATGCAGTGGATGTTGGAAATTATCTCCTCTAGGATCACTGAAAGATGGCACGAGGTAAATGTTAATTGACACAATTAGAAGTAATAGTATAGATTCGTTATATGTTTTATGTTAGTTTATTACTTAAAAGATATAATCTTTTGTCCAATTAAACTTGCAGATATTCAACATTCCAACTCCATTATCTGATTCCGACATCAACAACATAAAGAGGCGTTGGGCAACTTTCTTTCTTGAAGTGTACCAGCAACCATAGTTTGTATATATGTAGTTAGTTTAAAAACTTATCATATAAGAGCTATAGTGTACTTTTGACTGATCATATGTATTTTGATATGAAATCTATAATATATCATGTAGCTTTTTGATTTCTAATTATTTTTGTTGTCTGATGTAATTGAACGTACATATATATGTATTGTTCGTAATAAATTCAGTATATATTAGTTGTGTTGAGAATATCTACAGTATGTTATTCTGGTATTGATCTACATTACTGAAACAGGGGGAAAGGAAAGATAGAAATGTAAATAACAGGGGGAAAAAAATGAGACTTTACACATCGGTTTTCTTTAAAACCGATGTGTAAATTTCACTTTCCACATCGGTTTTCATGAAAACCGATGTGCAAAGTGAAATTCCCCAATAAGATGCCAATTGACAAATTAATTTTCCACATCGGTTAAGAGAAAATCGCTGTTAAAAATATATTATAAACATCGGTTTTAAAACCGATGTGAAAAGTGGCAATAAACCACATCGGTCATTTCAACATCAGTTTGAAAACCGATGTGTAAAGCCAAAAATAACCGATGTGGAATCCCTTTTCTGCACTAGTGTCATTTATTTATCTATCATCTAAAATAAATAAATTGTTTTTTTTACAGACAAATAAAGTCATTACTTAAATTCAATTCTTATTGAAAATATATCAAGTAAAGATGAAAAAAATATTAGCAAAAAAAAATGTGCTATCAATAAATAACATCAATAGACAATAAGTGCTTTTTTTTAATAAAATATATATATTATAATTTTAAATAGATTCTAATAAATAGTATAACATAAAAAAAAATCATGCCTTCCTTCTAGATGACGAGGAAGAGCTTTTAACTAGCATAATGGATGATTTTGAATACATGATTTGTTGATCTGAATTGTTACACTCTAATTTCTAAAAATGGTTAACTTGCATGTGAAAATAGGAGAAATAAATCAAATTATTTTTTCAGAGAAGAAAAACAGTAATATGATAAATAAATATAATTTTTGTGAAAATGTTTAATTTGCATGGGAAATATGGAGATAAAAAATCAAATATATTTTCAAGAGAGAATAAAAAAAATATGATTATCTTGTATGAGAGAGAAGAAATAAATCAAATAGATTTTCAAATGAGTTTGAGTTTAGAGATACCACACAACCAGATTTATCCTGGTTCAGTCACCACCACTGTGACCTACATCCAGTCCCCACTCCACCTATGAGTTTTCACACACTAACACAACAAGCTTTAGCCAGGTAGCTTGAAAAACCTTTACACCACAGAGCACTCCTTCACCTCGAGATACCACACTCTTGTGAAGAGCCTCAATGTTCTTCCTTAGGGATACCTCACCCTAATCACTCAGAGAAACTCCCTCTCTCTTTACAATCAAATAAAACAAAAAATTGATTCCTAACTCTCAATAGTCAGATAAATAAATTGAAGCACTTATGAGTATTGAAACACTCTTTTCACAATAAGCTCAAGAAAGAAGATGAATGATTCTCACAATTGATCTCTCAAATTGATTTCGTGTAATTTTGATATGTTCGATTATGAATGAAAGTGTTTCTTTGATCCCTCTTTATTTAGGAAAAAAGTTATAGTCGTTGGGATCAATTAAAACAGATTTGGATCTGATAACAATCTGTTTTCTTGATTCTCGTTCTTGAAATAAGATTATACATTGGCATCATCTTCAATCCTCAGGGCTCGTAGTTGATAGTAGACGAGCTTCATATGCCACTTCATTGGACGGATCTTCTTATTAGGCACTTAGCAAGTCCAAAGACTTGTGTGGACGAGCGCTTCTGTCACTTTAGTAGACGAGCACTTCTGTCACTTTAGTGGACGAGCACTTCTGCCACTAAAAGTGGACAAGCGCTTGTATCACTTTAGTGGACGCGCACTTCTGTCACTTTAGTGGACGAGCGCTTCAATTACTTGTGTTGGACGAGAGCTTCTATCACTTATGTTGGACGAGCGCTTCTATCACTTGTGTTGGACGACCGCTTCTATTACTTTATTGGACGACCGCTTCTTATTTCCAAAAATTATTTTCATTAACGAAAAACTTATTCCTTTTAATGTAGGTTATGAAAATTGATTTTTTTTCATGCATCTTTTTAATTGAGCTATTTTGTGCCTAAGAGATTTCTTTCACTTACAAATCATCTAAGACTTAAATCTAATTTCTCCGTTAAGCTTGGTCTTGATGATCCTTTGATCTTTGACTTTGCTCTTTTGATTCCTCCATGTAGCTCTTTTGATTTCTTCAAGTTCTTCCTTGAATTCGCTTAATGAACTTGTTGATCAGTGCCTGATACCTGTCTTTGCAATTTGACACTGAAACACTTGCATACACATTAAATTGTATTTGTCATATATCAAAATCTCCAAGTGTTTTTGACAGATTTATATCATGGTATCAGTGCAAAAGTATATCAGAGCAAAAAAATATTATCATAGCAGAATTTGATTTACTCCCCCTTAATCATGTAAGCTTATATTGATTTGCTCCCCATTAAGTATGTAATCTTATAAGCTCCCCCTCAACACATGCATGTATAATTTGTTATTATCCCCTTTCTCTATATCATACTTTTTCCTCCCCCTTTTGGCATCATAAAAAAGGTAAAGAAAAGAAACATTCAAAGCAATAGAGAAGGCAAGCATTTAAACATTCAAACATAGCATATAAAATTGTTCATGATAGAGGGATAGGTGCAGGGACAAATCAAAATTTTGAAATAAAAGCATACTTACACAAAGATACAGTCATATAAACAGTTTCTTTAGAGATTAGATATAGGATTGATAAATTATGCCCAATTCTCTTCTAATGAAAAAGAAGCTTTCTTTGTTCAAGGGCTTGGTAAAAATATCAGCAAGTTGTTTAGTTGTATCAACATATTCAATCTCAATTTCTCTACTTTGAATATGGTCTCTAATGAAATGATGTCTGATTTCTATGTGTTTAGTTCTAGAGTGCATTATGGGATTCTTAGTTAGGTTAATTGCACTTGTATTGTCACATCTAATAGGAACTTGGTTTAGTTGCACACCATAATCAAATAATTGTTGTTTCATCCATAAATCCTGTGCACAACAGCTACCAGCTGCTACATATTCAGCCTCTGCAGTAGATAAAGTCACACTAGATTGTTTCTTACTGAACCATGATACTAATGAGTTTCCTAATAAATGACAAGTTCCACTAGTACTCTTTCTATCTAGTTTACAACCAGCAAAGTCAGAGTCTGAATAGCTAATTAAAGTACATGTAGCTCCCTTGGGATACCATAATCTCATGTCTTTTGTTCCCAACAGATACTTAATTATCCTTTTAACTGTTGTTAAGTGTGATTCTTTTGGATTTGCTTGATACCTAGCACACATGCATACACTAAACATGATATCTGGCCTACTAGCAGTAAGATAAAGTAGAGAGCCCATCATACCTCTGAATTTAGAAACATCGACAGGTTTACCTTGCTCATCCTTGTCCAGATAACAGGAGGTACTCATTGGAGTAGCCATCTCCTTAGCATTTTCTATGCCAACTTCTTGATCAATTCATTGCAGTACTTGGTTTGGCTAACAAAGATTCCATTTTCAGTTTGCTTTATTTGCAGTCCAAGGAAAAAGTTCAACTCACCCACCATTGACATTTCAAACTCACTCTGCATAAGACTTGCAAACTCATTGCACAAATGCTCATTAGTGGCACCAAAAATTATATCATCCACATATATTTGTACGAGTAAAATGTTGTGTGACTTTTTCTTAGTGAACAAAGTTGTGTCAACTTTACCTCTTTTAAATCCTTTTTCAATGAGAAAATTACTTAACCTTTCATACCAAGCTCTAGGAGCTTGCTTTAAGCCATATAGTGCTTTAGACCGTTTATAAACATGGTTAGGCAATTCATTATTCTCAAAACCAGGTGGTTGACCAACATACACTTCCTCTTGTATAAATCCACTTAAGAAAGCACTCTTAACATCCATTTGATATAATTTAAATCCCATTATGCAAGCATAAGAAAGTAGCATTCTTATAGCTTCTAATCTTGCTATTGGTGCATATGTTTCATCATAATCTATGCCTTCTTCTTGGTTATACCCTTTGGTTACCAATCTAGCCTTGTTTCTTACAATTATACCATTTTCATTTAGTTTATTCCTAAAAACCCATTTTGTACCTATTACTTGACAGTTCTTGGGTTTAGGCACTAGTTTCCAAACTTGGTTTCTTTCAAACTGGTTTAACTCATTTTGCATAGCCATCATCCAATGTTCATCAATTATAGCATCATCTATATTCTTAGGTTCTACTTGAGACATAAATGCCATATGATTACAAGCATTTCTAAGAGATTGTCTAGTAGTTACCCCCTTTGTAATTTCACCAATGATGTTATCAATTGGATGATTTCTGATAGTCCTCCATTCATTTGGTAGGTCAGGTTGTTGTTCTGTTTGCTCCTGCTGCAGCAATTCATTCTTTAAGCTTTTATCTTCTTCATTGTCCTATTTCTCTTATAGGAGATTTTTCTCAATTGAATATGCAAGATCATCAATAACAGAATCCTTTCCCAACCTTTTGGGGTTAGACTCATCAAATGTCACATGCACAGATTCCTCAATAGTTTGTGTTCTCTTATTATATATTCTAAATGCTTTACTAGATAGAGAGTAACCTGAAATAGACAACTATAAACACGAGAAGGGGGGTTGAATTGTGTTTATCAGAATTTAAGCAAAGCTGAAATCTTTTCGCAAACAGAAAGCTAGCTCTGGACGAGTGGAAGAATACAGGATGGACGGGTGATTGCACACACACCACTTGACAGATGCAAGAAAAACTAAAGCAATTAAAGAGTTTAAGGGAAGAGAGATTGACACGGTGATATATCCTGGTTCACTCTTCAAATCAAAGAGCTACGTCCAGTCCTTGGCAGCACCAAGATTTATCCACTATAACTGATAAGGTTACAAACTCAAGTATTATTTGCACACCTAGCCTCTTCAGGCTCAAGACAAGTATTATTTGCACACCTAGCCTCTTCAGGCTCAAGACAAATATTGTTTTCACACCTAGCCTCTTCAGGCTCAAGAAAAGTATTGTTTTCACACCTAGCCTCTTCATGCTCACTTAGGTTTGTTTGAGAGATTTGGTTTGTAATAAATACAATTTCTCATAGGCAGATCTTTCACTAACACTCAGAGAGTGGTTTAAATGTAAGGCTCAGGAAAGTCTGCGTAATAACTTCAAAATGATTGAAGAATAAAGAATAAAAGAATGAAGAAATAAATGCTCAGAGTAATGGCGTTTTTAATGCAATGTGTATTCTCTTTCTTCATCTTCAATGGCTTCTGTATTTATGGTCTTCAAGCATTTAGGATCCGTTAGAGACATCCTCTCAGATGTTGGCTTCAAGCAGAACTTCATTAATTGCAATAGAGTCGTTCTGAGTAGTCATTAATGCAATAGAGTCGTTCTGGGAAGCCATTAATGCAATAGAGTCGTTGGTTGTATTCTAACATGAAGGATCATGGCTTTATTCATCGTGCTACAGCCATATCAAAGTTGAGCAGAGAGCTTTTTGTACTTTGCTGAGTACACTTCCCTTTTTGTGTAAGGACCAGAGGTACTAGGGAATAAAGCACGTTGGAAGCATTCTTTAACTAGTCTTTGGTTCTGATTATCCAAGGTTGCTTGAGAGAGTAGCTTCTGACTTTTCTTGATAATCGTGAAACTGAGTAGGAGAGAAGGCTTCAAGTCTCTTTCTGGTTCTTAAACCAAGATTCTGATTTTCCTTAAAGAATTCGCGATCATAAGATAAGTGCTTCCATCTTGAAAATAATCACGTCTATCTAGTCATTTGAGTTTTCATTCGGGCTAGTAGACGAGCTCCATATTAAGGACTCGGCAAGTCCAAATACTAGTGGACGGGCGCTTCTGTCACCTTTAGTGAACGAGCACTTCTGTTACCTTTAGTGGACGAGAGCTTCTGTCACCTTTAGTGGACGAGAGCCTCTGTTAGTCTGGTGGACGAGAGTCTCAGTTACTCTGGTGGATGGAAACATTATGACCTTAATGGACGAGCACCATTTTCCACGTCATTGGACGCGCATTGCTGATACTTTATTGGACGAGCTCAAAGTGATTCCTTAATGGACGAGCTCCATCTGATTCCTTAATGGAAGAGATCCATCTGCCACGTCATTGGACGGACCTTTCTGATACCTCACTGGACGGTCTTTTCTGATATTTTGATGGACGCGCTATTCTGATACTTTGATGGACGCGCTCCAAGTGCCACGTCATTGGACGGACCTTTCTGATACCTCACTGGACGGTCTTTTCTGATATTTTGATGGACGCGCTATTCTGATACTTTGATGGACGCGCTCCAAGTGCCACGTCATTGGACGGATAATTTTGATACCTCACTAGACGGGTTTTTCTGATACTTTGAGTAGACGCTGCCTTCTGATACTTTTAGTGGACGCGGCCTTCTGATATTTTTATTGGACGCTGGTTTATTTCTCTTGTGTTTTGCACGTGCGCTTCAAACACTACAGTGTTGGACGTCTGCTTGTTACACTTTGTTGGCCGTCTGCTTGTTTCACTTTGTTGGACGTCTGATTTTTTTTTTTTAATCTGCACACTCAATAGATAGGTTAGCAACCAATATGAAGGTTAATTAAATCATTAACCAATGTTTATTTTTCATCAAAACTTAGGGAAATGCATATCAAACATTTTAGAGACTTAACATAACCTAGGAAAATTCCTTCATCAGCCTTTGCATCAAATTTTCCAAGATTATTCTTTCCATTGTTGAGAACAAAGCATTTGCAACCAAAAACATGAAAATGTGCTATATTTGGTTTTCTTCCTTTGTAAAGCTCATAAGGGGTTTTCTTTAAGATTGATCTTATCAAGACTCTATTTAGCACATAGCAGGCTATATTGACAGCATCTGCCCAAAAATGTTTTGGCAAGCTAGAGTCGTTCAATATAGTTCTTGCTATCTCCTCTAATGATCTATTCTTTCTTTCCACTACTTCATTTTGTTGTGGCGTTCTAGGAGTAGAAAAGTTATGTTGAATGCCATGCTCATCACAAAAGTTTTCAAACACTTGATTTTGAAATTCTCCCCCATGATCACTTCTTATAGAAACAATTTTCATGTCTTTTTCATTTTGCACAATTTTTGCCATTTTCTTAAATGCAGCAAATGAATCACTCTTATGAGATAGAAAATATGTCCATGTATATCTAGAGTAATCATCTACTATTACCAATGCATATGAGTTACCACCAAAGCTTTTGGTTCTAGATGGACCAAATAAATCCATGTGTAAAAGTTGCAAGGGTCTAGTTGTTGAAACAATGTTCTTTGGTTTAAAAGATGCCTTAACTTGCTTTCCTTTTTGACATGCATCACATAGTCCATCTTTCACAAATTTCAGTTTAGGCAAATCAACTACAAGATCTTGACGAATTAGTTTTTTCAAGTGGTTCATGTGAATGTGTGCAATTCTTCTATGCCAAAGCCAATTCTCTTCTTCTTTTGAAATAAGACAGCATGCAGTATTTGAAGAGATATTATCTAAATCAATCATATAGATGTTATCTGTCCTATGTCCAATCAATTTCAAACTTTCATCATGCCGATTTTCTATTAAGCAACTATTGGAATTGAATTTTACCTTGAAGCCTTTTTCACATAGTTGACTGATACTTAATAGATTGTGTTTCAGTCCCTCAACATATAGTACATCCTCAATGATTGTTGTTGAGTCACTTCCAATGTTGCCAATCCCAAGTATTCTCCCTTAATTGTTGTCTCCATAGGTAACACTATCACTTGACTTAGGGGTAAAGAAAATGAACTTGGTTTTGTCTCCAGTCATGTGCTTGGAACAACCACTATCAAGATACCATTTCACATTCTTGGCTTTCCAACACACCTACAAAACAAAATCATGTTTGTGTTTTAGGTACCCAAATCTATTTGGGTCCTTTTGAGTTAGTTGCAACAATAGTTCCTTTAGGAACCCGTATATACTTAGATTTATTGTATGCTGATTTTCTGTAATGACATGTAGAAGCTGTGTGACCTTTTCTAGCACAGAAATTGCATTTAACAAATGGTGTGTTTGATGTCTTAGATGCAGCAAAAAATTTCTTCAAATATTTCTCATGTATCTTAGGTTCATAGCCGATTCCAGCCTTGTTATAAACACATTTTTGTTGTCCTAATAAAGCATTCAAATTATCTCTACCATTTGTGAACTTGGTTAAGTCATTTTTCAGTTTTTCAACTTCTTTAGTCAATGTACAACACTTAGAACAATTAGAGCATATAGGTGGTTCCAAAACAGTAGCCAATCTTTCTTTTACAGCACAATTTTCTTTTTTTAATTCATCTAGCTCTTTGTTTAAAATATAAATTTTCTATTCTAGGCATGTGTGGTTTTCTTAGACTTACTTAGCAATCTAGAAAGTCTAATGGATTCTTTATGAAGTTCTTCAAAAGCATTTTTCAATTCATCATAAGAAGGTTGATAATTAGAACTTACTTCACTTTCTGAATCATTATGATTGTTGGCCATCAAACACAGGTTTGCCTCCTCGGACTCAGATTCTTCAGTGGATTCTAGATCATTAACATCCCAAGCAATGTAGGCCTTTCTTGGCTTTCTCCACTTCTTGTCCTTTGAGTCAAACTTTTCGGTTTTGTCCTTCTTTTGCAGTTTTGGACAGTCAAGCTTCATGTGGCCAATCTTTCCACATTCATAGCATGTGATGTTGTTGGAAGAGTTGTCACCTTTGCTGAAATTTCTCCTTTGAAAAGTGGATGGCTTTCTTTTGAAGTTGCCTTTCTTCTTTAGGAACTTCTTGAATTTTCTAACTAGCATTTCCATATCTTCTTTAGATTTTGCCTCTTGTGTTGAATCATCATCATCACTGTCTTCTACTTCTCTGACTTGTGATTTCAGAGCCAATCCCTTTTTCTTTTTGTCAGTTTCTTCATTCTCATTTAGTCTGTTCAAATCCAATTCATGCTCTTGCAGTTTTCCAAACAATGTGGCAATGGTCATTGATGAGAGGTCTCTAGATTCTGAGATTGCAGTGACTTTAGGCTGTCATTCCCTGCTCAAGCATCTCATTACTTTGTTAATTTGATCCTCATTTGATATAGCTTTTCCAAGACCAGCAAGTTGGTTGACAATGTGAGTGAATCTCTTTTGCATTTCAGTCATAGGTTCTTCTTGCTTCATTCTGAACAGCTCATACTCATGTGTGAGGGTGTTCATTCTCGCTCTTTTGACATATGTGGTTCCTTCATGTGTTACTTGCAATGTATCCCACATCTCCTTTGCTGATTTGCAATTTAAAACCCTGAAAAACTCATCACGGCTTAAAGCAGATGTTATAATATTCTTAGCACGTGCATTATATTGAACTCTTTTCTTATCATCCTCATTCCATTCAGTTTTAGGCTTATTTCTTGGAGCACCATTAGCATCTACAGTGGAGGGGACAAATGATCCATTCTCTACTGCATCCCATATGTCAACACCTGCTGCCTCAAGAAAGATTACCATTCTTTCCTTCCAATAGATATACTCAGATCCATTGAAGGCAGGAGGACGTGCAAGGGAAGCCCCTTCATTCAAACGGTCATTGGAAGCCATACTCTTATAGCTGTTAAGCCAAACTTAAGAGTTTAGCTCTGATGGCAATTGTTGTTTTGGCTTCAACGACTCAAGAGGGGGGGGGGGGGGATTGAGTTTTCTTAAAATCTTTCCCTCTTAAAAAACTTTTCACAAAACTTTAGTTTTTAGATTTGTGGCCTCGGGATCTTTTACAAAATCAATGAAGGGTTTATATAAAATCTTGAATAGAAGGTGATGAGGATAAGAAATATTAATTCAGAATAGGTTCGGGTTCAAAACTCAATAATAACAAAATACAGAAACTGATTAAGCCTTTAAAGATTAAGAACAGGTTATGCAAGTTTCAGATACAAGTATTAACAATCAAGAACAAACTTGCAGGCTTCAGTTTCAGTTTTAGTTCAGTTTCAGCAATTAAGAATGATTTTGATCAACTCAGTTTTGAATGCAGATAACACAGACTTGATTACAATCAGACTCAGATTTCAATACAGTTTATACAGATCAAGAACAGAAATTATATTGAACTTTAAACATCAAAATCACAGGTTCTTGAACATAAACCGAAAGTAAAAGAGTTTGAGTTTAGAGATACCACACAACCATATTTATCCTGGTTCAGTCACCACCACTGTGACCTACATCCAGTCCCCACTCCACCTGTGGGTTTTCACACACTAACACAACAAGCTTTAGCCAGGTAGCTTGAAAAACCTTTACACCACAGAGCACTCCTTCACCTCGAGATACCACACTCTTGTGAAGAGCCTCAATGTTTTTCCTTAGGGATACCTCACCCTAATTACTCAGAGAGACTCCCTCTCTCTTCACAATCAAATAAAATGAAAAATTGATTCCTAACTCTCAATAGTCAGATAAACAAATTGAAGCACTTATGAGTATTGAGACACTCTTTTCACAATAAGCTCAAGAAAGAATATGAATGATTTTCACAATTGATCTCTCAAATTGATTTCGTGTAATTCTGATATGTTCAATTATGAATGAAAGTGTTTCTTTGATCCCTCTTTATATAGAAAACAAGTTATAGTCGTTGGGATCAATTAAAACAGATTTGGATCTGATAACAGAATCTGTTTTCTTGATTCTGGTTCTTGAAATAAGATTCTACATTGGCATCGTCTTCAATCCTCAGGACTCGTAGTTGATAGTAGACGAGCTCCATATGCCACTTCATTGGTGGATCTTCTTATTAAGCACTTAGCAAGTCTAAAGACTTGTGTGGACGAGCGCTTCTGTCACTTTAGTGGACGAGCACTTCTTTCACTTTAGTGGATGAGCACTTTTGCCACTAAAAGTGGACAAGCGCTTGTATCATTTTAGTGGATGAGCGCTTCTGTCACTTTAGTGGACGAGCACTTCTGTCACTTTAGTGGACGAGCACTTATATCACTTTAGTGGACGAGTGCTTCTGTCACTTTAGTGGACGAGCGCTTCTATCACTTGTGTTGGACGAGCGCTTCTATCACTTTATTGGATGACCACTTCTTATTTCCAAAAATCATTTTCATTAATGAAAAACTGATTCCTTTTAATGCAGGTTATGAAAATTGATTTTCTTCATGCATCTTTTTAATTGAGCTATTTTGTGACTAAGAGATTTCTTTCTCTTACAAATCATCTAAGACTTAAATCTAATTTCTCCGTTAAGCTTGGTCTTGATGATCCTTTGATCTTTGACTTTGCTATTTTGATTCCTCCATGTAGCTCTTTTGATTTCTTCAAGTTCTTCCTTGAATTCGCTTAATGAACTTGTTGATCACTGCCTGATACCTGTCTTTGCAATTTGACACTGAAACACTTGCATACACATTAAATTATATTTGTTATATATCAAAATCCCCAAGTCATTGAGTCTTATAAAAATCAAGTTGCATTCTGCGTTTTCACAGCTGTGACACATTAATTTGTAATAACTTTTTTGATGAAACATGATAATGTGATTGAGTGTCACACTAATCATTGAGTGGTGGTTAGATAAAGGTGTAATCAAGGTGGTAACTAAGATTTGAACTCCTGACTTTATAGCTAAATTTCATATGAAGACATAGTCAATTCCTACCGCGAAGAATTACTTTTGAATCTAATAACTGATTTTTATAACAAGACAACGCACTAACGTTATTCGCGTAAAAATAAAAAAATGATTTTTGAACATCCATATCGGGAGAACAATCCAGTGTCTCTTTATTTTTTTATGTATTTTCAGAATATATATATATATATTTATTTATATATATATAATTAAATAAAAAATAAAAATAAATATATATAATATCAATATCCAACATTTGATATTGAAATAACACAACAGAAAAAATATGACTATTCCATAATTTCATTATTATTATTATTATTATGTTTTCATGCTTGCTAGGTATTTAAAACTTATTATTTCAGCTTGTTAAACAGTAGAGATGGTACTATGATTGCAGAAGCACCACCATACCTTACTCCTTACTTCTATCCTTAATCTAACTGTTCAACCAAAACAACTTTGCCTCTTTTCCCTTACAGACACAACCTCGTTTTCCAACTTTCCACCGACTCCAATGTGTTTTGTTGATCTCAATGTCTCTCTGGGCTCACAAAATGCCACAGCACTCGTTCCATCACTCTCTCATAGCTAAATGCCTCAGTGAGTTTATTATTTTCCAACATTTCAAATGATTACTGCTCTGTTTTAAAACTTCAAACCTTTCTTTGTGCTAAAGATCCGCACTTTTCATTACTTTGCTTTCTCTGGGTTGTCTTGTCTCAGCAGCAACCACAGTTGTTGTTGTTGTTTTTTTTTTTTTTTTTTTTGGTAAGTGGGGCTCAATACATTTTGTCCCTTACTTTGAAAATGTCCCAAAAAAAAATTATATGGTTGCCATTGACATAATGGTGCTTTGCTTTGTAGTTGTACACAGGGTCGGCAAGAGTTTCCTAAGTGATCATGCATTTTGTTGGGATCATACTTTGAATCATATTGCTAAGATGCTGGATGCATTATGTTTTATGTGTTTATTTCATGATGTGTGTTTTTATTTGGCTGGAATGATTTGATTTACATATGAATTTTCATGATGCCTTGTGGTATGGATCACCAGAAAATGATTGGGAAAGAAGCCTTCTAGTCATAAAGTTGGATAGATATATTTTGTGACTTGGCTGTGGAATCCCGATTTTGGTGTATCAATCAATCTTTAGGATATCCGAAGAAATGTTAATTTCATGTTCTTATGCTCTCCAACCCAATCAATGGTGTTATTTTCATGATAGCAAAGCCATTTGATTCTCACCACTGCAAATCCTTTGGCATCATAAGGAAACTATTCTGTTTCTACTCTAACACATGCTGGATACTCTGGTCTCCTATGCCGGTGTCAAACAATTGAAAGATTTTAACTCAACAGAAAAAGAAGGATAACTCTGGTATCCTTCCTCTTCATTGCAATAGCCTTTCATCATACATAATACCAGGGGAGGGTTGATTTTTCTTAAGAACGCAAGTTATTTACTCTTTGATCCTTTGGACTTAAATAAGTGAGGTGTAGCCTTTTTAAGCAATGATACCTTTTCATTTGTTATGTGCTGATAAATTTGTCACATATTTGCCTCTCCTTCTCCTTTTAGACATGCTCAGGCTTTCATTAATAAAAGTTTTCTTTTGTTCTCCTCATTTACTTCTCATGTTACTTGACTTCTACCAGTTCTTCTTGACTTTCTTCAAGGTAAAGTTATGGTATCCTCAACTTTCTCTTAGGAGCATCATTTTGTGGTCAAAATTGTCAAAAATATTCTCTTATTGGGTCATCTAAAGGGACAAAGCATCTTCGTCTGCATCAGTACAAGAAACCGGATACCAGAGCAATTTTTTTTTTATAAAGATGTCCTGTTTTGCCAATGATTTTTAATATCTTATATGTCAATTCCTTGAGCAGGTAAATCTTGAAGAAGCAGTGCAGCTATTTTACTTTTGTACTCTCTGGTTGATTTTGAAACCATATGGCAGTTCTTACACCTGTAAGTTCAGAATTTGGAGCAAAGCATCATACTCTAACTCCATTGAGATTTTTAAGGGGTCTGGTGTGTCTACTGGTACTACTTTCAACCGCATTTGTAATGATAGTGTTCTTTGGCTTTATTACTGCCATTATAGTAAGGTTTTTTAGCATCAGTTACAGCAGGAAAGCAACTTCCATAGTCTTTGGTGCTTGGTTAGCTATGTGGCCTTTTCTATTTGAAAAGATCAACAAAACTAAAGTTGTGTTTTCTGGAGATATTGTTCCTTCAAGAGAACGGATCTTGCTGATTGCAAATCATAGAACCGAGGTTGATTGGATGTATTTGTGGGATCTTGCCTCGCGGAAGGGATGCCTTGGATACATAAAGTATATACTTAAGAGCAGTTTGATGAAATATCCAATTTTTGGTTGGGCATTTTTCATACTGGAGTTCATCCCAGTGAAAAGAAAGTGGGAGGCTGATAAGTCAACCTTGCGCCATATGCTTTCTACATTCAAGGATCCCCGAGATCCTCTCTGGCTTGCTCTTTTCCCTGAAGGCACTGATTTTACGTAAGCCCCCTTACCAATGGTTTTTTTAAATACCCTTGTGGTAATTAGCTACATCTTTGATACATATATTTACCTGTGATCATCATGAATGGAAAAGGAAGTCAGGTTCCTTTTATTTGAAATTCATAATTTTCTCTCGAAACATCAGTAAGAAGCAAAATATGCCGTCACCACTCTTCAAAATTTCAAATGATGACTTTGAAGCATAACTTGCCTCATCCTCAGTTCGAGTTGATATAACATATGTAGCTCAGTTTGTCTGTTTTCATTAACAATTTATTGGGACTTGTCTTTTTCTTCTTGTAGTGAGCAGAAGTGCCTTCGGAGTCAAAAATATGCAGCTGAACATGGGCTACCTATTCTGAAAAATGTTTTACCTCCAAAGACAAAAGGCTTCTGCACCTGCTTGCAAGAGTTGAGGGGCTCATTGACTGCAGGTTGTCCTGTCTTTCTTTATTTTCTGTTTATATAACTGTTGCTATTGGTAAAGGATGTGGCATTGGTATCTGTCTTATATCATTTAGCATGTGTCAAGTAAAAGTACTCGTGCAGTCGTGCTTACTTTGAGTTCATATATATGCCACCTGAAGACTGTAGATCTTGAATTGCCTTGTATGGAGCCTTTTTTTTTTTTCTTTATAGGTAAAAGAATGAATGCAATCTGTTAATTGCAATGATATTAGGTTAATGTAAGGTACTAAGGTTGAGAATGTAACAATCATGAATTCATATTATCCTTCCACTAATATTCTTTTAACTTTTCGTTGTCAGTTTATGATGTGACCATTGGCTACAAATACCGCTGCCCATCCTTCTGGGACAATGTTTTTGGGTTGGATCCTTCTGAAGTTCATATTCATATCCGCCGCTTTCCCCATGATTCTATCCCTACATCTGAAGATGAAATTTCAACGTGGTTGATTGAAAGGTTCCGGTTTAAGGACCAGTTGCTTTCCAATTTTCAAGATCAAGGTCAGTTTCCTGATCCGGCAGAAGAAAGGGACCTCTCTGCTGTGAAGAGCATTTTAAATTGTGTGACAATTATCATGTTGACCAGCACATGCATGTACTACATTTTTTCGTCTGGCTGGTTTAAACTTTATGTGGCTTCAGTCTGTATTTATTTGGTTCCGGTGACATGTTTCAATTTTCGGCCGCAGCCCATTCTTGGCTTTTTGAAGAAGAGATCCAATTGCCACCTGCCAAATACTTGAGCAGGCACTGTCAGTTTGCGAACCATGTCTGGTTGTTTTTTTAATATTAGCATTGGACTTGCTATTACATGCAACTCTCTCTATTGTTTAAGAAGTTGGTCTGATTGATATGATAATAGAATGGTAATCATCCAAGTTTTGGCTGATAGTTATTGTGTTTCTGATAGGTATCAGAATGGACTATAGCTCCTTGCAATAGGGATCAAACTGAAAAACTAGAAAGAAAAGACAGAACCACCTTCACTGAATAATTGCCAAATAACCCCAAACCTTTACTGAATAATTGCCTATCCTTTTCTCAGATCCGGATTCCCTAGATTCAAAGATTTCTTACATTCACACATTCATTTTAATCGACCGTTTGGATTTCATGCAATCATTTTTACGTTAATATATTTTTCATATTCAAAAATTAATCTATGGTCAAGATCTCATACATTCATTTTTTTAAGAATCCATATTTCCTTTTCTCCTTCCTCCCATGTATATATATCCCTCTTCTAACTGTATCCTTGTGAGTTGTTGTTCAAATTGAAAACTCCTTCCCTGAACCCTGGTGCTGGAGGCTGCTTCCTCAAATGTTGTGAATCAAACCAATCCTTATTGACTTTGAGGTTTAGATTACAAATATTTGTTTTTTTCCCTTGCAAATTACAAGAAGTCTACACTAATAATTAATAAAGGCTATTAACTACCATATTCCAAATGCAATTAAGCAGCCCTGCCTTATTCTGGTACGACACTCTCTATCTGCTTAATATGAATTTTGCTTGTAAAAAAACTCTAATTGTTTGAAAAACGTAAAAGATCAATCAGGTTTTTTAGGTACAATCTTTAGACTTCAGGTAATGTAACCAATATGTATTTTATTCCACGTTCTAGGTTCTTTTAGATTATGTTTGGATGGATGGAGGCTTTGGCCTATTATTGACATGTTCTCCTTTAAAGTTCCAAAACCATCAGTATAACATTGTAAACTATACTAGATTTGAACCTGTTCAACTACTGGAGTGTCTTTACAAATGCCCAAATTTATTTGTTGTGCAGTGGACGAATATGCATTTGTAACATTTGTTAACTGTTAAGGGGATTTCTTTTGGATATAGTGAATGGAAATGATCTTGTTTTTCTATTTGTGTTATGAATTTTTTTTTTTTTTATAGAAGGAGCAGGGTGAAAGATCATGTTATTCACAGAACGCGACAATTCTCCTTTCGTGATTTGTAATATTGACCTAATTTTTTTGCCATCGTATGCAACCCTTATGCTTTCTCACCTTCATCATCATTATCAATCACCAATTTCGGTGTTACTTCCTTTTCCCACTGGTTAAGGGCAAGAAAGTCTTAACTCATAAGATACCGTCCACACTCTAGATAGATTCATATGCCGGTTATTTCAAGAGTTCCTTACAGGCAAAGTTGATCCATAATCCATTCATGAAAGAAGATAATATATAATTTTTTAATGTCAATATATAGGTACACACCAGTATATATATCATATAAATAATAAAATAATTCAAAAAAATATAAATAATAAAATAATATTGTTTACATAAACAACTGACATTTTGAAACAAATGATAGAGATCATCTATCTCAAAATGGTATCTCTAAAACAAACTTTGATCCGATTAAAAGACATCACCCTCAAAAGTCAACAAACATAATATAACTAAAATAAAAATTCAAATCATAAATAAATAAATAAATATATACATCGGCACATTATTGTCTGAAAAGAACAAAAAATTTAGCTGCCTAGACAGACATACAGAACATGTCTGATTATTATCTTCACAACATGAACCCAATAGAGAGTGGATCCATGATAACTAGAAATCAAGAAATTCATAGGAAACATAAAGAAAAGATGCATTCTCCAGCAATGATTAAGATGATGTTCAGTTGTGATGAGGATGCTTTATGATTCTCTGTAGAACCACAGTCCTTGCCCTCCTAATGTCACGGCTACACATATCAGCTTGGACTCCTAAATCTTCAACATTCTTCATAAACACTCCCAGCTTCTTCTTGATCTCCTCTATTGCAACTTTCACAGCTTCTTCTTCAATGGCAAAATCCACATTATGCAATAGAGATTCAATCTCAATTTCCAGCCTATCAATGAGAATCCGAATGTTGTCCAAGTCCTTTATAGCAACATAAGTACCAGCCTGCATTGAACTAACTACTTCCTTCTGCCCTTTCAATGCATCTTCATAGTTCTTCCAAAGGGAGTCAATCCACTTTCCCATTGAACCAATTGGGATTGAGGTAGCAGCAGCTATAGCAGCCGCAACAGGTGGAGCCGCGATGGCCGCGGCTACAACCGAGCAGATCAAAACAGCAGCAAATGTAGCTACAAATATCATACTTGATACTTTCCTCCAAGTATGGATGTATTTCAGTTTCTTATCAAGCTTGTTTTTCTTGATTTGCAACTTCTCAAGCATGAGTATCTGGTGCTTATAAACCGATTGAAAGATATCGAAGAATTCTTCTGTGAAAGGGTCACCGGCTGCCTTAAAATTCTTCAGTTCCCGGAGTGTCCTCGCGAATCGGTTGTCCCCCATTTCTGTTTCCTCTTCAAACTGTTGAAGAGCCACAAGGATAAGCAGCTGGCTATCCCTAGCTCGCTTTAGGCACTTCTCCAATGCAGTACAGAAATCCAAAGTCTGCAAGCTATTCTCAAAGTATTCTTCAACTAGCTCAAACAATTCTTGGCTCTTCCATATATCTTTCTTGCACTCCAATATCACCTTGACAACTTCTTGATTCATATCCAGAAGGCACTCAGTTATTTGTTTGAGAGAATCAAATGAAAGGGTTCGAACTTCGACCCCGACTGCAAGAGTATTGATGACCTGATTTGTTCGAGTTTGAAGTGTGTTGTCAAAAGATTGCAAATCAGAATCAACCTTGCAGGCAGCCTCATAGGAGTTCAGCTCAGTTCTATAGTGCATTTCGGTATTGAGGTTAACAGCAGACGACGTTTCAGGCATCTTCTTGCTCATATGGCTTCCCATTGCATCAGATCTAAAAAGAAACAAAAAGAACAGAAACCAATTTAAATTCAGAACCCCTAAAGTTATTCCTTGCAAGATGAATAAAATGAAAGCTATAAATGATTCTTGTAGGTGCAATTTTCTGTGAGAAAATTGATAAAACAAAATCTCAACCTAGCAGAACAATCTTTGATAAGTTTGAGAGTTAAAAAATACAAACTACATAGACCAATTAACCAACAAATTAACCGAAAACAACCAATGGATGCTAGCTATCTCATAGAATTGCATACAACATCAGAAACATAAACCATCCCAGTCACACAACAGACAAGCAAAATAAAACAGACCCAGATAGAGAAATTTGGAAAAGTTCAAACCTTTGAAAGCGATTGAAGAAGATAAGATATATATCTGGACAAGGACAATGAAAGTAGAATGAGATAAAGAAAGGTTTTGTTTTTAGCTTTTGTTTTTGTAGAAAGAGGAAAGTGAGAAGTTGAGGTGGAATGGAAGGGGAATGAATGATGGGGGCAGAAGCTTAAAGAGAATGAGGGAAGCAAGAAATGTTGTGGGTCGGTCGATATATCACAATCGCTTGCACGCATGAGAAAAATGAGGTATTGGAGATGGAAAACGCGGGAAGCAATCACCTTTCTCTCTCTGCAATTATGAATTATTTTCTCTTCTAATTCTCTTCTTCTGTTTCTGTGTCTCGCCGGGTGGTACACTGCACAGTTTTAACGCGCAAAGCAACAACCATTACTGTCTCCATTACATGTTATGTTATGTTATGTAATGTTAGAAGCAACCTCGGAGCACGGCACAAGCTTCTTCGGCTTAGGATTCGTTAACTGAATAAACAAAGATGTGCTATTTGTAGATCAAGATTCTAAAGGGAAACTACGCTCTTCTTTGCCGAAATTACCGAAACATCACTTTCCTCCCTAAATATTTCATTTCTTGCCAAATAGAAACACAAAATTATTAATCGGGGAATTAAGTTGCGGATCTAGACAATAAATAATAGGATGTTTTATGCTTCAAAAGGAAAAAATATTTTTCATCTTAAATTCTCTTCACCTATCTTTTACCCCCTCTCCCAAGCTTCATTAAGAGGACATTTAACTAACCCACCAGACAGAGGTCTTTAAATAAAACATTTCTTATTTATTTAATTGCATGCACTTTAAAAAATAAAATAAGAAATATATGCTATCATGTGTTTATAACTTAATTGGTAAAAGTTTGGAATATATAATGATGAAATTGGATTTGATTCATACAAATATTTTCCAATTTAATATTTCTTCTGCCATTTTCCATCTCTCTTTAGAACCTGGTTAGGAGGCCAGTTAAGGCCTCAATAGAGGAATCATTCGTGTCCAACCCATAAGAGTGTCTTGGTTTTTTTTTTTTTTTTTTGAAGAGTGTCTTGGTTTTAAAAAGAAAACATTTATTATTCATCTTAATTAATTAAAAAAAATTACTAGTTACCTTTAACTCTTTAACATATTACATATGCTTGCAAAGGACATAATAATAATCTATTATATATACAAAGTTAAATGTCCCTCAAAACAATTTTGCCTATATGTCATTCTTTGAGCAATGACATATCAACAAAGCTTATGTGTAAATAGAAGAGCGATTCAAGATATTATCATTATTGTATGTTATAATTTCTTATTTCTTTTGATTTGATTATAATTTCTTATTTCTTACCAAATACATCTAATTTGCATCTTATTTGTTATGAATTTTTGTAATTAAAAAATATTCAATAAATTTTGAAATTTGAAATTAAATCATTGTATTAATGTTAAGATATTGATTAACTCATACAATATTCTGCATATTTAATCTAATTATAAATTATATATATATAAAATAAATGTTGGAAATTCGTTTAAATTTTATGAACATGAAGATTACATCCATAATGATTTGCTCATTTAGTGTTTTACTGATTTTGTTCTTCGATCAAGACTTCTTCATTCATAATACTTTGACAAATTTTTTCTATTGTTGTTGATTACCAATGAGATATAATGATTGGATTTTTATTCCTATACTAACACTCCATTTTGAATCTTTTATTGTAGATTCATTTTCTCTTTGAATTTGATAAAGAGGTAATATGTTTGAAGTAATATTTAGGTTTTTCATCCTTACAATTTGATTTTTTTTGTTGCAAATATAAAGGTAATAATTTTTTTTTAACTAATGATGAGTTTTATTATTTGTTTTTTGTCCATGTACTAACATTCGGTTTGGATCTTTTGTTCCAAATTTATTCCCTGTTTAGAAAGGTCATATCTTTTGTCATAGTGCTTCTAATGGTTAATTTTTCATTTTTTGTTGCGATTTGGTTCTTGCTTAGACTATATAGAAAAATTTAATATTTTTAACCAATTTATTACTAACATTTTATCTTGAATCTCTGTTGCAGTTCGTTTCTTCTTTTAATTTTAGATACAAATGTATTGTCTTTTATGAAAATTATTTTGGATTTTAATCCTTATTATAATGTGACATATGGTTTACTTTAATTTTTTTGCTATGATTTGATTTCTCCTTTTGGTTTTTATATTTTTAATCGATAATGGAGTTTGTTTATATTTAGATTAGATAGAAAGGTAATGTCTTTCACGATTTTGACTTTATACTAATTACCTCTATCAACATTAATTTTATTTTCTGCACATATTAGGCATCAATTCAAAATGATTTTAAAATACATGAGCACTAAGATTATATCCATATTGTTTGCTAATTTAGTGTTTTTTCTCTTCGATCAAGACTTCTTTCATTCATACTACTTTGCTATTTTTTTCTTTTATTTTTTGTTTCCGGCAACCGAGATGTAGTAATTGGATTTTTATTCATATACTAACACTTCATTTTAAATCTTTTATTGCAGATTCATTTTCTCTTTGAATTTGATAGAAAGGTATTATATTTGAAGTAATATTTAGGTTTTTCATCCCTACAATTTGAATTTTTTTCTTTTTAGTGTATTTGAATCTTTTGTTGCAGTTCCTTTCTTCTTTTCATTTTAGATAGAAAAGGTAAGGCTTTTTATCAAAACCATTTTGGATTTTACTATCATAATGTGACATGTGTTTTAGTTTTTTTTTTTATGATTTACTTTCTTATTTTTATATTTTACCAAAATTGGATTTTGTTTATATTTACTTATCGTGTGTGTTTGGCGCTTTTTTTAGTCTTATGTTCCATCCATGTCCAAAACAAACAAATATTATTATTGTGTTGTTATTTATATTTAAATTTCTTAAAATATGGCACACGCATTTCATTTCCTTATATTTTCTTATGTTTCTATTTTCATGTTTTAAATATATTTAAAGTTATTGTATTTCTATTTTCTATTGACATTCGTTATTTTACAGTTTTTGTTTTGTTTTGTGGATAGGTTCATCATGTCTGTGAGTGGGAAGGCTACATTTGAAAAGTGACACTTATATGCTAACTAATTGATGAGTCAAGGCTAATTATATAAGAGCTTAAAAAATAGGTTCCCAATAATATACTGACTACTTAGGGAAGAATTTGTTGACAATCTTTTATTCAAATATCCCAAAGGGATATTAAAGTTGCCTTAACAAGGATAGTGAGTTTGGATTCTTTACATGTGATGTCTTTGGATTATTCATTATTATGATTTGTTTGATTGAGTCTGGATGAATGTTTTTTATGTATGAGATTTTTTTTATTCTTATGAATTTTTTTGACTGGATTTTCTTCTTTTGAATTAGGGATATGGAGAATAAGATTATATATCATTCTCTTATTAAAAAAAATGGTTAAGTCACACCGGATAAAGAAGATAAGTAAATAAATCAAGTAGATTTTCAAGAGAGAAGAAAAAATAATATGATTGATGAATACATTTTATAAAAATATTTAACTTATTACACAAGGAAAATAGTAGAATTAAATCAAATAGATTTTCAAGAAAGAATAAAAATAATAATGTGATAGATAATTATTATTTTTTAAAATGATTTACTTGCACGGGAAACGAGAATAATAAATCAAATAGATTTTGAAAAGAGAATAAAAAATAATGTGATAAATAAATTTTTTTTCGAAAATGGTTAACTTGCACAGGAAAATGGGAGAAATTAATCAAATAGATGTTCAAGAGATGAAAAATCATAGCATTACGAAGATAATTGTGTATAGCACTAGTGTTTAAATAAATTATATTAAAAAATAATTAATCATCTTGAAATACAGCTATTGTCTTAAAAAAATACATTTACTATTAAATGTTTAGAGAAGTACGATAATAAGGTAGTAGAAGAAATAGTCAACATATTCATGATTAATCACAATTTTCCATGATGTTTATATAGATAATCTTTTTGTATTATCAACAAATTATCTTTTCAAATAAACATATTTTTTAAAGAGTTTAATTTCTATGCACTGTCAGTGTAAATATTTTTATGCTGACAACCAATCAGAAATCATGAAATTGATGACTTTTAATATGGTTAGGATAAGAATCAAAGATTTGTAATAGTGTGTCAATTTCTGATTGGTTTACAGTGTAAAAAAACTTTACACTGTCGGTGCATACTAATTAAATCCTTTTTTAAAACAACAATATTCTTCCTTTATTTTTTTTCCACATGCAAACAATTTTTATATCAACATTTTAATATTTCATAAATATTGTTATATTTTACCTGTGTTGCACATGTAACAAGCTAGATTGCATATAATGTTTACACGAGAGTATGTACTTATTATTTTCACTTAAGAGACATTACTTGTATTATAATATCAATTATATTTCGGCAAAATAGGTAGATTTGTCATATACGCTTCTTTTTTCACTTTTCACATTAGTCATATAAGTTTTTTTTTTAAATTGGTCCTACATGTTACGTTTATTTTCCACGTTAGTCATTTCCGTCAATTTCGACCTAATAGAGTCATATCAAAAGCCAAGTGACAGACTAACGTGATAGCCACGTTGGGTCAAAACTGACGACGTTAGGTCGAAATTGACGAAAATGACTAACGTATAAATGAAATGTAATGTATAAGACCAATTTGAAAAAAAAATAAACTTATAGGACCAATGTGAAAAGTAAAAAAAAATATATATGATCAATCTACCTATTTTGCCTTATATTTATTAAGTTAATATCTGTTATCTTTTGTGATCGAAGGTTTAGATAAAATAATTTATTAATAGTTTTTGGTATATAATTCTCCACAAAAAATATAAACAAAAAACATAAAATCGACAATTACATTTTTTTATGAAATCTTAAAAAGTAACATATTCTCCATCCATGACACGAGTCAATACACTAGTAGTAATAATAATAATAATAATAATAATAATAATAATAATAATAATATGATAGTGTTGTGAAACACTCATGTGGACGTTTTTTTTTTTTTTTTTGGTGTTCAAAGGGACTAAAGCCCAAACATGTGGACGGATTTGTATGTCCGTATGAGTTGGATTTATTAAGTGATAGAACTTAATGAATGAAAATTATATTTAGTATTTTTTTACAAGTTATTTAAATAAGGTGAAATTTAAAAGATTAAAAATATTTAATATTTTTATTTTAAATTCCTTACCCTATACTTTATGGACATGTGTCAAAAAAAACTAAAAACTATTTAATTTTTTACCTTTAATTGAGAGATACATATCTTAATATATAAATGAAGAAATTAAAAACCAACCGAGGTTGGCATGAGTGGTTAAATGCCTCTCGCCCCTTAACCAAGGATATCCAAGGTTATCTATGGATATCAATTAAATTATTAGAAATTCATAAAAGAAATGCAAAAAAAAAATATATTCAAAAAACATAAGTTAACAACTTTGAATACTTAAAATCAAAATAATGTCAATTTTTTTTACTAAAGTATCATATGCACTCAATAAAAAGTTGATAGTATTTGTAATCGGTCGGTAGGAAGATTTGGAAGATCAGCTTAGCAGTTAACAATTTGGCCTCGTTAATCAACATGCAAAGATACACAAAGAAAGGGGTTAGGGCTCCAATTAGGAAGAAAAAGTGGGATCCTCCTTTGGGTTTTGATTTTGAATACATCATAAACACATATGGGAGCTCATTGGGTTAAAGGAGTTACCAGCTCAATTGGTATTTCTGAAATTCTTCCTGCTGAGCTCTTCGGATTGTTGAATAGGTTGAAGGTGTTATGGGATATCGTTGATATGCATTAGAGGAACTGGACCGTTCACTTGCAACACACACGTTAAGGAAATGGAATCAGAGCGTTGATTATCTAACAACGAAGGGAGCTTCGTATTATATTAATCAGTGAATTAATTAGCGAATCTAACTTCAACCGGACAATAAATAATAGGATGTTCTGTGCTTCAAAAGAAAAAGAAAAAAAGGAGGAAAAAAAACTCCCTACAATATTATTCTTTTTTTTTTGTTACAAAAAAGTTTAGGTGAGTTGGGTCTCAAGGACTCGCTAGGATCAGGACAGGCCTCAAAGCTCAAAGAGCGTGCTTACAGAGGTACTTACAGATCAACGATGTCCTCACATCGATAGTAGGTTTCGAACTCAATACCTTATGGGTTATGAGCCATGTCTTTATCAACTGTGCCAATTTTTCGTTGACCCCTACAACATTATTCTATTAATCCTTCTAAAATTTTTTTAAAAAAATTGCTATCAAATATCCATCGCTTAATTGGTAAGAATTTGAAAAGGATTTAATAATAGTAACTTTTTTTTTGACGAATATAATAATAGTAACTGGATTTTATTTTTTATAAATATTTATCATCTTAATTTCTCTTTACCTATCTTTTACCCTTTCCCGAGCTTCGTTTAAGACCTCGCAAAAGGCCTCCTTTATCTAACCCACAGGCTACTAGGTTTTAAAAGAAAATATTTCTTATTCATCTTAACCAATTAAAAAAATTAGACTTAATTACAGTTTTGATTCTCTTACTAGTTTTGATTCTCTTACTATTTGTCATATGCGATTTTGATTTCTAAAGTTTTTTTTTTTTGCATATTTGGTCTCCAATTTTTTTGATGTTGCAAATTTGGTCACTTTGTTCGATGTCTATCAATTTTTTAATGATTAACATAAAGAAAACCATTGCTCTAAGCACATAGAACCTCTTATTGAATTTTTGTGGTAAAGGATCATGTGGTGGAAACAAAAAGATCCCGAAAAGGAAAGATAAAACCAGTAAATAGTAGAGAGGAATTATTGAATCATGTTGAATCGGAGACGCAGAGAAGGGAGAACTTCAATCAGAGGTTTTGTGTGTTTAGAGGAATTGTTTCTCAATGTTGATTATTGCAAAAATTGTCGGACATTGGATAGAATGATCAAATTTGCAACATTGAAAAGATAAGAAGACCAAATGTGCACGAAAAAAAAATTTGATGACCAAAATTACACATGATAAATAATAGGGGAACCATAATAGGGGAACCAAAACTGTAATTAAGCCAAAAAAAAATTACTTGTTACTTTTAACTCTTGAACATATCTATCCCCATTCCCAAATCCAACCTAGAACGAGTTTTATCCTCCAGGGTAGATCATAAGAAAGTTGGTGTAACATTTACAACTAACAAATTTTTTTTTTGTTTGGCTTCCCAGTATATCCTCCGCGTGCAACTACGGAGGCTAATCCCTCGAGGTATTAGATTGCATTGAAAGGGTTGACCTCTCCCAATCAGGTTTTTTTCCATACGCAAGAGTCATGGATCGAACCCCTGACCACTTACTTAAGGGGCTCAAATCAGTTACCACTTGAACCAACCACGAGTTAGTAACTAACAAAATATTTAACTATGATAATGATAAAATTATTGAAAATTGAAATAACTCCTAATAAAAGAAAGAATTGCTTGCTAGACTCTAAACAATCATTACGAAAATTAATTAATAATAAATATTACAGAACTTATGAAGAGTATGACACTTATTTTAATACGGGTTTTGCTAACAAATACCCTAAGGATATTGGTTAAGGAATCAACAAATGAAAAATTCGTATTGAAAAACTAAGTGTCACATTCTTCAAAATGCTAAATACATTATTTCCCAAACAATTTTTTTTCCTTAAACAATATCCTAAGAACAATTGTTACTATTCTCATTTAAGTATTTAATCAGTTTGATTTTTAAATTGACCTATATTTACAAATCTCTCACAAGAACACCCTACTTTTCTAACTGTCATTAATAAACATACTAGAAGAAGAACATTGCTTCTTGTGGCATTTGTTTCGTTAGAGACTATAATAGATACTACCTTTTTTTGAAAGGCGGAGAATAGATACTAATTGAAATAAAATTTATTAGCAAAATATTATTTATTAAAGACACCAGAACACTCTTCAAACAATAATAATCAGAAGAAAAAAAAAAAAAGGACACTGTGCACTCACTGAATGATTGACTCACTTAATTTTGTATCATATACAATTTTGCAAATTATATATATTCCGAAGAAAAAGAAGGGTTGGCAATATTGTAAATTGTGGGGAAAAGTGGGGATGGATTAGACAGAGTAGAAAGATTATTTTCCTCATCTTTGACTTGTGGTGATAAAAGTAACCAGAGTTTTGTCAAAAACAGCAAGTCGCGTATTTGTGAAAGCTAATGGGTCCGCGTGCTCCGACCCATCGTATGACTATTTTCAGCGAGTCTGGGCCTACTCTTGCTGACACGTAATCTTGAATAACACGTGTTGAAAACTTAGTGGTTGAAGTTTAAAATAAAAATCTGATTGAACAACTTGCTTCGTATTCTTTATTACGCTCTTCCTAATACTACTTTTGTTACTGGTAAAATTTCACGCGAGACCACTTATTTTGACAATAATGTTTTGATGTGTTAAAGAAGTGTGATTATGGATGTGATCTTAACATATTTGAAATCTGATTCCACGCTACGTCAACCGGCTCTTCCCGTCACGTGATTTCTCCCTTGTGCGACAGCACAAATACAAAGCCTGTGAACTTATAATGAATGAGTAAATACCAATTATGAAGTAATATTAACTTGGTTATTGAAATTATCGAAATTTTAAAAGCATATCGAATGATAAGTTAATATTAATTTGGTTTATCATTTTATTCATTTAATATCAATTAAGTTTGTTAATTTAAAATCAACTTAGTCCATACGATTTTCAATATAGGGATTAAGTTGATTATTATTTTATAACTTTGAAGACTAATTTAAAATTTCAATAATTTCAAGGACCAAATTGATACTAATTAACAATCTCAACGAACAAATTGAGTGTTTATTCTATCATGAATATTCAGCATCAAACTTCAATCTTAAATTTCATTCATGTTGGGATGCATTTTTCCCCATCGATCTTGAGTGGGTAATGGGTTGGCTTATCTCATCAATTGTCAATTATATGTTTTTTTGAAAGAAAAAAAATTATTCATCTTTTATGCATAAAGGATCATGCACAAAGGCATAATCACTCCTATAATTAAATACTAAATAACGAACTAGAATCATGAAACAAGAGATTTTTACTTTTTAGTGAATCGGCATATATCATTTTATTCTTCTGCTAACTTGAGCGTTACTGTGTTAGAGTTTTTTTTTTTCTCTCTCCAATACTCACCCTTTCATCTAACAGTGAGGATCATCATACTAAAAGACACTTTTTTTTTGTATAGGAAGGAATTCCGGATATCTTATATCCGATAGTCGTATGACTAATCCCCTAGGATATAGAGTATTAGTTAAGTGACAACTCCTCTACCCACAGATACAACTCTATTTTCATCATCAGGAATCGAACCCTGGACATATGATTAAAGGACCTAAGCTACTAGTCATTTGGACCACATCTCGTGGGTATATTAAAAGACTCCATCGCTGAGAGAATTCCACTCGAACAACTTATTCTGGTCGGAACAGAAAAACATTAATATATATTTAATATCTTCAAATTAAATATGAAATTATATAGAACTTTCTTACAAGTTACCTCTTCAACAACTCAAATATGTGTCGTTCTCTAAAAATGCAACTCATCCACAACTTGTTATTCATTTCTATCTCCCATGATCCATGACACATACTTGACCTTCCTAACCTTAATTTTTGATCAAATCCTATGAGGAACGAGGAAACTTACTAACCATGAACATGAAGGGGATGGAGACAGCCAACGACAAATTGACCCAATTTAATTTAACTAACCAATTGCACTCCTGATATTTTCGTTTCTAGATAGTTGATACGTACCAAGATTATATAAGATAATTAATTGGTAAGAGATGGACCAAACTTTGGACTTTCGTTTTCGTTGTTAACTAATTTCTGTCTTCATTCTTTACCACGTATAACTGTAAACTCTATCATAGATGAATCATCAATAAGGATTCTTAAGAATTCATACTCTTCACTAATAGGATGAATAGAAATACTAACATTTCTCCATACTTAAATGTTAATACTTCTTTACTTGAACTTCCACAACAAGAATAAGGTTAATTAGCGATGGAATTTTTGCGACGGCCTCAAATCCGTCGCTAATTTTATGTTTTGCGACGGCTGTAGAAGAGATTATTGACGGAAGTTCCGTCGCAAATATGTCAGTAATGTTCCCGCCATTTTACGCGAAATGTTGGCGCCAATTTGTGACGGGCATGGCCGTCGCTAATGTGCAAATGTTTGTCCAAGGTCATTTGCAACGACCATATTGGTTTGTGACGGTCATTCTCAATTTGTGACGGAATCATAGTTTGCGACGGCTATAGCTAATATTAAAAGGCCGTCGCTAATTTCCAATAAGTAACTCGAACAGTTTTCTTCCTCCCTCAGTTGTCATCTTCGCTTGCGCGAGGGCGCCATTCTCTGCTCCGGTTATGGTTTCTGCTCCCACATCGCGCCGCCTCTGTCGACCCATCCCGAAGACCAGCAGCACCACCTCCTTTCCTCCATCGCCCATTCACTGCCGCGACGTACGTAACTCTCGCATTCCTCATTCCCTTTCATTTTTTAAACTTTAAACTGTGTTTCTCATTCCCTTTTATTTTTACATTTTTGAACTCTGAACCGCATTCCCTTTTTCCCTTTCATTTTTATGCGCAGGCACTGCTAGGGCTCCAATTTTATGCCATTCCCTCTCACGCAGCGACAGTGGGTTGATTTCTGGTTTGGGTTCTTCTCCTCATAGTAAGGTTTGAGTATTTATCTATGTTTGCACATGTTGAGATTGTCACTTTGGCATTAATTTGTAGTCTCCATGTTCTGGTTGGTCTGTTGATGCAAACACTTGATGAGTTTATTTTTGCCTGTACTAACTTTTATGCTCTTTAAGATAGTTTAGAAATCTTACTTCAATGTCCTGAGATATAAGAATATTATGTGAAACTTGATGTGAAAATTGATAAATTTGTTAAAATCTGGTTTGTTGATACTTTCACTGTCGTGACTAGTCTCTATGTGTTAAATGTTGGTTGATGAGTTTGATTCCTTTTACTGAAAATAATTTGGCTTTGAATTTGATTGCTTGATTGTACACTAAGCATACCACATGTAAATCCCAAATGGAATTCATCTATGGACTCATTAATTATCTCAGACAGGATAATAGTTCAATATGTTCACTTTGATAACATGTCAATTATTTCGGTAAAAAACTTGAATTGAATTTCCCTTAGGTGTGAGGGTGAAGGACTCTTTTTTTTTTGCTTCAGCAGTTTTAATTCTTCTAAGAAGGGTTAGAATTTCTCTTATTGTATTTTTTGTTGTGGAAATATGATTTAAATTTCGAAGGATTTGTTTTAAGGAGGTTTGAACTTGAATGAAGACTTAATTTCAAAATGACTGTGGATTTTGTTAGCTTTATAAAAACTGATTTGGGCTAGATATTTAGAAGAGTGTTTCTTTTTTTTTTACAAGATACAAGTTATTGGAAATAAGCAATTTGTACTTGTATATGATACATGACCAACATCTATTTTTCTGGTTTCAACATGTTAACAGGTGCAAAACCATTATTTTGTTTCTCTCTTCTTCAGTTTTGTGTTGGATGGTTGTTCTTATCCAATGGTATTTAGATATGGTTATTTTTCATGGTGAGTTTCAGTAAATTTAATGAGAAGAGTATGGCTAGGATCATCACTTATTAAGCTTCTTTTATGCTACTGTTTGATTTTGCCGCTGTGATTTGAATTCAGCAGTCCTTGAGGATGGTTTTGTCCTGAACTCCATTTTTAATTGAATTCAGCTGTGATTTGAATTCAGCTGTGATATGAAAACATGATTTAAACTTAAGTAAGAGTGTTGTCGAATATTGAAGCTTCATTCAATTTGGGGATTCAGTTTGTACATTGTCCTTTTGAAGAAAAATAAATGGGTATCAGTTTACATGATAAAGTCCAGTGAAATCAAAGTCACGGTAATGGTTCAAGTTCAATCAAATAAACCGGTTACTCCTGAAATCCTAGTTTTTACTTCCAAACAGCCTCACTCATCTATGCTTGTTAGTTGTAATCATTGTCATTAGCAGTGTTTGAGTGCAAAACTATTTGTTGAAGGATAATTCACACTATTTCATAGCTAACTTGCTACTAAGAGCCTCAAATTAAATGGCTTCAATTGGAGACCAACCATGTTAACCAGATATGCTTAGATTTTAAATTAGCTTTTGTATATATTATATTTTAAAGTGATTCCTATAGTTTCTTTTACTCCTGAGTCCTGAGATTTTAAAAGTTGGCTTTTGTATATATCTTGGTGAACTTGAAACTGATGATAGTTTCCGGTCCAGTAAATTAATTCACATAGATCAAGTGAAACCCACATCCATCCGAAGGTTTCCTCATCCTTTCTATATAAGGATACTTTTGTGTGCTATGCACTGTGCAGTCACTACTTATTAGTGACAAGGGAGCCTGTTCTCTTTATATTTTTGATATTTGATTCTCCAGTTAGAGTTTTGTTTCTTCTAAAAAATCATTGATCTTTATATCTGGCTACATTTTACCTTCAATTGTTCAGCACTGATGAAGAATGATGGTTAAGTGGTTTATGTGTGGGGTGTGTGTATATTGTACATATTGTCTCCTATATGTATCCAATTTGTTTGATGAAAGATTTAAAAGACCTTTTTGTTGTTGATCTAACACTGTTAAGCATTATGGTATTGGTGAAACTCTTGTTGGCATTGCTGGAATATGAAGACTTAGAGTCTTAAAAAACAATTTATTTTCTTGAATCTGTAGCCACTTAAAATAGTTGATTGATGTTTGATCTTGGAAAGAGAGAAATCTCTATCTTTGATTTCAAGTAATTTGGGTCCAAATAAATGTTAAGTTAATAGTGTTACTAAAATTAAAGGTTCATTATACTTATAATAACATGAGTCCTTTGATTTTAATATGGTGCACTTGGCGTTGGTGTCCTTTCCGACTTGAGTAGAAGAACTTTGCTAAGACTAGAAATACCCATAGATAAGAAAAGAAAGCTAGTGTTGCTCTCATTCTAATTGGTAAGTGATTTTAATTACTTTTTCCTTGTGGTTTAATGTAGTCTATTAGGTGGTTACTGTTGATGCTGTCTTTGCTCTTTAAAAATGAACTATTATGTAATATTAACAAATAAGATAAATGAGGATAAACATGAGCATGATAAGAATATTACACAATCAACTATGCATGTAACCTGACAATTTTTTTATGATTGTGCTATCTTTTATAAACTACACCATGTGCTTTGTTTTTTCCTTATTCACTATATGGTTACTACAATTAAGTTGAAATTTTGCATCATTAATTTTTGTTCCATATTTAATCTCATAATTGTTGCATATATTTGTTTATGAATTAGTTCTGGAGAATCATGTTCGCTGAGAGAGTAAGAACGCGACTTTGAGGTTCAACAAGGGAAAATCGCTTCCAAGAAAACAAAGCAAGAGAAGGTGTGTGTGTTTTTTTTTTCGTTAATTGAAAGTGTTAGTTGTATCTCAAAATCAGTTACAAGTAATCAAGCTTTCAAAAGTTAGTTAGAGTCAGTTATTTCGGTTGCAACCTAACTGATGCAGCGGGTCTTTTGGAAGGAGCACGTGCAGGGTTTGTAGCTGATGTCTATATATACTTGCGTAGTTGAATAGGCTAAGGGATGAGAGAAGAAACAACTCATTGTATAGCTGAGATAAAATTCTATAGTTGGAATTCTCTTTGTACTCTAGGTGTGAGGGAAATAAAGATCAAGAGGGTGTGAGAATAGTAGAGAAAATAGGCTTGGGTTGCTGCTGTATGTTGTACAGGGTTTAGCAAGGAGCCAAGGGAATCTCTATCTTGTTCATAGCTTGATCTTGTACTCATATTAATCATAGTGGAATATGCTTTGCTCTCTCCCCATGGATGTAAGCCCCACCGGCTGAACCACGTTAATTATTGGTGTTAATTTCTTCTCCCTCAATCTTGTTTTACATTTAGTTTCTGTGTTTTGTATTAGTGCATTGTTCTTGGCCAGTTTTTGCTCTGCTTGTGTTTGTTCAATTGTTTCAGTTACAAACCCATCAAGTGGCACCGTCTGTGGGGACAAGGAACAAAGAACAAGAAAGAAAAGACTGACATGATAGACAAAGCAAGAAAGTGCATCGGAAGAAGATGATGATGGAAAGGGAGTTTCTTTAAGATGCCTAACTCTGTACGGTCGAGGTGGGGGCTGCAAGGTAGGTGCTGACACTAGTGATGAATCTGGTGCTTATTCAAGCGGTAGAAGGAGATCTAGTGCCAGTGAATAAGGCAGGGGAAATAAACCGATTTGTGGCCCTGAAGAAACTACTGTGGATTGCTTCTCATATGGGGTGAAGTACAGGTTTTGCAGGAGATACAACAGAAAGAATTCTGAACTTGAAGAATTGATAACAAACAGTAGGATGCATATCTTTCTTCCTGATGATATTCTTGAAATGTGCTTGGTGTGGATCCCGTTGACAAGTCTTATGAATGCTCGCCTTGTGTGCAAGAAATGGAGGTCCTTGACTACCACCCCTAGATTCCTCCAAATGAGAAGGGAGGGTTTGTATCAAAATCCATGGTTGTTTCTGTTTGATGTTGCTAAAGATGGCTTTTGCTCTGGTGAGATACATGCGCTGGAAGAAGTGCCATCATTCTATGCCTCGGTGACAAAGTCCTAAGAGAAGCAGAAAGAGAAAATACTGCAGCATCATCAATGTGGATCAAGCTGGAATCTCTTTACATGACAAAGTCACTAGCCAATAGATTGTTCATGAAGCAGTAGCTGTATTTTTTCAAGATGACAGAAGCACGAGTGATCTCTGAGCAAATATCAGATTTCAATAAAGTTCTGGATGATCTTGAAAACATAGAGGTGAAGCTTGATGATGAAGACAAGGCATTGATTCTTCTTAATGCTCTGCCGAAATCATTTGAGCATTTTAAAGATGAGATGCTATTGGGAAGTGATTAGGCAATCACATTGGAGGAAGTCCAAACCTCAATCCGAACCAAGGAACATCAAAGAATCAAGAACTGAATTCTGAAAGCAATGGAAAGGGTTTGAATGTAGAAAGAGGGAGATCTGAAAAGAGAGGATCAAAGGGCAAGAAATCCATATCAAAATCCAAGAACCAATCTCAAACAAAGTTCAAATGTTTCCATTGTCACAAGAAAGGCCATTTCAAGAACTGTCCAGAAAGAGAAAGAAAGTCTCAAGACAGTGGAGATGCTCCAATTGCAATGGAAGTGGATGGATATGAGAGTGCAGGTGTTTTGGTGGTTTCAAACACTGAAATTGAAAAGGATCGGGTCATGGATTCAGGCTGCTCTTATCATATGTGTCCTAGGAAAGACTACTTTGAAACATTGGAGCTAAAAATGTGGAGTAGTGCTCTTGGGAAACAACAAATCATACAAGGTTCAAGGCATGGGATCAATAAGGCTAAAGATGTTTAATGATCAAGAAACCTTGTAACAAGGTGTCAGGTATGTACCTGAATTAAAAGGAAATCTTTTATCAATAAGCATGTTTGATAACTTAGGGTATGCAACTAAAATTGAACATGGCATGTTAAAGATTTCAAATGGAAACTTAGTAATTGCAAAAGGAATGAAAAGAAATGGTTTACATATTCTTGAAGGATCAATCAGTAATTGCACAGTACTTGTGGCCAGCCAATCACTCTATGATAAAACAAGACTATGGCACATGAGACTAGGTCACATTAGTGAAAAAGGTCTTATAGGATTTTCTAAACAAAACCTGCCGTGTGGTGATGAAATAGGAAAATTAGAATTTTGTGATCAATGCATTCTAGGAAAGGCACAAAGGGTTAAATTCTGATCTGGTATGCATATCTCAAAAGGTCCCTTTGAATATGCACACTCAGACCTTTGGGGTCCATCTAGGGTCATGACACAAGGTGGAGGATCTTACTTTTCTCACTATCATAGATGATTTCTCTAGGAAAGTGTGGATTTACATTCTCAAAAACAAAAATGATACCTTTCAAAATTTTAGAGAATGGAACACTTTAATAGAAAATCAAAAGGGATATAAATTGAAGGTTTTAAGAACTGACAATGGCCTGGAGTTTGTATCAGAGCAATTCAATGAGTTTTGCAGGAAATTAGGTATCAAGAGGCATAGAACAGTGGCTGCAACTCCTCAACAGAATGGTCTTGCAGAGAGGATGGATAGAACAGTAATGAAGAGAGTTAGATGCATGTTGTCAAATGCTAATTGCTCTAAACTGTTCTCGGGCAGAAGCGATGCTTACAGCTTGCTCACTTAATCAATAGACGTCCTTCATCTGTTGTTGGCATGAAGACACCGGAGGAGATGTGGTCGGGAGTTAAAGGATTCGATTATGGTGCATGGAGAAAGGACAGCCTCGGGTACCGATCATTAGAGATGTTGTGTTCAGAGAATCACAGATGTATTGTTCAAATGAGGACTCAAATCGTTAGCAAAGTAAATTGGCTGCCGATGAGAGTATTCACTTGGAGGTGGAGCTCATTGAAAAACTGGTTACAGGGAAGCAACACGAAGCTAATCGGGATAAAGAGCTCATTCAACATGATCAACAAGACTATATGTTGACCAGAGACAGAGCCGGAAGAACCATTAAGCCAAGATACATATTTTGTTATGCTGATATGGTTGCTTTTGCTCTTCTTTGCAGCAGAGGATGTTGAAGGAGATGAGCCTAGAAGCTATGATGAAGGCTGTGAGCTGCAATCAATCCTGCACTGGATTGCAGCTATGAATGAAGAGCTGAATTCTTTAAAGAAGAATGGCACTTGGGTGCTTGTTGACAAACCAAAAGGCAAGAAGCTAGTTAGCTGCAAGTGGATATTCAAACTCAAGGAGGGAATTCTGAAATTGAAGAGGCTCAACCAATTCAAAGAATCGATCACGGTGACTATCATCTTGCCAGGGACAGGGTGAGAAGAAACATAATAACTCCAAGAAGGTTTGGCTAAGCTATCTAACGATCAAAAAAACTAGACTCAACCAGTACTCGGGTTGAGGTGGAGCTGCTTCTAAATGAAACCTTGCAGCAAAGGAATCGGATCAAGACTTAATCGATGAGCGAAAAACCAGAACCTGTGGTTAATGACTATAATCTAGTCAGGGACAGGGCTAGGAGGAATATAATAACACCTAGAAGATATGGACAAGCAGATCTCATATATAATGCTTTGAACATTGGAGTAGGAGATCAAGGCAGTGATCCAAGTAACTACACGAAGCGATTCGGAGACAGAAATTGAAAGAATTAAAGCTGAACTGAAAGTAGAGTTTGAAATGAAGGAAGCAATATGGCAAAAGGGAACTATTGGGGAACTTGGCATAACTCAAAACTGTGTAACTGTTTTCTGTGATAGCCAAAGTGCTATCCATCTTTCTAAGCACCAAGTCTACCATGAAAAGTCCAAACATATTGACTTTAAACATCACTTCATTAGGGATGTAATTGAAGCAAAGGAAATCCTTGTTGAGAAGGTTTCAACCGAGGACAATCCAGCTGATGCTTTAACTAAGTCCCTAACCTTTGACAAGTTCAAGCATAGCTTGGACTTGCTTGGATTTCTGTGAAACTCCTGAAGACTGGTGAGAGGGCAAAGTATGAGAAGATATGGTTAAGTTGATTTAGAGACAAGGTGGAGAATTGTTAGTTGTATCTCAAAATCAGTTACAAGTAATCAAGCTTTCAAAAGTTAGTTAGAGTCAGTTATTTCGGTTGCAACCTAACTGATGCAGCGGTCTTTTGGAAGGAGCACGTGCAGGGTTTGTAGCTGATGTCTATACATACTTGCGTAGGTGAATAGGCTAAGGGATGAGAGAAGAAACAACTCATTGTATAGCTGAGATAAAATTCTATAGTTGGAATTCTCTTTGTACTCTAGGTGTGAGGGAAAGAAAGATCAAGAGGGTGTGAGAATAGTAGAGAAAATAGGCTTGGGTTGCTGTTGTATGTTGTACAGGGTTTAGCAAGGAGCCAAGGGAATCTCTATCTTGGTCATATCTTGATCTTGTACTCATATTAATCATAGTGGAATATGCTTTGCTCTCTCCCCATGGATGTAAGCCCCACCGGCTGAACCACGTTAATTATTGGTGTTAATTTCTTCTCCCTCAATCTTGTTTTACATTTAGTTTCTGTGTTTTGTATTAGTGCATTGTTCTTGGCCAGTTTTTGCTCTGCTTTTGTTTGTTCAATTGTTTCAGTTACAAACCCATCAGAAAGAATGTTTGATATTGATTTGATCATTTTTTGGTGCACCTTGATGTGGAGATTGTAATTGTTTTGGTAATATAATACCTTTTGATTAATGTCTATAATCTGTTTGTTGAATCACCTAAATGCTTTTAGGTTGGAATGTGGTCATGTTATAGGTGGTTGTGTTAGTTTTCTTTTGATATTAATGGTTGAATTGGTGAGTAGCTTGAATCATAATCTCTTCTTGTGCTAAATGGACTGTGAATTTTCTTTATTGGTTTTGTGTATTTTTGACAGGGTTATGGTTATCAATATTATATTAAATGATCATTATATTTTTTTGTTCACTTTTGCCTATATCTATTAAGTGTTTTAAGTTTTAAGTTTCTTCCCTATATTATATTAAATGATTCTTATTCTTGTGATGTTGTTTATGTTTTGTTTCAAGTATGTTGGGGATATTATAAATTGTCTTTATAATAAATATTTATTTTCTAGAAGAGTTGATCGTCGAGAAAAACTTTAGTTACCCGTTTGAGGTGCAATATTTTAGAGCACGTGTACTGTTACAAGTCATTGTGCTCTTGATATTGGACCTCGAATTGTCCAAGTGGGACAGTTTGAGAAAAAACTTTTTCTTTACTAGTATAATACCTATTCAGTAATTCTTACGTGATATATCTGATGAAAATTTGGTCTGACGCATTACCATTTGTTCTCTGGGTACATACTTGATTGTGATATCTCACCCTGGTCAAGTCATGTACTTGGAGACCAATGGGAAATGCTGCTAAAATTTCGTCATATATGAGACACGAGAAGTGATGAGTAACTATTATACTAGTGTTGAAAAAGGTTTTTCTTGAATGGGATAGGGCCATACCAAATAAAGAAATGGAGCAGTTCTGCGAGTTTGCCCAAAATAGTTTTTCATTATAGTTATCTTTTTTTGGCGCAAATGCAGAGGATGGAATTTGTTCCTTTGAATCGTACTTGGATGTATGATAGGGTTTATTCGAGTAGAGGGGGATTAAAACAATCTTTCTTAGATGGTGTTGAAGAATTTATTACCAAGGCAAGTCAGCAAGATACTTATAACAATGGGGGGTTGATTAGATGTCCTTGTGTGAAGTGTGACTGCATCTAATTAAGAATGTAGACGATGTGAGGGTCGACCTGTATAAAGTTGGGTTTAGGCCTAATTACTGGATTTGGACAAATCATGGAGAAGAAATGCCGCAATTTGATTTTGGCATTGACCAGAATGCACCACTGGTTCAAGTAGTGGTGCGTGTTTGGATATGGAGATCATATTGTTTCCATGGAGGAGATGGTGTGTGAGGCTCTTATGATGTCCGGGTCGTTTGAGTCCAATAATACAGAAGAGCCTCCTAATGCAGATGCACAAAAAATTTATAATCTCCTAACAGAGGCAAATAAGCCTTTGTGGGAAGGGTCCCCCAACTCGAAGTTATCGATGTGTGTTCTACTGTTGTCTGCCAAGTCCAATTGGAGCATACCCGAGTTAGACTTGGATTTCATTGCCAAAATGGTTTTGGCCAGGATGCCTTTCAAAGGAGGATTACCCAACAATTATTATGATGCGAAGAGGTTAATGTCCAAGTTAGGATTGGAGTCCAAGAGGATTGACTGTTGTCAGAATGGGTGCATGATCTTTTTCGATAATGAATTCGACAAAAATGATGGCGCATTGGTTGAGTGCAGATTTTGTCACGCACCAAGGTATCGTCAGCGCGATGCAAGTAGAAGTAATCTGAAACCAGTTCCGGTAAAGTCGATGTTCTACTTGTCAATCATTCCTAGATTACAGAGGATGTTTGCATCGATGCAGATTGCAGGAAAAATGACATGGCACCATGAGAATAGGAGGAATGAAGGAGTGTTACACCATCCTTCTGATGGTGAAGCATGGAAGCACTTTGATCGGGTGCATCCGGATTTTACCGTTGATCCTCGTAATGCACGACTTAGGTTATGCTCGGTTGGCTTTACCCCATATATCCAAGCCTCGGCATCACCTTATTCATGTTGGCCCGTTGTTGTTACCCCTTACAATCTTCCTCCCGAAATGTGTATGTCAAAGCCACATATGTTCTTGACTTGCCTGATTCCGGGTCCATCTAATCCAAAGGCAGGCATTGATGTATACTTGCAACCTTTGATTGATGATTTGAAGAGGTTGTGGAATGGTGTTATGACGTACGATATTTCTCGAAAACAAAATTTTACAATGAAGGCAGCGTTGATGTGGACAATTAATGACTTCCCTGCGTATGGCATGTTGTCTGGCTGGGGGACGCATGGGAAGCTTGCAAGACCGCATTGTATGGAGCATACAAAGGCATTTACCCTAAAATACGGGGGGAAGTCGTCCTAGTTTGATTCCCATCGCAGGTTCTTACCGAACGATCATCAATTTAGAAGGAATAAGAATGCCTTCAAGAAGGGGGTTGTTGAAATGGATGGACCGCCTCCGAGTTTAACACCAGAACAAATTTGGAGTAGAATCAGGGACTTGCCAAAAGTGACTGAAGCTGGGGTTTCTAAATTAGATGGTTACGGGCAGTGGCATAATTGGACAAAGAGGAGTATTTTTTGGGATCTTCCTTATTGGAAAGATAATTTATTGAGGCACAATCTTGATGTAATGCACATTGAAAAAAATTTCTTTGACAACATTTTCAACACTGTGATGAACGTGCATGGCAAGACCAAAGACAACGATAATGCTAGAATGGTATAATGGACTTAAATTTATACTGCAGGAGACCGGATTTGGAGCTGAGACATCAGGATAATGGGAAGATGTACAAGCCAAAGGCCAATTATACCTTGACTATCCAGGAAGCAAGGTTAGTTTGCCAATGGATAAAGGGGCTCAAGACGCCTGATGGTTATTCTTCTAACTTGGCAAGATGTGCTGATGTTATAAAAGGCAAGTTGCATGGGATGAAAAGCCATGATTGTCATGTGTTTATGGAGTGCTTACCTCCTATCGCCTTCGGTTCGTCCCCCCGCCCCCCCATGTTTTGAATGCCCTTACTGAAATAAGTCAATTCTTCAAGGACTTGTGTTCTGCAACTTTAAGGGAAGACGATTTGACCAGGATGGAACAAAACATTCCACTCATTTTGTGCAAGCTGGAGAGAATATTCCCCCCGGGCTTCTTTGATTCAATGGAGCATCTTCCGATTCATCTTGCATATGAAGCCAGACTTGGTGGTCCAGTTCAATATAGGTGGATGTATCCATTTGAAAGGTAATTTAAGTATCATAGTTATTGATCCACTTTCATGCATATTAGTTAATTAATAATAACCTCGTCATTTTTTAATAGATTCATGGGCGAGTCAAAACGATTGGTGAAAAATAAGGCTAGGGTTGAAGGTTCGATATGTGCGTCTTACTTACACCGTGAGACAATTCATTTCTGCTCTCATTATTTCAAACACATGGTTTTTTCTCCAACAACTAGAAGGAACGAAACGTAAAATGAAAGTGGAAGACTACCTGGAACCTTATCAATTTTTTGTCTTCCCGGTCATCATTCCGGAAAGGAGTTGACACATTATTTAACAGAGGCAGAGTGGAACTCAGCTCATGTTCATGTATTGAGCAATTGCGCCGAGGTTAAACCATACCATGAGTAAGTATGAGCTTATAATTTTTATTCCTTCGATAGCATATGTCAATTTTCATTGATGTTATCCATATATGATCAGTGCATTCTTGTCTTCTCGTGATGCATCTGCTCGTACTCATGAAGATTTTCCAAAATGGTTTAAGCAACAAGTAAGTATCTTCCCATTTATCATTATGTTATTCACTATAATGTATGCGGATAAAAACATATATCGTTAAACTTTGTGAATAGGTTTACAATGAGGCACCTACTGTCATTAATCAACATTTACGAAACTTGGCTGACAGTCCTCTGACACAAGTCAAAGAATGGCACACATACTTCGTGAATGGGTACAAATTTCATACTCAATCATGGACAGAAGACAAAACAACAATAAATAGTGGTGTTTACGTAAAGGGTGAGCTAGGCGGAGTTGCAGATGACTTTTATGGTGTCATACAACACATATATGAGTTTTCATATCGTTATTTAGATTACCCTAAGAGAATAGTGTTGTTTTATTGTAATTGGTTCGATCCATCTAGTAGAGGCACTAATTTGAATAAAAAATATAATATTGTGGACATCCAAATGAGTATAAGATATCATATGTTTGATCCGTTTATCATGGCACATAATGTAAGACAAGTATATTACGTTCCTTATCCAACAACTCAAACACAAAAACGAGGTTGGTGTGTTGCAATCAAGACAAAACCAAGGGGTCGCATTGAAATAGATGTTTCAGAGTTGGATGAGCCATATCAAACGGATGAAATGTCACATGAAAATGAGGTCATTGATGTTGAACCAATCTCATGTTTACAAGACACACAAGTTGTAGGGGAAGAAGTGGATACCTCCAGCTTGATATGGCACCGGCACCCCCACCTGTTGCTCCTACACCATGTCCATCGTCCACACCCGTGCCTACACATGTTCTGACACCTCCCTACCGACCTGTTGCTCCAACCACTCAGTTCATGGACACCTCCATTGGGATCACGATGATGCCCACCCCAAGGATTCGACTCAGACCCATGGAGACAATTCCAGACAACCAGATGCATCAAGGGTGGATTTGCCCATGGACGGTGATCATCAGTCTAATGGTGACGACGAGGAGACTTATGGATATTCCTCGCCTATATCATCAGATGATGAGGAGATCGAGGTTATGTCAGATGGACGAGTTATTGTTACCCCGACCGGTAAAGGGTAAGAAAGATCTCAAATATTGTTATTTTATTGTTGAGTGCAGATTTTATATGTATGTGTATTGATTGTTCTCATGTTCTATTGATAAGGTTCCTTCCGTCGAGAAAATCTGCAGAGGCTGTCACGTATGCAGTTACATCTCAGTTTGATCGGGCCTGGAAACATTGGAGTGAGCTTGAGTATCAGGATCAGGATCGATTCTTTGTGGCTTTTAAGGTATTTTGTACTTTTGAATTTACTTCCATTTTTTAGTTACTTTTAATGTTTCTTTAGTTTATTATTATCCTAAAAAATATTATATTCTCTTTATTTACAAGAGAAGGCTGCTTGGAGGGTAGAGCATTCCACTGATGTAGAGATAATTTTTCATCAAAAAGCGAGCAAACTCCTCTCTGAGTTGTTGACGAGATATCGGAAAAAAGGACAGCGTCCAAAATGGTGTTTCCCACCCATTTGGGAGGAGCTATGTGCTTACTGGGCTACACCTGAATTTAAGAAAAAATCCGCCCAGGCAAAGCTCAACAGGGCCTCGGAAAAGGGTGGGACCCTGCACACTGGCGGCAGCATCAGTAATCAGGAGCATGCTCGACGCCTTGTAAGTTCCAACATCATATTTTGTTAATTCATTTACACGTCTGGCTATTAAGGTAGTGTAACTTCAAATATGAACAAGTTTTTTTTTGGTGCAGGCTAGGGAGCTTGGCCGTAGCGTCAAGCCGGTTGAGCTTCATGCCCGAACTCATACTAGGAAGGGTACCGACGAGTATGTAGATGAGCGCTCTAGACGCACTCAGGTGATTTACATGTCTCTTTGTTGGAAATTATTTTTATTTTATATTTAATAATTATGGTCATTTTGTATGATGATGTGCATCAATTTTAATGACAGGAGGACTATCGTGATAAGTTATCTCAGGTTCGGTCTCAGGCAGCCTCATCTTCCCCTTCCACCACACTTGACCCAGAGGTGGAAGCCCAATTGGAGTTGCAGGCATGGGTCGAGGTTGCTGGCGGTAAGAACAAGGGTCGCATATACGGTATGGGAGACCTAGCCGGTAACTATCGACGCGGGTGCTCCAGCATCTTCACTCAGCAGAGTCGAGCATCATCCAGTACTAGGCACCGCCAGTCTCATGATTCTGCAGAGATGGTCAAGATGCGACAGAAACTGGCAGCTCAGGATGAGATCAATCGGCAGCTGCTTACTCAACAGACACAGATGATGGAGCAGATAGAGATGATGGCAGCTGCACAGAGAGAGCTCATGCTGCGTTTAGGAACCAGCACCCCTCAGCCACAGTCGCAGCAGGACCAACACCTTCACAGCACCCCTCAGCCACAGCCACCACCGTCCCAGCCTGAGGGTCATCAGCAGACCAGTGACGAGGATGATCAATCATTTACAGATTTGTTAATGCGGGGCTATAGAGAGGGTTATTAGTTTGGGTTATTAGTTTCTTTAATATTAGATTTTATTTTGTATGATGTATGCACTCTGTCAAAACAATTTGCTTTTATTTATGAATTTCATTTATTGTTTAAAATTATTATTCATTTATCATAATATAGTCTAAATTATAATTAATATAAAAAATAACTAATGTTTATATTAATTTTGAATTTTATATTTTATATTAAATAATTAATTAAAAATAATTCATATTTTAAATAATTAATTAATAAAAAATTAGTTAATTAAATTATTTAGTTTTATAAAAATGTGTTGCAATTTGCGACGGCTATTCCGTCGCTAATTTATGTTGATTTGCGACGGTTAGGCCGTCGCTAATTTCTATAATTTGCGACGGCCATGCCGTCGCTAATTTCTCATAAGCCGTCGCTAATTAGCGACGGTCATTTAAAAAAACCGTCAGAAACTGTTTGCAACGACCCAACATGTGACAGATTTGTGGCCGTCGCAAATCCGTCAGAAACATGTGTTTTGCGATGGATTTAAGCTGTTTGCGACGGCGTTTGGCCCTCGCTAAATTCATTTTTTCTTGTAGTGTTCAATCAATAATGGAAACTCTTCTATCTCTTTCCTTCCTCTTTATGCCTCTAACTTTGATGGAAATTAGGAGACATTCTTTCTAGGCAGAGATTGGGAAATGTTTCATTTACTTCCTTTTATAATTGCTTTTATCAAGCAATATATCATTTCATTCATAAGACTCATTCCCAAGAGTCATAATCATTCATTAAAATATCAAACAATATGTCCTTTCATTCAAATATTAAACCACCACTAATATTTGTCACACACATGAGACATTAATTCTTACACTCTCCCACTTGGCTCATGTGACAAAATACAACCTCATGTGGTCCAATAAATTCTCAATCATAATGTGTATAAATAAGGACAATTGTTTCATCGTAAGTCATTTAAAAACAAGAAATAATAAGAGTCATGGCAGTCATATATCCCTACTTTGACATAGTTCCTTCCATGCACTACTATATTAGTCTTCTTCCTAATATGACACTTTCATGGGAAGTACATAATATGTCTAACAATAATATCATTTTAAAGACCAATCATGTTTTCAACGTCATCATTCATAATTGTGCACACATAAGTTTGAAAACAAAAATTTCAGAAACTTATACATTAATAAGCTTAGAGTGTCATACATACATCATTAATGAATTAAAAACATAATTTAACATTCGCTAGCAGACATAATGCCCATTATTTCAACATGACCAGTAAATTCTTTGGGCGGTAACCCTTTTGTTAAAGGGTCGGCAATCATAAGTTCAGTGCTAATATGATCAACTGACACTCTTTGTTTCTGAACTTCTTCTTTAACGGCAAAGTACTTTATTTCCATATGCTTAGCACCCTTAGAGTACTTATCATTTTTTGAAAATAAGACAACTGCGAAATTATCACAATAAATTTTCAGCGGCCTGGCAATACTGTTGACTATTTCAAGTCCTGAAATAAAGTTCCGCAGCCAATTAGCCTGAATAGTGGCCTCACAGCATGCTACAAACTCAGCCTCTATAGTGGATGCAACAATGACCGACTGCTTCGCACTCTTCCATGATATTGCTCCTTCGGCTAAAAGATATACGTAACCAAAAGTGGACTTTCTTGTATCCACACATCCAACAAAGTCTGAATCTGAATATCCAACCACCTCAAGGAGATTACATCTCCTATAAGTAAGCATGTAGTCCTTCGTTCCTTACAAGTATCTTAAAACTTTCTTTGCAGCTTTCTAGTGGTCCATTCCTGGATTACTCTGGTATCTACCCAGAATTCCAACTGCAAACTTATATCTGGTCTCGTGCATGTCTGAGCATACATCAAACTCCCAACAACTGATGCATAAGGAATATTTTCCATCTGTTTCTGTTCCAAATCATTCTTTGGACATTGCATGAGACCAAACTTGTCTCCTTTCTGAATTGGAACAGGAGATGCTGAGCACTTGTCCATCCTAAACCTCTCTAAAACTTTATTAATATATGCTTTTTGAGACAAACCCAACAATCCAAGTGATCTATTCCGGAATATTTCTATTTTGATCACAAAGCTTGCCTCACCCATATCCTTCATTTCAAAATTGTTAGAGAGAAAGTTCTTGGTCTCACTTAACAGACCAAGATCATTAGTTGCAAGCAAGATATCATCAACATACAGAATCAGAAATATAAACCTACTCCCATTGATCTTCAGATATATGCACCGGTCAATAGTGTTTTCCTTAAATCCAAAAGAAACAACAGTATCATTGAACTTGAGATACCACCGTCGGGAAGCATGTTTAAGTCCGTATATTGATCTCTTAAGTTTACATACCACGTGTTCCTTTCCTTTCTCTATGAATCCCATTGGTTGATTCATATAAACATCTTCCTCTAAGTTCCCTTTTAGAAAGGCAGTTTTCACATCCATTTGATGCAACTCTAAATCATAATGAGCTACCAATGCCATGATAATTTTGAAAGAATCTTTCTTGGAAACTGGTGAAAACGTTTCTTTGTAATCAATGTCATCTTTCTGAGTAAAACCTTTAGCAACAAGTCAGGCCTTGTAACGTTCAAGGTTGCCATGAGAGTCACGCTTAGTCTTAAAGACCCATTTACACCCAACTCTCTTGCAACCTTCAGGAAATTCTACGAGGTCCCAAACATCATTCTGTTCCATGGATTTAAGCACATCTTTCATGGCATCTAACCATTTATCAGCACTATCACCATTCATGGCTTGTGAAAACGAAACTGGATCATCATCAATTCCTAAGTCATTTTCTGACTCTTGTAGATATACCACATAATCATTCGGTATAGCAGATCTTCTTAATGCTATTTCTGTTGGTAGTGGCTACGGTTTCAAGAGGGGGGGGGGGGGTGAATTGAGATATTGAAAAATTATTCAACAATTTAAAGCAAAATAGTGTTTCTTTAAAGAAAATTGGTTTTCACTCAATTTTAATTCCCAAGAATTAGGTTATGGAACTAGTGATGATGACAAGAAGAATTATAAGTAGTAACAACAGATTTTAACACAGATTGCAGATTAAAGATTCAAGTTAACAAGTATATGGAGTTTAGGGATGAGAAGAACACGCAAACCGATTTATCCTAGTTCGGCTACCTCCTCTGGTAAGCCTACATCCAGTCCCACACCTCTGTGGTTTTCTTCACCATAATCAGCAATTACACAATTCTAATTACAGCAACACAAGGATAACCTCCTTGCTTGAAAAATCTCTAGAAAGCACACTAGCTTTTCTATACCCAGGGATCCCTTCTATCCTTGTTAAACCCTAAGAGATACCCTCTCTTAGTCACTCTAATTCACAAAAAAGAATTGAGTAGAAGCAAGACTCTAAAAGCCTGATAATACAAATTGAAGTTCTAACTATCACGCTTTTCTCAGAGATAAAGCACTTTGTTTCACAATCAGTATGAGTTGCGTTTATTGTATGTGTTGTTATTGAGAAGTGTTCCTTTGATCCCTCTTTATATAGAAGACAAATTATAGCTGTTGGGATCATTTAAGACAGAATTGGATCTGATTTATCAAAATCTGCTTTCTTAATTCTTGATCTTGAAAAGTGATTCTGTTTGATCTTTGTAGAGAATGCGTCCTCCTTGAAATATAACTGTTTCCATCTGAAACGATAGCCAAGTCTATTTGAAGAGTAATAAATCCATGTTTAATTGAAGAGAAAAATAGCCGTGTCCATTTGCCACGTCAGCAGACAGGAGCATTAGCTCAAGGTAATTGGACGGGCTCCAACTGGTAGACGAGCTTGCTAACACAAGGTAATTGGATGGGCTCTAATTTGTAGACGAGCTTTATATATCATGTAAGTGGACGGAGCTTCTAGCGCGTATCATTTAGTAGACGAGCTCTCCTTTTACATCAGTAGACGAGCTCTAATTTTTTATCAGTAGACGCACGCTTCTTTTACATTAGTAGACGAGCTCTTCTTTTTCCATCAGTAGACGAGCCCTCCAAGTGTCACTATCAGTAGACGCGCGCTTCCTTTACATTAGTAGACGCGCTCTTCTTTTACATCAGTAGACACGCTTTTCTTTAGTAGACGCGTGCTTTCTGTTTTCCTCAGTGGACGAGCTCCCCTTTTACATCAGTAGACGCGATCTTCTGTTTTCTTAGTGGACGCGCTTCATGTGCCACGTCAGCAGACGAGCTCTTCTGTTTCTTCCAGTGGACGCGCTTCATGTGCCACGTCAGTAGACGAGCTCTTTTGTTTCTTCCAATGGACGCGTATTTGTTGTACTTCAGTGGACGCGTATTTGTTGTACTTCAGTGGACGCGCTCCAAATGGTACTTTAGTGGACGAGCTCTTTAGTTGTTCATTGGACGTTAGCTCTTTTCTTTGTTATACTTTAGTGGACGCACTTTCTTTGTTCTTTTATTTGTTGGACGTCATTCTTGGTTCACTTCATTAGACGGGCGCTTATATTTTCCCTGTGTTGGACGTGTGCTAGTTTTGCTTTGTTGGATGTCAGCTTGTTTTGCTCTGTTTATGAGTGATCTTGCATGCAACTTAACACGTAATGAGTACGTAGTCAGAATTAAAAATCTTATGCAAAATACACTTTGTTTGTCATACATCAAAACATGAATGAGGGCTTAGTCTTACAAACTCCCCCTTTTTGATTATGACAAATCTTACCATACTTAACCTTAGTTATTAAGAAATCAGAGTACAGCTATTCAGTAAGCATGGTTCTTGAGTTATTTTTCGTCCTCCCCCTGTGTCATTGATATCTTTCAAAAGATCAAGTGTTATCATATCATTATCATGAAAAAAAAAAGCATCTTGCATTTATTATAAGTTCAAGTATGTCTTTTCAAAGCAGTTCATACTCAGGTATCAGAGAAAAAAAAATTTACACATCAGAGAATTTTTTTTTACAGCAAATGCATGATTCATCTTTATGGTTCATATTTCTCCCCTTTTGTTAGAGAAATAAAAATTTGCATATCAGAAAAAGCATGGTTCATCTCAAATGTATGGTTCATCTTTATCCAATGTATGGTTCATTTTTCTACCCTTTGTCATTATCAAAAAGAAACTATGGAGAATATTGAAATCAAACTTAAAAACAGTCTTGCATTCATTGATTAATAAAGCATTTCAGAATTTATGTAATTCATCAAAACATCCAAAATACCAAAAAAAATTACAGACACCTAAGGACGCTTAGCATCTTGCCCATGTCCTTCATAATTTTCAGCAACTTGTGCTGCCTTGCGTGCCATCTGTTATTAATTATTTTGAGGATCAATTATGCCAAGTTCTCTTCTTATAAAGAAGAAAATTTCCTTGTTTAGGGGTTTGGTGAATATATCAACTAATTGCTTGGTTGTATCTATATGTTCAATCACAACATCATCACTTTGAATATGATCCCTGATAAAATGATGCCTAATTTCAATATGCTTGGTTCTTGAGTGCATAATTGGGTTCTTTGTTAGATTTAGTGCACTAGTGTTATCACATTTTATTGGTGTATGATCCAGATAAACACCATAGTCAATTAATTGTTGTTTCATCCATAGGATTTGAGCACAACAACTCCCAGCTGCAACATATTCTGCTTCAGCTGTGGATAAGGCCACACTAGTTTGCTTTTTACTAAACCAGGACACTAGGGAATTTCCTAATAAATGGCATGTTCCACTTGTGCTCTTCCTATATAACTTGCATCCATCAAAGTCAGAGTCGAAATATCCTATTAATGTGCAAGTGGATCCCTTGGGATACCACAGCCCCATTTCTTTTGTTCCTAAGAGGTACTTCATGATTCTTTTAACTGCAGTAAGATGTGATTCTTTAGGATTAGCTTGATACCTTGCACACATACACACACTGAACATTATATCTGGCCTACTAGCAGTGAGATAAAGTATGGATCCGATAATACCTCTATACTTGGATACATCTATAGATTTACCATGTTTATCTTTGTCCAAGTAGCAGGCTGGACTCATTGGTGTTGCCATTTCCTTTGCGCTTTCGATTCCAAACTTCTTTAGTAGTTCCTTGCAATATTTTGTTTGGCTTATGAAAGTTCCATCTTGGCATTGTTTAATTTGAAGTCCAAGAAAGAAGGTAAGTTCTCCCATCATGGACATTTCAAATTCACTTTGCATTACTTCACCAAATTCCTTACATAAAGACTTATTAGTAGCACCAAAAATAATGTCATCAACATATATTTGAACAAGTAAGATATTGTGTGCTTTTGTTTTAGTGAATAGTGTAGGATCAACTTTTCCTCTTTTAAAGCCTTTCTCTAGGAGAAAATTTCTTAACCTCTCATACCAAGCTCTAGGAGCTTGCTTGAGTCCATAGAGGGCTTTAGTCAGTTTATAGACATGATTTGGGAACTCACTATCAACAAAGCCAGGGGGTTGGCTTACATATACTTCCTCTTGTATTATTCCATTTAAAAAGGCACTTTTCACATCCATTTGGTACAATTTAAAGTTCATTATACAAGCATAGTCTAAGAGCATTCTTATGGCTTCTAATCTAGCTACGGGAGCATATGTTTCATCATAATCAATTCCTTCTTCTTTATTATATCCCTTAGCTACTAGTCTAGCCTTGTTTCTTATTACTATTCCATTCTCATCCATTTTGTTTCTAAACACCCATTTAGTTCGGATTATTTGGTTACTTTTGGGTTTTGGAACTAAATCCCAAACTTTGTTCCTTTGAAATTGATTTAACTCCTCTTGCATTGCAATCATCCAATGTTCATCATTAATAGCATCATCAACACATTTTGGTTATATTTGAGATACAAATGCCATGGTATTACATATATTCCTTAAAGAGTTTCTAGTTGTTACCCCTTTGGTGATCTCACCAATGATATTGTCTAGGGGATGATTCTTTGAAGCTTGCCACTCCTTAGGAAGATTTTCTTGTTGAAGTTCTGCTTGAGGTTCTTTATTGCTTTCTTCATCTTCCTTTTCCTTGTTGCTCTCCTTTCCTTCATCAGATTTCACTTCATCCTCAAGAGTTTCTGCATCATCAAAAATGTCCTTTCCCAACCTTGTAGCCTTTATCACATAATTGGCTTATACTTAGTAGATTGTGTTTGAGTCCTTCCACATAGAGAGCATCCTCAATCTTGATTGTTGGACTTTTTCCTATTGTTCCAACACCAAGGATTCTTCCTTTGTTGTTGTCTCCATAGGTGACACTTCCTCCTTCCTTGGGAGTGAAAGATGTAAATTTTGTGATGTCTCCGGTCATGTGTTTGGAGCAGCCACTGTCCAAAAACCAGCTTGAGGTTTTGGCCTTCAAACACACCTACAAAACAGACTCTTTTATACTTTTCTTTTAGGTACCCAAATTTGGTTGGGTCCTTTGGTGTTAGTAGCAACATATGTTCCTTTTGGAACCCAAATTTGTTTAATGCCAACATGAATGTTCTTTCTAAGTCTGCAAGTAGCAGCTGTATGACCTTTCTTTAGACAATAATAGCATTTAACAAAAGGACTAGTTGAGGAAATAGGTGCAACAAAAAGCTTCTTAAAAGATTTTTCATGTACCATTGGCTTATATCCAATTCCAGCTTTGTCATATACACCCTTTTGCTGTCCTAATATGGCATTCAAGTTTTCTTTACCCGAAGTAAACTTAGATAGAGTTGTATTCAGTTTTTCAACTTCCTTTTCTAGTGTAGTGCATTTGGTGCAAATTAAACTAGATGCAAGTAATTGTGAATTTTCGGTTTCTAGTTCTTTAAGCTTTATTTGTAAAGATGCAAAGTCACTACATTGTTTTGCGATGATCTTTCTAGAAGATTTAAGTTGTTTTCTAATTTTAACATATTCTTCATGCAATTCATCAAAAGCATCTTGTAACTCATCATAAGTAGGAGAGGAATCATTTACCTCGGTTTCACTGTCACTTTGATGATTTGCCATGAGACATAGGTTGGTGTTAGACGAATCTGGGCAAGTATACCCAGTCGTGCAAGTAATACGGTGGTGAGACCGTTTAATCGTTCCCACGAGGACTGCAACAAGTACTAGCACGTACCACTTCAACTACTATCTAAGCGATTCTTGGATTGAAGAGAGTTCTAAACTAATTATCAAGCCCACAAAAGTAAAAATAAACCAAATAAGAAAAACAAACTCTTTTTGTTATTTTCTCAAATACTTGGAAGGCAATAAAAGATGGGTTTCAAAGATGATAAAAGTAGCTGGGGTTAGGTTCACTAAACTTCATCCTCATGCAATTGAACACTCACAAACAGCTTCTACTTCAGTTATGACAATCAATCCACTAAACTACTCAAGCCCCGATCTCTCGGATGACAAGAGCCTAATTCCACTAATAGACCCTAATCTCTTAGGTGGCCTAGATTAATGAAATTGCATTAGGATTAAGGATTACATGATTACTAGCAAACCAAACTCCATCTCTAGATGTAAGGATTACTAGGTGATTAATTTCAGTTCCGGTTATGATACGAACGTCTCCATTACATACCAAAACACTAATCAAGTCATGGGGGTGCTAGCCACAACAAGCATTAAGCACAGAAAATTAACCACTCAATAACAAAGTAGAAACTATATTGCAAGATTAAATCAAATACATAAGAATTCAGACATAGTTACCCTAACCCCAACAAGGGAGGTTTAGCTACTCATAACAATATCCATAACAAGAGAAAAATGGATGAAGGAGAGAAGGGAGTCCATGGGCAATCCTCCACACTCTGCCTCTGGTTCCCAGAGCCTTTTTGCTTTCCAAACTCGTAACCTTTTCCAATTCTCTCTGGCTGTCCTTTCCCATTCTGCCTTAAACAGCTTAAAACAGTGATTCTGATTTTCGCACACTCGCGGGGCGAGAGTTATATCGCGAGGCGAATATTAAACTGCTTGGAACTCTCGTGAGGCGATACACCGTTCGCTAGGCGACCCAGAAAGGCTTACATTTTCCTGGAACAGTCAGCTCTCAGGGTCGCGAGGCGAGGTGGGATTCGCGGGGCGAACCAGAAAGGATGACATTCTGCTGTTTCTGACTGTCTTCATTCGCGGGGCGAACATCTTCTCGCGGGGCGAGCATTCCCAGAATTTCATTCTCCACTGTTTCTTCATCCCCTTAGCTCTAAGTTAACCAGATTTTCCATTAATTCCTGCAAAACAACACACAAAACCACCTTCACCCGTTCCAAGGGAAAATCTAATAAAACTCAACTAAAGAATGCCTAATCTATATGAAAAATGCATGCAATTATGTACAGCAAACATCATGTAAAATCACACTATCAGTTGGCTTCTTCATTTTCTGATTCACTACTAGTGGAATCCATATCATTATCTTCCCAAGCTATGTATGCTCTTCTAGGCTTTCTTCCTTTCTTTTCCTTGCTGTCATTCTTCTCATACTTTTCTTTCTTTTGTAGCTTTGGACATTCATTTTGTAGTGTCCAAGCTTTCCACATTCAAAGCATTTGATTGTTGAGGAAGAGCTTTCACCTTTATTCGTGTTCTTTTTGGTAGGAAAACTGAATTGCTTCTTGTTTCTATTCTTCTTGATGAATCTTTTAAATTTCCACACAAGCAATCCCATGTCTTCTTCTTCGGATTCTTCACTTTCATCAAGGTGTTCATCTTCATCACTTTCTATTGATTCTTTGGAAATATGAGCCTTGAGTGACAGTCCTTTCTTATTTTTCTCCTTATCTTCATGATCTTTCAATCTGTTTAGTTCCGATTCGTGTTCTTTCAACTTGCCAAATAGAGTAGCAATCTGCACGGTGTCAAGATCCTTTGCTTCAGCAATTGCAGTAATTTTTGGCTGCCATTCACGGCTCAAACATCTCATAATCTTGCTAATCTTTTTCTCATCTGTGATTGTATGTCCGAGTCCTTCTAGCTGGTTCATGATCAGCCACTGGCTCATCTAGTTTTATGACTAGTATGACCGTGGTTTTGTGCTAATTGTATCTCATTTTCGCCCAAATTAGACTTGATTGTCTTCAAGCAACATTTTGAGTCTGTAAAGTATTTTTAGGTTAATTTAGTTGATTTAGAGTCAAATAAAGCATTCACTGCTATTTCCTATTGTTTCAGGTTAGAATAAAGCACTTAGATCCAAAGGAAAGAAGAAAACAGTGGAAAAATGCAATTCTGGAGGATTCGCCTCGCGAGAGGCTACTAGCCTCGCGAGCTTGAAGACCAGCACGAGAAGCAACAGTCACCCTCTCTGGCTCGCCTCGCGAGCGAGCGACTGTTCATAAGATTCGCCTCCTGAAACATGTTTCGCCTCGCGAGCGACCGCAACCCAGAATCTGTATTTATATCTGTTTTGGGGCAGAACTGATCATCTTCTCTTCTTCTTTTCTTTTCATAGGCGGCTACGAATTAGGATTAGATTTATGTTTGTAATGGAGAACTAGTCTCCTTGATTAATATATTGTAATCGGGTTCCGCCGTCACTTGAGGTTTTGTAATTTCTGAACTTTATGCTAGTCTCTTTCAATACTTGTTTTATATGTTCTGTTTGCTTAATTCAGAATCGTATAGAATAGGTGTTGATTTATTTCAATGATTGTGTGTTCCTATACTTAATCGCGTTTGCTTAATTCACGTGTGTTCGTTCATGTTCGCTTAGTTCATGAGTGCTTCACCCCGTTTGCTTAATTCGGGAATAGGAACATATGTCTCGTAGCGTTGATTTCGCTTGTTAATTGATGCTACAATCGAAAAGGGGTTAGAATCTGCTTAGGGCATGGAATTATATAAATCGATGATAGTGGGAAACCGAGAACAGTAGGTTGATCGTTTTTAGCTATTTGATAGTTATTTTATTTGCATTATTTTCTACTCTGTTTTCTTTATTTAGTTTTAAATCCAAACCCCCCCCAAAACTGATTTTGTGTTAATAACAACCCAAGAGTCCTTGTGAGACGATACTCGAGTTGTCGCTCCCTAAACTACATATTTTTGTAAACCGTTCGCTTTTTGACACGTGCGCGACAGCGCGTTCAAAAATTGGCGCCGTTGCCGGGGACTCTTGTTGTTATTAACAGAAAATTAAATTTAAAAAAAAAAACTTTTGCATTACTGAATTAGTGCTTACCATGGATAATTATATGCAAGATTTTATGCCTAATGTTGATTATGAACCATGCATATATTATCCTAACTTTGATAGGCCACCACCATGCATATATTATCCTGACCCTCCTGGTTTAATACATCGGTTGCCAAGGTTTAGTGGTTTTGCAGGTGAGAATCCGTTGGAGCATCTGGAAGAATTCCAGTTTGCTTGTTCTACACTTTTGAATCCCAAAGGAATAGCTGAAGATCACATCAAGCTGAGAGCCTTCCCGTTCTCACTACAGGGCGCTGCAAAGGATTGGCTGCTCTATCTTGAGCCAAACTCTGTTACCACCTGGAACGATTTGAAGAAGGTTTTCTCAGAGAGATATTTTCCTGCCTTCAGAGCTGCATCAATCAGGCACAACATTCCTGACCCTTACACTGATGAGTACCACCCCAGCTGGGGAAACCATCCAAACCCTTGGTATGGGGACCAACAACTAATGTTACCACTGGCAGCACCTCAGAATCCTCCTCAAGTGACCACTTCTGCACCTTCTGGACCTTCACTAGAGGACATGTTCAAGCAATTGACTGAACAAAATCTCCAGTTGCAGCAGCAATTTGGACAGTTCCAGGCACAGTTCCAGGCCTCACAGGCACAGTTTCAGTAGCAAACGGATGCTAGCATTCATGCCCAGCAGACACAGATTGGACAGCTTGCCACTTCAATGAATGCTATGCAGCAAGCTCAAGGATCAGAACCTTTGCCTAAGGAAATTGAGGGGAAGAGGCATATGGAGGACACCCATTCTGCCATGCTGGAGGATGATGAAGAAATTCCAGATATTCACGCCTCCCCTGATTCTATCTATTATACTTCATGTGCTGATTGTAATGATTTTGCTTCGTGTGTAGCATGTTTTGAAAGGTATGAAGAGCAAAACATCCATATGGAACACGAGACATATGAGGTTGAGGGCCCTGTTCGGCCAGGAAACATAGAGAATGAGGATCAGGAGGACATCTGCTTCACCATGCTTGAGGATAATGAAGAAAATTTGGAATTAGATGCATGTGTTGAAAGTGATGGGGTGGATGAACTGTGTGCTGAATTTCCAGACATTCAAGCTTTTACTGATTCAGTTTATTGTACCTTATGTACTGACTGTACTAACACTAACCTTTGTGTGGTGTGTGCTGAGATTTCTGCAGGTTTAGCAGGTGATGGATTTGTTAGCACAGTGAATGAAGAACGCGCAGAAGATGAAGCAGCATCAGTAACACTCTCTACCTGTTTGCCATCTCCCCCTGAGGAACCACCAGTGATGGAGTTCAATCCTCTGGATTTTGCACCCTTGGATATGAAGGCACTGTGGCCAGTCCAAGAGGTTGAACCCTGATTTTATTGGGAGGACTTTGTTGAGAAAGAGGTCAACCTTGACCCAAGAGGGAGTGGGAAGTCCGCCGCACTTGGCGAAGTCACCATGATTGTCAAGCACTCACCTCCATATCAAGGCTGCAAGTTAGGGGACCATGGAACAAGCTTCCGTCCCTTGTATATCACATGGGCATTATGCTGCATGCCATGGGATCCGGGAGGATCATATTGCAATTTGAGCATTCCGTGGCCACTGTATCACAGACAGTGGGATCCTGGTGGAACCACCCCCAATGAGTTTTCTTAAACCCTTTCTCTTTAGTTTACTTTCATTTTCTTGTTAGTGTCTGCCTTGCTTTATTTTGTTTTCTTTTAGCTCCTGAATAATTTGAGAAGATCAGGAGTATTTGTGTGTTGAGTCTTGTGTCGGCAAGCCTTATTGGTTTTGATTAATTTTTGCATAGATGGATTGCATGTTATTTGTTGACTGTTTTCCCCTAGGTCTTGAAACTGAAAATTTTGAAAAATGATCCCCATTTAAAAAAAATTAAAAACTAAACTTTGAGATATTTTGTTATGATTGCATGATTTATGATAAGTTTGGGGTGATGGGAAGCACACACTAAGGATAGAATCTCAGTCAAACAATTTGCAAAAATGTCCAGGTGAGGATTTGAGCCTCCAACATGTTTTTGACTGTGTGAATCACTTTCAAGTTGCATTTTCCCGAATTTGCTTGAATCTCTTCATGGTTTGCATGTTTATGTGTTTGCTTCATATGATTTAGGCATTTTCTTTGTAAATAACCACTTGGCCTAAAATAACCATCCCTAATGCATGTTTCCTAGTTAGCCCCATTGAGCCTAATTAGCCTATTATTCTTGATGACCTTATGTTATGAGCCTAAAATCTGAAAAACCATGTTAACCCGATATTAGGATTAGGAGAGCATGGAAGCTTAGCAAGAGAATGGTTGCAAGAAACTAAGTTTGGGGTGGCTACAAGGATATGATGTGTTGTTTGGGATTGAGAAAAAGAAAAAAAATAATAAAAAGGTTGGAGCCAAAGGCAAGAAAAAAAAAAAGAAATAAAAAGTACAAAAATTTCAAAAAGGATATTGAAAGAAAAGAGGCTGTAGTCACCCAAAGTAAAAAGAAGAATGAGAAAAGGAACTTGAGTGGAATTTCAATGTTTTGAAGTGTTTCATGCTCTCTTAGTTCCTAGGGACTTAAGCCCAGTACCTTTGTATATCCTACCCTTAGCCAGGCCCCGTTACAACCTTAAAAGACCTTTTGATGTTGCATGCATGTTTTTTGTGGGAATCATTTTGAGATGAAAATCAAATTTATGGGAAGTGCGTCTGAAAGGTGAATTGAGTGAATTGTTGATTACCTGACAAAAACTGAGCGATTGAGTGAAACACTAAATGCCCTTGTGAGGAAGGCAGTTGTTTGAATTTGGTTATCTCCCTCTTGTGTGTAACTTGGATCCCTTGCTTAGATTACTGATTGCTTGAATGGTGAAATTCTCAAATGTCAGAATGAATGCATGTGGGGATTGCTTTGTTTGAAAGGGAGGAACATTGAAGGAAAAATTGTTTTGATAAATTGCTTGAAGTTTGTGCAAAATTGATTAAATATCTTAAGCTTGCCATGTTTTGAGTCTTTTTGAGTTTTTGAGTTTTAGTTTGCTTGGGGACAAGCAAAGTTTAAGTTTGGGGTATTCACAATGTGTGTAAAACACTTTTGCAGATCATCTATCTCCTCACCATTCTTCATGTGAAAGAGTTCATATTCATGTATTGGTGCATTCATCCTTGCTTTTTTCACATCGTTGGTTCCTTCATGAGTGAGTTGAAGAGTATCCCACATCTGGTTTGCCGTTTTGCAATTGGAGACCCTGAAAAACTCATCATAATTCAAAGCAGTTGTTATAATATTATTTGCTTTAGCATTATAACCAACTCTTCTTTTATCATCATCATTCCAGTCATCTTTTGGTTTAGTTTGTTTATTTCCCTTAGCATCAAGAATAAATGGAACATAGGGACCATTTTATACAGCATCTAAAACATCTAAACCTGCAGCCTCCAGAAAGATAAGCATTCTCTATTCCAGTACATGTAGTGGGAGCCATTAAAGGCAGGGGGTCTAGTGAGTGAAGCCCCATCACCCAGGATATCATTTGTATCCATCTCTTGAAGCTATTAAGCTTTGTAACAAGAGTTTTAGCCCTGATGCCAATTGTTGGTAGTGGCTACGGTTTCAAAAGGGAGGGGGGTGAATTGAGATATTGAAAAATTATTCAACAATTTAAAGCAAAACAATGTTTCTTTAAATAAAATTTGTTTTCACTCAATTTTAATTCCCAAGAATTAGGTTATGGAACAAGTGATGATGACAAGAAGAATTATAAGTAGTAACAACAGATTTTAACACAGATTGTAGATTAAAGATTCAAGTTAACAAGTATATGGAGTTTAGGGATGAGAAGAACACGCAAACTGATTTATCATGGTTTGGCTACCTCCTCTGGTAAGCCTACATCCAGTCCCACACCTCTGTGGTTTTCTTCACTATAATCAGCAATTACACAATTCTAATTACAGCAACACAAGGATAACCTCCTTGCTTGAAAAATCTCCAGAAAGCACACTATCTTTTCTATACCCAAGGATCCCTTCTATCCTTGTTAAACCCTAAGAGATACCCTCTCTTAGTCACTCTAATTCACAAAAAAAATTGAGTAGAAGCAAGACTCTAAAAGCCTGATAATACAAATTGAAGTTCTAACTATCACACTTTCTTCAGAGATAAAGCACTTTGTTTCACAATCAGTATGAGTTGCGTTTATTGTATGTGTTGTTATTGAAAAGTGTTCCTTTGATCCCTCTTTATATAGAAGACAAATTATAGCCGTTGGGATCATTTAAGACAGATTTGGATCTGATTTATCAAAATCTGCTTCTTGATTCTTGATCTTGAAATGTGATTCTGTTTGATCTTTGTAGAGATTGCATCCTCCTTGAAATATAATTGTTTCCATCTTAAAGGATATCCAAGTCTATTTGAAGAGTAATAAATCCGTGTTTAATTGAAGAGAAAAATAGCCGTGTCCATTTGCCACGTCAGCAGACGAGAGCATTAGCTCAAGGTAATTGGACGGGCTCCAACTGGTAGACGAGCTTGCTAACACAAGGTAATTGGACGGGCTCTAATTTGTAGACGAGCTTTATATATCATGTAGTGGACGGAGCTTCTAGCGCGTATCATTTAGTAGACGAGCTCTCCTTTTACATCAGTAGACGAGCTCTAATTTTTCATCAGTAGACGCGCGCTTCTTTTACATCAGTAGACGAGCTCTTCTTTTTCCATCAGTAGACGAGCTCTCCAAGTGTCACTATCAGTAGACGCGCGCTTCTTTTACATTAGTAGACGCGCTTTTCTTTTACATCAGTAGACACGCTTTTCTTTAGTAGACGCGTGCTTTTTGTTTTCCTCAGTGGACGAGCTCCCCTTTTACTTCAGTAGACGCGATCTTCTGTTTTCTTAGTGGACGCACTTCATGTGCCACGTCAGCAGACGAGCTCTTCTGTTTCTTCCAGTAGACGCGCTTCATGTGCCATGTCAGCAGACGAGCTCTTCTGTTTCTTCCAGTGGACGCGTATTTGTTGTACTTCAGTGGATGCATATTTGTTGTACTTCAGTGGACGCGCTCCAAATGGTACTTTAGTGGACGAGCTCTTTAGTTGTTTGTTGGACGTCGGCTCTTTTCTTTGTTATACTTTAGTGGACGCGCTTTCTTTGTTCTTTTATTTGTTGGACGTCATTCTTGGTTCACTTCATTGGACGGGTGCTTATATTTTCCCTGTGTTGGACGTGCGCTAGTTTTGCTTTGTTGGATGTCAGCTTGTTTTGCTCTGTTTATGAGTGATCTTGCATGCAACTTAACACGTAATGAGTACGTAGTCAGAATTAAAAATCTTATGCAAAATACACTTTGTTTGTCATACATCAAAACATGAATGAGGGCTTAGTCTTACAAACTCCCCCTTTTTGATTATGACAAATCTTACCATACTTAACCTTAGTTATTAAGAAATCAGAGTACAGCTATTCAGTAAGCATGGTTCTTGAGTTATTTTTTGTCCTCCCCCTGTGTCATTGATATCTTTCAAAAGATCAAGTGTTATCATATCATTATCATGAAAAAAAATCATCTTGCATTTATTATAAGTTCAAGTATGTCTTTTCAAAGCAGTTCATACTCAGGTATCAGAGAAAAAAAAAATTACATATCAGAGAATTTTTTTTACAGCAAATGCATGATTCATCTTTATGGTTCATATTTCTCCCCTTTTGTTAGAGAAATAAAAATTTGCATATCAGAAAAAGCGTGGTTCATCTCAAATGTATGGTTCATCTTTCTCCAATGTATGATTCATTTTTCTCCCCCTTTGTCATTATCAAAAAGAAACTATGGAGAATATTGAAATCAAACTTAAAAACAGTCTTGCATTCATTGATTAATAAAGCATTTCAGAATTTATGTAATTCATCAAAACATCCAAAATACCAAAAAAAAATTACAGACACCTAAGGACACTTAGCATCTTGCCCGTGTCCTTCATAATTTTCAGCAACTTGTGCTGCCTTGCGTGCCATCTGTTATTAATTATTTTGAGGATCAATTATGCCAAGTTCTCTTCTTATAAAGAAGAAACTTTCCTTATTTAGTGGTTTGGTGAATATATCAGCTAATTGCTTGGTTGTATCTATATGTTCAATCACAACATCACCACTTTGAATATGATCCATGATAAAATGATGCCTAATTTCAATATGCTTGGTTCTTGAGTGCATAATTGGGTTCTTTGTTAGATTTAGTGCACTAGTGTTATCACATTTTATTGATGTATGATCCAGATAAACACCATAGTCAATTAATTGTTGTTTCATCCATAGGATTTGAGCACAACAACTCCCAGCTGCAACATATTCTGCTTCAGCTGTGGATAAGGCCACACTAGTTTGCTTTTTACTAAACCAGGACACTAGGGAATTTTCTAATAAATGGCATGTTCCACTTGTGCTCTTCCTATCTAACTTGCATCCATCAAAGTCAGAGTCGAAATATCCTATTAATGTGCAAGTGGATCCCTTGGGATACCACAGCCCCATTTCTTTTGTTCCTAAGAGGTACTTCATGATTCTTTTAACTGCAGTAAGATGTGATTCTTTAGGATTAGCTTGATACCTTGCATCCATCACACGTCCGCAGACGAGCTCTTCTGTTTCTTCCAGTGGACGCGCTTCATGTGCCACGTCAGCAGACGAGCTCTTCTATTTCTTCCAGTGGACGCGCTTCATGTGCCATGTCAGCAGACGAGCTCTTCTGTTTCTTCCAGTGGACGCGTATTTGTTGTACTTCAGTGGATGTGCTCCAAATGGTACTTTAGTGGACGAGCTCTCTAGTTGTTTGTTGGATGTCAGCTCCTTTCTTTGTTATACTTTAGTGGACGCGCTTTCTTTGTCCTTTTATTTGTTGGACATCATTCTTGGTTAACTTCATTGAATGGGCGCTTATATTTTCCCTGTGTTGGACGTGTGCTAGTTTTGCTTTGTTGGATATCAGCTTGTTTTGCCTTGTTTATGAGTGATCTTGCATGCAACTTAACACGTAATGAGTACGTAGTCAGAATTAAAAATCTTATGCAAAATACACTTTGTTTGTCATACATCAAAACATGAATGAGGGCTTAGTCTTACAATTTCTTGTGGTTGTTCTATTATAGGTTCATTGTCAACCTCCGGAACATTAATTTGTTGTTCTTCTTGATTATTATACGGTTCAACAATTTGAGGAACAACAACTTGAGCAGTAGGAACACAAGTCAAAGGAACTTGTATTCTTACTTCATTAATATCCACATTTCGTGAAGCTTCACTCCCACTGGTTTGACCACTCTCAATGAACCTAGCATTCCCAGTTTCAATAATTCTTGTACTATGGGTAGGACAATAAAATCTAAACCCCTTAGACTTTTCTGGATAACCAATGAAATATCCACTGATTGTTCTTGAATCCAGTTTCTTTTCTTGTGGATTGTAAATCCTTATTTCTACTTGGCAACTCCAAACATGCAGATGCGTTAAACTAGGTTTCCTTCCAGTCCACAGTTCAAAAGGTGTCTTTGGAACTGCCTTACTATGAACCCTGTTCAACAAATACATGGCATTTTTTAAGACATACATCCACAATGATAAGGGTAAAGATGCATTACTTAACATACTCCTAACCATATCCATTAAGGTTCGGCTACGTCTTTCCGATACACCATTTTGTTGTGGTGTACCTGGCATTGTGTATTGAGCACATATGCCACGTTTTTCTAGGAATTTAGAAAACGGATCAGGGTGTTGTCCATTTTCATCATACCTTTCGTAATACTCACCACCTCTATCAGACCTTATGATTTTCACCTTTCTATCCAATTGCCTTTCAACTTCATTTACATAAATTTTTAAGGCATTCACCGCTTGAGACTTCTCATGCAGTAAATAGACATATCCATAACGTGAAAAATCATCAATAAAGGTGATAAAATATTTTTCCTTATCGAAAGAATTAACATCAAAAGGTCCACATATATCAGTGTGAACTATCTCAAGAAGCCGAGTGCTTCTTGTGGCGCCTTTCTTTGTGTGTTTTGTTTGCTTTCCTTTAATACAATCCACACGAATATTAAGGTCAGTAAAATCCAAATCTGGAAGGACTTCATTCTTTATAAGTCTTACCATTCTTTCCTTGTAAATGTGACCCAAGCGCTTATGCCACAAATAAGCAGAACGTTCATTCACTAAACCACGTTTAGTGCCAACATTATGATGCAAGGTCATAAGTGTTTCAGCATATAGATTATCAAGATTCAATCTATATAAACCATCAATGAGTATACCAGATCCAATATTAAATGTATGCTTATACAAACTGAAACATCCATTACCAAACTTAAAAGAGTATCCAGCAACATCAAGTTTATACAAAGAAACTAAATTCCTAGAAATATTAGGTACATTCAAAGTTTCAAATGAATCTAAATGATGTCCAGTGTCAAGGATTAAATGATAAGTCCCGATAGCTTCAACTGGAACTTTCACTCTATTCCCCATGAATACAAACTTCTCATTTGGGCTTATGGTTTGGATCGTAAGAAATCCCTGCATCGTATTAGAAACATGAGTCGTACATCCAGAATCAATCCACCAAGTATTATGAGGAACTTCAGTTAAATTTGATTTGAAACATACATAAGCATTAAGCTCACCTTTCTTTTCAAACCAAGCCTTACGTTTGGGGCAATCCTTCTGGAAATGTCCAGATTTCCCACAGAAATGACATTTGTCATTCTTTCCTTTCTTCTGGATCTTAACGGAGGACTCATTTATCTTGAGTGATCCTTTCCCCTTTCCATGTTTCTTATCAGCATTCTTACCATCTCCTTGATGGTTCACATAATGGATTGAGTGACTTCCTTGATTCTTAAGTCTCGTTTCCTCTTGAACCAACATACTGTACCATTCATGCACATTCCATTTATCTTTCATGGTGTTGTAGTTCATTTGGAATGAACCATAATCAGACGGTACTGAGTTCAAAATGAACTGCACAAGGAAATTCTCATCCACTTCCATTCCCAATGACTTAAGTCTTGCTACAATATTTATCATTTCAATAACATGCTCATGCATAGTACGAGAACCATCAAACTTCATGGTGGTTAAGGTACTTATTAATGTCCCAGCAAGAGACTTGTCAGCAGTTTGGGAGCGCTCTTTCACATTCTTCATAAATTCTTTTGCACTTTTAGTTTAAGGAAGAGCAAACTTAATGTTACTTGCTATGCTCATTCGCATAAACATCAAACTTGGTCTGTTTGACTTTTCCCAAGCCTTAAAATGAGCCTTCTCTTCATTGCTACTAGCATCAGTAATAGCAGCAGGCTTCTCAACTTGAAGAGCCAAATCAAGATCCATTACACCAAGGTGAAATTGGATTTGTTCACTCCATTCAGAGAAGTTCGGCCCATTAAATGTTGGAACTGACATAGCATGAGAATGTAAAGACATAGGAACAAATACTGCAATTAACACATGCTTCACATTAATGCTTTGAGTCATAAAATAACATACAATCAAATTCAGAGAATAAAACATTAAACATTCAATGCACATTAATGTTCTCCTTTGGGTGATACATCAATGCACAACAAACATAATGATGCTAATACAATCAACATTATTTAGGCAATGAAATATGCACTAACTAGAAATATTTACTATCTTTGGACATATAAATAAAACTAATAGTGCATTCACATCACCATCAATCATGTCCATTAATTATAAGAACAACTAATCAACCTTTGGGTGATCCATAAATGTCTTATAACAATGAACTTAAGTTACCCACAAAGTAACGATCATCAATTCATCATGTCATTTATAGCGTCACATTCTATGTGTAATTGAAATAAATCATCATTCATTTGGAATTAAATAAATTTTCAGATTTGACCACTTTGGTGATTAACAAACCCATCATACATTTAATCCCAAAATATACATACTTCATAAACATTCAAATGCCTTTCCTTAATTCCCATTTTGAAACACGTTCATGGAGTTTTATTCAAATTTGACATTTGAAAGGAAATCATGTTCAAGCATCCAAGATTGATAATTGAAAGGCATTTCAAAACTTAACAATCACGTCCAGGATGCATCGATAATGGAATGAGAATTATAAGAAAGTCATTTATTATTTCCTAATTCATGACTCCGAAAACACGTACAGTGAGATGTGAACAATCACGTAAAAGCCTTTGGATACAGGCAATTCTCATAAAAGGACATACAAAGAACGTTCATCCCAATTCCAAATTGAAAAAGTGCATTTTTTTTATAAAAAAAAAAAAAAATTCATTCATTGAAGTTCCAATCAATCAGGAACTTCCAATAAATGTTTTTAAATGATCCAATCATATATTGAGAACATACAGGAAGAATCATGATTGAAACATACATACTTTTAACAATCACAGTGCAGCGGAATAAAAAATCATAATTTATAAATTCCCAATATTTAAAATTAGGGTTCGTAAAATTGGGGAATTCAACATCATCAATGGAAAACTATAAATTTCCTAACACATGCTCTGATACCACATGTAAACTCTATCATACATGAACCATCAATAAGGATCTTAAGAATTTATAGTTTTCACTAATAGGATGAATAGAAACACTAACTTTTATCCATGCTTAAATGTTAATACTTCTTTGCTTGAACTTCAATCAACAATGAAAACCCTTCTATCCCTTTCCTTCCTCTTTATGCCTCTAACTTTGATGGAAATTAGGAGACTTTCTTTCTAGGCAGAGATAGGGAAATGTTTCATTTCCTTCCTTTTATAATTGCTTCCACCAAGCAATATATCATTTCATTCATAAGCCTCATTCCCAATAGTCATAATCATTCATTCAAATATTAAACAATATTTCCTTTCATTCAAATATTAAACCACCACTAATATTTGTCACACACATGAGACATTAATTCTTACAATAACCTGATCTCTTAAGTGGAATCTATACCTAATTATCGATTTGGAGAACCTTTTCGTTTTGTTACCTTCAACAGTACACTTGAATCTTTCTGGTTTGCACTTGCATCGATCTAGCTAATTTCAATGAAGATTTTCTTATATAATTGTAGATAAAATATCATAAGTTCTCTAAATATGTTCGATGGTTTGAAATCACTGCCTTTAAATATTATTCTCATTGTAACGCACAGTGATCTTTGTCAAACATGGAGCCAGGTTGGTTGTTTGAATTTGTACCATATATGTCATCATGCTAATAATCTCACAAATTTAACTTTTTTAGTGTAACGAACCCGAGTCCATTGCTCAGGAGAAAATAATGCAATGTTCTCATGTTCTCTCAGAGGCTTTGGAAAGAAAGAAGTGAGAGGGGGAAATTGGAGTTTCAGTTAAGTTGTAAGAGATTTCTTTTTTTTTTTTTTGGGGGGGGGGGGGGACAAATAGTCGTTGGATTTTTGTCCATACTCTCATAGTTCATAATATCTTGTTGGTCACTACTACAGAAAAGGACTTTAATAATATTTTTTTTTTTTAATAATATTCACCCGTTACTAAAGGTGAAAAAAATAGACAACACTTAAAAAAACGTTATTGAAAATAGGAATAGGTTTCGCTTTCTTGAGAAAGCACTTTCTAAAGTTACAAATATACATCTATTGGATATACTTTAAACAGCGTTTCCTTGAGAAAATGTTGTCTAAAGTATGCAATATATAACACTTTCTTGAGGAAACGTTGTCTATTTATAACTTTAAACAACGCTTTCTCAAAGAAACGCTACCCATTCTTTATTTATTTATTTATTATTATTCACTTTGTGTTTCTACATTTCCTACCCGCACTCCACAATTTACAGTTTAATTTTTTTTGGATAAATCAAATTTGTATTGAAAGAGTACTAGAAGTACTCAAAATCAGTCACACATATAATATACAAAACTTACATACAATTAAATAATATACGTATCAAAATATGCATATAACCAATTAAATAATATACTTTAACACAATTCACAGTAATGCTTACACATAACCAATTATAATATTGGTTAAAGTAATGTTTTGGTCCCTATACGTGACATCGTTTTCAATTTGATCCCTATACGTAAAAAGTTATCAATTTGATCCCTATACGTGACACTGATTTTCAATTTGGCCCTCACAACTAATTGGTCCCTATATAAGAGGATCAAATTGCAAATTATTATCACATGTAGGGACCAATTCAACAAAAAAAAATTGAAATCGGTCCCTACATGTGATAATTATTTTCAATTTGATCCCTATATGTGATAATAATTCAAATTGATAACTTTTTACGTATAGGGACCAAATTGAAAATCGATGTCACGTATAGGGACCAAAACATTACTTTAACCTATAATATTTAAGTCCATATATGAAAATGTCGCTATCCTACACTAGACAATAACCATGCATACTAACAATGTATACAAGTTAATCAATACACTAGTAATTCTAAACAATTTGTGTATACGACTTCCATCTTCTGCTCAATCGCAAAATCCTTATTGTCGGCCTGCATAAGATACACATACAGATCACTCACACATACACACAAGTCTAATACTATAGGAGAGACACTAGCTAGCATAATATCAGAGTATATCATACCCTTTAACTGATAAATTTCATAACCACATAACGACACCCACAGCTATATACTCTTTTATTTCCATAAAACGAGTAACTGTCCCATGGGTTCCTTTAAACTCAGCCAAAATTTTAAATTAAATATAAATAAAAGAAACATATTTCTAAAGATGATTCAGTTCTTACAAATTATGCACAAAACGATGACAAAAAAATGCTCATATTTTCTCTCTACTTTATTTTACCTTCTTCACTCCGACTGGTCAGTGCATGAAAAGGAGCCACACAATCACATATTTCCATAGCCATTGACATTCTCTTGGCAGGTGGGAGGAAGGGAGGGGGAAGAAAAACAAGTATCATCAACTCATCAATTTTTTTAGTCTTTTCTCAGCAACACCAGCATCCTTGTTCTGTGGTTCAAGAACAAGAGCATGCTTGAAATCTGCAAACCATGACAAAAAGGTAAAGAAAAAGGAACAACATTAAGGAATAAAATACAAAGTAAAAAAAAAAACTTCAAACAAGCCCACTTATAATCAGTCAAATTGAGTACTCCACTGATAACTGCCGTGTCATCTTATGTAAGCTTACCACCCTTCCCAGCCTATAAACAAGAAAATTCAAAATTTAAGCATCGAGCACAATGATAAACAAGCAAGACAAATGTCATAAATGAGTAATAAATAAGGAATTAAATGCTTTCAAGAGAGAGAGGTATAACAGAAAAGATGAAGATCAAGCAGAAACCAACATCTTCAATAGAAATCACTGCAAGAAACTGTGCAAACTGCAAACAATGCTCCCAAAACAAGGACAATCAATATTTTTATGCAGCACAAGATAAAAGAAGAAGGTATTCAAAAACCTGAAGGGAAGTGACTCACATTAATGCTTACTAATTATACTTACAACCATTACTCTAGTGTTCCCTTATAGCTCCATGAAAAGTATCATGCATCTGCTGTTCATGAAAATAACCACATAAACATAAAATGAAGCACCCAAAGGTCCCATGTAAAAAAAAGGAAAAAAGAAAGTAGTGGGGCTATGCACCAAATCATTTGTCAAACACAATATTCTCAGATGATAAGCTTAATTATAAAAAGGAGCTTGCATATTACTTTATTGCAGAAATGGAATCCAAATAGGTGAATCTTGCAACATCCAAGTATAGTTGCATATTGAAGCGTAGTGATCTATCACCTCATGTACGACAGTAACATTCATTCCTTGACAAGCTTCACCAAACAGAGTAAGGGGAACTACAACAATACCATCTGGTATATTTCTCTTGGATGACTACTCCTAAAACCCAGAGCCAAATAGAAAAATAAAATCTTCTGAATGGGAAGAAAATTCATTGCTTACAAAAATTCTAAACAATTGTACCTAAACTTCTTACCAGCCTCTTTGATGAAATAAATGATAGGCAATATCCAAATTTATGTAACACATAACAAAACACAAACAAAACTTATGTGCCTATTAAAAAAAAGTGATAAGATCTTAAAGCTAGAACTTAAATTCCAAAATGTAAAGATTGAGTGAAAATATTTGTATTAAATTAAAAGATTACCAGATTGAAACAATTCATGGATATAAACAAATTAGACCCACATCAAAACAAGATACGAACAATCTTCTATGAATTCACATCAGAAATGATATACTTACTCAGACCCATAGAATGATTGACCTCATAAAGTTGCTCTCTGACACCAAAAGCAATGACTGGCGGCAAAACAAAGGCATTTCAATGTTTAGCAATTATAGGTACCCCAAGAAGAAAGAACATGGGAAAGAACATGTATTAAATCGTGTGGTCGTAGAGGTGATATTAGGGAATGAGGTGGTAGATGTGAACTGTAGTTGATGAAAAAAAGTACGGTGAGGTAGAGATTCTCCGCCTTCTCAATGCAAATGCTTCAATTATCATTATAAAACTATTATTCTAATGGCTAATCATTTGATAGCCTCAATTTGATAGCCTCGATGTAGTGATTGACAGCCTTATTCCACTGCCTTCCTTTAAAGGCTGCATTTCCCTGGAAAGTATGCCTTTTAGTGGCTTATACCAAATTATCCACCCTAGATTTATATTGCAAGCTGCTCTTAAAGCACACTAATTCAAGATCTTTTAAAATAAATGATACCAAGATAATTCATGGCTTACTCATGGCAACAGTTTGAACAAACAATGGCTATAAGTCCATCTGTTATTCAGAAACAGTTTCATGAATAATTGCAACAGATTTCTAGATATAAACGCCAATGCCAAGCGATTAGCTATATACTCTTTTATTTCCAAAGAAACTCACATATTCAAAGACAGATATCTATCCTCTTCTCACATATTCTCTTCCAACTTAAATTTCAGAAACAAATTCAAAGTAACTGACATGCACACTTAGATACAATAATGCAACCACCCTCCATGGATCAATAGCAAGTTAGAAGCACATATTTTATAAACACAAGCTGCAGGGCACATTGTCATTAACTAATCTATCAACCATAATTTACAAATTCAATTACAGAAAGGAGAGGTTTGAAACTCAGTTAAATCCTCATACACAATTTGACAGCAACAGAGAGTCGAGTTTGTTAACTTACTTAGTATGCAAACTATGATGATGAGAAAGCTATATTTTTTCCGTATCAAGTTAACATAAGATGATAAGCTCTCACTTGGGGTTATATATTGCATCACAGAATACAATTCCCCCTGAAACTTCTAGTGAATAAAAATAAAAATGAACTTCAATTTCTATTCCTTTTCATTGTTTGTCTTTCCTGTTGCCCTTGTTTTGTTCATAGATGAACAGAGAAAATAAAGCCACAAGAATAGCTCCTTGAACTGCAACTTTTCTCCAATCAGTACTTGAGGATGAGGCAATAGAATCAACTATTCCAAAATGTCAGCAAGCCAATGTTTGAATTGTAATATTATAAATTCACTAGAAGATTGTAATATACTTGTTCTAATTTTAGGTCAACAGAAGAGGGGTATTTACTGGTTTGAATTGCAAAGTATAACACATACAAAACCAAACTCCAAAATTGCAAAGCAAGTAGATTATCCACTGAAGTAAACTGGAACAAGAGAGATTTTGAGGGATAGAAAGGCATAGCTTACCTGAGGGATTTCACGAAATCGAAAACAGAGAGTGCAGCGGCGACGTACGAGTGAAGTCTTTGTTGCCGTTGCTGGACGCGAACTAAGGAGACAGGCGGCGCAGTACTGGACACCCGGTGGTGGTAGTGCGCGCAACTGAGTGGAAGGCGCACAGTCGCAGTGGAAGGCACGGCGGAGGGAGGCACAATCTCAGTGGAAGGCACGGCGAAGGGAGGCAAAGTCGCAGTGGAAGGCGTGGCGGAGGGAGACACAGGCGGCGTAGTGGAAGGCGCGGTGGAGGGAGACACAAAGCAGTGACCTAGCGAGGTTTTGAGTGTGGCCGCGTAAAGGGAATACCTAGCGTAAAGGGACGAAGGTGCGCGAATGTGAGAGCGAGGGAAAAATTTGTGTGGGAGGGAACAAATTAATTTTATTGGGTAAATGAATAGATAGTGTTTTTTAAAAGAAGCATTGTCTATTTTTATATTTAAGATAGTGTTTTTTTAAGAAAGTATTATCTATTTCTACCTAAATAGCGTTTGCTTAAGAAAGCATTACTTTAGGATGAATCTAAGATAGTGTTTTCTTAAGAAAACGCCTTAAAAGTCTTTCGCTTCGTTTTAAACAGCGTTTCTTATTAAAACGTTATTGAAAGTGCTCTATTTGTTGTATTTTCTGTAGTAGTGTCTTTGATAGGATATCCCAACAAGCAAATCTATGAGATTAATTGTCGGACCAGATTGGTGGCTAGGAAGAGTCCTCATCAAAGTGGCAACATTAGCATTTAAGCTGTTGACCTTGCCGATAAGGTTTGTCAGGGGATACGGTCCACTTTCATTATGATCGACCACTTTTAGATTGACCATTCACAATATCTCTTAATTTTTATAAAAAAAATATTGTTTTAATTTGTTTTTAAAAAAAATACAAAACATTATTTTTTTATTCCTTGACAGTCGCAGCAGTAGTCCGTGCTGCCTTAGCCAAAAACTAGATTACTAATGACTAAATATAAGGAGTTGTAGTCAACGAAGGTTGGTCCAATTGGTAAGAATAATGTTCATAACCCACAAGGTTGTGAGTTTGAATCTTCTGTCGATGTAAGGATCTTATTGGCGGGTAATCTATAAGTATCTCTGTAAAGAAAATGAATGTCAAATGTTCAAACCTTGATAAAAGAAAAAAAAATTAACATAACAATTAACTGCTAATATTTACCTATAAAAAAAATACTAAATCATTAATAACTTTAACAAGATTATACTAACCACTTGTCCGCGGGTAATACTATTGAGCCCACCCAACGACAACTGTATCAAATTTCCTGACAGATGAGGATTAATTGGTTTAATTCCACATTTAAGAAAGGTTCAGTCTTAGCTCTTAGGCTCTTTGTGCTTTTTCGGTTGATCTTGTATTTTGCAGTTTGGTGTTCCCTTTATTTACGGTATCATATACGGTGTTTAAAGTATGTGTTCAAATATCATAACTTTTTTATTTAGTAGCAGTGACTGCGATGTTGTTTACTGGTAACATTGGCTGTGTTTTGCTTCTTTGGGCACTTCTTGTGCTTTTGAGAAGCTGATTTTTATTAATAGTATTTCTTTGGCTTCTCAAAAAAAAAAGGAAAAAAATCTAACTCCCAGTTAGCTTGTTAACATGTCACATCTAAGCAGCCAAACATGTTCATTTTGGTATTTTTAGCTATAAAAACACAATTTCTTCACCTTATTTACTCCAAACTGACCATTTATCTTAATATACAAAATCAAAGAGAAATGATGAGGATTCATACAAAAATAATCAAATGATAATAAATAATCACAATAATAATTGGGTTTGACATTATAAAATACCAAGTTATCATAGGTAAGTTTATTGATTACCAAATTGTTAAACCAAATTACGTACTGAAAATTACCTCAGAGTTGGCGATGGTTTGCTTATTAATTATTAATTGCTTCTTCATATGCCATTATAGTCAAATTATCTTAGGTAATAGGTATTGAGAAAGTAGTAAATTAAAATCTAATTAAACACATACAATATTAGGTTAGCGATCGAAAACAAAGCTTTAGAGTTTATTTTTACTTTGTTTATAATTTTCTATTTTTAATTTTTATTTCCAAAAATAATTATAAAAATATTACTTTATTTTTATTTTGTTTATTATTTTTAAATATTTATGCAGCATACAAAACTTTAAAAACAAAAATAAAAAACCGCAAAGAAAACAAATATGCCATTAATTTTGTGTTAACTCTTCTTGTTTTGTCAGGTAAAATATGTAAACTGATCATATATATTTATTTTATTTTTTATATTGGTTTTATAAGTTTTTTATTTTTAAAATTGATCATACACATTACGTTCCGTTTTTACATTAGTCATTTCCATCAATTTTGACCTCACGCTGCCAGCTTTGATGCCACGTGTCGGACTAAGGTGATAGCCACGTCAGATCAAAACTGACGGCATTAGATCAAAATTGATAAAAATAATTAATATGAAAAAGAAACCTAACGTGTTGGACCAATTTAAAAAAAAAAAATTTATAGAATCAAAATAAAAAATAAAATAAATATATATGATCAATTTACATATTTTACCTGTGTTTCTAACTTTGTAACATCTCATGCATTGTTGTCAGCCTGTCACTTCTCGAACCGATGCTCGTGTCCTTTCGTATATACTATATGAAGCTTGGCTATCCAGAATCTGCTGCGTTCACACTTCACATGCCATCACAGAGTAGATACCCAACTCATTATCCTTATCTATATACATTAAACAACTAAACCTCCCAAATTATCACTAAAATCCAATTCCTAATTTAAAGCACCAACGCTTGCCCGTGATACAATGGCCCATAGTACTATTACTATTATTGCCATCATAAGAGCCCGTGATACAATATAGTAGTATCCTGCAAATAGTTCAAGTTGATCTTAATTTCCACATGCATCCTCTCACGTTCACTCCTCCTCTCTATATATATAAGCCTGTAGGCTATAGCTCTCTTCGATCTGGTGATAAATTAATCAAGTATTATCAATCCATGGAGGGATACAAGAAGTTTATGATTGTGGGGTTGGTGGTGGTCATGATTGGCATGAATATTGGGTCAGGGCCCGTGTTGGTGAATGGTTTTTGCCGCATGTCGAATGCAGGGTTGAAATCATGCCTGCCCTCAGTGAGTGGGGACAATCCTGTTGATCCTCCCGCCCCTGCTTGCTGCTCAGCAATTGCCAATGCTGACCTTCCTTGCTTCTGTCGTTACAAGGATTCAGGCTTGCTGGCTTTCTATGGTGTTGATCCCAATCAAGCTATGGCACTCCCTGTTAAGTGCAAGGTTGTGGACCCCTCCTACCATTGCTAGGGCTCTTCATTGTATAATCCATGATATTCCCGCTTTGTGTTTCAACCTGCTAGTTCATGTTGTGCTTTCTTTGTTTGTTGCTGTGATTTCTTTGTCTACTTTCTTATTTAAATATGGTTTGCCCGTAAATGGTCTTGTACTCAATTTCTTTTCTTTAATGAGCTCTTCATTTTCTTATTAAGAAATCACAACTGCAAAAAGATCTTTATACTAGTATTGCCTATTTTGGAGAATGCTGAAAATCAAGGGTTGAATTAAGAGACTACTCAAAAAACAGAAAGAAAGGAAAAAGGAAAAGAACATTACTTAAAAGCACCCAAGTTCGTATATCATTGACTGATGGACTGTAATCTTAGATGATCCCATATGACAAAAAAAACTCACTTCGTTTCGAAAGAAGATATAAAGTTATAGAGATAATAATAATAATAATAAATCAATAAATATTTATTTTGTGCAAAAATACGATTCTGAAATTTATATTTCATAGAAAATACCAAAAGCTTAAATTAATTTAACCTTTTGAAATAATTATGATTTAATTCTTTAGTAACCACAGTTTAAAGCAATGTAATGCTAGCTTTATTTATATTGATTCTCCAATTTATATATAATAAAGTTGGCTATAGTCTCCTACTTCTTCTTTATAATAACTTGGTTGTATGGAGGATCAAACAAAGTTACATGGAACTGTCCTAAGGACCTTATGCTTAAACTAAATGTTGATGGCAACAGTCTTGGTAATCCTGACAGGCCTAGTTTTGGAGGCTTAATCAGATACAATCTTGGAGAATGGATTTTGGGGTTCTCAGATTTTTGTGGCACTTCTAACAACATTAATGCTGAGCCTTTGACAATAACGAATGAACTTAAACTTGCATGGAGAGCTGGATATAGAAATGTCATTTCTGAATCGGATTCCAAAACTGCTTTGGATTTGATTAATGAAGAGATTACTGGTTTTCATCCTTATGCTCCTCTGATTCATCATATCCAGAATTTCAAATCTCTATCATGGACCTTGTGCTTTCAGCATGTGTTTAGAGAAGGGAATGCATGTGTAGATTGGCTTGCTAAACAATGAGTTAGTTTTAATCAAAACTTGATCTTGTGGGATACTTGCCCACATCAGCTCTCTTCTTTATTTTTGGCTGATGCTTTGGGGATAGTTAAACTTAGAACTTGATTTTTTTTTCTTTTGGTTTCTTTGTTTTCCCATTGATGAAAAAATAATAATAACTTGGTTGTAGCTTTGAAGAGTATATCCTCTTAGGCGGAATTTTCATATTATATAAGGTTATGCGAAAGAAATATATGACACATATCTATACTAGTATAAAAGTTGGATAGACAATTTTACTGTACATACGCATGTCAGAACTATGAATTTTTGTCTTTTTTTTTAAAAAAAAATTTAAAGTTTTTTTTTAAAAAATATTTTTTTTTTAAACTTAATTTTTTTTTACTTTTTTTTATGTCTAATTTTTTAATTTTTTTTGTTTTTTAAATTTTTTTTACGTTTTCCTTAATTTTTAAATCTTTTTCCTAATAATTTTTTATTGCTAATACTTTTTTTGGAATTTATTTGTATACACTGATAGTGTAAAGTTTTTTTACACTGTCAACCAATCATAAATTGGCAAACAATAAAAGTGGAGATGTCATGTTCTAGATGTTTTAATTTTTATATACTTATATTTTAATGTATATATAATTTAATATTTTTTATTTTATATATATATATATATATTAATATTTTCCGGTTCGAACAGAATCAAACTAAACTAACTTTAATTGGTTCGGATATTGTTATTGACTTTTTAAAGTTTATAATTTTTTTTAAAAATATTTTTAGTCAGGAAAGTTAGCAAAGCTACCCTGTTCTTCGAAAAATTTTAGGGTCGTAAGACTCGAACCAATAATTCGATGAATTTGAAAATCCGAACCAACCAATTAAATTGGTTTTTTTTTCTTTTTTATGCACGGCTCCGAATTGAACCAAACCCAATGGTCATTAATTCGGTTATTTTGGAACCGAACCAATTACTATATTTTAATATTTATATATATTTTAATATTCAATATGTATATTACTTTAACAATAGAATGAGTTGTCAATCGGTGGATTATTTAAATTTATTTATTTATTTTTTAAACATATATTGTTTATAATCTTTTTTTAAATTTAATTTTTTTTCCCTAATTAGGTTTTTTCTAATTTAATTTTTTTAAATGATTTTTTAAATATTTTTCTTTTCTAATTACTTTTATCTTTCTAATTTTTTTGAATATTTTTTTCTAATTATTATTTTCCTAATTTTATTAAAATATTAATTATATACTTTTTTCTAATTGTTTTTCTAATTTACTTTTTTTAATAATATTTTTAAATATATTTTTTCCTAATTATTTTTATTTTTTTAAATATATATTTTTTCTAATTAATTTATATTTTTTCTAATTAATTTTATTTTTATAATTTTTTTAAATCTATATTGTCCTATTTTTTTTCCTAATTTTTTCATAAATTTTGTTTCGTTTATTTTTTTTCTAATTTACTTTTTTTTTTATTTATAAAATATTTTTTTATAATTAATTTTTTTAATTATTATTATTTTTTAAAATTTTTTTACGTTTTCCTTAATTTTTAATTTTTTTTTCCTAATAATTGTTTTTTGCTAATACATTTTTTTTTAAATTTATTTGTATAAACTTAGAGTGTAAATTTTTTTTACACTGTCAGCCAATAATAAATTGGTAAACAGTAAAAGTAGAGTTGTCGTGTTCTTGATGTTGTAATTTTTATATAGCTATATTTTAATGTATATATAATTTAATAGTTTAAAATTTAATATTTTTTATATTTTTTATTTATATATATATATATATATTTTCGGTTCGAATCGAATCAAACCAAACCAATTTTAATTGGTTCGGATATTGTTATTGACTTTTTTAAGTTTATAATTTTTTTGTTTTTAAATATTTTTAGCCAAGAAAGGTAGCAAAGCTACCGTGTTCTTCGAAAAAGTTTAGGATCGTAAGACTCGAACCAATAATTCGATGAACTTGAAAATCCGAATCAACCAATTAAATTGGTTCGTTTGTTTTTCTTTTTTGTGCACGGCTCCGAATTGAACCAAACCCAATGGTCATTAATTCAGTTATTTTGGAACCGAACCAATTACTATATTTTAATATTTATATATATTTTAATATTCAATATGTATATCACTTTATCAATTAACAACTTTTCTTCTACTGTTCCTGTAACAGAAGAAGGAGTTGTCAACTGGTGGATTATTTTGGATTATTTAAATTTATTTATTTATTTTTTAAACATATATTCTTTAAAATATTTTTTTTTAAATTTATTTTTTTACGGCTCCTAATTGAACCAAACTCAATGGTCATTAATTCGGTTATTTTTGAACCGAACCAATTACTATATTTTAATATTTATATATATTTTAGTATTCAACATGTATATCACTTTATCAATTAATAACTTTTCTTCTACCGTTCCTGTAACAGTAGAAGGATTTATCAACTGATGAATTATTTTGGATTATTTAAATTTATTTATTTATTTTTTAAACATATATTCTTTATAATATTTTTTTAAAAATTTAATTTTTTCCCCGAATTAGATTTTTTCTAATTCACTTTTTTAGAAATGTTTATTTTTATAATTTATTTTTATAATTTTTTTTGTTTTCTAATTAATTTTATTTTAAAAATATTTACGAATATATTTTTCTAATTATTATTTTCCTTTTTTAAAAAAAAAATATTTTATATACTTTTATAATTTTTTTAATTTTGTTTTCGAATTATTTTTTTTTTCTAATTTAATTTTTTATTTTTCTAATATCTGTATTGACATAAATAGTAGCAGAGCTATTCATATTTTATATTTTTTTCTATATGGCCTTTGTTTTTTCTATTTTAAATAATAAATCTATATCTATACTAATTAATAAGGGGAAATGCTTATTTTAGTGTAGCACAATAATGCAAGCCATATGTCAAGTGATGAAATTTTTTTAATTTTTTTTCTTCTAAAATTTATATATTTTTTTGTTTTAAAATATTTACAAACCGGTAAAGGTACAATGTTTTGGGAGTCAAACACCACAATCTCTGAATTGACATAAATAGAGGTCTCTATTCATATTTTCTAATCTATTTTTTTCTACATCATTGCCTTTGTTTTTTTTTTATTTTAAATAATAAATCTATATCTATACTAAAATAAGGAGAATTGATGATTTTCTAATAAAGTGACACGTGTCAGCACCACACGATTTAAGATGATTAGTTGATCATTAGTAATAATCAAAGAGAAACACTAAAAACATAGTGTTACATTACGTATTGTAATATCATTTTAAAATAAAAATAATATTCAATTCTTTACACTCAAATTATAGATAAAATTGTTTCAAGGTTTTTGCTGATCGCTTCTGTCTATAAATAAAAAACCTTGGAGATGAATGCATATCACTATTATGGGTGAGAAGGAAATATTGAAAGCAATGTGTGAAATAAGTCAATAAAATGTTTGACATAGTATACTTAATTTGGGATAAAGGAAAAAAAGTTTCGTACATATAGAGACACAATTCAAGTTATTAATGATAACAATGCTATCAATAATAATAGTAGTTGATGACTCATGCATCCCACGGGTGCAAAAATACCAATTTCCTAAATACTATATCTCTATGCACAAGGCGTTAATGTGGAAGTGTGTGTGTAAAATCAAGACACTTTCTACTTGTTTAAACAAGGGTTCTTTCGGGTCTTTGACAAATTATTCAACGAGTAAAATTGTGAGACTAATTCTTAGATTGAAGTATGGTTAAATAATGACATTTCCAAAATGACAACTCTAGAATTTGAATCACTGACCTTACTGATAAAGTTTTTGTTTGAGGGCTTAAAAGAATATTTATGCTACTTTTTAATTATATTGAGTTAATTCTTTGCGCTCCTCAACTCAACGTGCTTTGAAAATATTAAAGAATTTTGCGAAAGTTTAACCAAGTTTTTTTTTTTAGGCAAAAGTTTAACCAAGTTATCAAAGTAACATTCTTAAGTTTTAAAAAATAACTTGGAACTTATTTAGAGTCCAAATAATCCTTAATTAGTATTTAGAAATAATTAATTTTCACATTAATAAAAATATATCAAAGAGTGCTTTCTTAATCTCGTAGAGATATTTGTTTACTGATTTATAAAAATTGATAAGAACATAAAAAAAATTGATAAAATAAATTTTTGTTGCTAAATCTATTTCAAAGTAATCGAATAAGAGGGGAATCAGAAATCGCTAGTATCCACGAAAATGTATATTATTAAATTATTTATAGGTAAAATTCTTTATGGTTTGAAAATATTAAATCATATGGATCCATAATTTATTTAGTGATTCTCACATGAACTCCATCAAAACATTTAATATATGTTGCACTTGAGTAACATTTACCATATTTCACTGAAAAAAGTTTCAAACTTTACATGTTGGGATGTAAATTTGTATTTAAGGGATAAGTTATTTACAGAAAATTTTCAAAAGGAGTCTCCAAGTAGACAGTTAGCCTTGGAGTCGAATGGACAAATGCAAAAATTGAATAAGTTGGGGGGAAACGCGAGAATACCGTTAAGTCCAACAACCAAATAGTGAAATACAAAAGTTATTATTTGGGTTTGCTTGCTCCGTTTGGTGCTTGTTGAGCCCAACCCATGAAACGATGCTATCTAAATTCTCTCTCTCTCTATATATTCAGAAAGGAAGAGGTAGAAAGCGCAGTTTAAACCCTAGCGTTTTCTTGAGTCACTCGCAGTTCGCAGCTGCTTACCCACATACTTGTTTGCTTTCTTGGTTTTTTGAAATTATTTTATTTTATTTTAATGGGCCTTCATAATCCCAGCTAAGCTTGGAGATAATTCTCGAGTGCTTATGTTGATTCATGGGAGGCCAAAAGTAATTGTTGGAAGTTTCGCTGATAAATGCCGGTCTCTTATTATCATCTCCAGGCGTTTACTAGTAACTTTTCCACACATTTTATTTCACTTGGTTTACTTTCTTCTACAATTCATTTTCCCCAAAGGTTTACTTTGTCAAATAATTTATTATACTCCTCCAAACTTTAGGTCTTTCTCGTCAATCTCACGGTTGAATATCCTCCGTGTCCGACAGATAACAAGGTACATAGAATCATAGGATAGATCCTGATTTTTTTTCTTTTTCGGAAATAACCAGATTTCGAATAATATGGCCTTTCTGTATAGATGGGTTCACTTTCAATCGTTTTTTATTGTGTTTTTTGAAAATAAAATGCTGTTTGCATCAATGTTCAATGAGTCGTGAGTTATCCCAATTTGAACACCTACATCTCTCAGATGTCTATTTGCCTGTTTGAAGCAATGTTTTAAAAATCGAAATGAGATCGAATAGGTGATCTGGGTGTGATCGATCGATTGGTTCAATCGATTAATAAATAAATAAAAAAATACTAAATTAAATGGAAAAAGTAAATAAATAAATAAATAATTCATTCCGAGCGGTTGAATCCGGTCTAGACGGCTCAAAGCGATTCAATTTTGATTCAACCGGTGGTTTAATAAGATCACGATTTATAATGGTTTAATAAGATCACGATTTATAAGGATGGACGAATTGTAAAAATGGCCGGTTCATGGTTGAACCGTCCAGTTGGGTCTGATTGGTTTGAAGTAAAAATTAAAAAACTTAAAAAAAGGAAAAGAAAAGAAACAATATACAAGGGTATTGATAACAGGGCCCTTCAGGAGGAAAGGGCACTGATGTTAATGAATAATATATAAAATAAACTTATTGGAAATCATAAATTTTAAATATTGGTGTCGTTAACATTTTTTATATTAAAAAATGAAAATGTTAATGAGTATCCGTATTTATTAAGAAATTAAAAGATATAGATTTATAAGGAAAAGTGGTTACCAAAACTTATTATAATTTATGATATAATTTTTTTTATTAATTCTTTAATCAATGTACGTATGACATTCGTAAGCAATACTCTATAAAAAAAAATCTTTTTCGAATGGAAAAATAAATTTTTATTGAAAACCTAAGATTATAGCTTCTACATACCAAATCCATCACTTTAAGTAAAAAATTTCTCTTTTCTAATCTTGAATTGGTGCCCATTTATTTAGCTTTCTCCTTAATTATTAAGCATAAGGACCACTTTAAATTCTGTATCACTTACAAAATTTTTAGTTTAATTCAGAGTTTTTACCAAGCAATAAGCATCCATGTAAACAACTGTTAAACATGTCATCAAGTATTCAAACGAAGTTAAAAGGTTTCTAGACAGGGCACTAACATTTGCATACAAGGTGACCTGTTTTTTATATTATTTTTTAGATATGGAGACTAAGTTGAAAAAATGTATAAAAGCTATGAGGTGTGTTATATGAACACCTAAAATGAACACCTAAGATGGACACCCAAGAATATATGTCAATGTATACTTATATTTACACAATTACCATTATGTCTAGGGTGTCCAGAAAAAGTATCCCAAATACATGTTCAAATATCATTAGTGAAAAGCTATACATCACTAACCGCTTTGAAATGAATGTAGAAGCCTGGGTGCACATATACAAGAAGTGAAGAAGAAAAAAAATGTAATGTTTCAAATTGTTTCAAGTACTCTTTTCAATAAATCAATGCCCCCAAATTGATACTGCTTTGGAGGAAATCCTTTCACAAGATAGTTATGTCTTGTTTTCCTAAAAGCTAATTCTTCTCGTCCATCGTCACAAAAAAAATAAAATTTTATACCGATGCATTATATTTGTTTATAAACACACCCATACATGTATCGCTTAAATATTAATATGTAAATGTCGAATCCGTTATTGTTAATCAATGGAACTAAAACGCCAAACTCTTCCGCGGTTAGCAAAAATAGTAGACACATAAGCCAATCATATAGTGAAGTACTACCAGCATCAAGAAATGCTAAACAATAATGCTAACCGTATATAAAAATAGCATGATGTTAAACTGAGGCCAACTAACAGAATAAAAAAAGTAATCGCAGCTATGATAAATTAGAAATTTCCGGTTGTTATTACAGCCTAATCAAAATTTTCAATCTCAATTTAAGTCCAACCCTCATGCTATAGACTACAGTATCTTCATGCCAAAGTGTGAAAATCTACTTGCTGTAAAGATGAACTGCAGTGAAGACGAAGAAACCTGCCATCTGCACCAAAATCCAGAGGTTATATTACCTAAAAGCCATGGAGAACTCACAAGAAAATCCATTCGGTGACAGAACAGAACATTCGCAGTTCTAATTACAACTTAATTTTTTTTTTTGATAAGCTAGAGGGCCTTTTGACAGTAACATTAGGTGCCAACTAGCCCAAATTGCTAAATTCAGTTAAACACTTGAATGCAAGTTCACATTTGTACAAATATTAGGACTGATGAACTTAGCAAGAACTTTAATGTGCTTGAACAAGTAAACATAAATGTAAACATAACCTCTTGGGGTGCACAAACAGGTTCATGCAATGTAGTATCAAAGACAAAAGTCATGGTCATATTCCAATTTATAGATTATCCCTATCCAATGAGAGGGAGAGACATCCTTACCATTGAAAATGCAGCTCCATAATAGGGATAAGCTGCTGGTATAAATCTTTCGTATTCATTGTGTCTGAAGGGGCGTACAGGAATCTACATGGAAAGTCAACACAATTCATGAATGCTGCTTACAATAGTTTGCTTATTATGATGTATAATTTCAACAAATTCTCATCCAGCAATAAACTCTGAAATATGACGGCTCGAACTGTTTGCATAGGCATAGATAATAAATAATGCATAGCTGGGTACAATGAAGGCCAACATATAAAAGACATCGGAAATTCCGAAATTCTAAACCTATAAAGGTGTTAGAATATATATGGATAAATGGATGTGTGCAGAGAAATTTTGATGTGATCATGCTCATATAGAAGGGTAAATATAATGATGCAGAGAGGGGGTGTGAACTTTTGCAAGGAAAAAGGGATTAGGGTAGAATGGCTCTTAACAATACTGAAATAAAATATTAGAGGATCAGCACTCACCTGCTTTGATAAAGATAAGCTTGTATATCCAAGTTTTTGGTACTCAACTTTGAATTGGAAAACTCCATATACATCAGGAACCTTAAAAGATGTGAAATAACGACCCTGAAAGAGAAAATGTAATCCAGGGAATTTCACTCAAGGGTTTATTAGAGAAGAACACAAGAGTATGGCCAAAATAAAATTCAAAAGCACCTTGCTATCAGTTGATAAAGTCTTCAAGACATAGGGGCTCATCATGTAAAATTGCACTTGAACATCATCAGCTACATAAGGTTCCCAAGCTGCCCCAGACCACTCATAAATTTCAACAGAGTATTCCTTCAACATTATTTGAGAAGTGAGCCCCAGTCAAAAGTAATGTTTCAATCAACACAGACATTACAAATATCAGTATCAAAACAATATTTAAATTACCAAATCATCATTGATCCTGTACACGGCTGGTTCATCAACTTCCCCAATTTTATGGTGTTGCACATTCACCGCCTTAATGTCCAAACATGAACCAAAAGCATATTAGTAAACAATAATCATGCTAAATGATGTTAATTATGATGTCAAATATCAAATAAATGAAAAATGGCAATAAAATTGATTGAAGTGTTTTTGCCTTACCTTGAGGTGACCTCTTTCATGGAAAACCCATTTGCTGAGTTCAGTAAAGAACTGCTCATTACCTGACTTGTCATGCCTGTCATTCACCCCAAAAAAAAAAAAAAATCACCATTGAACTTTATTTGCAGCAAGTATGTTCCATTAAAAGTCAGGTTCTAGGGAGAAAATGACATCTGACCACTTTAAGGTGGATAAAGTGAAAGTATTGCACAAACTAGCTGATAGAAAGTAAACTGCATTATGACAGTGTTAAGAGAGAAAACTGCTACTCTAGCAGTGAACAAATCACTGGCAGAAAACAGGAAAGAAAAGGTTTAGCGCTTCACTCACTAGGAGAAAATGACATGTGACCACTTTAAGGTGGATAAAGTGAAAGTATTGCACAAACTAGCTGATAGAAAGTAAACTGCATTATAACAGTGTTTAAGAGAGAAACTGCTACTCTAGCAGTGAACAAGTCACCGGCAGAAAACAGGAAAGAAAAGGTTTAGTGCTTCACTCACTTGGTTGGATTCCCAGCCTTCTGCACGCCTGACCTGAAAAATCTGCAGAAAAATCCAAGTTTATGATAGGAAAAAAGAGCTTCAGAGCTTACATATCACAAAACCCCTGATTAACAAGTGAGCCTTTCATACCGGTTGCTGAACATGCTCAATGAGCCAGAGATCAATATCCGAGCATTATTCCTCGCCTGCCAAAAAATAAAATAAAATAAGTGACGGATTTCTACATTTTTGCAGAATTAATCTTTACAAAAAATCACACAGCATGCAATGAACTGTAAAATGTGTGGAACAAGTGTTCTATGAAAAAACACAGATAAAGATGATTTTATATTTTTTATCCTACATACTTTAGGCCAGATATTAAAAAAAAAATATATTGCGTATTCCAAAAGGGAAATGGATAACTTGAAACTTTAAAGGAATAAAAAATATAAAGAATTCAATCAAACCTGTATGCATATTTCAAAGTAACAGAACAAGGACACGCTAAAAGACAACCAGGGGCATACAAAATGAAGACAGAAAACACACAATAGGAGGATAAGATATTGACATACCTGTATAACTGAAACTAATGAGATCGATGATCCAGTGAGTGATGGAGGACTTGCCAACTTAGATTTTGGGTTAGCAGAATATGCTGAAGGAGATGCCGAGAGAACTTTCAACACCTGAACCACAACATAATAGATAACACAATTATGTCTAGTAACCAAACTTAACTTATAAATACAATAACGCTAATGATGACATAAGAGCTAAGATAAAGAAACATTACCAGACTATTGGAAGGGTTTAATGAATGCCCAATCCCCTGGAAAAGTACTGGCGCCTGTTGCATGTAATGAAAACATCAACAAAAAAAAGACTGTTCTATAAGAAGCATTTGACAGTAACACAAAATGTTATTCAGCGCCAAATTGGAGCACAAGAATTCTCATAAAAGTGTAAGACACTTAAATGCAGTCAATAAGATGGAGTACAATAACTTGACCCACTCCCTCCCCCTCTCAAAATAAAGGACAAAAGAGGGAAAATGAAATGAGCAAAAACAACTTCAACGGATCAAACTTTAGTGATGAAAAGGAACACTGTTAATGCCTTGAACGTTACTGCACATAATGCAGCTAATTAGTAAATTTACAATGCACTTGCCTCAATCTTTTTGCTTCCCACAATCACACCAGACTTGATAAAATCATCACTAGCAATCAATGTATGACCCCCTTCAGTGGCAGAGACTGCATATCCAGAATGATCTACAACCATAGCTGCAGGATCCTAGATAAAAATAGAAACACAAAAGTAAAAGGTAAGACTAGAGTGTGTGAAATAACATACAAATAATAAATAGCCGCTAAGCACATTAAACCACCAAATTACAAGCATGTAACTGGGAAATGTGAACCTCAATAGAAGAAACAAAAATAAAATCAATGTAAAATGAACAATTCAGCTGATCAATTTCACTATAAGCACCTCATCAAAATCCACCCCACTCTCCGTAGCAATTTCTCTGATTAAATCAGATGCATTGGTGTCAGCTGCAACTATCAAATCATGACCGGAATCAACAAAATCCAAAATAGCAGCAGCGTCAATGGATCCTCCAAATCCTGCACGTTTAGTAAAAAGCTTGAAAACAACACTAAATGAAACAAAATCTTAAAATTCAAAAAATTAAATAAAAAAAATAAAAAAAAGCCTAATTCAATTAAATAAAGCCAACTAAAATGCCCTTAATTTAGATTAAAAGTTGAAACTTTCAAACACAGATGAGACAAAAACCAAACTTCCTCGAGACCCATTTTGTAAAACAGTAAAAGAAACTAAGATCTCTATTAAATTTGAAGAAAAAAAAAATAGAAATCTTACGTTCGATTGTGGGGCAAAAGAGAATTAGGGCATCGTAGAGGTACTGTCCGTATCTCTGGAGAGCAATCTTGGGATCATCGGCGAGCTTGAAATCGAGATCGAATCCGCGAGATTGGAGAGAGTTTAAGAAGAGAGAGTGAGAGGATTTGACGGCAAAGTCATCGAGCAACACGAGGACGCGCCGATCCGAGGGTGTATCGGAAGAGAATGAGGTGCAGAGCAGAGGAACGAGGGTTAGGGTGAGGAAGATCAACAAGGTTAGCTTCGACATTTGAGTCTCTGCACAAACTGAGTACTGCGCGAGTCAAGAAGGGGAGTGAGTTTCACAAAGTCTTCTTCATCTACCAGGTTGGGGTATTTTCGTAATTTTCATAAAATGGATTGTGTGCCTCTTTATAATTTCCCACTTTCTCTATTTGGACTTGGGCTTCAATACCATGAGGTCAGGGCCCAGACTACTCCATTGGCCACCTCATGGGCCAGGGCCACACTATCATCATACAAGATTGCACAATAGTTAGCACTTGCATAATAGTTAGCACTTCAATTGTACATCTTTGTCAACATGAGTTAGGTTAATTGGTTAAGATGTGAGGTATAAATTATGAGTGCACGACCCACAAGGTGTGTTTCAAGTATCTAGTAACTTGGAGCCTTTAACCATATATCTAGAGTTCAAATCCTGGTGATGAGAATAGAGCTGTATCTGTAGGTAGATGAGTTGCCCCTTAACTGATAATCTACATCCTCGAGGATTAGTCCTACGGCTACCGATTGTGGGGATATCCTGGGTTCCATCCCGAACATAAAAAAGCACACCAAAAAAAATTTATGAGTGCACCAGTTCAAATTTTCATGATATCAACATAAGAAAAATTGTGCATACGAAAAATTGTGCATGTTTGATTTTTATGTCTTTCAGTTTTTTTTCTCTCTCAAATTTTCTCCTGGTTTTTTAATAATAGGTTTTTTTAATATTAAGAGTACGTTTGTTTTATTTTTACTTTCCTGTTTTCATTTACGTTTTCAAAATTAATTATAAAACTACCAAGAAACATAATAAAAATATATGATAATTTTGTAATTATTTTAAAAAATATAAAATAAAAATAAGAAATTTGAAATAAAGCAAATAAGTCGTATAGTTCGGTACCCGTCAGCTATTTTATCTCCTTGGTCTGGTCAAAAGGAGACCAACACTTAATTGTTTCAAGAATTCTTGGTAGTTCCCAATGTTTATACTTCACTTTTTTTTTTCTTTTTTTCAGAAGAACAAAAGCTAAACATTTTCCTCGTTTGCATATGTTGTAGAATACTAGAATGCAGATCAGCAGATGGAAGAAAACTGAATCCTTCCCCAGTTGTAAAAAATGATTTGATGAACGGTGAGATTACCATATCGGATGAATAGTAATGCTACAAGTAAATAGTCTCTTACAATCTTTTTTCTCCCTTTGATCCAAATCCAATACTGAATTGTGTTAGCTGTAATTAGTTAAAATATGTATTACTAATGTATTAAAGAAGCCTATAAAAATAAGCCTCAGTCACAATTTATTAAATGTATTAAAGAACACAGAATCACAAATGTGAAGTTTACAATAAGTACAGAGTGTAGGACAAAGTTCTTGCCCAATAATAGACAAATAATAAACACAGCATTTGGATATCAACATGTGCAGTTGGAATATACTAGGTTGCTGGTTTAGCAGCCCTTAATAAGATTTTGAACACAAAGAAGCTAGCTTTTCTGGCCCAACTTCTTGACTATTTTAGCCATGTACTTGCCTTGATACTCTGCAAGGGCCAGTTCTGTTTCACTTGCTTGCCTTGAGCCATCGCCAGCAAAAACTCCAGCACCATATGGACTTCCTCCTCTGATGGAATCTATTTCGAACATTCCAGCACCAAAGGTATAACCAATTGGAACATAGAGCATCCCATGGTGGACTAACTGTGTGATTGCTGTCCAACTATACAATAATATTTATATAAGGCATGTTACTAGTTGAAGGTTTATATCCCAATCATGATATTAACTATTATAATAATAACATTACAATCAAAATAACAATATGTATGTATTCTTATCATGATATTACTTCATTAGCTCGTGGAAATACTGCACCAAATTAAGATTCTCTAATCCAAAAATGTCTTTCAACCATATCCCACCACCCACCCCTGACCCCACCCCCAATTCATGTATTGAAAATGTTGCAAGGCAAACTACAATTTTAAACTCCCACCAGTGCTAAAGATGTACCAATTGCCACAAAACAACGGCGCATGTGGTTAACATTTTGAAACAAGGTTTACTCAAATTCAATGGTTTAACATTAATTGTTCATCATAAAAAATTTATCATATGGATGTCATATGCTTAATCTAGGCTCCTCTATGTAATAAAAAAAATAAATTAGGCTCCTCTCTCAATATAACAAGTTATGCAAAAACTACTTCAGAACCCGTTTACAATCACTAATTATTAGTTCTAAGCAGAAAAAACTCAAATTATGAAGTATCAATTAATTTTAAAACATACACAAACTTTCCAATTTGCAATAAAGAAAAGTAAAAGCAAGAGATAAACTCATATCCGGATCGAATTCCATGCGATCGCTTCATCCTGCACTCATTACACCAGTCTCTAAAAATCGTGTATGATTTTCGTATAAATCATAACATAAGCGATTGCATGGAATCCAAATCACTCGTATTAATGCATCATGAAGGCAGAAAATAAAGGCGTTCTTACGCTGTCGTTTCTTGGCCACCACCTTGAGTGCCGGTGCTGACAAAGAAGCCACCAGGCTTGCCTGCCAATTTCTGTTCCCTCCACAACTGACCTGTTGAATCAAAGAATGCCTTCATCTGTGCTGCCATGCTCCCATACCTTGTTGGAAACCCAAACACCAAACCATCAGCCTCCACCAACTTCTCTGCAGATATGAGTGGCACCTCATCATCCTTCTCAGGTGCCTTCATGAGTTGTAACACCTCATTAGGCAGTGTCTCCACCACACGGTACAACACCCCTTCAACTCCTTCAATAGAATCAACCCCTTTTTTCAAAGATCTCGCCAGTGATTCCACATGGCCATACATTGAATAGAACACAATGAAAACTTTCAGCTTTTTGACCTCTTGGGGTGGTGGTGGTGCTTCACGGCTTGTAGTTGGTGTATCATTTTTTGGGATTAGGCTTTCAACACTAACAGGATCATTCTTTTCTTCTGGCTCGGATATTGGTACCTTTTTCTTGCTTGGTATGCAACCACCTCCCTTTCCCATTGAAATTCAACTGGGAAATATGAATAATGTCAAATATGTACAGATAAGGCTATATTTAACCCTTTTCTTTCCTTCTTCTTGCAGTTATGAATAAATATCAATGTTGGTTCTGAAACTTTGAATTATAAATATATGCTTTGATCAAAGTCCTGCTATGGAATATAGAAAATGGCAACAAGAAAATAATGTAACGTGAACAAGCTTGGATTTGACTTCACTTATGAGCTGTTATAACATTAAGTCATTAAGATAAGATTAATAAGAAAGTGGCCATTGGCTGGCAACCTGCTTTTGAATTATAATTTATAAAGACGGCTTCATTTCATTTTTTACTAATTTTTTGGACGAGAGTGCAACGTGGCATAAACATCGTTCTTAAAGAAAAAATAGAAAACTAAAGCAGCCAAAGGAGACAGAAGAAATTGGCAAAAAAAAAACAAAAAAAAAACAAATGGTATCAGGTCGGTCTGGACTAGAGGTTAGTTGATGCCTTTAACAAATAAGGATAAAGCAAGGTTGTATGTAAAATAAGAAAGTATTACTTAGAATGAATTAATTAACGAAGTATCCTTATTTTCTTATTTTATATTTAAATTTACTTTTATTTTTTTGGTGCATCAAGAATATCCTTTGGCCCATATATAGATTGATCCCCTTTTCGAGACATAAAGATCATCGATTTGGGTTTTACCTCATTCAACAAAGTATGTTTCATACACACTATCACACGAGTCGAAGTCCTGACATCATGCTTAAGAAAATTAGTTATGTGTGCTGGGCTTGTGGATACTCAAACTTACTTTAGAAATATCCAATCCAACAAGTAATATATATTTAATGGAAATTTCCTTTTTCATGGACAGATTCCAACTATTTCTTGTTTCTTGAAAGGATAAATATGTATTTGTTTTTCTAGGATAAGAAATGAAAATCCAGATTATTATTTTCTTTGACATTTTCCAACTATTTTTTGTCATAAGATGTTATTGTGTTTATAAATGTTGCAAACCCTTATTTATATGCAAATATTGGTAAGTTATACCTAACTAATTAGGCACGATTCCCGGTACAAATACAAATATGCCCAACCTTGTTGCAACTTTAAGTCAATGAAGAATTCATTCTTTAGGCTTCAAGTCATCAATGACGTTTAACAGTACTGATATTAAAAGTGCTTGTGAAAGATACATGGGTGTAAATTTGTCCAATTAGACGATAACTCGTGTAAATTTGTCCAATTAGACGATAGCTTCTAAAGAAAAAGATTAAAAACTAGTCCCGACGATTTTTGAGGTATTGCTTTTTGTTTTTGATAAAAAACTCTCAAATAGTTTTCGAGAATGATAGAAGAGGGACACTTTCGTCCCCATGTCTATTTTTATCCTAAACACATCGTTAGAATGTTGATGTGAATCATTAGTGAGTTCAAGTCTCTGTTAAACTCGTCTATGTGACATGTGTTTGTGTTAGGAATTTGTAAGAGAGAAGTGAACGCAACAGAAAAATTCCCACCAAGAATCCTTGCAAATGGTCATGGTTCATGTTCAAAATTTTTATCTCTTGTAATGCAGACCTTTGATTCTTGTTGTGTTCCAAATCACGAGCATTACACGAACAACAATGCCTCTATGAAGTCCACACGAGCAGATGAACACGTCACATGTGTTTGTCCTTGGAGCGCGCTTCTAAGCACTGCTAGGTGCAAGAAGAGACGATGATGGTGTTATTCCTTTTTTCACGCAAACTGAGTGCAGAGTGCGGACAGGGATGTTGCTATGCGGCCAAGCACTCTATCACTACCATATATAGGCAGGCGCACCACTAGGGTGAAAATTAAGGATTTTGACCTGGCCCTCATTGTAACACCCCTCTTGGATATTACTACGTAACACATGTGGAAGTAAATTAAAAGATAATTTGCTGGTTGCTTTCGGAAAATTGTTTTCTTTTAAGTCAGAAAGCTGGGGTATAAAATTTTTCTTTAAGGATAACTCTGAAATCCATAATACATACATTTAAGACGTAAAGTCACATTCGTAACAAAGTTACCATGACATACAACATTTCTCTAAGTTTCCATTTTCGAAAGAAAAGGTTTAAACTACAAACGAATGTATATAACACTACATTTACCGATCTCTTTAGATATACAACCCAACGCAGACTCCTAAGCTGGTCATTCTATCAAATATTCATTAGAGAGACCCCCAATCAGAATAATTTCTCAACCTCTAACACTAGGTCTTTAAGTGACCTAGAAATACACCTTTGCAACATCGGTACTAGAGTACCAAGGTACTACAGCAAAACCCGAAGAGACCTGATATAACTGTAAGAGTGAGATACCAGCAAATGGATATATCATACAACAACCATACACATGATACATACAACACCTTGGCATATTAACATTTTAACATTACTCATAGGTAAACAACAAGTATTATTTCAGTGGGTCTCATACCCGAATCAATCAATTTTATAAAGATAATGCATGACACTTCAATCATCAGGCTCTAATCTTAATCTCATGATATACCATCACCGTTTTATCATTAAAAAAAGAAAGAGTTGATCGGGCTCATACGCCACATTTGGCAAGTTGTTGCCGTCACCTCATGCACCCGGATCAACATCATCACGAATCGCTTATAACGGCCATTCGGATGTATATCTCATCGAATACCTTCGGTTGACTCAAGCACGTCTGCTAAGGGGAAATGCATATGAAAAAATATTTTTCATTATCGAAACTTTTCTTTGTGTTCACTCTTTTCCGTTGTCGAAGCCCAAAGCTAACGACTATTCACAATTTTCATTACTTGAAAATCAATAACACAGGACACGCAGTTAGAGTGCTCAATCACAACACCTTAGACCGATGCCGCAGTCCAAGGTTGTGGTCGTAGAAACAATTATAATTTTATCCATGTTTTATTTCAACATGATAAGGACTCCTAGCCCATAACAACGAAATTAGGACACACAGTCCTCAATTCCAAAATTAGGACTCCTAGCCCATAATATCACGATTAGGACCCTTGGTCCATAATTCTTGACACGGATCTCAGATCATGTGCATAAACTGAATGTTAGAGGCGACATCTCACGAACTAGTATTCTCTTTCACATGTGCTTACTTTCCGCTCAGTGAAAATCAAAAACCAAAACAAAACCTCGGTCACTTATCCAAGTAACCAAAACGTTTCTAAATCATTTAGGAGAAAATATTTTCCTTTACAAAATATTTTATAAAACATTTGGAAATTCGTTTGCTTTTGAAATCCTTGATGGAATAAAGTCAAATATTTTCAATGTGGTTTTTCCTTCATGAAACACACAGTTCGAAAAAGGTTTTCTCTCGTACAAACTTTGGATCATAAAAAGGTAGTTTCTATTGACTTAAAAACACTTCAACGTTTCTGTTCAAAACTAGAATCTCATTCTCTTGAAGTAAGCGTTTTAAACAAGGAACTTTTATAAATTAAACCAATACTTTCAAAGTTCTATTCAAGGCTTATTAAGGCTTTTAATCCTTACAATCCTTATAATCGTTGGTCCATAATCTTAATCCTTAGGAGTTCATAAACAATGATCATTTAACAAAGTTGAATTAAAATTCCACTAATTTATAAACATAGGCCATTCGACCAAGGCTAGTAAAATAGGCTAGCATTCACTAAACTTTCCAATCTCTTAGGGTTAGCATCCATAGGTGTTAAGGAGCTCAAAACCATGATCATTTTGGGAAAATAAGAACAAAGTATCCTAGGTCCATAACCTTCTAGGTTCGGCCTTCATAGGATTTATAGGCTAGAAATCTTTAAACTTTTCAATCTCTTAGACTTAGCATCCAAATATCTTATGGAGCTAAAGTCCATGATCATTTTGGAAAAATAAAAACTCAAACATCCTAGCACCTAAACTTTAAGTTTCGGCCATCATAGGATGATGAGGAAAATATTCTTTGTTTAACAATAACTCTTATGTTTAGAATTACAAGGTATTAAGAGTTCTAAATCCATGATCAATACTTGGAAAGTTGAAACATACTATCCTAGGCCTACTTATTCATATTTTTCGTCCATCGTAGGAACAAGCTATCAAAACTTCCAAGATTTATAGATTCAAGATCAAGGGATAGTTAGAAACCCAAACACATGATCATATTCCAAAAGTTGAAACAAAAACTTCCTAGGTCACAAATGCAAGCATTCAGCCTTCGTTGGAAGAGATAGGTAGAGATTTTTTTATACAACCTCTTAGTATGTGAAAATATAAGTTAATACAAGACTATAGAAAGTGGTTTCAACTCAAAAGGAGTTTTCTACCATTTTAGAGAGATTTTAGAAGTTTAAAGCATATAAAGAACACATAAAGTAAACTAAGAAATAAAAAATGAAACTTGTAAAAAGATTCATTTGAGAGCATTACCCTTAGTATAAGTAAGAACTTTAATGAAGAACTCAAGTAGAAAAGATGAACAAAAACTAAAGCTTTAAGGGCTTGAACTTTTAGAAGAAAGAAGAAGATGAAGGTTTAATGGAGTTTGAAGGAGGAAGATGAAGAAGTGAAAATGAAAGGGGTATATATAGAGAGGGGAGAGAGTGGCACGAAATTGAGGAGAGAGGAATGAGCTTGAAGAGCAAGTTTTGACCTTGTGCCTTGTTTGGTTTGAGAAGAGAGAGAAAAATGGGTTTTTAGAATATAATATGCTATATTTCAAAAAGTGACATCATGACCACTTTTTAGGAGGTAGCTTAGGCCATACCTCCATTGAGTCACCTTACTCCCTCATCTCACCTCAAGCCTTTTTTGTCTCCTATTCTGCTCCATTTCGTACCTGGTAACATTTTCGATCGTAATTCTTCCGACGTTTTCGCCCGAATAAAATATTATATTTTATTTCCGAACTCAAATTTTCGAAAATTTTCAATATCCTACAAAACATCATAAAAACACTAACCGTTTTGTTCACGGGTCAAAATTAGGTTTTCTGCTCAGTAAACTTGTACCGGCTGTGAAAACGCAGACCGGCTTCCGTCTGAATTTTCAACTGAAATTTTTACCGTAACTTCATATGATATAACAACACAAGAGAATAATTTTAGTTTAATTAAAATCATATTCTGAGTTTAATCTAAAATAAACACATTTAAATATCTATTTACTGCTACAGAAAGCATAGGAAAAACAGGGTGTTACACTCATGGGCTCATCTATCATTAGTATCATGAGCATGACCCAATAGAAATTGAGTCTAACTCAATTTTTTTTAGTTCCTATTAATCTGCTCTAAGTGTGTGACCCTATATGTTCCCATAACGTTGGTAATAATATTAAGTCATATTTAATATTATAAATAATAAGTGGTGTCTAGCAAGTAGCAACACATCATTGCTACCCAAATAATGAGAAAATCAGTGATTTGACATAACCTTTCAGTGACCGATGTTCATGTGTATTATTATCCCTTTGTCCTAATATCTATATTGAACACAAGGCATAGAATGTGTCACCCTTGTATAGTTCAATATCACGTTCCTTGATACCCAAGCAGACTTAATAATGAATGAGGTCAATATCTCATATTGACTCATTTCAGCACGATCATGCATTTCAGAATCTCACTCTATCAAGGGACCCACATATATTACTCCTGTTATGTAGGAGGGACAAATCCCATCTAGATCACTCACACCCTTCAGCATGACTCGCGGTGTACCCAATGACCGACTTTATAGTCATCCTGTTACAGATAACGTTTGACGGTATTAAAGCACACAAATCCTCATGTAGGGATCGTAGTGATTTCAAGTTGAAGAATTGCATACACCATTGTCACTATGAGAACTACTTATGACACTCACATAACGTCCCATGTAGTGTTCTCATGGTGGGTCAATATGCTAACCTTTAGAAATAAAGGTTATCTAGCCTATTTTGAGTCTTAAGTTTCTTTAATATAAGTAATTAGGATAAATTTGATGTTTAAATGTTGATTAAATTCATTTTGTGTTTAGGAAAAAGACAGAGCCCTGTAAATTGAAAATTTAATGGTGTTTTGAGCCTCTTTTAGTTACAGGAACTTGATGAAAAATAAAGAAGAACTCTCATGGCAATGCTTAGGAATGCTGCAGCTTGAGCTGAAGACCAGAACTCAACCAAGAAGAATCCTAGAGGAATTTAAGCTAACCTTTGAGGAGTGGGACCTAAGACTTTCTTAATGAAGCGTGTGGCTGTTTTAGGACAATTTATTTGCTCATCTGCACCTTTAGAATTGGGGCCAGGACATTTATTAATGTGAATATTCTTTATTAGGCTTAAGGGGACAAGTTTTGTCTTTTTCTTACTTTTGGTCTCCTGGGAATAGACAACACATAAGCAGGGTTTCTTACCCTATTAGGTCATGATATAAGGTTGTTTTTATGCAGCTAGAGTGATATATACCATTTTGGACTCTTGAGCTCTTGAACCAAGTGCAAGCCGTGACACCAAAAACCCGGCATCACATGGTTACCCAATTGCGGAAATATTTCTGATTTACAATGCTGGTTACTTTCGGAAAGTATCATTTTCTCGATGGATGAGTACACTAAAAACGGTAGTTAATTTTTTTTGAAAGGATGAAACAAGATAAAGGTGATGAACACTCAGAACATGAATTGAAGACAACATATATATATATATATATATATATATATATATATATATATATATATAACATGTCCCAATGAGAGCCAAGTTCCAGTACATAAGATAGGGCCTTATCAATGGCCATTGCAACAGAATTAGACATCTAGAAGATACAACTTAAAAGAGGGTAAGTAAAGACACAGGGAAAGAGGGTCTGGAACCACATCCAAAAAGGTAACTCTAAAAAGTCAGATGACGGAAGACTATCCACAAAACGCTCCGAACTGGTTACTGACACTGGCTGCAAGCAAGGTCTCCACAAATGCTCCCACGAGACGAGACATCAGGTAATGGATCTATGACGTCGCCGCCCTCATCTACAGAATCGTCGTCGTCGTCATGATCCATAACGTGATCCTCCGGCTCATCCTCCTCCATGACCTCATAGAAGTCTTCCTCAGGGTCATCCTCAGGATCCTCCTCAGGGTCCTCCTCAGGGTCCACCTCGGGATCCTCCTTAATCGGTGCTGTCGGCTCTACATCTAGAGGTGGTGGCTCATGTAGCAGTCTGTTAGCTTGCAGTGTATGAAGTTAATACCAAGGCGGAGGCAGAGCTACCTTCCTAGTCTCCACGGTATGGCTCCTAAGGATTGGATCTCCGTCAGCATTTAAATCGGTTGTGGTGATTGCTTCGTGGTATGTGGCAGATGTCGCCCCTGGATGTATCAGCCATGCCCCGGCATTCCCTGTGTCATTGAAGACCTCAGTCTTCGACGTTGTCGGCACAAGTGGGATATTGGGATCCATCTGAACTCATGTACGTACGACGTTACCAAAAAGGAAGAGAGAATAACAAGTAGAAATGAAAGAGTGAGATATCGACAACGGATATATCGCATAACAACCATACACATGATACATACAACACCTTGGCATATTAACATTTTAAACATTACTCATAGGTAAACAACAAGTATTATTTTAGTGGGTCTCATACCTGAATCAATCAATTTTATAAAGGTAATGCATGACACTTCAATCATCAGGCTCTAATCTTAATCTCATGAGATACCATCACCGTTTTATCATTAAGAAAGAAAGAGTTGATTAGGCTCGTATGCCGCATTGACAAGTTGTTTCTGTCACCTGATATGCCCGGATCAGCACCATCACGAATCCCTTATAACGGCCATTCGGATGTATACATCATCAAATACCACATCTTAAGCGGGTATTCGGTAACTCAAGTAGGTCTGCCAAGGGGAAATGCATATGAATAAAAGACTTTTCATTAACGAGACTTTTCTTTGTGTTCACTCTTTTCCGTTGTCGAAGCCCAAAGCTAACGACTATTCACAATTTTCATCACTTGAAAATTAATAACACAGGACGCATAGTCCGAGTGCTCAATCACAACGCCTTAGACCGAGGCCACAGTCCAAAGTTGTGGTCGTAGAAACAATTATAATTTTATCCATGTTTTATTTCAACATGATAAGGACTCCTAGACCATAACAATGAAATTAGAACACACAGTCCTCAATTCCAAGATTTGGACTCCTAGCCCATAATATCACAACTTGGACCCTTGGTCCATAATTCTTGACACGGATCCCAGATCGCGTGCTTATAACTGAGTACTAGAGGTGACGTCTCACGAACTAGATTCTCTTTCACATGTGCTTACTTTTCGCTCAGTGAAAATCAAAAACCAAAACAAAAACCTCGGTCACTTATCCAAGTAACCGGAACGTTTCTAAATCATTTAGAAGAAAATCTTTTCCTTTACAAATTCTTTTATAAAACATTTGGAAATTCGTTTGCTTTTGAAATCCTTGATGGAATAGGTCAAATATTTTCAAAGGGGTTTTTCCTTCATGAAACACATAGTTCAAAAAAGGTTTTATCTCATACAAACTTTGGATCATAAAAAGATAGTTTCTAAACACTTCAACGTTTCTTTTCAAAACTAGAATCTCATTCTCTTGAAGTAAGCGTTTTAAACAAGGGACTTTTGTAAATGAAACTAATACTTTCAAAGTTCTATTCAGAGCTTATTAAGGCTTTTAATCCTTATAATCATTGTGCACAGACTCAAGTCCGGCTTCTCAAACTTCAATCAACAGTAATATATTCTCAACAATAATATCACAGTTAATGACAGTTCATCACATATATACAACTCACAATACTTTAAGGCAAGTAATAGTCAACTTCAAGTAATATTCACAATAGTTCAAGTAAACAAGTCATTCAAGTGTTTGGTCTACATCATAATAATATTCAAATCACTCAAGTAAACACATACACACATGCATATAGTCATTGAATATCCCTAGGCAATCCCCTCTTACTTTCTGTGAAGGTAAGAAGATTAGATGCTCGAAGAGGTATGTCACGAACGTCCTCGTTTCCTCCGCGATGGAAGTCTAAGGTTATGAACACAAAATCACAAGTTAAAATCAAACAAGAACACTAAACCACAAGGTATAGGTTCGACCAAGACTAGTTCTTAAGGTTAGAGATTCCCGAAAATTATACAACTCATGGATTTATGATCCTTAAGTGTTAGGAGTTGATAAACAATGATCATTTAACAAAGTTGAATTAAAATCCCACTAAGTTATAAACTTAGGGTATTCGGCCAAGGCTAGTAAAATAGGCTAGCATTCACTAAACTTTCCAATCTCTTAGGTTTAACATCCATATGTATTAAGGAGCTCAAAACCATGATCATTTTGGAAAAATAAGAACAAAGTATCCTAGGTCCATAACCTTCTAGGTTCGGCCTTCATCGGATTTATAGGCTAGAAATCTTTAAACTTTCCAATCTCTTAGACTTAGCATCCAAATATCTTATAAATTTCAAGTCCTTTATCATCTTGGAAAACAATGGAAACTTAAACATTCCAATCTCTTAGACTTAACATCCAAATATCTTATGGAGCTCAAGTCCATGATCATCTTGGAAAACAATGAAAACTTAAACATTCCAATCTCTTAGACCTAGAATCCAAATATCTTATGGAGCTCAAGTCCATGATCATCTTGGAAAAATGAAAGTTATACATACTAGCTTTAATAACATAGAATAAACAAGTTAGAAATCCTTAAACTTTCCAATCTCTTAGACTTAGCATCCAAATATCTTATGGAGCTCAAATCCATGATCATCTTGGAAAAATGAAAGTAATACATACTAGCTTTAATAACATAGAATAAACAAGTTAGAAATCCTTAAACTTTCCAATCTCTTAGACTTAGCATCCAAATATCTTATGGAGCTCAAGTTCATGATCATCTCTGAAAAATGAAAGTAATACATACTAGCTTTAATAACATAGAATAAACAAGTTAGAAATCCTTAAACTTCCCAATCTCTTAGACTTAGCATCCAAATATCTTATGGAGTTCTAGTCCATGATCATTTTGGAAAAATAAAAACTCAAACATCCTAGCACCTAAACTCTAAGTTTCGGCCATCATAGGATGATGAGGAAAATATTCTTTGTTTAACAATAACTCTTAGGTTTAGAATCACAAGGTATTAAGAGTTCTAAATCCATGATCAATACTTGGAAAGTTGAAACATAGTATCCTAGGCCTACTTATTCATATTTTTCGGTCATCATAGGAACAAGTTGTCAAAACTTCCAAGATTTTTAGATTCAAGATCAAGGGATAGTTAGAGACTCAAACACATGATCATATTCCAAAAGTTGAAACAAAAACTTCCTAGGTCACAAATTCAAGCATTCGGCCTTCATTGGAAGACATGGATAGAGATTTTTGTTTTACACAACCTCTTAGTATGTGAAAATATAAGTCAATACAAGACTATAGAAAGTGGTTTCAACTCAAAAGGAGTTTTCTACCCTTTTAGAAGTTTAAATCATATAAAGAATACATAAAGTAAACTAAGAAATAAAAGATGAAACTTGCAAAAAGATTCATATGAGAGCATTACCCTTAGTATAAGGAAGAACTTTAATGAAGAACTTAAGTAGAAAAGATGAATAAAAACTAAAGCTTTAAGAGTTTGAACTTTTAGAAGAAAGAAGAAGATGAAGGTTTAATGGAGGTTGAAGGAGGAAGATGATGAAGTGAAAATGAAAGGAGTATATATAGGGAAAGGAGGAGAGTCCACGGCTCCAAGGGGAAGAGAGGGAGAGCTTGTTGAGCAAGCTTGGTGGTTTAATGCTTGATTGGATGGAAGAAGAGAGAGAAATGACTTTTGGATTAGAATAGTATTATAATTTGAAAAGTGTGATGATTACACTTTTAGAGTGTCTCATAGCCTCTTCCATCATGTCTCCTTACTTCTTTTATGGTCCCTAATCTGCTCCATTTCGTACCCAGTTGCATTTTCGATCGTAATTCTTCCGACGTTTTCACCCGATTAAAATATTATATTATATTTTTGCACGAAAATTTTCAAAATAACCAAAGTGGAAGGAAACATAATAAAAGCACTAATTGTCTCGTTCACGGGTCAAAATTAGGTTTTCTGCATAGTAAACTTGTACCGACAGTGAAAACGCAGACAGGCTTCTGTCTGAATTTTCAACCGAAATTTTTACCTTGACTTCATATGATATAACAACACAAGAAAATGATTTTAGTTTAATTCAAATCACCCTCTGAGTTTAATCTAAACTAAACACATTTAAATATGTATTTACTGCTACAGACAACATAGGAAAACAGGGTGTTACAGAAGCCATTTTTCAACTAAGCTAAGAAAGGAAAGGAAGGAGCTGCTGGAATTAGAAGCCAAGCTTGGAAGAGTGTGACTGCCTAAAACCTTGAGCTTTTTGACTCTTCTCTCTTAGTTGATACTTCAAGCTTGTAATGGATTCCTCATTTACTTTTATTTATAATATGTCTTTGTTTAGTTTACATCTTAGTATGAGCTAATTTTCAAGAGTTAGGAATGTGATGAACTTATAACAAATGTGATGGAATGATATGTGATGTTTGTTTACAGTAATTTAGCCAAGTGACTTTATTGTTAAACGCTGAAAAATAAGAATGATCAACTTGTTTAAAAGCCAAAGTTCATTAATGTTGGAAAACGTTAACGAATGGAACCCTTGAACTAATACGAGTTTAGTTAATAATTGGGAAATTAATTAACCTTGAATAGAATAGGAATATTCATTCAAACTCATAGGCTAGCTGAGACATTTTAAATGAAGACAAGCGTAATTAATTTGATCTTTGGAATAAGGAACATTTAATGAATATAAATTAGATCCATACATATTTGGAAAACGTTCAATTCTGTAAAAAAATAATAATATGGAAAACGTTCTATTCTGTCAAAAATAAATATATATGCAAAACCTTCAAATGTTAAGTACCAACCTATTGATTTTAAATAATTAATTTGGTAAAATTAAAATAAAACTCATTAATGTCGTATTTTTTTTTCCAAACACGTAATTTATTTGGGAAAAATATTTTAAAATGGGATTGCTTATACGATAAGAAAGTAAAAGTATATTTATATAAGTTTAATTTTGATAAACTATCAATATATAAAAATTATATCGTTAATCAATCATAAATCATCTCATGAGTGACTTTTTTTTTATATTAATCTCATGAGTGATTTTTAATGTAGTTACGATAAGAGTCAAACATTTTTAATGACGTAACAATTTATAATTGAATGACGTGTAAAAAATATTTACACTATACCAAATGAATTCTATTGAGATTTCATTTAATCTAAAGTATGTTGTTATTGACAAAAACTAATGGTAGTCACATTTTTTACTTACTCAGACTCTATTAGGTAAAAACCAACGGATATCGAATAAGATAGTTGATATCGGATGATTTTATAGTGAATAATGAATAAGTTAGTTGATAGTGAACAACATATAAGCTATCGAATAATAGTGTTTGGTAAAATTAACAATTGAACTAACTAATAAATATAAAATAAGTTAAAATTACATGTTCATATATTTTTTATACAAATTATATATATATATAATATTTAAAATAATCATTTTAATACTTCAATTTATTTTAAATTATTTATCATCTCAAAAATTAAAATATTAGTTTTTTTTTAAAATTTAATTTTATTCACTTTTAACAAATAAAATTAGATAATGAAAATAAAATGACATGTTGACATAAAGCGTAAGACGTGAAATAGGGATTAGAAAATATTAGGGTTGATATTTTATATTTTATTTAGCAGAGGATAAATGAAGAATTTACTTAAAATAGTAAAGATGAAAATGGGAGAAAATTGTGAAGCTATAAACTCAAACACTACTTTGAAAAAACGTTATAATTTAGTGAGAACTAAAAATGGTTATCAAGCAGAGTTATAAACTCAATTGTTATAAGCTATCTATTATAAGCTAGAGGATTAACCACCCTCAAGATATGGTTCGAGTGACTAGTAGGTTGGACCTTTTAACCATATGTCCAAGGTTCGAATCCTGATGATGAAATAGAGCGGCATATGTGGGTAGAGAAGTTGTCTCTTAACCGATACTCTACATCCTCAAAGAATTAGTCCTACGGCTTTCGACTGTAAGGATAACCCGAGTTCTATCCCTAACCTAAAATAACTAGAGGATTAACCTTGCCAAAGAGACTCTTATTTTAAAGGGAAGCTCACTTTAACGAAGTCTTATTAAATTAAATTATTTTTTCAATCAATATTTAAACCATCCTTTAGTAAATATCAAAGAGCCCAGTTAACAAAACAAAATAGAGCCCAGATGACCGACCCATCCCAACCTACTTCGTTTCTGAGGGGAACGAGGGCTCAATACGCCTCCTCCCCCACACGTTAAAGAATGTTATAGTTAATTTAGTTATTAATTAAATTAAGTATATTAATGTAATATTTTATTATTTTAATACTTTTTTAAATATATTTATTAATTTATATATATGAATAATTAATTCTAATATTAAAATTAAATATCATATTAAATTAATACAGAATATTCACAAGTTACATCGGGCACTATTCTTAATTTCTCATCATTTATTATTGAAAAAGAATTTAAATTTTGCAACGTGAAAATCCCGGGCTTTGTTGTTTTTAAAAAAAATAAAGGGTCTAAATTCATGCTTATCTATCAAATTTCGAATTCAGGAAGGTTTTCAAATTTGTTTATGTTGATGCCATTTAAAAATTCCCATGTTGAAAAATTATTATTTGCTTTCCTTTAATATGAATCATCCTCTCCTTTGGTAAACACCCAATCTGATCATGCATTTAAAATTTTTCAATATGTCAAAATTGTTTGGTGAGTAGAATATAGACATTAAATACTAAATACATTCCCTTTTCATCCTTTTATATAATTTTTATATTATAATACAATGATATTAAATGAAAGAAGATTTTGTTCAAAAAAAAAATATTTTTTTAAATGAAATATTTATTTGGTATGCACTTTTAGTATAAATATTTTTTTTTGGCTAAATTGCAGTTTGTCCCATATTACTGATCACGTGCGATTTTGGTCCATAAAGGTTTTTTCATGCACATTGGGTCTCCTATTTTTTCAACGTTACAAATTTGGACTTTCTAACCAATGTTTGTTAATTTTTTCAATAATCAACGTAGAGGAACAACTCCTCTAAGCACACATATCCTCTGGTTGAGGTTCTCCCTCCCTCGCGTCTCCGATTTAACATGATTCAGTAATTCCAATATGTTATTTACTGGTTTTATCCTTCCTTTCCGAAACCTTTTTAGGTTACACCACATTATCCTTTACCACAAAAGCTCAAAAAGATGTTCTATACACTTAGAGCAGTGATTCTGTATGCTTAGAGGAGTGATTCCTCTATGTTGATCATTAAAAAATTGACAGACATTGACAGAAGGACCAAATGTGCACGAAAAAATTTTAGGGACCAAAATCACACATGACTAATAGTAGAGTGACCAAAACTACAGTTAAGTCATATTTTTTTCCATTGTTAATCAATCGTAAATTATCACATTATTAAAAATAGAGTTTAATTTTTGTATACAATGACAATTGCATCTTAGTATTGTTTATCTATCTTAGTTATTAAATTAAAAACACAAATATCAAAATATTAGTGAATATCAATATAAAACTTTTTACGCTGATAGTGCATATTAGTTCAATCTTCTAAAATATTTGATTGTTATCATAAATGTCTCTAAGATCATACATAAGATGGCTTTATTTTGTTGACCTTGTAAAAAACTTTATGCTAAGGTAATGTAATGTTTGGTAACGAAGGGAACTTTATGCCAAGGTAATGTAATGTTTGGTAATGAAGGGGAGGGGGAGGGAGGGATTTTCTTAAAACTTTTTATGTTTGGTTCAAATTTTAGAGGGGGGAATCCGTCATTGAGTGAGTTTTTGCTCACCTCCAATAATGGAAGGATTTGGAGGGAGAGAAGGGATTTAAGACATTTCACATGTATTGACTAAAATATCCCCACTTGTCCATTTTAAAATAAATAATTATAAGGTTTAAAAGTAAATTTGTTTTAAAATCCCTCCCCTCCTCAACCAAACATAAAAGTGATATTTTCCCTCTCATCCCTTCCCTTCCCCCTCCATTAAAATCCCTCCTCTCCCCTCCCCTCCACTCATTTGAACCAAACACACCCTAGAAGTATCAAAACATAAATTTTAAATTAATTAGTGTTTTTATTTATTTATTATTATTAATTAATACATATATCACCTGTACTGTATATAAAGCTCTCCCGGCCAATAGTCTAAACGGTGTGATATGCACTTTGTGTTTGCGACAGACACAGGTCTATTCTCTCTCCCTCTGTTTGCGACAGACACAGCTCTGGTAACTGCCGTTTACTTTCAGATTTTTTCATGCAGATATGATTCATTGCATTCAATTCATTCATATTGATCTCTAAACTTGTTTCACAAACCACAGGAACTGGGTTTCCTGCGCTTTTACGTGTAAAAAGTTTCTGACTTGACTATATTTTTGGTCACGTAAAATATATAAGATTTTGGTTTTAGATTTTTTTAAAAAAATAAATTTTGAGCTTTCCCGTTTTATTTTGAAATGTGAGTGAAAGTGATCTTGTCTTTGTTTTAAAAGTGAGTGAGACTAAATTCAATTCTCTCAAATTAATTTTTTCTTAGCCCTTAAAAAATGAGGGAATTTTAATATATTTTTTTTTTTGATCAGCGGGAAATCTATTAGATTGAAATGGCTAATTTCATTTTTTGAAATGAAAGCAATGACTGAATTCATTTCTATGAACACAAACCGTAACAAAATTTTTAAGTATTCAAGTATTATTAAGAGAGAATAAAAAAGTATTATTAAGAGTATAAAGAATATTAAATCCTTCTCAATATATACTTGTAGGAAATGGTATTTAATGTTTTTTTTATTCCAACTATAGTATTAGTAACTGCTTTGTTTTCCTTTAATGCATTTTTTTTACTGGTCCTTCAATGCATTTTAATTTTCCCCCTGAACCAACATTAAATATTTGAGCAGAGAAAGAGTTAAATATAATTTTTCGGTCACATCTATTCATTGTTTCAAAGATTGTATAGATATCTATCAAAATCAAGCTACCATTAACAAGTAATCGATCCTAATGTGGGTGAGTTTCTTCATGTAATTGATGAACCCCAGAAGCAACATTTTTTCAAGCATGTCTCCTATAATTTTCCCAAGAGAAATATCCATGAAAAGCCAATGATATATCGATGTTTTGCTGAAATAATTTCTCTATTTTTCTATAACAAAAGTAAGCCATAGGTTCAAATAAACCTGAGTTCATCCGTTATTTTGTTTACCTGCTTTTATTTTTTTGCTATCTTTTCTTCTATCTATTTATCTCTCATTGTCAGGGTTTTTGGTTCAAAATAAAATTGTTCATGTTCATTTGGGAAGGTATCGAGTTTCATTTGCATCTTGAGCTTGATGGAGACCAATAAATCCAAGATGTTAGACAAAAGCTCGGAGCCTCAACATGTCAGTAGAAATGCTATAGACCATCTCATGAACTAAATTTCTCTATATGCAATCTATTTAGATATGAATATTCTAAAGTTTCCTTCATTTTATTCTAACAGGAAACTCCCAACAAACCTTTGACACCACCTCCTTCTACATATATGCAGGTCTAAAAGATTTATTTATTTTTAATCAATGTATACTTATGCTTCTTATTCATTGGAAAACAACTAACTCTCTACATGTCACTTTTAACTAGGCATATCAGAATCCTTGGACTCCAAATAGCAGTTTAACTATAGCTGGTTCTAGCTCTTATCCTTCCTGATGGCAAGGCCAGGTACGTAGTGATATATCTATATACACATTCATGCATCTTATATTAGCATATATTGCTTGCTTTGACTATGATGGAGGGACAACTCATGTGCTTCATTTTCTTATTAATTATATCCTATTTGGTCCAAGCATGGAGCATGCCAGTAATTCAATATGAAACTCTGAATGATCCTTAGAGGCCTTTCAATTATCCAGTGGTATGTGGAGTAATCCTATAATTTCTAAATCATTTACGGTTTGTTTGGATAATGGATTTTAATCGAGAAAAGTAATTTTTGAGGATATTTAAAATGACGTGTATTAAAATATTTTATTTTGATACTTAACCCAATTTTTTTTTTAAAAAATACCAAACATTTCCACCGGGTATTTCTTTAATACAAAACCAAGGGATTTCAAATAACACCCACTGGGGTGGGATTTCAAATTCCCAGCTTCACCCATTCGCACGACTCATTTCTTCACCCATCGCTATTCTTCTCCTCATGTTTCGCCCATGGCTTCAACATCTCCCTCTCGCCCATTGCAATCTCGTCTCATGTTTCTCCATTTCTATTCTCCTCCTCACCTCCATAGCTGTTCTTTCTTCAACACTCCATAGCAGTAGCTCGACGATTTGGAATTTGAGAGCTTCCTAGGTATCACATCTACTATTTCTTCATACATCTTTGCTTATTTTGTTTCACATTTTCGATTTTTGTTGTTCGCTGCGAAGTTTTTTTACATTATGATGCTGATTTTGAATATGGGTTTATGTGTTTTTTCTTGTTTTCAGATTGTCTTCCTCCAAGCTCCCGTTTCAAAACGGGTTTTAATTGAAACCATCTCAATCACTTGGATTTTTGTCTACTGAGTCAACAACATCTGGGATCCGGGTATGTGATTATGCAGAATATGAATTTGAGTTTGAATTTCTAATACCCTATTGATTTGTTCAGATTTTGGCCATTTATGTCACTGGTATGTGATTCATTGTTTTATTTATCTGCTTAAATGAATTATATATAACATCCATGTAAGAGAAATTATCTAAGATGTGAATGACAAACATAGAAACAATAAACTTACCATTTAAGAAAAATTAATAATAACAGAAGTATCACTCACGCAATGGTATGTTAGTGGTAGGTCAGTGGCGGATCTAGGACCTTGATTCGGTGGGGGCGGTTTATTTAAAAAAATAAAATTAATAATAATTATTAGGATTAAATATGATTTTGATCCCTATAAAATTGGTAAAAATTGATTTTAGTCCCCATAAAATTTTTATTCATTTTTAGTCCCTAAAAAATACAAGTTATGTATTTTTAATCATTGGTGAGGGACTAAAAACACACTAATTTTATTAAATACATGACCAAAATTTAATAAAAATTGTATAGGGACCAAAATAAATCAAAATTTACCAATTTTATATATATAAAAACATATTTAACCCTAATTATTATCATATATATGAGTATAAAAACAAAGAGGGCTGGGTGAAGGTGAGAGTATGAGAGAGAAGAGAGGGTTGAGTAATTGTGTTTGGTGGAAAAAATAGAGAAAAAAATGACAATGGATTCAAACTTATAAAAATAGTGGGGGAAAAATACAAACACCTAAGATATTTATTTATAATTTTATTAAAGTGTAGGTGTGCAAGTGCACATCCTTATTTGTATGTAGGTCCGCCCATGGGTAGGTAGTAAGAATTGTTGAAATGTGGTTGCAGGACTACTTGCTCATAATTTTTCTGAAGTGGGTTAGAGGTATTGTTAAAATTTGTTGAATTTGAATCCATTGGGGCTTGGTAGTCTCCAGGTTGATATGGGGTGCCTATACTAGACAAAGAGGTGTCTGACTGATTCTAATTTGAAAACTGTGTAGCTTGTGAAGATTGCTCTGAGTTGTTGTTGCTATGATTGGAGACTCTCCTAGTTTTAACTGTGGCATATTAGATGAGCTTCAGTAAGAACCCTTATGGAGCTTTCAGTGGCTAACTTGTCTTGGAGACTCATTTCTTATGCCACAGTTAAAGCTAGGAGAGTCCGCCAATCCTAGCAACAACATCATAGGGCAATCTTCATAAGCTGCACAGTTTTCAAATTGGAATTAGCCAGAAACCTCTTTGTCTAGTATAGGCACCCCATGTCAACTAGGAGTCTAACCAAGCTCCAATGGGTTCTAGTTCAAAAAATTTAAACACTTCCTCTAAGCCACTTCAGAAAAATTATGAGCAAGCAATCCTGTGCAACCACATTTCAACAATAGTTACCTAGCACCAACATACCATTGCTTGACTAATACTTCTGTTATATTCATAATTCTTCTTAAAAGGTAAGTTTATTATTCTATGTTTATCATCCACGTCTTAGATAATTTTTCCTACATGGATGTTAGATATAATTCGTTTAAGCAAATAAATATTTTAAACAATCAATCACATATAGTGACATAAATAGCCAAAATCTGAACAAATCAACATGTATTAAAAATTCAAACTCAGATTCATATTCTACATAATCACAAGCCTGAATCCCAGATGTTGTTGACTCAACAGAAAAAGAACCAAATGATTGAGATGGTTTTAAACACAACCTGTTCTGAAACGAGAGCTCGTTTGAAGAAAATCTGAAAACAAGAAAAATCACATAAACCCATATTCAAAATCAGCATCACAGTGTAAACCAACTTCGCTGAGAGCAATAAAAATCAAAAATATGAATCAAAATATGCAAAGATGTATGAAGAAATCGTAGATCTGATGCCTAGGAAGCTCTCAAATCTCAAGTCATCGAGCTTAATGCTATGGAGTTTGTGAAGATGGCTTGAATCCTTTATTCGGTTATGCTTGAGCTAAATGATCAAGTAGCAGTTTGTTGTACAAGTAGGTTCTAATTGTAATAGAAAGTTAGTTACTAACTGTAGTCTGTTATTCAGTTATGCTCCCTCCCTTAGTTGAGTACTCCTATAAATAGAATGGAAGCTTGACTAGCTTGGGGGGGGGGGGGGGGGGGGAGAGTTTTGAAAACCTAGACTAAATAGATCATTAGAAAGAGTGTGAGAGAATAACTTTGTAATTCTCTAGAGTGTGATCTCAGCTGTGTACATACTGTAACCATCTTGTTCATAGTGAATATTTCTTTGTTGCTGTCCGTGGGTGGATGTAGCCAAGTCTTGGTGAACCACCCATGTTAATTGCTGTGTTCATCTATTATCATACTGCTTCTTTGCTGATTAGTTTTCTGCAATCTGAAAAAAATGCTTCCGTGCTTGCCAAGCAAGCTCAGTTTTGTAACAAACTGGCATCAGAGCTCCCAAAGGTCCTGGGAGCAACATAGTGCAAAATAACGACTGGTTAGAATGATCAAGAATCCATCAAGAAGATGTCTAACACGATCAAGGTTGAGAAATATAGTTCGAAGCAAAGTTTCAGTCTCTGGCGGATAAAGATGAGAGCACTGCTGAAACAACAACAAGCTTGGGCACCTCTTTCTGGATCAACCTCAAAGATCAACAAAGAAGATCTTGCTCTGCAAGAAGAGAAAGCTCATTCATTGATCGTGCTCTCTCTCTCTGATGAGGTTCTATATGAAGTTGCTGAAGAAACAACTGCCGTAGGCTTATGGCTGAAATTGGAGAAGTTGTATATGACAAAGTCAATCTGCAACAAGCTTCTACTGAAAAGGCGGCTGTCTGGACTTCGAATGGAAGAAGGTATCCCTCTGAAAGACCATCTAGATGAATTAAATTCCATATTAATGGAACTTCGTGAAATTGATGTTAAGATAGGAGATGAAGATGCTGCCATGATATTGTTAGTCTCCCTTCCCCCTTCATTTGAAAATTTTGTAAGTTCTTTACGTGTTGGAAAAGACTGCATAACTTTGGAAGAAGTAAAATCCAGTCTACACACTAGAGAACTTCAACACATGGCATCGGGAAATGGTGATGATTCTGCCTCTGGGTTAGTGGCCTCAAACTTGGGTAAAAATCAGAAAAAGAAGAAAGGTAAAGGGATGAAAAAGGGCAAACATGATCTAAGAGATATATGTAACTACTGCAAAGAACAAGGACATTGGAAGAAAGATTGCCCCAAGAAGAAGAAGAAGGAATCTGTTGTAGCAACAATACAAGAAGGCTTCTCTTCTGATGATGATTTTGTTCTAACAGCAGCTGATCAAAAACATCAATCAACTGATCAATGGGTGCTAGATTCTGGTTGTTCTTTCCATATGTGTCCACAAAAAAGCTGGTTCTTAACATATGAAAAGAAATCAGGTGGAAATGTCTTGATGGGAAACAATTCTCCCTGCAAAACAGTAGGAATTGGCACAATTTTGATCAAGATGTTTGATGGCAAAATCAGAACTCTTTCAAATGTCTGCCATGTTCTAGAATTGAAGAGGAACCTGATCTCAGTAGGATCTTTGGATTCAAAGGGTTTCTCATGTAGTGTTGAAGGTGGAGTAATGCAGATAAGGAAGGGAGCAATCACAGTCATGAAGGGAACCAAATTGGGAAATCTTTACATGCTCCAAGGTTCCACAGTTATTGGCTCTTAATCTATAGCATCTCAGTCAACAGAAAATAGGCCAGAAGAAAGTAGTCTTTGGCACATGAGATTAGGGCATATGAGTGAACAAGGTATGGCAATCCTCAGTAAACAAAGTCTTTTTGGAAGACATCAAAAGGTGCAATTGCAGTTTTGTGAGCATTGTGTGTTTGGCAAGAAACACAGGCCCAAGTTCACAAAAGCAATGCACACTCCAAAAGCCACCTTAGATTGCATACACTCTGACTATTGGGGACCATCCAGGGTATCATCAAAAGGTGGAGCTAGATATTTCCTATCCATTATAGATGACTATTCAAGGATGACTTGGATATTCATGCTGAAACAGAAAAATGAAGCTTTCAAGTCCTTTAAACAATGGAAGATTCTAGTAGAGAATCAGAAGGGAAAGAAGGTTAGAAGACTTCGTACAGATAATGGTTTGGAATTCTGTTCAAAGGAATTCAATGAATTATGCAAGAAAGAAGGGATTGTTAGACACCTCACTGTTAGAAACACTACTCAGCAAAATGGTGTTACTGAGAGAATGAACAGAACACTATTGGAAAGAGCTCGTTGTATGCTTTCCAATGCAGGGTTGGATAGGAGTTTATGGGCTGAAGCAGTAAGTGCATCTTGCTACTTGATAAATAGGTCCCCTTCTACTGCAATTAATGGCAAAACTCCTATGGAAATGTGGTCAGGAAGACCTGCAGACTACTCCACTCTTAGAATTTTTGGATGTCCAGCTTATTACCATGTCAATGATGGAAAGTTGGAACCAAGGGCTAAGAAGGGAGTATTTGTTGGCTATGGAGATGGGGTGAAAGGGTATAGAATCTGGTCATCTGTTGAAAGAATAATTATAATGAGCAGAGATGTAACTTTTGATGAAGAATATATGCTACACCTTAGATCAAACTATGATGCCATTGAGAAGGTGGAGAGTGAAAGTTCAGTGAGCAAGCATAATGTTGAACTTCACCAAGATACAGAATCTCCAAAGTCCAACACAAGAATAGAATCAACTATGTCTCGAGAAGATCAACAAATGGAAGTTGATTACCCCAAACTTAAACTTTGCTTGTCCCCAAGCAAACTAAAACTCAAAAACTCAAAAACTCAAAAAGACTCAAGACATGGCAAGCTTAAAGATTTAATCAATTTCGCACAAATGTCATGCAATTTCATCAAAACAGTTTTCTTCAATGTTCCCCCCTTTCAAACAAAGCAATCCCCACATGCATTCACTCTAAACATTTGAGAACTTCATCATTCAAACAATCGTTAATCTAAGCAAGGGATCCAAGTTACACACAAGAGGGAGATCACCAAATTCAAACAATCGCCTTCCTCACAAGGGCATTTAGTGTTTCACTCAATCGCTCAGTTTGTCTAGGCTATCAACAATTCACTCAATTTCACTTTTAAGAGCACTTCCCATGAATTTGATTTTCATCTCAAAATGGTTCCCACGGAAACATGCATGCAACATCAAAATGTCTTTTAAGGTTGTAATGGGGCCTGGCTAAGGGTAGGATATACAAAGGTACTGGGCTTAAGTCCCTAGGAACTAAAAGAGCATGAAACCTTTTACACTTTGAATTTCCACTCAGATTCTTTTTTTCATTTTTCTTTATGCTTTGGGTGACTACAACCTTTTTCTTTAGATATCCTTTTTGACATTTTTTTATTATTATTTTTGTAATTATTTTTTTTCTTTTTTTTTCTTTTTCTTTTTGCCCTTTGGCTCCAACCTTTATTATTTAATTTTTTTTCTCAATCCCAAACAACACATCACACCTTGTAGCCACCCCAAACTTAGTTTCTTGCAAACCTTCTCTTGCTTAGCTTCCATGCTCTCCTAATCCTAAGATCGGGTTGACATGGTTTTTTCAGATTTTAGGCTCATAACATAAGGTCAACAAGAAACAATAGGCTAATCAGGCTCAAAGGGGCTAACAAAGGAACATGCATTAGGAATTGGTTCTTTTCAGGCCAAGTGGTTATTTACAAAGAAAATGCCTAAATCATTTGATGCAAACACATAGACATGCAAACCATAAAGAGATTCAAGCAAATTCGGGAAAGTGCAACTTGAAAGTGATTCTCACAATTAAAAACATGTTGGAGGCTCAAATCCTCACCTGGACATTTTTGCAAATTGTTTGACCGAGATTCTATCCCTAGTGTGTGCATCCCATCACCCCAAACTTATCATAAATCATGCAGTCATAACAAAATATCTCAAAGTTCAGTTTTCAATTTTTCAAGTGGGGATCAAATTTTCAAATGCAAAACTTAGGGGGAAAATTACCAACAGTCAACAATTAACATGCAATCAATCTATGCAAAATTCAATCAAATTCCAACAAACTTACCAACACAAGACTCAACACACATACTCCTGATCTTCTCAAATTATTCAGGAGCTAAAAGAAAACAAAACAAAAATAGAGCAAGGCAAAGCAATTAAAAAGAGTAAGGTTCAGAGAAAACTCATGGGGGCGGTTCCACCGGGATCCCACTGCCTGTGATACAGCGGCCACGGAATGCCCAAATTGCAGTATGATCCTCCCGGATCCCATGGCCTACAGCATAAGTATGACAGCGGGCGCTTGATAATCATGGTAACTCCGCCAAGTGCGGCGGACTTCTCACTCCCTCTCAGGTCAAAGATGACCTCCTTGTCAACCTTGTCAATAAAGTCCTCCCAATAAAAGTGGGGTTCAACCTCTTGGACTGGCCATAGTGTCTTCATATCCAAGGGTGCAAAATCCAGAGGCTTGAACTCCATCGCTGGTGGCTCCACAGTGGAAGGTGGCAAACAGGTAGCAAGGATCTCTGGTGCCGCTTCAACTTCTGCACGATCTTCATTCACTGTACTGACAAATCCATCACCTGTTATACATGCAGAATTCTCAGCACACACCACACAAAGGTTAGTGTTAGTACAGTCAGTACATATGGTACAATAAACTGAATCAATAAAGGCCAGAATGTCTGGAAATTTAGCACATAGTTCATCCACCCCATCACTTTCAACACATGCATCTAATTCCAAAGGTTCTTCATTATCCTCAAGCATGGTGAAACAGATGTCCTCCTGATCCTCATTTTCTATGTTTCCTGACCGAACAGGGCCCTCAACCTCATATGTCTCCTGTTCCATATGGACGTTTTGCTCCTCACACCCTGAAAAGAATGAGCTTTCAAAACATGCTACACACGAAGCAGTGTCAGTACAATCAGCACATGAAGTATAATAGATAGAATCAGGGGAGGTGTGAATATCTGGAGATTCAACACACAGTTCATCAACCATAGTGTTCTTGACATTATTATCAAAATTATCCTCAAAGGAAGTATTGTCAAAACAACTATCTGTGAATCTGTATGTTCCTCAAGGGAATGTGGAGTTTGCAGTGTAGCCAAGGCGGAAACGATGAGAGCATTTTTAGTGGCAAAGTCCCGCTGACTTGCTTCCATCCTCTGTTGAAATTCGAGATTGTTTGCTTCCATTTGTGCAGTTATCTGTGCAATCATTTGCTTGAACAGGTCCTCTAGTGAAGGCCCAGAAGGTGCAGAAGTGGTCACTTGGGGAGGATTCTGTGGTGGTGCCAGTGGTAATATCAGTTGTGAGTCCCCATACCAAGGGTTTGGATGGTTTCCCCAGCTGGGGTGGTACTCATCAGTGGAAGGGTCAGGAACGTTGTGCCTGATTGATGCAGCTCTAAAGGCAGGAAAGTATCTCAACAGGAAGACTTTCTTCAAATCAAACCAGGTTGAGATGGAATTCGACTCGAGACAATACAACCAATCCTTCGCAGCACCTTCAAGTGAGAATGGGAAGGCTCTCATCTTGATGTGGTCTTCTATTATTCCTTCAGGTCTCAGCATTGTAGAACAAACAATCTGGAATTCCCTCAGATGCTCCTGCGGATTCTCACCTACAAGACCACTAAACCTTGGCAACCGATGTATTAAACCAGGAGAGTCAGGATAATATATGCATGGTGGTTCATAATTAACATTAGGCATGTAACCTTGCATATAATCATCCATGGGTAGATTCACACTCAGACCAATTCAGCAATTTTTTTTAATTTAATTTTCTGTTAATAACAACAAGAGTCCCCTGCAACGACGCCAATTTTTGACACGCTGTCGTGCACGAGCCAAAAAGCGAGCGGTTTACAAAAACATGTAGATAGGGAGCGACAACTCGAGTATCGTCTCACAAGGACTCTTGGGTTGCTATTATCAGAAAAGTCAGTTTTTGGGGGGTTTTGGATTTGGAATTAAACAAAGAAAACAAAGCAGAAAATAATGCAAACTAAGAATTATCAAATAAGCTAAAGCGATTAACCTACTGTTCTCGGTTTCCCACTATCATTGATTTATATAATTCCATGCCCTAAGCAGATTCTAATCTCTTTCCGATTGTAGCATCGATTAACAAGCGAAATCAACGCTACGAGACATATGTTCCTATTCCCGAATTAAGCAAACGGGGTGAAGCACTCATGAACTAAGCGAACATGAACGAACACACGCGAATTAAGCAAACACGATTAAGTATAGGAACATACAATCATCGAAACAAATCAATACCTATCCTATATAATCATGAATTAAGCAAACAGAACATACAGAACAAATATTGAAAGAGAATAGCATTAAGTTTAGGAATTACAAAACCTCAAGCGTCAATGCGAAACCTGATTGCAGTAGATTAATCAAGGAGACTAGTTCTCCATTACAAACATAAACCTAACCTAATTTGCAGCCGTCTATGAAAAGAAGAAGAAAAAGAGAAAAGAAGATGAAAAGATGAGATAGATGATGAGAAGATCCTAAAACAGACTTAAATACAGATTCTGGATTCCGCGAGCTCGTGAGGCGAGAATACCTTCGTGAGGCGAATATTATGAACAATCTTCAGTGTTTGGCTTTCTCGCGAGGCGAGACGAGGATCCGCGAGGCGAGACTCTTCAAATTCCAAACTGTCACAGCCGTGACCTTCAACACGGGTAAGCCGTGATGATCTCTGTCCTTCAGGGTTGGATTTCTCGCGGGGCGAGACATTGTTTCGCGGGGCGAGGCAGAGAAGATGACATTTCTTGCACAGTCAGGCTTCAGATTCGCGAGGCGAGTAGCCTCTCGCGGGGCGAAAAACTCCAGAACTGCTTCTCTTTATTACCTGAAAACAAGAAATAGCAGTAAGTACTTTATTCGACTCTAAATCAGCTAAATTAACCTAAAAATACTCTAGAGACTCAAAATGTTGCTTGACGACAATCAAGTCTAATTTGGGCGAAAACGGGATATAATTAGCACAAAACCACGGTCATACTAGCCATAAAAATAGATGAGCCAGAGGCTGATCATTGATTTTGAAGCACGTCAAAACAAAACAGTGCCAGAGAATTCAACACTTAGAAGGTCACAGAGACAGATCAGGCCCCCTAAGAAGTATGGTTATGAAGACATAGTTGCATATGCTTTGCAAGTAGCAGAAGAGGTAGATCCTTATGAACTAGCTACCTATCAGGAAGCAATCAAGAGCAAGGAATCTGCTCAATGGATTGCAGCAATGAGTGAAGAGATGGAATCTCTCCACAAGAATCATACATGGAAGCTTGTTAAGCTACCTGAAGGCAGAAGAGTGGTTGGCTGCAAGTGGATTTTTAAGAAAAAGGCCGGAATTCCAGGTACTGAAGCTATAAGGTATAAAGCTCGATTGGTTGCAAAGGGTTACAGTCAAAGGAAGGTGTGGATTACAATGAGATATTCTCTTCAGTTGTGAGACACACATCCATTCGAGTACTACTAGCATTAGTGGCTCATCAGGATTTGGAACTTGAACAACTAGATGTAAAAACAGCTTTTTTGCATGGAGAGCTAGAGGAAAATATACTAATGGCACAACCAGAAGGATTTGCTATCCAGGGAATGGAAGATCATGTATGTTAACTACAAAGGTCCTTGTATGGTTTGAAACAATCTCCCAGGCAATGGTAGAAGAGATTTGACAAATTCATGACATCACATGGATATAAAAGAAGTCCAGATGATTCATGTGTACATCACAAAAGGGTGGAGGATGGTTCTTTTATATACTTGCTTCTGTATGTGGATGACATGCTCATTGTAGCAAGTCACATTGAAACAATTCAACAACTGAAGTCTCTCCTCAGTGTTGAGTTTGACATGAAAGATATGGGAGCAGCTGAGAAGATTTTAGGGATGGAAATCTATAGAGATCAGGCTCAGAAAAAGCTATTCCTTTCCCAAAAGGAATACATAATGAAGATATTGTCCAGGTTTGGCATGTCTTCTGCTAAATCTCTTATCACTCCCCTAGCTGCAAGCACTCATCTCTCCTCAACTCTTTCACCTCAAACTCAATCAGAAATAGAATATATGTCAAGAGTTCCATATGCAAGTGCTGTAAGCAGTCTAATGTATGCCATGGTATGCACTAGACCTGACCTTGCACATGCTGTCAGTTTGGTTAGCAGGTTCCTATGTCATCCAGGAAAGGAACATTGGCAAGCAGTGAAGAGGATCTTCAGGTACTTGAAAGAAACAGCAGATGTTGGCCTCATATATGGAAGAGACACAAGATGTGTTCTAGCTGGATATTCTGATGCAAATTATGTAGTAGATCTGGATACAAGGAGATCTGTAACAGGTTATGCTTTCACTATTGGAGACTCCTTCTTCAGTTGGAAAGAAACATTGCAGCCCACTGTGGCATTATCCACAACTGAATCTGAGTATATGGCCTTAACAGAAGCTGCTAAGGAAGGTATATGGCTGAAAGGTCTCATCAGTGACCTTGGTTTTGCTCAGGAACATGCAGTAATTTTCTATGACGGTTTAAGTGCCATTTGTTTGGCCAAATATCAGGTGCACCATGAAAGAACCAAACACATAGATGTGAGGTATCATTTCATTCGTACAGAGAAAAGAATTAAAGTTCAGAAAATTGGTACTAAGGATAACCCAGCTGACATGTTCACCAAACCAGTTCCTAAAAGCAAGTTTATGCATTGCTTAGACTTGCTCAATGTTTATTGTTGGAAATAGTTCTATGTGACAGGTAGCAACAAAGCAACCTTTCAGAACTCAAGCTTATCAGGTGATGAAGGAAGCATTCAATCCAAGGTGGAGAATTGTGAAGATGGCTTGAATCCTTTATCCGGTTATGCTTGAGCTAAATGATCAAGTAGCAGTTTGTTGTACAAGTAGGTTCTAATTGTAACAGAAAGTTAGTTACTAACTGTAGTCTGTTATTCAGTTCTGCTCCCTCCCTTAGTAGAGTACTCCTATAAATAGAAAGGAAGCTTGACTAGATTGGGGGGGTGGGGGGTGGGGTGAGAGTTCTGAAAACCTAGACTAAATAGATCATTAGAAAGAGTGTGAGAGAATAACTTTGTAATTCTCTAGAGTGTGATCTTAGCTGTGTACATACTGTAACCATCTTGTTCATAGTGGATATTTCTTTGTTGCTGCCCGTGGGTGGAAGTAGCCAAGTCTTGGTGAACCACTCACATTAATTGCTCTGTGTTCATCTATTATCACACTTCTTATTTGCTGATTAGTTTTCTGCAATATTGAAAACACGCTTCCGTACTTGCCAAGCAAGCTCAGTTTAGCTCAGTTTTGTAACAGAATTGAAGAATGAACGGGTATGAAGTTGAATAGTGAAAAACTATGGTGGTGAGAAGAATAGCGATGGAGAAACGTGAGTCGAGACTGTTATGGGTGAGAGGGAGACATTGAAGCCATTAGCGAAACATGAGGAGAAGAATAGCAATGGGTGAAGAAATAAGCCAAGTGAATGGGTGAAGTTGGTAATTTGAAATCCCACCCCAGTAGGTATTATTTGAAATCCCTTGGTTTTGTGTTAAAGAAAAACCCGATGGAAATGTTGGGTATTTTTTAAAAAAATTGGGTTAGGTATCTAAACAAAATATTTTAATTCATGTTATTTTAAATACTCTAAAAAATTACTTTTCACAGTTAGAATCCATTATCCAAACACACCCTTAATAAATTTAGTTAGTGAACTTTCTAATTACTTTATTTTTTTTCTCCCATAACTTTTATTAAATTCAAATTGGTGTCTGTTGCTTCAAATTTTATGGCATTTTCATATTGTTTTTAAGGGGTGGAGGTGGGACGAGGTTAGCAATTATTAATGGATTCAATCTAGCTATATATTTCTTCCCCATTGGGGAACTTCCATGACGAATAAGAATAAGTACATGTGTTTTTATATTCATTAAAGCATATTATACAACTTCTTTTGCATGTTGGCAAGGGTGCTGCTACATTGACTTTTTCGGAAAACATACTAAGGATGTTTGGCCGAAAAAACCTGGATTCAATGAAAATAATAAGAGAGGAGAACTTGAAACAATACAAAAGTTTAGTAATTAAGGAACCTGAAGAAAATAGGAAAATATCTTCCATCCCAAAAATCAACTTGGAAGGAGCATCATTGAGGTACATTAATTTGGTCTTTTGTTAAACAACTTGATTACGTTTTTCTAAACTAAAATTGTACATAATCTGCGCACAGTGCGGCAAGTGAAAGAATGAGATCACCATATGAAGGGCATGGCGCTAACAGTGCATGTGAATCTACAAAAGGTTTATCTAAGGTGTAGTATATGTTTTTACACCACTTAATTATTTAGATGTATGTAGTTCAGGAATCTGTATTTTGCTTCTTTGGCAACAAGCTTTAATAATATCCTTTCTATTGCAGGATTTTTATTCAACTAAGAAGCAACAAAGTAATATGATGCTAAAAAATGGTGTGGTTAAAGTTCATGAGTTTGTATTTTGTTATATGAAAGATAAAAATTAATGTTTTATGATCTATTAAATTGAGCAGGACAAGATGCACAGAAGGAGACGAGCCTCGAAAATTGTAATAATGATCTTGAGAATAGAACTTTTGTAGAAAATCCAAATAAACTGAATCATGATTTGGAGAAAGAACTCAATGCATCTGGAAGTAATCCCCAACTTGAAAAGTAGGTAATGTATATTTTGTCACGACTTATTTAGATGTATGGTTCAGGAAACAAAATGTTTAGAATCTTTGGCAATAAGAGTTCATAATATCCTTTTGCTGTAGGATTTTCCTTCAACTAAGAAGCAACAATGTAATATGATGCTTGAAAATGGTATGGTTAAAGTTCATGAATTTGCACTTTGTTATTTGAAAAATGAAAATTCATGTTTTATGATCTATGAAATTTGAGCAGGGCAAGATGCACCGAATGAGACTCGTCTGGAAAATTGTAATGATGTTCATGGGAGTAGAAGTGTTGAAGCAGGGCCAACTAAATTGAAAAAGAAGTTAGAGAAAGGCAAAGGCCTCATTCCATCCGAGGCTAATCCCCAACTCGAAAAGCCGGTACTATAGACTTCTATGGACTTAATATCATGTTTATTAGCTTTAATCATTTATCTAGGATGCATGCCTTGTGTTTTTAATTTTTATGGATGATAAAATATAGGGAAAATGTTTAATAGGTCAGCTGTCATGAGACTTATTTAGATTTATATATGGTTTAAGAATCATAATGCTTAGAACCTTTGACAATAAGATTCAATGATATCCTTTCAGGTGCAGGATTTTTCTTCAACTAAGAAGCAGCTTTGTAATATGATGCTTGAAAATGGTATGGTTGAAGTTCATGAATTTGTACTTTGTTATATGAAAGATTGAAATTAATGTTTTATGATATATATAATTTGAACAGGACAAGATGCACAGAAGGAGACCCATCTTGAAAATTGTAATGATGTTGATGGTAATAAGGGTACCATAAAAAAGCAAACTAAACAGAAAAGGAAATCAAGGAAAGACCTCAATGCATCTAATACTAACCCCGAACTTGAAAAGCTAGTACTATAGACTTCTATGGATTTTATGTCATGTTGATTAGCATTAATCGTTTACCTAGGATGTTTTGTGTTTTGATGGACAAGCTAAAATATTGGGAATACATTTAATAGGTCAGCTGCACTATAAATTCTATTGAACTAGTATGCGGAACATATATGTGTATATATGTGTATACCTAAGGGTGATGTGGATGTGCTGATGGACTTTAATATCTAAGGTTAAATTTAAAATAATAATAATAATGCTACTGATCAATTAAACATTCAACTTTGAAATTCATTAAGAAAACATTCAAAAGGAAGAAATGATGACATTGACTTGCTCCCCTTTCCTATTATGGATATATCTTATAATAAATTCCTTAAAGCAAAAATCTCTTTTATATATATATATATATCATTTGCAATTTCCATACAAGGAAACCTTGACTTGCATTTAAAAGTATGTTAGGATGGAAAGTGGGAGAAGGATTTTTTTTTTCATTTTTAAATTAAGAGAATTATAAAATGTTCATTAAATTGAATAAAGGGTTGTCAAGATGTTATGTGGTTATCTTTAGTTTTATTCCTTTATTTTGGAAAAAAATCTCAAATATTGAGTGTTTTTCTCAAAATAAACAATAACTCCTAGTTCACTTTCCTCCCAAAATCTCAAGCCTAACTAACTTTACTGAGTCAAGAAGGGAATATAATCTTGATATTAAAATACCTCTATTTTAGAATCACATGCGTTGTTCGATAAAATGCCCCTGTGAGAAAACCAGAAAACAACCTAAGGCAGTAGTAATTGCAAAAAAAATAGAAATCAGTTCAAGAACATAAAAGATTGATGATAAAGGAAAGAACACACCAAAGATTTGATGACGAAGTTCGGCCAAATCAATGCCTACATCTCTGGGACTAAGCACAGCTTCAGTCCAGTTTATATCAGAAGAATGTTATTACAACAACAAAGAAGATGATCTTCTTCTTCGCTCCAACTCTCTCTATTTTCTTGATACACTACCCTTCCCTTTCCCAAATTACACCCGAGCTCCTAGAGGAATACTCGTTTCTCTCAACTCGCCTCTTGTAATCTTGATAAGAAGGTCTTTTGTGTGTATATATCTCTGCCTCACTGATGTGCTCTTTTTATATATATATATATATATATATATATATATATATATATATATATATATATATACTAACTTACAAAGGCTTCCTGAGGCTGAGGGGAAAAGCAAAACATAATGCAGTTAGAAAGTAACTGTCATAACATAATGTGCCACCGATTTCAACAATCTCCACCTTGGCAATTCTGTGATTGAAACTGATACACTGATCTTCATGCTGTGCTATCCTTGTCCAAGTGCTTCAAACATCATCAATATTCAGTAGGTTTGGGCAGTGCCTAAACTTACTTACAGCTACAACCTTGGTGATGAAATCAGCTGGATTATTAGCTGTGTGAACCTTGTTGATTTGGACTGCTCCCTTAGAGATAACATCTCTAATCCAATACATCCTTATGTCAATGTGCTTTGTCCTTTCATGGAAGGTGTGATTCTTACAGAGGTGAATAGAACTCTGATTGTCACACAGCACATGGATATTATCTTGAGCAATTCCTAACTCATTCACCAAGCCTTTCAGCCACAGGGCTTCTTTAACAGCTTCTGTTACTCCTATGTATTCAGCTTCTGTTGTTGATAAAGCAACAATGTGTTGTAGTGTTACTTTCCAACTTATGGTGTTCCCAAACAAAGTGAATACATATCCAGTTAGTGATCTCCTTTTGTCTCTATCACCAGGAAAATCCGATTCCACATAACCTATAGCTCCACCTTGCTTCTGTCTATCCTTTCCATATACTAAACCAATGTTGCTGGAACCTTTTAAGTATCTAAGAATGTGCTTAACTGCTGTCCAGTGTGTTTTCCCAGGATTTCCCATGTATCTGCTCACTACACTGACTGCATAGGATATATCCGGGCGAGTGCACACCATGGCATACATCAAGCTGCCTACAGCACTTGCATAGGGCACATTCTTTATTTATATGATTTCCTGTTCTGTTTTAGGACAGTCTTCTGCAGAGAGCTTGAAATGAGCTGCAATTGGAATGTTGACAGATGTGCAATCTCTCATGTTGAACCCGTTCAATATTTTCTCCAAGTAACCTTTCTGGGAAATGGCGAGGATTCCGGTTTCCTTGTTTCTTGTAATATCCATTCCAAGCATCTTTGTGGCATTCCCCAAATCTTTCATTTCAAATTCTGCTTTCAGTAACCCTTTGAGCTTTTCAATTTCTGTCATGCTTCTACATGCTATCAACATGTCATCAACATATAATAGAAGATAGATATATTCACATGACTTAAATTGTTTATAATAAACACAGCTATCAAAGTTACTTCTATAAAATTCAAGTTTTAACATAAAACTATCAAACCTTTTATACCATTGGCGTGGGGATTGTTTTAATCCATACAGAGACTTGTGTAGTAAGCATACCATATGTTCTTTCCCCTTTGCTTCAAAACCTTCTGGCTGTTTCATGAATATCTTCTCCTCAAGTTCACCATGCAAGAATGCTGTTTTGACATCCATTTGTTCAAGATAGAGATCAAATTGTGCTACTATAGCTAGCAACACCCTTATGGAGCAATGTTTCACCACAGGGGAGAAGATTTCATTGAAATCTATACCTTCTCTCTGAGAGAAACCCTTTGCAACCAATCTAGCTTTGAATCTAGGATGTTCAATTCCAGGGATTCCTTCTTTCCTTTTGAATATCCATTTGCAGCCAACCAACTTAGCTTTTGTTGGTTTTTCCACCAAACTCCAGGTTTGATTTTTCAAAAGTGATTCCATCTCCTCTGTCATAGATTGGAACCATTTATCATGATGCTTGCCATTCATTGCTTCTTTGTATGATCTAGGCTCTTCATCATCCACAAAATATGCCGCATTTAGTGCATAAGCAGTCATATCAGCATAGCCAAACCTGTTAGGAGGTTTGATTGTCCTCCTTTCTCTGTCCCTGACCAGTACATAGTCATTCAGGCTATTGGTTTCTGAATTGCTGTCATGCTGTTCATTTGTGTCTCCTGATGAAGTTCCAACAGTCTGTTGGGCTTGGTTCATTTCTGTATCATCATCAAACTCCACCTTAAGCTTGGATTCCTCTAGGTGTTCAGCTGTATCCTTGCATTTGAATGTAAGCTTTGATCTGTTCATGTCAGTTTCATGGAAGGTGACATCTCTGCTAATTAAGCATTTTCTCTTGTCATGGCACCAGATCCTATAGCCTTTAACTCCATCAGGGTATCCCATGAACAAGCCTTTCTTGGCTCTTGGCTCAAGTTTGCCTTCATTTACATGATAGAAGGTAGGACACCCGAAAATTCTAAGATTCTTGTAATCAGCTGGACTACCATTCCATAATTCTTGTGGAGTCTTGAACTCAATTGCTGCAGAGGGACTTTTGTTGATGAGATAGCAGGCTGTGTGGGCTGCTTCTCCCCAAAATTGCTTGGACAACCCTGCATTAGAAAGCATACACCTAACCCTTTCTAACAAAGTCCTATTTAGCCTCTCTGCTAAACCATTTTGCTTAGGGGTATGCCTTACAGTGTTGTTTCTATAGATTCCATGGTCTTTACAGAAGTCATTGAATTTTTCTCCACAATACTCTAGGCCATTATCTGTTCTTAAAGCCTTTATTTTCCTTTCACATTGTTTTTCAACTCTGGTTTTCCAATGTACAAAGGTTTTAAAAGCTTCATCTTTGCTTTTTAGCAAGTATATCCAAACTTTTCTGCTATAGTCATCAATGAAAGTGTTGAAATACCTATTGCCTCCATGAGATGGAGTTCTTGATGGCCCCCATAGATCAGAATGTATGTAGTCCAGCTTGTCCTTGGTTTTGTGAGTTGCAGTGTTGAACTTTACTCTTGTTTGCTTGCCAAGCACACAATGCTCACAGAATTCAAGGCCTTCTATCTTGTCACCACACAACAGCCCTTGCTTCTGTAATTCTTGGAGACCTCTCTCACTGATATGGGCAAGTCTTTGATGCCACAAGCTTCCCTTGCTTATATTATTTTCAGTAGCCACAGAGGAGGTGCCAATTATAGTTTCTCCTTTGAGAACATACAAGCCATTCTTCCTGTATCCCTTCATTATCACCCGAGAGCCCTTTGTTACCTTCAGTAAAGAGTCCTCAGCCTTGAAGCCAAAACCAGTTTCCACCAAAGTCCCAAGGGAGATCACGTTTCGTTTCAGATCAGGTACATGCCTCACATTTGTCAACAGCTTCTCGGTCCCATCATTGAGTTTGATCTTGATGGATCCAATGCCAATAACTTTGCATGTGGCATTGTTTCCCATTATCACTTGACCTCCCTCAATCTGTTTGTAATCGATGAACCACTGCTTGTTGGGACACATGTGAAAAGAACAACCAGAATCCATTACCCATTCTGATTGTGTTTGGCAGGTTGTAGCAACTAGCACATCTGTACTTTCATACCCATCTGAAGCCACTGATGCATCTCCTTTATCTTCCTTTGAATGCTTCTTCTTGGCTCCTCTTTCTGGACAATTCTTCTTGAAGTGACCCTCTTTATGACAAATAAATCACTTCCATTTTCCTTTGGATTTGGATCTTGCCCGATTCTTTCCTTTTCCTTCTTTCTTGTCAGGTCTGCCTCTTGCAGTTAGGTTTTCCCCAGTGTCACTCTCCTTGTAATCAGCTCTCTTGGACAACTCTTTTGAGATTAGAGCTGCCTGCAGCTCCTCAAGGGACAAGGTTTCTCTCCCATAGACAAGAGTATCAGCAAGATGTTCATATGAACTATTCAGAGATCGAATCAAGAGTAGGGCTTGGTCCTCATCATCTATTTTTACATCAATGTTCTCTAGGTCAAGAATCAACCTATTGAACTCATCCATATGATCTTCAATGGATGTGCCGAACTGCATCTTGATGTTGTAGAGCCTTTGTTTCAAACACAATCGATTTGCCAATGACTTGGTCATGTAGAGATTTTCGAGCTTCAACCATAGAGCAGCATCGGATTTTTCTTTGGATACCTCTCCAAGGACTTTATCCCCCAAACACAGTATGATGGCAATGTGTGGCTTGGTCAAAAGATCCTTTTTTTCTTTCTCAGACATCGTGTTTGGCAACCTTCTCTCCCCTTCCAGAGCATCTTCCAGTCCCTGATGTACAAGCATAGCTCGCATCTTTAACCTCCATAAAGCAAAATCATTCTTTTCATTGAATTTGTCAATGTTGAATTTCGGTATCTTGCCCAGGACCTTGCAGTGAAGCTCCTGATACCAGTTGTTCGATAAAATGCCCCTGTGAGAAAACCAGAAAACCAGAAAACAACCTAAGGCAGTAGTAATTGCAGAAAAAATAGAAATCAGTTCAAGAACATAAAAGATTGATGATAAAGGAAAGAACACACCAAAGACTTGATGACGGAGTTCGGCCAAATCAATGCCTACATCTCCGGGACTAAGCACAGCTTCAGTCTAGTTTATATCAGAAGAATGTTATTACAACAACAAAGAAGATGATCTTCTTCTTATCTCCAACTCTCTCTATTTTCTTGATACACTACCCTTCCCTTTCCCAAATTACACCCGAGCTCCAAGAGGAAAACTCCTTTCTCTCAACTCGCCTCTTGTAATCTTGATCAGAAGGTCTTTTGTGTGTATATCTCTCTGCCTCACTGATGTGCTCTTTATATATATATATATATATATATATATATATATATATATATATATATATATATATATATATATATATATATATATATACTGACTTACAAAGGCTTCCTGAGGCTGAGGGGAAAAGCAAAACAGAATGCAGTTAGAGAGTAACTGTCATAACAGAATGTGCCACCAATTTCAATATGCGTGATATACTCCATAGATAAATAACTGAGATTAAAGTCATTGGTTTAGATTAATTTTGTTAATTTCTCTTTTAGTTACACCATCTATATAGAGTGGTTTATTCGAGTATCGTTATTAAATTTACATGGCCAACCAAAGGTGGCTGGTGGGAGGGGCATCTGTAGATTTGATGCTCCTATAATCCTATGTTTTCCTGCTTGTAATACAAGTGATCTTGGAAGAAATTATATCGTCGACTTCTCTAAACTAATATGTAATTTTGTATTTACTTTTTTTTTCCCCACACTAATTCATTTCTTGCCACTTTTTGGTCCCTTTGCTTGAAGCTACCATCATTTTATATTTATTGTTCTATTCTATCAACATTCTACAGAGATGTGTACAACATCCAAAGTTATGAATTTATTTGATGAATACTTTTAGAAATTAAATCTCACCTAAAGGTCACTCCATTTAGATCTTAAGGATGCCTACCATTTCCTGCTAACCTGCATTTACTTTGGCAGGAAATTGAAAGAAGAAAAGAAAGAAAAAGGCAATCAAAAAGAGCATCAGCTAAGAGAGCAAAGCTGCGGAAAGAGGTATACCTTACATATTGTGAAATAGTACTGGAGTGTATTCAAGTTTTTTTTAATTTAATTTAAACACATTCATTCCTTAGTTGCCTTCATTGATATCATTCTCATTGCACATGCTTGAACTTTTAATCATAGGAGAAACACTCATATATGTTATGACCTCTTTGGACTAATTTGACTTGTGCTTCTCTCTAACTTTTGTCACATCTCTTATGATAGTTGCCTTCTGGAAATAGATGATATATTTTGAAACTTTTATCATTTTCTTACAGTTGTTCTGTCTTTCTCACAATGTTTCCCATCATTTTTATGTGCTACCTTGACAGAAAGAATGTGAAGAGCTAGGTAAAACCATTGACAATCTTAAGGCTGAAAATTATGAGCTCAAGAAAAAACTTCATAGCCTTTCTGAGGAGTTGGTGCAAGTCGCAAATGAAAACGATTCCATTCTGGTATACCATTTAAATCCCTAATTGCCGGTTATTTACCCATTAATCGTATCTTTTTCAGTTGACTGAATAAATAAATAAAAACATAATTGGTCCCCATGTTACGTTCTCTATCTGAAGCATTTGAATAGTTATATATATAGAGAGAAAAATTTTATATAAACATAGGGTCTTGCTAACGAGTGCCCTAAGGGAATCGGTAAAGAAACCATACAAGTTTGTATTGAAAATCTAAGTCTTACACTTTTCAAAATAATAAATACACCAATTCTCCATACAAACTTGTCTCTTTTGATTCCTTAACGAATGTCCTAAGAACACTCGTTAACATTCTCCATAAACATATTTTATCTATATTTCTCCACTTTCTTCCCTTGCTCTTTCTTTTTCATGATAACTACTAATTTCATCATGGAACTTAGTGATTGTGACAGGAAGAGCTCGTTGAGGAGTATGGACCAGAATCATTCATACCCTGCTACTCCTGAGTCCGTTGCTAGTGGAAGCGAAAACAACAGTTAAGGAAGCAACTTGCAACTATCAGAATCTTTATATGCATATCTAGCTTATAGAAACTCTCAGAATAGAAATAAATGAGAAGGTCCATAATAATGTTATTCTTTGGAGGCTTTCAGATATTTACATAGTACTGTAATAAATACTTCTCTGTCCGCTGGATCATCATTCCAACGTTAAAACTTAATTATGGAACCTTGAGGATTTTTTGCCAATTTTGGTTACATATCTAGCCTGCAAATCCCTATCCCTATCCCATTCAAGAATGAATCACCTGCAAACCACATCATTGACAGACAGCTGCTACAACTTACTTGCATGAATCACCGAGTTGACAGCATGTTTAGACAAAGACACCTTGGAACTCAAATACATAACTTCTTTCATGCAAGATTTTTTTTTCCTAAACTGCATAATTTCTTATCATTTATACAAACAATTTGGGCATTAGGTAGTTGGTCTGAAAGGGCAGGGGACTGTTCATATCCTTTGGGGTTTTGGTTCGCAGATTATGGGGTGTTATTTGTTCGTAGATTAGGGGTGTTAATAATATTGTTTTCCTTCTTTCCGGGGTTAGGCGTGATGCTTTAGTTTCTTTGGGCATGAGGTGAAGTTATAGATTCAACCTTTGTAGACACTACTCTTAGTTGAACATCTATCTTGTTCTCCCTATATGCTTCTTTTGATTTCTCCTTGTATATGAGTTGAGTATCTCTAGTGCTCTATTTAATACAATTTTGCTTATTAAAAAAAAAACTTTCACCCAAAAATGGCTTCTATTTTAGGCAAATGTTTATCAATGATCTAAATGAATAATGGGATACTCATAAATTTACAAAAGCAATTTCAAAAGATAAGAAAAACATATATAGTGAACTATAGTACTTCATCCAGGTTTTGCTTGAAAGGCTTGGGATAGATACGTGGAAATACAATTTTTGAAAGAAATCATAAATTAAATGTAAATTTTATTTAAGTATAATACGTATCCTAACATAGGTATGACTTTATGCATCTCAATTCTCAGCAAGTTATTTCTAGTACCTACCTTATTTCTTTCTATAACCTCTTTCCATTTTTTCCCCTCACACCAAACAAAGCATAAAAGTCAAACCTTTTTAACGATGTAACAATTTATGATTGATTGATGGTATAATTTATTTCCCTAAAAAAATGACATATTTATTAATTTCGTAAAATTTAAATAAAACTCATTAATGTCGTTTTTCTCTCAATCATTTAATTGGGAAAATAATTTTAAATGGGATTGCTTATAAGATAAGAAAGTACAAGTATATTTATATAAGTTTAATTTACCCAATGGGTGCAGCTTAGTTAGCAAGTAGGGTTGAGTTGGTGGGGGAACATCTCATTATCGATTCCAATCGAATTCATCCTTGGGGAGGGTACTGGACCTTAAGCTGCTACTGGTCCCCGAGCAAAAATTAGTCTCATAGCGGGTCTAAAGGATCTAAGCCGTGGGGATACTTCATGGACTCACTGGGGTGCCAAAGGTCCTAATTACGGTGAGCCCCGAAAAAAAAAGTTTAATTTTGATAAACTATTAATATAAAAAAAAGTTGTTAACCGATCACAAATCATCTCATGAGTGATTTTTTTTTGTGATAAACCTCTCGTGAATGACTTTTAATGTAATATATATTTATTAATTTATATAATATGAATCTTTAATTCTAATATTATAATTAAATATTATAGAGTAGAAATTTAATACAAAGGGTCTAAATTCATGCTGATCTGAAAACAAATATCAAATTTCGAATTCAGTAAGGTTTTCAAATTTGTTTATGCCGATACCATTTAAAAATTCCCATGTGGAAAATTTAATGTTTGCTTTCCTTAAATATGAATCTTCATCTCATTTGGCAAACACCCAATTTTTTTTGGTGGTGTTTACCAAAGGAGATGAAGATTCATATTTAAGGAAAGCAAATATGTCAAAATTTGATCATGCATTTAAATTTTTTTCAATATGTCAAAATTGTCTGGGGATTAGAATATAGACATTAAGTTATAAATACATATTATATATATATATATTTGGTGTGCACTTTCTGTATAAATACATTTTTGATTAAAGTAATATGTACTATCAATGTAAAAAGTTTTACACTGACATTCACTAGTATTTTGATATGTTTGTTTTTATTTTGATATATGTGTCAAGATATTATTGGAGGTTTGTGTAAAAAAAAATTACACTGAAGATACATAGAAATTAAACTTATATTTTTTTATCTATATTATCATTCAATCGTAAATTATCACATCATTATTATATCAAAGAAAAAAAACAATATTAGACATCATTAAAAATATTTACCCGTTGTCATAATTGTCTCAAAGTACATAAGATGATTTCTAGTGAGTTGACTGTATAAAAAAAATCCTATCCAAGAGTGTATAAAAATTGAACTCTTTAATTAATGCATTTTTTTATTAATATATATATACATATACTGCTAGTACTGACTGTATATAAAGCTCTACCGGCCAATACTAAACGGTGTGATATGTGATACGCCCCGACATCCCATTAAAGAAAACCCAAAATATTAAGACCTAATTTCGTTATTTTCGTTAAGAGAGTATATTAAAATAGCGGAAAATTTAAAACTTAAAATATATCCAACATATATACATACATGCATAACATATACACCTCAAGTCCTGATACAATACAGTAGAGGGAATCCCATCAGTCGGATCCCAAAATATACAAACTGATAATCAAACAGAAAATAAAAACCACATCCTAAAGAGACAAGACACGCTGGCCATAGACTGTGTACTCAACTATGACGATCTACTGCTAGTCCTCCAACGTCTGGCTCATACGAGGTCCCATCAAGCTTATCCACAGCTGGCTTCCCCGTAGGATCTTCTCATCACGATCACAAAAAGAAAACTATGCAATATAGAGAAGACAGGGATAAGAAACCATATAACACCAAACATGGAAAAGGGTTTAGCAACATATTAAATAACAGCACATTAAACATCCGTCTCCCAAGTATAAATATATGTAACACAATCACCCTCAATCCACATGTAGGATCTTTCCTCTACCCTCCATCATGATGCAATGCAAATGCTGTATGAATAATCTCCTCAGGTATCGGCCATATCCGGATATCACAATACAATCGACACGTCCAAGAGTCCCCGGTGCACACCCTCGTCCGCAGCTAGAGGGTGCCCATGCAAAGGAATGACATTATAGCTACACGACCCGGTGCACACCTCTGGACCACAATCCAGGATGCTCATGTAACGCATGAACTATAGCCGCGACTAAAATGAAATCATCTCTGGACGATCTGCCGTTAGCCTATCCCCGGGAAATTTCCCTCTAAGGCATAAACCCTACTCGACCATGTTTCAGGTCCACTCGACCATGTTTCAGGTCCCTCATATCACAGACCATGTTTCAGGTCACCCCCTAGTGCCTTAACCGGTCATCCTAATCTCACAAATAACCTCAAAATAATCTCATCTCATTAATCTCAACCTCATTTCACGATAATCATCTCGGTTGGGCACTGCTATCACATATCGTATGCAATCCCCAAATACATCCTCGTGTCTCAACATAACTTATGATTTACTCAATCCTCTAAGAACAATCATTACACTCATCCTATCATCATAATCGTCATCATGTTATCCAAAATCATCATCATTTATCCTCATATCATAATATCATTTTCGAATAATAAATACCAAAATATAATAATAATAATAATAATAATAATAATCACAATAATAATAATAATGATAATAATAATAATAATGATAATAATGACAATAATAATAATACTCATAATAATAATAATAATAATAATAATAATAATAATAATAATAATAATAATAATAATAATAATAATAATAATCACAGTAGTAGTAGTAGTAGTAATAGTAATAATAATAATAATAATACTAATAATAATAATAAGTATAAACACTTTTAAAATAATTACCACACTCATGATATCATATCTCAAGTGCCAAGTTCAAATCAATCAGTCAAATAGGCAATTAGCACGTAATAAAATATTATAATATATATGTGTAGCGCAATGACGATAAACGTACAATTTCTATACCGTCATCGGTACCACTGAGTAGTCCCCCAATGTGGTATAAACATTGTCCGTCACTCGCTCTCGTGTAGGGTTTGGGTCGCCCTACGCCATTATCTAATTAAATGTAACCGCACCGTTTCCAACGTTAAATAGCTTCTTTCCCTCACCTGAGATGTCTTAGTTTAGCTCTGGAGTAGCGAAATGGACACTCCCTATACTTCCTCAAATCTGCCACACACAGTTCTACACCCTCCGAGGCTCCAAAAATTCACCTGAACACATCATTGTGAAGCACACATTACGTGTAACCCAAATCTGAAGACGGAACTGAAAACTGATAAACGAATTGAAAGATAACCTCAATACCGTCGCCGACAACATTTTGGCAAAAAAAGGACATAGGTTTACCTTAGCCTCGATGAGAAAAGAAAGCTAGGGTAATGAAGTAGACGTTGCAAGGATCACAACGGTATAATTGGTTTCTCGATAGGACGAATGGATTGCACAGAAATCTTTCTAGAATTTCACTCTCTCTCACGGCCTCTCTTTATCTCTCTCTTTATCTTATGTTTTACGTTGTCTCCTCACCTTCCGACTTCTTCTTCTTCTTCTTCTTCTTTTTTTCATTAACTTAGTTTACATTAACTTACACTAGTGCAGAAAAGGGATTCTACATCGGAGTTTACACATCGGTTTTTCAGAAACCGATGTGTAAAACGAGGCGGTGGCATTTTTGAAATTAAAACCAAAGTATTACACATCGGTTTCTAAATAACCGATGTAGAAAATTATAAAGAAAAAAAAAGAAAATAAAATATTACTTTTACACATCGGTTTCTATATAACCGATGTAGAAAATTATAAAGAAAAAAAAAAAGAAAATAATATCTTACTTTTACACATCGGTTTCTATATAACCGATGTAGAAAATTATAAAGAAAAAAAAAAGAAAATAAAATATTACTTTTACACATCGGTTTTTATTAACCGATGTATAAAATTTAAAAGAAAAAATCAGAATTTAAAAGTTTAATGTTTACACATCGGTTCTGCTATAACCGATGTGTATAAGATGTTTAACACATTGGTTTTTCATATAACCGATGTGTAATAGTCCCAATTTTTCTTTTTCCCTCCTTCTCTTCCGCGTACTATCCCATTTTTCAGATTATGAACCCTAGCTTAAACAGAAAACACTCCCTCCCTCTGCTAACGCGCGTTCATCTCCTCCGTCATCTCCTCCCTTGTCTCCAACCCTACCGCTGCCTCCCTAACACTCCCATTCTTTCTCTGCTAGCGAGCGGCTCACTGTCCCTCCCTGAAAACCCCATTCCTCACCTCCATTGCCCCTCACAGAGAGCTCCTCTTCGCTGCTATCACCCCAGAAAACAGGTGTTCATTCTTTTTGTGGTGTTTAAATCCTTCTTCGTGTTTACATCTGACTTGACTTGCTTGCTCTATTTGTCAGTTGGGCTGGTGATTTTCTGCAACCTGTGATTTGTGTTCAGGTGCTACTATCTTTTGTTGCTACGGTTTAGGAGTAATGATTTTCCTGTTTTTTATTTGTGTGTCTGTAGCTGGGGTGTGTATCTCTATATCAGCATTTGCCCCTACTTGTTTTGTATTTGCTAGTAGCTTTGGTTTTATGCACTGCTTGTTTGCCTGTTTGGGTGTACTTTTGGTGTTCTGTTTTTGCTGCTATGTGTTTGTAGCTCTTTTTATAAGGCATGTTTTGCTCATTTATTGGCACCACTTGTGCTGGTTCTTGGGCTTTGATTTATCATTTAATACAATTTTGCTTATAAAAAAAAGATCCTTATGATACCAGGGCTCATAATTCTCAATCATTATAACTTATTTTTGGTTCAATTATGATGATTATGGTTTACATTTTACAATTATATGATCCATTTGGTTACATATGAATGGTATAATTTTTAGGGAGAAAGGTTTTGATATTGATAGTCTAATGAAATTGATTAACGTGCTTAAGTTTAGCTCTTTTATATATAACAGGGAGAGTATGCATGTGTCATGTGACTTCCATGCATTGATGTAAATGAATTTTGTCTGTGAAATCTTGATGAATATGCTGTCTTGTTTCTTATTGAATGGATAAAAGTCTTGCCAAAGTTGTCCCCAAGGTGTTTGGACTATAATGTTAGGCAAAGTTATTTGAACTAAATTTTGAATTTTTGGAAATATCCGAAGCCTCGGATGCTTGCCCGATAGTTGTTGTATGCTTGATTTATCCATTTGGTTCAATGCTAATTTTCTCTTCTCGGTTAGCATTTGCATAGTACTTTCTGGGATATGTAATTGAGTTAAAAGTTGGAACATGCTAAAAATTAGAGTCACAGAACAAATAGAGAACCGGACCACCTGCCACATGTTTCTATTTCCTGGGTTGCCAAAATACACATGCTCTTATAATGATGCACGCCCGCTGCTTATGTTTCTTCACTACTTTTTTATGAACTATCCTGACTCATATCAACAACTATTAATGAATTACATATGCATTTTTTATGAACTCAATCAAGCAAGCTCAACATGTGTCAGAAAATCTTCCTTGCATGTACCATGCTTTTGTTTTGGTGCAAGTGAATATAACGTACGTGTGCTGTGGGGTGGAACTGTACGCGAATTCTCATATAGATTCTTATATTTTAAAATTTGTAATTGCGTCCTTGAATATTTAGAAAATTTGTAATTGGGTCTTCGTATACTTTTTTGTTAGCGTTTTGTTAAGTATTCGTTAAGTGATTCATCTACTCGTCTTTGTGCGTTCTTCATATTATTGCTAAATAGCCAGCTGCATTTTATGTTTTAGAAATGGAAAAGTCAGTTCATGAAATATGACTTTTTGTATAGGTACACTCAGTCCGAGCAGAATATTAAGCAGAATATTCATCAATTATTCATTACGGTTTCCGGCTGAGTGTTCTTCCCACACCCGGTAAGCTTTCTCCTCTCCATTTTTATCGTTTGGTTTTTGTTTGCATTGGACTTGGGGATTGGAGTGTTTTATTATTTTTCTTAATGTTAATTATTTAGTAAAGCCTTAGTTTCCCGTTTGAGATGCAATACTAATGAGCGTACGTGTACGTGCTTAATGTACCGCTCATTGTGTTGGATCTTGAATTGTCCAAAGTTGGACAGTTTGGGAATAAACTTTTTCTTAATTCAGTTAAAATAGTTATTCATTGATTCTAATGTTATATACTTGATGAAAGTTCGGATTGATACATTTCCTTTCGTTCTCCGGGTGCATACTTTATCGTGGTGGATGTCATCGCGTTCAAGTAGTGTACGTCGGAGACCGCGGGGAAATGCTGCCGAAATTTTGTCGAGTATGAGCATGAGAGTTAAGGACTAACTATTAACCGAATGTTGAAAAAGTTTCTTCTCGAATGGGATAGGGCCATACCCTGTCATAAAAAGTGGTTGATGAATATGTTGGACTAAGTACGAAGGTATTGGTTTAGTCATGGATCGCGGTTGGATGAATGCGAGACGGACAAGTGATGAGTATGAGAATGGAGTGGAAGATTTTCTACAGTTTGCAAAAACAAATGCTCTTGATAGTGGTAACGGAAGGTTTTATTGTCCTTGTGTTAACTGTTTGAATGAGAGACGACTAGAAGCTGAGGAGATACGTGATCATCTTATTTGTGAGGGGATTTGCAAGAGTTATACAACATGGATATGCCATGGTGAATCGTTAGACAGGCCGAGGGTGTCGGATAGAGAGGAAGTTGATGACGTGGAAATGGACGATGGACTAGAGGACATGATCCGTGATGTTGGGCAAGAGTCTTTTCGGCGCGCACATGTGTATGATACTTTGTGCAGTGATGCGCAAGTGGCTTTGTATCCGGGTGCACTAATTTCACACGGTTGTCAGCGGTGTTAAGATTGTTCAATGTGAAGGCGAGAAATGGGTGGAGCGATAAAAGCTTTACCGAATTGCTTGAGTTGTTGAAAGAAATGCTTCCAGAAGGCAACACATTGCCATCTCGAAACTATGAGGCGAAGAAGATATTGTGTCCGATGGGTATGGAGTATAAGAAAATACACGCTTGCCCCAATGATTGCATATTGTACAAGAAAGAGTTTGAAGAGATGCACGAGTGCCCCAGGTGTGGGGTATCACACTACAAAGTGAAGGATGGTGATTCTAGTTGTGATGTGGTCATCAAAGGTCCTCCTGCGAAGGTGTTATGGTATCTTCCCCTGATTCCGCGGTTCAAGCGATTGTTTGCTAATGTAAATGACGCAAAGAACATTAGATGGCATGCAGATGAGAGGAAGTGTGATGGACAGCTTCGCCATCCGGCCGATTCTTTGCAATGGAAGAGAATTGATAGTTTGTTTCCGGATTTCGGCAATGAGCCCGTAAACCTCGTGGCTTGGACTTGCTACCGATGGAATGAATCCATATGGAAACTTAAGTAGTATTCATAGTTCATGGCCTGTTCTCCTTGTAATTTACAACCTGTCTCCTTGGTTGTGCATGAAGCGCAAATACATTATGTTAAGTATGATGATTTCGGGTCCTAAACAGCCAGGAAATGATATCGATGTTTATCTGAGTCCCTTGATTGAAGACTTGAGAATGATGTGGGATGAAGGCGTTGATGTGATCGACGGGTATTGCCGTGAGACATTCAGATTGCGTGCCATGTTATTTTGCACCATCAATGACTTTCCAGCATACGGGAAACTATGTGGGTATAGTGTTAAAATGCATAAAGCATGTCCAATATGTGAAGAAGGCACATGTTACCATCAACTGCAACATGGAAGGAAGACGGTTTACCTTGGGCATCGGAGATTTCTCCGACGTAATCATCCTTATCGTAGATTGAGGAAAGCTTTCAATGGACTTCCGGAGAATGAAATTGCTCCGGTGGCCTTGACTGGAGAGCAAGTTTATGAAAGGGTGAACAACACTAATGTTATCTATGGGAAGACCCAGAAGAAGGCTACAGAGAAGAAAATATGGAAGAAGAGGTCGATCTTCTTTGATCTCCCATACTTATTTGCCCCCAGCATGTCATACTTTATCAAAAAAAGAGAAAAGAAGTTTCTGTGAATGTCTACGAGGAGTCAAAGTGCCACAGGGTTACTCTTCAAATATCAGAAGACTTGTCTCAATGAAAGATCTCAAATTAGTTGGCTTAAAGTCTCATGATTGTCATGTCTTGATGCAACAACTACTACCGGTGGCCATTCGTGACATATTGCCTAAAAAAGTCGGACATGCCATTACTAGGTTATGCTTATTCTTCAATGCTATATGTAGCAAGGTCATTGACACTAAAAATTTGGATGAGTTGGAAAATGAGGCAGCCATTGTATTGTGCCAATTGGAGATGTATTTTCCACCTTCATTTTTTGACATCATGGTTCATTTGATTGTTCATCTAGTGAGGGAGATTAGATTGTGCGGTCCCGTTTATTTAAGGTGGATGTACCCGGTTGAGCGATACATGAAGATCCTGAAAGGATATATGAAAAATCCACACCATCCCGAAGCATCTATTGTTGAAAGGTATGTTGCAGAAGAAGCTATTGAGTTTTGTACAGACTACATGTCAGAAGCGGAACTCGTAGGGCTTTCAAGTCTCGTCACGAAGGAAGATATGATGGTAAGGGTACACGAGGTATCACTGTTAAGAGCATGGATCGGGAGGAAGTGCTTCAAGCACATTTGTATATATTGAATAACACTGATGAGGTTGAACCATACTTATGTGAGCATAAAAGCATCATCAATGAAACTTACCCTAGAATGAATGAAAAATGGTGTTTGAACAAGCATAACAAGACTTTCTTGAACTGGTTTAAAGAAAAAATTGCAAAGGATGGTACTGCTTCTGCTACATTAAAATGGCTAGCACAGGGGCCTAACTTTGATGTCATATGCTTTAGTGTGTACGATATCAATAAGTTTTCCTTCTATACAAAGTCCCGGGATGACAAAAGTACTATGCAAAACAATGGGGTTATGGTCGTCATTGAGTCCATGCATTTCTCTAGTTCGAAAGATAAAAACCCTGTTATGGCATTAGTTTCATACTTTGGAATCATTGAAGAGATATGGGAGGTTGATTACACGAAGTTTAGAGTACCTGTTTTTAAATGTCAGTGGGTCGACAGTAACAATGGTGTGCAAACCGATGAGTTAGGATTCAAATTGGTGGACCTTAGTAAGGTAGGTAATAAAGAGGAACCTTTCATCATGGCATCCCAAGAAAAACAAGTGTTTTATATCCGTGATCCTTCTAACAAAAGGTGGTCAGTGGTTCTCCAGGGAAAAAAACATGTATAATGGTAGTGAGGGAAATCACGATTCAACTCTTGATATTTCTGATACTCCTTCTTTCTCAACACGAGTGCCTAATTTCAATGAGGAAAATGAAGTGGATGATGTACATGCTACTCGTAATGATCACCAAGAAGGGTTATGGGAGAACTTTACTAATTGACCACAAAGTAAGTTTAGTTTGATATTACCATCAAGTTTGGCATATTATATGTTTACGTTGATATTTATAAGTTATGTTTATGTACGTTGATCGATATTTATAAGTTATGTTTGATATTTATCCTGACATACTAAAAAGTTTTTTTTGTTTTGTGTTTAAATAGGTATACATGGCTGATCATGAGGATATACCTCCTTCATGCAAATGGGTCGAGACCCCGTCTCCTGGTAGAAAGGGTAGACGTGCCACACGGATGAGGAATTTGACTGCCAACCGTGGGTCAAATCAAAGGATAAGAGTAGATTTTGATGATAACCTCAAACCTATTGGGCCAATGGAAGATCACTTTACCAGTTTTGTGGCGACCCTTGCTAGGAACAGGCCTAGTATACTCATTGATAGGTGGAGAGATGTACCGGCAGACGTGAAGGAGCAGATATGGGAGAGTATTCTGGTATCTATACTTCTACGTCCCGTGTTTGTCTGTATCTACTTTATTTTTATCTTAATAATATCATACAGCAATTCGTTGATTCTTTTGGTCTTAATGTAGTTGACATTTGACATACCGGATACATACGCTATGAAGAAGCGTTTGCTGAAGTATGCTAGAGAGCGTTGGAGGGCTTTTAAGGCCGACCTGGGCAGATACTATATATTCAATCCAAAAAGTAAAAAGAACCCACTTGAGGTGTATCCGTTTCTTGACAAGGCGACGTGGGATCGCTTTGTTCAGAGCCGACGTGATCCCAGCTTTCAGGTTAACTTATTTGATTTGTCTCTAAATTTATGTAATTGCAATAATTTCATTTACTTATGTAATTTAATTGTCTTTTATTTATAAGAGGAAAAAGGGGCAGGAAAACCAAAGCAAGAATGTCTACCCCCATGTCATGTCTCGTGGGGGATATAAAAAGCTTGTTAAGAAAATGGTTGAAGAGGAAAAGAAAGCACGTCAGCGGAAAAGATCATCTCGGGGCGGATCCTAATGCTGAAAATCTTCCAGAGGTTGTTGATCCACCTCCACCCCCACGCCATCGTTCATGGAAGAGGGGCCGACAAAGAAAAACGGGACAATATACATCTGAGGAGGCCCGCCAAGTAGCTGAGAGGATTGTAAGTATAGTTTGTTGTAATTGTCATTTTAAGATTGTTAACGAATTGTAATATGACCTGATATTTTTATGTGATAGGATGCCTTGGATGATCAGCTAACCCAAGGAATCTTTGTTCCTAGAGGACGCAATGATATCTTATCTACTGCCATCGGTAAACCAGACCACCCGGTAGTGTCATTGGTGTTGGATGGGAGTCGGCATTCGCCAATACCATGGTTCATCTTCACACCAATGCCACAGGGATTCGATTGCGAGATAGAGACACGACTAAAACAGGAGATTGCGAGATGAGCTTCGACAGGAGATGGCCGAGCGGTTTGCCCAAAGATGGCAATATTGACTTCTATGTCCCAACAGATGACAAATGTAGGTGTCCAACCCTCCTGTCCAACCCTCTGTCCATGTGAGCACTAAGGGCTCATGTGATCCTCCTCATCATCCCGAAAATGATGATGATGGTGATGTTCTTCTTTGCTTCTGGCGATGATGATGATGATGATGATGATGATGACGACCCGATAGGTGTGAGTCGTATGTTGATGATCATCATCATCATCGCCGCTTAGTGGCATTGGGTAGGGCATATAATAAGTTAGGTAATATCATACACCATCGGTTATTACCGGATGATCACCGAGGGTGTCTGTTGAGATTATTCGAGATGTCGATGCTCGAGTCCCCGTGCCCACCGAGGAGGTTCAAACAGTGGGGTCGGGGCCCCGGAACTTCATCCTCCGGCCAAGAAGACTGGTCAACTTTCTTGTTGCATCCGAGGTATTCGGTTAGTTGTGTTTTTCTATATTCATAGTTGAAATATATTTATTATTGTTTAAAGATAATGCTTTATTTTTATTCGTTATAGGATGTTGGAAATGATATTGTGCCTAAAAGGTCGGATCTAGGAAGACCGAGATGATCTCGCTCTGCCAAGGTATTCATTTGACCATTTAGTTAATAACGAATTAAATAGCTTAATTATCCGTGATTACTAATATATATCTATGTTGTTTAGGGGATCGACAAAGGGGCACCTGGCCATGGTGATGTTTTTAAAGTTCTGGCTATACGGGTTGTCACCATGGAGGATGATGCAGCCTTGGTAACGTTGGAACATGATGCCAGCCTGGTGAACTGTATATACCAAAGAAGGAACTTATGGAGATGGCACTCAATAAAGAAATGGCCAGTTCTGCACACATATCGTTTTGGTGCACGTAAGTACATTTTATTTATAAGTTAAGTACGTAATTAATTTTTAAATACAATGATAATTAACATGTTTTTCCAATATATTAGGTATCTGCATCGTATGTTAGTCGATCAGGGTAACCTCGCCCTTTATGGGTTCATTGACCCCATGTTCATTCAGGGTGATGTTCTCGTAGCATCGGAAGACCCGGTCACTACCATACGTGATATACTTGCCCGAGACGATCATCAATTCTATCTTGCGCCTTATCTCAATAAGTAAGTACCGATTATTTAAGTATAACTATATATGACTTAGTCAATAATCTGTTTCGCAAATACAGGGATTGGCATTGGCAAATCGTTGCTCTTGTACCCAAGAATGAACGCTGTGGTCTTCTTCGCTCATTGGGAAATAAGCCGTGAATCAATCAAGACGATCATCGAAACGTAAGCATTAAAATACTTTATAATCGATGTAATGCAGTTGTTTTAATTATCTGAAATCTATTATATATACTTTAATTAATGTTTTTGTCATGATAGGTCTATTAATGCATCCCACATGTTGCGTGGTGAAAGGCGTACTCGGGCTATCAGATGGATTATTCCCAGCGTAAGATATTTATTAGTTCAAATGCATCAAATGCAGTGGGTACAATAATTGATTTCTATTTTATTTAATTCCTCATATTCTAATTGGGTTTCATTTGTACGTAGTCACGTATACAACGTGGGTCATGGGAATGTGGCTACTATGTGATGCAGTAGATGTTAGAAATTATCTCCTCCGGGATCACTGAAAGATGGAGTGAGGTAAATGTTAATTGACACAATTAGAAGTAATAGTATAGATTCATTATATGTTTTATGTTAGTTTATTACTTAAAAGATATAATCTTTTGTCCAATTAAACTTGCAGATATTCAACAATCCAACTCCATTATCTGATTCTGACATCAACATCATAAAGAGGCGTTGGGCAACTTTCTTTCTTGAAGTGTACCACCCATAGTTTGTATATATGTAGTTAGTTTAAAAACTTATCATGTACTAGCTATAGTGTACCTTTGACTGATGATATGTATTAGTGCTCAGGTCTGGTTCAATTCTTCTTCTCTCGTGTTTTGATGTAGCCTTGATAAAGTGTTGTTTTCATTCATTCGAAATTAATTAGGCCTGATGCCCTCTGTTTTCAGATTCTGTGCTCACTAGTCATTTGATGAAATGTCAGTATTTTTAACCATATGTGTAAGAGCTGATTGTTTGTGCTAAGAAAATTGAATGAAGTATGTTTTGCTTTTGAATGATTGTGTCAAAACTGGTTTGGTGTTCTGTTGTTGTTTCTTGTTTGATCAGGGTATTGCTGGTTTGTTTATTGATCTGCATTACTGAAACAGGGGAAAATAATGATTGAAATGTAAATAACAGATTAAAAAAAAAAAAAGAGATTTTACACATCGGTTCATCAAAAACCGATGTGTAAATTTAACTTTCTACATCGGTTTTCCGTAGAACCGATGTGTAAATTTCACTTTACACATCGGTTCTATTTAAAACCGATGTAGAAAGTTAAATTTACACATCGGTTTTAGGCAAAACCGATGTAGAAAGTTAAATTTCCAACTGCTTATCAATTGATAAATTAATTTTCCACATCGGTTAATAGAAAACCGATGTTTAAAATATACTTTACACATCGGTTTTTTAACCGATGTGTAAAGTGGCAATAAACCACATCGGTCGTTTCCACATCAGTTTGAAAACCGATGTGGAAAGCCAAAAATAACCGACGTGGAATCCCTTTTCTGCACTAGTGTTATATACTAGCATCCTTTATGGTGAAGTAAGGTGACTCACTGATGAGTGTGATTCCACCTCATCTTTGTCCATCATTTTGCATGCATTTTCATGTAGTTTAGGCATATTTTTATTAGATTTTAGGTTAATTTTCCTTTGGAACGGGTAAGGCGGTTTTCGTGTGTTGTTTTGCAGATATCAAGGGTAAATTGCTCAAGATCAACCATGATGAAGTTTGGATGAAGATGGAGCTTTAAAACTGAAGAAAATGAGCCAAACAGAGCCCATCACGGCCTAGCCGTGATGCCCATCACGGCCATGATCGAGCAAAACTGAAAAAGAAGAAAGGTCAAGTCGAGTCTATCACGGCATGGCCGTGATAGCCATCACGGCCGTGACCCAAAACCACAACAAGTCAGAGAAAATCACGGCCAACCCGTGAAATTCATCACGGGCCATGAAAGGAAGGCTCGCGTCGTCGCGAAAGCATCTCGCGTCGCGAGAAATTGAATTTTCCAGATTTGCAGAGGCAGAGACCGTCACGGCCTGGCCGTGATGGCCATCACGGCCGTGACGCGCATTACTTGGACCTGAAGAAACCGAAATAGATCAGATTTTGAGTTGGTTTGGGACTCTAACTTCCCCATTTCTATAAATATGGACCAAGGCATCAGATCTGAGGATGAACACATTAGGGGCTACTACTCTAGGCTTAGATCTCTCTTCTCCTCTTCTCTTCTCTTCTCTGATTTTCACTATGTTGTCAACCCAGCTTGTCATCTCCATGGCAAGACTGGAGTAGTAGCTTAGTTTCTAGGGACTAGGGCTCTGCCCGAGGTTTGTAAATAATGTTAATTTGATGTAAAATCTTTGTTAATTACGAATTGTTTTAGATCTGATTTCTAGTGTGTTTATCACTCATAAATTTCGGCAACCGTTTATTTACGTGACATGGACGTTCTAAGGAGGAACCTAGCGGTGAACTTAGGATTTCTAGGGTGTTTCACACGTAAAGCCCGCAGACCACCGGTTTGTGAGATGTGAATGATCCAAGGAGGAACCTAGCGGTGAACTTAGGTTGTTTGCATGACCGAGACATTTCAAGGAGGAACCTAGCGGTGAACTTGGGTGTCGGACCTATAGAAGTCAGACTTGGGACTGAAATCACGAGAGTTAGAAGCCGTCCTCGAGGAGCAACGAGTTGTCACTTTGAACGCAAAGGGTCCAATCTGGGGATCGACTACCACGAGAGTAGGGGTCGGGTCAATTGGGCACGGCTTTTGTAACCCGAGAGGGAGCTTAAGCTATTAGAGGATAAACTCGCCTTCAAGGCAATTTCGGTAATCAACAAAGGTAAATCAGTTAGCAACATAAACAACCTCAAAGGTAACCCAAATCCCTAGGAATCCGTTTTAGATAAAAACCCCATAAACAATTGTTTTCTGTTTTAATTGTTCTCTGCTCATCTATCTTTCAATTCAAAAACCAATTTCAAAACCCTCTCTAAAAAGTCCAGAACTTAATCGATTCGAAATTCATTGTGATTCGGGAACACAGTCTCTGTGGGTTCGATATCTTTTATTACTTGACGGCAGTCCGGTACACTTGCCGGAATCGCACGAGCGTCGTCGCACGTCGACTGACGTTACATCAAGTTTTTGGCGCCGTTGCCGGGGACTGTGCCTTTTCGAATCTCAATTCAAATTTTGAATTGATTTTTTCTGGACCTTTTCTTTTTGTTTGATTTTTATTTCTGAAATATAAAAAAAAAAAAATCAAAAACATTTTTTTCCTTCTATTGTATCCATCTCTCTGTGTGTTATATGCAAAGATCCCTAAGTCTTGGGAGCCTTAGTGAGATTGATCCGGAGATCGAGAGGATCTTCCACAGACGTAGAAGACTACAAAGAGAGGGAGAAAGGTTGAGTCCCGTTCCACTCATGGCGAATCAACCGGATACAAAGCCTTTGAAGGATTACGCAGCCCCGAATGCGAGAGGCTTGCGAACTGGGATTGCAAGGCCAGAGATTGAGGCGGAAAACTATACCATACCACCTATGCTAATCAACATGATTAGGCAACATCAATTCGGAGGATTGCCTTCGGAGGACCCGACCGATCACATAGAGACATTTTTAGAGTTCACCGATGCAATCCGGATTCATGGCGCCTCAGTCGATGTTGTGCGTTTGAGACTGTTCCCCTCATCTCTCACTGGAAAGGCGAAGGCCTGGCTTAAGCAAATCCCCACTAACACTTTGACCACTTGGGACCAACTGGAGCAGGCGTTCTTGGAGAAATTCTTCCCTCCATCCAAGACGGCCTACATAAGAACCCCGGATCACCCGCTTCTTCCGGAAAGACGGAGAATCATTATCGGAAGCTTGGGATCGATACAAGGGACTGCTGGAGTCGTGCCCACATCACGGACTCGAGAGGTGGTTAATAGTGCACACCTTCTATAACGGATTGGACTACTCTTCGAAGGTGTCACTAGATTCTGCAGCCGGTGGAGCGTTTATGAATAGGCCTCTCACTGAGGCATTCAACATCATCGAGAATGTCGCCACCAACTACCACCAATGGGGATCCGAAAGAGGTAATAACCCGAACAAGATTTCGGGGTAAGTTTGAGGTAAATAGCACAGATCTTATTATGTCAAAGATAGACTCACTTGATAAACGTTTTGATCGGCTGGAAAGAGCTAATGTGAGTGCATTAGGTGCTACTAACCTTGTTTGTGAGATTTGTGGAATGCAGGGACATGACATGATGGGATGCCCACATGGATCCGGCGCTTCGGGTGAGCAAGTGAACTCTTGTAACAACTACTATGATACGAACCCGAAGCTGCCCAACTATGCTCCCCCAAATCCCTACAACCAAAGAAGGAACAACCCTTACCTCTCCTACGGCAACTACAAAGAACACGCTTAATCATGAGCTCCAAGAAGGTCAAGGTAATAAGAGAACAGCACCGGGGTACCCTCAGGTACAGAGATCTAAACTCGAGACTTTATTTGAAAGTTTTGTCGAAACTCAGACAAAACAGAATGAGGAGTTTAGACAACAAGGAAGGGCAGTGAGTGAGGCAATAATGGATCTAGCATCTAAGGTAGACAACTTAGCAACTCATAACAAGATGCTAGAAACCCAGATTGCCCAACAAGCCATCACGTGCTCGAGACCTAAGGGTACATTCCCGGGGCAACCCGAAGCAAATCCCAATGAGCATTGCAATGTCATACACTTGAGGGATGATAAGCTTGGGGTGGGGGTAGCTGAAATGGAGGTGGAACCGGAGGAGGACACGAGCGAAAAAGAAGAGCCAGAATCGAAATATGTCCCTCCACCACCGTACCAACCCCCGATACCTTTCCCACAGAGGTTGGTCAGGAAAAAGCAAGAAGATGTAGAGACTAAAATGCCTACTAAACTGAAAGACCCAGGTAGTTTCTCCATCGCTTGCTCGATCGGACAACTGCAAATTGACCAAGCCTTATGTGACCTAGGGGCTAGCACGAGCTTGATGTCCCTCACTATCATGGAAAGGTTGGGAAGCAAAGAGTTGAGACCATTCAAATTCCCCTTACAAATTGCGGATGGCTCAACTAGGACTCCTCTAGGCATACTAGAGAATGTTCCTGTAAAGGTAGGGAAAATTCTCATCCCTACCGACTTCCTGGTATTGGACATGAAAGGGAATTCTAAATTCCCCATCATTTTAGGAAGGCCATTCTTGGCAACCGCTGGAGCATTAATAGATGTAAGGAATGGCAAACTCTCTCTAAATGTAGAGGAAGGTAGGGTAAATTTTCAGTTGATTAACTCTTGTAACAACCCTCCTTTTGAGAGCCATGTGTGCAGAATTGATGTAAAGACTCCAGCGGTAGAGAAAGAACTTAGCATGGAAGCAACCCCAAAGATTTGCAGGGCTAATGATGCACCCAGCAGTGGTGAAGTTGGAGTTGCTGTCCATGCGGAAACAAAACTTCCGCCGGAAGAAAGGAAGGCTAGGAAGCTCCGAGAGAAAAGAGCAAAGCGGAAGCGTTACTGGCCGTATGAGCAGAAACGGCTATTTGAAGGAGCTCCATGGAAAAGAAGTGTTCCTGCGCTTCTACGCCCAGCCGACCCCGGTTCACTGAAGGAAGTTTGGTCAAGCTTAAGACCATAAATAAGCGCTTCTTGGGAGGCAACCCAAGTTTTCTTTCCCTTTTTCCTTTTGTTTTTGATTTAACCTCTTGAATAATTTGAGAAGATCAAGAGGCAAAAATATCATTAATAGGTTTGTCTAGTGTTTTCAGGTTGAGAAAGAGAAAAGAGCATAAAAAAATAAAGTCAGAGGCCATCACGCCCTGGCCGTGACAGTGGTCACGGCCGTGATGAACCAAACAAGGGCACAAAAAGGATCACGGCCTAGCCGTGACAACCATCACGGGCGTGATGAGTAGGATGCCAAGATCAGAGAGCATCACGGCCTAGCCGTGATGTAGATCACGGCCGTGACAGGGCAACTCCTGAGGACCAGAAACGATCACGGCCTAGCCGTGATGAGCCTCACGGCTGTGATAAAATTTCTACCCAAGTTTTGACTGGAATGTGAAGCCAACACCCGCTACCGACTCGGTAAGTTGTTCCAATTTTTCTCCTCTCTCCGACTTGATTATTTACATTGGAGACAATGTAAGTAATCAAGCTTGGGGTAGGGGTATTTATTTTTGCATTTGCATTGTTGCATTCATATTGCATTCACATAGGCTTAGATTGGTATGATCACATTCTCTAGATTTCCCCTCACTTAGAACATGCATCCGATTGTGAGAACTTGGAGCCAAATGAATTGAGATAGTGAATTTTGAACCCAATTTTTCATTATTCTTGTGATATGGCTAAAAATGAAATTTCTTGAGATAGTCATTTGATAGTTGATAATTAGCATGTGGTTCCTTAGACTTGTGTACCTCACTGATTTTTGAACTACTAAATGTAAGATTTTGAGCCAAAAGGGGGTATTCTCTAAATCTACCCCATTTCTTGTGATAGAGTGATTTAATTCCTCATGGACTATATTTTCTAGAACTTGACTTGAAACCATTTCAAAACTTAAAAATTTCTGAAAACATTTTTGGAAATGATTGAGGCACTAGGTATTTTTCCGGCCTCCCGAGCTTTGAATGATAAATTCTACCCCTTAGTTGCCCAATTTTGAGCCTAAAGAAAAAAAATACTTTTCTTGGTACCATGAATTAATTTGATAAATAATGCTTGGTATGGCACCTTTTAAAGTATTACAAAAAAGGGCAAAATGGTAGTTGGAAAAAGAATGGGATGAAAATATTTCTCTTGAGCTATAAATCTCCCCTTCTCCAAACAAATAAAAATGAAATAAACAGAAAAAATGGAGAAGGGGATGACAAAGAAAGTGAGAAATGAAAAGACAAAAAAAAAAAAAATTAAATGAAGGAAGAAAGGTGGAAAAGTAAACCAAAGCCCAAAAAGGGGTATTTTAGAAGGTGTCATGCTTTGTAATGTTTGATAATCTGTCTAGCCTTCTTGAAATTCCCTTTCCTTGATTTTCCCACCTTACAATAAATCCCATGGCCAAATTACAACCAAAGGAAAAGACCTCTTAATTCTTAAGTGTTTTCATTAATAAAGTGGAGATTTGGTTAATAGTCAAGCCTATGGTAAAATACTTTACTTGAGGAAATGGAGTGAATTGTCATAAACCCTAAAACACTTGAGTGAGGTGAGATGAGTGCCCAAATCAGTGAGGACATGAACTTGAAGAACCTAAGCTTCTAATTGGACTTGAACTTGATTATCTCTTGAATGCTTACTAAAAATGCCTATTACTTGGATTAGCTTCTAAGGTTCTTAGTTCACTATCCATGCTTTGAAAGATTTATATCTTATGGCCTGAGTAATTGCTTGAGGACAAGCAAAGTTTCAAGCTTGGGGTGATTTGATGAGTGTGATTCCACCTCATCTTTGTCCATCATTTTGCATGCATTTTCATGTAGTTTAGGCATATTTTTATTAGATTTTAGGTTAATTTTCCTTTGGAACGGGTAAGGCGGTTTTCGTGTGTTGTTTTGCAGATATCAAGGGTAAATTGCTCAAGATCAACCATGATGAAGTTTGGATGAAGATGGAGCTTTAAAACTGAAGAAAATGAGCCAAACAGAGCCCATCACGGCCTAGCCGTGATGCCCATCACGGCCTAGCCGTGATGCCCATCACGGCCATGATCGAGCAAAACTGAAAAAGAAGAAAGGCTGAAGTCGAGTGCATCACGGCATGGCCGTGATAGCCATCACGGCCGTGACCCAAAACCACCACAAGTCGAGCACATCACGGCCCAGTGTGGAAATTCATCACGGGCCATGAAAGGAAGGCTCGCGTCGCGAGCGACATCTCGCGTCGCGAGAAATTGAATTTTCCAGATTTGCGGAGGGCGGAGACCGTCACGGCCGGGCCGTGATGGCCCTCACGGCCGTGACGCGCATTACTTGGACCTGAAGAAACCGAAATAGATCAGATTTTGAGTTGGTTTGGGACTCTAACTTCCCCATTTCTATAAATATGGACCAAGGCATCAGATCTGAGGATGAACACATTAGGGGCTACTACTCTAGGCTTAGATCTCTCTTCTCCTATTCTCTTCTCTTCTCTGATTTTCACTATGTTGTCAACCCAGCTTGTCATCTCCATGGCAAGACTGGAGTAGTAGCTTAGTTTCTAGGGACTAGGGCTCTGCCCGAGGTTTGTAAATAATGTTAATTTGATGTAAAATCTTTGTTAATTACGAATTGTTTTAGATCTGATTTCTAGTGTGTTTATCACTCATAAATTTCGGCAACCGTTTATTTACGTGACATGGACGTTCTAAGGAGGAACCTAGCGGTGAACTTAGGATTTCTAGGGTGTTTCACACGTAAAGCCCGACAGCCACTGGTTTGTGAGATGTGAATGATCCAAGGAGGAACCTAGCGGTGAACTTAGGTTGTTTGCATGACCGAGACATTTCAAGGAGGAACCTAGCGGTGAACTTGGGTGTCGGACCTATAGAAGTCAGACTTGGGACTGAAATCACGAGAGTTAGAAGCCGTCCCTCGAGGAGCAACGAGTTGTCACTGAACGCAAAGGGTCCAATCTGGGATCGACTACCACGAGAGTAGGGGTCGGGTCAATTGGGCACGGCTTTTGTAACCCGAGAGGGAGCTTAAGCTATTAGAGGATAAACTCGCCTTCAAGGCAATTTCGGTAATCAACAAAGGTAAATCAGTTAGCAACATAAACAACCTCAAAGGTAACCCAAATCCCTAGGAATCCGTTTTAGATAAAAACCCCATAAACAATTGTTTTCTGTTTTAATTGTTCTCTGCTCATCTATCTTTCAATTCAAAAACCAATTTCAAAACCCTCTCTAAAAAGTCCAGAACTTAATCGATTCGAAATTCATTGTGATTCGGGAACACAGTCTCTGTGGGTTCGATATCTTTTATTACTTGACGGCAGTCCGGTACACTTGCCGGAATCGCACGAGCGTCGTCGCAAGTCGACTGACGTTACATCACTCACCCATGCTACACTAGACCTAAGTGGCGTGATTTTATGGCAAGGAAAGCAAGCAGCTTGCATGGTCCTTGGCTGCTCATGAATTGGCCTAAATCTGCGTGAATTAAAGAAAGGAAGGGTAGTAGGAGGCGTGACCTTTTGGTTATCATAAACATGCTGAAGATTTGTGTGACTTTGCCACAAGCCCAAGCAGGAGGTGTCTCCTCATTAGCAAGCGGAAAAATTGAAGGTGGAGGTGTCAGAGATTTAATAAACTGCCGTATACCCCTAATCATAAGCCTAAAAGTTTATTTGAGTTAATTTAATTTGGTTAAAACTTGTAACTAGGGTATAATTAATTAAGACTAGTGCTAATTACTCATAATGAGTAAAACTTGAGTAAATTAATTATAATCATCTAGCTATGATTAAGATTTATATCTATGACTAATTATCTTTTAATGTTGTTGATGATAAACCACCTTAATTAAGAATTTAAATTGAGGTGCTTCCAAATGGAGTTTTTGACATACTTGCTTGAGGTGTTTACCTACTGAAAAATTTGGGTTGCTTGAAATTTATTTTGAACTTGCATATGTGTTTGGATTCTTAAATAAATTTTATATTTATCTAATCCTCACTCCCATCTAATTAAAATATTTAATTTCTTGTTTTTTCATGAAAGATAGGATGTTACATTACTACCCCCCTTAAAAGAAATTTCGTCCTCGGAATTTACGTACCTCAGAAAAGATGTGGATACTGCTGCTGTATACCCTCCTCGCGCTCCCACGTAGCATCTCCCGTAACCTCATCCCAAATGACCTTAACCAAAGGAATCTGTGTACCACAAAGTTCTTTAATCCTTCTATCTGCGATCTTAATCGGTAAAACCTCGTATTCTAGATTCTCTCGGAGTTGTATAGATTCAGGCTCAAGTACATGAGAAGGATTAGGGTAATATTTTCTCAACTGGGAAACATGGAAGACATCGTGAAGGTTGGAAAGGTAAGGTGGTAAGGCTATCCGGTAAGCTACTGGACCAATTCGTTGAAGAATTTGAAATGGTCCAATGAATCGGGGAGTGAGCTTTCTAGGCTTTATAGCTCTGCCAATTTCGGTCTTCGGAGTGACTCTCAAGAACACGTGATCATCTTCTTGGAACTCTAAGGGTCTCCTCCTCTTGTTACTGTAGCTTCTCTGCCGATCTTGGGCTTCCTTCATTTTCTCTCTTATCTTCCTAACTTGTTCTGTTGTTTGTTGTACCACATCAGGACCCAACACTTGGCTCTCGCCAGTCTCATACCAACATAACGGAGTCCTACACTTTCTCCCATACAGATCCTCATACGGTGCCATCCCGATGCTGCTGTGGAAACTATTATTATATGTGAACTCAATCAATGGTAGGAATTCATCCCAACTGCCAACATGTTCCAACACACAAGCTCTTAAAAGATCCTCCAATGATTGAATTGTTCTCTCAGACTGTCCATCAGTCTGAGGATGATAAGCAGAACTCATCCTCAACTTTGTTCCTAAAGCATCGTGTAACTATCTCCAAAATCTAGATGTAAATCTAGGATCTCGATCTTAGACAATACTCGACGGCACACCGTGCAACCTCACTACTTCCTTGATATAGATCTGGGTCAACCTTTCAAGACTATAACTCTCACCAATAGGTAAGAAGTGAGCACACTTCATAACCTATCAATGATAACCCAAATCGCATCAAACCTTTTCGGAGTTCGTGGGAATCCAACCACAAAGTCCATCGCTATGCTATCCCATTTCCACTCTGGGATATCCAAGGACTGCAACAACCCGGCGGGCTTTTGATGCTCTATCTTAGCTTTCTAACATACCAAACATGATAGAACAAACTCCGCCACTTATTTCTTCATTTTTGGCCACCAAAACATCTTCTTCAAGTCTTGGTACATCTTGGTGGCTCCTGGGTGGAAACTCAGCTTACTTTTATGTGCCTCCTCTAAGATCATATTCCTAATCTCTAAGTTCTCTGGCACGCATATCCGATCCTTAAACCTTAATACGACACATAAGCCACATCTCTTCCCTCTTGCATCAAAACACAACCCAATCCTTGATACGACGCGTCACAGTATACATCAAATTGTCCTAATGGATCTGGTAACGTCATCACAGGAGATGTAGTCAACTTCTCCTTTAGCTTCTGAAAGCTCTATTCACACTTCTCTGTCCAAACAAACGCCGTAGCTTTTCTCGTTAACTGCATCATAGGCAACGCAATCTTCAAGAAACCGTCGATGAACCTCCTGTACCCGGCTAATCCTAGGAAACTCCTTACCTCACTCACTGACTTAGGCCTCTCCCACTTAATCACGGCCTCTACTTTAACTGGATCAACAACTATCCCTTTCTTGTTGATTACATGCCCTAGAAACTGTACTTCCTCTAACCAAAATTCACACTTGGATAGCTTAGCATACAACTGCCTATCTCTCAACACCTGTAACACCACTCTCAGATGTTCCTCGTGTTCTTCCCGACTACAGGAGTAGATAAGAATATCATCTATAAACACCACAACAATCTTGTCAAGGAACGATCTAAAGATCCTGTTCATGTAATCCATGAACACCGCTGGAGCATTAGTTAAACCAAAAGGCATAACTAGGTACTCGTAGTGTCCATACCTTGTCCTAAAAGCGGTCTTAGGTATATCCTCCTTCTTCACCCTAATATGATGGTATCCTGATCTTAAATCTATCTTGGAAAACACCGATGCTCCCTTCAACTGATCCATTAGATCATCTATCCTAGGCAACGGATATTTGTTCTTGATTGTTACTTTGTTCAACTGCCTATAATCTGTGCATAACCTAGAACTTCCATCCTTTTTCTTGACAAACAATATCGGTGCTCCCCAAGGCAAAACACTCGGTCTAATGAATTTCTTCTTCATCATGTCATCCAGCAGTTCCTTCAACTCTGCAAACTCCACTGGTGACATCCGATAAGGAGCTACTGATATAGGTCCGACCCCTGGTATGAGATCTATAGCGAACTCCACCTCCCTCTCTGGTGGCAAACCAGGAACATCAGGAGGGAAAACCTCAGGAAACTCTCTCGCAATAGGCAGAGAATCTTTACTCGAAGTCTCCTTAGCTTCCAAAGAGAAAAGCATCACATACTGCTGAGAACCGCCACCCCTCATAGTTGCTCCTTCATTGGCAGATACTATGCTAGGAGGCTCAATAAAATATAAGGTCTTTTGGGCACAGTCTAACACTACATGGTTAGCCAAAACCCAATCCATGCCAAGAATAACGTCTATCTGCTGCATAGGCAAACATATGAGATCTACAAGGAATGCCCTATTTTCAACAACTATAGGACACTGCAAGCAAACGGACATAGTGATCAAAGGATCACTAGTAGGGGTGGATACTGTCAGGGTATATGGTAGCTGAGAAACGGATAAATGTAAATGATCTATGCACTCATGGGACACAAAAGAATGTGTAGCGCCCGAATCAAACATCACAGACGAGAGTCTGCTAGATATTAGACACATACCTTGAATAAGATCTGCAGATTGAGAAGACTCAGATCCTCTCACTGTAAACACCCTCCTCGTGGCCTGAGGTCTGGCCGTCTGTCATCCCGCTGCTGGAACCCCTCTCCCAGCTCCTTCTCTGGAACCACTGGCTCTTCTGGAACTACCAGCTCCTCTGCCGGCTACTGGCTGCTACTGTACCGCTCTCTGTCAGCAATCCCTAGCAAACTGACCTGGTTTGCCACAGACGTAGCAACCAGATCTATGTGTGCAATCCCTGATATAATGCGGACCTCTGCATCTGAAACACACTGGGGCCCTCTGCTGCTGGCCCTCTCTGGTAACTGGTGCCGGTGGTGCAGATGTCTGAACGCTTTGTCCTGGTCTAATGTATGGTCCTCTCCTCCACTGAGAACCTTTATCACCTCTCCTCTGATGTCCTGCTCTAATAGGACCCCCACTATGCTGATGCCTCTGCTCTGCAGCCTACCTCTGGTCCATACTCTCAATGGCACTGCACCTCTCTACTAGCTTAGGGAAACTCAGGATATCCAAGGGCACTATAGCCCTCCTCAACTCATGCCGTAAACCCTCCTCGAATCTCCGACACATCCAGTCCTCATCTGGAAACCTCGGGTAGAACTCAAAACTGAATCAGGGCCTCGAATCTGGTCACGTAATCACCAACAGACCCGTCTCCCTACTGGAGACTCATAAACTCTCTCCTTCTCGCGTCTGACTAATCACGGGAAATACTTCTCAAAGAAACACTCTCTGAACATCTCCCAACTGATCAGTTTGCCCTCAGTCTCTAGCAATCTCCTTTTGCCTCTCCACCATGACTCAGCCCCTCCGGTCATCATGAAGGCGGCATAGGTCACCTTCTTATCATCTCTGCATCTCATAGTATCAAAGATCTTCTCGAGCTCCTGGATCCACCACTCTGCTCGCTCTGGATCATACTCTCCACCAAACTGGGGTGGCTTACCTTTGAGAAAGGTAGCCAATCCTGCATCCTCAGCATCAGCGGCTCTCCTCCTATCCTGCCGCTCTTGTAACTCTACCTCTCTCTATACCCTCTGAGTATTCTGCTGCACCTGTTGCAACAGAACAGATGCTAACTCACGGATAGTCCGAAGAGTCTCGGCGGACTCTCCTCCACCTCCAATCCCTGCCTCTGGCTGAAGGGGCTCATCCTCTACACCCCCCATCGCTCTACCACCACCACGTCTGCCACGTCCTCAACCTCGGTCTCGAGCCATGATCCTGTTAAAAGAAATCATTAGCCCACATCAATATGACATATAATACTACATAAAACTAGAATATAAATACTACATGCCATAGAGATGTCGCATCGAACTCACTACCCAAATTCTAAGCATAGTTGTTATCCGATGTGGATTCAACTAAATGGCCAGTTCACCCTAATCATAGTTCTCACAGTCCGTTTCAGAACCGAATTGCTCTGATACCACTAAATGAGACGCCCCGACATCTCATTAAAGAAAACCCAAAATATAAAGACCTAATTTCGTTATTGTCGTTAAGAGAGTATATTAAAACAGCGGAAAATTTAAAACTTAAAATATATCCAACATATATACATACATGCATAACATATACACCTCAAGTCCTGATACAGTACATTAGAGGGAATCCCATCAGTCGGATCCCAAAATATACAAACTGATAATCAAACAAAAAATAAAAACCACATCCTAAAGAGACAAGACGCACTGGCCATAGACTGTGTACTCAACTATGACGATCTACTGCTTGTCCTCCAATGTCTGGCTCATACGAGGTCCCATCAAGCTCTTCCATAGCTGGATCCCCCGTAGGGTCTTCTCATCACGATCATAAAAAGAAAACATATGCAATATAGAGAAGACATGGATAAGAAACCATATAACACCAAACATGGAAAAGGGTTTAGCAACATTTAATTAAATAACGGCACACTAAACATCTGTCTCACGATAATCATCTCGGTTGGGCACTGTTATCACATATCGTATGCAATCCCCAAATACATCCTCGTGTCTCAACAAAACTTTTGATTTACTCAATCCTCTAAGCACAATCATTACACTCATCCTATCATCATAATCGTCATCATGTTATCCAAAATCACCATCATATATCCTCATATCATAATATCATTTCCGAATAATAAATACCAAAATATAATAATAATAAAAATGATAATAATAATAATAATAATAATAATAATAATCACAGTAGTAGTAGTAGTAATGATAATAATAATAATAATAATAATAATAATAATAATAATAATAATAATAATAATAATAATAAGTATAAACACTTTTAAAATAATTACCACACTCATGATATCATATCTCAAGTACCAAGTTCAAATCAATCAGTCAAACAGGCAATTAGCACGTAATAATATAATATAATATATATGTGTAGCGCAACGACGATAAACGCACAATTTCTATACCGTCATCGGTACCACTGAGTAGTCCCCCAATGTGGTATAGACATTGTCCATTACTCGCTCTCGTGTAGGGTTTGGGTCGCCCTACGCCATTATCTAATTAAATGTAACTGTGCTGTTTCCGACGTTAAATAGCTTCTTTCCCCCACCTGAGATGTCTTAGGCTAGCTCTGGAGTAACGAAACGGACACTCCCTATACTTCTTCAAATCTGCCACGCACAGTTCTACACCCTTTGGGGCTCCAAAAATTCACCTGAACACATCATTGTGAAGCACACGTTACATGTAACCCAAATCTGAAGATGGAACTGAAAACCGATAAATGAATTGAAAGATAACCTCAATACCGTCGCCGACAGCATTTTGGCAAAAAAAGGACATAGGTTTACCTTAGCCTAGATGAGAAAAGAAAGCTAGGGTAATGAAGTAGACGTCGCGAGGATCACAACGATATAATTGATTTCTCGATAGGACGAATGGATTGCACAAAAATCTCTCTGGAATTTCACTCTCTCTCACGACCTCTCTTTATCTCTCTCTTTCTCTGCATTTTACGTTGTCTCCTCACCTTCGACTTCTTCTTCTTCTTCTTTTTTCATTAACTTAGTTTACATTAACTTTTATACTAGCATCCTTTATGGTGAAGTAAGGTGACTCACCCATGCTACACTAGACCTAAGTGGCGTGATTTTATGGCAAGGAAAGCAAGCAGCTTGCATGGTCCTTGGCTGCTCATGAATTGGCCAAAATCTGCGTGAATTAAAGAAAGGAAGGGTAGTAGGAGGCGTGACCTTTTGGTTATCATAAACATGCTGAAGATTTGTGTGACTTTGCCACAAGCCCAAGCAGGAGGTGTCTCCTCATTAGCAAGCGGCAAAATTGAAGGTGGAGGTGTCAGGGATTTAATAAACTGCCGTATACCCCTAATCATAAGCCTAAAAGTTTATTTGAGTTAATTTAATTTGGTTAAAACTTGTAACTAGGGTATAATTAATTAAGACTAGTGTTAATTACTCATAATGAGTAAAACTTGAGTAAATTAATTATAATCATCTATCTATGATTAAGATTTATATCTATGACTAATAATCTTTTAATGTTGTTGATGATAAACCACCTTAATTAAGAATTTAAATTGAGGTGCTTCCAATAGGGGTTTTTGACGTACTTGCTTGAGGTGTTTACCTACTGAAAAATTTGGGTTGCTTAAATTTATTTTGAACTTGCATATGTGTTTGAATTCTTAAATAAATTTTAGATTTATCTAATCCTCACTCCCATCTAATTAAAATATTTAATTTCTTTTTTTTTTCACGAAAGATAGGATGTTACAATATGCAGTTCGTGTTTGCGACACAGGTTTATTTTCTTCTTCATCATCATCATCATCTCTCTCTCTCTCTCATCATTAGATATTAACTATTCAAAGAGAAAAAACATATTTGGGCAAAGTTGTAGAGAAAAAGCATATTTGGGCAAAGTTGTAGGGGCTGTTTTATCTCTAGTGGGGTTGGCTTATGATGTTGAAAGTTTTTTTTTCTCCAAAAAAGTTTTTAAATAGTAAACTAAGGTACTTATCATGGAATAAAATGAAAATTAAAGCCTTTTAAGTTTTTAATGTATTTATTTTTTAATATAATAATTTTGTTATTTTTTATTACGTAATTTTTATTTTTTCAATCCATAATAAGTGTCCAAAAGAGATTTGTTAGATAGACTATTTTCAGTATTTTTATTTAAATCTGGCGGCTGGCGCAGCGAGCGGGTGACGGCGGGTGTTCAGGTCGTCGGTTTGAAAATGGGATTTAGAGGCCGGTGACGATGGTCGGACTCCGTTCCGAACATTTCCAATCATCAGTGACCGAACCCGATCGACAATGAGATGCAGAAGTAGATTCAAACCACCATTTGCTATCGTGCTTCACCTCCGACCATACTCCGACCAGTTTGAATTCACCATATCCGCTTCGCCTCCGGCCGATCTCCATCACGAGCTCTTCGAAGGAGAGAGATGAGGAGAGTAAGAGTAGAGAGCAGTGGAGAGTGGAGACTTTGAGACTAAAATGGAGACTGAGTCTGAGCCACCAGCGCCAGTTGTGAGAAATGACGAAGAGAAGAGTAAGAGTAAGAGTAAGAGAGAAACTAGGGACAGTGAAGCTTTAGGGTTTCTTTTGGGTATTAGATAAAAAGGTAAAAAATAATATTGGCCCCAAAACTTATGGCCCAACAAAATAATTCTGAGAGGGTTTAATTTTATGTGAATTTTTCATTGGGCTTCATTTGTTTGTTAAAAAATGGCCCACTGCGTTTTTCATTTTGTGAGAGGGGAAACAGGTGAAACCGGCCCACACTCTTTTTCATTTGTTCCTTATATTACATACCTGCTGCTGCATTTTCACTTTCCAAACCCTAGTTCAGAAATTTTGCGCCGCTCTGCTATGCTTCCTCGGTTCTTCTCACAGCCTCACGCGTTCTTCTCACACTCTCATTCGTCTTCCCCAGTTCTTCTCACAGAGCCATCACTCGTTTTTCTCGTTCTAATGATCGACGGTGGTGGCAGCAGTGGATGTATGGTGGTTCACGAAGGAACAAAGTTTGGTGGCGGCGGTTGTGGAAGTACGGTGGTTGCTGCTGTGTTGTTTCTCTATTTCATCTTTCCCTTCATTTTTTTGTTAAACTTTTGAACCCGACCGTCACCTGCCTGCCACCCGACCAATCCGACCACTCAAACAGACAGAAATGGGTCCCATATTGTCGTCGCCGGTTTGGTTCAGATTGGGCCGTTTGGACCTGAATCCTACCGAACTCGATCGTTGTCCAGCCCTAGCTATTGCATGCGTCTTCTAGGTTTTATAGATATGTTCAAGTGTTGAACAACAATGGAGAAGACACTTATAGATAAGTTCAAATTTCAACTTTTTCTTGTTTGAAGTTGATTTCTCTGTTAAATGTTTGATGTTTCTTCTGGGTTTTGTCTTTTTGATCTATGAAAAACAATTTCTTGTAGCTTTAGCACTAAGATCTTATGTATGTTCTTTTCTTCTGGTTTTTTTTTTTTTGGTTGTTCACATGTTCTATCTTCTACTCTCCATTCTCATTTTTTTAAGCAAACCGTGCTAACCCGGCCGTGCAAACCCGCCACCCGCCGACCTGACTAATCCGATGGTTCAAATGGTCGGGAATGGATGAGATATTTAGGGTTTCGATTTTCCCCGGATTGGGTGTTTTCGGCCAGAAACTGACCGAACCCGCCGGGTGTCCACCTTTAGTATTTGTTGTGTTTTTTGTCAAAAAAATATTTTGTTGTGTTTTTATTTGAATAATTTTAAATCTTCTTAACCAAACATTTAATTATTAAACAAAGAATACAATGAATAATTTTTTTATGTTATCGAGATATTGACTCTGCATTTATATTTTTATTTAATACTTATAATATTAAGTATTCAAGTATTATTTAGAGAGAATAAAAAAAAGTATTATTAGGAGCATAAAAAATATTAAATCCTTCTCATTACTTGTAGGAAATGGTATTTAATGTTTTTTTAGTCCTACTATAGTATCAGTAACTGCTTTGTTTTCCTTTAATGCATTTTTTTTGACTGGTTCTTTAATGCATTTTAATTTTCTCCCTAAACCAACATTAAATAATTGAGCGGAGAAAGAGTTAAATATAATTTTTCGGTCACATCTATTCATTGTTTGAAAGATTGTATATATATCTATCAAAATCAAGCTACCATTAACAAGTAATCGATCCTAACGTGGGTGAGTTTCTTCATGTAATTGATGAACCCCAGTAGCAACATTTTTAAGCAAATCTCCTGAAATTTTCCCAAGTGAAATATCCATGAAAAGTCAATGATCAATTTTGTGCTGAAACCATTTTGATATTTATCCATAGCAAAAGTAAGCCATAGGTTCAAATAAACCTGAGCTCATCCATCACTTTGTTTACCAGCTTAATTTTCTTTTTTTGCTATCTTTTCTTCTATCTAGTTATCTATCATTGTCAGGGAATTTGATTCAAAAGTAAAATTAATTGTTCATGTTCATTTAGGCAGGTATCAGTTTCATTTGCATCTTCAGCTTGATGGAGACCAATAATCCAACATGTCAGACAAAAGCTCGGAGCCTCAACATGTCAGTTGAAATGCTATGGTCCATATCTCATGAACTAATTTTCTCTATATGCAATCTATTTAGATATGAATATTCTAAAGTTTCCTTCTTTTTATTCTACGTATATGCAGGTCTCAAAGATTTATTTTATTTATAAGTCAATGTATACTTATGCTTCTGATCATCATTGGGAAACAACTAACTCTCTACGTACATGTCACTTTTAACTAGGCATATCGGAATCCTTGGACTCCAATTACCAGTTTAACTCTACCTGGTTCTAGCTCTTATCGCTCCTGGTGACAAGGCCAGGTACGTAGTGATATATCTATATACACATATATTCATGCATCTTATGATGGAGGGACAACTCATGTGATTCATTTTCTTGTTGTATCCTGTTTGGTCCTGGCATGGAGCATGCTAGTTCAATATGAATCTTCGACTGATCCTAAGAGGCCTTTCAGTTATCATGTGGTATGTGGAGTAATCCTATAATTTCTAAATCATTTACATACAGTGTGTTTGGATCAAGGCCTTGTTCAGATATTTTGGGGCCTAAGGCAAAAATATTAGAGAAACTTTAATAAATATAATAAATTTTATTGTATATATAGAAAAAAATAGTTACTTTATTAATTTCAATTCATTATTATTAACAAAATCACATTTGTAGCTGATTTTTCTTCAACGATACCAATGTTTAATTTTCTTAGACAAAAGGAATAAACAGTTCAATTCTAATCAATTTTTACTTTTCCGAAATTTCACTTCTGCACACTCATAAGTATTAAGATCATCCCGCTAAAAAATGTATTAAAATTGTTTAGTCATATAATTATAGCACTTGCTACAAGCTTGATCATGTTGGATGCCATTCTCAATACAGAATGCTTCAAAATCAGTGGAATTGTATTCTTCACCTCCATCAGTCCTTAAAATCTTAATGAACCTGTTACTTTGTTTCTCAACTAGCACTTTAAATCTTTGAAAGGACTTAAATGCATCACTCTTACATTTAAGCAGAAAAATCCACATCATTCTACTGAATTCATCCACAAAAGAAATGAAATACTTATTACCTCTTAAAGAAGGTACCTCAAAAGGACCACAAATGTCTGAATGCACCACTTCTAGCACTGTTGTTGCTCTCATTGGAAGACACGATTTGAATGTCTTTCTTGATTGTTTGCCAGCTACACAGACTTCACACACCTTTTCTGGTATCCTTGTAATTGGAATTCCAGCTACCATCTGCTTTGCACCAAGCTATTTTAGACTTTTGAAATTGAGGTGTCCAAGCCTTGAGTGCCAAAGCCAACTCCCTTCATCAATCTTGGTTGCTTTCAAACATTGAACTTCAGCATTCTTTAGGTTGATTTGGAAGGTTCTGTTCTTGAACAGAGGAGCCTTCAGTATCAGCCTTCCACAAGAGTGGAACATCTCCAATGCATCATTCCTCATTATCACCGAGAATCCTTTCTCAAATAACTGGCCAATGCTCAACAAATTGCACTTCATTTCTGGTACATACAACACATTCTCTATCACAACAGAGTTCCCATTTCTCCTTCTGATAACAATATTTCCAACACCTTCAGCACACAAGGTTCTGTCATCTGCAAACCTTATTCTACTCCTTCTTGAAGTGTCAAGATTAGTCAGGCATCTCTTGTTCTTGTTCATGTGGTTTTGAGCAACCAGATATCAAGATACCACTGCTCAGTGTTTGAGGATTCATCACTAGTTGTCACCATTAACAACACAGCATCCTCATCTGAGTCTTCTTGAACAATATGAGCCTCATCATCATCACTTGCTTTCTTCTGCATGCCCTTTCGATGCCAACACTCATCTGCAAAGTGGCCATACTTCTCACAATTAAAGCATTGCACCTTTCTTTTGTCAAACTTCCCTTTTCCATTTTTCTGTTTAGCAGACCCTCCTTCTCTTTTAGAGGATTCAGGTCTGTCACCATCAGATCTTGATCTTTCTTGTTTGGAAGACCAATTTCCTTTGGTGAATCTGCCCTTTCCTTTCTTCCATTTGTTCTTTTCACTAGCACCTTTCTTGTTGATATGTGCAGACAAAGCTTGATTAGTCATATCAATTGACTTTCCCTGACTCCTTTCATTAAGCCTCGTCTCATGAGCTTCTAAAGAACTTTGAAGTTCTTCAGACCTCATAGTTCCAAGGTCCTTAGCCTCTTCGATTGCAACAACAATATGATCAAATTTAGGAGCTAGGTTTCTAAGTACCTTTTCAATTATCTGCTGATTGGATAAATTGTCACCACACATTGTTATCATGTTTGTAAGGCTTTGAACCCTGTTGAAATAATCAGCAACCTTTTCGTTCTCCTCCATTTGCATCAATTCATATTGTCTCCTCAGCACTTGCAATCGAGCCTTCTTGACCTTCTCATCACCTGCGTAGCACTTCTCAAGAATGTCCCAGGCTTCTTTGGCATTCTTGGCTGCAGCGATTTTGTTAAAATGTGCTGGATCAACACATTGATGCATGATGAACATCTCTTTGCAGTCTTTCTTCTTAGACTCCTTGTAAATCGCTCTCTGCTGCTCAGTAGCATCCTCGTCCAGTTCTTGATATCCATTCTTCACAATATCGGCTACTTCTTGATAGCCAAAGATCACTTTCATTTGCGTGCACCATTTCTCCCAATTCTTGCCATCAAGAACAGGAAGATTCATTGCGAAATTTTCATTACCATCCATGGTTAACCAGCTCAAATCTCACCACAAAGGAACCACTTTTCTCACTGTTTCGGGTCCCAAGGAACACACACACTAGCTCTGTTATACCAATTTGTTGGGGTTGGGAAGTCCTTCAATGCCTCACTCACACTAACACAATGTAAAACTGAGAGGGAATAGAGAGGGAGAGAAAGAGGAAAATCAGAAAGTTTTGTATAACACTTGCACACACATTTTCATTCACCAATCATATGTATTTATACACTTCTATGGCATAGCTTCACATAGTTAGTTACTCCAACTAACTCACTAACAACTCTAACTTCCATGTAACTAACTCTAACTCTAACTACCATTTGAATTACACTCTAACCCAAGTAGTCCTACAACCACATTTCAACAATTCTTACTACCTACCCATGGGCGGACCTACATACAAATGAGGATGTGCACTTGCACACCTACACTTTAATAAAATTATAAATAAATATCTTAGGTGTTTGTATTTTTTCCCCCACTATTTTTATATGTTTGAATCCACTGTCATTTTTTTCTCTATTTTTTCCACCAAACACAATTACTCAACCCTCTCTTCTCTCTCATACTCTCACCTTCACCCAGCCCTCTCTGTTTTTATACTGATATATATGATAATAATTAGGGTTAAATATGTTTCTATATATAAAAAATTGGTCAATTTTGATTTATTTTGGTCCCTATACAATTTTTATTAATTTTTGGTCCTGTATTTAATAAAATTAGTGTGTTTTTAGACCCACGCCAATGATTAAAAATACATAATTTTGTATTTTTTTAGGGACTAAAAATGAATAAAAAATTTATGGGGACTAAAATCAATTTTTACCAATTTTATAAGGATCAAAATCATATTTAATCCTAATTATTATTATTAATTTTATTTTTTAAAATAAAACGCCCCCATCGAATCAAGGTCCTAGATCCGCCACTGACCTACCACCAACATACCATTGCTTGAGTGATACTTCTGTTATTATTAATTTTTCTTAAATGGTAAGTGTAACACCCTGATTTTTTTGTTTTTCTATAATTTGTGCTTATGTATGTGTGTGCATGTTTAATATTTTAAATTTGAGAAATTATCTTAATAAACCAAATTACTTTCATAATTTATTTTATCGTAGGTAGCTACTATTTAAAATTCCGTTTGAAATTTCAAACTAAAACGGTTGCATTTTCACTGTCAGTAAGACTTTACAGACCCGAAAAATGAATTTCGATTCGAAAAATAAAATTTTAATTTTTCCTAAGTCAATTATAACCATTTCCATGATTTTAGAAATTTTCTTCTATAAATGCTTCAATATAATTTTTTCGGGTAGAAAAATTTACAAAGCAAAATACGATCGGTTTTCACAGTCGGGAAATTAGTGGAACCAGAATGAAACAAATTAATTTAAAATATATTAAATGTAGATTTGAAGAGACTTGATTTGATTTGAATAGTTTTTTCATTTATTTCAAACCTTCATGACCTTACACATAATTAATTCTTTTAATGTTAAAAGTAACCATTAGTTTATATAAAACCAATTTTTATTTTGATAAAAAAATTGGAAAGACCCTCTCTTTTTCTTCCTTACCCCCCCCTCTATAAATACTCATTCCCCATCCCATTCTTCATTTTTTCAATCCTCTCTCAAACTCACCCACTCAGACTTACCTTTTTTTTTCCTACTCACAAACTCACTCATTCTTCATCATCATGATCTTGAAGAGATCAAGACCTTGATCATCTTCAACATCTCATCATCACCAAGGGTATACCTCTTTCTCTCTAATCTTTATTTTCTCAAATTCTTGCTCATTCTCAACATGCATGTCATTTAATCAAGTTACATGTTTATGATTTCTAACTAATAATTTAAGAAAATCTTTAGAAAAACCTTTTTGACATGAAAACAATTTTTATAAACTCCTACTCATCTCGAATCTCATATTATTGGTTTGCATGTGGTGAAAAACTCCTCCAATTGTAATGTCCCCCCTAGGGCATTACTACATAACACATGCGGAATTTAAATTAAAGAGATAATTTGCTGGTTGCTTTCGGAAAATTTGTTTTTTCTTAAGTCAGAAAATTGGGGTATAAAATTTTCTTCTATAGGGATAACTCTGAAATCCATCATACATACATTTAAAACGTAAAGTCACGTTTGTAACAAAGTTACCATGACGTACAACATTTCTCTAAGTCTCCACTTTCAAAAGAAAAGTTCAAACTACAGATGGATGTATATAACACTACATTCACCGACCTCTTTAGATATACAGCCCAACTCAGACTCCTAAGCTGGTAATTCTATCAAATATTCATTGGAGAGACCCCCAATCAGAATACTTTCCCAACCTCTAACACTAGGTCTTCAAGTGACTTAGAAAGACTCCTCTGAAACATCGGTACTAGAGTACCAAGGTACTACAGCAAAACCCGAAGAGACCTGATATAACTATAAGAGTGAGATACCATCATAAGATATATCCCACAACAACCATATACATGATACATACATCACATAATCATATAAGCAGTTAAATCATGCATATACACAATATAACAGTGTTATATCAAAGGGTCTCAAACCCGCACAGTCAATCTTTTAAAATATGCATGGCACTTCAATATCAGGCTCTAACTTAATCTCCGGAGATCCCAACATCATCCAAATGAGTTGATCAGGCTCGATACACCGTCTCATTGGATAGCTAAGCACAATGATAATACACCGTCTCATTGGCTAGCTAAGCAGAACGATAATACACCATCTCATTGGCTAGCTAAGCACAACGATAATACACCGTCTCATTGGCCATTTAGGCACAACGATTATGCACGCCGTTTCATTGTCCATTTAGGCACAACAATACACGTACACCGTCTCATTGTCCAATTTAAGAACAACGATAATACACCGTCACATGATACCTTTCCTGTTAAGGTCTCACGTTAAAACCATGTCGGGCACGTCTGCCGTAAATGCAAATGTAAAACATTTAGTTCTCGATGTTTTCTTTGTGTTCGTTCTCATTCGTTGTCGAAGCTCAAAGGCTAGAGACTATTCATAAATTTCACCTTTTTGAAATTATCAACATCAACACGGGACACACAGTCCGAGTGCTCAATCACAACACCTTAGACCGATGCACCAGTCCTAGGCTCGTGGTCGTAGAAAACAACATTCACCTTTAACAATGTTCATCACAACGTGGTTAGGACACACGGTCCACAACAACGTGATTAGGACACACAGTCCACAACAACGTGATTAGGACACACAGTCCACAACAACATGGCACGGATCAAGGATCAACATGCATATTACAGAATACTAGAAGCGACGTCTCGCGAACTAGATTCAATTCACATGTGTTTACTTTTCGCTCAGTGAAAATCAAATCCAAAACAAAACCTCGATCACTTATCCAAGTAACCGGAACGTTTCCAAATCATTTAGGAGAAAATCATTTTCCTTTGCAAAATCTTTTCTAAAACATTTAGGAAATTCGTTTGTATTTGAAATTCCTTGATGGAATAAAGTCAAATATTTTCAAGGGTTTTTCCTTCATAAAATACATAGTTCGAAAAAGGTTCTCTCTCGTACCAACTTTGGATCATAAAAAGGGTAGTTTCTATCATCTTAAAAAAACACTTCAACGTTTCTTTTCAAAAAAAGAATCTCATTTTCTTGAAGTAAGCGTTTTAAACAAGGAACTTTTATAAATGAAACCAATACTTTCAAATTTCTATTCAAGGCTTATTAAGGCTTTTAATCCTTTATAATCATTGTGCACAGACTCAAGTCCAGCTTCTCAAACTTCAATCAATAGTAATATATTCTCAACCATAATATCACAGTTAACGACAGTTCATCACATATATATAATTCATAACACTTTAAAGCAAGTAATGTTCAACTTCAAGTAATAACCACAATAGTCCAAGTAAACAAGTTATTCAAGTATTGGCTCAATATCACAATAATATTCAAATCACTCAAGTAAACACATACACACATGCATATAGTCATCGAATATCCCTAGGCAATCCCCTCTTACCTTCCGTGAAGGTAAGGATATTAGATGCTTGGAGAGGTAAACCACGAACGTCCTTGTTTCCTCCGCGACGAAAGTCTAAGGTTATGAACACAAAATCACAAGTTAAAATCAAACAAGAACACTAAACCACAAGGTATAGGTTCGGCCAAGACTAGTTCTTAGGGTTAGAGATTCCCGAAAATTATATAACTCATGGATTTATGATCCTTAAGTGTTAGGAGTTAATAAACTATGATCTTTTAACAAAGTTGAATTAAAATCCCACTAAGTACTTGACTTAGGGTTTCGGCCAAGCATAGATAAATAGGCTAGAAATTTCTAAACTTTCCAATCTCTTTAGGTTAGCATCCATACATAGTAAGGAGCTTGAAACCATGATCATTTCGGAAAATGGAAAAATCAAATGTCTTAGACCATGAACTCTTAGGTTCGGCCTTAACAAGTTTGTGAGGTTATAGATCTTTAAATCATCCAATATTTTGGACATAGCATCCTTTAACATAAAGGAGCTTTAATCCATAATCATCTTGGAAAACAAAATAGAATAATACATCCTAGGTCAAATGTTACATTCGGCCATCATAGGAAAATAAATCAAGAAAATATTTTAAACTTTCCAATCACTTAGACATAGAATCCTTTAACATAAAAGAGCTTTTTAGTCCATGATCACTTTGGAAAACAAAACTCAACATCTTTGCCATAACCATTGAAGGTTTCGGCCTTTTCAAGAAATAGGGGTTAGAAATCTTCAAACTTTCCAATCTCTTGGACTATGCATCCTCCTATGTCAAGGAGTCTTAATCCATGATCATTTTGGAAAACAAAACTTAAACACCATTGCTTTAAAACTCATTGGTTTTGGTCTTTATAAAAATAGATTAAAAATCTTTAAACTTTCCAACCACTTAGACATAGCATCCTTTAACATAAAGGAGCTTTGGTCCATGATCATTTTGGAAAACAAATCTTTAAACTTTCCAATCACTTAGACATAGCATCCTTTAACATAAAGGAGCCTTGGTCCATGATCATTTTGGAAATGAAATCTTAAATACAATCTCATACTTATAAAAGTTGAAACAAGATCCATCTAAACCAGATACATGGTTTCGGCCTCCTTAGAAAGAAGAGGTTAGGAAACTTTGTTTTACACAATATTTTAGTATGTGATAGTATGAGTAAATACAAGAATATAGAAAGTGGTTTTAACTCAAAAGGAGTTTTCTACCATTTTTAAGAGATTTTAGAAGTTTGAAAGCTTAAAGGAAACTTAAAGCAAAACTATGAATATAAAGACAATAACTTGAAAAATAAACAATATAGGATAATTACCCTCAACAATATGAAGAACTTTGATGAAGAACTTAAAGTAAAAATCTTGATAAAAATGTAAACTTGTAAGAAAGAAGAAGAAGAAGAAGAAGAAGAAGAAGAAGAAGAAAGGTAGTAAAGTGAAAATGTGAGAAAATGGAGGAAAGTGATGAATGATGGAAATGAAGGGTATTTATAGAGAATGGAGGGAGGGGTCACGGTTTTGAGGGGAAAGAAGAAGAAAGAAGAGAAGAAAGAAGAAGAAAGAAGGTGGGTTGCTTGTAGAGAGAATAAGGAGTTAAGGTGATGTGATGTGATTGGAGAGAGAAAGATGAAAAAGTAAGATTTTGAAATGAAGTCAAGATTCACTTTTTCTTAGGTGTGTCATAGCCTTCACATCAAGTCACTCCATGTCACTTCATCCTCTTGATACTCTGCTCCATTATGTATCAGATGACTTCCCCGATCGTATTTCCCGACGATTTCGCCCGGGAAATCCCTAAGATTTTGGCCCCGAACAAGATTTTTCGAAAAACTCCAAACCCACACAAAACATCATAAAAACACTAACCGTATCGTTCATGAATTAAAATTTTGTCTCTGGCTCAGCAAACTTGTACTGGCAGTGAGAACCCAGACCGGTTTTCGTCTGAATTTTCAACCGAAAATTTTACTGTGACTTCATACGGTAAAACAACACAAGAAGATGATTTTATTTAAAATAAAACCATCCTCTGGATTTTATAAAAAATAAATATGTAAAGCATGTATTTACTGATAAAGAAGCATACGAAAAACAGCGTGTTACACCAACCCCATTTTTCAATAGGGTGGCCGAAGCCCTATGTGTAGAAAATAGGTGTTTTTGGTTCAAGTCCCACATGCATATCCATTCCTTTGAGTTTTCCTTCATGCATGTTGATAAATACCCTTCTAACTTTTAGATCCATCATGAAGGACTCATCTTGGAGCTTAAAGGATCAAGCTTGCAGTTTTTCCAAGTTAAGAGCCAAGAGGGTTTAGGATATTCAAGAGGTAGTGGGGAGATCCTCTCTAAACTCTTTGTTTAAACTATTATTTGATACTAATAGTTGATGTTTTTGGTTGATATATGTTTGCATGTATGTTTTAGAGGGTCTAGGGCCCTTGCATGTTGGTTTTATGGCTTGTGAGTGATGCTAGAGTGAAGATAATAACTTAGTGTGGATGAATATATGTAAAATATAAATCTGGTAGCATGACATATACTTATTCGTAATACCATAACTCTTTATACAAAACGTGTTTCTGAAATATAAATACATATTTGTAAAAAAGACTTCTGGATCTTTAATTTGATATATAATAAGTAAGTATTTGAATAAGAATTACTAGGTTAAAACACTTCTCAAAGTAGAATCAAATTCTGATTGCTAAAATAAGAACACAGTCAGTTGCATGATGATTTTAAACATGATTTTGAAAGTTAAAAACTTTATAAAATTTTCTGGGTTATTAATAAAGTATAAATAGAGTTTTTTTGAAGTTTTAGAATTTTTACATATGGATATAAAGAGAAATAATTTCATAAAGTTACAAGTTAGTAAAATGGGATTTACGGAAAAATCTTGAGCAAACAGAGGCAGTGTTTGATTTTTAATAAATTAATGCCTTTGAATTTCTACATGGGACCAACTGCACTGTATTGATGTGGTAGTTGGGAACCTTACATTAAATTTTCAAAAAATTTTAAGGTCTTTTGAGTGGCAATTCACATTTTAAACCCACTCGCTGTCCTGGAATTGCTTTTCTAAAAGAGTTCATCATAATTTTGAGTGAAAAATATGATTTTGAAAATAATATCTTTTAACATTATCAAGTAAATATTTTTGGTCTAAAATGGTCTATAAACAAGTATTAGTGTACAGATATAAAAATGTGGAATTTTAAGTCTTGGACAAAAGTGTAATCCAAGAGTTTGAAAATCAAATAAAATTCCTAGCCTATATTTTTATGAAGGTTGAAACTTGCTCATCATGGAGAAGATGAGTTAAGTTAAAATTTTAGAGTCATAATCTTTGATCTTGTCCTTCTAATGCTTAAGGATCATTGATCCAAAAGCTTGTAAAAATTTGATATTTTATCATCATTTTCATGTCATGGCCGAGGTCAATGCATAGAGAGTAAGATGATTTTGCTATTTTATCTTAGGTTATGAGCTTGATTCTTATACTTGCGACATGTTACGAGCAAAGGAAGTTCGCTCTGGGCAACACGGAAATAAAGACTTTTCTACCCTTCAAATAAGGTAAGGGGAGAAAGCCTGAGGGATAATTATGTTATATATGATGACTATATGCTATGTGTGTTTATTTTGATGTGTTTGATTGATGTTGTTATTGTTGTGGTTGTTTTGGTTGAATTTTGAGATTCATAATGTGTGGATGATTTATGAAAAATATGAATGTCACTTAATATGTTGAATTTGTTGTGTATGTGGTGATGATTTATGAGAAATATGAATGTTGCTCATATATGTTGAAGTTGGTGTATATGTACTGTGATTATTGCATGGAAAGCCTAACCTTCGGTTAGAGCTCAATTAAATCCTTAAGATAAAAGTCTTAAGAAAAACTATATGAAGAACAATGTAAAGAAGTATTTATTTTGAAGAAATGTTTTGAAAGAATGAAAACTGAGTTATACTTTCAAAACTTTATCGAATATTTTAAAACTTTCATGAAGGAAATTTACTTGAAAAAAATTAAGTGATTTTACACTAAGACAAATCAAACTTTGGAAAGACTTCATGGTAAGAAATTCTAAAGAAAAACAAAATTATTTTGAAGTTTTGAAAAGATTTCTTTTAGTAACGTTTTGTTGAAAGAGAAAATTTTAGAATTCAAAACAATTTTATAAAGGAAAATTATTTAACCTGAAAGATCTTATTTGGAAGAAAAACCTAATTTTGAGAATACTTGTAGCAAAGTACCATAGAAAATGGAATTATAGTTTCCAACATTCTTAGAAAGAGTTTTCCTTCAAAAAGGTTTACTATATTTTTTTACAGAAAATAGACTTTTCCAAATACAAAGGAGATTTTTAGAAAAAGAGATGGAGTTCCTAAAGTTTAAAGTTTTAGAAATGAATTTCAAAAGAAAAGGTTGTTAAAAAGAATTTATTCAAGTAAAAATATCCGATAACTTGGATAAGTTACGGAAATTTTGATTTTGTATTTGTTTTTCAATGAACGAAAAAGTAACATTGAGAAATGAACCTAGTAACCGAGACGTCGGGATACTAGAGTTAAAGCACGTGGGTCCATGATCCGTATCACAACGTTGTGGATTGTGTGTCCTATATATGCAGTTGTGGACTGTATGTCCTATTTACGTTGTTGTGGACTGTGTGTCCTATATACGTTGTTTTGAACTGTGTGTCCTATACATGTTGTTGTGGACTGTGTGTCCTAGACACGTTATTGTGGACTGTGTCCTACATACGTTGTGATAAAACGTGGTGAAAGTAGTAAAAAGGTGAAAGTTGTTTTCTACGACCACAAAGTCTAAGACTAGTACACGGGTCTAGGACTGTTGTGATTGGACACTCGAACTAAAATGTCATGTGTTAAAAATGAAAGTTTTAAAACATTGAAAATTTATGGATGGTCGTGAGCCTTGAGCCTCGATGAAGGAAAGAATGAAACACAAAGAAAAGCTGCAAAAACAAAGATGTTTTTACATGCATTTGGCAGACGTGCCCAAAAGTTTTGTTTGAATGCCTTGAGGGGAAAGGTATCTCATGCGACGGTGTATCATTGGTGCCTTGATGGACCATGATTTCCATGAGCCTTGTTCATTGTGCCTTGTGTAGGACGGTGTGCTGTAGAATCCACATGCATTGATTACTGTGCCTTGAGTGGTTGCTGTGGGAATTAATTTGAGCCATGTACATGTGTTGGCTATTTGTTCCTAAGTGGCAATTGAGCCTGATCAGATCACTGTTTTTTTTCAAAAACTGCATGGAGTTGGGGTCTCCGGAGACTAGGATAGACTGATGAAATATACAAGTGTCATGTTTTCAAAAACGACGACGATTGATGATGGATGTGATTATTGTGTGAGAATTTATATGTTTAACATGAATATTTGTATATACTTGTGGCTCTGTGTTTGGGCATTTTCTACTGAGTTCTTTCCAACAGGTGTCTATTAGAACGACCAGCTTAGGATGTTTCCTTTGGGTTGTGTACGTTTTAGAGAAGTCGATATAGGCAGTTCTGAAAAATCTTGTGTAATTTTGTAACTTCAAGATTAAAGATTATTTCATGAAATGTATATGCTGAGCTGCTATGATTTATAAATAAACTTAGTCTTTGTGTGTTAGTAAAATACAGTGTGATTTCATTTTAAGTGATGTGTAAATCATTTTCTGAGGTGAATCATAGAAAAGAAAAATTTTACCCCCATATTTTCAGACCTATGAAGATAATAGAAGTTTTTCCAAAAGCAACCAGTAAACTTTCTTTTAATTTATTTCCGCATGTGATTAGGAAGTAATGCCTAAGGGGGGTGTTACATTGGTGGTATCAAAGCTGGTCGAGTCTTTCGGGAACTTGGGGAATAGGTGTAACACCCCCCTTGGGCATTACTACTTAACATGTGTGAAAATAAAATTAAAATGATAATTTTCTGGTACTTTCGGAAAATAATTTATATAAGTACATAAGGGTCTGAAATTGAGTATAAAAATTTTGTCACGTATCCACACCTTAGCCTTAATCGACTCATAAACTTACTGTCATGGCCTGTCAAGCCTATTTCATTTAAAGGATACTTGAATAAAAGCTAGAAAATTTTGACACAGTCTCCTCTGTAATTCGGACATCCCAGAAAAAGAACACCTGCTAAAATAATTACATTTTCACTTCCAGAATTTCAATTACACCAAGTACCTCCAAGCAGTAATATGCTAAAGATAGTTATATCAATTAGCTATACATGACCAAAAGGAAAAGTTTAAGTTTTCTTTCAAAAGAACGCTCTCCAAGCCACAAACATTTCATTCTAGAATAAAGGCTCTCTGAGCCATACTCATACATACTATCAAAATTAATCTAAGTCTCAAACCCTAAGCTGGTCGTTCTAAAAGTTATTCCGGAGAAAACTCACGTGATCATTCCACAATCAGGTACTCCATCAAGTAATTAGATCTAAGTCTCTGAATGACTTAGAAAGACTCCTCTGCACCATCTGTTTTAAAGTACTCAGGGTACAATAGCGAACCAGAAGAAACCTGATATGTGTGTAAGGGTGAGACACCAATATATGGATTTAACACAATAACTAAATGCACGACACCACAAAACACATATACATTTATCACACAAGCATTTATAAGCTAATAATTTATCAATGGGTTCCACACCCCAAACATCAACGTTGGAAAACTATGCATGAACACTTCAAAACATCATCTAAACATTCATACCTAATCTCCGGAGACCCGCAACGTCATTTAAAATGAGCTGATCAAGCTCGATTGCCAAAAGAGGCACGTCGATTTTTGCCAACAGAGGCACATCGATTTTACCATAGCCCACTGTCCGGAACAGTGAGAACGTCGATTTATGTATTTTCCATTGCACGTCGATTGCCCAAGGCGTAATGAATTTCATTATACGTCGATTGCCTAACGGCGCAATGAATACGTCGATTACATGAATATCATAAAATACCCTGATTTCATTGTACGTCGATTGCCTTGGGCACAATGAATTTCATTGTACGTCGATTGCCCAAAGGCACAATGAACACGTCGATTTCAGGAATATCATAAAGATATCATGATTAACAAATACGTCGAGACATGAATATCACCAAGATATCATGATTAACCTCGTAGGCACGTCTGCCGAATATGCATGCAAAACATTTTATTCTCGTCATTTTTCTTTGTGGTCGATCTTTACTTTGCCGAAGCTCAAAATGGCTTACGACTCACATAGTTTTAAAACATCTTTAAAACTTTCATCATAACACAGGACCTCACTTGTCCGGAGTGCTCAATCACGACACCTCTCGACCGGTGCACCAGTGCTAGGTTCGTGGTACTAGAAAACATCTTCAATGTTTTCAACACAGTATACCTCATGTATACAATATAGGCCCTCAAAGTCCTAATGACTGAGTCCATCACAACACAGAACATTAGTACCCCGACGTCTCGGTTACTAAGTCCAACTGTACTTTCAACACGGTTAAATCAACTTTTGATTTTTCAGAAATTCTTTTCCAAGGTAGAAATTCATTATAAAATCCTTAAATAATAAAAACTTAGTTTTTCACAAACCAATGAGTCACTTGAGGTTTAATTTTCTCAAAATATGCACTGCCGTTTAAAAAATATTTGTCGTCTTTTAAAGCTTTGTAAGCCAAAACTTAGCTTTTTCCACTGAAACAATTTTCACGATGTCGCTCTCATTGTGACTCAATTTACTTTTACACTAATAAATCATCAAAATAATAATGTTTCTCAAAACTCATTATTTTTCCAAAATAATATTTTCCACCACTATTATATTCCAACATTTACCTTAAAACATTGAATATAATTTACACAGCTTGTTAAAGCTTTTATCTGATTAATCAGTTGTGCACTGACCACAGTCAGGCTTCCCAAACAACACTCACAAGCAACATTCAACAGCAATTATCAGAATTATACCACCAGACAGATCATGCATCATAACAATATAATATACACTACAAATAATCAAATAACTTAAAGCAGATCAGACACCGATACTCAGATAAACAACATGACATAAACCACATAAACAGATAACCATAACTACATAAATTATACAGACTACACTACAAGTAAATGGTTATTGAGAAAAATCCATCAGGCAAGCCCCCCTTACCTTTGAAGACAAGCAAAGGATCCTCGTCTTAATGCTCACGTTACCTCCATATCTACTCCATCAAGCAAGCATAGCCGTATCAAACGTCTCAGAGAGGGAATCCAACAACGCGTAACAACCAGAAATCAAGAAATCAATTACACATGATCAAACACACATTCTAATTTGTTCTAAACACTTAATCTTATTACCAATCAAGGTTATTTTCAAAGAAAATCATGTTTGAAGCTTACGCTTCACAATACCCTTTAAGGAAACTTTGTTTTGATTATAGGATCATGAAAAAGAACTTAGGAATCATCAATTAAGAGTCCTAATTGCACTAAATCATAATTAATTTCACAAAAACATACCCAAATTCAAATAAAATCAAATTGGGGGTTTAGGGCTCCTAAATACAATTTAGGAAAAACTCATTTTAACTAAAGAATAATGAAATTGGTTTAGGGAAACACAAATTCATAGTCCCAATAGCATAAAACAAGCTTCAATTTCAAGATTGGAAGCTGAATTAAAAAGGCTAAGGTTAGGGTTTCAAAAATCAATTTGGGGGTTTTAAATCTGAGACACAAGAGAGGGTTTTGACTCACCCAAGGAAGAAGAAGAAGTTGTGGTGGCTTTTATGGGGCTCCTCACGGTGGCGGACGGCGACGGCACAGAGGACAACGACGGTTCTACATTGAACAAGAACAACAGAGTTGAAAGAGAGCATAAAAGAATAAGAGGAAAGCTTAACCAACGAGTTGGGTTCGAAACCACCATGAACGGCGCTTACCATGGTGAGGCGACGGCGGTCCGATGCAGGACACGGTGGCTCGGCTTCGCAGCTCCGACGACGCGTGCAGGGACGCGACTGTCTCCTCTTCGCGCGGCACCGAGCGGTGGCAGCGGCTGTCCAAGGGTGGCGCGCGTCTGGTTGTTGAGAAGGAGGAGGAAGAAGGTGGAGTAAGGAGGAAGAAGAGAAAAAGAAAGAAGAAAGAAAGAAAGAAGAAGAAGCAGAGAAAGAAAAGAGAAAAGAGGGAGAGGGCATCGAGAAAGAGAGAGAGAAAAGTGTAAAAGTTGAGTTTTTAAACTAATTACTTAGTGATAGGTACAAAATGAGTGATAAATATTAGGCCTAAAATAAACATGTTTTCACTTTTTGGAATCTAAAAATAAAGATTGATAAAGATATGATTTCGAAATTCAAATTAGAGTATAGATTAATAGTTGAACTGATCAACTAAGAAAATACTCAGTCCAGAATTTAATCTCCGATTAAGGTCAAACCAAAATATTTTTAACTCTAAAATTAAATAGAACAAATATATGAAAATGCTTTTATCTTAATCATATTATTTAAAATATTTTTCTGTACTGGTATAATAGTGACAATAACATAAATTATTGTCTAGTAAGCGTGCATTCACCGAAATAAGTCAGTGCTAACGCACCCAATAAAATAATTTGAAGAGAGTAATTTAATTACTCAAACTAAACCACATAACAAAATAAACTTAAACATCCAAATAAAATAATTAATCCTAGGTGTAAAAACTAGGGTGTTACATTACTACCCCTCTTAAAAAAAAAATTCGTCCTCGAAATTTCGCAGCTCAAAACTAAACAGGATTTTGTAATCACACTTTGACCCTAAAATCTTACTTTGTATTCTCGTCGCTTCATTCCTTTCATCTATAACTCTATAACAAGATCGATTCTTATGCCATTCTATTTATCCTCGAGACTTTTCACTACCGCATTATCTCCACTACCTTCGATATTTCACCTTAGTCTATTACACTTTAAAGAACAAAATCAACGCTTAATCTCTTCACTTCTCAATATAGATCCATTAGAAAAACTTTCTCCAATATCCAACTTTCACAACTAACATTAAAACCCACGCTAACTTTACCATAACATCAATTAACCTTCTACTCAAGAGATGCAATCATAGTCTTAGTCCATTGGGCTTAGTCTACTCTTCTAGTCATATCAAATTCACACTTTTCAAGTCTCCAATCCAAAACGTCATAACATTCCTGAGTTGCACATGATAAACTTTGCTCCAAGAACCTAAGAAATTTAATCTTATTGAAATTGAATCTTACCACATCCAACAGAGTCCGTTTTCTTCTTAATTCCTCTCGAATCTTTTGCCTACTTCGATTTCATATCCTTCATTTGCCTCTCATTTTCAATTTGGTTCTCAAGCCCCGTTAGTGTCCCTAGTTTAAGAAATTTCCCATGCACATCTACCCTATTGTCCAAGGAAAATACATCACAACTCCTAACAATTTATCCATCTGAAGACATAGCTCTATCACTTAGGCAAGGAAGTGCTTGTATCATATCTGCCCTTATCTTATATATTTGCAGCCGAGAAAAGGGATTATAAAACAAAGTTTCTCTAAGGCCATTACCCCTAAGAGCTGCACTAAAACAAAGCCAAGAAATCCGGGTGGACACTCCCCAATGGCAATCTTGGATTTTAAAAATGTCCATTTTATTAAGACCTCAAAGATTATAAACATTTCGTCATAGCTTATCACACTCGAAAGACATAATCAAAACTTCATCACTTCTTACCTCAAGATTTGTCTGCTAGCAAAACTTCTTCAACACCTTATCCTCACGACGAACATCAAGTTCAACACTAATTTTACCCCATCATACATCAACCTTCAACTCAAAGTACACAATTATAGTCTTAGTTTCCTTTGAATATATTCCACCACTCCAAATTATATCATAGTCATTCATTTCAATCTTAAAGAATACGATTACATTCCTCCATGCAACTACAACTAAAGAAATCACTTCAGTTTGAATTATCCAAAATCATAATTCTTAAACTTTTCTAACCACTTAGTTTCACTCAAGAACTCCTCTTTACTATTTCTGTTCAGCTTAAGGAAAACTACCCTATATATTTTTCCGTTAATTCTCGGACTCACTAAGTCAACATTAACCATAAACATTGATCACTACTCTAAATTCCTTTAATGATATATCTGCCTCAATCATGATAAGATCCATTGTAATCATCTCACTCAATGATGTTGAACTTAAGGGGTCTCATCATACCATTCACATCTATACATTAACAAAGCTCCTATCAACTTTGGTTCGTCCTACCATAGAGATGACAAAAATTAAGTACCACACTATCTCCCAACTAACCTGCTAAAGATAGGTCACCTCATTCCTTATCCATCCCACTGAGGATGATCAGTTGGACTTAGTCTCAACTTAGTCCTCAACACTTAAAGTAAACTTAACCGACACAAGTTGATAAACTTCCGTTTTTCATCTGAAACAACACTTGAAGATACTCCTTGAAGTTTGAACAATTGTCTGATACCTTATTCGGTTCACTAACACTGCTTATGGATCTTAACTCATAAGAAAGATGTATACTTCACCAGTCGATCAACGATCACTTGAATTCAAACAAGACTCATGCAGGTCTTCATAAAATTCATAACAAAGATTCATGGCAATGCCAATATCTTAACAAGGAATGTCTCAATTGTTAAACTATCCCTTTTTCACTGTACTCGACTAACTCTGACATCTTGATGTGGAGATATCCAACTCATGACTGATGAGATGGGTCACACATCGACGACATTTGGAGAATACGTAGAACTAAGATGATCAATGATAACAAGTACTTTCGAACCGCAATAAGACATGACCTTGGTGATCATAAAAGAATTTCTCAAGAAAAGAATTTTTTTTCTGGATTTCACTTTCACATAAGCATAGAAAAGAATTTCATTAATTTGAAGGATACAGGAACATCCAGTATGGAAAAAGATCATTCCATCAGGTTCGTGGGTGTAAAAATGCATGATCAATACACATTTACAGACATGAATCTAATAAAGTTCATTCTTCCACAAGAATCTTCCAACGGATTCAAATAATCAAGAAGTGAATAATGTCTAATCCCAAGAGGATTAATTCTTATTCTTAATACAAAGAATTTACAAAATGATTACTTTCACCTCTATCAAAAATAGAAGTGACGAAACTAAGTTTCACCAAGAAACTTCTGCTATCACGAAATTATCTGGGTTATAACTCAACAAATAGTCATAACCACTTTTATCAACAAAGTGTGAAAGTATCCAGACCAATCGATCCCTTTTAACCAATTCACTCAAATGTCTAATACATCGAGGATCATTTAGAAGTGTGAGTACGACTTCTCACAACGAAGAAATGAATAACTGGAAATTTATGAATCAGCATAACTAATTCATGAGTCCTGACAAACTGCAAATTAAAATCAAAAAATTTATCTGACCCACACAAACTTCACCGTTGTGATTATCTAATACAATCACAGGATTCGAGAAATAAATGTCAACTGACAAACACAAGAGAATCAAAGGGTACAATGAAGAGTTCCTTAATCACGAGACACTCACCCAAGATCAAAAATCCACTCAATTCGTCTTGGTTCCAACCAACATACACGTCTTTCTAGCCAAGCTTAGTATGACCACCTTGAATTGGGTACGATCCCGGACAACTTAATCAATCGATCCAAAATACAAAAGGTTAATCTTTCCTCATAAACTGAGTTGACGATGCAAAACCTTAGATAGGTCATCACTCCAATCTGATACTAACTCGTCTTCAAGTTGATCTTTGAGTAGTTGACAAATCCTCAACATAGATTTACCAAATCAACTACACAAGTTAGAGAATACTTATTCATAATTCGTCCTTTTACCTAGTCGTCAGAAATCTAGACGGTGACACGAGCCTCCACACAAAGTTGGTGCTTCACAAGGAAAACACTTGGTCTAACAAACGATTCAGACCACCGATCTTTCAGTTGAATCGAGTCGTCGAACTCGTTTCAACTTTGTAGGTAACATCCTACACAAGGCGACAGAGATCTGACCGAATCCAGAAACTAAATCAATCAAAAAATCAATGTCCTTTGCTAACCATAAACCTAGAATATTGTCTCCCAGGATATAAAGCCCTTGGAAAACCATCAAGAAAACATATTCTTGTGCGTCAACACACATTGCTTCAACAAGAAACACTTCAAACAAGAACCAACCAAAGATCACAAAACAAAAAATTAACAGACCTATTCCCCAATGATCCCGAAAGACTCGACCAGCTCTGATACCACTCTGTAACACCCCCCTTGGGCATTACTACTTAACACGTGTGAAAATAAAATTAAAATGATAATTTTGTGGTACTTTCAGAAAATAATTTATATAAGTACATAAGGGTCTGAAATTGAGTATAAAAATTTTGTCACGTATCCACACCTTAGCCTTAATCGACTCACAAACTTACTGTCATGGTCTGTCAAGCCTATTTCATTTAAAGGATACTTGAATAAAAGCTAGAAAATTTTGACACAGTCTCCTATGTAATTCGGACATCCCAGAAAAAGAACACCTGCTAAAATAATTACATTTTCACTTCCAGAATTTCAATTACACCAAGTACCTCCAAGCAGTAATATGCTAAAGATAGTTATATCAATTAGCTATACATGACCAAAAGGAAAAGTTTAAGTTTTCTTTCAAAAGAACGCTCTCCAAGCCACAAACATTTCATTCTAGAATAAAGGCTCTCTGAGCCATACTCATACATACTATCAAAATTAATCTAAGTCTCAAACCCTAAGCTGGTCGTTCTAAAAGTTATTCCGGAGAAAACTCACGTGATCATTCCACAATCAGGTACTCCATCAAGTAATTAGATCTAAGTCTCTGAATGACTTAGAAAGACTCCTCTGCACCATCTGTTTTAAAGTACTCAGGGTACAATAGCGAACCAGAAGAAACCTGATATGTGTGTAAGGGTGAGACACCAATATATGGATTTAACACAATAACTAAATGCACGACACCACAGAACACATATACATTTATCACACAAGCATTTATAAGCTAATAATTTATCAATGGGTTCCACACCCCAAACATCAACGTTGGAAAACTATGCATGAACACTTCAAAACATCATCTAAACATTCATACCTAATCTCCGGAGACCCGCAACGTCATTTAAAATGAGCTGATCAAGCTCGATTGCCAAAAGAGGCACGTCGATTTTTGCCAACAGAGGCACGTCGATTTTACCATAGCCCACTGTCCGGAACAGTGAGAACGTCGATTTATGGATTTTCCATTGCACGTCGATTGCCCAAGGCGTAATGAATTTCATTATACGTCGATTGCCTAACGGCGCAATGAATACGTCGATTACATGAATATCATAAAATACCCTGATTTCATTGTACGTCGATTGCCTTGGGCACAATGAATTTCATTGTACGTCGATTGCCCAAAGGCACAATGAACACGTCGATTTCAGGAATATCATAAAGATATCATGATTAACAAATACGTCGAGACATGAATATCACCAAGATATCATGATTAACCTCGTAGGCACGTCTGCCGAATATGCATGCAAAACATTTTATTCTCGTCATTTTTCTTTGTGGTCGATCTTTACTTTGCCGAAGCTCAAAATGGCTTACGACTCACATAGTTTTAAAACATCTTTAAAACTTTCATCACAACACAGGACCTCACTGTCCGAGTGCTCAATCACGACACCTCTCGACCGGTGCACCAGTCCTAGGTTCGTGGTACTAGAAAACATCTTCAATGTTTTCAACACAGTATACCTCATGTATACAATATAGGCCCTCAAAGTCCTAATGACTGAGTCCATCACAACACAGAACATTAGTACCCCGACGTCTCGGTTACTAAGTCCAACTGTACTTTCAACACGGTTAAATCAACTTTTGATTTTTCAGAAATTCTTTTCCAAGGTAGAAATTCATTATAAAATCCTTAAATAATAAAAACTTAGTTTTTCACAAACCAATGAGTCACTTGAGGTTTAATTTTCTCAAAATATGCACTGCCGTTTCAAAAATATTTGTCGTCTTTTAAAGCTTTGTAAGCCAAAACTTAGCTTTTTCCACTGAAACAATTTTCACGATGTCACTCTCATTGTGACTCAATTTACTTTTACACTAATAAATCATCAAAATAATAATGTTTCTCAAAACTCATTATTTTTCCAAAATAATATTTTCCACCACTATTATATTCCAACATTTCCCATAAAACATTGAATATAATTTACACAGCTTGTTAAAGCTTTTATCTGATTAATCAGTTGTGCACTGACCACAGTCAGGCTTCCCAAACAACACTCACAAGCAACATTCAACAGCAATTATCAGAATTATACCACCAGACAGATCATGCATCATAACAATATAATATACACTACAAATAATCAAATAACTTAAAGCAGATCAGACACCGATACTCAGATAAACAACATGACATAAACCACATAAACAGATAACCACAACTACATAAATTATACAGACTACACTACAAGTAAATGGTTATTGAGAAAAATCCATCAGACAAGCCCCCCTTACCTTTGAAGACAAGCAAAGGATCCTCGTCTTAATGCTCACGTTAGCTCCATATCTACTCCATCAAGCAAGCATAGCCGTATCAAACGTCTCAGAGAGGGAATCTAACAACGCGTAACAACCAGAAATCAAGAAATCAATTACACATGATCAAACACACATTCTAATTTGTTCTAAACACTTAATCTTATTACCAATCAAGGTTATTTTCAAAGAAAATCATGTTTGAAGCTTATGCTTCACAATACCCTTTAAGGAAACTTTGTTTTGATTATAGGATCATGAAAAAGAACTTAGGAATCATCAATTAAGAGTCCTAATTGCACTAAATCATAATTAATTTCACAAAAACATACCCAAATTCAAATAAAATCAAATTGGGGGTTTAGGGCTCCTAAATACAATTTAGGAAAAACTCATTTTAACTAAAGAATAATGAAATTGGTTTAGGGAAACACAAATTCATAGTCCCAATAGCATAAAACAAGCTTCAATTTCAAGATTGGAAGCTGAATTAAAAAGGCTAAGGTTAGGGTTTCAAAAATCAATTTGGGGGTTTTAAATCTGAGACACAAGAGAGGGTTTTGAATCACCCAAGGAAGAAGAAGAAGTTGTGGTGGCTGTTATGGGGCTCCTCACGGTGGCGGACGGCGACGGCACAGAGGACAACGGCGGTTCTACAGTGAACAAGAACAACAGAGTTGAAAGAGAGCATAAAAGAATAAGAGGAAAGCTTAACCAACGAGTTGGGTTCGAAACCACCATGAACGGCGCTTACCATGGTGAGGCGACGGCGGTCCGATGCAGGACACGGTGGCTCGGCTTCGCAGCTCCGACGACGCGTGCAGGGACGCGACTGTCTCCTCTTCGCGCGGCACCGAGCGGTGGCAGCGGCTGTCCAAGGGTGGCGCGCGTCTGGTTGTTGAGAAGGAGGAGGAAGAAGGTGGAGTAAGGAGGAAGAAGAGAAAAAGAAAGAAGAAAGAAAGAAAGAAGAAGAAGCAGAGAAAGAAAAGAGAAAAGAGGGAGAGGGCATCGAGAAAGAGAGAGAGAAAAGTGTAAAAGTTGAGTTTTTAAACTAATTACTTAGTGATAGGTACAAAATGAGTGATAAATATTAGGCCTAAAATAAACATGTTTTCACTTTTTGGAATCTAAAAATAAAGATTGATAAAGATATGATTTCGAAATTCAAATTAGAGTAAAGATTAATAGTTGAACTGATCAACTAAGAAAATACTCAGTCCAGAATTTAATCTCTGATCAAGGTCAAACCAAAATATTTTTAACTCTAAAATTAAATAGAACAAATATATGAAAATGCTTTTCTCTTAATCATATTATTTAAAATATTTTTCTGTACTGGTATAATAGTGACAATAACATAAATTATTGTCTAGTAAGCGTGCATTCACTGAAATAAGTCAGTGCTAACGCACCCAATAAAGTAATTTGAAGAGAGTAATTTAATTACTCAAACTAAACCACATAACAAAATAAACTTAAACATCCAAATAAAATAATTAATCCTAGGTGTAAAAACTAGGGTGTTACAATAGGTTCGTTATGTTTTTGTTGTGTGATCTCTGTTTGGTCATTGCTTGAATTGTTTCCTTTTCGAAACAATGTATGTTGATGCACTGGTGGGTGTGTTTTGGATGGGTTATGACCTGGTTGAGACCTTGTGAGAACTCATGATTAGCAAATGGTACGTTGGTTCATGTTGACATGTTCGTTTATCGTTTTGGGATGCTGTCAGACATTTAAATGAAGTACCTGTTGTGGTAGATTTTCCGGGAGTATTCCCTGAGAATGTTCCAGGTTTGTCCCTGTGAAGGATATTGAGTTTCGATTGATCTAGTTCCTATATTCAATCGGATCTCCATCGCTTCGTGGAGGATATCGCCTCTAAAGTTAGTCGAGTTAGATGATTTGACTTAAAGGGGAGATTGAAGTCAGAATAGTTTGGGGACCAAGTGTGTCCCGACAGGAGTGTCAGTGTTGCTCATAAGGATGAGACATCAGTTTTGTGAAAGTAACCGCGGACGGTGACAAAAATCTGTAGTTGTTAGGCTAACTGGTTATTTTCAAAGTCTCATCGAGGAACTGTCTAATATTTTGGAGTCGTTGACTCACCTTACGAGTAAAGACCAACTCTTCGTATGACTGAGAGACGGGCTAAGTCATCGGCTATCGTTCGCATTTCAGAGAAGAATACGGAAGATGGAAACAAACCGGATTAAGCGTGTTTAGAAAAAGTCGAGACAAGTTAATTCGAATCCTCACTTCTAGAATAAGTGTCTTATGTTTAAGAAAACTCTTCACTATATTATTTGATTTTTATGAAGGTGTCAGTTGACATTTTTTTCTTCGAGTCCTTATGGTTGAATCCAAAAATCCTAGTATACAAGTTTGTGTGGGTCAAATGAACTTTCCTGAGTATGATTTGAAATCTATCAGGATTCTTAAATTGGTTATAGCTATTTCTTGAGTTATGACCCAAATAATTTCTTAGTAACAAAAGTTTCTTGATGAAACCCATGCTAGTCACTTTTACTTTTGGTAAATATGAATCAGTCCAATTTTGTCGGACTGTTTCCTTTTAAAATCTTCCTTTGATGAACGTATTATAGTAAGTTGAATACTCTTAGAGTTAAAACTATCCAAGGAAATTCTAATGGAATGAGTAACTCTATTAGATTCATGTTTGTAAATGTGTATTGGTCATGCATTTTAACATCAACGAACCTAATTGAAGAATCTTTGTCCATACGGGGTGTTCCTGTATCTTCCAAATTGATGAAATTCTTCTCTAAGCTTTTGTGAAAGTGAAATCAAGAAACTCCTTTTCTTGAAAATTTCTTTATGTAATCTCCAAGACCATCCTTATTGTAGTTCGAAAGGATTTGTCATCCTTAATCAATTTTACCCTATGTATTCTTCCAAATGTTATTAACACGTAACCTACCTCATGAGTCATAAGGACGGGTATCTGATTCACACCAAGATGTCAGAATTATTCGAATATAGTGAAAGAGAGATAACTTGACGCTTAAAACATTCCTTGTCAAGAAGCTAGTGTTGCATTGGATTTTGTTATGGGTTTACCGAAGGACCTCTAAGAGATTCATTTTGTTTCGAGTAACCATGGACAGGCTGATGAAGTTAACATCCTTCTTACCTGTCAAAGCAGTGGACAAACGAATCGACATAGGTATCAGAGGAATGACCAGACTCGATGAATATCCTTCAAATTTCGTTTCAAAGAGAGGAGCCGAAGTTTACAAATGTTGTCAAGAAAAATTCGCTCTAAGTGTTGAGGACCAAGCTGAGATTGATTTTAGGGGACCACTCTCGACTCGAGTAGACGAGCAAGAAAAATAACATGATCTTTAGGAAGTTGGTTTGGGAGTAAGGGTAGTATTTGACTACGATCATCTCTTTAGTTGGATGGACAATAAATGACGAAAGTTTTGTTAAGGTATAGTGCGGCTAGTAAGATGTGAATCTTTAAGATCAATGACAGTGAGTGAGGAAATTTTTGTGAATCAAATGTTGTTCTAGGCAGAACTTGTTAAAGGAATCTAGGGTAATGATCAGTATCCATGGTCGAGATTGATTTTATGAGTTTGAAGGTTTATAGGGAAGTGTGTATAGTAGTTTCCCTAAGCTGAACAAGAGCAGTGAAGAGGAGTTCTTGAGTAAAACTAAGTTGTTAGAAAATTTCAAGATCTAGGGTTTTAGATGATTTAAAACCAAGGTGATTCCTCGATTAAAATCCATTATCCAAACAAACCGTAAATGATTTAGAAATTATAGGATTACTCCACATACCACTGGATAATTGAAAGACCTCTTAGGATCGTTCAGAGATTCATATTGAATTACTGGCATGCTCCATGCCTGGACCAAACAGGATATAATTAATAAGAAAATGAAGCACATGGGTTGTCCCTCCATCATAGTCAAAGCAAGAACAAGAAGTAGATGGTGAAATGGCAAGAAGTAGAAGAATCAAATGGCAACTTAACATGTTTTCCAAGAGAACAAGAATGACAAACATGAGAACCACGAGTTTGATTATACTCAATAAATTTATTTAGCCTAAGTGAGTCAAAAACAGGTGCTCCCGGATGTCCCAAACGAGCATGCCATAACGATGGTGCTAAAGCTGTAAAAGTAGATTGTGAAATGGCTTGATTGGTGGTGATGGTTGTTGTGATGGGATAAAGGTCACCCCGACTCTCACATCACATTAGACGCATCCCCATCTGGAAATCCTTCACAGAAAAACCAAAAGGGTCAAATTCAACAAAAACCGAGTTATCAGTTGTAAACCTTCTAACCGACACTAAGTTTTTAATAAGTTGAGGGGCATGAAAGGCATTTTTCAAGGCTAAGGGAGGATTCGGGGGAGACAAATTGGTGTGAACATAACCACGAATTGGAATTGAATGACCATTACCAACAATTATACCACGATTATTGTTCAGGTTAAAATAAGACGAGAGATTACATTGTTCTGATGTCATGTGAGAGGTGGCACCAGTGTCCATGTACCAATTTGCATCCGAAGGATTAAGCCCAAGAGTGTGCATCGCTGCTTCGATGTATGTCGGAGTGGGTGGATCTGCTGCTGCCGTGTAAGCTTGTGGTGGTTTTGGCCCAAGGATGCCTGGCTGGCGCTGCTGGGCTTCCTGAAACTAGGCCTGGGCCAAGATGAGGAGGGATATGGGCACGGTGGAAGAGCCCAAGGCATCCATGGCCAGTGCCACTGTCACTATTCGGCAGGCCACTGCTAGTGCCGCGGTTGCTGCTAGCCGAACTGCTGCTGCTGCCAGTCACCATTGCGGCCTCCACCGCAGTCACCACCATCGCTGCTCTTGCCGCCATCGCGATGCCCACCATTGTTTTTGCCACTGTTGTTGCAGTTTTGACCCTTTTTACCACCATGATGAAGCCGATTTTGATGGTAATTCTTGGAGAGGGAGTGAGATATGTTGCCATTTGTAAAGCATGATGCCAAAATGAAGGTGATAAAGATGCATGGACTAGAAGAGTACAAATAATGTTGTTAATGGTACGGATTTTTCTCTCGGCTTTCCTATTTTGTGATGATGTATGTGGACAAGAGAGGCGAAAAGGTGTGTTTATTCATGCATGACCCGCGGGAAGAACACATACACGCGCTCAAGCGTATTGTGCGCTACATTCAGGGAACTCTTGATTATGGCTTGCACCTTTATCCTTCTTCCACATCTACTCTCCTTTCTTATACAGTTGCTGATTGGGGTGGGTGTCCGGATACGTGACGCTCTCTGTCCCGTTATTGTGTGTTTCTTGGTGATAAGTTAATTTCTTGGTCTGCCAAACGGCAAGCTACTTTGTCACAATCTAGTGCTGAGGCGGAATACCGAGGCATTGCCAATGTGGTTTGAGTCTTGTTGGTTACGAAACCTTCTTCTAGAACTTCATTGTCCTATTCGGAAAGCTACCTTGGTGTATTGTGATAATATTAGTGCGATATATCTCTCTGGAAATCCTTTTCAACATCAGCACACTAAACATATCCAGATGGATATTCACTTTGTTCGCGAAAAGGTTGCTCGTGGGGAAGTTCGTGTCTTACATGTCTCGTCACGTTATCAGATTGCAGATATTTTTACAAAGGGCCTTCCCTTGGTTCTATTTGAGGATTTTCGTGACAGTCTTAGCGTACGACAACCTCCCGCTTCGACTGCGGAGGTATGATAGAATATATGTAAATATATTTTGAATCTAGTCATAATGTTAATGATCTTGTGTATAATTAGTTTCCTTAATTAGCCTAGGATCTCTCTTGTAATGGTTGTATATAACCACAATTATGCTAATGTGTATAATTAGTTTCCATAATTATAGCCTATGATCTTTCTTGTAATGGTTGTATATAACCACAATTATGTTAATGAAATCAGCACGGAATTATATTCTTTCACTATATACAATACAGGTGATATATGTATTAATTAATAATAATAAATAAATAAATAAACTAATTTAAGATTTATGTTTTGATACTTCTAGGGTGTGTTTGGTTCAAATGAGGGGAGGGGATGGATTTTAATGGAGGAGGATTTTAATTAGACATTGTGTTTGGTTGAGAGGAGGGGAAGGGATGGGAGGGAAAATATCAACTTCATGTTTAGTTGAGGGGGAGAGGGATTTTAAAACAAATTTACTTTTAAACCTTATAGTTATTTATTTTAAAATGGACAAGTGGGGATATTTTAATCAATACATGTGAAATGTTTTAAATCCCCCATCTCTCTCCAAATCCTCCCATTATTGGAGGGGAGCAAAAACTCACTTAATGAGGGATTTTGCTCCCCTCCACTCTAAAATTTGAACCAAACATAAAAGTTTTAAGAAACTCCCTCCCTTACATTCCCCTCCCCTTCATTCCCCTCCAACCAAACATTACCTTAGCATAAAGTTTTTTACACGGTCAACAAACTAAAGTCATCTTATGTATGATCTTAGAGACATTTATGATAACAATCAAATATTTTAGAAGATTGAATGCACTATCAGAATAAAAAGTTTTATATTGATATTCACTGATATTTTGACATTTGTACTTTTAATTTAATAACTAAGAGAGATAAACAATACTATGCTGCAATTGTCATTGTATACAAAAATTAAACTCTATTTTTAATAATGCGATAATTTACGATTGATTGACAATGGAAAAAATATGACTTAATTGAAGTTTTGGTCGCTCTACTATTGGTCATGTGTGACTGTGGTCCCTAAAATTTTTTCGTGCACATTTGGTCCTTCTGTCAATGTCTGTCAATTTGTCAATGATCAACCTAGAGGAACCACTCCTCTAAGCATACAGAATCACTGTTGTAAGTGTATAGGACATCTTTTTGAGCTTTTGTGGTAAAGGATAATGTGGTGTAACCTAAAATGGTTCCGGAAAGGAAGGATAAAACCAGTAAATAACAGATTGGAATTACTGAATCATGTTGAATCGGAGACGCTGGGGAGGGAGAACCTCAACCAAAGGTTATGTGTGCTTAATTAGAGGAGTTGTTCCTCTATGTTGATCATTGAAAAAATTGACAGACATTGGATAGAAAGACCAAATTTGTAACGTTGAAAAAATAGGAGACCAAATGTGCGTGGAAAAAACTTTATGGACCAAAATCGCACATGGTCAGTAATAGGGGACCAAAACTTTAATTAAGCCAAAAAAAATATTTATACTAAAAGTGTATACCAAATAAATATTTCATTTAAATTTTTTTTTGAACAAAATCTTCTTTCATTTAATATCATTGTATTTTTTTTTTTGACTAAAAAGATATTCATTCATTCAAATTGATAAAATACATCGAACAACACAAATCCAACATCGCTAAAAACCGAAGAGGATGAATCTGCGAACAAACTCACAACACCCAGGTTAATAGCATAACACGACAAAATCAAAATGCCTACAAAAGTGACAAAATCAAAGTTACCAGAATACCCATGTCTCCGGATCTGTAACATCGACGCCCAATTCTTGATCAAATCTGTGATGGATCGAAGCAAATCTGTCAATCTGAACCAAACGAACACTGCACCAAGACGAGAAATCAAACAAACATCGCACCAAGACGGGAAATCAAACGACGCCTCACCAAGATGACGAACAACAATACCGCCGCCCACAGAAGACGAAAATCATGAAAAACACGAAGAAAAAAAAATCAGATCTATGTGGAAAAACCACTTATTTAGATAAAATGGGAAAAAAACAGTGTAAAGGGGTGATTCCAAGCCAAAAAATGGCTCAAAACCACCCTCTTTAATGGTGGCACGTGACTGTGTGTAAAGAGAAGGGAGAGAGTTTGAATAGGTGAGGGTTCTTAAATCTTATATGACATCTTTAGGTCTACAAAATAGGAGTTAAGAATCAAAGTGATGTTTTTGCATGTATAATATAAAAATTATATAAAAGGATAAAAAGGGAATGTATTTAGTATTTAATATCTATATTCTACTCACCAAACAATTTTGACATATTGAAAAAATTTAAATGCATGATCAGATTGGGTGTTTACCAAAGGAGACGATGATTCATATTAAAGGAAAGCAAATATTAATTTTTCAACATGGGAATTTTTAAATGGCATCAACATAAACAAATTTGAAAACCTTCCTGAATTCGAAATTTGATAGATAAGCATGAATTTAGACCCTTTATTTTCAAAAAAACAACAAAGCCGGGGATTTTCAGATTGCAAAATTTCAATTGTTTTTCAATAATAAAGGATAAGAAATTAAGAATAGTCCCCGGGTGTACCAAATGTTCAAGTCCCTACTGTCTAGGCTTGCTAAAGGAAGTCAGTTTTTACTCCATTTTAACTCGTCAGTGTACTTTTATTTTAAGGTTAAAACTCGCACTCACTTTTGAAGAAAAATAAGTAAAATCTGCACTTATTTTGTCCCACCGCGTACTTGTGAATATTATGTATTAATTTAGTATAATATTTAATTTTAATATTATAATTAATTATTCATATATATAAATTAATAAATATATTTAAAAAAATTATTAAAATAATAAAATAGTACATTAATATACTTAATTTAATTAATAACTAAATTAACTATAACATTCTTTAACGTGTAGGGGAGGAGGCGTATTAAGGCCCCGTTCCCCTCAGAAATGTAGTAAGTTAGGACGGGTCGACCATTTGGGCTCTATTTTGTTTTGTTTACTGGGCTCTTTGTTATTTACTTAAGGATGATTTAAATATTGATTGAAAAAATAATTTAATTTAATAAGACTTCTTTAAAGTGAGCTTCCCTTTAAAATAAGAGTCTCTTTGGCGAGGTTAATCCTCTAGTTTTTTTAGGTTCGGGATAGAACTCAGGTTATCCTTACAGTCGGAAGCCGTATGACTAATTCTTTGAGGATGTCGAGTACTAGTTAAGAGGCAACTCATCTACCCACATATGCCGCTCTATTTCATCATCATGATTCGAACCTTGGACATATGATTATGAGGGTCGACCTACTAGCCACTCGAACCATATCTTGAGGGTGGTTAATCTTCTAGCTTATAATAGATAGCTTATAACAATTGATTTTATAACTCTGTTTGATAACCATTTTTATTTCTCACTTAATTATAACGTTTTTTCAAAGTCTTTAATAAAATATAAAATATCAATCCTAATATTTTCTAATCCCTAATTCACGTCTTACGCTTTCTGTCAACATGTCATTTTATTTTTATTATCTACTTTTATTTGTTAAAAGTGAATAAAATTAAAATTTTTAAATAAAACTAATATTTTATTTTTCGAGATGATAAATAATTTAAAATAAATTAAAGTATTAAAAGTGATGATTATTTTAAATTTTATATATATATCTATAGTAATATAAAAGAGGGAGAGCCATTTCTACTGTACATATACATGTCAACATCAGGATTTTTTGTTATTTTTTAAAAATTAATTTAATTTTTTTAACAAAAGATTTAAATTTTTTTACTTTTTTTTCTTTTATTTTTTTAGCTTTTATATTAGTTTTTTAAAAACATTTTTTACTTTTTTAAAAAAAACTACAAATTTTATTTTAAATTTTATTTATTTATTTTTTACGTTTTGCTTAACTTTTTATACGTTTATTTTTTATATTTTTTATAGTTTTTTTAATATTTTTTTACGTTTTACTTAATTTTTAAATTTTTTTTGCTAATACCTTTTTTTAAATTTATTTGTATACACTGACAGTATAAAGTTTTTTTACACTCTCAACCAATCATAAATTGGCAAACGGTAAAAGTAGAGTTGTCATGTTCTTGACGTTTTAATTTTTATATACTTACATTTTAATGTATATATAATTTAATAGTTTAAAATTTAATATTTTATATATTTTTTATTTATATACATATATATATTTTAATATTTTCTGGTTCAAACCGAATAAAACCAAACCAATTTTAATTGGTTTGGATATTCTTATTCACTTTTTAAAGTTTATGATTTTTTTTTTGTTTTTAGATATTTTTAGACAGGAAATGTAGGAAATCTACAGTGTTCTTTGAAAAAGTTTAGGGTTGTAAGACTCGAACCAATAATTCGATGAATTTGAAAATCCGAACCAACCAATTAAATTGGTTCATTTTTTTTCTTTTTTTATGCGAGGCTCCGAATTGAACCAAACCCAAAGGTCACTAATTCAGTTATTTTGGAACTGAACAAATTACTATATTTTAATATTTAGGTATATTTTAATATTCAATATATTAGTGTGGAAAAAAAAAAGCAAATACAAAATTACATATTAGTTTAGAGAAGTCGAAGATATAATTTCTTCCAAGATCACTTGTATTACAAGCAGAAAAACATAGGATTATAGGAGCATCAAATCTACAGATTGCCTCACATAAGCCACCTTTGGCTGGCCATGTAGATTTAATAAGGATACTCGAATAAACCACTCTATATAAATGGTGTAACTACAAGAGAAATTAAAAAAATTAATCTAAACCAATGACTTTAACCTCAGTAATTTATCTACGGAGTATATCACGCATGTGATTCTAAAACAGAGTTTATTCTAATATCAACATTATATTTCCTTCTTGACTCAGTAAAGTTAGTTAGGCTTGGGATTTTTTGAAGGAAAGCAAAATAGGAGTTATTCTTTATTTTGAGCAAAACACTCAATATTTGAGATTTTCTTTTTCAAAATAAAGGAATAAAACTAAAGATAATCACATAACGTCTTGATAACCCTTTATTCAATTTAATGAATATTTTATAATTCTCTTAATTTAAAAATTGGAAAAAAAAATCCTTCTCCCATTTTCCATCCTAACATACTTTTAAATGCAAGTCAAGGTTTCCTTGTATGGCAATCGCAAATGATATATATATATATATATATATATATATATATATATATATATATATATATATATATATATATATATATATATATATAAAAGAGATTTTTGCTTTAAGGAATTTATTATAAGATATATCCATAATAGGAAAGGGGAGCCAGTCAATGCATCATTTCTTCCTTTTGAATGTTTTCTTAAAGAATTTCAATTTTAAATGTTTAATTGATCAGTAGCATTATTATTATTATTTTTTAAATTTAACCTTAGATATTAAAGTCCATCAGCACATTCACATCACCCTTAGGTATACACATATATACACATATATGTTCCACATACTAGTTCAATAGAATTTTATAGTGCAGCTGGCCTATTAAATTATTTCCCTATATTTTAGCTTATCCCTCAAAACAAAAGGCATCCTTGGTAAACGATTAAAGCTAATGAACATGACATAAAATCCATAGAAGTCTATAGTACCAGCTTTTCAAGTTCGGGATTAGTGATAGATGCATTGAGGCCTTTCCTTGATTTCCTTTTCCGTTTAGTTTGATTTTTTGCACTACCCTTATTGCCATCAACATCATTACAATTTTCAAGATGGGTCTTCTTCTGTGCATCTTGTCCTGCTCAAATTACATATATCATAAAAACATAAATTTCAATCTTTCATATAACAAAGTACAAATTCATGAACTTCAACCATACCATTTTCAAGCATCATATTACATTGTTGCTTCTTAGTTGAAGAAAAATCCTGCACCTGAAAGGATATCATTCAATCTTATTGTCAAAGGTACTAAGCATCATGATTCCTAAACCATACATCTGAGTAAGTCTCATGACAACTGACATATTAAACTTTTTCCCTATATTTTAGCTTATCCATAAAAATTAAAAACACAAGGCATGCATATCCTAGGTAAATGATTAAAGCTAATAAACATGATATTAAGTCCATAGAAGTCTATAGTACCGGCTTTTCAAGTTGTGGATTAGCCTCGGATGGAATGAGGCCTTTGCCTTTCCCTAACTTATTTTTCAATTTAGTTGGCTTTGCTGCAACACTTCTATTCCCATGAACATCATTACAATTTTCCAGATGGGTCTCCTTCTGTGCATCTTGCCCTGCTCAAATTTCATAGATCATAAAACGTGAATTTTTATTTTTCAAATAACAAAGTGCAAATTCATGAACTTTAACCATACCATTCTCAAGCATAATATTACATTGTTGCTTCTTAGTTGAAGGAAAATCCTGCAGCAAAAGGATATTATTAAATCTTACTGCCAAAGATTCTAAACATTATGTTTCCTAAACCATACATCTAAATAAGTCGTGACAAAATATACATTACCTGCTTTTCAAGTTGGGGATTACTGCCAGATGCATTGAGTTCTTTATCCAAATCATGATTCAGTTTAGTTGGATTTTCTACAAAAGTTCTATTCTCATGAACATTATTACAATTTTCGAGGCTCGTCTCCTTCTATGCATCTTGTCCTGCTCAATTTTATAGATCATAAAACATTAATTTTTATCTTTTATATAACAAAATACAAACTCGTGAACTTCAACCACACCATTTTCGAGCATCATATTACTTTGATGCTTCTTAATTGAAGAAAAATCCTGCAATAGAAAGGATATTATTAAAGCTTGTTTCCAAAGATTCTATATTAGCAAAATCCTTATTCATGAACCACATATATCTAAATAATTAAGTGGTTTCAAAACATATACTACACCTTAGTTAAACCTTTTGTAGATTCATATGCATTGTTAGCACCATGCCCTTCATATGGTGATCTCATTCTTTCACTTGCCGCACTGTGTGCAGATTATGTACAATTTAAGTTTAGAAAAACGTGATCAAGTTGTTTAACAAAAGAACAAATTAATGTATCTCAATGATAATCCTTCCAAGTTGATTTTTGGGATGGAAGATATTTTCCTATTTTCTTCAGGTTCCTTAATTACTAGACTTTTGTATTGATGCAAGTTATTGTCACTTCTTATTTTCATTGAATCCGGGTTTTTTCCGCCAAACATCATTAGTACGTTTTCCCAAAAAGCCAATGTAGCAGCAGCACCCTTGCCAACATGCAAAAGAAGTTGTATCATATTCTTTAATGAATATACAAATACATGTACTGTTATCAATACTATATGGGTGATTTGGTTTGCTAGGAATCAATGCAGATTCCTTAACAAGAATATCAGTATGGCCTATGCTAGAACTATTGTTATTTCTGCTGTTTCACTTCGGGCAACATATCTAATGGCACAATTAATGTTCAATTCAATCGAGGAGTTTGTCATTCTAAAAAACTTCAGGATTGATGGTCATACTCGTAGGGCTCCAAGAATCAAAGAAGTGGTCTGGTCATCTCCTCCTTACAATTGGACTAAGTGTAATATTGATGGGGCTGCTCATGGCTGTCCGGGTATTTCAACTTGTGGAGGTATTTTCAGAGGTTATAACTCAACTGCTCTTGGATGTTTTTCATGCAATTTAGGTCGTGCTTCTTCTCTTTTCGCTGAGCTCTCTGGTGCTATTCATGCCATAGAGATTGCTAACAGTAGAGGTTGGAGAAACCTTTGGGTAGAGACAGACTCGATGCTAGTGGTTACTGCATTTAAGAACTTGGAAATTGTCCCGTGAAGGCTGCTTGCTAGATGGAAAAACTGTTTGCATATAGCTAAAGGCCTTACTCTCCAAGTCACTCACATATATAGGGAAGGCAATGCTTGTGCGATAAATTAGCAAATTATGGAATTCAACATCCAGGATTTAGTTGGTGGGACACGATCACTCATTTTATTAATGATGAATTTTGTCAAAATAGGCTAGGCTTGCCTAGTTATAGGTTTTCGTAGTTTTTCTTCTTTCCCATGGGTTTTGGCCTTATGTCCCCCATGTTTCTTTTGTTCTTTGCTTTCTTTTGATTCATCAATAAATGTGTAGCATGCTGCAAATGATTGTTGATCTGGGTGGTGGCAACATAGTTGGGATGACCTTTTTCATAGTGATGCTCTTGCATGTTACTTATATATAAAAAAATTACTCATCATGGAAGTTCCCCTATAAGGAAGAAATATATAACTAGATTGAATCCATTAATAATTGCTTACCCCGTCCCACCTCCACCTCTTAAAAACAATATGAAAATGCCATAAAATTTGAAGCAACAGACACCGATTTGAATTTAATAGAAGTTATGGGAGAAAAAAACTAAAGTAATTAGAAAGTTTACTAACTAGATTTATTAAGGGTGTGTTTGGATAATGGATTCTAACCGTGAAAAAGTAATTTTTTAGAGTATTTAAAATGACATGAATTAAAATATTTTGTTTGGATACTTAACGCAATTTTTTAAAAAATACCCAACATTTCCACCAAGTATTTCTTTAACACAAAACCAAGGGATTTCAAATAACACCTACTGCAGTGGGATTTCAAATGACCAACTTCACCTATTCGACTCATTTCTTCACCCATTGTTATAATTCACCTAACGTTTCACCCATGGCTTCAAAGTCTCCCTCTCGCCTCTAGCAGTCGTCTCACGTTTCTCCATCGCTATTCTTCTCCTCACCTCCATAGTTGTTCATTATTCAACTCCATACCTGTTCATTCTTCAACTCCATAGCATTAAGCTCGGCGACTTGAGATTTGACAGCTTCCTAGGTATCAGACCTACTATTTCTTCGTACATCTTTGCATATTTTGCTTCATATTTTCGTTTTTTATTACTCTCAATGAAGTTTGTTTACACTGTGATGCTGATTTTGAATATGGGTTTATGTGATTTTTCTTGTTTTCAGATTTTCTTCCTAAAAGCTCTCATTTCATAAGGGGTTGTCTTTGAAACCATCTCAATTATTTGGATCTTTTTGTGCTGAGTCAACAACATCTGGGATTCTGGCTTGTAATTATGTAGAATATGAATATGAGTTTGAATTGCTAATATCTGTTGATTTGTTCAGATTTTGGCCATTTATGTCATTGTATGTGATTGATTGTTTTATTTATCTGCTTAAACGAATTATATATAACATCCATGTAGGAAAATTTATCTAAGACGTGAATGACAAACATAGAATAATAGACTTACCTTTTAAGTAGAATTATGAATAACAGAAGTATCACTCAAGCAATGGTATGTTGGTGCTAGGTAGTAAGTATTGCTGAAATGTGGGTGCAGGATTGCTTGCTCATAATTTTTCTAAAGTGGGTTAGAGGTATTGTTTAAATTTGTTGAACTAGAACCCATTGGAGTTTGGTAGTCTCTAAATTGATATGGGGCGCCTATACCAGACAAAGAGGTGTCTGGCTAATTCCAATTTCAAAACTGAGCAACTTATGAAGATTACCCTGAGATGTTGTTGCTAGGATTGGAGGACTTTCCTACCTTTAACTGTGGCATAAGAGATGAGCTTCAATGATTAATGTCAAACATGGAGTGTGTTGGCCATGGCTTGGGCACAAGTGATAGGCCTCTGATGTTAATGGAAGGCCTGACTGACATGGAGTTTTCTAGCCTCAGCAAAGATGAAAGAAATGGGCCTGTGAGGTCTATAGTAGGCTTTACCGTCATGGAGTTTCTTGGCCTTGGCTGAGATGCAAGAGATAACCCAGAGTTATTGATGATAGACTTGGAGTTTGTTGGCTTTGGCTCATGAGACACTGATTCGTGGTCGTACATGGGTCAAAATAATATAGTAATAAAAAACTGTAGTACAAAGGTAAAATAACCTTGGTTTTCTCACGAGGATCTTTAAAATTATTAGCCAATCAAGAATGTTAGAGAAAGGGGGTTTTTAAAATTCATTGGGAGAAAACAAATTGCAACTAAAAAAAAGAAATTCAATTAATTAAAAACATCAATCCAAGACGTCAAGTTCTTTGGTAGAATTTGTCATTGTTCCAAAAAGATATAAATTTGTTTGCCCTTCTCCTCTGTTAATTTGAAATCTATTACATAATCATGTAGGGTTTAAACAACAAAATTGGAGTCACAATCGCAATTCCTAACAATGTTGATTTATACACAAATTTAATTAACGTAGGTTATCAATCGGTTCCCTAATCTCTATTAGATTTTTGGATTAATCAATCCTAATTTCTAATCCCAATTCAATCATGAAAACTGAATCTATATCTAATCAGACATAGATCAAGCGTAATCACGCTCACAACTCAGAAATCATAATTGAAAGAAGAGAAGAGGAGAAGAAGCAATTGAAATACAATTAAGAGTAGGGAACTCAGAGTTCAAACCAAATTACTTGAATGTAGGATTGATAAAAGATTTAGCCTTCCATAGTCATCACCATTGGAGAAGCCTTAAAAAACATTAACATCCAACAAAGTGCAGAAAACTAAAAATGGGAGAAGAGAGGGGAAGAGAATTCCAAAACTTGTAAAAACAATGATTGTAAAAGTTGTCTAATTTCGTGTCCCTATTGTGCTGCTGTAAACTGATATTTATGGTTATTAATCCTGACCTAACCCTAGACCAAATTAAGGGCCTCTTAATAATCTTTCCAACAAGGTATCATATGCCTTAATTGGGCTTAAGATGAGTAAGTTAGGCCCATTTAAGTGAAGGAACATCATGGACTGCGCACTGATCCGTGCCAGAGAACTCGGGACCCAATTTAGCCTTGATTTTGGCCTAATTTGACAATTCTTGTGAAACCTGAAATTGTAGGTCTCTTCCTTATATTTCTAGGGACATCAAGATCACCAAAATCCGATATTTATAGCTCTAGTTATGCTCTGCAAAAGGCAATAAGGTCAGGATGAGTGAAAAATCCGAAAATTAACAATGTTTAGCAATTAAGCCCAATTAAGCCCAATAATGTAAAACTTAGCCAAATCAACAATATTAAACACATATAACAATTAATTAGGCCAAGTATACACACTAAAAGGTAACTCAAAAATGAGTTATCAGACACAAGAGACAGATCTAAGTGGTTAGTATTTTGCTTAGAGGCTTCCGGTCTTGATCGTGGGATGAATGATAGCCCTGAGTGGCTTTTACCATATTGGGAAACCAAAGGTTTTGGCTGAATCACTTTTGTTGGCCAGACATGAGTAAGAACCCATCTGGAGATTTCAGTGGCTAACCTGTCTTGTATCCCAGCAGAGGTGTTCCATTTCGGGTATGAAACATGCATTAATAATTCTTATTTGTGTTTTTATAACAAAAAAAGGAGTTCTGCTAGGATACAAGACATGTTAGCCACTGAAAGCTCCAGAAGGGTTCTTATCCATGTCTAACCAACAAAAGTGATTCAGCCAAAACCATTGGATTCCCAGTATGGCAAAAGCCACTCAAGGCTATCATTCATCCCACAATCAAGGCCAGAAGACTCCAAGCCAAATACTAACCACTTAGATCTGTCTCTTGTGTCTCATCAGCCAAGGGCAACAAACTCCAAGTCTATCATCAACAACTCAGGGGGCTATCTCTTGCATCTCAGCCAATGCCAAGAAACTCCATGACTGTAAAGTCTACTATAGACCTCACAGGCCCATTTCTTTCATCTTTGCCAAGGCCAGAAAACCCCATGTCAGGTAGGCCTACCATTAACATCAGAGGCCTATCACTTGTGCCCAAGCCAAGGCCAAAACACTCCATGTCTGGAATTAATCACTGGAGCTCATCTCTTATGCCACAGTTAAAGCTAGGAGAGTCTCCAATCATAGCAACAACATCTCACGACAATCTTCACATCCTGCATAGTTTTCAAATTGGAATAAGTCAGACACCTCTTTATCTGGTATAGGCACCCTATATCAACCTGGAGACTACTAAGCCGAATGGGTTCAAGTTCAACAAATTTCAACAATACCTCTAACCCACTTCATAAAAATTATGAGCAAGTAGTCCTGCAACCACATTTCAACAATACTTACTACATACCCATGGGTAGACTACAAACAAATGAGGGTGTGCACTTGCACACCATCACTTAATAAAATTATAAATAAATATTTTAGGTTTTTGTATTCCCCCACCCCCCCCCCCCCCAACTATTTTTATATGTTTGAACCCACTGTCATTTTTTTCTCTATTTTTTCCACCAAACACAATTACTCTATTTTTATATATGTTGGTGCTAGGTAGTAAGTATTGCTGAAATGTGGTTGCGGGATTGCTTGCTCATAATTTTTCTGAAGTGGGTTAGAGGTATTGTTGAAATTTGTTGAACTAGAACCCATTGGGGCTTGGTAGTCTCCGAGTTGATATGGGGTGCCTATACCAGACAAAGAGGAGTCTGGCTAATTCCAATTTGAAAACTGTGCAGCTTATGAAGATTGCCCTGAGATGTTGTTGCTAGGATTGGAGGACTCTCCTACCTTTAACTGTGGCATAAGAGGTGAGCTTCAGTGATTAATGTCAGACATGGAGTGTTCTGGCCTTGGCTTGGGCACAAGTGATAGGCCTCTGATGTTAATGGTAAGCTTGACTGACATGGAGTTTTCCAGCCTTGGTTGAGATGAAAGAAATGGGCGTGTGAGGTCTATAGCAGGCTTTACAGTTATGGAGTTTCTTGGCCTTGGCTGAGATACAAGAGATAGCCCTGAGTTATTGATGATATACTTGGAGTTTGGTGGCTTTGGCTGATGGGACACAAGAGACAGATCTAAGTGGTAAGTATTTGTCTTGGAGGATTCTGGTCTTGATCGTGGGATGAATGGTATCCTTGAGTGTCTTTTGCCATATTGGGAATCCAAAGGTTTTGGCTAAATCACTTTTGTTGGTCAAACATGGGTAAGAACCCTTCTAGAGCTTCTAGTGGCTAACTTGTCTTGTATCCCAGTAGAGGTGTTCCATTTCGAGTATGAAACATACATTAATAATTCTTATTTGTATTTTTATATCAAAAAAAGGAGTTCTGCTGAGATACAAGACAGGTTAGACACTGAAATCTCCATAAGGGTTCTTACCCATGTCTGGCCAACAAAAGTGATTCAGTCAAAACCATTGGATTACCAATATGGCAAAAGCCACTCAAGGCTATCATTCATCCCACAATCAAGGCCAGAAGCCTCCAAGCCAAATAATAACCACTTAGATCTGTCTCTCTTGTCTCATCAGCAAAGGCCAACAAATTCCAAGTCTATCATCAATAACTCAGGTCTATCTCATGCATCTCAGTCAAGGCCAAGAAACTCCATGACTGTAAAGCCTACTATGGACCTCACAGGCCCATTTCTTTCATCTTCGCCAAGGCAAGAAAACACCATACCAGTCAGGCCTACCATTAACATCAGAGGCCTATCACTTGTGACAAAGCCAAGGCCATAACACTCCATGTCTGGCATTAATCATTGAAGCTCATCTCTTATGCCATAGTTAAAGCTAGGAGGGTCTCCAATCGTAGAAACAACATCTCAGCGCAATCTTCACAAGTTGCACAATTTTCAAATTGGAATCAGTCAGACACCTCTTTGTCTGGTATAGGCACCCTATATCAACCTGGAGACTACCAAGTCCCAATGGGTTCAACCGTTCAAGTTCAATAAATTTCAACAATAGCTCTAACCCACTTCTGAAAAATTATGAGCTAGTAGTCCTACAACCACATTTCAACAATACTTACTACGTACCCCTGGGCGGACTACATACAAATGATGGTGTGCACTTGCACACCATCACTTTAATAGAATTATAAATAAATATCTTAGGTGTTTTACCCCACTATTTTTATATGTTTGAACCCACTGTCATTTTTTTCTCTATTTCTTCCACCAAACACAATTACACAATTACTCTATTTTTTATATATGTTGGTGCTAGGTAGTAAGTATTGTTGAAATGTGGTTGCGGGATTGCTTGCTCATAATTTTTCTGAAGTGGGTTAGAGGTATTGTTGAAATTTGTTGAACTAGAACCCATTGGGGCTTGGTAGTCTCCGAGTTAATATGGGGTGCCTATACCAGACAAAGAGGTGTGTGGCATTCCAATTTGAAAACTATGCAGCTTATGAAGATTACCCTGAGATGTTGTTGCTAGGATTGAAGGACTCTCCGAGCTTTAACAGTGGCATAAGTGCTGAGCTTCGGTGATTGATAATGTAAAAAATATTTACACTAATAGTGCATAAAAATTAAATCCATAAAACAATTATGTTATAAAGTTTAGGTATTGAATAATACGTGGCAGAGATATATTTTAATATAGGGAAATGCTAACTATTGCCCTTAGGACATTGGTTAAGAAATTGAAATAGTAATTTTTTTATGGGAGAATGGTGAAGTTATTACCTTGAATACTTGAATTTTTTGTTTCCCAATAAATCATTCCCTCTTCTTGATTCCTTAACCAGTGTCCTAAGGGCACTGGTTAGCAAGACCATTTAATATATTATGTTTTATTTGATCTTTAATTTTAATTCTATATAGTTTTATATAATTTTAATAAAATAGGTTTTTATTTGTAAAATAATCAACTATAGTTTTTATTTTCTCATTGTAAAATAACCCTTGTATATGCTTTCACCATAGATTAATAACTATTTACCAATGATAAGATAGAAAAAAATAGAAAGAAAGAATATGAATATGTAATACCATGACTCTTTCCTTGGCAAGAGGATCCTTTTGGTTACTTCATTATCCCACGGATCGTGATTGTTGCGCCTACAACCATTGATAGAATCCATTCGACGGTCACCTTCAATCCATCTCGTCTTTCACAAAAATCATCAACAAAATTTTCAGAATTCGCGCCTCTGTCTTCCCCCCAAATCTGGAATCCCACACTATATACATTACCCTACCCCCACCCCATTTTCCACTCACAGTTTCATCCAGTTTTCCATCACTTTCTCGAGAACCAAACAAACACCAAAATCTTCCTTCCATCAAAATCGAAATGGCTCGTACCAAGCAGATCGCCCGCAAGTCCACAGGAGGCAAGGCACCAAGGAAGCAGCTTGCAACAAAAGCCACTCGGAAGTTCGCTCCGGCGACGGGAGAAGTGAAGAAGCCTCACCTTTCCGGTCAGGGAAGCGAATTGTGAAAATTTTACTGAAGATTTTTGTGAAAGACGAGATGGATTGAAGGTGACCGTCGAATGGATGAGGCTATCAACGGTTGTAGGCACAACAATCACGATTCGTGGGATAACGTAGTCACCAATAGGATTCTCTTGCCAAGGAAAGAGGCATGATATTACGTATTCATATTCTTTCTTACTATTATTTTTTTGTGGTATCATTGGTAAATTATTATTAATCTATGGTAAAAGCGCATACAAGGGTTATTTTACAATGAGCAAATAAAAACTATAGTTGATTATTTTACAAATAAAAACCTATTTTATTATAATTATATAAAACTATATAGAATTAAAATTAAGGTCAAATAAAACACAATATATTAAAGGGACTTGCTAACCAGTGCCCTTAGGACACTGGTTAAGGAATCAAGAAGAGGAAAGCATTTATTGGGAAACAAAAAATTCAAGTATTCAAGGTAATAACTTCACCATTTTCCCATAAAAAAATTACTATTTCAATTACTTAACCAATGTCTTAAGGGCAATACTTAGCATTTCCCTATATGAACATATATCTCTGCCATGTATTATTCAATACCTAAACTTTATAACATAATTGTTTTACGGATTTAATTTGTATGCACTATTAATGTAAATATTTTTTACATTATCAATCACTGAAGCTCATCTCTTATGCTACAGTTAAAGCTAGGAGAGTCTCCAATCATAGCAACAACATCTCAGGGCAATCTTCACAAGTTGCACATTTTTCAAATTGGAATCAGCCAGACACCTCTTTGTCTGGTATAGGCACCCCATATCAACTTGGAGACTACCAAGCCCAATGGGTTCAAGTTCAATAAATTTCAACAATACCTCTAACCCACTTCAGAAAAATTATGAGCAAGTAGTCCTGCAACCACATTTCAACAATACTTACTACCTACCCACAAGCAGACTACATACAAATGAGGGTGTGCACTTGCATACCATCACTTTAGTAAAATTATAAATAAATATCTTAGGTGTTTGTATTTTTCCCCCACTATTTTTATATGTTTGAACCCACTGTCATTTTTTTCTCTATTTTTTCCACCAAACACAATTACTCAACCCTCTCTTCTCTCTCAAACTCTCACCTTCACCCAGCACTCCCTGTCTTTATATTCATATATATGATAATAATTAGGGTTAAATATGTTTATATATATATATATATATATATATAATTGGTAGATTTTGATTTATTTTGGTCCCAATACACTTTTTATTAATTATTAGTCCTGTATTTAATAAAATTATAGTGTGTTTTTATCCCTCACAAAGGATTAAAAATACATAACTTTTGTATTTTTTTTAGGGACTAAAAATGAATAAAAATTTTATAGGGACTAAAATTAATTTTTACCAATTATATAGGGATCAAAATCATATTTAATGCGAATAATTATTATTAATTTTTTTTAATAAATCGCCCCCACCGAATCAGGGTCCTAGATCCGTCACTGGCCTACCACCAACATACCATTGCTTGAGTGATACTTCTGTTATTCTTAATTCTTCTTAAAAGGTAAGTTTATTGTTTCTATGTTTGTCATTCGCATCTTAGATAATTTCTCCTACATAGATGTTATATATAATTCATTTAAGCAGATAAATAAAACAATGAATCACATAGCAGTGACATAAATGGCCAAAATGTGAACAAATCAACAAGGTATTAGCAATTCAAACTCAGATTTATATTCTACAAAATCACATACCCGAATCCCAGATGTTGCTGACTCGGCAGACAAAGATCCAAATGATTGAGATGGTTTCAAACAAAATCCGTTCTGAAAGGAGAGCTTTCAGGAAGAAAATCTGAAAACAATAAAAAGCACATCAATCCATATTCAAAATCAGCATCACAGTGTAAACAGACTTCGCTGAGAGCAACAAAAATAAAAAATATGAAACAAAATAAGCAAAGATGTATGAAGAAATAGTAGATCTGACGCTCAGGAAGCTCTCAAATCCCAAATCATCGAGCTACTGTTGTGGAGTTGAAGAATGAATATCTATGGACGTGAGGAGGAGAATAGCAATGGAGAAATATGAGACGAGATTGCTATGGGCGAGAGGGAGATGTTGAAGCCATGGGCGAAACATGAGGAGAAGAATTGCGATGGGTGAAGAAATGAGTCGTGCGATTGGGTGAAGCTAGGAATTTGAAACCCCACCCCAGTAGGTGTTATTTGAAATCCCTTGGTTTTGTATTAAAGAAATACCTAGTGGAAATGCTGGGTATTTTTTAAAAAAATTGGGTTAGGTATCCAAACAAAATATTTTAATACATGTCATTTTAAATACCCTCAAAAATTACTTTTCTCAGTTAAAATCCATTATCCAAACCAGGGTCGTGTGTGTCTCAAGGCCACTTAGGCAGTTTGCCTTAGGCCCCACGTTCACTTAGTTATTGACCTTTTTTAATTTTAAATGTTATATAAAGGCCTAAAATTTTAACATGTAATAAATACATCAAAAAATATAACAAAGGCCCAATAATAACACATGTATGTGGGAGAAATTTTATTTAGGCATCAAGTAGTAATGTGGCCCAAGCTGGTAGCAAGTGCTAAAATTATATGACTAAACAATTTTAAAACATTTTTTTAGCGGGATGATCTTAATACTTATGAGTGTGCAGAAGTGAAATTTCGGAAAAGTAAAAATTGATTACAATTGAAACTGTTTATTCTTTTTGTCTAAGAAAATTAAACATTGGTATCGTTGAAGAAAAATCAGCTACGAATGTGATTTTGTTAATAATAATAAATTGAAATTAATAAAGTAACAGTTTTTTTTTCTATATATACAATAAAATTTATTATATTTATTAAAGTTTCTCTAATACTTTTGCCTTAGGCCCCAAAATATCTAAACACGGCCTTGATCCAAACACACCGTATGTAAATGATTTAGAAATTATAGGATTACTCCACATACCACATATATACCACAGGATAACTAATAGGCCTCTTAGGATCAGTCAGAGATTCATATTGAACTGGCATGCTCCATGCCAGGACCAAACAAATACAACAAGAAAATGAATCACATGAGTTGTCCCTCCATCATAAGATGCATGAATATATGTGTATATAGATATATCACTACGTACCTGACCTTGTCACCAGGAGGGATAAGAGCTAGAACCAGGTAGAGTTAAACTGGTAATTGGAGTCCAAGGATTATGATATGTCCAGTTAAAAGTGACATGTACGTAGAGAGTTTCCCAATGATGATCAGAAGCATAAGTATACATTGACTTATAAATAAAATAAATCTTTGAGACCTGCATATACGTAGAATAAAAATAAGGAAACTTTAGAATATTCATATCAAAATAGATTACATATAGAGAAATTTAGTTCATGAGATATGGACCATAGCATTTCTACTGACATGTTGAGGCTCCGAGCTTTTGTATGACATGTTGGATTATTGGTCTCCATCAAGCTGAAGATGCAAATGAAACTGATACCTGCCTAAATGAACATGAACAATTAATTTTACTTTTGAATCAAATTCCCTGACAATGATAGATAACTAGCTAGAAGAAAAGATAGCAAAAAAAAAGAAAATTAAGCTGGTAAACAAAGTAATGGATGAGCTCAGGTTTATTTGAACCTATGGCTTACTTTTGCTATGGATAAATATCAAAATGGTTTCAGCACAAAATTGATCATTGACTTTTCATGGATATTTCTCTTGGGAAAATTTCAGGAGATTTGCTTTAAAATGTTGCTTCTGGGGTTCATCAATTACATGAAGAAACTCACCCACGTCAGGATCGATTACTTGTTAATGGTAGCTTGATTTTGATATATACAATCTTTGAAACAATGAATAGATGTGACCGAAAAATTATATTTAACTCTTTCTCCGCTCAATTATTTAATGTTGGTTTAGGGAGAAAATTAAAATGCATTAAAGGACCAGTCAAAAAAAAAAAAAATGCATTAAAGGAAAACAAAGCAGTTACTGATACTATAGTAGGACTAAAAAAACATTAAATACCATTTCCTACAAGTAATGAGAAGGATTTAATATTTTTTATACTCCTAATAATACTTTTTGTTTATTCTCTCTTAATAATACTTGAATACTTAATATTATAAGTATTAAATAAAAATATAAATGCAGAGTCAATATCTCGATAACAGAAAAAAATTATTCATTGCATTCTTTGTTTAATAATTAAATGTTTGGTTAAGAAGATTTAAAATTATTCAAATAAAAACACAACAAAATTTTTTTTTTGACAAAAAACACAAAAAATACTAAAGGTGGACATCGGACGGGTTCGGTCAGTTTCTGGCCGAAAAAACCCAATCCGGGAAAAACCGAAACCCTAAATATCTCATCCATTCCCGACCATTTGAACCATCGGATTAGTTGGGTCGGTAGGTGGCGGGTTTGCACGGCCGGGTTAGCACGGTTTGCTTAAAAAAATGAGAATGGAGAGTAGAAGATAGAACATGTGAACAACAACAAAAAAAACCCAGAAGAAAAGAACATACATAAGATTTTAGTGCTAAAGCTACAAAAAATTGTTTTTCATAGATAATAAAAGACAAAACCCAGAAGAAACATCAAACATTAATTTAACAGAGAAATCAACTTCAAACAAGAAAAAGTTGAAATTTGAACGTATCTATAAGTGTCTTCTCCATTGTTGTTGAACACTTGAACAGATCTATAGGTTGAAACTTGAATAGACTACAGATCTACAAAACCCAGCAGACGCATGCAATAGCTAGGGCTGCACAACGATCGGGTTCGGTCAGATTCAGGCCCAAACGGCCCAATCCGAACCAAACCGGTGACGACAATATGGGACCCATTTCTGCCAGTTTGAGTGGTCGGATTGGTCGGGTGGTGGGCAGGTGACGGTCGGGTTCAACAGTTTAACAAAAAAAAATACATCTTTCAAAAAAAAATGAAGGGAAAGATGAAATAGAGAAGCAACACAGCAGCAACCACCGTACATCCACAGCCACCTCCACCAAACTTTGTTCCTTCGTGAACCACCATACATCCACTGCTGCCACCACCATCGATCATTAAAACGAGAAAAACGAGAGATGGCTCTGTGAGAGGAACTGGGGAAGACGAATGAGAGTGTGAGAAGAACGTGTGAGGCTGTGAGAAGAACCGAGGAAGCATAGTAGAGCGGCGCAAAATTTTTGAACTAGGGTTTGGAAGATGAAAACGCAGCAGCAGGTATGTAATATAAGGAATGAATGAAAAAGAGTGTGGACCGGTTTCACCTGTTTCACCTCTCACATAATGAAAAACGTAGTGGGCCATTTTTTAACAAACAAATGAAGTCCAATGAAAAATTCACATAAAATTAAACCCTCTCAAAATTATTTTGTTGGGCCATAAGTTTTGGGCCCAATATTCTTTTTTTCTAATACCCAAAAGAAACCCTAAAGCTTCATTGTCCCTACTTTCTCTCTTACTCTTACTCTTCTCTTCTTCATTTCTCACAACCGGCGTTGGCGGCTCAGACTCAGTCTCCATTTTGGTCTCATAGTCACCACTCGCCACTACTCTCTACTCTTCCTCTCCTCATCTCTCTCCTTCGAAGAGCTCGTGATGGAGATCGGTCGGAGGCGAAGCAGATATGACGAGTTCAAATTGGTCGAAGTATGGTCAGAGGTGAAGCGCGACAGCAGATGGTGGTCTGAATCTACTTATGCATCTCATTGTCGATCGAGTTCGGTCACCGATGATTGGAAATGTTTGGAACCGAGCTCGACCGTCGTCACCCGTCTCTAAATCCCATTTTCAAACCGGCAACCTGAACACCCGCCATCACCCGCTCGCTGCGCCAGCCGCCAGATTTAAATAAAAATACTGAAAATAGTATATCTAACAAATCTCTTTTGGACACTTATTATGGATTGAAAAAATAAAATTTATGCAATAAAAAATAATAAAATTATTATATTAAAAAATAAATACATTAAAAACTAAAAAGGCTTTAATTTTCATTTTATTCCATGATAGGTACCTTATTTTACTATTTAAAAACTTTTTTGGAGAAAAAAAAACTTTCAACATCATAAGCCAGCCCCACTAGAGATAAAACAGCCCCTACAACTTTGCCCAAATATGCTTTTTCTCTTTGAATAGTTAATATCTAATGATAACATTCAGAGTCTAATGATAACATTCAGAGTTTGATCGGTAACTAATTAATCCATAAATAAGTAAATAAAAGAATGTTGAAGGGCATAAAGCGCGGTGACTTAGGTCCAACACCCTCCCCAAGGATGAATTCGATGGGAATCGATCGTGAGATGTTCCTCTACTAACTCAGCACTACTTGCTAACTGAGCCGCACCCATTGGATAAATTAAACTTATATAAATATACTTGTACTTTCTTATCTTATAAGCAATCCCATTTAAAATTCTTTTCCCAATTAAATGATTGAGAAAAAGCCGACATTAATGTGTTTTATTTAAATCTTACGAAATTAATAAATAAGTCATTTTTTAGGGAAAAATAAAATATATCTATTTAACATTTGAACGTTTTCCATGTATTTTTTTTAATTATTATTATTGCAGAATTTAACGTTTTCCATAATTGGATTCCCTTAATAGAATTATATATTGATTTTAAAAAAAATCTGAATGGATCTAATGTATATACATTGTTAGTGTAAAATAAATTATACCATCAATCAGTCATAAATTGTTAGACCGTTAAAAATGTTTGACTTTTATGTTTTGGTTGGTTTGAGGGGGCAAAAATGGAAAGAGGATATAGAAAGAAATAATTAAGATAGGTACTAGAAATAACGTGGTGAGAATTGAGATGCATAAAGTCATACCTATGTTAAGATACATATTAAACTTAAATAAAATTTACATTTAATTTATGATTTCTTTCAAAATTGTATTTACACGTATCTATCCCAAGCCTCCCAAGCAAAACCCGGATGAAGTACTATAGTTCACTATATACGTTTTTCTTATCTTTTGAAATTGCTTTTGTAAATTTATGAGTATCCATTATTCATTTAGATCATTGATAAACATTTGCCTAAAATAGAAGCCATTTTTGGGTGAAAGTTTTTTTTTAATAAGCAAAATTGTATTAAATAAAATACTAGAGATACTCAACTCAGATACAAGGAAAAATCAAAAGAAGCAAATGGGGAGAACAAGATAGATGTTCAACCAAAAGCTGTGTCTATAAAGGTTGAATCTATAACTTGACCTCATGACCAAAGAAACTAAAGCATCACGCCTAACCCCAAAAAGAAGGAAAACAATATTATTAACACCCCTAATCTACGAACAAATAACACCCCCTAATCTGCGAACCAAAACCCCAAAGGATATGAACTGTCCCCTGCCCTTTCAGACCTACTACCTAATGCCCAAATTGTTTGTATAAATGATAAGAAATTATGCAGTTTAGGAAAAAAAATCTTGCATGAAAGAAGTTCTGTATTTGAGTTCCAAAGTGTCTTTGTCTAAACATGCTGCCAACTCAGTGATTCATGCAAGTAAGTTTGTAGCAGCTGTCTGTCAATGATGTGGTACGAAAGAAACGGTACAAGCAAGCATAGTAGATTCACTCGAACATAATGATTATGATCGTGAGGACCCATTCAAGAGAATTGGTTTGCAGGTGAATCATTCTTGAATGGGATAGGGATAGGGATAGGGATTTGCAGGCTAGATATGCAACCAAAATTGGCAAAAAATCCTCAAGGTTCCATAATGAAGTTTTAATGTTGGAATGATGATCCAGCAGACAGAGAAGTATTTATTACAGTACTATGTAAATATCCGAAAGCCTCCAAAGAATAACTAACATTATTATGGACCTTCTCATTTATTTCTATTCTGAGAGTTTCTATAAGCTAGATATGCATATAAAGATTCTGATAGTTGCAACTTGCTTCCTTAACTGTTGTTTTCGCTTCCACTAGCAACAGACTCGGGAGTAGCAGGGTATGAATTCATAAGAGATGCTACTGATTCTGGTCCATACTCCTCAACGAGCTCTTCCTGTCACAATCACCAAGTTCCATGAAGAAATTAGTACTTATCATGCAAAAGAAAGAGCAAGGGAAGAAAGTGGAGAAATATAGATAAAATATGGTTATGGAGAATGTTAACGAGTGTTTTTGGGGCATTCGTTAAGGAATCAAAAGAGACAAGTTTGTATGGAGAATTGGTGTATTTATTATTTTGAAAAGTGTAAAACTTAGATTTTCAATACAAACTTTCCGTGTATGGTTTCCTTGACCGATGCCTTTAGGGCACTCGTTAGCAAGACCTTATGTTTATATAAAAGTTTTCTCTATATATATATAACTATTCAAATGCTTCAAATAGAGAACGTAACATAACATGGGGACCAATTATGTTTTTATTTATTTATTCAGTCAACTAAAAAAGATTCGATTAACGGGTAAATAACCGAGCAATTAGGGATTTAAATGGTATACCAGAATGGAATCGTTTTCATTTACGACTTGCACCAACTCCTCAGAAAAGCTATGAAGTTTTTTCTTGAGCTCAGAATTTTCAGCCTTAAGATTGTCAATGGTTTTACCTAGCTCTTCACATTCTTTCTGTTAAGGTAGCACATAAAAATGATGGGAAACATTATGAGAAAGACAGACCAACTGTAAGAAAATGATAAAAGTTTCAGAATATATCATCTGTTTCCAGAAGGAAACTATCATAAGAGATGTGACAAAAGTTAGAGAGAAGCACAAGTCAAATTAGTCCAAAGTGGCGTCATAACATATATGAGAGTTTCTCCTATGATTAAAAGTTCAAGCATGTGCAATGAGAATGATATCAATGAAGGCAACTAAGGAATGAATGTGTTTAAATTAAATTAAAAAAAAACTTGAATACACTCCCAGCAATATTTCACAATATGTAAGGTATACCTCTTTCCGCAACTTTGCTCTCTTAGCTGATGCTCTTTTTGATTGCCTTTTTCTTTCTTTTCTTCTTTCAATTTCCTGCCAAAGTAAATGCAGGTTATCAGGAAATAGTAGGCATCCTTAAGATCTAAATGGAGTGACCTTTAGGTGAGATTTACTTTCTAAAAGTATTCATCAAATAAATTCATAACTTTGGATGTAGTACACATCTCTGTAGAATGTTGATAGAATAGAACAATAAATATAAAATGATGGTAGCTTCAAGCAAAGGGACCAAAAAGTGGCAAGAAATGAATTGGTGTGGAAAAAAAAAGTAAATACAATATTACATATTAGTTTAGAGAAGTCGAAGATATAATTTCTTCCAAGATCACTTGTATTACAAGCAGGAAAACATAGGATTATAGGAGCATCAAATCTACAGGTGCCCCTCCCACAAGCCACCTTTGGCTGGCCATGTAGATTTAATAATGATACTCGAATAAACCACTCTATATAGATGGTGTAACTACAAGAGAAATTAACAAAATTAATCTAAACCAATGACTTTAATCTCACTTATTTATCTATGGAGTATATCACGCATGTGATTCTAAAACAGAGGTATTTTAATATCAACATTATATTCCCTTCTTGACTCAAAAGTTAGTTAGGCTTGAGATTTTGGGAGGAAAGCCAAATAGGAGTTATTCTTTATTTTGAGAAAAACTCAATATTTGAGAATTTTTTTTCAAAATATATAAAGGAATAAAAGTAAAGATAATCACATAACATCTTGACAACCCTTTATTCAATTTAATGAATATTTTATAATTCTCTTAATTTAAAAAAAAAAAAATCCTTCTCCCACTTTCCATCCTAACATACTTTTAAATGCAAGTTACGGTTTCCTTGTACGGCAATTGCAAATGATATATATATATATATATATATATATATATATATATAAATAAAAGAGAGATTTTTGCTTTAAGGAATTTATTATAAGATATAATCCATAATAGGAAAGGGGAGCAAGTCAATGTCATCATTTCTTCCTTTTGAATATTTTCTTAATGAATTTCAACATTGAATGTTTAATTGATCAGTAGCATTATTATTATTTTTTTAAATTTAACCTTAGATATTAAAGTCCATCAGCACATTCACATCACCCTTAGGTATACACATATGTACACATATATGTTCCGCATACTAGTTCAGTAGAATTTTATAGTGTAGCTGACCTATTAAATTTATTCCCTATATTTTAGCTTATCCATCAAAACACAAAACATCCTAGGTAAATGATTAAAGCTAATCAACATGACAAAATCCATAGAAGTCTATAGTACCAGCTTTTCAAGTTCGGGATTAGTGATAGATGCATTGAGGTCTTTCCTTGATTTCCTTTTCCGTTTAGTTTGGTTTTTTGTGGTACCCTTATTGCCATCTACATCATTACAATTTTCAAGATGGGTCTCCTTCATTGCATCTTGTCCTGCTCAAATTACATATATCAGAAAACATAAATTTCAATCTTTCATATAACAAAGTACAAATTCATGAACTTCAAACCATACCATTTTCAAGCATCGTATTACATTGCTGCTTCTTAGTTGAAGAAAAATCTTGCTCCTGAAAGGATATCATTGAATCTTATTGTCAAAGGTTCTAAGCATTATGATTCTTAAACCATAAATCTGGATAAGTCTCATGACAGCTGACCTATTAAACATTTTCCCTACATTTTATCTTATCCATAAAAATTAAAAACACAAGGCATGCATCCTAGATAAATGATTAAATCTAATAAACATGATATTAAGTCCATATAAGTCTATAGTACCAGCTTTTCGAGTTGGGGATTAGCCTCGGATGGAATGAGGTCTTTGCCTTCCTCTAACTTCTTTTTCAATTTAGTTGGCTTTGCTTTAACACTTCTATTCCCATGAACATCATTACAATTTTCCAGACGAGTCTCATTCGGTGCATCTTGCCCTGCTCAAATTTCATAGATCATAAAACATGAATTTTCATTTTTCAAATAAATAAGTGCAAATTCATGAACTTTAACCATACCATTTTCAAGCATCATATTACATTGTTGCTTCTTAGTTGAAGGAAAATCCTACAGTAAAAGGATATTATTAACTCTTATTGCCAAAGATTCTAAACATTATGTTTCCTGAACCATACATCTAAATAAGTCGTGACAAAATATACATTACCTGCTTTTCAAGATGGGTATTACTGCCATATGCATTGAGTTCTTTCTCCAAATCATGATTCAGTTTATTTGGATTTTCTACAAAAGTTCTATTCTCATGAACATTATTACAATTTTCGAGGCACGTCTCCTTCTGTGCATCTTGTCCTGCTCAATTTAATAGATCATAAAACATTAATTTTTATCTTTCATATAACAAAATACAAATTCATGAACTTCAACCACACCATTTTTGAGCATCATATTACTTTGTTGCTTCCTAGTTGAAGAAAAATCCTGCAATAGAAAGGATATTATTAAAGCTTGTTGCCAAAGAAGCAAAATCCAGATTCCTGAACTACATACATCCAACTAATTAGGTGGTGTCAAAACATATACTACACCTTAGATAAACCTTTTGTAGATTCATATGCACTATTAGCACCATGGCCTTCATATGGTGATCCCATTCTTTCACTTGCCGCACTGTGCGCAGATTATGTACAAATTAAGTTTAGAAAAACGTAATCAAGTTGTTTAACAAAAGAACAAATTAATGTACCTCAATGATGCTCCTTCCAAGTTGATTTTTGGGATGGAAGATATTTTCCTATTTTCTTCAGGTTCCTTAATTACTAAACTTTTGTATTGTTGCAAGTTCTTGTCGCTTATTATTTTCATTGAATCCAGGTTTTTTTCGCCAAACATCCTTAGTACGATTTCCGAAAAAGCCAATGTAGCAGCACCCTTGCCAACATGCAAAAGAAGTTGTAACATATGCTTTAATGAATATACAAACACATGTACTTATTCTTATTCATCATTGAAGTTCCCCAATGAAGAAGAAATATATAGCTAGATTGAATCCATTAATAATTGCTAACCTCGTCCCACCTCCACCCCTTAAAAACAATATGAAAATGCCATAAAATTTGAAGCAACAGACACCAATTTGAATTTAATAAAAGTTATGGGAGAAAAAAAAAAGTAATTAGAAAGTTCGGTAACTAAATTTATTAAGGGTGTGTTTGGATAATGGATTCTAACTGTGAAAAGTAATTTTTTAGAGTATTTAAAATGACATGAATTAAAATATTTTGTTTGGATACTTAACCCAATTTTTTTTAAAAATACTCAACCCAACATTTCTGTCGGGTATTTCTTTAACACAAAACCAAGGGATTTCAAATAACACCTATTGGGGTGGGATTTCAAATTACCAACTTCACCCATTCGCTTGGCTTATTTCTTCACCCATTGCTATTCTTCTCCTCATGTTTCGTCAATGGCTTCAACGTCTCCCTCTCGCCCATAGCAGTCTCGTCTCACGTTTCTCCATCGCTATTCTTCTCCTCACCTCCATAGTTTTTAACTATTCAACTTCATACCCGTTCATTCTTCAACTCCATAGCATTAAGCTTGGCGACATGAGATTTGAGAGCTTCCTAGGCATTAGATCTACTATTTCTTCATACATCTTTGCATATTTTGCTTCATATTTTCAATTTTTATTGCTCTCGACGAAGTTTGTTTACACTGTGATGCTGATTTTGAAGATGGGTTTATGTGATTTTTCTTGTTTTCAGATTTTCTTCCGACGAGCTCTCGTTTCAGAACAAGTTGTGTTTGAAACCATCTCAATCATTTGGATCTTTTTCTGCTGAGTCAACAACATCTGGGATTCAGGCTTGTGATTATGTAGAATATGAATCTGAGTTTGAATTTCTAATACATGTTGATTTGTTCAGATTTTGGCTATTTATTTCACTGTATGTGATTGATTGTTTTATTTATCTGCTTAAACGAATTATATATAACATCCATGTAGGAAAAATTATCTAAGGCGTGAATGATAAACATAGAATAATAAACTTACCTTTTAAGAAGAATTATGAATATAACAGAAGTATCACTCATGCAAGTATGTTGGTGCTAGGTAAGTATTGTTGAAATGTGATTGCAGGATTGCTTGCTCATAATTTTTCTGAAGTAGGTTAGAGGTAGTGTTTAAATTTGTTGAACTATAACCCATTGGAGCTTGGTTAGTCTCCAAGTTGATATGGGGTGTTTATACCAGACAAAGAGGTGTCTGGCTAATTCCAATTTGAAAACTGTGCAGCTTATGAAGATTGCCCTGAGATGTTGTTGCTAGGATTGGCGGACTCTCCATAAGGGTTCTTACTGAAGCTTATCTCATATGCCACAGTTAAAACTAGGAGAGTCTCCAATCATAGCGACAACATCTCAGAGCAATCTTCACAAGCTACACAGTTTTCAAATTAGAATCAGTCAGACACCTCTTTGTCTGGTATAGGCACCCCATATCAACCCGGAGACTACCAAGCGCCAAAGGATTCAAATTCAAAAAATTTCAACAATACCTCTAACCCACTTCAGAAAAATTATGAGCAAGTAGTCCTGCAACCACATTTCAACAATTCTTACTACCTACCCATGGGCGGACCTACATACAAATGAGGATGTGCACTTGCACACCTACACTTTAATAAAATTATAAATAAATATCTTAGGTGTTTGTATTTTCCCCCCACTATTTTTATATGTTTGAATCCATTGTCATTTTTTCTCTATTTTTTCCACCAAACACAATTACTCAACCCTCACTTCTCTCTCATACTCTCACTTTCACCCATCCCTCTCTGTTTTTATACTCATATATATGATAATAATTAGGGTTAAATATGTTTTTATATATATAAAATTGGTAAATTTTGATTTATTTTGGCCCCTACATAATTTTTATTAATTTTTGGTCCTGTATTTAATAAAATTAGTGTGTTTTTAGTCCCACACCAATGATTAAAAATACATAAATTTTGTATTTTTTTAGGGACTAAAAATGAATAAAAAATCTATGGGGACTAAAATCAATTTTTACCAATTTTATAGGGATCAAAATCATATTTAATCCTAATAATTATTATTAATTTTATTTTTTAAAATAAACTGCCCCCACCGAATCAAGGTCCTAGATCCGCCACTGACCTACCACCAACATACCATTGCTTGAGTGATACTTCTGTTATTATTAATTTTTCTTAAATGTTAAGTTTATTGTTTCTATGTTTGTCATTCACATCTTACATAATATCTCCTACATGGATGTTATATATAATTAGTTTAAGTAGATAAATAAAACAATGAATCACATACCAGTGACATAAATGGCCAAAATCTGAACAAATCAATAGGGTATTAGCAATTCAAACTCAAATTCATATTCTACATAATCACATACCCGAATCCCAGATGTTGTTGACTCAACAGACAAAGATCCAAGTGATTGAGATGGTTTCAATTAAAACCCGTTTTGAAATGGGAGCTTGCAGGAAGACAATCTGAAAACAAGAAAAAACACATAAACCCATATTCAAAATCAGCATCATAGTGTAAACAAACTTCGCAGAGAGCAACAAAAATCTAAAATGTGAAACAAAATAAGCAATGATGTATGAAGAAATAGTAGATGTGATACCTAGGAAGCTCTCAAATTCCAGATCGTCGAGCTACTGCTATGGAGTGTTGAAGAAAGAACAGTTATGAGGTGAGGAGAATAGCAATGGAGAAACATGAGACGAGATTGCTATGGGCGAGAGGGAGACGTTGAAGTCATGGGCGAAACATGAGGAGAAGAATAGCGATGGGTGAAGAAATGAGTCGTGTGAATGGGTGAAGCTGGGAATTTGAAATCCCACCCCGGTGGGTGTTATTTGAAATCCCTTGGTTTTGTATTTAAGAAATACCCGGTGGAAATGTTTGGTATTTCTTTAAAAAAAAATTGAGTTTAGTATCAAAACAAATTTTTTTAATACATATCATTTTAAATATCCTACTTTCCTCGATTAAAATCCATGATCCAAACAAACCGTAAATGATTTAGAAATTATAGGATTACTCCACATACCACTGGATAATTGAAAGGCCTCTTAGGATCATTCAGAGATTCATATTGAATTACTGGCATTCTCCATGCCTGGACCAAACAGGATATATTAATTAATAAGAAAATGAAGCACATGAGTTGTCCCTCCATCATAGTCAAAGCAAGCAATATATGCTAATATAAGATGCATGAATGTGTATATAGATATATCACTATGTACCTGGCCTTGCCACCAGGAGGGATAAGAGCTAGAACCAGCTATAGTTAAACTGTTATTTGGAGTCCAAGGATTCTGATATGCCTAGTTAAAAGTGACATGTAGAGAGTTAGTTGTTCCCCAATGAATAAGAAGCATAAGTATACATTGATTAAAAATAAATAATTCTTTTAGACCTGCATATATGTAGAAGGAGGTGGTGTCAAAGGTTTGTTGGGAGTTTCCTGTTAGAATAAAATGAAGGAAACTTTAGAATATTCATATCTAAATAGATTGCATATAGAGAAATTTATTTAATGAGATGGTCCATAGCATTTCTACTGACATGTTGAGGCTCCGAGCTTTTGTCTGACATCTTGGATTTATTGGTCTCCATCAAGCTCAAGATGCAAATGAAACTCAGATACCTGCCCAAATGAACATGAACAATTTTATTTTGAACCAAAAACCCTGACAATGAGAGATAAATAGATAGAAGAAAAGATAACCAAAAAAAAAAAAAAGCAGGTAAACAAAATAACGGATGAACTCAGGTTTATTTGAACCTATGGCTTACTTTTGCAATAGAAAAATAGAGAAATTATTTCAGCACAACATCGATATATCATTGGCTTTTCATGGATATTTCTCTTGGGAAAATTATAGGAGACATGCTTGAAAAAATGTTGCTTCTGGGGTTCATCAATTACATGAAGAAACTCACCCACGTTAGGGTCGATTACTTGTTAATGGTAGCTTGATTTTGATAGATATATATACAATCTTTGAAACAATGAATAGATTTGACCGAAAAATTATATTTAACTCTTTCTCTGCTCAAATATTTAATGTTGGTTCAGGGGGAAAATTAAAATGCATTGACGGACCAGTAAAAAAATGCAATAAAGGAATATAAAAAAATGTTACTAATACTATAGTTGGAATATAAAAAAAAACATTAAATACCATTTCCTACAAGTATATATTGAGAAGGATTTAATATTTTTTATACTCTTAATAATACTTTTTTATTCTCTCTTAATAATACTGAATACTTAAAAATTTTGTTACGGTTTGTGTTCATAGAAATGAATTCAGTCATTGCTTTCATTTCAAAAAAGTGAAATTAGCCATTTCAATCTATTAGAATTCCCGCTTATCAAAAAAAAAAAAAACTATTAAAATTCCCTCATTTTTTAAGGGCTAAGAAAAAATTAATTTGAGAGAATTGAAATTAGTCTCACTCACTTTTAAAACAAAGACACGATCACTTTCACTCACATTTCAAATTAAAACGGCAAAGCTCTAATTTTTTTTAAAAAAAATCTAAAACCAAAATCTTATATATTTTACGTGACCAAAAATATGGTTAACCAGAAACTTTTTACACGTAAAAGCGCAGGAAACCCAGTTCCTGTGGTTTGTGAAACAAGTTTAGATCAATATGAATGAATTGAATGTAATGAATCATATCTGCATGAAGAAATCTGAAAGTAAACAGCAGTTACCAGAACCCAAGAAAGTAGCATATGCAGTGCAAAGCTTGAAGTTTAACGAAACAGATGCAGAGAGAGAGAGAGAGAGACCTGTGTCCGTCGCAAACACAAAGTGCATATCACACCGTTTAGTATTGGCCGGGAGAGCTTTATATGCAGTACAGGTGATATATGTATTAATTAATAATAATAAATAAATAAAAACACTAATTTAAGATTTATGTTTTGATACTTCTAGGGTGTGTTTGGTTCAAATGAGGGGAGGGGATGAATTTTAATGAAGGGTGAGGGATTTTATTTAGACATTGTGTTTGGTTGAGAGTAGGGGAAGGGATGGGAGGAAAATATCACTTTCATGTTTGGTTGAGGAGTGGAGGGATTTTAAAACTAATTTACTTTTAAATCTTATAATTATTTATTTTAAAATGGACAAGTGGGGATATTTTAGTCAATACATGTGAAATGTTTTAAATCTCTCCTCTCCCTCCAAATCCTCCCATTATCGGAGGGGAGCAAAAACTCACTTAATGTGGGATGTTAGAGACATTTATGATAACAATCAAATATTTTAGAAAATTGAACTAATATGCACTATCAACATAAAAAGTTTTATATTGATATTCACTAATATTTTGTCATTTGTGCTTTTAATTTAATAACTAAGAGAGATAAACAATACTAAGCTGCAATTGTCATTGTATACAAAAATTAAACTCTATTTTTAATAATGTGATAATTTACGATTGATTGACAGTGGAAAAAATATGACTTAATTGTAGTTTTGGTCGCTCTACTATTGGTCATGTGTGATTTTGGTCCCTAAAATTTTTTCGTGCACATTTGATCCTTCTGTCAATGTCTGCCAATTTTTCAATGATCAACATAGAGGAGCCACTCCTCTAAGTATATGGAATCACTGCTCTAAGTGTATAGAACATCTTTGTGAGCTTTTGTGGTAAAAGATAATGTTCATCTATGTTGATCATTGAAAAAATTGACAGACATTAGATAGAAAGACCAAATTTGTAATGTTGAAAAAATAGGAGACCCAATGTGCATGAAAAAAACTTTATGGACCAAAATCGCACATGGTCAGTAATAAGGGACCGAAACTGCAATTAAGCAAAAAAAAAATATTTATACTAAAAGTGCATACCAAATAAATATTTCATTTAAATTTTTTTTTTGAACAAAATCTTCTTTCATTTAATATCATTGTATTATAATATAAAAATTTTGTAAAAGGATAAATAGGGAATGTATTTAGTATTTAATGTCTATATTCTACTCACCAAACAATTTTGACATATTGAAAAATTTTAAATGCATGATCAGATTGGGTGTTTACCAAAGGAGACGATGATTCATATTAAAGGAAAGCAAAGATTAATTTTTCAACATGGGAATTTTTAAATGGCATCAACATAAACAAATTTGAAAACCTTCCTGAATTCGAAATTTGATAGATAAGCATGAATTTTGACCCTTTTATTTTCAAAAAAACAACAAAGCCCGGGATTTTCACGTTGCAAAATTTAAATCCTTTTTCAATAATAAAGGAAAAGAAATTAAGAATAGTGCCCGGATGTACCAAATGTTCAAGTCCCTATTGTATAGGCTTGCTAAAGGAAGTCAGTTTTTACTCCATTCTAACTCGTCAGTGTATTTTTATTTTAAGGTTAAAACTCGCACTCACTTTTGAAGAAAAATAAGTAAAATCTGCACTTATTTTGTCCCACCGTGTACATGTGAATATTCTGTATTAATTTAATATAATATTTAATTTTAATATTAGAATTAATTATTCTTATATATAAATTAATAAATATACTTAAAAAAGTATTAAAATAATAAAATAGTATACTAATATACTTAATTTAATTAATAACTAAATTAACTATAACATTCTTTAACATGTGGGGGGAGGAGGCGTATTGAGCCCCCGTTCCCCTCAAAAACGAAGTAGGTTGGGACGAGTCGGCCATTTGGGCTCTATTTTGTTTTGTTTACTGGGCTCTTTGATATTTACTAAGGATGATTTAAATATTGATTGAAAAAATAATTTAATTTAATAAGACTTCTTTAAAGTGAGCTTCCCTTTAAAATAAGTCTCTTTGGCAAGGTTAATCCTCTAGTTTTTTTAGGTTCGGGATAGAACTCAGGTTATCCTTACAGTCGGAAGCCGTATGACAAATTCTTTAAGAATGTAGAGTATCAGTTAAGAGACAACTCCTCTATCCACATATGTTGCTCTATTTCATCATCAGGATTCGAACCTTGGATATATGATTAAAAGGCCGGACCTAGCTACTAGCCACTCGAACCATATCTTGAGGGTGGTTAATCCTCTAGCTTATAATAGATAGCTTATAACAATTGAGTTTATAACTCTGTTTGATAAACACTTTTATTTCTTACTAAATTATAACGTTTTTTCAAAATAGTGTTTGAGTTTATAGCTTCACAATTTTCTATCGTTACTATTTTAAGTAAATTCTTCTTTTATTCTATGCTAAATAAAATATAAAATATCAATCCTAATATTTTCTAATCCCTAATTCACTTCTTACGCTTTTTGTCAACATGTCATTTTATTATCATTATCTAATTTTATTTGTTAAAAGTGAATAAAATTAAATTTTATAAAAAAAACTCATATTTTAATTTTTGAGATAATAAATAATTTAAAATAAATTAAAGTATTAAAAGTGATGATTATTTTAAATATTATATATATATATATATATATACTAATATAATAGAGGGAGAATCATTTCTACTGTACATACACATGTTAACATGAGGATTTGTTGTTTTTATTATAAATTAATTTAATATTTTTTTTAACAAAAAATTTACTTTTTTAAAATTTTTTTACTTTTCTTTTTTTAATAATTTTTTAAAAACATTTTTTACATTTTTTTATTTTTTTTAAAAAATTATTTTAAAATTTATATTTTTTTGTTTTTTTTTACGTGATGCTTTACTTTTAAAATTTTTTTTACGTTTATTTTTTAAAGTTTTTTAAAAAAAAATTATTTTTTTTAAAAAAAAATTACTTTTTTTAAAAAAAATATATAATTTTTTCCCCCCGTTTTGCTGCAGTTTTAAATTTTTTCCTAATACTTTTTTTTGAATTTATTTGTATACACTGACAGTGTAAAGTTTTTTTACACTATCAACCAATCATAAATTGGCAAACAGTAAAAGTAGAGTTGTCATGTTCTTGACGTTTTAATGTTTATACAGTTACATTTTAATGTATATATAATTTAATAGTTTAAAATTTAATATTTTTTATTTATATACATATATATCTATTTTAATATTTTCCGGTTCGAACCGAATCAAACCAACCAATTTTAATTGGTACGGATATTGTTATTGACTTTTTAAAGTTTATAATTTTTTTTTGTTTTTAGATATTTTTAGACAGGAAAGGTAGCAAAGCTAATGTGTTCTTCGAAAAAGTTTAGGGTGGTAAGACTCGAACCAATAATTCGATGAATTTGAAAATCCGAACCAACCAATTAAATTGGTTCGTTTTTTTCTTTTTTGTGCACGGCTCCGATTTGAACCAAACCCAATGGTCACTAATTCGGTTATTTTGGAACTGAACCAATTACTATATTTTAATATTTATATATATTTTAATATTCAATATGTATATCATTTTATCAATTAACAACTTTTCTTCTACAGTTCCTATAACAGTAGAAGGAGTTGTCAACCGGTAGATTATTTTAGATTATTTAAATTTATTTATTTATTTTTTAAATATATATTTGGTGAGCCGCCGAACTCACTCAAATTACAGAACAAATCCATACTAGCTTGTAGTATAAGGAATGACTCAAATCGTCTCTCAAAAGACCATGAGTGCTATTCAGTCATATCAAGTTAAGCAGCAGAAAACTAAAAGAACCACCAGTCTCCTATTCTGGCTCATATTTATACAAATTCTCTCAAGACCTCCTCTCAATATCTGAATACTCCTTCAATTAACTTCAACCTCTGCCTCTTAGCTTTACAAAGCCACTTAATTTGCTTAATTACGAATTAAGATGAGAGAGTTATGTCCACATTCAACTCATAGGGCAGCTGAAACGACCTCTGACTTCACATGGATTGTAGCCCCTCAAAACAACTCTGTTTGGAACAATGGTCTTCATGAGAGTTAACTCTCTGTGTTTTATCTTTCATTTGCCACCGATTTCAGTTCCAAACGACATCTACAGCCCAAGTTGTGGCCCAATCTTCATGATCAGTTCAGGTTCCAGCGACAGCAATTATGTTTTGACTTCAAGGCCCAATTTAACCAACTATACATCCAATTCAGCATCTGAGTTCTTCATGAAAGTTGTTGGGCTTCCTTTTAGCTTTCCTACAATATAAAGTTCATAATTTTTAGATGCCCGGAACTAAAGATATGGCTAAAATACAGAGTCAACGTCTATAATCATGAATTAGTGAAAATTTGCGATAAAGCCCAATGAGGCCCAAACTCATAAATCATTGCTAAACTAAATCAATTATGCACATTTAGCTTGTAAAAAGTACTAAAAATGAGGGATCTTCAACGCATGCAAATAATGTTTATCAATATTCTTTATAATATTTTTTTTAAAACTTTTTTTCCCCGAATTCGTTTTTTCCTAATTTAATTTTTTTAAAATGTTTATTTTCTAATTTATTTTTTTACAATATTATTCTTTTCTAATTATTATTTTCATTATTTTTTTAAATATTTTTTAAATACTATTTTCTAATTTTTTATTTTTTTTCCTAATTTATTTTTTTATAAAATTTTTTAAAATATCTTTTTTCCTAATTATTTAATTTTTTTTAAAATATTTTTTTTCTAATTAATTTATAATTTTATTTTAAATTTCCTTTTAAAATATTTATTATTATTAATTTATTTCTAATTTTAAAATATTTATTTTCATAAATAAAAATTTAACAAAAATAAAAATATTATAAAAAATATTTAAAATAATTAGAAAAAATATATTTAAGTAATTTTAAAAAAATTAATTAGAAAGATAAATATTTTTAAAAAATTAAATTAGAAAAAAAATTGTTAATTTTATTTTTCTGAATTTTTTAAATATATTTATTTTCAAATTATTTTTTTCCTAATTTTTTTATTTTTTTAAATAAACTTTTTCTGATTATTTAAAAAAAAATTATGATTACATTTTTTTTCGTAATTTTTTTTAAGATAATTTTTTCCTATTTTTTTTTGCTAATATTTTTTTAAATATATTTTTTCCTACTTTTTTTTATAATTTTTTTTGCTAATACTTTTTTTCAAAGCTACATCCTTGCCTTTGTTTTTTTTTTATTTTAAATAATAAATCTATATCTATACTAATTGATAAGGGTAAATTCTGATTTTATTGTAGCACAATAGTGCAAGCCACATGTTAAGTTATGGAATATTATTATTATTATTTTATTTATTTTCTAAAATTTATATATTTTTTTGTATTAAATTATTTACAAACCGGTAAAGGTACATTGTTTTGGGAGTCAAACACGGCAATCTCTGTATTAACATAAATAGAGGCAGATCTATTCATATTTTGTATTTTTTTTGCTACATCCTTGCCTTTGTTTTTCTATTTTAAATAATAAATCTATATCTATACTAATTAATAAGGGGAAATGCTGATTTTAGTGTAGCACAATGGTGCAAGGCACATGTCAAGTGATGAAAACTTTTTATTATTTTTTTTAATTTTCTAAAATTTATATATATTTTTGTTTTAAAATATTTACAAACCGATAAAGGTATAATGTTTTGGAATTCAAACACGACAATCTCTGAATTGACATAAATAGAAGCAGAGCTATTCATATTTTCTAATCTATTTTTTTTACATCCTTGCTTTTGTTTTTTCTATTTTAAATAATAAACATATATCTATACTAATTAATAAGGGGAATTGTTGATTTTCTAATAAAGGGACACGTGTCAGCACCACATGATTTAAGAGGATTAGTTGATCATTAGTAATAATCAAAGAGGAACACTTAACACATAGTATTACATTGCTTATTGTAATATCATTTTAAAATAAAAATAATATTCAATTCTTTGCACTCAAATCATAGATAAAATTGTTTCAAGGTTTTTGCTGATCACTTCTGTCTATAAATAAAAAAGCCTTGGAGATGAATGAGTACCACCATTATGGGTAGGAAGGAAATATTGAAAGCAAAGTGTGAAATAAGTAAAGAAAATGTTTGACATAGTGGACTTAATTTGAGATAAAGGGAAAAAAAAGTTTGGTACATATAGAGGCACAATTCAAGTTATTAATGATAATAATGCTATCAATAATAATAGTAATTGATGACCTGTGTATCGCACGGGTTCAAAAATACTAGTATATATAATTTGTATAAAAAATAGGGAAATTCTATGGTACCCTCAAAGAATCAACTGATTTGGAACAACTGTTTTTGGACCAATAGATGAGTAGTTATATATTTAATGCAGTCAAGTCAAAGATTGATGTTTTTAACCAAGAAATTTTGCTATTTGCAGATTAGTCCCCTAGTAAATAAATAAGTTTTTAACCCATTTAAATATAAAAATCTTATTATTTAAAATTTCAAATAACTGAATTTTTTTAAAACATTTTTATCTCTTGTGGGTTGTGGCAGACATTACGTTTTGGTATTTCTCTACCCTAACCCCTCCCTCCCATCATGAAAACCTTCCCTTTCCCAGCTTATGAACCCTAATTCCTCCATCACAAAATTGGCTTCCTTTTTTTACCAAATTACTTTGTGCGTTCATTTTCCATTGGTCATCAAAGTTGTTATCGATGGTCCAACATCACCCTTTCTCTCGATTAATTTGTTTCGTTTTGGTAAAACTGAATCAGGTTCTGTTCTTGGTTCTTTGTTCCTGGTTCCTTCATTTTTTTCCTCCCATCAGAAGCGGAGCTGTCGCTGTTGCGACATCATATGTTCTTGGTGACGTTACCATTCTAGGTACTGCGAACTTGTTTGATCTTCTCCTTTTGAACATCACGCCTTTGATTTTTCCAGGTAATGCTTACTAAATATTTCATTCAGTATTTGATTGTTGTATGAAATTGGATATTTTGATTTCCTTGTTTGTGTTTGTGTTTGATATTACTTGTGTGTGTCTGGCTTTGTGTTTTGGACGATGAATTGGTTTCTACCCGTCTTTTTTGTGTTTGCCACAATATATCAGTGACCCTTGTCATTTAGCCAAAACACAAAAAAGACGGGTAGCTAAAATATCAACATTTGCATCAGTGTGAATTAGTGTTTCGACATCAAAACACACCTCACATGTAATCTTATAATCAAGAGTTGCTATAATCAAGAGTTGCTATAAAACATAAAGGTTAAGATAGCCCTAAGTGTTGAATAAACAGAGCAGTGACTAGGACGCTGCATGTTAGATTTCTTAAATTAGGATTGTAATTTTGCATTTTGTATATACTTATATTAGAATTTTGTGTTTTAGATTGCTTTTATTTTCACTGTACGCACAAATAGGACAGTTAAGTTTGTGTAAATAAAGATGGTTAAATTTTTTTCAACCTGCTAAGATGTTTGCACTGCAGATGGCTAGCATTGAGGAGTTTTCACCTGTTAATTCGGATGATGATAATGATGGTAATTGCTTTGTTTCTTGTGATGAAAGCGACAATGTAAGTGATGAGAGTAATGATTTATCTGATGAGTGTGATACTAAAAGTATGGAAGGTGGAGAAGGTAATATTAAAAGGATTTGAGTTAACAGCCGATGAAATACGAGCTCTACACTTTAGTAGTGAAGTTGAGGCTTATGACTTTTATTCAAAATATGCAAAAGTCATAGTTTTCAGATAGGAAAGACGATGTACTCGTAATGTTAGGGGAAAGGTTGTAATGCAACAATTTGTTTGCAATAAAGCTGGGTTAAGAAACAAAAAGCACTTCATGAGGTTAGATAGGAAAAGAGAGCATACACCTCTCACTAGAACTAATTGTCAAGCCAGGCTTCGTGTACATTATAAGAAGAAGACATCAAGATAGATAGTTACATTATTTGATGAGGTGCATAATCATGAACTAGGCCCTTCTAGATTTGTGCACTTATTCCCAGCTTATCGTCGAATGACAGATGCAGATAAAGCTCAGGTTGATAGTCTCCACTCGTATAGTATAAGAACTTGTCATATAATGGGGTATATGGTGGCTCAAAAATGGTGGATATTCAGGAGTTGGTTTTTCCCAGAAAGACTTATACAACTATTTTGATAGAAAAATGCGCAGTGAGATTAAAGATGGGGATGTTGTTTCTACCAATAGCTATCTTCATGGGAAGGCGGTCAATGATCCCATGTTATTTGCAAAGTTTTCAACCACAAGTGATGGTAGATTAAAGCACCTTTTCTGGGCAGATGGATGCAGCCGATCTGATTTTCTTTGTTTCGGTGACATTCTTGCGTTTGACATGACGTATAGGAAGAACAAATACAATTATCCTTTGGTGATTTTCTCTGGGTATAATCACCATACACAGACCATCATATTTGGTTGTGCTTTGGTGGCAGATGAAACAACTGAGACATATAAGTGGGTGTTAAATGCATTTCTAGAAGTAATGGGAAATAAATATCCGAGAGCAGTCGTGACAGATGACGATGGAGCTATGAGGGAGGCTATAAAGCAGGTTTTTCGGGATGCATGTCAACGACTTTGTGCTTAGCATCTGCACAAGAATGCAAGTGAAAATGCGAAGTGTTCTCCATTTTTGCAGGATTTCAAGAAAGCAATGTACTCAAATTTCACTGAAGAGGAATTTGAAATTTTTTGGATGGAGATGGTTGTAAAACATGGACTTGTAGGGAACAAATGGGTTTGTAAAACATATGAGAACATGACTTTATGGGCCACTGCTTATTTTCGTGATAAGTTCTTCAGACGTATACGAACTACATCTCAATGTGAAGCTATTAACTCAATCATAAAGAATTGTGTTAGGAAGAAATCCAGCATTTTCGAGTTTATGCATAATTTTGAGCAGGCTTTGAGTGAATATAGAAACAATGAACTGGTGGCTGATTTTAAGTCTCTATTTTCAGAACCTGTGTTGACCACATCGCTCCATAATATTGAGAAGGATGCTGCCAAAATCTACACATCAGAGATATTTAAAGAAGTTAGAGATCAGATTGTGAAGTGTGGCGCATTAAATGTTGTTAAGAGTGTGGCAAATGGAGGTAGGTTGGTTTTCAGGTTGACCAAGTACTGCGATCGTAGTTATCAAACAAAAGTTGTGTATGATACTTCAAAGTCAATATTTTGTTGTGCACGTAGACGTCTTGAGTCTCGTGGCATTCCTTGTTCGCATATATTTTGTGTCATGAAAGAGGAGGATGTTGATCATATTCCCGCCACTTTGATTTTTACCCGATGGACTAAGAATGTGAAGACTGCATTTTTGTCATCAGATTCGTCGATTGAAGTTGATTCTGATGTGATGGAGCTTGCAAGATTTGGCTCATATTCTGGTGCATGCACAAGGTTCTGTAAATTAGCTGCAAAGATAAAGGGACACTATGACGAGGTTATGGATGATATAATGAAACTTTATAGTAAATATGAGAGGTTGGGTCTGTCCGCTGGAACTCAAAGCTCATCCAAAAAGCATTTTGGTGATCCCAATATGGTCAAGACCAAAGGAGCTCTAAAGAAGAAAAAGTTTGCCATGAAGAGGCCGAGACATTGTTCAAATTGTACTAGCACAAAACACAATGCTAGGACATGTCCAATGCATTTTGGTATAAATGATAACGGTATGAATGATGATCATATATCTTTTTCAGAGTCTTCTGGTTCTAGCTTTGAAGCTGATAGTGTGAGTTTCCTGTAAAATGATTATATTAATTTGAATGGAAATGGTTTAGTCCATTAATTTGTTTTTTAAATGATATTTTTTATGTTGAATTTTGCAGGATAAAGATGAAATGGAATCTGATGTAAACATAAGTCAGCACAATGCTCAGCCAACTAACCCTTCTAGCAATAAGGACAAAGTAATTTAATTATACTATATTGGGTTTTTCACTGGTTTAGTGTTGTATTTTAATAATATATGTACTTTTGACTACAAAGAGGGAAAGGGAAAGTTGGTGGTTATTCAAATCAGAAGCAAAAGAAATCAAAAGTGTTGTCGCAAAAGTCAAATAATGACTGCGTAAGTTAAGGATCCTTTTTTATTAGGTTGAATGCTGCCAAATAGATGTTCTATGGTTGGCTGATATTTATTAGCTTTGTTTCATGTGTGTGTTATTAGATGCCGAACAAGGTGGCTCGTTATGCCGAAAATGGTGACCACCCTGTAATGTCCCAAGTGCAGCCAATGATACCCCCAATGCAATTCCCAACATATGGGTATGGTGATTCGAGTCAGGGAATGTCAAACTTAACTAACTTTGGTGGAGTACCTATTTTCCTCAAAATCGTCAAGCTCCTATTTTACCACAATTTAGTTAGGCTGTTAAAATATTGTAGATATAAAATGTTGTTAAAATGTTATTGATTTAACTTTTGTAATACTCTATAATTGTTGATCCATTATTTTTCAGTATTATGGAATGCCACCAGTTCATAATGCCTCTTCTTATTTTGGATTACTTCAATAAGTGATGAAGAATATGGTGCACCTTGCAGTAAGTCTGATATGCCTTCTATTTGTATTCAATTGTTAATGAAGTGCATTTGATTTAATACATTACTTTATTATGATGCCAAAATCATAAAATGGATGTTTTTAGGTGAAAAGGATGCTCTATCATAGTGGTTCATCTGAAGAGATTCAGCATTCATCTTATGCAGATTTTGTGGATGTTACAGCTTGTTTAATAATTTAGTTGGTGAAGTGTGGCTGTTACAAGGATTTTGTTTATTATAACGATATTTACAGATTGTTTAACATTTTGTGGCCTGTTACAGATTCTACAGATTCTAGTTCAAACCTACAGACCAGTCTACAACTCTTGGTAAAATTCTGAGTCTTTAGCTTTATGGTAGACGAGATCGTTAAAATAAGAATAGATGAGGTCTTAGAGTTAACTAAGTTAGAAGTGTTACTAAGTCTAAATAAAAATTAAGTAGATGAGACATTGAAAATAAGCACGTCCATCTTGCCACGTTAGCAGATGGAAGTATTAAAACACAAAGTAACCTAGTAGACGAGCACCATATGCCACGTCATTGGACGGAGCTTCTCATTTAGGACTTAGCAAGTCCAAAGACTTGTGTGGACGAGCGCCTCTACCATATTAGTAGACGAGTGCTTCTGTCAATTCAGTGGACGAGCGCTTCTATCACATTAGTAGACGAGTGCTTCTATCACTTTAGTGGACGAGCGCTTCTGCCACATCAGCAGACAAGCTCTTAAGTATAGCACGTCCATCTCTCTGGGCTAGGCAGAAAGTATGTAGACGCATTATCAGTAGATGAGCCCGTCTCACTGATAAGTAAATCTTCTCGTCCAAAGACCTGCGCGTCCACTAGTTTTAAGACGTGAACCAGTCTATGCTTAAATGTATTTATTTCAAATGATTGCTTATTTAATTCAAAGAATATATGTCTTTTACCTTGATGCTTCTTTTGTATAAAATCTTTATCTCTTGGATAAAAGAACTTCATACCATCGAAACCATAAACCTTTGTACTCTGTCAAAATACATTGTTGTAAAGATCAAGTCAAGTACAAAGATGGTAAGTCAGAAAGCAACCTTTGGTACAATAGAGAAGTGATAGTTCTACTTTGAGCATTCCTCTGTTAAACAAAAGCAATTCTCAGTGAAGCATATCAAGTTATCAGTCTCAATAGATCCAAGCATTTAATTCTAAGTCTAAACGGATACAATTTGAAGACCATTGAAGAAGATCAAGACAGAGAAGCACCTCGGCTATATATATACTTGAAGAACTTCAAGGAGAAAAGCGAGATAGATTCAATATATAGATATACACAGTAACACAAGCTCTGATATCATAGTACAAAATCTCTATTGAAATTGTAACACAAGTTTACATATAAATCTTGTTGATCTTAAACCTTCAAATCCTCACACATAGTAAGTTCTTAGATCAAAGCTTTAAATCTCTTTGTTAGAGTAAGAGCCTGAAGAGGCTTGGTAGAGAAAGAATACTTGTAGCCTGAAGAGGTGTTGAATACTTGTAAAGCTATTGGATTATAGTGGAGAAAAACCTTCAGGTAGAAGGGAATGGACGTAGCTCTTGGTTGGAAGAGAGTGAACCAGGATAAAACACTTAATTGCGTGAATCTTCTAAACCCTTATCTTTTAGAGTTTTTGTTCATACTAACTGTGGGGTTCTGAATCTGAGTTTATTAACTCTTCAAAAACGTTTTCCTGTTTGTGTGTTGTTTTTATTGTCTTGCTTGTAAAAGGTTTGAGAAAAGACTTTTTCGAAAATCTGTTAAGAAACACAATTCAACCCACCCTTCTTGTGTTTCCCTGTATCAACTTCAGTATGGACTTGCTGGATTCATTTGTATCTATAAAAGACAATATGGAAATAGGATAAAGGCAATTAAACACTGCATTAATAGTTAATAAACACAAATCATCCATTCATAGCTTGACTGTCTTATTTCCCCATGCGAGTGTAACTCAGTTTATTAGACATTGTTAGTTAGGAGAATTGTAAATGGGATCCCATTTGGAAACCGTAGGAGGAATCGAACCCATACAGGTAAAATAACTCATTTCATTTATTGTGTTACATTTGAAACGTGTTCATGTCCATAAAAGACATTATGGAAATACGATAATGGCAATAAAACACTCATTAATTGTTAATATACTCTTCCATCAAGGAATATACTGTTCCCTATGATTTATTAATTGTTTATTGTTTCCCAATGCAAATTAGTTTGTTTCCCTATGATTTATTAATTGTCGTTTCCAATAAAGAGTGTACTTAGGGAAACTCAATTCATTAGAACTTTTTAATTGACATCAATTGAAAATGGAATACCAAGGAACTATCATTGAACGATAATATGCAATTCTTCAACCTTAGTGTATCCATTTGATTTTTAAAATAATTTTTTTATAATTATTATAATAGAAGCAGTTCTTGGACCTATAGTGTATCCATTTGAACCAATAGTAAAAAAATATATTAATATAATTTTAAAATAAATTCAAAAATTAAAATTAAAATTAAAATAGTTTACAATTTAGACTAAGAAGGCTAAATTTAAAAACTAAACAATATAGTTAAAACAAAAAAGTATTATTATAATTTTTAAAATAAATTTTAAAATACAAATTAAAATTCAAATAATTTAAAATTTAGACTTAGAAGGCTAAATTTAAAATTAAAATAATATAGTGTATAAAATATATATTATTATAATTTTTACAATAAATTTTAAAATACAAATTAAAATTAAAATATGTTTACATTTTGAGAATGAATTTTAAAATTAAATTAAAATTAAAATGGTTTAAAATTATATTTAACATGGTTTATAATTTTGAGAATAAATTTTAAAATAAAAAAATCTAAAAAAAATTATAATTGTTTATAATTTTAAAAATAAATTTTAAAATAAAAAAATATAAAATTAAAATTAAAATTGTTTATAATTTTAGGGTTTAGAAATAAAATTAAAATTGGTCATCTTGACCCACTTAGGTCATCTAGGCCCAATCAGTTCATCTTGGCCCAATAAGGTCATATTGGCCCACTCACTTCATCTTGGCCCAATAAGGTCATCTTGGCCCACTAGGTCATCTTGGCCCAATCAATTCATCTTGACTCACTTAGGTCATCTTGGCCCAATCAATTCATCTTGGCCCACTAGATCATCTTCGCCCACTTAGGTCATATTGGCCCAATAAGTACATCTTGGCCCACTAAGTCATCTTGGCCCAATAAGGTCATCTTGGCCCAATCACTTCATGTTGGCCAAATCAGTTCATCCTGGCCAACTGAGGTTACCTTGGCCCAATAAGTTCATCTTGGCCCAATCAGTTCATCTTGGCTCAGTAAGGTCATCTTGGCCTAATAAGGTCATTTTGGCCCATTTACTTCATCTTGGCCCAATAAGTTCATCTTGGCCCACTTACTTCATCTTGGCCCACTAAGTCATCTTGGCCCAATCACTTCATGTTGGCCCAATCAGTTCATCCTGGCCAACTGAGGTCACCTTGGCCCAATTAGGTCATCTTGGCCCAATAAGTTCATCTTGGCCCAATCAGTTCATCTTGGCCCAGTAAGGTCATCTTGGCCCACTTACTTCATCTTGGCCCAATCAGTTCATCTTGGCCCACTTACTTCATCTTGGCCAAAGTAGGTCACATTGGGCCAATTAGGTCATCTTGGCCCACTGAGTTCATCTTGGCCCAATAAGGTCATCTTAGCCCAATCAGTTCATCTTGGCCCAATCAGTTCATCTTGACTCACTTAGGTAATCTTGGTCCAATCACTTCATCTAGGACCCTAGGTCATCTTGGCCCAATAAGGTCATCTTCGCCCACTTAGGTCATCTTGGCTCAATAAGTTCATCTTGGCCCACTAGGTCATCTTGGCCCAATAAGGTCATCTTGGCCTACTTACGTCATCTTGGCCCAATAAGTTCATCTTGGCCCAATAAGTTCATCTTGGCCCACTTACTTCATCTTGGCCCAATAAGGTCATCTTGGCCCAATCAGTTCATCTTGTCCCACTTGGCCCACTAGTTCATCTTGGCCCAATGAGTTCATCTTGGCCCAATCAGGTCATCTTGGCCCACTTAGGTCACTTTGGCCCAATCAGTTCATCTTGGCCAACTGAGGCCATCTTGGCCCAATCGTCGAGTAACCTAATATCGAACTTTATTGCATGAGTTCAAAAATTTGTTAATCTTATCATGATCTTTTAAAAATACTATAATGCCCGCTTACACTAGTGTCGCCGAGTAACCTAATACTACATGGCAACTTATCATGGTTTTTTGTATGAGTTAAGTTTTTGTGGAAGACCAATTCGCTGATAGTATTAGTTATTGACCCAGTTTGTTATTACTTATTTTGCTAAAAAATCATTTTTTAAACATAAAATCATTTTTTTTTAATTTTTTAGTATGTTTGTTTTTGTTTATGAAAATAAAAAAAATCATTTTGGGGGTTAAAATGAAAAGCATCTTTCATCTACTTTTGGAAAAAATTAGTTTCTTTAACTAACAACTTAAAAAAAAAAATTATGATTGTAAACAAACGCAAATCAGCTTTAGTTTTATTTTTTAAATCTCTAAAAATAATCACTAAATTATTTTATAACAAAATCATTTATTTTTTTTTAAAATTGATTTCCCATGAGTTTCCATTCATTTATATTATTTTTATTTGTATTAACATTATTGAGTTTTTTTTTTGTAAAAAAAAACCTTATTAATATTTTATTTAAAAAAACATTATTTTACAAAAAAGGCAAAAAATCTTCTAACAAACAGGTTCATGGTTCAATACTAAGCACTAACGGTCAATAGGCAAATAACTTAACACTTCATCTGCCAACTTTTCGTTGGATATCTTCTCATAGTAATTAGCTTTGTATATGTTTATTTTAAAGTTGGGACATTTAACACGCATTTCAATCGTGCATCACAGTTAGGGATATACATTCTACTCCTTGCGGCTGTGACAGAGCGACTTCCCATCTTCTTGACAACCAGATTCATCCCCCTCTATAGTCCCAACTCTAAACTCTTGGAAATCCAATACCATAATAATGTTTTGCCAATTCCCAACCATAATGAATGCGGCTCCGTTTCAATCGAAGCATACAATGTTTGACATTGAAATACCACATATCAAAAGAACCTAATCATATGATACAAGAAGTCTTTCAACAATCAGTTCATCTTGCTCATTCTCGAAACGCATCAGACAGAGAGCATGGCAGGAAAGAAAAAGAAGGTCAAGTCTAGTAACCTTGAAGGTGGAAGTGGCAAGGCGAAGAAGGTGAAAAGTCCCCCATCTGCAAAGGAAAAAACAAAGAAGGAGATGATAAAACAAAGTTACTGAAGGAAATCATTGAAATATCTTCCAGGTAATTTGTTGTATGAGATACACAATGCTTAATTGTTTAAATATTGGATAATGAAATTTGTTAAAGTAAGTTATTTTTCATGATTCTCATTGTCATGATTATCTCCTTAATGACTTATTTGAATGGTTATTCAGTTGCCATGACAACACCATCAAGATTAATGAGAAAGAAAAGAGAGACGCTACTTCGGAAGCATCAACCCCAGTCTTCAAAGTTAAACATGTGGACATTAAGTCTGACGAGGATGCAACCAGGTTTGACGACTTGAAGGATGCTTTCCACAACATCGCTAGTTTGATTGCTGACAGAAACCCGTCCATTAATTTCTCATTGTCTCCTAAAGGTATACCCATGATTGTTTCCAATTCGTCAAGTCCCATCAAGTCCCAAACAAAACTGAGGGTAGAAACTGACAACCTTCCAACAAAGATTAGCTCCAGAGGTCAGACTGTCACACACTGGAAACATAAGCTTAAACTTGTTTCTGAAGATGAATCATGGAAAACTTTGGGTATGACCAGAATCTATTCTCCAAGTATGACCATCGCGAAGGCAATGATTTTTACATCAACTACCAACCTCTGGGTAGTTTTGGATTTTGATGGAAGAAGCTCTAGTCTTGATATACCTGATGTAAGTATTTTCAGATCCATTTTATCCTTTTGATAATAACTTATCTGCATTGTTATTTAATATACAAAATTAAGTCATTATTTTTTTCTTGGTAGTGGGTTCCAATGGCATTCAGACCATCTATGGGTATGCACCTGAATCAAGTTGATTCAACAGTGCCACCATATATTTTTAGGGTCGATGAGGAAGACGAGCATGGGTAAGTTCGTTTACTAAGTTTGCATTTTAGATAAGTTTTCATTTTAGATAACAGATTATACTCTAAATATTCTACGTGCAGGACTGAGATTTTGGGTAAGTATTCTACGTGCAATGTATCTATGAAAGCACTTAAGACACTGATGCCCAAAGGTTGGGTAGACCAAGAGGTTAGTATATCATTTGAAATGTTTCTGACTTATTAAAAATGTTATGTTGAAATAAGTAAACCTCATTTAGTAAACTCAGTTAAAGCACTTTTTGTCTTGTTTTTGTCTGGTTTTAAATTTCTGTTTTCAATTTGATATTTTTATTTCGTATTTAGAACACTTATTTAATGTTATGTTTTTAAGGTTATGTTTTCAATTTTCTTGTCTTATTTTTGGCTACTTTTACATTATGAAGGAATCGTTTGTGAAAATCGGAATTTTTTATTAGGAGTTTGGTAATAATTTTTTGTATAAAAAAAGGAATTCAATTTTTATTAGGAGATTGGTCATAATTTTTTGTATAAAAAAAGGGGACTAGGACTCTTCAAATGCAGTCCAAAAATGGAAATATCACTCTGGGTGATAGATATGCACACACCGAGAGTGCAAGTGTTGGGTAAAACAGGATATAGGAGATTTGAGGTGTGACATTTGTTAGCATTATAATCATTATGTAAGTGATATCAGAGCTCAAGAATAGAATTTAGAAAATAGTTAGAGTCTTTATCGTGATGGTTATGGTGAGATTTGAGATTGAGAAGCTTGATGACTCCAATAAATTTAATAATTGGAGTGTGAAGTTGACTGATGGCTTTGCTTACTATTGAAAGGCTTGAAAAGGTGCCAGAGATGGTTGGATTGAGACAATTAACATGATATTATATTTTATTCAATTCTCAACATGAGATATTTATAAGTGTGCTGACTCACTACAAGATTAGCTCACGATTGCTTTGCTTAAGTTGGCCATTTGAAAACACAAGTTGTTGGTGTTGTGACTTGAGAGCTATTGTGGTTGCTGTAAGAGGAACAAAATGAAAAAACAGCTTGGGTGGGGAGTGAAATGAGTGGAAATTCCAGCGGGTATTGGTTTTGTAGGTGGGAGGGTGTAAAAACTTGTATTCAGGTTATCATTAGATAGGGTTGTTGACTTTTTGAGTGAGTATGGTATAAGACAAATTGTGGAAAAAAATAGAAAAAAAATAGAGAAAAAAAAAAGAGAAGTAATTGATGGAGAAGCAAAATAAAATGGAGATAAAGGGGAAAAAGGAACAAGAATAGGCTAAAGAGGCTATCTCTTGATCTGGGAGATATAGTTGAAATGGACTAGCTTTTAGGTGGAAGTTTTGGGTGTAACACCCCGATTTTTCCGCTTTCTAAGATCGGTATAAATATAAATAAATGTTTGTATTTTTATCTGAAACTTAGAAATTGATTTTGGGAAAATTAAAGTCATATTCATATCATACTTATTTTTATAAGTATATGGTGAAATTTTTGGTTAAAAATTCAGACGGAACCCGGTCTGCGTTTTCGTTGACAGTAAGATTTTACTGCTCAAATGACCTAATTTGGACTCGTGAAAGAAACAATTAAGATTTTTATGAAGTTTCCAACTTCTTTGGCTATTTTAAAAATTTTTCACTTAAAAAGTGAATTAAAATATATTATGCGGGCGTTATACGAAATCGGGTAAACGACGGAGCTGAAAACATGATTTTCGGGACCCGCTAACGGATAAATAGGATGTCAAATCATGATGAGTCACAAGGGGTGAGTCATGGGATGACTCCTCATGGTCATGATTACTTTTTAGGGGAAATGACCATTATGCCCTTATGGTTGATTTTAATTACAAATTAACCTAAAGCAAGATTACACCTTTGTCCTTGGATTTTTGGCATATTGACCCTTTTGCCCTTGAAACCCACGTCCTAAAGGCTGCCAAGAGGCCCAACTTCACACCTATTTAAGGAGCACTTCATCTTCTTCATCAACTTTGCCATTTTCCATTAAAACTCCTAAGTTACATAGCTTGATTTTGTGAAGCAAGTCCTTGGATCTTCACTTGTTTTTGATCTTCAAGTGGTGAATCGTATTCTCCTTCCCTAATCATGTCTATGTTCTTCAATAAGTTTCATGATTCAAAGTCTATTTCATCTATGTTTATGACTTTTAAGTTTCTAGATCTAGAACTTTGAAAAATCATAGTAAATCATAGAAAAATCCTAAAAATGTGAAACCAATTTCTATGATCCTATTATCCTCTATATATTCAAGATCCAAGAGTGTGCATAAAAATAAATTTTCGTGCCTAGTTAACCTATAGAGGCCGAACCTAGGTCTTGGTGGGGGAAGGATTTTGTTCATTTTCTTTACATGATCCAATCTTATAAGTTATGTAGGTATTGGATCTATGTTGTTTGAAATGAAGCAAGGTCTCTAAGCTAATTTAGTTTTCATGGCTGAAATTTAATTGTTTGAGGATTGGAAGATTTGATTTCAATCTTTGTACAATGATCATTGATTTAGGGTTTTAAGTAACTAGGAATCATTAATCCAAGAGTTTAGAAATTTTAGAGATTTCTAACCCAAAAGTCAGCCCTTGGCCGAAACCAACATGTAGGATTTTAGGCTTGATTTATTTGTTTGTTTGTTGATTGAGTGTTATGTTTAATGAAGGATAAACTAGATTATCGTGTACGTGCGTTGACGGTTCCCAGATTCACGACAAAGTTTTAAATCGGAAGTTAAGTTCTTCGAGAGGTAAGGGGAGCTTACCTGAGGGATTTTTCTCAATAACTATTTGCTTGTGGTGTGGTTTATATGATTTATATGTGGTTGTGGTTATTGGTTTTGTTGTTTACGTGGTGTGGTTTATCTGTGTATCGGTGATTGATCTGCTTTTAATTTATTTAATTATCTGCAGTTGTATATTATAGTGCTATGATGCATGATCTGCCTGGTGATATAATTATGATAATTTTTATTGACTGTTGTTTGTGAGTGTTGTTTGAGAAGCCTGACGATGGTGGTCGATTGCACAACCGATTAAACAGATAAAAACTTTAATAAGCTGTGAAAATTATATTCAACGTTTTATGGGAAATGTTGGAATATAATAATAGTGGAAAATATTATTTTGGAAAAATAATGAGTTTTGAGAAATATTATTATTTTAATGATTTGTTAGTGTAAAAGTAATTTATGAGTCACAATGAGAGCGAAACTGTGAAAATATTTTTGCACTGCTAATTTTTACGTAAGAAATTCCGGAATATTACAAAATATTCTTTTATGAAATTAATTGGTGAAAATAAGTTAATCATGATTTTAGAAAATTAATTAAGTGGAAAAAGTTAAGTTTTTTGGCTTAAAAAGCCTTAAAAATAATATTTGACGGCAAATTTGGAAAAGTGTAGACAGCAAGTATTTTTGAAACGGCAGTGTATATTTTGAGGAGAATAAACCTCAAGTGACTCATTGGTTTGTGAAAAACTAAGTTTTATAATTTAAGGATTTTATAATGAATTTATACCTTGGAAAAAGAATTTCTGAAAGTCAAAAGTTGATTCAACCGTGTTGAAAGTACAGTTGGACTTAGCAACTGAGCCGTCGGGGTACTAAGGTTCTGTGTTGTGATGGACTCGAGGTCATTTGGACTTGAGGGCCTATACCGTATACGTGAGGTATACCGTATTGAAACATTGAAGATGTTTTGTAGTACCACGAACCTAAGACTGGTGCATCGGTCGAGAGGTGTCGTGATTGAGCACTCGGACTGTGAGGTCCTGTGTTGTAATAAAAGTTTTAAGGGTGTTTTAAAACTATGTGGGTCGTAAGCCATTTTGAGCTTTGGCAAAGAAAGATTGAACACAAAGAAAAGAATGAAACAAAAGTGTTTTGCATGCATTGGCAGACGTGCCTGTGTTCTGGCTGCGTGCCTGGTATTCTGTTCTGGCTGCGTGCCTGGTGTTCCGCTTCCGCTGCGTTCCTGGTATTCCGTTCGCTGCGTGCCTGGTATTCCGTTCGGCTGCGTGCCTGGTGTTCTGCTTCGCGGCTGCGTTCTGGTATTCTGCTTGCATTGCGTGCCTGGTATTCTCGCTTCGGCCGCGTGCGTGTCGTATTCGGGCGTGGGCCCGTATTCGGTTGCGTTCTGGAGTCTGATCAACTCAATTCTGGTTGGGATATCTCATGAGATTAAGTGTGAATGTTTAGATGATGGATAGAAGTGTTCATGCATAGTTTTCCAATGTTGATGTTTGGGGTGTGAAACCCACTGATAAACTGTATGCTATATTTGAGATGTTTATGTATATGTGCATGTGTCTTCTTTTGTGCTACATTTAGTTATTTTGTTAAATCCATATATTGGCGTCTCACCCTTACAAACATATCAGAGTCGCATAAGGGATGAGATCTCTACAAAAAGGAGAAGGCTGTCTAGTTCGAGGCATCTTTGTCTTTGCTCCAGTTAGCGGTAGTGTCTCATTGTTACGACCAGCTTAGGTCCTATTTTGATATATTGTGTTTAGGAGAATAAAACTGATAATGATCTAGGTGTGAAGACATATGAGGCAGTATAGTTGTATGACTTATATACATTATGTATTTAAGTGTGATTTGATTACGTTGTTGTTGTTATAAGATTAAAAAGAAAAAAATTTATCACCATATTTTGAAAGGATGAACATTGAGAAAACATTATTTTCCGAAAGCAACCAGCAAAATTAAGTTTTATTTCCTCAAACGGGTAACCATGTGATGACCCGAGTTAGGGTGTCACATTAGTGGTATCAGAGTGTCGTTTTTGTGGTCTTGGTAGGAACTGTTCAGTGAGTAGGGAGATAATGGTGTGGTAATTAAGAGCATAAATGTTATTTCAAGGTATTCTGGGTTACTTTTTTCATCAGCATAAGCTACGGTCTACTAGTTTTAGCAGATTACACTGAGGTGGAAAGCAATAAAGTGATAATTTAGATTCTGGTTCTAGGATGCTGTTGCTATTTATTATTTATTGTAACTACCTTTATTCAGCACTGTTTTTTTATTCATTTATATAATTTTCACTTGCATGATATCATTTGTAGGTACTTAATCTACTTGCTCACAGGCTCACATATATAGAAAAGTTGATGAACCCTAAACATATAACCACATGGTTTATACTGACATATTTTTCGGTGTGTATATTTTTTTTATGTATTTAATGTTTTCAAAATTTTGGGTATTAATATTTATAATGATTGCAAATTTTTTGTGCCTTTGTCCCATCACAGCAATATGTAATTGATTTGGGTGAGAGTACTGAAAGCTTGAGGTGCTCCTTTCAGCATGAATTTATGGGAAAAGTTGAATACGTTCAAAAGGTGTTTCTTACTTTCCTATGTCTTCTTTGTTTTTGATCAAGTCTATAGAAATTTGTTGTCCAAAGTTTATTAAATTATGCACTGGTTTTCAGATTTTCATTCCTATTAATGATGAAGGAGTACACTGGTACCTAATGATAGCTGACCTTCATCATCAAAAATTACTGATGCTGGATTCATTACCTTGCCCTCAAAGACAAGATTTTAGAATGCTAAAAGTGCAGAGACCAGTACTTCTAATATTTACTCTTATTTATTTTATTTATTGACTTATGGCAATAACTAATAACTGTCTATTTGTAGAGGGAATAGTTCTCCATGAGATGCTGATGCATGAGAGTTTTTATGTAATGCCAAGCAAATACAAGCGTGCTATATCAACTTTCTCATTGGAGATACCAAGAGGGATTGGTCGTCAGCTGATTGGATCGTAAGACCTTGTCATTTGCCTATTTTTTTACACTGTTAAACAATGTCGTTATTCTAAATAAATTGTACTTACATCATTTTATTCTCATTGCTTTTCAGCGGCGATTGAGGTGTATGGGTCGCTAAATGGATGAAACGTGGCTCGTGGAATGATGCCTACGATCAGAAAACGGTAAACAACTTAACATAATTATTATGATAAAAATTATGTTTGTTCTAACATATATATATATATATATATATATATATATATATATATATATATATATATCTTCTTTGTGAAAATAACTAAAATATTCATTCTCCTTTTTATAGGTTCGTCCTGCAACAAGGATGCATATAGCACTGGACTTGGTGACCCACCCTTACAATGAGTTGAAAGACCCGGTGGTGATAAAGGCTGATGAATACATGGATGATTTGGAGAAAAAGAAGAAGAAGTTGGTCAAGTTTTAAATTGGTGTTAATTAGTTATTTTGGAGTATCATTTAGAAGAGCCAAGACTTTGAATTTTTTATGGTTCTTCCTTTACTATTGTCTTAAATCGTCACTGGAATGTTTAATTTATCTTAGTAGTATGATAGTTGCACTACTTTTAATGGGATGGTTATGAGTTTGTTTTTATATTTCAGTTGAATTACTGTTTACATTTTAATGGGATGCATAAGATATAGCACGTTCAACTATATGGTAGAGACATTTTGGAGTGCTAGGCTTACTGTTAAAACCAAAGTGGTTTTGGATTAAAATAATCTCTTAAGTTTTGATGTTAACAAAAATGTTAAATTTGTATGGCAAAGTATGCAGGGATTACTTGATGCGATTGAGAGGAACTAAAATTTAAAGTATGGAATCTACAGATTCAAGTTCAAACCTCTAGACTAGTCTACAAATCTTGGTAAAATTGAGTCTTTAGCTTTATGGTAGACGAGATCGTTAAAATAAGAATAGATGAGGTCTTAGAGTTAACTAAGGAAGAAGCGTTACTAAGTCTAAAGTAACCTAGTAGACGAGCTCCATATGCCACGTCATTGGACGGAGCTTCTCATTAAGGACTTAGCAAGTCCAAAGACTTGTGTGGACGAGCACCTCTATCATATTAGTAGACGGGCGCTTCTGTTAATTCAGTGGACAAGCGCTTCTATCACATCAGTAGACGAGTGATTCTATGACTTTAGTGGACGAGTGCTTCTGCCACATCAGCAGACGAGCTCTTAAGTATAGCACGTCCATCTCTCTGGACTAGGCAGAAAGTATGTAGGCACATTATCAGTAGATGAGCCCGTCTCACTGATAAGTAAATCTTCTCGTCCAAAGACTTGCGTGTCCACTCGCAGATCTTCAATATACACACGCACACAAGTACAAACTCCACGTTTTGTTTGTGGCTATTTTTAGATACTTTGTGAATTTGATCAATGATATCTTAACATGCGATCAAGGATTAATAAACAATAATGAACTTCCACTTGTAATATAAAGTACAATACGAGTCACAAATTCTCAATTCAGAATTTATTAAAACAAACATTTGATGATATACATTTGCACAAGTAGAATTGCATTGTTTTGTATATTTTTCATAGGAAGCGTCACATTTTTGTTACATATCTCCTCATGTATATGGGACATATTGGAAAAGATTTTACAAGTTACAATCACGCCAAGCAAAATCATAAGAACAACTAAAATGGAAATGTAACAATAAAATAAGCCTCTTAATAGTAAAGCAATGCAATCATGGTTGCTGGGATAAATGGTCCAATTGTATAGAAAATAGGAACACAAACCATATCCTGTCAGAACTCAAAACAAATAAGGACAAGAAATTTTTTGCAAGCCATCCATCATGTTAGTAAATTATGTACAATTAGAGAACTTATATAATTTACATGCCTTAATAACAGTCCAATTCTCATCTGCACCCAATGACCATGGATTTGGGCTAAAGAGGCGTCTTGGAATACTATATGGTGCACTTTCAACTGGAATGTAAGACACACTTGTCCATGCTAGGACCATAAGCTGCACACCATAGTCTCCTGGGAAGCCAACTTGCAACAAAACACAGCTTACTTTCATTCTAAACCAAATGAGTACGATGGACAAAAGTTGCCATTGTTAAAAGGAAACTTCTATGTACTTTCTGATCAAAAGACAAACATTTATCCTGGATTAGGTAACATGGTGAGAAAAAAAAGAGATCACATCCCCACAAAAATAAGAGGTTTGTAAACTATAGACTATCAACAATTCATGCTTATGACTTCAACAAAAATTTATCAAATATAAAAAATCCCAAATTGAATAAAATAGGGAAGGTTTAACTTAAGCCCCATAAGTTTGTAAACATTACACAATCAACCTGAATGACAGCATAGACACCCCAAAAACTATGGTCATCCACTAGTGAAAAATAAAGAAAAGTGCTGCAACCATGAAATAGGACATAAACCACCTGAGAAAAGAGGACTAGCGTGAATTGAAAACTTATGGGGGCTACCGTGAATTGAAAACATAAACCAGCAGTGTATGTCATCATACAAATTAATTGAAAATCATGAAGTAAAAGTAGCCTAAAGAGACAAAGAAGATTACCCAACAAGTTTAAACAAATTAAAAATTAAAATCAATAACAATCGTATACCCTAAAAAAGGGGGCAAATCGAAAAATAAAAGGGGAAAGATGAAACTCTAACGAAACAGATCTGAAAAATTCAGGAAAAAAATTCAACAATAACTTTACCAATAACAAGTCTGAAATATTCCAATCTCTTGTTCCACAATCCAAGCTTCAGCTTTGCGGAGACAATTTCGGACGCAACAAACATAGTAACCGCGTAACAGAACGAGAGAGGGACGAGATAAGAAGAGAGGAAAAAAGTGAGTAAGGGACAAATGAAGATCTCATGATTTTATGAAGATCTCACTATTTTTGGCTTGTCCAAATCCCATATTTGTTTGTGCGTTCGTCTGATAGTGCTTCTCATAGTGGTTCCTTCGATGGTCCGACTTCTGCCTTTCTCTCAAATTCTTTCATTTTTGTGAAACCAAATTAGGCTTGGTGATTCTCCCTTCTTTGTTCGTTGGTTTGTTTCTCCTATCAGACCTGTTCCTTATTTTCAACACCATTGGAGCATATCTACGTGGAAGCAAATAAGAGTGGTTCGCTATATAAGGAACGATTGCTCAGAATTTAAAAATAATTTCCCAGCAGCAGCATAGAAGCAACAGAATTGAGAGGGGGAAAAACATATGAGAAAAAAAGGGAGAAATGAACCATACTTAGAAATTGAAACACAATAATTGCAAATGTAAAAATAATCAAAACCCAGAAATTGAAACATCTCAACGACCAAATCCAGAAATTAGAACTAAAATTTGAAAAAATAGAATAAAGAACCCTTGACATAACCCAGGCAACAACCACCATCTGTGAAGGTAGCCCAGATCGGTGACGCCCAGAATAGAGTTCCACCACGAACCATGTAACACCCCGATTTTCGCTGCTTCGTAATATCGATAATAAATATATAAACATATATATTTTTATCCGAGACTTAGAAAATGATTTTGGACAAACCAATGTCATTTCCTTGTTATACTTATTTTCATAAGGTTACGGAGAAGTTTTTGGTTGAAAATTCAGATGGAAGCCGGTCTGCCGTTTTCTGCATTTTCACTTACAGTAAAAGTTTACTGCTCAGAAGACTTAATTTTAATTCGTGAACAAAACACTTAAGATTTTTATTTTATTTCCTACAAGAGTGTATTTTTATAATTATTTCAGAAAAAAATAAAATAATTTACGTTTTACGGACAGAATACGTAATCGGGTAGACGACGGAGTGGATTTCGGAGTTTCCAAGAGCAGAAAAAGAGGTTATCTTAGGATTTTGAGGTGATTCATGGGGATGAATCATACTTTTAAGTCTAGAAGGTTCCACAAGGTTAAAGTGAAAATTTATGAATTTTACGCTTAAGTCCCTGAACTTTCTGTTAATTACCCTTTTGTCCCTGAGTTAGTTTCTAAGTTTTTTTTTCAAGTGAATTGGGCTAGAATCCTTGTTCTCAATCTCTTAATGGACGTGGCTATGAAGGCCAAAATTTCTTGTTCATGGATTGATTCCATAAAGCCTATTTGAAACTATACAAGTTTCCTATGTCATCATAAGCTTTAAGCCTTTTTGGTGGGCTCCACAAAGATGAATTCAAGCACAAATTTATCAAGCCCATGCGCAGGCCCAAGATGGAGTGGGGGCTGCCTTAGTTTGGAAGAGTCAAGTGGATTCTTGAAGTTTCCACACAATTCCACACAATTCCACAATATTCTCCAAGGTTCTCAAATGATCTCAAATGTTCTAGATTTTTCCAAAAAGTTTGAAGAAAAATCAGCCAAAGTGATGTTAAGATAAGACCACATTTATTGTGGCACATGGTCATTATTACAATTTATTGACAATTTGCAAAATAGTCCTTATACTTTTGGAATCTTTGCAAAGTGGTCCCTATGAGTTATTTACACTTTAATCCTTTGAAAATACACCTCCTTTCTACTTGGTACTCAAAAGTGGCGCATCCCACATGCCTATAAATACCCTTCCTCACCTTTCACCTAGTCTCTATTGCCTTTTTGTTCAAAAACCTAAAGTTCATAAGTCTTTGAGTGTCAAGTTTGTGAAGCAAGTTCTTGGATCTTCACTTATTTTTGATCTTCAAGAGGTGAATCCTATTCTTATTCTCTAATCATGTCTATTTTATTCAATCAATTTCATGATTCAAAGTCTATTTTATCTATGTTCATCACTTTTAAGTTTCTAGATCTAGAACTTTGAAAATTCATAACTAATTCTAGAAAAATCCTTTTGACATGAAACCAATTTCTATGATCTTATAATCATCTCTATTTTCATCATCTAGAAGCATATGATCATGAGAAATTTCTTTCCCTAATTTCTGGACTGGGCCGAACCTAGGTCAATATCATGTTCATAGGTTTTGTTTCATTTTCATGTCTTGATTCATGATTCAATCTTCAAATACCTTGATAGTTCTTGTATCCAAGTACATAGAAGATCAAAAATCAAACTCTAACCAATTTGTTTCATAAAGGTCGAAACCCTAGTTCTTGGAACTAGACGAGTTTTGTTCAAAGTTTTCATTAATGATCTTAGTAATCAAGCAATTAGTATGTATGCTTAATAAATCCAAGTTGGTTTATCAAACTAAAAACCCTATCCCCATGAACATGTCAAGGCCGAATATAAGTATATGAGAGTTAGGAAGTTTTGAGTTTGAAACTTAGTTGTTTAGTTACTAATCCATGATTTAGGTTGATTAAGGACCATTAATCTATGACTTAACCATGATTAGAAATTTTAAGGATTTTGAACCCTAAAAGTCAGCCCTTGGTCGAAACCTAACCCTCATGAGCTAAGTATGTTGTTGTTTGATTTGATTTATTTTGGTTGCAATTCGTTTGAAGGAAATAACCGAGTTAACTGATTTAAGCCGACGGAGGAAACCGGATCAAATCGGGAGATTGTTTGAAAATGTTAGTTTGAGTCTTCAAGAGGTAAGGGGAGCTTACCTGAGGGATTTTCACGATAACTATTTGCTTTTAGTGTGGCTTATATGATTTATATGTGGTTTGTGATTAATTGTTTATGTTGTTTATCTGTGTATCGGTGATTGATCTGCTTTTAATTATCTACAGTAGTATATTATGTTGTTATGATGCATGATCTGCCTGGTGATAGAATTATGATGATGTTGTTGAATGTTGAATGTTGAATGTTGTTTGAGAGTCCTGACAGTGGTCAGTGCACAACCGATTAATCAGATAAAAGATTTAATAAGCTGTGGAAATTATATTCAACGTTTTATGGGGAATGTTGGAATATAAAAAGTGATTTTGTGAAATTAATATTTGAAAATACCTTATTTATTATATAAGAAAATTATTTTAGAAGAAATGTCAAAATTTGACTTAAAGACGTTTTCTTTGAAAATGCTAAACGACGGCAAGTTTCGAAATTATTTACGAGGAAAGTTTAAAAACAACAGTACTTAATTTAAGAAGAGATTTAGTCTGAAATGATTTAATTTTTGAGTTGAAGTTTCAGTTAAAAGAAGTTGTTGATGATTTGATGTTATTTTGGGAAAAGATGTGTTTCCAAAGGAAAAGTGGATTTTCTATGAATTGACATTTTATAAACGAATTTCAAGTAGAAAGGATTTGCTGTAAATGAGTTTTACTTAATGACTTAAAGGATGATATAGAACTTAGTAACCGAGATGTCGGGGTACTAGTGTTCTTATGACGTTATCCTATTTTGGATTTGTTTTTCACAGACAGAAAAGATGTAAAACGATATAAAACGATGAAAACTATGTAAAATGATGTAAACATTGTAAACGATGTAAAATGATGTAAACGATGTAAATGATGTAAAACGATGAAAAATGATGTAAGACGATAATATGGAACTTAATAACCGAGACGTCGGGGTATTAAGGTTCGTTATGTTGTAAACTGGGTATCTATTTAAAGAAGTTAAAACGTTTTAAGTTGTTTTCTACTACCACGAACCTAAGACTGATTGCAAGGTCTAGGGGATTCGTGATTGAGCACTCGGACTTTGAGGTCCTGTGTTGTTAATAAAAGTTTTAAAGATGTTTTAAACGATGTTGAGCCATAAGCTTTTGAGAGTTTCCATGTTTTAAAACGATGATGCTTTTGAGAGCATAGATGTTTAAAACGATGATGGGTTGTAAGCTTTTGGGAGCTTTGACAAATAAAGATATAGCACAAAGAAAAGTGTTGAGAACAAAATGTTTTCTTGCATGCATTTGGCAGACGTGCCATGATCAAACGAGGGATTACCTTGCGGCGTCAGGGTAGATCATACAAAGATGTTCTCATTGTGCCCAGGGTTTGGACAATGAGATCCCATCTCAGATTGTTATCACTGTGCCACGATGTTGGACAGTGTCCGATGGGCGTGCCTGTGGCGGTGTGCCTGTGGCAATCGAGTCTGATCAACTCATCATGAGATTGGAGATATCTCATGAGATTAAGAGTGAATGTTTAGATGATGTATTGAAGTGTTCATGCATAGTTTTCCAACGTTGATGTTTGGGGTGTGAAACCCATTGATAAACGATGTGATATAATATGAATGAGTACGTTGTTATAGACATGTATATGTGTATGTGCCTTCTTTTGTGTTGTGCATTTAGTTATGGTGGTAAATCCATATATTGGTGTCTCACCCTTACAACCATATCAGAGTCGTACAAGGGGTATGATCCCTACAAGAAGATGAATGCTGTCTAGTTCGAGGCATGCTGTTGCTGCTTTTGTCGGTCGTAGTGTCCGTTAGTTACGACCATCTTAGGTAATGTTATGTTTTGAGAATAAAGTTGATTATGATTTAGGTGAGAAAACATGTGAGGCAGTATAGCTGTATGACTTATATATATATATATATATATATATATATATATATATATATATATATTTAAGTGTGATTATGTGAGCGTTGTTGTGACGATGTTAAAAAGAAAAAAAAAATTATCACCATATTTTGAAGAGATAAACGTTGAGAAAACATTATTTTCCGAAAGCAACCAGCAAATTAAGTTTTATTTCCGCAAACGGGTAACCATATGATGACCCGAGTTAGGGTGTCACATTAACCACCCGATTAGCTTTCACCCTTAACGTTGCCTCTGTTCTTGCTCATCATCGCCACATGAGGTTGTCGCCGCTGCGAGCTCCTTTGTTTCTGGTTTAGGGTCCATAAATTAGAAACCCATAAAGACGAGGTAGACCGTCAGCTGGAGGTCGTGCATGCAAGGGAAGAGAAACCGAGGGAATGGGTGTTTAGGGAAAATGGAATAGGGGGAGAGGGAGAGGGAAACCAATATTGAGAGTGATGGGGAGGAGAAATTGAGATTGAGAGTGAAGGGGAGAGGGAGAAGGAAATGAAATTTTGAGAAGTGAAAAAAAGATGATGATAGTGAGGGGTGAGGGGAAGAGGGGAAGGTTCCAGATTTTGTAAAGTTGAACGGTTGAAAAACGTGAATGTGAAATAAAACATAATAAACTTTCAATTTTATATGATTATTATTCTTCTCTTATTTTACAATTTCATATAATTGTTATTTTAAATTAACTGGGGTAAAAACAAAAGTTACTTAGGGACTAGAATGTAAAATAAAAAGTATAGGAACTACATAATAAATTAGCTATGAATTACTACATTAAATACAATCAAGTCATCTATTGGTCCAAAAAACAACTGTTCTAAATCAGTTGATTCTTTGAGGGTACCCTAGCAGCTCCCTAAAAAATATATGAACATGTAATTTTAACTTATTTTATATTTATTAGCTAGTTCAATCGTTAATTTTACCAAACACTATTATTCACTAGCTTATATGTTGTTCACTATCAACTAACATATTCATTATTCACTATAAAATCATCCGATATCAACTATCTTATTCGATATCCGTTGGTTTTTACCTAACAGAGTTTGAGTAAGTAAAAAAATGTGACTACCATTAGTTTTTGTCAATAACAACATACTTTAGATTAAATCAAATCTCAATAGAATTCATTTGGTATAGTGTAAATATTTTTTACACATCATTCAATTATAAATTGTTACGTCATTAAAAATATTTGACTCTTATCGCAACTACACTAAAAGTCACTCATAAGATTAATATAAAAAAAAGTCACTCATGAGATGATTTGTGATTGATTAACGATATAAATTTTTTATATTGATAGTTTATCAAAATTAAACTTATATAAATATACTTTTACTTTCTTATCTTATAAGCAATCCCATTTTAAAATATTTTTCCCAAATAAATTGCATGTTTGAAAAAAAGACGACATTAATGAGTTTTATTTTAATTTTACCAAATTAATTATTTAAAATCAATAGGTTGGTACTTAACATTTGAAGGTTTTCCATATATATATATATATATATATATATATATATATATATATATATATATATTTATATATTTTGACAGAATTGAACGTTTCCATTTTTTTTTTACAGAATTGAACATTTTCCAAATATGTATGGATCTAATTTATATTCATTAAATGTTTCTTATTCCTAATCTCAAATTAATTACGCTTATCTTCATTTTAAATGTCTCAGCTAGCCTATGAGCTCGAATGAATTTTCGTATTCTATTCAAGGTTAATTAATTTTCCAATTATTAACTAAACTCATATTAGTTCAAGGGTTCCATTCGTTAACGTTTTCCAACATTAATGAACTTTGGCTTTTAAACAAGTTGACCACTCTTATTTTCCAGCATTTAACAATAAAGTCACTTGGCTAAATTACTGTAAACAAACATCATATATCATTCCGTCACATTTGTTATAAGTTCATCACATTCCTAACTCTTGAAAATTAGCTCATATTAAGATGTAAACTAAAAAAAGATAAATTATAAATAAAAGTAAATGAGGAATCCATTACAAGCTTGAAGTATCAACTAAGAGAGAAGAGTCAAAAAGCTCAAGGTTTTAGGCAGCCACACTCTTCCAAGCTTGGATTCTAATTCCATCAGCTCCTTCCTTTCCTTTCACTAGTGCAATAAGTGCTTTTTACGTCAGTTAAAATTGATTTTTTACGTCAGAATACTGACTGACGTAAATACAGCTGACGTTAATAGTTAATATTTTAACGTCAGTTGAGAACTGACGTTAAATATAAAACTATTAACGTCAATTCCTTAACAAAACCGACGTTAATTTTGTAAAAATTAACGTCGGTTTTTTAAACAACTGACGTTAAACTAAAACTATTAACGTCAGTTCTTTAATACAACGGACGTTGATTTTGTTAAAACTAACGTCAGTTGTTATAAAGAACTGACGTTAAAGGTTTAATTTTAACGTCAGTTTTAATAAACAACTGATGTTAATAGTGTACTGTATATTTTATAAAATACTATTAACGTCAGTTGTTTGATACAACTGACGTTAATAGTTTTTTTTTAAAATTCAGTTTTAAAATATCACTCCCCTCAGCTATCCCTGCATTCAGTCCCGGTAACACAGAATATCACACACATTACAGAATTGCAAAGGAAAATTGAACAATGGGGGGACTTAAAACCAAAACCCATGTATATATATAAATAAATGTTAGTTCCAATGTCTAAAAAACAAAAGTATCTAAGGATATATATATACATGTTATTAATTAGTTTCTAAAGTCTAACAAAAAAAACTATTTATCTAAGTAGTGCGGAGGTATGTTGTCAATTCCTTTTTCAGCCGCATACTTGAAGAAGAATTCAGCGAAGCGCATCCTCAAGTCTCTTAACTCATCTTCTTCAATAGGCGATTGGTCGATAAATGCTTAGACACATTCAAATAATAACAATAACATCAATGCAAGTAATCTTCAAAACTATCATATATATAATTTAACAAGTTGTTTAAATATTACCTTCTTCCATCCATCACTCCCCTCAGCTATCCCTGCATTCAGTCCCAGTAACACAGAATATCACACACATTACAGAATTGCAAAGGAAAATTGAACAATGGGGGGACTTAAAACCAAAACCCATGTATATATATAAATAAATGTTAGTTCCAATGTCTAAAAAACAAAACTATCTAAGGATATATATATACATGTTATTAATTAGTTTCTAAAGTCTAACAAAAAAAACTATTTATCTAAGTAGTGCGGAGGTATGTTGTCAATTCCTTTTTCAGCCGCATACTTGAAGAAGAATTTAGCGAAACGCATCCTCAAGTCTCTTAACTCATCTTCATCAATAGGCGATTGGTCGATAAATGCTTAGACACGTTCAAATAATAACAATAACATCAATGCAAGTAATGTTCAAAACTATAATATATAATTTAACAAGTTGTTTAAATATTACCTTCTTCCATCCATCCGTAATAGATGCAGAGACTATGTTCAGCATATGAAGCATCACATAATAGTCGCACGACCAACTGTCAGTTTGAAATCGAGACTACCAACAAAATTAATTTCAACGTCAGTTGAATATACACATAAATTAGTAATTATAATATTAATTATTTGATAAATAAACTACCAAACCTTGAGGATGTTCCATACAGGATTTGCTTTAGCCTTAGAAGTCCTACTTCTCCCGTTGGCGCAAGTTATGCTACTCGCCTTCAATACGCTATCATAAACAAATAATCATGTCGATCAATTAACAAACTCATATATCATGTGTGTAATAAACTAAAAACAACTGATATTAAAACTTAAATTAAATTTAATATTAGTTACTTACATATTTACAGACTTCCACCACCTTCTGTGGCGGATCTTGGTGGAGAGAGCGAGAAGAATATGACAAGATGCCTAGACGGGTGAAGTACGAACAACTGCCAATGGCGTTCCATACAGTAGGGGAGCCAGATATAATTCTTTCGGATTGTCTCCCAACAAGTTCCCTAAGTATTTACTCAATGCATCGCCAAAAAAGAACTCGGGCGGAAGGATTGACGGATCTAAGAAACCGTAAACCGATGCAACGCCCTTATCAAGTCAAGACGATGGAGATACCTAAGATATGAAAAGGTGAGGATGTTAATTACATAATATATATATTGAAATTAAAATAAATTATTAAATGGAAAAATACCAAAAATAAATAAGTTATAAAATTAAAATTAACTTACGTGCACCAGAGACTGATGACATTGCTGTTCATCCAGATGTTATTTCGCAGCGCGTTCGAGATCGTCACCAACGAAGGAAAATATCCTCTGTTGATCTGGGCGTGCCACCCATCCATCGTGATCCAATGGACATTCAAAAATCTCAAACGCATAATCCTCACCAAGTGAGAACAAACGAGTGATAGGTGACAACGACACCGACGTCGACTTGGCCTTCAGTTTAGGAAAAATAAAATATATAAGTTTTTGATAATTAAAAAAAAACACAAGTAATTATTTGACTAATTTGGACATTAATAATGAATAAATACCTTTGCTAACATTTCGAGCTCACGTCGTTTGGAGTCCAACTCAAGCTCATGCCTTTTCATTTCCAACTCATGCTCATGGCGCTGGACTTCCAACTCCCGCTCCCTAGCTGCCAACTCCTCGTCCTCCACATGTGCCATACTAAAACTCTCTTTTGTGCTCACATGTGAAGCGTTGGCAAGCCTTGCGGTGTCCTGGGATGTACCGACGGAGGAAAGCTCTCTGGCAAGCGCCTGCTTGAATTCTGGGTTGGCTATTAAGCCTTGCATCAGATGTGTTGTAATATCTGGGTTGGACATGAGGTGCTGAGTAATGTCAGCCAAAATTGATGCTTCATTGACCACCCGCTTTCGTGAAGCAGACTTGCCATAATATTGTTTGATGGTCACGTTCCCAGGAACACCAAGAACCCGACCAGGATGGTCTTTCTTGCCTAGAGCAGTCATCAAGACGTCCCGCCGCCGTCGAAAGGGACGAATGCGCCTTGGGAGGATTTTGCTTTAAGATCCATCTACAATGAAAAAAAAATGAAAAAACGTGCAAGTGAAAAGTGTTGCAAATATCTATACAAATATCAATTGAAATCAAGTTAATTATTTACTTACAATCTTATCTGCCACTTCGCGAGTGGCATCAACTTTAAAAGATCCCGCCTTTGTCATGCGACCGGCTAACTGGGACATCCTCGCGGTCGATGTCCGACGGAGGACTTGATGGTGTGCCCTCGGGAACCTCTCCTCTTTCAATCCTAGCAGAGTGCTCTTCCCGCTTCGCCCTCACCTATCCGCCATCATCTGCTTGGATCCGAGTATGGTACCCACCCCGAGACATGGTGTGGCGGTGGACGTTCTTCCTTTGATTCTCGCCGACCCTTATTTGCCTTAGCCTATTCAAACAAAAACACATAATTAAATACAGTTAAATGATCTATAATAAGCATACAAAATTAACTTAATCAACCAACCTGAAATTCTTCATCCTGTCGACTCCTGGCAAACATATCCCAAGTATCCTGATCAATCCAGGGATTATCCGAGAACATTTTATCAAGCCGCTTCTTCCCAGATACATAGTACCTGGTAAGATCATGCTTGAACCCATTCCAACGCTTTGATTCCATTTTCATACATTTATGACGATGATCCTCATCATTTGGCACAGTCCAAGCTACCTACACATTAGATACATATATAACAACTGGATGGATTATAACTCGGATAATTATCTAATAATGTAAATCAAACGAATGTAAAGGTAAAATACCGTGATAGCCTCCCAAATCTGATCCTTAACGTTCTGTGGAACGTCATTCCAGTGGTTGTAGTTGATGCTTACGTGTTGCTTCGCTTGTAGAAACACCCACTTATTAAATTCTTTAGCACGGGGTCCCTGGGCATTTAGATTAGCATCGAAGGACACCTCAAGCTTCGTCCGCTCCGCCTGTCCTTCTCTAGTTTCTTCAACGAGGTGGCTCCTCTACCCCGCTTTCCTATGAGCCTGTGATGTCCGTATGGACAAAAAAAATGATAAAATAGAGGGTTGTAACATTATAAACTTACATTAACAAGAAGGACTAAAGATACTAAATAACATGTAAACTTACACTAGAATCAGGCGTAGGCGTGATCGGGTCCTGCGAAACCCCCACAGTGTCCTCCCGTGCATGTGGGCTATCCGACTGATCCATATGTATGCCTGTTTAGAAACAATATATATGTATTAACATAGGTTATAACTCAAAATAAATACAGAAGTATAAATAAAAATAACTAGATAGGTCCTGTAGATATACAAAACATCTATATATCCAATATAAGGACAATACGGGAGATTGAAAACTATAGTTTTTGAAGATTGCCAAGCACTGGTCACGGCCTGGCCGTGATGTCCATCATGGCCGTAACGTGCCAACTGAACCAGACCCTCATAGGCAGAACTGATCACTGCCTAGCCGTGATGAGCATCACGGCCGTGACAGATCAACCAGCAAAGCAACATGCACTCAAAACCAAAAATAGAGACATTCCAAACAACTCAAACTCACAGTTTCAAGTTTCAACTACTGAGACTACAGTTTCAAACCAGCAAAGCAACATGCATGCACTCAAAACCGTGAATAAAAAATGTTCCCTAATTAAAGACTCACCAGAAATAGGCGCTCGCGTGGTGGTGGGGGGGAAGCTCGAGTGGTGGCCAACGTTCGATGTGGTTACTGAGAGCAGAGGGACAAGGAGAGTTAGTGCGCGGGAAGGCCAGGGGAAAGAGAGATGTCAAGTTATTGCAAAGAATGAGCGGGAAAGATAGAGTTAGGGGTTAAGAGTGTCCCTCACGGTGGTGACGAAGAAGCCCTCGCGGTGGTTACGGTGGAGATGAGCTCGCGATTAGGGCAGAGTGAGAGCGAGAGTGAGGGTTGAGCGTGATGAAAAGAGAAAAGACGTACAGAGAAGTGGAGAAGGCGCGCGGGGGTAAACGTTATAATTAAAATAAAACAACATTTTACGTCAGTTTTTGGTAAAACCTGACGTTGAAGATCATATATTTAACGTCAGTTGTCTTAATAAACGGGCGTTAAAAACTCTCACACTTATTACGTCAGTTGTTAGTAATAACTGACGTTAAAGGTCATATATTTAACGTAAGTTGTATTAAGAAACTGACGTTAAAAACACTCACAACTTCTTCGTCGGTTGTATTACACAACAGACGTTAAAGGTTTATTAGTTTCTGCAAAAACATTCATTCCCTTGACTACTGTGCTACTTACCCATTCACATTTGTACCTAATCCTCTTAATGAGCATTAAGTTTATAGATAAGTTTTCAAGAAAATCAGAATAACTTAGTAACTTCATCCACTGATCATATAAATAGATTCCTTCCATCCTTTTAATTAAATTACTGCTTAACAATATGGCTCTGCCATGGAGATTAACTTCATCACTCTTTCTTCCTATTCCTAGACTCAAAGGTCTTTGTCTTAATGGTCAAACAACTTCTGAGTTTGAGTAAATTACATTACATGGATATTAAGGTTGGGTGAATCACGTAATGTGATTCTCTCACTTTATTTCATCCCCATCATCCCTTTCACTTTGCTTTGGAAGCAAGTGATTATGGATTCAAGATGATGCATCAAGGAACTCCACTGAAGAAGAAAGATGCAAAGATCCATTTCACTTTGCTTTCGCTGCTAGTGACTGAGGATTTACTTTGCATCTTGGAATTCAAGTGAGGGAGGTGATGCGTCCATTGGAGTTTCTGATGACAGGACTGAGAAGAAAATGATGTTGATGCAGAAACTTTTTTATATTTTAGGGCTATGTTGCAGAAATTTTTTATCTTTTAATCATGTAATTTTAACTTATGAATTGCTTCAATGTCATACGATTTGATTTTACATATAACTTGTTTTATGTTAAGTGTTTATTTATTTTAATTTGAACAATAATTTGTTTACTAATTCAAGCTAATTAATAAAAATTAAAAATAAACTTGTATAAAAAAAAGGTTTAGAAATAAACTGCAGCACTATATGGAGTGATCTGCGTTAAGAGGGACAACAGGGACATGACAACCAATGAAATGAGTTTCATAATTATTTACGTCAGTTATTTATAGAACTGACGCAAATAGTTTACCCACCACCTCATTTTTAACGTCAACTTAATTGATGACTGCCAAGTTCCCGTATATTAATTACATTATTTCCAATATTCATTCTGCACGTTTATAATATATAGGATTATTTACGCCGCTATTTATTTAATCAAGTAAAAATCAAACTTTTAACGTCGGTTGTATAAAAAACGGCGTTAACAATTAATATTTTTTATTTGAAAAACACTTTTAACGTCGCTTTTTAAAAAACGCGCGTTAAAAGTGTATAGATATCTGCAAAAACATTCATTCCTTTGACTGTCTTTGTGCTACTTACCCATGCACCTTGTAACTCAATCCTCTTAATGAGCATTAAGTTTATAGGTAAGTTTTCAAGAAAATCGAGAATAGCTTAGTAACTTCATCCCCTGCTCCTATAAATAGCTTCCTTCCATCCTTTTAATTTTCTCGCTTCACAATATGGCTCTGCCGTGGAGATTAACTTCATCACTCTTTCTTCCTATTCCTAGACTCAAAGGTCTTTGTATTAATGGTCAAACAACTTCGAGTTTGAGTAAATTACATTACATGGGTGATAAGTCCGAGTAAATTACATTATGTGAGTTGCTCACCTTATCACCTTCCGGAGAATCACTTCTTTGGAGGGCTAATCAGGTGCTCGGGGTCACGGTTCCAAAACCTCGGCTTTGGCAGCAAGTGACCGTCTTGGAAGTCTCTGGAACCACTGCCTTTTCTTGAAACAGATCTAGTGCACCTGTTTTTGCCTCTCTCTTGAGCTCTCTCATGCCCCCGAGTTTTACGAGGTCTTGGAGTATAGTTTTCCCTTTGGCATATTTCATAAAACTCTCACGATGGGATGTAGCTTTAATGTTTAGGATTTTAAACCCTTTCAATGTAACTTTTTATAGGATTTTAAACCATTTCAATGTAACTTTTTATAGGATTTTAAACCCTTTCAATCTTACGTATCGATCACAGACATTCTGATCTTCATGAATGAGATCCGGTTTGGGTTATTGATTCAACTTATAGTTTTCAAAAACAGAAACACAAAACATCAAAGCAATTCATGTGAAACTGAAACTTTGAGGAAGGCAATGCGGAAGGGATCGTATACTAGATAAAAAAAATTATTAAAATAACCTTTAACGTCTGTTGATGTAAGGACTGACGTTAAAAGTGAAGTGACTTACTTTTAACGTCGAGTTCTTTATAGAACCCGACATTAAAATGTTCACCGTTAACGTCGATTTTATTGAACTGACGTTAAAAGTGAGTCACTTCACTTTTAACGTCAGTCATTAAAACAACTGACGTTAAAATTGAATTAATGAACTCTGATATTTACAAAACTGCCACCGCTTCCTTTTTAACGTCTAGCTTTTGGTTAACTGACGTAAACCTTTACCGTCTAATGTATATTTTCCACTAGTGTTTCCTAGCTTAGCTGAAAAATGGCTTACACTTGGTTCAAGAGCTCAAGAGTCCAAAATGCTATAGATCACTCTAGCTGCGTGAAAAATACCCTTATATCATGACCTAATAGGGTAAGAAACCTTGCTCGTGTGTTGTCTATTCCCAGGGGACCAAAAGTAAGAAAAAGACAAAACTTGTCCACTTGAGCCTAATAAAGAATATTCACATTAATAAATGCCCTGGCCCCAATTCTAAAGGTACAAATGAGCAGATAAATCATCCTAAAACAACCACACGCTTCATTAAGAAAGTCTTAGGTCCCACTCCTCAAAGGTCATCTTAAATTCCTCTAGGCCTTTTCTTGGTTGACTTCTAGCCTTCAGCTCAAGCTGCAGCATTCCTAAGCATTGCCATGAGAGTTCTTCTTTCTTTTTCATCAAGTTCCTGTAACTAAAACACAGGCTCAAAACACCATTAAATTTTCAATTTACAGGGCTCTGTCTTTTTCCTAAACACAAAATACATTTAATCAACATTTAAAAAGCAAATCTATCCTAATTACTTATATTAAAGAAACTTAAGACTCAAAATAGGCTAGATAACCTTTATTTCTAAAGGTTATCATTGACCCACCATGAGAACACTACATGGAATGTTATGTGAGTGTCATAAGAAGTTCTCATAGTGACAATGGTGTATGCAATCCTTCAACTTGAAATCACTACGATCCCTACAAGAGGAGTTGTGTGCTTTAATACTGTCAAACGTTATCTGTAACAGGATGACTATAAAATCGGTCATTGGGTATACAGCGAGTCATGCTGAGGGGTGTGAGTGATCTAGATGGGATTTGTCCCTCCTACATAATAGGATTAATATATGTGGGACCCTTGATAGAGTGAGACTGTGAAATGCATGATCGTGCTAAAATGAGTCAATATGAGATATTGACCTCATTTATTATTAAGTCCGCTTCGATATCAAGGAATGTGATATTGAACAATACAAAGGTAACACCTACTGCAGTGGGATTTCAAATTACCAACTTCACCCATTCGACTTATTTCTTCACCCATTGTAATTCTTCTCCTCATGTTTCGTCCATGGCTTCATCGCATCCCTCTCGCCCCTAGCAGTCGTCTCACGTTTCTCCATCGCTATTCTTATCCTCACCTCCATACTTGTTCATTATTCAACTCCATACCTATTCATTCTTCAACTCCATAGCATTAAGCTCGGCGACTTGAGATTTGACAACTTCCTAGGTATCAGATCTACTATTTCTTCATACATTTTTACATATTTTGCTTCATATTTTCCTTTTTTATTACTCACAGTGAAGTTTGTTTACACTGTGATGCTGATTTTGAATATGGGTTTATGTGATTTTTCTTGTTTTCAGATTTTCTTCCTACAAGCGCTCGTTTCAGAATGGGTTGCCTTTGAAACCATTTCAATCATTTGGATCTTTCTCTACTGCGCCAACAACATCTGGGATTCAGGCTTGTGATTATGTAGAATATGAATCTGAGTTTCAATTGCTAATATCTGTTGATTTGTTCAGATTTTGGCCATTTATGTCACTGTATGTGATTGATTGTTTTATTTATCTGCTTAAACGAATTATATATGACATCCATGTAGGAAAAATTATCTAAGACGTGAATGACAAACATTGAATAATAAACTTACCTTTTAAGTAGAATTATGAATAACAGAAGTATCACTCAAGCAATGGTATGTTGGTGCTAGGTAGTAAGTATTGTTGAAATGTGGTTGCAGGATTGCTTGCTCGTAATTTTTCTGAAGTGGGTTAGAGGTATTGTTTAAATTTGTTGAACTAGAACCCATTGGGGCTTGGTAGTCTCCATATTGATATGGGGTGCCTATACCAGACAAAGAGGTGTCTGGCTAATTCCAATTTGAAAACTGTGCAGCTTATGAAGATTACCCTGAGATGTTGTTGCTAGGATTGGACGACTTTCCTACCTTTAACTGTGGCATAAGAGATGAGCTTCAGTGATTAATGTCAAACATGGAGTGTTCTGGCCATGGATTGGGTACAAGTGATAGGCCTCTGATGTTAATGGAAGGCCTGACTGACAAGGAGTATCTATCCCAAGCCTACCCTCCAAAACCTGGATGAAGTACTATAGTTCACTATATTTGTTTTTCTTATCTTTTGAAGTTGCTTTTGTAAATTTATGAGTATCCAAATGTTCATTTAGAGCATTATATTGATAAACATTTGCCTAAAATAGAAGCCATTTTTGGGTGAAAGTTTTTGTTTTTTTTTATAAGCAAAATTTTATTAAATAGAGCACTAAAGGTACTCAACTAAGATACAAGGCGAAATCAAAAGAAGCAAATGGGGAGAACAAGATAGATCGGTGTTCAACCAAGAGCAGTGTCTACAAAGGTTGAATCTAAAACTTGACCTCACGCCCAAAGAAACTAAAGCATCACGCCTAACTCCGTAAAGAAGGAAAACAATATTATTAACACCCCTAATCTGCGAGCAAATAACACCCCCTAATCTGCGAACCAAAACACCAAAGGACATGAACTGCCCCCTACCCTTTCAGACCTACTACCTAATGCCCAAATTGTTTGTATAAATGATAAGAAATTATGTAGTTTAGGAAAAATACTCTTGCATTGAAGAAGTTATGTATTTGAATTCCAAGGTGTCTTTGTCTAAACATGCTGCCAACTCAGTGATTCATGCAAGTACGTTGCAGCAACTGTCTGTCAATGTTGTGGTACAAAAAAGAAACGGTATAAGCAAGCATGGTAGCGTCACTCGAACATAATGATTATGATCGTGAGGACCCATCCAAGAGAATTGCTTTGCAGGTGAATCAATCTTGAATGGGATAGAGATAAAGGTAGGGATTTGCAGGCTAGATATGTAACCAAAATTGGCAAAAAATCCTCAAGGTTCCATAATGAAGTTTTAATGTTGGAATGATGATCCAACAGACAGAAGTATTTATTACAGTACTATGTAAATATCTGAAAGCCTCCAAAGGATAACATTATTATGGACCTTCTCATTTATTTCTGTTCCGAGAGTTTCTATAAGCTAGATATGCATATATAGATTCTGATAGTTGCAAGTTACTTCTTTAACTGTTGTTTTCGCTTCCACTAGCAACAGACTCGGGAGTAGCAGGGTATGGATTCATAAGAGATGCTACTGATTCTGGTCCATACTCCTCAACGAGCTCTTCCTGTCACAATCACCAAGTTCCATGCTGAAATTAGTAGTTATCATGCAAAATAAAGAGCAAGGGAAAAAAATGGAAAAATATAGATAAAATATGTTTATGGAGAATGTTAACGAGTGTTCTTTGGGCATTCATTAAGGAATCAAAAGAGACAAGTTTGTTTGGAGAATTGGTGTATGTATTATTTTGAAAAGTGTTAGACTTTGATTTTCAATACAAACTTTCCTTGTATGGTTTCCTTAACCGATGTCCTTAGGGCACTCGTTAGCAAGATCCTATGTTTATATAAAAGTTTTCTCTACATATTTATAACTATTCAAGCTGCTTCAAATAGAGAACGTAACATGGGGACCATTTATGTTTTTATTTATTTATTCAGTCAACTGAAAAAGATACGATTAATGGGTAAATACCCGAGCAATTAGGGATTTAAATGGTATACCAGAATGGAATCGTTTTCATTTGCGACTTGCACCAACTCCTCAGAAAGGCTATGAAGTTTTTTCTTGAGATCAGAATTTTCAACCTTAAGATTGTCAATGGTTTTACTTAGCTCTTCACATTCTTTCTGTCAAGGTAGCACATAAAAATGTGATGGGAAACATTATGAGAAAGACAGACCAACCGTAAGAAAATGATAAAAGTTTCAACATATATCACCTGTTTCCAGAAGGAACCTATCATAAGAGATGTGACAAAAAGTAAGAGAGAAGCACAAGTCAAATTAGTCCAAAGTGGTCATCACATATATGAGAGTTTCTCCTATGATTAAAAGTTCAAGCATGTGTAATGAGAATGATATCAATTAAGGCAACTAAGGAATGAATGTGTTTAAAAATTAAATTAAAAAAAAACTTGAATACACTCCCAGCAATATTTCACAATATGTATTGTATACCTCTTTCCGCAGCTTTGCTCTCTTAGTTGATGCTCTTTTTGATTGCCTTTTTCTTTCTTTTCTTCTTTCAATGTGCTGTCAAAGTAAATGCAGGTTAGCAGGAAATAGTAGGCATCCTTAAGATCTAAATGGAGTGACCTTTAGGTGAGATTTACCTTCTAAAAGTATTCATCAAATAAATTCATAATTTTGGATGTAGTACACATCTCTGTAGAATGTTGATAAAATAGAACAATAAATATAAAATGATGGTAGCTTCAAGGAAAGGGACCAAAAAGTGGCAATAAATGAATTAGTGTGGAAAAAAAAAAGCAAATAGAAAATTACATATTAGTTTAGAAAAGTCAAAGACATAACTTCTTCCAAGATCACTTGAATTACAAGCAGGAAAACATAGGATTATAGGAGCATCAAATCTGCAAATGCCCCTCCCATAAGCCACCTTTGGCTGGCCATGTAGATTTAATAACGATACTCGAATAAACCACACTATATAAATGGTGTAACTACAAGAGAAATTAAAAAAATTAATCTAAACCAATGACTTTAATCTCAATAATTTATCTATGGAGTATATCACGCATGTGATTCTAAAACAGAGTTTATTCTAATATCAACATTATATTTCCTTCTTGACTCAGTAAAGTTAGTTAGGCTTGGGATTTTTGAAGGAAAGCGAAATAGGTGTTATACTTTATTTTGAGAAAAACACTCAATATTTGAGTTTTTTTTTTTTCAAAATAAAGGAATAAAACTACAGATAATCACATAACGTCTTGATAACCCATTATTCAATTTAATGAATATTTTATAATTCTCTAAATTTAAAAATTGAAAAAAAAAATCCTTCTCCCACTTTCCATCCTAACATACTTTTAAATGCAAGTCAAGGTTTCCTTGTATGGCAATCGCAAATGATATATATATATATATATATATATATATATATATGTATATATATATATATATATGTATATGTATATATATATAAGAGATTTTTGTTTTAAGGAATTTATTATAAGATATATCCATAATAGGAAAGGGGAGCTAGTCAATGTCATCATTGCTTCCTTTTGAATGTTTTCTTAATGAATTTCAATGTTAAATGTTTAATTGATCAATAGCATTATTATTATTATTTTTTAAATTTAACCTTAGATATTAAAGTCCATCAACACATTCACATCACCCTTGGGTATACACATATATACACATATATGTTCCGCATACTAGTTCAATATAATTTTATAGTGCAGCTGACCTATTAAATTTATTCCCTATATTTTAGCTTATCCCTCAAAACACAAGGCATCCTAAGTAAACGATTAAAGCTAATCAACATGACATAAAATCCATAGAAGTCTATAGTATCAGCTTTTCAAGTTCGGGATCAGTGATAGATGCATTGAGGTCTTTCCTTGACTTCCTTTTCCGTTTAGTTTGATTTTTTGCGGTACCCTTATAGCCATCAACATCATTACAATTTTCAAGATGGGTCTTCTTCTGTGCATCTTGTCCTTCTCAAATTACATATATCATAAAACATAAATTTCAATCTTTCATATAACAAAGTACAAATTCATGAACTTCAACCATACCATTTTCAAGCATCATATTACATTGTTGCTTCTTAGTTGAAGAAAAATCATGCACCTGAAAGGATATCATTGAATCTTATTGTCAAAGGTACTAAGCATCATGATTCCTAAACCATACATCTGAATAAGTCTCATGACAGCTGACCTATTAAACTTTTTCCCTATATTTTAGCTTATCCATAAAAACTAAAAACACAAGGCATGCATCCTAGGTAAATGATTAAAGCTAATAAACATGATAGTAAGTCCATAGAAATCTATAGTACCGGCTTTTCGAGTTGGGGGTTAGCCTCGGATGGAATAAGGCCTTTGCCTTTCCCTAACTTCTTTTTCAATTTAGTTGGCTTTGCTGCAACACTTCTATTCCCATGAACATCATTACAATTTTCCAGATTGGTCTCCTTCTATGCATCTTGCCCTGCTCAAATTTCATAGATCATAAAACATGAATTTTCATTTTTCAAATAACAAAGTGCAAATTCATGAACTTTAACCATTTTCAAGCATAATATTACATTGTTGCTTCTTAGTTGAAGGAAAATCCTGCAGCAAAAGGATATTATTAAATCTTATTGCCAAAGATTCTAAACACTATGTTTCGGTGTGTTTGGATAATGGATTCTAACCGTGAAAAGTAATTTTTTAGAGTATTTAAAATGAAATGAATTAAAATATTTTGTTTGGATACTTAACCCAATTTTTTAAAAAACACCCAACATTTCCACCGGGTATTTCTTTAACGCAAAACCAAGGGATTTCAAATAACACCTACTGCAGTGGGATTTCAAATTACCAACTTCGCCCATTCGACTTATTTCTTCACCCATTGTTATTATTCTCCTCACGTTTCGCCCATGGCTTCAACGTGTCCCTCTCGCCCCTAGCAGTCCTCTCACGTTTTTCCATCGTTATTCTTCTCCTCACCTCCATAGTTGTTCATTATTCAACTCCATACCTGTTCATTCTTCAATTCCATAGCATTAAGCTCGGCGACTTGAGATTTGACAGCTTCCTAGGTATCAGATCTACTATTTCTTCATACATCTTTGCATATTTTGCTTCATATTTTCATTTTTTATTACTCTCAGTGAAGTTTGTTTACACTGTGATGCTGATTTTGAATATGGGTTTATGTGATTTTTCTTGTTTTCAGATTTTCTTCCTACAAGCTCTCGTTTCAGAATGGGTTGTCTTTGAAACCATCTCAATCATTTGGATCTTTTTTTGCTGAGTCAACAACATCTGGGATTCAAGCTTGTGATTATGTAGAATATGAATCTGAGTTTCAATTGCTAATATCTGTTGATTTGTTCAGATTTTGGCCATTTATGTCACTGTATGTGATTGATTGTTTTATTTATCTACTTAAACGAATTATATATAACATCCATGTAGGAAAATTTAGCTAAGACGTGAATGACAAACATAGAATAATAGACTTACCTTTTAAGTAGAATTATGAATAACAGAAGTACCACTCAAGCAATGGTATGTTGGTGCTAGGTAGTAAGTATTGCTGAAATGTGGTTGCAGGATTGCTTGCTCATAATTTTTCTAAAGTGGATTAGAGGTATTGTTTAAATTTGTTGAACTAGAACCCATTGGAGCTTGGTAGTCTCCAAATTGATATGGGGTGCCTATACCAGACAAAGAGGTGTCTGGCTAATTCCAATTTGAAAACTGTGCAGCTTATGAAGATTACCCTGAGATGTTGTTGCTAGGATTGGAGGACTCTCCTACCTTTAACTGTGGCATAAGAGATGAGCTTCAGTGATTAATGTCAAACATGGAGTGTTATGGCCATGGCTTGGGCACAAGTGATAGGCCTCTGATGTTAATGGAAGGCCTGACTGACATGGAGTTTTCTAGCCTTGGCAAAGATGAAAGAAATGGGCCTGTGAGGTCTATAGTAGGCTTTACAGTCATGGAGTTTCTTTGCCTTGGTTGAGATGCAAGATATAACCCAGAGTTATTGATGATAGACTTGGAGTTTGTTGGCTTTGATTGATGAGACACAAGAGACGGATCTAAGTGGTTAGTATTTTGCTTGGAGGCTTCTGGCCTTGATCGTGGGATGAATGATAGCCCTGAGTGGCTTTTACCATATTGAGAAACCAAAGGTTTTGGCTGAATCACTTTTGTTGGCCAGACATGAGTAAGAACCCTTTTGGAGCTTTCAGTGGCTAACCTGTCTTGTATCCCAGCAGAGGTGTTCCATTTTGGGTATGAAACATGCATTAATAATTCTTATTTGTGTTTTTATATCAAAAAAAGGAGTTCTTCTAGGATACAAGACATGTTAGCCACTAAAAGATCTAGAAGGGTTCTTACCCATGTCTGGCCAACAAATGTGATTCAGCCAAAACCATTGGATTCCCAATATGGCAAAAGCCACTCAAGGCTATCATTCCTCCCATAATCAAGGCCGAAGACTCAATCCAAATACTAACCACTTAGATATGTCTCTTGTGTCTCATAAGCCAAGGCCAACAAACTCCAAGTCTATCATCAACAACTCGGGGCTATCTCTTGCATCTCAGCCAAGGCCAAGAAACTCCATGATCAGAAGTCTACTATAGACCTCACAGGCCCATTTCTTTCATCTTTGTCAAGGCCAGAAAACCCCATGTCAGACAGGCCTACCATTAACATCAGAGGCCTATCACTTGTGCCCAAGCCAAGGCCAGAACACTCCATGTCTAGCATTAATCACTGGAGCTCATCTCTTATGCCACAGTTAAAGTAGGAGAGTCTCCAATCATAGCATCAACATCTCAAGGCAATCTTCACAAGCTGCATAGTTTTCAAATTGGAATAAGCCAGACACCTCTTTATCTGGTATAGGCACCCCATATCATCCTAGAGACTACCAAACCCAATGGGTTCAAGTTCAACAAATTTCAACAATACCTCTAACCCAATTCATAAAAATTATAAGCAAGTAGTCCTGCGACCACATTTCAACAATACTTACTACCTACCCATGGGCGGACTACAAACAAATGAGGATGTGCACTTGCACACCATCACTTTAATAAAATTATAAATAAATATCTTAGGTTTTTGTATTCCTCCACCCCCCACCCCCACCCCCCACCCCCCCCCCCAAAAAAAAAAAACTATTTTTATATGTTTGAACCCACTGTCATTTTTTTCTCTTTTTTTTTCCACCAAACACAATTACTCTTTTTTGTATATATGTTGGTGCTGGGTAGTAAGTATTGTTGAAATGTGGTTGCAGGATTGCTTGCTCATAGTTTTCTGAAGTGGGTTAGAGGTATTGTTTAAATTTGTTGAGCTAGAACCCATTGAAGCTTGGTAGTCTACAGATTGATATGGGGTTCCTATACCAGACAAAGAGGTGTCTGGCTAATTCCAATTTCAAAACTGTGCAGCTTATGAAGATTACCCTGAGATGTTGTTGCTATGATTTGAGGACTCTCTTGGCTTTAACTGTGGCATAAGTGGTGAGCTTCAGTGATTAATGTCAGACACGGAGTGTTCTGGCCTTGACTTGGGCACAAGTGATAGGCCTCTGATGTCAATGGTAAGCTTGACTGACATGGAGTTTTCCAGCCTTGGTTGAGATGAAAGAAATGGGCGTGTGAGGTCTATAGTAGGCTTTACAGTTATGGAGTTTCTTGGCCTTGGCTGAGATGCAAGAGATAGCCCTGAGTTATTGATGATATACTTGGAGTTCGGTAGCCTTGGCTGATGGGACACAAGAGACGGATCTAAGTGGTTAGTATTTGGCTCAGAGGATTCTAGCCTTGATCGTGGGATGAATGGTAGCCTTGAGTGGCTTTTTCCATATTGGGAATCCAAAGGTTTTGGCTGAATCACTTTTGTTGGTCAGACATGGGTAAGAACCCTTCTAGAGCTTCCAGTGGCTAACCTATCTTGTATCCCGGTAGAGGTGTTCCATTTCGGGTATGAAACAGACATTAATAATTCTTATTTGTGTTTTTATATCAAAAAAGGGAGTTCTGCTGGGATACAAGACAGGTTAGACACTGAAATCTCCATAAGGGTTCTTACCCATGTCTGGCCATCAAAAGTGATTCGGTCAAAACCATTGGATTCCCAATATGGCAAAAGCCACTCAAGGCTATCATTCATCCCACAATCAACGCCAGAAGCCTCCAAGCCAAATAATAACCACTTAGATCTGTCTATCTTGTCTCATCAGCAATGGCCAACAAACTCCAAGTCTATCATCAATAACTCAGGGCTATCTCATGCATCTCAGTCAAGGCCAAGAAACTCCATGACTGTAAAGCCTACTATGGACCTCACAGGCCCATTTCTTTCATCTTTGCCAAGGCAAGTAAACCACATGCCAGTCAGGCCTACCATTAACATCAGAGACCTATCACTTGTGACCAAGCCAAGGCCAAAACACTCCATGTCTGGCATTAATCACTGAAGCACATCTCTTATGCCACAGTTAAAGCTAGGAGAGTCTCCAATCGTAGAAACAATATCTCAGTGCAATCTTCACAAGTTGCACAATTTTCAAATTGGAATAAGCCAGACACCTCTTTATCTGGTATAGGCACCCTATATCAACCTGGAGACTACCAAGCCCCAATGGGTTCAACCGTTCAAGTTCAATAAATTTCAACAATACCTCTAACCCACTTCTGAAAAATTATGAGCAAGTAGTCCTGTAACCACATTTCAACAATACTTACTACCTACCCCTGGGCGGACTACACACAAATGAGGGTGTGCACTTGCACACCATCACTTTAATAGAATTATAAATAAATATCTTAGGTGTTTTCCCCCCACTATTTTTATATGTTTGAACCCACTTGTCATTTTTTTCTCTATTTTTCCACCAAACACAATTACACAATTACTCTATTTTTATCTATGTTGGTGCTAGGTAGTAAGTATTGTTGAAATGTGGTTGCAGGAGTGCTTGCTCATAATTTTTCTGAAGTAGGTTAGAGGTATTGTTGAAATTTGTTGAACTAGAACCCATTGGGTCTTGGTAGTCTCCAAGTTGATATAGGGTGCCTATACCAGATAAAGAGGTGTCTGGCTAATTCCAATTTGAAAACTATGCAGCTTATGAAGATTGCCCTGAGATGTTGTTGCTAGGATTGAAGGACTCACCTAGCTTTAACAGTGGCATAAGAGCTGAGCTTCGGTGATTGATAATGTAAAAAATATTTACACTAATAGTACAGACGAATTAAATCCATAAAACAATTATGTTATCAAGTTTATGTATTGAATAATACGTGGCAGAGATTTATTTTAATATAGAGAAATGCTAACTATTTTCCTTAGATATTGGTTAAGAAATTGAAATGGTAATTTTTTATGGGAAAATGGTGAAGTTATTATCTTGAATACTTGAATTTTTTGTTTCCCAATAAATCATTTCCTCTTCTTGATTCCTTAACCAGTGTCCTAAGGGCACTGGTTAGCAAGACCCTTTAATATATTGTGTTTTATTTGACCTTTAATTTTAATTCTATATAGTTTTATATAATTTTAATAAAATAGGTTTTTATTTGTAAAATAATCAACTATAGTTTTATTTGCTCATTGTAAAATAACCCTTGTATACGCCTTCACCATTAATTAATAACTATTTACCAATGATACGATAAAAAAAATAGAAAGAAAGAATATGAATATGTAATACCATGCCTCTTTCCTTGGCAAGAGGATCCTATTGGTTACTTCATTATCCCACAGATCGTGATTACTACGCCTACAACCATTGATAGAATCCATTCGACGGTCACCTTCAATCCATCTGGTCTTTAACAAAAATCTTCAGTAAAATTTTCACAATTCGTGCTTCTGTCTTCCCCCCAAATCTAGAATCCCACACTATATATTCATCCAGTTTTTCCATCACTTTCTCGAGAACCAAACAAACACCAAAATCTTCCTTCCATCGAAATGGCTTGTACCAAGCAGACTGCCCGCAAGTCCACAGGAGGCAAGGCACCAAGGAAGCATCTTACTACAAAATCCGCCCGGAAGTCCGCTCCGACGACGGGAAGAGTGAAGAAGCCTCACCGTTTCCGGCCAGGGACGTGAACTGTGAAAATTTTGTTGAAGATTTTTGTGAAAGACGAGATGGATTGAAGGTGACCGTCGAATGGATGAGGCTATCAATGGTTGTAGGCGCAACAATCACGATCCGTGGGATAACGAAGTAACCAATAGGATTCTCTTGCCAAGGAAAGAGGCATGATATTGCATAATTCTATTATTTTTTTATCGTATCATTGGTAAATTGTTATTAATCTATGGTGAAAGCGTATACAAGGGTTATTTTACAATGAGCAAGTAAAAACTATAGTTGATTATTTTACAAATAAAAACCTATATTTATTATAATTATGTACAACTATAAAGAATTAAAATTAAGGTCAAATAAAACACAATATAATAGGGTCTTGCTAACCAGTGCCATTAGGACACTGGTTAAGGAATCAAGAAGAGGAAAGAATTTATTGGGAAACAAAAAATTCAAGTATTCAAGGTAATAACTTCACCATTTTCCCAGAAAAAAAAAATACTATTTCAATTTCTTAACCAATGTCCTAAGGGCAATAGTTAGCATTTCCCTATATTAAAATATATCTCTGCCACGTATTATTCAATACCTAAACTTTATAACATAATTTTTTTCTGGATTTAATTTGTATGCACTATTAATGTAAATATTTTTTACATTATCAATCACTGAAGCTCATCTCTTATGCTACAGTTAAAGCTAGGAGAGTCTCCAATCATAGCAACAATATCTCAGCGCAATCTTCACAAGCTACACAGTTTTCAAATTAGGATCAGCCAGACATGTCTTTGTCTGGTATAGGCACCCCATATCAACCCGGAGACTACCAAGCCCAATGGGTTCAAGTTCAACAAATTTCAACAATACCTCTAACCCACTTAAGAAAAATTATGAGCAAGTAGTCCTGCAACCACATTTCAACAATACTTACTACCCACCCACAGGCGGACTACATACAAATGAAGGTGTGCACTTGCACACCATCACTTTAATAAAATTATAAATAAATATCTTAGGTGTTTGTATTTTCCCCCCACTATTTTTATATGTTTGAACCCACTGTCATTTTTTCTCTATTTTTTTCCACCAAACACAATTACTCAACCCTTTCTTCTCTCTCAAACTCTCACCTTCACCCAGAACTCTCTGTCTTTATATTCATATATATGATAATAATTAGGGTTAAACATGTTTTTTTATATACATAAAATTGGTAAAATTTGATTTATTTTGGTCCCTATACAATTTTTATTAATTTTTAGTCTTGTATTTAATAAAATTATTGTGTTTTTAGTCCCTCACAAAGGATTAAAAATACATAACTTTTGTATTTTTTTTTGGGACTAAAAATGAATAAAAAATTTATAGGGACTAAAATAAATTTTTACCAATTTTATAGGGATCAAAATCATATTTAATGCTAATAATTATTATTAGTTTTTTTAGTAAATTGCCCCCACCGAATCAGGGTCCTAGATCCGTCACTGGCCTACCACCAACATACCATTGCTTGAGTGATACTTCTGTTATTCTTAATTCTTCTTAAAAGGTAAATTTATTGTTTCTATGTATGTCATTCACATCTTAGATAACTTCTCCTACATGGACCTTATATATAATTTGTTTAAGCAGATAAATAAAACAATGAATCACATAACAGTGACATAAATGGCCAAAATGTGATCAAATCAACAGGGTATTAGCAATTCAAACTCATATTTATATTCTACATAATCACATACCCGAATCCCAGATGTTGCCGACTCGGCAGACAAAGATCCAAATGATTGAGATGGTTTCAAACAAAACCCGTTATGAAACGAGAGCTTTCAGGAAGAAAATCTGAAAACTAAAAAGCACATAAATCCATATTAAAAATCAGCATCACAATGTAATCAGACTTCGCTGAGAGCAACAAAAATCGAAAATATGAAACAAAATAAGCAATAGTGTATGAAGAAATAGTAGATCCGACGCCCAGGAAGCTCTCAAATCCCAAATCATCGAGCTACTGCTATGGAGTTGAAGAATGAACATCTATGGAGCTGAGGAGGAGAATAGCAATGGAGAAACATGAGACGAGATTGCTATGGGCGAGATGGAGACGTTGAAGTCATCGGCGAAACATGAGGAGAAGAATTGTGAAGGGCGAAGAAATGAGTCGTGCGAATGGGTGAAGCTGGGAATTTGAAACCCCACCATAGTGGGTGTTATTTGAAATCCCTTGGTTTTGTATTAAAGAAATACCTAGTGGAAATGGTGGGTATATTTTTTAAAAAAAATGTGTTAGGTATCCAAACAAAATATTTTAATACATGTCATTTTAAATACCCTCAAAAATTACTTTTCTCAGTTAAAATCCATTATCCAAACCAGGGTCGTGTGTGTCTCAAGGCCACTAAGGCAGTTTGCCTTAGGCCCCACGTTCACTTAGTTATTGACCTTTTTTAATTTTAAATATTATATAAAGGCCTAAAATTTTAACATGTAATAAATACACCAAAATATAACAAAGGCCCAACAATAACACATGTATGTGGGAGAAATTTTATTTAGGCATCAAGTAGCAATGTAGCCCAAGCTGGTAGCAGGTGCTATAATTATACGACTAAACAATTTTAATACATTTTTTTAGCGGGATGATCTTAATACTTATGAGTGTGTAGAAGTGAAATTTCGGAAAAGTAAAAATTGATTACAATTGAAACTGTTTATTCCTTTTGTCTAAGAAAATTAAACATTGGTATCGTTGAAGAAAAATCAGCTATGAATGTGATTTTGTTAATAATTGTGAATTGAAATTAATAAAGTAACAACTATTTTTTTCTATATATACAATAAAATTTGTTATATTTATTAAAGTTTCTCTAACATTTCTGCCTTAGGCCCCAAAATATCTGAACAAGGTCTTGATCCAAACACACCGTATGTAAATGATTTAGAAATTATAGGATTACTCCACATACCACATACCACGGGATAACTGAAAGGCCTCTTAGGATCAGTTAGAGATTCATATTGAACTGGCATGCTCCAAGCCAGGACCAAACAGGATACAACAAGAAAATGAATCACATGAGTTGTCCCTCCATCATAAGATGCATGAATATATGTGTATATAGATATATCACTAGGTACCTGGCCTTGTCACCAGGAGGGATAAGAGCTAGAACCAGGCAGAGTTAAACTGGTAATTGGAGTCCAAGGATTCTGATATGCCTAGTTAAAAGTGACATGTACGTAGAGAGTTAGTTGTTTCCTAATGATGATCAGAAGCATAAGTATACATTGACTTATAAATAAAATAAATCTTTGAGACCTGCATATACGTAGAATAAAAAGAAGGAAACTTTAGAATATCATATCTAAATAGATTGCATATAGAGAAATTTAGTTCATGAGATATGGACCATAGCATTTCTACTGACATGTTGAGGCTCCGAGCTTTTGTCTGACTTGTTGGATTATTGGTCTCCATCAAGCTGAAGATGCAAATGAAACTGATACCTGCCTAAATGAACGTGAACAATTAATTTTACTTTTGAATCAAATTCCCTGACAATGATAGATAACTAGATTGAAGAAAAGATAGCAAAAAAAGAAAATTAAGCTGGTAAACAAAGTAATGGATGAACTCAGGTTTATTTGAACCTATGGCTTACTTTTGCTATGGATAAATATCAAAATGGTTTCAGCACAAAATTGACCATTGACTTTTCATGGATATTTCTCTTGGGAAAATTTCAGGAGATTTGCTTAAAAATGTTGCTTCTGGGGTTCATCAATTACATGAAGAAACTCACCCACGTTAGGATCGATTACTTGTTAATGGTAGCTTGATTTTGATAGATATATATATACAATCTTTAAAACAATGAATAGATGTGACCGAAAAATTATATTTAATTCTTTCTCCGCTCAATTATTTAATGTTGGTTTAGGGACAAAACTAAAATGCATTAAAGGACCAGTAAAAAAAATGCATTAAAGGAAAACAAAGCAGTTACTGATACTATAGTGGGACTAAAAAAACATTAAATACCATTTCCTACAAGTAATGAGAAGGATTTAATATTTTTTATACTCCTAATAATACTTTTTTTTATTCTCTCTTAATAATACTTGAATACTTAATATTATAAGTATTAAATAAAAATATAAATGCAGAGTCAATATCTCGATAACATAAAAAAATTATTCATTGCATTCTTTGTTTAATAATTAAATGTTTCGTTAAGAAGATTTAAAATTATTCAAATAAAAACACAACAAAATATTTTTTTTTACAAAAAACACAACAAATACTAAAGGTAGACACCGGGCGGGTTCGGTAAGTTTCTGGCTAAAAAACCCAATCCGGGGAAAACCGAAACCCTAAATATCTCATCCATTCCCGACCATTTGAACCATCGGATTAGTCGGGTCGGTGGGTGGCGGGTTTGCATGGCTGGGTTAGCACGGTTTGCTTAAAAAAATGAGAATGGAGAGTAGAAGATAGAACATGTGAACAACTAATAAAAACCCAGAAGAAAAGAACATACATAAGATCTTAGTGCTAAAGCTACAAAAATTTGTTTTTCATAGATCAAAAAGACAAAACCCAAAAGAAACATCAAACATTTAACAGAGAAATCAACTTCAAACAAGAAAAAGTTGAAATTTGAACGTATCTATAAGCGTCTTCTCCATTGTTGTTGAACACTTGAACAAATCTACAGGTTGAAACATGAATAGACTACAGATCTACAAAACCTAGCAGATGCATGCAATAGCTAGGGCTGGACAACGATCGGGTTCGGTCGAATTCAGGTCCAAATGGCCCAATCCGAACCAAACCGACGACGACAATATGGGACCCATTTCTGTTTGTTTGAGTGGTCGGATTGGTCGGGTGGCGGGCAGGTGACGGTCGGGTTCAACAGTTTAACAAAAAAAATGAAGGGAAAGATGAAATAGAGAAGCAACACGGCAGCAACCACCGTACATTCACAACCCCCGCCACCAAACTTTGTTCCTTCATGAACCACCATACATCCACTGTTGCCACCACCATCGATCATTAGAACGAGAAAAACGAGTCATGGCTCTGTGAGAAGAACTGGGGAAGATGAATGAGAGTGTGAGAAGAATGCGTGAGGCTGTGAGAAGAACCGAGGAAGCATAGCAGAGCGGCACAAAATTTCTGAACTAGGGTTTGGAAAGTGAAAACGCAGTAACAGGTATGTAATATAAGGAACGAATGAAAAAGAGTGTGGGCCGGTTTCACTTGTTTCACCTCTCACAAAATGAAAAATGTGGTGGGCCATTTTTTAACAAACAAACGAAGCCCAATGAAAAATTCACATAAAATTAAACCCTCTCAGAATTATTTTGTTGGGCCATAAGTTTTGGGCACAATATTCTTTTTTACCTTTTTTTCTAATACCCAAAAGAAACCCTAAAGCTTCACTGTCCCTACTTTCTCTCTTACTCTTACTCTTCTCTTCATTTCTCACAACTGGCACTGGTGGCTCAGACTCAAGAGTCTCCATTTTAGTCTCAAAGTCTCCACTCTCCACTGCTCTCTACTCTTCCTCTACTCATCTCTCTCCTTGAAAGAGTTCGTGATGGAGATCGACCGGAGGCGAAGCAGATATGGCGAGTTCAAACTGGTCGGAGTATGGTCGGAGGTGAAGCACGACAGCAGATGGTGGTCTGAATCTACTTCTGCATCTCATTGTCGATCGGGTTCGGTCATCGACGACTGGAAATGTTTGGAACCGAGCCCGACCGTCGTCACCCGCCTCTAAATCCCATTTTCAAATCGACAACCTGAACACCCGCCGTCACCCGCTCGCTGTGCCAGCCGCCAGATTTAAATAAAAATACTGAAAATAGTCTATCTAACAAATCTCTTTTGGATACTTTTTATGGATTGAAAAAATAAAAATTATGTAATAAAAAAATTAAAATTATTATATTAAAAAATAAATACATTAAAAACTAAAAAGGGTTTAATTTTCATTTTATTCCATGATAGGTACCTTAGTTTACTATTTAAAAACTTTTTTGGAGAAAAAAAAACTTTCAACATCATAAGCCAATCCCACTAGAGATAAAACAGCCCCTGCAACTTTGCCCAAATATGCTTTTTCTCTTTGAATAGTTAATATCTAATGATAACATTCAGAGTTTGATCGGTAACTAATTAATCCAGAAATAAGTAAATAAAAGAATGTTGAAGGGCATAAAGCGCAGGAAACCCAGTTCCTGTGGTTTGTGAAACAAGTTTAGATCAATATGAATGAATTGAACTTGTTATTATATATATATGATCTGCATGAAGAAATCAGAAGTAAATAGCAGTTACCAGAACCAAGAAAGTCGCATATATATGCGCAGTGCAAGGCCTGAAGTTTAACGAAACAGACTCGCTGTTATTATATATATCTGCATGAAGAAATCTGAAGTAAATAGCAGTCACCAGAACCAAGAATGTCGCATATATATGCGCAGTGCAAGGCTTGAAGTTTAACGAAACAGACGCGGGGGGAGAGGAAGAGGGAGAGGGAGGGAGGGAGGGAGAGGGAGGGAGAGAGGAAGTAAATAAACCTGTAATTAGGACCTTTGACATGCCAACGAGCCCACGAAGTATCCCACGACTTAGGTCTTTTGAACCCGCTATGAGACTAATTTTCGCTCGGGAACCAATAGCAGCTTCAAGTCCAGCACCCTCCCCAAGGATGAATTCGATGGGAATCGATCATGAGATGTTCCTCCACCAACTCAACGCTACTTGCTAAATGAGCTGCACCCATTGGATAAATTAAACTTATATAAATATACTTGTATTTTCTTATCTTATAAGCAATCCCATTTAAAATTCTTTTCCCAATTAAATGATTGAGAAAAAGACGACATTAATGAGTTTTATTTAAATTTTACGAAATTAATAAATAAGTCATTTTTTTTAGGGAAAAATAAAATATATCTATTTAACATTTGAACGTTTTCCATGTATTTTTTATTATTACAGAATTTCACGTTTTCCATAATTGGATTCCCTTAATAGAATTATATATTGATTTTAAAAAAAATCTGAATGGATCTTATGTATATACATTGTTAGTGTAAAATAAATTATACCATCAATCAATCATAAATTGTTACATCGTTAAAAAAGTCTGGCTTTTATGCTTTGTTTGGTTTGAGGGGGCAAAAATGGAAAGAGGATATAGAAAGAAATAATTAAGATAGGTACTAGAAATAACGTGGTGAGAATTGAGATGCGTAGAGCCGTACCTATATTAGGATACATATTAAACTTAAATAAAATTTACATTTAATTTATGATTTCTTTCAAAATTGTATTTACACGTATCTATCCCAAGTCTTCCAAGCAAAACCTGGATGAAGTACTATAGTTCACTATATACGTTTTTCTTATCTTTTGAAATTGCTTTTATAAATTTATGAGTATCCCATTATTCATTTAGATCATTGATAAACATTTGTCTAAAATAAAAGCCATTTTTGGGTGAGTTTTTTTTTAATAAGCAAAATTGTATTAAATAGAACACTAAAGATACTTAACTCAGATACAAGGAGAAATCAAAAGAAGCAAATGGGGAGAACAAGATATATGTTCAACCAAAAGCTGTGTCTATAAAGGTTGAATCTATAGCTTGACCTCATGACCAAAGAAACTAAAGCATCACGCCTAACCCCATAAAGAAGGAAAACAATATTATTAACACCCCTAATCTACGAACAAATAACACCCCCTAATCTGTGAACCAAAACCCCAAAGGATATGAACTGTCCCCTGCCCTTTCAGACCTACTACCTAATGCCCAAATTGTTTGTATAAATGATAAGAAATTATGCAGTTTAGGAAAAAAAATCTTGCATGAAAGAAGTTCTGTATTTGAGTTCCAAGGTGTCTTTGTCTAAACATGCTGCCAATTCAGTGATTCATGCAAGTAAGTTGTAGCAGCTGTCTGTCAATGATGTGGTACGAAAGGAACGGTATAAGCAAGCATGGTAGCTTCACTTGAGCATAATGATTATGATCGTGAGGACCCATTCAATAGAATTGGTTTGCAGGTGAATCATTCTTGAATGGGATAGGGATAGGGATAGGGATTTGCAGGCTAGATATACAACCAAAATTGGCAAAAAAATCCTCAAGGTTCCATAATGAAGTTTTAATGTTGGAATGATGATCCAGCAGACAGAGAAGTATTTATTACAGTACTATGTAAATTTCTGAAAGCCTCCAAAGAATAACATTATTATGGACCTTCTCATTTATTTCTATTCCGAGAGTTTCTATAAGCTAGATATGCATATAAAGATTCTGATAGTTGCAAGTTGCTTCCTTAACTGTTGTTTTCGCTTCCACTAGCAACAGACTCAGGAGTAGCAGGGTATGAATTCATTAGAGATGCTACTGATTCTGGTCCATACTCCTCAACGAGCTCTTCCTGTCACAATCACCAAGTTCCATGATGAAATTAGTAGTTATCGTGCAAAAGAAAGAGCAAGGGAAGAAAGTGGAGAAATATAGATAAAATATGTTTTTTTAAGAATGTTAACGAGTGTTATTAGGGCATTCGTTAGGGAATCAAAAGAGACAAGTTTGTATGGAGAATTGGTGTATTTATTATTTTGAAAAGTGTAAGACTTAGATTTTCAATATAAACTTTCCTTGTATGCTTTCCTTGACCGATGCCCTTAGGGCACTCGTTAGCAAGACCCTATGTTTATATAAAAGTTTTCTCTCTATATATATATAACTATTCAAATGCTTCAAACAGAGAATGTAACATGGGGACCAATTATGTTTTATTTATTTATTCAGTCAACTGAAAAAGATTCGATTAACGGGTAAATAACGGAGCAATTAGGGATTTAAATGGTATACCAGAATAGAATCGTTTTCATTTGCGACTTGAACCAAATCCTCAGAAAAGCTATGAAGTTTTTTCTTGAGCTCAGAATTTTCAGTCTTAAGATTGTCAATGGTTTTACCTAGCTCTTCACATTCTTTCTGTCAAGGTAGCACATAAAAATGATGGGAAACATTATGAGAAAGACAGACCAACTGTAAGAAAATGATAAAAGTTTCAGAATATATCATATGTTTCCAGAAGGAAACTATCATAAGAGATGTGACAAAAGTTAGAGAGAAGCACAAGTCAAATTAGTCCAAAGTGGTCATAACATATATGAGAGTTTCTCCTATGATTAAAAGTTGAAGCATGTGCAATGAGAATGATATCAATGAAGGCAACTAAGGAATGAATGTGTTTAAATTAAATTAAAAAAAACTTGAATACACTCCCAGCAATATTTCACAATATGTAAGGTATACCTCTTTCCGCAGCTTTGCTCTCTTAGCTGATGCTCTTTTTGATTGCCTTTTTCTTTCTTTTCTTCTTTCAATTTCCTGCCAAAGTAAATGCAGGTTATTAATTAGGAAATAGTAGGCATCCTTAAGATCTAAATGGAGTGACCTTTAGGTGAGATTTACTTTGTAAAAGTATTCATCAAATAAATTCATAACTTTTTGGATGTAGTACACATCTCTGTAGAATGTTGATAGAATAGAACAATAAATATAAAATGATGGTAGCTTCAAACAAAGGGACCAAAAAGTGGCAAGAAATGAATTGGTGTGGGAAAAAAAAAGTAAATACAAAATTACATATTAGTTTAGAGAAGTCGAAGATATAATTTCTTCCAAGATCACTTGTATTATTAGCAGGAAAACATAGGATTATAGGAGCATCAAATCTACAGATGCCCCTCCCACAAGCCACCTTTGGCTGGCCATGTAGATTTAATAACGATACTCGAATAAACCACTCTATATAGATGGTATGACTACAAGAGAAATTAAAAAAATTAATCTAAACCAATGACTTTAATCTCAGTTATTTATCTATGGAGTATATCACGCATGTGATTCTAAAATAGAGGTATTTTAATATCAACATTATATTCCCTTCTTGACTAGATAAAGTAAGTTAGGCTTGAGATTTTGGGAGGAAAGCGAAATAGGAGTTATTCTTTATTTTGAGAAAAACACTCAATATTTGAGATTTTTTTTTCAAAATAAAGGAATAAAACTAAAGAAAATCACATAACATCTTGACAACCCTTTATTCAATTTAATGAATATTTTATAATTCTCTTAATTTAAAAATGAAAAAAAATCCTTCTCCCACTTTCCATCCTAACATACTTTTAAATGCAAGTTAAGGTTTCCTTGTATGGCAATTGCAATATATATATATATATATATATATATATATATATATATATATATATATATATATATATAAAAGAGATTTTTGCTTTAAGGAATTTATTATAAGATATATCCCATAATAGGAAAGGGGAGCAAGTCAATGTCATCATTTCTTCCTTTTGAATGTTTTCTTAATGAATTTCAACGTTGAATGTTTAATTGATCAGTAGCATTATTATTATTTTTTTAAATTTAACCTTAGATATTAAAGTCCGTCAGCACATTCACATCACCCTTAGGCATACACATATATGTTCCGCATACTAGTTCAATAGAATTTTATAGTGCAGCTGACCTATTAAATTTATTCCCTATATTTTAGCTTATCCATCAAAACACAAAACATCCTAGGTAAATGATTAAAGCTAATCAACATGACATAAAATCCATAGAAGTCTATAGTACCAGTTTTTCAAGTTCGAGATTATTGATAGATGCATTGAGGTCTTTCCTTGATTTCCTTTTCCGTTTAGTTTGGCTTTTTGTGGTACCCTTATTGCCATCAACATCATTACAATTTTCAAGATGGGTCTCCTTCTGTACATCTTGTCCTGCTCAAATTACATATATCATAAAACATAAATTTCAATCTTTCATATAACAAAGTACAAATTCATGAACTTCAACCATACCATTTTCAAGCATCATATTACATTGATGCTTCTTAGTTGAAGAAAAATCCTGTACCTGAAAGGATATCATTGAATCTTATTATCAAAGGTTCTAAGCATTATGATTCTTAAACCATAAATCTGAATAAGTCTCATGATAGCTGACCTATTAAACATTTTCCCTATATTTTATCTTATCCATAAAAATTAAAAACACAAGGCATGCATCCTAGATAAATGATTAAAGCTAATAAACATGATATTAAGTCCATATAAGTCTATAGTACCGGCTTTTCGAGTTGGGGATTAGCCTTGGATGGAATGAGGTCTTTGCCTTTCTCCAACTTCCTTTTCAATTTAGTTGGCTTTGCTGCAACACTTCTATTCCCATGAACATCATTACAATTTTCCAGACGAGTCTCATTCGGTGCATCTTGCCCTGCTGAAATTTCATAGATCATAAAACATGAATTTTCATTTTTCAAATAACAAAGTGCAAATTTATGAACTTTAACCATACCATTTTCAAGCATCATATTACATTGTTGCTTCTTAGTTGAAGGAAAATCCTACAGCAAAAGGACATTATTATCTCTTATTGCCAAAGATTCTAAATTAACATTATGTTTCCTGAACCATACATCTAAATAAGTCGTGACAAAATATACATTACCTGCTTTTCAAGTTGGGTATTACAGCCAGATGCATTGAGTTCTTTCTCCAAATCATGATTCAGTTTATTTGGATTTTCTATAAAAGTTCTATTCTCATGAACATTATTACAATTTTTGAGGCACGTCTCCTTCTGCGGATCTTGTCCTGCTCAATTTAATAGATCATAAAACATTAATTTTTATCTTTCATATAACAAAATACAAACTCGTGAACTTCAACCACACCATTTTTGAGCATCATATTACTTTGTTGCTTCTTAGTTGAAGAAAAATCCTACAATAGAAAGGATATTATTAAAGCTTGTTGCCAAAGAAGCAAAATCCAGATTCCTGAACTACATACATCCAAATAATTAAGTAGTGTCAAAACATATACTACACCTTAGATAAACCTTTTGTAGATTCATATGCACCGTTAGCGCCATGCCCTTCATATGGTGATACCATTCTTTCACTTGCCGCACTGTGAGCAGATTATGTACAATTTAAGTTTAGAAAAACGTAAGCAAGTTGTTTAACAAAAGAACAAATTAATGTACCTCAATGATGCTCCTTCCAAGTTGATTTTTGAGATGGAAGATATTTTCCTATTTTCTTCAGGTTCCTTAATTACTAAACTTTTGTATTGTTGCAAATTCTTGTCGCTTATTATTTTCATTGAATCCAGGTGTTTTCCACCAAACATTCTTAGTACGTTTTCCGAAAAAGTCAATGTAGCAGCACCCTTGCCAACATGCAAAAGAAGTTGTAACATATGCTTTAATGAATATACAAACACATGTACTTATTCTTATTCATCATGGAAGTTCCCCAATGAGGAAGAAATATATAGCTAGATTGAATCCATTAATAATTGCTAACCTCGTCCCACCTCCACCCATTAAAAACAATATGAAAATGCCATAAAATTTGAAGCAACAGACACCAATTTGAATTTAATAAAAGTTATGGGAGAAAAAAATAAAGTAATTAGAAAGTTCACCAACTAAATTTATTAAGGGTGTGTTTGGATAATGGATTCTAACTGTGAAAATTAATTTTTTTTAGAGTATTTAAAATGATATGAATTAAAATATTTTGTTTGGATACTTAACCCAATTTTTTTTAAAAATACCCAACATTTCCATCGGGTATTTCTTTAACACAAAACCAAGGGATTTCAAATAACACCTACTGGGGTGGGATTTCAAATTACCAACTTCACCCATTCGCTTGGCTTATTTTTTCTCCCATTGTTATTCTTCTCCTCATGTTTCGCCAATGGCTTCAACGTCTCCCTCTCGCCCATAGCAGTCTTGTCTCACGTTTCTCCATCGCTATTCTTCTCCTCACCTCCATAGTTTTTCACTATTCAACTTCATACCCGTTCATTCTTCAATTCCATAGCATTAAGCTCGGCGACATGAGATTTGAGAGCTTCCTAGGCATCAGATCTACTATTTCTTCATACATCTTTGCATATTTTGCTTCATATTTTTGATTTTTATTGCTCTCGGCGAAGTTTGTTTACACTGTGATGCTGATTTTGAATATGGGTTTATGTGATTTTTCTTGTTTTCAGATTTTCTTCCGACGAGCTCTCGTTTCAGAACAGGTTGTGTTTGAAACCATCTCAATCATTTGGATCCTTTTCTGCCGAGTCAACAACATCTGGGATTCAGGCTTGTGATTATGTAGAATATGAATCTGAGTTTGAATTTCTAATACATGTTGATTTGTTCGGATTTAATTTTGGCTATTTATGTCACTGTATGTGATTGATTGTTTTATTTATCTGCTTAAACGAATTATATATAACATCCATGTAGGAAAAATTATCTAAGGCGTGAATGATAAACATAGAATAATAAACTTACCTTTTAAGAAGAATTATGAATATAACAGAAATATCACTCAAGCAATGGTATGTTGGTGCTAGGTAAGTATTGTTGAAATGCGATTGCAGGATTGCTTGCTCATAATTTTTCTGAAGTTGGTTAGAGGTAGTGTTTAAATTTGTTGAACTATAACCCATTGGAGCTTGGTTAGTCTCCAAGTTGATATGGGGTGTCTATACCAGACAAAGAGGTGTCTGGCTAATTCCAATTTGAAAACTGTGCAGCTTATGAAGATTGCCCTGAGATGTTGTTGCTAGGATTGGCGGACTCTCCTAGCTTTAACTGTGGTATAAGAGATGAGTCTCCAAGACAAGTTAGCCACTGAAATCTCCAGAAGGGTTCTCACTGAAGCTCATCTCATATGCCACAGTTAAAACTAGGAGAGTCTCCAATCATAACGACAACATCTCAGAGCAATCTTCACAAGCTACACAGTTTTCAAATTAGAATCAGTCATACACCTCTTTGTCTAGTGTAGGCACCCCATATCAACCCGGAGACTACCAAGCCCCAATGGATTCAAATTCAACAAATTTCAACAATACCTCTAACCCACTTCAGAAAAATTATGAGCAAGTAGTCCTGCAACCACATTTCAACAATTCTTACTACCTACCCATGGGCGGACCTACATACAAATGAGGATGTGCACTTGCACACCTACACTTTAATAAAATTATAGATAAATATCTTAGGTGTTTGTATTTTTCCCCCACTATTTTTATATGTTTGAATCCATTGTCATTTTTTTATCTATTTTTTCCACCAAACACAATTAATCAACCCTCACTTCTCTCTCATACTCTCACCTTCACCCAGCCCTCTCTGTTTTTATACTCATATATATGATAATAATTAGGGCTAAATATGTTTTTATATATATAAAATTGGTAAATTTTGATTTATTTTGGTCCCTATACAATTTTTATTAATTTTTGGTCCTGTATTTAAGAAAATTAGTGTGTTTTTAGTCCCACACCAATGATTAAAAATACATAATTTTTGTATTTTTTTTGGGACTAAAAATGATTAAAAAATCTATGGGGACTAAAATCAATTTTTACCAATTTTATAGGGATCAAAATCATATTTAATCTTAATAATTATTATTAATTTTATTTTTTTAAATAAACTGCCCCACCGAATCAAGTTCCCAGATCCGTCATTGACCTACCACCAACATACCATTGTTTGAGTGATACTTCTGTTATTATTAATTTTTCTTAACTGGTAAGTTTATTATTTCTATGTTTGTCATTCACACCTTAGATAATTTCTCCTACATGGATGTTATATATAATTCGTTTAAGCAGATAAATAAAACAATGAATCACATACCAGTGACATAAATGGCCAAAATCTGAACAAATCAATAGGGTATTAGCAATTCAAACTCAGATTCATATTCTACATAATCACATACCTGAATCCCAGATGCTGTTGACTCAGCAAACAAAGATCCAAGTGATTGAGATGGTTTCAATTAAAACCCGTTTTGAAATGGGAGCTTGCAGGAAGACAATCTCAAAACAAGAAAAAACACATAAACCCATATTCAAAATCAGCATCATAGTGTAAAAAAACTTCGCAGAGAGCAACAAAAATCTAAAATGTGAAACAAAATAAGCAATGATGTATGAAGAAATAGTAGATGTGATACTTAGGAAGCTCTCAAATTCCAAATCGTCGAGCTACTGCTATGGAGTGTTGAAGAAAGAACAGCTATGAGGTGAGGAGGAGAATAGCAATGGAGAAACATGAGACGAGATTGCTATGGGCGAGAGGGAGACGTTGAAGTCATGGGCGAAACATGAGGAGAAGAATAGCGATGGGTGAAGAAATGAGTCATGTGAATGGGTGAAGCTGGGAATTTGAAATCCCACCCCAGTGGGTGTTATTTGAAATCCCTTGGTTTTGTATTAAAGAAATACCGGATGGAAATGTTTGGTATTTCTTTAAAAAAAAATTGGGTTAAGTATCAAAACAAAATATTTTTATACATGTCATTTTAATTATCCTCAAAAATTACTTTCCTCGATTAAAATCGATGAACCAAACAAACTGTAAATGATTTAGAAATTATAGGATTACTCCACATACCACTGGATAATTGAAAGGCCTCTTAGGATCACTCAAAGATTCATATTGAATTATTGGCATGCTCCATGCCTGGACCAAACGGGATATATTAATTAATAAGAAAATGAAGCACATGAGTTGTCCCTCCATCATAGTCAAAGCAAGCAATATATGCTAATATAAGATGCATGAATGTGTATATAGATATATCACTACGTACCTGGCCTTGCCACCAGGAGGGATAAGAGCTAGAACCAGCTATAGTTAAACTGCTATTTGGAGTCCAAGGATTCTGATATGCCTAGTTAAAAGTGACATGTAGAGAGTTAGTTGTTCCCCAATGAATAAGAAGCATAAGTATACATTGATTAAAAATAAATAAATATTTTAGACCTGCATATATGTAGAAGGAGGTGGTGTCAAAGGTTTGTTGGGAGTTTCCTGTTAGAATAAAATGAAGGAAACTTTAGAATATTCATATCTAAATAGATTGCATATAGAGAAATTTAGTTCATGAGTGGTACATAGCATTTCTACTGACATGTTGAGGCTCCGAGCTTTTGTCTGACATCTTGGATTTATTGGTCTCCATCAAGCTCAAGATGCAAATGAAACTCGATACCTGCCCAAATGAACATGAACAATTTTATTTTGAACCAAACCCTGACAATGAGAGATAAATAGATAGAAGAAAAGATAGCAAAAAAATAAAAGCAGGTAAACAAAATAACGGATGAACTCAGGTTTATTTGAACCTATGGCTTACTTTTGCAATAGAAAAATAGAGAAATTATTTCAGCACAACATCGATATATCATTGGCTTTTCATGGATATTTCTCTTGGGAAAATTATAGGAGACATGCTTGAAAAAATGTTGCTTCTGGGGTTCATCAATTACATGAAGAAACTCACCCACGTTAGGATCGATTACTTGTTAATGGTAGCTTGATTTTGATAGATATATATACAATCTTTGAAACAATGAATAGATGTGATAATTTACGATTGATTGACAATGGAAAAAATATAACTTAATTTCAGTTTTGGTTGCTCTACTAATGGTCATGTGTGATTTTGGTCCCTAAAATTTTTTCGTGCACATTTGGTCCCTCTGTCAATGTCCGTCAATTTTTCAATGATCAACATAGAGGAACCACTCCTCTAAGCATACGGAATCACTGCTCTGAGTGTATAGAACATCTTTTTGGGCTTTTGAGGTAAAGGATAATGTTCCTCTATGTTGATCATTGAAAAAATTGACAGACATTGGATAAAAAGACCAAATTTGTAACGTTGAAAAAATAGGAGACCCAATATGCATGAAAAAAACTTTATGGACCAAAATCTCACATGGTCGGTAATAGGGGACCGAAACTGCAATTAAGCAAAAACAAAAAAAAAATTATACTAAAAGCGCATACCAAATAAATATTTCATTTAAATTTTTTTTTTGAACAAAATCTTCTTTCATTTAATATCATTGTATTATAATATAAAAATTATATAAAAGGATAAAAAGGTATGTATTTAGTATTTAATGTCTATATTCTACTCACCAAACAATTTTGACATATTGAAAAATTTTAAATGCATGATCAGATTGGGTGTTTACCAAAGGAGACGATGATTCATATTAAAGGAAAGCAAAGATTAATTTTTCAACATGGGAATTTTTAAATGGCATCAACATAAACAAATTTGAAAACCTTCCTGAATTCGAAATTTGATAGATAAGCATGAATTTAGACCCTTTATTTTCAAAAAAACAACAAAGCCCGGGATTTTCACGTTGCAAAATTTAAATCCTTTTTCAATAATAAAGGATAAGAAATTAAGAATAGTGCCCGGATGTACCAAATGTTCAAGTCCCTACTGTCTAGGCTTGCTAAAGGAAGTCAGTTTTTACTCCATTCTAACTCGTTAGTGTATTTTTATTTTAAGATTAAAACTCGCACTCACTTTTGAAGAAAAATAGGTAAAATCTGCTCTTATTTTGTCCCACCGCGTACTTGTGGATATTCTGTATTAATTTAATATAATATTTAATTTTAATATTATAATTAATTATTCATATATATATAAATTAATAAATATACTTAAAAAAAGTATTAAAATAATAAAATAGTACATTAATATACTTAATTTAATTAATAACTAAATTAACTATAACATTCTTTAACGTGTGGGGGAAGGAGGCGTATTGAGCCCCCGTTCCCCTCAAAAACGAAGTAGGTTGGGACGGGTCGGCCATTTGGGCTCTATTTTGTTTTGTTTACTGGGCTCTTTGATATTTACTAAGGATGATTTAAATATTGATTGAAAAAATAATTTAATTCAATACGACTTCTTTAAAGTGAGCTTCCCTTTAAAATAAGTCTCTTTGGCAAGGTTAATCCTCTAGTTTTTTTAGGTTCGGGATAGAACTCAGGTTATCCTTACAGTCGGAAGCGGTATGACAATTTCTTTGAGGATGTAGAGTACTAGTTAAGAGACAACTCCTCTACCCACATATATATGCTGCTCTATTTCATCATCAGGATTCGAACCTTGGATATATAATTAAAAGGCCCGACCTAATAGCCACTCGAACCATATCTTGAGGGTGGTTAATCATCTAGCTTATAATAGATAGCTTATAACAATTGAGTTTATAACTCTGTTTGATAACCATTTTTATTTCTTGCTAAATTATAACGTTTTTTCAAAGTAATGTTTGAGTTTATAGCTTCACAATTTTCTATCGTTACTATTTTAAGTAAATTCTTCTTTTATTCTCTTCTAAATAAAATATAAAATATCAATCCTAATATTTTCTAATCCCTAATTCACGTCTTACGCTTTTTGTCAACATGTCATTTTATTATCATTATCTAATTTTATTTGTTAAAAGTGAATAAAATTAAATTTTTTTAAAAAAACTAATATTTTAATTTTTGAGATGATAAATAATTTATAATAAATTAAAGTATTAAAAGTGATGATTATTTTAAATATTATATATATATATACTAATATAATAGAGGGAGAGTCATTTCTACTGTACATACACATGTCAACATGAGGATTTGTTGTTTTTTTTTATAAATTAATTTAACTTTTTTTTAACAAAAAATTTAAATTTTTAATTTTTTTTACTTTTATTTTTTTATTAATTTTTTAAAAACTTTTTTTACTTTTTTTATTTTTTAAAAAATTTTATTTTGAAATTTATATTTTTTTGTTTTTTTTTTACGTTTTGCTTTACTTTTTAAAATTTTTTTACGTTTATTTTTTATAGTTTTTTTAAAAAAACTTTACTTTTTTTTTTAAAAAAAGTACTTTTTTTTTACGTTTTGCTTCAGTTTAAATTTTTTTCCTAATACTCTTTTTTTGAATTTATTTCTATACACTGACAGTGTAAAGTTTTTTTACATTGTCAACCAATCATAAATTGGCAAACAGTAAAAGTAGAGTTGTCATGTTCTAGACGTTTTAATTTTTATATACTTACATTTTAATATATATATATAATTTAATAGTTTAAAATTTAATATTTTTTATTTATATACATATATATCTATTTTAATATTTTTCGGTTCAAACCGAATCAAACCAAACCAATTTTAATTGGTTCGGATATTGTTATTGACTTTTTAAAGTTTATAATTTTTTTTTTGTTTTTAGATATTTTTAGACAGGAAAGGTAGCAAAGCTAATGTGTTCTTCGAAAAAGTTTAGGGTGGTAAGACTCGAACCAATAATTCGATGAATTTGAAAATTCGAACCAGCCAATTAAATTGGTTCGTTTTTTTTCTTTTTTGTGCACGGCTCCGATTTGAACCAAACCCAATGGTCACTAATTCAGTTATTTTGAAACTGAACCAATTACTATATTTTAATATTTATATATATTTTAATATTCGATATGTATATCATTTTATCAATTAACAACTTTTCTTCTACCGTTCCTGTAACAGTAGAAGGAGTTGTCAACCCGTAGATTATTTTAGATTATTTAAATTTATTTATTTTGTAAACATATATTCTTTATAATATTTTTTTAAAACTTTTTTTCCCCGAATTCGTTTTTTCCTAATTTAATTTTTTTAAAATGTTTATTTTATAATTGATATTTTTACAATATTATTCTTTTCTAATTATTATTTTCCTTATTTTTTAAATACTATTTTCTAATTATCTTTTTAATTTTTTTAATTTTTTTTCCTAATTTATTTTTTATAAAATTTTTTAAAATATATTTTTTCCTAATTATTTTAATTTTTATACAAATATTTTTTTCTAATTAATTTGTAATTTTATTTTAAAATATTTTTTATAATTAATTTATTTCTAATTTTTAAAATTTATTTTCATTATTAAAAAATTAACAAACAAAATAATTATAAAAAATATTTAAAATAATTAGAAAAATAAATTTAAGAAATTTTAAAAAATTAATTAGAAAGATAAATAATTTTAAAAAAGTAAATTAGAAAAACAAATTATTAATTTTATTTTTCTGAATTTTTTTAAATATATTTATTTTCAAATTATTTTTTCCCTAATGTTTTTTAATTTTTTTATTTTTTTTATTTTTTTATATAATCTTTTTCTGATTATTTAAAAAAAATTTATGATTACAATTTTTTTCCAAATTTTTTTTAAGATAATTTTTTCCTAATTTTTTTTTGCTAATATTTTTTTCCTACTTTTTTTATAAATTTTTTTGTTAATACTTTTTTTCAAAGCTACATCTTTGCCTTTGTTTTTTCTATTTTAAGTAATAAATCTATATTTATACTAATTGATAAGGGGAAATTCTGATTTTAGTGTGGCACAATAGTGTAAGCCACATGTTAAGTTATGGAATATTTTTATTATTATTTTATTTATTTTCTAAAATTTATATATTTTTTCTATTAAAATATTTACAAACCGGTAAAGGTACATTGTTTTGGGAGTCAAACACGGCAATCTCTGTATTAACATAAATAGAGGCAGAGCTATTCATATTTTGTATTTTTTTTTCCCTACATCCTTGCCTTTGTTTTTTCTATTTTAAATAATAAATCTATATCTATACTAATTAATAAGGGGAAATGCTGATTTTGGTGTTGCACAATGGTGCAAGGCACATGTCAAGTGATGAAAACTTTTTTTTTTAATTTTCTTAAATTTATATATATTTTTGTTTTAAAATATTTACAAACTGGTAAAGGTACAATGTTTTGGGACTCAAACACGACAATATCTGAATTGACATAAATAGAGGCAGAGCTATTCATATTTTCTAATCTATTTTTTTCTACATCCTTGCCTTTGTTTTTTCTATTTTTAATAATAAATCTATATCTATACTAATTAATAAGGGAAATTGCTAATTTTCTAATAAAGGGACACGTGTCAGCACCACATGATTTAAGAGGATTAGTTGATCATTAGAAATAATCAAAGAGGAACACTTCACACATAGTATTACATTACATATTGTAATATCATTTTAAAATAAAAATAATATTCAATTCTTTGCACTCAAATCATAGATAAAATTGTTTCAAGGTTTTTGCTGATCACTTCTGTCTATAAATAAAAATCCTTAGAGATGAATGAGTACCACCATTATGGGTAGGAAGGAAATATTGAAAGCAAAGTGTGAAATAAGTAAAGAAAATATTTGACATAGTGGACTTAATTTGGGATAAAGGAAAAAAAGTTTGGTACATATAGAGGCACAATTCAAGTTATTAATGATAACAATGCTATAAATAATAATAATAATTGACGACCGTGTATCACACGGATGCAAAAATACTAGTATATATAGTTTGTATAAAAAATAGGGAAATTCTATGGTACCCTCAAAGAATCAACTAATTTGAAACAGCTATTTTTGGACCAATATATGAGTAGTTATATATTTAATGCAGTCAAGTCAAAGATTGATGTTTTTAATGAGGAAATTTTGCTATTTGCAGATTAGTCCCCTAGTAAATAAATAAGTTTTTAACCCTTTTAAATCTAAAAATCTTATTATTTAAAATTTCAAATAACTGATTTTTTTTAAAACATTTTTATCTCTTGTGGGTTGTGGCAGACATTACGTTTTGGTCTCTCTCTACCCTAACCCCTCCCTCCCATCATGAAAACCTTCCCTTGCCCAGCTTATGAACCCTAATTCCTCCATCACGAAATTGGCTTCCTTTTCCCAAGTTACTTTGTGCGTTCATTTTCCATTGGTCATCAAAGTTGTTATCGATGGTCCAACGTCACCCTTTCTCTCGATTTGTTTCGTTTTGGTGAAACTGAATCAGGTTCTGTTCTTGGTTCTCTGTTCCTGGTTCCTTCATTTTTTTCCTCCCATCAGAAGCGGAGCTGTCACTGTTGCAGCAACATCTGTTCTTGGCGACATTACCATTCTAGGTACCGCGAACTTGTTTGATCTTCTCCTTTTGAACATCGCGCCTTTGATTTTTCTAGGTAATGCTTGCTAAATATTTCATTCAGTATTTGATTGTTGTATGAAATTGGATATTTTGATTTCCTTGTTTGTGTTTGTGTTTGATATTACTTGTGTGTGTCTGGCTTTGTGTTTTAGACGATGATTTGGTTTCTCCCATAAGTTATTGAGTTATTCTTCTTTTGGGTGGTTTTCTGGGTGCTATGTAATTAGATTAGAATATAACATTTCTGTTAGTTTGGTGTGTTTTTACTATGTTCTTTGCTGCTGCTATTTTTGATGTATTTAGAAATGGGCCAGGTGGTATACGAAAGGGGTTTTGCTTTTAGCTACCCATCTTTTTTGTGTTTGACACAATATATCAGCGAACCTTGTCATTTAGCAAAAACACAAAAAAGACGGGTAGCTAAAATATCAACATTTGCATCAGTGTGAATTAGTGTTTCGACGTCAAAACACACCTCACATGTAATCTTATAATCAAGAGTTGCTATAGAACATAAAGGTTAAGATAGCCCTTAGTGTTCAATAAACAGAGCAACGACTAGGACGCTGCATGTTAGATTTCTTAAATTAAGATTGTAATTTTACATTTTGTATATACTTATATTAGAATTTTGTGTTTTAGATTGCTTTTATTTTCATTGTACGCACAAATAGGACAGTTAAGTTTGTGTAAATAAAGATGGTTAAATTTTTTTCAACCAGCTATGATGTTTTGCACTGCAGATGGCTAGCACTGAGGAGTTTTCACCTATTAATTTGGATGGTGATAATGATGGTAATTGCTCTGTTTCTTGTGATGAAAGCGACAGTGTAAGTGATGGGAGTAATGATTTATCTGATGAGTGTGATACTGAAAGTATGGAAGGTGGAGAAGGTAATCTTAAAAGGATTTGAGTTAACAGCCGATGAAAAACGAGCTCTACACTTCGGTAGTGAAGTTGAGGCTTATGAATTTTACTCAAAATATGCAAAAAGTCATAGTTTTGCGATAGGAAAGACGATGTGCTCGTAATGTTAGGGGAAAGGTTGTAATGTGACAATTTGTTTGTAATAAAGTTGGGTTAAGAAACAAAAAGCAGTTCACGAGGTTAGATAGGAAAAGAGAGCATAGACCTCTCACTAGAACTAATTGTCAAGCCAGGCTTCGTGTACATTATAAAAAGAAGACATCAAGATGGATAGTTACATTATTTGATTAGGTGCCGGAAAAGGTGGCTCGTTATGCCGAAAATGGTGACCACCCTGTTATGTCCCAAGTGCAACCAATGATACCCCCAATGCAATTCCCAATATATGGGTATGGTGATTCGAGTCAGGGAATGTCAAACTTAACTAACTTTGGTGGAGTACCTATTTATCCTCAAAATCGTCAAGCTCCTATTTTACCACAATTTAGTCAGGTTGTTAAAATATTGTAGATATAAAATGTTGTTAAAATGTTATTGATTTAACTTTTGTAATACTCTATAATTGTTGATCCATTGTTTTTCATTATTATGGAATGCCACCAGTTCATAACGACTCTTCTTATTTTGGATTACTTCAAGAAGTAATGAAGAATGGTGCACCTTGCGGTAAGTCTGATATGCCTTCTATTTGTATTCAATTGTTAATGAAGTGCATTTGATTTAATAAATTACTTTATTCTGATGTCAAAATCATAAAATGGATGTTTTTAGGTGAAAAGGATGCTCTGCCATAGTGGTTCATCTGAAGAGATTCAGCATTCATCTTATGCAGATTTTGTGGATGTTACAGCTTGTTTGATAATTTAGTTGGTGAAGTGTGGCTGTTACAGGGATTTTGTTTATTATAATGATAGTTACAGATTGTTTAACATTTTGTGGCCTGTTACAGATTCTCTGATTCTAGTTCAAACCTACAGACCAGTCTACAACTCTTGGTAAAATTCTGAGTCTTTAGCTTTATGGTAGACGAGATCGTTAAAATAAGAATAGACGAGGTGTTAGAGTTAACTAAGGTATAAGCGTTACTAAGTCTAAAGAAAAATTAAGTAGACGAGACATTGAAAATAAGCACGTCCATCTTGCCACGTTAGCAGACGGAAGTACTAAAACACAAAGTAACCTAGTAGACGAGCACCATATGCCACGTCATTGGACGGAGCTTCTCATTTACGACTTGGCAAGTCCAAAGACTTGTGTGGACGAGCGCCTCTGCCATATTAGTAGACGAGCACTTCTGTCAATTCAGTGGACGAGCGCTTCTATCACATTAGTAGACGAGCGCTTCTATCACTTTAGTGGATGAGCGCTTCTGCCACATCAGCAGACGAGCTCTTAAGTATAGCACGTCCATCTCTCTGGACTAGGCGTAAAGTATGTAGACGCATTATCAGTAGACGAGCCCGTCTCACTGATAAGTAAATCTTCTCATCCAAAGACCTGCGCGTCCACTAGATTTAAGACGTGAACCAGTCTAAGTTTAAATGTATTTATTTCAAATGATTGCTTATTTAATTCAAAGAATATATGTCTTTTACCTTGATGCTTCTTTTGATAAAATCTTTATCTCTTGGATAAAAGAACTTCGTACCATCGAAACCATAAACCTTTGTACTCTGTCAAAATACATTGTTGTAAAGATCAAGTTAAGTACAAAGATGGTAAGTCAGAAAGTAACCTTTGGTACAATAGAGAAGTGACAGTTCTACTTTGAGCATTCCTCTGTTAAACAAAAGCACGAATGTCTCAGTGAAGCATATCAAGTTATCAGTCTCATCGGATCCAAGCATTTAATGCTAAGTCTAAACGGATACAATTTGAAGACCGTTGAAGAAGATCAAGACAGAGAAGCACCTCAGCTATATATATACTTGAAGAACTTCCAGGAGAAAAGGGAGATAGATTCAATATATAGATATACGCAGTAACACAAGCTCTGATACCATAGTGCAAAATCTCTATTGAAATTGTAACACAAGTTTATGTATAAATCTTGTTGATCTTAAACCTTCAAATCCTATACATAGTAAGTTCTTAGATCAAGGCTTTAAATCTCTTTGTTAGAGTAAGAGCCTAAAGAGGCTTGGTAGAGAAAGAATACTTGTAGCCTGAAGAGGTGTTGAATACTTTTAAAGCTATTGGATTATAGTGGAGAAAAACCTTCTGGTAGAAGGGACTGGACGTAGCTCTTGGTTGGAAGAGAGTGAACCAAGATAAAACACTTGCGTGAATCTTCTAAACCCTTATCTTTTACAGTTTTTGTTCATACTAACTGCGGGGTTCTGAATCTGAGTTTATTAACTCTTCAAAAACGTTTTCCTGTTTGTGTGTTGTTTTTATTGTCTTGCTTGTAAAAGGTTTGAGAAAATACTTTTACGAAAATCTGTTGAGAAACACAATTCAACCCCCCTTGTTGTGTTTCCCTGTATCAACTTCAGTATGGACTTGTTGGATTCATTTGTATCTATAAAAGACAATATGGAAATAGGATAATGGCAATTAAACACCGCATTAATAGTTAATAAACACAAATCATCCATTCATAGCTTGACTGTCTTATTTCCCCATGCGAGTGTAACTCAGTCTATTAGACATTGTTAGTTGAGAAGAATTGTAAATGGGATCCCATTTGGAAACTGTAGAAGGAATCGAACCCATACATGTAAAATAACTCATTTCATTTATTATGATACATTTGTAACGTGTTCATGTCCATAAAGGACATTATGGACATACGATAATGGCAATAAAACACTCATTAATTGTTAATATACTCTTCCATCAAGGAATATATTGTTCCCTATGATTTATTAATTGTTTATTATTTCCCAATACAAATTAGTTTGTTTTCCTATGATTTATTAATTGTCGTTTCCAATAAAGAGTGTACTTAGGGAAACTCAATTCATTAGAGCTTGTTAATTGACATCAATTGAAAATGGAATACCAAGGAACTATCATTGAACAATAATATACAATTCTTCAGCCTTAGTGTTAGGGTGTTCATCAACCGATCCAAACCGATCTATTATATATATACTATTATTTTTGAAATTATAGTATTACTCATACTTAAACATTATTCTTCATACTTTTATGTCCCTCATTCTCTTTAATATTTTTGTTGGAATGACATATATAAGACTATTTAGAATAAATAATAATGTCTTGAAGTTATATTTTACTAAAAGTTTTGATGCATATCATATATATATATATATATATATATATATATATATATATATATATATATATATTTATTGAGTAATCATGAAAAATAGGAAAACAATTAAGTAAATTTGAAAAATAATTAGCTACAATTTATTTGTAGTCGATTCAAGGAAAAAAATATGATAAGTGGAAGTAGATATAGAGAATTAATATAAAAGAACGTGTTAAAAAATATCAATCATTTTTTTCTTCTCAAACTCCCAAATTAAAACGAAGATTATCTTTTATCTACTATTAAATAAGTAGAAATGACACTTGACATTAGAAAAAAAACAAAGTATGACAAAAACCGAGTTATCCAATCCAATCCAAACCGTATTTGATTGGATTGGATCGGATCGGATTCTTTTAAGGAAGTAAACCGATCCAATCTAAACCGCACGATGTTTTCATCATTGGATCGGATGACTTTTTAGCTCAAAACCGATCCAATCCAATCCGCGAACACCCCTACTTAGTGTATCCATTTGATTTTTAAAATAATTTTTTTTATAATTATTATAATAGATGTAGTTCTTGAACCTATAGTGTATCCATTTGAACCAATAGTCAAAAAATATATTAGTATAATTTTAAAATAAATTCGAAATGAAAATGAAAATGAAAATTAAAATAGTTTACAATTTAGACTAAGAAGGCTAAATTTTAAAATTTAATAATATAGTTATAATAAAACAAAAAAAAAATTATTATAATTTTTAAAATAAATTTAAAATACAAATTAAAATAATTTAAAATTTAGACCAAGAAGGCTAAATTTAAAAATTAAAATAATATAGTGTATAAAATATATATTATTATAATTTTTAAAATAAATTTTAGAATACAAATTAAAATTAAAATATGTTTACATTTTGAGAATGAATTTTAAAATTAAATTAAAATTAAAATGGTTTAAAATTATATTTAACATGGTTTATAATTTTGAGAATAAATTTTAAAAAAAAAATCTAAAAATAAAATTATAATTGTTTATAATTTTAAAAATAAATTTTAAAATAAAAAAATCTAAAATTAAAATTAATTTTTTTTTCTAATTTTAGGGTTTAGAAATAAAATTAAAATTGGTCATCTTGGCCCACTTAGGTCATCTAGGCCCAATTAGTTCATCTTGGCACAATAAGGTCATATTGGCCCACTCACTTCATCTTGGCCCAATAAGGTCATCTTGGCGCAATCTATTCATCTTGACTCACTTAGATCATCTTGGCCCAATCAATTCATCTTGGCCCACTAGGTCATCTTCGCCCACTTAGGTCATCTTGGCCCAATAAGTACATCTTGGCCCACTGAGGTCACCTTGGCCCAATTAGGTCATCTTGGCCCAATAAGTTCATCATGACCCAATCAGTTCATCTTGGCCCAGTAAGGTCATCTTGGCCCAACAAGGTCATCTTGGCCCAATCAGTTCATCTTGGCCCACTTACTTCATCATCTTGGCCCACTAAGTCATCTTGGCCCAATAAGGTCATCTTGGCCCAATCTCTTCATATTGGCCCAGTCAGTTCATCCTGGCCAACTGAGGTCACCTTGGCCCAATTAGTTCATCTTGGCAGTTCATCTTGGCCCAGTAAGGTCATCTTGGCCCACTTATTTCATCTTGGCCCAATAGGTCATCTTGGCCAAAGTAGGTCACATTGGGCCAATTAGGTCATCTTGGCCCACTGAGTTCATCTTGGCCCAATATGGTCATCTTGGCCGAATAAGTTCATCTTGGCCCAATCAGTTCATCTTGGCCCAATCAGTTCATCTTGACTCACTTAGGTCATCTTTGCCCAATCACTTCATCTTAGACCCTAGGTCATCTTGGCCCAATAAGGTCATCTTCGCCCACTTAGGTCATCCTGGCCCACTAAGGTCATCTTGGCCTACTTACTTCATCTTGGCCCAATAAGTTCATCTTGGCCCACTTACTTCATCTTGGCCCAATAAGGTCATCTTGGCCCAATCAGTTCATCTTGTCCCACTTGGCCCACTAGTTCATCTTGGCCCAATGAGTTCATCTTGGCCCAATCAGGTCATCTTGGCCCACTTAGGTCACTTTGGCCCAATCAGTTCATCTTGGCCAACTGAGGTCATCTTGGCCCAATCGCTGAGTAACCTAATATCGAACTTTATTGCATGAGTTCAAAAATTTGTTAATCTTATCATGATCTTTTAAAAATACTATAATGCCCGCTTACACTAGTGTCGCCGAGTAACCTAATACTACATGGCAACTTATCATGATTTTTTGTATGAGTTTAAGTTTTTGTGGAAGACCAATTCGCCGATAGTATTAGTTATTGAGCCAGTTTGTTATTACTTATTTTGCTAAAAAAATCATTTTTTAAACATAAAATCATTTTTTTAATTTTTTAGTATGTTTGTTTTTGTTTATGAAAATAATCAAAAACAAAAAACAAAAAAATAATCATTTTTGGGTTAAAATGAAAATCATCTTTCATCTACTTTTGGAAAAAATTATTTTTTTTAACTAACTACTTTTTTTAAAAAAATAATTTATATGATTGCACAAACGCAAATCAACTTTAGTTTTTTTTAAAATCTCTAAAAATAATCACTAAATTATTTTATAACAAAATCATTTATTTTTTTTTAAAATTGATTTCCCGTGAGTTTCTATGCATTTATATTATTTTTATTTGTATTAACAATATTGAGTTTTTTTTTGTAAAAAAAACTTATTAATATTTTGTTTAAAAATACATTATTTTACAAAAAAGACAAAAAAATCTTCTAACAAACAGGTTCATGGTTCGATACTAAGCACTAACGGTCAATAGGCAAATAACTTACCACTTCATCTGCCAACTTTTCGTTGGATATCTTCTTATAGTAATTAGCTTTATATATGTTTATTTAAAAGTTGGGACATTTAACACGCATTTCAATCTTGCACCACAGTTAGGGATATACATTCTACTCCTTGCGGCTGTGACAGAGCGACTTCCCATCTTTTTGACAACCAGATTCAACCCCCTCTATAGTCCCAACTCTAAACTCTTGGAAATCCAATACCATAATAATGTTTTGCCAATTCCCAACCATAATGAATGCGGCTCCATTTCAATCGAAGCATACAATGTTTGACATTGAAATACCCCATATCAAAAGAACCCAATCATATGATACAAGAAGTCTTTCAACAATCAGTTCATCTTGCTCATTCTCGAAACGCATCAGACAGAGAGCATGGCAGGAAAGAAAAAGAAGGTCAAGTCTAGTAACCTTGAAGGTGGAAGTGGCTAGGCGAAGAAGGTGAAAAGTCCCCCATCTGCAAAGGAAAAAACAAAGAAGGGGATGATAAAAACAAAGTTACTGAAGGAAATCATTGAAATATCTTCCAGGTAATTTGTTGTATGAGATATACAATGCTTAATTGTTTAAATATTGGATAATGAAATTTGTTAAAGTTATTTTTCATGATTCTCATTGTCATGATTATCTCCTTAATGACTTATTTGAATGGTTATTCAGTTGTCCTTACAACACCATCAAGATTAATGAGAAAGAAAAGAGAGACACTACTTCGGAAGCATCAACCCCAGTCTTCAAAGTTAAACATGTGGACATTAAGTCTGACATGGATGCAACCGGGTTTGACGACTTGAAGGATGCTTTCCACAACATCGCCAGTTTGATTGCTGACAGAAACCCGTCCATTAAGTTCTCATTGTCTCCTAAAGGTATAACCATGATTGTTTCCAATTCGCCAAGTCCCATCATTTCCCAAACAAAACTGAGGGTAGAAACGCGACAAAGATTCCAAGCAAAGATTAGGCCCGAGAGGTCAAACTGTCACACACTGGAAACATAAGCTTAAACTTGTTTCTGAAGATGAATCATGGGAAAACTTTGGGTATGACCAGAATCTATTCTCCAAGTATGACCACCGTGAAGGCAATGATTTTTACAACAACTACCAACCTTTGGGTAGTTTTGGAATTGATGGAAGAAGCTCTAGTCTTGATATACCTGATGTAAGTATTTTCAGATCCATTTTATCCTTATGATAATAACTTATCTTCATTGTTATTTAATATACAAAATTAAGTCGTTATTTTTTTCTTGGCAGTGGGTTCCAATGGCATTCAGACCACCTATGGGTATGCACCTGAATCAAGTTGATTCAACAGTGGCACCATATATTTTTAGGGTTGATGAGGAAGACGAGCATGGGTAAGTTCGTTTACTAAGTTTGCATTTTAGATAACAGATTATACTCTAAATATTCTACGTGCAGGACTGAGATTTTGGGTAAGTATTCTACGTGCAATGTATCTAGGAAAGCACTTAAGACACTGATGCCCAAAGGTTGGGTAGACCAAGAGGTTAGTATAGTGTGAACACCTAATTTTGTCCGGGTATTTTCTCATCTTATTAATATTTTAAAAGGGTAAAAAAGAAAAAAAGGGAAAAAATAAAAAATAAAAAATCTACAGAGAAAACTAAAAAAAATTATCCATGATTTGGCCCATGTCCTTTAGCCCAACCCACTTACATAATCTCAAATAAATAAAAAGGCTCACTTTTAAAAAAAAAAAATATAATAAAATAAAATATATTAGAGGAACAGAATGTTGAAGGTAGCTAAGGAGAAAAAGCCAAAAGCTTTTAATACACATGAGGAGGAAAAAACAAGTTAACCTTCACCAAAATGTTGAGTTTGAAAATGAAGCATGAAAGTGGAAAATTGGCCTTCTAAGCAAATGCAGAAAGCTCAATGGAGACTTAACACAAAAGAATGAAAATCTGCAATCTTGAGAAGAGTATAACAAGCATTAGAGGCAAAACAATGAAAGTGGAAAAGGACTTGGATATGCCACTAAGACTGGCTTTGGGGATTTGATTTTTGGTTTTATATGCCCTGTTGGTGAATATAAGGGGGAAAGGAAAATCAGTGAGGGGGGACTCGATTTTTATTCTTGATCCATCCTTCTAGCTATCATCTTCTCCTTCAACAACTCAGAACAAACCCATCATCTTCCATTTCAATTCATAATCCTTCATCCCCTTCCAAATCAAAATCAAATCTAAAACAACGTAACAAGCAAACATTAAAAGAAGAAGAAAAAAGTCTCTGCTTTGGTCACTCACTGCCATCTCCGCCCGGATCCGCCGCTTCTGCTCTACCCCGGTGTTGTCCAGCCATCCATCACCACCATTTGCACCCCACCGCCGTTCGAGCCTCGCCGCCGCTACATCTCGTGCTCCCCTGCCTTCGTTTTGCGTTTGGCATCAGGTATTTAAGTTGATGTTTTTCCCTGTGAAGGAATGGGTTCAAGTAAGGAGGATATAATAGTGTAGCCTTTTTTTGGTGAGGATGCCAAAGTTATTCAGCGTTTTGAGTTTAGTCTCAAAACAGTGCAGGGGCACTTTATGTTTGAGAGCACGTTTTGAGAGAGAGAAGCCTTTTGTCAGTTTGGCTCACCGTTTAAGCCTTTGACAATGCGAGTAGCCTGATAGTGCAGAGAAGGAAGGAAGGAGTGAGTGAGAAAAAAAAAACAATCAACTTTTTTTTTTTTAAAAAAAGAACTACGTGACTTTGAGTTTCCCATCGCACTCGGGAATACGTAGGAGCAAGATAAATCATCTTGTCAAGCCAAAACTAAATTTTCCCCCTTTTTTTGTGTTTTGTCTCTTTTTATGTTAAAATAATTAATCAAAATAATTAAACTTTTCTATTTTTAGGGATGCTCTATGGACACGGTGCCATATAAAAAATCTTTTCAAATTCACGCAACAATCTACGACGTTGATGTATGATTTTTCATCCTCAAGTGGCGTATGAATTGTAAGGGTTTATCGTATAGCATCGCTATCTTAGACTATGTGTAAAAGTGAATTTATTATGAACTAAAATCTTCTAGGTTAAAGTAATCTTTTGGTCCCTATACGTGACACTGATTTTCAATTTGGTCCCTATACGTAAAAAGTTATCAATTTGGTCCCTATACGTGTCACTGATTTTCAATTTGGTCCTCACCGCTAATTGGTCCCTATATAAGAGGACCAAATTGCAAATTATTGTCACATGTAGGGACCAATTCAACAAAAAAAATTTGAAATCGATCCCTACATGTGACAATTATTTTCAATTTGGTCCCTACATGTGACAATAATTTGCAATTTGGTCCTCTTATATAGGGACCAATTAACGGTGATGACCAAATTGAAAACCAGTGACACGTATAGGGACCAAATTGATAACTTTTTACGTATAAGGACCAAATTGAAAATCAGTGTCACGTATAGGGACCAAAAGATTACTTTAACCAATCTTTTAAAATAAAATAAATAAATCAAATCTTTATCAAAATATAAAATCAATAAACCAATCAACTTTTTTAAAAAAAAGGGGAACTACGTGGCTTTGAGTTTCCCATCGCACCCGGGAATACGTAGGAGCAAGATAAATCATCTTGTCAAGCCAAAATTAAATTTTCCTTTTTTTTTATGTCTCTTTTATGTTAAAATAATTAAACTTTTCTTTTTAAAGTTACTCTGTGGACTCATGTGCCATGTTTAACCTCATTTAGTCTTTATAAACAAAAATTTAAAAATATAAAAATTAATAAAAATTTAAAATATTAAAAATTAAAAATAATTTGTTCTTGTAAATAATTTTTGGGGTAAAATAAATATTTAAAAGGTTATTAAAATGTTTTTTTTGCACAATTAACTTGAGGTACCGTTTTTTTAAACGGACGATGTGGGGTGCTAACACCTTCCCTACTCGTAACCGACTCCCGGACTCATCTCTCTCATTTTTTAAGACTAGTTTCCTTAAAATAAATGGTTTTTCCAATGTTTTTCCCAAATAAAAAATGTTGGTGGCGGCTCCTCTGTTTTTACTTTCTTTTCGCGGCTCCCGGACGGGACGGTCGCGACATATAGCATTTGAAGTGTTTGACTTATTAAAAATGTTATGTTGAAATAAGTAAACCTCATTTAGTAAACTCAGTTAAAGCACTTTTTGTCTTGTTTTTGTCTGGTTTTTAATTTTCTGTTTTCAATTTGATATTTTTATTTCGTATTTAGAACATTTATTTAATGTTATGTTTTTAATGTTATGTTTTCAACTTTCTTGTCTTGTTTTGGCTACTTTTACATTATGAAGGAATCGTTTGTGAAAATCTGAATTTTTATTAGGAGTTTGGTAATAATTTTTTGTATAAAAAAAGGAATTCAATTTTTATTAGGATATTGGTCATAATTTTTGTATAAAAAAAGGGGACTAGGACTCTTCTAATGCAGTCCAAAAATGGAAATATCACTCTGGGTGATAGATATGCACACACCGAGAGTGCAAGTGTTGGGTAAAACAGGATATAGGAAATTTGAGGTGTGACATTTGTTAGCATTATAATCATTATGTAAGTGATATCAGAGCTCAAGAATAGAATTTAGAAAATATTTAGAGTCTTTATCGTGATGGTTATGGTGAGATTTGAGATTGAGAAGCTTGATGACTCCAATAAATTTATTAATTAGAGTGTGAAGTTGACTGATGGCTTTGCTTACTATTGAAAGGCTTGAAAAGGTGCCAGAGATGGTTGGCTTGAGACAATTAACATGATATTATATTTTTATTCAATTCTCAACATGAGATATTTATATTTTAATATGCTGACTCACTACAAGATTAGCTCACGATTGCTTTGCTTTAAGTTGGACATTTGAAAACACAAGTTGTTGGTGTTGTGAGTTGAGAGCTATTGTGGTAGCTGTAAGAGGAACAAAATGAAAAAAATAGCTTGGGTGGGGAGTGAAATGAGTGGAAATTCCAGCGGGTATTGGTTTTATAGGTGGGAGGGTGTAAAAACTTGTATTCAGGTTATCATTAGATAGGGTTGTCGACTTTTTGAGTGAGTATGGTATAAGACAAATTGTGGAAAAAAATAGAAAAAAAAAATAGAGAAAAAAAGGAGAAGTGTAACACCCTGTTTTTCATATGCTTTTTTATCAATAAATACATGTTTTAATGTAATTATTTGTGATAAAATCTAGAAGATGATTTTTATTTTAAATAAAATTATTTTCTTGTGTAGTTTTACTGTATGAAGTCATAGTAAAATTTTCGGTCGAAAATTCAGACGAAAACCGATCTGGGTTCTCATTGACAGTACAAGTTTACTGAGCTAGAGAAAAAATTTTAATTCGTGAACGAGACGGTTAGTGTTTTTATGATGTTTTGTGTGGGTTTGGAGTTTTTCGAAAAATCTTGTTCGGGGCCAAATCTTAGGGATTTTCCGGGCGAAATCGTCAGGAAATTCGATCGGAGAAGTCATCTGATACACAATGGAGCAGAGCATCAAGAGGATGAAGTTACTTGATGTGAAATTTATGACACCTTTTCAACAAGCCATACTTCACTTTTTCATCAAATCACATTTTCTTACATTCTCTCTCCAACTTTACCTCCACACCATACCTCCACCTTACCACACCTTACCTTCTTTCTTTCCCTACAAGCAAACCAACTTTTCTTTCTCTTCTTTCTTCTTCTCCCCCCTCTATATAAACTTCAACCTACAACACTTAATCACTTTTCTTCACTTCACACATTTCACACTTACACTTATTTCCTTACTTTCTCTTCTTCTCTCTTCTAAAGTTCATCTTTTTATCAAGCTTTTTACTTTAAGTTCTTCATCAAAGTTCTTCATATTGTTGAGGGTAATGATCCTATGTTATTTATTTTCACGTTCTTCTCTTTATGTTCATAGTTTTGCTTTAAGTTTCCTTTAAGCTTTCAAACTTCTAAAATCTCTTAAAAATGGTAGAAAACTCCGTTTGAGTTGAAACCAATTTCTATGTTCTTATTTTTACTCCTACTACAACATACTAAAAGGCTGTAAAAAACAAAATTTCTAACCCTATTTTCTTGATGAGGCCGAAACCGTGCTTTTTGGTTTTGGTGGGTTTTGTTTAACTTTGCTTGTATGGACTTGTATTTGAGTTCTATTCCAAGTTGATCATGACCAAGGGCTCCTTTGTACTAAAGGATGTTAGGTTTAAGTTATTAGAAAAGTTTATAGATTTTACACATTTTCATGTAAAGACCTAAACTTTAAGTAGTTTAAGACATTGATGCTTAGTTGATGTTTTATCTGTTTCTTTAGTTTATGTTTTTCAGTGGAGTTGGTCTGTTTGTTTAAGGCCCGTTTTGTAATCCAAAAACTTAAGATCCCAATGGGGAAATGTTATACATGTATCTATGTATGATGTTTATATTCATGTTCTGAGTGTTCATCACCTTTTCTTAATCTCTTTTTTTTTTTTTAAAAATTTAAGTACCGTTTCAGTAATTTGATACAAAAGGTTTTCTTTTCCGAAAGCGACCAACGTTTTAATATGTTCTTTTCCGCAAAAAGGGTAACCATGTGACGACCGAGTTTAGGGTGTCACAAGAAGAAGTAATGGATGGAGAAGTAAAATAAAATGGGGATAAAGGGGGAAAAGCAACAAGAATAGGCTAAAGAGGCTATCTCTTGATCTGGGAGATATAGTTGAAATGGACTAGCTTTTAGGTGGAAGTTTTGGGGGCAGGGTGCCGTTTTTGTGGTCTTGGTAGGAACTGTTCAGTTAGTAGGGAGATAATGGTGTGGTAATTAAGAGCATAAATGTTATTTCAAGGTATTCTGGGTTACTTTTTTCATCAGCATAAGCTACGGTCTACTAGTTTTAGCTGATTACACTGGGGTGGAATGCAATAAAGTGATAATTTGGATTCTGGTTCTAGGATGTTGTTGCTATTTATTATTTATTGCAACTACCTTTATTCAGCACTGTTTTTTTATTCATTTATATAATTTTCACTTGCATGATATCATTTGTAGGTACTTAATCTACTTGCTCACAGGCTCACATATATTGAAAAGTTGATGAACCCTAAACATATAACCACATGGTTTCTGCTGACATATTTTTCGGTGTCTATACTTTTTTATGTATTTAATGTTTTCAAAATTTTGGGCATTAATATTTAGAATGATTGCAAATTTTTTGTGCCTTTGTCCCATCACAGCAATATGTAATTGATTTGGGTGAGAGTGCTGAAAGCTTGAGGTGCTCCTTTCAGCATGAATTTATGGGAAAAGTTGAATACGTTCGAATGGTGTTTCTTACTTTCCTATGTCTTCTTTGTTTTTGATCAAGTATATAGAAATTTGTTGTCCAAAGTTTATTAAATTATGCACTGGTTTTCAGATTTTCATTCCTATTAATGATGAAGGAGTACACTGGTACCTAATGATAGTTGACCTTCATCATCAAAAGTTACTGATGCTGGATTCATTACCTTGCCCTCAAAGACTAGATTTTAGAATGCTAAAAGTGCAGAGACTAATACTTCTAATATTTACTCTTATTTATTTTATTTATTGACCTATGGCAATAACTAATAACTGTCTATTTGTATAAGGCATAGTTCTCCATGATATGCTGATGCATGAGAGTTTTTATGCAATGCCAAGAAAATACAAGCGTGCTATATCAACTTTCTCATTGGAGATACCAAGAGGGATTGGTCGTCAGCTGATTGGATTGTAAGACCTTGTCATTTGCCTATTCCTTACACTGTTAAACAATGTCATTATTCTAAATAAATTGTACTTACATTGTTTTATTCTCATTGCTTTTCAGCGGCGATTGCGGTGTATGGGTCGCTGAATGGATGAAACGTGGCTCGTGGAATGATGTCTACGATCAGATAACGGTAAACAACTTAACAGAATTATTATGATAAAAATTATGTTTGTTTTAACACACACACACACACACACACACACACACACACACACACACACACACACATATATATATATATATATATTTCTTCTTTGTGAAAATAACTAAAATATTCATTCTCCTTTTTATAGGTTCGTCCTGCAACAAGGATGCGTATAGCGCTGGACTTGGTGACCCACCCTTACAATGAGTTGAAAGACCTAGTGGTGATAAAGGCTCATGAATACATGGATGATCAGGAGAAAAAGAATAAGAAGTTGGTCAAATTTTAAATTGGTGTTAATTGGTTATTTTGGAGTATCATTTAGAAGAGCCGAGACTTTGAATTTTTTATGGTTCTTCCTTTATTATTGTCTTAAATCGTCACTGGATTGTTTAATTTATCTTAGTAGTATGATAGTTGCGCTGCTTTTAATGGGATGGTTATGAGTTTATTTTTATATTTCAGTTGAATTACTGTTTACATTTTAATGGGATGCGTAAGATATAGCACGTTCAACTATATGGTAGAGACATTCTGGAGTGCTGAACTTGCTGTTAGAACCAAAGTGGTTTTGGATTAAAATAATCTCTTAAGTTGATGTTAACAAAAAGGTTAAATTTGTATGGCAAAGTATACAAGGATTACTTGATACAAGTCAGAGGAACTAAAATTTAAAGTATGGAATCTACAGATTCTAGTTCAAACCTCTAGACCAGTCTACAAATCTTGGTAAAATTCTGAGTCTTTAGCTTTATGGTAGACGAGATCGTTAAAATAAGAATAGACGAGGTCTTAGAGTTGACTAAGGAAGAAGCGTTACTAAGTCTAAAGTAACCTAGTAGACGAGCTCCATATGCCACATCATTGGACGGAGCTTCTCATTAAGGACTTAGCAAGTCCAAAGACTTGTGTGGATGAGGCCTCTATCATATTAGTAGACGAGCGCTTCTGTCAATTCAGTGGACGAGCGCTTCTATCACATTAGTAGACGAGCGCTTCTATCACTTTAGTGGACGAGTGCTTCTGTCACATCAGCAGACGAGCTCTTAAGTATAGCACGTCCATCTCTCTGCACTAGGTGGAAAGTATGTAGATGCATTATCAGTAGACGAGTCCGTCTCACTGATAAGTATTTCTCGTCCAAAGACCCGCGCGTCCACTCGCAGATCTTCAATATACACACGCACACAAGTACAAACTCCACGTTTTGTTTGTGGCTATTTTTAGATACTTTGTGAATTTGATCAATGATATCTTAACATGCGATCAAGGATTAATAAACAATAATGAACTTCCACTTGTAATATAAAGTACAATACAAGCCACAAATGCTCTATTCAGAATTTATTAAAACAAACATTTGATGATATACATTTGCACAAGTAGAATTGCGTTGTTTTGTATATTTTTCATAGGAAGCGTCACATTTATGTTACATATCTCCTCATGTATATGGGACATATTGGAAAAGATTTTACAAGTTACAATCACGCCAAGCAAAATCATAAGAACAACTAAAATGGAAATGTAGCAATAAAATAAGCCTCTTAATAGTAAAGCACTGCAGTCATGGTTCTTTGGGATAAATGGTCCAATTGTATAGAAAATAGCAACACGAACCATATCCTGTCAGAACTCAAAACAAATAAGGAAAAGAATTTTTTTGCAAGCCATCCATCATGTTAGTAAATTATGTACAATTAGAGAACTTATATAATTTACATGCCTTAATAACAGTCCAATTCTCATCTGCACCCAATGACCATGGATTTGGGCTAAAGAGGCACCTTGGAATACTATATGGTGCACTTTCAACTGGAATGTAAGACACACCTGTCCATGTTAGGACCATAAGCTGCACACCATAGTCTTATGGGAAGCCAACTTGCAACAAAACACAACTTACTTTCATTCTAAACCAAATGAGTACGATGGACAAAAGTTGCCATTGTTAAAAGGAAACTTCTATGTACTTTCTGATCAAAAGCCAAACATTTATCCTGGATTAGATAACATGGTGAGAAAAAAAAGAGATCACATCCCCACAAAAATAAGAGGTTTGTAAACTATAGACTATCAACAATTCATGCTTATGACTTCAACAAAAAATTATCAAATATAAAAAAATCTCAAATTGAATAAAACAGGGAAGGTTTAACTTAAGCCCCATAAGTTTGTAAACATTATACAATCAACCTGAATGACAACAAAGACACCCCAAAAAACTATGTTCATCCACAAGTGAAAAATAAAGAAAAGTGCTGCAACCATGAAATAGGAGATAAACCACCTGAGAAAAAAGGACTAGCGTGAATTGAAAACTTATGGGGGCTACTGTGAATTGAAAACATAAACCAGCAGTGTATGTCATCATACAAATTAATTGAAAATCATGAAGCAAAAGCATCCTAAAGAGACAAAGAAGATTACCCAACAAGTTCAAAAAAATTAAAAAGTAAAATCAATAACAATCATATACCCTAAAAAGGAGGCAAATCGAAAAATAAAAAGGGAAAGATGAAACTCTAACGAAACAGATCTGAAAGATTCAGGAAAAAAAAATTCAACAATAACTTTACCAATAACAAGTCTGAAATATCCCTATCTCTTGTTCCACAATCCAAGCTTCAGCTTTGCGGAGACAATTCCGGACGCAACAGACACAGTAACCACATAACATAACGAGAGAGGGACGAGATGAGAAGAGAGGAAAAAAATGAGTAAAGGATAAATGAAGATCTCATGATTTTACGAAGATCTCACTATTTTTGGCTTGTCCAAATCCCATATTTGTTTGTGCGATCGTCGATGCGATGCTTCTCATAGTGGTTCCTTCGATGGTCCGACTTCTGCCTTTCTCTCAAATTCTTTCGTTTTTGTGAAACCAAATCAGGCTTGGTGATTCTCCCTTCTTTGTTTGCTGGTTTGTTTCTCCCATCAAACCTGTTCCTTATTTTCAACACCATTGGAGCATATCTACGTGGAAGCAAATAAGAGTGGTTCACTATATAAGGAACGATTCCTTATAATTTAAAAATTATTTCCCAATGACATAAAAAAGCAACAGAATTGAGAGGGGAAAAACAGATGAGAAAAAAGGGAGAAATGAACCATACCTAGAAATTGAAACACAATAATTGCAAATGTAAAAATAATCAAAACCCAGAAATTGAAACATCTCAACGGCCAAATCCAGAAATTAGAACTAAAATTTGAAAAAATAGAATAAAGAACCCTTGACATAACCCAGGCAACAACCACCATCTGTGAAGGTAGCCCAGATAGGTGTCGCCCAGAACAGAGTTCCGCCACGAACCACCCGATTAGCTTTCGCCTTTAACATCGCCTCTGTTCTTGCTCGTCATCGCCACATGAGGTTGTCGCCGCCGCAGGCTCCTCTATTTCTGGTTTGGGGTCCATAAATTAGAAACCCATAAAGACGAGGTAGATTGTCGGCTGGAGGTCGTGCATGCAAGGGAAGAGAAACCGAGGGAATGGGTATTTAGGGAAAATGGAATAGGGTGAGGGGGAGAGGGAGAGGGAGAGGGAAACCGATATTGAGAGTGATGGGGAGGAGAAATTGAGATTGAGAGTGAGGGGGGGAAGGAGAAGGAAATGAAATTTTGAGACGAAGTGAAAAAAAAAAATGATAGTGAGGGGTGAGGGGAAGAGAGGAAGGTTCCAGATTTTGCAAAGTTGAACGGTTGAAGAACGTGAATGTGAAATAAAAATCATAATAAACTTTCAATTTTATATGATTATTATTCTTCTCTTATTTTACAATTTCATATAATTGTTATTTTAAATTAACTGGGGTAAAAATAAAAGTTACTTAGGGACTAGAATGTAAAATAAAAAGTATAGGAACTACATAATAAATTAGCTATGAATGACTACATTAAATACAATCAAGTCATCTACTGGTCCAAAAAACAACTGTTCTAAATCAGTTGATTCTTTGAGGGTACCCTAGCAGCTCCCTAAAAAATATATGAACATGTAATTTTAACTTATTTTATATTTATTAGCTAATTCATCAATCACTAATTTTACCAAACACTATTATTCGCTAGCTTATATGTTGTTCACTATCAACTAACATATTCATTATTCACTATAAAATCATCCGATATCAACTATATATCTTATTCGATATCCGTTGGTTTTTACCTAACAAAGTCTGAGTAAGTAAAAAATGTGACTACCATTAGTTTTTGTCAATAACAACATACTTTAGATTAAATCAAATCTCAATAGAATTCATTTGGTATAGTGTAATATTTTTTACTCATCATTCAATTATAAATTGTTACGTCATTAAAAATGTTTGACTCTTATCGTAACTACACTAAAAGTCACTCATGAGATTAATATAAAAAAAAGTCACTCATGAGATGATTTGTGATTGATTAACGGTATAATTTTTTTATATTGATAGTTTATCAAAATTAAACTTATATAAATATACTTTTACTTTCTTATCTTATAAGCAATCCCATTTAAAAATATTTTTCCCAAATAAGTTTGAAAAAAAAAACTACATTAATGAGTTTTATTTTAATTTTACCAATTAATTATTGAAAATCAATAGGTTGGTACTTAACATTTGAAGGTTTTCCATATATATATGTTTTTGACAGAATTGAACGTTTTCTATTTTTTTTTTACAGAATTGAACATTTTCCAAATATGTATGGATCTAATTTATATTCATTAAATGTTCCTTATTCCTAAGCTCAAATTAATTACACTTATCTTCATTTTAAATGTCTCAGCTAGCCTATGAGCTTGAATGAATATTCGTATTCTATTCAAGGTTAATTAATTTTCCAATTATTAACTAAACTCATATTAGTTCAAGGATTCCATTCGTTAACGTTTTCCAACATTAATGAACTTTGGCTTTTAAACAAGTTGATCACTCTTATTTTCCAGCGTTTAACAATAAAGTCACTTGGCTAAATTACTGTATACAAACATCACATATCATTCCGTCACATTTGTTATAAGTTCATCACATTCCTAACTCTTGCAAATTAGCTCATATTAAGATGTAAACTAAACAAAGATATATTATAAATAAAAGTAAATGAGGAATCCATTACAAGCTTGAAGTATCAACTAAGAGAGAAGAGTCAAAAAGCTCAAGGTTTTAGGCAGCCACACTCTTCCAAGCTTGGCTTCTAATTCCAGCAGCTCCTTCCTTTCCTTTCCTAGCTTAGTTGAAAAATGGCTTACACTTGGTTCAAGAGCTCAAGAGTCCAAAATATTATATATCACTCTAGCTGCGTGAAAAACACCCTTATATCATGACCTAATAGGGTAAGAAACCTTGCTTGTGTGTTGTCTATTCCCAGGGGACCAAAAGTAAGAAAAAGACAAAACATGTCCCCTTGAGCCTAATAAAGAATAGTCACATTAATAAATGCCCTGGCCCCAATTCTAAAGGTACAAATGAGCAAATAAATCATCCTAGAACAACCACACGCTTCATTAAGAAAGTCTTAGGTCCCACTCCTCAAAGGTCATCTTAAATTCCTCTAGGCCTTTTCTTGGTTGACTTCTGGACTTGACTCAAGGCTGCAGCATTCCTAATCATTGCCAAGAGAGTTCTTCTTTCTTTTTCATCAAGTTCTCTGTAACTAAAACACAGGCTCAAAACACCATTAAATTTTCAATTTACAGGGGCTCTGTCTTTTCCTAAACACAAAATACATTTAATCAACATTTAAACAGCAAATCTATCCTAATTACTTATATTAAAGAAACTTAAGACTCAAAATAGGCTAGAAAACCTTTATTTCTAAAGGTTATCATTGACCCACCATGAGAACACTACATGGAACGTTATGTGAGTGTCATAAGTAGTTCTCATAGTGACAATGGTGTATGCAATCCTTCAACTTGAAATCACTACGATCCCTACAAGAGGAGTTGTGTGCTTTAATACCATCAACAGTTATCTGTAACAGGATGACTATAAAGTCGGTCATTGTGTACACCACGAGTCATGCTGAGGGGTGTGAGTGATCTAGATGGGATTTGTCCCTCCTACATAACAGGATTAATATATGTGGGACCCTTGATAGAGTGAGACTGTGAAATGCATGATCGTGCTGAAATGAGTCAATATGAGATATTGACCTCATTTATTATTAAGTCTGTTTGGGTATCAAGGAACGTGATATTGAACTATAAAATGGTAACACCTACTGCATTGGGATTTCAAATTACCAACTTCACCAAATCGATTCATTTCTTCACCCATTGTTATTCTTCTCCTCACATTTCGCCCATGGCTTCAATGTGTCCCTCTCGCCCCTAGCAGTCGTCTCACGTTTCTCCATCGCTATTCTTATCCTCACCTCCATAGTTGTTCATTATTCAACTCCATACCTGTTCATTCTTCAACTCCATAGCATTAAGCTCGACGACTTGAGATTTGACAGCTTCCTAGGTATCAGATCTACTATTTTTTCATACATCTTTGCATATTTTGATCCATATTTTCCTTTTTTATTACTCTTAGTGAAGTTTGTTTACACTGTAATGCTGATTTTGAATATGGGTTTATGTGATTTTTCTTGTTTTCAGATTTTCTTCCTACAAGCTCTCGTTTCAGAATGGGTTGGCTTTGAAACCATTTCAATCATTTGGATTTTTCTCTGCTGCGTCAACAACATATGGGATTCAGGCTTGTGGTTTTGTAGAATGTGAATCTGAGTTTGAATTGCTAATATCTGTTGATTTGTTCAGATTTTGGCCATTTATGTCACTATATGTGATTGATTGTTTTATTTATCTTCTTAAACGAATTATATATGACATCCATGTAGGAAAAATTATCTAAGACGTGAATGACAAACATAGAATAATAAACTTACCTTTTAAGTAGAATTATGAATAATAGAAGTATCACTCAAGCAATGATATGTTGGTGCTAGGTAGTAAGTATTATTGAAATGTGGTTGCAGGATTGCTTGCTCATAATTTTTCTGAAGTGGGTTAGAGGTATTGTTTAAATTTGTTGAACTAGAACCCATTAGAGCTTGGTAGTCTCCAAATTGATATGGGGTGCCTATACCAGACAAAGAGGTGTCTGGCTAATTCCAATTTGAAAACTGTGCAGCTTATGAAGATAACCCTGAGATGTTGTTGCTAGGATTGGAGGACTCTCCTACCTTTAACTGTGGCATAAGAGATGCGCTTCAGTGATTAATGTCAAACATGGAGTGTTCTGGCCATGGCTTGGGTACAAGTGATAGGCCTCTGATGTTAATGGAAGGCCTGACTGACATGGAGTATCTATCCCAAGCCTACCAAGCAAAACCTGGATTAAGTACTATAGTTCACTATATATGTTTTTCTTATCTTTTGAAATTGCTTTTGTAAATTTATGAGTATCCCAATATTCATTTAAAGCATTATATTGATAAACATTTACCTAAAATTGAAGCCATTTTTGGGTGAAAGTTTATGTTTTTTTTATAAAGTAAAATTGTATTAAATAGAGCACTAGAGATACTCAACTCAGATACAAGGAGAAATCAAAAGAATCAAATGGGGAGAACAAGATAGATCGATGTTCAACCAAAAGCAGTGTCTACAAAGGTTGAATCTATAACTTGACCTCACGCCCAAAGAAACTAAAGCATCACGCCTAACTCCGTAAAGAAGGAAAACAATATTATTAACACCCCTAATCTGCGAACAAATAACACCCCATAATCTGCGAACCAAAACCCCAAAGGACATGAACTGCCCCCTAACCTTTCAGACCTACTACCTATTGCCCAAATTGTTTGTATAAATGATAAGAAATTATGTAGTTTAGGAAAAAACTCTTGCATGAAAGAAGTTATGTATTTGAATTCCAAGGTGTCTTTGTTTAAACATGCTTCCAACTCAGTGATTCATGCAAGTACGTTGTAGCAGCTGTCTGTCAATGTTGTGGTACAAAAAAGAAATGGTATAAGCAAGTGATGAGCCTCTGGTTGACTGGTTTTATAACTAATAAAACCTTGGCTTTGTGCTAATTTTATATCATTTTCACCCAAATTAGACTTGATTGTCCTTAAGTAGTATTTTGAGCCTGTAAAGTATTTTTAGGTTAATTTAGTTGATTTAGAGTTAAATAAAACACTTATGCTATTTTCTATTTTCAGGTTAATAAAAAGAAATAAATCTGGATCTTTCGCCCCGCGAGAAGGATGTTCGCCTCGCGAACCAGAAGGTGACTGTTCCAGAAATTGCCAACCATTCTGTCTCGCCCCGCGAAGACTTGACTCGCGTCGCGAGTAATCCAACCCTGAAGACCAAAAGTTAGCACGGTTTATGCATGTTGAAGGTTACGGGAGTTACAGCTTGGAATCTGAAGAGTCTCGCCTCGCGAATGATATGCTCGCCTCGCGAGAAGATCAAAAGTTGCAGACTGTTCGCATTATTCGCCTCGCGAATGTGTGCTCGCCTCGCGAGTCCGCGTAGTCCAGAAGTTGTATATAAGTCAGTTTTAGACAGAACTGAATGGTTGGCTGGTGGCTAGCTAGTTTTAGTTAGTCAGTAGTTGTAGTTCAGTAGTTTACTTCTTTTCTTTTGTGTTTATTTCTGTAATGGAGAACTAGTCTCCTTGGTTAATCTACTGGGATTGGTTTCCATTACCACACTTGAGGTTATGTAATTCCTGTTTTGTTTGCTTTTATCTTTTCAATACTTTGCTATATATTTCTGTTTGCTTAATTCAGGAGTGTATAGTGTTGTATTGATTTATTTCGGTGATGTTATGTTCCTATACTTAATCGCGTTTGCTTAATTCGCGTGTGTTCATTCATGTTCGCTTAGTTCATGAGGGCTTAACCCCGTTTGCTTAATTCGGGAATAGGGACATATATCTATAGTAGTGGTTTCGCTTGTAAATTGTTGCTACAACCGGGAGGGGATTAGAATCTGCTTAGGGCTTGGATTTATATGAACCAATGATAGTGGGAAACCGAGAACAGTAGGTTAATCGTCTTTAGTTTATTTGTTAATCTCTTTGAACTGCTTTGTTTTACTGCTTTGTTTTGTTTTGTCTTCCTTATTTGCATTCAATCTCAAAACCTCCCAAATATGACTTTTACTGATTTTCTGTTAATAACGACAACACCTAAGAGTCCTTGAGAGACGATACTCGAGTTGTCGCTTCCCTATCTACATTATTTTTGCAAACGCTCGTTCTTTTTGGCGCGTGGCGACAGCGCGGCCAAAAATTGGCGCCGTTGCCGGGGACTCTTGTTTGTTGTTATTAGCAGAAAATAAATAAAAAAAAATCTCTTTGCTGAATTAGTTTTGTCTGTTTTGTCTGGTTGTGAATTTTAGTACTGCCATGGAGAATTACATGTGTGGGTACATGCCTAATGTTTACTATGAACCACCACCATGCATATCTTATCCTGATTTTGCTGGTTTAAGGCACTGGTTGCCAAGGTTTAGTGGTCTTGCAGGTGAAAATCCGCAGGCGCATCTGAAGGAATTCCAGGCTGTTTGTTCTATAATGTTGAGACCTGAAGAACTAAAAGAAGATCACATCAGGATGGGAGCTTTCCGTCTCTCACTTGAAGGCGCTGCAAGGGATTGGTTGTATAATCTTGAGGTGAATTCCATCTTCAGCTGGGTTGATTTGAAGAGAGTCTTCCTATTGAGCTGGGGAAACCATCCAAACCCTTGGTATGGGGACTCACAACTGATGTTACCACTGGCACCACCCCAGAATCCTAGCCAAGTGACCACCTCTGCACCTTCCGAACCTTCACTAGAGGACTGTTCAAACAGATGATCGCACAAATGGAAGAAATGATACAACAAATGGAAGAGAACAATCAACGGTTGGCACAACAAAATCTTGAATTCCAACAGAGGATGGAGGCAAGTAATCTTGAATACCAGAGGAGAGAAGCTGAATCTCAGAAGTTATCCATTCTAATTGATCAAATTGTCGCCAACTCGGCTGCACTGCTAACTCCACAGCCCCTTGAAGAACATACAGATTCACAGATGGTTATTCTTGAAGATACTTCTGCTGATGATTTTGATAATGTTTCTGTTGATGAACTATGTGTTGAATCCCCTGATTCTAATGCCTGTGCTGATTGTAATGGCACTGCTTTGTGTATAGATTGTTATGCAGGTTTATTCTTTTCAGGAAACATTGAAAATGAGGATCAGGAGGATCAGGAGGACATCTGCTTCGCCGTGCTTGAGGATGATGAAGAACCTTTGGAAGTAGATGATTCAATTAAAGCAAATGCATGTGTTGAGAGTGATGGGGTGGATGAATTGAGTGCTGAAAGTCCAGACATTCAGACCGTTACTAATTCAGTTTCTTTTACTACATGTACTGACTGTACTGACACTAACCCGTGTGCTGTTTGTGCTGAGTTTCTTGACTCTATTTTGCAGGGTGATAGTGAGAGTGATACTGATTGTTCAGCCGAAGTTCCAAATACACCATCCATTGAGCAGCCACCCTCCTTAGAGCTCAAGCCACTTCCAGACATTCAGACCTTTTCTGATTTAGTTTATTGTAACATATCTACTAACTGTATTAACTCTAACCTTTCTGTGGTGTGTGCTGAGATTTCTGCAGGTTTAACAGGTGATGGACTTGTCAGTGCAGTGAATGAAGAAAGTGCATAAAATGAAGCAACACCAGTAACCCCAGCTAACTGTTTGCCACCTCCCCCTGTGGAACCACCGGTGATGGAGTTCAAGCCTTTGGATTTGTCACTGTGGCCATTTCAAGAGGTTGAACCCCACTTCTATTGGGAGGACTTTATGGACAAAGTTGAGAAAGAGGTCATCTGTGACCCAAGAGGGAGTGAGAAGCCCGCCGTACTCGGCGAGGCCATTGTAATTGTCAAGCATTCACTCCCACATCAAGGCTGCAAGTTATGGAAGCATGGAATGAACTACCACCCTTTGCCTATCACTTGGGCCTTATGTTACAAGCAATGGGATCCTGGTGGAACCGCCCCTCAATGAGTTTCTCTGAACCTTGCTTCTTTTTAATTTTCTTTTCCTTGCTTTATTTCTGTTTTGTTTTCAATAAAGCTCCTGAATAATTTGAGAAGCTCAGGAGTTGTGTGAGTCTGGTATTGGCAAGTTTATTGGATTTTATTGATTTTGCATAGATGGATTGCATGTTATGTGTTGACTGTTTTCCCCCTAGGATATGAAAAATTTTTGAAAAAAATGATCCCCATATGATTGAACACTGAACTTTGAGATTTTGTTATGATGGCATGATTTATGATAAGTTTGGGGTGATAGGAAGCACACACTAGGGATAGAATCTCTGTCAAACAATTTGCAAAAATGTCCAGGTGAGGTTTTGAGCCTCCAACATGTTTTTGACTGTGAAATCACTTTTCAAGTTGCACTTTCCTGAATTTGCTTGAGTCTCTTTTTGGTTTGCATGATTATGTGTTTGCTTCAAATGATTTAGGCATTTTCTTTGTAAATAGCTACTTAGCCTAAAATAACAATTCCTAATGCATGTTCCTTAGTTAGCCCCATCGAGCCTGATTAGCCTGTTAATTCTTGATGACCTTATGTTATGAGCCTAAAATCTGAAAAACCCATGTTAACCCGATCTTAGGATTAGGAGAGCATGGAATCTTGATAAGAGAATGGTTGCAAGAAACTAAGTTTGGGGTGGCTACAAGGTGCAATGTGTTATTTGGGATTGGAAAAAAAATGAAAAAAAAGAGAGAAAAGTGTAAAAATATTAAAAATAAAAGTATTAGAAAAAAAAGAGAGGCTGTAGTCACCTAGAAGCATAAAGAAAAAAATGAAGAAAGGAACTTGAGTTTAATTTCAAAGTGTAAAAAGTTCCATGCTCTCTTAGTTCCTAGGGTCCTCAGCCTAGTTCCTTGTGTATATCCTACCCTTAGCCAGGCCCCATTACAACCCATAAAAGACCTTTTGATGTTGCATGCATGTTTTCTGTGGGAATTATTTTGAGATGAAAATCAAATTTATGGGAAGTGTTCTTAAAAGTGAAAATCGAGTGAATTGTTGATAGCCTGACACAAACTGAGCGATTGAGTGAACACTAAATGCCCTTGTGAGGAAGGCAGTTGTTTGAATTTGGTGATCTCCCTCTTGTGTGTAACTTGGATCCCCTGCTTAGATTAATGATTGTTTTGAATGATGAAATTCTCAATTGTTCAGAGTGATTGATTGTGGGGATTGCTTTGTTTGGAAGGGGGAACATTGAAGAAAATTGTTTTGTTGCTTGAAATTTGTGCAAAGTTGATTGAATTCTTGAGCTTGCCATGTCTTGAGTCTTTTTAAGTTTTAGTTTGCTTGGGGACAAGCAAAGTTTAAGTTTGGGGTATTTTGATGAGCCTCTGGTTGACTGGTTTTATAACTAATAAAAACCTTGACTTTGTGCTAATTTTATATCATTTTCACCCAAATTAGACTTGATTGTCCTTAAGTAGTATTTTGAGTCTGTAAAGTATTTTTAGGTTAATTTAGTTGATTTAGAGTTAAATAAAACACTTATGATATTTTCTGTTTTCAGGTTAATAAAAAGAAATAAATCTGGATCTTTCGCCCCGCGAGAAGGATGTTCACCTCGCGAACCAGAAGGTGACTGTTCCAGAAATTGCCAACCATTCTGTCTCGCCCCGCGAAGACTTGACTCGCGTTGCGAGTAATCCAACCCTGAAGACCAAAAGTCAGCACGGTTTATGCATATTGAAGGTCACAGACGTTACAGTTTGGAATCTGAAGAGTCTCGCCTCGCGAATGATATGCTCGCCTCGCGAGAAGATCAAAAGTTGCAGACTGTTCGCATTATTCGCCTCGCGAATGTGTGCTCGCCTCGCGAGTCCGCGTAGTCCAGAAGTTGTATATAAGTCAGTTTTAGACAGAACTGAATGGTTGGCTGGTGGCTAGCTAGTTTTAGTTAGTCAGTAGTTGTAGTTCAGTAGTTTACTTCTTTTCTTTTGTGTTTATTTCTGTAATGGAGAACTAGTCTCCTTGGTTAATCTAATGGGATTGGTTTCCATTACCACACTTGAGGTTATGTAATTCCTGTTTTGTTTGCTTTTCTCTTTCCAATACTATGCTATATATTTCTGTTTGCTTAATTCAGGAGTGTATAATGTTGTATTGATTTATTTCGGTGATGTTATGTTCCTATACTTAATCGTGTTTGCTTAATTCGCGTGTGTTCATTCATGTTCGCTTAGTTCATGAGAGCTTAACCCCGTTTGCTTAATTCGGGAATAGGGACATATATCTGTAGTAGTGGTTTCGCTTGTAAATTGTTGCTACAACCGGGAGGGGATTAGAATCTGCTTAGGGCTTGGATTTATATGAACCAATGATAGTGGGAAACCGAGAACAGTAGGTTAATCGTCTTTAGTTTATTTGTTAATCTCTTTGAACTGCTTTGTTTTACTGCTTTGTTTTGTTTTGTCTTCCTTATTTGTATTCAATCTCAAAACCCCCCAAATCTGACTTTTACTGATTTTATGTTAATAACGACAACACCTAAGAGTCCTTGAGAGACGATACTCGAGTTGTCGCTTCCCTATCTACATTATTTTTGCAAACGCTCGTTCTTTTTGGCGCGTGACGACAGCGCGACCAGCAAGCATGGTAGCTTCACTCGAACATAATGAATTTGCAGGCTGGAGATAAAGGTAGGGATTTGCAGGCTAGGTATGTAACCAAAATTGGTAAAAATTCCTCATGGTTCCATAATGAAGTTTTAATGTTGGAATGATGATCCAACAGACAGAGAAGTATTTATTACAGTACTATGTAAATATCTGAAAGCCTCCAAAGGATAACATTATTATGGACCTTCTCATTTATTTTTGTTCTGAGAGTTTCTATAGGCTAGATATGCATATATAGATTCTGATAGTTGCAAGTTGCTTCTTTAACTGTTGTTTTCGCTTCCACTAGCAATGACTCGGGAGTAGCGGGGTATGGATTGATAATAGATGCTCTTGATTCTGGTCCATACTCCTCAACGAGCTCTTCCTGTCACAATCACCAAGTTCCATGCTGAAATTAGTAGTTATCATGCAAAAGAAAGAGCAAGGGAAAAAAGTGGGAAAATATAGATAAAATATGTTTATGGAGAAGGTTAACGAGTGTTCTTTGGGCATTCATTAAGGAATCAAAAGAGACAAGTTTGTATGGAGAATTGGTGTATTTTTTATTTTGAAAAGTGTTAGACTTTGATTTTCAATACAAACTTTTCTTGTATGGTTTCCTTAACCGATGCCTTTAAGGCACTTGTTAGCAAGAGCCTATGTTTATATAAAAGTTTTCTCTATATATTTATAACTATTCAAGCTGTTTCAAATAGAGAACGTAACATGGGGACCATTTATGTTTTTATTTATTTATTCAGTCAACTGAAAAAGATACGATTAACGGGTAAATACCTGAGCAATTAGGGATTTAAATGGTATACCAGAATGGAATCGTTTTCATTTGCGACTTGCACCAACTCCTCAGAAAGGCTATGAATTTTTTTCTTGAGATCAGAATTTTCAACCTTAAGATTGTCAATGGTTTTACTTAGCTCTTCACATTCTTTCTGTCAAGGTAGCACATAAAAATGTGATGGGAAACATTATGAGAAAGACAGACCAACTGTAAGAAAATGATAAAAGTTTCAACATATATCATCTGTTTCTAGAAGGAACCTATCATAAGAGATGTGACAAAAGTTAGAGAGAAGCATAAGTCAAATTAGTCCAAAGTGGTCATCACATATATGTGAGTTTCTCCTATGATTAAAAGTTCAAGCATGTGTAATGAGAATGATATCAATTAATGCAACTAAGGAATGAATGTGTTTAAAAATTAAATTAAAAAAAAACATGAATACACTCCCAGCAATATTTCACAATATGTATTGTATACCTCTTTCCGCAGCTTTGCTCTCTTAGTTGATGCTCTTTTTTATTGTCTTTTTCTTTCTTTTCTTCTTTCAATTTCCTGCCAAAGTAAATGCAGGTTCGCAGGAAATAGTAGCCATCCTTAAGATCTAAATGGAGTGACCTTTAGGTGAGATTTACCTTCTAAAAGTATTCATCAGATAAATTCATAATTTTGGATGTAGTACACATCTCTGTAGAATGTTGATAGAATAGAACAATAAATATAAAATGATGGTAGCTTCAAGCAAAGGGACCAAAAAGTGGCAATAAATGAATTAGTGTGGAAAAAAAAAAGCAAATAGAAAATTACATATTAGTTTAGAAAAGTCAAAGACATAACTTCTTCCAAGATCACTTGTATTACAAGTGGGAAAACATAGGATTATAGGAGCATCAAATCTGAAGATGCCCCTCCCATAAGCCACCTTTGGCTGGCCATGTAGATTTAATAGCGATACTCGAATAAACCACTCTATATAAAAGGTGTAACTACAAGAGAAATTAAAAAAATAATCTAAACCAATGACTTTAATCTCAGTAATTTATCTATGGAGTATATCACGCATGTGATTTTAAAACAGAGTTTATTCTAATATCAACATTATATTTCCTTCTTGACTCAATAAAGTTAGTTAGGCTCGATATTTTTGAAGGAAAGCAAAATAGGACTTATACTTTATTTTGAGAAAAACACTCAATATTTGAGTTTTTTTCAAAATAAAGGAATAAAACTAAAGATAATCACATAACGTCTTGATAACCCATTATTCAATTTAATGAATATTTTATAATTCTCTTAATTTAAAAATTGAAAAAAAAATCCTTCTCCCACTTTCCATCCTAACATACTTTTAAATGCAAGTCAATGTTTCCTTGTATGGCAATCGCAAATGATATATATATATATATATATATATATAAAAGAGATTTTTGTTTTAAGGAATTTATTATAAGATATATCCATAATAGGAAAGGGGAGCTAGTCAATGTCATCATTTCTTCCTTTTGAATGTTTTCTTAATGAATTTCAATGTTAAATGTTTAATTGATCAGTAGCATTATTATTATTATTATTTAAATTTAACCTTAGATATTAAAGTCCATCAGCACATTCACATCACCCTTGGGTATACACATATATGTTCCGCATACTAGTTCAATATAATTTTATAGTGCAGCTGACCTATTAAATTTATTCCCTATATTTTAGCTTATCCCTCAAAACACAAGGCATTCTAGGTAAACGATTAAAGCTAATCAACATGACATAAAATCCATAGAAGTCTATAGTACCAGCTTTTCAAGTTCGGGATCAGTGATAGATGCATTGAGGCCTTTCCTTGATTTCTTTTTCCGTTTAGTTTGATTTTTTTGCTGTACCCTTATTGTCATCAACATCATTACAATTTTCAAGATGGGTCTTCTTCTGTGCATCTTGTCCTTCTCAAATTACATTTATCATAAAACATAAATTTCAATCTATCATATAACAAAGTACAAATTCATGAACTTCAACCATACCATATTCAAGCATCATATTACATTGTTGCTTCTTAGTTGAAGAAAAATCCTGCACCTGAAAGGATATCATTGAATCTTATTGTCAAAGGTACTAAGCATCATGATTCCTAAACCATACATCTGAATAAGTCTCATGACAACTGACCTATTAAACGTTTCCCTATATTTTAGCTTATCCATAAAAATTAAAAACACAAGGCATGCATCCTAGGTAAATGATTAAAGCTAATAAACATGTAGTAAGTCCATAGAAATCTATAGTACCGGCTTTTCAAGTTGGGGATTAACCTCGGATGGAATGAGTCATTTGCCTTTCCCTAACTTCTTTTTCAATTTAGTTGGCTTTGCTGCAACACTTCTATTCCCATGAACATCATTACAATTTTCCAGATGGGTCTCCTTCTGTGCATCTTGCCCTGCTCAAATTTCATAGATCATAAAACATGAATTTTCATTTTTCAAATAACAAAGTACAAATTCATGAACTTTAACCATACCATTTTCAAGCATAATATTACATTGTTGCTTCTTAGTTGAAGGAAAATCCTGCAGCAAAAGGATATTATTAAATCTTATTGCCAAAGATTCTAAACACTATGTTTCCTGAACCATACATCTAAATAAGTCGGGACAAAATATACATTACCTGCTTTTCAAGTTGGGGATTACATCCAGATGCATTGAGTTCTTCTCCAAATAATGATTCAGTTTAGTTGGATTTTCTACAAAAGTTCTATTCTCATGAACATTATTATAATTTTCGAGGCTCGTCTCCTTCTGTTCATCTTGTCCTGCTCAATTTTATAGATCATAAAACATTAATTTTTATCTTTTATCTAACAAAATACAAACTCATGAACTTCAACCACACCATTTTAGAGCATCATATTACTTTGATGCTTCTTAGTTGAAGAAAAATCCTGCAATAGAAAGGATATTATTAAAGCTTGTTTCCAAAAATTCTATATAACCAAAATCCTTATTCATGAACCACATATATCTGAATAATTAAGTGGTTTCAAAACATATACTACACCTTAGATAAACCTTTTGTAGATTCATATGCATTGTTAGCACCATGCCCTTCATATGGTGATCTCGTTCTTTCACTTGCAGCACTGTGCGCAGATTATGTACAATTTAAGTTTAGAAAAACGTGATCAAGTTGTTTAACAAAAGAACAAATTAATGTACCTCAATGATGCTCCTTCCAAGTTGATTTTGGGATGGAAGATATTTTCCAATTTTCTTCAGGTTCCTTAATTACTAGACTTTTGTATTGATGCAAGTTCTCGTCACTTATTATTTTCATTGAATCCAGGTTTTTTTCCGCCAAACATCCTTAGTACGTTTTCTGAAAAAGCCAATATAGCAGCACCCTTGCCAACATGCAAAAGAAGTTGTATCATATTCTTTAATGAATATACAAATACATGTACTTATTCTTATTCATCATGGAACACTACAAAAAAAGAACTGTTTAGCGACCGGCATATTCGGTCGCTAAACATTCTAATTCGGTCGCTATTTAAGTTAGCGACCGAATTAGCGACCGATTCATGGTGGTGGCTGGTAACCTGGTCGCTAAGCTTTTAGAGACTGAAATAATAATTCGATCGCTAAATGGCGACCGTAATTTCGGTCGCAAAATAATAAAAAACGGTCGCTACATGGTTGGTCGCATTGTTTGGGTAACCATTTTTAGCGACCGATAATCGGTCGCTAGTTTGGTCGCCAATGTTAGTTACTCTTAACCTATATTAGCGACGGATTTTCGGTCACTAGACCACAATCTGTTAATGTTAATTAAAGTTTAGCTACCGAATTATTGGTTTCTAATTCGGTTGCTAAACTGGTTTTTATAAAATTTTTTAAAATTTAATTTTTAAAATAATAAATTTTTTCTGTTTTTCTTTAAAGTTTACCAAAATTACTAATAAAACACACCAAATTAGTAATGAAATATACAATCATAAGAAATAATGAATATATATAAATAAATAAAAATCCACAGTGTCGTACAAGAATCGTTTAAAGTCAAAAATATGAAAAAAATAATAATCAGTCATGATGAGGGGGAGGTGGAGGAATCCAATCATCCTCAGCGTCCGTACCACCGACGTTTGCTATCTGATCGTCCTCTGCAGTAGCAGCATCAATAGCTGGCGGTGGAACTGGAGGAGCGACAGCAGGCGGCACAACCGTCAAAGCATCACCCTGAGTAACTGGAGTCTGGATCCTCATCTGCTCCAACACCAGTCGCAGTGTCTGGCCCTGTTCGATGCTCGTCTGCATCAGCTGCTGGTGTGCCTGAGTCAAATGTGCAATCTGGTTCACCATCTGCTGCTCTCTCTCGCTCTTCTCCCGAAGCTTCGCGTTCAGCTGCGTGATGGTGTCCTGCATTTGGTTGAACTGCTCCTGAGGGACGTATCGGCGTAGGAAGGAGCAGGCGTGCTGGATGATGAAGAGATAAACTCGCCTCCCAGGTGTCCGAGGCCATACACGTGCCCCTTCTTGTTCCTGCCCCCGACGACCTCCAAATAAATGGCATTATCGTCGACGGAGATAGGAGAGCTGGGCCCCATCACTAGTCAAGGCCTCATCTTGTGACTGTGAGGGATGTGATATGGCATCGTCCTTCTTCTCGTTGAAGCCCACCTACAAAGTATAGTTGAAGATATTTAGTTAAAATTATAATCAATATTAACAAATCATTTATAATAAATTACAAGTAAACACTAAATTGTTTTTTTGCTTACAACATAGTTACGGGCCTTGTCGTTGACCCATGTCCCCGACTTCAACTTCTTCGTCTTCTCCACCAACTCCATGGCAGTGGGGGCCCGCTGTTTCTGTGCTTTTTGCATAGAAAAATATAATCTTAAATTCATAAGAATAATTAAAAATGAAAACTAATTAATTAAATAGTATAATAAGTCAAAAGTTTAATGTATTACTGTTGTGACTCCGGCAAGTGTACCGGGTCGTCGCAAGTAATAAAACACGGTAAGAGTCTACCGAGGTCGAACACAAGGATTGGGTTACCAATTCTACCAATTTCGCAGGTAATTCGATAGGTTTAGTTAAGCGAAGAAAATTGTTGAGAGAGAGAGATGAAGATTGCAATTCAATTAAGAAATCGATTAAAGCTAAGGTAATTAAATTCAGAAATTTAAAATATCTAGGGTTTCAAATCCACCTACCCAATCATGCATAGTACCCAAGTGATTATGTATTCCTCCCTATGTTCATTTACAATGTCAACCGGACCCCCAATTTCTCCTAAATTCACAAGTGCGCAATAGGATGTATTCAACGATTTGGATTATTTACTCACCAAGTCTCATAATCCTAATCCTCGAATTCTGTTAAACCTTGTTCCCTACGTGGTTGCACTAATCTCCTACCCACTATCGTGCAATATTCAATTAGTGATCCCAATTCAAGTTCTAAAACGTGAATCGCCGGTCGGCCTTAACACGTTTAACTAGTTAATCATGCTAGCATATGATCAACACAATAATATCAGAATTGGAAAACATTTATTGAGAGAAGGGGATAAATAACATACATCACGTGAACACTACACAGCCATGGGTGGCTTCATCGATCCCCTAGACAAGAGGATTAGTTCCTCATGTCCGTAACAACAACGCACGTACAATCGGAATTCATCCTAAGCCTATGAATTAAGAGAAAAGAAGAGAAGAAGAAATCCCAGAATAAGGGTTACAAAAAGTCTCTGAAAATTCTGATCCAAAAAGTCCTCTTTTCTGTTCTGATCTGCTCTATTTATAAGGAGGCCACACGTCACGGCCGTGACGGTCATCACGGCCAGGCCGTGACGGCTTCTGCTTCTGGCGCACTTATGGGATTTGAACATTCGCGTCGCGAAGGATGTCTCGCGACGCGAGTCTTCTTGTCACGGCCCGTGATGTCAATCACGGCCAGGCCGTGATGTTCTCTGCCTTGTGTGGATTTTAGGTCACGGCCGTGATATACATCACGGCTAGGCCGTGATGGTCTCTGATTCTGGTACTTTTCTGGAGTTCACACACTCGCGACGCGAAGGACGTCTCGCGACACGAACCTTCCTGTCACGGCCCGTGATGTCAATCACGGCTAGGCCGTGATGGTCTCTGTCTTCCCAGATCTTCAAACTATCGCGGGGCGAGCCTCCTCTCGCGGGGCGAGAATCCCCAGAATGGCAATCTCCACTATTTGTTGACTTTCCTTAATTCTTAGAGCCTCACTTATGGACCTGAAAACAACACAAGCAACCACAAGCGTAATTCTCTCCAAAATAACCTAAAAACTACACAAAAGATGCAAAACGAGTCAAAGTCCAACTTAGGAACAAAACAAGGCAAATTTGGGCGAAAACGAGAGTAAACTCGAATAAATTGGCACATAAACCCTACTTTATCTAGTCTTAAAACTAGATAAGCCAGAGGCTTATCAAAATACCCCAAACTTAAACCTTGCTTGTCCCCAAGCAAGCTTAAAACTCAAAAACGACTCAAGACTTGGCAAGCCTAAAGATCTAATCAATTTCGCACAAATTTCATGCGACTTTACAAAACAGTTTTTCTTCTTTGATTCCCCCCTTTTCTCATCAATGTAGTCCCCACATTCATCTACTTTAAACAATTGAGAAATTATCATTCATGCCATCATTACTCTAAGTTGAGGCTCAAAGATACACACAAAGGAAGATCACCTATTTCAAACAATTGCCTTCCTCACAAGGGCATTTAGTATTTCACTCATTCGCTCAAGTTTGTCTAGGCTTTCAACTTTTTCACTCAATTTCACTTATCAAGAGCACTTCCCATGAATTTGATTTTCATCTCAAACATAGTTCCCACGAAAACATGCATGCAACATCAAAAGGTCTTTTAAAGGTTGTAATGGGGCCTGGCTGAGGGTAGGATAATCAAGGATATTTAGGCTTAAGTCCCTAGGAACTAAGAGAGCATGAGCATTAAACACATTTTCCACTCAAATTCCTTTCTTTCCATTTTTCATTTGGGCTTGGGTGACTACAACCTTTTCCTTGATATTATTTTTGTTTTGCCCCTTTTCTTTTGGCAATTTTTGTTTTCTTCTTTTCTTTTCTTTTCTTTTTGCCTTGGGTCAACCTTTATTTTCTTTTTCTCATCCTAACATGACACATACCTTGTAGCCACCCCAAACTTAGTTTCTCACAACCTTTCTCTTGCTCATTTCCATGCTCTCCTAATCCTAAGATTGGGTTAACATGGTTTTTCAGATTTTGGCTCGTAATGTAGGGTCATCAAGAAACAATAGGTCAATTGGGCTCAATTTGGCTAACTAGGGAACATGCATTAGGGATGGTTCTTTTCAGGCCAAGTAGTTATTCAAAGAAAATTGCCTAAATCATTTGATGCAACACATAATCATGCAAACCATATAGAGATTCAAGCAAATTCGGGAAAGTGCAACTTAACAGTGATTCTCACATTCAAAAACAGAGTTGGAGGCTCAAATTCCTCACCTGGACATTTTGCAAATTGTTTGACCGAGATACGATTCCTAGTGTGTGCACCCCCTCACCCCAAACTTATCATAAATCAAGCAATCATAATACATCTCAAAGTTCAATTTTCAATTTTTAAGTGGGGATCAACTTTTCTATTATTAGAACCTAGGGGAATCATCAATGGTCAAATAATTCGTGCAATCAATCTATGCTCAATTTAATCAAAATCCAACAAGCTTGCCGACACGACATTCATACAACAACTCTTGATCTTCTCAAATTATTCAAGAGCGACAAACAAGACAAAAACAAAAAGAAAAAGAAAACAAAAGTTAAGAGAGGTGAGGTACCTAGCTTGGGTTGCCTCCCAAGTAGCGCTTGTTTAACGTCCCGAGCCTGACTCAAGTCACCCCAGAGGGTTAATCCAGATAAAGCACTTGCTTTCCAATTGGGACCGAATTCCCATGATAATGCTTTAGCCTTTGCCCATTCACCTTGAAGTTGCCGGAAGCCCCTTCCAATTCCACTGCTCCGTATGGGAAGACTTGTAGGATCTTGAATGGTCCTGACCACCTCGATTTCAGCTTTCCAGGAAAGAGCCTCAACCTTGAATTATAGAGGAGTACCATTTGTCCGGGCTCAAACCTTCTAGGCAAGATGTGCTTGTCATGCCATGCCTTAGTCCGCTCCTTGTAGATTCTAGCATTTTCATAAGCTTGCATGCGGATCTCGGCCAACTCATTCAGATCCAAAAGCCTCTTCTCACCGGCTTTTGTCAAGTCAAAGTTGAGCTCCCGAATTGCCCAATAAGACTTCTCTTCCAACTCCACCGGTAGGTGGCATGCCTTTCCAAACACCAAGTTGTAGGGAGACCTTCCAATTGGAGTTTTGAACGCTGTCCTATAAGCCCATAAAGCATCATCTAATTTCTTCGACCAATCCTTCCGTGAGGAGTTGACGGTTTTTTCAAGGATATGCTTCAACTCACGGTTGGATACCTCTGCCTGCCCATTTGTTTGGGGATGATAAGGAGTAGCGACTCTATGCTTGACCCCATACTTCTCCGGAGAGCTTGTGCAATGGATTGTTGCAAAAGTGGGATCCCCATCACTAATCAACACTCTAGGGACCCCAAACCTAGAGAAGATATTGAGCCTTAAGAATTCCATGACTACTCGCGCATCATCCGTAATTGCCTGGGATTGCCTCTACCCACTTCGACACATAGTCTACAGCCACCAGAATGTATTGGTAAGAGAAGGAGGGTGGGAATGGCCCCATGAAATCTATCCCCCATACATCAAAGAGCTCTACTTCAAGCATGCAATTCAAGGGAAGTTCGTGCCGCTTAGAGATATTGCCAACTCTTTGGCATTGATCACAGTTCTCAACAAAGGTACCGGCATCCTTGAAAAGCGTTGGCCAATAAAACCCGCTTTGAAGAATTTTTTCTGCGGTCTTCTTTCCCCCATAGTGCCCACCATAATCCGAGCTATGACAATGCCACAATACGTTTCCGATCTGGTCATGGGGAATGCACCTCCTTAAGATCCCGTCTGAGCATTGCTTGAAAAGATATGGGTCCTCCCACATATAGTACTTTGCATCCGAGAGGAACTTCTTCCTTTGTTGACGAGTCCACTCTTACGGAACCACATTTGAAGATTTAAAGTTGGCCATGTCCGCGAACCAAGGAGGGGAATTTTCAATAAGTGCTAACAGCCTTTCATCAGGAAATTCTTCCTTGATGTCTAACGACTCCTCCTTGGTGTCGGGATTGACCAACCTAGATAAGTGGTCCGCCACACCATTCTCGGATCCTTTCCTGTCCTTAATCTCTACGTCAAATTCCTGCAAAAGAAGAATCCACCGCATTAATCTAGGTTTGGCCTCTTGTTTTGTCATCAAGTGTTTTATGGCCGCATGATCAGTGAAAACCACAATCTTAGACCCCACGATGTAGGATCTAAACTTATCCAAAGCAAACACCACAGCAAGTAGCTCTTTTTCAGGTGGTGGAGTAATTAGCTTGTGCCTCATTCAAAACTTTACTTGCATAATAAATGACATGAGCTAATTTCTCCACCTCTCCCCCCCAAAACAGCCCCCACCGCATAATCACTAGCATCACACATGATTTCAAATGGCAAATTCCAATTAGGTGCAGTGATTATGGGTGCGATGACAAGCATGTTTTTCAAAAGCAGTGAAGGCATTTAAACAAGAATCATTAAATTCAAAGGATACATCCTTCACAAGAAGGTCGCAAAGCGGCCTTGCGATTTTGGAGAAGTCTTTGATGAATCTCCGGTAGAACCCGGCATGCCCCAAAAAACTCCTCACCCCTTTTACAGTGGTTGGTGGGGGCAGCTTCTCAATCAACTCGACCTTCGCCTTATCAACCTCAATCCCCCTGTGGGAGATTTTGTGCCCCAAGACTATACCTTCCTTGACCATGAAGTGGCATTTCTCCCAATTGAGCACAAGGTTAGTCTCTTGGCACCTTTTAAGCACCAAACTCAAGTTCTTCAAGCAGTTGTCATATGAGGTTCCAAAGACCGAGAAATCGTCCATGAATACCTCAACGCATTTCTCCACCATGTCCGAGAAAATAGAAAGCATGCACCTTTGGAAAGTGGCAGGGGCGTTGCACAATCCAAAGGGCATCCTCCTATAGGCAAAGACTCCATAGGGACAAGTGAAGGCCGTCTTCTCTTGGTCTTGAGGATCCACCACAATTTGATTATAGCCGGAGTAACCATCCAAGAAACAGTAATACTCATACCCGGCTAGCCTCTCAAGCATTTGATCAATGAAGGGGAGAGGGAAGTGATCTTTTCTTGTTGCTTCATTTAGTCTTCTGTAGTCGATACAAACTCTCCACCCCGTGATGGTCCTTGTTGGGATCAATTCATTGTTTTCATTAACCACCACGGTTGTTCCACCCTTCTTTGGGACCACATGAATCGGACTAACCCAGTTGCTATCCGAGATTGGGTAGATGATTCCGGCATCTAAAAGCTTAATCACCTCCTTACGCACAGCTTCTTTCATGATGGGGTTTAGCCGTCTCTGTGGTTGAACCACCGGCTTATAACCATCCTCCATCAAGATTTTATGCATGCATAGGGAAGGGCTTATACCTTTTAGGTCCGAAATCTTCCACCCAATGGCGGATTTGTGTTCCCTAAGAACTCTCAACAGCTTCTCCTCTTCATCCTTTTTCAAGGCATTACTAATGATCACCGGATGTTGTCTCTCCTCCCCCAAGAATGCATACCTTAAGTGGGTTGGGAGTTGCTTCAACTCCGGAGCTTTGTTCTCTTCTTCCCTGCCTTCAGTGTTGAGCTTTTCCTTTGCACATTCATCCCTTGGGAGATTTGGTAAGGCTTCCATGTGCTTTAAGGTCTCAAGGTAGTCCTCATCTCCCAAGGGGTCTTCTTCCTCACTATCATAATCATAATCATGGGATTCTACCAATACTTGTGCAAGTGATGAACCATGGGCTTCTCTAGTGGTCTTTTCCTTGACAATTGAACCCACCACATCCACTTGATAGACCTCCGACCTCTCCACTGGGTGCTTCATTGCCTTGAAGACATTGAAGACTACATTCTCATCTTGTACACGGAGGGTGAGTTTCCCTTGTTGCACATCAATCAAAGCACGCCCTGTGGCCAAGAAAGGCCTCCCAATATGAGGGGGATCTCGGCGTCTTCATCCATATCGAGCACCACAAAATCTGCCGGAAATATGAATTTGTCAACCTTCACTAGCAAGTCTTCTACAACCCCATAAGGGTATTTGATAGATCGATCGGCTAGTTGGAGTGACATCCGTGTATCCTTGGCTTCCTTAATCCCCAACTTCTTCATCATAGAGAGGGGCATTAGGTTGATGCTCGACCCTAAATCACACAACGCCTTCCCTATATTCATCTCTCCAATAGTACATGGTATCGAAAAGGAACGGGATCCTTCAACTTTGGAGGAGTTTTCTCTGAAGAATGGCACTACACTCCTCGGTCAAAGCAACCGTTTCCTCATCCACTATTTTCCGCTTCTTGGAGAGAAGCTCCTTCATAAATCGGGCATAAGACGGCATTTGTTCCAAGGCTTCCGCAAATGGAATGTTGATCTGAAGTTTGCGGAAGACATCAAGGAATTTACTGAACTGTTTATCCTGAAGGGGCTTCTTCAATCTCTCAGGGTATGGTACCTTCATGTAGGACGGGAGGTCCTTGGGCTCTACCCACTTCTTCCTACGGAACTCTTCATCTACAAGCTTTAACTTCCCTCCTTGCTCCGGTGCCTTACCTCTTGCTAACTCCTCTTCTTTCTCAAGTTGTTCTTCCTCAACATGTGGTGGGTTTGAGACCTCAACTTCCGGAGAACTAGTTGCACCCCTGTTAGATTCCAGAACTCTGCCGCTTCTAGTGGTTACGGCATTGCACTGGCTCTTAGGGTTGTTCTCAGTGTCACTTGGGAGAGTGCCTGGGAGACGCTCATTTAATTGCTTCGCGAGCTGCGCTATTTGCGTCTCAAGATTCTGAATTGTCGACCCTGTATGAGCTGCCCACTTGTTAATGGCAGTATTTGTGTCGATTGACAACTTCTCCATTGCTGTATTCATCTTCTCAAAAGATGTGCCTGTAAAGGTTGACAACTTCTCAAAAGCCATCTCCCAAGGTTGTCTTCCACTATCTGTCAGTTGCAACTGATTAGGCCCCGGAAGAGCCTGCTGAGTATTGCGCTGCTGAATTCCAATGTTCGGTCTCAGACCCTGTTGAGGTTGTTTCCAATTCTGTTGCGGATGTTGTTGACCGGCTAGACCACCATTAACATCACTCCAAGCAAATCCCGGATGGTCTCTTCTCATGTAGCCCCTATTCTGATTCTGATTGTTCCTCTGATAGTTGTTCTGGGGCACAGTGTCATAAAAGTTGTGGCATGAGTCCACATGTTCCTGAGGGAAGTTGAATGGACATTTTCGAGTGTCATGATCTCCATTACAATTACCACAACCTGGAGGCATTCCCTCGTGTATCACATTAGCCTTCTTGTTCTCTGACAAAGCCGCCACTTGCATCTTCAATGATTTGACTTGCTTTAGAATGGCTTCCATTGTTCCAGCACTGACTCCACTTGAGTTTTCTCTACCACGGCTGTAATCATTATATGACATCTTCTCCAATAGTGCCCATCCATCCTCAGCTGATAAATATGAGAAACAACCGACAGCTGCGGAATAACAGATAATCTGATAGCGTCACATAAAACCATTAAAGAAATGATGAACTTTAGAGACCGGGTCAAAAAGAACGCTGAAGGGCATCTTCTCAACGATCCGTTGTACCTCTCCCAAGCTTCATTATACGTTTCATCCTCTGAATGCCTGAAAGATGTAACGGCTATTCTTGCTTGTGCCGCCTTCTGAGGAGGAAAGTATTTGGTTAGGAACTTCTGTGCCATTTGCTCCCAAGTTCTGATGCTGTTCCTATCCAAACTGTCAACCCAATCGCGAGCGACATCCCTAAGAGAAAGAGGGAAAAGCCGCAAGCGAAACTCATCCTGAGAGACTCCTCTGGTCTTCTGCAAGTCACAAGCTTCAAGGAAGCGAGTGATGTGTCTATGAGGGTCCTGTTTGCCACTCCCATCAAACTGATTCTCCCGGATCTGGTATGTGACACATGCTTCAACTCTGAAGGAGTCTGTGTTCAGGTTGCCCCTCACAATAGAAGAGTCACAATCTCCCAAGCTTGGTAGATCGTACTCAAAGAGAGGCTTGTAACGAGGAGGAGGAGGAGGAGGAGGAGGATTTTCTTCAGCCATGCCCTCTATTTTAATTGCTTCCAACCTCTTCCTTTCTCTGGCCTCTTTTCTTAATTGCCTCTCGGTCCTGGTGATCTCTGAATCGAATAGCAAGTCCTCCTGTAGAAGGGTACCTCGCATACAAAAACACGGCAAGACCAAGTGGAATCAAAGAAGTAGAGAAATAATAACAAAGAAATAACAGAAAAATAAAATGAAAAATCAACTTAACCAATAAATCAAATTTCCTAAAAATTAGGAAAATTGGTTTGCCAATCCCCGGCAACGGCGCCAAAAACTTGTTGTGACTCCGGCAAGTGTACCGGGTCGTCGCAAGTAATAAAACACGGTAAGAGTCTACCGAGGTCGAACACAAGGATTGGGTTACCAATTCTACCAATTTCGCAGGTAATTCGATAGGTTTAGTTAAGCGAAGAAAATTGTTGAGAGAGAGAGATGAAGATTGCAATTCAATTAAGAAATCGATTAAAGCTAAGGTAATTAAATTCAGAAATTTAAAATATCTAGGGTTTCAAATCCACCTACCCAATCATGCATAGTACCCAAGTGATTATGTATTCCTCCCTATGTTCATTTACAATGTCAACCGGGACCCCCAATTTCTCCTAAATTCACAGCCGTGCGCAATAGGATGTATTCAACAATTTGGATTATTTACTCACCAAGTCTCATAATCCTAATCCTCGAATTCTGTTAAACCTTGTTCCCTACGTGGTTGCACTAATCTCCTACCCACTATCGTGCAATATTCAATTAGTGATCCCAATTCAAGTTCTAAAACGCGAATCGCCGGTCGGCCTTAACACGTTTAACTAGTTAATCATGCTAGCATATGATCAACACAATAATATCAGAATTGGAAAACATTTATTGAGAGAAGGGGAGAAATAACATACATCACGTGAACACTACACAGCCATGGGTGGCTTCATCGATCCCCTAGACAAGAGGATTAGTTCCTCATGTCCGTAACAACAACGCACGTACAATCGGAATTCATCCTAAGCCTATGAATTAAGAGAAAAGAAGAGAAGAAGAAATCCCAGAATAAGGGTTACAAAAAGTCTCTGAAAATTCTGATCCAAAAAGTCCTCTTTTCTGTTCTGATCTGCTCTATTTATAAGGAGGCCACACGTCACGGCCGTGACGGTCATCACGGCCAGGCCGTGATGGCTTCTGCTTCTGGCGCACTTCTGGGATTTGAACATTCGCGTCGCGAAGGATGTCTCGCGACGCGAGTCTTCTTGTCACGGCCCGTGATGTCAATCACGGCCAGGCCGTGATGTTCTCTGCCTTGTGTGGATTTTAGGTCACGGCCGTGATATACATCACGGCTGGCCGTGATGGTCTCCGATTCTGGTACTTTTCTCGAGTTCACACACTCGCGACGCGGGGACGTCTCGCGACGCGAACCTTCCTGTCACGGCCCGTGATGTCAATCACGGCTAGGCCGTGATGGTCTCTGTCTTCTTCCCGGATCTTCAAACTATCGCGGGCGAGAATCCCCGAAATGGCAATCTCCACTATTTGTTGACTTTCCTTAATTCTTAGAGCCTCACTTATGGACCTGAAAACAACACAAGCAACCACAAGCGTAATTCTCTCCAAAATAACCTAAAAACTACACAAAAGACGCAAAACGAGTCAAAGTCCAACTTAGGAACAAAACAAGGCAAATTTGGGCGAAAACGAGAGTAAACTCGAATAAATTGGCACATAAACCCTAGTTTATCTAGTCTTAAAACTAGATAAGCCAGAGGCTTATCAATTACCAGCTCGTCGTAGTGGGCGGCGACTGATTTAGACCCGCCGGTCCAAGCACATGCGCCACCATCAGAAGCTCGATTACGCTGAGCTGTGGCCTGGATCTCCTGGAACTTCTCGGAGCCCAAGATCTTGGTCCAGCTGCCTCCTGATCTCAGGATCCACCCACTTCCCCTTAATCTTACCCTTCCTCAGCTTGTTCGTCAGATTCTTCATGACCAGTGAGCCTTTATGCTCAAATATGTCCCTGACATGACCCTCTAAAGCTACGTCCCACCTATACTCTTTCTGCAACGTACAGTTGTTAGGAAATTCGTGTGTGTGTATATATATATATATATATATATATATAAAATGTAAATTTAATTTAAATAACTTAATAAATTGTTACCTTAAACTCTAGAAACAACTGATCCCTATGGCCCCCTGGGATGGCCTTCCATGTAGGCCATGGACCATCAAACTTGCGTCGCAGGATCTTCGATATCGAACTTGCTCCATGCTCACTATGCCACCTCATGTGAGCTACAGTGACCATCGAAGAATACAATCTTGTAAGTCTTGGCACGAGCGGAAAGTACCACATCTTTTTTAGTGACCTCTTCTTCTCAATGCCTATCCTAGTGGTTGCCTTATACCTATCTGCACCACAAAATCGACAACATGTTATGCTTTCCGCTGAATCAATCTTATAGTACAACATACATCCATTCGGGCAACAATCATGCAATTTTCAAACACCCGAGACCCAAATTTTCCACAGACTTCTTAGCATGATAAAAATAGTAGGCATCCAATTGTCTTCTGGCAACGCCTTGGACACTGACCTGGTGAGGTGATTAAAACAGCCTTCTTGCATATTTTAGTCAGATTTGATACTCAACCATTCCATGCACAACGACAACTCCATGTACTCCCGACATCCTTCCCACAATGGAGATCGTGCAACACTCAACATATCATAGAATCTTTGAGCTTCGGGATTCGGATTCTCCTCTATGTATTGGGAACCCATTCCACCATCTTCTCCCCCATCTTCTTCTAGTACAACACCAACCGATGGTCCAGCATGATCCATTATCATCTGCTCGTATGGATTCAATTCTTCCCTCCGGTCACCACTTCCATAGTAGGAACCTTCAAACACAATCGGGTTTAAATCAGGTAACGTCTCACCATGGTTACTCCACCAATAGTAATCAGGCATGAAGTCCTTCTCATAAAGATCGGCTACAACTCCATCCACGCTGTTGAAAGATTGACACTTGCATCTTTTGCAAGGACACCTCAAATGATCACTGCCCAGCCGTATAAATCTCTCCTAGCTAACAACAAACTCTATAAACTCACCCACTCCAACTCTATACTCTTCCCTAAGATGTTTATTCCGATCCAACCTACAATACATCCATTTCTGATTCTCCGGAATATCCATTGCTGGCAATTAAATAGCCTGACCGGAAAAAAATTAACACTTATATATTACGGTGCATTCCAATAACTCCATCAATCTCGTTATTATGACAAGGTATGAACCTATCCCATTCGAGAAAAAACCTTTACCACACTCGGCTAATAATAGTTATTCCCTTATTCAAATACCTTATGCTTAACAAAATTTCGACAGCATTTTCCATCGGTCTCCAAGTACACGACTCGAGCACGGGGAGCATCACCGCGATCAAGTATGCACCAGGAGAACAAAAGGAAATGCATCAGACCGAGATTTCAACAAGTATATATATAAAGCATTTGAACATGGAAACGACTATTGTACGAGTGTGAAAAAGTTTTTTCCCAAACTGTCCCACTTGGACAATTCAAGATTCAATACAATGAGCATGCATACCTTGATAAGTTACGCATGCTCATTAATATTGAATCTCAAATAGGAAACTAAGGCTTTCATAAATTAATTATTAACTCTAACAGAAAATAAAACCATTAACCTATAAATATTGCAACATTGTTGAGCTTATATAAATTGCAGCGTAAATCAATACAAACTTAGATAAAATATTGTAGCAAACATCCTATTGAGCTCCGCTCTCCACTAACAAGTAGCAGTTAATTGTCAAACACATGCATAATTTCTAAATTATCAGCACACAACCAGCATCCCGCCTTTCGGACAGGATCACATCCTATTGAGCTCCGCTCTCCACTAACAAACAACACATATTGACAAACACATGCATAAACATTAAATTATCAACATACAATCAGACAAGATCACATCCTATTGAGCTCAGCTCTCCACTACCAAACAACACGATAATTCACATTATACATTAGAAGCACCACACATATCAGTACCTATTAGACAAAGCAAAACCTTAAAAGAGAGTATTGAGAGAACTTACCTATTCGATAAAGCAAAACAAAGTAAGGATAAGGGAGGAGCCGCGGACAACGAAGATCAGACAAGGACCTATAATGCATAAATAAAAATAATCGTGTCAGAGCTGAAATACAACATTTTGACTTAATACATTCATTTATGCTTTTAACATTCATATATATGCTATTACTACAGATGCTATTGGTGTTGTCTCCGAACATGGAAATTTAGAGGATTATCAACATGAAGGTATAATAGGAAAGAGAATTGAGTTCAATCTTCTTGATGAAAGGTCCTCCCAATTACATTATTATTCTCTTAACTAAACATTTTATTTCACATAGAATTTATACTCAAACTTCATTTTTTTCCTCAAACTTTAGCAATAATTTTGTTCATGTGACATTGTTTGGGGAACGAGCAATCGAAATGTTCAACTTTCTGACTGAAAATAACCAACTTAAAGTGGTAGTTTTGCAACTTGCCCGAATCACTCATTATAGAGGGTACGAGTGTTATCTATCAGAATCAAGTGATTCCTTTTTTTCTTAATCCGACGATAAGAAAAGAAAATATGATTTTCTACTTGATACAAAAATATGACAAATTTGTTAAGTATTAAGGAAAAAATATTGTGACATTCAATAATTTGGAGTAAATTTCTCAAAGTATAAAGTATTTTATGTCTTTTTACAATTATAAAAAATATTCTTTAAGAAGTTGTTATTGAAATTTATGTGTTTTTTAGAAGAAAATTTGAGTATCTTTAATTTCAATATGTGTCTTTTTGATAAGGTCGAGTAATACCTAGTCATTTTTCTTTCCACAGGTGGAACTTAGAACTACGTTTGCTTTGATTCTCACTTGGGATACATAGAAGCGAGAATACACTCATACCAATAAAGCCCTAAAAAAAACAATGCTAGCCGACTACCCAAGTAAAAATTTAGGAAAGAACATTTTGCACTTTGTCTCCACATTCCTCCCCATCACATAAAGCCCGTAGGACCCAAAAATAAAAGACATCCATGCCAAACACACAAAACATGTTCTGCCCCACGCCCCACCTTAGGCCGATTCTACACCAATAAAAGTCCCAAGCAAACTAAAATTTCAACTATCATTGCCATGTTTTGCATTACCATGCCCCTTCATAATTTCTTATAACCTGCGAGCAATAACAACTTTACCAAATCTTATACCCAACAAACACCCAGGTATCAGCCCCCATTAGGCAAAACTAAAGGAACCCTCATTCAGCACTTGCATCCCATGATCCTATGTTCCCACTTTCAATTATAGTTGAGGCCACTTCTGTAGTAGAGCATCACTCCAACAGAAACATCAAATCTCATAACCAAAGTCCAAGCTATCCATTACATATGACACCTACTTTTCAGTATACAAAAACACTGGTGAAGATCAACTTAGCATCCAAACAGGTAAAATTGAGAAGCACAGAAACAAATACTTTAAGAACAAAGCACAGAAGAACCTCACCATCCACTCTACAGTTAGCAAATAATGTTCAGTATATTAACTCCCCTCTAAAAATTTTTTGGAACATTCTCAAGTAGGGAAGCACAAAAAAAAAAAGGACAAGACATTAGAAAATCAGCTTTTCTATCAAGTTGTAGTGCCCATGAACACAGCAAGGCCACAATTACCAAATATCTGCTAGCCACACACAACATATAGCAGCAAACCAGGACCAGCAGGAGAAACTCCACACGACTTACAAAACAAAGCCAAGACTAATATACATCAAATACAACATATATCAGAAACCATATAAGAAAATTATGAAAAAACACCAAAACTATAACTCAAAGGCACACCCAACTCTTGAAAACCTGCTACAGCACAGATCCAGCAACCAATTCCCAGGACACCAGAGGAAAAAAACATCCAGTATGACCCCCTCACCAGTACAAATTTTATGATCTTAACCTGAGCAATGATTTCCTCAACCAAAGAGCTCCACTCTACACTATATATACACTGCATTCATGACAGATTTAGGCAAGAATAGGGACTTAAACTCGACAATGAAAATGGATATTTAAATCATTTCTCCTTCTTGCATATCAACCTCCTCCACCAATTAATTAAACTCGATCATATTTTAGCAAGTACTTTTGACTCTCGAGTGCTCCATTAATGCATCATCAGAGATCGTGGTTCGGTTGTTGGTTATTCTACTTATCCAGTATTTTTACATGGTAACATACATATTTCCACAACAAATAGAAAAGAACTAGGAGTGAGTACTGACGTTATGATAGGAAGTAGTAGTAATAAGAGAAATAGTAAAACTGTAACAAACTCCAATTGTAGAGAACAGAAGCTATGAATGCAGAAAAGAGTATAGAAAAATTAAAAAATACCAGAGAAAGCAACTATCTCTGCCCTATGGCTTTAGTCACCCCTCTTTACTTAAAATGATCTCATACCCCTTCCACCATTCTCCATTTTCTTTATATTCCCATTCCCTTCCATGACTACACCACCTTCTACATTAATCAGTGTTTGATTTAGATCCTATAATCGGTCGCCATTTCGGTCGCAAACAGCAACCAACAAATTCGGTCACTATTTTCGGTCGCTAAATGAGCTTTTTCTTTTGTAGTGGAAGTTCCCCTTTAAGGAAGAAATATATAGCTAGATTGAATCCATTAATAATTGCTAACCCCGTCCCACCTACACCCCTTAAAAAAATATATGAAAATGCCATAAAATTTGAAGCAACAGACACCGATTTTAATTTAATAAAAGTTATGGGAGAAAAAAACTAAAGTAATTAGAAAGTTTACTAACTAGATTTATTAAGGGTGTGTTTGGATAATGGATTCTAACCGTGGAAAGTAATTTTTTAGAGTATTTAAAATGAAATGAATTAAAATATTTTGTTTGGATACTTAACCCAATTTTTTTAAAAATACCTAACATTTCCACCGGGTATTTCTTTAACGCAAAACCAAGGGATTTCAAATAACACCTACTGCAGTGAGATTTCAAATTACCAACTTCACCCATTCGACTCATTTCTTCACCCATTGTTATTATTCTCCTCATGTTTCGCCCATGGCTTCAACGCGTCCCTCTCGCCCCTAGCAGTCCTCTCACATTTTTCCATTGCTATTCTTCTCCTCACCTCCATAGTTGTTCATTATTCAACTCCATACCTGTTCATTCTTCAACTCCATAGCATTAAGCTCGGCGACTTGAGATTTGACAGCTTCCTAGGTATCAGATCTACTATTTCTTCATACATCTTTGCATATTTTGCTTCATATTTTCATTTTTTATTACTCTCAGTGAAGTTTGTTTACACTGTGATGCTGATTTTGAATATGGGTTTATGTGATTTTTCTTGTTTTCAGATTTTCTTCCTACAAGCTCTCATTTCAGAATGGGTTATCTTTGAAACCATCTCAATCATTTGGATCTTTTTCTGCTGAGTCAACAACATCTGGGATTCAAGCTTGAGATTATGTAGAATATGAATCTGAGTTTGAATTGCTAATATCTGTTGATTTGTTTAATAATAGACTTACCTTTTAAGTAGAATTATGAATAACAGAAGTACCACTCAAGCAATGGTATGTTGGTGCTAGGTAGTAAGTATTGCTGAAATGTGGTTGCATGATTGCTTGCTCATAATTTTTCTGAAGTGGGTTAGAGGTATTGTTTAAATTTGTTGAACTAGAACCCATTGGAGCTTGGTAGTCTCCAAATTGATATGGGGTTCCTATGCCAGACAAAGAGGTGTCTATCTAATTCCAATTTCAAAACTGTTCAGCTTATGAAGATTACCCTGAAATGTTGTTACTAGGATTGGAGGACTCTCCTACCTTTAACTGTGGCATAAGTGATGAGCTTCAGTGATTAATGTCAAACATGGTGTGTTCTGGCCATTGCTTGGGCACAAGTGATAGGCCTCTGATGTTAATGGAAGGCCTGACTGACATGGAGTTTTCTAGCCTTGGCAAAGATGAAAGAAATGGACCTGTGAGGTCTATAGTAGGCCTTACAGTCATGGAGTTTCTTGGCCTTGGCTGAGATGCAAGAGATAACCCAGAGTTATTGATGATAGACTTGGAGTTTGTTGGCTTTGACTGATGAGACACAATAGACAGATATAAGTGGTTAGTATTTTGCTTGGAGGCTTCTGGCCTTGATCGTGGGATGAATGATAGCCCTGAGTGGCTTTTACCATATTGAGAAACCAAAGGTTTTGGCTGAATCACTTTTGTTGGCCAGACATGAGTAAGAACCCTTCTGGAGCTTTCAGTGGCTAGCTTGTCTTGTATCCCAGCAGAGGTGTTCCATTTTGGGTATGAAACATGCATTAATAATTCTTATTTGTGTTTTTATATCAAAAAAAGGAGTTCTGCTGGGATACAAGACATGTTAGCCACTGAAAGCTCTAGAAGGGTTCTTACCCATGTCTGGCCAACAAAAGTAATTCAGTCAAAACCATTGGATTCCCAATATGGCAAAAGCCACTCAAGGCTATCATTCATCCCACAATCAAGGCCAGAAGCCTCCAAGCCAAATAATAACCACTTAGATCTGTCTCTCTTGTCTCATCAACAAAGGCCAACAAACTCCAAGTCTATCATCAATAACTCAAGGCTATCTCATGCATCTCAGTCAAGGCCAAGAAACTCCATGACTGTAAAGCTTACTATGGACCTCACAGGCCCATTTCTTTCATCTTTGCCAGGGCAAGAAAACCCCATGTCAGTCAGGCCTACCATTAACATCAGAGGCCTATCACTTGTGCCCAAGCCAAGGCCAGAACAATCCATGTCTGGCATTAATCACTGGAGCTCGTCTCTTATGCCACAGTTAAAGCTAGGAGAGTTTCCAATCATAGCATCAACATCTCAGGGCAATCTTCACAAGCTGCATAGTTTTCAAATTGGAATAAGCCAGACACCTCTTTATCTGGTATAGGCACCCCATATCATCCTGGAGACTACCAAGCCCAATGGGTTCAAGTTCAACAAATGTCAACAATACCTCTAACCCACTTCATAAAAATTATGAAAAAGTAGTCCTGCAACCACATTTCAACAATACTTACTACCTACCCATGGGCGGACTACAAACAAATGAGGGTGTGCACTTGCACACCATCACTTTAATAAAATTATAAATAAATATCTCAGGGTTTTTGTATTCCTCCACCCCCCCTCCCAACTATTTTTATAAGTTTGAACCCACTGTCATTTTTTCTCTATTTTTTCCACCAAACACAATTACACAATTACTCTATTTTTTATATATGTTGGTACTGGGTAGTAAGTATTGTTGAAATGTGGTTGCAGGATTGCTTGCTCATAACTTTTCTGAATTGGGTTAGAGGTATTGTTTAAATTTGTTGAACTAGAACCCATTGGAGCTTGGTAGTCTCCAAATTGATATGGGGTGCCTATACCAGACAAAGAGGTGTCTGGCTAATTCTAATTTCAAAACTGTGCAGCTTATGAAGATTACCTTGAGATGTTGTTGCTAGGATTGGAGGACTCTCCTAGCTTTAACTATGGCATAAGAGGTGAGCTTCAGTGATTAATGTTAGACATGGAGTGTTCTGGCCTTGGCTTGGGCACAAGTGATAGGCCTCTGATGTTAATGGTAAGCTTGACTGACATGGAGTTTTCCAGTCTTGGTTGAGATGAAAGAAATGGGCGTGTGAGGTCTATAGTAGGCTTTACAGTTTTAGAGTTTCTTGGCCTTGGCTGAGATGCAAGAGATAGCCCTGAGTTATTGATGATATACTTGGAGTTTGGTGGCCTTGGCTGATTGGACACAAGAGACGGATCTAAGTGGTTAGTATTTGGCTTGGAGGATTCTAGCCTTGATCGTGGGATGAATGGTAGCCTTGAGTGGCTTTTGCCACATTGGGAATCCAAAAGTTTTGGCTGAATCACTTTTGTTGGTCAGACATGGGTAAGAACCCTTCTAGAGCTTCCAGTGCTAACCTGTCTTGTATCCCAGTAGAGGTGTTCCATTTCGGGTATGAAACAGACATTAATAATTCTTATTTGTGTTTGTATATCAAAAAAAGGAGTTCTACTGGGATACAAGACAGGTTAGACACTGAAATCTCCATAAGGGTTCTTACCCATGTCTGGCCAACAAAAGTAATTCAGTCAAAACCATTGGATTCCCAGTATGGCAAAAGCCACTCAAGGCTATCATTCATCCCACAATCAAGGCCAGAAGCCTCCAAGCCAAATAATAACCTCTTAGATCTGTCTCTCTTGTCTCATCAGCAAAGGCCAACAAACTCCAAGTCTATCATCAATAACTCAAGGCTATCTCATGCATCTCAGTCAAGGCCAAGAAACTCCATGACTGTAAAGCCTACTATGGACCTCATAGGCCCATTTCTTTCATCTTTGCCAAGGCAAGAAAACCCCATGTTTGTCTGGTATAGGCACCCTATATCAACCTGGAGACTACCAAGCCCCAATGGGTTCAACCGTTCAAGTTCAATAAATTTCAACAATACCTCTAACCCACTTCTGAAAAATTATGAGCAAGTAGTCCTGCAACCACATTTCAACAATACTTACTACCTACCCCTGGGCGGACTACATACAAATGAGGGTGTGCACTTGCACACCATCACTTTAATAGAATTATAAATAAATATCTTAGGTGTTTTTCCCCCCACTATTTTTATATGTTTGAACCCACTGTCATTTTTTTCTCTATTTTTCCACCAAACACAATTACACAATTACTCTATTTTTTATATATGTTGGTGCTAGGTAGTAAGTATTGTTGAAATGTTTTGCAGGAGTGCTTGCTCATAATTTTTCTGAAGTGGGTTAGAGGTATTGTTGAAATTTGGTTAACTAGAACCCATTGGGGCTTGGTAGTCTCCAAGTTGATATAGGGTGCCTATACCAGACAAAGAGGTGTCTGGCTAATTCCAATTTGAAAACTATGCAGCTTATGAAGATTGCCCTGAGATGTTGTTGCTAGGATTGAAGGACTCTCCTAGCTTTAACAGTAGCATAAGAGCTGAGCTTCGGTGATTGATAATGTAAAAAATATTTACACTAATAGTACATACAAATTAAATCCATAAAACAATTATGTTATATAGATTTATTTTAATATAGAGAAATGCTAACTATTGCCCTTAGATATTGGTTAAGAAATTGAAAGAGTAATTTTTTATGGGAAAATGGTGAAGTTATAACCTTGAATACTTGAATTTTTTGTTTCCCAATAAATCATTTCCTCTTCTTGATTCCTTAACCAGTGTCCTAAGGGCACTGGTTAGCAAGACCCTTTAATATATTGTGTTTTATTTTACCTTTAATTTTAATTCTATATAGTTTTATATAATTTTAACAAAATAGGTTTTTATTGGTAAAATTATCAACTATAGTTTTTATTTTCTCATTGTAAAATAACCCTTGTATACACTTTCACCATAGATTAATAACTATTTACCAATGATACGATAAAAAAAGAGAAAGAAAGAATATGAATATGTAATACCATGCCTCTTTCGTTGGCAAGAGGATCCTATTGGTTACTTCATTATCCCACGGATTGTGATTGCTACTCCTACAACGATTGATAGAATCTATTCGACGGACACCTTCAATCCATCTGGTCTTTAACAAAAATCTTCAGCAAAATTTTCACAATTCGCGCCTCTGTCTTCCTCCCAAATCTGGAATCCCACACTATATACATTACCCTACCCCCCCCCCCCCCAAATTTTCCACTCACAGTTTCATCCAGTTTTCCATCACTTTCTCGAGAACCAAACAAACACCAAAATCTTCCTTCCATCGAAATCGAAATGGCTCGTACCAAGCAGTCCCCTCGCAAGTCCACAGGAGGCAAGGCACCAAGGAAGCATCTTACAACCAAAGCCTCCCGGAAGTCCGCTCCGGCGACGAGAAGAGTGAAGAAGCCTCACCGTTTCCGGCCAGGGACGCGAGTTGTGAAAATTTTGCTGAAGATTTTTGTGAAAGACGAGATGGGTTGAAGGTGATCGTCGAATGGATGCGGCTATCAACGGTTGTAGGCGCAACAATCACGATCCGTGGGATAACGAAGTAACCAATAGGATTTCTTGCCAAGGAAAGAGGCATGATATTGCATATTCATATTCTTTCTTTCTATTATTTTTTTATCGTATCATTGGTAAATTGTTATTAATATATGGTGAAAGCGTATACAAGGGTTATTTTACAATGAGCAAATAAAAACTATAGTTGATTATTTTACAAATAAAAACCTATTTTATTATAATTATGTAAAACTATATAGAATTAAAATTAAGGTCAAATAAAACACAATATATTAAAGGGTCTTGCTAACCAGTGCCCTTAGGACACTGGTTAAGGAATCAAGAAGAGGAAAGCATTTATTGGGAAACAAAAAATTCAAGTATTCAAGGTAATAACTTCACCATTTTCCCAGAAAAAAATTACTATTTCAATTTCTTAACCAATGTCCTAAGAGCAATAATTAGCATTTCCCTGTATTAAAATATAACTCTGCCACGTATTATTCAATACCTAAACTTTATAACATAATTGTTTTCTGGATTTAATTTATATGCACTATTAATGTAAATATTTTTTACATTATCAATCACTGAAGCTCATCTCATATGCCATAGTTAAAACTAGGAGAGTCTCCAATCATAGCAACAACATCTCAGGGCAATCTTCACAAGCTACACAGTTTTCAAATTAGAATCAGTCAGACACCTCTTTGTCTAGTATAGGCACCCCATATCAACCCGGAGACTACCAAGCCCCAATGGATTCAAATTCAACAAATTTCAACAATACCTCTAACCCACTTTAGAAAAATTAAGAGCAAGTAGTCCTGCAACCACATTTCAACAATTCTTACTACCTAACCATGGGCGGACCTACATACAAATGAGGATGTGTACTTGCACACCTACACTATAATAAAATTATAAATAAATATCTTAGGTGTTTGTATTTTCCCCCCAATATTTTTATATGTTTGAATCCATATTGTCATTTTTTTCTCTATTTTTTCCACCAAACACAATTACTCAACCCTCACTTCTCTCTCATACTCTCACCTTCACCCAGCCCTCTCTGTTTTTATACTCGTATATATGATAATAATTAGGGTTAAATATGTTTTTATATATATAAAATTGGTAAATTTTGATTTATTTTGGTTCCTATACAATTTTTATTAGTTTTTGGTCCTGTATTTAATAAAATTAGTGTGTTTTTAGTCCCACACCAATGATTAAAAATACATAATTTTTGTTTTTTTAGGGACTAAAAATGAATAAAAAATATATGGGGACGAAAATCAATTTTTACCAATTTTATAGGGATCAAAATCATATTTAATCCTAATAATTATTATTAACTTTATTTTTAAAATAAACTGCCCCCACCGAATCAAGGTCCTAGATCCTGCCACTGACCTACCACCAACATACCATTGCTTGAGTGATACTTCATTATTATTAATTTTTCTTAAATGGTAAGTTTATTGTTTCTATGTTTGTTATTCACATCTTAGATAATTTCTCCTACATGGATGTTATATATAATTCGTTTAAGCAAATAAATAAAACAATGAATCACATACCAGTGACATAAATGGCCAAAATCGGAACAAATCAATAGGGTATTAGCAATTCAAACTCAGATTCATATTCTATATAATCACATACCCGAATCCCAGATGTTGTTGACTCAGCAGACAAAGATCCAAGTGACTGAGATGGTTTCAATTAAAACCCGTTTTGAAATGGGAGCTTGCAGGAAGACAATCTGAAAACAAGAAAAAACACATAAACCCGTATTCAAAATCAGCATCATAGTGTAAACGAACTTCGCAGAGAGCAACAAAAGTCTAAAATGTGAAACAAAATAAGCAATGATGTATGAAGAAATAGTAGATGTGATACCTAGGAAGCTCTCAAATTCCAAATCGTCGAGATACTGCTATGGAGTGTTGAAGAAAGAACAGCTATGGAGGTGAGGAGGAGAATAACAATGGAGAAACATGAGACGAGATTGCTATGGGCGAGAGGAAGACGTTGAAGCCATGGGCGAAACATGAGGAGAAGAATAGCGATGGGTGAAGAAATGAGTCGTGTGAATGGGTGTTGCGTGTTTTTTAAGAAATATGATTAAAGGCAAGTGCACCTCGTCGCAATCAAGTAATACGGTGGTGAGACCGGTTATCGTATCCACAGGGATTGGATGTCAATTACCAATTCGCAAATTCAACAACTATTTAGACTTAACTAAAGTGTGAGGGATTAAAACAGAAAATAAAGAAAGCAAAACAATATTTTTGGTCTTTTGGGAATTATATCGAACACTTGGAAGGCAAACAGAGATATAGCTAAGATTGTTAGGGTTAGACTACACTAATCCTCCCTTAGTTGCAATGAAATGTTTATCAACACAAGTCCTAATTCAATTATGCCAATCAAGCCTTTTCTAAAATACTCAAGCCTAATTCCTTAGGTGCATTGAGCCTAAAACCCCAAATTAAACCCTAATTCCTTAGGTGGATTAACCTGAGATTTTGCATTAAGTCAAGACTTATAAGATTGCAAGCATTCAACACCTATTCCTAGATTCTTGAACTACTTGGCATATGATTCATGAGCATGCCTTAACACCAACCTTTCAGTCATCTATTAAAGCAACCTATCATTCCTGTGGGTAGCTAATCCAAGGAAAGCATTAAACACAGAATCACATACTCATAACGAAATAGAAACTTGTATTAAAATACCAAATCAATTACAACAAGTTCAGAAAAGTTACATCTAACCCCAACAATGGGGATTTAACTACTCATGATAAGGAAATACAAAAAGGAAAAAGAGAAGGGATGAAGAACACTCATAGACAAGCTTCCTCCAATCTTCTCTCCATCCAAGAGCAGAGAAAACGCCCCCCTTTTTGGGTAGAAACCCTCTCCACCACTCAGCCTCACCTGCCTCCAAGTGCAGATTATTTTAGGTTAGAAGTTAGTCCCCTTTTTCTCGTCTGTGCTTTGTTATTTATAGGTCCGTCGCCTGTCACGGCCGTGATGGCCATCACGGCCAGGCCGTGATGGTCTCTGACTTGGGCGCCTCTTCATTCACTTATTCATCACGGCCGTGATATCCATCACGGCTAGGTCGTGATCGTTTCTGACTTTTCTAACTAGCAGGTCACGGCCGTGATAGCCATCACGGCCAGGCCGTGACAGCTTCTGACTTTTGGCTCAATCTTTCTTCAGCTACTGCTCCCTCACGGCCGTGAGGGCCATCACGGCCAAGCCGTGATACTCTCTGCTTGGCTCATAATCCTCACTTTTCAAGCTCTTTTTCATCCAAGCTCCACCAAGGCTGATTTCTGGGCATTTTTCCATTAAATCCTGCAAAACAACACCAGAAACCACCTCATCCGTTCTAAAGGAAAAACTATACAAAATCAACACTAAATTGGCCTAACTATATGCAAATGCATGCAGAAATGTACATGAAAAGTGATGTGAAATCACACTCATCAAATTACCCCAAGCTTAAGACTTTGCTTGTCCTCAAGCAAAAACTAAGGCCAGAAGAGATAAACAGTCAAAGCATGGATAGTGAACTAAACACCCGAGTAAAATGATCCAAGCAATAGGCAATTCAAACAATTCAGCAAGAGACAATTAATTCAAGTCCAATTAGGGGCTTAAGTTTCCTAGACTCACATTCTCACTGATTCGGGCACTCTTGCTCACTTGAAGCTCACCCCAAGCTTGTTTACTTGCTTGGCTCTCTTTCTTGCCTCACTCACTCAAGTGTTCAAGGATATATAACAATTCGCTTCATTTTCCTCAAGGAATGATTCCTACCATATGCTTGACTATCAACCAAATCTCCACTTTATTTATGAAAACACTTAAGAATCAAGAGGTCTTTATTTGGTTGTAACGTGGCCATGGGATTAATCTTTAGGTGGGAATAACAAGAAAGGGATATTTCAAAAGGCTAGACTAAGTATCAAACATTTCAATACAGGACACCTTCTAAAATACCTTCTTGGGTTTTCAATACATTTTTCCACCATTCTTTTCTTTCTTTTTCTTTTTATTGTTTTTCACTTCTTTTTGTCATCCCCTTCTCTACTTTATTATTCTCTTTCTTTTTTTTCTTTTTTTCTCTTTGGAGAAGGGGAAATTTTTCAAATCAAGATTTTTTTTTTTTTTCTGATTCTTTTCCCAAACTTTCAACTACCTTTTTCACCCTTTTTTGTGATACTTTAGAAGGTCCCTTATCAAGTATATGTATCCAAATTTTTCAGGGAACCAAGAAAAGCATTTCAATCATTCAGGCTCAAAATTGGGCAACTAAGGGTAGCATTTACACATTCAAAGCTCAGAAGGCCAGAAAAATACCTATTGCCTCAATCATTTTCAAAAATGTTTCCAAAAAATTTTTAAGCTTTAAAATGGTTTCAAGTCAAGTTCTAGAGAAAACAAACCAAGAGGAATAACACTCTACACAAAGAATGGGGGCAGATTTAGTGAGTACCCCCTAATGGCTCAAAAGCTCACATTTATCAGTTCAAGAACCAGTGAAAAAAAAACACAAGTCTATAGAAACATATGCTAATCATCAACTATCCGAAATCATCTCAAGCATATTCATTTGCAGCCATATCACAAGAATAAACAGAATTGGGTTCAAAAATCCACTATCACAATTTAATTGGCACTTAGTTCTCACAATCATAAGCTCAATCTAAGCAGGGGTAACCGAATCATATGATCATGCAAATTTAAGCCTATATGAATGCAATATTCACAATGCAAGCAAAAAGATTACCCCTACCCCAAGCTTAAAGATTTACATTGTCCCCAATGTAAACAATCAAGTTGGAGAGGGTAGGAGAAAAATAAAATAAATCAAAAATTGGAACGGCTTACCGAGGCGGTAGCGGGTGTTGGCTCACATGCTTTTTGGCTCTGTTTCTCCCTGCTCTTTTTCTCCTTCCTTTATTCAAAATCTGAAGACACTTAACAAAATTATTAACAAACCTCTTGAGCTTCTCAAATTATTCAAGAGGTTAAAGCAAAAACAAAATTAACTAAAGAGAAGGGTTAAGAAAAGTTGGGTTGCCTCCCAATAAGCGCTTCTTTAACGTCACTAGCTTGACTTATTAAGAAGCATCCACCCGGATCCCATAACCTGTGGTATAAGGACCAAGGAATGCTAACCATGTAAGATCCTTCAATCGGATCCCACGATTTGCAGCAAAAATGTGGAAGTGAGCACTCGAAATTCATGCCGAGCTTCTTCAAATGGGAAGCGCTTTTCAATTCCACTCGGGTCAAAGATGACCCCTTTATCCATAAAATCTTCCCAATAAAAATGGGGTTCAACCTCAGGCAGAGGCATGAACTCCATTGTTGACTGCCTTAAAATGTGAGGTGGCAAACAAATCGAGAGGATCATTGGTGCTGTTCCGCTTCGTATCATCTTCACTCTCAGCATCGCCAAATCTATCACCTTCCAAATATGCAGAAATCTCCGCACAAGCCACACAAGTGTTTCTCCCATCACATTCCACACATGCATAGGGGCCAATAGCATCATTTAATTTCACAAGTTCTTCATCATCCCCGAGCATGGTGACATAGCTATCCTCCAAATGCCTCTTCCTTTCAGGCTCTTTAGTCAAGGGTTCAATGGGGAGTGGTGCAACTATGTTCTCCAAAACAGGGTCTTCACTTCTTGACTCAGTTGCTCCCACTTCTTCTTCTTCCTCCTCATCCATCATTGCATCATCTTCATCATCATCCATCAAGTCCTCATTTGGCATTTTGGACAGAAGGTTAGAGAGTTCCTCAATACGTGCCAGAGACTTCGAATGGCATCTTCTTGATTCTTTAATTCTTCCATTGTTGTTGCCATGAAGTTCTCCAAAACAGCCTCTAAGTGAGGTTGACTATCCGGGATATGTTGCTCAACCTCGACTGGGAATGCAGATTTGAAGTTCTCCCAAGCAACTTCCAATGGTGATGGCTCATCATACCAAGGTGGGGAAGATTCCCAATGTTCCCCTTCATCCATCAAAGTATTGTTTGGAGGGTTCCCCCACCATGGAGTAGAAGTGTTGGGAAATTGATTTCCCCATTCAGAACAACCTACCATTGGTGGAGGAGAGATTTGTGCCCTTGACAGCTCATTACTCACTTGTTGGATTTTTACGGCTAATTGCAGCATATCTACCCGCAGCTGCAACTCAGATATCTCCAATTCTGCATCAGGTGGTTGATACCAATTGTAGTCCATGATCCTATCTAATCAATTTTTCACCTCACAAACAATTAAGCCCAAGATCAAATAAACACAAAAACAAATATATACAAAACTAACAAAAGAAAGATATTAATTATATACAGAAAAATAAAATAAAAAATGTCTAAACTAGTTGTCTCATTTGTTACTAATGATATTGACAAAACCAATCCCCGGCAATGGCGCCAAAAACTTGTTGCGTGTTTTTTAAGAAATATGATTAAAGGCAAGTGCACCTCGTCGCAATCAAGTAATACGGTGGTGAGACCGGTTATCGTATCCACAGGGATTGGATGTCAATTACCAATTCGCAAATTCAACAACTATTTAGACTTAACTAAAGTGTGAGGGATTAAAACAGAAAATAAAGAAAGCAAAACAATATTTTTGGTCTTTTGGGAATTATATCGAACACTTGGAAGGCAAACAGAGATATAGCTAAGATTGTTAGGGTTAGACTACACTAATCCTCCCTTAGTTGCAATGAAATGTTTATCAACACAAGTCCTAATTCAATTATGCCAATCAAGCCTTTTCTAAAATACTCAAGCCTAATTCCTTAGGTGCATTGAGCCTAAAACCCCAAATTAAACCCTAATTCCTTAGGTGGATTAACCTGAGATTTTGCATTAAGTCAAGACTTATAAGATTGCAAGCATTCAACACCTATTCCTAGATTCTTGAACTACTTGACATATGATTCATGAGCATGCCTTAACACCAACCTTTCAGTCATCTATTAAAGCAACCTATCATTCCTATGGGTAGCTAATCCAAGGAAAGCATTAAACACAGAATCACATACTCATAACGAAATAGAAACTTGTATTAAAATACCAAATCAATTACAACAAGTTCAGAAAAGTTACATCTAACCCCAACAATGGGGATTTAACTACTCATGATAAGGAAATACAAAAAGGAAAAAGAGAAGGGATGAAGAACACTCATAGACAAGCTTCCTCCAATCTTCTCTCCATCCAAGAGCAGAGAAAACGCCCCCCTTTTTGGGTAGAAACCCTCTCCAGCCACCAGCCTCAGCCTGCCTCCAAGTGCAGATTATTTTAGGTTAGAAGTTAGTCCCCTTTTCTCACATCTTTGTCTTTGTTGTTATTTATAGGTCCGCCGCCCGTCACGGCCGTGATGGCCATCACGGCCAGGCCGTGATGGTCTCCGACTTGGGCGCCTCTTCATTCACTTATTCATCACGGCCGTGATATCCATCACGGCTAGGCCGTGATCGTTTCGACTTTTCCAACTAGCAGGTCACGGCCGTGATAGCCATCACGGCCAGGCCGGTGACAGCTTCCCGACTTTTGGCTCAATCTTTCTTCACTATCGCTCCTCACTACGTGAGGAGGCCATCACGGCCAAGCCGTGATACTCTCTGCTTGGCTCATAATCCTCACTTTTCAAGCTCTTTTTCATCCAAGCTCCACCAAGGCTGATTTCTGGGCATTTTTCCATTAAATCCTGCAAAACAACACCAGAAACCACCTCATCCGTTCTAAAGGAAAAACTATACAAAATCAACACTAAATTGGCCTAACTATATGCAAATGCATGCAGAAATGTACATGAAAAGTGATGTGAAATCACACTCATCAATGGGTGAAGCTGGGAATTTGAAATCTCACCCCAGTGGGTGTTATTTGAAATCCCTTGGTTTTGTATTAAAGAAATACCCGGTGGAAATGTTTGGTATTTCTATATAAAAAAAAATTGGGTTAAGTCTCAAAACAAAATATTTTAATACATGTCATTTTAAATATCCTCAAAAATTACTTTCCTCGATTAAAATCCATGATCCAAACAAACCGTAAATGATTTAGAAATTAGAGGATTACTCCACATACCACTGGATAATTGAAAGGCCTCTTAGAATCATTTAGAGATTCATATTGATTTACTGGCATGCTCCATGCCTGGACCAAACCGGATATATTAATGAATAAGAAAATGAAGCACATGAGTTGTCCCTCCATCATAGTCAAAGCAAGCAATATATGCTAATATAAGATGCATGAATGTGTATACAGATATATCACTACGTACCTGGCCTTGCCACCAGGAGGAATAAGAGCTAGAACCAGCTATAGTTAAACTGCTATTTGGAGTCCAAGGATTCTGATATGCCTAGTTAAAAGTGACATGTAGAGAGTTAGTTGTTCCCCAAAGAATAAGAAGCATAAGTATACATTGATTATAAATAAATAAATCTTTTAGACCTGCATATATGTAGAAGGAGGTGGTGTCAAAGGTTTGTTGGGAGTTTCCTGTTAGAATAAAATGAAGGAAACTTTAGAATATTCATATCTAAATAGATTGCATATAGAGAAATTTAGTTCATGAGATGGTCCATAGCATTTCTCCTGACATGTTGAGACTCCGAGCTTTTATCTGACATCTTGGATTTATTGGTCTCCATCAAGCTCAAGATGCAAATGAAACTCGATACCAGCCCAAATGAACATGAACAATTTTATTTTGAACCAAAAACCCTGACAATGAGAGATAAATAGATAGAAGAAAAGATAACCAAAAAATAAAAATAAAAGCAGGTAAACAAAATAACGGATGAACTCAGGTTTATTTGAACCTATGGCTTACTTTTGCAATAGAAAAATAGAGAAATTATTTCAGCACAACATCGATATATCATTGGCTTTTCATGGATATTTCTCTTGGGAAAATTATAGGAGACATGCTTGAAAAAATGTTGCTTCTGGGGTTCATCAATTACATGAAGAAACTCACCCACGTTAGGATCGATTACTTGTTAATGGTAGCTTGATTTTGATAGATATATATACAATCTTTGAAACAATGAATAAATGTGACCGAAAAATTATATTTAACTCTTTCTCTGCTCAAATATTTAATGTTGGTTCAGGGGGAAAATTAAAATGCATTGAAGGACCAGTAAAAAAATGCAATAAAGGAAAACAAAGCTGTTACTAATACTATAGTTGGAATATAAAAAAAACATTAAATACCATTTCCTACAAGTATATATTGAGAAGGATTTAATATTTTTTATACTCTTAATAATACTTTTTTATTCTCTCTTAATAATACTGAATACTTAAAAATTTTGTTACGGTTTGTGTTCATAGAAATGAATTCAGTCATTGCTTTCATTTCAAAAAAGTGAAATTAGCCATTTCAATCTATTAGAATTCCCGCTTATCAAAAAAAAATAATCTATTAAAATTCCCTCATTTTTTTAAGGGCTAAGAAAAAATTAATTTGAGAGAATTGAATTTAGTCTCACTCACTTTTAAAACAAAGACACGCTCACTTTCACTCACATTTCAAATTAAAACGGCAAAGCTCTAAATTTTTTTAAAAAAAATCTAAAACCAAAATCTTATATATTTTACGTGACCAAAAATATGGTTAACCAGAAACTTTTTACACGTAAAAGCGCAGGAAACCCAGTTCCTGTGGTTTGTGAAACAAGTTTAGATCAATATGAATGAATTGAATTTAATGAATCATATCTGCATGAAGAAATCTGAAAGTAAACAGCAGTTACCAGAACCCAAGAAAGTAGCATATGCAGTGCAAAGCTTGAAGTTTAACGAAACAGATGCAGAGAGAGAGAGAGAGAGAGACCTGTGTCTGTCGCAAACACAAAGTGCATATCACACCGTTTAGTATTGGCCGGGAGAGCTTTATATACAGTACAGGTGATATATGTATTAATTAATAATAATAAATAAATAAAAACACTAATTTAAGATTTATGTTTTGATACTTCTAAGGTGTGTTTGGTTCAAATGAGGGGAGGGGAGAGGATGGATTTTAATGGAGGGGGAGGGGAAGGGATGGGAGGGAAAATATCACTTTCATGTTTGATTGGGGAGGGGAGGAATTTTAAAACAAATTTACTTTTAAACCTTATAATTATGTATTTTAAAATGGACAAGTGGGGATATTTTAGTCAATACAAGTGAAATGTTTTAAATCCCTCCTCTCCCTCCAAATCCTCACATTATTCGAGGGGAGCAAAAACTCACTTAATATGGGATTTTGCTCCCCTCCACTCTAGAATTTGAACCAAACATAAAAGTTTTATGAAAATCCCTCCCTTCCCCTCCCATTCATTCCCCTTCAACCAAACATTATCTTAGCATAAAGTTTTTTACACGGTCAACAAACTAAAGTCATCTTATGTATGATCTTAGAGACATTTATGATAACAATCAAATATTTTAGAAGATTGAACTAATATGCACTATCTAAATACAAAGTTTTATATTGATATACACAAATAATTAGACATATGTGCTTTAAATTTAAGAACTAAGAGAGATAAACAATACTAAGCTGCAATTGTCATTGTATACAAAAATTAAACACTATTTTTAATAATGTGATAATTTACGATTGATTGACAATGGAAAAAATAGGACTTAATTGTAGTTTTGGTCGCTCTACTATTGGTCATGTGTGATTTTGGTCCCTAAAATTTTTTCGTGCACATTTGGTCATTCATCAATGTCAGTCAAATTTTTCAATGATCAACATAGAGGAATCACTCCTTTAAGCATACGGAATCACTGCTCTAAGTGTATAGAACATCTTTTTGAGCTTTTGTGGTAAAGGATAATGTGGTGTAACCTAAAAAGGTTCTGGAAAGGAAGGATAAAACCGGTAAATAACAGATTGGAATTACTGAATCATGTTGAATCAGAGACGCGGGGGAGGGAGAACCTAAACCAGATGTTATGTGTGCTTAGAGGAGTTGTTCCTCTATGATGATCATTGAAAAAATTGACAGACATTGGATAGAAAGATCAAATTTGTAACGTTGAAAAAATAGGAGACCCAATGTACATGAAAAAAACTTTATGGACCAAAATCGCACATGGTCATTTAAATTTTTTTTTTTTGAACAAAATCTTCTTTCATTTAATATCATTGTATTATAATATAAAAATTATATAAAAGGATAAAAAGGTTTTTATAAAAAAAAAGGATAAAAGGTATGTATTTAGTATTTAATGTCTATATTCTACTCACCAAACAATTTTGACATATTGAAAAATTTTAAATGCATGATCAGATTGGGCATTTTCCAAAGGAGACGATGATTCATATTAAAGGAAAGCAAATATTAATTTTTCAACATGGGAATTTTTAAATGGCATCAACATTAACAAATTTGAAAACCTTCCTGAATTCGAAATTTGATAGATAAGCATGAATTTAGACCCTTTATTTTCAAAAAAACAACAAAGCCCGGGATTTTCACGTTGCAAAATTTAAATCCTTTTTTCAATAATAAAGGATAAGAAATTAAGAATAGTGCCCGGATGTACCAAATGTTCAAGTCCCTACTGTCTAGGCTTGCTAAAGGAAGTCCGTTTTTACTCCATTTTAACTCGTCAGTGTACTTTTATTTTAAGGTTAAAACTCGCACTCAATTTTGAAGAAAAATAAGTAAAATCTGTACTTATTTTGTCCCACCGCGTACTTGTGAATATTCTGTATTAATTTAATATAATATTTAATTTTAATATTAGAATTAATTATTCATATACATAAATTAATAAATATATTTAAAAAAAGTATTAAAATAATAAAATAGTACATTAATATACTTAATTTAATTAATAACTAAATTAACTATAACATTCTTTAACGTGTGGGGGATGAGGCGTATTGAACCCTCGTTCCCCTCAAAAATGAACTAGGTTGGGACGGGTCGGTCATTTGGGCTCTATTTTGTTTTGTTTACTGGGCTCTTTGATATTTACTAAAGGATGATTTAAATATTGATTGAAAAAATAATTTAATTTAATAAGACTTCTTTAAAGTGAGCTTCCCTTTAAAATAAGGCTCCCTGGTAAGGTTAATCCTCTAGTTTTTTTAGGTTCAGGATAGAACTCAGGTTATCCTTACAGTCGGAAGCTATATGACTAATTCTTTGAGGATATAGAGTAGCAGTTAAGAGACAACACATCTACCCACATATGTCGCTCTATTTCATCATCATGATTCGAACATTGGATATATGATTAAAAGGCCCAACCTACTAGCCACTCGAACCATATCTTGAGGGTGGTTAATCCTCTAGCTTATAATAGATAGCTTATAACAATTGAGTTTATAATTCTGTTTGATAACCATTTTTATTTCTCACTAAATTATATCTTTTTTTCAAAGTAGTGTTTCAGTTTATAGCTTCACAGTTTTCTATCGTTACTATTTTAAGTAAATTCTTCATTTATTCTCTGCTAAATAAAATATAAAATATCAATCCTAATATTTTCTAATCCCTAATTCACGCCTTACGCTTTTTGTCAACATGTCATTTTATATTCATTATCTAATTTTATTTGTTAAAAGTGAATAAAATTAAATTTTTTAAAAAAATTAATATTTTAATTTTTGAGATGATAAATAATTTTAAAAAAATTAAAGTATTAAAAGTGATGATTATTTTGAATATTATATATATATCTATACTAATATAATAGGGAGAGTCATTTCTACTGTACATACACATGTCAATATCAGGATTTTTTGCTTTTTTTAAAAAATTAATTTAACTCTTTTTAACCAAAAAATTACTATTTTTTTTACTTTTTTTTAATTTTATTTAGTTTTATTTGTTTAGTTTTTTATTAATTTTTTAAAAACATTTTTTTTATTTTATTTTTAAATTTATTTTAAAAATTTTACTTTTTTTTACGTTCATTTATAATATTTTTTTTAGTTTTTTTTAAAAAGTTTCTAAATTTTTTAAAAAACGAATTTAATTTTTTTTTAGGTTTTGCTTAATTTTAAAAAAAAAATCCTAATACTTTTTTTGTGAATTTATTTGTATACACTGACAGTGTAAAGTTTTTTTATACTGTCAACCAATCATAAATTGGCAAACAGTAAAAGTAGAGTTGTCATGTTCCTGACGTTTTAATTTTTATATACTTACATTTTAATGTATATATAATTAAATAGTTTAAAATTTAATATTTTTTATTTATATACATACATACATATATATATATATATATATATATATATATATATATATTAATATTTTCCTGTTCGAACCGAATCAAACCAAACCAAACCAATTTTAATTGGTTCAGATATTGTTATTGACTTTTTAAAGTTTATAATTTTTTTAAAAATATTTTTAGACAGGAAACGTACCAAAGCTACAGTGTTCTTCGAAAAAGTTTAGGTTCGTAAGACTCGAACCAATAATTCAATGAATTTGAAAATCCGAACCAACCAATTAAATTGGTTCGTTTTTTTTTCTTTTTTGTGCGCGGCTCCGGATTAAACCAAACCCAATGGTCACTAATTCAGTTATTTTAGAACTGAACCAATTACGATATTTTAATATTTATATATATTTTAATATTCAATATGTATATCATTTTATCAATTAACAACTTTTCTTCTCCTGTTCCTATAACAGTAGAAGTAGTTGTCAACCGGTGGATTATTTTAGATTATTTAATTTTATTTATTTATTTTTTAAACATATATTCTTTATAATATTTTTTTAAATTTTTTTCCCCGAATTCGTTTTTTCCTAATTTAATTTTTTAAAAATACTTATTTTTATAATGGATTTTTTTACAATATTTTTGTTTTTTAATTAATTTTATTTTTCTAATTTTTTGAATATTTTTTCTAATTATTATTTTCCTTATTGTTTTTAAATATTTTTTTAAATACTATTTTCTAATAATTTTTTCCTAATTTTTTAATTATTTTCCTAATTTACTTTTTTGTAAAAACTTTTTAAAATATCTTTTTTCCTATTTTTTTTAAAATATATATTTTTTCTAATTAATTTATAATTTTCTTATAAATTTCCTTCTAAAATATTTTTTATAATTAATTTATTTCTAATTTTTTAAAATATTTATTTTCCTAATTAAAAAAAATAAAAAAAATAATTAAATTAATTAGAAAAAATATAATTAAGAAATTTTTAAAAAAATCAATTATAAAGATAAATATTTTAAAAAATTTAAATTAGAAAAAAAATTATTAATTTTATTTTTCTGAATTTTTTTATGTATATTTATTTTCAAATTATTTTTTTCCTAATGTTTTATAGTTTTTTATTTTTTAAATTATCTTTTTCTGATTATTTAAAAAAAAAATTATGATTACATTTTTTTTCCTAGTTTTTTTTAAAATAATTTTTTCCTAATTTTTTTTGTAATATTTTTTTAAATATATTTTTTTACTACTTTTTTTTCTAATTTTTTTTCAATACTTTTTTTCAAAGCTACATCCTTGCCTTTGTTTTTTCTATTTTAATAATAAATCTATATCTATACTAATTGATAAGGGGAAATTCTGATTTTAGTGTAGCACAATAGTACAAGCCACATGTTAAGTTATGAAATAATATTATTATTATTATTATTATTATTATTATTATTATTATTTATTTTCTAAAATTTATATATATTTTGTATTAAAATATTTACAAACCGGTAAAGGTACATTGTTTTGGGTGTCAAACACGGCAATCTCTGTATTAACATAAATAGAGGCAAAGCTATTCATATTTTGTATTTTTTTGCTACATCATTGCCTTTGTTTTTTCTATTTTAAATAATAAATATATATCTATACTAATTAATAAGGGGAAATGCTGATTTTACTGTATTATAATGGTACAAGGCACATGTCAAGTGATGAAAACTTTTTATTATTTTTTAAAATTTTCTAAAATTTATATTTTTTGTTTTAAAATATTTACAAACCGGTAAAGGTATAATGTTTTGGGACTCAAACACGATAATCTCTGAATTGACATAAATAGAAGCAGAGCTATTCATATTTTCTAATCTATTTTTTTTCTACATCCTTGCCTTTGTTTTTTCTATTTTAAATAATAAATATATATCTATACTAATTAATAAGGAGAATTGCTGATTTTCTAATAAAGGGACACATGTCAGCACCACATGATTTAAGAGGATTAATTGATCATTAGTAATAATCAAAGATGAACATTAACACATAGTATTACATTGCGTACTGTAATATCATTTTAAAATAAAAATAATATCCAATTCTTTGCACTCTAATCATAGATAAAATTGTTTCAAGGTTTTTGCTGATCACTTCTGTCTATAAATAAAAAAGTATTGGAGATGAATGAGTACCACCAATATGGGTAGGAAGGAAATATTGAAAGCAAAGTGTGAAATAAGTAAAGAAAATATTTGACATAGTGGACTTAATTTGGAATAAAGGAAAAAAAAATTTGGTACATATAGAGGCACAATTCAAGTTATTAATAATAACAATACTATCAATATTAATAGTAATTGATGACCCATGTATCGCACGAGTGCAAAAATACTAGTATATATAATTTGTATAAAAAATATATGAACATGTAATTTTAACTTATTTTATATTTATTAGCTAGTTCAATCGCTAATTTTACCAAACACTATTATTCGCTAGCTTATATGTTGTTCACTATCAACTAACTTATTCATTATTCACTATAAAATCATCCGATATCAACTATCTTATTCGACATCCGTTGGTTTTTACCTAACATAGTCTGAGTAAGTAAAAAATGTGACTACCATTAGTTTTTGTCAATAACAACATACTTTAGATTAAATCAAATCTCAATATAATTCATTTGGTATAGTGTAAATATTTTTTACATATCATTCAATTATAAATTGTTATGTCATTAAAAATGTTTGACTCTTATCGTAACTACACTAAAAGTCACTCATGAGATTAATATAAAAAAAAGTCACTCATGAGATGATTTGTGATTGAGTAACGATATAATTTTTTTATATTGATAGTTTATCAAAATTAAACTTATATAAATATACTTTTACTTTCTTATCTTATAAGCAATCCCATTTTAAAATATTTTTCCCAAATAAATTACATGTTTGAAAAAAAAAGACGACATTAATGAGTTTTATTTTAATTTTACCAAATTAATTATTTAAAATCAATAGGTTGGTACTTAACATTTGAAGGTTTTCCATATATATATATATATATATATATATATATATATATATATATATATATATATATATATATATATATATATATATTTTGACAGAATTGAACGTTTTCCATTTTTTTTTACAGAATTGAACATTTTCCAAATATGTATGGATCTAATTTATATTCATGAAATGTTCCTTATTCCTAAGCTCAAATTAATTACACTCATCTTCATTTTAAATGTCTCAGCTAGCCTATGAGCTTGAATGAATATTCGTATCCTATTCAAGATTAATTAATTTTCCAATTATTAACTAAACTCATTAGTTCAAGGGTTCCATTCGTTAACGTTTTCCAACATTAATGAACTTTGGCATTTAAACAAGTTGATCACTCTTATTTTCCAGCGTTTAACAATAAAGTCAGTTGACTAAATTACTGTAAACAAACATCACATATCATTCCGTCACATTTGTTATAAGTTCATCACATTCCTAACTCTTGAATATTAGTTCATATTAAGATGTAAACTAAACAAAGATATATTATAAATAAAAGTAAATGAGGAATCCATTACAAGCTTGAAGTATCAACTAAGAGAGAAGAGTCAAAAAGTTCAAGGTTTTAGGCAGCCACACTCTTCCAAGCTTGGCTTCTAATTCCAGCAGCTCCTTTCTTTCCTTTCCTAGCTTAGCTGAAAAATGGCTTGCACTTGGTTCAAGAGCTGAAGAGTCCAAAATGCTATATATCACTCTAGCTGTGTGAAAAACACCCTTATATCATGACCTAATAGGGTAAGAAACCCTGCTCGTGTGTTGTCTATTCCCAGGGGACCAAAAGTAAGAAAAAGACAAAACTTGTCCCCTTGAGCCTAATAAAGAATATTCACATTAATAAATGCCCTGGCCCCAATTCTAAAGGTACAAATGAGCAAATAAATCATCCTAAAACAACCACACGCTTCATTAAGAAAGTCTTAGGTCCCACTCCTCAAAGGTCATCTTAAATTCCTCTAGGCCTTTTCTTTGTTGACTTCTGGCCTTCAGCTCAAGCTGCAACATTCCTAAGCATTGCCACGAGAGTTCTTCTTTCTTTTTCATCAAGTTCCTGTAACTAAAACACGGGCTCAAAACACCATTAAATTTTCAATTTACAGGGCTCTGTCTTTTTCGAAAACACAAAATGCATTTAATCAACATTTAAACAGTAAATCTTTCCTAATTACTTATATTAAAGAAACTTAAGACTCAAAATAGGCTAGATAACCTTTATTTCTAAAGGTTATCATTGACCCACCTTGAGAACACTACATGGAACGTTATGTGAGTGTCATAAGTAGTTCTCATAGTGACAATGATGTATGCAATCCTTCAACTTGAAATCACTACGATCCCTACATGAGGAGTTGTGTGCTTTAATATCGTCAAACATTATCTGTAACAGGATGACTATAAAGTCGGACATTGGGTACACCGCGAGTCGTGCTGAGGGGTGTGAGTGATCTAGATGGGATTTGTCCCTCCTACATAACAGGAGTAATATATGTGGGTCCCTCGATAGAGTGAGACTGTGAAATACATGATCTTGCAGAAATGAGTCAATATGAGATATTGACCTCATTTATTATTAAGTCTGCTTGGGTATCAAGGAACGTGATATTGAACTATACAAAGGTAACACCTACAACAGTGGGATTTTAAATTACCAACTTCACCCATTAGACTCATTTCTTCACCCATTGTTATTCTTCTCCTCATGTTTTGCCCATGGCTTCAACGTGCCCCTCTCGCCCCTAGCAGTCGTCTCACATTTCTCCATCGCTATTCTTATCCTCACCTCCATAGTTGTTCATTATTCAACTCCATACCTGTTCATTCTTCAACTCCATAGCATTAAGCTCGGTCACTTGAGATTTGACAGCTTCCTAAGTATCAGATATACTATTTCTTCATACATCTTTGCATATTTTGCTTCATATTTTCCTTTTTTATTACTCTTAGTGAAGTTTGTTTACACTGTGATGCTGATTTTGAATATACGTTTATGTGATTTTTCTTGTTTTCAGATTTTCTTCCTACAAGCTCTCGTTTCAGAATGGGTTGTCTTTGAAACCATTTTAATCATTTGGATCTTTTTCTGCTGAGTCAACAACACTGGGATTTAGGCTTGTGATTATGTAGAATATGAATCTGAGTTTGAATTGCTAATATATGTTGATTTGTTCAGATTTTGGCCATTTATGTCACTATATGTGATTGATTGTTTTATTTATCTGCTTAAACGAATTATATATGACATCCATGTAGGAAAAGTTATCTAAGACATGAATGACAAACATAGAATAATAAACTTACCTTTTTAGTAGAATTATGAATAACAGAAGTATCACTCAAGTAATGGTATGTTGGTGCTAGGTAGTAAGTATTGTTGAAATGTGGTTGCAGGATTGCTTGCTCATAATTTTTCTGAAGTGGGTTAGAGGTATTGTTTAAATTTGTTGAACTAGAACCCATTGGAGCTTGGTAGTCTCCAAATTGATATGGGGTTCCTATACCAGACAAAGAGGTGTCTGGCTAATTCCAATTTGAAAGCTGTGCAGCTTATGAAGATTACCCTGAGATGTTGTTGCTAGGATTGGAGGACTCTCCTACCTTTAACTGTGGCATAAGAGATGAGCTTCAGTGATTAATGTCAAACATGGAGTGATCTGGCCATGGCTTCGGTACAAGTGATATGCCTCTGATGTTAATGGAAGGCCTGACTGACATGGAGTATCTATCTCAAGCCTACCAAGCAAAACCTGGATGAAGTACTACAGTTCACTATATATGTTTTTCCTATCTTTTGAAATTGCTTTTGTAAATTTATGAGTATCCCAATATTCATTTAGAGCATTATATTGATAAACATTTGCCTAAAATAGAAGCCCTTTTTGGGTGAAAGTTTTTGTTTTTTTTTATAAACAAAATTGTATTTAATAGAGCACTAGAGGTACTCAAATCAGATACAAGGAGAAATCAAAAGAAGCAAATGTGGAGAACAAGATAGATCGATGTTCAACCAAGAGCAGTGTCTACAAAGGTTGAATCTATAACTTGACCTCACGCCCAAAGAAACTAAAGCATCACGCCTAACCCCGTAAAGAAGGAAAATAATATTATTAACACCCCTAATCCGCGAACAAATAACACCCCCTAATCTGCCAACCAAAACCCCAAAGGACATGAACTGCCCCCTGCCCTTTCAGACCTACTACCTAATGCCCAAATTGTTTGTATAAATGATAAGAAATTATGTAGTTTAGGAAAAAACTCTTGCATGAAATAAGTTATGTATTTGAATTCCAAGGTGTCTTTGTCTAAACATGCTGCCAACTCAGTGATTCATGCAAGTACGTTGCAGTAGCTGTCTGTCATTGTTGTGGTACAAAAAAGAAATGGTTTAAGCAAGCATGGTAGCTTCACTCGAACATAATGATTATGATCGTGAGGACCCATTCAAGAGAATTGGTTTGCAGGTGAATCATTCTTGAATTGGATAGAGATAAAGATAGGGATTTCCAGGCTAGATATATAACCAAAATTGGCAAAAAATCCTCAAGGTTCCAAAATGAAGTTTTAATGTTGGAATGATGATCCAATAGACAGAGAAGTATTTATTACAGTACTATGTAAATATCTGAAAGCCTCCAAAGAATAAAATTATTTCTGTTCTGAGAGTTTCTAGCTATATGCATACATAGATTCTGATAGTTGCAAGTTGCTTCCTTAACTGTTGTTTTCGCTTCCACTAGCAACAGACTCAGGAGAAGCAGGGTATGAATTCATAAGAGATGCTACTGATTCTGGTCCATACTCCTCAACGAGCTCTTCCTGTCACAATCACCAAGTTCCATGCTGATATTAGTAGTTATCATGCAAAAGAAAGAGCAAGGGAAAAAAGTGGAAAAATATAGATAAAATATGTTTATGGAGAATGTTAACGAGTGTTCTTTGGGCATTCATTAAGGAATCAAAAGAGACAAGTTTGTATGGAGAATTGGTGTATTTATTATTTTGAAAAGTGTTAGACTTTGATTTTCAATACAAACTTTCCTTGTATGGTTTCCTTAACTAATGCCCTTAGGGCACTCATTAGCAAGAGCCTATGTTTATATAAAAGTTTTATCTATATATTTATAACTATTCAAGCTACTTCAAATAGAGAACGTAACATGGGGACCGTTTATGTTTTTATTTATTTATTTATTTATTCAGTCAATTGAAAAAGATACGATTAACGGCTAAATACCTGAGCAATTAGGGATTTAAATGGTATACCAGAATGGAATCGTTTTCATTTGCAACTTGCACCAACTCCTCATAAAGGCTATGAAGTTTTTTCTTGAGATCAGAATTTTCAACCTTAAGATTGTCAATGGTTTTACTTAGCTCTTCACATTCTTTCTGTCAAGGTAGCTCATAAAAATGATGGGAAACATTATGAGAAAGACAGACCAACTTTAAGAAAATGATAAAAGTTTCAACATTTATCATCTGTTTCCAGAAAGAACCTATCATAAGAGATGTGACAAAAGTTAGAGAGAAGCGCAAGTCAAATTAGTCCAAAGTGGTCATCACATATATGAGAGTTTCTCCTATGATTAAAAGTTCATGCATGTGCAATGAGAATGATATCAATTAAGGCAACTAAGGAATGAATGTGTTTAAAAATTAAATTAAAAAAAAACTCGTATACACTTGAACGCGCTGTCGCGCACGCGCCAAAAAGCGAGCGGTTTGTAAAAATGTAGTTTAGGGAGCGACAACTCGAGTATCGTCTCACAAGGACTCTTGGGTTGTTGTTAACAGAAAAAGTCAGAATTGGGGGTTTTGGATTTGAAATTAAACAAAGAAAACAAAGCAAAAAACAGAGCAGAAAAACAATGCAAACTAAGTAATTACCAAATAAGCTAAAGCGATTAACCTACTGTTCTCGGTTTCCCACTATCATCGATTTATATAATTCCATGCCCTAAGCAGATTCTACTATCTTTTCGATTGTAACATCAATTAACAAGCGAAACCAATGCTACGAGACATATGTTCCTATTCCCGAATTAAGCAAACAGGGTGAAGCACTCATGAACTAAGCGAACATGATTGAACACACGCGAATTAAGCAAACGCGATTAAATATAGGAACACACAATCATCGAAATAAATCAACACCTATTCTATACGATTCTGAATTAAGCAAACAGAACATATAAACCAAGTATTGAAAGAGAATAGCATAAAGTTCAGGAACTATAGAACCTCAAGCGTAACTGGAAACCAATTACAGTAGATTAATCAAGGAGACTAGTTCTCCATTACAAAGGAAAAACAAAGCATTAAACCTAATGCTACAGCCATCTAAACTAAAAAGAAAACAAAAGATCCCCTGTTCTGTCCTAAAACAGACTTATATACAACTTCTGGATTCCGCGGGCTCGTGAGGCGAGCACACCTTCACGAGGCGAATAATACGAACGGTCTTCAGTGTTTGCCGAGCTCGCGAGGCGAGCTTATCATTCGCGAGGCGAGACTCTTCAAATTCCAAACTGTAATTAACGCCCGTGACCTTCAACATGGATAAGCCGTGATGGCTTCTGGTCTTCCAGGGTTGGATTACTCGCGAGGCGAGTCATGTTTCGCGGGGCGAGACATAGAGGTTTGCAATTTCTGGAATAGTCAGCCTTCAGGTTCGCGAGGCGAATGAACTCTCGCGGGGCGAAAAACTCCAGAACTGCTTCTTTTTATTACCTGAAAACAAGGATTAACAGTAAGTACTTTATTCAACTCTAAATCAGCTAAATTAACCTAAAAATACTTTAGAGACTTAAAATGATGCTTAAAGGCAATCAAGTCTAATTTGGGCGAAAATGAGATATAATTAGCACAAAACCACGGTCATACTAGCCATAAAACTAGATGAGCCAAAGGCTTATCAAAATACCCCAAACTTAAACTTTGCTTGTCCCCAAGCAAACTAAAACTCAAAAACTCAAAAAGACTCAAGACATGGCAAGCTTTAGAGATTCAATCAACTTTGCACAAATTTCAAGCAATTTCAATCAAAACAGTTTTCTTCAATGTTCCCCCCTTTCAAACAAAGTAATCCCCACATGCATTCACTCTAAACATTTGAGAATTTCATCATTCAAACAATCAGTAATCTAAGCAAGGGATCCAAGTTACACACAAGAGGGAGATCATCGAATTCAAACAACCGCCTTCCTCACAAGGGCATTTAGTGTTTCACTCAATCGCTCAGTTTTTGTCAGGCTAACAACATTTCACTCAATTTCACTTTTAAGAGCACTTCCCATGAATTTTATTTTCATCTCAAAATGGTTCCCACAGAAAACATGCATGCAACATCAAAAGGTCTTTTTAAGGTTGTAATGGGGCCTGGCTAAGGGTAGGATATACAAAGGTACTAGGCTTAAGTCCCTAGGAACTAAGAGAGCATGAAACACTTCAAAACATTGAAATTCCACTCAAGTTCCTTTTTTCATTTTTCTTTTTACTTTGGGTGACTACAGCCTCTTTTCTTTCAATATCCTTTTTGAAATTTTTGTACTGTTTATTATTTATTTTTTTCTTTCTTTCTTTTTTTTTTGGCTCCAACCTTTTTATTAATTTTTTTTTTCTTTTTCTCAATCCAGAATGACATGTCACATCCTTGTAGCCACCCCAAACTTAGTTTCTTGCAACCATTCTCTTGCTAAGCATCCATGCTCTCCTAATCCTAAGATCGGGTTAACATGGTTTTTCAGAGTTTAGGCTCATAACATAAGGTCATCAAGAACTAACAGGCTAATTAGGCTCAAAGGGGCTAACTAGGGAACATGCATTAGGAATTGGTTCTTTTTCAGGTCAAGTAGCTAGTTACAAAGAAAATGCCTAAATCATTTGAAGAAAACACATAGACATGCAAACCAAGAAGAGACTCAAGCAAATTCGGGAAAGTGCAACTTAAAAGTGATTTCACACAGTTAAAAACATGTTGGAGGCTCAAATCCTCACCTGGACATTTTTGCAAATTGTTTGACCGAGATTCTATCCCTAGTGTGTGCTTCCCTTCACCCCAAACTTATCATAAATCATGTAATCACAACAAAATATCTCAAAGTTCAGTTTTCAATTTTTCATGTGGGAATCAATTTTCAATTTCAAATCCTAGGGGGAAAATCATCAACAGTCAACACATGTCATGCAATCAATCTATGCAAATTCAATTAAAATCCAATCAAGCTTGCCGACACAAGACTCACCACACAAATACTCCTGATCTTCTCAAATTATTCAGGAGCTAAAAGAAAACAAAACAAAAATAAAGCAAAGATAATTAAAAAGGAAAGGTTTAGAGAAAACTCATGGAGGTGGTTCCACCAGGATCCCACTGTCTGTGATACAGCGGCCACGGAATGCTCAAATTGCAGTATGATCCTTCCGGATCCCATGGCCTACAACATAAAGCCCAAATAATAGACAAAGGATGGAAGCTCATTCCATGCTTCCATAACTTGCAGCCTTGATATGGAAGTGGGTGCTTGACAGTTATGGTGACCTCGCCAAGTGCGGCGGACTTCTCACTCCCTCTTGGGTCAAGGTTGACCTCTTTCTCAATAAAGTCCTCCCAATAAAATCGGGGTTCAACCTCTTGGACTGGCCATGGTGTAAAATCCAGAGGGTTGAACTCCATCACCGGTTGTTCCACAGGGGGAGGTGACAAACAGGTAGAGAGTGTTACTGGTGCTGCTTCAACTTCTGTACGTTCTTCATTTACTGCACTGACAAATCCATCACCTGTTAAACCTGCAGAATTCTCAGCACACACCACAGAAAGGTTAGAGTTAGTACAGTTAGTACATATGGTACAATAAACTGAATCAGAAAAGGTCTGAATGTCTGGAAATTCAGCACAAAGTTCATCCACCCCATCACTTTCAACACATGCATCTAATTCCAAAGGTTCTTCATTATCCTCAAGCATGGTGGAGCAGATGTCCTCCTGATCCTCATTCTCTGTGTTTCCTGGCCGAACAGGGCCCTCAACCTCATATGTCTCCTGTTCCATATGGATGTTTTGCTCCTCATACCTTTCAAAACATGCTACACATGAAGCAAATTCATTACAATCAGCACATGAAGTATAATAGATAGAATCAGGGGAAGCGTGAATATCTGGAGATTCAACACACAGTTCATCAATAGAAGCATCCTTGACATCATTATCAAAATTATCCTCAGAGGTATTGTCAAGAATAACTACTTGCGAATCTGTATGTTCTTCAAGGGGATGTGGAGTTTGCAGTGTAGCTAATGGGGAAACGATGAGAGCATTTTGAGTGGCAAAGTCCCGCTGACTTGCTTCCATCATCTGCTGAAATTTGAGATTGTTTGCTTCCAATTGTGCAGTTATCTGTGCAGTCATTTGCTTGAACAGGTCCTCTAGTGAAGGTCCAGAAGGTGCAGAGGTGGTCGCTTGGGGAGGATTCTGTGGTGGTGCCAGTGGTAACATCAGTTGTGAGTCCCCATTCCAAGGGTTTGGATGGTTTCCCCAGCTGAGGTGGTACTCATCAGTGGAGGGGTCAGGAATGTTGTGCCTGATTGATGCAGCTCTGAAAGCAGGAGAGTATCTCCACAGGAAGACTTCCTTCAAATCAAACCAGGTTGAGATGGAATTCGGCTCGAGACAACAAAACCAATCCTTCACAGCACCTTCTAGTGAGAATGGGAAGGCTCTCCTCTTGATGTGGTCTTCTGTCATTCCTTCAGGTGGCCGCATTGTAGAACAAACAAACTGGAATTCTTCCATATGCTTCAGCGGATTCTCACCTGCAAAACCACTAAACCTTGGCAACCGATGTATTAAACCAGGAGGGTCAGGATAATATATGCATGGTGGTGGCCTATCAAAGTTAGGATAATATATGCATGGTTCATAATCAACATTAGGCATAAAATCTTGCATATAATTATCCATGGAAAGCACTAAGATTCACAACCAGACAAAGCAGCCAAAACTAATTCAGTAATGCAAAAGTTTTTTTTTTTTTAAATTTCTGTTAATAACAACAAGAGTCCCCGGCAACGGCGCCAATTTTTGAACGCGCTGTCGCGCACGCGCCAAAAAGCGAGCGGTTTGTAAAAATGTAGTTTAGGGAGCGACAACTCGAGTATCGTCTCACAAGGACTCTTGGGTTGTTGTTAACAGAAAAAGTCAGAATTGGGGGTTTTGGATTTGAAATTAAACAAATAAAACAAAGCAAAAAATAGAGCAGAAAAACAATGCAAACTAAGTAATTACCAAATAAGCTAAAGCGATTAACCTACTGTTCTCGGTTTCCCACTATCATCGATTTATATAATTCCATGCCCTAAGCAGATTCTACTCTCTTTTCGATTGTAACATCAATTAACAAGCGAAACCAATGCTACGAGACATATGTTCCTATTCCCGAATTAAGCAAACGGGGTGAAGCACTCATGAACTAAGCGAACATGATTGAACACACGCGAATTAAGCAAACGCGATTAAATATAGGAACACACAATCATCGAAATAAATCAACACCTATTCTATACGATTCTGAATTAAGCAAACAGAACATATAAACCAAGTATTGAAAGAGAATAGCATAAAGTTCAGGAACTACAGAACCTCAAGCGTAACTGGAAACCAATTACAGTAGATTAATCAAGGAGACTAGTTCTCCATTACAAAGGAAAAACAAAGCATTAAACCTAATGCTACAGCCATCTAAACTAAAGAGAAAACAAAAGATCCCCTGTTCTGTCCTAAAATAGACTTATATACAGCTTCTGGATTTCGCGGGCTCGCGAGGCGAGCACACCTTCACGAGGCGAATAATACGAACGGTCTTCAGTGTTTGGCGAGCTCGCGAGGCGAGCTTATCATTCGCGAGGCGAGACTCTTCAAATTCCAAACTGTAACGCCTGTGACCTTCAACATGGATAAGCTGTGATGGCTTCTGGTCTTCCAGGGTTGGATTACTCGCGAGGCGAGTCATGTTTCACGGGGCGAGACAGAGAGGTTTGCAATTTCTGGAACAGTCAGCCTTCAGGTTCGCGAGGCGAATGAACTCTCGCGGAGCGAAAAACTCCAGAACTGCTTCTTTTTATTACCTGAAAACAAGGATTAACAGTAAGTACTTTATTCAACTCTAAATCAGCTAAATTAACCTAAAAATACTTTAGAGACTCAAAATGATGCTTAAAGGCAATCAAGTCTAATTTGAGAGAAAATGAGATATAATTAGCACAAAACCACGGTCATACTAGCCATAAAACTAGATGAGCCAGAGACTGATTAACACTCCCAGCAATATTTCATAATATGTATTGTATACCTCTTTCCGCAGCTTTGTTCTCTTAGTTGATGCTCTTTTTGATTGCCTTTTTCTTTCTTTTCTTCTTTCAATTTCATGCCAAAGTAAATGCAGGTTAGCAGGAAATAGTAGGCATCCTTAAGATCTAAATGGAGTGACCTTTAGGTGAGATTTACTTTCTAAAAGTTTTCACCAAATAAATTCATAATTTTGGATGTAGTACACATCTCTGTAGAATGTTGATAGAATAGAACTATAAATATAAAATGATGGTAGCTTCAAGCAAAGGGACCAAAACGTGGCAATAAATGAATTAGTGTAGGAAAAAAAAAGTAAATACAAAATTACATATTAGTTTAGAAAAGTCAAAGAGATAACTTCTTCCAAGATCACTTGTATTACAAGCAGGAAAACATAGGATTATAGGAGCATCAAATCTGCAGGTGCCCCTCCCATAAGCCACCTTTGGCTGGCTGTAATATCCTAACTTCCACAAGGATACTACTAACTAATAATATATAAACCAGGTTATAACATCAGGAATAATAGTTGAACATAGGAAATTTTAAAAATAAGTGAAACAAATTTGTACAAGATATTTTTGTAGAGTTGAACATATAATTGGAATTAATTTAATACAAATAACCATTTAGCCCCTAATCAACAATTCAATTTCATGTAAACATTGACTCCTAGTAAGACTCCAACTTTGATCCTATTTGTGAAAACTAACGTATCTTGAGACACTATTGGGTGACTGTCAAGCAATCTCCCGAACTTGCTTATCAGTTTTCAATATGTACCTGTTATCTGAAACAAAGAGGAGCCTAGTGAGAAATGAATCTCAATGAGTTCCTGCTTCAAGCAAAGCATATTAGTAAACAATATATTATGTTTAATTGTCCTTGTTGAATTACGCATACTTACTTTTATGCACACATATCATAATTAACCTCACATAGTGGTAAAGTTTCTCATAGTCTACTTACCTCTCTATTTTGCCAGGTTTGCACTCCGTGGACTAAAGCGGGCTAAAGTAGGACTACTCAAACTTTATACCACTACGGAATTATTTTCTTATAACTCACCCTTTCATCACCAGCTCTTTCTACTGGGTCCTTACTTGGATTGAGTTATTTACTGAATGTGAATCTAAGCATAGGCATTTTAAAGAGGGAAAAAAAACCTTTACCAGGTACCTCAAGTGTGAGCGGAAATAATTGGTCGCGCTGTCGCGCACGCGCCAAAAAGAACGAGCGGGTTTAAAACTGTAGTTTAGGGCGACAACTCGGATGTCGTCTCACAAGGACTCTTAAAGTGTTATCTTTCACAAAAATCAGTTTTGGGGGGGGGGGGGGGGGGGTTGGTTTGGATGCAAATACGTAACAAGCAAAACAGAGCAATTAAAAACAGGGCAGTTTAAAGAGATTATCAAATAGCAAACAACGATTAATCTACTGTCTCGAATTCCCAACTATCCTTGGTTCATGTAATCCCAAGCCCTAAGCAGATTCTAATCCCCTTTCAGTTATAGCAACAACTAACAATGTAATCGCTACTACGGATGTAGGTTCCTATTCCCGAAATAACAAATGGGGTTAAGCTCTCATGAACAAACGAACATGAATGAACGCACGCGAAATAACAAACGCGATTTAGTATAGAAACATAACATCACTGAAACGAATCAATACAGCACTACACACTCCTGAAATAACAAACAGAAATGTATAATGTGGTACTGAAATGGGAAAAGCAAGTAAAATAGGGATTACAAAACCTCAAGTATATGGAATTCTCATACAGTAGACTAATCTAAGAATTTAGCTCTCCATGTAAAAAACGAAAACACACAGAAAAGAAATGTAAACAGAACAATGGAGAAGTAAAAAGTTCTTCCAAACTGTTCAGAACAGCTATTTATACTAATCAGAAATTAAGTCTACTCGCGAGGCGAAGCCTCTCTCGCGACGCGAATCTTGCGAACAGTCTGCAACCTTTGGTATTCTCGCGAGGCGAACACACCTTCGCGAGGCGAGGCACTGAAGAGTCTTCTTATTACGCCCGTTATGAATATCAGGGGCCAACCGTGATGCTTTCTGACTTCCAGACTCGCGAGGCGAATGGATGCTCGCGAGGCGAGACTCTTCAACTTCAAAACTGCCACAGCCGTGACCTTCAACACGGGCAAGCCGTGATCGTCTCTGACTTTTCAGGCTTGGGTGACTCGCGGGGCGAGATCTTCTTCGCGGGGCGAACCAGAGACCTTGCATTTTCTTGGAACAGTCAGCTTCGGGGTCGCGAGGCGAAGAGATGTTCGCGAGGCGAATCCCCTGTTTCTTTATTTTCTTGACTTCCAACTTAACCTGAAAACAAAGACACAACTATAAGTGTATTATTTGACTCAAAACTAGCTAAATTAACCTAAAACTACTCTAGAGACTCAAAACCTTGCTTGAGGACAATCTAATCTAATTTGGGTGAAAATAGGATATAATTTGCACAAAACCCTGGTCATACTAGCCATAAAACTAGATGAGCCAGAGGCTGATCAGTCACGCATAGTTTAAACTGGTTGATATGGCAGTCAGAGCTCTATGACAACAATTTGGCATCCCTTAATTGCTATTACCATATCCTAGCCTCCAAAAATGAAGGACTTACAAAATATCTCACCCACAAAAAAATATTGTGGCCTTAAATAATGGCTAGAATAGTTTTGAAACCTTAGGTTTCACTAAACATAGACCATTTTAAGTTTTTAATGCCATGCTATGATTCATTTTCTTGTACTCTTCTCAAATGGAAGTCAAATGCATTAAATATTCATCAACCATACCAAGATTATAACTTCATTAAACATGCACTAAAAAAAAGTAAAGAGTGAAGACATAGCACAAATGGAAATGTCACACCTTCATATTGCAATTCATACCAACCAAATCACCATGCAACAACCACTAAGTTAGATCATACAGCCACGAAGAACACCATACCAATTGCACATATACATTTTATTCATGGTTGGACAGAATTAAAACACATAGAAATCTATTCCACACAATTCAAGTACCATATGCTCAAAGTTATGTAAACAGAATTTTGCAGTAAATTGGAACTGGGTTTTCTCCATAAAAACTTCATCAAAAACAGAACTTCCAGAGCCTAAATTGTAAAAAAATAAGTCTATTTTCTATTAAAATAGGAGTTAACTCAATCCAATATTTTTACAATTTACTACAATTTAAATACTACAACAGTATCATTTCAGAGTTTTCAGTATGAACAACAACTTTCATGTCATTTTTCTCCTTCGATACTCAATGAAATTGATCCGTTCCAAAGACCATTTCGAAGGAAAACAAGTCTATTTTCTAATGGTATAAAAATCACTTCAAACAACCCCTGTAGATGAAGTTGTGGATGAAACACTAACAGGGGTGCATACGGGCTTGAAAGATTTTGACAGCCCCTTGTCAATTTTTTCATCCAAAACCACCCCTAATCAACATGCAATCAAAACCCAGTTGTTAAAAGGCATATATCAGTTTCAAACAAGCATTCTACCGAAGCAATTTAAACATTTAACAAGTAATTGGGATCTATGGTTACCCAATATTACAAACAACAAGAACTCACATAACCAAGTAGTGAATTGAAGGTGGTGAGTGTTGATCTCCCTGTGCTTCCTAATCTGACTTGTTCTTCAGTTTTCGAAATTTTATTTTTGGGGGAAGCTAGAGAGGTCTTGCATGTTGTCCTTCTTGTTTGATTTAGGGTTTTTTTGAGTTGCAAATGGAAGGAAAAACAGTTAGAAGGAATTGGTGATGAATGGGTTGTTTCTAGATGGAGTGTAAAGGAGGAAAATATCCAGCCCTCTACCACAAGTTTCTGGTCGTAAATGGAGAGGAAAGGTGGAAGTAAGATGGCTGCCTTGTGTCTTCAAATGATGAATGAGGAAGAAGTGTGGGAAAGCCTAGCCATTGAGGTCTGGCCGAATTTGAGAGGGAGGAAAGGAGAGGACCAAAATGTTGCTTATGTTGAGGGAGTAAATGAAAATGAACTACTCAACTTCCCTTTACCGTGCTCTGACCGAAAATAAGAGGGTGAAATGGAGGGGTTTTGGCTGGCCAATGGGGTTGGAACTCCTTGACAAGTATTGGTTACTTAGGAAATTTTAGGATAAAGGTAGATAAGTTGGTTTAAAATAAGTGGGTGTGTGTATGTGAGTGTGTTAAACATGTATATGCACCCAAAAAAAAAATGAGAGGGGACGTGATTGTTCATCTAATTGAAATGAATATAAGTGAGTGTGGTATGTGACTCTAAATATTATTTTTTTCTAGTTTAGTAATAGTTAACCCAACACAATCTGCATAAAAATTGTATTCCCTCTTTAAACCACAATTAATTACTTCATAACTCAATCAGTCATAAAATTGTGCATTTATGAAATATAAAAGGACCCAAACACACCCATTTAGAATTATAATGAAAATACTAAAATATCATTGGGGAAGGATATTACACTGGCCATGTAGATTTAATAATGATACTCGAATAAACCACTCTATATAAATGGTGTAACTACAAGAGAAATTAAAAAAATTAATATAAACCAATGACTTTAATCTCAGTAATTTATCTATGGAGTATATCACACATGTGATTCTAAACCAGAGTTTATTCTAATATCAACATTATATTTCCTTCTTGACTCAATAAAGTTAGTTAGGCTTGCGATTTTTGAAGGAAAGCGAAATAGGAGTTATACTTTATTTTGAGAAAAACACTCAATGCATCATCTCTTATTTTTGAATGTTTTCTTAATGAATTTCAATGTTAAATGTTTAATTGATCAGTAGCATTATTATTATTATTTTTAAAATTTAGCCTAAGATATTAAAGTCCATCAGCACATTCACATCACCCTTAGGTATACACATATATGTTCCGCATACTAGTTCAATAGAATTTTATAGTGCAGCTGACCTATTAAATTATTTCCCTATATTTTAGCTTATCCCTCAAAAAAAAAGGCATACTAGGTAAATGATTAAAGATAATCAACATGACATAAAATCCATATAAGTCTACATTACCAGCTTTTCAATTTCGGGATCAGTGATAGATGCATTGAGGCCTTTCATTGATTTCCTTTTCCGTTTAGTTTGATTTTTTGCGGTACCCTTATTGCCATCAACATCATTACAATTTTCAAGATGGGTCTTCTTCTGTGCATCTTGTTCTTCTCAAATTACATATATCATAAAACATAAATTTCAATCTTTCATATAACAAATACAAATTCATGAACTTCAACCATACCATTTTCAAGCATCATATTACATTGTTGCTTCTTAGTTGAAGAAAAATCCTGCACCTGAAGGGATATCATTGAATCTTATTGTCAAAGGTACTGAGCATCATGATTCCTAAACCAGACATCTTTATAAGTCTCATGACAACTGACCTATTAAACTTTTTCCCTATATTTTAGCTAATCCATAAAAATTAAAAACACAAGGCATGCATCCTAGGTAAATAATTAAAGCTAATAAACATGATAGTAAGTCCATAGAAGTCTATAGTACCGGCTTTTCGAGTTAGGGATTAGCCTTGGATGGAATGAGGCCTCCTTTCCCTAACTTCTTTTTCAATTTCGTTGGCTTTGCTGCAACACTTATATTCCCATGAACATCATTACAATTTTCCAGATGGGTCTCCTTCTGTGCATCTTGCCCTGCTCAAATTTCATAGATCATAAAACATGAATTTTCATTTTTCAAATAACAAAGTGCAAATTCATGAACTTTAACCATACCATTTTCAAGCATTATATTACATTGCTGCTTCTTAGTTGAAGGAAAATCCTGCAGCAAAAGGATATTATTAAATCTTATTGCCAAAGATTTTAAACACTATGTTTCCTGAACCATACATCTAAATAAGTCATGACAAAATATACATTACCTGCTTTTCAAGTTGGGGATTACTGCCAGATGCATTGAGTTCTTTCTCCAAATCATAATTCAGTTTAGTTGGATTTTCAACAAAATTTCTATTCTCATGAACATTATTAATATTTTCGAGGCTCGTCTCCTTCTGTGCATCTTGTCCTGCTCAATTTTATAGATAATAAAACATTAATTTTTATCTTTTATATAACAAAATACAAACCCATGAACTTCAACCACACCATTTTCGAGCATCATATTACTTTGATGCTTCTTAGTTGAAGAAAAATCCTGCAATAGAAAGGATATTACTAAAGCTTGTTTCCAAAGATTCTATATAAGCTAAATCCTTATTCGTGAACCACATATATCTGAATAATTAAGTGGCTTCAAAACATATACTACACCTTAGATAAACCTTTTGTAGATTCATATGCATTGTTAGAGCCATGCCCTTCATATGGTGATCTCATTCTTTCACTTGCCGCATTGTTCACAGATTATGTACAATTTAAGATTAGAAAAACGTGATCAAGTTGTTTAACAAAAGAACAAATTAGTACCTCAATGATGCTCCTTCCAAGTTGATTTTTGGGATGGAAGATATTTTCCTATTTTCTTCAGGTTCCTTAATTACTAGACTTTTGCATTGATGCAAGTTCTCGTCACTTATTATTTTCATTAAATCCATGTTTTTTCCGCCAAACATCCTTAGAACGTTTTCCGAAAAAGTCAATGTAGCAGCACCCTTGCCGACATGCAAAAGAAGTTGTATCTTATTCTTTAATGAATATACAAATACATGTACTTATTCTTATTCATCATGGAAGTTCCCCTATAAGGAAGAAATATATAGCTAGATTGAATCCATTAATAATTGCTAACCCCGTCCCACCCCCACCCCTTAAAAACAATATGAAAATGCCATAAAATTTGAAGAAACAAACACCCATTTGAATTTAATAGAAGTTATGGGAGAAAAAAACTAAAGTAATTAGAAATTTTACTAACTAGATTTATTAAGGGTGTGTTTGGATAATGGATTCTAACCGTGAAAAGTAATTTTTTAGAGTATTTAAAAGAACATGAATTAAAATATTTTGTTTGGATACTTAACCCAATTTTTTTAAAAATACCCAACATTTCCACCGGGTATTTCATTAACGCAAAACCAAGGGATTTCAAACAACACCTACTACAGTGGGATTTCAAATTACCAACTTCGCCCATTCGACTCATTTCTTCACCCATTGTTATTATTCTCCTCACTTTTCGCCCATGGCTTCAACGTGTCCCTCTCGCCCCTAGCAGTCATCTCACGTTTCTCCATCGCTATTCTTCTCCTCACCTCCATAGTTGTTCATTATTCAACTCCATACCTGTTCATTCTTCAAATCCATAGCATTATGCTCGGCGACTTGAGATTTGATAGCTTCCTAGGTATCAAATCTACTATTTCTTCATACATCTCTGCATATTTTGCTTCATATTTTTGTTTTTTATTACTCTCAGTGAAGTTTGTTTACACTATGATGCTGGTTTTGAATATGGGTTTATGTGATTTTTCTTGTTTTGAGATTTTCTTCCTACAAGCTCTCGTTTCAGAATGGGTTGTCTTTGAAACCATCTCAATCATTTGGATCTTTTTCTGCTGAGTCAACAACATTTGGGATTCAGGCTTGTGATTATGTAGAATATGAATCCGAGTTTCAATTGCTAATATCTGTTGATTTGTTCAGATTTTGGCCATTTATGTCACTGTATGTAATTGATTGTTTTATTTATTTACTTAAACGAATTATATATAACATCCATGTAGGAAAATATATCTAAGACGTGAATGACAAACATAGAATAATAGACTTACCTTTTTAGTAGAATTATGAATAACAAAAGTATCACTCAAGCAATGGTATGTTGGTGCTAGGTAGTAAGTATTACTGAAATGTGGTTGTAGGATTGCTTGCTCATAATTTTTCTGAAGTGGGTTAGAGGTATTGTTTATATTTGTTGAACTAGAACCCATTGGAGCTTGGTAGTCTCCAAATTGATATGAGGTGCCTATACAAGACAAAGAGGTGTCTGGCTAATTCCAATTTCAAAACTATACAGCTTATGAAGATTACCCTGAGATGTTGTTGCTAGGATTGGAGGACTCTCCTACCTTTAACCGTGGCATAAGAGATGAGCTTCAGTGATTAATGTCAAACATGGAGTGTTTTGGACATGGCTTGGGCAAAAGTGATAGGCCTCTGATGTTAATGGAAGGCTTGACTGACATGGAGTTTTCTAGCCTTGGCAAAGATGAAAGAAATGGGCTTGTGAGGTCTATAGTAGGCTTTACAGTCATGGAGTTTCTTGGTCTTGGCGGACATGCAAGAGATAACTCAGAGTTATTGATGATAGACTTGGATTTTGTTGGCTTTGACTGATGAGAGACAAGATACAGATGTAAGTGGTTAGTATTTTGCTTGGAGGCTTCTGGTCTTGATCGTGGGATGAATGATAACCCTAAGTGGCTTTTACTGAATTGGGAAACCAAAGGTTTTGGCTGAATCACTTTTGTTGGCCAGATATGAGTAAGAACGCTTCTGGAGCTTTCAGTGGCTAACCTGTCTTGTATCCCAGCAGAGGTGTTCCATTTTGGGTGTGAAACATGCATTAATAATTCTTATTTATGTTTTTATATCAAATAAAGGAGTTCTATTGGGATACAAGACATGTTAGCCACTGAAAGCTCCAAAAGGGTTCTTACCCATGTCTGGCCAACAAAAGTGATTCAACCAAAACCATTGGATTCCCAATATGGCAAAAGCCACTCAAGGCTATCATTCCTCCCATAATCAAGGCCAGAAGACTCCAATCCAAATACTACCACTTAGATCTGCCTTTTGTGTCTCATCAGCCAAGGCCAACAAACTCCAAGTCTATCATCAACAACTCAGGGCTATCTCTTGCATCTCAGTCAAGGCCAAGAAACTCCATGACTGTAAAGTCTACTATAGACCTCATAGGCCCATTTCTTTCATCTTTGCCAAGGCCAGAAAACCCCTTGTCAGACAGGCCTACCATTGACATCAGAGGCCTTTCACTTGTGCCCAAGCCAAGGCCAGAACACTCCATGTCTGGCATTAATCACTGGAGCTCATCTCTTATGCCACAGTTAAAGCTAGGAGAGTCTCTAATCATAGCATCAACATCTCAGGGCAATCTTCACAAGCTGCATAGTTTTCAAATTGGAATAAGCCAGACACCTCTTTATCTGGTATAGGCACCCCATATCAGCCTGGAGACTACCAAGCCCAATGGGTTCAAGTTCAACAATACCTCTAACCCACTTCATAAAAATTATGAGCAAGTAGTCGAGCAACCACATTTCAACAATACTTACTACCTACCCATGGTATCAGAGCAAGACTCTCCCGATGACGGTGTGGTTCGGGGACGAACCAAGCGGAAGCTGGTGGGCATGTAACACCCGAGTGCCGACGAGGGTGAGTGCGGGGAGTGGTCGTCGGTGCAAGAAGGCACGGACAAGGAGCGGCTCCTGGCAGGCTTCTAGGCGGAGGGACACATGAATGAACCGATTACACACCCAAATGAGAGAGATCCTGAGACTGTGTAGGTATGGGACTATTCAGTTGAGGAAGGCTTATATGAATTGATTGGTACTACCTATACCAATAAGATGCATCTTCTTTTCGGTAGCCCATCACTTAAGAACTCCACAGTTGACTTGGAGCGATTATGGGATGGATGACCTCCAGGGAAGTTTTCCCGGGAAGCGTATGAGTGAGGACAAAGCACGTTGAAAAGACCCGTGTTGCTTTGTCGGGACTGTCGTCTATCCATAAAGCAGCCAGGGATGTTACACGGACTACAAACAAATGAGGGTGTGCACTTGCACACCATCACTTTAATAAAATTACAAATAAATATCTTAGGTTTTTGTATTCCTCCCCCCCCCCCCCCCCCAAAAAAAACTATTTTTAGATGTTTGAACCCATTTTCTCTATATTTTTTCACCAAACACAATTACTCTATTTTTTTATATATGTTGGTGTTAGGTAGTAAGTATTGTTGAAATGTGGTTGCAAGATTGCTTGCTCATAATTTTTTTGAAGTGGGTTAGAGGTATTGTTGAAATTTGTTGAACTAGAACCTATTGGGGCTTAGTAGTCTCCAAGTTGATACGGGGTGCCTATACCAGACAAAGAGGTGTCTGGCTAATTCCAATTTGAAAACTGTGCAGCTTATGAAGATTTCTCTGAGATGTTGTGGCTAGGATTGGAGGACTCTCCTAGATTTTGCTATGGCATAAAAGGTGAGCTTCAATGATTAATGTCAGACATGGAGTGTTCTGGCCTTGGCTTGGGCACAAGTGATAGGCCTCTAATGTTAATGGTAAGCTTGACTGACATGGAGTTTTCCATCCTTGGTTGAGATGAAAGAAATGGGCGTGTGAGGTCTATAGTAGGCTTTACAGTTATGGAGTTTCTTGGCCTTGGCTGAGATGCAAGAGATAGCCCTGAGTTATTGATGATATACTTGGAGTTTGATGGCCTTGGCTGATGGGACACAAGAGACAGATCTAAGTGGTTAGTATTTGGCTTGGAGGATTCTGGCCTTGATTGTGGGATGAATGGAAGCCTTTAGTGGCTTTTGCCATATTGGGAATCCAAAGGTTTTGGCTGGATCACTTTTGTTGGTCAAACATGGGTAAGAACCCTTCTAGAGCTTCCAGTGGCTAACAAACTCAAAGTCTATCATCAATAACTCAGGGCTATCTCATGCATCTCAGTCAAGGCCAAGAAATTCCATGACTGTAACTACTATGGACCTCACAGGCCCATTTCTTTCATCTTTGCCAAGGCAAGAAAACTCCATGTCAGTCAAGCCTACCATTAACATCAGAGGCCTATCACTTGTGACCAAGCCAAGGCCAGAACACTCGATGTCAGGCATTAATCACTGAAGCTCATCTCTTATGCCACAGTTATAGCTAGGAGAGTCTCCAATCGTAGAAACAACATCTCAGTGCAATCTTCACAAGTTGCACAATTTTCAAATTGGAATCTGCCAGACACTTTTTTGTCTGATATAGGCACCCTATATCAACCTGGAGACTACCAAGCCCCAACGGGTTCAACCATTCAAGTTCAATAAATTTCAACAATAACATTAACCCACTTCTGAAAAATTATGAGCAAGTAGTCCTGCTGTGACACCCTAAACTCGGGTCATCACATGGTTACCCGTTTGCGGAAATAAAACTTTATTTGCTGGTTACTTTCGGAAAATAATGTTTTCTCAACGTTCATATTTTCAAAATATGGTGATAAATTTTTTTTTTCTTTTAACTTCACAACCACAACAACATCAACATAATCAAATTACATTTAGATACACAAAGTATATAAATCTTACAACTATACTGCCTCATATATTTTCATACCTAAATCAACATCAGTTTTATCTTCAAAACATAATATAATATAATAGGACCTAAGCTGGTCGTAACTAACACACTACAGCCAATAGGAGCAGCACAACACGCTTCCAACTAGACAGCCTTCCTCTTCTTGTAGGGATCATACCCCTCGTACGTCTCTGAGATGTGTTGTAAGGGTGAGACACCAATATACGGATTTATCACCATAACTAAATGCGCAACACAAAAGAAGGCACATACACATATACATATTTATAACAACATACTCATTCATATTATATCACATCGTTTATCAATGGGTTTCACACCCCAAACATCAACGTTGAAAAACTATGCATGAACACTTCAAAACATCATCTAACATTCATACCTAATCTCATGCGATATCTCCAACATCGTAATGAGTTGATCAGACTCGATAGTTACAGGCACGCAGCCACACGTACACGCAGATCCAGACACGCAGTCAAAACCCATCTCACACTGTCCAACATCGAGGCACAGGTGATATCAACGTTGATGGGGCCTCATTGTCCACCCGGCCCAATAAGAACATCTTTATGATCTACCATGACGCCGCATGGTAATCACTCGTTTGATCATGGCACGTCTGCCAAATGCATGCAATAAAAAACCTTTTGTTCTCAACACTTTTCTTTGTGCTATATCTTTATTTGTCAAAGCTCTCAAAAGCTTTTAACCCATCATCATTTTTAAACATCAAAGCTCTCAAAATCTTTCAACTTATCATCATTTTTAAACATCGAATGCTCTCAAAAGCATCAACGTTTTCAACATCGAGTGCTCTCAAAAGCATCATCGTTTTCAACATCGACTGCTCTCAAAAGCATCATCGTTTTCAACATCGTTACAACTTTTATTAACAACACAGGACCTCAAAGTCCGAGTGCTCAATCATGAAGCCCCTAGACCGTTGCAATCAGTCTTAGGTTCGTGGTAATAGAAAACATCTCAAAACGTTTTAACTTCTTTAAGTAGATACCCAGTCTACAACACAACGAACCTTAATACCCTGACGTCTCGGTTATTAAGTTCCATAACACCATTTTACATCATTTTCCAAGAAAATATTTTTAAAGTCAAACTTTGACTTTTTATTTTATATTATTATTTTATTATTTTATTATTTTATTTTTATTTTTATAAAGTATTTTTGAATATTAATTTCACAAAATAACTTTTTATAATATTTCGGAATTTCTTGCATAAAAATTAGCAGTACTAAAAAAATTTCACGGTTACGCTCTCACCGTGACTCACAAATTTCTTTTACACTGATAAATTATTAAAATAATAATAGTTCTCAAAAACTCATTATTTTCCCAAAATAATATTTTCCACCATTATTATATTCCAACATTTCCCATAAAACGTTGAATATAATTTTCACAACTTATTAAATCTTTTATCTGATTAATCGGTTGTGCACTGACCACTGTCAGGCCTCTCAAACAACATTCAACATTCATCATTCAACAACATCATCATAATTATATCACTAGGCAGATCATGCATCATAGCAACATAATATACTACTGCAGATAATTAAATAAATTAAAAGCAAATAAATCACCGATACACAGATAAACAACACAACGTAAGCCACATAAACAAATAACCACAACCACATATCATTCATATAAATCACACTACACACAAATAGTTATAGAGAAAAATCCCTCAGGTAAGCTCCCCTTACCTGTTGAAGACTCGAACTAAGGGTTTCAAATAATCTCCCGATTTGATCCGGTTTCCTCCGTCGGCTTTAGGTCAAACCAACCCGATCGATTCCTTCATAACGAATTGCAACCAAAATAAATCAAAATCAAACAACAACACACTTAAATCAATGGGGGTAGGGTTCGGCTTCACCCAATTTTCTAGGTTAGGAAACTTAAAATTTGATTAACTTAGGGATTAATGATCCATAAGTTACTTACAAGAACTATCAAGATATAATCATGAATCAAGGCATGAAATTGAAACAAAACCTAAGAACACAACTTTAATCTAGGTTCGGTCCAGTCCAGATTTTAGGGAAAGAAATTTCTCATGATCTTGTGCTTCTAGATGATGAAAATAGAGATGATTATAAGATCATAGCAATTGGTTTCATGTCAAAAGGATTTTTCTAGACTTAGTTTTGAATTTTTGAATCTAGCTCCATGAACTTTGAACAAATGAAGAACATATGAATCTTAGCCATGAATCTACAAAAGTTGTGAAGAGAAATGATTTAAATGACAAGAGAATAAGTTATTACCTCTTGATGATCCAAGAAAACAAAGTTTGGATGATGTTCTTCAAGGACTTCTTATGGAGTTCTTAAGAAACTTAAGGAAGAAGATGAACATAGTTAGGGTTTAGAACAGTTTTAGTATTTTGGGTGGATCTCTCAACATACTTGTCCGTTTTGGACGATCTTTATGTAGTTGGAAATAAGATAGAAAGATGAACAACTTTCATGTTGAAAGTTTTCCGAGATTCAAAATAGAAACTGGTCAGAATTGCCAATCAAAATCTGACGAATTATGAACTCTTTGGAGAAAAGAACATGAAAATGGAAGAAAATGGCTTAATGAAGAAGACAACCTATTTAAATGAAGAAGAAACCAAACTTAATGAAGAAGGCATTGGAGCCGTGGGTTTTGGGCAAGGGTTGGTCAACTTTTTCCAATGGCATTTGTTTGAAATTGTCATAAAAAGACAAGGGCAATTTGGTCATTTCATAGGAAAATTTCACTTTGTCATAAATGTGCCATTATGGCCATTATGACTCAGATAAGCTCGTCATAAATACTCGGCAAATCGGTCAAATCCATCATCTCTGCTACGTTGCCGACTCCTCGATTCATCTGGCGCAAGCTTTTCCTAGAGATATCTCGACGTATACGCCCGCAACAAATATAATATTTTAATTTTTTTACCAAAATTTTCAAAAGTTCCAGTATCGTAGTAAATACGATAAAAACATTTTTCATCTCGTTCACGACTCAAAATTAGGTCTTATGAGCAGTAAACTTTTACTGTCAGTGAAAACGCAGAAAACGCAGACCGGCTTCCGTCTGAGTTTTCAACCAAAAACTTCCCCGTAACCTTATGAAAATAAGTATAACAAGGAAATGACCTTGGTTTATCCAAAATCATTTTCTCTGTCTCGGATAAAAATATATTTATATATTTATTACCGATATTACGAAGCAGCGAAAATCGGGGTGTTACATTACTACCCCTCTAAAAAAAAATTTCGTCCTCGAAATTTCGAGACTCGAAGCTAAACATTATTTTGGAACCTCATCTTAACCTTAAGATTTTACATTGTCCTCCACATCACTTCATTCCTCTTATTCTATATTCCATAACACAATTCATTCTTATGTCATTTCTACATATCGTACTATCCTCAAAATTTCATCAGAGTCTACCACACTTGAAAAACAAAATCAAAACTTAATCACTTCTCTTATCAACATGGTTCCACCAGAAACCTTATTCAAATCATCTAATTCTGAATATTATCACTAATACCAACAATATCTTCACATCACCACACATCAACTCCTTACTCAAAATATTTCATCCTAGTCTTAGTTCCTCTTACATTCAACTTAGGTAAAACTACCATAGACATCTTTCTATAATTCCTTCCAATCATACTATTAAATCTTAACGATGATCATTTTATCATTATCCTGGTTCCTTTAGTCAACTCTACCTCGATCATAACAAAATCTGCCAAAATCATCTTACTTACTGATATTAATTCTAGAAATTCTCAGCTTACTGGTCACACTTACAACTCAATAAAAATCCACTCACCTCTTGTCGTACTTAGGTATTACACTTACTCTCAACTAACCTTCTAAGGATAAATTCCTTATCACGTTGGATCAGTCCTCTGATACACGCCTCTGTTGGTTTTTCCATTACATCGTGGACCTAAGCATGTAAAAAGATGTCGACTCCGTCAACCTACTCACAATAATCTGAAAAGAGATTTTCAAGACAAGAATTTTCTTGATTTTGCTTTCACAAGAAAGCATAAAGAATAATTTGACCAATCTGAAAGATACAAGTGTCCAATATGTAAAAAGATTCTTTAATAGGTTCGTGAGTGTAAAAATGCATAGCTAATACAAGTTTACAAACATGAGTCTAATAAAGTTTCTTCCTTCACAAGAACTTTACTACACAATGATTTAAAAGAACATCAGTCCGACAAAATTTAGACTGGATCACTTCCACCAAAAGTAAAAGTGAATCGATTAAGTCTCATCAAGAAACTTCTATCATCAAGAATTCATATATGTCACATAACTCAAGAAATACTCATAATATGTTTCCAAAGAAGTATGAAAATATCCAGACTGTCAGAACCAAAGTCAGGATAGATTTTAAATCAGGGTCAGAAAATGAATTTAACCTGTACAAAATGTACCGCTATGATTGTCTAATACAACCATAAGAATTCGAAAAGCAATTTATCAATAAGGAACAATTTTTCTGAATCCTGAGACCCTCACCTAAGGTTGAAGATTTAAATCTATTCGCCTTGGTTTCTCACAAGCACAATGGTCTTTTATGACGCACTTAGTGTGGTCACCCTGAATCGGCACGATTTCTGATAACTTGGTCAATCTCTCAGACACACGAACAATTGATCTTGCCTCACAAGTTGAGTTTACAGTACAAAATCTTTAATAAGTCCTAACTCCAATCTGGTGGTAACTTGTTCTCAAGTCGATCCTTGAATATATATCAACTCCTTGTGAGGGATCTGTAACACTTGGTACAAAAGACTCTCATACTCCTCGTGACTCTTAGAGTAAACGTGAACATCATCGATGAAGATGATGATTAACTTATCGAGAAATGGACCAAAATTCCATTTCTTGAAGTCTAACCCAACTAACTTCGTTGGCGATATGCTACACAAAGCGATTGAGATCTGGCTAAATCTAGAAACTAGATCAATCAGAAACTCAACATCCGTTCGTCCGTACAAACTTGGGACATTCTCAGAAAATTTTCCCCAAAAACTTTCAATGACAGGTACCTTATTCAAATGTCTGATACCGTCCTAAGGGATAAACGAATGTATCAACATGAACATAAGTACCCTTTACTAAACATGAGTTCTCACAAGGTCTCAACCCAATCAGAACCCACCAAACATACTTACTTGTGTGTCAACACACATTGTTTCAACCAAGAAACAATTCAAACAAGTTTCGACCAGAGATCACACAACAAAAACCTAATGAACCTATTTCCCCACATTCCCGAAAGACTCGACCAGCTCTGATACCACTAATGTGACACCCTAAACTCGGGTCATCACATGGTTACCCGTTTGCGGAAATAAAACTTTATTTGCTGGTTACTTTCGGAAAATAATGTTTCTCAACGTTCATATTTTCAAAATGTGGTGATAAATTTTTTTTTTCTTTTAACTTCACAACCACAACAACAACAACATAATCAAATTACATTTAGATACACAAAGTATATAGATCTTACAACTATACTACCTCATATATTTTCATACCTAAATCAACATCAGTTTTATCTTCAAAACATAATATAATATAATAGGACCTAAGCTGGTCGTAACCAACAGACACTACAGCCAATAGGAGCAGCACAACACGCTTCCAACTAGACAACCTTCCTCTTCTTGTAGGGATCATACCCCTCGTACGTCTCTGAGATGTGTTGTAAGGGTGAGACACCAATATACGGATTTATCACCATAACTAAATGCGCAACACAAAAGAAGGCACATACACATATACATATTTATAACAACATACTCATTCATATTATATCACATCGTTTATCAATGGGTTTCACACCCCAAACATCAACATTGAAAAACTATGCATGAACACTTCAAAACATCATCTAACATTCATACCTAATCTCATGAGATATCTCCAACATCATAATGAGTTGATCAGACTCGATAGTTACAGGCACGCAGCCACAGACACGCAGTCACAGACACGCTGTCAAAACCCATCTCACACTGTCCAACATCGAGGCACAGGTGATATCAACGTTGATGGGGCCTCATTGTCCACCCGGCCCAATAAGAACATCTTTATGATATACCATGACGCCGCATGGTAATCACTCGTTTGATCATGGCACGTCTGCCAAATGCATGCAATAAAAACCTTTTGTTCTCAACACTTTTCTTTGTGCTATATCTTTATTTGTCAAAGCTCTCCAAAGCTTTTGACTCATCATCGTTTTTAAACATCAAAGCTCTCAAAAGCTTTCAACTTATAATCATTTTCATTTTTAAACATCAAAGCTCTCAAAAGCTTTCAACTTATCATCATTTTTAAACATCAAAGCTCTCAAAAGCTTTCAACTTATCATCGTTTTCAACATCGAATGCTCTCAAAAGCATCATCGTTTTCAACATCGAATGCTCTCAACATCGTTTTCAACATCGAATGCTCTCAAAAGCATCATCGTTTTCAACATCGAGTGCTATCAAAAGCATCATCGTTTTCAACATCGAATGCTCTCAAAAGCATCATCGTTTTCAACATCTTTACAACTTTAATTAACAACACAGGACCTCAAAGTCCGAGTGCTCAATCACGAAGCCCCTAGACCGTTGCAATCAGTCTTAGGTTCGTGGTAATAGAAAACATCTCAAAACGTTTTAACTTCTTTAAGTAGATACCCAGTCTACAACACAACAAACCTTAATACCCCGACGTCTCGGTTATTAAGTTCCATAACATCGTTTTACATCATTTTCCAAGAAAATGTTTTTAAAGTCAAACTTTGACTTTTTATTTTATATTATTATTTTATTATTTTTATTTTTATTTTTATAAAGTATTTTTGAATATTAATTTCACAAAATAACTTTTTATAATATTTCGGAATTTCTTGCATAAAAATTAGCAGTACTAAAAAAATTTCACGGTTATACTCTCACCGTGACTCACAAATTTCTTTTACACTGATAAATTATTAAAATAATAATAGTTCTCAAAAACTCATTATTTTCCCAAAATAATATTTTCCACCATTATTATATTCCAACATTTCCCATAAAACATTTAATATAATTTTCACAACTTATTAAATCTTTTATCTGATTAATCGGTTGTGCACTAACCACTGTCAGGCCTCTCAAACAACATTCAACATTCATCATTCAACAACATCATCATAATTATATCACCAGGCAGATCATGCATCATAGCAACATAATATACTACTGCAGATAATTAAATAAATTAAAAGCAGATAAATCACCGATACGCAGATAAACAACACAACGTAAGCCACATAAACAAATAACCACAACCACATATCATTCATATAAATCACACTACACACAAATAGTTATAGAGAAAAATCCCTCAGGTAAGCTCCCCTTACCTGTTGAAGACTCGAACTAAGGGTTTCAAATAATCTCCCGATTTGATCCGGTTTCCTCCGTCGGCTTTATGTCAAACCAACCCGATCGATTCCTTCATAACGAATTGCAACCAAAATAAATCAAAATCAAACAACAACACACTTAAATCAATGGGGGTAGGGTTCGGCTTCACCCAATTTTCTAGGTTAGGAAACTTAAAATTTGATTAACTTAGGGATTAATGATCCATAAGTTACTTAAGCATGATTAATCACTTTAACCATGATTATGAACTAAGAATCATGAACTAAACCCATCTAGTTATAAGAACTAGGGTTCGGTTTTCTCAAGATCAATAGGCTAGAAGTTTTAAAATTTCATCAACTCTTGAATTTAATCAACATACAAAGCTTAGAGTTGGATTCAAAGATTACAACAACTTTTGAATCACAAAATCATTAAATGATCATACCTAGGGTTTCGGTTTTTGAAGAAACAAATAGGCTCAAGTTTGATTTTTTATCTTCTATATACTTGAATACAAGAACTATCAAGATTTAATCATGAATCAAGGCATGAAATTGAAACAAAACCTAAGAACACAACTTTAATCTAGGTTCGGCCCAGTCCAGATTTTAGGGAAAGAAATTTCTCATGATCTTGTTCTTCTAGATGATGAAAATAGAGATGATTATAAGATCATAGCAATTGGTTTCATGTCAAAAGGATTTTTCTAGAATTATTTATGAATTTTTGAATCTAGCTCCATGAACTTTGAACAAATGAAGAACATATGAATCTTAGCCATGAATCTACAAAAGTTGTGAAGAGAAATGATTTAAATGACAAGAGAATAAGTTATTACCTCTTGATGATCCAAGAAAACAAAGTTTGGATGATGTTCTTCAAGGACTTCTTATGGAGTTCTTAAGAAACTTAAGGAAGAAGATGAACATAGTTAGGGTTTAGAACAGTTTTAGTATTTTGGGTGGATCTCTCAACATACTTGCCCGTTTTGGACGATCTTTATGTAGTTGGAAATAAGATAGAAAGATGAACAACTTTCATGTTGAAAGTTTTCTGAGATTCAAAATAGAAACTGGTCAGAATTGCCAATCAAAATCTGACGAATTATGAACTCTTTGGAGAAAAGAACATGAAAATGGAAGAAAATGGCTTAATGAAGAAGACAACCTATTTAAATGAAGAAGAAACCAAACTTAATGAAGAAGGCATTGGAGCCGTGGGTTTTGGGCAAGGGTTGGTCAACTTTTTCCAATGGCATTTGTTTGAAATTGTCATAAAAAGACAAGGGCAATTTGGTCATTTCATAGGAAAATTTCACTTTGTCATAAATGTGCCATTATGGCCATTATGACTCAGATAAGCTCGTCATAAATACTCGGCAAATCGGTCAAATCCATCATCTCTGCTACGTTGCCGACTCCTCGATTCATCTGGCGCAAGCTTTTCCTAGAGATATCTCGACGTATACGCCCGCAACAAATATAATATTTTAATTTTTTTACCAAAATTTTCAAAAGTTCCAGTATCGTAGTAAATACGATAAAAACATTTTTCATCTCGTTCACGACTCAAAATTAGGTCTTATGAGCAGTAAACTTTTACTGTCAGTGAAAACGCAGAAAACGCAGACCGGCTTCCGTCTGAGTTTTCAACCAAAAACTTCCCCGTAACCTTATGAAAATAAGTATAACAAGGAAATGACCTTGGTTTATCCAAAATCATTTTCTCTGTCTCGGATAAAAATATATTTATATATTTATTACCGATATTACGAAGCAGCGAAAATCGGGGTGTTACATTACTACCCCTCTAAAAAAAAATTTCGTCCTCGAAATTTCGAGACTCGAAGCTAAACATTATTTTGGAACCTCATCTTAACCTTAAGATTTTACATTGTCCTCCACATCACTTCATTCCTCTTATTCTATATTCCATAACACAATTCATTCTTATGTCATTTCTACATATCCGTACTATCCTCAAAATTTCATCAGAGTCTACCACACTTGAAAAACAAAATCAAAACTTAATCACTTCTCTTATCAACATGGTTCCACCAGAAACCTTATTCAAATCATCTAATTCTGAATATTATCACTAATACCAACAATATCTTCACATCACCACACATCAACTCCTTACTCAAAATATTTCATCCTAGTCTTAGTTCCTCTTACATTCAACTTAGGTAAAACTACCATAGACATCTTTCTATAATTCCTTCCAATCATACTATTAAATCTTAACGATGATCGTTTTATCATTATCCTGGTTCCTTTAGTCAACTCTACCTCGATCATAACAAAATCTGCCAAAATCATCTTACTTACTGATATTAATTCTAGAAATTCTCAGCTTACTGGTCACACTTACAACTCAATAAAATCCACTCACCTCTTGTCGTACTTAGGTATTACACTTACTCTCAACTAACCTTCTAAGGATAAATTCCTTATCACGTTCGATCAGTCCTCTGATACACGCCTCTGTTGGTTTTTCCATTACATCGTGGACCTAAGCATGTAAAAAGATGTCGACTCCGTCAACCTACTCACAATAATCTGAAAAGAGATTTTCACGACAAGAATTTTCTTGATTTTGCTTTCACAAGAAAGCATAAAGAATAATTTGACCAATCTGAAAGATACAAGTGTCCAATATGTAAAAAGATTCTTTAATAGGTTCGTGAGTGTAAAAATGCATAGCTAATACAAGTTTACAAACATGAGTCTAATAAAGTTTCTTCCTTCACAAGAACTTTACTACACAATGATTTAAAAGAACATCAGTCCGACAAAATTTAGACTGGATCACTTCCACCAAAAGTAAAAGTGAATCGATTAAGTCTCATCAAGAAACTTCTATCATCAAGAATTCATATATGTCACATAACTCAAGAAATACTCATAATATGTTTCCAAAGAAGTATGAAATTATCCAGACTGTCAGAACCAAAGTCAGGATAGATTTTAAATCAGGGTCAGAAAATGAATTTAACCTGTACAAAATGTACCGCTATGATTGTCTAATACAACCATAAGAATTCGAAAAGCAATTTGTCAATAAGGAACAATTTTTCTGAATCCTGAGACCCTCACCTAAGGTTGAAGATTTAAATCTATTCGCCTTGGTTTCTCACAAGCACAATGGTCTTTTATGACGCACTTAGTGTGGTCACCCTGAATCGGCACGATTTCTGATAACTTGGTCAATCTCTCAGACACACGAACAATTGATCTTGCCTCACAAGTTGAGTTTACAGTACAAAATCTTTAATAAGTCCTAACTCCAATCTGGTGGTAACTTGTTCTCAAGTCGATCCTTGAATATATATCAACTCCTTGTGAGGGATCTGTAACACTTGGTACAAAAGTCTCTCATACTCCTCGTGACTCTTAGAGTAAACGTGAACATCATCGATGAAGATGATGATTAACTTATCGAGAAATGGACCAAAATTCCATTTCTTGAAGTCTAACCCAACTAACTTCGTTGGCGATATGCTACACAAAGCGATTGAGATCTGGCTAAATCTAGAAACTAGATCAATCAGAAACTCAACATTCGTCCGTCCGTACAAACTTGGGACATTCTCAGAAAATTTTCCCCAAAAACTTTCAATGACAGGTACCTTATTCAAATGTCTGATACCGTCCTAAGGGATAAACGAATGTATCAACATGAACATAAGTACCCTTTACTAAACATGAGTTCTCACAAGGTCTCAACCCAATCAGAACCCACCAAACATACTTACTTGTGTGTCAACACACATTGTTTCAACCAAGAAACAATTCAAACAAGTTTCGACCAGAGATCACACAACAAAAACCTAACAGACCTATTTCCCAACATTCCCGAAAGACTCGACCAGCTCTGATACCACTAATGTGACACCCTAAACTCGGGTCATCACATGGTTACCCGTTTGCGGAAATAAAACTTTATTTGCTGGTTACTTTTGGAAAATAATGTTTTCTCAACGTTCATATTTTCAAAATGTGGTGATAAATTTTTTTTTTTCTTTTAACTTCACAACCACAACAACAACAACATAATCAAATTACATTTAGATACACAAAGTATATAGATCTTATAACTATACTGCCTCATATATTTTCATACCTAAATCAACATCAGTTTTATCTTCAAAACATAATATAATATAATAGGACCTAAGCTGGTCGTAACCAACAGACACTACAGCCAATAGGAGCAGCACAACACGCTTCCAACTAGACAACCTTCCTCTTCTTGTAGGGATCATACCCCTCGTACATCTCTGAGATGTGTTGTAAGGGTGAGACACCAGTATATGGATTTATCACCATAACTAAATGCGCAACACAAAAGAAGGCACATACACATATACATATTTATAACAACATACTCATTCATATTATATCACATCGTTTATCAATGGGTTTCACACCCCAAACATCAACGTTGAAAAACTATGCATGAACACTTCAAAACATCATCTAACATTCATACCTAATCTCATGAGATATCTCCAACATCGTAATGAGTTGATCAGACTCGATAGTTACAGGCACGCAGCCACGCAACACACCAGATCAAAACCCATCTCACACTGTCCAACATCGAGGCACAGGTGATATCAACGTTGATGGGGCCTCATTGTCCACCCGGCACAATAAGAACATCTTTATGATCTACCATGACGCCGCATGGTAATCACTCGTTTGATCATGGCACGTCTGCCAAATGCATGCAATAAAAACCTTTTGTTCTCAACACTTTTCTTTGTGCTATATCTTTATTTGTCAAAGCTCTCAAAAGCTTTTGACCCATCATCGTTTTTAAACATCAAAGCTATCAAAAGCTTTCAACTTATCATCTTTTTTAAACATCAAAGCTCTCAAAAGCTTTCAACTTATCATCGTTTTCAACATCGAATGCTCTCAAAAGCATCATCGTTTTCAACATCGAGTGCTCTCAAAAGTATCATCGTTTTCAACATCTTTACAACTTTTATTAACAACACAGGACCTCAAAGTCCGAGTGCTCAATCACGAAGCCCCTAGACCGTTGCAATCAGTCTTAGGTTCGTGGTAATAGAAAACATCTCAAAACGTTTTAACTTCTTTAAGTAGATACCCAGTCTACAACACAACGAACCTTAATACCCCGACGTCTCGGTTATTAAGTTCCATAACATCGTTTTACATCATTTTTCAAGAAAATGTTTTTAAAGTCAAACTTTGACTTTTTATTTTATATTATTATTTTATTATTTTTATTTTTATTTTTATTTTTATAAAGTATTTTTGAATATTAATTTCACAAAATAATTTTTTATAATATTTCGGAATTTCTTGCATAAAAATTAGCAGTACTAAAAAAATTTCACGATTACGCTCTCACCGTGACTCACAAATTTCTTTTACACTGATAAATTATTAAAATAATAATAGTTCTCAAAAACTCATTATTTCCCAAAATAATATTTTCCACCATTATTATATTCCAACATTTCCCATAAAACGTTGAATATAATTTTCACAACTTATTAAATCTTTTATCTGATTAATCGGTTGTGCACTGACCACTGTCAGGCCTCTCAAACAACATTCAACATTCATCATTCAACAACATCATCATAATTATATCACCAGGCAGATCATGCATCATAGCAACATAATATACTATTGCAGATAATTAAATAAATTAAAAGCAGATAAATCAACGATACACAGATAAACAACACAACGTAAGCCACATAAACAAATAACCACAACCACATATCATTCATATAAATCACACTACACACAAATAGTTATAGAGAAAAATCCCTCAGGTAAGCTCCCCTTACCTGTTGAAGACTCGAACTAAGGGTTTCAAATAATCTCCCGATTTGATCCGGTTTCCTCCGTCGGCTTTAGGTCAAACCAACCCGATCGATTCCTTCATAACGAATTGCAACCAAAATAAATCAAAATCAAACAACAACACACTTAAATCAATGGGGGTAGGGTTCGAGGCTACCCAATTTTCTAGGTTAGGAAACTTAAAATTTGATTAACTTAGGGATTAATGATCCATAAGTTACTTAAGCATGATTAATCACTTTAACCATGATTATGAACTAAGAATCATGAACTAAACCCATCTAGTTATAAGAACTAGGGTTCGGTTTTCTCAAGATCAATAGGCTAGAAGTTTTAAAATTTCATCAACTCTTGAATTTAATCAACATACAAAGCTTAGAGTTGGATTCAAAGATTACAACAACTTTTGAATCACAAAATCATTAAGTGATCATACCTAGGGTTTCGGTTTTTGAAGAAACAAATAGGCTCAAGTTTGATTTTTGATCTTCTATATACTTGAATACAAGAACTATCAAGATATAATCATGAATCAAGGCATGAAATTGAAACAAAACCTAGGAACACAGCTTTAATCTAGGTTCGGCCCAGTCCAGATTTTAGGGAAATAAATTTCTCATGATCTTGTGCTTCTAGATGATGAAAATAGAGATGATTATAAGATCATAGCAATTGGTTTCATGTCAAAAGGATTTTTCTAGAATTAGTTATGAATTTTTGAATCTAGCTCCATGAACTTTGAACAAATGAAGAACATATGAATCTTAGCCATGAATCTACAAAAGTTGTGAAGAGAAATGATTTAAATGACAAGAGAATAAGTTATTACCTCTTGATGATCCAAGAAAACAAAGTTTGGATGATGTTCTTCAAGGACTTCTTATGGAGTTCTTAAGAAACTTAAGGAAGAAGATGAACATAGTTAGGGTTTAGAACAGTTTTAGTATTTTGGTGGATCTCTCAACATACTTGTCCGTTTTGGATGATCTTTATGTCGTTGGAAATAAGAGAGAAAGATGAACAACTTTCATGTTGAAAGTTTTTCGAGATTCAAAATAGAAATTGGTCAGAATTGCCAATCAAAATCTGACGAATTATGAACTCTTTGGAGAAAAGAACATGAAAATGGAAGAAAATGGCTTAATGAAGAAGACAACCTATTTAAATGAAGAAGAAACCAAACTTAATGAAGAAGGAATTGGAGCCGTGGGTTTTGGGCAAGGGTTGGTCAACTTTTTCCAATGGCATTTGTTTGAAATTGTCATAAAAAGACAAGGGCAATTTGGTCATTTCATAGGAAAATTTCACTTTGTCATAAATGTGCCATTATGGCCATTATGACTCAGATAAGCTCGTCATAAATACTCGGCAAATCGGTCAAATCCATCATCTCTGCTACGTTGCCGACTCTTCGATTCATCTGGCGCAAGCTTTTCCTAGAGATATCTCGACGTATACGCCCGCAACAAATATAATATTTTAATTTTTTTACCAAAATTTTTAAAAGTTCCAGTATCGTAGTAAATACGATTAAAACATTTTTCATCTCGTTCACGACTCAAAATTAGGTCTTCTGAGCAGTAAACTTTTACTGTCAGTGAAAACGCAGAAAACGCAGACCGACTTCCGTCTGAGTTTTCAACCAAAAACTTCCCCGTAACCTTATGAAAATAAGTATAACAAGGAAATGACCTTGGTTTATCCAAAATCATTTTCTCTGTCTCGGATAAAAATATATTTATACATTTATTACCGATATTACGAAGCAGCGAAAATCGGGGTGTTACACTTGCAATCACATTTCAAAAATACTTACTACCTTCCCCTAGGAGGACTACATAAAAATGACGGTGTGCACTTGCACACCATCACTTTAATAGAATTATAAATAAATATCTTAGGTGTTTTTCCCCCACTATTTTTATATGTTTGAACCCACTGTCATTTTTTCTCTCTATTTTTCCACCAAACACAATTACACAATTACTCTATTTTTTATATATGTTGGTGCTAGGTAGTAAGTATTGTTGAAATGTGGTTGCAGGAGTGCTTGCTCATAATTTTTCTGAAGTGGGTTAGAGGTATTGTTGAAATTTGTTGAACTAGAACACATTGGGGCTTGGTAGTCTCCAAGTTGATATGGGGTGCCTATACCAGACAAAGAGGTGTCTGGCTAATTCCAATTTGAAAACTATGAGCTTATAAAGATTGCCCTGAGATGTTGTTGCTAGGATTGAAGGACTCTCCAAGCTTTAATAGCGGCATAAGAGCCGAGCTTCGGTGATTGATAATGTAAAAGATATTTACACTAATAGTGCATACAAATTAAATCCATAAAACAATTATGTTATAAAGTTTATGTATTGAATAATATGTGGTAGAGATTTATTTTAATATAGAGAAATGCTAACTATTGTCCTTAGGATATTGGTTAAGAAATTGAAATAGTAATTTTTATGGGAAAACAGTGAAGTTATTACCTTGAATACTTGAATTTTTTGTTTCCCAATAAATCACTTCCTCTTCTTGATTCGTTAACCAGTGTCCTAAGGGCATTGATTAGCAAGACCCTTTAATATATTGTGTTTTATTTGACCTTTAATTTTAATTCTATATAGTTTTATATAATTTTAATAAAATAGGTTTTTATTTGTAAAATAATCAACTATAGTTTTTATTTGCTCATTGTAAAATAACCCTTGTATACGCTTTCACCATAGATTAATAACTATTTACCAATGGTACGATAAAAAAATAGAAAGAAAGAATATGTAATACCATGCCTCTTTTCTTGGCAAGAGGATCCTATTGGTTACTTCATTATCCCATGGATCGTGATTGCTACGCCTACAACCATTGATAGAATCCATTCGACGGTCACCTTCAATCCATCTCGTGTTTCACAAAAATCTTCAGCAAAATTATCACAATTCCTGTCTTCCCCCCAAATCTGGAATCCCACACTATATACATTACCCTACCTCCCCAAATCATTTGACACTCACAGTTTCACCCAGTTTTCCATCACTTTCTCTAGAACCAAACAAACACCAAAATCTTCCTTCCATCGAAATCGAAATGGCTCGTACCAAGCATACCGCCCGCAAGTCCACAGGAGTCAAGGCACCAAGGAAGCATCTTACAACAAAAGCCGCCTGGAAGTCCGCTCCGGCAATGGGAGGAGTGAAGAAGCCTCACCGTTTCCGGCCAGGGACGCGAATTGTGAAAATTTTGCTGAAGATTTCTATGAAAGACGAGATGGATTGAAGGTGACCGTCGAATGGATGCGGCTATCAACGGTTGTAGGGGCAACAATCACGATCCGTGGGATAACGAAGTAACCAATAGGATTCTCTTGCCAAGGAAAGAGGCATGATATTACATATTCATATTCTTTCATTCTATTATTTTTTTATCGTATCATTGGTAAATTGTTATTAATCTATGGTGAAAGCATATACAAGGGTTATTTTACAATGAGCAAATAAAAACTATAGTTGATTATTTTACAAATAAAAACCTATTTTATTATAATTATGTAAAACTATATAGAATTAAAATTAAGGTCAAATAAAACACAATATATTAAAGGGTCTTGCTAACCAGTGCCCTTAGGACACTGGTTAAGGAATCAAGAAGAGGAAAGCATTTATTGGGAAACAAAAAATTCAAGTATTCAAGGTAATAACTTCACCATTTTCCCATAAAAAATTACTATTTCAATTTCTTAATCAATGTCCTAAGGACAATAGTTATCATTTCCCTATATTAAAATATATCTCTGCCACGTATTATTCAATACCTAAACTTTATAACATAATTGTTTTATGGATTTAATTTGTATGCACTATTAATGTAAATATTTTTTACATTATCAATCACTGAAGCTCATCTCTTATGCTACAGTTAAAGCTAGGAGAGTCTCCAATCATAGCAACAACATCTCAGGGCAATCTTCACAAGCTGCACAGTTTTCAAATTGGAATCAGCCAGACACCTCTTTGTCTGGTATAGGCACCCGATATCAACCTGGAGACTACCAATCCCAATGGGTTCAAGTTCAACAAATTTCAACAATACCTCTAACCCACTTCAGAAAAATTATGAGCAAGTAGTCCTGCAACCACATTTCAACAATACTTACTACCTACCTGACCGCGCTGTCGCCACGCGCCAAAAAAAAAACGAGCGATTATAAAATAATGCAGTATAGTGCGACAACTCGGATCGTCTCTCAAGGACTCTTTAGTTGTTGTTATTATTAACAGAAAATTAGTAAAAGTTAGAAATGGGGGTTTTGGATTGAAAGCTAAATTAAGAAAACAAAATAATAAAAACAAAGCAGTTAAAGAAAATAGAAAATAGACAAAAGCGATTAACCCATCATGTTCTCGGTTTCCCACTATCATTGGTTCATGCAAATCCTAAGCAGATACTAATCCCCTCCTGGTTGTAGCAACAATTAACAAACGAAAACCATTACTACAGATGTATGTTCCTATTCCCGAAATAACAAACGGGGTTAAGCTCTCATGAACAAACGAACATGAATGAACACACGCGAAATAACAAACGCGATTATATATAGGAACATAGCATCACCGAGATGAAACAATACAACACTATATATTCCTGAAATAACAAACAGAAACATACAAAGATTTGCATTGAAAAGAGAAAAGCAAATGATCATGAAATACAGAACCTCAAATGTTAACAGAAACCAATTACAGTAGATTAATCTAGGAGACTAATTCTCCATTACAAAAGGAAAACAAAACATATCTAAAAAGAAGACAAACTACTACTACTGTCTGACAAAGATTAGCCAAAACTGGCTAACTCTGATTATTCTCTTCATTTCTGCCTAAGACTGCTTATATACACGTTTCTGGAGTCAGAGTACTCGCGAGGCGAAGCACTGATCGCGAGGCGAATTACATGAAAGGTCTGCAACTCTTTGTCTTCTCGCGAGGCGAGCACATCCTTCGCGAGGCGAACTCTTCAGCTGCCAACTGTTACGCCCGTGGCATTCAACACGCCCAAACCGTGATGGCTTCTGATCTTCCATGACTCGCGAGGCGAAGGAATGCTCGCGAGGCGAACGCTTCAACTTCAGAATTGCCACGGCTGTGATCATCAACACGGGCAAGCCGTGATTGTCTCTGACTTTTTTCATGGTTGCAATACTCGCGGGGCGAGTGGCTCCAGATTTATTACATTTTATTAACCTGAAAATAGAAAATAAAAGTAAATAATTATTCAACTCTAAAACAACTTAATTAACTTAAAAACAATTTACAGACTCAAAATATTACTTAAGGACAATCAAGTCTAATTTGGGTGAAAATGATATAAAATAAGCACAAAGCCAAGGTCTTTACTGGTTATAAAACCAGTCAAACAGAGGCTCATCAAAATACCCCAAACTTAAACTTTGCTTGTCCCCAAGCAAACTACACTCAAAAACTTAAAAAGACTCAAGACCTGGCAAGCTTAAGAATTCAATCAACTTTCACACAGATTTCAAGCAATTTTCCAAAAGAATTTTTTTTTCTTTCAATGTTCCCCCCTTTCAAGCAAAGTAATCCCCACATTCATTTATTCTAAACAGTTGAGAAATTAATCATTCAGACAATCAGAAATCTAAGCAGGGGGTCTAAGTCACACACAAAAGGGAGATCACCAAATCCAAACAACTGCCTTCCTCACAAGGGAAATTTATGTTCACTCAATCGCTCAATTTTTGTCAGGCTAACATTTTCACTCAATTTTCACTTTTAAGAGCACTTCCCATAAATTTGATTTTCATCTCAAAATGGTTCCCACAGAAAATATGCAAGCAACATCAAAAGGTCTTTTATGGGTTGTAATGGGGCCTGGCTAAGGGTAGGATATACAAAGGAAACTAGGCTGAAGACCCTAGGAACTAAGAGCATGAAACAGTTTTATACTTTGAAATTCACTCAAGTTCCTTTCTTAATTTTTTTCTTTATGCTTCTGGGTGGCTACAGCCTTTTTATTTCAACACTTTTTATTTTTATTGTTTTTCTCTTTTTTTTTTCTTTTTTTTTCTATTTCTTTTCTATTTTTTTTCTTCTCTTTTTTTTTTCCAAAATTTTTTTTTCTCAATCCCAAACAACATATTACACCTTGCAGCCACCCCAAACTTTAGTTTCTTGCACCCATTCTAAGATTACATGCTCTCCTAATCCTAAGATCGGGTTAACATGGTTTTCCAGATTTTTGGGCTTATAACATTAGGTTATCAAGAATTAACAGGCTAATAGGCTCAATGGGGCTAACTAGGGAACATGCATTAGGAATTGGTTATTTTTAGGCTAAGTAGCTATTTACAAAGAAAATGCCTAAATCATTTGCTACACACATATAATCATGCAAACCAAAAAGAGATTCAATCAAATCCAGGGAAGTACAACTTAAAAAGTGATTTTCACACAATTTAAAACATGTTGGAGGCTCAAAACCTCACCTGGACATTTTTGCAAATTATTTGAAAGAGATTCTATCCCTAGTGTGTGCTTCCTATCACCCCAAACTTATCAAAAATCATGTCATCATAATAAAATCTCAAGTTCAGTTTTCAATCACATGGGGATCATTTTTTTTCAAATTTTTTTTTCAAATCCTAGGGGTAAACAGTCAATACTATCATGCAATCCATCTATGCAAAAATCAATCAAATCCATCAAACTTGCCAATACTAGACTTAACACAACTCCTGAGCTTCTCAAATTATTCAGGAGCTTTTATTGAAAATAAAACAGAAATAAAGCAAACAAAAACTAACAAAGCAAATGAAAGTAAACTAAGGAGAAAGGGTTAAGAAAAGCTCATTGAGGGTGGTGGTTCCACCGGGATCCCACTGCTTGTAGCATAAGTCCCACGTGGTAGCCAAAGAGTAGAAGTTCCTTCCATGCTTCCCTAACTCGCAACTTTGATGTGGGAGTGAGCACTTGATAATTATGACAACTCCGCCAAGTGCGGCGGACTTCTCACTACCCCTCGGGTCACAGATGACCTCCTTCTCAACAAAGTCTCCCCAATAGAAGTGGGTTTCAACCACTTGGACTGGCCATGGTGCAGAATCCAAGGGTGCAAAATCCACCACTGGTGGCTCCTCAGGGGGAGGTGGCAAACAGTTAGAAAGTGTTACTGGTGCTGCTTCAACTTCTGCAATGTCTTCATCCACTGCATTAACAAATTTTTCACCTGCTATACACGCAGAAATTTCAGCACACACCACACAAAGGTTAGTGTTAGTACATATATCACAAGAAAATGAATCAGAAAAAGTTAGAATGTCTGGGAATTCTTCAATCAATTCATCCACCCCATTACTCTTAACACATTCAATTGTTTCACTTGAATCATCTACTCCCAAAGGTTCTTCTTTATCTTCAGGCACGGGGGAGCAGACGTCCTCTTGATCCTCTTTTTCTAAGTTTCCTGAACAGAACAAACCTGCAAAACGATCCGCATTTTCTATTTTTCCTGAAAAGTATAAACCTGTAAAACATTCCACACACAATGCAGTTCCATCACAATAACAAGCATTAGGATCAGGGGATTCAACACATAAATCATCATCAACAGAAACATTATCAGAATCATCAGAAATATTTTCAGAAATAACCACTTTAGAATCTGTATGTTCCTCAAGAGGCTGTGGAGTTAGCATTGCAGCCGAGTTGGCGGTAACTTGATCAATTAGAGCCCACAACTTCTGAGATTCAGCTTGGCTCCTCTGGTATTCAGCCTCCATCTTCTCATTGAAATTCCTCTATCATCCGTTGAGTTTGCTCGGCCATTTGTTGCCTCGAGTCCTTCCATATTTGCACTTATCTCATGTGGTCATCTGTTTGCACAAGTCCTCTAGGGAAGGTTCGGAAGGTGTAGAGGTGGTCACTTGGGTAGGATAGTATGGTGGTGGCTCACTAAAATTAGGATAATACATGCAAGGTTGCTCATAATAAACATTAGGCAAATATCCAAACATGTAATTATCCATGGCAATCAAACAACCAGACAAAGCAGTCAAAACTAATTAGCAAATAAATTTTTTTTTTAAATGTAACTTTCTACTAATAACAACAAACAAGAGTCCCCGGCAACGGCGCCAATTTTTGACCGCGCTGTCGCCACGCGCCAAAAAAAAACGAGCGATTATAAAATAATGCAGTATAGTGCGACAACTCGGATCGTCTCTCAAGGACTCTTTAGTTGTTGTTATTATTAACAGAAAATTAGTAAAAGTTAGAAATGGGGGTTTTGGATTGAAAGCTAAATTAAGAAAACAAAATAATAAAAACAAAGCAGTTAAAGAAAATAGCAAATAGACAAAAGCGATTAACCTACTGTTCTCAGTTTCCCACTATCATTGGTTCATGCAAATCCTAAGCAGATACTAATCCCCTCCCGGTTGTAGCAACAATTAACAAACGAAAACCATTACTACAGATGTATGTTCCTATTCCCGAAATAACAAACGGGGTTAAGCTCTCATGAACAAACGAACATGAATGAACACACGCGAAATAACAAACGCGATTATATATAGGAACATAGCATCACCGAGATGAAACAATACAACACTATATATTCCTGAAATAACAAACAGAAACATACAGCATTGCATTGAAAAGAGAAAAGCAAATGATCATGAAATACAGAACCTCAAATGTTAACAGAAACCAATTACAGTAGATTAATCTAGGAGACTAATTCTCCATTACAAAAGGAAAACAAAACATATCTAAAAAGAAGACAAACTACTACTACTGTCTGACAAAGATTAGCCAAAACTGGCTAACTCTGATTATTCTCTTCATTTCTGCCTAAGACTGCTTATATACACGTTTCTGGAGTCAGAGTACTCGCGAGGCGAAGCACTGATCGCGAGGCGAATTACATGAAAGGTCTGCAACTCTTTGTCTTCTCGCGAGGTGAGCACATCCTTCGCGAGGCGAACTCTTCAGCTTCCAACTGTTACGCCCGTGGCATTCAACACGCCCAAACCGTGATGGCTTCTGATCTTCCATGACTCGCGAGGCGAAGGAATGCTCGCGAGGCGAACGCTTCAACTTCAGAATTGCCACGGCTGTGATCATCAACACGGGCAAGTCGTGATTGTCTCTGACTTTTTTCATGGTTGCAATACTCGCGGGGCGAGAGATTATTCGCGGGGCGAGTGGCTCCAGATTTATTACATTTTATTAACCTGAAAATAGAAAATAAAAGTAAATAATTATTCAACTCTAAAACAACTAAATTAACTTAAAAACAATTTACAGACTCAAAATATTACTTAAGGACAATCAAGTCTAATTTGGGTGAAAATGATATAAAATAAGCACAAAGCCAAGGTCTTTACTGGTTATAAAACCAGTCAAACAGAGGCTCATCACTACCCGCAGGTGAACTACATACAAATGAGGGTGTGCACTTGCACACCATCACTTTAATAAAATTATAAATAAATATCTTAGGTGTTTGTATTTTTTCCCCCACTATTTTTATATGTTTGAACCCACTGTCATTTTTTTCTCTATTTTTTCCACCAAACACAATTACTCAACCCTCTCTTCTCTCTCAAACTCTCACCTTCACCCAGCACTCTCTGTCTTTATATTCATATATATGATAATAACTAGGGTTAAATATGTTTTTTTTATATATAAAATTGGTAAAATTTGATTTATTTTGGTCCCTATACAATTTTTATCAATTTTTAGTCTTGTATTTAATAAAATTAGTGTGTTTTTAGTCCCTCACAAAGGATTAAAAATACATAACTTTTTTTTAGGGACTAAAAATGAATAAAAATTTTACAGGGACTAAAATTAATTTTTACCAATTTTATAGGGATCAAAATCATATTTAATGCTAATAATTAATTTTTTTTATTTTTTTTAATAAATCGCCCCCACCTAATCAGGGTCCTAGATCCGCCACTAGCCTACCACCAACATACCATTTCTTGAGTGATACTTTTGTTATTCTTAATTCTTCTTAAAAGGTAAGCTTATTGTTTCTATGTTTGTCATTCACATCTTAGATAATTTCTCCTACATGGATGTTATACGTTTAAGCAGATAAATAAAACATTGAATCACATAGCAGTGACATAAATGGCCAAAATGTGAACAAATCAACAGGGTATTAGCAATTCAAACTCAGATTTATATTCTACATAATCACATACCCGAATCCCAGATGTTGCCACATCAGCAGACAAAGATCCAAATGATTGAGATGGTTTCAAACCAAACCCGTTCTGAAACGAGAGCTTTCAGGAAGAAAATCTGAAAACAATTAAAAGCACATAAATCCATATTCAAAATCAGCATCACAGTGTAAACAGACTTCACTGAGAGCAACAAAAATCGAAAATATGAAACAAAATAAGCAAAGATGTATGAAGAAATAGTAGATCTGACGCCCAGGAAGCTCTCAAATCCTAAATCATCGAGCTACTGCTATGGAGTTGAAGAATGAACATCTATGGAGGTGAGGAGGAGAATAGCAATGGAGAAACGTGAGATGAGATTGCTATGGGCGAGATGGAGACGTTGAAGCCATGGGCGAAACATGAGGAGAAGAATTGCGAAGGGTGATGAAATGAGTCGTACGAATGGGTGAAGCTGGGAGTTTGAAACCCCACCCCAGTGGGTGTTATTTGAAATCCCTTGGTTTTGTATTAAAGAAATACCTAGTGGAAATGCTGGGTATTTTTTTTAAAAAAATTAGGTTAGGTATCCAAACAAAATATTTTGATACATCTCATTTTAAATACCCTCAAAAATTACTTTTCTCAATTAAAATCCATTATCCAAACCAGGGTCGTGTGTGTCTCAAGGCCACTAAGGCAGTTTGCTTTAAGCCCCACGTTCTTTTTTTTTTTAAACAAAAGAGGCCTCATTAAAACCTTATGGTGCAAAATCCTCCTTAGGGAAAAAAACACCAAAAGGGAAAAGAGCACCCAATTTATTAATAAAGAAGGAAAAGATTACAAAGAAACTTGGGGGACATCAACCAAACCCAAGAAGAGCTGATGAAACCTAAAATTTGGTAAACCACATTTGTTTCTAAAAAAGTCTTCCCTAATAAAATTAGGAATTGTATCCCACCAAACTAATCCTGAGATATTCAAACCAAAAGTAGCTAATTTATCAGCACAATGGTTTCCTTCTCTATAAATATGAGAGACAACAAAATGCATTTCCTTGGAAAGCAAGACACAGTTAATCCATCTATTTCTGAAACTCCAAGGAACAGGATTGTTGTTAGCAAAAGCAGCCACTACAAATTGAGAATCACATTCTAACCAAAGATTATGCTAACCTTTCTTGAAAGTGATTTAAATGGCATTCATGGCACCATGCAATTCAGCTTGGAGAGAACCTTGAGAGCCAAGGTTAATTGAAAAACAACCAATAAAGTCTGAGAAATTGTCTCTAAATAAACCACCACAAGCAGCTGAGCCAGGACATCCAAGAGCACTACCATCAGTGTTGCATTTCACCATGTTAGTAATAGGAGACTGCCATCTAACTTCTCTAATTATTCTTGCAGCAGGAGGATGACATTGGACATTAAATGCCTTGACAAAGGAGAAGTCCATAATGGAATTAGACATAGTACCTTTACTAAGCATACCAGTAAAAGAAACATTGGAGGAGATCAAAGCAATTGCTGAGTTGATGGGAACCAACTTGTTTTTGAACCTCGCTTGATTCCAATAGTGCCGATAATATACAAAATGTTAAGAATACCAAAGAATAAGCATATCATAAGCTTGACTAGATCAACCACGGGAACAGACAACAAGCACAGAAGGAAAGTTAGAACAATCAATTAAGTGGTTAAGACGATTCATGAACCAATGCCAAATTGTCATTGCAAAATTACATTCCCCTGAAAAGGTGCTGAATATCTTCATAGGCATTACCACAAAGACTGCACATAGAGACCATTGTGCAACCTCTACTTTGAAAATTGTCATCTGTGGGCATCTTATTATTCATAATCCTCCACAAGATGAAAGACTTGGAAGGTGGAACACTGCGATTCCAAATAATCTTAGTCCAAGGCACAACTGGACCAGAAGGAGAAAAGAAGAGATAGGCTTCCTTGAAGCTGAGAGATCTAGAGATAGTTGTAGACCAAACCATTTGATCCTTGCAAGGATAAATATGGATAGTGATCTTATCAATTTCATCTATAATTTCAGGGCAGTGAGTCATTAAAGCATTAGGAATACACCAATTACCATCAATGATAAAGTTTGCCACCTTGGCTGCGAGAATAGACAAATCAGACTGCAGAGCAAGCTGAGCATTCAGCAGATCTAAAACAGTTTTTGATAGCCATTTATCCTTCCAAAAGTTGATGCTCAAACCATTACCAAAATTCCAAGAGACATTCTCCAAGATATCTGGTAAACAGCTTTTAATACCAGGCCAAATGGAGGAAGATATGTGATGGTTAACTGGTTTGCCATTCCTAATGACTCTGGCTTTAAGCAAAGCAGACCATTGACTGTTTGAAGAGGCAAATTCCCAACCAACTTAAGAAGACCAGCTTTATTAATAGATTTAATTGATCTGATGCCAAGACCACCCTCATGAAGAGGTTTGCAAACCTTATTCCAAGAGACAGTGACAGTTTTCCTAGTGTTGATGTCACCACTCCACACAAAGTTCCTCCACCACTTATCAACAGAATTTAGTAAGTTAACAGGCCAAGCATATAAATGAAAACTATAAACAAGAATTCCAAGAGCAACAAAGTAAACCAATTGCACTCTCCCCATGATAGAGAGCAAAGAACCTTTCCATGAAGCAAGCTTAGTCTTAATTCTACCAGCAACGGGAAGGAGATGTATCCTTCTAGGTTTCCCTTTGAAAAGAGGGACACCTAAATAATTGAAGGGGAGAGAGTCATGATGGAAACCAAGGATATTTGAAAGAGAAGCTTTCCTAGCACCTGAAATGTTACCAGTGTAGAACTTGGACTTGTCAATACTAATCACCTGCCCAGAAATCTGCTCATAGTCTTTAAATAAAGACAGAAGATTCGTTAGAGTAGTTTTAGAGGCTCTGTAAAAGACTAAAATGTCATCTGCATAGAGGATGTGACTAGGCATTCTGCAGTTTCTAGGACCAACCATTAATTGCTTTTTGCCATCCTCCACCAGCATATTGATACCCTTACTAAGAACTTATTCAGCAAGGCAGAATAAGAGAGGAGATAATGGATCTCCTTGTCGAACACCCCTCAAACAATTGAAGAAACCAATTGCATTACCATTAATGTAAATTGACAACTTGGTCGACAAAGATGTTAGTTTCAATCCAAGAGCAAAACTTCTTATTAAAACCAAATGATTTGAGGACTTTTAAAATAAAGCTCCACGCAAGAGTATCAAAAGCTTTCTTGATATCAATCTTCAAAGCTAATTGACCTCCAAAAGTCCTTTTGTCCAGGTGATTTATGCACTCAGAAGCAACTCCAAGGCAGTAAAAAATATGTCTTCCCTTGATGAAACCTCTTTGGTTATCAGATATAATTTTTGGAGCTATAATTGCCAACCTGTCTTCTAAGATTTTAGTAATAATATTGAACTTAAAATTAGCCAAAGCAATTGGCCTGTATTGCTCAATTTTGACAGCATGAGAGACTTTTGGAAAAAGAGTAATGATACTAGAATTGAAATTAGGAAGGATCCAACCATGCTTAAAAAATTGGAGAACAGCATGATACACATCCTGACGAATCGCGTCCCAATAAGTTTGATAAAGTGACCCCCAAAACCATATGGCCCAGGAGCTCCACTAGCATTCATTGTGAACACGACATTTTTGATTTCCTCCATGGAAGGCAAAGCTGTTAATAAATCATTGTCTTCCTCAGAAACAATAGAAGGGATAACTCTATCAATAAGGTTATTGGTTTGACAACTGTTACCACTAGCAAAAAGAGTTTGATAGAAGTCTAGAACATGACTTTCTAAATCAGCATGGCTGTTGAGAAGCTGGTCTTCATACTGCGGCATAGAGATCTTCCTAGTAACACCTTTGATTTTTGCCATTTGATGGAAAAAAGCTGTGTTCCTATCCCCCTCAAGATGCCAATTAATTTTAGACTTTTCCTTCCAAAATTGTTCTTCATATCCAAGAGTAGTCTGAAGCAATATCTGAGCTTCCTTCTCCTTTCCAAAAGCTCTTCAGAACTACCAACACTACTTATCTGAAGCTGAATTTGATCCACATTAGACATAGCAGCTTTGACATTATCATGCACATCACCAAAAACAGACTTGTTCCAATCCTTCAGTTTCAGTTTCAGATTCTTCAATTTTTGAGTTAAGACAAACATAGGACAGCCAGCTATAGGATCCTTCCAAGAGTCAGCAACTAACTTCTTACAGTCAAGGTGGCTAGACCACATTTTATGAAATTTAAACATTGAGCCATGCTGCCTAACATCTTGGTTCATAGCTAGAAGAAGAGGAAAGTGATCTGACTTGGATCTAGGTAAAGTGCAGCAGGAAACACTACTCCACATATCAATCAAGGCATTGTTACAGAATGATCTATCCAACCTTCTCTCAGTGTAATTGCTCCCAACGAATCCATTGGATTAGAAGAATCTGTCCAAGACCTGAAATCCTCACAAGATAATTTGGAAGGAAGACCTCTTCCTTTGTGCTCATGAGATCCCAGAACACAATTAAAATCCCCAACATAACTCCATGGAACATTGTGAAGATGCTGCAACGCAGAGAGATCAGACCAAAGCTGGCTCCTCTTGAGATAATCGGTGGAGGCATACACAAAGAATAACAAACATTTGCTTACCATCAACGTCTAAAGAGCAAGTGATTTGCTGATCCGGATTGGATATAACAGTAGGAGAAACCGAATTGGAGTAGAGGCACCATAAATTAGGTAAATTATTAGCTCTATCATTTGCAATAAAAAAATTCATATTTAACTCTTTCACATAGCAAGCGGGGAAGCTGATTTTGAGAAATCCAAGGTTCAAAGAATGAAAACCATATTGGGCTTATACACAAAGTGCAAAGCTATTTCAAAGACTAATCTTGTTTCAAGATTAGCAATTCCTCTAACATTGCAATAAAGAATAATCATTATGCAAAGTTTTGAGGACCACCTCTTGATCGGGTATTTCTAGCCTGAGCTTTCTGAATCTGAAGTTGTTCTTTCTCATCATTTTCTTCTGAGATTTAGAGAGAACCACAGTATAAGTCCCCACGTTCACTTAGTTATTGACCTTTTTTAATTTTAAATATTATATAAAGGCCTAAAATTTTAACATGTAATAAATACATCAAAATATAACAAAGGCCCAACAATAACACATGTATGTCGGAGAAATTTTATTTAGGCATCAAGTAGCAATATGTGGCCCAAGCTTGTAGCAAGTGCTATAATTATGACTAAACAATTTTAATACATTTTTTTAGCGGGATGATCTTAATACTTATGAGTGTGCAGAAGTGAAATTTCGGAAAAGTAAAAATTGATTACAATTGAAACTGTTTATTCCTTTTGTCTAAGAAAATTAAACATTGGTATCGTTGAAGAAAAATCAGCTACAAATGTGATTTTGTTAATAATAATGGATTGAAATTAATAAAGTAACTATTTTTTTTCTATATATACAATAAAATTTATTATACTTATTAAAGTTTCTCTAATATTTCTGCCTTAGGCCCCAAAATATCTGAACAAGGCCTTGATCTAAACACACCGTATGTAAATGATTTAGAAATTATAGGATTACTCCACATACCACATGATAACTGAAAGGCCCCTTAGGATCAGTCGGAGATTCATATTGAACTAGCATGCTCCATGCCAGGACCAAACATGATACAACAAGAAAATGAATCACATGAGTTGTCCCTCCATTTTAAGATGCATGAATATATGTGTATATAGATATATCACTACGTACCTGGCCTTGTCACCAGGAGCGATAAGAGCTAGAACCAGGTAGAGTTAAACTGGTAATTGGAGTCCAAGGATTCCGATATGCCTAGTTAAAAGTGACATGTACGTAGAGAGTTGGTTGTTTCCCAATGATGATCAAAAGCATAAGTATACATTGACTTATAAATAAAATAAATCTTTGAGACCTGCATATATGTAGAATAAAGAGAAGGAAACTTTAGAATATTCATATCTAAATAGATTGCATATAGAGAAATTTAGTTCATAAGATATGGACCATAGCATTTGTACTGACATGTTGAGGCACCGAGCTTTTGTCTGACATGTTGGATTATTGGTCTCCATCAAGCTGAAGATGCAAATGAAACTGATACCTGCCTAAATGAACATGATCAATTAATTTTACTTTTGAATCAAATTCCCTGACAATGATAGATAACTAGATAGAAGAAAAGATAGCAAAAAAAGAAAATTAAGCTGGTAAACAAAGTAATGGAAGAGCTCAGGTTTATTTGAACCTATGGCTTACTTTTGCTATGGATAAATATCAAAATGGTTTCAGCACAAAATTGATCATTGACTTTTCATGGATATTTTTCTTGGGAAAATTTCAGGAGATTTGTTTAAAAATGTTGCTTCTGGGGTTCATCAATTACATGAAGAAACTCACCCACGTTAGGATCGATTACTTGTTAATGGTAGCTTGATTTTGATAGATATATATACAATCTTTGAAACAATGAATAGATGTGACCGGAAAATTATATTTAACTCTTTCTCCGCTCAATTATTTAATGTTGGTTTCGGAAGAAAATTAAAATGCATTAAAGGACCAGTCAAAAAAAAAAAAATGCATTAAAGGAAAGCAAAGCAGTTACTGATACTATAGTAGGACTAAAAAAACATTAAATACCATTTCCTACAAGTAATGAGAAGGATTTAATATTTTGTATACTCCTAATAATACTTTTTTTATTCTCTCTTAATAATAATTGAATACTTAATATTATAAGTATTAAATAAAAATATAAATGCAGAGTCAATATCTCGATAACATAAAAAAAATTATTCATTGCATTCTTTGTTAAATAATTAAATGTTTGGTTAAGAAGATTTAAAATTATTCAAATAAAAACACAACAAAATATTTTTTTTGACAAAAAACACAACAAATACTAAAGGTGGACACCGGGCGGGTTCGGTCAGTTTCTGGCCAAAAACACCCAATCCAGGGAAAACCGAAACCCTAAATATCTCATTCATTCCCGACCATTTGAACCATCGGATTAGTCGGGTCGGCATAGCACGGTTTGCTTAAAAAAAATGAGAATGGAGAGTAGAAAATAGAGCATGTGAACAACCAAAAAAAAACCCAGAAGAAAAGAACATACATAAGATCTTAGTGTTAAAGCTACAAGAAATTGTTTTTCATAGATCAAAAAGACAAAACCCAGAAGAAACATCAAACATTTAACAGAGAAATCAACTTCAAACAAGAAAAAGTTGAAATTTGAACTTATCTATAAGTGTCTTCTCCATTGTTGTTGAACACTTGAACATATCTACAAAACCCAGCAGATGCATACAATAGCTAGGGCTGGACAACGATCGGGTTCGGTCGGATTCAGGTCCAAACGGCCCAATCTGAACCAAACCGGAGACGACAATATGGGACCCATTTCTGTTTGTTTGAGTGATCGGATTGGTCGGGTGGCTGGCAGGTGACGGTTGGGTTTAAAAGTTTAACAAAAAAAATGAAGGGAAAGATGAAATAGAGAAGCAACACAGCAGCAACCACCGTACTTCCACAGCCGCTGCCACCAAACTTTGTTCCTTCGTGAACCACCATACATCCACTGCTGCCACCACCATCGATCATTAGAACGAGAAAAACGAGTGATGGCTCTGTGAGAAGAACTGGGGAAGACGAATGAGAGTGTGAGAAGAACGCGTGAGGCTGTGAGAAGAACCGAGGAAGCATAGCAGAGCGGCGCAAAATTTATGAACTAGGGTTTGGAAAGTGAAAACGCAGCAATAGGTATGTAATATAAGGAACGAATGAAAAAGAGTGTGGGCCGGTTTCACCTGTTTCACCTCTCACATAATGAAAAACGCAGTGGACCATTTTTTAACAAACAAACGAAGCCCAATGAAAAATTCACATAAAATTAAACCCTCTCAGAATTATTTTGTTGGGCCATAAGTTTTGGGGCCAATATTCTTTTTTACCTTTTTTTCTAATACCCAAAAGAAACCCTAAAGCTTCACTATCCCTTCTTTCTCTCTTATTCTTACTCTTCTCTTCTTCATTTCTCATAACTGGCGCTGGCGGCTCAGACTCAGTCTCCATTTTAGTCTCAAAGTCTCCACTCTCCACTGCTCTCTACTCTTCCTCTCCTCATCTCTCTCCTTCGAAGAGCTCGTGATGGAGATCGGCCGGAGGCGAAGCAGATATGGTGAGTTCAAACTGGTCGGAGTATGGTCAGAGGTGAAGCACGATAACAGATGGTGGTCTGAATCTACTTCTGCATCTCATTGTCGATCGGGTTCGGTCACCGACGATTGGAAATGTTTGGAACCGAGCCCGACCGTCGTCACCCGCCTCTAAATCCCATTTTCAAACCGACGACCTGAACACCCGCCGTCACCCACTCGCTGTGCCATCCGCCTGATTTAAATAAAAATACTTAAAATAGTCTATCTAACAAATCTCTTTTGGACACTTATTATGGATTGAAAAAATAAAAATTATGTAATAAAAAATAATAAAATTATTAATTAAAAAATAAATACATTAAAAACTTAAAAGACTTTAATTTTCATTTTATTCCATGATAGGTACCTTAGTTTACTATTTAAAAACTTTTTTGGAGAAAAAAAAACTTTCAACATCATAAGCCAACCCCACTAGAGATAAAACAGCCCCAACAACTTTGCCCAAATATGCTTTTTCTCTACAACTTTGCCCAAATATCCTTTTTCTCTTTGAATAGTTAATATCTAATGATGAGAGAGAGAGAGAGAGAGAGATGATGATGATGAAAATAAACCTGTGTCGCAAACACGAAGTGCATATTATAACATCCTATCTTTCGTGAAAAAAAAGAAATTAAATATTTTAATTAGATGGGAGTGAGGATTAGATAAATCTAAAATTTATTTAAGAATCCAAACACATATGCAAGTTCAAAATAAAATTCAAGCAACCCAAATTTTTTGAGTAGGTAAACACCTCAAGCAAGTACGTCAAAAACCCCTATTGGAAGAACCTCAATTTAAATTCTTAATTAAGGTGGTTTATCATCAACAACATTAAAAGATAATTAGTCATAGATATAAATCTTAATCATAGCTAGATGATTATTATTAATTTACTCAAGTTTTACTCATTATGAGTAATTAGCACTAGTCTTAATTAATTATACCCTAGTTACAAGTTTTAACCAAATTAAATTAACTCAAATAAACATTTAGGCTTATGATTAGGGGTATACGGCAGTTTATTAAATCCCTGACACCTCCACCTTCAATTTTGCCGCTTGCTAATGAGGAGACACCTCCTGCTTGGGCTTGTGGCAAAGTCACACAAATCTTCAGCATGTTTATGATAACCAAAAGGTCACACCACCTACTACCCTTCCTTTCTTTAATTCACACAGATTTTGGCCAATTCATGACCAGCCAAGGACCATGCAAGCTGCTTGCTTTCCTTGCCATAAAATCATGCCACTTAGGTCTAGTGTAGCATGGGTGAGTCACCTTACTTCACCATAAAGGATTCTAGTATATAAGTTAATGTAAACTAAGTTAATGAAAAAAAGAAGAAGAAGTCAGAAGGTGAGGAGACAACGTAAAACAGAAGAGAAAGAGAGAGATAAAGACAGGCCGTGAGAGAGAGTGAAATTCCAGAGAGATTTCTGTGCAATCCATTTCTCCCTATCGAGAAACCAATTATACCTTTGTGATCCTCGCGACGTCTACTTCATTACCCTACCTTTCTTTTCTCATCTAGGCTAAGGTAAACCTATGTCCTTTTTATGCCAAAATGTCGTCGGCGACGGTATTGAGGTTATGTTTCAATTCATTTATCGGTTTTCAGTTCCGTCTTCAGATTTGGGTTACACGTAACGTGTGCTTCACAATGATGTGTTCAGGTGAATTTTTGGAGCCCCGGAGGGTGTAGAACCGTGCGTGGCAGATTTGAGGAAGTATAGGGAGTGTCCGTTTTGTTACTCCAGGGATAACCTAAGACATTTCAGGTGGGGAAAAGAAGCTATTTAATGTCGAAAACGACGCGGTTACATTTAATTAGATAATGGCGTAGGGCGACCCAAACCCTACACGAGAGCGAGTAACGGACAATGTCTATACCACATTGGGGGACTACTCTGTGGTACCGATGACGGTATAGAAATTATGCGTTTATCGTCGTTGCGCTACACATATATATTATATTATTTTATTACGTGCTAATTGCCTGTTTGGCTGATTGATTTGAACTTGGTACTTGAGATATGATATCATGAGTGTGGTAATTATTTTAAAAGTGTTTATACTTATTATTATTATTATTATTATTATTATTATTATTATTATTATTATTATTATTACTCCTACTGTGATTATTATTATTATCATTATTGTTATTATTATTATTATGAGTATTATTATTATTGTCATTATTATCATTATTATAATTATCATTATTATCATTATTATTATTATTGTGATTATGATTATGATTATGATTATTATTATTATTATTATTATTATTATTATTATTATTATTATTATTATTATTATTATTATATTTTGGTATTTATTATTCGGAAATGATATTATGATATGAGGATATATGATGATGATTTTGGATAACATGATGACGATTATGATGATAGGATGAGTGTAATGATTGTGCTTAGAGGATTGAGTAAATCATAAGTTATGTTGAGACACGAGGATGTATTTGGGGATTGCATACGATATGTGATAGCAGTGCCCAACCGAGATGATTATCGTGAGATGAGGTTGAGATTAATGAGATGAGATTATTTTGAGGTTATTTATGAGATTAGGATGACCGGTTAAGGCACTAGGGGGTGACCTGAAACATGGTCTGTGATATGAGGGACCTGAAACATGGTCGAGTGGACCTGAAACTTGGTCGAGTGGGGTCTATGCCTCGGAGGGAAAATTCCCGCGGATAGGCTAACGGCAGATCGTCCAGAGATGATTTCATTTTAGTCGCGACTATAGTTCATGCATTGCATGAGCATCCTGGATTGTGGTCCAGAGGTGTGCACCTGGTTGTGTAGCTATAGTGCCATTGCTTTGCATGGGCACCCTCCAGCCGTGGACGAGGGTGTGCGTCGGGGACTCTGGGACTTGTGGATTGTATTGTTGTGATATCCGGATATGGCCGATATCTGAGGAGATTATTCATACAGCATTTGCATTGCATCATGATGGAGGGTAGAGGAAATATCCTAGATGTGGATTGAGGGTGATTGTGTTACATATAGTTATACTTGGGAGACGGATGTTTAGTGTGCCGTTATTTAATTAAATGTTGCTAAACCCTTTTCCATGTTTGGTGTTATATGGTTTCTTATCCCTGTCTTCTCTATATTGCATATGTTTTCTTTTTGTGGTCGCGATGAGAAGATCCTACGGGGGAGCCAGCTATGGAGGAGCTTGATGGGACCTCGTATGAGCCAGACGTTGGAGGACGAGCAGTAGATCGTCATAGTTGAGTACAGAGTCTATGGTCAGCACGTCTTGTCTCTTTAGGATGTGGTTTTTATTTTCTGTTTGATTATCAGTTTGTATATTTTGGGATCCGACTGATGGGATTCCCTCTACTGTATTGTATCAGGACTTGAGGTGTATATGTTATGCATGTATGTATATATGTTAGATATATTTTAAGTTTTAAATTTTCCGCTGTTTTAATATACTCGCTTAACGACAATAACGAAATTAGGTCTTAATATTTTGGGTTTTCTTTAATGGGACGTTGGGGCGTCTTATTTAGTGGTATCAGAGCAGTTCGGTTCTAAAACAGACTTTAAGCACTATGATTAGGGTGAAATGGCCATTTAGTTGAATCCACATCGGATAATAACTATGCTTAGAAGTTGGGTAGTGAGTCCGATGCGACATCTCTATGGCATGTAGTATTTATATTCCAGTTTTATGTAGTATTATATGTCATAATGATGTGTGCTAATGATTTCTTTTAACAGGATCATAGCTCGAGGCCGAGGTCGAGGACGTGGCAGACGTGGTGGTGGTAGAGCGATGGGGGGTGTAGAGGATGAACCCCTTCAGCCAGAGTCAGGGATTGGAAGTGGAGGAGAGTCCGCCGAGACTCTTCGGACTATCCGCGAGTTAGCATCCATTCTGTTGCAGCAGGTGCAGCAGGTGCAGCAGAATACTCGGAGGGTACAGAGAGAGGTAGAGTTACAGGAGCAGCAGTATATGAGGAGAGCCGCTAATGCTGAAGATGCAGGATTGGCTACCTTTCTCAAAGGTAAGCCACCCCAGTTTGGTGGAGAGTATGATCCAGAGCGAGCAGACTGGTGGATCCAGGAGCTCGAGAAGATCTTTGATGCTATGAGATGAAGAGATGATAGGAAGGTGCCCTATGCCGCCTTCATGATGACCGGAGGGGCCGAGTCATGGTGGAGAGGCAAGAGAAGATTGCTAGAGGCTGAGGGCAGACTGATCAGTTGGGAGATATTCAGAGAGTGTTTCTTTGAGAAGTACTTCCCGCGATTAGTCAGACGCGAGAAGGAGAGAGAGTTTATGAGTGTCCAGCAGGGAGACAGGTCTGTTGGTGATTACGCGGCCAGATTCGAGGCCCTGATTCAGTTTTCCGAGTTCTACCAGAGGTTTCCAGATGAGGACTGGATGTACCGGAGATTCGAGGAGGGTTTACGGCATGAGTTGAGGAGGGCTATAGTGCCCTTGGATATCCTGAGTTTCCCCGAGCTAGTAGAGAGGTGCAGTGCCATTGAGAGTATGGACCAGAGGCAGGCTGCAGAGCAGAGGAATCAGCATAGTGGGGGTCCTATCATAGTGTATAAAATATATATTATTATAATTTTTAAAATAAATTTTAGAATCCAAATTAAAATTAAAATATGTTTACATTTTGAGAAAGAATTTTAAAATTAAATTAAAATTAAAATGGTTTAAAATTATATTTAACATGGTTTATAATTTTGAGAATAAATTTTAAAATAAAAAATCTAAAAATAAAATTATAATTGTTTATAATTTTAAAAATAAATTTTAAAATAAAAAAAATCTAAAATTAAAATTAAAATTGTTTATAATTTTAGGGTTTAGGGTTTAGAAATAAAATTAAAATTGGTCATCTTGGCCCACTTAGGTCATCTAGGCCCAATCAGTTCATCTTGGCCCAATAAGGTCATGTTGGCTCACTCACTTCATCTTGGCCCAATAAAGTCATCTTGGCCCACTAGGTCATCTTGGCCCAATCAATTCATCTTGAATCACTTAGGTCATCTTGGTCCAATCAATTCATCTTGGCCCACTAGGTCATCTTCGCCCACTTAGATCATCTTGGCCCAATAAGTACATCTTAGCCCACTAAGTCATCTTGGCCCAATAAGGTCATCTTGGCCCAATCACTTCATGTTGGCCCAATCAGTTCATCCTGGCCAACTGAGGTCACCTTGGCCCAATTAGGTCATCTTGGCCCAATAAGTTCATCTTGGCCCAATCAGTTCATCTTGGCCCACTTACTTCATCTTGGCCCACTAAGTCATCTTGGCCCAATAAGGTCATCTTGGCCCAATCACTTCATGTTGGCCCAATCAGTTCATCCTGGCCAACTGAGGTCACCTTGGCCCAATTAGGTCATCTTGGCCCAATAAGTTCATCTTAGCCCAATCAGTTCATCTTGGCCCAGTAAGGTCATCTTGGCCCACTTACTTCATCTTGGCCCAATCAGTTCATCTTGGCCCACTTACTTCATCTTGGCCCAATAGGTCATCTTGGCCAAAGAAGGTCACATTGGGCCAATTAGGTCAATGAACGCGCTGTCGCGCATGCGACAAAAAGAACGAGCGGTTTTTAAAACTGTAGTTTAGGGCGACAACTCGGATGTCGTCTCACAAGGACTCTTGAAGTGTTATTTGTCATAAAAATCAGTTTTTTTGGGGGGGAGGGGTGGGGGGTTGGATTGGACTGCAAATAAGAAACAAATCAAAACAAAGCAATGAAAACAGAGCAGTTGAAAAGATTATCAAATAGCTAAAGACGATTAATCTATTGTTCTCGATTTCCCAACTATCATTGGTTCATGCAATTCCAAGCCCTAAGCAGATTCTAATCCCTTCCCGGTTGTAGCAACGATTTACAAGCGAAACCACTAATGTCCCTATTCCCGAATTAAGCAAACGGGGTTAAGCCCTTCGTGAACTAAGCGAACACGAAACGAACACACGCGAATTAAGCAAACGCGATTAATTATAGGAACATAATATCACCGAAAATAAATCAACACAGTACAATATACTCCTGAATTAAGCAAACAGAAATATATAGCATGGCATTGAAAAGGGAAAAACATACAAAACAGGAAATACAAGAACCTCAAGTGTAGTGGAAATCGATTACAATAGATTAATCTAAGAAACTTATTTCTCCATAGAAAACCGAAACACACAGAAAAATGTAAAAACAATGGAGAAGCAAAAAGTTCTTCCAATCTGTCCAGAACAGCCATTTATACTATTCAGAAATTTAGCCCACTCGCGAGGCGAACACTCGCTCGCGAGGCGAATATTGTGAAGAGTCAGCAACGTTTGGTCTTCTCGCGGGGCGAAGTATTGCTCGCGTGGCGAGGAATGGAACAGTCATGGCTTCTGACCTTCAGTCTCGCGAGGCGAGACATGGATCCAGAGGCGACACAGAACGGGTTGCATTTCTCTGGAACAGTCAGCCTTCAGGGTCGTGGGGCGATGGGTTGTTCGCGGGGTGAACCAGAGAGGATGACATTTTTACTGTTCTGCTGGCTTTCAGGTTCGCAAGGCGATAAGACTCTCGCGAGGCGAATCCCCTGTTTCTTTATTCCCTCAACTTCTATTTAACCTGAAAACAAAGAAATAGCTATAAGTGCATTATTTGACTCAAAACTGGCTAAATTAGCCTAAAACTACTTTAGAGACTCAAAACCTTGCTTGAGGACAATCTAATCTAATTTGGGTGAAAATAAGATATAATTTGCACAAAACCCTGGTCATACTAGCCATAAAACTAGATGAGCCAGAGGCTTATCAAAATACCCCAAACTTAAACTTTGCTTGTCCCCAAGCAAACTACAACTCAAAAATCAAAAAGACTCAAGACATGGCAAGCTAAAAAGATTCAATCAACCTTGCTCAATTTTCAAGCAATACATCAAAACAGTTTTCTTCAATGTCCCTGATAAGCCTCTGGCTCATCTAGTTTTATGACTAGTATGACCGTGGTTTTGTGCCAATTATATCTCGTTTTCACCCAAATTAGGCTTGATTGTCCTCAAGCAAGGTTTTGAGTCCCTTAAGTAGTTTTAGGGTTATTTAGCCAGTTTTTGAGTCAAATAAAGCACTTATGGCTATTTCATGATTTCAGGTTGACTTAGAGTCCAAGGAATGAAGGAAACAATGGAAATTGCAATCTGGAAACACTCGCCACGCGAGCAGATACTCGCCCCGCGAGAGTGAGGACCAGCCTGTGCCAGAAAAGTCATGTTCTCTGCCTCGCCCCGCGAGCTATAGCTCGCCTCGCGAGCCTGAAGTCAGCAAGCATCACGGTCATCCTGTGACACCCATCACGGGCGTGAAGAGAAACCCCTGGAAGACAGAGACCATCACGGCCTGGCCGTGATGAAGGTCACGGCCATGACAGATAAGCACCCGAAGACAGAGACCATCACGGCCTGGCCGTGATAGGCATCACGGCTGTGACAACCTAGGTTTTGAAGACTCGCCTCGCGAGAATTACACTCGCCTCGCGAGGATACAAATTCAAGAAGGCGCCATTTTAATATTCGCCTCGCGAGAATGCGCAGTTTCTGAAAGTTATAAATAGTTGTTTAGGGCAGAACAGAATTATCTTTTGCTAATCCTTGTTTTCGAATTTCTCTGGTTGTATTGCGTTTTTGATGGAGAACTAATCTCCCTAGGTTGATCTGCTGTAATCGGCTTCCGCCAACACTTGAGGTCTTGTAATTCCTGATTTAATTCTCTTCTCTCTTTCAATGCTATTTGTTATTCTCTGTTTGCTTAATTCAGTTTGTATCGAATTAGTGTTGATTTATTTTCGATGATTTTATATTCCTAAACTTAATCGCGTTTGCTTAATTCGCGTGCGTTCAATTCGTGTTTGCTTAATTCACGAAGGGCTTCATCCGTTTGCTTAATTCGGAATTAGGAATATATGTCCCGTAGCGTCGGTTTCGCTTGTTAATCGATGCTACAATCGAAAAGGGATTAGAATCCGCTTAGGGCATGGAATTACATGAACCGATGATAGTGGGAAACGAAACAGCAGATTGATCGTCTTAGTCTTATTTGATAATCACGTAATTTGCTCTGTTTTTATGCTCTGTTTTCATTCTGTTTTCCAATCAATTTCAAACCAAACACCCCCCAAGAAAACTGATTTTCTGCGATAATAGCACTACAAGAGTCCTTGTGATACGATACCCGAGTTGTCGCACACTAAACTACATTTTTACTAACCGCTCATCTTTTGACGCGTGCGCGACAGCGCGTCAAATTGGCACCGTTGCCGGGGACTCTTGTTTGTTGTTCTCGCTTTCTTTTTCGTTTTTGTTTTGAATTAGACTGGCCACTAAGTCTACTTGTCCTGAATTGTGTGATTTTGATCCTGAAATTGAAAGAACACTGCACACACGCCGTAGGGCAATTCGGGCAAGCACTAGTGGTAATTCTGATTTCGAACCTGTTTTTGATAACATGGGTGACCAAAGGACATTGAGGCAGCTTGCTGCCCCTGATGTTAACTACAATGGGTTGTGTATTGAGTATGCTGGTGTGGTTGCTCCTTTTGAACTTAAATCTGGTTTAATACACTTGTTGCCAAGATTTAGTGGTCTTGTAGGTGAGGATCCACATAAGCATTTGAAGGAATTCCAGGTGGTCTGCTCTACACCCTTGAGGCCGGAAGGCATTACTGAAGACCATATCAAATTGCGAGCCTTCCCATTCTCCCTTGAAGGCGCTGCAAAGGATTGGCTATATTATTTGGAGCCAAATTACATTACAACTTGGAATGATCTCAAGAAGGTTTTCCTGGAAAGATACTTCCTCGCCTCCAGAGCTGCTTCCATCGAAAAGGAGATATGTGGCATCGGGCAAAGCAATGAGTCATTGGTGAAATCTGGGAGAGGTTCAAGAAGTTGGTATCTAGCTACCCTCAACACCAGATTTCTGAGCAGCTCCTTATTCAGTATTTTTATGAGGGATTGCTCCCAATGGACAGAAATATTTTGGATGCCGCTAGTGGAGGAGCACTCGTCGATAAAACTCCAGCTCTTTGCCAAGCAATTGATTGAGAATATGTCATTAAACTCCCAGCAGTTCACAACCAGGAGCAACTCTGTCGAGACAAGGGGTGTAAATGAGATCCAAGGTTCATCTTCCAACAAGGCACTCGAAACCAGAATTGATGAGCTCATTTGTTTGGTGAAGCAACTGGCAATGGAAAAGGTTCAGCTGGCGAGGTTGTGTGGCATGTGTAGTTCTCCTGAGCATCTGACCGACACGTGCCCTATTCTGAAGGATGGGTCAATCACTGATATGCCTCAAGCTTATGCAGCTAATCTCTACAATCAAGGCAATAATCAGAACCGGTATGGCACTCCTGACCTCTCCACAAATAGGTACCATCCCAACTGGAGGAATCACCCTAATCTGCGGTATGGGAACTCATCCCAACAACAACCGGTGGCACCACCACCGAATCCTCCTCAAGTGACCACTTCTGCACCTTCCGGACCTTCATTAGAAGACTTGGTCAAACAAATGGCTGCACAAAATCTCCGGTTTCAAAGATCAAGTTGGGCCAGTCTCAGCGGCGAATGATGCTAGCATTCAAGATTTGAGGACACAGATTGGACAGCTTGCCACATCCATAAACAACTTACAGCAAGCTCGGGGATCGAACCAACTACCTGCACTGAGGCAGTGGTGAATCCCAATGCCCCCAATCCCAATGTGAGTGCCATTTCTTTGAGATCCGGGAAAGTAGTAGAGGGAGCCCCCGAGAAAGATGAAGAAACTGTTGAGACCATTCCTGAGCCCTCTGTTGTTGTTGAAGCTGAGAGAGTGTATGTGCCCCCGATTCCCTTCCCACAAAGAGTGCAGAAAAATAAGAAGGTTGATGGGGAAGACAAGGAGAGGGAGATCTTAGATGTGTTCAGAAAGGTGGCGGTAAACATTCCACTCCTAGATGTGATTAAGCAAGTTCCAAGGTATGCAAAGTTTCTGAAGGATTTGTGTACCCACAAGAGGAGGATGAAGGGTAATAAGAGAGTTAACTTAGGGCGAAATGTTTCAGCCCTCATTCAGCCCAAACTTGCCCCTGAGAAGGTTACAGTTTCAGCCCTCACTCAGGCACTGCCACAGAAGTACAAGGATCCGGGCACTTTCACTATTCCATGCACCATTGAGGACAACAAATTCGACAATTGCATGTTGGATTTGGGAGCCTCCATAAATGTCATGCCCACCTCCGTTTTCAACAACCTTGATCTGGGCCCTTTGCAACATACAGGACTTACCATACAGTTGACCAACAGGACCAATGCTCGCCCCATGGGAGTGGTAGAAGATGTGTTGGTACGAGTTGATGATTTGATTTTCCCTGCCGACTTTTACATCCTGGACATGGCAGGGGAAACCAATTCAAGTAGATCACCAATCATCCTGGGCAGGCCGTTCATGAAGACGGCAAAGACGAAGATAGATGTTGATGATGGAACCATGTCCATGGAGTTCGGTGACATTATTGCAAGGTTCAACATTTTTGATGCTATGAAGCATCCATTGGAAGAGCACTCTGTTTTCCAAATAGAGTTGCTCTCCGAAATTGTTGATGACACCTATGATGACTTGGTTGCTGATTTTCCATCCATTTCTGATTTTAATGATGTTTATTCATGTACTGACTGTACTAACGCTAACCGTTGTGTTGTTTGTGTTGAGATTGATTCTACTTTGCAGGGTGATAGTGTAAGTGAAGCTGTCTGTTCGGCTGGAATTCTTGACAGCCCGGCTGCCCCAAACATACCATCTGTGGAGCAGCCACCCTCCTTGGAGCTTAAGCCACTTCCTGGCAATCTGAAGTATGCTTACTTAGAGAGGAATGAAAAACTCCCAGTTATCATTTCCTCCAACCTTGACTCTGACCAGGAAGCTAAACTCTTGGAGGTTTTGAAGAAGCACAAGAGAGCAATTGGATGGACCTTGGCTGACATTCCAGGAATTAGCCCCTCTAGATGTATGCATAGAATTCTCTTGGAGGATGGGGCTAAACCAGTTAGGCAACCGCAGAGGCGGCTAAATCCATTGATTTTGGATGTGGTAAAGAAGGAGGTAACAAAACTCCTGCATGCGGGTATCATATACCCCATCTCTGATAGTACTTGGGTGAGCCCGGTGCAAGTTGTGCCCAAGAAATCTGGCCTCACAGTGGTAAGAAATGAGAACAATGAGCTTGTCCCCACTAGAGTCCAGAATAGCTGGAGAGTCTGTATTGACTATAGGAGGTTGAACCAGGCCACTCGAAAGGATCACTTTCCTTTTCCGTTCATCGATCAGATGCTCGAACGGCTGGCCGGTAAATCCCACTACTGTTTTCTTGATGACTTCTCCGGATACTTCCAGATCCACATTGCACCAGAGGATCAGGAGAAGACCACTTTCACGTGCCCCTTCGGCACGTTTGCCTATAGGAGGATGCCATTTGGCCTTTGCAATGCTCCTGGCACTTTCCAGAGATGCATGATTAGCATTTTTACTGAATTTATTGAAAATTGCATGGAAGTGTTCATGGATGATTTCACTGTATATGGCTCCTCATTTGATGCATGCTTGCATAGTCTGAATTTGGTTTTAGAAAGATGCATTGAAACTGACCTTGTGTTGAACTATGAAAAGTGTCATTTTATGGTTGAACAGGGGATTGTCTTGGGGCATGTTATTTCTAAAGAGGGTATCTCAGTAGATCCTGCTAAAATTGATGTGATTTCTACATTGCCTTACCCATCTTGCGTTCGCGAGATTCGTTCTTTTCTTGGTCATGCAGGTTTCTACAGGCGCTTTATTAAGGACTTCAAAGAAGATAGCTCTCCCTCTGTTGAACTTGCTGAAGAATGATGCCATATTCAGCTTTGATGATAACTGCAAGAAGGTGTTCGACTTCTTGAAAAAGGCATTGACCTCTACCCCCATCATCCAGCTCCCTGACTGGACCCTCCCTTTTGAGCTCATGTGTGATGCTTCTAACTATGCTGTGGGGGCGGTCCTGGCACAAAGGGTAGGCAAGTCTGCACATGTCATTTACTATGCTTCTAGGACTTTAGATGCTGCACAATGTAATTACACCACCACTAAAAAGGAACTCCTAGCTGTTGTTTTTGCTCTCGATAAGTTTAGATCATATTTGCTAGGTTCCAAGGTTATTGTTTTCACTGACCATGCAGCTCTGAAATACTTGTTGAAGAAGCCTGAAGCAAAGCCGAGGTTGATTCGGTGGATGTTGTTGCTCCAAGAGTTTAATGTAGAGATAAAGGACAAGAGTGGAGCTAAAAATTTAGTGGCTGATCACTTGAGTAGGATAGAGAGGGACGAGGATCCTTCCCCCATTCAGGATGACTTTCCTGATGAGCAGCTTTTACAGTTGCATGGCGTTACCCCTTGGTTTGCCGACCTTGTGAATTACCTAGTTGCTGGTGTCTTTCCGACAGGAGCAACTAGGTCACAAATCCACAAACTAAAGAGCGACGCCAAGTATTATGTTTGGGACGATCCATTTCTTTGGAAGTTTTGTAGTGATCAGGTGATTAGGCGATGTGTCCTCAACTATGAGATTGAGTCTATTTTGCACTTTTCTCATGCCTCTCAAGTAGGGGGACACTTTGGGCCACAGAGGACTGCGAGAAAGGTCCTAGATTCTGGTTTTTATTGGCCCACCATCTTTAGAGATGCTTATGAGGTGTATCGGACTTGTAAGGAGTGTCAGACAGCAGGTACAGCCATCACTCGCAAGAGTGAAATGCCACAGCAACCCATGCTCTTCTGTGAGGTGTTTGATGTGTGGGGGATCGACTTTATGGGTCCTTTCCCTGCATCTTTTGGCTTTCTTTACATTCTCTTGGCTGTTGACTATGTTTCAAAGTGGGTGGAAGCTATCCCCACTAGGACTAACGATTCTAAAGTTGTTGCAAATTTTGTTAGGTCCAATATTTTTTTGCAGGTTCGGCATACCTCGTGCCATCATCAGTGACCAGGGCACTCATTTCTGCAACCGCACCATGGAGGCTCTACTCCGGAAGTATGGGGTTGTGCACAGAGTCTCCACTGCTTACCATCCTCGGACCAATGGCCGGTGAGATCTCCAACAGGGAGATCAAACAAATCCTAGAGAAAGTTGTGCAGCCGAATAGGAAGGATCGGAGCCGCCGTCTAGAAGACGTACTTTGGGCTCGGAGGACCGCTTTCAAGACGCCCGATAGGGATGTCCCCCTTTAGGCTTGTATTCGGCAAGGCATGCCATCTCCCTGTGGAAGTTGAGCACCGTGCTTATTGGGCGGTCAAGTCTTGTGTCTGGAAATGCAAAAATCTGGTATTGAAAGGAAACTCCGATTCTGAAGAGCTTGAAGAGCTTAGGCTAGAAGCCTATGAGAGCTCTCGGATTTATAATGAGAAAACAAAGCACGTTCATGATAGGTTGATTGGTAGGAAGGATTTCTCTGTGGGTCAGCGGGTTTCTTGTTTAACTCCCGCCTTGAAATTGATGGTCGGGAAACTTGGTCCGGTGGATTGGACCATTTGTTGTTACTAATGTTTTTCCTCATGGTGCAGTAGAGATTAAAAGTGCAGGTAGCAACAAGGCATTCAAGGTTAACGGGCAGCGATGAAGCTATTTCATGAGAGCTCGGGACTGTGGATGCTCTTGTTGAGGAGCTCTCTTTGGGGGAGCCCACCTACACTGCAACCTGATCAGGGAGCACCCTTTCCTTTCCCTCACTCTGTTTTGATATTTGTGTTGTTCATTGAGGACAATGTATGTTTTAAGTGTGGGGGAGGGAACCGTTTGTTTTGTTGTGTTTTGTGTTTTGTTGTGTTTTCTTTTCGCTCTTGAATAATTTGAGAAGCTCAAGAGCATGTGTGTCTTGTGTCGGCAAGCTTGGTAGGTTTTGGTTGATTTAACACAGATTGATGGCATGATTTATGTTGATAATTCCCCCTAGGTTTTTGAAATTTGGAAATTGTGATCCCCATTTGAAAAATTGAAAACTGAACTTTGAGATATTTTGTTGTGAGGGCATGATTTATGATAAGTTTGGGGTGATAGGGTGCACACACTAGGGATAGAATCTCGGTCAAACAATTTGCATGAATGTCCAGGTGAGGATTTGAGCCTCCAACATGTTTTTGATTGTGTGAATCACTTTCAAGTTGCACTTTCCCGAATTTGCTTGAATCTTTTCATGGTTTGCATGTCTATGTGTTTGCATCAAATGATTTAGGCAATTTTCTTTGAATTAACTACTTGGCCTAAATTGAACCAGTCCCTAATGCATGTTCCCTAGTTAGCCCCTTTGAGCCTAATTAGCCTATTGTTTCATGATGACCTTATGTTATGAGCTCGAATCCGGAAAAACCATGTTAACCCGATCTTAGGATTAGGAGAGCATGGAAGCTTAGCAAGAGAATGGTTGCAAGAAACTAAGTTTGGGGTGGCTACAGGGATATGATGTGTTGTTGGGGATTGAGAAAAAGAAAAAAATAAAGGTTGGAGCCAAAGGGCAAAAATAAATCGCTTAAAAAAATGCAAAATGTCAAGAAGGGTATTAGAAGAAAAGGGCTGTAGCCACCCAAGGCAAAAAGAAGAATAAGAATAGGAACTTGAGTAGGGAATTCAATGTGTAAACAGCTTCATGCTCTCTTAGTTCCTAGGGACTTCAGCCCAGTACCTTTGTATATCCTTCCCTTAGCCAGGCCCCATTACAACCTTGAAAGACCTTTTGATGTTGCATGCATGTTTTCCGTGGGAACCATTTTGAGATGAAAATCAAATTCATGGGAAGTGCTCTTAAAAGTGAAACTGAGTGAAATGTTGTCAGCCTAGACAAACTAAGAGATTGAGTGAACACTAAACCCCTTTCTGAGGAAGGCGATTGTTTGAATTTGGTGATCTCCCTCTTGTGTGTAACTTAGATCCCCTGTTTGGATTAATGATTGTTTGAATGATGAAATTCTCAGATGTTCAGAATAAATGATTGTGGGGATTACATTGTTGAAAAGGGGGGAACATTGAAGGAAAATTGTTTTGATGAATTGCTTGAAATTTGTGCGGAATTTGGTTGAAATCCTTCTAGCTTGCCAAGTCTTGAGTCGTTTTGAGTTTTAGTTTGCTTGGGGACAAGCAAAGTTCAAGTTTGGGGTATTTTGATAAGCCTCTGGCTCATCTAGTTTTATGACTAGTATGACCGTGGTTTTGTGCCAATTATATCTCGTTTTCACCCAAATTAGGCTTGATTGTCCTCAAGCAAGGTTTTGAGTCCCTTAAGTAGTTTTAGGGTTATTTAGCCAGTTTTTGAGTCAAATAAAGCACTTATGGCTATTTCATGTTTTCAGGTTGACTTAGAGTCCAAGGAATGAAGGAAACAATGGAAATTGCAATCTGGAAACACTCGCCACGCGAGCAGATACTCGCCCCGCGAGAGTGAGGACCAGCCTGTGCCAGAAAAGTCATGTTCTCTGCCTCGCCCCGCGAGCTATAGCTCGCCTCGCGAGCTATAGCTCGCCTCGCGAGCCTGAAGTCAGCAAGCATCACGGTCATCCCGTGACACCCATCACGGGCGTGAAGAGAAACCCCTGGAAGACAGAGACCATCACGGCCTGGCCGTGATGAAGGTCACGGCCATGACAGATAAGCACCCGAAGACAGAGACCATCACGGCCTGGCCGTGATAGGCATCACGGCTGTGACAACCCAGGTTTTGAAGACTCGCCTCGCGAGAATTACACTCGCCTCGCGAGAATACAAATTCAAGAAGGCGCCATTTTAATATTCGCCTCGCGAGAATGCGCAGTTTCTGAAAGTTATAAATAGCTGTTTAGGGCAGAACAGAATTATCTTTTGCTAATCCTTGTTTTCGAATTTCTCTGGTTGTATTGCGTTTTTGATGGATAACTAATCTCCCTAGGTTGATCTGCTGTAATCGGCTTCCGCCAACACTTGAGGTCTTGTAATTCCTGATTTAATTCTCTTCTCTCTTTCAATGCTATTCGTTATTCTCTGTTTGCTTAATTCAGTTTGTATCGAATTAGTGTTGATTTATTTTCGATGATTTTATATTCCTAAACTTAATCGCGCTTGCTTAATTCACGTGTGTTCAATTCGTGTTTGCTTAATTCACGAAGGGCTTCATCCGTTTGCTTAATTCGGAATTAGGAATATATGTCCCGTAGCGTCGGTTTCGCTTGTTAATCGATGCTACAATCGAAAAGGGATTAGAATCCGCTTAGGGCATGGAATTACATGAACCGATGATAGTGGGAAACGAAACAGCAGATTGATCGTCTTAGTCTTATTTGATAATCACGTAATTTGCTCTGTTTTTATGCTCTGTTTTCATTCTGTTTTCCAATCAATTTCAAACCAAACACCCCCCCAAGAAAACTGATTTTCTGCGATAATAGCACTACAAGAGTCCTTGTGATACGATACCCGAGTTGTCGCACACTAAACTACATTTTTACTAACCGCTCATCTTTTGACGCGTACGCGACAGCACGTCAGTCCCCCCTTCAACAAAGCAATCCCCATAATCATTCATTCCAAACAATTGAGAATTTCATCATTCAAACAATCATTAATCTAAGCAGGGGATCCAAGTTACACACAAGAGGGAGATCACCAAATTCAAACAACTGCCTTCCTCACAAGGGAGTTTAGTGTTTCACTCAATCGCTCAGTTTGTCAGGTTAACAACATTTCACTCAAATTCACTTTTCAGAAGCACTTCCCATAAATTTGGTTTTTATCTCAAAATTGATTCCCACGGAAAACATGCATGCAACATCAAAAGGTCTTTTATGGGTTGTAATGGGGCCTGACTAAGGGTAGGATATACAAAGGTGCTAGGCTGAAGTCCCTAGGAACTAAGAGAGCGTGAAACACTGTAAAACATTGAAATTCCACTCAAGTTCCTTTTCTCATTTTTCTTTATGCCTTGCCTTGGGTGACTACAGCCATTCTTCTAATCATGTTTACACTTTTCTTTTTTTCTTTTTTTCTCTTTTTTTTTCTTTTTATTTTATTTTTATTTCTTTTTTTTTCTTTCTGCTTTTCTTTTCTTTTGGCCTTTGGCTCCAACCTTTTTATTATATTTTTTTTATTTTTCCCAATCCCAACAACACATCACACCTTTTAGCCACCCCAAACTTAGTTTCTTGCAACCATACTCTTTCTAAGATTCCATGCTCTCCTAATCCTAAGATCGGGTTAACATGGATTTTCAGATTTTAGGCTTATAACATAAGGTTATCAAGAATTAACAGGCTAATTAGGCTCAAAGGGGCTAACTAGGGAACATGCATTAGGAATGGTTATTTTAGTCAAGTAGCTATTTACAAAGAAAATGCCTAAATCATTTGAAGCAAACACATAAACATGCAAACCAAAAAGAGATTCAAGCAAATTCAGGAAAGTGCAACTTGAAAGTGATTTCACACAGTTTAAAACATGTTGGAGGCTCAAATCCTCACCTGGACATTCATGCAAATTGTTTGACAGAGATTCTATCCCTAGTGTGTGCTTCCTGTCACCCCAAACTTATCATAAATCATGCCATCACAACAAAATCTCAAAGTTCAATTTTCAATCACATGGGGATCACATTTCAAAAAAAAAAAAAAATTCAACCTAGGGGGAATCATCACATAAATCATGCAATCAATCTGTGCAAAATCAATCAAATTCAATCAAACTTTCCAACTCAAGACTAACACAATTTATTCAAGAGCTAAAAGAAAGATAAGACAAAACAAAACTACAACTAGTTCCCTCCCCCACACTTAAAACATACATTGTCCACAACATAACTATAAAATCAGAGTGAGGGAAAGGAAAGGGTACTCCCTGATCAGGTGGCAGTGTAGGAGCTTCCGCCTGGATCCCATTGCTTGTAGCATAAGGCCAAAGAGATAGAGTTAATTCCATGGTCCCATAACTTGCAGCCTTGATATATGAGTGAGCACTTGACTATGATGGTGACCTTTCCCAATGCGGCGGACCCATCACTTCCTCTTTGTGCAAAGATGACTGCTTTCTCAACAAAGTCCTCCCAATAAAATTGGGGTTCAACCCCTTGGACCGGCCATGGTGCAAAATCCAGTCCCTCTGGTGGTTTCGCAGGGAGGGTGGCGGATAGGTAGGGAGGGTCTTCTGTGCTACTTCATCTCCTGTACGTTCTTCATTCACTGTTCTGGCAAATCCATCACCTGCTATACATGCAGCAATCTCAGCACACACCACACAATGGTTAGTGTTAGTACAATCAGGACATGAAGAAATATCATCAAAGCCAGAAATAAATGGAAAATTAGAAACAAGGTCCTCATGGGTGTCATCAATAATCTCCGAGAGTAACTCTAACTGGAAAACAGAGTGCTCTTCCAATGGATGTTTCCCAGCATCAAAGATGTTGAACTTTGCCACAATATCACCAAACTCCATAGACATGGTCCCATCATCAACATCAATCTTAGTCTTAGCTGTCTTCATGAATGGTCTGCCCAGGATGATTGGTGATTTACTGGAATTTGTCTCTCCTGCCATGTCTAGGATGTAGAAGTCAGCAGGGAAAATCAGTTCATCAACTTGTACTAGCACATCTTCTACCATTCCCATGGGGCGGGCACTGGTCCTGTTGGCCAACTGGATAGTGATACCTGTATACTGCAAGGGACCAAGATCAAGGTTATTGAAAATAGAGGTGGGCATGACATTTATGGAGGCTCCCAAATCCAGCATGCAATTTTCAAATTTTATGTCCCCAATAATGCATGGAATAGTAAAAGTGCCTGGATCCTTGCACTTCTGTGGTAGTGCCTGAGTGGGGACTGAAACAATAACTCTATCTGGTGTAGGCTTAGACTGGATAAGAGCTGAAACATTTCTTCCCAAATTAACTCTCTCATTATTCTTCAACCTTCTCTTGTTGGTGCATAAATCCTTCAGAAATTTAGCATACTTGGGCACCTGCTTGATCACATCTAGAAGGGGAATATTCACAGCTACCTTTCTGAACACATCTAAAATTTCTCTCTCCTTGTCTTCCCCACCAATCTTCTTATTTTTCTGCAATCTCTGTGGGAAGGGAATTGGTGGTCTGTATACCTTCTCAGCTTCAACATCAACAGTAGGCTCAGGAGTTACCTCAACAGTTTCTTCATCTTTTCTAGAGGATGCCTCAACAACTCTTCCAGATCTCAGAGAAATGACACTCACATTAGGATTGGAGGCATTGGGATTCATCATTGTCTGTGCAGGTAGCTGGGTTGTCCCTTGAGCTTGCTGTATGTTATTTATGGAAGTGGCAAGCTGTCCAATCTGTGTCTGCAAGGCCTGAATGCTAGCATCCATTCGTTGCTGAGACTGAAGGTTTTGTACAGTTAATTGCTTGACCAAGTCTTCTAATGAAGGTCCAGAAGGTGCAGAAGTGGTCACTTGAGGAGGAGGATTCGTGGTCTTTGTCATCGGTTGTTGTTGGGATGAGTTCCCATACCGAAGGTTAGGATGATTCCTCCAATTGGGATGGTACCTATTTGTGGAGAGGTCTGAAGTGCTGTACCGGTCCTGACTGTTTCCTTGATTATAGGGATTTACTGCATAAGCTTGAGGCGCTTCACTGACGAACTCTCCTTTCTGGATGGGGCATGCATCATACGGGTGCTCAGGAGAATTACATATGCCACATAACCTTGCAGGCTGAACCCTATCTATTGCCAATTGCCTTACAAAAGAAGTGAGCTCATCCATTCTATTCTCGAGGGCCTGGATGGAAGAAGAGCTATGGACCTCATGCACACCTCTTGTCTCAACAGAATTTCTCCTGGATGTAAACTGCTGGTAGTTCAGTGACATATTTTCAATTAGTTGCTTGGCAGTAGCTGGGGTCTTATCAACAAGTGCTCCCCCACTAGCAGCATCCAAAATATTCCTATCCATCGGCAGTAATCCCTCATAAAAGTACTGGATAAGAAGCTGTTCAGAAATCTGATGCTGGGGGCAACTGGATACCAAATGCTTGAATCTTTCCCAATATTCAGCCAACGACTCATTTCCTTCTCTGATGCCACATATTTCCTTCCTAATTGATGCAGCTCTGGAGGTAGGAAAATATTTCTCTAAGAAAACCTTCTTCAAATCGTTCCAGGTGTTAATAGAGTTTGGCTCAAGATATAACAGCCAATCCTTTGCAGCTCCCTGGAGTGAGAACGGAAAAGCTTTCAGCTTGATGCTATCCTCAGTTACTCCCTCTGATCTCGAGGTTGTGGAGCAGACAACCTGGAATTCCTTCAAGTGCTTGTGTGGATCCTCACCTGCAAGACCACTAAACTTTGGCAACAAGTGAATGAAACCAGATTTTAATTCAAAAGGAGTATCAGCACCAGGATATGCAATACACAAGCCATTATTATTTACATCAGGCGCAACAAGCTGTCTTAATGTCTTTTGGTCAACCATGTTTTCAAAAACAGTTTTAGAATTAGAATCACTACTAGTGCTAGCCCGAAATTCTCTACGGCGTGTGTGCAGTGTTCTTTCAATTTCAGGATCAAAATCACACAATTCAGGGAAATTAGACCTAGTAGCCAGACCAATTCAAAACAAAAACGAAAATAAAAGAAAGAAAAGAAGAAAAAAAAATGCTAAAATAACAAACAAGAGTCCCCGGCAACAGCGCCAATTTTTGAACGCCTATTTGTCAAGACGCGCCAAAAAGAACGAGCGGTTTTTAAAACTGTAGTTTAGGGTGACAACTCGGATATCATCTCACAAGGACTCTTGAAGTGTTATTTGTCACAAAAATCAGTTTTTTTTTTGGGTGGGGGGTGTTGGATTGGACTGCAAATAAGAAACAAAGCAATGAAAACAGAAGCGATTGAAAAGATTATCAAATAGCTAAAGACGATTAATCTATTGTTCTCGATTTCCCAACTATCATCGGTTCATGCAATTCCAAGCCCTAAGCGATTCTAATCCCCTCCAGGTTGTAGCAACAATTTACAAGCGAAACCACTACTACAGATATATGTCCCTATTCCCGAATTAAGCAAACGGGGTTAAGCCCTTCGTGAACTAAGCGAACACGAAATGAACACACGCGAATTAAGCAAACGCGATTAATTATAGGAACATAATATCACCGAAAATAAATCAACACAAGACAATATACTCTCGAATTAAGCAAACAGAAATATATAGCATGGCATTGAAAAGGGAAAAGCATACAAAACAGGAAATACAAGAACCTCAAGTGTAGTGGAAATCGATTACAATAGATTAATCTAAGAAACTTATTTCTCCATAGAAAACCGAAACACACAGAAAAATGTAAAAACAATGGAGAAGCAAAAAGTTCTTCCAATCTGTCCAGAACAGCCATTTATACTATTCAGAAATTTAGCCCACTCGCGAGGCGAACACTTGCTCGCAAGGCGAATATTGTTAAGAGTCAGCAACGTTTGGTCTTCTCGCGGGGCGAAGTATTGCTCGCGTGGCGAGGAATGGAACAGTCATGGCTTCTGGCCTTCAGTCTCGCGAGGCGAGACATGGATCCGCGAGGCGACACAGAACGAGTTGCATTTCTGGGAACGTCGGCCTTCGAGGTCGCGGGCGAACCGAGAGGATGACATTTTTACTTGTTCTCAAGCTTTCGTGTTCGCGAGGCGATAAGACTCTCGCGAGGCGAATCCCCTGTTTCTTTATTCCCTCAACTTCTATTTAACCTGAAAACAAAGAAATAGCTATAAGTGCATTATTTGACTCAAAACTGGCTAAATTAACCTAAAACTACTTTAGAGACTCAAAACCTTGCTTGAGGACAATCTAATCTAATTTGGGTGAAAATAAGATATAATTTGCACAAAACCCTGGTCATACTAGCCATAAAACTAGATGAGCTAGAGGCTTATCAGTCATCTTGGCCCACTGAGTTCATCTTGGCCCAATAAGGTCATCTTGACCCAATAAGTTCATCTTGGCCCACTTACTTCATCTTGGCCCAATAAGGTCATCTTGGCCCAATCAGTTCATCTTGGCCCACTAGTTCATCTTGGCCCAATCACGTCATCTTGGCCCAATCAGGTCATCTTGGCCCAGTAGGTCATCTTGGCCCACTTAGGTCACTTTGGCCCAATCAGTTCATCTTGACCAACTGAGGTCATCTTGGCCCAATATGCCGAGTAACCTAATATCGAACTTTATTGCACGAGTTCAAAAATTTGTTAATCTTATCATGATCTTTTAAAAATACTATAATGCCCGCTTACACTAGTGTCGCCGAGTGTAACCTAATACTACATGGCAACTTATCATGATTTTTTGTATGAGTTTAAGTTTTTGTGGAAGACCAATTCGCTGATAGTATTAGTTATTAAGCCAGTTTGTTATTACTTATTTTGCTAAAATATCATTTTTTAAACATAAAATCATTTTTTTAATTTTTTAGTATGTTTGTTTTTGTTTATGAAAATAATCAAAAACAAAAAAAAAAACAAAAAAAAAAATCATTTTTGGGGTTAAAATGAAAAGCATCTTTCATCTACTTTTGGACAAAATTAGTGTTTTTAACTAACTAATTTTTAAAAAAAAATAATTTTTATAATTGTAAACAAATGCAAATCAGCTTTAGTTTTTTTTTAAATCTCTAAAAATAATCACTAAATTATTTTATAACAAAATCATTTATTTTTTTAAAAAATTGATTTCCCGTGAGTTTCTATTCATTTATATTATTTTTATTTGTATTAACATTATTGAGTTTTTTTTGTAAAAAAAACCTTATTAATATTTTATTTAAAAATACATTATTTTACAAAAAAGACAAAAAATCTTCTAACAAACAGGTTCATGGTTCGATACTAACCACTAACGGTCAATAGGCAAATAACTTATCACTTCATCTGCCAACTTTTCGTTAGATATCTTCTCATAGTAATTAGCTTTATATATGTTTATTTTAAAGTTGGGACATTTAACACGCATTTCAATCGTGTATCACAGTTAGGGATATACATTCTACTCCTTGCGGCTGTGACAGAGCGACTTCCCATCTTCTTGACAACTAGATTCATCCCCCTCTATAGTCCCAACTCTAAACTCTTGGAAATCCAATACCATAATAATGTTTTGCCAATTCCCAACCATAATGAATGCGGCTCCGTTTCAATCGAAGCATACAATGTTTGACATTGAAATACCCTGTATCAAAAGAACCCAATCATATGATACAAGAAGTCTTTCAACAATCAGTTCATCTTGCTCATTCTAGAAACGCATCAGACAGAGAGCATGGCAGGAAAGAAAAAGAAGGTCAAGTCTAGTAACCTTGAAGGTGGAAGTGGCAAGGCGAAGAAGGTGAAAATTCCCCCATATGTAAAGGAAAAAACAAAGAAGGAGATGATAAAAACAAAGTTACTGAAGGAAATCATTGAAATATCTTCCAGGTAATTTGTTGTATGAGATACACAATGCTTAATTGTTTAAATATTGGATAATGAAATTTGTTAAAGTAAGTTATTTTTCATGATTCTCATTGTCATGATTATCTCCTTAATGACTTATTTGAATGGTTATTCAGTTGCCATGACAACACCATCAAGATTAATGAGAAAGAAAAGAGAGACACTACTTCGGAAGCATCAACCCCAGTCTTCGAAGTTAAACATGTGGACATTAAGTCTGACGAGGATGCAACCAGGTTTGACGACTTGAAGGATGCTTTCCACAACATTGCCAATTTGATTGCTGACAGAAACCCGTCCATTATGTTCTCATTGTCTCCTAAAGGTATACCCATGATTGTTTCCAATTCGCCAAGTCCCATCAAGTCCCAAACAAAACTGAGGGTAGAAACGTGACAAAGATTCCAAAGAAAGATTAGCCCCAGAGGTCAGACTGTCACACACTGGAAACATAAGCTTAAACTTGTTTCTGAAGATGAATCATAGGAAAACTTTGGGTATGACCATAATCTATTCTCCAAGTATGACCACCATGAAGGCAATGATTTTTACATCAACTACCAACCTCTGGGTAGTTTTGGAATTGACGGAAGAAGCTCTAGTCTTGATATACCTGATGTAAGTATTTTCAGATCCATTTTATCCTTATGATAATAACTTATCTACATTGTTATTTAATGTACAAAATTAAGTCATTATTTTTTTCTTGGCAGTGGGTTCCAATGGCATTCAGACCACCTATGAGTATGCACCTGAATCAAGTTGATTCAACAGTGGCACCATATATTTTTAGGGTCGATGAGGAAGACGAGCATGGGTAAGTTCGTTTACTAAGTTTGCATTTTAGATAAGTTTGTATTTTAGATAACAGATTATACTCTAAATATTCTACGTGCAGGACTGAGATTTTGGGTAAGTATTCTACGTGCACTGTATCTAGGAAAGAACTTAAGACACTGATGCCCAAAGGTTGGGTAGACCAAGAGGTTAGTATAGCATTTGAAGTGTTTCTGACTTATTAAAAATGTTATGTTGAAATAAGTAAACCTCATTTAGTAAACTCAGTTAAAGCACTTTTTGTCTTGTTTTTGTCTGGTTTTTAATTTTATGTTTTCAATTTGATTTTTTTATTTCGTATTTAGAACACTTATTTAATGTTATGTTTTTAATGTTATATTTTCAATTTTCTTGTCTTGTTTTTGACTACTTTTACATTATGAAGGAATCGTTTGTGAAAATCAGAATTTTTTATTAGGAGTTTGGTAATAATTTTTTGTATAAAAAAAGGAATTCAATTTTTATTAGGAGATTGGTCATAATTTTTTGTATAAAAAAAGGGGACTGGGACTCTTCTAATGCAGTCCAAAAATGGAAATATCACTCTGGGTGATAGATATGCACACACCGAGAGTGCAAGTGTTGGGTAAAACAGGATATAGGAGATTTGAGGTGTGACATTTGTTAGCATTATAATCATTATGTAAGTGATATCAGAGCTCAAGAATAGAATTTAGAAAATATTTAGAGTCTTTATCGTGATGGTTATGGTGAGATTTGAGATTGACAAGCTTGATGACTCCAATAAATTTAGTAATTGGAGTGTGAAGTTGACTGATGGCTTTGACTATTGAAAGGCTTGAAAAAGTGCCAGAGATGGCTGGCTTGAGACAATTAACATGATATTATATTTTATTCAATTTTCAACATGAGATATTTATACTTTAATATGCTGACTCACTACAAGATTAGCTCACGATTGCTTTGCTTAAGTTGGCCATTTGAAAACACAAGTTGTTGGTGTTGTGAGTTAAGAGCTATTGTGGTTGCTGTAAGAGGAACAAAATGAAAAAATAGCTTGGGTGGGGAGTGAAATGAGTGGAAATTCTAGCGGGTATTGGTTTTGTAGGTGGGAGGGTGTAAAAACTTGTATTCAGGTTATCATTAGATAGGGTTGTCGACTTTTTGAGTGAGTATGGTACAAGACAAATTGTGGAAAAAAATAGAAAAAAAATAGAGAGAAAAAAGGAGAAGAAGTAATGGATGGAGAAGCAAAATAAAATGGGGATAAAGGGGAAAAAGGAACAAGAATAGGCTAAAGAGGCTATCTCTTGATCTGGGAGATATAGTTGAAATGAACTAGCTTTTAGGTGGAAGTTTTGGGGGCAGGGTGCCATTTTTGTGGTCTTGGTAGGAACTGTTCAGTGAGTAGGGAGATAATGGTGTGGTAATTAAGAGCATAAATGTTATTTCAAGGTATTCTGGGTTACTTTTTTCATCAGCATAAGCTACGGTCTACTAGTTTTCACTGATTACACTGAGGTGGAATGCAATAAAGTGATAATTTGGATTCTGGTTCTAGGATGTTGTTGCTATTTATGATTTATTGTAATTGCCTTTATTCAGCACTGTTTTTTTTATTCATTTATATAATTTTCACTTGCATGATATCATTTGTAGGTACTTAATCTACTTGCTCACAGGCTCACATATATTGAAAAGTTGATGAACCTTAAACATATAACCACATGGTTTCTGCCGACATATTTTTCGGTGTGTATATTTTTTATGTATTTAATGTTTTCAAAATTTTGGGTACTAATATTTAGAATGATTGCAAATTTTTTGTGCCTTTGTCCCATCACAACAACATGTAATTGATTTGGGTGAGAGTGCTAAAAGCTTGAGGTGCTCCTTTCAGCATGAATTTATGGGAAAAGTTGAATACGTTCTAAAGTTGTTTCTTATAATTTCCTATGTCTTCTTTGTTTTTGATCAAGTCTATAGAAATTTGTTGTCCAAAATTTATTAAATTATGCACTGGGAACCATTCTGCTAGGGTTTGTTCCGCATGAGGTTCCAGGGTTACTGTACCATGGACGTTCCACCATGGCAATGCATGTTCCCGGAGTCCTTTGCTCCACTGGTTCCCCCCTCCCTCCCTCCCCTCCTAATCCTCCCTCTTCTTCTCTCGCGAACCTGCCTCCTCAAAAGAAATCGTTTGTTCAAGCGCTCAATAATGCATGTGTCATCCCCATAAGCCAATTGTCGACTCCTTGTCTCAAAGGAGATGAAATGTCAATCACAATTCCTGAAGAAGAGTATATTGCTGGTCTGGAGTCGTCCAAGAACAACCTTCATGGTAGAATTCTTTTATCTAAAGGAGACTCTCCAATAAAGGTCAATGACTTGAAAGTCAAGTTATCGAGTCTTTGGAGGCCTTTAGCACAATGGACTTTGACTCCAATAGGCAGAGGTTTCTTTGAATTTTCTTTCTCCTCCATTGAGGACATGCGCAGAGTTTTGGCTGCTGGATCATGGAATCTTGCACCTGGTTTGTTGAGACTTTCTCCTTGGACACCGGATTTCAATCCTTTCCATGTGAAGCAAACGCACGTGCAATGCTGGATCAGAATTTATGAGCTTCCTCTGGAATATTGGAGACCAAAAATCTTGTATTCAAATGCAAGAGGAATTGGCACTCCATTATCTTTAGATGATGCTACCAAGAATAGAACATTGGGTCACTTTGCACGAGTCCTTGTTGACATTGACCTGTCTAAGAAGCTGCATGAAAAACTTAGGGTTGAAAGAAAAGACTTTGCTTTTTATGTTTGGATTGAGTATGATTCTTTACCATTCTTTTGCTCTAATTGCAAAGTGATTGGCCATTCTTTATCCAACTGTAAGAAAAAAGTAAAATGAGCAAGCGGTTGATCTCCAAAATCGGGCTCTGATTCAGAAACAAAAGGCCACCAGGAAAACTGTTACCAAATATGTGGAAATAAGCAAAGTTGATGGGAATCGGGTGGATAAAACGGTAATAGAAGGCCCTGATGAGAATGCTGATAAAGGGAAAGATGTGGCTAAAGAACCTACAGGTTCTGGTTTCAAACTGATAGAAAAGTCTGCAGAGAATGTTGATAAAGGGAAAACCATGTTAGATGATGGTTTACATCTCTCAGGAAAGTCGGCTTATGTGCTTGAACAATTAAGTTTACTTGAACAAGAGAGGTTAGCTGAAAGGGTTTTCCATAACCAATCAGAGGAAGACTCTGATTCAATTGAAGTTATTTTCGATGAGGCAGCCCATATAGACGATGCAAGAGATGCTGCTGTTAGCACTGATCCAGTTCAGTCAGCATCAGTTGATTCTGCAGCTTTTCATGAGAAGTCTTCTTTTGTTACTAATTTTGTTCCTAATAGAACTGAATATGGTGATTATGTTTCCAATCAAGTTTTTGTCTCGAAATCCTCATCCAGAAATAACCTGTTGGATACAGTTATTCCGAACTCTATTTTACAGACTCCATCCTCCAATGAGCAGCTTGTTGCTGGTATGAATTTTGTTCCTAATTCATTTTATTCGAAGAGGTGTCAGCAGCCAACTGTGGTTAATGATGTAGTAGTTCGAGATCTCCAAATTGTGGGGAGACTCTGGGGTGATGCTGTTGAGGATCAGGAAGTGTCTTCAGGTCAGATGCAATCAGAAAATTTAGATGAACCCTACACAAAAGTTCAGTCTAAATCTCAGAAGAAGAAACAAAGAAGAACCCGAAGGCAAGCTCAAAGAATGTCTCAGTACCAATCCCACTATGGGGTAGATTCTGTTTCATTGGAATTTTAATGAAAATTCTTTATTGGAATGCTAGGGGTATTGGCAATCCTGGCACTAGAGTGGTTTTAGCCAAGTACTGTATTGATCACAAACCTGATTTGGTTTTTGTGTCCGAGTCTAAGGTAGCTTTGGATAATTTTCCTGTCAGTTTTTGGAGTAGATTAAACCTTAAGGTTTTCTCTAAGAATAATAGGGATCCTCTATTACCAAACCTTTGGGGATTGTGTGCCTCTAATCTGTCACCATCTATTCTGGCATGCTCTCAGCAACACATTTCCTTCTCCATAGTTCAAAATTCCCAAACGCTTTTCATTTCTGCTGTTTATGCATCAACATCTCATATTGGGAGAAGAAATCTTTGGATGGAATTAGCTTCTCTGCAGCAAGCTAACAAGGGACCTTGGTGCTTTATAGGATATTTTAATGCTGTCTTAGGGGATCATGAAAAGAGGGGGGGAAGGCTTCCTTCGGCTGTCTCATGTGATGAATTTCAAGCCTGGTCCGACTCTTGCATCTTAACTCACATACCTACTCAAGGAGCAACACTTACTTGGTCTAACATGCGAGGGGTCAATGACCACACAGAACTGAGATTAGATAGAGCTGTGTGTAATGATTCTTGGTTTTCTGCTTGGGAGAGTGTGGCATGCTGCACTTTGGCTAAGAATCAGTCAGATCACTTCCCCATCCTTCTAATTCTGAAAAAAGGTCTTGCATCCCATCCTTCTCCTTTCAAATTTCATAGTATGTGGACTGATCATGAGGATTGCAGAAGATTGGTTACTGAAGTTTGGAAAAGGACTTTCTGGGGCTGTCCTATGTACGTCTTGGCTCAAAAGCTCAAGTGCTTGAAAGCAGAGTTAAATAAAGTGTGGAATAAGCAAGTTTTTGGCAATGTTAGCCTCAAAGTAGAAGAAGCTATGGCAAAGCTGGATTCTATACATGCCAAAATTGATTCTGAAGGCTTCTCCGAGCTGTTACACTCTGATGAACTTGCGGCCCAAATAGAGCTCAACCAGGCCCTTTCTTTCCAAGAAACCTTTTGGAGGGAAAAGGCTAGGATTAATTGGTACTCATAAGGAGATAGGAATACGGGTTTTTTCCACAAGGTAACCAAGATTAGAAATGCTACTAGTCCAATGTCTGTTCTTAAAGTTGATAATCTTGTTCTTCATGATAATTTGGATATTGAGAACCATGTGTTAGCCTTCTATAAGGATTTATATGCTTCGGATAATTCGTGTGTTGATAATGGTATCATTGAGTCAGTGATCCCCTCTCTAGTTTCCTTCTCTAACAACATCATTCCTACTTTGGATGAAGTTAAGAATGTTGTCTTTGCTTTGGACAGAAATAGTACCCCTGGTCTGGATGGTTTTGGGGGAAGTTTCTATCATACATTCTGGGACATTGTTGGAACCGATGTCCATAACTCAGTTTTGCAATTATTTAAAGAGGGATGGATTTTGCCGAAGCTTAATTCTAACAGGCTTGTGTTGGTCCCTAAGTTTGTTGGTGCAGATAGGATTGAGAATTTCAGGCCAATAGCTTTTTCTAATTTTCAATTTAAGGTGATAACCAAAGTCCTAGCAGACAGACTTGCAATCATTGTGCCTAAAATCATTTCTGCTGAACAGAGAGGATTTATCGGAGGCAGGTACATTGCAGGCTGTGTGTTCATAGCATCAGAAGCAGTTCACATTTTGCATAACAAACATTTTGGTGGCAACATGGCTTTAAATTTTGACATAAAGAAGGCCTTTGGACTGGAGTTTTCTTCTGAAAGTCCTCTCTTCTTTTGGCTTTTCTAATCAATTTTGTTCCTGGATCAGTTCCATTCTGCATTCTGCCCATCTCTCTATCTCAGTCAATGGGAATTCAATTGGTTTATTCACTTGTAGAAGATGAGTAAGACAAGGAGATCCCATCTCCTCTTCTCTTTTGCCTTACCGAGGAATTTCTTAGCAGAGGAATATCTAGGCTTACGAACACTGGCAGATTGCAACATATGTCTAGTCCTAGAGATCTTGCTACTCCTAGTCACATCCTATATGCAGATGACATCATGGTTTTCTGTAAAGGGTCAAAATCAAATTTAAGCAACCTTATGCAGTTATTTGAAGATTATGGGCAAGCTTCTGGTCAGGTTCTTAGCCTAGAGAAGTGAAATTTTTTTGCAGGATCAATGTCTCAAAGAAGAGTGGCAGACATGAGTTCCCTTCAAGGTTTTTCGGCTGGTTGTCTTCCCTTCATTTACCTTGGTGTTCCCTTATTCAAGGTTAAACCAAAACTTGCTTTTCTCCAGCCTATTGTGGACAGAATTAAATGCAAACTATCCTCTTGGAAAGGCTCACTCCTCTCTATTATGGGTAGAGTGCAGCTAGTCAATTCTGTGATTCAAGGCATGCTTGCATACAATTTTCATGTTTATATGTGGCCAGTTTCCTTGTTAAAACAATTGGACAACTGGATCCGAAATTTCATATGGTCTGGGGATATCCATAAAAGGAAGTATGTTACAGTAGCTTGGGAGTCAGTTTGCTCCCCTATAGTCGATGGTGGTCTTGGAATTATATCCATTAGAGATATTAATGAAGCATCAATTCTGAAATTATGTTGGGATATGCTTTCCTCTTCTGAGCAGTGTGCAAGATTTCTCAAAGCTAGGTTCCTTAGGAACTCTAAGCCTGTTTCTCATCATGTAAACTCCTCTTTATGGCCTGCTATGAGAAAGTGGTATAGTTTTGTTCTTGACAACTCTTCCTGGTTAATTGGAGATGGTCAATCTATTAATTTTTGGACAGATAAGTGGTTAGAGGAGCCTTTGGTTAGTCTTATGAATATTCTGGAGGATTGGCATCAGTCTTTGTCTGCAACAGTCAAAGACTTTATGGTTAACAGGTGCTGGAACATTCCAGCTTGCTTGCAGACCCATTTCCCAGGTGTCATTGACAGAATTCAGCAAGTTCACATCCCTGTGAAACCTGGTGAGGACAAATTTGTGTGGGATAACTCAGTTTCTGGAGTGCTTTCCTTCAAAGAGGCCTATTTGTTTTTAAAGCCTATTAGCAATTCAGCCCCTTGTTACAAACAGATTTGGTCTAAGGCTATTCCTCCTTCAAGGTCTTTCTTGGTTTGGAGAATTTTTCACCATAAGATGCCAACTGATGACAATCTCAAGAGGAGAGGCAGCATTATGGATTCGATATGCAGCCTCTGTAGTCAAGCAGAGGAATCATCCTCTCATCTCTTTCTGTCCTGCAAGTTTACTTCGGCAATGTGGAATTGGTTGAGTTCTAAGCTGTCTCTCCCAATTGATCATTCTTCTATGGATGCTTTATTTGAAATCAAGAAAAGGTTGAGTTCTCAATTGAAGGAGGTGCTTCTAGCTGCCTTTATCAATGTGATTTGGGTGGTTTGGACTGCTAGAAACAGCTGCAGGTTTAATAATAAAGCTCTAAGGTTACAGTCTGCTGAGGCTTTGGTAACTTATGCTGTAAGTTATTCGGGCAAGCTTTCCAGAGGTACAATGTACAACACAATGGAGGAGTTTACAATTCTTAAGCAATTCAACATTGATGGTCATTGTTGACGAATCTGGGCAAGTATACCCAGTCGTGAAAGTAATACGGTGGTAAGACCGGTTATCGTATCCACGGGGATTGGATGTCAACTACCAATTCGCAAACTCAACAACTATCTAGACTAAACTATTAATCAAGAGAAAGTAAAACAAACAAAAGAAAAGAAATAAAATCTTTTTGTCTTTTTGGGGACTTTTAACAAACACTTGGAGTGCAGAAAGGATATGTTGGGACTAGACTTCACCTAACCTCTAACTCATGTACTATCAGGACTAGATACCTCCCATTCATGCTTCAGATATTAAAATCAATCCACTAAATTACTCAAACCCCGATTCCTCGGATGGCAAGAGCCTAAATCCACTAATAGACCCTAATTCCTTAGGTGGCCTAGACTAATGAATTTGCATTAAGATTAGGGATCATGTGATTACTATTAAACCTAACTCCATTCCTAGATGAAAGGGTTACTAGGTGATTAAATTCAGTTCCGGTTCTGATACGAACGTCCCTATTGCTTACCAAAACACAAATCGAGTCATGGGGGTGCTAGCCACAACAAGCATTAAGCACAGAAAATTAATCACTAATATGAAGACATGAACACAGAATAATCAGTCAAGATAAATACATAATAATCAATTTGGTTACATCTAATCCCAACAAACAGGATTTAACTATTCATAACTACAGAGAAAGCCAAACCAGAAAAATAAGTAGAGAAAGGAGGAAAGGGAGAACTCCATTGAAGCTTCCCACTGTCGTCACAGCAACCCCCTAACTCAGCTCCCTTCTAGGGTTGGCACCCTATCCCAGCCGCAGCCTCCAAGTGCTTCTCCTCCAAGAACTCCTTCAATTCTGCCCTAAAACAACAACTTATACCAATCAGTTCTGCGCTCGCTCGCGAGGCGAATATCCTCTCGCGAGGCGAATGTTAAAAATCTGCTGCTTCAGAGAATTGAAATCTCGCGAGGCGAGAGTTGCTCGCGACGCGAAACAGTAAATTGCTTCTCCAATATGCCCGTGAGGAGCATCAGGGCCTGGGCGTGATGGCTTCTGGTTTCCATACTCGCGAGGCGAGACAAGGTTCGCGAGGCGAACCAGAAAGGCTTGCATTTTCTGGCACGATCGACTTTCGAGTGGTCGCGAGGCGAATCCAGTCTCGCGGGGCGAATTTCCAGAATTCTGCTTGGCTCAATTTCTTCTCTTCTCTTTTCAAGATCTAAATTCTTCCAAGCTTTATTATGGCCAAATCTGCACAGTTTTCCTCAATTTCTGCAAAACAAAACACAAAACCACCTTCACCCGTTCCAAGGTAAAAACTAATAAAAATCAAATAAAGAATGCCTAATCTATATGAAAAATGCATGCAAAAGTGTACAACAAACATCATGTAAAATCACACTATCAAATCACCCCAAGCTTATTCAATTGCTTGTCCTCAAGCAATCACTAAGGCCAGAAGAATAAAACAGAACATGGATAATGAACTAAGAACCCGAGTAAATGATCCAAGTAATAGGCAATTCAAACAATTCAGCAAGAGACAATCAATTCAAGTCCAATTAGAGGCTTAGGTTCCTTAGACTCATATTCTCACTGATTTGGGCACTCTTTCTCACTTGAAGCTCACCCCAAGCTTGTTCTTTTGCTTAGCTCTCTTTCTAACCTCACTCAAGTGTTTAGGGGTATATGACATTTCGCTCAATTTTCCTCAAGGAATGAATCCTACCATAGGCTTGACTATCAACCAAATCTCTACTTTATTAATGAAAACAATTTAGAATCAAGAGGTCTTTCACTTGGTTGTAACGTGGCCATGGGATTAATCGTTAGGTGAGGAAATCAAATAAAGGACATTTCAAAAGGCTACACAACATATCAACATTTGCAAAACAGGACCTTCTAAAATACCTTTTGGGTTTCAATTCGCTTTCCACCTTTCTTTTCTTTCCTTTTCTTTTTATTTTTCATTTTTCTTTTTGTCATCCCCTTCTCTATTTTTTTTTCTTTTCTTTTTCTTTTATTTGGAGAAGGGGAGACTTTTTCAATTCAAGAGAATTTTTTTTCTGATTCTTTCATCCCAAACTTTTTCGACTACCTTTTTCACCTTTTTGTAATACTTTAGAAGGTCCCTTATCAAGCATCATTCAACAAAATATCTCAGGGTACCAAGAAAAGCATTTTTTCAGGCTCAAAATTGGGCAACTAAGGGGTAGCATTTATTCATTCAAAACTCAGAAGGCCAGAAAAATACCTATTGCCTCAATCATTTTCAAAAATGTTTTCAAAAATTTTTAAGCTTCAAAATGGTTTTAAGTCAAGTTCTAGAGAAAGCAAACCAAGAGGAATACCACTCTAACACAAAGAATGGGGTAAATTTTAGTGAGTACCCCTTTGGCTCAAAATCTCACATTTTAGTTCAGAATCAATGAAAAACACAAATCCACAGAACCATATGCTAATTATCAACTATCCAAGATTATCTCAAACATTTTCATTTGCAGCCATATCACAAGAATAAACAGAATTGGGTTCAACAATTCACTATCACAAATTATTGGGCACTTAGTTCTCACAATTGGATGCAAAATTCAGGCAAGGGCAATCTAATCGTGTGATCATGCAAACTATCATGCAAAACTATATGAATGCAACATGCAAAATGCAAAATGCAAAATGCAAATGCAAAATACCCCTACCCCAAGCTTAAAAATTTACATTGTCCCCAATGTAAACAATCAAGTTGGAAAGAGGAGAAAAATTAAATAAAACAAAATAAAAAAATTGGAACAACTTACCGAGGCGGTAGAGGGTGCTGACTTTGCTTTTTCTCTGCCCCTTTTTCTCTTCTCCTTGTCTTCTTGCTCTCCCTTCTTTCCTTCCTCCCCTGAAAAACTTGGCAATTCTCAATTTATTATTTTTCCTCTTGAGCTTCTCAAATTATTCAAGAGGTTAAAATCAAAAACAAAATCTAACTAAAAAATGAAAACAACTAAAGAGAAGGGTTAAGAAAAGTTGGGTTGCCTCCCAATAAGCGCTTCTTTAACGTCACTAGCTTGACGTCCTAGGATCCTCCTCCCGGATCAAATGGTATTTGCAGTGGAGATTGTAGCAGTAGTATGACTTTATCCTCAACTCCACCCAGCCAGTGTGTAAAAGCACCATTGACCTCTTCAACTATAATAATGCACTTACTTCCTAGTGGGTCAAATGGCATTTTCACTAGGAAGTTTGAAAGACAAGTGGAAGGGACTAACTTACCAATGTCCACACATGCATGCAAGCCGACATATTTGTCCAATGCAGAAATTTCAGATTCCTTAGCAAGCATGGTGGAATCCACTACCACTTCGTCTTCATCTTGAACTATCCCCCAAACCAGATTTTCCTCAATTTGTGCTGCATGTGACTCTTGTTCTAATTGTTTGCAAATCTCCTCAACTTGCATTTTGAAGTTCTGCTTCACAGTTTCGATACTCTCACAATTGGCTCTTGCCTTGGCCTCAGAGGCGGATAGCTCTTGGGAATAATGTTCTAGAGCAGCTTTCAACGGTGTTTGCTCCTTCCATTCCCATTCTTCAATTTCCCACGGACTTGTGGAAAGTACTCCCTCTTCTTGTGACTTATCCCCCATCACCACTTCATCTTCAATTTGATCCATTCCCACACCCAGATTCTACTCAACTTCTGCTTCATGTGGCTCCATGGGAATCACAATACACGGTGGTGGAGGTGGCAAATATGAACAAAAGGTTTCCCAATCCTCCTCGGAGAAGCTATATATAAGCCTTCCCGTCATGTAATCAACTCGTGCGGGAGTAACATGATCCATCAAATCCATGCAATCTCCCAAACACCAGTTGTCCTTCAAAGCGCGACTTGAGGCTTCCTCATCAGGTGGAGAATACAAATTTTCCATGAACTGCATCCACCTTGCACAAACACAACTCAAAAGAAAAAGATCAAATATATACAGAAAAATAAAAAAGAATAAAAATGTCTAAATTAGTTGCCTCCTCTGTTACTAATGATATTGGCAAAACCAATCCCCGGCAACGGCGCCAAAAACTTGTTGACGAATCTGGGCAAGTATACCCAGTCGTGCAAGTAATACGGTGGTAAGACCGGTTATCGTATCCACGGGGATTGGATGTCAACTAACAATTCGCAAACTCAGCAACTATCTAGACTAAACTATTAATCAAGAGAAAGTAAAACAAACAAAAGAAAAGAAATAAAATCTTTTTGTCTTTTTGGGGACTTTTAACAAACACTTGGAGTGCAGAAAGGATATGTTGGGACTAGACTTCACCAAACCTCTAACTCATGTACTATCAGGACTAGATACCTCCCATTCATGCTTCAGATATTAAAATCAATCCACTAAATTACTCAAACCCCGATTCCTCGGATGGCAAGAGCCTAAATCCACTAATAGACCCTAATTCCTTAGGTGGCCTAGATTAATGAATTTGCATTAAGATTAGGGATCATGTGATTACTAGTAAACCTAACTCCACTCCTAGATGAAAGGGTTACTAGGTGATTAAATTCAGTTCCGGTTCTGATACGAACGTCCCTATTGCATACCAAAACACAAATCGAGTCATGGGGGTGCTAGCCACAACAAGCATTAAGCACAGAAAATTAATCACTAATATGAAGACATGAACACAGAATAATCAGTCAAGATAAATACATAATAATCAATTTGGTTACATCTAATCCCAACAAACGGGATTTAACTATTCATAACTACAGAGAAAGCCAAACCAGAAAAATAAGTAGAGAAAGGAGGAAAGGGAGAACTCCATTGAAGCTTCCCACTGTCGTCACAGCAACCCCCTAACTCAGCTCCCTTCTAGGGTTGGCACCCTATCCCAGCCGCAGCCTCCAAGTGCTTCTCCTCCAAGAACTCCTTCAATTCTGCCCTAAAACAGCAACTTATACCAATCAGTTCTGCGCTCGCTCGCGAGGCGAATGTTAAAAATCTGCTGCTTCAGAGAATTGAACTCTCGCGAGGCGAGAGTTGCTCGCGACGCGAAACAGTAAATTGCTTCTCCAATATGCCCGTGAGGAGCATCAGGGCCTGGGCGTGATGGCTTCTGGTTTCCATACTCGCGTGGCGAGACAAGGTTCGTGAGGCGAACCAGAAAGGCTTGCATTTTCTGGCACAATCAGCTTTCAGGGTCGCGAGGCGAATCCAGTCTCGCGGGGCGAATTTCCAGAATTATGCTTGGCTCAATTTCTTCTCTTCTCTTTTCAAGATCTAAATTCTTCCAAGCTTTATTATGGCCAAATCTGCACAGTTTTCCTCAATTTCTGCAAAACAAAACACAAAACCACCTTCACCCGTTCCAAGGTAAAAACTAATAAAAATCAAATAAAGAATGCCTAATCTATATGAAAAATGCATGCAAAAGTGTACAACAAACATCATGTAAAATCACACTATCAGTCATCCAAACAAAGGTCCAAAAATTAAGGAAGTTGTTTGGCTTTCTCCTCCAACCTATTGGACCAAGTGTAATATAGATGGGGCAGCGCACGGCTGACCAGGACCCTCGGCATGTGGAGGTATATTTAGAGGGTTCAATGCAGCTGCCCTTGACTGCTTCTCTTGCCATTTAGGTGTTTCCACCTCTCTTGTTGCCGAACTCACTGCTGCAATTATTGCGATAGAAATCGCAACCAGTAGAGAGTGGTTAAATCTATGGATTGAAACGGACTCAGTGCTTGTGGATAGGGATTTTAATCATTTGGAAACTATTCCTTGGAGGCTTCAATCAAGATGGAGGAATTGCTTGGAGATAGCTAAAGGTTTTTCCCTTAAAGTCACTCACATCTAGAGGGTGGGACACGATTCCTTCCTTTGTTAGAGAGGATTTTATTCGTATCGGGCAAGGTTTGCCTAGTTACAGATTTTCTTTATTTTGTTTCTCCATGGGTTTTGGTTTTATGTCCCCCCATGTTTTCTGTTCTTTTTTGTTCTTTTATTTCAATAATAGCGTAGTGTGCTGCAGATGATTGTTGGATTTGGTGGTGCCAACCTAGTTGGGATGACCAATTCCATTGTGATATTTTTGCATGCTACTTATATAAAAAAAAATTATGCATTGGTTTTCATATTTTCATTCCTATTAATGATGAAGGAGTACACTGGTACCTAATGATAGCTGACCTTCATCATCAAAAGTTACTGATACTGGATTCATTACCTTGCCCTCAAAGACAAGATTTTAGAATGCTAAAAGTGCAGAGACTGGTTATAGGGAATAGTTCTCCATGAGATGCTGATGCATGAGTTTTTATGAAATGCCAAGAAAATACAAGCATTTATCAACTTTCTCATTGGAGATACCAAGAGGGATTGGTCGTCAGCTGATTGGATCGTAAGACCTTGTCATTTGCCTATTTTTTACACTGTTAAACAATGTCATTATTCTAAATAAAGTGTACTTACATTGTTTTATTCTCATTGCTTTTCAGCAGCGAATGCGGTGTATGGGTCGCTGAATAGATGAGACGTGGCTCGTGGAATGATGCCTACGATCAGATAACGGTAAACAACTTAACAGAATTATTATGATAAAAATTATGTTTGTTCTAACACACACACACACACACACACACATATATATTTCTTCTTTATGAAAATAACTAAAATATTCATTCTCCTTTTTATAGGTTCGTCCTGCAACAAGGATGCGTATAGTGCTGGACTTGGTGACCCACCCTTACAATGAGTTGAAAGACCCAGTGGTGATAAAGGCTTATGAATACATGAATGATCTAGAGAAAAAGAAGAAGTTGGTCAAGTTTTGAATTGGTGTTAATTAGTTATTTTGGAGTATCATTTAGAAGAGCCAAGACTTTGATTTTTTATGGTTCTTCCTTTATTATTGTCTTAAATCGTCACTGGATTGTTTAATTTATCTTAGTAGTATGATAGTTGCGCTGCTTTTAATGGGATGGTTATGAGTTTGTTTTTATATTTCAGTTGAATTACTGTTTACATTTTAATGGGATGCGTAAGATATAGCACGTTCAACTATATGGTAGAGACATTTTGGAGTGATGGGCTTACTGTTAGAACCAAAATGGTTTTGGATTAAAATAATCTGTTAAGTTTTGATGTTAACAAAAAGGTTAAATTTGTATGGCAAAGTATGCAGGGATTACTTGATGCGAGTCAGAGGAACTAAAATTTAAAGTATGGAATCTACAGATTCTAGTTCAAACCTCTAGACCAGTCTACAAATCTTGGTAAAATTCTGAGTCTTTAGCTTTGTGGTAGACGAGATCGTTAAAATAAGAATAGACGAGGTCTTAGAGTTAGCTAAGGAAGAAGCGTTACTAAGTCTAAAGTAACCTAGTAGACGAGCTCCATATGCCACGTCATTGGATGGAGCTTCTCATTAAGGACTTAGCAAGTCCAAAGACTTGTGTGGACAAGCGCCTCTATCATATTAGTAGACGAGCGCTTCTGTCAATTCAGTGGACGAGCGCTTCTATCACATTAGTAGACAAGCGCTTCTATCACTTTAGTGGATGAGTGCTTCTGCCACATCAGCAGACGAGCTCTTAAGTATAGCACGTCCATCTCTCTGGACTAGGCGGAAAGTATGTAGACGCATTATCAGTAGACGAGCCCATCTCACTGATAAGTAAATCTTCTAGTCCAAAGACATGCGTGTCCACTCGCAGATCTTCAATATACACACGCAAACAAGTACAAACTCCACGTTTTGTTTGTGGCTATTTTTAGATACTTCGTGAATTTGATCAATGATATCTTAACGTGCGATCAAGGATTAATAAACAATAATGAACTTCCACTTGTAATATAAAGTACAACACGAGCCACAAATGCTCAATTCAGAATTTATTAAAACAAACATTTGATGATATACATTTGCACAAGTAGAATTGCATTGTTTTGTATATTTTCATTTCTGTTACATATCTCCTCATGTATATGGGACAGATTGGAAAAGATTTTACAAGTTACAATCACGCCAAGCAAAATCATAAGAACAACTAAAATGGAAATGTAACAATAAAATAAGCCTCTTAATAGTAAAGCACTGCAATCATGGTTTCTGGGATAAATGGTCCAATTGTATAGAAAATAGGAACACGAACCATATCCTGTCAGAACTCAAAACAAATAAGGACAAGAAATTTTTTGCAAGCCATCCATCATGTTAGTAAATTATGTACAATTAGAGAACTTATATAATTTACATGCCTTAATAACAGTCCAATTCTCATCTGCACCCAATGACCATGGATTTGGGCTAAAGAGGCGCCTTGGAATACTATATGGTGCACTTTCAACTGGAATGTAAGACACACCTGTCCATGCTAGGACCATAAGCTTCACACCATAGTCTCCTGGGAAGCCAACTTGCAACAAAACACAGCTTACTTTCATTCTAAACCAAATGAGTACGATGGACAAAAGTTGCCATTGTTAAAAGGAAACTTCTATGTACTTTCTGATCAAAAGACAAACATTTATCCTGGATTAGGTAACATGGTGAGAAAAAAAAAAAAGAGATCACAGTCCCACAAAAGTAAGAGGTTTGTAAACTATAGACTATCAACAATTCATGCTTATGACATCAAAAATATTTTATCAAATATAAAAAAATCCCAAATTGAATAAAACAGGGAAGGCTTAACTTAAGCCCCATAAGTTTGTAAACATTACAGGATCAACCTGAATGACAACATAGACACCCCCAAAAAACTATGTTCATCCACTAGTGAAAAATAAAGAAAAGTGCTGCAACCATGAAATAGGACATAAACCACCTGAGAAAAGAGGACTAGCGTGAATTGAAAACTTATGGGGGCTACCGTGAATTGAAAACATAAACCAGCAGTGTATGTCATCATACAAATTAATTGAAAATCATGAAGCAAAAGCAGCCTAAAGTGACAAAGTAGATTACCCAACAAGTTCAAACAAATTAAAAAGTAAAATCAATAACAATCATATACCCTAAAAAAAGGGGCAAATCGAAAAATAAAAGGGGAAAGATGAAACTCTAACGAAACAGATCTAAAAAATTCAGGAAAAAAAAATCAACAACAACTTTACCAATAACAAGTCTGAAATATCCCTATCTCTTGTTCCACAATCCAAGCTTCAGCTTTGCGAAGACAATTTCGGACGCAACAGACACAGTAACCGCATAACAGAACGAGAGAAGGACGAGATGAGAAGAGAAGAAAAAAGTGAGTAAGGGACAAACAAAGATCTCATGATTTTATGAAGATCTCACTATTTTTGGCTTGTCCAAATCCCATATTTGTTTGTGTGTTCGTCTGACAGTGCTTCTCATAGTGGTTCCTTCGATGGTCCGACTTCTGCCTTTCTCTCAAATTCTTTCATTTTTGTGAAACCAAATCAGGCTTGGTGATTCTCCCTTCTTTTTTCACTGGTTTGTTTCTCCCATCAGACATGTTCCTTATTTTTAACACCATTGGAGCATATCTACGTGGAAGCAAATAAGAGTGGTTCACTATATAAGGAACGATTCCTTAGAATTTAAAAATGATTTCCCAGCAGCAGCATAGAAGCAACAGAATTGAGAGGGGAAAAAATAGATGAGAAAAAAAGGGAGAAATGAACCATAATTAGAAATTGAAACACAATAATTGCAAATGTAAAAATAATCAAAACCCAGAAATTGAAACATCTCAACGGCCAAATCCAGAAATTAGAACTAAAATTTGAAAAAATAAAATAAAGAACCCTTGACATAACCCAGGAAACAACCACCATCTGTGAAGGTAGCCTAGATCGGTGCCGCCCAGAACAGTGTTCCGCCATGAACCACCCGATTAGCTTTCGCCCTTAATGTCGCCTCTGTTCTTGCTCATCATCGCCGCATGAGGTTGTCACCACCGCGAGCTCCTCTGTTTCTGGTTTGGGGTCCATAAATTAGAAACCCATAAAGACGAGGTAGATCGTCGGCTGGAGGTCGTGCATGCAAGGGAAGAGAAACTGAGGGAATGAGTGTTTAAGGAAAATGGAATAGGGTGAGGGGGAGAGGGAGAGGGAGAGGGAAACCGATATTGAGAGTGATGGGGAGGAGAAATTGAGATTGAGATTGATAGTGAGGGGGAAAGGGAGAAGGAAATGAAATTTTGAGAAGAAGTGAAAAAAAGATGATGATAGTGAGGGGTGAGGGGAAGAGAGGAAGGTTCCAGATTTTCCAAAGTTGCACGGTTGAAGAACCTGAATGTGAAATAAAAATCATAATAAACTTTCAATTTTATATGATTATTCTTCTTCTCTTATTTTACAATTTCATATAATTGTTATTTTAAACTAAATGGGGTAAAAACAAAAGTTACTTAGGGACTAGAATGTAAAATAAAAAGTATAGGAACTACATAATAAAGTAGCTATGAATGACTACATTAAATACAATCAAGTCATCTATTGGCCCAAAAAACAACTGTTCTAAATAAGTTGATTCTTTGAGGGTACCCCAGCAGCTCCCTAAAAAATATATGAACATGTAATTTTAACTTATTTTATATTTATTAGTTGGTTCAATCGCTAATTTTACCAAACAATATTATTCGCTAGCTTATATGTTGTTCACTATCAACTAACTTATTCATTATTCACTATAAAATCATCCGATATCAACTATCTTATTCGATATCCGTTGGTTTTTACCTAACAGAGTCTGAGTAAGTAAAAAATGTGACTACCATTAGTTTTTGTCAATAACAACATACTTTAGATTAAATCAAATCTCAATAGAATTCATTTGGTCTAGTGTAAATATTTTTTACACATCATTCAATTATAAATTGTTACGTCATTAAAAATGTTTGACTCTTATCGTAACTACACTAAAAGTCACTCATGAGATTAATATAAAAAAAAGTCACTCATGAGATGATTTGTGATTGATTATCGATATAATTTTTTTATATTGATAGTTTATCAAAATTAAACTTATATAAATATACTTTTACTTTCTTATCTTATAAGCAATAGCATTTTAAAATATTTTTCCCAAATAAATTACATGTTTGAAAAAAAAAAGATGACATTAATGAGTTTTATTTTAATTTTACCAAATTTATTATTTAAAATCAATAGGTTGGTACTTAACATTTGAAGGTTTTCCATATATATATTTTTTTGACAGAATTGAACGTTTTCCATTTTTTTTTTACAGAATTGAAAGTTTTCCAAATATGTATGGATCTAATTTATATTCATTAAATATTCCTTATTCCTAATCTCAAATTAATTCGCTTATCTTCATTTTAAATGTCTCAGCTAGCCTATGAGCTTGAATGAATATTCGTATTCTATTCAAGGTTAATTAATTTTCCAATTATTAACTATACTCATATTAGTTCAGGGTCCCATTCATTAACGTTTTCCAATATTAATGAACTTTGGCTTTTAAACAAGTTGATCACTCTTATTTTCCAGCGTTTAACAATAAAGTCACTTGGCTAGATTACTGTAAACAAACATCACATATCATTCCATCACATTTGTTATAAGTTCATCACATTCCTAACTCTTGAAAATTAGCTCATATTAAGATGTAAACTTGTTGAAATTCATGGCAGCAAACTTGAATGATGCAGAGCAAGGAAGAAGATGGAAATATGTATATGGCATTTTTGCCTTGAACAATCGATTGATTGAAAGAATCTAAGAGAAGTATTTCAAAGAAAATGAATTCTCTTCTTACTAAAGAATCATTGCTGCTAGCTATATATAAGCAAAGCTAACTAACTAAGAAGCAACAGAAAACAGAAAACTAACTGCTAAAAAACAGAAAACTAACTAACTAACTAACTCTAATAGAAAACTAACTAATTGTTAAATATGGCATGTGTTTAAATAGAAGACTTCAACACCCCCCTCAAGCTGGACTGTGAATATTGAACATTCCAAGCTTGGAGCATAGGTTTTTGAAAGGACCTAAGGATAGGGTTTTGTTAGAATATCAGCAACCTGCTGCTGTGACTGAATGGGTAGCAAGTGCAGAAGGCCTTCTTGTATCTTATCTCTTACTAGATGGCAATCCATCTCTATATGTTTGGTCCTTTCGTGAAATACCGGATTGAGGGCAATGTGTCTTGCAGCTTGATTGTCACAATAGATGATCACTGGGGTAGAGTGTGGAAATTGTAAGTCATTCAGCAAGTAGAGTAACCATTGGGCTTCACAAGTAGCTTGAGCTAGTGCCCTGTATTCGACCTCAGAAGAGGACCTTGAAACTGTTGGTTGCTTTTTACTTTTCCAGGATATTAGGGATGGACCAAGGAAAAAATAGTATCCTGTGATTGATCTTCGAGTGTCCAAGCATGCACCCCAGTCCGAGTCACTAAATCCTTTTAGTGAGCAATCATTTTCAGCAGAGAAGAACAAGCCTTCAGCAGGAGAACCTTTGATGTATCGAAGTACTTTCAAGACAGCTTGATAATGTTGTGATGTAGGAAAGTCTAGGAACTGACTTAACTGACTTACAGCAAAACAAATATCAGGTCTTGTATAGGTGAGATATAAGAGCCTGCCAACCAATCTTCTATAGACTGTGGTATTTGGCAAAGGGTCTCCTGAGCCTTTCTGTAGCTTAAGAGTACTATCCATAGGTGTGTTACTTGGTTTGGCACCAAGTAATCCTGAATCATTGAGCAAGTCTAGAGCATATTTTCTTTGATTAACACTGATTCCTTTATTGGATCTGGCAACCTCAAGCCCGAGAAAGAACTTCAACTTCCCCAAATCTTTGATGTTGAATCTGTCATCTAAGTATTGTTTAACTTGAGTAATCTCTGAAATGTCATCACCAGCCATCACAAGATCATCAACATACACCAGGATGGCTGTGAAACCCGAGGAACTTCTCTTAGTAAACAAGCTATAATCAGATTTGGACTGACAATACCCACGAATGATGAGGGATTCAGTGAGTTTTGCATTCCATTGCCTGCTTGCTTGTTTTAAGCCATATAGTGACTTATTTAGCTTGCAAACCAGAGATGAATCATGGACTTGGAGTCCTTGTGGCAGCTCCATGAATACCTCTTCATGTAACACTACAAAAAAAAAGGTTGTTTAGCGACCGAAAATAGTGATCGAATTTTTCGGTTGCTTTTTGCGACCGAACTGGCGACCGATTGTAGGATCTACATGAAGTAGTGATTAGAGATAATACTGCGACCGAAATAGCGCATATCCGTCGCTAAATGAAGGAACTTAAAAGTCAGTAATTTTATTCCTTCTTAGCGACCGAAATAGCGACCGAATTAAATGCAATGGTTGAAAGTCAGAAATTTTATGTATTCTTAGCGACCGAAATAGCGACCGAATTAAATGCAACGGTTAAATTTTATTTACATTTGCGACCGATATTAATTCGGTCGCTAAACGGCGCGAAAAAAAAATTAAAATCGCACGTGTTAGCGACCGATTGAGTTCTCCGTCGCTAAATTTATGAATTCAAATTTCAAATTAACTCATCCCGCGACCGAATTTAGCGACCATTTTTTATTTAAGTGATTGGCGACCGATTTAGCGACCGATTATTTCGGTCACTAAATTATAAATCCATAAAATGGTGAAATCTTTCCCTTCTTCCTCATTTTTGCCTTCTCTTCCTTCCTCCCTCACCCATCTTCGATCTTCTCCCTCGCGTTCAGGCCGCCATCACCGTGCAGTGCGCACCGCCACCGCCACCGTCTCCGGTAAGCCTCCGTCCTCCTCCTCCTCTTATTCCATCTCTTCCCTCTTCCTCTCCTCTCTTCCTTTCCCCTCTTCCTGCTCTGTTTTTAATCCCCCCTCTGTTTCAGGCTGCCATACTCCGGCTACCAACAAGTACGCAGCTCTCCGGTCACCACGTACGCGCAGAGCTCCTCCTACCCTCTTCTCTCCTCATTTTGTGCATTCCCTGCTCTGCCTTGAGGTAACCATGCATGGACTCTCTATGTATCATTTTTTATTTTGCTTCATTGTTTCATTGCTTGCTTTATTGCTTACTACTGAGAAGAGCTACTTGTGTATTTCATGTGAGTTGTGAGTTGTGATATAGGTGACTGTGATTGAGTAGAACACCTTTTCATTGTTTCTAATGTAAGTTGTGATTAATCTTGATGTAAATTCCTATTTAAAAATTACTGTGGTTTTCAATTTTCATTCATATATTTATATCATGTAATGAATATTAAGATACATATAATAGATGTCATTATATGAGATGTGAGATTTGTTTAAAATAAGAAACCAAGTATATGATAATGATTGCTTGTAGAAAGTAAGATTAATTGTGTGGAGAGAAATTAGTTTTGCTTTGAGTGCAATCAGGTTTTGGTTTTAATCCATTTTATGTTGATTATAGAATGGACCGTTAAGTGTAATGATGTATCGGGTTAGAACACTTCTTGTACTCTTATTTACACGACTTGCTTGTTTATAAAAAAAAATTATGGTGGTTAGTGGTTACTTGTCAAGTTTAATTCTTATGGGTTATAAATACTTGTTTGGGGGAATTGGTAAAGGTATATGAAGGGGTGACATTAATTGAGATGTGTTGTAGAGATGTAGAGATAATGGCAAGAAATTGTGGATAAAAGAGATTGAGACTGATATTACAGACATTAATTTGTAATTAATCTTGTTAATAGATTCATATCTTATATTTAATACTGAGATTTGAGGAAGATATGTTTTGATATGAGATATGTGAGATTTGTTTGAAATAGAAAATTAAGAATATGATACGGGTTGCTTAAGAGAAGGTAAAATTACAGGGAGAGCAAAGAGTTTTGACAGGAGAGTAAGTGTGGCTACTTTGCCAATTACGTTTTTTTTGGTTGGATTTGTCAAGTAAAGTTTTGTGATTTATAAATTTTAATATTTGTATTGGGAAATTGGTAGAGTGAGAATGAGTGTGAAGATCAAGGTTTTAAATTTCTGGTCTGTTTATCTTTCCATATCTTGGCTGAATTTATGTCTTTGAATATCTCACAATAGTATGATCTATAGCCTCTGTGATGCAGCTGTTTACTTGAATAATTTCATATCGTATTGTACGTGTATGCATTCTGATTGTATTGTATTTTGATTCGTTTGGAATCCATGAATTTGTTGGTTCTTGTCTGAATCTGTTTCAAAAATTTCAAAAGAGGGTTTTAGGGATTTCAAGTTCTTGTTCACTTCTTTGTAAACAAAAAAATATTCTTTGTTGGAGTATGAAATGATCTAAAAACATTATTGTAGCCTGTAATTCCAAGAGAGCTTTTCACTCATTTTGAATCGGATTCATTTGATAATTCTACTTATCTCTTTTCTGTTTGATGATGTAAATTTATTGAAGGCTGGTACTTATATCTGAGCATGTTCATACATTTGGATTGCTATGAAGAATAGTTTATTCTCTTTAAAATAAAAATCTTTCAATAACAATGAATCACTGTAATTAGAATAATTTGATATGTATTTATTGATAACTTGTTTGGAAATGATTATGGAATCATATTTGTATATATTTACATTATAAGCATTGGAATGAATTGATAAAGTGTTATTAGTTCGTAAATGGCATGACTTTGTTGTTGTTAATATTCATTTACTAATTTAAAGTCTATGAGCTTAATTAGAAAGTCTCTTCTTGAAGCCAACAAAAGCGAGTCTCTTAGATAATGAAGGATTAAGTATAGGGTTAGATAAAATGAAGGGCTAGGCACAGTTTGCCAGGCACATGCATGACGTGCCGTCATCATTAAAACATTATTCACATTAGAAAGCAGCTTTGTACACAATATTATGAAAACAACTCTGGTTTTTTACTCATTTGTTTCATTAGGAAATGGAGCTTTCCAGAAATAGTTGTTGATGACCATCCTTACTAGGTTATCTAGGCACTTCCGGTAGGAAAAGTCCTCTCTATGACCATCCTTCAAAACGACGTAAAAGCATCTGCTTTCCTGAAAACTACTATGTTTGCTAACATGTAAAGTTGCATGTGAAGTTGCATTTCTTTGTTCTATTTTAACATGATAGTATGCTACATGGATCTTTCCATCTTTTCTTATTATCACTTGATGAAGTTTAGACATATGACTTGTTTTCCTTATTGTTTTATCAGAAAATGGACCCGACTAAATGTTTTGAGAGCCATCCATATAGACCAGGTACAGTATCTCATCAACTTAAGAATAACGATCGGATTCACGTAATGATGGTTAAGGCATAAACTAATCATTTACTAAATTGTTCTTGTGTATTTGCAGGATTTGATTTCAATCCCGCGATCATTCTACCGTCGTTGGGGACAACAAATACCACGTGTTGTGACTATTGAAGACAAAAGCGGAAATATGTTCAATGGGAATATAGTAATCCATGAGGATCGCCCATATTTTGCAACAGATACAAATGGTATCAGGGAGTTGTATTTGTTGTCCACTGGTGCATTGGCAAAGTTTAAGTACCTTGGGGGTTCTCGTTTCTACATGTTCATCCCTTTGGAAGATTGATGAGTTTTGATATTTTGATTAGTACTTATTGACTGTGGTGTATTTTTATGTTTTGATCGTTAATTAGTACTTATTAAACTTTTTTTTATAAACCATTATTAAACTTGCGTTAATTAATGTATATGTTTTCTTGATCATATTGACTGTGGTGTTTTGGATCGTTAGTACATCATATTTATGTTTTCTATTTATTTTAAAAAAATATTGGTGTATTTTGTTTATATCAGAAATTAAAAATCAATGGGGTAATAGTTGAAAAACTATATTTGGTCGACAGGATCGTTACAGGGAAAAAAATCAAAATTTTGCGACCGAAATAGCGACCGAATATCGGTCACCAAATTAGGCGAGTTGGGTATGCGACCAACTATACGGCGACCGAAATATATACTTTTGCAACCGAAATATCGGTCGCAGATTTACGACCGAACTTATTGCTACCCCCTTAATTCGGTCGCTAATTCGGTCGCTATACAGTATAGCAACCGAATTATCATGTTTAGCGACTGAAATCTTTGGTCGCTAAATAGGTTTTTTTTGTAGTGTAAATCTCCATGGAGGAAGGCTGTGTTGACATCAAGCTGTTCAAGATGCCACTTGTTTGCAGCTGCTAATGAGAGAAGAATTTTGACAGTGGTCATTTTGACCACTGGACTGAAAGTTTCCAGATAGTCAATCCCCTCAGTCTGTGTGTATCCCTTTTCAACTAAACGAGCCTTGTGCCTTTCTATGGTGCCATCTGCCTTTTGTTTTGTTTTAAAAACCCATTTGCAGCCGACAGTACTTTTTCCAGGTGGTAATCTAGTTAATGTCCATGTGTTGTTCTTCTCAAGTGCAGTCAGTTCTGAGTTGATAGCATCTTGCCAATGTGCATGTGTTATGGCTTCTTGAAAATTCTTAGGTTCAGTGATAATAGACAAGGCAAGTGAATATTGTCTATGTTGATCTGACAGTTGATGATAGGATAGGAAATTGGATATGGGGTATTTGATGTTAGTGTCAGGTGGTGCAGTTTTGGTGGCAAGGCTGCAATAGTAGTCATTGAGGTAGGATGGACTTCTTCTGATTCTGGTGGAAACTCTAGTAGGATGAATTTGATTTTGTTGATCACTAATTTCTGGTTCAGACAAAGGTTGAATATGAGGCTCGGGCTCAGGTTGAGGTTGTTGATTTGGAGATTGAGGTTGAGGTTCAACAATGTGGTTAGACTCAGTGTTGTGATTAGGCATTTGTGGTATGCATTCAAAATCAAACAGGTTTAGCTGAGTAACTGAGGGTAAGGTAGGAGGCGACTGAGAAATATGTGAGGGTTGTGTAATACAGCTGATAAAAGGGTAGTTGAACTCATAGAACTGCACATTCCTGGAGATGAATATCTCCCTTATTTTCAGGTCATAAAGCAAGTATCCTTTGATTCCAGCTCTATAGCCTAAAAAAGCACACTTTCTGGCCCTGCTATCCAGTTTCTTTCTGTTTGCACTGATTGTGCTTGCATAACTGAGGCATCCAAAAGACCTTAGATGTGATAAAACAGGAAGTTTTCCATGCAAGATTTCATAGGGCGATGCATTGTTGAGAAACCTTGAAGGAATTCTGTTGATCAAGAAGACTCCATGTGCAACAGCATAGTTCCAAAAAGTTTTGGGAAGTCCTGCTTGAAACATAAGTGCCCTTGTCATTGCAAGTATGTGTTGATGTTTTCTTTCAGCAATGCCATTTTGCTGAGGTGTTTCCACACAAGAACACTGGTGCATAATGCCATTTGCTGCTAGAAACTCCTACAGATCTTTGTTGGTGAACTCAGTTCCATTATCAGTCCTAATTGCTTTAATCTTGGCTTCAAATTGGTTATGAGCCATAGCAGTAAAGGACTTTATTAAGTTTCCAGTATCTGATTTCTGTTTCATGAAGTAGATCCAAGTATGCCTGGACTTGTCATCAACAACTGTTAGAAAATATCTATGACCATATATAGATGGCCAAGCCAAGGGTCCCCATACATCCATGTGTACTAGATCAAAACATTTATCGGACTTTGAAAAGCTATCAGGAAAGGGTAGTCTCTTTTGCCTAGAGAAATGACATACATCACATGGTTTATGAGGATTAATGGCCGTAATGAAAGAATGAGATTTGTGTAAAATTGACATTTTATTATGTGATAGATGGCCTAGTCTAGTATGCCATACATCTGAATCAGAAGAGTGAACATTATTAACAACACTGTTAAGCAAAGAAACAACAGGAACAACAACATCTTTATGAGACAAAGCAACTTTATGAGTGGATAGAACATATAGTCCTCCCTTAGGTTCAGCTGCACCAATCATCTTCGATGAGATGGCATCCTGCATTAGGCATGCATACCGAGTGAAAATGAGTTTGCAATTCAATGAATTTACAAGCTTTGACACATAAATCAAGTTGAAACCAAAAGAAGGTATGTAGAGTACATCATTTAAGAACAGATTTTCAGAAAAGAAAATGGTTCCAGCAAACTGAGTTAAGATCTTGGTACCATTTGGCAATTTGACCATCACATGTCTGATTTTCCTATAAAACTGAAATTGAGACAAGGTGTGACAGATGTGATCTGTGGCACCCGTATCAAGGACCCAACTAGAACACTTGACATTATTAGAAACAGTGCACACTATACCTGATGCACGATGATTAGAGGAAGTAGGCAGTGTGGTTAACTGATTTACTGTCTTGGGCTTGTCACTATGTTCCATCATAGCCAAGAGTGCTTTGTGCTGTTCAGGGGTAAATTCCATAGGAGTTGATGCTTTATCTTCTCTGTATGATCTAGTATGTGATCTCATAGAAACTATACTCATTGAACCATCATCACTATCACTATCTTCCACTGCACAATTAATCTTTCCCTTTCTGTAATTTGGGGGAAATCCATGCTTTTTGTAGCATGTATCAATGGTGTGGCCACTTCTATTGCAGTGAGAGCAAAATCTTTTATCTTTGCCATTTTTGTTTCTGTAACTACCCTTACCCTTTCCTTTATATCGCTTATCCACAACATTAGAAATAACCCTAGGTTCATTGACCGCGCTGTCGCCACGCGCCAAAAAAACGAGCGATTATAAAATAATGCAGTATAGTGCGACAACTCGGATCGTCTCTCAAGGACTCTTTAGTGTTGTTATTATTAACAGAAAATTAGTGAAAGTCAGAATTGGGGGGTTGTTTGGATTGAAACTAAAATAAAGAAAAACAAAACAAAACAGAGAAAAGAAACAAAGCGATTTAAAAGATTAGCAAATAAACTAAAGACGATTAACCTCATCTCTTTCCCACTATCATTGGTTCAAATAAATCCAAGCCCTAAGCGATTCTAATCTTCCCTTATAGCAACAATTAACAAACGGAATCGCTACTACATATTCCTATTCCCGAATTAAACAAACGGGGTTAAGCCCTCATGAACTAAACGAACATGAATGAACACACGCGAATTAAACAAACGCGATTGATTATAGGAACATAGCATCATCAAATGAATCAACACTACACTACACATTCCTGAATTAAACAAACAAAATGCATAACATAGTATTGAAAGAAGGAATTGAAAACAGGAAATACAAGAACCTCAAGTATGGATAAAAACCAATTTAGATTAATCTAGGAGACTAGTTCTCCATTACAAAAGAAAGACAACAAACTAAAAGGAAAACAATAGCTAACAAGTTCGGAAACTAGCCAAAACTGCTAATTCGACTATCTCCTTCATTTCTGCCTAAGACCGCTTATATACCCGTTTCGGAGTCGATACTCGCATTATCAGGCAACTCTTTGTCTTCTCGCGAGGCGAGCACATTCGCGAGGGAACTCTTCAGTTCAACTGTTACGCCTGATCAACACGCCCAAACCGTGATGGCTTCGATCTTCCAAGACTCGCGAGGCGAGGATTGCTCGCGGGCGAACTCTTGAACTTCAAAACTGCCACGGCTGTGATCTTTAACACGGCAAGCCGTGATCGTCTCTGACTTTTTCATGGTTGCAATAGGAGATCATTCGCGGGCGGCGGCTCCAGTTTATTACTTTTTATTAACCTGAAAAACAGAAAATAAAAGTAAATACTTTATTCAACTCTAAAACAACTAAATTAACATAAAAACAATTTACAGACTCAAAATACTACTTAGGAACAATCAAGTCTAATTTGGGTAAAAATGGTATAAAATAAGCACAAAGCCAAGGTCTTTACTAGTTATAAAACCAGTCAAACAGAGGCTCATCATTCATCAAGAACACAATTCATCTGTCTTTCTTGCTGAATCAACATAGAAAAGGCTTGATCTATGGGAGGAAGGGGCTGCATCAACATTATCTGAGACCTCACAGCAGCATACTGCTCATTGAGCCCCTTCAAGAATCGTATCACATTATCATTGTCTCTATACCCTTGAATAGTTGGGATTAGGTGACAATTACACGCAACTTGACACAAACATGGTGGAATTGGTCTAAAAGTTTCCAATTCTTGCCACAAAATCATCAATTCGGTGTAAAAATCTGTGATTGAAAGATCACCTTGCTTGAGAGCATATACTTGCTCTTGCAAATCTGCAATCTTGAAGACATCACCTTGATAAAACCTCTTCTTGAGATCACACCAGACCGTATGTGCTGTGTTCATCCATTGAACACTCCTAGCAATCGAAGGATCTAGGGCATTCCTGATCCAAGAAAGAATCGTGATGTTGCACCTATCCCAAGCTCTATACAGTGGATCATTCACTTCTGGTTTCAGAATCGTTCCATCAACAAATCGCATCTTGTTCTTTGATCTCAATGCCAAGGACATCGCCATTGACCACTCATGATAATTGTTCTTTGTCAATTGTGTGGAAATGAGAACAGTTCCAGCACTATCTCTCGCATGGAGAAAATAGGGGTTCTCATAAGGGTTGTTAACCTCAAGGTTTGCCATGACAATCAAGAACAGTTAATCGAAAGAAAAAGGGAACAAAGAGCTATGAAAAAAAAGTTTCTTAGCCTTGGTTGAGATGCAAGAGATAGCCCTGAGTTATTGATGATATACTTGGAGTTTGGTGGCCTTGGCTGATGGGACACAAGAGACAGATCTAAGTGGTTAGTATTTGGCTTGGAGGATTCTGGCCTTGATCGTGGGATGAATGGAAGCCTTGAGTGACTTTTGCCATATTGGGAACCCAAAGATTTTGGCTGAATCACTTTTGTTGGTCAGACATGGGTAAGAACCCTTCTAGAGCTTCCAGTGGCTAACAAACTCCAAGTCTATCATCAATAACTCAAGGCTATCTCATGCATCTCAGTCAAGGCCAAGAAACTCCATGACTGTAAAGCCTACTATGGACCTCACAGGCCCATTTCTTTCATCTTTGCCAAGGCAAGAAAACCCCATGTCAGTCAGGCCTACCATTAACATCAGAGGCCTATCACTTGTGACCAAGCAAAGGCCAGAACACTCCATGTCAGGCATTAATCACTGAAGCTCATCTCTTATGCCACAGTTATAGCGAGGAGAGTCTCCAATCTTAGAAACAACATCTCAGTGCAATCTTCACAAGTTGCACAGTTTTCAAATTGGAATCAGCCAGACACCTCTTTGTCTAATATAGGCACCCTATATCAACCTGGAGACTACCAAGCCCCAATGGGTTCAACCGTTCAAGTTCAATAAATTTCAACAATACCATTAACCCACTTCTGAAAAATTATGAGCAAGTAGTCCTGCAACCACATTTCAACAATACTTACTACCTACCCCTGGGCGGACTACATACAAATGAGGGTGTGCACTTGCACACCATCACTTTAATAGAATTATAAATAAATATCTTAGGTGTTTTTCCTCCACTATTTTTATATGTTTGAACCCACTGTCATTTTTTTCTCTATTTTTCCACCAAACATAATTACACAATTACTCTATTTTTTTATATATGTTGGTGCTAGGTAGTAAGTATTGTTGAAATGTGGTTGCAGGAGTGCTTGCTCATAATTTTTCTGAAGTGGGTTAGAGGTATTGTTGAAATTTGTTGAACTAGAACACATTGGGGCTTGGTAGTCTCCAAGTTGATATGGGGTACCTATACCAGACAAAGAGGTGTCTGGCTAATTCCAATTTGAAAACTATGAGCTTATAAAGATTGCCCTAAGATGTTGTTGCTAGGATTGAAGGACTCTCCTAGCTTTAATAGAGGCATAAGAGCTGAGCTTCGGTGATTGATAATGTAAAAGATATTTACACTAATAGTGCATACAAATTAAATCCATAAAACAATTATGTTATAAAGTTTATGTATTGAATAATACGTGGCAGAGATTTATTTTAATATAAAGAAATGCTAACTATTGCCCTTAGGATATTGGTTAAGAAATTGAAATAGTAATTTTTTATGGGAAAATGGTGAAGTTATTACCTTGAATACTTGAATTTTTTGTTTCCCAATAAATCACTTCCTTTTCTTGATTCCTTAACCAGTGTCCTAAAGGCACTGATTAGCAAGACCCTTTAATATATTGTGTTTTATTTGACCTTTAATTTTAATTCTATATAGTTTTATATAATTTTAATAAAATTGGTTTTTATTTGTAAAATAATCAACTATAGTTTTTATTTGCTCATTGTAAAATAACCCTTGTATACGCTTTCACCATATATTAATAACTATTTACCAATGATACGATAAAAAAATAGAAAGAAAGAATATGAATATGTAATACCATGCCTCTTTCCTTGGCAAGAGGATCCTATTGGTTACTTCATTATCCCATGGATCGTGATTGCTACGCCTACAACCATTGATAGAATCCATTCGACGGTCACCTTCAATCCATCTCGTCTTTCACAAAAATCTTCAGCAAAATTGTCACAATTCCTGTCTTCCCCCCAAATCCGGAATCCCACACTATATACATTACCATACCCCCCCCCCCCCCCATCCCCCCATTTTACTCTCACAGTGTCATCCCGTTTTCCATCGCTTTCTTTAGAACCAAACAAACACCAAAATCTTCCTTCCATCGAAATGGCTCGTACCAAGCAGACCCCTCGCAAGTCCACAGGAGGCAAGGCACCAAGGAAGCATCATACAACAAAAGCCGCCCGGAAGTCCGCTCCGGCGACGGGAGGAGTGACGAAGCCTCACCGCTTCCGGCCAGGGACGTGAATTGTGAAAATTTTGCTGAAGATTTTTGTGAAATACGAGATGGATTGAAGGTGATCGTCGAATGGATGCGGCTATCAACAGTTGTAGGCGCATGTTGAGTCACCGGCAAGTGTACCGGGTCGTCGCAAGTAATAAAATAAACACGGTAAGAATTTACCGAGGTCGAACTCAGGGATTGGGCTACCAATTCAACTAATCCGCGGGAAATCAGATACGTTTGGTCAAGCGAGGAAAGTGGTTGAGAGAGAGATTAAGATCGCAATTCAAATAACAAATCAAATAACGCTAAGGTATTAAAAATCAGGAATTAAAATATCTAGGGTCTCAAATCCACCTACCCAATCATGCATAGTACCCAAGTGATGATGTATTCCTCCCTAAGTTCAATTACAATGTCAACCGGGACCCCCCAAATTCTCCTATATCCACTGTCGTGCTCAATAGGACGTATTCGAAGATTGGATTAATTACTTTCTAGGTCTCATAATCCTAATCATCAAATTCTATTAAATCTTGTTCCCTATACGGCTGCACTGATCTCCTACTCACTCTCGTACAATATTCGACCGATGATCCCAATTCAAGTTCTAAAACGCGAATCGCCGATCTGCCTCAACACGTTTAACTAGTTGATCACGCAAGCATATAATTGACACAATGAAATCAGAATTGGAAAACAAGAATTGAATGAAAGGGGAGAAAAACATACATCACATGAACACTATACCGCCATGGGTGGCTTCATCGATCCCCTAGACGAGGGGATTAGTTCCTCATGCCCGTGACGACAAACGAACAATCGGCAATAATCTCCATAATAAAATAAGAAAAGAAAAGAGAAGGGAGACGCAGCTCCAGAAACAAGGATTCGTCCTAAAACTGATCTAAAACAAGTGGAATCTCCAAAAGTCCTTCAATCTGATCTGAAACAGCCTATAAATAGGGATTCTGGTTCTCGGACGCTCGCGGGGCGAACCATATTTCGCGAGGCGAACATTAGTTTTGGCGCGCTTTCAATTTGGATTCTCGCGAGGCGAGAGTGTGTTCGCGGGGCGAGTCTTCAAACTTCAATCTCTCACAGCCGTGACCTTCATCACGGCTAGGACGTGATGGTCTCTGACTTCCAGGGTCTTCAAACTCTCGCGGGGCTAGATGCTTCTCGCGGGGCGAGACTTCCAACCTTAATCTGTCACAGCCGTGACCTTAATCACGGCTTAGCCGTGATGGTCTCTGTCTTGCAGGTCTTCATGATTCGCGAGGCGAGATGATTCTCGCGGGGCGAGACAGAATTGATGACGTTGCTGCTTAGCTGATCTTCAGACTCGCGAGGCGAGCATCCACTCGCGGGGCGAGCATCTCCAGAATGGCAATTTCCACTATTTCTTGACTTTCCTTGACTCCCGGAGCTTCACTTCTAACCTGAAACAACAAAAAGACACAAAAAGCGTAATTCTATTCAAAATAGACTAAAAACTACTAAAAATACCTAGAACGAGTAAAAGTCTACTTAGGAACAAAACAAGGCCAAATTTGGGCGAAAACGAGATTGAACTCGAATAATTTGCACAAAAACCACAGTCCATCTAGTTATAAAACTAGATAAGCCAAAGGCTTATCAAAACACCCCAAACTTAAACCTTGCTTGTCCCCAAGCAAGCTAAAACTCAAAAACGACTCAAGACTTGGCAAGCTTAAGGGAATCAATCGATTTCACACAAATTTCATGCACTCAAAACAATTTTTCTCCAATGATTTCCCCCCTACATTAACGTAATCCCCACATTCATTTACTTTAAACAATTGAGAACTTCATCATTCATGCAATCATTAATCTAAGTTCAGGATCAGGGTCACACAAAAAAGGAAGATCACCAATTTCAAACAACTGCCTTCCTCACAAGGGTATGTAAAATTTCACTCATTCGCTCAAATTCGTCTAGGCTATCAACTTTTCCCTCAATTTCATATATCAAGAGCACTTCCCATGAATTTGATTTTCATCTCAAAAATGGTTCCCACGAAAACATGCATGCAACATCAGAAGGTCTTATAAAGGTTGTAATGGGGCCTGGCTGAGGGTAGGATATTCAAGGATACTAGGCTTAAGTCCCTAGGAACTAAGAGAGCATGAGCATTTGACACATCTTCCACTCAAATTCCTTTTTCCATTTTTATTTTTGCCTCGGGTGACTACAGCCTTTTCCTTGTTTTTTTTTTTTTTTTTTCTGTTTTGCCCCTTTTCCTTTGGCAATTTTTTTTTACTGCCTTGGGTTTCGACCTTTATTTTTGTTTTTCTCAACCCAAAATGACACACCACCTTGTAGCCACCCCAAACTTAGTTCCTCACAACCCTTCTCTTGCTACGCTTCCATGCTCTCCTAATCCTAAGATTGGGTTAACATGGTTTTTCAGATTTTGGCTTCTAATATAGGGTCGTCAAGAAACAATAGGCTAATTAGGCTCAACGGGGCTAACTAGGGAACATGCATTAGGGATGGTTCTCTTTAGGCCAAGTAGTTATTCAAAGAAAATTGCCTAAATCATTTGATGCAACACATAAACATGCAAAACATGAAGAGATTCAAGCAAATCCGGGAAAGTGCAACTTAACAGTGATTCACACAATCAAAAACAAAGTTGGAGGATCAAATCCTCACCTGGACATTTTGCGAATTGTTTGACCGAGATACAATTCCTAGTGTGTGCACCCCCTCACCCCAAACTTATCATAAATCAAGTAATCACAATAAAATTCTCAAAGTTCAATTTTCAATTTTTCACATGGGGATCAATTTTCTATTTTCAGAACCTAGGGGGAAATCATCAATGGTCAAAATAATTCATGCAATCAATCTATGCTCAATTTAATTAAAATCCAACAAGCTTGCCTACACACATTCATACACATACTCTTGATCTTCTCAAATTATTCAAGAGTGACAACAAAAACAAAAACAACAACAAAAACAAAACAAAAGTGAGGAGAGGAGAGGGTGCTCCCTGATCAAGTTTCCATGGTTGCCTCCTCATCCAATTGGTATCACGGGCTCCCTTCTGTTGCATAGCATCCTGGAAGAACTCCTGCAAATTAAAACCTTAAGTGCAGATTCTCGAGGCGAGAGACCACTCGCGAGGCGAATCTGGAAAATTGTTATTCACACTTTCCAGAATAGCGAGGCGAGTAGTATCTCGCGAGGCGAATCTGGAATTCCAACAGATACTGATGCCCAGAATCGCGAGGCGAAAGTAGACCTCGCGGCGCGAGACAGAAACGTGAGTAAGCCTCTGAGATTCAGGGCTTCTGTCTCGCGGGGCCATTGTGGATTCGCGTGGCGAATCAAGCTCTTTTTTTTTATAATATAAATGAAAATGATAGAAACTAAAAATAAAGGATACCTAGATTGGGTTGCCTCCCAATAAGCGCTTCTTTAACGTCACTAGCTTGACTTATTAATAAGCATCCACCTGGATCTCATAGCCTGTGGCACAAGGGCCAAGAGACGCTCATCATATCAAATACTCCACCCGGATCCCATGGTTTGTGAAGTGGCCCTTGCAGGAGCAATATGACTCTATCCATGATTTCAACTGGCCTGAGTGTGAAAACTTCTTTGACCTCCGTAATGATGAACTCACTTCCTCTCGGGTCAAATTGTGTTTTCACGAGGAAGTGTGCCAGACAAGTGGGAGGGTCTAACTTACCAATGTTCACACATGCATGTAAGCCAACGTAGTTATCCAATGCAGTAATTTCAGGTTGCTTGGCAAGCATGGTGAAATCCTCTACCACTTTATCTGCATTTTGATCTCTACCCCCTTGCTCCGGTGCCTTGTCACTTGTCAACTCCTCTTCCTCCGGTTGCTCTTCCTCAACATGTGGTTGTTCCGGGGCCATGTCACTTGTCAATTCCTCTTCCTTAGGTTGCTCTTCCTCAACATGTGGTAGCTCTTCCTCAACTTCCTGAGAACTAGTTGCATCCCAGTCAGATCTCAACACCCCACTACTTCTAGTTGTTATGGCTTCGCATTGGTCCTTAGGGTTGTTCTCTGTATCACCTGGGAAAGTGCCTGGGAGACGCTCATCTAGTTGCTTTGCGAGCTGAGCCAACTTCTCTACTGCCACATTTGCCTTCGCAAATGCTGTGTCCAACTTATCAATTGCCGCATTTGTTCTCTCAAGAGCCAACTCCCAAGGTTGTTGTTGTTGGGCCATCTTATCAATTGCCGCAATTGTCCTCTCAAGAGCCAACTCCCAAGGTCGTCTTCCACCATCCTGTTGAGGTTGTTGTTGCCAATTCTGTTGAGGTTGTGGTTGCCAAGCTAGATCATCATCAGCATTACTCCAAGCGAAACCCGGATGGTCTCCCCTCATATCACCCCAATACTGATTCTGACTCTGATAGTTGTTCTGAGGCACGCTATCATATAAATTATGGCATGAGTCCACATACTCTTGAGAGAAGTAGAACGGACAGCTCCAAGTGTCATGGTCTCCATTACAATATTCGCAACCCGGAAGCATTCCCTCGTGTATCACATTCACCCTCTTGTTCCAAGACAAAGCCTCATTCTGCATCTTCAACAATCTATTTTGCTCTAGAATGGCTTCTAATGTTACAGAACTGAATCCACTTGAGGTTTCCTAACCACGGTTGTAATCATTGTACGACATCTCCTCCAATGATGCCCATCCATCCATTCAAGCCTCTTCGCTCTCTGCTTCTTTCCTTAAGCGCTTTTCGGTCTTGGTGATCTCCGCATCAAATAGCAAGTCCTCTTGTGGGAGGATACCTCGCATACAAAAACAAGGCAAGACCAAGTGGAATCAAAGAAGTAGAGAGATAATAGTAATTAAAAATAAAAATAAAAATAAAAATAAAAATAAAAATAACTTAACCAAATAATCAAACTTCCCTAAAATTAGAAAAATTGGTTGTGCCAATCCCCGGCAACGGCGCCAAAAACTTGTTGAGTCACCGGCAAGTGTACCGGGTCGTCGCAAGTAATAAAATAAACACGGTAAGAATTTACCGAGGTCGAACTCAGGGATTGGGCTACCAATTCAACTAATCCGCGGGAAATCAGATACGTTTGGTCAAGCGAGGAAAGTGGTTGAGAGAGAGATTAAGATCGCAATTCAAATAACAAATCAAATAACGCTAAGGTATTAAAAATCAGGAATTAAAATATCTAGGGTCTCAAATCCACCTACCCAATTATGCATAGTACCCAAGTGATGATGTATTCCTCCCTAAGTTCAATTACAATGTCAACCGGGAACCCCCAAATTCTCCTATATCCACTGTCGTGCTCAATAGGACGTATTCGAAGATTGGATTAATTACTTACTAGGTCTCATAATCCTAATCATCAAATTCTATTAAATCTTGTTCCTTATACGGCTGCACCGATCTCCTACGCACTCTCGTACAATATTCGACCGATGATCCCAATTCAAGTTCTAAAATGCGAATCGCCGATCAGCCTCAACACGTTTAACTAGTCGATCACGCAAGCATATAATCGACACAATGAAATCAGAATTGGAAAACAAGAATTGAATGAAAGGGGAGAAAAACATACATCACATGAACACTATACCGCCATGGGTGGCTTCATCGATCCCCTAGACGAGGGGATTAGTTCCTCATGCCCGTGACGACAAACGAACAATCGGCAATAATCTCCATAATAAAATAAGAAAAGAAAAGAGAAGGGAGACGCAGCTCCAGAAACAAGGATTCGTCCTAACACTGATCTAAAACAAGTGGAATCTCCAAAAGTCCTTCAATCTGATCTGAAACAGCCTATAAATAGGGATTCTGGTTCTCGGACGCTCGCGGGGCGAACCATATTTCGCGAGGCGAAGCGCGCTTTCAATTTGGATTCTCGCGGTCAAACTTCAATCTCTCACAGCCGTGACCTTCATCACGGCTAGGACGTGATGGTCTCTGACTTCCAGGGTCTTCAAACTCTTGCGAGGCTAGATGCTTCTCGCGGGGCGAGACTTCAAACCTTAATCTGTCACAGCTGTGACCTTAATCACGGCTTAGCCGTGATGGTCTCTGTCTTCCAGGTCTTCATGATTCGCGAGGCGAGATTATTCTCGCGGGGCGAGACAGAATTGATGACGTTGCTGCTTAGCTGATCTTCAAACCCGCGAGGCGAGCATCCACTCGAGGGGCGAGCATCTCCAGAATGGCAATTTCCACTATTTCTTGACTTTCCTTGACTCCCGGAGCTTCACTTCTAACCTGAAACAATAAAAAGACACAAAAAGCGTAATTCTATTCAAAATAGACTAAAAACTACTAAAAATGCCTAGAACGAGTAAAAGTCTACTTAGGAACAAAACAAGGCCAAATTTGGGCGAAAACGAGATTGAACTCGAATAATTTTCACAAAAACCACAGTCCATCTAGTTATAAAACTAGATAAGCCAAAGGCTTATCAGCGTAACAATCACGATCCGTGGGATAACGAAGTAACCAATAGGATTTCTTGCCAAGGAAAGAGGCATGATATTGCATATTCATATTCTTTCTTTCTATTATTTTTTTATTGTATCATTGGTAAATTGTTATTAATCTATGGTAAAAGCGTATACAAGGGTTATTTTACAATGAGCAAATAAAAACTATAGTTGATTATTTTACAAATAAAAACCTATTTTATTATAATTATGTAAAACTATATAGAATTAAAATTAAGGTCAAATAAAACACAATATATTAAAGGGTCTTGCTAACCAGTGCCCTTAGGACACTGGTTAAGGAATCAAGAAGAGGAAAGCATTTATTGGGAAACAAAAAATTCAAGTATTCAAGGTAATAACTTCACCATTTTCCCATTAAAAAATTACTATTTCAATTTCTTAACCAATATCCTAAGGGCAATAGTTAGCATTTCCCTATATTAAAATATATCTCTGCCACGTATTTTTCAATACCTAAACTTTATAACATAATTGTTTTATGGATTTAATTTGTATGCACTATTAATGTAAATATTTTTTACATTATCAATCACTGAAGCTCATCTCTTATGCTACAGTTAAAGCTATGAGAGTCTCCAATCATAGCAACAACATCTCAGGGCAATCTTCACAAGCTGCACAGTTTTCAATTTGGAATCAGCCAGACACCTCTTTGTCTGGTATAGGCACCCCATATCAACTTGGAGACTACCAAGCCCAATGGGTTCAAGTTCAACAAATTTTAACAATACCTCTAACCCACTTCATAAAAATTATGAGCAAGTAGTCCTGCAACCACATTTCAACAATACTTACTACCTACCCACAGGCGAACTACATACAAATGAGGGTGTGCACTTGCACACCATCACTTTAATAAAATTATAAATAAATATCGTAAGTGTTTGTATTTTTCCCCACACTATTTTTATATGTTTGAACCCACTGTCATTTTTTTCTCTATTTTTTTCACCTAACACAATTACTCAACCCTCTCTTCTCTCTCAAACTCTCACCTTCACCCAGCACTCTCTGTCTTTATATTCATATATATGATAATAACTAGGGTTAAATATGTTTATATATATATATATATATATATATATATATATATATAATTGGTAAATTTTGATTTATTTTGGTCCCTATACAATTTTTATTAATTTTTAGTCTTGTATTTAATAAAATTAGTGTGTTTTTAGTCCCTCACAAAGGATTAAAAATACATAACTTTTGTATTTTTTTTTTAGGGACTAAAAATGAATAAAAATTTTACAGGGTTTAAAATTAATTTTTACCAATTTTATAGGGATCAAAATCATATTTAATGCTAATAATTATTTTTTTATTTTTTTTAATAAATCGCCCCCACCGAATCAGGGTCCTAGAACCGCCACTAGCCTACCACCAACATACCATTGCTTGAGTGATACTTCTGTTATTCTTAATTCTTCTTAAAAGGTAAGTTTATTGTTTCTATGTTTGTCATTCACATCTTAGATAATTTCTCCTACATGGATGTTATACGTTTAAGCAGATAAATAAAACATTGAATCACATAGCAGTGACATAAATGGCCAAAATGTGAACAAATCAACAGGGTATTAGCAATTCAAACTCAGATTTATATTCTACATAATCACATACCCGAATCCCAGATGTTGCCGAATCGGCAGACAAAGATCCAAATGATTGAGATGGTTTCAAACCAAACCCGTTCTAAAACGAGAGCTTTCAGGAAGAAAATCTAAAAACATTAAAAGCACATAAATCCATATTCAAAATCAGCATCACAGTGTAAACAGACTTCACTGAGAGCACCAAAAATCGAAAATATGAAACAAAATAAGCAAAGATGTATGAAGAAATAGTAGATCTGAGGCCCAGGAAGCTCTCAAATCCCATATCATCGAGCTACTGCTATGGAGTTGAAGAATGACCATCTTTGGAGGTGAGGAGGAGAATAGCAATGGAGAAACGTGAGATGAGATTGCTATGGGCGAGATGGAGACGTTGAAGCCATGGGCGAAACATGAGGAGAAGAATTGCGACGGGCGTAGAAATGAGTCGTGCGAATGGGTGAAGTTGGGAATTTGAAACCCCACCTCAGTGGGTGTTATTTGAAATCCCTTGGTTTTGTATTAAAGAAATACCTAGTGGAAATGCTGGGTATTTTTTTAAAAAAATTGGGTTAGGTATCCAAACAAAATATTTTGATACCTCTCATTTTAAATACCCTCAAAAATTACTTTTCTCAATTAAAATCCATTATCCAAACCAGGGTCGTGTGTGTCTCAAGGCCACTAAGGCAGTTTGCTTTAGGCCCCACGTTCTTTTTTTTTTAAACAAAAGGGGCCTCATTAAAACCTTATGATGCAAAACCCTCCTTAGGGAAAAAAACACCAAAAGGGAAAAGAGCGCCCAATTTATTAATAAAGAAGGAAAAGATTACACAGAAACTTGGGGTGACATCAACCAAACCCAAGAAGAGCTAATCAAACCTAAAATTTGGTAAACCACATTTATTTCTAAAAAAGTCTTCCCTAATAAAATTAGGAATTGTATCCCACCAAACTAATCCTGAGATATTCAAACCAAAAGTAGCTAATTTATCCGCACAATGGTTTCCTTCTCTATAAATATGAAAGACAACAAAATGCATTTCCTTGAAAAGCAAGACATAGTTAATCCATATATTTCTGAAACTCCAAGGAACAAGATTGTTGTTAGTAAAAGCAACCACTACAAATTGAGAATCACATTCTAACCAAAGATTATGCCAACCTTTCTTGAAAGCGATTTCAATGGCATTCATGGCACCATGCAATTTAGCTTGGAGAGAACCTTGAGAGCTGAGGTTAATTGAAAAACAACCAATAAAGTCTGAGAAACTGTCTCTAAATAAACCACCACAAGCAGCTGAGCCAGGACATCCAAGAGCACTACCATCAGTGTTGCATTTCACCATGTTAGTAATAGGAGACTGCCATCTAACTTCTCTAATTATTCTTGCAGCAGGAGGATGACATTGGACATTAAATGCCTTGACAAAGGAGAAGTCCATAATGGAATTAGACATAGTACCTTTACTAAGCATACCAGCAAAAGAAACATTGGAGGAGATCAAAGCAATTACTGATTTGATGGGAATCAACTTGTTTTTGAACCTCAGTTGATTCCTACAGTGCCAGATAATATACAAAATGTTAAGAATACCAGCAATAAGCATATCATAAGCTTGACTAGACCAACCACGGGAGTAGACAGCAAGCACAGAAGTAAAGTTAGAACAATCAATGAAGTGGTTAAGACGGTTCATGAACCAATGCCAAATTGTCATTGCAAAATTACATTCCAGGAAAAGGTGCTGAGTATCTTCATAGGCATTACCACAAAGACTGCACATAGAGACCATTTTTCAACGTCTACTTTACAAGTTGTCATCTGTGGGCATCTTATTATTTATAATCCTCCACAAGATGAAAGACTTGGAAGGTGGAACACCGCAATTCCAAATAATCTTAGTCCAAGGCACAACTGGACCAGAAGGAGAAAAGAAGAGATAGGCTTCCATGAAGCTGAGAGATCCAGAGACAGTTGTAGACCAAACCATTTGATCCATGCAAGGATAAATAGGGATAATGATCTTATCAATTTCATCTATGATTTCAGGGCAGTGAGTCATTAAAGCATTAGGAATACACCAATTACCATCAATGATAAAGTCTGCCACCTTGACTGCGAGAATAGACAAATCAGACTGTAGATCAAGCTGAGCATTCGGCAAATCTAAAACAGTTTTTGATAGCCATTTATCCTTACAAAAGTTTATGCTCAAACCATTACCAAGATTCCAAGAGACATTCTCCAAGATATCTGGTAAACGGCTTTTAATACCAGGCCAAATGGAGGAAGATATGTGATGGTTAACTGGTTTGCAATTCCTAATGACTCAGGAAGCAAAGCAAGCCATTGACTGTTTGAAGAGGTAAATTCCCAACCAAGCTTAAGAAGACCAGCTTTATTAATAGATTTAATTGATCTGATGCCAAGACCACCTTCATGAAGAGGTTTGCAAACCTTATTCCAAGAGACAGTTACAGTTTTCCTAGTGTTGATGTCACCACTCCACACAAAGTTCCTCCACCACTTATCAACAGAATTTAGTAAGTTAACAGGCCAAGCATATAAATGAAAACTATAAACAAGCATACCAAGAGCAACAGAGCTAACCAATTGCACTCTCCCCATGATAGAGAGCAAAGAACCTTTCCATGAAGCAAGTTTAGTCTTAATTCTGGCAGCAACGGGAAGGAGATGTATCCTTCTAGGTTTCCCTTTGAAAATAGGGACACCTAAATAATTGAAGGGGAGAGAGTCACGATGGAAACCAAGGATATTTGAAAGAGCAACTTTCCTAGCACCTGATATGTTACCAGTGTAGAACTTAGACTAGTCAATACTAATCACCTGCCCAGAAATCTGCTCATAGTCTTTAAATAAAGACAGAAGATTCGTTAGAGTAGTTTTAGAGGCTCTATAAAAGACTAAAATGTCATCTTCATAGAGGATGTGACTAGGCATTCTGCAGTTTCTAGGACCAGCCATTAATTGCATTTTGCCATCCTCCACCAGCATACTGACACCCCTACTAAGAACTTCTTCAACAAGGCAGACTATGAGAGGAGATAATGGATCACCTTGTCGAACACCCCTCAAAAAATTGAAGAAACCAATTGCATTACCATTAACAGAAATTGACAACTTGGCTAACAGCAGGATAGTTTCAATCCAAGAGCAAAACTTCCTATTAAAACCAAATGATTTGAGGATTTTTAAAATAAAGCTCCACTCAAGAGTATCAAAAGCTTTCTTGATATCAATCTTCATAGCTAATTGACCTCCAAAAGTCCTTTTGTCCAGGTGATTTATGCACTCAGAAGCAACTCCAATGCAGTCAAAAATATGTCTTCCCTTGATGAAACCTCTTTGGTTATCAGATAAAATTTTTGGAGCTATAATTGCCAACCTATCTGCTAAGATTTTAGTAATAATCTTGAACTTAAAATTAGCCAAAGCAGTTGACCTGTATTGCTCAATTTTGACAGCATGAGAGACTTTTGGAATAAGAGTAGTGATACTAGAATTGAAATTAGGAAGGATCCAACCATGTTTAAAAAATTGGAGAACAACATGATACACATCCTGACGAATCACGTCCCAATAAGTTTGATAAAGTGACCCCTAAAACCATATGGCCCAGGAGCTCCACTAGAATGCATTGTGAACATTCATTTTTTATTTCCTCCATGGAAGGCAAAGCTATTAATAAATCATTGTCTTGCTCAGAAACAATAGAAGGGATAACTCTATCAATAAGGTTATTGGTTTGACAACTGTTACCACTAGCAAAAAGAGTTTGATAAAAGTCTAGAACATGACTTTCTAAATCAGCAGGGCTGTTGAGAAGCTGGTCTTCATGCTGCAGTATACAGATCTTGATAGTAACACCTTTGATTTTCGCCATTTGATGGAAAAAAAGCTGTGTTCCTATCCCCCTCAAGATGCCAATTAATTTTAGCCTTTTCCTTCCAAAATTGTTCTTCATATCCAAGAGTAGTCTAAAGCAATATCTGAGCTTCCTTCTCCTTTTCCAAAAGCTCTTCAGAACTACCAACACTACTTCTTTGAAGCTGAATTTGATCCAAATTAGACATAGCAGCTTTGACATTATCATGCACATCACCAAAAACAGACTTGTTCCAATCCTTCAGTTTCAGTTTCAGATTCTTCAATTTTTGAGTTAAGACAAACATAGGACAGCCAGCTATAGGATCCTTCCAAGAGTAAGTAACTAACTTCTTACAGTCAGGGTGGCTAGACCACATTTTATGAAATTTAAACATTGAGCCATGCTGCCTAACATCTTTGTTCATAGCTAGAAGAAGAGGAAAGTGATCTGACTTGGATCTAGGTAAAGTGCAGCAGGAAACACTACTCCACATATCAATCAAGACATTGTTACAGAATGATCTATCCAACCTTCTCTCAGTGTAATTGCTCCCAACTCTTCCATTGGATTAGAAGAATCTGTCCAAGACCTGAAATCCTCACAAGATAATTTGGAAGGAAGACCTCTTCCTCTGTGCTCATGAGATCCCAAAACACAATTAAAATCCCCAACATAACTCCAAGGAACATTGTGGAGATGCTGCAACGCAGAGAGATCAGACCAAAGCCGCCTCCTCTTGAGATAACTGGTGGAGGCATACACAGCAATAACAAACATTTGCTTACCATCAATGTCTAAAGAGCAAGTGATTTGCTTATCCGAATTGGATATAACAGTAGGAGAAACCGAATTGGAGCAGAGGCACCATAAATTAGGTAAATTATTAGCTCTATCATTTGCAATAAAAAAATTGATATTTAACTCTTTCAAATAGCAAGCAGGAAGCTGATTTTGAGAAATCCAAGGTTTAGCAATGAAAACCATATCGGGCTTATACACAGTGCAAAGCTATTTCAGCACTAATCTTGTTTCAAGATTAGCAATTCCTCTAACATTCCAATAAAGAATAATCATTATGCAAAGTTTTGAGGACCACCTCTTGATCGGGTATTTCTAGCCTGAGCTTTCTGAATCTGAAGTTGTTCTTTCTCATCTTTTTCTTCTGAGATTTAGAGAGAACCACAGTATAAGTCCCCACGTTCACTTAGTTATTTACCTTTTTTAATTTTAAATATTATATAAAGGCCTAAAATTTTAACATGTAATAAATACATCAAAATATAACAAAGGCCCAACAATAACACATGTAAGTGGGAGAAATTTTATTCAGGCATCAAGTAGCAATGTGGCCCAAGCTTGTAGCAAGTGTTATAATTATATGACTAAACAATTTTAATACATTTTTTAGCGGGAAGATCTCAATACTTATGAGTGTGCAGAAGTGAAATTTCGGAAAAGTAAAAATTGATTACAATTGAAACTGTTTATTCCTTTTGTCTAAGAAAATTAAACATTGGTATCGTTGAAGAAAAATCAGCTACGAATGTGATTTTGTTAATAATAATGAATTGAAATTAATAAAGTAACTATTTTTTTCTATATATACAATAAAATTTATTATATTTATTAAAGTTTCTCTAATATTTCTGCCTTAGGCCCCAAAATATCTGAACAAGGTCTTGATCCAAACACACTGTATGTAAATGATTTAGAAATTATAGGATTACTCCACATACCACATGATAACTGAAAGGCCTCTTAGGATCAGTCGAAGATTCATATTGAACTAGCATGCTCCATGCCAGGACCAAACAGGATACAACAAGAAAATGAATCACATGAGTTGTCCCTCCATCATAAGATGCATGAATATATGTGTATATAGATATATCACTACGTACCTGGCCTTATCACCAGGAGGGATAAGAGCTAGAACCAGGTAGAGTTAAACTGGTAATTGGAGTCCAAGGATTCCGATATGCCTAGTTAAAAGTGACATGTACGTAGAGAGTTAGTTGTTTCCCAATGATGATCAGAAGCATAAGTATACATTGACTTATAAATAAAATAAATCTTTGAGACCTGCATATACGTAGAATAAAAAGAAGGAAACTTTAGAATATTCATATATAAATAGATTGCATATAGAGAAAATTAGTTCATGAGATATGGACCATAGCATTTCAACTGACATGTTGAGGCTCCGAGCTTTTGTATGATGTGACACCCTAAACTCGGGTCATCACATGGTTACCCATTTGCGGAAATAAAACTTAATTTTCTGGTTGCTTTCGAAAAATAATGTTTTCTCAACGTTCATCTTTTCAAAATATGGTGATAAAATTTTTTCTTCTCTTTAACCTCATAACCACAACAACGTAATCAAATCACACTTAAATACATAATGTATATAAATCATACAACTATATTGCCTCATATATTTTCACACCTAGATCATTATCAGTTTAGTTTATTCCCAAAACATCATATAACACAATAGGACCTAAGCTGGTCGTCACTAACAGACACTACAACCGACAGGAGCAGCACATCATGCCTCGAACTAGACGGCCTTCTCCTTCTTGTAGAGATCATACCCCCTTGTGCGACTCTGATATGATTATAAGGGTGAGACGCCAATAAATGGATTTAACAAAATAACTAAATGCGCGACACAAAAGAAGGCACATGTACAATTTCATGTTATATCAACATAAGCATCCATACTATAGCATACAGTTTATCAATGGGTTTCACACCCCAAACATCAACGTTGGAAAACTATGCATGAACACTTCAATACATCATCTAACTTTTTCCTAATCTCCGGAGATCCCACAACACCGCGTAAATGAGTTGATCAAGCTCGATAGCCAAATATATTAGGCACTTCGTGGCATTGAATACTTTATTCATCAAAGCACCATACATACTTCGTAGCCAAAATACCCTATCATCAAGGTATCCGACATAACTTCGTAGCCAAAATACCCTATCATCAAGGTATCTGACATAAGACATTGTGGGCACGTCTGCCAATGCATGCATATAAAATATTTTGTTCTCGTCGTTTTCTTCGTGTGTAATCTTTCCTTTGCCAAAGCTCAAAAGCTTACGACCAACGTATTTTTCAATGTCTTAAAGTCTTTTATTAACAACACAGGACACGCAGTCCGAGTGCTTAGTCACGAAACCCTAAACCTTTCAATCAGTCTTAGGTTCGTGGTAATAGAAAACATCATAAATCCTTTACCGTCGTTTATTACGTCGTGAAGTAGACACACCGTCTACCTACTAGACACCAAGTCTATAACATCATAAGAACACTAGTACCCCGACGTCTCGGTTACTAAGTTCCATATCGTCGTTTACGTCGTTTTTATATGTGAAAAACAAATCCAAAATAAAATAACGTCATAAGAACACTAGTACCCCGACATCTCGGTTACTAAGTTCTATATCGTCCTTTACGCCGTTGTTGTCTATGAAAACAAATCCAAAATAAGATCTCCGCAACTTATCCAAGTTACCAGAAATACGTCATTGAGTAACTCATTTACAGAAAATCCTCTTTATTTGAAATTCGTTTGTAAAACGTCAAATCATAGCAGATCCACTTTCCTTTGGAAACTCATTTTTCCAAAATAACGTCAAATCATCAAGAACTCTTTTCTTGAGACTTCAACTAAAAAAAAGAATAAATCAATTGAGATTAAATCTCTTTTCAAAATAAGTACTGCTGTTTTCAAACTCCGACCATAAATAATTCCGAAACTTGTCGTCGTTTATCATTTTCCAAGAAAATATTTTTAAAGTTAAACTTTGACTTATTATTTTATTATTTTTATTTTTATAAAGTATTTTTGAATATTAATTTCACAAAATAACTTTTTATAATATTTCGGAATTTCTTGCGTAAAAATTAGCAGTACTAAAAAAATTTCACGGTTACGCTCTCACCGTGGCTCATAAATTTCTTTTACACTAATAAATCATTAAAATAATAATATTTATCAAAACTCATTATTTTTCCAAAATAATATTTTCCCCCACTATTATATTCCAACACTTCCCATAAAACGTTGAATATAATTTTCACAGCTTATTAAAGTTTTTATCTGATTAATCGGTTGTGCACTGACCACTGTCAGGTCTCTCAAACAACATTCAACAACATCATCAGAATTATATCACCAAGCAGATCATGCATCATAGCAATATAATATACTACTGCAGATAATTAAATAAATTAAAAGCAAATAAATCACCGATACACAGATAAACAACACAACGTAAACAACATAAACAAATAACCACAACCACATATAAATCATATAAACCACACTAAAAGCAATTAGTTATTGAGAAAATCCCTCAGGTAAGCTCCCCTTACCTCTCGAAGAACTTAGCTTCCGATTTAAAACTTTGTCGTGAATCTGGGAACCGTCAACGCACGTACACGATAATCTAGTTTATCCTTCATTAAACATAACACTCAATCAACAAACAAACAACTAAATCAAGCCTAAAATCCTACATGTTGGTTTCGGTCAAGGGCTGACTTTGGGGGTTAGAAATCTCTAAAATTTCTAAACTTTTGGATTAATGATTCCTAGTTACTTAAAACCCTAAATCAATGATCATTGTACAAAGATTGAAATTAAATCTTCCAATCCTCAAACAATTAAATTTCATCCATGAAAACTAAATTAGCTTAGAGACCTTGATTCATTTCAAACAACATAGATCCAATACCTACATAACTTAAAGGATTTGGATCATGTAAAGAAAATGAACAAAATCCTCCCCCCACCAAGACATAGGTTCTGCCTCTTTAGGTTAACTAGGCACGAAAATTTATTTTTATGTACACTCTTGGATCTTGAATATAGAGAGGATAATAGGATCATAGAAATTGGTTTCACGTTTTTAGGATTTTTCTATGATTTTTCAAAGTTCTAGATCTAGAAACTTAAAAGTGATGAACATAGATGAAATAGACTTTGAATCAAGAAACTTATTGAAGAACATAGACATGATTAGGGAAGGAGAGTAGGATTTACCTCTTGAAGATCAAAAACAAGTGAATATCCAAGGACTTGCTTCACAAAATCAAGCTATGTAACTTAGGAGTTTTAATGGAAAATAGCAAAGTTGATGAAGAAGATGAAGTGCTCCTTAAATAGGTGTGAAGTTGGGCCTCTTGGCAGCCTTGAGGCCGTGGGTTTCAAGGGAAAAAGGGTCAATATGCCAAAAATCCAAGGACAAAGGTGTAATCTTGCTTTAGGTTAATTTGTAATTAAAATCAACCATAAGGGCATAATGGTCATTTCCCCTAAAAAGTAATCATGACCATGAGGAGTCATCCCATGACTCACCCCTTGTGACTCATCATGATTTGACATCCTATTTATCCGTTAGCGGGTCCCGCAAATCCCGTTTTCAGCTCCGTCGTTTACCCGATTTCGTATCACACCCGCATAATATATATTATTTCACTTTTTAAGTGAAAAATTTTAAAATAGCCAAAGAAGTTGGAAACTTAATAAAAATCTTAAGTGTTTCATTCACGAATCCAAATTAGGTCATTTGAGCAGTAAAATCTTACTGTCAACGAAAACGCAGACCGGGTTCCGTCTGAATTTTCAACCAAAAATTTCACCATATACTTATAAAAATAAGTATGATATGAATATGACTTTAATTTTCCCAAAATCAATTTCTAAGTTTCAGATAAAAATATAAACGTTTATTTATATTTGTATTGATCTTAGAAAGCGGAAAAATCGGGGTGTTACATCTGACATGTTGGATTATTGGTCTCCATCAAGCTGAAGATGCAAATGAAACTGATACCTGCCTAAATGAACATGAACAATTAATTTTACTTTTGAATCAAATTCCCTGACAATGATAGATAACTAGATAGAAGAAAAGATAGCAAAAAAAGAAAATTAAGATGGTACACAGAGTAATGGATGAGCTCAGGTTTATTTGAACCTATGGCTTACTTTTGCTATGGATAAATATCAAAATGGTTTCAGCACAAAATTGATCACTGACTTTTCATGGATATTTCTCTTGGGAAAATTTCAGGAGATTTGCTTAAAAATGTTGCTACTGGGGTTCATCAATTACATGAAGAAACTCACCCACGTTAGGATCGATTACTTGTTAATGGTAGCTTGATTTTGATAGATATATATACAATCTTTCAAACAATGAATAGATGTGACCGAAAAATTATATTTAACTCTTTCTCCGCTCAATTATTTAATGTTGGTTTAGGGAGAAAATTAAAATGCATTAAAGGACCAGTCAAAAAAAAAAATGCATTAAAGGAAAACAAAGCAGTTACTGATACTATAGTAGGACTAAAAAAACATTAAATACCATTTCCTACAAGTAATGAGAAGGATTTAATATTTTTTATGCTACTAATAATACTTTTTTTTATTCTCTCTTAATAATACTCGAATACTTAATATTATAAGTATTAAATAAAAATATAAATGCAGAGTCAATATCTCGATAACATAAAAAATTTGTTCATTGCATTCTTTGTTTAATAATTAAATGTTTGGTTAAGAAGATTTAAAATTATTCAAATAAAAACACAACAAAATATTTTTTTGACAAAAAACACAACAAATACTAAAGGTGGACACCGGGCGGGTTCGGTCAGTTTCTGACAGAAAACACCCAATCCGGGGAAAATCGAAACCCTAAATGTCTCATCCATTCCCGGCCATTTGAACCATCGGATTAGTCGGGTCGGTGGGTGGCGGGTTTGCACGGCCGGGTTAGCACGGTTTACTTAAAAAAATGAGAATGGAGAGTAGAAGATAGAACATGTGAACAACCAAAAAAAAACCCAGAAGAAAAGAACATACATAATGCGACACCCTAATCTAGGGTCATCACACTATTACCCAAGAATGGAAATTAAATTATTAACGCTGGTTACTTTCAGAAAATATATATTTGAGTAAACGTTTCTTTACAAAAATAGTGCTCAATTTTTTTTTTAACATAGAACCCTTGCAAACATACACAATATATATATATATATATATATATATATATATATATATATATATATATATACATCACCTTTTACATACACGAAACCTATAATAGGAGATAACAAAAGAGCCCTCATGAGTATAGGCTATTCTCCATCAAACTAAGCAAAGAAAATAAATACATATATACACATCGGCAACAAGTAGTTCAGAACCACATTCAAAAACTTATGGCTCTTTGAAGCCAGATCAAAACTGTCAAGACTCACTACCCCAAAAACTCTGCCTAATGTTGGTCAAGCTACTGGAACCCATTGGGAAGATCAAGATGATCCATCCCGCCTACAACTGACGAATATGATGATGATGCCTCCGCTACAGTCGTATCCTCAGAAGAATCCTCATCATCAACCGCAAGAGGATGAAACACAGGATCGTCCTCAATGTATTCCTCCGGATCTTCCACCCCCTCATTTAACTCCACTTCAACAGGAGGTTCCGCAGGTCCTAATATCTGAAGAGGATGTGGTTGAGGTGGATCCATCAATCCGTGCTGTTCCAAGTACTGTAGGTAAAGCCAAACTGGAGGTAGAGATACCTCATCCATCTCCACTACGTGAATTCTTTGTTGTGGTCCTTCCTCTATTGTTCCGATAACTTCTCTACCGGGTCATGGAAGGTGACTCTGAGTGCCCCAAGATTAATCTCCCAGGCACCACCGTATTGTGCACGATCAAATATGATCGTTCGAACCCTCGATTGCATCAACGGTATATCCGGGTTCATCTGAATGTGTAAGAGTGAGAAACCAATACATGGATCTTACTCAATAACCACATACTATCCACCATATAAACACATCAGCATTTACCAAATACAAACATTTACAAACAAACAGTTTATCAGTGGGTTCAACACCCCAAGCATCATCCATCAAAATTATGCATGACACTTCATATTCATCATCTACATTCATCCTAATCTCATGAGATATCCCAACATATAATGAGTTGATCAGACTCCAGAGCCACACTGGCTAAATAGGCACACTGCCACTAGGCACACAAAGTGTGGCTAATCTTGGCACACTGCCACTAGGTGCGCAACCTCTTCCCATCCACATAGGCATACAAGGTGTGGCTACTCTAGGCACACTGCCAAACACATTGCTAATGTCCACAATCAGGGCACCAATAGCAAGTAAGATGGGGTCTCCATGTCCTCCCTAGGCACATGAGAAAAATGCATATCGGAATTACCTTTCGCCGCTGGTAATTAATGCATCAAACCACAAACCGCAGGCACGTCTGCCAAATGCATGCAAAACACTTTTGTTTTGATCTTTTCTTTGTGTTCAATCTTTCTTTGCCGAAGCTCAAAATGGCTTACGACTCACATAGTTTTAAAACACTGTTAAAACTTTTATCGCAACATAGGACCTCACTGTCCGAGTGCTCAATCACGACACCTCTCGACCGGTGCACCAATCTTAGGTTCGTGGTACTAGAAAACATCTTCAATGTTTCAACACGGTATACCTCACGTATACGGTATAGGCCCTCAAAGTCCAAATGACTGAGTCCATCACAACACAGAACATTAATACCCCGACGTCTCGGTTACTAAGTCCAACTGTACTTTCAACATGATTGAATCAACTTTTGATTTTCAGAAATTATTTTTCCAAGGTAGAAATTCATTATAAAATCCTTAAATAATAAAACTTAGTTTTTCACAAACCAATGAGTCACTTGAGGCTTACTTTCTTCAAAATATGCACTGCCGTTTCAAAAATACTTGCCGTCTACATTTTTCCAAATTTGCTGTCAAATATTATTTTAAGGCTTTTTAAGCCAAAACTTAACTTTTTCCACTTAATTAATTTTCTAAAATCATGATTAACTTATTTTCACCAATTAATTTTATAAAAGAATATTTTGTAATATTCCGGGTTTCTTACGTAAAATTTAGCAGTGCTAAAATATTTTCACGGTTTCGCGCTCATTGTGACTCATAATTCCCTTTTCCAGAAATAAATTATTAAAATAATAATATTTTCCAAAACTCCTCATTTTCCTCAAAATAAAATTCCTTTAATATTATATATCAACATTTCGCCGTTAAAACATTGAATATAATTTGCGAAGCTTCTTAAAGCTTTTATCCGATTTACTTAATTGTGCACTGACCACTGTCAGGCTTCTCACACATCAACCAACAGTTATATCACATATATTTCCCAGGCAGATCATGCATCACAGTAGCATAATATAATTGCAGATAAATAATTAACGCAATTAAAACCACACAGATACAAATAACACAACAATAAACAACATAAATAAATACTAACAAACAAATAATTACAAACAACCACGGGATAGCATATAGCCATTGAATAAATCCTCTGGTGTTCCCCTCTTACCTCTTGAAGACTTTTTGGTGAACTTACAGATTCCTTCGGAATTTCGGTTACCTCGTAAACGTCGTACTCAACTAACCTTCAACCATTACAACCAAATAGTTACAAATCAAGAAACTAAAACATTCTAAACCCTAATACATAGTCACGGCCTCTAGGGTTTTTTGAATGATTTAAAATTTCTAATCATGATTAAGTCATGGATTAATGATCCTTGATTAACTTAAATCATAGATTAGTGACTAAACAACTAAGTTTCAAACTCAGAACTTCCTAAATCTTTTATACAATGATTCGGCCTCAACATGTTCCTAGGGCTAGGGTTCTTAGTTTAATAAACCAACTTGGATTTATTAAGCATACATACTAATTGCTTGATTAACAAGATCATTAAGGAAAACTTTGAACAAAACTCAACAAATCTAACCCACCTAGGGTTTCGTCCAACATAAAGATTTTTGAGTAAAGATTTTCATCTTAAGAAACTAACATGGATTAGAGTGTGTAGACATACATGCCATATAGAATACATGATCATACATGACAACACATGAACAAAACTCTACCAACCCTAATTTGATAGATTCGGCCAAGGCTAGACTTTTAGGAAAGAAATTTTTGATTACATCATGCTCTTGGATTTAGATAATATGCATGATATCAAGAAGATAGAAAGTAGTTTCGTCGTCATTAGATTTTTCTAGAAGTTATTATGACTTTTCAAAGTTCTAGGGTTAGAAACTTTAAAGTGATGAACACCTATGATATAATCCTTGAATCAAGAAACTTGATAAAGAACATAGGCATGATTAAGAATGAATATTTGAATTTACCTCTTGAATATCAATGACAAAGGAAATCCAAGAACTTGTTTTACAAACTTAGCACTAAGAGACTTATGAACTTTAGGGTTTTGGAAACAAATGGCAAAAGAAACTAAGTGAAAAGTGAGAGTATGGTATTTATAGAGATAGTGGCGCCATCTTGGGAAGTATCTAGATGATGATGAGTTGTCTTGCTAAAGGATTCAAATGCAATTAAGTTCTAAGGATCAATTTGCAAAGATTCCATAAGTTGAAGGACTAGTTTGCAAATTGTCAGGAAAGTGTCATGATGATGATTTTGCCACATTTAATGCAAGCTTATCTTGACTTTGTTGTCTGAATTTATGTGTCAAAGATATTTTAGGACAATTCATGAAGGTTTGAGAAGAATCAAGAATGATATAGAATAATCAAGAATGATGTAGAAAATTGTGGAACACTCTAGAAAAATCTTGATTCATCTAACAAATGAGGCAGCCATCAATCCTCATGGGCTTACGCATGGGCTGGGTTAGTTTGGGCTTGGGTTTCAATTTTGTGGGACCCACTTGAAAATTTAAGCATTAGGCTTAAGATAGGAAACTTGTATAGTTTCAAATAGGCTTTATGGAATCAATCCATGAACTAGAAAATTTTGGGCTTCTAAGCCACGACCATTTGAGATTGGGAACAAGGATTCTAGCCCAATTCACTTGAAAAAACTTAGAAACTAATTTAGGGACTAAAGGGTAATTTACAGAAAGTTCAGGGACTTAAACTTAAAATTCATAAATTTTCTATTTAACCGTGAAAAACCTTCTAGACTTAAAAATATGATTCATCCCCTTGAATCATCTCAAAATCCTAAGTTAAACCCTCTATCGGCTCTTAGAAACTCTGAAATCCCTTCCGTCGTCTACTCGATTACGCGTTCCTCCCGTAATACGTAAATTATTTTATTTTTTTATGAAAAAAATTCTAAAAATACATAATTGTAGAAAATAAAATACTAAACTTAAGTCTTTCGTTCACAAATTAAAATTAGGTCTTTTGAGAAGTATTATTATACTGTCAATGGAATTCGCGGGCCGGGTTTCGCCTGACTTTCCAACCTAAATTTTAATCGTAGCTTCCTACGGTCAAGTAGGATTGAGTTGTAAACTCCGTTTATTTAAAATAATTTTCTAAAACTCAAATAAATTTATAAACATATTTATATGTATTACTGTTATTTAAAACAGTAAAATACAGGGTGTTACATTACTACCCCACTAAAAAAAATTTCGTCCTCGAAATTACGTACCTGTAAATAAATCAGGATACTGTAACTCCATTTTGTCTTCTACCTCCCACGTTGCTTCTCCAGTCACGTCATCCCAAATAACTTTGACCAATGAGATTTGTTTACCTCTGAGCTGCTTAGTCATCTTATCCGCGATTCTCACAGGTAAAGTCTCATAAGACATGTTTTCTTTTAGTTGTACTAGATCAGGTTCAATTACATGAGATGGATCAGGAATATACTTCCTTAATTGTGAAACATGAAAAACATCATGAAGATTGGATAGAAACGGCGGTAAAGAAATTTTATAAGCTACTGGACCTATCTGATGAAGAATTTGATATGGTCCAATGAATTTAGGAGTGAGTTTCCTGGATTTAATTACCCTACCAACCCCAGTCGTTGGCGTGACTCTCAAAAACACATGCTCACCTTCCTCAAATTCAAGAGGTCGTCGTCTCTTGTCAGCATAACTTTTCTGTCGACTCTGAGTTGTCCGCACTTTCTCTTGGATCATTTTCACCTTTTCCGTCGTTTGTTGCACAATATCTGGTCCAACCATGAAACTCGCACCATCCTGGTACCAACATAAAGGCGTTCTGCACCGTCGACCATACAGCGCTTCATAGGGTGCCATTCCTATGCTCGAGTGAAAACTGTTATTGTAAGTGAATTCTATCAATGATAGATATTCATCCTAGCTTCCAGCATTTTCTAGCACACAGGCTCTCAATAAATCTTCAAGAGACTGAATAGTCCTCTCTGATTGTCCATCCGTTTGAGGATGATACGCAAAACTCAACCTAAGTTTCGTTCCCAACGACTCTTGCAGACCTTGCCAAAATCTTGATGTAAATCTCGGATCACGATCTGAAACAATACTCAAAGGCACTCCATGTAATCTAACAATTTCATCAATGTACAACTGAGTTAATTTTTTCGATGAGTATTTCACATTAACTGGTAAAAAGTGGGCTGACTTTGTCAATCGATCGACTATTACCCATATGGAGTCATACCCTTTCCAAGTCTTTGGCAAACCTGACACAAAATCCATCGCAATACCATCCCATTTCCATTCTGGAATGTCTAAAGATTGTATCATTCCTGCTGGTCTTTGATGTTCTACCTTAACCTTTTGGTAAGTTAAACACGCAGCTACAAATTCCATTACATCTTTCTTCATGCCATGCCACCAATACAATTTCTTTAAATCCTGATACATCTTAGTAGCTCCGGGATGTAAACTCAACTTACTCCTATGAGCCTCTTCAAGAATCAACTTCCTCATTTCAACATCATTTGGTACACAAATCCTCTCACCAAATCTTAAGATTCCATCATTTCCCTTCTTTAAATTCTAACACAGCTCCCTGCCGCACTAATTCTCATTCTCTTTGTAGGTACTGATCACTTTCTTGTTTTTCCTTAATTTATTCCATTAGTCCACTTGAAATAGTAATCATACCCAAACACAATTTTCCTGGAAATTTCTTAATCGTCAATCGCATATCTCAAAATTGTTCCAACAACTGTTGCTCTTTAACCATCATTGCCGATATATGCATTGATTTCCTACTCAAAGCATCTGCTACAACATTTACTTTTCCAGGATGATACTGTAGTTGGAAATCATAATCCTTTAGAAATTCCAACCAACGCCTCTGTCTCATATTCAGTTCCTTCTGATCAAACAGGTATTTCAAACTTTTATGGTCACTGAAAACATTAAAAGTCACTCCATACAAATAATGTCTCCAGATTTTTAAAGCAAATACCACTGCTGCTAGCTCCAAATCATGTGTAGGATAATTCCTTTCATGAATCTTCAATTGCCTTGAAGCATATGCCACGACTTTCCGGTTTTGCATCAATACACATCCTAACCCTTGATGTGAAGCATCACAATACACTTCAAAAGGTTCGTGGGGATTAGGTAGTATCAATACCGGTGAAGTAGTCAACCTTCGCTTTAACTCTTGAAAACTTTCTTCACAGGCTTCAGTCCATACAAACGCTTGCTCCTTTCGAGTTAATTGGGTAAGAGGTCCTACTATTTTAGAAAATCCCTCAATGAATCTTCTATAGTATCCTGCTAAACCCACAAAACTACGAATTTCTGTCACCGTCTTAGGCCTTTCCCATTGCAAAACAGTCTCAACTTTCGACGGATCAACAGCAATTCCTTCACTCGAAACTATGTGTCCTAAGAATTGAACTTGGTCTAACCAAAATTGACACTTTTCAGGTTTTGCGTAAAGTTGTTTCTCCATTAAAATTTGGAGAACCACACTGAGATGTTCAACATGTTTTTCTTTACTGGGAGAATAGATTAGAATATCGTCGATGAAAACAATGACAAACTGATCTAAGTAAGGACGAAAAATCCTATTCATGTAATCCATGAATATTGCTGGAGCATTCGTAACTCCGAACGGCATCACAAGATACTCGTAATGTCCGTAATGTGTCCTAAACGCAGTTTTAAGAACGTCCTCCGCCTTCACGCGAATCTGATGATAACCCGAACGTAAATCTATCTTTGAGAAAACAGCTGCTCCACGTAACTGATCCATTAAGTCGTCTATCCTTGGAAGTGGATACTTATTCTTAATCGTCACCTTATTCAACTGACGAAAATCTACGCATAAACGAGAAGTTCTGTCTTTCTTCTTTACCAATAAAACTGGAGCTCCCCGAGGTGATACACTAGGTCTAATGAATTCCTTCCGCATCAGTTCCACTAATTGTCCTTTTAATTCCTCAAGTTCTGATGGCGACATTCGATATGGTGCTATAGATATTGGTCCAGTGCCTGGAACTAGATCAATCGCGAACTCAATCTCCCAAACAGGTGGTAATCCAGGTACATCTTCAGGAAAAACTTCCAGAAACTCATTGACAACTGGTATACACTGTAAGTCTAATTCACTCTTAACGTCTAAGGAAAATAATAGCATGTATCCTTGCGCTCCCTCTTTTAAAGAAGCTTTTACTTGATTAGCAGTTAACAATCCAGAAATCTCATCCGTAGGAAAAACTAGGGTTTTACGAGCACAATCAATCAAAATATGGTTAGAAGACAACCAATCCATGCCTAAAATTACATCTAATTGTATTAAAGACAAACAGATCAGGTTAACAAGAAAACGCTTATCCTGAATAATGATAGGACAATTCAAGCAAACAGAAGTGACTACCACTGGTTTAGTAGTAGGAGATGAAACAATAAGATCACACAACAAGGAAGAAATAGGCAATTTCAACAGTTTCACACAATCCATCGAGATAAAAGAATGTGTTGCATCTGAATCAAATAGTACAGTTAAAATATTACTGTTTATGTCACACTTACCCTGTACGAGATCGTCAAAATTTGTAACTTCAATCCCACTCATCGTATAAACTCTCCCTTTGGCTGTCGGTTTATTCGCTCCGACGTGATTGACAATCGACTCCTGCTTTGGTACCTTGCAATCCTTCGCCATATGTCCCAGTTGATTACAATTATAACATTTTACTTCCCTCTGAGGGCAAACATTTGACATGTGATCGGGATCTCCGCAGTTAAAACAACTCCTAATCTGACCTTGATTCTGATTTCTTTGACCTCCACTCCCTGACGCAGTAAAATTCGAACGGTTTTGTTGTCGATTCTGATTATTTCCTTGTGGACGGAAATAATTCTTCCTCTGATTCTGTTTTCCGCTCCAACTCTTATTGTGGTTCTTGAAATCAGAAGGTCCACCAGCACTCCCTCTATTATCATTTCCTTTCCTCATTTGCTCGATCTTTCGACTCATTTCCACTAAAGCTTGGAAATTATGAAGTTGCAAAGGTAAAACAGACTCCTTAATCTCAAATCGCAGTCCTGCTTCAAATCGTTCACACTTCCAGCTTTCATTCGGTTGAGCTTGAAAGAAACGGAAGTATTTAGCCAGCGATTCAAACTTCGCCGTATACTCCCCTACAGATCGATAACTCTCTCTGTTGTAACCCCAGAAATTGTCGTTCCTTCTCGATCCTTATGCTCTCTGGAAAATATTTGTCCATGAACGCAGCTCGAAAAAAATCCCAAGTAATGTCTTGATGCTCAGCCTCCAACAGTAGCCTAGCACCTTTCCACCAATACTTCGCAGCTCCCACCAATAGAAAAGCAGCATAAGTAACCCGAACATCTGCCAGCGTAACAACCAATTCGAAGATTTTCTCCAACTCCTGGATCCACAGATCAGCCTTCTCAAGATCAGCATCCAGACCAAACTGTGAAGGATTTTGGCTTCGAAACGCATTCAAAGCCTTGCCTTCCGCAGCTTGCAGATTCTGGACATTCATCGCTTCAGTTTGATTTGCAATTGCCACTGCCATATTCTCCATTGCTTGAGCCGCATAGTCCACTCCTCCTTCATACTCCTCATTCATATTACCACGACCTCCTACACGACCCCCTCTACGGCCTCGTCCACGACCGCGACCGCGTCCACGTCCACGTCCACGTCCACGTCCACGTCCACGTCAGCCTTCTGGTTCCATAACTGACCTACAAACCAAAATCAGTTAAACCAAAACCAGAAACAGAAACGCAAACTTACTCGCTACCACACATTACTTCTAATAAGTAATTAAAACAAATCTAAATCAGAGATCACACAACATAGACAAAACAGACCTATTTCCCGACATTCCCGAAAGACTCGACCAGATCTGATACCACAAATGCGACACCCTAATCTAGGGTCATCACACTATTACCCAAGAATGGAAATTAAATTATTAATGCTGGTTACTTTCAGAAAATATATATTTGAGTAAACGTTTCTTTACAAAAATAGTGCTGATTTTTTTTTTTTAACATAGAAACCTTGCAAACATACACAATATATATATATATATATATATATATATATATATATCTATATATATATATATATATAACCTTTACATACACGAAACCTATAATAGGAGATAACAAAAGAGCCCTCATGAGTATAGGCTATTCTCTATCAAACAAAGCAAAGAAAATAAATACATATATACACATCGGCAACAAGTAGTTCAGAACCACATTCAAAAACTTGTGGCTCTCTGAAGTCAGATCAAAACTGTCAAGACTCACTACCCCAAAAACTCTACCTAAAGTTGGTCAAGCTACTGGAACCCATTGGGAAGATCATGATGATCCATCCCGCCTACAATTGACGAATCTGACGATGATGCCTCCACTACAGCCGTATCCTCAGAAGAATCCTCATCATCAACCGCAGGAGGTTGAAACTCAGGATCGTCCTCAATGTATTCCTCCGGATCTTCCTCTCCCTCATTTAACTCCACTTCAACAGGAGGTTCCGCAGGTCCTAATATCTGAAGAGGATGTGGTTGAGACGGATCCATCAATCCGTGCTCTTCCAAGTACTGTAGGTAAAGCCAAACCGGAGGTAGAGATACCTCGACCGTCTCCACTACGTGAATTCTTTGTTGTGGTCCTTCCTCTATTGTTCCGATAACTTCTCTACTCGGGCCATGGTAGGTGGCGCTGAGTGCCCCAAGATTAATCTCCCAGGCACCACCGTATTGTGCACGATCAAATATGATATTTCGAACCCTCGATTGCATCAACGGTATATCCGGGTTCATCTGAATGTGTAAGAGTGAGAAACCAATACATGGATCTTACTCAATAACCACATACTAGCCACCATATAAACACATCAGCATTTACCAAATACAAACATTTATAAACAAACAGTTTATCAGTGGGTTCAACACCCCAAACATCATCCATCAAAATTATGCATGACACTTCATATTCATCATCTACATTCATCCTAATCTCATGAGATATCCCAACATATAATGAGTTGATCAGACTCCAGAGCCACACTGGCTAAATAGGCACACTGCCACTAGGCACACAAAGTGTGGCTACTCTTGGCACATGTTGAGTCACCGGCAAGTGTACCGAGTCGTCGCAAGTAATAAAATAAACACGGTAAGAATTTACCGAGGTCGAACACAAGGATTGGGCTTCCAATTCGACAAATTCGCGAGAAGTTCGATACGTTTGGTCAAGTAACAGAAAGTGGTTGGAGAGAGAGAGAAAATAGGATCGCAATTCAAATAACAAATCAAATAAAGATATGGTGTTAAAAATCTGGAATTAAATATCTAAGGTCACAAATCCACCTACCCAATCATGCATAGTACCCAAGTGATGATGATTCCTTTCCTAGGTTCAATTACAATGTCAACCAGGACCCCCAAATTCTCCTAAATCCATTGTCGTGCTCAATAGGACGTATTCAACGATTGGATTAATTACTTACTAGGTCTCATAACCCAATAATCAAACTCTATTAAATCTGGTTCCTATAAGGTTGCACCGATCTCCTATTCACTCTCGTGCAATAGTCGATCGATGATCCCAATTCAAGTTCTAAAACGTGAATCGCCTCCTAAGCCTCAACACGTTTAACTAATCAATCACGCATGCACATATGATCAACGCAATCAATTCAGAATTGGAAAACATTAATTGAGAAAAGGGAGAGAAACATACATCACATGGAATCTACACCGTCATGGGTGGTTTCATTGATCCCTTAGACAAGGGGATTAGTTCCTCATGCCCGTAACGACATACAAACAATCGGAATTCATCCTAAAAATAAAAATAAGAAAAGAAAAGGGAGACGCAGCTCCAGAGTAACAAGGATTCGTCCTAAAACGCTACAAAACAGTGGCTAACCAAAAAAAACTAAAGATATCCCTTCAATCTGCCCTAAAACAGCAATTTATAGAATTCAGGATCAGCGCTCGCTCGCGAGGCGAGTAAGCTCTCGCGAGGCGAATATTAAAAATGGCGCGCTTTCAAATTGGACTCTCACGAGGCGAGCATACTCTCGCGAGGCGAGCATACTCTCGCGAGGCGAGACAGAAAGGATGACTGTTGCTGCTTAGCTGGTCTTCAGGATCGCGAGGCGAGCAGTCTCTCGCGGGGCGAAACCTCCATAATTGTTTTTCCACTGTTTTCTTCATCTTCCTTGACTCTAAGAGCTTCACTTTTAACCTGAAACAACAAAAGAAAACAAAAAGCGTAATTCTATTCAAAATAAACTAAAAACTACTAAAAATGCCTAAAACGAGTCAAAGTCTAACTTAAGAACAAAACAAGGTCAATTTGGGCGAAATCGAGATTGAACTCGAATAATTAGCACATAAACCACAGTCTTACTAGTTATAAAACTAGATAAGCCAGAGGCTTATCAAAACACCCCAAACTTAAACCTTGCTTGTCCCCAAGCAAGCTAAAACTCAAAAAGACTCAAGACTTGGCAAGCTTAAAGGATTCAATCAATTTCGCACAAATTTCATGTAATCTTAACAAAACAGTTTTTCCTTCAATGAATTCCCCCTTGCATCAATGTAATCCCCAAATTCATTTACTTTAAACAATTGAGGACTTCATCATTCATGCAATCATTAATCTAAGTTGAGGATCCAAGTTACACACAAAAGGGAGATCACCAAATTCAAACAATTGCCTTCCTCACAAGGGCATTTAGTAATTCACTCATTCACTCAATTTGTCTAGGCTATCAACTTTTCACTCAACTTCACATTCCAAGAGCACTTCCCATGAACTTGATTTTCATCTCAAAAATAGTTCCCACGAAAACATGCATGCAACATCAGAAGGTCTTTTAAAGGTTGTAATGGGGCCTGGCTAAGGGTAGGATATTCAAGGATACTAGGCTTAAGTCCCTTGGAACTAAGAGAGCATGAGCATTTGACACATATTCCACTCAAATTCCTTTTTCCATTTTTCTTTTTGCCTCGGGTGACTATAGCCTTTTCCTTGCTAAATTTTCTGTTTTGCCCCTTTTCTTTTGGCAATATTTTTTTTCATTATTTTTTTTTTTTTTTTTGCCTTGGGTTTCAACCTTTATTTTTCTTTTTCTCAACCCAAAATGACATATCACCTTGTAGCCACCCCAAACTTAGTTTCTCACAACCCTTCTCTTGCTAAGCTTCCATGCTCTCCTAATCCTAAGATTGTGTTAACATGATTTTTTTTTTCCAGATTTTGGCTTATAAAATAAGGTCATCAAGAAACAATAGGCCAATTAGGCTCAATGTGGCTAACTAGGGAACATGTATTAGGGATGGTTCTTTTTAGGTCAAGTAGCTATTCAAAGAAAATTGCCTAAATCATTTGATGCAACACATAGACATGCAAACCATGAAGAGATTCAAGCAAATTCGGGAAAGTGCAACTTGAAAGTGATCCACACAGTCAAAAACAAAATTGGAGGCTCAAATCCTCACCTGGACATTTTGCAAATTGTTTGACCGAGATACCATTCCTAGTGTGTGCACCCCTTCACCACAAACTTGTCATAAATGAAGCAATCACAATAAAGTTTCTCAAAGTTCAATTTTCAATTTTTCACATGGGGATCAACTTTTCTATTTTCAGAAACTAGGGGGAAATCATCGATGGTCAAAATAATTCATGCAATCAATCTATGCTGAATTTAATTAAAATCCAACAAGCTTGCCGACACAACATTCATACACAAACTTTTGATCTTCTCAAATTATTCAAGAGTGACAAACAAAAACAAAAACAAAAACAAAGCAATTGGTTCCCTCCCCCACACTTAAAGCATACATTGTCCTCAATGAAAGAACACAGATATAAAATAAGAGTAAGGAAAGGAGAGGGTGCTCCCTGATCAAGTTGTAGTGCAGGTGGCCGTTTCCACTGAAATCTCTTCTACGGTTGCATCCTCATCCAATTGGTTTCTCGGGCACCCCTCTGTTGGGCCAAAGGCCTCTCCTGGAAGAAATCCTGAAAATCAAAAACTTAATTGCAGATTCGCGAGGTTCTTCACACTTTCCAGGATCGCGAGGCGAGTAGTATCTCGCAAGGCGAATCTGGAATTCCAACAGATGATGATGCCCAAAATCGCGAGGCGAAAGTATCCCTCGCGACGCGAGACAGAAGCGTGAGCAAGCCTCTGAGATTCAGGGCTTCTGTCTCGCGTGGCCACTGTGGATTCGCGTGGCGAATCAAGCTTCTCTTATATATATATATATATATATATATATATATATATATATATATATATATATATATATATAAATGACAGAACTAAAGGATACCTAGCTTGGGTTGCCTCCCAAGAAGCGCTTCTTTAACGTCACTAGCTTGACTTATTAAGAAGCATCCACCTGGATCCCATAGCCTGTGGCATAAGGGCCAAGAGATGCTCATCATGTGAGATCCTCCACCCGGATCCCATGGTTTGTGAAGTGGCAATTGCAGAAGCAATACGACTCTATCCACAATTCCACCTAGCCCGTGTGTGAAAACTCCATTGACCTCTACAATTGTGAACTTACTTTCTCTGAGGTCAAATGGTATTTTCACAAGGAAGATTAACAGACAGGTGGAGGGGGCTGACTTTCCAGTGTCCACGCATGCATTTAAGCCAACATAGTTATCCAATGCAGCAATTTCAGGTTGCTTGGAAAGCATGGTGAAATCCACTACCTCATCATCTGCATTTTGATCTATCCCCCCAACCATATTCTGCTCAAACAATGCTTCATGTGGGTATTGTACTAGCAGTTTGCAAATCTCCCCCACTTGCTCCGGTGCCTTGTCACTTGGCAACTCCTCCTTCTCAGGTTGCTCTTCCTCAACATGTGGTAGTTCTTCCTCAACTTCCTGAGAACTAGTTGCATCCCTGTTAGATCCCAACACCCTATCGCTTCTAGTTGTTATGGCATCGCATTGGTTCTTAGGGTTGTTCTCGGTATCACCTGGGAAAGTGCCTGGGAGGCGCTCATTTAGTTGCTTTGCGAGCTGGGCAACCTGTGTCTCTAGATTCTGGATTGCCGCCCCTGTATGAGCTGCCAACTTATCAATGGCTGTGCCTGTATCGATTGCCAACTTCTCGACTGTCGCACTCATCTTCTTAAAAGCCAACTCCCACGGTTGCCTTCCACCATCCTGTTGAGGTTGTTGTTGCCAATTCTGTTGAGGCTGTGGTTGCCAATTCTGTTGAGGTTGTGGCTGCCCGGCTTGACCACCACTAGCATTACTCCAAGCGAAACCCGGATAGTCTCTCCTCATATAACCCCTATTCTGATTCTGATTGTTCGTCTGATAGTTGTTCTGGGGCACGCTGTCATAGAAACTATGGCATGAGTCCACATGTTCTTGAGAGAAGTAGAACGGACAGCTCTGAGTGTCATGGTCTCCATTACAATTTTCACAACCCGGAGGCATTCCCTCGTGTACCTCGCATACAAAACTAGGCAAGACCAAGTGGAATCAAAGAAGTAGAGAGAAATAATAATAAAAATAAAAATAAAAATCAAAATAAAAATAACTTAACCAAATAATCAAACTTCCCTAAAATTAGGAAAATTGGTTGTGCCAATCCCCGGCAACGGCGCCAAAAACTTGTTGAGTCACCGGCAAGTGTACCGGGTCGTCGCAAGTAATAAAATAAACACGATAAGAATTTACCGAGGTCAAACACAAGGATTGGGCTACCAATTCGACAAATTCGCGAGAAGTTCGATACGTTTGGTCAAGTAACAGAAAGTGGTTGTAGAGAGAGAGAAAATAGGATCGCAATTCAAATAACAAATCAAATAAAGATATGGTGTTAAAAATCTGGAATTAAATATCTAAGGTCACAAATCCACCTACCCAATCATGCATAGTACCCAAGTGATGATGATTCCTTCCCTAGGTTCAATTACAATGTCAACCAGGACCCCCAAATTCTCCTAAATCCATTGTCGTGCTCAATAGGACGTATTCAACGATTGGATTAATTACTTACTAGGTCTCATAACCCAATCATCAAACTCTATTAAATCTGGTTCCTATAGGGTTGCACCGATCTCCTATTCACTCTCGTGCAATAGTTGATCGATGATCCCAATTCAAGTTCTAAAACGTGAATCGCCTCCTAAGCCTCAACACGTTTAACTAGTCAATCACGCATGCACATATGATCAACGCAATCAATTCAGAATTGGAAAACATTAATTGAGAAAAGGGAGAGAAACATACATCACATGGAATCTACACTGTCATGGGTGGTTTCATTGATCCCTTAGACAAGGGGATTAGTTCCTCATGCCCGTAACAACATACAAACAATCGGAATTCATCCTAAAAATAAAAATAAGAAAAGAAAAGGGAGACGCAGCTCCAGAGTAACAAGGATTCGTCCTAAAACGCTACAAAACAGTGGCTAACCAAAAAAAACTAAAGATATCCCTTCAATCTGCCCTAAAATAGCAATTTATAGAATTCAGGATCTGCGCTCGCTCGCGAGGCGAGGAAGCTCTCACGAGGCGAATATTAAAAATGGCGCGCTTTCAAATTGGACTCTCGCGAGGCGAGCAGACTCTCGCCAGGCGAGACAGAAAGGATGACTGTTGCTGCTTAGCTGGTCTTCAGGATCGCGAGGCGAGCAGTCTCTCGCGGGGCGAAACCTCCAGAATTGTTTTTCCACTGTTTTCTTCATCTTCCTCGACTCTAAGAGCTTCACTTTTAACCTGAAACAACAAAAGAAAACAAAAAGAGTAATTCTATTCAAAATAAACTAAAAACTACTAAAAATGCCTAAAACGAGTCAAAGTCTAACTTAAGAACAAAACAAGGTCAATTTGGGCGAAATCGAGATTGAACTCGAATAATTAGCACATAAACCACAGTCTTACTAGTTATAAAACTAGATAAGCCAGAGGCTTATCAGCACACTGCCACTAGGTGCGCAACCTCTTCCCATCCACATAGGCATACAAGGTGTGGCTACTCTAGGCACATTGCCAAACACATTGCTAATGTCCACAATCAGGGCACCAATAGCAAGTAAGATGGGGTCTCCATGTCCTCCCTAGGCACATGAGAAAAATGCATATCGGAATTACCTTTCGCCGCTGGTAATTAATGCATCAAACCACAAACCGTAGGCACGTCTGCCAAATGCATGCAAAACACTTTTGTTTTGATCTTTTCTTTGTGTTCAATCTTTCTTTGCCGAAGCTCAAAATGGCTTATGACTCACATAGTTTTAAAACACTATTAAAACTTTTATATCAACACAGGACCTCACTGTCCGAGTGCTCAATCACGACATCTCTCGACCGGTGCACCAATCTTAGGTTCGTGGTACTAGAAAACATCTTCAATGTTTCAACACGGTATACCTCACGTATACGGTATAGGCCCTCAAAGTCCAAATGACTGAGTCCATCACAACACAGAACATTAGTACCCCGACGTCTCGGTTACTAAGTCCAACTGTACTTTCAACACGATTGAATCAACTTTTGATTTTCAGAAATTCTTTTTCCAAGGTAGAAATTCATTATAAAATCCTTAAATAATAAAACTTAGTTTTTCACAAACCAATGAGTCACTTGAGGTTTACTTTCTTCAAAATATGCACTGCCGTTTCAAAAATACTTGCCGTCTACATTTTTCCAAATTTGCTGTCATATATTATTTTAAGGCTTTTTAAGCCAAAACTTAACTTTTTCCACTTAATTAATTTTCTAAAATCATGATTAACTTATTTTCACCAATTAATTTTATAAAAGAATATTTTGTAATATTCCGGGTTTCTTACGTAAAATTTAGCAGTGCTAAAATATTTTCACGGTTTCGCACTCATTGTGACACATAATTCCCTTTTCCAAAAATAAATTATTAAAATAATAATATTTTCCAAAACTCCTCATTTTCCTCAAAATAAAATTCCTTTAATATTATATATCAACATTTTGCCGTTAAAACATTGAATATAATTTGCGAAGCTTCTTAAAGCTTTTATCCGATTTACTTAATTGTGCACTGACCACTGTCAGGCTTCTCACACATCAACCAACAGTTATATCACAGATATTTCCCAGGAAGATCATGCATCACAGTAGCATAATATAATTGCAGATAAACAATTAACGCAATTAAAACCACACAAATACAAATAACACAACAATAAACAACATAAATAAATACTAACAAACAAATAATTACAAACAACCATGGGATAGCATATAGTCATTGAATAAATCCTCTGGTGTTCCCCTCTTACCTCTTGAAGACTTTTTGGTGAACTTACAGATTCCTTCGGAATTTCGGTTACCTCGTAAACGTCGTACTCAACTAACCTTCAACCATTACAACCAAATAGTTACAAATCAAGAAACTAAAACATTCTAAACCCTAATACACAGTCATGGTCTCTAGGGTTTTTTGAATGATTTAAAATTTCTAATCATGATTAAGTCATGGATTAATGATCCTTGATTAACTTAAATCATAGATTAGTGACTAAACAACTAAGTTTCAAACTCAAAACTTCCTAACTCTTTTATACAAGGATTCGGTCTCAACATGTTCATAGGGCTAGGGTTCTTAGTTTAATAAACCAACTTGGATTTATTAAGCATACATACTAATAGCTTGATTAACAAGATCATTAAGGAAAACTTTGAACAAAACTTAACAAATCTAACCCACCTAGGGTTTCGGCAAACATAAAGATTTTTGAGTAAATATTTTCATCTTAAGAAACTAACATGGATTAGAGTGTGTAGACATACATGCCATATAGAATACATGATCATACATGACAACACATGAACAAAACTCTACCAACCCTAATTTGATAGATTCGGCCAAGGCTAGATTTTTAGGAAATAAATTTTTGATTACATCATGCTCTTGGATTTAGATAATATGCATTATATCAAGAAGATATAAAGTAGTTTCATCATCATTAGATTTTTCTAGAATTTATTATGACTTTTCAAAGTTCTAGGGTTAGAAACTTTAAAGTGACGAACAACTATGATATAAGCCTTGAATCAAGAAACTTGCTAAAGAACATAGGCATGATTAAGAATGAAGATTTGAATTTACCTCTTGAATATCAATGACAAAGGAAATCCAAGAACTTGTTTTACAAACTTAGCACTAAGAGACTTGTGAACTTTAGGGTTTTGGAAACAAATGGCAAAAGAAACTAAGTGAAAGTGAGAGTATGGTATTTATAGAGATAGTGGCGCCATCTTGGGAAGGATCTAGATGATGATGAGTTGTCTTGCTAAAGGATTCAAATGCAATTAAGTTCTAAGGACCAATTTGCAAAGATTCCATAAGTTGAAGGACTAGTTTGCAAATTGTCAACAAAGTTTCATGATGATGATTTTGCCACATTTAATGCAAGCTTATCTTGACTTTGTTGGCTGAATTTATGTGTCAAAGATATTTTAGGACAATTCATGAAGGTTTGAGAAGATTCAAGAATGATATAGAATAATCAAGAATGATGTAGAAAATTGTGGAACACTCTAGAAAAATCTTGATTCATCTAACAAATGAGGCAGCCATCAATCCTCATGGGCTTACGCATGGGCTGGGTTAGTTTGGGCTTGGGTTTCATTTTTGTGGGGCCCACTTGAAAATTTAAGCATTAGGCTTAAGATAGGAAACTTGTATAGTTTCAAATAGGCTTTATGGAATCAATCCATGAACTAGAAAATTTTGGGCTTCTAAGCCACGACCATTTGAGATTGGGAACAAGGATTCTAGCCCAATTCACTTGAAAAAACTTAGAAACTAATTTAGGGACAAAAGGGTAATTTACAGAAAGTTCAGGGACTTAAACTTAAAATTCATAAATTTTCTATTTAACCGTGAAAAACCTTCTAGACTTAAAAAAAATATGATTCATCCCCTTGAATCATCTCAAAATCCTAAGTTAAACCCTCTATCGGCTCTTAGAAACTCTGAAATCCCTTCCGTCGTCTACCCGATTACGCGTTCCGCCCGTAATACGTAAATTATTTTATTTTTTTATGAAAAAAATTCTAAAAATACAGAATTGTAGAAAATAAAATACTAACCTTAAGTCTTTCGTTCACAAATTAAAATTAGGTCTTTTGAGCAGTATTATTATAATGTCAATGGAATTCGCGGGCCGGGTTTCACCTGACTTTCCAACCTAAATTTTAATCGTAGCTTCCTACGGTCAAGTAGGATTGAGTGGTAAACTCCGTTTATTTAAAATAATTTTCTAAAACTCAAATAAATTTATAAACATATTTATATGTATTACTATTATTTAAAACAGTAAAATACAGGGTGTTACACATAAGATCTTAGTGCTAAAGCTACAAGAAATTGTTTTTCATAGATCAAAAAGACAAAACCCAGAAGAAACATCAAACATTTAACAGAGAAATCAACTTCAAACAAGAAAAAGTTGAAATTTGAACTTATCTATAAGTGTCTTCTCCATTGTTGTTGAACACTTGAACAGATCTACAAAACCCAGAAGACGCATGCAAAAGCTAGGGCTGGACAACGATCTAGTTCGGTAGGATTCAGGTCCAAACGGCCCAATCTGAACCAAACCGGCGACGACAATATGGGACCCATTTCTGTCTGTTTGAGTGGTCGGATTGGTCGGGTGGCAGGCAGGTGATAAAAATGAAGGGAAAGATGAAATAGAGAAATAACACAGCAGCAACCACCGTACTTCCACAGCCGCTGCCACCAAACTTTGTTCCTTCGTGAACCACCATACATCCACTGCTGCCACCACCGTCGATCTTTAGAATGATAAAAACGAGTGATGGCTCTGTGAGAAGAACTAGGGAAGATGAATGAGAGTGTGAGAAGAACGCGTGAGGCTGTGAGAAGAACCGAGGAAGCATAGCAGAGCGGCGTAAAATTTCTGAACTAGGGTTTGGAAAGTGAAAACGCAGCAGCAGGTATGTAATATAAGGAACGAATGAAAAAGAGTGTGGGTCGGTTTCACCTGTTTCCCCTCTCATAAAATGAAAAACGCAGTGGGCCATTTTTTAACAAACAAACGAAGCCCAATGAAAAATTCACATAAAATTAAACCCTCTCAGAATTATTTTGTTGGGCCATAAGTTTTGGGGCCAATATTATTTTTTACCTTTTTATCTAATACCCAAAAGAAACCCTAAAGCTTCACTGTCCCTACTTTCTGTCTTACTCTTACTCTTCTCTTCATCATTTCTCACAACTGGCGCTGGCGGCTCAGACTCAGTCTCCATTTTAGTCTCAAAGTCTCCACTCTCCACTGCTCTCTACTCTTCCTCTCCTCATCTCTCTCCTTCGAAGAGCTCGTGATGGAGATCGGCCGGAGGCGAAGCATATATGGTGAGTTCAAACTGGTCGCAGTATGGTCGGAGGTGAAGCACGATAGCAGATGGTGGTTTGAATCTACTTTTGCATCTCATTGTCGATCAGGTTCGGTCACTGATGATTGGAAATGTTTGGAACCGAGCCCGACTGCGCCACCGGCATCTAAATCCCATTTTCAAACCGACGACCTGAACACCCGCCGTCACCCGCTCGCTGCGCCAGCCACCAGATTTAAATAAAAATACTGAAAATAGTCTATCTAACAAATCTATTTTGGACACTTATTATGGATTGAAAAAATAAAAATTACGTAATAAAAAATAATAAAATTATTATATTAAAAAATAAATACATTAAAAACTTAAAAGGCTTTAATTTTCATTTTATTCCATGATAATTACCTTAGTTTACTAATTAAAAACTTTTTTGGAGAAAAAAAAACTTTCAACATCATAAGCCAACCCCACTAGAGATAAAACAACCCCTACAACTTTGCCCAAATATGCTTTTTCTCTACAACTTTGCCCAAATATGCTTTTTCTCTTTGAACAGTTAATATCTAATGATGAGAGAGAGAGAGATGATGATGATGATGATGAAGAAAATAAACCTGTGTCGCAAACACGAAGTGCATATTGTAACATCCTATCTTTCGTGAAAAAAAATTAAATATTTTAATTATATGGGAGTGAGGATTAGATAAATCTAAAATTTATTTAAGAATCCAAACACATATGCAAGTTCAAAATAAAATTCAAGCAACCCAAATTTTTCAGTAGGTAAACACCTCAAGCAAGTACGTCAAAAACCCCTATTGGAAGCATCTCAATTTAAATTCTTAATTAAGGTGGTTTATCATCAACAATATTAAAAGATAATTAGTCATAGATATAAATCTTAATCATAGATAGATGATTATAATTAATTTACTCAAGTTTTACTCATTATGAGTAATTAGCACTAATCTTAATTAATTATACCCTAGTTACAGGTTTTAACCAAATTAAATTAACTCAAATAAACTTTTAGGCTTATGATTAGGGTTATACGGCAGTTTAATAAATCCCTGACACCTCCACCTTCAATTTTGCCACTTGCTAATGAGGAGACACCTCCTGCTTGGGCTTGTGGCAAAGTCACACAAATCTTCAGCATGTTTATGATAACCAAAAGGTCACGCCTCATACTACCCTTCCTTTCTTTAATTCACGTAGATTTTGGCCAATTCATGACCAGCCAAGGACCATACAAGCTGCTTGCTTTCCTTGCCATAATATCGCGCCACTTAGGTCTAGTGTAGCATGGGTGAGTCACCTTACTTCACCATAAAGGATGCTAGTATAAAAGTTAATGTAAACTAAGTCAATGAAAAAAGAAGAAGAAGAATAAGTCAGAAGGTGAGGAGACAACGTAAAACAGAAGAGAAAGAGAGAGAAAGAGAGAGATAAAGAGAGGCCGTGAGAGAGAGTGAAATTCCAGAGAGATTTCTATGCAATCCATTCGTCCTATCGAGAAATCAATTATATCGTCGTGATCCTCGCGACGTCTACTTCATTACCCTAGCTTTCTTTTCTCATCTAGGATAAGGTAAACCTATGTCCTTCTTTTGCCAAAATGCTGTCGGCGATGGTATTGAGGTTATCTTTCAATTCATTTATCGGTTTTCAGTTCCATCTTCAGATTTGGGTTACACGTAACGTGTGCTTCACAATGATGTGTTCAGGTGAATTTTTGGAGCCCCGGAGGGTGTAGAACTGTGCGTGGCAGATTTGAAGAAGTATAGGGAGTGTCCGTTCCGTTACTCCAGAGCTAACCTAAGACATCTCAGGTGGGGGAAAGAAGCTATTTAACGTCGGAAACAGCACGGTTACATTTAATTAGATAATGGCGTAGGGCGACCCAAACCCTAAACGAGAGCGAGTAATGGACAATGTCTATACCACATTGGGGGACTACTCGGTGGTACCGATGACGGTATAGAAATTGTGCGTTTATCGTCGTTGCGCTACACATATATATTATATTATATTATTACGTGCTAATTGCCTGTTTGACTGATTGATTTGAACTTGGTACTTGAGATATGATATCATGAGTGTGATAATTATTTTAAAAGTGTTTATACTTATTATTATTATTATTATTATTATTATTATTATTATTATTATTATTATTATTATTATGATTATTATTATTATTATTATTATTATTATTACTACTACTACTACTGTGATTATTACTATTACTATTACTACTATTATTATTATTATTATTATTATTATTATTATTATTATTATTATTATTATTATTATTATTATTATTATTATTATTATTGTCATTATTATCATTATTATCATTATTATTATCATTATTATTATTATTATATTTTGGTATTTATTATTCGGAAATGATATTATGATATGAGGATATATGATGGTGATTTTGGATAACATGTTGACGATTATGATGATAGGATGAGTGTAATGATTGTGCTTAGAGGATTGAGTAAATCATAAGTTATGTTGAGACACGAGGATGTATTTGGGGATTGCATACGATATGTGATAGCAGTGCCCAACACAGATGATTATCGTGAGACGGATGTTTAGTGTGCCGTTATTTAATTAAATGTTGCTAAACCCTTTTTCCATGTTTGGTGTTATATGGTTTCTTATCCATGTCTTCTCTATATTGCATATGTTTTCTTTTTGTGATCGTGATGAGAAGATCCTACGGGGGAGCCAGCTATGGAAGAGCTTGGTGGGACCTCGTATGAGCCAGACGTTGGAGGACGAGCAGTAGATCGTCATAGTTGAGTACACATTCTATGGCCAGCACGTCTTGTCTCTTTAGGATGTGGTTTTTATTTTTTGTTTGATTATCAGTTTGTATATTTTGGGATCCGACTGATGGCATTCCCTCTACTGTACTGTATCAGGACTTGAGGTGTATATGTTATGCATGTATGTATATATGTTGGATATATTTTAAGTTTTAAAATTTCCGCTGTTTTAATATACTCGCTTAACGACAATAACAAAATTAGGTCTTTATATTATGGGTTTTCTTTAATGGGATGTCGGGGCATCTCATTTAGTGGTATCAGAGCAATTCGGTTCTGAAACGGACTGTGAGCACTATGATTAGGGTGAACTGGCCATTTAGTTGAATCCACATCGGATAACAACTATGCTTAGAAGTTGGGTAGTGAGTTCGATGCGACATCTCTATGGCATGTAGTATTTATATTCTAGTTTTATGTAGTATTATATGTCATATTGATGTGGGCTAATGATTTCTTTTAACAGGATCATGGCTCGAGACCGAGGTCGAGGACGTGGCAGACGTGGTGGTGGTAGAGCGATGGGGGGTGTAGAGGATGAGCCCCTTCAGCCAGAGGCAGGGATTGGAGGTGGAGGAGAGTCCGCCGAGACTCTTCGGACTATCCGTGAGTTAGCATCCGTTCTGTTGCAGCCGGTGCAGCAGAATACTCAGAGGGTATAGAGAGATGTAGAGTTACAGGAGCAACAGGATAGGAGGAGAACCGCTGATGCTGAGGATGTAGGATTGGCTACCTTTCTCAAAGGTAAGCCACCCCAGTTTGGTGGAGAGTATGATCCAGAGCGAGTAGAGTGGTGGATCCAGGAGCTCGATAAGATCTTTGATACTATGAGATGTAGAGATGATAAGAAGGTGACCTATGCCGCCTACATGATGACCGGAGGGGCTGAGTCATGGTGGAGAGGCAAAATGAGATTGCTAGAGGCTGAGGGCAGACTGATCAGTTGGGAGATGTTCAGAGAGTGTTTCTTTGAGAAGTATTTCCCGCGATTAGTCAGATGCGAGAAGGAGAGAGAGTTTATGAGTCTCCAGTAGGGAGACGGGTCTGTTGGTGATTACGCAACCAGATTCGAGGCCCTGATTCAGTTTTCTAAGTTCTACCAGAGGTTTCCAAATGAGGACTGGATGTGCCGGAGATTCGAGGAGGGTTTACGGCATGAGTTGAGGAGGGCTATAGTGCCCTTGGATATCCTGAGTTTCCCTGAGCTAGTACAGAGGTGCAGTGCCATTGAGAGTATGGACCAGAGGTAGGCTGCAGAGCAGAGGCATCAGCATAGTGGGGGGTCCTATCAGAGCAGGACATCAGAGGAGAGGTGATAGAGGTTCTCAGTGGAGGAGAGGACCATACAATAGACCAGGACAGAGCGTTCAGACATTTGCACCACCGGCACCAGTTACCAGAGAGGGCCAGCAGCAGAGGCCCCCCGTGTGTTTCAGATGCAGAGGTCCACATTATATCAGGGAATGCACAGATAGATCTGGTTGCTACGTCTATGGCAAACCAGGTCAGTTTGCTAGGGATTGCTGACAGAGAGCGGTACAGCAGCAACCAGTAGACAGCAGAGGAGCCAGTGGTTCCGGAGAAGGAGCTGGGAGAGGGGTTCCAGCAGCGGGATGACAGACGGCCAGACCTCAGGCCACGGGGAGGGTGTTTACAGTGAGAGGATCTGAGTCTTCTCAATCTGCAGATCTTATTCAAGGTATGTGTCTAATATATGGCAGACTCTCGTCTGTGTTGTTTGATTCAGGCGCTACACATTCTTTTGTGTCCCATGAGTGCATAGATCATTTACATTTACCCATTTCTCAGCTACCATATACCCTGACAGTATCCACCCGTACTAGTGATCCTTTGATCACTATGTCTGTTTGCTTGCAGTGTCCTATAGTTGTTGAAAATAGGGCATTCCTTGTAGATCTCATCTGTTTGCCTATGCAGCAGATAAACGTTATTCTTGGCATGAATTGGGTTTTGGCTAACCATGTAGTGTTAGACTGTGCCCGAAAGACCTTATCTTTTATTGAGCCTCCTAGCATAGTATCTGCCAATGAAGGAGCAACTATGAGGGGTGGCGGTTCTCAGCAGTATGTGATGCTTTTATCTTTGGAAGCTAAGGAGACTTCGAGTAAAGATTCTCTGCCTATTGCAAGAGAGTTTCCTGAGGTTTTCCCTCCTGATGTTCCTGGTTTGCCACCAGAGAGGGAGGTGGAGTTCGCTATAGATCTCATACCAGGGGTCGGACCTATATCAATAGCTCCTTATCGGATGTCACCAGTGGAGTTTGTAGAGTTGAAGGAACAGCTGGATGACATGATGAAGAAGAAATTCATTAGAACGAGTGTTTTGCCTTGGGGAGCACCGATATTGTTTGACAAGAAAAATGATGGAAGTTCTAGGTTATGCACAGATTATAGGCAGTTGAACAAAGTTACAATCAAGAACAAATATCTGTTGCCTAGGATAGATGATCTAATGGATCAGTTGAAGGGAGATTCGGTGTTTTCCAAGATAGATTTAAGATCAGGATACCATCAGATTAGGGTGAAGAAGGAGGATATACCTAAGACCGCTTTTAGGACAAGGCACGGACACTACGAGTACCTAGTTATGCCTTTTGGTTTAACTAATGCTCCAGCGGTGTTCATGGATTACATGAACAGGATCTTTAGACCGTTCCTTGACAAGATTGTTGTGGTGTTTATAGATGATATTCTTATATACTCTTGTAGTCGGGAAGAACACGAGGAACATCTGAGAGTGGTGTTACAGGTGTTGAGAGATAGGCAGTTGTATGCTAAGCTATCCAAGTGTGAATTTTGGTTAGAGGAAGTACAGTTTCTAGGGCATGTAATCAACAAGAAAGGGATAGTTGTTGATTCAGTTAAAGTAGAGGCCGTGATTAAGTGGGAGAGGCCTAAGTCAGTGAGTGAGGTAAGGAGTTTCCTAGGATTAGCCGGGTACAGTAGGTTCATCGACGGTTTCTCTTGCGTTGCCTATGACACAATTAACGAGAAAAGGTACGGCGTTTGTTTGGACAGAGAAGTGTGAAGAGAGCTTTCATAAGCTAAAGGAGAAGTTGACTACATCTCCTGTGCTGGCGTTACCAGATCCATTAGGACAATTTGATGTATACTGTGACGCGTCGTATCAAGGATTGGGTTGTGTTTTGATGCAAGAGGGAAGAGTTGTGACTTATGCTTCCCGACAATTGAGGGTTCATGAAAGGAATTACCCAACCCATGATCTGGAGTGAGCAGCCATAGTTTTCACATTGAAGATATGGCGACACTATCTCTACGGAGTTAAGTTTAATGTGTTCAGTGATCACAAGAGTTTAAAGTATTTGTTTGATCAGAAGGAGCTGAACATGAGGCAACGTAGATGGATGGAATTCATTAAGGACTATGAGTTTGATCTTCAATACCATCCAGGGAAGGGTAATGTTGTGGAAGATGCACTAAGTCGGAAATCCTTGCATGTATCCGCAATGGTGGTGAAAGAGATGGAGTTGCTTGAACAGTTTAGAGATTTGAACCTAGGTATGAATTTGATTGAGGATAGAATATGCTTAGGTATGATCACCATCAGTAGTGAGTTTTTGCGAGACCTTAAGATTAAGCAGGGTCAGGATGAATATTTAGTGGATGTGAATCGAGGTATAGATGAGGGTAAGGTTTCAGAGTTTAGGAGAGGATCAGATGGAGTGTTAAGGTTTAAGGATCGGATATGTGTGCCAGAGAACTTAGAGATTAGGAAGATGATCTTATAGGAGGCACATAAAAGTATGTTGAGTTTCCACCCAGGAGCCACCAAGATGTACCAAGACTTGAAGAAGATGTTTTGGTGGCCAAAAATGAAGAAAGAAGTGGCGGAGTTTGTTCTATCATGTTTGGTATGTCAGAAAGCTAAGATAGAGCATCAAAAGCCTGCCGGGTTGTTGCAGTCCTTGGATATCCCAGAGTGGAAATGGGATAGCATAGCAATGGACTTTGTGGTTGGATTACCACGAACTCCGAAAAGGTTTGATGCGATTTGGGTTATCATTGATAGGTTGATGAAGTGTGCTCACTTCTTACCTATTGGTGAGAGTTATAGTCTTGAAAGGTTGACCCAGATCTATATCAAGGAAGTAGTGAGGTTGCACGGTGTGCCGTCGAGTACTGTCTACGATTGAGATCCTAGATTTACATCTAGATTTTGGAGACAGTTACACGATGCTTTAGGAACAAAGTTGAGGATGAGTTCTGCTTATCATCCTCAGACTGATGGACAGTCTGAGAGAACAATTCAATCATTGGAGGATCTTTTAAGAGCTTGTGTGTTGGAACATGTTGGCAGTTGGGATGAATTCCTACCATTGATTGAGTTCACATATAATAATAGTTTCCACAGCAGCATCGGGATGGTACCGTATGAGGCTCTGTATGGGAGAAAGTGTAGGACTCCGTTATGTTGGTATGAGACTGGCGAGAGCCAAGTGTTGGGTCCTGATGTGGTACAACAAACAACAGAACAAGTTAGGAAAATAAGAGAGAAAATGAAGGAAGCCCAAGATCGGCAGAGAAGCTACAGTAACAAGAGGAGGAGACCCTTAGAGTTCCAAGAAGATGATCACTTGTTCTTGAGAGTCATTCCGAAGACCGGAATTGGCAGAGCTATAAAGTCTAGAAAGCTCACTCCCCGATTCATTGAACCATTTCAGATTCTTCGATGAATTGGTCCAGTAGCTTACCGGATAGCCTTACCACCTTACCTTTCCAACCTTCACGATGTCTTCCATGTTTCCCAGTTGAGAAAATATTACCCTAATCCTTCTCATGTACTTGAGCCTGAATCAATACAACTCCGAGAGAATCTAGAATATGAGGCTTTACCGATTAAGATCACAGATAGAAGGATTAAAGAACTTCGTGGTAGACAGATTCCTTTGGTTAAGGTCATTTGGGATGAGGTTACTGGAGATGCTACGTGGGAGCGCGAGGAGGGTATACAGCAGCAATATCCACATCTTTTCTGAGGTACGTAAATTCCGAGGACGAAATTTCTTTTAAGGGGGGTAGTAATGTAACATCCTATCTTTCATGAAAAAAAAAGAAATTAAATATTTTAATTAGATGGGACTGAGGATTAGATAAATCTAAAATTTATTTAAGAATCCAAACACATATGCAAGTTCAAAATAAATTTCAAGCAACCCAAATTTTTCAGTAGGTAAACACCTCAAGCAAGTACGTCAAAAACCCCTATTGGAAGCACCTCAATTTAAATTCTTAATTAAGGTGGTTTATCATCAACAACATTAAAAGATAATTAGTCATAGATATAAATCTTAATCATAGCTAGATGATTATAATTAATTTACTCAAGTTTTACTCATTATGAGTAATTAGCACTAGTCTTAATTAATTATACCCTAGTTACAAGTTTTAACCAAATTAAATTAACTCAAATAAACTTTTAGGCTTATGATTAGGGGTATACGGCAGTTTATTAAATCTCTAACACCTCCACCTTCAATTTTTCCGCTTGCTAATGAGGAGACACCTCCTGCTTGGGCTTGTGGCAAAGTCACATAAATCTTCAGTATGTTTATGATAACCAAAAGGTCACGCCTCCTACTACCCTTCCTTTCTTTAATTCACGCAGATTTTGGTCAATTCATGAGCATCCAAGGACCATGCAAGCTGCTTGCTTTCCTTGCCATAAAATCACGCCACTTAGGTCTAGTGTAGCATGAGTGAGTCACCTTACTTCACCATAAAGGATGCTAGTATATAAGTTAATGTAAACTAAGTTAATGAAAAAAGAAGAAGAAGAAGAAGAAGAAGTCAGAAGGTGAGGAGACAACGTAAAACATAAGATAAAGAGAGAGATAAAGAGAGGCCGTGAGAGAGAGTGAAATTCCAGAGAGATTTCTGTGCAATCCATTCGTCCTATCAAGAAACCAATTATACCGTTGTGATCCTCGCGACGTCTACTTCATTACCCTAGCTTTCTTTTCTCATCGAGGCTAAGGTAAACCTATGTCCTTTTTTTGCCAAAATGCTGTCGGCGACGGTATTGAGGTTATCTTTCAATTCATTTATCAGTTTTCAGTTCCGTCTTCAGATTTGGGTTACACGTAATGTGTGCTTCACAATGATGTGTTCAGGTGAATTTTTGGAGCCTCGGAGGGTGTAGAACTGTGCGTGGCAGATTTGAGGAAGTATAGGGAGTGTCCATTTCGTTACTCCAGAGCTAACCTAAGACATCTCAGGTGGGGGAAAGAAGCTATTTAACGTTGGAAACGACGCGGTTACATTTAATTAGATAATGGCGTAGGGCGACCAAAACCCTACACGAGAGCGAGTAACGGACAATGTCTATACCACATTGGGGGACTACTCAGTGGTACCGATGACGGTATAGAAATTGTACGTTTATCGTCATTGCGCTACACATATATATTATAATATTTTATTACGTGCTAATTGCCTGTTTGACTGATTGATTTGAACTTGGTACTTGAGATATGATATCATGAGTGTGGTAATTATTTTAAAAGTGTTTATACTTATTATTATTATTATTATTATTATTATTATTATTATTATTATTATTATTATTATTATTATTATTATTATTATTACTACTACTACTACTACTACTGTGATTATTATTATTATTATTATTATTATTATTATTATTATTATTATTATTATTATTATTATTATTATTATTATTATTATTATTATTATTATTATGAGTATTATTACTATTGTCATTATTATCATCATTATTATTATTATCATTATCATTTTTATTATTATTATCATTATTATTATTATTATTGTGATTATTATTATTATTATTATTATTATTATTATTATTATTATTATTATTATTATTATTATTATATTTTGGTATTTATTATTCGAAAATGATATTATGATATGAGGATAAATGATGATGATTTTGGATAACATGATGACGATTATGATGATAGGATGAGTGTAATGATTGTTCTTAGAGGATTGAGTAAATCATAAGTTATGTTCAGACACGAGGATGTATTTGGGGATTGCATACGATATGTGATAGCAGTGCCCAACCGAGATGATTATCGTGAAATGAGGTTGAGATTAATGAGATGAGATTATTTTGAGGTTATTTATGAGATTAGGATGACCGGTTAAGGCACTAGGGGGTGACCTGAAATATGGTCTGTGATATGAGGGACCTGAAACATGGTCGAGTGGACCTGAAACATGGTCGAGTGGGGTTTATGCCTTAGAGGGAAAATTCCCAGGGATAGGCTAATGGCAGACCGTCCAGAGATGATTTCATTTTAGTCGCGGCTATAGTTCATGCGTTGCATGAGCATCCTGGATTGTGGTCCAGAGGTGTGCACTGGGTTGTGTAGCTATAGTGCCATTCCTTTGCATGGGCACCCTCTAGCCGCGGACGAGGGTGTGCACCGGGGACTCTTGGACGTGTCAATTGTATTGTTGTGATATCCGGATATGGCCGATACCTGAGGAGATTATTCATACAGCATTTGCATTGCATCATGATGGAGGGTAGAGGAAAGATCCTAGATGTGGATTGAGGGTGATTGTGTTACATATATTTATACTTGGGAGATGGATGTTTAGTGTGCTGTTATTTAATTAAATGTTGCTAAACCCTTTTCCATGTTTGGTGTTATATGGTTTCTTATCCCTGTCTTCTCTATATTGCATACGTTTTCTTTTTGTGATAGTGATGAGAAGATCCTACGGGGGAGCCAGCTGTGGAGGAGCTTGATGGGACCTCGTATGAGCCAGACGTTGGAGGACGAGCAGTAGATCGTCATAGTTGAGTACACAGTCTATGGCCAGCACGTCTTGTCTCTTTAGGAGGTGGTTTTTATTTTGTTTGATTATCAGTTTGTATATTTTGGGATCCGACTGATGGGATTCCCTCTACTGTATTGTATCAGGACTTGAGGTGTATATGTTATGCATGTATGTATATATGTTGGATATATTTTAAGTTTTAAATTTTCCGTTATTTTAATATACTCTCTTAACGACAATAACGAAATTAGGTCTTAATATTTTGGGTTTTCTTTAATGGGACGTCGGGGGTATCACATATCACACCGTTTAGTATTGGCCGGTAGAGCTTCATATACAGTCAGTACTAGCAGTATTAATAAAAAAAATGCATTAATTAAAGAGTTCAATTTTTATACACTCTTGGATAGGATTTTTTTTATACAGTCAACTCACTAGAAATCATCTTATGTACTTTGAGACAATTATGACAACGGGTAAATATTTTTAATGATGTCTAATATTGTTTTTTTTCTTTGATATAATAATGATGTGATAATTTGCGATTGAATGATAATATAGATAAAAAATATATAAGTTTAATTTCTATGTATCTTCAGTGTAATTTTTTTTACACAAACATCCAATAATATTTTGACACATATCAAAATAAAAACAAACATGTCAAAATACTAGTGAATGTCAGTGTAAAACTTTTTACATTGACAGTACATATTACTTTAATCAAAAATGTATTTATACAGAAAGTGCACACCAAATATATATATATATATATATATATATATATATATATATATATATATAATGTATTTATAACTTAATGTCTATATTCTAATCCCCAGACAATTTTGACATATTGAAAAAAATTTAAATGCATGATCAAATTTTGACATATTTGCTTTCCTTAAATATGAATCTTCATCTCCTTTGGTAAACACCACCAAAAAAAATTGGGTGTTTGCCAAGTGAGATGAAGATTCATATTTAAGGAAAGCAAACATTAAATTTTCCACATGGGAATTTTTAAATGGTATCGGCATAAACAAATTTGAAAACCTTACTGAATTCGAAATTTGATATTTGTTTTCAGATCAGCATGAATTTAGACCCTTTGTATTAAATTTCTATTCTATAATATTTAATTATAATATTATAATTAATGATTCATATTATATAAATTAATAAATATATATTACATTAAAAGTCATTCACGAGAGGTTTATCACAAAAAAAAAATCACTAATGAGATGATTTGTGATCGGTTAACAACTTTTTTTTTATATTAATAGTTTATCAAAATTAAACTTTTTTTTTTCGGGGCTCACCGTAATTAGGACCTTTGGCACCCCAGTGAGTCCATGAAGTATCCCCACGGCTTAGGTCCTTTAGACCCGCTATGAGACTAATTTTTGCTCGGAGACCAGTAGCAGCTTAAGGTCCAGCACCCTCCCCAAGGATGAATTCGATTGGAATCGATAATGAGATGTTCCCCCACCAACTCAACCCTACTTGCTAACTAAGCTGCACCCATTGGGTAAATTAAACTTATATAAATATACTTGTACTTTCTTATCTTATAAGCAATCCCATTTAAAATTATTTTCCCAATTAAATGATTGAGAGAAAAACGACATTAATGAGTTTTATTTAAATTTTACGAAATTAATAAATATATCATTTTTTTAGGGAAATAAATTATACCATCAATCAGTCATATATAAATTATTACATCGTTAAAAAGGTTTGACTTTTATGCTTTGTTTGGTTTGAGGGGAAAAAATGGAAAAAGGTTATAGAAAGAAATAAGGTAGGTACTAGAAATAACGTGCTGAGAATTGAGATGCATAAAGTCATACCTATGTTAGGATACATATTATACTTAAATAAAATTTACATTTAATTTATGATTTCTTTCAAAAATTGTATTTCCACGTATCTATCCCAAGCCTTCCAAGCAAAACCTGGATGAGGTACTATAGTTCACTATATATGTTTTTCTTATCTTTTGAAATTGCTTTTGTAAATTTATGAGTATCCCATTATTCATTTAGATCATTGATAAACATTTGCCTAAAATAGAAGCCATTTTTGGGTGAAAGTTTTTTTTTTTAATCACTAGTGCAATAAGTGCTTTTTACGTCAGTTAAAATTGATTTTTTACGTCAGAATACTGACTGGCGTAAATACAGCTGACGTTAATAGTTAATATTTTAACGTCAGTTGAGAACTGACGTTAAATATAAAACTATTAACGTCAGTTCTTTAACAAAACTGACGTTAATTTTGTAAAAATTAACGTCAGTTTTTTAAACAACTGACGTGAAACATAAAACTATTAACGTCAGTTCTTTAAGACAACGGACATTGATTTTGTTAAAACTAACGTCAGTTGTTATAAAGATCTGACGTTAAAGGTTTAATTTTAACGTCAGTTGTAATAAACAACTGACGTTAATAGTGTACTGTATATTTTATAAAATACTATTAACGTCAGTTGTTTGATACAACTGACGTTAATAGGGTTTTTTTTTTAAATTCAGTTTTAAAATATCACTCCCCTCAGCTATCCCTGCATTCAGTCCCAGTAACACAGAATATCACACACATTACAGAATTGCAAAGGAAAATTGAACAATAGGGGGACTTAAAACCAAAACCCATGTACATATATAAATAAATTTTATTTCCAATGTCTAAAAAACAAAACTATCTAAGGATATAGATATATATATACATGTTATTAATTAGTTTCTAAAGTCTAACAAAAAAACTATTCATCTAAGTAGTGCGGAGGTATGTCGTCAATTCCTTTTTCAGCCGCATACTTGAAGAAGAATTCAGCGAAGCACATCCTCAAGTCTCTTAACTCATCTTCTTCAATAGGCGATTGGTCGATAAATGCCTAGACACGTTCAAATAATAACAATAACATCAATGCAAGTCATCTTCAAAACTATAATATATAATTTAACAAGTTGTTTAAATATTACCTTCTTCCATCCATCCGTAATAGATGCGGAGACTATGTTCACATATGAAGCATCACATAATAGCCGCACGACCACCCGTCAATTTGAAATCGAGACTACCAACAAAATTAATTTCAACGTCAGTTGAATATACATATAAATTAGTAATTATAATATTAATTATTTGATAAATAAACTACCAAACCTTGAGGATGTTCCATACAGGATTTGCTTTAGCCTTAGAAGTCCTACTTCTCCCGTTGGCGCAACTTATGCTACTCGCCTTGGTGCGCTATCATAAACAAATAATCATGTCGATCAATTAACAAACTCATATATCATGTGTGTAATAAAATAAAAACAACTGATATTAAAACTTAAATTAAATTTAAGATTAGTTACTTACATATTTACTGACTTCCACCACCTTCTGTGGCGGATCTTGTTGGAGAGAGCAGAAGAATATGACAGTATGCCTAGACGGGTGAAGTATGAACAACTGCCAATGGCGTTCCATACAGTAGGGAGCCAGATATAATTCTTTCGGATTGTCTCCCAACAAGTTCCCTAAGTATTTACTCAATGCATCGCCAGCAAAGAAATCGGGCAGAAGGATTGACGGATCTAAGAAACCGTAATCTGATGCAACGCCCTTATCAAGCTGAAGACGATGGAGATACCTAAGATATGAAAAGGTGTGGATGTTAATTACATAATATATATATATTGAAATTAAAATAAATTATTAAATGGAAAAATACCAAAAATAAATAAGTTATAAAATTAAAATTAACTTACGTGCACTGGACCGATGACATTCTTTGTTCATCCAGACGTTATTTCTGCAGGCGTTCCCGAGATCGTCACCACAGAAGGAAAATATCCTCTGTTGATCTGGGCGTGCCACCCATCCATCGTGATCCAATGGACATTCAAAAATCTCAAACGCATAATCCTCACCAAGTGAGAACAAACGAGTGATAGGTGACAGCGACACCGACGTCGACTTGGCCTTCAGTTTAGTAAAAATAAAATAGATAAGTTTTTGATAATTAAAAAAAACACAAATAATTATTTGACTAATTTGGACATTAATAATGAATAAATACCTTTGCTAACATTTCGAGCTCACGTCGTTTGGAGTCCAACTCAAGCTCACGCCTTTTCATTTCCAACTCATGCTCATGGCGCTGGACTTCCAACTCCCGCTCCCTAGCTGCCAACTCATCGTCCTCCACATGTGCCCTACTAAAACTCTCTTTTGTGCTCACATGTGAAGGGTTGGCAAGCCCTGCGGTGTCCTGGGATGTACCGACGGAGGAAAGCTCTCTGGCAAGCACTTGCTTGAATTCTGGGTTGGATATTAAGCCTTGCATCAGATGTGTTGTAATATCTGGGTTGGACATGAGGTGCTGAGTAATGTCAGCCAAAATTGATGCTTCATTGACCACCCGCTTTCGTGAAGCAGACTTGCCATCACTACAACAGATTAGACTTTAGATAGCATTTCCGTATGCCTTTTAATAGCGTTTGTAACCGCTATCTATGCTACCGCTATTAAAACTCGTTAGCAAAGATAGCATTTAGGAAGCGCTATTAATAGGTGACTTTAGATAGCGTTTGTACACGGAAACGCTATCTAAAGTCAGACTTTAGATAGCGTTTGTATTAACAAACGCTATCTTAGCGTTTGTTAATAACAAACGCTATCTATTCCCCTTTTTTTTTTTAATTTTTACATATTTCTTAACTTTTACATCCATTCCTGCATATTGAACTGCACCAAAATTCATTTATGCAAAGAAGAGGGAAATCTGTTAGAAATAAGAACAAACATATATCAATGAACAAATCTACCAATGTTACTGAACCATCAATGTCAGAAATGTGAAATGTTCAACAAATAACAAGAAACTAATAAAAGTCATTGTACCTGCCCTAATGAACAATGTTACTGAACCATCAATGTCAGAAATGCTCAACAAATAACAAGAAACTAATAAAAGTCATCCATCACAGTTGGGTAAGCATCCTTAAGGTCAATAACAGCAATGCCCTATGGAAACTCGTGTATCCTTAAGCATCCTTAAGGTCAATAACTCCATCATTATAAGAGAATCGTTGCCCATCATATTTTACTTTTGGGTTTTTCCTCGATCATCAAAAACATCTTTGTTAGCCTTCATGTCAACATAGCATGCTTCATTTATTTGTTTTGGTGTAAAAGCCTGTCGGGTCTGTAAGCAAACACAAGCACCAAATCAATATGGTTTGAACTAAGTGTACCAGGACCAAGAGAAGATAGTACACATCCACCGAGCTAAAGAGAAGGCATGTATATGCTGAAAAAGGTGTATATCAACCACCATTTCCAGATTCATTAGGCATAAAATAAATTAAAGATTGCCAATAGAAAAGTATAACCATACGTCCTGTTGGTTGTTATAGAAAACTCCCATAATGAACATTTTATGAACAAGATTTTGAAATTTAGCATCAATAACCCAATCACCAAAGAAAGCAAGTGCTATATACAATTTCATGTAATATTTATAAATTGCCATTCACTTTCTGCATCCTACGAAGCCAAAACATACACTTGTAACATGCATTACTTTGTGATCAAAAGCCTTATTCGCATACCAATGAGTATTACTGCAACTATTGTGATCAATTTGACATAATCAAACGAACTTTTCAACAATATAGCAACACCAATCTTCCTTGACTTCAGATAGTTGAGCAGTGGAGTATGTGGAGCATTTGAAGTCAGGGAAGTACTGCGACATAAAAATTAAATAAATCAAGTTACAATTGCTAAAACATTTGAACAGTCACAATTAAAAGCTAAGTAAACAACATACCGCCATTGGTATTTTAATTTGGTTCTGCAAGATAGTTTCCTTCATGAAACGCATGGTCACGTTCCCAGGAACACCGAGAACCCGACCAGGATGGTCTTTCTTGCCTAGAGCAGTCATCAAGACGTCCTGCCGTCCAGAAGGGACGAATGCGCCCTGGGAGGATTTTGCTTTAAGATCCATCTACAATGAAAAAAAATGAAAAAACGTGCAAGTGAAAAGTGTTGCAAATATCTATATAAATATCAATTGAAATCAAGTTAATTATTTACTTACAATCTTATATGCCACTTCGCGAGTGGCATCAACTTTAAAAGATCCCGTCTTTGTCATGCGGTCGGCTAACCAGACATCCTCGCGGTCGATGTCCGACGGAGGACTTGATGGTGTGCCCTCGAGCACCTCTCCTCTTTCAATCCTAGCAGAGTGCTCTTCCCCTTCGCCCTCACCTATCCGCCATCATCTGCTCGATCCGAGTCCGGTACCCACCCCGAGACATGGTGTGGCGGTGGGCGTTCTTCGCTGATTCTGCCGACCCTTATTTTCCTTAGCCTATTCAAACAAAAACACATAATTAAATACAGTTAAATGATCTATAATAAGCATACAAAATTAACTTAATCAACCAACCTGAAATTCTCCATCCTGTCGACTCCTGGCAAACATATCCCAAGTATCCTGATCAATCCAGGGATAATCCGAGAACATTTTATCAAGCCGCTTCTTCCCAGATACATAGTACCTGGTAAGATCATGCTTGAACCCATTCCAACGCTTTGATGCCATTTTCATACATTTATGACGATGATCCTCGTCATTTGGCACAGTCCAAGTTACCTACACATTAGATACATATATAACAACTGGATGGATTATAACTCGGATAATTATCTAATAATGTAAATCAAATGAATGTAAAGGTAAAATATCGTGATAGCCTCCCAAATCTGATCCTTAACGTTCTGTGGAACGTCATTCCAGTGGTTGTAGTTGATGCTTACGTGCTGCTTCGCTTGTAGAAACACCCACTTATTAAATTCTTTAGCACGGGGTCCCTGGGCATTTAGATTAGCATCGAAGGACACCTCAAGCTTTTGTCCGCTATGCCTGTCCTTCTCTAGTTTCTTCAACGAGGTGGCTCCTCTACCCCATTTCCTATGAGCCTGTGATGTCTGTATGGACAAAAAAATGATAAAATAGAGGGTTGTAACATTATAAACTTACATTAAAAATAAGGACTAAAGATAGTATATAACATGTAAACTTACACTAGAATCAGGCGTAGGCGTGATCGGGTCCTGCGAAACCCCCACGGTGTCCTCCCGTGCATGTGGGCTATCCGACTGATCCATATGTATGTCTGTTCAGAAACAATATATATGTATTAACATAGGTTATAACTCAAAATAAATATAGAAGTATAAGTAAAAATAACTAGATAGGTCCTGTAGATATACAAAACATCTATATATCCAATATAAGGACAATACGGGAGATTGAAAACTATAGTTTTTGAAGATTACCAAGCACTGGTCACGGCTGGCCGTGATGTCCATCACGGCCGTAATGTGCCAACTGAACCAGACCCTCATAGGCAGAACTGATCACGGCCTAGCCGTGATGAGCATCACGGCCGTGACAGATCAACCAGCAGAGCAACATGCACTCAAAACCAAAAATAGAGACATTCCAAACAACTCAAACTCACGGTTTAAAGTTACAACTACTGAGACTACAGTTTCAACATACACTCAAAACCAAAAATAGAGACATTCCAAACAACTCAAACTCACAGTTTCCAGTTTCAACTACTGAGACCACAGTTTCAAACTAGCAGAGCAACATGCATGCACTCAAAACCAAAAATAAAAAAATGTGCCCTAATTAAAGACTCACCAGAAATAGGCGCTCGTGTGGTGGTGGGGGGGAAGCTCGAGTGGTGGCCAACGTTCGATGTGGTTACTGAGAGCAGAGGGACAAGGAGAATTAGTGCGCAGGAAGGGGAAAGAGAGATGTCAAGTTATTGCAAAGAATGAGCGGGAAAGACAGAGTTAGGGGTTAAGAGTGTACCTCATGGTGGTGGCGAAGAAGCCCTCGCGGTGGTTGCGGTGGAGATGAGCTCGCAATTAGGGCAGAGTGAGAGCAAGAGTGAGGATTGAGAGTGAGGGTTGAGCGTGATGAAAAGAGAAAAGACACGTACGTACAGAGAAGTGGAGAAGGCGCGCGGGGGTAAACTTTATAATTAAAATAAAACAACATTTTACGTCAGTTTTTGGTAAAACCTAACGTTGAAGATCATATATTTAACGTCAGTTGTCTTAATAATCTGACGTTAAAAACTCTCACACTTATTACGTCAGTTGTTAGTAAAAACTAGCGTTAAAGGTCATATATTTAACGTAAGTTGTATTAAGAAACTGACGTTAAAAACACTCACAACTTCTTACGTCAGTTGTATTACACAACGGACGTTAAAAGTTTATTAGTTTCTGCAAAAACATTCATTCCTTTGACTACTGTGCTACTTACCCATTCACCTTTGTACCTAATCCTCTTAATGAGCATTAAGTTTATAGATAAGTTTTCAAGAAAATCAGAATAGCTTAGTAACTTCATCCACTGCTCCTATAAATAGCTTCCTTCCATCCTTTTAATTAATTTTCTGCTTCACAATATGGCTCTGCCGTGGAGATTAACTTCATCACTCTTTCTTCCTATTCCTAGACTCAAAGGTCTTTGTCTTAATGGTCAAACAACTTCTGAGTTTGAGTAAATCACATTACATGGATATTAAGGTTGGGTGAATCACGTAATGTGATTCTCTCACTTTATTTCATCCCCGTCATCCCTTTCACTTTGCTTTGGAAGCAAGTGATTGTGGATTCAAGATGATGCATCAAGGAATTCCACGGAAGAAGAAAGATGCAAAGATCCGTTTCACTTTGGTTTCGCTGCTAGTGACTGAGGATTCACTTTGCATCATGGAATTCAAGTGAGGGAGGTGATGATGCATCCATTGGAGTTTCTGTTGACAGGACTGAGAAGAAAATGATGTTGATGTAGAAACTTTTTTATATTTTAGGGCTATGTTGCAAAATTTTTTTATCTTTTAATCATGTAATTTTAACTTATGAGTCGCTTCAATGACATACGATTTGATTATACATATAACTTGTTTTATGTTAAGTGTTTATTTATTTTAATTTGCACAAGAATTTGTTTACTAATTCAAGCTAATTAATAAAAATTAAAAATAAACTTGTATAAAAAAAAGGTTTAGAAATAAACTGCAGTACTATATGGAGTGATCTGCGTTAAGAGGGACAACAGGGACATGACAACCAATGAAATGAGTTTCATAATTATTTACGTCAGTTATTTATAGAACTGAGCAAATAGTGATTTAATATTTACAAACTGCCACCGCCTCATTTTTAACATCAACTTAATTTATGACTGCCAAGTTCCCGTATATTAATTACATTATTTCCAATATTCATTCTGCACGTTTATAATATATAGGATTATTTACGTCAGCTATTTATTTAACTGAAGTAAAAATCAAACTTTTAACGTCAGTTTCTTAAAAAACTGACGTTAACAATAAATATTTTTTATTTTAAAAACACTTTTAACGTCAGTTTTTTTAAACAACTGACGTTAAAAGTATATAGATATTTGCAAAAACATTCATTCCTTTGACTACCGTGCTACTTACCCATGCACCTTGTAACTCAATCCTCTTAATGAGCATTAACTTTATAGATAAGTTTTCAAGAAAATCAGAATAGCTAGCTTAGTAACTTCATCCACTGCTCCTATAAATAGCTTCCTTCCATCCTTTTAATTTTCTGATTCACAATATGGCTCTGCCGTGGAGATTAACTTCATCACTCTTTCTTCCTATTCCTAGACTCAAAGGTCTTTGTCTTAATGGTCAAACAACTTCTGAGTTTGAGTAAATTACATTACATGGGTGATAAGTTTGAGTAAACTACATTTTGTGAGTTGCTCACCTTATCACCTTCCGGAGAATCAGCTGCTGGAGGGATAATCAGGTGCTCGGGGGTCACAGTTCCAAAACCTCAGCTTTGCCAGCAAGTGACCGTCTTGGAAGTCTCTGGAACCACTGCCTTTGCTTGAAACAGATCTAGTGCACCTGTTTTTGCCTCTCTCTTGAGCTCTCTCATGCCCCCAGTTTTCGAGGTCTTGAGTATAGTTTTCCCTTTGGCATATTTCATAAAACTCTCTCGATGGGATGTAGCTTTAATGTTTAGGATTTTAAACCCTTTCAATGTAACTTTTTATAGGATTTTAAACCCTTTCAATCTTAGGATTCAATCATCTATTACACTTCATGAATGAGATCCGGTTTGGGTTATTGATTCAACTTATAGTTTTCAAAACAAACACAAAACATCAAAGCAATTCATGTGAAACTGAAACTTTGAGGAAGGCAATGCGGAAGGGATCGTATACTAGATAAAAAAAATTATTAAAATAACCTTTAACGTCTGTTAATGTAAGGACTGACGTTAAAAGTGAAGTGACTTACTTTTAACGTCAGTTCTTTATAGAATTGACGTTAAAATGTTCACTGTTAACGTCAGATTTTTATTGAACTGGCGTTAAAAGTGAGTCACTTCACTTTTAACGTCAGTCATTAAAACAACTTATGTTAAAATTGAATTAATGAAGTCTGATATTTAAAAAACTGCCACCGCCTCCTTTTTAACGTCTAGCTTTTGGTTAACTGACGTAAACCTTTACCGTCTAATGTATATTTTCCACTAGTGAATAAGCAAAATTGTATTAAATAGAGCACTAGAGATACTCAACTCAGATACAAGGAGAAATCAAAAGAAGCATATAGGGAGAACAAGATAGATGTTCAACTAAGAGTAGTGTCTACAAAGGTTGAATCTATAACTTGACCTCATGCCCAAAGAAACTAAAGCATCACGCCTAACCCCATAAAGAAGGAAAACAATATTATTAACACCCCTAATCTACGAACAAATAACACCCCATAATCTGCGAACCAAAACCCCAAAGGATATGAACTGTCCCCTGCCCTTTCAGACCTACTACCTAATGCCCAAATTGTTTGTATAAATGATAAGAAATTATGCAGTTTAGGGAAAAAAAAATCTTGCATGAAAGAAGTTGTGTATTTGAGTTCCAAGGTGTCTTTGTCTAAACATGATGTCAACTCAGTGATTCATGCAAGTAAGTTGTAGCAGCTGTCTGTCAATGATGTGGTACGAAAGAAACGGTATAAGCAAGCATGGTAGCTTCACTCGAACATAATGATTATGATCACAAGTAAGCTAGATATGCATATAAAGATTCTGATAGTTGCAAGTTGCTTCCTTAACTGTTGTTTTCGCTTCCACTAGCAACGGACTCAGGAGTAGCAGGGTATGAATTCATAAGAGATGCTACTGATTCTGGTCCATACTCCTCAACGAGCTCTTCCTGTCACAATCACGAAGTTCCATGATGAAATTAGTAGTTATCATGAAAAAGAAAGAGCAAGGGAAGAAAGTGGAGAAATATAGATAAAATATGTTTATGGAGAATGTTAACGAGTGTTCTTAGGACATTCGTTAAGGAATCAAAAGAGACAAGTTTGTATGGAGAATTTGTGTATTTATTATTTTGAAAAGTGTAAGACTTAGATTTTCAATACAAACTTTCCTTGTATGGTTTCCTTGACCGATTCCCTTAGGACACTCGTTAGCAAGACCCTATGTTTATATAAAAATTTTCTCTCTATATATATAACTATTCAAATGCTTCAAATAGAGAACGTAACATGGGGACCAATTATGTTTTTATTTATTTATTCAATCAACTGAAAAAGATACGATTAACGGGTAAATAACCGAGCAATTAGGGATTTAAATGGTATACCAGAATGGAATCGTTTTCATTTGCGACTTGCACCAACTCCTCAGAAAGGCTATGAAGTTTTTTCTTGAGCTCATAATTTTCAGCCTTAAGATTGTCAATGGTTTTACCTAGCTCTTGACATTCTTTCTATCAAGGTAGCACATAAAAATGATGGGAAACATTGTGAGAAAGACAGACCAACTGTAAGAAAATGATAAAAGTTTCAAAATATATCATCTATTTCTAGAAGGCAACTATCATAAGAGATGTGACAAAAGTTAGAGAGAAGCACAAGTCAAATTAGTCCAAAGAGGTCATAACATATATGAGAGTTTCTCCTATGATTAAAAGTTCAAGCATGTGCAATGAGAATGATATCAATGAAGGCAAATAAGGAATGAATGTGTTTAAATTAAATTAAAAAAAACTTGAATACACTCCAGTATTATTTCACAATATGTAAGGTACACCTCTTTCCGCAGCTTTGCTCTCTTAGCTGATGCTCTTTTTGATTGCCTTTTTCTTTCTTTTCTTCTTTCAATTTCCTGCCAAAGTAAATGCAGGTTAGCAGGAAATGGTAGGCATCCTTAAGATCTAAATGGAGTGACCTTTAGGTGAGATTTAATTTCTAAAAGTATTCATCAAATAAATTCATAACTTTGGATGTAGTACACATCTCTGTAGAATGTTGATAGAATAGAACAATAAATATAAAATGATGGTAGCTTCAAGCAAAGGGACCAAAAAGTGGCAAGAACTGAATTAGTGTGGGAAAAAAAAAGCAAATACAAAATTACATATTAGTTTAGAGAAGTCGACGATATAATTTTTTCCAATATCACTTGTATTACAAGCAGGAAAACATAGGATTATAGGTGATGAGTGTGATTTCACCTCATTTTCCATGTACATTTCTGCATGCATTTGCATTTAGTTAGGCCATTTTAGTTGGATTTTGTTTAGTTTTTCCTTTGGAACGGATAAGGTGGTATTGTGTGTTGTTTTGCAGGGATTTATGATTAAATGCCAAGTTTTAGCCATGAGGAAGCTGAGATGAAGAGAAGGCCTGGCCCAAGAAAAGGGGGCCAAAAGTCAGAAGCATCACGGCCTGGCCGTGATGGCTATCACGGCCGTGACCCAAAACCACCAAAAGTCAGAGACGATCACGGCTTAGCCGTGATAAAGATCAAGGGCGTGAAAAGTGGGCTCGCGTCGCGAAGAAATGGCTCGCCTCGCGAGAGACTGATTGTGCCAAAACCACCAAAAGTCAGAGACGATCACGGCCTGGCCGTGATGGATATCACGGGCGTGAAAAGTGGGCTCGCGTCGCGAAGAAATGTCTCGCCTCGCGAGAGAGTAAGATTGCCAGAAATGCAAGAGACAAAACCCGTCACGGCCTGGCCGTGATGGCTATCACGGCCGTGACCGGCCACGAGTTATAAAAGAACTGAGCAGAACAGAAGAAAAAAGGAAGGAGAAAACCCTAAAATCAGATCCTCTGCTGCTGTGCATCATTCCATGGAACTCTCTCCTTTGTTCATCTCTGTAATTCTTTCTTTTGTTTTATCTTCAATTATGTGTAGCTAAATTCCCTTTTGTTGGGGTTAGACTATTGCTATCTGAACTTGGTTGTAAAAATGACTTGATTATAATGCAGTTTCCTTGTTCTTTATGAGTGTTTGATTCCATGCTTAATGCTTTCTTAGGCTCGATCACCCTAGGAATGATTAGTTGCTTTAATAGATAACTGGAAGCGTTGGTGTTAGAGCTTGCTCATGAATCAAATGCCAAGTAGTTCATGAGCCTAGGGATAGGTCTTGAGGTGCTTGCAATCGTATAAGTCTTTACTTAATGCAAAATCTCAGGTTAATCCACCTAAGGAATTAGGGTTTAACTTGGGGTTTTAGGCTCAATGCACCTAAGGAATTAGGCTTGAGTATTTCAGAAAAGACTTGATTGTCATAATTGAATTAGGAACTGTGTTACTTATCATTTCATAACAATCAAGAGAGGATTAGCTTAGTATAACCCTAGCAATTCTATCTAATTGTTGTTCATCTTTCTGTTTGCACATTAACTATTTGAAAAAAATTCCAAAAAGAACAAAAAATATTTTATTCTTGTTTGCTTGTTAGATGATAGAGCAACCTTCACTCCAAAATTTGATCGCCTAGATAGTAGTCTAATTTGCGAAGTGGTAATTGTCCACGATCCACGAGAACGATATCCGGTCTTACTGGTTTATTACTTGCAACAAACCGGTACACTTGCCGAGTCCGTGTCAAGTTTTTGGCGCCGTTGCCGGGGATCGGTGTGCCAATATCACGAGTACCAAAGGGGACTCCTAATTTAGGCATTTTTACTGTTTTCCTACTGTGTTCTTTCTTTCTTCTTTTCTGTTTCTCTGTTGTATTTTTCTGTTTTTCTGCTGTTTTTCTGTTCTTCTCTGTTTTTTTTCTGCGCTACTCTGTTTGTTCAGTGTATGCGAGGTACAATCGACCCAGGTGAACTCCAATTCGAACCTGAGATCGAGAGACTCTGCAGAAGGAATAGAAAGAAAACCAAGGCAAGACAGAACAGAGGAAGAGCATCTTCTAGTAGACAAGAGCAACAAGTTGAGTTACCCAGTGTGCAAGAACCACAATTTGAAGTAACAGCTGTCACCATGGCAGAAAATAATGCACCAAGGAGAACAATGGGGGACTACACTTCCCCTAGAGTTGATCGATGTGGAACTCCGATTGTGAGACCCGCAGTGGCTTGCAATAATTTCGAAATCAAGGCATCACTTCTCCACCTTGTGCAGCAAAACCAATTTGGAGGGTTGGAGAGTGAAGACCCTCATGCTCACATTGGTACTTTCATTGAGCTGTGTGACACCATCAAGTTAAACGGAGCTTCCGATGAGGCCATTCGGTTAAGGCTTTTCCCTTTCTCTTTGAGGGATAGAGCTAAGGCATGGCTTCAATCTCATCCTCATGGAAGCATCATCACCTGGAACGACTTGGTCGACAAGTTTTTATCTCGCTTCTTCCCTCCGTCAAGAATGATTAAGTCGAGATCGAGATCAATGCCTTTGCACGAGGGGATGGTGAGTCACTATATGAAGCCCGGGAGAGGTTCAAGTCCTTACTCACGAGCTTGTCCAAATCATGAACTAGAGACATGGCAGCAGCAGGTTGCAACATTTGTTAATGGGCTCAACAGGAATTCAAGAAGTATGATTGAAGCGGTTGCAGGAGGGACATTGAGTCAGAAGACGCCCGAAGAAGCAAAGGACTTGATTGAGAACATGGCTAACAATGACTATCAAATGCCTAGTTCTCGGTCAATGGTCAAGAGAGGTGTTCTAGAGCTGGATGAAATTGGTGCTCTCAAGGCACAAATGGCTATTCTTACCAAACAACTGGGGTCGGTTCAACTGCAGAATTCTCAACTACAAGCTGTCCAAGTTCAAGGTACCTCAGTGTGCGATTTCTGTGGAGGCAACCATGCAAATGGAAATTGTGAGATCAATGTGGTTGGAAGTTCTGGACAAGAAGAGGTAAATTATATGGGCAACCAAGGGCCTAGAAATGATCCTTACTCCAACACCTACAATCCGGGGTGGCGCAACCATCCTAACTTTGGGTGGAGACAAGGGCAAAGTTCGAGTTCTCAAGCACAGCCTCCTCAAGAGAGTTCAAGCAAATTGGAGAACCTTCTAGGCCAGTTCATGCAAGCTACTCAAGAGACTATGAAGAATCAGAATGCCTCAATCAAGAACTTGGAGCATCAAATAGGCCAACTAGCAAGGCAGATAGCAGAAAGACCTCAAGGACAATTGCCGGGAGATACGAGAGAAAAATCCGAAGGAAGGTTGCATGGCAATTATCACAAGAAGTGGGAGAGTGTTAAATCCACAAGAAAAAGAGAGGGAAGAAAAGACAAGTGATGCTGGAATTGATAAGGTGCAGTTTGAAGAGGTAAACAACGAAGAACCCCGAACCTCCCAAGATACTACCTCTATTCCTGCCGGTGTAGAAGCTGAAAAACCGCAGAGGGAGAAATTGGTTGATGAAGAATTTGCGAAGAAGAAGACTAAAAGACAGATTCTGGAAGAGGTTGATAATCCCAAAGAGCTGCCCCCATATTTTAGAATCTCGTACCCCCAACGGTTGAAGAAGGAATCAAAAGACCAACAATTTTCTAAATTCCTGGATGTATTCAAAAAGCTACATATCAACATCCCTTTTGCTGAAGCTCTTCAGCAGATGCCTTCCTACGCCAAATTCATGAAAGAGATTCTTACAAACAAGAGGCGGTGGAAGGAGGAGACAGATTATGCTTCTTGAAGAGTGCAGTGCTATAATTCAGAGGAAGCTACCAGTAAAGATGAAGGACCCGGGTAGCTTCACTATCCCATGCACTATTGGTCATGTGAACATTAGGAGAGCATTGTGCGATCTAGGCGCAAGTATCAACCTTATGCCGTTGTCCATTTTCAAAAAGCTGGGAATTGGTGAGGTAAAACCAACAGGGATTTCTCTTCAATCGTGGACCGCTCCATTACATATCCCTATGGTGTTGTGGAGGATTTGTTGGTGAAGGTGGATAAATTAATCTTCCCAAAGAGACTTTGTGGTTTTAGACATGGAGGAGGATGCTGAAGTTCCACTCATACTAGGGAGACCTTTTCTGGCAACTGGTCGGGCTTTGATAGATGTGGAAAAAGGCCAGTTGAAATTCAGAGTGCAAGAAGAGGAAGTAACTTTCAATGTATTGGAAGCTATGCATCGCACGAGCAAGGAAGAGGAGTGTTTCCGCATGGATGTGGTGGACCCAGTAGATAAGGAAGTCATTGCACATCAACACCACCCCTCTATTCCAGAGAAGAAGGAAAAGCCCAACATGAAAGCAAATCTAAAGCTATGCAAAACAAATGATGCATCAGTTGGTGAGGAAGTTGGTCCTGCTCATCTTGTGAAAAGTAACCTCCACCAGGAAGGAGTAAGAAAAAGGGCAAGAGGCCCAGAGCGAAAAAGGCAAAGCAGAAGCACAATTGTTGGCCTTTTAAGAAAAATCAGCTCTTGACAGGAGTTTCATGGAAGAAAAGTGCTCTTGCAATTCTATGTCCAGCAGATCCCGGTTAATTGAAGGAAGTATCATCCGTCAAGCTAGTGACGTTAAAGAAGCGCTTATTAGGAGGTAACCCAATTTTTATTTTCATATTCTCTTTTGTTTTTGATTTCTCCACTTGAATAATTTGAGAAGCTCAAGAGGTTTGTTAATAGTTTGTTGAGTGCTTTCAGATTTTGAAGGAAGGAGGAGAAGAAGGGCAGGAGGAAACAAAACCAGAAAGCTTGTGATTCAGCACCGCTACCACCTTGGTGAGTTGTTCCAGTTTTCTCCCCTCTCTAAACTTAATTATTTACATTGAGGACAATGTAAGTCTTTAAGCTTGGGGTAGGGGTAATCTTTTTGCTTGCATTGTAAATATTGCATTCATATAGGCTTTAGTCTTGCATGATCACATGAATTAATTGCCCCCTGCTTAGATTGAGCTTATGATTGTGAGAGCTGAGTGCCAATTTTTCTGTGATAGTGAATTTTTGGACCCTGATTTTCTATTCTTGTGATATGGCTTCATTAAATATGCTTGAGATGGTCTTGGATAGTTGATGATTAGCATATGTTTCTATGGATTTGTGTTTCTCACTGGTTCTTGAACTGATAAATGTGAGCTTTTGAGCCATTAGGGGGTACTCACTAAATCTGCCCCCGTTCTTTGTGTAGAGTGTGTTCCTCTTGGATTGTTTTTCTCTAGAACTTGACTTGAAACCATTTCGAAACTTGAAAATTTTTTGAGAACATTTTTGAAAAGGATTGAGGCAATAGGTATTTTTCCTAGCCTTCTGAGCTTTGAATGAATAATGCTACCCGTAGTTGCCCATTTTGAGCCTTAATAAATAACATGCTTTTCTTGGTACCCTGAAATGTTTTGTTAAATATGCTTATGAGGGACCTTCTAAAGTACTGTGCAAAAAGGGTTGGAAAATGTAGTTGAAAGTTTGGGATGATGAAAAGAAAAAAAAATGAATCTGAAAAAAAAAATTTCTCTTGAATTGAAAAATCTCCCCTTCTCCAAACAGAAAGAAAAAAAAAAGAAAAAAAATATAGAGAAAAAGAAATAAAAATGGAGAAGGGGATGACAAGAGAAGTGAGAAATAGCAAAAAATAAAAGGAAAGAATGGTGGAAAAGTAAACTGAAACCCGAAGAAAGGTATTTTAGAAGGTCGTGCCTTGCAATGCTTGATTGTTTGTATAGCCTTTTGAAATTTCCTGTTCTTGAAATTCCCACCTGAAAATTGATCCCATGGCCCCATTACAACCAAAGAATAAGACCTCTTGATTCTTAGATGTTTTCATTAATAAAGTGAAGATTTGGTTGATAGTCAAGCTTATGGTAGGAATCATTCTTTGAGGAAAATGGAGTGAAATGTCATATTCCCTTAATACTTGAGTGAGTGAGGCAAGAAAGAGAGCCAAGCAAATGAACAAGCTTGGGGTGAGCTTCAAGTGAGATAGAGTGCCCGAATCAGTGAGATTGTGAGTCTAGGAAAACTAAGCCCCTAATTGGACTTGAATTGATTGTCTCTTGCTGAAATAATTGAATGCCTGTTACTTGGATCATTTTACTCGGGTTCTTAGTTCACTATCCATGCTTGTTTATTTCGGTCTTATGGCCTTGGTTTTTGCTTGAGGACAAGCAAAGTCTTAAGCTTGGGGTGATTTGATGAGTGTGATTTCACCTCATTTTCCATGTACATTTCTGCATGCATTTGCATTTAGTTAGGCCATTTTAGTTGGATTTTGTTTAGTTTTTCCTTTGGAACGGATAAGGTGGTATTGTGTGTTGTTTTGCAGGGATTTATGATTAAATGCCAAGTTTTAGCCATGAGGAAGCTGAGATGAAGAGAAGGCCTGAAATCAAGAAAAGGGGGCCAAAAGTCGGGAAGGCTCGTCACGGCACGTGGCCGTGATGGCTATCACGGCCGTGACCCAAAACCACCAAAAGTCAGAGACGATCACGGCTTAGCCGTGATAAAGATCAAGGGTGTGAACAGTGGGCTCGCGTCGCGAAGAAATGGCTCGCCTCGCGAGAGCCTGAGTGTGCCAAAACCACCAAAAGTCAGAGACGATCACGGCCTGGCCGTGATGGATATCACGGGCGTGAAAAGTGGGCTCGCGTCGCGAAGAAATGTCTCGCCTCGCGAGAGAGTAAGTTTGCCAGAACTGCAAGAGACAGAACCCGTCACGGCGTGACCGGCCACGAGTTATAAAAGAACTGAGCAGAACAGAAGAAAAAAGGAAGGAGAAAACCCTAAAATCAGATCCTCTGCTGCTGTGGCTGCTGTGCATCATTCCATGGAACTCTCTCCTTTGTTCATCTCTGTAATTCTTTCTTTTGTTTTATCTTCAATTATGTGTAGCTAAATTCCCTTTTGTTGGGGTTAGACTATTGCTATCTGAACTTGGTTGTAAAAATGACTTGATTATAATGCAGTTTCCTTGTTCTTTATGAGTGTTTGATTCCATGCTTAATGCTTTCTTAGGCTCGATCACCCTAGGAATGATTAGTTGCTTTAATAGATAACTGGAAGCGTTGGTGTTAGAGCTTGCTCATGAATCAAATGCCAAGTAGTTCATGAGCCTAGGGATAGGTCTTGAGGTGCTTGCAATCGTATAAGTCTTTACTTAATGCAAAATCTCAGGTTAATCCACCTAAGGAATTAGGGTTTAACTTGGGGTTTTAGGCTCAATGCACCTAAGGAATTAGGCTTGAGTATTTCAGAAAAGACTTGATTGTCATAATTGAATTAGGAACTGTGTTACTTATCATTTCATAACAATCAAGAGAGGATTAGCTTAGTCTAACCCTAGCAATTCTATCTAATTGTTGTTCATCTTTCTGTTTGCACATTAACTATTTGAAAAAAATTCCAAAAAGAACAAAAAATATTTTATTCTTGTTTGCTTGTTAGATGATAGAGCAACCTTCACTCCAAAATTTGATCGCCTAGATAGTAGTCTAATTTGCGAAGTGGTAATTGTCCACGATCCCTGAGAACGATATCCGGTCTTACCGTTTTATTACTTGCAACGAACCGGTACACTTGCCGAGTCCGTGTCAATAGGAGCATCAAATCTACAGATGCCCCTCCCACAAGCCACCTTTGGTTGGCCATGTAAATTTAATAACGATACTTGAATAAACCACTCTATATAGATGGTGTAACTAAAAGAGAAATTAACAAAATTAATCTAAACCAATGACTTTAATCTCGGTTATTTATCTATGGAGTATATCACGCATGTTGAAATTGGTGGCACATTCTGTTATGACAGTTACTCTCTAACTGCATTCTGTTTTGCTTTTCCCATTAGCCTCAGGAAGCCTTTGTAAGTCAGTATATATATATATATATATATATATATATATATATATATATATATATATATATATATATATATATATATATATATATATATATATATATATATATATATATATATATATATATATATATATATATATATAAAGATCACATCGAGGCGAGAGATATACACACAAAAGACCTTCTGATCAAATTTACAAGAGGCGAGTTGAGAGAAAGTAGTTTTCCTCTTGGAGCTCGGGTGTAATTTGGGAAAGGGAAGGGTAGTGTATCAAGAAAATAGAGAGAGTTGGAGATAAGAAGAAGATCATCTTCTTTGCTGTTGTAATAACATTCTTCTGATATAAACTAGACTGAAGTTGTGCTTAGTTCCAGAGATGTAGGCATTGATTTGGCCGAACTCCGTCATCAAATCTTTGGTGTGTTCTTTCCTTTATCATCAATCTTTTATGTTCTTGAACTGATTTCTATTTTTTCTGCAATTACTACTGCCTTAGGTTGTTTTCTGGTTTTCTCACAGGGGCATTTTATCGAACAACTGGTATCAGGAGCTTCACTGCAAGGTCATGGGCAAGATGCCGAAATTCGACATTGACAAATTCAATGGAAAGAATGATTTTGCCCTATGGAGGTTAAAGATGCGAGCTATGCTTGTACACCAGGGACTGGAAGATGCGCTGGAAGGGGAGAGAAGGTTGCCAAACACGATGTCTGAGAAAGAAAAAAAGGATCTTTTGACCAAGGCACACGGTGCCATCATACTGTGTATGGGGGATAAAGTCCTTGGAGAGGTATCCAAAGAAAAATCCGATGCTGCTCTATGGTTGAAGCTCAAAAATCTCTACATGACCAAGTCATTGGCAAATCGATTGTATTTGAAACAAAGGCTCTACAACATCAAGATGCAGTTCGGCACATCCATTGAAGGTCATATGGATGAGTTCAATAGGTTGATTCTTGACCTAGAGAACATTGATGTAAAAATAGATGATGAGGACCAAGCCCTACTCTTGATTCGATCTCTGAATAGTTCATATGAACATCTTGCTGATACTCTTGTCTATGGGAGAGAAACCTTGTCCCTTGAGGAGGTGCAGGCAGCTCTAATCTCAAAAGAGTTGTCCAAGAGAGCTGATTACAAGGAGAGTGACACTGGGGAAAACCTAACTGCAAGAGGCAGACCTGACAAGAAAGAAGGAAAAGGAAAGAATCGGGCAAGATCCAAATCCAAAGGAAAATGGAAGTGCTTTATTTGTCATAAAGTGGGTCACTTCAAGAAGAATTGTCCAGAAAGAGGAGCCAAGAAGAAGCATTCAAAGGAAGATAAAGGAGATGCATCAGTGGCTTCAGATGGGTATGAAAGTGCAGATGTGCTAGTTCTCAAACCCTGCCAAACACAATCAGAATGGGTAATGGATTCTGGTTGTTCTTTTCACATGTGTCCCAACAAGCAGTGGTTCATCGATTACAAACAGATTGAGGGAGGTCAAGTGATAATGGGAAACAATGCCACATGCAAAGTTATTGGCATTGGATCCATCAAGATCAAACTCAATGATGGGACCGAGAAGCTGTTGACAAATGTGAGGCCTGTACCTGATCTGAAACGAAACTTGATCTCCCTTGGGACTTTGGAGGAAGCTGGTTTTGGCTTCAAGGCTGAGAACTCTTTACTGAAGGTAACAAAGGGCTCTAGGGTGATAATGAAGGGATACAGGAAGAATGGCTTGTATGTTCTCAAAGGAGAAACTATAATTGGCACCTCCTCTGTGGCTATTGAAAATGATATAAGAAAGGGAAGCTTGTGGCATCAAAGACTTGCCCATATCAGTGAGAGAGGTCTCCAAGAATTACAGAAGCAAGGGCAAGTGTGGTGACAAGATAGAAGGCCTTGAATTCTGTGAGCATTGTGTGCTTGGCAAGCAAACAAGAGTAAAGTTCAACACTGCAACTCACAAAACCAAGGACAAGTTGGACTACATACATTCTGATCTATGGGGGCCATCAAGAACTCCATCTCATGGGGGCAATAGGTATTTCATCACTTTCATTGATGACTATAGCAGAAAAGTTTGGATATACTTGCTAAAAAGCAAAGATGAAGCTGTTAAAACCTTTGTACATTGGAAAACCAGAGTTGAAAAACAATGTGAAAGGAAAATAAAGGCTTTAAGAACAGATAATGGCCTAGAGTATTGTGGAGAAAAATTCAATGACTTCTGTAAAGACCATGGAATCTATAGAAACAACACTGTAAGGCATACCCCTCAGCAAAATGGTTTAGCAGAGAGGCTAAATAGGACTTTGTTAGAAAGGGTTAGGTGTATGCTTTCTAATGCAGGGTTGTCCAAACAATTTTGGGGAGAAGCAGCCCACACAGCCTGCTATCTCATCAACAGAAGTCCCTCTGCAGCAATTGAGTTCAAGACTCCACAAGAATTATGGAATGGCAGTCCAGCTGATTACAAGAATCTTAGAATTTTCGGGTGTCCTGCCTTCTATCATGTAAATGAAGGCAAACTTGAGCCAAGAGCCAAGAAAGGCTTGTTCATGGGATACCCTGATGGAGTTAAAGGCTATAGGATCTGGTGCCATGACAAGAGAAAATGCTTAATCAGCAGAGATGTCACCTTCCATGAAACTGACATGAATAGATCAAAGCTTGCATTCAAATGCAAGGATACAGCTGAACACCTAGAGGAATCCAAGCTTAAGGTGGAGTTTGATGATGATACAGAAATGAACCAAGCCCAACAGACTGTTGGAACTTCAGTGCAGGACACAAATGAACAACATGACAGCAATTCAGAAACCAATAGCCTGAATGACTATGTACTGGTCAGGGACAGAGAAAGGAGGACAATCAAACCTCCTAACAGGTTTGGCTATGCAGATATGACTGCTTATGCAATAAATGCAGCATATTTTGTGGATGATGAAGAGCCTAGATCATACAAAGAAGCAATGAATGGCAAGCATCATGATAAATGGTTCCAATCTATGACAGAGGATATGGAATCATGATAGTGTGATTTTACATGATATTTTCTATATACTTTTCCATGCATTTTTCATATTGATTAGGCATTCTTAGTTTGATTTTTATTAGATTTTTCCTTGTTACGGGTGAAGCGGTTTCTGTATGTTGTTTTGCAGAAATTGAAGAAAAACTGTGCATATTTGGCTATAATGAAGCTTGGATGATTTTGGAGCTTGAAAAGAGAAGAAATTGAGCCAAGCAAAATTATGGAGATTCGCCCCGCGAGACTGGATTCGCCTCGCGACCCTGAAAGCTGACTGTGCCAGAAAATGCAAGCCTTTCTGGTTCGTCCCGCGAACCTTGGCTCGCCTCGCGAGTATGGAAAACCAGCACCCAGCCCCAGGAGGGGGGCGCCCAGCGCCAGAAGCCAGCGCCCAGTGCCAAGGAGGCAGAGCATCAGACAGAGAGCAGTGTTTTGGGCGCCCAGTGCAGGCCAGGGGCGCCCAGCGCTGGCAGACGAGCAGAACCATTATAAATTCTCGTTTCTGCGGTGGAATCTGGGGAGTTTTTTTTGGAGAGTTAGAGAGTTTCTAGGTTTTGAGCCAGAGGCATTTGGAGGCTGCGGCTGGAAGAGGGTTCCAACCCTGAAGGGGATGTTTTCCTTGCTCTGGGACTGAAAGAAGATTGGAGGATCCTCCTATGGAGTTTTCTTCATCCCTTCTCTCTTTCTCTTTGTATTCTCTTTTTATGAGTAGTTAAATCCCTGTTGTTGGGATTAGATGTAACCAAATTGATTATTATGTATTTATCTTGACTGATTATTCTATGTTCATTGCTTCATATTAGTGATTAATTTTCTGTGCTTAATGCTTGTTGTGGCTAGCACCCCCATGACTCGATTTGTGTTTTGGTATGCAATGGGGACGTTCGTATCAGAACCGGAACTGAATTTAATCACCTAGTAACCCTTTCATCTAGGAATGGAGTTAGGTTTACTAGTAATCGCATGATCCCTAATATTAATGCAAATTCATTAATCTAGGCCACCTAAGGAATTAGGGTCTATTAGTGGATTTAGGCTCTTGCCATCCGAGGAATCGGGGTTTGAGTAATTTAGTGGATTGATTTTAATATCTGAAGCATGAATGGGAGGTATCTAGTCCTGATATTGCATGAGATAGAGGTTTGGTGAAGTCTAGTCCCAACATATCTTTCTGCACTCCAAGTGTTTGTTAAAAGTCCCCAAAAAGACAAAAAGATTTTATTTCTTTTCTTTTGTTTGTTTTGATTTCTCTGTTTAGTCTAGATAGTTGCTGAGTTTGTGAATTGGTACTTAACATCCAATCCCCGTGGATACGATAACCGGTCTTACCACCGTATTACTTGCACGACTTGGTATACTTGCCCAGATTCGTCAACAAATCACTTTTGAAAAATCAAACCTGGAGTTTGGTGGAAAAACCAGCAGAAGCTAAGTTGGTTGGCTGCAAATGGATATTCAAAAGGAAAGAAGGAATCCCTGGAATTGAACATCCTAGATTCAAAGCTAGATTGGTTGCAAAGGGTTTCTCTCAGAGAGAAGGCATAGATTTCAATGAAATCTTCTCCCCTGTGGTGAAACATTGCTCCATAAGGGTGTTGCTAGCTATAGTAGCACAATTTGATCTCTATCTTGAACAAATGGATGTCAAAACAGCATTCTTGCATGGTGAACTTGAGGAGAGGATATTCATGAAACAGCCAGAAGGTTTTGAAGCAAAGGGGAAAGAACATATGGTATGCTTACTACACAAGTCTCTGTATGGATTAAAACAATCCCCACGCCAATGGTATAAAAGGTTTGATAGTTTTATATTAAAACTTGAATTTTATAGAAGTAACTTTGATAGCTGTGTTTATTATAAACAATTTAAGTCATGTGAATATATCTATCTTCTATTATATGTTGATGACATGTTGATAGCATGTAGAAGCATGACAGAAATTGAAAAGCTCAAAGGGTTACTGAAAGCAGAATTTGAAATGAAAGATTTGGGGAATGCCACAAAGATGCTTGGAAAGGATATTACAAGAAACAAGGAAACTGGAATCCTCACCATTTCCCAGAAAGGTTACTTGGAGAAAATATTGAACATGTTCAACATGACAGATTGCACATCTGTCAACATTCCAATTGCAGCTCATTTCAAGCTCTCTGCAGAAGACTGTCCTAAAACAGAACAGGAAATCATAGAAATGAAGAATGTTCCCTATGCAAGTGCTGTAGGCAGCTTGATGTATGCCATGGTGTGCACTCACCCGGATATATCCTATGCAGTCAGTGTAGTGAGCAGATACATGGGAAATCCTGGGAAAACACACTGGACAGCAGTTAAGCACATTCTTAGATACTTAAAAGGTTCCAGCAACATTGGTTTAGTATATGGAAAGGATAGACAGAAGCAAAGTGGAGCTACAGGTTATGTGGACTCGGATTTTGTTGGTGATAGAGACAAAAGGAGATCACTAACTGGATATGTATTCACTTTGTTTGGGAACACCATAAGTTGGAAAGTAACACTCAAACACATTGTTGATTTATCAACAACGAAGCTGAATACATAGGAGTAATGAAGTCGTTAAAGAAGCCCTGTGGGTGGAAAGACTTGGTGAATGAGTTAGGAATTGCTCAAGATAATATCCATGTGTTGTGTGATAATCAGAGTGCTATTCACCTCTGTAAGAATCACACCTTCCATGAAAGGACAAAGCACATTGACATAAGGATGTATTGGATTAGAGATGTTATCTCTAAGGGAGCAGTCCAAATCAACAAGGTTCACACGGCTGATAATCCAGCTGATTTCATCACCAAGGTTGTAGCTGTAAGTAAGTTTGGGCACTGCCTAAACCTACTGAATATTGATGATGTTTGAAGCACTTGGACAAGGATAGCACAGCATGAAGATCAGTGTATCAGTCTCAATCACAGAATTGCCAAGGTGGAGATTGTTGAAATTGGTGGCACATTCTGTTATGACGGTTACTTTCTAACTGCATTCTGTTTTGCTTTTCCCCTCAGCCTCAGGAAGCCTTTGTAAGTCAGTATATATATATATAAAAAGAGCACATCAGTGAGGCAGAGAGATATACACACAAAAGACCTTCTGATCAAGATTACAATAGGCGAGTTGAGAGAAAGGAGTTTTCCTCTAGGAGCTCGGGTGTAATTTGGGAAAGGGAAGGGTAGTGTATCAAGAAAATAGAGAGAGTTGGAGAGAAGAAGAAGATCATCTTCTTTGCTGTTGTAATAACATTCTCCTGATATAAACTGGACTGAAGATGTGCTTAGTCCCGGAGATGTAGGCATTGATTTGGCCGAACTCCGTCATCAAATCTTTGGTGTGTTCTTTCCTTTACCATGAATCTTTTATGTTCTTGAACTGATTTCTATTTTTTTTGCAATTACTACTGCCTTAGGTTGTTTTCTGGTTTTCTCACAGGGGCATTTTATCGAACAACGCATGTGATTCTAAAACAGAGGTATTTTAATATCAAGATTATATTCCCTTCTTGACTCAGTAAAGTTAGTTAGGCTTGAGATTTTGGGAGGAAAGCAAAATAGGAGTTATTGTTTATTTTGAGAAAAACACTCAATATTTGAGATTTTTTTCCAAAATAAAGGAATAAAACTAAAGATAACCACATAACATCTTGACAACCCTTTATTCAATTTAATGAACATTTTATAACTCTCTTAATTTAAAAATGAAAAAAAAAAATCCTTCTCCCACTTTCCATCCTAACATACTTTTAAATGCAAGTCAAGGTTTCCTTGTATGGCAATTGCAAATGATATACATATATATATATATATTATATATATATATATATATATATATATATATATATATATATATATATATATATATAAAAATATAATATATATATATAAAAAAATATAAGAGATTTTTGCTTTAAGGAATTTATTATAAGATATATCCATAATAGGAAAGGGGAGCAAGTCAATGTCATCATTTCTTCCTTTTGAATGTTTTCTTAATGAATTTCAAAGTTGAATGTTTAATTGACCAGTAGCATTATTATTATTATTTTAAATTTAACCTTAGATATTAAAGTCCATCAGCACATCCACATCACCCTTAGGTATACACATATATACACATATATGTTCCGCATACTAGTTCAATAGAATTTATAGTGCAACTGACCTATTAAATTTATTCCCTATATTTTAGCTTATCCATCAAAACACAAAACATCCCAGGTAAACGATTAATGCTAATCAACATGACATAAAATCCATAGAAGTCTATAGTACCAGCTTTTCAAGTTTGGGGTTAGTTTTAGATGCATTGAGGTCTTTCCTTGATTTCCTTTTCCGTTTAGTTTACTTTTTTATGGTACCCTTATTACCATCAACATCATTACAATTTTCAAGATGGGTCTCCTTCTGTGCATCTTGTCCGGTTCAAATTATATATATCATAAAACATTAGTTTCAATCTTTCATATAACAAAGTACAAATTCATGAACTTCAACCATACCATTTTCAAGCATCATATTACAAAGCTGCTTCTTAGTTGAAGAAAAATCCTGCACCTGAAAGGATATCATTGAATCTTATTGTCAAAGGTTCTAAGCATTATGATTCTTAAACCATAAATCTAAATAAGTCTCATGACAGCTGACCTATTAAACTTTTTCCCTATATTTTATCTTATCCATAAAAATTAAAAACACAAGGCATGCATCCTAGATAAATGATTAAAGCTAATAAACATGATATTAAGTCCATAGAAGTCTATAGTACCGGCTTTTCGAGTTGGGGATTAGCCTCGGATGGAATGAGGCCTTTGCCTTTCTCTAACTTCTTTTTCAATTTAGTTGGCCCTGCTTCAACACTTCTACTCCCATGAACATCATTACAATTTTCCAAACGAGTCTCATTCGGTGCATCTTGCCCTGCTCAAATTTCATAGATCATAAAACATGAATTTTCATTTTTCAAATAACAAAGGGCAAATTCATGAACTTTAACCATACCATTTTCAAGCATCATATTACATTGTTGCTTCTTAGTTGAAGGAAAATCCTACAGAAAAAGGATATTATTAACTCTTATTGCCAAAGATTCTAAACATTATGTTTCCTGAACCATACATCTAAATAAGTCGTGACAAAATATACATTACCTGCTTTTCAAGTTGGGGATTACTGCCAGATGCATTGAGTTCTTTCTCCATATCATGATTCAGTTTATTTGGATTTTCTACAAAAGTTCTATTCTCAGGAACATTATTACAATTTTCGAGGCTCGTCTCCTTCTGTGCATCTTGTCCTGCTCAATTTAATTGATCATAAAACGTTAATTTTTATCTTTCTTATAACAAAATACAAACTCATGAACTTTAACCACACCATTTTTTAGCATCATATTACTTTGTTGCTTCTTAGTTGAATAAAAATCCTGCAATAGAAAGGATATTATTAAAGCTTGTTGCCAATGAAGCAAAATACAGATTCCTGAACTACATACATCTAAATAATTAAGTGGTGTAAAAACATATACTACACCTTAGATAAACCTTTTGTAGAATCATATGCACTGTTAGCGCCATGCCCTTCATATGGTGATCTCATTCTTTCACTTGCCGCACTGTGCACAGATTATGTACAATTTAAGTTTAGAAAAACGTAATCAAGTTGTTTAACAAAAGACCAAATTAATGTACCTCAATGATGCTCCTTCCAAGTTGATTTTTGGGATGGAAGATATTTTCCTATTTTCTTCAGGTTCCTTAATTACTAAACTTTTGTATTGTTTCAAGTTCTCCTCGCTTATTATTTTCATTGAATCCAGGTTTTTTCGGCCAAACATCGTTAGTACGTTTTCCGAAAAAGCCAATGTAGCAGCACCCTTGTCAACATGCAAAAGAAGTTGTATAATATGTTTTAATGAATATACAAACGCATGTACTTATTCTTATTCATCATGGAAGTTCCCCAATGGGGAAGAAATATATAGCTAGATTGAATCCATTAATAATTGCTAACCTCGTCCCACCTCCACCCCTTAAAAACAATATGAAAATGCCATAAAATTTGAAGCAACAAACACCAATTTGAATTTAACAAAAGTTATGGGAGAAAAAAAAATAAAGTAATTAGAAAGTTCACTAACTAAATTTATTAAGGGTGTGTTTGGATAATGGATTCTAACTGTGAAAAGTAATTTTTTAGAGTATTTAAAATGACATGAATTAAAATATTTTGTTTAGATACTTAACCCAATTTTTTTAAAAAATACCCAACATTTCCATCGGGTTTTTCTTTAATACAAAACCAAGGGATTTCAAATTACCAACTTCACCCATTCACTTGGCTTATTTCTTCACCCATTGCTATTCTTCTCCTCATGTTTCGCCAATGGCTTCAATGTCTCCCTCTCACCCATAACAGTCTCGTCTCACGTTTCTCCATCGTTATTCTTCTCCTCACCACCATAGTTTTTCACTATTCAACTTCATACCCATTCATTCTTCAATTCTGTTACAAAACTGAGCTGAACTGAGCTTGCTTGGCAAGTACGGAAGCGTGTTTTTCATATTGCAGAAAACTAATCAGCAAAGAAGCAGTATGATAATAGATGAACACAGATCAATTAACGTGAGTGGTTCACTGATAGTGTGATTTTACATCATGTTTTCTATATACTTTTGCATGCATTTTTCATATAGATTAGGCATTCTTTATTTGATTTTAGTTAGATTTTCCTTGGAACGGGTGAGGCGGTTTCTTGGTGTTGTTATGTAGGAATTCAATGTAAAAATGATCAAAATCAGCCATGGTGGAGCTTGGATGAAAAAGAGCTTGAAAAGTGAAGAATATGAGCCAAACAGAGCCCATCACGGCCTGGCCGTGATGACCATCACGGTCGTGATCAAGCAGAGCAGAAGGCAAAAGTCAGAGACTGTCACGGCCTGCCCGTGACAGGCATCACGGCCGTGACCTACCAGAAATTCAGGATTCGCGTCGCGAACAAAGGGCTCGCCTCGCGAGAACCCATTTTGTGCAAATTCGCCCACTCCAGAAGCCGTCACGGCCTGGCCGTGATGGCCATCACGGCCGTGACGCGCGACTGATCTATAAATAAGGCTGCGCTGAACAGAAAAGGGGACTGACTTCTAACCTAAAAAAGGGTCCAGAGGGAGGCATTTGGAGGCATTTGGAGGCTATGGCTGGGCTAGGGTTTCAACCCTAGTAGAAGGGAGCCAAGAGAGGTTGCTTTGAAGAAGAAGGAAAGCTCACATGGAGTCTCTTCTCTCCTCTTCTCCTATTTCTCTGGTTTGGTTTTCTTTGTATATGAGTAGTTAAATCCCCTATTGTTGGGGTTAGATGTAGCTTTTCTAAACTTGTTGTATTTGATTTGGTTTCAATGCAAGTCTCTATTTCTTTATGAGTATGTGATTCTGTGCTTAATGCTTTCCTTGGATTAGCTACCCATAGGAATGATATGTTGCTTTGATAGATGACTGAAAGGTTGGTGTTAAGGCATGCTCATGAATCATATGCCAAGTAGTTCAAGAATCTAGACATAGGTGTTGAATGCTTGCAATCTTATAAGTCTTGACTTAATGCAAAATCACAGATTAATCCACCTAAGACATTAGGGTTTGATTTGGGGTTTTAGGCTCAATGCACCTAAGACATTAGGCTTGAGTATTTTAGAAAAGGCTTGATTGTCATTATTGAACTAGAACTTGTGTTGATAACCATTTCATTGCAATTAAGGGAGGATTAGTGTAGTCTAACCCTGACAATCCTAACCACATCTCTGTTTGCATACCAAGTGTTCGATAAAATTCCCAAAAGACCAAAATCATTTTATTTCTTTGTTTTCTGTTTTATGATCTTTTCATACTTTAGTTTAGTCTAGATAGTTGTTGAGTTTACGAATTGGTAATTGACATCCGATCCCTGTGGATACGATAACCGGTCTTACCACCGTATTAATTGATTGCGACGAGGTGCACTTGCCTTTATATCTTAAAAATCACGCAACAAGTTTTTGGCGCCGTTGCCGGGGATTGGCTTTGTCAATATCATTAGTAACAAATGAGGCAACTAATTTAGACATTTTTATTTTTTTTATTTTTATTTTCTGTGTATATTTCATTTCTTTGTTTTGAGTTTTGTTTTTGTAAGGTGGACAAAAGTCATGGAAAATTTTTATTATCCACCTGATGAGGAAGCTTCCAGTCATGTTTTGGAGGACAACTTGTGGTGGGATGACGATATAAATTTGGGAGAATTCTTCGAGGAGTTTTCTCTATCTCATAATATCCCATCACGAGTTGATCCTATGACTGGTGAGCTTGTATATATATACTCCAAGGAGGAGTGGGAAACCTTTTTGTCATATTTACCACCCCCACCACCATGTATGATTCCCATAGAGCCACATGAAACAGAATTTGAGAAAAATCTGGTTGTGAGAATAGATCAAATTGAAGATGAAGTGGTGGTGGTAAGTAAACCACAACAAGAGGGATTACCTTCCACACATCCTTGGAGAGAAACAAGTGCGGAGGCAGGGCATTTGGAAAGCACTCCTTCCACCATGCATGCTGAGCAATCTGATTTTACTGCATTAGAAAAATATGTTGGCTTGCATGCATGTGTGGACATTGGTAAGTTAGCCCCTCCCACTTGTCTGTCACACTTTGGTCGTGCTGTCGCCACGCGCCAAAAAGAACGAGCGATTATAAAATAATGCAGTATAGTGTGACAACTCGAGTATCGTCTCTCAAGGACTCTTTAGTTGTTGTTATTATTAACAGAAAATTAGTAAAAGTTAGAAATGGGGGTTTTGAGATTAAAATAAAATAAAGGAAACAAAATAAAAACAGAGTAAGAAAAGAGATTAACAAATAAACTAAAGACGATTAACCTACTGTTCTCGGTTTCCCCACTATCATCGGTTCATGCATATTCTACTAAGCAGATACTAATCCCCTCCCGGTTGTAGCAACAATTAACAAACGAAAACCGCTACTACAGATGTATGCTCCTATTCCCGAAATAACAAACGGGGTTAAGCTCTCATGAACAAACGAACATGAATGAACACACGCGAAATAACAAACGCGATTATATATAGGAACATAACATCACCGAAATGAAACAATACCACACTATATATTCCTGAAATAACAAACAGAAACATACAGCATTGCATTGAAAAGAGAAAAGCAAATGAAAGAAGAATCACAGAACCTCAAGTGTGGTAATGGAAACCAATTACAGTAGATTAATCCTAGGAGACTAGATCTCCATTACAAAAGAAAACAATAAACTAAGAGAAAAACAAAAGACTAACAAGCTCAGAAACTAGCCAAAACTGGCTAATTCTGACCAGCCTCCTCAGTTTTGCCTAAGACTGTCTTATATACATGTTTCTGGAATCGAAGTCCTCGCGAGGCGAAGCACTGCTCGCGAGGCGAATTATACGAAAGGTCTGCAACTCTTGGTCTTCTCGCGAGGCGAGCATATAATTCGCGAGGCGAACTCTTCAGCTTCCAAACTGTAACGCCCGTGGCCTTCAACACGGGCAAGCCGTGATTGTCTCTGACTTTTCAGGGTTGGGTGACTCGCGAGGCGAGATCTTCTTCGCGGGGCGAGACAGAAAGTTTTGCAATTTCAGGAACAGTCACCTTCCTTCGTTCATGGGGAACGACCTTCTCTCATGGGCGAAAGACTCCAGATTTATTCCTTTTATTAACCTGAAAATAAGAAAATATAAGTAAATACTTTATTCACTCTAAATCAACTAAATTAACTTAAAAACACTTTACAGACTCAAAATACTACTTAGAGACAATCAAGTCTAATTTGGGTAAAAATGATATAAAATTAGCACAAAGTCAAGGTCTTGACTAGTTATAAAACCAGTCAAACAGAGGCTCATCAAAATACCCCAAACTTAAACTTTGCTTGTCCCCAAGCAAACTAAAACTCAAAAAATTAAAAAGACTCAAGACCTGGCAAAACATGGCAAGGTTAAGGATTCAATCAACCTTGCACAAATTTCAAGCAATTTAACAAAACAATTTTTCTTTCAATGTTCCCCCCTTTACAAACAAAGAACCCCCACATTCATTTATTCTAAACAGTTGAGAAATTAATCATTCAGACAATCAGAAATCTAAGCAGGGGATCTAAGTTACACACAAGAGGGAGATCACCAATTCAAACAATTGCCTTCCTCACAAGGGAAATTTGTGTTCACTCATTCGCTCAGTTTGTGTCAGGCTATCAACAATTCACTCAGTTTCACTTTTAAGAGCACTTTCCATAAATTTGATTTTCATATCAAAATGATTCCCACAGAAAACATGCAAGCAACATCAGAAGGTCTTTTATGGGTTGTAATGGGGCCTGGCTAAGGGTAGGATATACAAAGGAACTAGGCTGAAAACCCTAGGAACTAAGAGAGCATGGACTTTATTTACACTTTGAAATTCACTCAAGTTCCTTTCTTAATTTTTTTCTTTATGCTTCTGGGTGACTACAACCTTTTTATTTCTTTTTGGCATTTTTGCACTTTTTTTTCTGTTTTTCTTTTCTTTTCTTTTCTTTTTTTTTTCACAATTTTTTTTTTACATAAATTTTTTTTCTCAATCCCAAACAACATGTTACACCTTGCAGCCACCCCAAACTTAGTTTCTTGCACCCATTCTAAGATTACATGCTCTCCTAATCCTAAGATCGGGTTAACATGGTTTTCCAGATTTTTGGGCTTATAACATTAGGTTATCAAGAATTAACAGGCTAATAGGCTCAATGGGGCTAACTAGGGAACATGCATTAGGAATTGGTTATTTTAGGCTAAGTAGTTATTTACAAAGAAAATGCCTAAATCATTTGAAGCAAACATATAATCATGCAAACCAAAAAGAGATTCAAGCAAATTCAGGGAAATCCAACTTGAAAGTGATTTCACACAGTTTAAAACATGTTAGAGGCTCAAAACCTCACCTGGACATATTTTTTTTTGCAAATTGTTTGACAGAGATTCTATCCCCAGTGTGTGCTTCCTATCACCCCAAACTTATCATAAATCATGTCATCATAATAAAATCTCAAAGTTCAGTTTTCAATCACATGGGGATCATTTTTTTTTTTTTCAAAATTTTTTCATATCCTAGGGGGAAACAGTCAACACATATTATGCAATCAATCTATGCAAAATCAATAAAATCCAATAAACTTGCCATAACCAAGACACAAACACAACTCCTGAGCTTCTCAAATTATTCAGGAGCTTTATTGAAAACAAACAGAAATAAAGCAAGAAAAAGAAAATTAAAAGAGATAAGGGTTAGGAAAACTCATTAAGGGCGGTTCCACCAGGATCCCATTGCTTGTAGCATAAGGCCCACGTGATGGACAAAGAGTAGAAGTTCATTCCATGCTTTCCTAACTTGCAGCCTTGATGTGGGAGTGGGTGCTTGACAATTATGACGACTTCGCCGAGTGCGGCGGACTTCTCACTCCCCTTCGGGTCACAGCTGACCTCTTTATCTACAAAGTCTCCCCAATAGAAGTGGGGCTCAACCTCTTTGACCGGCCATGGTGCAAAATCCAAAGGTTTAAACTCCATCACTGGTTCCTCAGGGGGAGGTGGCAAACAGTTAGCTGGGGTTACTGGTGCTGCTTCAACTTCTGTCTTTTCTTCATTTACTGCACGAACAAATTCATCACCTGCTATACATGCAGAAATTTCAGCACACACCACACAAAGGTTAGAGTTAGTACAAGAAAATGAATCAGAAAAAGTTAGAATGTCTGGGAATTCTTCACACAGTGCATCCACCCCATTACTCTCAACACATGCATTTGCTTTAATTGCATCATCTACTCCCAAAGGTTCTTCATCATCCTCAAGCACGGTGGAGCAGATGTCCTCTTGATCCTTCTTTTCTAAGTTTCCTGAAAAAAATAAACCTGCAAAACGATCTGCATTTTCTATTTTTCCTGAAAAGTATAAACCTATAAAACATTCTACACACAAAGCAGTCCCATCACAATAACAAGCATTAGGATCAGGGGATTCAACACACAATTCATCATCAGAAACATTATCAAAATTATCATCATAAATATTTTCAAGAATAACTTGTGCCTCTGTAGGTTCTTCAATGGGCTGTGGAGTTAGCATTGCAGCCGAGTTGGCGGTAACTTGATCAATTAGAGCCCACAATTTCTGAGATTCAGCTTGGTCCCTCTGGTATTCAGCCTCCATCTTCTGTTGAAATTCGAGATTTTGTTGTGCCCACCGTTGATTGTTCTCTTCCATTTGTTGTAGCATTGAAGCAATCTCATCCAAGGTGCTTTGTGAAGGTTCGGAAGGTGCAGAGGTGGTCACTTGGCTAGGATAGTATGGAGGTGGCTCACTAAAATTAGGATAATACATGCAAGGTGGTGGTTCATAATAAACATTAGGCAAATATCCATACATGTAATTATCCATGGCAATCAAACATCCAGACAAAGCAGACAGAACTAATTAGCGAATTTTTTTTTTCTGCTAATAACAACAAACCAGAGTCCCCGGCAACGGCGCCAATTTTTGGTCGCACTGTCGCCACGCGCCAAAAAGAACGAGCGATTATAAAATAATGCAGTATAGTGCGACAACTCGAGTATCGTCTCTCAAGGACTCTTTAGTTGTTGTTATTATTAACAGAAAATTAGTAAAAGTTAGAAATGGGGGTTTTGAGATTAAAATAAAATAAAGGAAACAAAATAAAAACAGAGTAAGAAAAGAGATTAACAAATAAACTAAAGACGATTAACCTACTGTTCTCGGTTTCCCCACTACCACTATCATCGGTTCATGCATATTCTACTAAGCAGATACTAATCCCCTCCCGGTTGTAGCAACAATTAACAAATGAAAACCGCTACTACAGATGTATGCTCCTATTCCCGAAATAACAAACGGGGTTAAGCTCTCATGAACAAACGAACATGAATGAACACACGCGAAATAACAAACGCGATTATATATAGGAACATAACATCACCGAAATGAAACAATACCACATTATATATTCCTGAAATAACAAACAGAAACATACAGCATTGCATTGAAAAGAGAAAAGCAAATGAAAGAAGAATCACAGAACCTCAAGTGTGGTAATGGAAACCAATTACAGTAGATTAATCCTAGGAGACTAGTTCTCCATTACAAAAGAAAACAATAAACTAAGAGAAAAACAAAAGACTAACAAGCTCAGAAACTAGCCAAAACTGGCTAATTCTGACCAGCCTCCTCAGTTCTGCCTAAGACTGTCTTATATACATGTTTCTGGAATCCAAGTCCTCGCGAGGCGAAGCACTGCTCGCGAGGCGAATTATGTGAAAGGTCTGCAACTCTTGGTCTTCTCGCGAGGCGAGCATATAGTCGCGAGGCGAACTCTTGACTTCCAAACTCAGAACGCCGTGGCCTTCAACACGGGCAAGCCGTGATTGTCTCTGACTTTTCAGGGTTGGGTGACTCGCGAGGCGAGATCTTCTTCGCGGGGCGAGACAGAAAGTTTTGCAATTTCAGGAACAGTCACCTTCTGGTTCGCGGGGCGAACAGCCTTCTCGCGGGGCGAAAGACTCCAGATTTATTCCTTTTATTAACCTGAAAATAAGAAAATATAAGTAAATACTTTACTCACTCTAAATCAACTAAATTAACTTAAAAACACTTTACAGACTCAAAATACTACTTAGAGACAATCAAGTATAATTTGGGTAAAAATGATATAAAATTAGCACAAAGTCAAGGTCTTGACTAGTTATAAAACCAGTCAAACAGAGGCTCATCACACTTCCTCTTGACAATTCCATTTGACCCGAGAGGAAGTGAGTTTATAATTGTAAAGGTCAATGGAATTTTCACCCAATGGCTGGGTGGAATTGAAAATAAAGTTATATTACTGTTACAATCACCGCCCCAATTTCCATTTGATCCGGGAGGAGCCGGGTGATGCTTTTCAATAAGTCAAGCTAGTGACATTAAAGAAGCGCTTATTGGGAGGCAACCCAATTTTCTTTTTCCTTTTCCTTTTTCCTTTTTGTTTAGTTAGATTTGATTTTTGATTTTAAACTCTTGAATAATTTGAGAAGCTCAAGAGTTTTCTTTTACTAATAAAATTGCCAAGTAATTTCAGGGAAAGAAGGAAGGGAAGAGCAAGATGACAAGAAAAAAAAAGCACCCAATTCTCAGGCAGTTTCTGACTGGAATGTAAGCCAACACTTTGTACCGCCTCGGTAAGCCGTTCCATTTTATCGTATTTTATTTTTCTCCTCTCTCCAACTTGATTGTTTACATTGGGGACAATGTAAATTTTTAAGCTTGGGGTAGGGGTATTTTTCATTTTGCATGTTTCATGTTGCATTCATATAGTCTTGCATGATAGTTTTGCATGATCACACATTAGATTGCCCTTGTTTAGATTTTGCATCCAATTGGTAGAACTAAGTGCCAATTAAATTGTGATAGTGGATTTTTGAACCCAATTTATTTTATTCTTGTGATATGGCTGCAAATGAAAATGTTTGAGATAATCTTGGATAGTTAATAATTAGCATATGGTTCTGAGGATTTGTGTTTTTCATTGATTCCGAACTAAAATGTGAGATTTTGAGCCAAAGGGGTACTCACTAAAATTTTACCCCATTCTTTGTGTAGAGTGTATTCCTCTTGGTTTTTTTCTCTAGAACTTGACTTGAAACCATTTCAAAGCTTAAAAATTTTTGGAAACATTTTTGAAAATGATTGAGGCAATAGGTATTTTTCTGGCCTTCGAGTTTTGAATGATGAAATGCTACCCCTTAGTTGCCCAATTTTGAGCCTACATGAAAAAAATGCTTTTCTTGGTACCCTGAAATGTTTTGATAAATATGTTTGATAGGGACCTTCTAAAGTATTACAAAAGGGTAAAAGGTAGTTGAAAAAGTTTGGGAAAAGAATCGGAAAAAATAATTCTCTTGAGTTGAAAAATCTCTCCTTCTCCAAATAAAAGAAAAACAAAAGAAAAGAAAAATAAATAGAGAAGGGGATGACAAAAGAAAAGTGAGAAATAAAAAAAAAGAAGAAAAGAAAGGTGGAAAGTGAATTGAAAACCCAAGAAGGTATTTTAGAAGGTCATGTTTGCAATGCTTGATGTTTATGTAGCCTTTTGAAATGTCCTTTTCTTGTTATCCCCACCTAACGATTAGTCCCATGGCCATGTTACAACCAAATAAAAGACCTCTTGATTCTAAATTGTTTTCATTAATAAAGTAGAGATTTGGTTGATAGTCAAGCCTATGGTAGGATTCATTCCTTGAGGAAAATTGAGCGAATTGTCTTATTCCCCTAAACACTTGAGTGAGGTTAGAAAGAGAGCCAAGCAAATGAACAAGCTTGGGGTGAGCTTCAGGTGAGAAAGAGTGCCCAAATCAGTGAGAACATGATTCTAAGGAACCTAAGCCTCTAATTGGACTTGAATTGATTGTCTCTTACTGAATTGTTTGAAATGCCTATTACTTGGATTATTTGCTCGGGTTCTTGGTTCACTATCAATGTTCTGTTTATTCTTCTGGCCTTAGTGATTGCTTGAGGACAAGCAATTGAATAAGCTTGGGGTGATTTGATAGTGTGATTTTACATCATGTTTTCTATATACTTTTGCATGCATTTTGCATATAGATTAGGCATTCTTTATTTGATTTTAGTTAGATTTTCCTTGGAACGGGTGAGGCGGTTTCTTGGTGTTGTTTTGCAAGAATTCAATGTAAAAATGATCAAAATCAGCCATGGTGGAGCTTGCATGAAAAAGAGCTTGAAAAGTGAAGAATATGAGCCAAACAGAGCCCATCACGGCCTGGCCGTGATGACCATCACGGTCGTGATCAAGCAGAGCAGAAGGCAAAAGTCAGAGACTGTCACGGTCTGCCCGTGACAGGCATCACGGCCGTGACCTACCAGAAATTCAGGATTCGCGTCGCGAACAAAGGGCTCACCTCGCGAGAACCCATTTTGTGCAAATTCGCCCACTCCAGAAGTCGTCACGGCCGTGACGCGGGACTGATCTATAAATAAGGCTGCGCTGAACAGAAAAGGGGACTGACTTCTAACCTAAAAAAGGGTCCAGAGGGAGGCATTTGGAGGCATTTGGAGGCTATGGCTGGGCTAGGGTTTCAACCCTAGTAGAAGGGAGCCAAGAGAGGTTGCTTTGAAGAAGAAGGAAAGCTCACATGGAGTCTCTTCTCTCCTCTTCTCCTATTTCTCTGGTTTGGTTTTCTTTGTATATGAGTAGTTAAATCCCCTATTGTTGGAGTTAGATGTAGCTTTTCTAAACTTGTTGTATTTGATTTGGTTTCAATGCAAGTCTCTATTTCTTTATGAGTATGTGATTCTGTGCTTAATGCTTTCCTTGGATTAGCTACCCATAGGAATGATATGTTGCTTTGATAGATGACTGAAAGGTTGGTGTTAAGGCATGCTCATGAATCATATGCCAAGTAGTTCAAGAATCTAGACATAGGTGTTGAATGCTTGCAATCTTATAAGTCTTGACTTAATGCAAAATCACAGATTAATCCACCTAAGACATTAGGGTTTGATTTGGGGTTTTAGGCTCAATGCACCTAAGACATTAGGCTTGAGTATTTTAGAAAAGGCTTGATTGTCATTATTGAACTAGAACTTGTGTTGATAACCATTTCATTGCAATTAAGGGAGGATTAGTGTAGTCTAACCCTGACAATCCCAACCACATCTCTGTTTGCATACCAAGTGTTCGATAAAATTCCCAAAAGACCAAAAACATTTTATTTCTTTGTTTTCTGTTTTATGATCTTTTCATACTTTAGTTTAGTCTAGATAGTTGTTGAGTTTGCGAATTGGTAATTGACATCCGATCCCTGTGGATACGATAACCGGTCTTACCACCGTATTACTTGATTGCGACGAGGTGCACTTGCCTTTATATCTTAAAAATCACGCAACATTCACCAAGACTTGGCTACATCCACCCACGGGCAGCAACAAAGAAATATCCACTATGAACAAGATGGTTACAGTATGTACACAGCTAAGATCACACTCTAGAGAATTACAAAGTTATTCTCTCACACTCTTTCTAATGATCTATCTAGTCTAGGTTTTCAGAACTCCCCCCCCCCAACCACCAACTAGTCAAGCTTCCTTTCTATTTATAGGAGTACTCTGCTAAGGGAGGGAGCAGAACTGAATAACAGACTACAGTTAGTAACTAACTTTCTGTTACAATTAGAACCTACTTGTACAACAAACTGCTACTTGATCATTTAGCTCAAGCATAACCGAATAAAGGATTCAAGACATCTTCACAATTCTCCACCTTGGATTGAATGCTTCCTTCATCACCTGATAAGCTTGAGTTCTGAAAGGTTGCTTTGTTGCTACCTGTCACATAGGACTATTTCCAACAATCAACATTGATCAAGTCTAAGCAATGCATAAACTTGCTTTTAGGAAATGGTTTGGTGAACATGTCAGCTGGGTTATCCTTAGTACCAATTTTCCGAACTTTAATTATTTTCTCTGTACGAATGAAATGATACCTCACATCTATGTGTTTGGTTCTTTCATGGTGCACCTGATCTTTGGCCAAACAAATGGCACTTAAACCGTCATAGAAAATTACTGCATGTTCCTGAGCAAAACCAAGGTCACTGATGAGACCTTTCAGCCATATACCTTCCTTAGCAGCTTCTGTTAAGGCCATATACTCAGATTCGATTGTGGATAATGCCACGGTGGGCTGCAATGTTGCTTTCAACCGACGAAGGAGTCTCCAATAGTGAAAGCATAACCTGTTACGGGATCTCCTTGTATCCGGATCTCTGCATAATTTGCATCGAATATCCAGCTAGAACACATCTTGTGTCTCTTCCATATATGAGGCCAACATCTGCTGTTTCTTTCAAGTACCTGAAGATCCTCTTCACTGCTTGCCAATGTTCCTTTCCTGGTTGACATAGGAACCTGCTAACCAAACTGACAGCATGTGCAAGGTCAGGTCTAGTGCATACCATGGCATACATTAGACTGCTTACAGCACTTGCACATGGAACTCTTGACATATATTCTATTTCTGATTGAGTTTGAGGTGAAAGAGTTGAGGAGAGATGAGTGCTTGCAGCTAGGGGAGTGCTAAGAGATTTAGCAGAAGACATGCCAAACCTGGACAGTATCTTCATTATGTATTCCTTTTGTGAGAGGAATAGCTTTTTCTGAGCCTGATCTCTATAGATTTCCATCCCTAAAATCTTCTCAGCTGCTCCCATATCTTTCATGTCAAACTAGTACTGAGGGAGAGACTTCAGTTGTTGAATTGTTTCAATGTGACTTGCTACAATGAGCATGTCATCCACATACAGAAGCAAGTATATAAAAGAACCATCCTCCACCCTTTTGTGATATACACATGAATCATATGGACTTCTTTTATATCCATGTGATGTCATGAATTTGTTAAATCTCTTATACCATTGCCCGGGAGATTGTTTCAAACCATACAAGGACCTTTGTAGTTAACATACATGATCTTCCATTCCCTGGATAGCAAATCCTTCTGGTTGTGCCATTAGTATATTTTCCTCTAGCTCTCCATGCAAAAAAGTTGTTTTTACATCTAGTTGTTCAAGTTCCAAATCCTGATGAGCCACTAATGCTAGTAGTACTCGAATGGATGTGTGTCTCACAACTGAAGAGAATATCTCATTGTAATCCACACCTTCCTTTGACTGTAACCCTTTGCAACCAGTCGAGCTTTATACCTTATAGCTTCAGTACCTGGAATTCCGGCCTTTTTCTTAAAAATCCACTTGCAGCCAACCACTCTTCTACCTTCAGGTAGCTTAACAAGCTTCCATGTATGATTCTTGTGGAGAGATTCCATCTCTTCACTCATTGCTGCAATCCATTGAGCAGATTCCTTGCTCTTGATTGCTTCCTGATAGGTAGCTAGTTCATAAGGATCTACCTCTTCTGCTACTTGCAAAGCATATGCAACTATGTCTTCATAACCATACTTCTTAGGGGGCCTGATCTATCTCTGTGACCTTCTAAATGTTGAATTCTCTGGCACTGTTTTGTTTTGACGTGCTTCAAAATCAACTTCCATTTGTTGATCTTCTTGAGACATAGTTGATTCTTTTCTTGTGTTGGACTTTGGAGATTCTGTATCTTGGTGAAGTTCAGCATTATGCTTGCTCACTGAACTTTCACTCTCCACCTGCTCAATGGCATCATAGTTTGATCTAAGGTGTAGCATATATTCTTCATCAAAAGTTACATCTCTTCTCATTATAATTATTCTTTCAACAGATGACCAGATTCTATACCCTTTCACCCCATCTCCATAGCCAACAAATACTCCCTTCTTAGCCCTTGGTTCCAACTTTCCATCATTGACATGGTAATAAGCTGGACATCCAAAAATTCTAAGAGTGGAGTAGTCTGCAGGTCTTCCTGACCACAATTCCATAGGAGTTTTGCCATTAATTGCAGTAGAAGGGGACCTATTTATCAAGTAGCAAGATGTACTTATTGCTTCAGCCCATAAACTCCTATCCAACCCTGCATTGGAAAGCATACAACGAGCTCTTTCCAATAGTGTTCTGTTCATTCTCTCAGTAACACCATTTTGCTGAGTAGTGTTTCTAACAAGGGAGGTGTCTAACAATCCCTTCTTTCTTGCAGAATTCATTGAATTCCTTTGAACAGAATTCCAAACCATTATCTGTACGAAGTCTTCTAACCTTCTTTCCCTTCTGATTCTCTACTAGAATCTTCCATTGTTTAAAGGACTTGAAAGCTTCATTTTTCTGTTTCAGCATGAATATCCAATTCATCCTTGAATAGTCATCTATAATGGATAGGAAATATCTAGCTCCACCTTTTGATGATACCCTGGATGGTCCCCAACGGTCAGTGTATGCAATCTAAGGTGGCTTTTGGAGTGTGCATTGCTTTTGTGAACTTGTGCCTGTGTTTCTTGCCAAACACACAATGCTCACAAAACTGAAATTGCACCTTTTGATGTCTTCCAAGAAGACTTTGTTTACTGAGGATTGCCATACCTTGTTCACTCTTATGCCCCAATCTCATGTGCCAAAGACTGCTTTATTTTGGCCTATTTTCTCGTTGGATCGAGATGCTATAGATGAAGAGCCAATAACTGTGGAACCTTGGAGCATGTAAAGATTTCCCAATTTGGTTCCCTTCATGACTGTGACTGCTCCCTTCCTTATCTGCATTACTCCACCTTCAACACTGCATGAGAAAACCTTTTAATCCAAAGCTCCTACTGAGATCGGGTTCCTCTTCAATTATGGAACATGGCAGATATTTGAAAGAGTTCTGATTTTGCCATCAAACATCTTGATCAAAATTGTGCCAATTCCTACTGTTTTGCAGGGAGAATTGTTTCCCATCAAGACATTTCCACCTGATTTCTTTTCATATGTTAAGAACCAGCTTCTTTGTGGACACATATGGAAAGAACAACCAGAATCTAGCACCCATTGATCAGTTGATTGATGTTTTTGATCAGCTGCTGTTAGAACAAAATCATCATCAGAAGAGAAGCCTTCTTGTATTGTTGCTACAACAGATTCCTTCTTCTTTTTCTTGGGGCTATCTTTCTTCCAATGTCCTTGTTCTTTGCAGTAGTTACATATATCTCTTAGATCATGTTTGCCCTTTTTCATCCCTTTACCTTTCTTCTTTTTCTGATTTTTACCCGAGTTTGCGGCCACTAACCCAGAGGCAGAATCATCACCATTTCCCGATGCCATGTGTTGAACTTCTCTAGTGTGTAGACTGGATTTTACTTCTTCCAAAGTTATCCAGTCCTTTCCAACACGTAAAGAACTTACAAAATTTTCAAATGAAGGGGAAAGGGAGACTAACAATATCATGGCAGCATCTTCATCTCATATCTTAACATCAATTTCACGAAGTTCCATTAATATGGAATTTAATTCATCTAGATGGTCTTTCAGGGGGGTACCTTCTTTCATTTGAAGTCCAAACAGCCGCCTTTTCAGCAGAAACTTGTTGCAGATTGACTTTGTCATATACAACTTCTCCAATTTACGATCAATGAATGAGCTTTCTCTTCTTGCAGAGTAAGATCTTCTGTGTTGATCTTTGAGGTTGATCCAGAAAGAGGTGCCCAAGCTTGTCATTGTTTCAGCAGTGCTCTCATCTTTATCCGCCAGAGACTGAAACTTTGCTTCGAACTATATTTCTCATCAATAACTCAGGGCTATCTCATGCATCTCAGTCAAGGCCAAGAAACTCCATGACTGTAAAGCCTACTATGGACCTCACAGGCCCATTTCTTTCATCTTTGCCAAGGCAAGAAAACCCCATGTCAGTCAGGCCAACCATTAACATCAGAGGCTTATCACTTGCGACCAAGCAAAGGCCAGAACACTCCATGTCAGGCATTAATCACTGAAGCTCATCTCTTATGCCACAGTTATAGCTAGGAGAGACTCCAATCGTAGAAACAACATCTCAGTGCAATCTTCACAAGTTGCACAATTTTCAAATTGGAATCAGCCAGACACCTCTTTGTCTAATATAGGCACCCTATATCAACCTGGAGACTACCAAGTCCCAATGGGTTCAACCGTTCAAGTTCAATAAATTTCAACAATACCATTAACCCACTTCTGAAAAATTATGAGCAAGTAGTCCTGCAACCACATTTCAATAATACTTACTACCTACCCCTGGGCGGACTACATACAAATGCGGGTGTGCACTTGCACACCATCACTTTAATAGAATTATAAATAAATATCTTAGGTGTTTTTCCTCCACTATTTTTATATGTTTGAACCCACTGTCATTTTTTTCTCTATTTTTCCACCAAACACAATTACACAATTACTCTATTTTTTTATATATGTTGGTGCTAGGTGGTAAGTATTGTTGAAATGTGGTTGCAGGAGTGCTTGCTCATAATTTTTCTGAAGTGGGTTGGAGGTATTGTTGAAATTTTTTGAACTAGAACACATTGGGGCTTGGTAGTCTCCAAGTTGATATGGGGTGCCTATACCAGACAAAGAGGTGTCTGGCTAATTCCAATTTGAAAACTATGAGCTTATAAAGATTTCCCTAAGATGTTGTTGCTAGGATTGAAGGACTCTCCTAGCTTTAATAGCGGCATAAGAGCTGAGCTTCGGTGATTGATAATGTAAAAGATATTTACACTAATAGTGCATACAAATTAAATCCATAAAACAATTATGTTATAAAGTTTATGTATTGAATAATACGTACGTGGCAGAGATTTATTTTAATATAAAGAAATGCTAACTATTTCCCTTAGGATAATGGTTAAGAAATTGAAATAGTAATTTTTTATGGGAAAATGGTGAAGTTATTACCTTGAATACTTGAATTTTTTGTTTCCCAATAAATCACTTCCTTTTCTTGATTCCTTAACCAGTGTCCTAAAGGCACTGATTAGCAAGACCCTTTAATATATTGTGTTTTATTTGACCTTTAATTTTAATTCTATATAGTTTTATATAATTTTAATAAAATTGGTTTTTATTTGTAAAATAATCAACTATAGTTTTTATTTGCTCATTGTAAAATAACCCTTGTATACGCTTTCACCGTAGATTAATAACTATTTACCAATGATACGATAAAAAAATAGAAAGAAAGAATATGTAATACCATGCCTCTTTCCTTAGCAAGAGGATCCTATTGGTTACTTCATTATCCCATGGATCGTGATTGCTATGCCTACAACCATTGATAGAATCCATTCGACGGTCACCTTCAATCCATCTCGTCTTTCACAAAAATCTTCAGTAAAATTGTCACAATTCCTGTCTTCCCCCCAAATCCGGAATCCCACACTATATACATTACCCCCCCCCCATTTTACTCTCATAGTTTCATCCCGTTTTCCATCGCTTTCTTGAGAACCAAACAAACACCAAAATCTTCCTTCCATCGAAATCGAAATGGCTCGTACCAAGTAGACCCCTCGCAAGTCCACAGGAGGCAAGGCACCAAGGAAGCATCTTACAACAAAAGCCGCCGGAAGTCCGCTCCCGGACGGGAGGAGGAGTGAAGAAGCCTCACCGTTTCCGGCCAGGGACGCGAATTGTGAAAATTTTGCTAAAGATTTTTGTGAAAGACGAGATGGATTGAAGGTGATCGTCGAATGGATGCGGCTATCAACGGTTGTAGGCGCAACAATCACGATCCGTGGGATAACGAAGTAACCAATAGGATTTCTTGCCAAGGAAAGAGGCATGATATTGCATATTCATATTCTTTCTTTCTATTATTTTTTTGTCGTATCATTCGTAAATTGTTATTAATCTATGGTAAAAGCGTATACAAGGGTTATTTTACAATGAGCAAATAAAAACTATAGTTGATTATTTTACAAATAAAAACCTATTTTATTATAATTATGTAAAACTATATAGAATTAAAATTAAGGTCAAATAAAATATTAAAGGGTCTTGCTAACCAGTGCCCTTAGGACATTGGTTAAGGAATCAAGAAGAGGAAAGAATTTATTGGGAAACAAAAAATTCAAGTATTCAAGGTAATAACTTCACCATTTTCCCATAAAAAAAATTACTATTTCAATTTCTTAACCAATATCCTAAGGACAATAGTTAGCATTTCCCTATATTAAAATATATCTCTGCCACGTATTTTTCAATACCTAAACTTTATAACATAATTGTTTTATGGATTTAATTTGTATGCACTATTAATGTAAATATTTTTTACATTATCAATCACTGAAGCTCATCTCTTATGCTACAGTTAAAGCTATGAGAGTCTCCAATCATAGCAACAACATCTCAGGGCAATCTTCACAAGCTGCACAGTTTTCAAATTGGAATCAGTCAGACACCTCTTTGTCTGGTATAGGCACCCCATATCAACTTGGAGACTACCAAGCCCAATGGGTTCAAGTTCAACAAATTTCAACAATACCTCTAACCCACTTCATAAAAATTATGAGCAAGTAGTCATGTAACCACATTTCAACAATACTTACAACCTACCCACAGGCGAACTACATACAAATGAGGGTGTGCACTTGCACACCATCACTTTAATAAAATTATAAATAAATATCGTAGGTGTTTGTATTTTTTTCCCCCACTATTTTTATATGTTTGAACCTACTGTCATTTTTTTCTCTATTTTTTTCACCAAACACAATTACTCAACCCTCTCTTCTCTCTCAAACTCTCACCTTCACCCAGCACTCTCTGTCTTTATATTCATATATATGATAATAAATATGGTTAAATATGTTTATATATATATATATATAATTGGTAAAATTTGATTTATTTTGGTCCCTATACAATTTTTATTAATTTTTAGTCTTGTATTTAATAAAATTAGTGTGTTTTTAGTCCCTCACAAAGGATTAAAAATACATAACTTTGGTATTTTTTTTAGGGACTAAAAATGAATAAAAATTTTACAGGGTTTAAAATTAATTTTTACCAATTTTATAGGGATCAAAATCATATTTAATGCTAATAATTATTTTTTTATTTTTTTTAATAAATCGCCCCCACCGAATCAGGGTCCTAGAACCGCCACTAGCCTACCACCAACATACCATTGCTTGAGTGATACTTCTGTTATTCTTAATTCTTCTCAAAAGGTAAGTTTATTGTTTCTATGTTTGTCATTCACATCTTAGATAATTTCTCCTACATGGATGTTATACGTTTAAGCAGATAAATAAAACATTGAATCGCATAGCAGTGACATAAATGGCCAAAATGTGAACAAATCAACAGGGTATTAACAATTCAAACTCAGATTTATATTCTACATAATCACATACCCGAATCCTAGATGTTGCCGACTCGGCAGACAAAGATCCAAATGATTGAGATGTTTCAAACCAAACCCGTTCTGAAACGATAGCTTTTAGGAAGAAAATCTGAAAACAATTAAAAGCACATAAATCCATATTCAAAATCAGCATCACAGAGTAAACAGACTTCGCTGAGAGCAACAAAAATCGAAAATATGAAACAAAATAAGCAAAGATGTATGAAGAAATAGTAGATCTGAGGCCCAGGAAGCTCTCAAATCCCAAATCATCGAGCTACTGCTATGAAGTTGAAGAATGACCATCTTTGGAGGTGAGGAGGAGAATAGCAATGGAGAAACGTGAGATGAGATTGCTATGGGCAAGATGGAGACATTGAAGCCATGGGCGAAACATGAGGAGAAGAATTGCGAAGGGCATAGAAATGAGTCGTGCGAATGGGTGAAGCTGGGAATTTGAAACCCCACCCCAGTGGGTGTTATTTGAAATCCCTTGGTTTTGTATTAAAGAAATACCTAGTGGAAATGCTGGGTATTTTTTTAAAAAAATTGGGTTAGGTATCCAAACAAAATATTTTAATACCTCTCATTTTAAATACCCTCAAAAATTACTTTTCTCAATTAAAATCCATTATCCAAACCAGGGTCGTGTGTGTCTCAAGGTCACTAAGGCAGTTTGCTTTAGGCCCCACGTTCTTTTTTTTTTTAAAACAAAAGGGGCCTCATTAAAACCTTATGATGCAAAACCCTCCTTAGGGAAAAAAACACCAAAAGGGAAAAAAGCGCCCAATTTATTAATAAAGAAGGAAAAGATTACACAGAAACTTGGGGTGACATCAACCAAACCCAAGAAGAGCTAATGAAACCTAAAATTTGGTAAACCACATTTATTTCTAAAAAAGTCTTCCCTAATAAAATTAGGAATTGTATCCCACTAAACTAATCCTGAGATATTCAAACCAAAAGTAGCTAATTTATCCGCACAATGGTTTCCTTCTCTATAAATATGAAAGACAACAAAATGCATTTCCTTGAAAAGCAAGACACAGTTAATCCATATATTTCTGAAACTCCAAGGAACAAGATTGTTGTTATCAAAAGCAGCCACTACAAATTGAGAATCACATTCTAACCAAAGATTATGCCAACCTTTCTTGAAAGCGATTTCAATGGCATTCATGGCACCATGAAATTCAGCTTGGAGAGAACCTTGAGAGCCGAGGTTAATTGAAAAACAACCAATAAAGTCTGAGAAGCTGTCTCAAATAAACCACCGCTAGCAGCTGAGCCAGGACATCCAAGAGCACTACCATCAGTGTTGCATTTCACCATGTTAGTAATAGGAGGTTGCCATCTAACTTCTCTAATTATTCTTGCAGTAGGAGGATGACATTGGACATTAAATGCCTTGACAAAGAAGAAGTCCATAATGGAATTAGACATAGTACCTTTACTAAGCATACCAGCAAAAGAAACATTGGAGGAGATCAAAGCAATTGCTGAGTTGATGGGAATCAACTTGTTTTTGAACCTCAGTTGATTCCTACAGTGCCAGATAATATACAAAATGTTAAGAATACCAGCAATAAGCATATCATAAGCTTGACTAGACCAACCACGGGAGTAGACAGCAAGCACAGAAGTAAAGTTAGAACAATCAAGGAAGTGGTTAAGATGGTTCATGAACCAATGCCAAATTGTCATTGCAAAATTACATTCCAGGAAAAGGTGTTGAGTATCTTCATATGAATTACCACAAAGACTGCACATAGAGACCATTTTTCAACCTCTACTTTGCAAATTGTCATTTGTGGGCATCTTATTATTCATAATCCTCCACAAGATGAAAGACTTGGAAGGTAGAACACTGCGATTCCAAATAATCTTAGTCCAAGGCACAACTGAACCAGAAGGAGAAAAGAAGAGATAGGCTTCCTTGAAGCTGAGTGACCGCGCTGTCGCCACGCGCCAAAAAGAACGAGCGTTTACAAAAAATAATGCAGATAGGGAGCGACAACTCGGATATCGTCTCTCAAGGACTCTTTAGTTGTTGTTGTTATTAACAGAAAATTAGTAAAAGTTAGAAATGGGGGTTTTGAGATTGGAAACTAAATAAAGAAAACAGAACAATGAAAACAAAGCAGTTAAAGAGAATAGCAAACAAACTAAAGAACGATTAACCTACTGTTCTTGGTTTCCCACTATCATTGGTTCAAATAAATCCAAGCCCTAAGCGGATTCTAATCCCCTTCCAGTTATAGCAACAACTAACAACGTAATCGCTACTACGGATGTATATTCCTATTCCCGAAATAACAAACGGGGTTAAGCCCTCATGAACAAACGAACATGAATGAACACACGCGAAATAACAAACGCGATTAAGTATAGAAACATAACATCACCGAAATGAATCAATACAACACTATACATTCCTGAAATAACAAACAGAAACATATAGCATCGTATTGAAAAGAGAAAAGTAAGTGAAAATAGGAATTATAGAACCTCAAATGTAAATGGAAACCAATCCCAGTAGATTAATCTAGGAGACTAGCTCTCCATTACAGAAATAAACATAAAAGAAAAGGAAGGAAAATAAACTACTACTACTGACTATCAAAGACTAGCCAAAACTGGCTAACTCTGACCTCCTCCTCAGTTCTGCCTAAGACTGACTTATATACATGTTTCTGGAATCAGAGAACTCGCGAGGCGAAGCCTCTCTCGCGACGCGGAACTTGTGAACAGTCTGCGACTTTTGATCTTCTCGCGGGGTGAGCATATCATTCGCGAGGCGAATCTCTTCAGATCCCAAACTGTAACGCCCGTGACCTTCAACATGCGTAAACCGTGATGGCTTCTGGTCTTCCAAGGCTCGCGAGGCGAATGGATTCTCGCGAGGCGAACGCTTCAACTTCAAAACTGCCACAGCCGTGATCTTCAACTCGGGTAAACCGTGATCGTCTCTGACTTTCTGGGCTTGGTGACTCGAGGGGCGAGATATCCTTCGCGGGGCGAGTGGCTCCAGATTTATTTCACTTTTTATTAACCTGAAAATAAGAAAATAACATAAGTTTTATTTAACTCTAAATCAGCTAAATTAACATAAAAACACTTTACAGACTCAAAATCTTACTCAAGGACAATCAAGTCTAATTTGGGTGAAAATGATATAAAATAAGCACAAAGCCATGGTCTTTATTAGTTATAAAACCAGTCAACAAGAGGCTCATCAAAATACCCCAAACTTAAACTTTGCTTGTCCCCAAGCAAACTACAACTCAAAAACTTAAAAAGACTCAAGACCTGGCAAGCTTAAGAGATTCAATCAACATTCGCACAGATTTCAAGCAATTTATCAAAATATTTTTCAATGTTCCCCCCTTTCAAACAAAACAATCCCCACATTCATTTATTCTAAACAGTTGAGAAATTAATCATTCAGACAATCAGAAATCTAAGCAGGGGGTCTAAGTTACACACAAGAGGGAGATCACCAAAATCAAACAACTTCCTTCCTCACAAGGGAAATTTATGTTCACTCAATCGCTCAGTTTGTGTCAGGCTAACATTTCACTCAATTTTCACTTTTAAGAGCACTTCCCATAAATTTGATTTTCATCTCAAAATGATTCCCACAGAAAACATGCAAGCAACATCAGAAGAACTTTTATGGGTTGTAATGGGGCCTGGCTAAGGGTAGGATATACAAAGGTACTAGGCTGAAGACCCTAGGAACTAAGAGAGCATGAAACATTATTTACACTTCGAAATTCACTCAAGTTCCTTTTCTCATTTTTCTTTTATGCCTTGGGTGACTACAACCTTTTTATTTCTTTTTGGCATTTTTGCACTTTTATTTTTTTCTGTTTTTCTTTTCCTTTCTTTTTTTTTCTATATTTTTTTTCACTTTTTTTTTTCAATCCCAAACAACACATTGCACCTGGTAGCCACCCCAAACTTAATTTCTTGCAACCAAATTTCTTACTAAGATTCCATGCCCTCCTAATCCTAAGATCGGGTTAACATGGTTTTTTTCAGATTTTAGCTTGTAACATAAGGTTAACAAGAACAATAGGCTCATCAGGCTCAAAGGGGCTAACTAAGGAACATGCATTAGGAATGGTTATTTTAGGCTAAGTAGTTATTTACAAAGAAAATGCCTAAATCATATGAAGCAAACACATAATCATGCAAATCAAAAAGAGATTCAAGCAAATTCAGGAAAGTGCAACTTAAAAAGTGATTTTCACACAGTTTAAAACATGTTGGAGGCTCAAAACCTCACCTGGACATTTTTGCAAATTGTTTGACAGAGATTCTATCCCTAGTGTGTGCTTCCTATCACCCCAAACTTATCATAAATCATGCCATCATAATAAAATCTCAAAGTTCAGTTTTCAATCATATGGGGATCATTTTTCAAAAAATTTTCATATCCTAGGGGGAAACAGTCAACAATATCATGCAATCAATCTATGCAAAAATTAATAAAATCCAATAAACTTGCCATAACCAAGACACAAACACAACTCCTGAGCTTCTCAAATTATTCAGGAGCTTTATTCAAAGAAAACAGAAATAAAGCAAGGAAAAGAAAATTAAAAAGGAGAGAGGGTTAAGAAAACTCATTGAAGGGCGGTTCCACCAGGATCCCACTGCTTGTAGCATAAGGCCCACGTGGTGGCCAAAGGGCAGAAGCTCATTCCATGCTTCCATGACTTGCAGCCTTGATTTGGAAGTGGGTGCTTGACAATTATGACGACCTCGCCGAGTGCGGCGGACTTCTCACTTCCTCTCGGGTCACAGATGACCGCTTTCTCAACAAAATCCTCCCAATAGAAGTGGGGCTCAACCTCTTGGACTGGCCATGGTGCAAAATCCAAGGGTGCAAAATCCAGAGCTTTTGGTTCCATAGGGGGAGGTGGCAAACAGTTAGCTGGGGTTACTGGTGCTGCTTCATTTTCTGCACTTTCTTCCTTCACTGCTTAAGCAAAGCAGGCCATTGACTGTTTGAAGAGGTAAATTCCCAACCAAGCTTAAGAAGACCAGATTTATTAATAGATTTAATTGATCTGATGCCAAGACCACCCTCATGAAAAGGTTTCCAAACCTTATGCCAAGAGACAGTTACAGTTTTCCTAGTGTTGATGTCACCACTCCACACAAAGTTCCTCCACCACTTATCAACAGAATTTAGTAAGTTAACAGGCCAAGCATATAAATGAAAACTATAAACAAGCATACCAAGTGCAACAGAGCTAACCAATTGCACTCTCCCCATGATAGAGAGCAAAGAACCTTTCCATGAAGCAAGCTTAGTCTTAATTCTGCCAGCAACGGGAAGGAGATGTATCCTTCTAGGTTTCCCATTGAAAAGAGGGACACCTAAATAATTGAAGGGGAGAGAGTCATCATGGAAACCAAGGATATTTGAAAGGGCGGCTTTCCTAGCACCAGATATGTTACCAGTGTAGAACTTGGACTAGTCAATACTAATCACCTGCCCAGAAATCTGCTCATAGTCTTTAAATAAAGACAGAAGATCCGTTAGAGTAGTTTTAGAGGCTCTATAAAAGACTAAAATGTCATCTGCATAGAGGATGTGACTAGGCATTCTGCAGTTTCTAGGACCAGTCATTAATTGCATTTTGCCATCCTCCACCAGCATACTGATACCCCTACTAAGAACTTCTTCAACAAGGCAGAATATGAGAGGAGATAATGGATCACCTTGTCGAACACCCCTCAAACAATTGAAGAAACCAATTGCATTACCATTAACAGAAATTGACAACTTGGCTGACAGCAAGATAGTTTCAATCCAAGAGTAAAACTTCCTATTAAAACCAAATGATTTGAGGATTTTTAAAATAAAGCTCCACTCAAGAGTATCAAAAGCTTTCTTGATATCAATCTTCATAGCTAATTGACCTCCAAAAGTCCTTTTGTCCAGGTGATTTATGCACTCAGAAGCAACTCTAATGCAGTCAAAAATATGTCTTCCCTTGATGAAACCTCTTTGGTTATCAGATAAAATTTTGGAGCTATAATTGCCAACCTATCTGCTAAGATTTTAGTAATAATCTTGAACTTAAAATTAGCCAAAGCAGTTGACCTGTATTGCTTAATTTTGACAGCATGAGAGACTTTTGGAATAAGAGTAATGATACTAGAATTGAAATTAGGAAGGATCCAACCATGTTTAAAAAATTGGAGAACAACATGATACACATCCTGACGAATCACGTCCCAATAAGTTTGATAAAGTGACCACTAAAACTGAGACACCCCGCTGTGCCCCTTTGTGACATTTAGTTTAAAACCTCAGTAATTAGTTCTTTAAGCGCGCGTTTAGCTTTAGAGATTTTCACAAATCATTTTCGAAATGTCCCCTTTAAAAATCGGAGATTTGTATGACGTCGGAAACACACCTGATAGACAGTTTTATAACTTCAAAACTTAATCCAACCATAAATGGTCTCTGGACTTACATCAACTGCCAGGAGCGGAAAATAAATACACAAACTCCAGTCGTGATAAAGACTTAGGAGATAAATAGATACAGTAATCTTAAATTGGTTTTTCATGCACATACACAGTTTTCATTAACAACATAAAATATTCACAAGATTATAATATATAAATACCCCATGTTTATCTATTTCATTACCAAAACACTGTTGAGGGTATCCTCTCTGTAGGAGCCCTCACAGGCATAGACATAGACAAAATACTAAGCAACTGAGGACATCCAAAACGTCCTACAAGACGCACTGGCCATATACTACCTTGATCCTAATCACCATGGGTCAAGACTCGAGCTCCGGCATCCGGCTCATAGGAAATCCCGTCCAATCCCTCATCATTAAGTTTGTCCACCAGGTCTTCTAGTACGATTTCATAATAAAACAAAATACAACATGCAGAAAGATGCAGGGGATAAGAAACCATATAACATCAAACGTGGAAAGGGTTTAGCAACATTTAGTTAAATAACGGCACGCTAAACATCCGTCTCCCCAGATAAATATATGTAACATAATCATCCTCAATCCACATCTATAATCTTTCCTCTACCCTCCATCATGATGCAATGCAAATGCTGTATGAATAATCTCTTCAGGTATCGGCCATATCCAGATATCACAACAATATACTCAATGTAACAGCCTGCTTTTTAATTACGCTGTTTAATCGGTTAAAATATAATTAATTATATTTTAATCTGAGAGTTAGAAAGTGATTTTAAATAAGTTAAAATCATATTCATAGTCTCTCTTATGGTAGAAGGTTACGATGAAATTTTGGGTTGAAAATTCAGACGGAGCCCGGTCTGCATTTTTTAACTGACAGTATAATTTTATACTGACAGAAAACCCTAATTTGACCCGAAAAATGAAATTTGTAGATTTTTTATATTTTGTCCGTGAGGAAGTCTACTTTCCAAATTTCTGATCAGAAATAAAATATTATGTTTATTCGGACGAATTTTGGTAAAAGTTCGGACGGAAAACAGTCGGTGTTTTCACTGACAGTAAGATTTTAATGATCAGAAAACCTAATTTTGGCTCGTGAACGAAATGGTTTATATTTAAATCATATTTCCAACGAGTTTGATTAGTTTGAAAATTTTCAGTCGAAAACGAAATATTACGCTTTTATACGGGCGTAAAACCCTAATCGGGAGCCGACTAATCGAAAACGGAATCAGCAGGCTGAGACCCGTCAAGGGATCGGGACAACGAGTCATACATGATGACTCATGGAGGATGAGTCACCAAGCATTTATGAGCATTAAATGCATGAAATCATGACATTTAGGTAAAAAGACCAAAATACCCCCAAGCTTTCGCAGGTATTAACAAGACGCATCTACGCACTCTTATCCACTCATTTTACGTGGTTGAAAACCTCCCAAATCTCTCCAATTTCGTGCCTCCACCTCCAATAAATCTTACCTATTTCATTTTGCTTTCGTTTCATTATTTTCCTCTCAAAAACCGAAATCGGGTAAACGACTGAGTCGCGTGCGGAATTTCCGGGAACCGCTAATGGATAAGATCGATGACTCATTGGTGAGTCATTTTGTGTGGCCCAAAATCAGCCACACCTCCATCAAATGTGAGCCACATATTATTAACAATGGTTAGCCAAAATAACCTTAGTTAAGTTAATTATAACCTTAGCTAAGTTAATTATAACCTTAGTTAAGCTTATATTAATTTAATAATCACAAAACCCATTAAACCGATTCCTTTTAACCAAACAAGGCATAAGATTACTCCTATAAACACCCCAAAACCGTGGCCTCCCTCACCATTTCACTCATCTTCTTCATTCTCTTCATCTTCCCCACCAACTAAGTTACAAAACCCTAAGAACACCGAATTCCCACCAAACATATGACCCTCTTACTTTCTGAAACTCGACAAACACTCAACATAAAAGTTGTTCCTATTTCTCTCTTCTTTCGAACAAGCTAAATATCATCAAAAACGGATAAGTGGATTGGGAGAAAGGCTCAAAATACAGAAACTGCCCAGAATTCCCAGCAACCCACGAAACAGCATAAAGAAGGCCCTTTTCACCCATGTTATGATCCGAACCAAATGAAACCTTAAACACCAAAGTTGTTCCTTTTCTTCTTATCTTTCTATCAAGCCAAAGTTCGTAATTTTTGGATGAGTATATTGTGAGATACACTCACAATACCATCACACCCTCAAGCTGTCCAGTTTTCAACATAGTGAAGGTTGATCATTTTCTTCATTTCTTCAATCTTCAAGAGGTAAAAGCTCATCTCCTTGATCATATAAGCTTTCATATTCATGTATTTATCATGTTTATGCCATGAATCATATTTTTCCATTCCTAGATCTAGAACTTCAAATAATTCTAGAAAATTGTAGAAAAATCCTTTTAATGTGAAACCAATTTCTATGATCTTGTGATGTCTTCCACTTTCATTATCCAAGAGATTGAATCCAACTAAATTTCCTAGCCTATTTTCCTAATATGGGCGAAACCCTAACCCTAAAGGTTAGAGGATTTTGTTTCAAATTTTAGTCTTGTAATAAGTAATCTATGTTAGTTAAGACTCTAGTAACTAGGATCCAAAAGATGGCATTAAGAAGATAATCCTAAACCTATTTTCTAAGTCTTGGCGAACCTAGCCCTAAAGTGTCATAGATGGTTGTTAGTTGATTATAGTTATGTTGTTTGAATGAAGGTGGTTGTGTTAACTCGTGGCGGGATAACGAGGATCGTCGTGGTACGTGTTTCCGGTGAAAACTCAGGTGGGGAAAAGAATCAACCTATCGTCGGAATCGATAAGTAGTAGATTATATGATAATTGTGTAGGGCGACCTAAACCCTACTAGTAGTTGAGTAATCGACAAGACCAAAATCTCATTGGAAACATTTTCTCGTAAAACCAATGGTGATTCGGGGATTGTAGGTTTATCGACATTAAGGTTGATTTTATGATGTTGAGGATGTTTGGATTTATTTATTATTTGATTTGATTGTGATATGCTGGCTGTGATAATTTGTTTTAAGTGATATTTTATGGTGTTTGATTATTTTATTGATATTATGTTGATATTTATTAACCGTTGATGGATGATTTGCTTTTATTATTTATATCGAATTGATACTTTATGATATGGATGTTAATATGCTGTTTTGAGGTTGGAATGGTATATGTCTGAGTAATTTCTGGCTAAGGAAAAACTTGGTATTTAAGCGTGTTTATCACCACCTCTTTTTCCTGGGAAGTTATTCGGTATACTATTCGTAGTTCTTAAATTTGGTGATTTTTATTCTGTTGAATGATATTTTATGATGATTAATATGTTTATGTGAGAATGTATTATAGCTTGATGATAATTGAATTGCTTGGTTCAACAATATTCTGATATATGGTTAGAGATGATCTGCCTGGTTTTTAATATTGTGCTTAGCTGATTTTTAAGTAAGGATATGTGTTGTTCTGGAGATAATTGTTTGGGTGAGAGAATAAAGGTGATTTAGAGGTGCCTAACCTAATTAAGTGGTTTTATCTAAGAGGAAAAAGGTGTTGAGACTTTGATGGAAGGTTGAGGCACTAGGTTGTTATTGATTTAAATTAGGGAGATTCATTTATCGAGGTATTGTTAGTCACAAACGTGGAGTGGAACACACGAGGTCAGGATATCCTATTTTGGGGATATCGGATATTACGGGTGAGTGCCCTACGGATGTGGATGCCGAGGTAGACTACCTTAATACTCTTTAGTTCTTGACGAGTTCGCATGTTCTTGGCACTGCACCGTTTTGGATTGATACTCCTTGACGAGTTCGTATGTTCTTGGCACTGGACCGTTATAGAATGATATTCCTTGACGAGTTCGTATGTTCTTGGCACTGGACCGTTTTGGATTGATACTCCTTGACGAGTTCGTATGTTCTTGGCACTGGACCGTTATGGAATGATATTCCTTGACGAGTTTAATACTCCTTGACGAGTTCGTATGTTCTTGGCACTGGACCGTTATGGAAGGATGTTCCTTAACGAGTTCGTAAGTTATTGGTACTGGACCGTTCTGGACTACTGACTAATGTGACAGGAGTGAAGATGGCCACATCAGTATTAAGTTTTAGTTGCATGGGCTGAGGGTAGAGGATGATATAGTGATTTGAGGATGATTGCTGATTTTGATTGATGCGTGTCTGTGACAATTACTGTATAATTTACTATTACTCTTTTCCACTTTTTGATGATAGAACTGTTTCTTATTCCCTATATCTTTCTGTGTGTTGTGTTTTATTTCTGATGTGATCGTACGAGAAGACCCGATGGAGGAACCAATTGCTGAGGGGTTAGATGGAACTCCTTACTAACCAGATGCTGGAGGTCGAGCTGTGATTCAAGGCGATTAGAGTATAGACAGTATGGCCAGTGTGTCTAAAGAGTATTTATATTTCCGCTGAGTATGTCTGTAGTGAAGCTTATGCCTGTGAGGGATCCTACTGAGAGGGTACCCTTAACAGTGCTTTTGGAATGTAATAAATAACAGGTGTGTATTTATGTAATATAGTTTTGGTATGTTTTATATATGCATAAGTTATATAATTATTAATTAAGTTTTAATTTTTACGTATTTTCAATGATAAGCGAGCGATTAAGTAAATAAATATTAAGGTTTTAATGTAATAATACGATGGGGCACAACGGGGTGTCTCATTTGGTGGTATCAGAGCAGTTCGATTCTAATCGGACTGTGAGGTCTAGGATGTTGTTACTGGCCGTGTCTAGTTGAGTCCACATCGGATTTTAACTATGCTTAGAAGTTGGGTAGTGAGTCCCGACGTGATAGTTAACAGTTATGTGGCATATATATACCAGTTTTATGTAGCATTATATGTTGTATACTAGTGTTCAAAGAGGTGGAGCTGGAAAAGGAGTTCCAGCAGCAGGACAGTATATGGTCAGACCTCAGGCCACTGAAAGAGTGCTTACCGTGAGGGGAGCAGAATGCTCAATCCGGGATCTTATACAAGGTATGTATTTGATATCTGGTAGACTTTGTTTGTTTTTCTAAGTAGCATGATGGACAAGAAAGTGATGAGAGTTTTGTTGAGGTATAGTTGTGACTGGTAGGATGTGAACCCTTAAGATCAATATCAGTGAGTAAGACAATTACTATAAGTCGAATGTTGATGGAGGCATAGTATCATTATGGAATCTAGGGCAATGATTAAGGATCATAGTTAAGATGGATTGTATGAGTTTGGGAAGAGTAAACGAAAGTGTATATAGTAATTTCACCTAAGTTGAATATGAGCAGAAAAGATGATTTCTGATATAAATTGAGGTTACTAGAGAAATTCAAATTTGTTAAGTTAGATAATCCTAACAGGTGTTGATCTTTTGATTGCAATTTATCTTACGGAGTATTGAGATGTTTATTTGGAGACTTGAAAGGTGTGATTTTGATATAATCTAGAATAGTGAAATATATTCTAAGGAACTAAGACTGTGATTGGATACATGAAGTAGGAAGTTAGGGTAGTTCGATTGTGGTGTTAATTACGGTACATTAGATGTTGAAATAAGATTCTTTAGTGGATCAGTAGTAAGAAGAGGAAGGAATTAAGTTTTGATCATGTCCTTTAAGGATGTTAGATCAAGTTGGAAAGGTTAAGAACAATGAATGGAATATAGTGATGGATAAGTTCGAGGATAAATAGAATGATATATGAATGAATTATGTTATGAAGTTACCGCATTTGTTACCTAGGGGAAAAACAAGATGAAAAATATAATGTGGGATATTTAGATTAAGATACGATTACAAGATAATGGCTAGTTTGAGTTAAGAAATTCGAGGACGGAATTTTTTTCTAAGAGGGGTAGTAATGTAATGTACCGCTTTTTAATTACTGCTGTTTAATCGATTAAAATATAATTAATTATATTTTAATCGAGAGTTAGAAAGTGATTTTAAATAAGTTAAAATCATATTCATAGTCTCTCTTATGGTAGAAGGTTACGGTGAAATTTTGGGTTGAAAATTGAGACGGAGTCTTGTCGCATTTTTTAACCGACGGTATAATTTTATACCGTGAAAACCCTAATTTGACCCGAAAAATGAAATTTGTAGATTTTTTATATTTTGTCCGTGAGGAAGTCTACTTTCCAAATTTCTGATCAGAAATAAAATATTATGTTTATTCGGACGAATTTTGGTAAAAGTTCAGACGGAAAATGCATCGGTGTTTTCACCGACATGAAGATTTTAATGATCAGAAAACCTAATTTTGACTCGTGAACGAAATGGTTTATATTTAAATCATATTTCCAACGAGTTTGATTAGTTTGAAAATTTTCAGTCGAAAACGAAATATTACGCTTTTATACGGGCGTAAAACCCTAATCGGAGAGCCGACGGAGTCGAAAACGGAACTGCAGAGACCCGTCAATGGATCGGGACAACGAGTCATACATGATGACTCATGGAGGATGAGTCACCAAGCATTTATGAGCATTAAATGCATGAAATCATGACATTTAGGTAAAAAGACCAAAATACCCCCAAGCTTTCGCAGGTATTAACAAGACGCATCTACGCACTCTTATCCACTCATTTTACGTGGTTGAAAACCTCCCAAATCTCTCCAATTTCGTGCCTCCACCTCCAATAAATCTTACCTATTTCATTTTGCTTTCGTTTCATTATTTTCCTCTCAAAAACCGAAATCGGGTAAACGACGGAGCTGCGTACGGAATTTCCGGGAACCGCTAATGGATAAGATCGATGACTCATTGGTGAGTCATTTTGTGTGGCCCAAAATCAGCCACACCTCCATCAAATGTGAGCCACATATTATTAACAATGGTTAGCCAAAATAACCTTAGTTAAGTTAATTATACCCTTAGTTAAGTTAATTATAACCTTAGTTAAGCTTATATTAATTTAATAATCACAAAACCCATTAAACCGATTCCTTTTAACCAAACAAGGCATAAGATTACTCCTATAAACACCCCAAAACCGTGGCCTCCCTCACCATTTCACTCATCTTCTTCATTCTCTTCATCTTCCCCACCAACTAAGTTACAAAACCCTAAGAACACCGAATTCCCACCAAACATATGACCCTCTTACTTTCTGAAACCCGACAAACACTCAACATAAAAGTTGTTCCTATTTCTCTCTTCTTTCGAACAAGCTAAATATCATCAAAAACGGATAAGTGGATTGGGAGAAAGGCTCAAAATACAGAAACTGCCCAGAATTCCCAGCAACCCACGAAACAGCATAAAGAAGGCCCTTTTCACCCCTGTTATGATCCGAACCAAATGAAACCTTAAACACCAAAGTTGTTCCTTTTCTTCTTATCTTTCTATCAAGCCAAAGTTCGTAATTTTTGGATGAGTATATTGTGAGATACACTCACAATACCATCACACCCTCAAGCTGTCCAGTTTTCAACATAGTGAAGGTTGATCATTTTCTTCATTTCTTCAATCTTCAAGAGGTAAAAGCTCATCTCCTTGATCATATAAGCTTTCATATTCATGTATTTATCATGTTTATGCCATGAATCATATTTTTCCATTCCTAGATCTAGAACTTCAAATAATTCTAGAAAATTGTAGAAAAATCCTTTTAATGTGAAACCAATTTCTATGATCTTGTGATGTCTTCCACTTTCATTATCCAAGAGATTGAATCCAACTAAATTTCCTAGCCTATTTTCCTAATATGGGCGAAACCCTAACCCTAAAGGTTAGAGGATTTTGTTTCAAATTTTAGTCTTGTAATAAGTAATCTATGTTAGTTAAGACTCTAGTAACTAGGATCCAAAAGATGGCATTAAGAAGATAATCCTAAACCTATTTTCTAAGTCTTGGCCGAACCTAGCCCTAAAGTGTCATAGATGGTTGTTAGTTGATTATAGTTATGTTGTTTGAATGAAGGTGGTTGTGTTAACTCGTGGCGGGATAACGAGGATCGTCGTGTCAGTGTTTCCGGTGAAAACTCAGGTGGGGAAAAGAATCAACCTATCGTCGGAATCGATAAGTAGTAGATTATATGATAATTGTGTAGGGCGACCTAAACCCTACTAGTAGTTGAGTAATCGACAAGACCAAAATCTCATTGGAAACCTTTTCTGTAAAACCAATGGTGATTCGGGGATTGTAGGTTTATCGACATTAAGGTTGATTTTATGATGTTGAGGATGTTTGGATTTATTTATTATTTGATTTGATTGTGATATGCTGGCTGTGATAATTTGTTTTAAGTGATATTTTATGGTGTTTGATTATTTTATTGATATTATGTTGATATTTATTAACCGTTGATGGATGATTTGCTTTTATTATTTATATCGAATTGATACTTTATGATATGGATGTTAATATGCTGTTTTGAGGTTGGAATGGTATATGTCTGAGTAATTTCTGGCTAAGGAAAAACTTGGTATTTAAGCGTGTTTATCACCAAGCGTGTTTATATCGAATTGATACTATTCGTAGTTCTTAAATTTGGTGATTTTTATTCTGTTGAATGATATTTTATGATGATTAATATGTTTATGTGAGAATGTATTATAGCTTGATGATAATTGAATTGCTTGGTTCAACAATATTCTGATATATGGTTAGAGATGATCTGCCTGGTTTTTAATATTGTGCTTAGCTGATTTTTAAGTAAGGATATGTGTTGTTCTGGAGATAATTGTTTGGGTGAGAGAATAAAGGTGATTTAGAGGTGCCTAGCCTAATTAAGTGGTTTTATCTAAGAGGAAAAAGGTGTTGAGACTTTGATGGAAGGTTGAGGCACTAGGTTGTTATTGATTTAAATTAGGGAGATTCATTTATCGAGGTATTGTTAGTCACAGCCGTGTGAGTGGAACACACGAAGTCAGGATATCCTATTTTGGGGATATCGGATATTACGGGTGAGTGCCCTACGGATGTGGATGCCGAGGTAGACTACCTTAATACTCTTTAGTTCTTGACGAGTTCGCATGTTCTTGGCACTGGACCGTTTTGGATTGATACTCCTTGACGAGTTCGTATGTTCTTGGCACTGGACCGTTATGGAATGATATTCCTTGACGAGTTCGTATGTTCTTGGCACTGGACCGTTATGGAATGATATTCCTTGACGAGTTCGTATGTTCTTGGCACTGGACCGTTCTGGATTAATACTCCTTGACGAGTTCGTATGTTCTTGGCACTGGACCGTTATGGAAGGATGTTCCTTAACGAGTTCGTAAGTTATTGGTACTGGACCGCTTCGGACTCTTCGACTAATGTGACAGGAGTGAAGATGGCCACATCAGTATTAAGTTTTAGTTGCATGGGCTGAGGCTAGAGGATGATATAGTGAATTGAGGATGATTGCTGATTTTGATTGATGCGTGTCTGTGACAATTATTGTATAATTTACTATTACTCTTTTCCACTTTTTGATGATAGAACTGTTTCTTATTCCCTATATCTTTCTGTGTGTTGTGTTTTATTTCTGATGTGATCGTACGAGAAGACCCGATGGAGGAACCAATTGCTGAGGGGTTAGATGGAACTCCTTACTAACCAGATGCTGGAGGTCGAGCTGTGATTCAAGGCGATTAGAGTATAGACAGTATGGCCAGTGTGTCTAAAGAGTATTTATATTTCCGCTGAGTATGTCTGTAGTGAAGCTTATGCCTGTGAGGGATCCTACTGAGAGGGTACCCTTAACAGTGCTTTTGGAATGTAATAAATAACAGGTGTGTATTTATGTAATATAGTTTTGGTATGTTTTATATATGCATAAGTTATATAATTATTAATTAAGTTTTAATTTTTACGTATTTTCAATGATAAGCGAGCGATTAAGTAAATAAATATTAAGGTTTTAATGTAATAATGCGATGGGGCACAACGGGGTGTCTCACTCAACACGTCCCAGAGTCCCCGGCGCACACCCTCGTCCGCGGCTGGAGGGTGCCCACGCAAAGCAATGGCACTATAGACGCACAACCCGGTGCACACCTCTGGACCACAATCCAGGATGCTCATGCAATGCATGAACTATAGCTGCAACTAAAATGAAATCATCTCTGGATGGTCCGCCGTTAGCCTATCCCCGGGAATTTTCCCTTCGAGGCATAGACCCCAATCGACCATGTTTCAGGTCTACTCGACCATGTTTCAGGTCCCTCATATCACGGACCATATTTCAGGTCACCCCCTAGTGCCCTAACCGGTCATCTTAATCTCATAGATAACCTCAAAATAATCTCATCTCATTAATCTCGACCTCCTATCAAGATAATCATCTCGGTTAGGCACTACTATCACATATTGTATGCAATTCCCAAATACATCCTCGTGTCCCAACATAACTTATGATTTACTCAATCCTCTAAGCACAATCATAACACTCATCATATCATCATCATGTTATAATATCATACATCAAGTACCAAGCTCAAATCAACCAGTCAAACAGGAAATCATCACGTAATAAAATAATCTATGTATGTAGCGTAATGACGATAAACGCACAATTTCTATATCATCATCGGTACCACCGAGTAGTTCCCAATGTGGTATAGACATTGTCCGTTGCTCGCTTTCGTGTAGGGTTTGGGTCGCCCTACACCATTATCTAATTAAATGTAACCGCGCCGTTTCCGACATTAAATAGTTTCTTTCCCCCACCTTTTAATGCGTTCGGAGGTTTTTCTGGAACTCCACAGCCAGGCAATCAGCTCCAATGAGTCCCCAAAAAAGGAATTCATACTTCTTCAAAGCAAGCAAGAACATGAAAAACATCCCAGAGAGACGATCCAAGCATTGAAACAACCAGACAAAAACACTAAATTAATTTCTCAACAATCAAAATATAAATATAATTCAATAATATATTTAATTTCCCAAAAACATCAATCATTTAAAATTAAAACGGATTTGAGGTTTTTAGGCTTAAGATGAAAATTGAGAAAAATCAGTTTAACAAGAGATTGACAAAATTGATTTAGGGAGACACTTAATCATGTTCCCAATTTTAGAAAACACCAATTAATTTCATAAACTGAGAACTAAAAATCAAAACCTAGGGTTAGGGTTTCAAAATCAATTTGGGGGTTTTGAATCTGAGCAAAGGAAGTGAGAAAACCACTTACCCAAGGAAGAGAAAGATGACGTGGTGGCTATCTTGGAGGTCCGGCACGGCGACTGACGGCGCAGGTGCGGCGACTCGTGGTGGTCAGAAATCAATGTTCTCCGATCTCGAAATTTCTTGAGGGCTTTTGTAGAGGAGGAAGATGGGAGCAAAGTTATGGTATTTATTTGATGAAAGGTGGCTGGATGGTGGCCGGAAAACGCCCAAACAGCGGCGGCGGTGGCGGAGCAACAGTGACCAAATGGAAAGCCGCATGGTGGAGAAGAAAGAGCACGATGAGGGTAGTCCGAATCTGGACTCGGTTTCATCGGACGGCGTCGGAAACCACAGTCGGTGGTGGTGGAAGCAGCGCTTACCGCGGTGGGGCGTGTCTCAGGCAGTGGCTGACGTCTCCTTGCCCGTCGCGGTCAAACGGCGGCCTCCCCGACGGCGATACGCGGCTGGACAGCAAGAGGAAAGGAGGTTTCGAAGTTAGGAAGGGGTGAGGTTGTGTGGGTGGGTTCTCTGAAGGTAGAAGAAAGAAACCAAAACAAAAGAAAGAAGAAAAAGAAAAAGGGGAAAGGAGCAGAGAAAGAAAGAACGAGAAAAGAAAGAAAGAGAAAAAGAAAAAGCAGAGAAGAAAAGAAAAAGTAAGGGAGAGGCGTCGAGAAAGAGAGAGAAAAGTGATAAAGTTGGGTTTTAAGTTAATTATTTAGTGATAGGTACACAAATGAGTGATAAAATATTAAGCCTAAAATAAACATGTTTTTACTTTCTGGAATCTAAAAATAAAGATTGATAGATATACGTTTTCGAAATTCAAATTAGAGTAAAGATTAATAGTTGGACTGATCAACTAAGAAAATACTCGGTCCAACATTTAATCTCCGATTAAGGTCAAACCAGTTTATTTTCAACTCTAAAATTAAATTGAATGAAAATATGAAAATGTTTTTCTCTAAAACATATTATTTAAAATATTTTTCTGTACTGGTAGTAATAGTGACAATAATGTAACTTATTGTCTAGTAAGTGTGCATTCACTGAAATAAGTCAGTGCTAACGAACCCAATAAAATAATTTGAAGAGTAATTTAATTACTCAAACTAAACCACATAACAAAATTAACAAACATCCAAATAATATAATTAATCATATGTGTAATTATATTTTAACCGGTTAAATAACGTAACTAAAAACAGGTTGTTACATTACTACCCCTCTTAGAAAAAAAAATTCCGTCCTCGGAATTTCATGACTCAAAACGGGGTAAAAACTATACGTGTCTTAATCTAAGGACCCTACATCGTATTTCTCATCGCTGTCTTTCCTTTCAGTGACAGTGGTAACTTCGTAACAAAATTTATTCCTATATCATTCTATTTATCCTCGAAACTTTTCACTACCGCATTATCTCCACTACCTTCGATATTTCACCTTAGTCTATTACACTCGAAGACACAATCAAATCTTAATCACTTCTTGCCTCAAAATTTGTCTGCTAGCAAAACTCCTTCAACACCTTATCCTCACAACGAACATCAAGTTCAACACTAACTTTACCCCATTATACATCAACCTTCAACTCAAAGTATACAATTGTTGTCTTAGTTTCCTTTGAACATATTCCACCACTCCAAATTATATCATAGTCATTCATTTCAATCTTAAAGAATACGATTACATTCCTCCATGCAACTTCAACCAAAAAGGAACCACTTCAGTTTGAATTATCCAAAATCATAATTCTTAAACTTTTCTAACAACTTAGTTTCACTCAAGAACTCCTCTTTACTATTTCCATTCAGCTTAAGGAAAACTACCATACATATTTTTCCGTTAATCCTCGAACTCACTAAGTCAACATTGACCATAAACGTCAATCACTAATCTAAATTCCTTTAATGATATATCTGCCTCGATCAAAATTTGATCCTTCGATCTATAGTAATTTGTCATACTAGCTGATATTACTCTTAATCTTACCATTCATAACTACACCTCAACAAAATTCCTACCACTGCATGTCCCATAGTTCTCAATATCTCTAATTCACTGATAAGCCTCTGGCTCATCTAGTTTTATGGCTAGTTTGACCAGGGTTTTGTGCAAATTATATCTCATTTTCACCCAAATTAGATTAGATTGTCCTCAAGCAAGGTTTTGAGTCTCTAAAGTAGTTTTTGGTTAATTTAGCCAGTTTTGAGTCAAATAATGCACTTATAGCTATTTCTTTGTTTTCAGGTTAAATAGAAGTTGAGGGAATAAAGAAACAGGGGATTCGCCTCGCGAGAATCTTCTCGCCTCGCGAACCTGAAAGCCAGCAGAATAGTAAGAATGTCATCCTCTCTGGTTGGCCCCGCGAACAACCCCTCGCCTCGCGACCCTGAAAGCTGACTGTTCCAGAGAAATGCAACCCGTTCTGTGTCGCCTCGCAGATACAGGTCTCGCCTCGCGAGACTGAAGACCAGGAGCCATGACTGTTCCATTCCTCACCACGCGAGCAGTACTTCGCCCCGCGAGAAGACCAAACGTTGCTGACTCTTCATGATATTCGCCTCGCGAATGAGGGTTCGCCTCGCGAGTGGGCTAAATTTCTGAATAGTATAAATGGCTGTTCTGGACAGATTGGAAGAACTTTATTTGCTTCTCCATTGTTTTTACCTTTTTCTGTGTGTTTTCGTTTTTCCATGGAGAACTAACTTTCCAGGATTAATCTATTGTAATCGATTTCCACTATACTTGAGGTTCTTGTATTTCCTGTTTTGTATGCTTTTCCCTTTTCAATGCCATGCTATATATTTCTGTTTGCTTAATTCAGAAGTATATTGTGTTGTGTTGATTTATTTTCGGTGATATTATGTTCCTATAATTAATCGCGTTTGCTTAATTCACGTGCGTTCGTTTCGTGTTCGCTTAGTTCACAAAGGGCTTAACCCCGTTTGCTTAATTCGGGAATAGGGACATATATCTGTAGTAGTGGTTTCGCTTGTAAATTGTTGCTACAACCGGGAGGGGATTAGAATCTGCTTAGGGCTTGGAAATTGCATGAACCTATGATAGTTGGGAAATCGAGAACAGTAGATTAATCGTCTTTAGCTATTTGATAATATTTTCAACTTGCTCTGTTTTATTGTTCTGTTTTTGCATTGTTTTCCAATTGCAATTCAAACCAAACCCCCCCAAACTGATTTTTGTGACAAATAACACTTCAAGAGTCATTGTGAGACGACATCCGAGTTGTCGCCTAAACTACGCTTTTAAAACCGCTCGTTCTTTTTGGCGCGTGCGCGACAGCGCGACCAAAAATTGGCGCCGTTGCCGGGGACTCTTGTTTGTTATTCTTCACATTTTATTTTTTATTTTCTTTCTTTTATTTCCGTTTTTGTTTTGAATTGGTCTGGCTACTAGGTCCAATTGCCCTGAATTGTGTGATTTTGATCCTGAAATTGAAAGAACACTGCACACACGCCGTAGAGAAATTCGGGCTAGCACTAGTGGTCATTCTAATTCTAAAACTGTTTTGAAAACATGGGTGACCAAAGGACATTAAGACAGCTTGCTTCCCCTGATGTAAATTATAATGGCTTGTGTATTGCATATCCTGGTGCTGATACTCCTTTTGAATTAAAATATGGTTTCATTCACTTGTTGCCAAAGTTTAATGGTCTTGCAGGTGAGGATCCACACAAGCACTTGAAGGAATTCCAGGTTGTCTGCTCCACAACCTCGAGATCAGAGGAGGAAATCGAGGATAGCATCAAGCTGAAAGCTTTTCCGTTCTCACTCCAGGGAGCTGCAAAGGATTGGCTGTTATATCTTGAGTCAAACTCTATCACCACCTGGAATGATTTGAAGAGGGTTTTCTTAGAGAGATATTTTCCTGCTTCCAGAGCTGTGTCAATAAGGAAGGAAATATGTGGCATCAGACAAGGAAATGAGTCGTTAGCTGAATATTGGGAAAGATTCAAACATTTGGTATCCAGTTGCCCCCAGCATCAGATTTCTGAACAACTTATTATACAGTACTTTTATGAGGGGTTACTGCCGATGGATAGGAATATTTTGGATGCTGCTAGTGGGGGAGCACTTGTTGATAAGACCCCAGCTGCTGCCAAGTAACTCATTGAAAATATGTCACTGAATTCCCAGCAGTTTACTACCAGGAGAAATTTTGTTGAGACAAGAGGTGTGCATGAGGTCCATAGCTCTTCGTCCAACCAGGCCCTTGAGAATAGAATGGATGAGCTCACTTCTTTTGTAAGGCAATTGGCAATAGATAGGGTTCAGCCTGCAAGGTTGTGTAGCATGTGCAACTCTCCTGAGCACCCGTATGATGCATGCCCCATTCCGAAGGAAGAGTTCGTCACCGATCTGTCTCAGGCTTATGCAGTCCATCCCTATAATCAAGGCAATAACCAGAACCGGTACAGCACTCCAGACCTCTCCACAAATAGGTACCATCCCAATTGGAGGAATCATCCTAATCTTCGGTATGGGAACTCATCCCAACAACAACCGATGGCACCTCAGAATCCTCCTCAAGTGACCACTTCTGCACCTTCTGGACCTTCACTGGAGGACATGTTCAAGCAAATGACTTCACAATTGACTTCACAAATGAATGCACAAATGACTACACTTTTCCAAGAGATAAATTGGACAGTTCCGTGGCACGCTTTCAGGCCTCACGAGCACAGATATCGGCAGCCGAACAGATGCTAGCATTCAAGATTTGAGGACACAAGTTGGACACTTGCCACTTCCATAAATAACATACAAGAAGCTCAAGGGACAACCCAGCTACCTGCACGAGACGGTGATGAATCCCAATGCCTCCAATCCTCGATGTGAGTGCCATTTCTCCGAGATCCGGAAGAGTTGTTGAGGTATCCTCTGAGATAAATTAAGATACTGTTGAGGTAACTCCCGAGCCTCATGTTGACATTGAAGGCTGAGAAAGTGTACATTCCACCGATCCCCTTCCCACATAGAGTACAGAAAAATAAGAAGATTGGTGCGGAAGACAAGGAGAGAGAAATTTTAGATGTGTTCGGAAAGGTGGTCGTGAATATTCCCCTTCTAGATGTGATCAAGCAGGTGCCCAAGTATGCAAAATTTCAAGGATCTCTGCACCAACAAGAGGAAGTTGAAGAGTAATGAGAGAGTTAATGGGGAAGAAATGTTTCAGCTCTGATCCAGTCTAAGCCTGCACTGAAAAGAGTCACCGTCTCGGCCCCTACGTAGGCACTACCACGTAGTGCAAGGATCCAAGCACTTTTACTATTCCATGCATTATTGGGGACGAAAAATTTGAAAATTGCATGCTTTGGATTTGGGAGCCTCCATAAATGTCATGCCCACTTCTATTTTCAATAATCTTGACCTTGGGCGTTGCGGTATACGGGTATCACTATCCGGTTGGCCAACAGGACCGAGTGCCGCCCCATGGGAATGGTAGAAGATGTCTTTGGTACAAGTTGATGAGTTGATCTTCCTGGCCGACTTCTACATACTGGACATGGCGGGAGAGACACATTCCAAGAAATCACCAATCATCCCAGGCGGACCATTCATGAAGACCGCTAAGACTAAGATTGATGTTGATGATGGGACCATGTCTATGGAGTTTGGTGATATTGTGGCAAAGTTTAACATCTTTGATGCAGGGAAACATCCATTGGAAGAGCACTCCGTTTTCCACATAGAGCTGCTTTCTGGGATTATTGATGACACCCATGAGGACCTTGTTCTTGATTTTCCATTTATTTCTGGCTTTGATGATATTTCTTCATGTCCTGATTGTACTAACACTAACCATTGTGTGGTATGTGCTGAGATTGCTGCATGTTTAGCAGGTGATAGATTTGTCGGTCACGGTGAATGAGGAACATGCAGAAGATGAACCAGCGCCGGAGACCCTCCCTACCTACCTGCCACCTCCCCCTGCGAAACCACCAGAGGGACTGGATTTTGCACCATGGCCAGTTCAAGGGGTTGTACCCCAATTTTATTGGGAGGACTTTGTTGAGAAAGCGGTCATCTTTGCACAAAGAGGAAGTGATGGGTCCGCCGCATTGGGAAAGGTCACCATAATTGTCAAGTGCTCACTCCTATCTCAAGGTTGCAAGTTATGGGACCATGGAATGAACTCCCTCTCCTTAGCTTTATGCTACAAGCAATGGGATCCAGGAGGAAGCTCCCACCTACCCTGATACCTGATCAGGGAGTACCCTTTCCTTTCCCTCACTCTGATTTTATAGTTATATTGTTTCATTGGGGACAATGCATGTTTTAAGTGGGGGGGAGGGAACTAGTTGTAGTTTTGTTTTGCCTCGTCTTTCTTTTAGCTCTTGAATAAATTGTGTTAAGTCTTATGTTGGCAAGTTTGATTGATTTTGATGATTTTGCACAGATTGATTGCATGATTGATGTGATGATTCCCCCTAGGCTGAAAAATTTTTTTTAAAAGTGATCCCCATGTGATTGAAAACTGAACTTTGAGATTTTGTTATGATGGCATGATTTATGATAAGTTTGGGGTGATAGGAAGCACACACTAGGGATAGAATCTCTGTCAAACAATTTGCAAAAATGTCCAGGTGAGGATTTGAGCCTCCAGCATGTTTTTTTTAACCGTGAGAATCACTTTTGGATTGCACTTTCCTGAATTTGCTTGAATCCCTTTTTGGTTTGCATGTTTATGTGTTTGCTTCAGATGATTTAGGCATTTTCTTTATAAATAACTACTTAGCCTAAAAATAACCAATTCCTAATGCATGTTCCTTAGTTAGCCCTTTTGAGCCTAATTAGACTGTTAATTCTTGATGACCTTATGTTATGAGTCTAAAATCTGGAAAACCATGTTAACCCGATCTTAGGATTAGGAGAGCATGGATGCGTAGCAAGAAAATGGTTGCAAGAAACTAAGTTTGGGGTGGCTGCAAGGTGTGATGTGTTGTTTGGGATTGAGAAAAAGAAAAAAATATAATAAATAGGTTGGAGCCAAGGGCCAAAAGAAAAGCAGTAAAAAAAAAGAGAGAGAGAAAAAAAGCAAAGTGTAAAAATGAAAAAAAAAAGTATTAGAAGAAATGGTTGTAGTCACCCAAGGCAAAAAGGAAAAAAATGAGAAAAGGAACTTGAGTGGAATTTCAAAGTTATAAAACTGTCTCATGCTCTCTTAGTTCCTAGGGTCTTCAGCCTAGTTCCTTTGTATATCCTACCCTTAACCAGGCCCCATTACAACCCATAAAAGACCTTTTGATGTTGCATGCATGTTTTCTGTGGGAATCATTTTGAGATGAAAATCAAATTTATGGGAAGTGCTTCTGAAAGGTGAATTGAGTGAATTGTTGATTGGCTGACAAAAACTGAGCGATTGAGTGAACACTAAATGCCCTTGTGAGGAAGGCAGTTGTTTGAATTTGGTGATCTCCCTCTTGTGTGTAACTTGGATCCCCTGCTTAGATTAATGATTGTTTGAATGATGAAATTCTCAATTGTTTGGAATGAATGATTGTGGGGATTGTTTTGCTTGAAAGGGGGGGACATTGAAGAAAACTGTTTTGATGAAACTGCTTGAATTTGTGCAAGGTTGATTGAATCTTTTAAGCTTGACAGGTCTTGAGTCTTTTTGATTTTTGAGTTTTAGTTTGCTTGGGGACAAGCAAAGTTTAAGTTTGGGGTATTTTGATAAGCCTCTGGCTCATCTAGTTTTATGGCTAGTTTGACCAGGGTTTTGTTCAAATTATATCTCATTTTCACCCAAATTAGATTAGATTGTCCTCAAGCAAGGTTTTGAGTCTCTAAAGTAGTTTTTGGTTAATTTAGCCAGTTTTGAGTCAAATAATGAACTTATAGCTATTTCTTTGTTTTCAGGTTAAATAGAAGTTGAGGGAATAAAGAAACAGGGGATTCGCCTCGCGAGAATCTTCTCGCCTCGCGAACCTCGAAAGCCAAACAGTAAAAAAAATGTCATCCTCTCTCGGTTGGCCCCGCGAACAACCCCTCGCCTCGCGACCACGAAAGCCGATCGTTCCAGAGAAATGCAACTCGTTCGTGTCGCCTCGCGGATATCAGGTCTCGCCTCGCCTCGCGAGACCAAGACCAGGAGACATGATTGTGTTCCATTCCTCGCCACGCGAGCAAGTATTCGCCCGCGAGAAGACCAAACGTTGCTGACTCTTCATGATATTCGCCTCCCGAATGAGGGTTCGCCTTGCGAGTGGGCTAAATTTCTGAATAGTATAAATGGCTGTTCTGGACAGATTGGAAGAACTTTTTTTGCTTCTCCATTGTTTTTACCTTTTTCTGTGTGTTTTCGTTTTTCCATGGAGAACTAACTTTCTAGGAGTAATCTATTGTAATCGATTTCCACTACACTTGAGGTTCTTGTATTTCCTGTTTTGTATGCTTTTCCCTTTTCAATGTCATGCTATATATTTCTGTTTGCTTAATTCAGGAGTATATTGTGTTGTGTTGATTTATTTTCGGTGATATTATGTTCCTATAATTAATCTCGTTTGCTTAATTCGCGTGTGTTCGTTTCGTGTTCGCTTAGTTCACGAAGGGCTTAACCCCGTTTGCTTAATTCGGGAATAGGGACATATATCTGTAGTAGTGGTTTCGCTTGTAAATTGTTGCTACAACCGGGAGGGGATTAGAATATGCTTAGGGCTTGGAAATTGCATGAACCTATGATAGTTGGGAAATCGATAACAATAGATTAATCGTCTTTAGCTATTTGATAATCTTTTCAACTTGCTCTGTTTTATTGTTCTGTTTTTGCATTGTTTTCCAATTGCAATTCAAACCAAACCCCCCCAAACTGATTTTTGTGACAAATAACACTTCAAGAGTCCTTGTGAGACGACATCCGAGTTGTCGCCCTAAACTACAGTTTTAAAAACCGCTCGTTCTTTTTGGCGCGTGCGCGACAGCGCGACCATTCACCGTAAATCTTAACAAAACCAATTTAGAATCATCGCACTCAAAGGAAAACTGAATTTATCCTACGTATTGCCTGATCAAGTCTTTATTCCAATCCTCAAGGCATGATCAACAATGACAAAGTCAACATAAGTAAGTCCCTTAGTTTAAGAATCTACCTTTCTGTCCAAACACTAACTTAGTGACCAAAATTTAACATAAAAAAAATATCTCCTTAATACACCTCTTAACTTCAATATCTCACAATATATGCAACAAAACTATCATTATAATTCAACTATTGATCATCAAACCTTATAACTACAATTCTCTATTCAAATATCGCACACCAAAACTTTACAAAAAGAAATATGAAGGCTTGCATCTTATTTGAAATATAAAACATGACTTTAAGCCATTAACTACATTAACTTCCAAATTAAACCAAACAAAATATATTCTATAACAACTAAGATTTTACTAGAAGCTCAAACTCATCATTCTAGCAAGAATATCATGCCTAGGTAAAACATTCCTTTTCAAATCCGAAATCACCATAATACTACTCATCTAAAGTATCGTCATTCCGCTCTTAGTCCTACTTTAATAATAACAAGTCCCCACTCACAAATTAAATCTTTAGATATGAACTTGATACGTACTAGCACTTACCTACATATCCTTCCCTTAGAATCACCTTCATCATTAGTAACACTCTTCCTCAAATATCATATCCTAGTAATGTACCTAAATACTAACACACTATTTCCATATCTATCGTGCTTCTTTATATCAAAATCTTAATTTAACATCCTCTCTTAGTTTGAACTACTACTAATTGTCATGTGTCCACACAACATTTCCAAATAACTTCGATTTAACCATATATATCATTTCTATATACTCAAACTTATTCATTATGTTTCCAAATCATTTCAAATCCCCCCTAAATTTACCTTATAATCTTGTGTCTCAAACCAAGTTCGAGTTAATACTATTTCCATAAATCAAATATCACTTTAAAGAATAATCCCATCACAAGCTAAGGTTTACACTTTATCTTAATAAACTCCAATAACATCAAAGTGATTAGAAACTAATTTTATTCTCAACATAAAGACTTAAATACTAATCATGTACAAGCCACACTCTAATCAACACCTCTTATAAACACCATATACTTAAACCTCCTTTTCTTTAAACAAATCTATCATCATTATAAAACATCATTAGAAAATAAGTTCATCTTCACATCCAAGTATTAATTTCATAAACTTAAGTCTAATTCCTTTCTCATCGTTAAACACTAGATTCGGGACTAAGTATCCAACTTATAAGCCTAGATTTCCAATCAAATCCACAACTATAACCATCATCTCAACCATTAAAAAGCTACAAGGCTTCAACTAATTCAATCCTATACTAATTAAGACCCAAACACATTTTGTTGTCTCTTTATCATCTTCAACAACTACCCACATTAACCAAATATATCTAGTAATTAAAATAAATTCCCGTAATAACAATTTCTTTCTACCACTAATTGCTCACTATACCTTATGAACAAGAATTAATTCTTCCAATAAACTCATGATCTAATACTTATTTCAAATCTTACTTTCTAACTTTCAAGGCACAATCAACCACGATACTCTCTTTTATACAACAACTTACCTAAGTAACTTATCCCAAAATATCGTGTTTATCATGAGTAAGAATATTAATCATTTCGGTTCCCTACTCTACTTAGGAAACTTAAAACGACGAAGCTATGAACTTTCTACCCAATTTCTAAGCATAGTCAATATCCGATGTGGATTCAACTAGACACGGCCAGTAACAACACCCTAACTTTTAGCTGTCCGATCAGAATCAAACTGCTCTGATACCAAATGAGACACCCCGCTGTGCCCCTTTGTGACATTTAGTTTAAAACCTCAGTAATTAGTTCTTTAAGCGCGCGTTTAGCTTTAGAGATTTTCACAAATCATTTTCGAAATGTCCCCTTTAAAAATCGAAGATTTGTATGACGTCGGAAACACACCTGATAGACAGTTTTATAACTTCAAAACTTAATCCAACCATAAATAGTCTCTGGACTTACATCAACTGCCAGGAGCGGAAAATAAATACACAAACTCCAGTCGTGATAAAGACTTAGGAGATAAATAGATACAGTAATCTTAAATTGGTTTTTCATGCACATACAGAGTTTTCATTAATAACATAAAATATTCACAAGATTATAATATATAAATACCCTATGTTTATCTATTTCATTACCAAAACACTGTTGAGGGTATCCTCTCTGTAGGAGCCCTCACAGGCATAGACTTAGACAAAATACTAAGCAACTGAGAACATCCAAAATGTCCTACAAGACGCACTAGCCATATACTACCTTGATCCTAATCACCATGGGTCAAGACTCGAGCTCCGGCATCCGGCTCATAGGAAATCCCGTCCAATCCCTCATCATTAAGTTTGTCCACCAGGTCTTCTAGTACGATTTCATAATAAAACAAAATACAACATGCAGAAAGATGCAGGGGATAAGAAACCATATAACATCAAACGTGGAAAGGATTTAGAAACATTTAGTTAAATAACGGCACGCTAAACATCTGTCTCCCCAGATAAATATATGTAACATAATCATCCTCAATCCACATCTATAATCTTTCCTCTACCCTCCATCATGATGCAATGCAAATGCTGTATGAATAATCTCTTCAGGTATCAGCCATATCCGGATATCACAACAATATACTCGACACGTCCCAGAGTCCCCGGCGCACACCCTCGTCCGCGGCTGGAGGGTTCCCACGCAAAGCAATGGCACTATAGACGCACAACCCGGTGCACACCTCTAGACCACAATCCAGGATGCTCAGCAATGCATGAACTATAGCTGTGACTAAAATGAAATCATCTCTGGACGGTCCGCCGTTAGCCTATCCCCGGGAATTTTCCCTCCGAGGCATAGACCCCAATCGACCATGTTTCAGGTCCACTCGACCATGTTTCAGGTCCCTCATATCACAGACCATGTTTCAGGTCACCCCCTGGTGCCCTAACCGGTCATCTTAATCTCATAGATAACCTCAAAATAATCTCATCTCATTAATCTCGACCTCCTATCAAGATAATCATCTCGGTTAGGCACTACTATCACATATTGTATGCAATTCCCAAATACATCCTCGTGTCCCAACATAACTTATGATTTACTCAATCCTCTAAGCACAATCATAACACTCATCATATCATCATCATGTTATAATATCATACATCAAGTACCAAGCTCAAATCAACCAGTCAAACAGGCAATCATCACGTAATAAAATAATCTATGTATGTAGCGTAATGACGATAAACGCACAATTTCTATATCATCATCGGTACCACTGAGTAGTTCCCAATGTGGTATAGACATTGTCTGTTACTCGCTTTCGTGTAGGGTTTAGGTCGCCCTACACCATTATCTAATTAAATGTAACCGCGCCGTTTCCGACGTTAAATAGTTTCTTTCCCCCACCTTTTAATGCGTTCAGAGGTTTTTCCGGAACTCCACGACCATGCAATCGGCTCAATGAGTCCCCAAAAAGGGAATTCATACTTCTTCAAAGCAAGCAAGAACATGAAAAACATCCCAGAGAGACGATCCAAGCATTGAAACAACCAGACAAAAACACTAAATTAATTTCTCAACAATCAAAATATAAATATAATTCAATAATATATTTAATTTCCCAAAAACATCAATCATTTAAAATTAAAACGGATTTGAGGTTTTTAGGCTTAAGATGACAATTGAGAAAAATCAGTTTAACAAGAGATTGACAAAATTGATTTAGGGAGACACTTAATCATGTTCCCAATTTTAGAAAACACCAATTAATTTCATAAACTGGGAACTAAAAATAAAAACCTAGGGTTAGGGTTTCAAAATCAATTTGGGGGTTTTGAATCTGAGCAAAGGAAGTGAGAAAACCACTTACCCAAGGAAGAGAAAGATGACGTGGTGGCTGTCTTGGAGGTCCGGCACAGCGGCTAACGGCGCAGGCGCGCGACTCGTGGTGGTCAGAAATCAATGTTCTCCGATTTCAAAATTTCTTGAGGGCTTTTGTAGAGGAGGAACAGGGGAGCAAAGTTATGGTATTTATTTGATGAAAGGTGGCCGGATGGTGGCCGGAAAATGCCCAAACAGCGGCGGCGGTGGCGGAGCAACAGTGACCAAATGGAAAACCGCATGGTGGAGAAGAAAGAGCACGATGAGGGTAGTCCGAATCTGGACTCAGTTTCGTCGGACGGCGCCGGAAACCACAGTCGGTGGTGGTGGAAGCAGCGCTTACTGCGGTGGGGCGCGTCTCAGGCGGTGGCTGACGTCTCCTTGCCCGTCGCGGTCAAACGGCAGCCTCCCTGACGGCGATGCGCGGCTGGACAGCAAGAGGAAAGGAGGTTTCGAAGTTAGGAAGGGGTGAGGTTGTGTGGGTGGGTTCTCTGAAGGTAGAAGAAAGAAACCAAAACAAAAGAAAGAAGAAAAAGAAAAAGGGGAAAGGAGCAGAGAAAGAAAGAACGAGAAAAGAAAGAAAGAGAAAAAGAAAACGAAGAGAAGAAAAGAAAAAGTAAGGGAGAGGCATCGAGAAAGAGAGAGAAAAGTGATAAAGTTGGGTTTTAAGTTAATTATTTAGTGATAGGTACACAAATGAGTGATAAAATATTAAGCCTAAAATAAACATGTTTTTACTTTCTGGAATCTAAAAATAAAGATTGATAGATATACGTTTTCGAAATTCAAATTAGAGTAAAGATTAATAGTTGGACTGATCAACTAAGAAAATACTCGGTCCAACATTTAATCTCCGATTAAGGTCAAACCAGTTTATTTTCAACTCTAAAATTAAATTGAATGAAAATATGAAAATGCTTTTCTCTTAAACATATTATTTAAAATGTTTTTCTGTACTGGTAGTAATAGTGACAATAATGTAACTTATTGTCTAGTAAGTGTGCATTCACTGAAATAAGTCAGTGCTAACGCACCCAATAAAATAATTTGAAGAGTAATTTAATTACTCAAACTAAACCACATAACAAAATTAACAAACATCCAAATAATATAATTAATCATATGTGTAATTATATTTTAACCGGTTAAATAACGTAACTAAAAACGGGCTGTTACAAAAACCATATGGCCCAGGAGCTCCACTAGCATTCATTGTGAACATTCATTTTTGATTTCCTCCATGGAAGGCAAAGCTATTAATAAATCATTGACTTGCTCAGAAACAATAGAAGGGATAACTCTATCAATAAGGTTATTGGTTTGACAACTATTACCACTAGCAAAAAGAGTTTGATAAAAGTCTAGAACATGACTTTCTAAATCAGCAGGGCTGTTGAAAAGCTGGTCTTCATGCTGCAGTATAGAGATCTTGCTAGTAACACCTTTGATTTTCGCCATTTGATGGAAAAAAAGCTGTGTTCCTATCCCCCTCAAGATGCCAATTAATTTTAGCCTTTTCCTTCCAAAATTGTTCTTCATATCCAAGAGCAGTCTGAAGCAATATCTGAGCTTCCTTCTCCTTTTCCAAAAGCTCTTCAGAACTACCAACACTACTTATCTGAAGTTGAATTTGATCCAAATTAGACATAGCAGCTTTGACATTATCATGCACATCACCAAAAACAGACTTGTTCCAATCCTTCAGTTTCAGATTCAGATTCTTCAATTTTTGAGTTAAGACAAACATAGGACAGCCAGCTATAGGATCCTTCTAAGAGTCAGTAACTAACTTCTTACAGTCAGGGTGGCTAGACCACATTTTATGAAATTTAAACATTGAGCCATGCTGCCTAACATCTTTGTTCATAGCTAGAAGAAGAGGAAAGTGATCTGACTTGGATCTAGGTAAAGTGCAGCAGGAAACACTACTCCACATATCAATCAAGGCATTGTTACAGAATGATCTATCCAACCTTCTCTCAATGTAATTGCTCCCAACTCTTCCATTGGATCAGAAGAATCTGTCCAAGACCTGAAATCCTCACAAGATAATTTGGAAGGAAGACCTCTTCCTCTGTGCTCATGAGATCCTAGAACACAATTAAAATCCCCAACATAACTCCAAGGAACATTGTGAAGATGCTGCAACGCAGAGAGATCAGACCAAAGCCGCCTCCTCTTGAGATAACCGGTGGAGGCATACACAGCAGTAACAAACATTTGCTTACCATAAATGTCTAAAGAGCAAGTGATTTGTTGATCCGAATTGGATATAACAGTAGGAGAAACCGAATTGGAGCAGAGGCACCATAAATTAGGTAAATTATTAGCTCTATCATTTGCAATAAAAAAAATTCATATTTAAATCTTCAAATAGCAAGCAGGAAGCTGATTTTGAGAAATCCAAGGTTCAGCAATGAAAACCATATCGGGCTTATACACGGTGCAAAGCTATTTCAGCACTAATCTTGTTTCAAGATTAGCAATTCCTCTAACATTCCAATAAAGAATAATCATTATGCAAAGTTTTGAGGACCACCTCTTGATCGGGTATTTCTAGCCTGAGCTTTCTGAATCTGAAGTTGTTCTTTCTCATCTTTTTCTTCGAGATTTAGAGAGAACCACAAAGATAAGTCCCCGCGTTCACTTAGTTATTGACCTTTTTTAATTTTAAATATTATATAAAGGCCTAAAATTTTAACATGTAATAAATACATCAAAATATAACAAAGGCCCAACAATAGCACTTGTAAGTGGGAGAAATTTTATTTAGGCATCAAGTAGCAATGTGGCCCAATTCCAGAAGCTGTGTGGACTGGAAGAAGGCCAATAATCACTCACCTAAGGATCTTTGGCTCACTATGCTACAAACACATTCTTGACCACAGAAGAAGCAAGCTCTAGGATAAGAGTGAACCAATGATCTTGGTAGGGTATCACCCTACAGGAGCCTATAAACTATATGATCTAGCAAAGGAGAAAACTGTAATCAGCAGAGATGTCATTGTAGCAGAAAATGATTGTTGGAATTGGAAGGAAGGAGAAAGCACGGTTCAGCAACAACCATCACTAGTTCTTAATAATTGGCATATTCAGTCAAGTGCTGATGATCAAGAACAAGTAATACAGTCACAGATACCTCAGAGAGCAAGGCAAATTCCTCCCAGACTAGCAGATTATGAGCTATTTCCTGACAGTGCTATCACTGATGATGGTGACTTGGTGCATTATGCACTGCTTGCTGATGCTGAACCACTCAGCCTTGATGAAGCTATGAAAGAAAAGGTGTGGCAACAAGCTATGCTAGAAGAATTGGCTGCAATTGAAATAAACAAGACATGGGAGCTGACTCACTTGCCTTCAAATAAGTATCCAATTGCTGTGAAGTGGTTGTACAGAGTGAAGCTCAATCTAGATGGAACAGTTGCCAAGCACAAAGCCAGGTTGGTGGCAAAAGGTTTTCTGCAAAGGGCTGGACTAGACTATTCAGAAGTGTTTGCTCCCGTAGCAAGGATAGAAACAGTCAGGTTGGTAGTAGCTTTAGCAAGTGCAAAAGGCTGGGCATTATTTCAACTTGATGTGAAGTCTGCTTTTCTAAATGGACCCTTGGAAGAAGAGGTCTATGTCACACAACCTCCTGGATTTGAGATGAAGGGTAAAGAAGATATGGTATTCAGATTGAGGAAGGCACTGTATGGCCTAAAACAGGCCCCTAGAGCCTGGAATAAAAGGATCGATTCATTCCTGGCTCAGCATCAATTCAGCAAATGCACTGTCGAGCATGGTGTGTATGTAAAGAAGAAAGGAGACAGAACACGACTCTTTGGTTTGCCTTTATGTGGATGATTTACTCATCACAGGTGAGAGTATTGAAGAGATTGAGAGTTTTAAATCTCTCGTGAAAACTGAGTTTGAAATGACAGACCTAGGGAGATTGTCTTACTTCCTAGGGATGGAGTTTGCAAACACTACAGATGGCATCATTCTACATCAGAGAAAGTATATTTCTGAAGTATTGAAGAGGTTTATCTTGACAGGTTGTAATCCAGCAACTACCCCTGTTGAAACAAATGTGAAATTCGAAACAAGTGATGAAGGAGAAGCTGTTGACAGCACTCTCTACAAACAGATAATTGGCTACCTTAGATACCTCTGCAATAGCAGACCAGAAATTTGTTATGGAGTTGGAATGTCTAGTAGATTCATGGATAGCCCCAGGAAGTCGCATCTAGTTGCAGCCAAAAGGATACTAAGATACTTGCAAGGAACTATGGAGTTTGGTGTGCTATTTCCAAACAGAACCAGAGGCAAGGAGGAGAGTATGCTGTTAGGCTACTCAGATTCTGACCGGTGTGGCGATAGAACTGATAGAAGGAGTACCTCTGGCTACATGTTTCAGCTTCTAAGTGCACCTGTGAGCTGGTGTTCTAAGAAGCAACCAGTGATTGCATTGTCCAGTTGTGAAGCTGAATACATTGCAGCTTCCTATGCATCATGCCAAGCTATTTGGATTGAGTCTTTGCTGAAAGAAATGGAAATTGAAGTAACACTGCCTATGAAATTAATGGTTGATAATAAATCAGCCATCAATCTAGCCAAGAACCCTGTCTCTCATGGAAGAAGTAAACATATTGAGACTCATTTTCACTTCCTGAGAGAACAAGTTGCTCAAGGAAAGCTGGAATTGGTGCACTGCTCAACTGAAGTACAAAAAGCTGACATTTTAACCAAAGCTTTGAAGATAGGCAGATTTGAACAGATGAGGAAAGAGTTAGGTGTTGTATCACTCTCAAAATTTAGGGAAGTATGATATGTGGCAAATGAATGGTGAGGTCTAGGGTGCCAACATAGTTGGGATGCTAGACTTTCATAGTGATGCACAATTGCATATCATACTTAGAGATACAGTGGCATAGTTGATTGTGTTGTTAAACCATTTGAATTAAGGGGAAGTGTTAGAGTGTAATTCAAATGGTAGTTAGAGTTAGAGTTAGTTACATGGAAGTTAGAGTTGTTAGTGAGTTAGTTGGAGTAACTAACTATGTGAAGCTATGCCATGTAAGTGTATAAATACATATGATTAGTGAATGAAAATGTGTGTGCAAGTGTTATACAAAACTTTTTGATTTTCCTCTTTCTCTCCCTCTCTATTCCCTCTCAGTTTTACATTGTGTTAGTGTGAGTGAGGCATTGAAGAACTTCCCAACCCCAACAACTTGCTCATAATTTTTCTGAAGTGGGTTAGAGGTATTGTTGAAATTTGTTGAATTTGAATCCAGGTTGATATGGGGTGCCTATACTAGACAAAGAGGTGTCTGACTGATTCTAATTTGAAAACTGTGTAGCTTGTGAAGGTTGCTCTGAAATGTTGTTGCTATGATTGGAGACTCTCCTAGTTTTAACTGTGGCATATGAGATGAGCTTCAGTAAGAACCCTTCCGGAGCTTTCGGTGGCTAACTTGTCTTGGAGACTCATCTCTTCGCCACGTTAAAGCTAGGAGAGTCCACCAATCCTAGCAACAACATCTCAGGGCAATCTTCATAAGCTGCACAGTTTTCAAATTGGAATTAGCCAGACACCTCTTTGTCTGGTATAGGAACCCCATATCAACTTGGAGACTACCAAGATCTAATGGGTTTTAGTTCAACAAAATTAAACACTACCTCTAACCCACTTCAGAAAAATAATGAGAAAGTAATCCTGCAACCACATTTCAACAATACTTACTAGCTAGCACCAACATACCATTGCTTGAGTGATACTTTTGTTATATTCATAATTCTTCTTAAAAGGTAAGTTTATTATTCTATGTTTATCATTCACATCTTAGATAATTTTTCCAACATGGATGTTATATATAATTCGTTTAAGCAGATAAATAAAACAATCAATCACATACAGTGACATAAATAGCCAAAATCTGAACAAATCAACATGTATTAGAAATTCAAACTCAGATTCATATTCTACATAATCACAAGCCTGAAACCCAGATGTTGTTGACTCAGCAGAAAAAGATCCAAATGATTGAGATGGTTTCAAACACAACCTGTTCTAAAATGAGAGCTCGTAGGAAGAAAATCTGAAAACAAGAAAAATCACGTAAACCCATATTCAAAATCAGCATCACAGTGTAAACAAACTTCGCTGAGAGCAATAAAAATCGAAAATATGAAGCAAAATATGCAAAGATGTATGAAGGAATAGTATATCTAATACCTAGGAAGCTCTCAAATCTCAAGTCGCCGAGCTTAATGCTATGGAGTTGAAGAATAAACGGGTATGAAGTTTAATAGTGAACAACTATGGAGGTGAGGAGAAGAATAGCGATGGAGAAACGTGAGACGAGACTGCTATGGGCGAGAGGGAGCCGTTGAAGCCATTGGCGAAACATGAGGAGAAGAATAGCAATGGGTGAAGAAATGAGCCAAGCGAATGGGTGAAGTTGGTAATTTGAAATCCAACCCCAGTAGGTGTTATTTGAAATCCCTTGGTTTTGTGTTAAAGAAATACCCGATGGAAATGTTGGGTATTTTTTAAACAAATTGGGTTGAGTATCCAAACAAAATATTTTAATTCATGTCATTTTAAATACTCTAAACAATTACTTTTCATAGTTAGAATCCATTATCCAAACACACCCATAATAAATTTAGTTAGTGAACTTTCTAATTACTTTATTTTTTTTCTCCCATTACTTTAATTAAATTCAAATTGGTGTTTGTTGCTTCAAATTTTATGGCATTTTCATATTGTTTTTAAGGGGTGGAGGTGGGATGAGGTTAGCAATTATTAATGGATTCAATCTAGCTATATATTACTTCCTCATTGGGGAACTTCCATGATGAATAAGAATAAGTACATGTGTTTGTATATTCATTAAAGCATATGATACAACTTCTTTTGCATGTTGGCAAGGGTGCTGCTACATTGACTTTTTCGGAAAACGTACTAAGGATGTATGGCGAAAAAAACCTGGATTCAGTGAAAATAATAAGCGACGAGAACTTGCAACAATACAAAAGTTTAGTAATTAAGGAACCTGAAGAAAATAGGAAAATATCTTCCATCCCAAAAATCAACTTGGAAGGTGCATCATTGAGGTACATTCATTTGTTCTTTTGTTAAACAACTTGATTACGTTTTCTAAACTTAAATTGTACATAATCTTAGCACAGTGCGGCAAGTGAAAGAATGGCATCACCATATGAAGGGCATGGCGCTAACAGTGCATATGAATCTACGAAAGGTTTATCTAAGGTGTAGTATATGTTTTGACACCACTTAATTGTTTAGATGTATGTAGTTCAGGAATCTGGATTTTGCTTCTTTGGCAACAAGCTTTAATAATATCCTTTCTATTGCAGGATTTTTCTTCAATTAAGAAGCATCAAAGTAATATGATGCTCGAAAATGGTGTGGTTGAAGTTCACGAGTTTGTATTTTGTTATATAAAAGATAAAAATTAATGTTTTATGATCTATAAAATTGAGCAGGACAAGATGCATAGAAGGAGACGAGCCTCGAAAATTGTAATAATGTTCATGAGAATAGAACTTTTGTAGAAAATCCAACTAAACTGAATCATAATTTGGATAAAGAACTCAATGCATCTGGCAGTAATCCCCAACTTGAAAAGCAGGTAATGTATATTTTGTCACGACTTATTTAGATGTATGGTTCAGGAAACATAGTGTTTAGAATCTTTGGCAATAAGATTTAATAATATCCTTTTGCTGCAGGATTTTCCTTCAACTAAGAAGCAACAATGTAATATTATGCTTGAGAATGGTATGGTTAAAGTTCATGAATTTGCACTTTGTTATTTGAAAAATGAAAATTCATGTTTTATGATCCATGAAATTTGAGCAGGGCAAGATGCATCGAAGGAGACTCGTCTGGAAAATTGTAATGATGTTCATGGGAATAGAAGTGTTGTAGCAAAGCCAATTAAATTGAAAAAGAAGTTAGAGAAAGGCAAAGGCCTCATTCCATCCGAGGCTAATCGCCAACTCGAAAAGCCTTACTATAGACTTCTATGGACTTAATATCATGTTTATTAGCTTTAATCATTTATCTAGGATGCATGCCTTGTGTTTTTAATTTTTGTGGATAAGATAAAATATAGGGAAAAAGTTTAATAGGTCAGATGTCATGAGACTTATTCAAATTTATGGTTTAAGAATCATAATGCTTAGAAACTTTGACAATAAGATTCAATTATATTCTTTTAGGTGAAGGATTTTTCTTCAACTAAGAAGCAGCAATGTAATATGATGCTTGAAAATGGTATGGTTGAAGTTCATGAATTTGTACTTTGTTATATGAAAGATTGAAATTTATGTTTTATGATATATGTAATTTGAGCAGGACCAGATGCACGAAGGAGACCCATCTTGAAAATTGTAATGATGTTGATGGCAATAAGGGTACCACAAAAGCAAACTAAACGGAAAAGGAAATCAAGAAAAGACCTCATTGCATCTATCACTAAGAGAATTATAAAATATTCATTAAATTGAATAAAGGGTTGTCAAGATGTTATGTGATTATCTTTAGTTTTATTCCTTTATTTTGAAAAAAATCTCAAATATCGAGTGTTTTTCGAAAAATAAAGAATAACTCCTATTTCGCTTTCCTTCCAAAATCTCAAGCCTAACTAACTTTACTGAGTCAAGAAGGGAATATAATGTTGATATTAAAATACCTCTGTTTTAGAATCACATGCGTGATATACTCCATAGATAAATAACTGAGATTAAATCATTGGATTAGATTAATTTTGTTAATTTCTCTTGTAGTTACACCATCTATATAGAGTGGTTTATTCGAGTATATTAAATCTACATGGCTAGCCAAAGGTGGCATGTGGGAGGGGCATCTGTAGATTTGATGCTCCTACAATCCTATGTTTTCCTGCTTGTAATACAAGTGATCTTGGAAGAAATTATATCTTCGACTTCTCTAAACTAATATGTAATTTTGTATTTGATTTTTTTTTTCCACACTAATTCATTTCTTGCCACTTTTTGGTCTCTTGGCTTGATGTTACCATCATTTTATATTTATTGTTCTATTCTGTCAACATTCTACAGAGATGTGTACTACATCAAAAATTATGAATTTATTTGTTGAATTCTTTTAGAAAGTAAATCTCACCTAAAGGTCACTCCATTTAGATCTTAAGGATGCCTATTATTTCCTGCTAACCTACATTTACTTTGGCAGGAAATTGAAAGAAGAAAAGAAAGAAAAAGACAATCAAAAAGAGCATCAGCTAAGAGAGCAAAGCTGCGGAAAGAGGTATACAATACATATTGTGAATTATTACTGGGAGTGTATTCAAGTTTTTTTTTTAATTTAATTTAAACACATTCATTCTTTAGTTGCCTTCATTGATATCATTCTCGTTGCGCACATGCTTGAACTTTAAATCATAGGAGAAACTCTCATATATGTTATGACCACTTTGGACTAATTTGACTTGTGCTTTTCTCTAACTTTTGTCACATCTCTTATGACGGTTTCCTTCTGATAACAGATGATATATTCTGAAACTTTTATCATTTTCTTACAGTTGGTCTGTCTTTCTCATTATGTTTCCCATCATTTTTATGTGCTACCTTGACAGGAAGAATGTGAAGAGCTAGGTTCCATTGACAATCTTAAGGTTGAAAATTCGAAGAAAAAACTTGATAGCTTTTCTGAGGAGCTGGTGCAAGTTACAAATGAAATTCCATTCTGGTATACCATTTAAATCCTTAATTGCTCGGTTATTTACCCGTTAATCGTATCTTTTTCAGATGATTGAATAAATAAATAAAAACATAATTGGTCCCATGTCACGTTCTCTATTTGAAGCATTTGAATAGTTATAAATATATAGAGAAAACTTTTATATAATAATAAGGTCTTGCTAACGAGTGCCCTAAGGGCATCAATCAAGGAAACCATACAAGGAAAGTTTGTGTTGAAAATCTAAGCCTTACACTTTTCAAAATAATAAATACACCAATTCTCCATACAAACTTGTCTCTTTTGATTCCTTAACGAATGCCCTAAGAACACTCGTTAACATTCTCCATAAACATATTTTATCTATATTTCTCTACTTTCTTCCCTTGCTCTTTCTTTTGCATGATAACTACTAATTTCATCATGGAACTTGGTGATTGTGACAGGAAGAGCTCATTGAGGAGTATGGACCAGAATCAGTAGCATCTCTTATGAATTCATACCCTGCTACTCCTGAGTCTGTTGCTAGTGGAAGCGAAAACAGCAGTTAAGGAAGCAACTTGCAACTATCAGAATCTACATATGCATATCTAGCTTATAGAAACTCTCGGAATATAAGTAAATGAGAAGGTCCATAATAATGTTATTCTTTGGAGGCTTTCAGATATTTACATAGTACTGTAATAAATACTTCTCTGTCTGCTGGATGATCATACCAACATTAAAACTTAATTATGGAACCTTGAGGATTTTTTGCCAATTTTGGTTACATATCTAGCCAGCAAATCCCTATCCCTATCCCATTCAAGAATGAATCACCTGCAAATCAATTCTCTTGAATGGGTCCTCACGATCATAATCATTATGTTCGAGTGAAGCTACCATGCTTGCTTATACCGTTTCTTTCGTACCACATCATTGACAGACAGCTGCTGCAACTTACTTGCATGAATCACAGAGTTGGCAGCATGTTTAGACAAAGACACCTTGGAACTCAAATACATAACTTCTTTCATGCAAGATTTTTTTTCCTAAACTGCATAATTTCTTATCATTTATACAAATAATTGGGGCAGTAGGTAGTAGATCTGAAAGTGCAGGGGACAGTTCATGTCCTTTGGGGTTTTGGTTCGCAGATTAGGGGGTGTTATTTGTTCGCAGATTAGGGGTGTTAATAATATTTTTTTCCTTCTTTATGGGGTTAGGCGTGATGCTTTAGTTTCTTTGGGCATAAGTTATAGATTCAACCTTTGTAGACACTGCTCTTGGTTGAACATCTATCTTGTTCTCCCCATTTGCTTCTTTTGATTTCTCCTTGTATCTGAGTTGAGTATCTATAGTGCTCTATTTAATACAATTTTACTTATTAAAAAAAAATTCACCCAAAAATGGCTTCTATTTTAGGCAAATGTTTATCAATGATCTAAATGAATAATGGGATACTCATAAATTTACAAAAGCAATTTTAAAAGATAAGAAAAACATATATAGTGAACTATAGTACTTCATCCAGGTTTTGCTTGGAAGGCTTGGGATAGATACATGGAAGTACAATTTTTGAAAGAAATCATAAATTAAATATAAATTTATTTAAGTTTAATATGTATCCTAACAAAGGTACGACTTTCTGCGTCTCAATTCTCATCACGTTATTTCTAGTACCTTCCTTATTTCTTTCTATATCCTCTTTCCATTTTTTCCCCCTCAAACCAAACAAAGCATAAAAGTCAAATCTTTTTAACAATGTAAAAATTTATGACTGATTGATGGTATAATTTATTTTACACTAACAATGTATATACATTAGATCCATTCAGAGTTTTTTAAAATCAATATATATAATTCTATTAAGGGAATCCAATTATGGAAAACGTTAAATTCTGTAATAGTAATAATAAAAAATACATGGAAAACGTTCAAATGTTAAATAGATATATTTTATTTTTCCATAAAAAAAGACTTATTTATTAATTTCTTAAAATTTAAATAAAGCTCACTAATGTCGTTTTTTTTCTCAACCATTTAATTGGGAAAAGAATTTTAAATGGGATTGCTTATAAGATAAGAAAGTACAAGTATATTTATATAAGTTTAATTTAACCAATGGTTGAATTTCAGTTAGCAGGTAGCACTGAGTTGGTGGGGGAACATCTCAGGATCGATTCCCTTCGAATTCATCCTTGGGGAGTGTTGTAACACCCCGACTTTTTGCTGTTTTCTAATATCAGTAATAAATATATATAAAAATATATTTTTATCCGAGACTTAGAAAATGATTTTGGATAAACCAAGGTCATTTTCATGTTATAATGATTTTTATAAGGTTGCGGGAAAGTTTTGGTTGGAAATTCAGATGGAAACCGGTCTGTCGTTTTCTGCGTTTTCACTTACAGTAAAAGTTTACTGCTCAGAAAACCTAATTTTAATTCATGAATGAGATGAATAATGTTTTATCGTATTTTCTACGATACTGGAAGTTTTGAAAAATTTAGCATAAAAATATAATATAATATTTGCTGCGGGCGAAAACGTTGAGATATCTCTATGAAAACCTGAGTCAGATGAATCAGAGAGTCAAATAACGAGCTAAGATGATGATGTGACTGATGTGACGAGCATTTATGACGATCTTATCCGAGTCATAATGGCCATAATGGCGCATTTATGACAATAGGATATTTTTGCATGGAAAGGACGATTTTACCCCTAGCTTTCCATGAATTTTGCAAGTCATGCCATTGTAAATTTTGACCAAATTACCCCCTAAAACCCACGGCTCCTTCATCATAACACACTTAGGCAATTTCTTCATTTCATTTTATGCCATTTCTCTCCAAAGTTCAAGCTTTTCTCTTAAGAACTCCAAGAACAACCAAAGGTGTTCATACTCGCCAGATTTTGCATAACGATTCTGACCAGGAGTTGAGAAGATTTCAAAATCCCTAGCCTTTTGGTATTGTGAGAACTGAAAACCCTAGTTCTTGGAGCTATATGAGTTTCATTCAAAGTTCTTAGTTCATGATTTTGGATTAAGTGCTTAATCATGTTTAAGTTGCTTAAGGATCGTAATTCCCTAAGTTAGAAAATTTTCAACTTTCCTAACCTAGAATTTTAGAAGAGGCCGAATCCTAACCTTCTTGATTTAAGTGTGTTGTTGTTTTATTTTGATTTATTTTGGTTGCAATTTGTTATGAAGGAATCGATCGGGTTGGTTTGATCTAAAGCCGACGGAGGAAACCGGATCAAATCGGGAGATTGTTTGAAACCGTTAGTTCGAGTCTCCAAGAGGTAAGGGGAGCTTACCTGAGGGATTTTTCCCAATAACTGTATGTGATTAGTGTGTGGTCTGTATTAGTTATCTGTGGTTGTGGTGCTTGTATAATTTGGTTCAAGTTGTTTAAGTTATGTTATTTTTACCTGTGATGGTTGATTTGCTTTAAAATGTTTATCTGCAATTATATTATAATGTGTTGTGATGCATGATCTGCCTGGAAATATTTTTCTGATATTGTGGTTGATTGTTGTTTGAGAAGCCTGACATTGGTCAGTGCTCAATTAATTAAACGAGGGAAAAGCTTTAAGAAGATATACGAAGAATATTCAATGTTTAATTGAGAGATATTGGAAGATATTATGATTTAAAATAATTGTTTGAGAAAATAAGGATTAATTGAAAATATTATTATTTCAATGATTTATTAGTGTAAAAGCAATTTATGAGTCACAGTAAGGGCGAAACTGTGAAATTTTTTCACAGGCTCTAATTTTTACAAAATAAATTCAATTTTATTATAAAATGTTATTTAAAGTGATTAAGTTCCGAAAATAACGTTATATAGCAGTCAGAACAATTACATCTGACAGAGAAATTATTTAAGTAATAAACAGAATTTTATTGATTTATTTTGAGAAAATTAATTACTTTATTATTATGAATTTATGAGTTGAATTAGTAAATACTTTTTGGAAGTTGACTTTTATTGAGAATTATTTTCAGAAATGAAATAATCGGAAAATAAAATAATTTATCAATGATTTTCAGGTTTTATCAACGTTTTAACAGAAAAGGATTTCTGTAGGAGAACTTTTAATCAGTAAAATTATTCAGTTAAAGTTGGATAAGTTTTCGGAGCTTTTGTATTTGTTTTTCACCGAGAGAAATGTTTTACAAGCTGATAAACGAACCTAGGAACCAGAGCGTCGGGGGTTCTAGTGTTCTGTGGACACGTAGATCAGGAATATGTGTCATTGGACTGAGTGTCCTGCAATGATTTTTGTGGATTGTGTGTCCTAAGTTGATGTGGAAAACGTGAGTTCCATATCCGCTAGCCTAAGACTGGTGCATCGGTTTAGGGTTTCGTGACTAAGCACTCAGACTGCGTGTCCTGTGTTGTTAATAAAAGACTTTAAGACATTGAAAACTACGTTGGTCGTAAGCTTTTGAGCTTTGGCAAAGGAAAGATTATACATGAAGAAAACGACGAGAACAAAATGTTTTATATGCATGCATTAGCAGACGTGCCCATGTCCTATGTCGGATACCTTAATGATAGGGTATAATTGGGCTACGAAGTTATGTATGATGCCTTAATGATAGGGTATTCATGCTATGTCCTATGTCGGATACCTTAATGATATGGTATTTGGGCTACGAAATTATGTATGATGCCTTAATGATAGGGTATTCATGCTATGTCCTATGTCGGATACCTTAATGATAGGGTATTTGGGCTACGAAGTTATGCATGGTGCCTTGATGAATAAGGTATTCCATCCTACGAAGTTATGTACGGTGCCTTGATAAATAAGGTATTCCGTGCTACGAAGTATGTATGGTGCTTTGATGAATAAAGTATTCCATGACACGATGTGCCTAATATACCTGGCTATCGATCTTGATCAGCTCATTTACGCGGTGTTATGATCTCCGGAGATTAGGAAAAAGTTAGATGATGATTATTGAAGTGTACATGCATAGTTTTTCAAACGATGATGTTTCAGGTATGAAACCCAATGATGACTACTTGTTTATTTAAGAACCAATGTTGTTTGAAAATATATACATACATGTTTATATGCTTTCCTTTGAGTTGCGCATGCGGTTATTGTGTTAAATCCATATTTTGGCATATCACCCTTACAAACATATCGAGCCGCACAAGGGTATGATCTCGACAAGAAGACTGTCTAGTTCGGGGCATGCTGTTGCTGCTTCAATCAGTTGTAGCGTTTGTTAGCTACGACCAGCTTAGGTCCTATTGTGTTATATTAAGTTTTGAGAATAAACTAAACTGATAATGATCTAGGTGTGAAAACATATGAGGCAGTATAGTTGTATGACTTATATACATGATGTATTTAAGTGTGGTTTGATTACGTTGTTGCTGTTATGAGGTTAAAAAGAAGAAAAAAATTTATCACCATATTTTGAAAAGAGAAACGTTGAGAAAACATTATTTTCCGAAAGCAACCAGCAAATTAAGTTTTATTTCCGCTATGAGATTAACGGGTAACCATGTGATGACCCAGGTTAGGGTGTCACAAGGGTGCTAGACCTTAAGCTGCTACTGGTCCCCGAGCGAAAATTAGTCTCATAGCGGGTCCAAAGGACCTAAGCCGTGGGAATACTTCGTGGATTCACTGGGGTGCCAAAGGTCCTAATTACAATGAGCCCTGAAAAAAAGTTTAATTTTGATAAACTATCACAAATCATCTCATGAGTGATTTTTTTTTGTGATAAACCTCATGAATGACTTTTAATGTAATATATATTTACTAATTTATATAATATGAATCATTAATTCTAATATTATAAATAAATATTATAGAATAGAAATTTAATACAAAGGGTCTAAATTCATGCTGATATGAAAACAAATATCAAATTTCGAATTCAGTAAGGTTTTCAAATTTCTTTATGCCGATACCATTTTACAAATATGTCAAAATCTGATCATGCATTTAAATTTTTTTCAATATGTCAAAATTGTCTGGTGATTAGAATATAGACATTAAGTTATAAATACATTCTATATATATATATATATTTGGTGTGCACTATCTATATAAATACATTTTGGATTAAAATAGTATGCACTGACAATGTATTTAAGTGTGGTTTGATTACGTTGTTGTTGTTATGGGGTTAAAAAGAAGAAAAAAATTTATCAGCATATTTTGAAAAGAGAAACGTTGAGAAAACATTATTTTCCCAAAGCAACCAGCAAATTAAGTTTTATTTCCACTATGAGATTAACGGGTAACCATGTGATGACCCAGGTTGGGGTGTCACATTAGTGGTATCAGAGCTGGTCGAGTCTTTCGGGAATGTTGGGAAATAGGTCTATTGTGTTGATGTTGTGTGTTCTCTGATTAAGATCTGTTTGGAATTACTTCTTAGAAGTAATGTGTGGTAATGACTATGTTTACGTTTCAGTTTCTGGTTTAACTGATTGTGGTTTATTGGTCAGTTATGGAACCAGTTGTTGAACCAGAAGCTGGACGTGGACAGGGACGGGGACGTGGACGCGGCCGTGGAAGAGGCCGTAGAGGCGGTCGTGTTGGTGTCGTGGTAACATGAATGAAGATTATGAAGAAGGAGCGGATTATGCGGCTCAGGCGATGGAAAATGTAGCAACTGCGATTGCTAATCAGACTGCATCCATGAATGCCCAGAACCAACAGGCATAGGTTCGAGCTGAACAGGATGTTGAAGGCAAGAATTTAACTTGCTTTTAGGCGTCAAGATCCATCACGGTTTCATGGAGATGTGGATCTGTGAAAGCCGACTTATGGATTCAGGAGTTAGAGAAAATTTTTAAGGCGATTCATAGTCCCCGAGGAGTGAAGGTATTTTATGACACTTTTCTATTGGTGGGCGTCTTTGAGTATTGGTGGAAGGACATCGAACAGTGCTGGAAGCCGAGAATCGGGAAATTACTTGGGAAGTATTCGAACCAGCTTCTTAAACAAGTATTTTCCTCAAAGTGCACGAGTGAGAAGGAGCAAGAATTTACGCAACTTCAACGAGAGGGATTTAACTATTGGAGAGTATGCGGTGAGGTTTGAATCACTTGCTACGTATTTTCGCTTCTTCCGAAACAACCCAAACGAATATTGGAAGTGTGAGCATTTTGAAAAAAGGATTACGTTTCGAGATTAAGGAATCAAGACTACCATTGGAAATCCGAGATTTCCAAGCCTTAATCGAGAAGTGTAGGAAGGTGGAGCTAATGAGGAAAGAAAGAGACAACAGAGGAACTGTTGGAGGATCCTCCCGTTTCAAGGACTAGTTTCAAAATCAGAATAAGGAGGAGACGCAAATCCAAAGAAAACAATAATTCCGACCACCAGAATTAACCGTAATCAACACCAATATCACCCTAATAATTCAAGGAAATGGAGGTCAGAAGAATCAAAACCAAGGCCAAGTCTGGAGGTGTTACAATTGTGGGAATATAAGCCATATGGCTGATAAATGCCCAGTGAGGGGAATCAAGTGCTTTAATTGTGATCAAGTAGGACATCTGTTGAGGAATTGCAATGCACCAAAACGTGGACTTGCTGTCAATAACACCAGAACTGATAAGCCAAAGACTGCGGGTAGAGTTTATAATGTGTGGGGAGTTGAGACTTCAAACTACGACGATAATCTCTTAAGTTTACTTTTCAAATTCAGGTGCAATTCATACTTTTATTTCGATGAATTGTGTGTGAATATCTTGAAATTTCTTGTTTCTTCATTTTCGTATGTTCTGATTTTTCCAACCCCTACTGCTAAGTCAGTTACTGTCCATTCTTTTTGCTTGAACTGTCCTGTTGCTGTTCAGGATAGACACTTTCTTGATAAAAGGAGTTTCTTGATGAGACTTAATTTAGTCACTTTTACTTTTGGTGGAAGTGACCTAGTCTGAATTTTGTCAGACTGTTGTTGTTTTAAATCATTGTTAATAAAATTCTTGTGAAAGAAGGAGCTTCATTTGATTCAAGTATGTAAATATGTACCGATCATGCATTTTTATATCCATGAACCTATTAGAGAATCTGTCATGCACAATATATTCTTATAATCTTTTCAGATCGATAAATTTTTTTCTATATAATGCTTTCTTGTGAAAGTAAGGCTTCAGGATCTTTTAATCCTGTCTAGCTTCATGTCACGGAATTTCGAGGATCAAATTTTTTTAAGAGGGGTAGTCTATAACACCTCGACTTTTTGCTGTTTTCTAATATCGGTAACAAATATATATAAAAATATTTTTTATCCAAAACTTAGAAAATGATTTTGGATAAACCAATGTCATTTTCATCTTATACTGATTTTTGTAAGGTTGCGGAAAGTTTTTGGTTGGAAATTGGATGGAAACCGGTCTGCCATTTTCTATGTTCTCACCGATGTAAAGTTTCTTGCACTGAGAAAACCTAATTTTAATTCGTGAGCGAGATGAATAATGTTTTTATCATATTTGCTCACGATCTTGGAAATTTTTAAAATTTAGCATAAAAATATAATAATATTTCTTTGCGGGTGAAAACGTCGAGATATCTCTAGGAAAACTTGAGTCGGATGAATCGGGGAGTCAAAGAACGGAGTTGAGATGGCTGATGTGACTGATGCGACGAGCATTTATGACGATCTTATCTGAGTCATGATGGCCATAATGGCGCATTTATGACAATAGGATATTTTTGCATGGAAAGGACGATTTTACCCTTAGCTTTTCATGAATTTTGTAAGTCATGCCATTGTAATTTTTGACCAAATTACCCCCCCAAAACCCACGACTCCTTCATCATAACACACTTAGGCAATTTCTTCATTTCATTTTATGCCATTTCTCTCCAAAGTTCAAGCTTTTCTCTTAAGAACTCCAAGAACAACCAAAGGTGTTCATACTTGCCAGATTTTCCATAGCGATTCTGACCATTTTCAGTTATGAATCTCGGAAAACTTTCTACATGAAAGTTGTTCCTATTTCTCGCTTATTTCCAACGACATAAAGATCATCAAAAACGGACAAGTATATTATGAGATATGTCCAAATTACCGAAACTGCTCTAAATCCTCATCATCTTCATCTTTCTCTCTAAACTTCTCAAGAACACTTAGAACATCAAGGTGATTTTGTGAAGAACACCATCCAAATCATCATTTTATTTGATCATCAAGAGGTAACAACTCTTCATCTTGTCATTTAAAGCCTTTCTCTTCACAACTTTTATGGATTTATGTTTGTGTTCATCACGTTCTTCATTTTGTTTCAAAGTTCATGAAGCTAACTTCAAAAATCCATAACTAATTGTAGAAAAATCCTTTTGACATGAAACCAATTTCTATGATCTCGAAATCATCTCTATATTAATCATCTATAAGAATGTGATCATGAGAAATTTCTTCCCTATTTTTCAATGCTAGGCCGAACCTATGTCAAATAGGTGTTCTTGGATTTTGTTTCAACTTTAAGCCGTGATTCATGATTTAATCTCTTGATATCATGATAGATATTGTATACAAGTGATTTGAGAACCAAAAATAAAACCCTAGCTTATTTGTTTCAAAAGGTCCGAAACCCTAATTTTTGTTGTTGGATGAATTTTTTTTATTCAAAGTTGTCTTGTGACACTTAAATCCAATTTTATGTTATGTATGTTTGTTGAATCCAAGAGTTGAGAAGATTTCAAAATCCCTAGACTTTTGGTATTGTGAGAACCGAAAACCATAGTTCTTGGAGCTAGATGAGTTTCATTCAAAGTTCTTAGTTCATGATTTTGGATTAAGTGCTTAATCATGTTTAAGTTGCTTAAGGATCATAAATCCCTAAGTTAGAAATTTTTTAACTTTCCTAACCTAGAATTTTAGAAGAGGCCGAACCCTAACCCTATTGATTTAAGTGTGTTGTTGTTTGATTTTGATTTATTTTGGTTGCAATTCGTTATGAAGGAATTGATCGAGTTGGTTTGACCTAAAGCCGACGGAGGAAACGTACCGGATCAAATCGGGAGATTGTTTGAAACAGTTAGTTCGAGTCTCCAAGAGGTAAGGGGAGCTTACCTGAGGGATTTTCCCCAATAACTGTATGTGATTAGTGTGTGGTCTGTATTATTTACCGGTGGTTGTGGTGCTTGTTTAATTTGGTTCAGGTTGTTTAAGTTATGTTATTTTTAGCTGTGATGGTTGATTTGCTTTAAAATGTTTATCTGCAATTATATTATAATGTGTTGTGATGCATGATCTGCCTGGAAATATTTTTGTGATATTGTGGTTGATTGTTGTTTGAGAAGCCTGACATTGGTCAATTCTCAATTAATTAAACGAGGTAAAAGCTTTAAGAAGATATACGAAGAATATTCAATGTTTAATTGAGAGATATTGGAAGATATTATGATTTAAAATAATTGTTTGAGAAAATAAGGATTAATTGAAAATATTATTATTTCAATGATTTATTAGTGTAAAAGCAATTTATGAGTCATGATAGGAGGCGAAACTGTGAAATTTTTTCACAGGCTCTAATTTTTACAAAATAAATTCAATTTTATTATAAATGTTATTTAAAGTGATTAAGTTCCGAAAACAACGTTATATAGCAGTCAGAACAATTACATATGACAGAGAAATTATTTAAGTAATAACAGAATTTTATTGATTTATTTTGAGAAAATTAATTATTTTATTATTATGAATTTATGAGTTGAATTAGTAAATACTTTTTGGAAGTTGACTTTTATTGAGAATTATTTTCAGAAATGAAATAATCGGAAAATAAAAGAACTTATCAATGATTTTCAGGTTTTATCAACGTTTTAACAGAAAAGGATGAGAATTGACTAGAGATGGTTAAAACAATTAAAAGTTGATTTCTGAACTTGGGAGACGGCCGCTAGGGTTTTGCATGGAGGTTTAGGGTTCACGCTCGCCAGCCATGGGTACTGCCTCGCCTTGCCCCTGGGAATTTCTCTTCCCCGACTGTCTTCCCCCTCCTCCCCAGCGTGCTGGTCTGGTTTCTCAACCCTCTTCTTCCTCTCTCTCGGCGAGTGCACCCCTTCCTCGCAAATCATTTCCTGAAGCACTCAATTCCTCCTTTGATATTCATGTCAGCCAGCTTCCCAAGCCTTGTGTCAAGATCGGCTCAATCTCCATCAAGATCTCAGAAGATGAATATATGAAAGGTATAGAAAGTTGTAAAAATAATCTTCATGGAAGATTGCTTCTTCCTAAAGGTAGTCAACCCGTCAGGTTTAATGACTTGAGAGAGAAGTTATCGAAATTATGGAACCCTATAGGACAGTGGCGCATGGTCCCTCTTGGCAGAGGATACTACGAATTTAGTTTTGCATCTCCTGATGATCTTAGGAGGGTTTGGACGGTTGGTTCATGGGGACTTACACCCGGTATCCTTAGGCTTTCGAAATGGAGCCCGGACTTCAATCCAAATTCACAAAAGCAGACACACGTGCAGTGTTGGATTCGTATATTTGATCTCCCTCAAGAATACTGGAGAACCAAGATCTTGTTTGAAATCGCAAGTGGGGTTGGGCTGCCAATCTCAGTGGATGAAAATACAAGAAATAAGACTTTTGGGCACTATGCTAGGGTCCTGGTTGATGTTGATCTTTTGAGCGCGTTGCCTTCTGCAATCATGGTAGAAAGGGAATGGTTTGCCTTTCATGTGAGCATTGATTATGAGAAACATCCTTTGTTTTGTTCAGCTTGTCAATCAATTAGTCATTCGGAAGACAGTTGCAGGCATAATCCTGGTGCCCCTAAGCCTAAGACTGAGAAAACACATCCAAAGTCTAAGCCTGTTTATGTTCGAAAGCAAGATGCAGTCACTGTTCAGAATGTGGAGAATAATGATGTGATTAATATTAATGGTGTTGCTGCACCTGACAATGATGCTATTGAGAAAGAGCAGATTGAAGCAATTGGTTTCTCACCTAAGAACGGTAACCCTGAAGGTGAAAATATTGACAAGGAGGCCCCACCCAATGCAATCCATGAGGTAGAAACATGTCAAGATGGGCCTAGACATAATAATCAAGATTTGTCCCAGGATGTTGTCCTAGATAGGGGGAATAGAGTTTTTTCCATTCCAAGAGAGGAAGTTCATAGTAATGATGATGATGACGTATAGTCTTGTGAGAATGTGTTTGATGAATTTCAATCACCTGCTGTAGCAGTCACGGATTCTCTCTCAAGTCAGGATCATCTTGATGTTGTGCCAAATTCCTATGACAGTATCTCTAATTCGTTAGTAACAGATTAACTATTTCCCCTGATTTTATCTCTAAGCCTATGAATCCTGTAGTCAAATATGATTTACGTATAGTTTCAAAATTTTGGGCTAATGAAGAAGACGAAGGGACCTCAGACAAGGAGGCTGATCCTCCCACTGAGACAGAATTCACTAAAGTCCTGAGTAAATATCAAAAAAAGAGGCAAAGGCAGAACAAAAAAAAAGCAGGAAAAGCTGTGAAGATGAATGCTCGATCAAGGGCAAGCCCTAGGCTATTTGCCGATGAAAGTAATTTTTCGAATGCAAGAGGTGTTGTAAATCGTGACACCAGACTGTGCATAAAGAATATGTGTTCAACTCATAAACATGATTTCATCTTCTTGGCTGAGCCTAAGATTGCTTCTAATTGCCTCCCTACTTCGTTTTGGAGGCAGCTAAATGTCAACCTCTCTGTCTCGCCCAACGAATCACCGCGGGGCGAGCAAGCTCTCGCGAGGCGAATTTCAGTTTTGGCTCCATCTTGATTTGAATGCTCGCGAGGCGAGATGGTGATTCGCGGGCGAGACAGAGAGGTTGGACATCCGCACAATCGAGGCCTTCGAGCTCGCGAGGCGAGGTGGTGATTCGTGGGGCGAGACAGAAAGGGTGACTGTTGCTGTTCAGGCTGGTCTTCAGGCTCGCGAGGCGAGCTCCTATTTCGCAAGGCAAAACTTTTAGAATTGCTTTCCCACTGTTTTCTTCATTTTCCTTGACTCTAAGAGCTTCACTTTTAACCTGAAACAACAAAAGAAAGTGAAAAGCGTAATTATACTCAAAATAAACTAAAAACTACTAAAAACGCATAAAACGAATCAAAGTCTAACTTAGGAACAAAACAAGGCTAATTTAGGAGATTAGCAAGGTTGACTCGCCTAATTAGGCACAAAATCTACCCCTTTTCTAGCTGGAAACTAGATGAGCCGAGAGGCTTATCACTAAACCTTAAGCTTTTTGTCATAATGATAGAGGAGCACACCTACCAAATTTATGGGTCATCCGTGTCTGCTAACCTTAATCCGTCTGTCATTTCTACTGCATCCCAAAGATATTTCCTTTTCAGTGGATCTTCATGGCCAGGCTCTTTTCTGCTCTGCTGTGTACGCCAGCACCACCTACATCCAAAGAAGACAGCTCTGGTCTGAATTAGCTACTTTACAGCAAAACAACCCTAGCTCATGATGCTTCCGAGGTGATTTTAATGCTATCCTCGGCGCTCATGAAAAGAGAAGGGGCAACCTTCCATCATCAATTTCTGTCTTGAGTTCGGGGCTTGACTGACTCTTGCTCCTTGACTCACCCGAAACAAAAGGTGATGAGTTTACTTGGTCCAATAGGAGAAGATATGGTTCCCACATTGAGTTGCGGCTAGATCGAGCAATCTGCAATGAAGAGTGTATTGACTCATGGAGCTCTATTACTTGTTGCACTCTCCCTATATTACACTCAGATCATTTTCCAATTGTTTTGCTGATGCAAAAAAGCTCCAAATCATTTCCATCTTCCTTTAAACTCCTCAAGATGTGGTTGGACCGTCCTGACTGTTCTAGGCTTGTGACCGAGGTTTGGAAGAAACCAGTGTTGGGCTGCCCTATGTTTATTCTGTCTCAGAAGGTTAAAAATCTGAAACTTGAGTTTAAGACTTGGAACAAACAGGTTCTTGGAGATATCCACTTGAAAGTGAAGGATGCATCTGCTGCTGTCGAGAATGTGCAGAGGCAAATTCAGGTTGATGGCTGGACTGAATTTCTTCATGACCAAGAAACGCTAGCTCAGAAAAATCTGCAACAAGCCCTTTGTACTCAGGAAACATTCTGGAAAGAGAAAACCAGGATTAATTGGCACTGCTTTGGCGATAGAAACACCTCCTTTTTTCACAGAATAGCCAAGATTAAGCATGCCACAAAGCAACTATCTATGCTTCAGCACAATGGGGTTATTTATGACCAACAAGAGGATTTGGAGAGAATTGTTTTAGCTTACTATGCAAACCTCTATGCTTCAGACAATTCCTGTACCACGAATAGCTTAATCCAAAGAACCATCTCTGCTTCAGTTTTCGCGGATGATAATGATATGCTGACAAAACTGCCTTCGATGGATGAGATTAGAGAAGTTGTTTTCTCTATGAATGGAGATGGAGCTCCCTGGTCCGGACGACTTTGGTGGTTGCTTCTACCAAAGGTTCGGGATATAGTTTCCTTGGATGTTTTCAATTCAAGAACTCAATTCTTCTCTCAAGGTTTGCTTCTTCCTAACTTAAACTCCAACTTAGTAGTGCTCATCCCCAAGTTCAAAGGAGCTGATGCAAGGGAAAACTTTAGACCTATTGCCCTGGCTAACTATCGCTTTAAAATCATCACTAAGGTCCTAACTGATAGATTGGCCAGGGTGGCTCCAAGGATAGTGTCCCCGAGAACCAGAGAGGTTTCATCAAGGATAGGCAAATCGGTGATTGTATCTCGCATAGCATCCGAGGCCATAAACATGCTTCGAGAATAGATCTTTTGGTGGTAACATAGCCTTGAAATTTGACATCAACAAGGCCTTTGACACAATTGATTGGAATTTCTTCTGCAAGTGTTGGAGTCTTTTGGTTTCAATAGTCAGTTTTGTAACTGGATCAAGGTCATCCCGCACTCGCAAAGCTTTATTTCTTAGTGAATGGCAGGTCGGGTTGGTTACTTCTCTTGCAAGAGGGGAGTTAGGCAAGGGGACCCACTATCTCCTCTTCTCTTTTGCCTTGCAGAAGATGTGCTTAGTAGAGGAATCTCTCTTTTGATTAAAGAAGGAAAGCTAAACTCCATGTCAGGGCCTAGAGGGTTCAAAACTCCAAGTCATGTTCTTTATGAGGATGACATTTTGGTGTTATGCAAGGGAACAAAGCAAAACTTGCTGAATTTGATGAATTTGTTCAGGGAATATGCCGAGACTTCTGGCCAAGTTTTAAGTCTGCCTAAGTACAGATTCTATCCTGGATGTATCTCATCCTCCAGAATTACTACTATTAGCAATGTCCTTGGCTTTACGGCTGGTTCCATTCCTTTTAACTACCTCGGGGCCCCAATTTTCAAAGGTAAGCCGAAAAAATCTCATCGACAGCCTATAGCAGATAGAGTCAAGTCAAAACTTTCAGATTGGAAAGGTTCCCTTTTATCCATAATGGGTAGAGTTCAGCTCGTAAAATCAATTATTCAAGGCATGTTACTATACAGCTTTCACACTTACCTCTGGCCTACTTCCCTATTAAAGTCCACGGAATCTTGGATAAAGAATTTTGTTTGGTCAGGAGATATCTTCAAAAGAAAGTTAATCACAGTGGCCTGGAAGAAGGTTTGCACACCATTCTTGGAAAGAGGCCTTGGCATCAGGCCTCTCAAAGCCATCAACCATGCTGCTCTCTTAAAGCTTAGCTGGAATGTGATTTCCTTAAACAGCCAGTGGTCCAGTCTGATCAAGGACAGATGCTTTAGAAACAATGTTCCTTGCTCTTCTTATATCAGATCCTCTGTGTGGCCTGGCATCTCTTTGTTCATCCACTCTCTGCTAGATAATTGCTCTTGGAAACTAGGTAATGGTCTGCATATTAATTTCTGGACAAACAGGTGGCCTGCTAATCCTATTGTTGATGTCTTGCACATTCCTCCTGAGCAGCATAAACTTCTGTCTGCCTCTATGGCAGACTTCATTGATGGTCAGGCTTGGTGTCTTCCTGATGCTCTGTCTATCAATTGTCCAGAGATTACAGCAGAAATTAAGAAGGTGATACTCCCTCTGGTCCACACTGATGATCAGCTTATGTGGAAGCCCTCGGATTCTGGTTTGTTGTCCTTTAAGGACTCTTATAACTTCCTCAACCCTAGTCAGCAGCCTGTTGATTGGGGTAAAATAGTTTGGAATTCAGCTATTCCTCCTTCTAGATCATTGTTAATGTGGAGGCTTTTACATGGCAAAGCTCCCACAGATGAGAATCTTAAAGCAAAGGGTTGTGTCATGGTCTCTAGATGTTGTCTTTGTGGGAAGGCTGAGGAAAGCTCCAGCCACTTATTCCTATCTCGCCCCTTCTCCCTGGAGATTTGGCACTGGTTCGAAAGGATCTTCTACTGCAGGCCAAACTTGTCCTCCTTTCAAAGCCTCCTCACTTTCTGCTATGTCAGTAACAACTCTCAAATAACTGATATGAAGCTGGCAGCGATTATTAACATAATTTGGTTCATCTGGTTCAACAGAAACAAAATCTGTTTTGAGAGCAAAGCTTATAACTCATGGTCCATTATTAGCATGATAGCAGGTTCAGTTTCTCTATCAGGAACTTACTCTTCTGGCACAATCTCTTCTCCTGATCATCATTCCAAGGTGCTGAGCTATTTTTCTATTTTGGGCCATTTGGGAAAAGTGCTTATTATCAAGCAAGTCAACTGGATTCCTCCATCTTGGGGATGGTATAAGTGCAACACTGATGGCTCAGCCAAGGGCTGTCCTGGCCTAGCAGCCTGTGGGGGTATATTCAGGGATGGTTGGGGCAGTTTTCTCGGCTGTTTTGCTTTGAATATTGGTGTCAGTTTCTCTCTTCATGCTGAGTTCCTAGCTGCTATAAAAGCAATTAAATTAGCAATTGAAAAAGGCTGGCGAAGAATTTGGATAGAGAGTGACTCTTCTCAGGTGGTGGCTGCCCTCAAATCCAAAGCTATATCCTTGGTTCCTTGGAAACTAAGAAACCGTTGGAAAAATTGTCTTTTTCTTTTCTACAGTCCAAACTTAGTTGCTTCCCATATTTATAGGGAAGGGAATTGTTGCGCAGACAAGCTGGCAAATTTTGGTACTAGTTCCCAAGGTTCACTTGGTGGAATGCAGTTTCGGATTTTATCTTAGATGATTTCAATAGAAATAGATTTAACCTTCCTTCCTATAGGTTTAGGTGATTCCTTATCCCCATGGGTTTTGGTCCATGTCCCCCCATGCTTGTTTCTCTTCTCTGTATTCTTTTAACTTTTTTAAATAAAATGTAGATGTGCTGCAGGTGATTGGTAGTGCCTATGGTTCTAACCTAGTTGGGATGATAGGCCCTATAGTGATGCTCTTGCACATCTGCTTTATAAAAAAACAGAAAAGGATTTTTGTAGGAGAAATTTTATTCAGTAAAATTATTCCGTTAAACTTGGATAAGTTTTCAGAGCTTTTGTTTTGTATTTGTTTTTCACTGAGCGAAATGTTTTACAAGCAGATAAACGAACCTAGGAACCGAGACGTCGGGGTTCTAGTGTTCTGTGGACACGTAGATCAGGGATCTGTGTCATTGGACTGAGTGTCCTGCAATGATTTTTGTGGACTGTGTGTCCTAAGTTGATGTGGAAAACGTGAGTTCCATATCTGCTAGCCTAAGACTGGTGCATCGGTTTAGGGTTTCGTGACTAAGCACTCGGACTGCGTGTCATGTGTTGTTAATAAAAGACTTTAAGAGATTGAAAACTACGTTGGTCGTAAGCTTTTGAGCTTTGGCAAAGGAAAGATTATAAACGAAGAAAATGATGAGAACAAAATGTTTTATATGCATGCATTGGCGACGGCGTGCCCACGTCCTATGTCGGATACCTTAATGATAGGGTATTTGGGCTACGAAATTATGTATGATGCCTTAATGATAGGGTACTAATGCTATGTCCTATGTCGGATACCTTAATGATAGGGTATTTGGGCTACGAAGTTATGTATGGTGCCTTGATGAATAAGGTATTCCATCCTACGAAGTTATGTACGGTGCCTTGATAAATAAGGTATTCCGAGCTACGAAGTATATATGGTGCTTTGATGAATAAAGTATTCCATGACACGAAGTGCCTAATATATCTGGCTATCGATCTTGATCATCTCATTCACGCGGTGTTGTGATCTCCGGAGATTAGGAAAAAGTTAGATGACGATTATTGAAGTGTACATGCATAGTTTTTCAAACGATGATGTTTCGGGTATGAAACCCAATGATGACTACTTGTTTATTTAAGAACTGATGTTGTATGAAAATATATATGTTTATATGCTTTCCTTTGAGTCGCGCATGCGGTTATTGTGTTAAATCCATATATTGGTGTCTCACCCTTACAAACATATCAGAGCCACACAAGGGGTATGATCTCGACAAGAAGGCTGTCTAGTTCGGAGCATGTTGTTGCTGCTTCCATCGGTTGTAGCATCTGTTAGCTACGACCAGCTTAGGTCCTATTGTGTTATATTAAGTTTTGAGAATAAACTAAACTGATACTGATCTAGGTGTGAAAACATATAAGGCAGTATAGTTGTATGACTTATATACATGATGTATTTAAGTGTGGTTTGATTACGTTGTTGTTGTTATGAGGTTAAAAAGAAGAAAAAAATTTATCACCATATTTTGAAAAGAGAAACATTGAGAAAACATTATTTTCCGAAAGCAACCAGCAAATTAAGTTTTATTTCCGCTATGAGATTAACGGGTAACCATGTGATGACCCAGTGTCACAAGGGTGCTGGACCTTAAGCTGCTACTGGTCCTCGAGCGAAAATTAGTCTCATAGAGGGTCCAAAGGACCTAAGTCGTGGGAATACTTCGTTGATTCACTGGGGTGCCAAAGGTCCTAATTACTATGAGCCCTGAAAAAAAATGTTTGATTTTGATAAACTATCACAAATCATCTCATGAGTGATTTTTTTTTTTTGTGGTAAACCTCATGAATGACTTTTAATGTAATATATATTTATTAATTTATATAATATGAATCATTAATTCTAATATTATAAATAAATATTATAGAATAGAAATTTAATACAAAGGGTCTAAATTCATGCTGATATGAAAACAAATATCAAATTTCGAATTCAGTAAGGTTTTCAAATTTGTTTATGCCGATACCATTTTGCAAATATGTCAAAATCTGATCATGCATTTAATTTTTTTCAATATGTCAAAATTGTCCGGTGATTAGAATATAGACATTAAGTTATAAATACATTCCATATATATATATATATATATATATATATATATATATATATATATATATATATATATTATATATATATTTGGTGTGCACTTTCTGTATCAATACATTTTGGATTAAATTAAATAGTATGCACTAACAATGTAAAAAGTTTTAAACTGACATTCACTAGCATTTTGACATGTTTGTTTTTATTTTGATATATGTGTCAAGATATTATTGGATATCTGTGTAAAAAAAATTTACACTGAAGATACATAGAAATGAAACTTATATTTTTTATCTATACTGAAGATACATAGATATTATTGGATGTCTTTTAAATTTTTAATGTATTTATTTTTTAATATAATAATTTTATTATTTTTTTATTACATAATTTTTATTTTTACAATCCATAATAAGTGTCCAAACGAGATTTGTTAGATAGACTATTTTCAATATTTTTATTTAAATCAAGGTTGGCGCAGTCAAGTGTGACAATGTGTTCAGGTCGTCGGTTTGAAAATGGGATTTAGAGGCAGGTGACGACGGTCGGGCTCGGTTCCAAACATTTCATATTGTCGGTGACCGAACCCGATTGACAATGAGATGCAGAAGTATATTCAGACCACCATCTGCTGTTGTGCTTCACCTCCGACCATACTCCGACCAGTTTGAACTCGCCATATCTGCTTCGCCTCTGGCCGATCTCCATCACGAGCTCTTCGAAGGAGAGAGATGAGGAGAGGAAGAGTAGAGAGTAGTGGAGAGTGGAGAGTGGAGACTGGAGACTTTGAGACTAAAATGGAGACTGAGTCTGAGCTGCCAACGTCGGTTGTGAGAAATGAAGAAGAGAAGAGCAAGAGTAAGAGAGAAAGTAGGGACAGTGAAGCTTTAGGGTTTCTTTTGGGTATTAGAAAAAAAGGTAAAAAAGAATATTGGGCCCAAAACATATGGCCCAACAAGATAATCGAAAGGGTTTAATTTTATGTGAATTTTTCATTGGGCTTCATTTGTTTGTTAAAAAATGCCCCACTGCGTTTTTCTTTATGTGAGTGGTGAAACAGGTGAAACTGGCCCACACTATTTTTCATTCATTCCTTATATTACATACATGCTGCTGCGTTTTCACTTTCCAAACCCTAGTTCAGAAATTTCGCACCGCTCTGCTATGCTTCCTCGGTTCTTCTCATAGCCTCACGCGTTCTTCTCACACTCTCATTCGTCTTCCCCAGTTCCTCTCACAGAGCCATCACTCGTTTTTCTCATTCTAATGATCGATGGTGGTGGTAGCAGTGGATGTATGGTGGTTCACGAAGGAACAAAGTTTGGTGGCGGCGGTTGTGGATGTACGGTGGTTGCTGCTGTTACTTCTTTATTTCATCTTTCCCTTCAAATTTTTTTTTAAAGTTGCATTTTTTTTAAACTGATGAACCCGACCATCACCTGCCCACCACCCGACCAATCCGACCACTCAAATGCAGAGGAAATGGGTCCCATATTGTCGTCGCCAGTTTGGTTCGGATTGGGCCGTTTGGGCCTGAATCCGACCGAACTTGATCGTTGTCCAGTCCTAGCTATTGCATGTGTCTGCTGGGTTTTGTAGATCTGTAGTTTGTTCAAGTTTCAACCTGTAGATCTGTTCAAGTGTTCAACAACAATGGAGAAGACACTTATAGATACGTTCAAATTTCAACTTTTTCTTGTTTGAAGTTGATTTCTCTGTTAAATGTTTGATGTTTCTTCTGGGTTTTGTCTTTTTGATCTATGAAAAACAATTTTTTGTAGCTTTAGCACTAAGATCTTATGTATGTTCTTTTCTTCTGGTTTTTTTTTTGTTGTTCACATGTTCTATCTTCTACTCTCCATTCTCATTTTTTTAAGCAAACCATGCTAACCCGGCCGTGCAAACCCGCTACCCGCCAACCAGACTAATAAGATGGTTTAAAATGGTCGGAATGGGTGAGATATTTAGGGTTTTGATTTTCCCCGTTGGGTTTTTTTAGAAACCTGGCGAACCCACCCGGTGTCCACCTTTAGTATTTGTTGTATTTTTTGTCTGGAAAATATATTTTGTTGTGTTTTTATTTGAATAATTTTAAATCTTCTTAACCAAACATTTAATTATTAAACAAAGAATGCATTGAATAATTTTTTTATGTTATCGAGATATTGACTCTGCATATATATTTTTATTTAATACTTATAATATTAAGTATTCAAGTATTATTAAGAGAGAATAAAAAAAAGTATTATTAGGAGAATAAAAAATATTAAATCCTTCTCATTACTTGTTGGAAATGGTATTTAATGTTTTTTTATTCCTACTATAGTATCAGTAACTGCTTTGTTTTCCTTTAAATCATTTTTTTTGACTGGTTCTTTAATGCATTTTAATTTTCCCCTAAACCAACATTAAATAATTGAGCGGAGAAAGAGTTAAATATAATTTTTCGATCACATCTATTCATTGTTTCAAAGATTGTATATATATCTATCAAAATCAAGCTACCATTAACAAGTAATCGATCCTAACGTGGGTGAGTTTCTTCATGTAATTGATGAACCCCAGAAGCAACATTTTTAAGCAAATCTCCTGAAATTTTCCCAAGAGAAATATCCATGAAAAGTCAATGATCAATTTTGTGCTGAAACCATTTTGATATTTATCTATAGCAAAAGTAAGCCACAGGTTCAAATAAACCTGAGCTCATCCATTACTTTGTTTACCAGCTTAATTTTATTTTTTTGCTATCTTTTCTTGTATCTATTTATCTATCATTGTCAGGGAATTTGATTCAAAAGTAAAATTAATTGTTCATGTTCATTTAGGCAGGTATCAGTTTCATTTGCATCTTCAGCTTGATGGAGACCAATAATCCAACATGTCAGACAAAAGATCGGAGCCTCAACACTCCGAACAAACCTTTGACACCACCTCCTTCTACTTATATGCAGGTCTCAATGATTTATTTTATTTATAAGTCAATGTATACTTATGCTTCTGATCATCATTGGGAAACAACTAACTCTCTATATGTCACTTTTAACTAGGCATATTAGAATCCTGGGACTCCAAATACCAGTTTAACTATAGCTGGTTCTAGCTCTTATCCCTCGTGGTGGCAAGGCCAGGTATGTAGTGATATATCTATATACGCATTCATGCATCTTATGATGGAGGGACAACTCATGTGCTTAATTTTCTTATTATATCCTGTTTGGTCCAGGCATGGAGCATGCCAGTAATTCAATAAGAATCTTTGAATGATCCTAAGAGGCCTTTCAATCATCCGGTGGTATGTGGAGTAATCCTATAATTTCTAAATCATTTACGGTTTGTTTGGATAATTGATTTTAACTGAGGAAAGTAATTTTTGAGGATATTTAAAATGACATGTATTAAAATATTTTGTTTGGATACTAACCCAATTTTTTTAAAAAAATACCTAGCATTTCCACTAGGTATTTCTTTAATACAAAACCAAGGGATTTCAAATAACACCCACTGGGGTGGGGTTTCAAATTCCCAGCTTCACCCATTCGCACGACTCATTTCTTCACCCATCGCAATTCTTCTCCTCATGTTTCGCCCATGACTTCAACGTCTCACTCTCGCCCATAGCAATCTCGTCTCATGTTTCTCCATTGCTATTCTCCTCCTCACCTCCATAGATGTTCATTCTTCAACTCCATAGCAGTAGCTCGATGATTTGGGATTTGAGAGCTTCCTGGGTGTCAGATCTACTATTTCTTCATACATCTTTGCTTATTTTGTTTCATATTTTCGATTTTTGTTGCTCTCAGCGAAGTCTGTTTACAATGTGATGCTGATTTTGAATATGGATTTATGTGCTTTTGTTGTTTTCGGATTTTCTTCCCAAAGCTCTCGTTTGGAACGGGTTTTGTTTGAAACCATCTCAATCATTTGGATCTGTGTTCCACGAGTCGGTAACATCTGGGATTCGGGTATGTGATTATGTAGAATATAAATCTGAGTTTGAATTGTTAATACCTTGTTGATTTGTTCACATTTTGGCCATTTATGTCACTGCTATGTGATTCATTGTTTTATTTATCCGCTTAAACGAATTATATATATAACATCCATGTAGGAGAAATTATCTAAGATGTGAATGATAAACATAGAAACAATAAACTTACCTTTTAAGAAGAATTAAGAATAACAGAAGTATCACTCAAGCAATGGTATGTTGGTGGTAGGCCAGTGGTAGATCTAGGACCCTGATTCGGTAGGGGCGATTTATTAAAATAATAATAATTATTATTATTAGCATTAAATATGATTTTGATCCCTATAAAATTGGTAAAAATTAATTTTAGTCCCTATAAATTTTTTATTCATTTTTAGTCCCTAAAAAAATACAAAAGTTATGTATTTTTAATCCTTTGTGAGGGACTAAAAACACACTAATTTTATTAAATACAGGACTAAAAATTAATAAAAATTGTATAGGGACCAAAATAAATCAAAATTTACCAATCTTATATATATATAAAAAAACATATTTAACCCTAATTATTATCATATATATGAATATAAAGACAGAGAGTGCTGGGGGAAGGTGAGAGAGAAGAGAGGGTTGGGTAATTGTGTTTGTTGGAAAAAATAGAGAAAAAAATGATAGTGGGTTCAAACATATAAAAATAGTGGGGGAAAAATACAAACACCCAAGATATTTATTTATAATTTTATTAAAGTGATGGTGTGCAAGTGCACACCCTTATTTGTATGTAGTCCGCCTGTGGGTAGGTAGTAAGTATTGTTGAAATGTGGTTGCAGGACTACTTGCTCATAATTTTTTTGAAGTGGGTTAGAGGTATTGTTGAAATTTACTGAACTTGAACCCATTGGGCTTGATTGTCTCCGGTTGATGTGGGGTGCCTATACCAGGACAAAGAGGTGTCTCGGCTGATTCCAATTTGAAAACTGTGTAGCTTAGTGAAGATTGCCTTGAGATGTTGTTGCTATGATTGGAGACTCTCCTAGCTTTAACGTAGCATAAGAGATGAGCTTCAGTGATTGATAATGTAAAAATATTTATATTAATAGTGTATACAAATTAAATCCATAAAACAATTATGTTATAAAGTTTAGGTATTGAATAATACGTGGAGGTAGATATATTTTAAAATAGGGAAATGATAACTATTGCCTTTAGGACATTGGTTAAGAAATTGAAATAGTAATTTTTTTATGGGAAAATGGTGAAGTTATTACCTTGAATACTTGAATTTTTTGTTTCCCAATAAATTCTTTCCTCTTCTTGATTCCTTAACCAGTGTCCTAAGGGCACTGGTTAGAAAGACCCTTTAATATATTGTGTTTTATTTGACCTTAATTTTAATTCTATATAGTTTTATATAATTATAATAAAATAGGTTTTTATTTGTAAAATAATCAACTATAGTTTTTATTTGCTCATTGTAAAATAACCCTTGTATACGCTTTCACCATAGATTAATAGCAATTTACCAATGATACGATAAAAAAATAATAGAAAGAAAGAATATGAATATGTAATATCATGCATCTTTCCTTGGCAAGAGAATCCTATTGGTTACTTCGTTATCCCACAGATCATGATTGTTGCGCCTACAACCGTTGATATCCTCATCCATTCGACGGTTACCTTCAATCCATCTCGTCTTTCACTACTACAGAAAAGGGCTTTAATAGTGCTTTTTTTTTTCCTTTAGTAGCGCTTGTATCTATTTACCCGCTACTGAAGGTGAAAAAAATAGGGAGCGCTTAAAAAAGTGCTATTGAAAGTTAGAATAGGTAGTGCTTCCTTGAGAAAGCGCTGTCTAAAGTTGCTAATAGACAACGCTTCCTTGAGGAAGCACTATCTATTGTATATACTTTAGACATCGTTTCCTTGAGAAAGCGCTGTCTAAAGTATGCAATAGATAGCGCTTTCTTGAGGAAGCACTGCCTATTTCTAACTTTAGACAACGCTTTCTCAAGGAAGCGCTACCTATTCCTTTTTTTATATTATTATTCACGTTTTTTTCTACATTTCCCACCCGCACTCAGCAATTTACAGTTTTTTTTATTGATAAATCAAATTTGTATTGATGTACTCAAAAACAGCCACACATATATAATGTACAAAACTTACATACAATATTGGTAAGTATATATAAACCAAACCAAATATCAAAATAATGCATATTATAACCAATTAACTAATATACTTTAACACAATTCACAGTAAGCCTTACACATAACCAATTCTAATATTTAAGTCCATAAACCAATACATGTGCGAACTACTAACAATATATACAAGCTAACCAACACACTAGTTAATTCTACACAATTTCTGCATGTGGCTTCCATCTTCTGCTTGATGGCACAAAATCCTTGCTTTGCCGCCTGCATAAGATACACACACATATCACTTGCACATACACACAAGTCTAATATATAGGAGATACGCTAACTAGCATAATATTAGAGTATGGTGTACCTTTTAGTTGTTGATAAAATTCATAATAACATATCGACACAACTCTTCCTTAAGTTGAGTAAGTTGATCATCAGAGTATGTGACGTATTTACATTCAGGAAAGTACTGTGAAATGAAAATTAAATCTAGAATTAAAGTACAGTCGAATGGTCAATTGCTTTGCACAGGCATACGACCACCCCTGTTTTTCGATTGGACCAAAAATGCATGGAGACTCTTCTTCTTTAAGAACATAGTAAGAAGGATCCTAACATCACATTGGAAATTATATAGACTTAGCTGAGCTCATTACAAGAAAGAAACAAGCAAACAATTCCCTTGCTCCCAATACATGTCATCCAACTAATATCCAAAATCATTCAAATGCAAAACTAAAACCCAAAATGCACAGATCTGGAATGAATTCCCTGATGGAAAAGGTCAAAAGAAGTAGGAAAGATTATGAAAATTGAAAATGAAAGATGAAGAGAACTATCTTTTGGGAGAAAACTCCCAATCGTTTTCCCATACACTTCACAAGTAGAGAAATGAATGAGACGCTTGTTATATTCCGAACAGTACTTCACCTAAACAAGGAAAAGAATAAAAACAAACACATCAAATCAACATGCCCATCAAACATTCAATCAAACCCAACACATCAACATGCAAAAAGATTCAATCTTGATTAACAAGAACATGTACCATGGGAGCACATCGATTCCTGCCCAATTGTTGGGTCAATTTTTTCACTCCACGGTAAGAGCACCAATCCCCAATTCCTGCCATCAAAATCATTACAATACAAGTATAATACAACTGAAATGCATGGTGAAACAAGAATAGAGTACAAAAATAAACACGAAGTTCACACTTCACACAAAGGTCTGAAAAAATCCATAACAAAAGTACATGGGAATTATGAATTGCAACTTATAAAGAAAAGAAAGAACTCCCTTGCAATTCTATTTATTGTATATTTGAGGTTGAATTACAAATTTAAACCTTCAACTTCTAGAATATTCATTGTTGCTTAAACTTCACTATATCAATTGGGTCCAGGGCCTGGTTTCTTTTCTATTGTAATATGGTTCTTCTAATTTCTTTCTTTTCTTTTTTTTTTAGATAAGTGGTTCTTCTAGTTTTTAATTAATTGATAGATGTTGATTTAGTAATCTCATGCTATTTTTCCCACTCGCTAAAATTTAAGAGATTCTGTAAACAATATTACTCAAATACACATCTACACTTGTGCCCTTACACTTATTTAGTTATTTTTGCTTAACTAAATATGTGAGCCTTTTAGCATATCATATATCAATCATAACTTTCAGGCAAGATAACAACATATGGATTTCAAGTTAAGATTAAACGATAGTGGCTGGATTTTGTCATATATGAATTGAGTAACTCAACCTGACTGATTAGATGGACAACACCTATTAATCCAAACTATATGAAAAGGCATCATAGACATTTATTACTTAAATGCAGAACTCCAACTATACACTATAGAGTATCCAAGCAAAAAAGAGTATGGAAACTAGGCCTTATTGAATCACTGAGGTGAGAGGAAAGAACATCCTACAATAACCCCACCAAAATGAAAAGCAGAACTTTGTAAGTGCCTAGAACTCTAAGACACTCTTTGTGAAAAGCATATATCAAGTAAATTCTGCCCTTCCAATAAGCCAAAATTAATGTAAGGTGTGACACCCTAAACCTGGCATCACATGGTTACCCAATTGCGGAAATATTTCTGATTTACAATACTGGTTACTTTCGAAAAGTCTCATTTTCTCGATGGATGAGTATACTAAAAACGGTAGTTTTTTTTTTTTTTTTTGAAAGGATGAAACAAGATAAAGATGATGAACACTCGGAACATGAATTGAAGACAACACACACACACACACACACACACACACACACACACACACACACACACACACACACATATATATATATATATAACATGTTCTAATGAGAGACAAGTTCCAGTACATAAGATAGGGCCTTATCAACGGCCATTGCAACAGAATTAGACATCCAAAAGATACAATGTAAAGAAGAGTAAGTAAAGACACGGGGAAAGAGGGTCCAGAACCACATCCAAAAAGGTAACTCTAAAAAAAGTCAGATGATAGAAGACCATCCACAAAACGCTGCGAACTTGTTACTGACACTGGCTTCAAGCAGGGTCTCCACAAATGCTCCCACGAGACGAGACATTAGGTAATGGATCTATGACGTCGCCACCCTCATCTACGGCATCGTCGTCGTCGTCATGATCCATAACGTGATACTCCGGCTCATCCTCCTCCATGACCTCATAGAAGTCTGTTGTGACTCCGGCAAGTGTACCGGGTCGTCGCAAGTAATAAAACACGGTAAGAGTCTACCGAGGTCGAACACAAGGATTGGGTTACCAATTCTACTAATTTCGCAAGAAATTCGGTAGGTTCAGTTAAGCGAAGAAAATTGTTGTGAGAGAGATGAAGATTGCAATTCAATTAAGAAATCGATTAAAGCTAAGGTGATTGAATTCAGAAATTTAAAATATCTAGGGTTTCAAATCCACCTACCCAATCATGCATAATACCCAAGTGATTATGTATTCCTCCCTAGGTTCAATTACAATGTCAACCGGGACCCCCAATTTCTCCTAAATTCACAGCCGTGCGCAATAGGACGTATTCAACGATTTGGATTATTTACTCACCAAGTCTCATAATCCTAATCCTCGAATTCTGTTAATTCTTGTTCCCTACGTGGTTGCACTAATCTCCTACCCACTGTCGTGCAATATTCAATTAGTGATCCCAATTCAAGTTCTAAAACGCGAATCGCCGGTCGGTCTTAACGCGTTTAACTAGTTAATCACGCTAGCATATGATCAACACAATCAATTCAGAATTGGAAAACATTTATTGAGAGAAAGGGAGTAATAACATACATCACGTGAACACTACACAGCCATGGGTGGCTTCATCGATCCCCTAGACGAGGGGATTAGTTCCTCATGCCCGTGACGACGCACAAACAATCGGCAATAATCTCCATTATAACAAACTAAAAGAAGAAAAGAAAAGAAGACGGAGACGCAGCTCCAGAGACAAGGATTCGCACTACTCTGATCTACACAAGTGGCTAACAACTTCATACCCAATTCTGATCTGTTATGGCCTTTAAATAAGGATTCTGTTTCTCGCCAGCTCGCGGGGCGAGCTTACTCTCACGACGCGAAATTAAGCATTGGCGCGCTTCAAATTTTGTATTTTCGCGAGGCGATCTTGTATTCGCGGGGCGAGTCTTCAAACCCTAATCTGTCACAACCGTGATATCTATCACGGCTAAGCCGTGATTGCCTCTGTCTTCCATGGTCCCCAAGGACTCGCGAGGCGAGACACCATTCGCGGGGCGAGTCTTCAATTCTGGGCTGTGACCTTCATCACGGCTAGGCCGTGATGGTCTCTGACTTCCAAGTCTTCATTCTCTCGCGGGGCGAGTCTTCAAACCTCCATTTGTCACAGCCGTGACCTTAATCACGACTATGCCGTGATAGTCTCTGTCTTGCTGGTCTTCAGACTCTCGTGAGGCGAGAGTACACTCGCGGGGCGAGTGTCTCAGAGTTTCAATTTCACTATTTCTTTGCTTTCCTTGACTCCCAGAGCTTCACTTATTTAACCTGAAACAACAAAAGCACCCACAAGCGTAATTCTATCCAAAATAGGCTAAAAACTACACAAAATACGCAAAATGAGTCAAAGTCCAACTTAGGAACAAAACAAGGCAAATTTGGGCGAAAACGAGAGTGAACTCGAATAAATAGGCGCATAAACCCTAGTTCATCTAGTCATAAAACTAGATAAGCCAGAGGCTTATCAAAATACCCCAAACTTAAACCTTGCTTGTCCCCAAGCAAGCTTAAAACTCAAAAACGACTCAAGACTTGGCAAGCCTAAAGATCTAATCAATTTCGCACAAATTTCATGCAACTTTACAAAACAGTTTTCTTTGATACCCCCCCCCCCCCCCCTTTTTTTTATCAATGTAATCCCCACATTCATCTACTTAAAACAATTGAGAATTTATCATTCATGCCATCATTACTCTAAGTTGAAGCTCAAAGATACACACAAAGGAAGATCACCTATTCCAAACAATTGCCTTCCTCACAAGGGTATGTAAAATTTCACTCATTCGCTCACTTCGTCAAGGCTTTCAACTTTTTCACTCAATTTCACTTATCAAGAGCACTTCCCATGAATTTGATTTTCATCTCAAAAATGGTTCCCACGAAAACATGCATGCAACATCAGAAGGTCTTTTAAAGGTTGTAATGAGGCCAGGCTCAAGGTAAGATATTCAAAGGATAAAGGCTAAGTCCCTAGGATCAATGAGAGCATGAAACTAATATCACAGCAATTGAATTCACTCTCATATTATTCTCTTCCTTGCATTTGGTGGCTACACACCTCTTCCTTTTTATATTTATTTTTCTTTGCCCTTTTTGGCATATATTCAATGCTTTTCATCACTCATATTTTTTTTCTTTTTTTCCTTTTTTTCTCAAGCCTTCGGCCCTTACTTCCGTTTTTCTTTTTCTCAACTATGATTCATGAACTTGTAGCCACCCCAAACTTAGTTCCACAACAACACTCACAAAGCTAAAATTCCATACTCTCCTAAATCCTAGGATAGGGGAAAATCATGGTTTTTCTGAATTAATGGCTTGTGATGTAAGGTCATCCAGAACAATAGGCTTCAAGGCTCAATGCGGCTAACTAGGGGTCATTCATCAAGGTTGGTTCAATTTATGGCCAAGTAGCTAATTCAAAGAAAATTGCCTAAATCATTTGATGCAACACATAAACATGCAAACCATGAAGAGATTCAAGCAAATCCGGGGAAGTGCAACTTAACAGTGATTCACACAATCAACAACAAAGTTGGAGGCTCAAATCCTCACCTGGACAGTTTGCAAATTGTTTGACCGAGATACGATTCCTAGTGTGTGCACCCCCTCACCCCAAACTTATCATAAATCAAGCAATCATAATAAATCTCAAAGTTCAATTTTCAATTTTTAAGTGGGGATCAACTTTTCTATTATTAGAACCTAGGGGGATCATCAATGGTCAAATAATTCATGCAATCAATCTATGCTCAATTTAATCAAAATCCAACAAGCTTGCCGACACGACATTCATACAACAACTCTTGATCTTCTCAAATTATTCAAGAGCGACAAACAAAACAAAAACAAAAAGAAAAAGAAAACAAAAGTTAAGAGAGGAGAGGTACCTAGCTTGGGTTGCCTCCCAAGTAGCGCTTGTTTAACGTCCCGAGCCTGCCTCAAGTCACCCCAGAGGGTTAATCCAGATAAAGCACTTGCTTGCCAATTGGGACCGAATTCCCATGATAATGCTTTAGCCTTTGCCCATTCACCTTGAAGTTGCCGGAAGCCCCTTCCAATTCCACTGCTCCGTATGGGAAGACTTGTAGGATCTTGAATGGTCCTGACCACCTCGATTTCAGCTTTCCAGGAAAGAGCCTCAACCTTGAATTATAGAGGAGTACCATTTGTCCGGGCTCAAACCTTCTAGGCAAGATGTGCTTGTCATGCCATGCCTTAGTCCGCTCCTTGTAGATTCTAGCATTTTCATAAGCTTGCATGCGGATCTCGGACAACTCATTCAGATCCAAAAGCCTCTTCTCACCGGCTTTTGTCAAGTCAAAGTTGAGCTCCCGAATTGCCCAATAAGACTTGTCTTCCAACTCCACCGGAAGGTGGCATGCCTTTCCAAACACCAAGTTGTAGGGAGACCTTCCAATTGGAGTTTTGAACGCTGTCCTATAAGCCCATAAAGCATCATCTAATTTCTTCGACCAATCCTTCCGTGAGGAGTTGACGGTTTTTTCAAGGATACGCTTCAACTCACGGTTGGATACCTCTGCCTGCCCATTTGTTTGGGGATGATAAGGAGTAGCGACTCTATGCTTGACCCCATACTTCTCCAGAAGCTTGTGCAATGGATTGTTGCAAAAGTGGGATCCCCCATCACTAATCAACACTCTAGGGACCCCAAACCTAGAGAAGATATTGCGCCTTAGGAATTCCATGACTACTCGCGCATCATCCGTAATTGTCGGGATTGCCTCTACCCACTTCGACACATAGTCCACAGCCACCAGAATGTATTGGTAAGAGAAGGAGGGTGGGAATGGCCCCATGAAATCTATCCCCCATACATCAAAGAGCTCTACTTCAAGCATGCAATTCAAGGGGAGTTCGTGCCGCTTAGAGATATTGCCAACTCTTTGGCATTGATCACAGTTCTCAACAAAGGTACGGGCATCCTTGAAAAGCGTTGGCCAATAAAACCCGCTTTGAAGAATTTTTTCTGCGGTCTTCTTTCCCCCATAGTGCCTACCATAATCCGAGCTATGACAATGCCACAATACGTTTCCGATCTGGTCATGGGGAATGCACCTCCTTAAGATCCCGTCTGAGCATTGCTTGAAAAGATATGGGTCCTCCCACATATAGTACTTTGCATCCGAGAGGAACTTCTTCCTTTGTTGACGAGTCCACTCTTGCGGAACCACATTTTAAGATTTAAAGTTGGCCATGTCCGCGAACCAAGGAGGGGAATTTTCAATAAGTGCTAACAGCCTTTCATCAGGAAATTCTTCCTTGATGTCTAACGACTCCTCCTTGGTGTCGGGATTGACCAACCTAGATAAGTGGTCCGCCACACCATTCTCGGATCCTTTCCTGTCCTTAATCTCTACGTCAAATTCCTGCAAAATAAGAATCCACCGTATTAATCTAGGTTTGGCCTCTTGTTTTGTCATCAAGTGTTTTATGGCCGCATGATCAGTGAAAACCACAATCTTAGACCCCACGATGTAGGATCTAAACTTATCCAAAGCAAACACCACAGCAAGTAGCTCTTTTTCAGTGGTGGAGTAATTAGCTTGTGCCTCATTCAAAACTTTACTTGCATAATAAATGACGTGAGCTAATTTCTCCACCCTCTGCCCCAAAACAGCCCCCATCGCATAATCACTAGCATCACACATGATTTCAAATGGCAAATTCCAATTAGGTGCAGTGATTATGGGTGCGGTGACAAGCATATTTTTCAAAACAGTGAAGGCATTTAAACAAGAATCATTAAAATCAAAGGATACATCCTTCACAAGAAAGTCGCAAAGCGGCCTTGCGATTTTGGAGAAGTCTTTGATGAATCTCCGGTAGAACCCGGCATGCCCCAAAAAACTCCTCACCCCCTTTACAGTGGTTGGTGGGGGCAGCTTCTCAATCAACTCGACCTTCGCCTTATCAACCTCAATCCCCCTATGGGAGATTTTGTGCCCTAAGACTATACCTTCCTTGACCATGAAGTGGCATTTCTCCCAATTGAGCACAAGGTTAGTCTCTTGGCACCTTTTAAGCACCAAACTCAAGTTCTTCAAGCAGTTGTCATATGAGGTTCCAAAGACCGAGAAATCGTCCATGAACACCTCAACGCATTTCTCCACCATGTCCGAGAAAATAGAAAGCATGCACCTTTGGAAAGTGGCAGGGGCGTTGCACAATCCAAAGGGCATCCTCCTATAGGCAAAGACTCCATAGGGACAAGTGAAGGCCGTCTTCTCTTGGTCTTGAGGATCCACCACAATTTGATTATAGCCGGAGTAACCATCCAAGAAACAATAGGTACTCATACCCTGGCTAGCCTCTCAAGCATTTGATCAATGAAGGGGAGAGGGAAATGATCCTTTCTGGTTGCTTCATTTAGTTTTCTGTAGTCGATACAAACTCTCCACCCCGTGATGGTCCTTGTTGGGATCAATTCATTGTTTTCATTAACCACCACGGTTGTTCCACCCTTCTTTGGGACCACATGAATCGGGCTAACCCGATTGCTTTATCCGAGATTGGGTAGATGATTCCGCATCTAAAAGCTTAATCACTTCCTTACGCATGACTTCTTTCATGATGGGGTTTAGCCGTCTCTGTGGTTGAACCACCGGCTTATAACCATCCTCCATCAAGATTTTATGCATGCATAGGGAAGGGCTTATACCTTTTAGGTCCGAAATCATCCACCCAATGGCGGATTTGTGTTCCCTAAGAACTCTCAACAGCTTCTCCTCTTCATCCTTTTTCAAGGCATTGCTAATGATCACCGGATGTTGTCCCTCCTCCCCCAAGAATGCATACCTTAAGTGGGTTGGGAGTTGCTTCAACTCCGGAGCTTTGTTCTCTTCTTCCCTGCCTTCATTGTTGAGCTTTTCCTTTGCACATTCATCCCTTGGGAGACTTGGTAAGGCTTCCATGTGCTTCAAGGTCTCAAGGTAGTCCTCATCTCCCAAGGGGTCTTCTTCCTCACTATCATAATCATAATCATGGGATTCTACCAACACTTGTGCAAGTGATGAACCATGGGCTTCTCTAGTGGTCTTTTCCTTGACAATTGAGCCCACCACATCTACTTGATAGACCTCGACCTCTCCACCTTGGGTGCTTCATTGCCTTGAAGACATTGAAGACTACATTCTCATCTTGTACACGGAGGGTGAGTTTCCCTTGTTGCACATCAATCAAAGCACGCCCTGTGGCCAAGAATGGACTCCCCAATATGAGGGGGATCTCGGCGTCTTCATCCATATCGAGCACCACAAAATCTGCCGGAAATATGAATTTGTCAACCTTCACTAGCAAGTCTTCGACAACCCCATAAGGGTATTTGATAGATCGATCGGCTAGTTGGAGTGACATCCGTGTATCCTTGGCTTCCTTAATCCCCAACTTCTTCATCATAGAGAGAGGCATTAGATTGATGCTCGCCCCTAAATCACACAACGCCTTCCCTATATTCATCTCTCCAATAGTACATGGTATCGAAAAGGAACCGGGATCCTTCAACTTTGGAGGGAGTTTTCTCTGAAGAATGGCACTACATTCCTCGGTCAAAGCAACCGTTTCCTCATCCACTATTTTCCGCTTCTTGGAGAGAAGCTCCTTCATAAATCGGGCATAAGACGGCATTTGTTCCAGGGCTTCCGCAAATGGAATGTTGATCTGAAGTTTGCGGAAGACATCAAGGAATTTACTGAACTGTTTATCCTGAAGGGGCTTCTTCAATCTCTCAGGGTATGGTACCTTCATGTAGGACGGGAGGTCCTTGGGCTCTACCCACTTCTTTCTACGGAACTCTTCATCTACAAGCTTTAACTTCCCTCCTTGCTCCGGTGCCTTACCTCTTGCTAACTCCTCTTCTTTCTCGGGTTGTTCTTCCTCAACATGTGGTGGGTTTGAGACCTCAACTTCGGAGAACTAGGTGCACCCTGTTAGATTCCAGCACTCTACCGCTTCTAGTGGTTACGGCATTGCACTCGGCTCTTAGGGTTGTTCTCGGTGTCACTTGGGAGAGTGCCCGGGAGACGTTCATTTAATTGCTTCGCAGCTGTGCTATTTGTATCTCCAGATTCTGAATTGCCGACCACTCTGTATGAGTTGCCAACTTGTTAATGGCAGTGTTTGTGTTGATCGACGATTTCTCCATTGCTGCACTCATCTTCTCAATAGCCAGCTCCCAAGGTTGTCTTCCACTATCTCGCGATTGCAGATCGATTAGGCCCCTAAGAAGAGCTCTGAGTATTGCGCCTTTGGATCCCAATGTTTGGCCTCAGACCTTGTTGAGGTTGTTGTCCGGCCAGACCACCACTAGTATTACTCCAAGCGATTCCCGGGTGGTCTCTCCTCATATACGCCCTATTCTGACTCTGATTGTTGTCTTTATGTCTGTTTCTCTGTTAATTGTTCTGGGGCACAAATGTCATAGAAGTTGTGGCATGAATCCACATGTTCCCGAGAGAAATTCAGCGGGCAATTTTGAGTGTCATGATCCCCATTGCAGTTTGTCACAACCCGGAGGCATCCCCTCATGTATCACATTAACCCTTTTTTTTCCGACAAGGCTTCAATCTGCATCTTCAACAACTCTGTTTTGCTCAAGAATGGCCTCCATTGCCCCGGACTGATTCCATTCGAGGTTTCCCTTCCACGGTTGTAATCATTATATGACATTTTCTCTAACAATGCCCATCCATCCTCGGCTGATAAATAAGAGAACGAGCCGCCAGCTGCGGCATCACAGTTCATCTGATAGCGTCCCTCAACCCATTAAAGAAATGTTGAACTTTAGAGACCGGGTCGAAGAACGCTGAAGGGCATCTTCTCAATAAACCATTGTACCTCTCCCAAGCTTCATTATATGTTTCATCCTCTGTCTGCCTGAAAGATGTAACGGCTATTCTTGCTTGTGCCGCTTTCTGAGGAGGAAAATATTTGGTTAGGAACTTCTGTGCCATTTGCTCCCAAGTTCTAATGTTGTTCCTATCCAAGCCGTCTACCCAATCGCGAGCGACATCCCTAAGAGAAAGAGGGAAAAGCCGCAGCTTAAACTCATCCCGAGAGACTCCCCGGTCTTCGCAAGTCACAAGCTTCAAGGAAGCGAGTGATGTGTCTATGAGGGTCCTGTTTGCCACTCCCATCAAACCGATTCTCCTGGATCCGGTATGTGACACATGCTTCAACTCTGAAGGAGTCTGTGTTCAGGTTGCCCCTCACAATAGAAGAGTCACAATCTCCCAAGCTTGGTAGATCGTATTCGAAGAGAGGCTTGTAACGAGGAGGAGGAGGAGGATTTTCTTCAGCCATGTCCTCTATTTTAATTACTTCCAACCTCTTCCTTTCTCTGGCCTCTTTTCTTAATTGCCTCTCGGTCCTGGTGATCTCTGAATCGAATAGCAAGTCCTCTTGTAGAAGGGTACCTCGCATACAAAAACACGGCAAGACCAAGTGGAATCAAAGAAGTAGAGAAATAATAACAAAGAAATAACAGAAAAATAAAATGAAAAATCAACTTAACCAATCAATCAAATTTCCTAAAAATTAGGAAAATTGGTTGTGCCAATCCCCGGCAACGGCGCCAAAAACTTGTTGTGACTCCGGCAAGTGTACCGGGTCGTCGCAAGTAATAAAACACGGTAAGAGTCTACCGAGGTCGAACACAAGGATTGGGTTACCAATTCTACTAATTTCGCAAGAAATTCGGTAGGTTCGATTAAGCGAAGAAAATTGTTGTGAGAGAGATGAAGATTGCAATTCAATTAAGAAATCGATTAAAGCTAAGGTGATTGAATTCAGAAATTTAAAATATCTAGGGTTTCAAATCCACCTACCCAATCATGCATAATACCCAAGTGATTATGTATTCCTCCCTAGGTTCAATTACAATGTCAACCGGGACCCCCAATTTCTCCTAAATTCACAGCCGTGCGCAATAGGACGTATTCAACGATTTGGATTATTTACTCACCAAGTCTCATAATACTAATCCTCGAATTCTGTTAATTCTTGTTCCCTACGTGGTTGCACTAATCTCCTACCCACCATCGTGCAATATTCAATTAGTGATCCCAATTCAAGTTCTAAAACGCGAATCGCGGTCGGTCTTAACGCGTTTAACTAGTTAATCACGCTAGCATATGATCAACACAATCAATTCAGAATTGGAAAACATTTATTGAGAGAAAGGGAGTAATAACATACATCACGTGAACACTACACAGCCATGGGTGGCTTCATCGATCCCCTAGACGAGGGGATTAGTTCCTCATGCCCGTGACGACGCACAAACAATCGGCAATAATCTCCATTATAACAAACTAAAAGAAGAAAAGAAAAGAAGACGGAGACGCAGCTCCAGAGACAAGGATTCGCACTACTCTGATCTACACAAGTGGCTAACAACTTCATACCCAATTCTGATCTGTTATGGCCTTTAAATAAGGATTCTGTTTCTCGCCAGCTCGCGGGGCGAGCTTACTCTCACGACGCGAAATTAAGCATTGGCGCGCTTCAAATTTTGTATTTTCGCGAGGCGATCTTGTATTCGCGGGGCGAGTCTTCAAACCCTAATCTGTCACAACCGTGATATCTATCACGGCTAAGCCGTGATTGCCTCTGTCTTCCATGGTCCCCAAGGACTCGCGAGGCGAGACACCATTCGCGGGGCGAGTCTTCACCCTCCGGGTCGTGACCTTCATCACGGCTAGGCCGTGATGGTCTCGACTTCCAAGTCTTCATTCTCTCGCGGGCGAGTCTTCAAACCTCCATTTGTCACAGCCAGGACCTTAATCACGACTATGTCGTGATAGTCTCTGTCTTGCTGGTCTTGGACTCTCGTGAGGCGAGAGTACACTCGTGGGCGAGTGTCTCGTGAGTTTCAATTTCACTATTTCTTTGCTTTCCTTGACTCCCGAGCTTCACTTATTTAACCTGAAACAACAAAAGCACCCACAAGCGTAATTCTATCCAAAATAGGCTAAAAACTACACAAAATACGCAAAATGAGTCAAAGTCCAACTTAGGAACAAAACAAGGCAAATTTGGGCGAAAACGAGAGTGAACTCGAATAAATAGGCACATAAACCCTAGTTCATCTAGTCATAAAACTAGATAAGCCAGAGGCTTATCAAAATACCCCAAACTTAAACCTTGCTTGTCCCCAAGCAAGCTTAAAACTCAAAAACGACTCAAGACTTGGCAAGCCTAAAGATCTAATCAATTTCGCACAAATTTCATGCAACTTTACAAAACAGTTTTCTTTGATCCCCCCCCTTTTTTTTTCATCAATGTAATCCCCACATTCATCTACTTAAAACAATTGAGAATTTATCATTCATGCCATCATTACTCTAAGTTGAAGCTCAAAGATACACACAAAGGAAGATCACCTATTCCAAACAATTGCCTTCCTCACAAGGGTATGTAAAATTTCACTCATTCGCTCACTTCGTCAAGGCTTTCAACTTTTTCACTCAATTTCACTTATCAAGAGCACTTCCCATGAATTTGATTTTCATCTCAAAAATGGTTCCCACGAAAACATGCATGCAACATCAGAAGGTCTTTTAAAGGTTGTAATGAGGCCTGGCTCAAGGTAAGATATTCAAAGGATAAAGGCTAAGTCCCTAGGATCAATGAGAGCATGAAACTAATATCACAGCAATTGAATTCACTCTCATATTATTCTCTTCCTTGCATTTGGTGGCTACACACCTCTTCCTTTTTATATTTATTTTTCTTTGCCCTTTTTGGCATATATTCAATGCTTTTCATCACTCATATTTTTTTTTTCTTTTTTTCTTTTTTTTTTCTCAAGCCTTCGGCCCTTACTTCCGTTTTTCTTTTTCTCAACTATGATTCATGAACTTTTAGCCACCCCAAACTTAGTTCCACAACAACACTCATAAAGCTAAAATTCCATACTCTCCTAAATCCTAGGATAGGGGAAAATCATGGTTTTTCTGAGTTAATGGCTTGTGATGTAAGGTCATCCAGAACAATAGGCTTCAAGGCTCAATGCGGCTAACTAGGGGTCATTCATCAAGGTTGGTTCAATTTATGGCCAAGTAGCTAATTCAAAGAAAATTGTCTAAATCATTTGATGCAACACATAAACATGCAAACCATGAAGAGATTCAAGCAAATCCGGGGAAGTGCAACTTAACAGTGATTCACACAATCAACAACAAAGTTGGAGGCTCAAATCCTCACCTGGACAGTTTGCAAATTGTTTGACCGAGATACGATTCCTAGTGTGTGCACCCCCTCACCCCAAACTTATCATAAATCAAGCAATCATAATAAATCTCAAAGTTCAATTTTCAATTTTTAAGTGGGGATCAACTTTTCTATTATTAGAACCTACGGGGATCATCAATGGTCAAATAATTCATGCAATCAATCTATGCTCAATTTAATCAAAATCCAACAAGCTTGCCGACACGACATTCATACAACAACTCTTGATCTTCTCAAATTATTCAAGAGCGACAAACAAAACAAAAACAAAAAGAAAAAGAAAACAAAAGTTAAGAGAGGAGAGGTACCTAGCTTGGGTTGCCTCCCAAGTAGCGCTTGTTTAACGTCCCGAGCCTGACTCAAGTCACCCCAGAGGGTTAATCCAGATAAAGCACTTGCTTGCCAATTGGGACCGAATTCCCATGATAATGCTTTAGCCTTTGCCCATTCACCTTGAAGTTGCCTAAGCCCCTTCCAATTCCACTGCTCCGTATGGGAAGACTTGTAGGATCTTGAATGGTCCCGACCACCTCGATTTCAGCTTTCCGGAAAAGAGCCTCAACCTTGAATTATAGAGGAGTACCATTTGTCCGGGCTCAAACCTTCTAGGCAAGATGTGCTTGTCATGCCATGCCTTAGTCCGCTCCTTGTAGATTCTAGCATTTTCATAAGCTTGCATGCGGATCTCGGACAACTCATTCAGATCCAAAAGCCTCTTCTCACCGGCTTTTGTCAAGTCAAAGTTGAGCTCCCGAATTGCCCAATAAGACTTGTCTTCCAACTCCACCGGAAGGTGGCATGCCTTTCCAAACACCAAGTTGTAGGGAGACCTTCCAATTGGAGTTTTGAACGCTGTCCTATAAGCCCATAAAGCATCATCTAATTTCTTCGACCAATCCTTCCGTGAGGAGTTGACGGTTTTTTCAAGGATACGCTTCAACTCACGGTTGGATACCTCTGCCTGCCCATTTGTTTGGGGATGATAAGGAGTAGCGACTCTATGCTTGACCCCATACTTCTCCAGAAGCTTGTGCAATGGATTGTTGCAAAAGTGGGATCCCCCATCACTAATCAACACTCTAGGGACCCCAAACCTAGAGAAGATATTGCGCCTTAGGAATTCCATGACTACTCGCGCATCATCCGTAATTGTCGGGATTGCCTCTACCCACTTCGACACATAGTCCACAGCCACCAGAATGTATTGGTAAGAGAAGGAGGGTGGGAATGGCCCCATGAAATCTATCCCCCATACATCAAAGAGCTCTACTTCAAGCATGCAATTCAAGGGGAGTTCGTGCCGCTTAGAGATATTGCCAACTCTTTGGCATTGATCACAATTCTCAACAAAGGTACGGGCATCCTTGAAAAGCGTTGGCCAATAAAACCCGCTTTGAAGAATTTTTTCTGCGGTCTTCTTTCCCCCATAGTGCCTACCATAATCCGAGCTATGACAATGCCACAATACGTTTCCGATCTGGTCATGGGGAATGCACCTCCTTAAGATCCCGTCTGAGCATTGCTTGAAAAGATATGGGTCCTCCCACATATAGTACTTTGCATCCGAGAGGAACTTCTTCCTTTGTTGACGAGTCCACTCTTGCGGAACCACATTTTAAGATTTAAAGTTGGCCATGTCCATGCGAACCAAGGAGGGGAATTTTCAATAAGTGCTAACGACCTTTCATCGGAAATTCTTCCTTGATGTCTAACGACTCCTCCTTGGTGTGGGATTGACCAACCTAGATAAGTGGTCCGCCACACCATTCTCGGATCCTTTCCCCGTCCCTTAATCTCTACGTCAAATTCCTGCAAAATAAGAATCCACCGCATTAATCTAGGTTTGGCCTCTTGTTTTGTCATCAAGTGTTTTATGGCCGCATGATCAGTGAAAACCACAATCTTAGACCCCACGATGTAGGATCTAAACTTATCCAAAGCAAACACCACAGCAAGTAGCTCTTTTTCAGTGGTGGAGTAATTAGCTTGTGCCTCATTCAAAACTTTACTTGCATAATAAATGACGTGAGCTAATTTCTCCACCCTCTGCCCCAAAACAGCCCCCATCGCATAATCACTAGCATCACACATGATTTCAAATGGCAAATTCCAATTAGGTGCAGTGATTATGGGTGCGGTGACAAGCATATTTTTCAAAACAGTGAAGGCATTTAAACAAGAATCATTAAAATCAAAGGATACATCCTTCACAAGAAAGTCGCAAAGCGGCCTTGCGATTTTGGAGAAGTCTTTGATGAATCTCCGGTAGAACCCGGCATGCCCCAAAAAACTCCTCACCCCCTTTACAGTGGTTGGTGGGGGCAGCTTCTCAATCAACTCGACCTTCGCCTTATCAACCTCAATCCCCCTATGGGAGATTTTGTGCCCTAAGACTATACCTTCCTTGACCATGAAGTGGCATTTCTCCCAATTGAGCACAAGGTTAGTCTCTTGGCACCTTTTAAGCACCAAACTCAAGTTCTTCAAGCAGTTGTCATATGAGGTTCCAAAGACCGAGAAATCGTCCATGAACACCTCAACGCATTTCTCCACCATGTCCGAGAAAATAGAAAGCATGCACCTTTGGAAAGTGGCAGGGGCGTTGCACAATCCAAAGGGCATCCTCCTATAGGCAAAGACTCCATAGGGACAAGTGAAGGCCGTCTTCTCTTGGTCTTGAGGATCCACCACAATTTGATTATAGCCGGAGTAACCATCCAAGAAACAGTAGTACTCATACCCGGCTAGCCTCTCAAGCATTTGATCAATGAAGGGGAGAGGGAAATGATCCTTTCTGGTTGCTTCATTTAGTTTTCTGTAGTCGATACAAACTCTCCACCCCGTGATGGTCCTTGTTGGGATCAATTCATTGTTTTCATTAACCACCACGGTTGTTCCACCCTTCTTTGGGACCACATGAATCGGGCTAACCCAGTTGCTATCCGAGATTGGGTAGATGATTCCGGCATCTAAAAGCTTAATCACTTCCTTACGCACAGCTTCTTTCATGATGGGGTTTAGCCGTCTCTGTGGTTGAACCACCGGCTTATAACCATCCTCCATCAAGATTTTATGCATGCATAGGGAAGGGCTTATACCTTTTAGGTCCGAAATCATCCACCCAATGGCGGATTTGTGTTCCCTAAGAACTCTCAACAGCTTCTCCTCTTCATCCTTTTTCAAGGCATTGCTAATGATCACCGGATGTTGTCCCTCCTCCCCCAAGAATGCATACCTTAAGTGGGTTGGGAGTTGCTTCAACTCCGGAGCTTTGTTCTCTTCTTCCCTGCCTTCAGTGTTGAGCTTTTCCTTTGCACATTCATCCCTTGGGAGACTTGGTAAGGCTTCCATGTGCTTCAAGGTCTCAAGGTAGTCCTCATCTCCCAAGGGGTCTTCTTCCTCACTATCATAATCATAATCATGGGATTCTACCAACACTTGTGCAAGTGATGAACCATGGGCTTCTCTAGTGGTCTTTTCCTTGACAATTGAGCCCACCACATCTACTTGATAGACCTCTGACCTCTCCACTGGGTGCTTCATTGCCTTGAAGACATTGAAGACTACATTCTCATCTTGTACACGGAGGGTGAGTTTCCCTTGTTGCACATCAATCAAAGCACGCCCTGTGGCCAAGAATGGCCTCCCCAATATGAGGGGGATCTCGGCGTCTTCATCCATATCGAGCACCACAAAATCTGCCGGAAATATGAATTTGTCAACCTTCACTAGCAAGTCTTCGACAACCCCATAAGGGTATTTGATAGATCGATCGGCTAGTTGGAGTGACATCCGTGTATCCTTGGCTTCCTTAATCCCCAACTTCTTCATCATAGAGAGAGGCATTAGATTGATGCTCGCCCCTAAATCACACAACGCCTTCCCTATATTCATCTCTCCAATAGTACATGGTATCGAAAAGGAACCGGGATCCTTCAACTTTGGAGGGAGTTTTCTCTGAAGAATGGCACTACATTCCTCGGTCAAAGCAACCGTTTCCTCATCCACTATTTTCCGCTTCTTGGAGAGAAGCTCCTTCATAAATCGGGCATAAGACGGCATTTGTTCCAGGGCTTCCGCAAATGGAATGTTGATCTGAAGTTTGCGGAAGACATCAAGGAATTTACTGAACTGTTTATCCTAAAGGGGCTTCTTCAATCTCTCAGGGTATGGTACCTTCATGTAGGACGGGAGGTCCTTGGGCTCTACCCACTTCTTTCTACGGAACTCTTCATCTACAAGCTTTAACTTCCCTCCTTGCTCCGGTGCCTTACCTCTTGCTAACTCCTCTTCTTTCTCAGGTTGTTCTTCCTCAACATGTGGTGGGTTTGAGACCTCAACTTCTGGAGAACTAGGTGCACCCCTGTTAGATTCCAGCACTCTACCGCTTCTAGTGGTTACGGCATTGCACTGGCTCTTAGGGTTGTTCTCAGTGTCACTTGGGAGAGTGCCTGGGAGACGTTCATTTAATTGCTTCGCGAGCTGTGCTATTTGTATCTCCAGATTCTGAATTGCCGACCCTGTATGAGTTGCCAACTTGTTAATGGCAGTGTTTGTGTTGATCGACGATTTCTCCATTGCTGCACTCATCTTCTCAATAGCCAGCTCCCAAGGTTGTCTTCCACTATCTGCCAGTTGCAACTGATTAGGCCCCTAAGAGCTCTGCGAGTATTGCGTTCTTTGGATCCCAATGTTTGGCCTCAGACCTTGTTGAGGTTGTTGTCCGGCCAGACCACCACTAGTATTACTCCAAGCGAAACCCGGGTGGTCTCTCCTCATATACCCCCTATTCTGATTCTGATTGTAGTCATTCTGTCTGTTTCTCTGATAATTGTTCTGGGGCACAGTGTCATAGAAGTTGTGGCATGAATCCACATGTTCCTGAGAGAAATTCAGCGGGCAATTTTGAGTGTCATGATCCCCATTGCAGTTGTCACAACCCGGAGGCATCCCCTCATGTATCACATTAACCCTTTTTTTTCCAGACAAGGCTTCAATCTGCATCTTCAACAATCTGTTTTGCTCAAGAATGGCCTCCATTGCCCCAGAACTGATTCCATTCGAGGTTTCCCTTCCACGGTTGTAATCATTATATGACATTTTCTCTAACAATGCCCATCCATCATCGGCTGGTAAATAAGAGAACGAGCCGCCAGCTGCGGCATCACAGTTCATCTGATAGCGTCCCCTCAACCCATTAAAGAAATGTTGAACTTTAGAGACCGGGTCGAAGAACGCTGAAGGGCATCTTCTCAATAAACCATTGTACCTCTCCCAAGCTTCATTATATGTTTCATCCTCTGTCTGCCTGAAAGATGTAACGGCTATTCTTGCTTGTGCCGCTTTCTGAGGAGGAAAATATTTGGTTAGGAACTTATGTGCCATTTGCTCCCAAGTTCTAATGCCGTTCCTATCCAAGCCGTCTACCCAATCGCGAGCGACATCCCTAAGAGAAAGAGGGAAAAGCCGCAAGCGAAACTCATCCTGAGAGACTCCCCTGGTCTTCTGCAAGTCACAAGCTTCAAGGAAGCGAGTGATGTGTCTATGAGGGTCCTGTTTGCCACTCCCATCAAACTGATTCTCCCGGATCTGGTATGTGACACATGCTTCAACTCTGAAGGAGTCTGTGTTCAGGTTGCCCCTCACAATAGAAGAGTCACAATCTCCCAAGCTTGGTAGATCGTACTCGAAGAGAGGCTTGTAACGAGGAGGAGGAGGAGGATTTTCTTCAGCCATGTCCTCTATTTTAATTACTTCCAACCTCTTCCTTTCTCTGGCCTCTTTTCTTAATTGCCTCTCGGTCCTGGTGATCTCTGAATCGAATAGCAAGTCCTCTTGTAGAAGGGTACCTCGCATACAAAAACACGGCAAGACCAAGTGGAATCAAAGAAGTAGAGAAATAATAACAAAGAAATAACAGAAAAATAAAATGAAAAATCAACTTAACCAATCAATCAAATTTCCTAAAAATTAGGAAAATTGGTTGTGCCAATCCCCGGCAACGGCGCCAAAAACTTGTTGTGACTCCGGCAAGTGTACCGGGTCGTCGCAAGTAATAAAACACGGTAAGAGTCTACCGAGGTCGAACACAAGGATTGGGTTACCAATTCTACTAATTTCGCAAGAAATTCGGTAGGTTCAGTTAAGCGAAGAAAATTGTTGTGAGAGAGATGAAGATTGCAATTCAATTAAGAAATCGATTAAAGCTAAGGTGATTGAATTCAGAAATTTAAAATATCTAGGGTTTCAAATCCACCTACCCAATCATGCATAATACCCAAGTGATTATGTATTCCTCCCTAGGTTCAATTACAATGTCAACCGGGACCCCCAATTTCTCCTAAATTCACAAAGTGCGCAATAGGACGTATTCAACGATTTGGATTATTTACTCACCAAGTCTCATAATCCTAATCCTCGAATTCTGTTAATTCTTGTTCCCTACGTGGTTGCACTAATCTCCTACCCACTGTCGTGCAATATTCAATTAGTGATCCCAATTCAAGTTCTAAAATGCGAATCGCCGGTCGGCCTTAACGCGTTTAACTAGTTAATCACGCTAGCATATGATCAACACAATCAATTCAGAATTGGAAAACATTTATTGAGAGAAAGGGAGTAATAACATACATCACGTGAACACTACACAGCCATGGGTGGCTTCATCGATCCCCTAGACGAGGGGATTAGTTCCTTATGCCCGTGACGACGCACAAACAATCGGCAATAATCTCCATTATAACAAACTAAAAGAAGAAAAGAAAAGAAGACGGAGACGCAGCTCCAGAGACAAGGATTCGCACTACTCTGATCTACACAAGTGGCTAACAACTTCATACCCAATTCTGATCTGATATGGCCTTTAAATAAGGATTCTGTTTCTCGCCAGCTCGCGGGGCGAGCTTACTCTCGCGACGCGAAATTAAGCATTGGCGTGCTTCAAATTTTGTATTTTCGCGAGGCGATCTTGTATTCGCGGGGCGAGTCTTCAAACCCTAATCTGTCACAACCGTGATATCTATCACGGCTAAGCCGTGATTGCCTCTGTCTTCCATGGTCCCCAAGGACTCGCGAGGCGAGACACCATTCGCGGGGCGAGTCCTCAATTCTGGGCTGTGACCTTCATCACGGCTAGGCCGTGATGGTCTCTGACTTCCAAGTCTTCATTCTCTCGCGGGGCGAGATGTTTCTCGCGAGGCGAGTCTTCAAACCTCCATTTGTCACAGCCGTGACCTTAATCACGACTATGCCGTGATAGTCTCTGTCTTGCTGGTCTTCAGACTCTCGCGAGGCGAGAGTACACTCGCGGGGCGAGTGTCTCAGAGTTTCAATTTCACTATTTCTTTGCTTTCCTTGACTCCTAGAGCTTCACTTATTTAACCTGAAACAACAAAAGCACCCACAAGCGTAATTCTATCCAAAATAGGCTAAAAACTACACAAAATACGCAAAATGAGTCAAAGTCCAACTTAGGAACAAAACAAGGCAAATTTGGGCGAAAACGAGAGTGAACTCGAATAAATAGGCACATAAACCCTAGTTCATCTAGTCATAAAACTAGATAAGCCAGAGGCTTATCAAAGTCTTCCTTAGGATCCTCCTCGGGGTCCTCCTCGGGATCCTCCTCAATCGGTGCACCCGGCTCTATGTCCAGAGGTGGTGGCTCATGTAGCAGTACGTTAGCTCGTAGTACGTGAAGGTAATACCAAGTAGGAGGCAGAGCTACCCTCCTAGTCTCCACGATATGGCTCCTACAGATTGGGTCTCAGTCAATATTTAAATCGGTTGTGGTGATTGCTCCGTGGTACGTGGCAGATGACGCCCCTGGATGTATCAGCCATGCCCCGGCATTCCCTGCATTGTCGAAGACCTCAGTCTTCGACATTGTCAGCACAAGTGGGATATTGGGATCCATCTGAACTCATATATGTACGGTGACCGCGCTGTCACCACGCGCCAAAAAGAACGAGCGTTTACAAAATAATGCAGATAGGGAGCGACAACTCGGATATCGTCTCTCAAGGACTCTTTAGTTGTTGTTATTATTAACAGAAAATCAAAAGTTAGTTTTGGGGGTTTTGAGATTGAAATAAAATAAAGAAACAAAACAGAGAAAACAGAGCAGTTAAAGAGAATAGCAAATAAACTAAAGACGATTAACCTACCGTTCTTGGTTTCCCACTATCATTGGTTCAAATAAATCCAAGCCCTAAGCGGATTCTAATCCCCTCCCGGTTGTAGCAACAATTAACAACGCAATCACTACTACGGATGTATGTTCCTATTCCCGAAATAACAAACGGGGTGAAGCCCTCATGAACAAACGAACATGAACGAACACACGCGAAATAACAAATGCGATTAAGTATAGAAACATAGCATCACCGAAATGAATCAACACAATACTATATACTCCTGAAATAACAAACAGAAACATATATCATTGTATTGAAAAGAGAAAAGTAAGTGAAAACAGGAATTATAGAACCTCAAAGGTGAATGGAAACCAATCCCAGTAGATTAATCAAGGAGACTAGTTCTCCATTATAAAAGGAAAACAAAACATATCTAAGAAAAGAAGACAAACAACTACTACTGCCTAAGAACTAGCCAAAACTGGCTAACTCTGACTAGCCTAAGACTGTCTTATATATACGTTTCTGGAATCACCCTGTTCGCAAGGCTAACTATTCTTCGCGAGGCGAATAATGCGAACAGTCTGCAACTTTTGATCTTCTCGCGGGGCGAGCATATCCTTCGCGAGGAGAATCTCTTCAGATTCCAAACTGTAACGCCCGTGACCTTTTACACGGGTAAACCGTGATGCTTTCTGACTTCCAAGGTTGGATTACTCGCAGGGTGAATCAAGTCTTCGCGGGGCGAGACAGAATGGTTGGCAATTTGTGGAACAGTCACCTTCTGGTTCGCGAGGCGAACAGTCTTCTCGCGGGGCGAGAAACTCCAGAATTATTCCTTTTTATTTACCTGAAAAACAGAACATAGAATAAGTATTTTATTTAACTCTAAATCAACTAAATTAACTTTAAAATACTTTACAGACTCAAAATACTGCTTAGAGACAATCAAGTCTAATTTGGGTGAAAATGATATAAAATTAGCACCAAGCCAAGGTTTTTACTAGTTATAAAACCAGTCAACCAGAGGCTCATCAAAATACCCCAAACTTAAATTTTGCTTGTCCCCAAGCAAACTAAGACTCAAAAACTTAAAAAAGACTCAAGACCTGGCAAGCTCAAGGATTCAATCAACTTTGCACACATTTCAAGCAATTTTAACAAAACAATTTTCTTCAATGTTCCCCCCTTTCAAACAAAGCGATCCCCACATTCATTTATTCTAAACAATTGAGAATTTCATCATTCAAACAATCATCAATCTAAGCAGGGGATCCAAGTCACACACAAGAAGGAGATCACCAAATTCAAACAACTACCTTCCTCACAAGGGAAATTTGTGTTCACTCAATCGCTCAGTTTGTGTCAGGCTATCAACAATTCACTCGATTTCACTTTTAAGAGCACTTCCCATAAATTTGATTTTCATCTCAAAATGATTCCCACAGAAAACATGCATGCAACATCAAAAGGTCTTTTATGGGTTGTAATGGGGCCTGGCTAAGGGTAGGATATACAAAGGAACTAGGCTGAAGACCCTAGGAACTAAGAGAGCATGAACATTATTTACACTTTGAAATTCCACTCAAGTTCCTTTTTCCAAATATTTTTTTTTTCAATTGTCTTGGATGACTACAGCCTTTTTATTCCAATATCCTTTTTGCAATTTTTTTACTTTTCTTTTTTCTTTTTTTTTTCTTTTCTGCCTTTGACTTCAACCTTTTATTATTTTTTTTTTTCTTTTTCTCAATCCCAACAACACATTTACTGTAGCCACCCCAAACTTAATTTCTTGCACCCATTCTAAGATTTCATGCTCTCCTAATCCTAAGATCGGGTTAACATGGTTTTCCAGATTTTTGGGCTTATAACATTAGGTTATCAAGAATTAACAGGCTAATAGGCTCAATGGGGCTAACTAGGGAACATGCATTAGGAATTGTTATTTTTAGGCTAAGTAGTTATTTACAAAGAAAATGCCTAAATCATCTGAAGCAAACACATAATCATGCAAACCAAAAAGAGATTCAAGCAAATTCAGGAAAGTGCAACTTAAAAAGTGATTTCACACAGTCAAAAACATGTTGGAGGCTCAAAACCTCACCTGGACATTTTTTTGCAAATTATTTGAAAGAGATTCTATCCCTAGTGTGTGCTTCCTATCACCCCAAACTTATCATAAATCATGTCATCATAATAAAAATCTCAAAGTTCAGTTTTCAATCACATGGGGATCATTTTTTCAAAATTTTTTTTTCAAATCCTAGGGGGAAAACAGTCAACACATAACATGCAATCAATCTATGCAAAATCAATAAAATCCAATAAACTTGCCAATACCAGACTCACACAACTCCTGAGCTTCTCAAATTATTCAGGAGCTTTATTCAAAGAAAAGGAAAAACTACAACTAGTTCCCTCCCCCACACTTAAAATATGCATTGTCCCCAATGAAACAACATAACAATAAAATCAGAGTGAGGGAAAGGAAAACTCATTGGAGGGCGGTTCCACCAGGATCCCACTGTCTGTGATATAGTGGCCACGGGATGCTCAAGTTGCAGAATGATCCTCCCGGATCCCATGGTCTACAGCATAAATATGAGATTGGACACTTGATAATCTTGATAACTCCGCCAAGTGCGACGGACTTCTCACTCCCCTTCAGATCACACTTGACTTCTTTCTCAACTTTATCCATAAAATCCTTCCAATAGAAGTGGGTCTCAACCTCTTGGACTGGCCATGGTGAAAAATCCAAGGGTGCAAAATCCAGAGCTTTTGGTTCCACAGGGGGAGGTGGCAAACAGTTAGCTGGGGTTACTGGTGCTGCTTCAACTTCTGCATTTTCTTCATTCACCGCACTAACAAATTTATCACCTGCTATACATGCAGAAATTTCAGTACACACCACACAAAGGTTAGAGTTAGTACAATCAGTAAATATGTTACAATAAACTGAATCAGAAAGCGGCTGAATGTCTAGAAGTTGCTTGAGCTCTACGGAGGGTGGCTGTTCAATGGATGGTATATTTGGAACTTCGGCTGAACAAACAGCATCACTCTCACTATCACCCTGCAAAATAGAGTCAAGAAACTAGCCACAAACAGCACACGGGTTAGTGTCAGTGCAGTCAGTACATGTAGTAAAAGAAACTGAGTTAGTAAAGGTCTGATTGTCTGGACTTTCTGCACACGGTTCATCCACCCCATCACTTTCAACACCTGCATCTAAGACCAAAGATTCTTCTTTATCCTCAAGCACGGTGGAGCGAATGTTCTCCTGATCCTCCTGATGCTCATTTCCTATATGAACATGGCCCTCAACCACATCTGTCTCCTGTTCCATATGGATGCTTTGCTTAACATACCTTTCAAAATAACATTCTACACACAAAGCAGTGCCAGAACAATAACAATCATCACATGCATTAGAGTCAGGGGATTCAACACACAATTCATCAATAGAAACATTATCAGAATCATCATCAGAAATATTTTCAGGAATAACTTTCTGTGAATCTTTATGTTCTTCAAGGGGCTGTGGAGTTAGCAGTGCAGCCGAGTTGGCGCCAATTTGATCAATTTGCATGGCCAACTTCTGAGATTCAGCTTCTCCCCTCTGATATTCAAGATTACTTGCCTCCATCATCCGTTGAAATTCGAGATTACTTGCTTCCATTTGTGCAGTCAATTGCTTGAACAGATCCTCTAGTGAAGGTTCGGAAGATGCAGAGGTGGTCACTTGGGGAGGGTTCGGTGGTGGTGCCAGTGGTAACATCAGTTGTGAGTCTCCATACCAAGGGTTTAGATAGTTTCCCCAGCTCAACAGGAAGGCTTCCTTCAAATCAAACCAGCTTGAGATGGAATTCTCATCAAGACAATACAACCAATCTCTTGCAGCACCTTCAAGTGAGAACTGGAAAGCTTCCATCTGAATGTGATCTTCTGTTATTCCTGCAGGTCTCAGCATTATAGAACAAGCAATCTGGAATTCCCTCAGATGCTCCTGCAGATTTTCACCTGCAAAACCACTAAACCTTGGCAACCAGTGTGATAAACCAAGAAAATCAGGAAAATATATACATGGTGGTTGCTCATAGTAAGCATTAGGCATGTAATTTCGCATATAACTATCCATGGGGGGTGCTAAAATTCACAACCAGACAATGCAAACAAAACTAATTAGCAAAGAATTTTTTTTTATATATTTTATTTTCTGCTAATAACAACAAACCAGAGTCCCCGGCAACGGCGCCAATTTTTGACCGCGCTGTCGCCACGTGCCAAAAAGAACGAGCGTTTACAAAATAATGCAGATAGGGAGCGACAACTCGGATATCGTCTCTCAAGGACTCTTTAGTTGTTGTTATTATTAACAGAAAATCAAAAGTTAGTTTTGGGGGTTTTGAGATTGAAATAAAATAAAGAAACAAAACAGAGAAAACAGAGCAGTTAAAGAGAATAGCAAATAAACTAAAGACGATTAACCTACTGTTCTTGGTTTCCCACTATCATTGGTTCAAATAAATCCAAGCCCTAAGCGGATTCTAATCCCCTCCCGATTGTAGCAACAATTAACAACGAACGAACACACGCGAAATAACAAACGGGGTGAAGCCCTCATGAACAAACGAACATGAACGAACACACGCGAAATAACAAACGCGATTAAGTATAGAAACATAGCATCACCGAAATGAATCAACACAATACTATATACTCCTGAAATAACAAACAGAAACATATAGCATTGTATTGAAAAGAGAAAAGTAAGTGAAAACAAGAATTATAGAACCTCAAAGGTGAATGGAAACCAATCCCAGTAGATTAATCAAGGAGACTAGTTCTCCATTACAAAAGGAAAACAAAACATATCTAAGAAAAGAAGACAAACTACTACTACTGCCTAAGAACTAGCCAAAACTGGCTAACTCTGACTAGCCTAAGACTGTCTTATATACACGTTTCTGGAATCACCCTGTTCGCGAGGCTAACTATTCTTCGCGAGGCGAATAATGCGAACAGTCTGCAACTTTTGATCTTCTCGCGGGGCGAGCATATCCTTCGCGAGGCGAATCTCTTTAGATTCCAAACTGTAACGCCCGTGACCTTTCACACGGGTAAACCGTGATGCTTTTTGACTTCCAAGGTTGGATTACTCGCAGGGTGAATCAAGTCTTCGTGGGGCGAGACAGAATGGTTGGCAATTTGTGGAACAGTCACCTTCTGGTTCGCGAGGCGAACAATCTTCTCGCGGGGCGAGAAACTCCAGAATTATTCCTTTTTATTTACCTGAAAAACAGAACATAGAATAAGTATTTTATTTAACTCTAAATCAACTAAATTAACTTAAAAATACTTTACAGACTCAAAATACTGCTTAGAGACAATCAAGTCTAATTTGGGTGAAAATGATATAAAATTAGCACCAAGCCAAGGTTTTTACTAGTTATAAAACCAGTCAACCAGAGGCTCATCAACGGCGACGAGAGAATAACAAGTAGAAATGAAAGAATGAGATACCGACAACGGATATATCGTACAACAACCATACACAAGATACATACAACACCTTGGCATATTAACATTTTAACATTACTCATAGGTAAATAACAAGTATTATTTCAGTGGGTCTCATACCCGAGTCAATCAATTTTATAAAGATAATGCATGACACTTCAATCACCAGGCTCTAAACTTAATCTCATGAGATACCATAACTGTTTTATCATTAAGAAAGAAAGAGTTGATCGGGCTCGTATGCCGCATTGACAAGTTGTCTCCGTCACCTCATGTACCCGGATCAACACCATCACGAATCCCTTATAACGGCCATTCAGATGTATACATCATCAAATACCACATCTTAAGCGGGTATTCGGTAACTCAAGCACGTCTACCATTGGGAAATGCATATGAATAAATACTTTTCATTATCTAGACTTTTCTTTGTGTTCACTCTTTTTTGTTGTCGAAGCCCAAGGCTAACAACTATTCATAATTTTCATCACTTGAAAATCAATAACACAGGACGCGCAGTCCGAGTGCTCAATCACAACACCTTACACCGATGGCGCAGTCCAAGGTTGTGGTCGTAGAAACAATTATACTTTTATCCATGTTTTATTTCAACATGATAAGGACTCCTAGCCCATACCAATGAAATTAGGACACACAGTCCTCAATTCCAAAATTAGGACTCCTAGCCCATAATATCACAATTAGGACCCTTGGCCCATAATTCTTGACACGGATCCCAGATCACGTGCATAAACTGAATGCTAGATGCGACGTCTCGCGAACTAGTATTCTCTTTCACATGTACTTAATTTTCGCTCAGTGAAAATCAAAAACCAAAACAAAACCTCGGTCACTTATCCAAGTAACTAGAACGTTTCTAAATCATTTAGGAGAAAATCTTTTCCTTTACAAAGTCCTTTATAAAACATTTGGAAATTCGTTTGCTTTTGAAATCCTTGATGGAATAAAGTCAAATATTTTCAAAGGGGTTTTTCCTTCATAAAACACATAGTTCGAAAAAGGTTTTCTCTCGTACAAACTTTGGATCATAAAAAAGATAGTTTCTATTGACTTAAAAACACTTCAACGTTTCTTTTCAAAACTAGAATCTCATTCACTTGAAGTAAGCGTTTTAAACAAGGAACTTTTATAAATGAAACCAATACTTTCAAAGTTCTATTCAATGCTTATTAAGTCTTTTAATCCTTATAATCATTGTGCATAGACTCAAGTCCGGCTTCTCAAACTTCAATCAACAATAATATATTCTCAACAATAATATCACAGTTAATGACAATTCATCACATATATACAACTCACAATACTTTAAGGCAAGTAATAATCAACTTCAAGTAACAATCACAATAGTTCAAGTAAACAAGTCATTCAAGTGGTTGCTCTGATAGTGTGATTTTACATCATATTTTCTACACACTTTTGCATGCATTTTTCATATAGATTAGGCATTCTTAGTTTGATTTTTATTAGTTTTTCCCTTGGAACGGGTGAAGGTGATTTTGGGTGTTGTTTTGCAGGAACTTAAGGAAAACTGTGCAGATTTGGCCATAATAAAGCTTGGAAGAATTTAGAGCTTGAAAAGAGAAGAAATTGATCCAAGCAGAATTCTGAAGACTCGCCCGCGAAACACACCTCGCCTCGCGACCCTGAATGATGACTGTGCCAGAAATACAAATTGTTCTGTCTCGCCACGCGAACAGTGTCTCGCCTCGCGAGAGTTCAATTCTTCGAAACAACATATTTTTAATATTCGCCTCGCGAGAGGCCATTCGCCTCGCGAGCGAGCGGAGAACTGATTGGTATAAGTTGCTGTTTTAGGGCAGAACTGAAGAGTTTTTAGAGTTTTAAGTTTTAGTTTGAGGGTTTAGAGTAGAGAGGCACTTGGAGGCTGCGGCTGAGGGAGGATTGCAACCCTAGAAGGGAGTTGCTGAGAGGGGCGGCTGTGACGACGGTAGAAAGCTCCCATGGAGCTTGTTCTCTCCTCTTCTCCTATTTCTCTGGTTTGGCTTTCTTTGTAATTATGAGTAGTTAAATCCTGTTTGTTGGGATTAGATGTAATCAAACTTATTATTATGTATTTATCTTGACTGATTATTCTATGTTCATGTCTTCATATTAGTGATTAATTTTCTGTGCTTAATGCTTGTTGTGGCTAGCACCCCCATGACTTGATTTGTGTTTTGGTATGCAATTGGGAAATTCGTATCAGAACCGGAATTGAATTTAATCACCTAGTAACCCTTTCATCTAAGAATGGAGTTAGGTTTACTAGTAATCGCGTAATCCTTAAACCTAATGCAAATTCATTAATCTAGGCCACCTAAGGAATTAGGGTCTATTAGTGGATTTAGGCTCTTGCCATCCGAGGAATCGGGGTTTGAGTAATTTAGTGGATTGATTTTAATATCTGAAGCATGAATGGGAGGTATCTAATCCTGATAGTACATGAGTTAGAGGTTTGGTGAAGTCCAGTCCCAACATATCCTTTCTGCACTCCAAGTGTTTGTTAAAAGTCCCCAAAAAGACAAAAAAGATTTTATTTCTTTTCTTTTGTTTGTTTTGATTTCTCTTCATAGTCTAGATAGTTGCCGAGTTTGTGAATTGGTACTTGACATCCAATCCCCGTGGATACGATAACCGGTCTCACAACCGTATTACTTGCATGACTCAGTATACTTGCCCAGATTCGTCAACATGCTCCACATCATAATAATATTCAAATCACTCAAGTAAACACATACACACATGCATATAGTCAGTGAATATCCCTAGGCAATCCCCTCTTACTTTCTGTGAAGGTAAGAAGATTATATGCTCGAAGAGGTATGTCACAAACGTCCTCCTTTCCTCCGCGATGGAAGTCTAAGGTTATAAACACAAAATCACAAGTTAAAATCAAACAAGAACACTAAACTACAAGGTATAGGTTCGGCTAAGACTAGTTCTTAGAGTTTGAGATTCCCGAAAATTATATAACTCATGGATTTATGATCCTTAAGTGTTAGGAGTTCGTAAACAATGATCATTTAACAAAGTTGAATTTAAATCCCACTAAGTTATAACTTAGGGTATTCGGCCAAGGCTAGTAAAATAGGCTATCATCCACTAAACTTTCCAATCTCTTAGGTTTTGCATCCATATGTATTAAGGAGCTCAAAACCATGATCATTTTGTAAAAATATGAACAAAGTATCCTAGGTCCATAACCTTCTAGGTTCAGCCTTCATAGGACTTATAGGCTAGAAATCTTTAATCTTTCCAATCTCTTAGACTTAGCATCCAAATATCTTATAGAGCTCAAGTCCATGATCATCTTGGAAAACAATGGAAACTTAAACATCCAAATCTCTTAGACTTAGCATCCAACTATCTTATGGAGCTCAAGTCCATGATCATCTTGGAAAACACAATGGAAACTTAAACATTCCAATCTCTTAGACTGAGCATCCAAATATCTTATGGAGCTCAAGTCAATGATCATCTTGGAAAAATGAAAGTAATACATACTAGCTTTAATAACATAGAATAAACAAGTTAGAAATCCTTAAACTTTCCAATCTCTTAGACTTAGCATCCAAATATCTCACGGAGCTCAAGTCCATGATCATTTTGGAAAAAAATCTCAAACATCCTAGCACCTAAACTCTAAATTTCGGCCATCATAGGATGATGAGGAAAATATTCTTTGTTTAACAACAACTCTTAGGTTTAGAATCACAAGGTATTAAGAGTTCTAAATCCATGATCAATACTTGGAAAGTTGAAACATAGTATCATAGGCCTACTTATTAATATTTTTCGGCCATCATAGGAACAAGCTATCAAAACTTCCAAGATTTATATATTCAAGATCAATGGATAATTAGAAACTCAAACACATGATCATATTCCAAAAGTTGAAAGAAAAACTTCCTAGGTCACAAATGCAAGCATTCGGCCTTCATTGGAAGAGATAGGTAGAGATTTTTGTTTTACACAACCTCTTAGTATGTGAAAATATAAGTTAATACAAGACTATAGAAAGTGGTTTCAACTCAAAAGTAGTTTTCTACCATTTTAGAGAGATTTTAGAAGTTTAAAGCATATAAAGAACACATAAAGTAAACTAAGAAATAAAAGATGAAACTTGAAAAACGATTCATATGAGAGCATTATCCTTAGTATAAGGAAGAACTTCAATGAAGAACTCAAGTAGAAAAGATGAATAAAAACTAAAGCTTTAAGAGCTTGAACTTTTAGAAGAAAGGAAGAAGATGAAGGTTTAATGGGGGTTGAAGGAGGAAGATGATGAAGTCAAAATGAAAGGGGTATATATAGGGAAAAGGGGAGAGTTCCACGGCCAAAGGGGAGTGAGGGAGAGCTTGTTGAGCAAGCTTGGTGGTTTAATACTTGATTGGATGGAAGAAGAGAGAGAAATGATTTTTTGGACTAGAATAATATTATAATTTGAAAAGTGTGATGATTACACTTTTAAAGTGTGTCATTTGTACCCGGTTGCATTTCCGATCGTAATTCTTCCGACGTTTTCGCCCGAATAAAATATTTTATTTTATTTTTGATCGAAAATTTTTAAAATAACCAAAGTGGAAGGAAACATAATAAAAACACTAACTATCTTGTTCACGGGTCAAAATTAGGTTTTCTGCACAGTAAACTTGTACCGGCAGTGAAAACACAGACCGACTCCCGTCTGAATTTTCAACCGAAAATTTTACCGTGACTTCATTTGATATAACAACGCAAGGAAATGATTTTAGTTTAATTAAAATCATCTTCTGAGTTTAATCTAAAATAAACATATTGGCTTAATTGCACTTTTGGTCCCTCAACTTTTTCAATTGTGCGATTTATCAATTGTGCGATTTTGGTCCCTCAAAAATTTTAATTGCACATTTCATCCCTCAACTTTTAAAATTGTGCGATTTTGGTCCCTCAAAAATTTAATTGCGCATTGACTAATCATGGACGGAAGGACTAATTTTGCACAATTCGACAAATTAGAGGACTAAATGTGCAATTAAATTTTTGAGGGACCAAAATCGCACAATTGAAAAAGTTGAGGGACCAAATGTGCAAATAAAACTTTTGAGGGACCAAAATCGCACAATTGAAAAAGTTGAGGGACCAAAAGTGCAATTAAGCCTAATGTCATAACAAACTTCATGGTCTGCAAACTGCATATTATTCAAAGCCAGCAAATAACTGACAACATATAAAAGTAAAATGAAAAGAAATAAATCCAGATATTGCAATTCCATTATTTACTTTCTATTGCATTTTAGACTTTCTATTAGTGTTAATCCAAACTCTCCAAGTATATATGCGCTAATCCGTTAAGTGTTTTAAGATGAGAAACTGATATTAAAGAAATACTTGACTGAAGTCAGACCTCTTACTATTTCAATGTGATTTGATCAAGTAGTAAATTATTTAAAACTGTCAACAAATCAATAAAGTAAAATTCATGAATTAAAAGAAATAATTTCTTATTGTCATTGACATTCCTCATACTCCGTAACATATTATGAAAGTTCAACTTAAAATGGATCCCCTTAACAAATCGCAAAGTTCATACTGTTTTGCTCTAAATATGGATAGATGTCATTTATGCATTCTATAGTTTAAAGGCCATCATATGAGTGTCAAATTAACGGATAAATATTATCAATACCATCTAATAGGACTCAGATGATTACGGAATGGTAGTAAAAAGCACACAAACCTTAACCATGGTCTCATGTATAGTAGGCATAAGACTGATCAAAGACATAATATTCCTTGTGAATGATGTGTCGACTAGTAAGTAGTATTAATTATCTTCATTGTTCGTAACAAACTGCACCACCCGAAACCAGATGTCATCGCTAACAAAATCTCCGGCCTTGTCAATTAATTGAAGAATCACATCAACATACCTGTAAAAAGGATGGCAAGATATCAATATCAATATAAATATATATATATATATATATATATATATATATATATATAAATAAAAAAAATACCAAGAATAACTTCTGTTCATGATGACATGGGAATTTTTTGTAATTAAATACGGGTAGTTTTGTTTTCTAGGGGGGATACAAGTATTTAAATGCACGCTTTTTATACCAAGATCTGTACAAAATTGACATAGATAAAATCTTGTACACCTTTGCAATTCCAGAAAACTGCAGAAATTAATGATTAACATTTCACATGTTCAAATAGGACACAAACTAATTACTCTAGTCTAATCTAATACCATGAAAGATCTGGTGCAAACTTCTCTGCTAGAATAGCTGCTTTAAGTGACAATCCTTGCGCATTGCAAATAACTCACAACATAGAAAAGTAAAAGGAAAATAAATAACTCACAAGTGAAAAGTAGAAAATCACAACTTCAACATTGGGGTCAAGGAGCTAACTATCAACATTTATCCTTAGGAGCTTCTCCAAAAAAAAAAAAAACGCAAGAATCCCTATGGTGCTTACCTGTATGCGTGGTGGCAAGCGGAGATGAACTGGCACCGGAGAGAAGAGCGAACCGTGCCGCCGGGGAGAGGAGACTCGGGATGAATAGCGTCGGAGAGAGCAGAATCGGGACGAACGGCCGCCTCTGTCACTGAGGAGCGAACGAACAGAGTGAAGAGGGCTAGTTTTGGCAGAGTGAAAGAGGAGAATTTTTAGGGCAACGGTGGTGGCGAATTTTTAGGGAAACAATGGAGCTTTTGAGTGTGGCCGTACATAGGGTCCTCGCGCGAATAATTTTAGATTGAGGGAATGTGTGGGTTCAGGGAAAGGAATAGATAACATTTACTTAAGAAAGCGCTATCTTAGGTGTGGCCAATAGATAGCACTTCCTTAGGAAAGCGCTATCTATTCCTACCCATTAACATTTAATAGCGCTTTTTCAGAGAAACGCTATCTTAGGGTAAGGTATAGATAGCGCTTCCTAGAGGAAGCACTATTAAAAGTCTTCCACCTCTTTTTTAATAGCGTTTTTGAATAAAACGCTATTGAAGGTGCTCTATTAAAACCCTTTTCTGTAGTAGTGTTTCATAAAAATCATCAGCAAAATTTTCACAATTAGCGTCCTTGGCCGGAAACGGTGAGGCTTCTTCACTCCTCCCGTCGACGGAGCGGACTTCCGGGCGGCTTTTGTTGCAAGCTGCTTCCTTGGTGCCTTGCCTCCTGTGGACTTGCGGGTGGTCTGCTTGGTACGAGCCATTTCGATTTCGATGGAAAGAAGATTTTGGTGTTTGTTTGGTTCTCGAGAAAGTGATGGAAAACTGGATGAAACTGTGAGTGGAAAATGGGGTGGGGGTAGGGTAATGTATATAGTGTGGGATTCCAGATTTGGGGGGAAGACAGAGGCGCGAATTGTGAAAATCTTGCTGAAGATTTTTGTTAAAGACGAGATAGATTGAAGGTGATCGTCGAATGGATTCTATCAATGGTTGTAGGCGCAGCAATCACAATCCGCGGGATAATGAAGTAACCAATAGGATCCTCTTGCCATGGAAAGAGGCATGGTATTACATATTCATATTCTTTCTTTCTATTTTTTTTTATCATATCATTGGTAAATAGTTATTAATCTATGGTGAAAGTGTATACAAGGGTTATTTTACAATGAGCAAATAAAAACTATAGTTGTTTATTTTACAAATAAAAACTATAGTTGTTTATTTTACAAATAAAAACCTATTTTATTAAAATTATATAAAACTATATAGAATTAAAATTAAAGGTCAAATAAAACACAATATATTAAAGGGTCTTGCTAACCAGTGCCCTTAGGACACTGGTTAAGGAATCAAGAAGAGGAAATGATTTATTGGGAAACAAAAATTCAAGTATTCAAGGTAATAACTTCACCATTTTCCCATAAAAAAAATTACTATTTCAATTTCTTAACCAATATCCTAAGGGCAATAGTTAGCATTTCTCTATATTAAAATAAATATCTGCCACGTATTATTCAATACATAAACTTTATAACATAATTGTTTTATGGATTTAATTTGTATGCACTATTAGTGTAAATATTTTTTACATCAATCACAGAAGCTCAGCTCTTATGCCACTGTTAAAGCTAGGAGAGTCCTTCAATCCTAGCAACAACATCTCAGGGCAATCTTCATAAGCTGCATAGTTTTCAAATTGGAATTAGCCAGACACCTCTTTGTCTGGTATAGGCACCCCATATCAACTTGGAGACTACCAAGCCCCAATGGGTTCTCGTTCAACAAATTTCAACAATACCTCTAACCCACTTCAGAGTAATTGTGTTTGGTGGAAAATATAGAGAGAAAAAATGACAGTGGGTTCGAACATATAAAAACAAGTGTTGGGGGGGGGGGTTTAATACACAAGATATTTATTTATAATTTTATTCACTTGTGCAGAAAAGGGATTTCACATCGTTTTTTTTTTTTTTGCTTTTCACATCGGTTTTCAAACTGATGTTGAAACGGCCGATGTGGTTTATTGCCACTTTTCACATCGGTTTTAAAATCAATGTCAGAAATTCTATTTCAGCAAGACAATAGATCCTGTTCAGCACTTTTCACATCGGTTTCTTAAAAAGCTGATGTGGTAACCATACTTTCCACATCGGTTATTTTAAAAACCGATGTTATAACCCATCAATTCACATCGGTTTTAAAAATAACCGATGTGTAAAGTGGGGTTACCACATCAGTGTTTTAAGAAACCGATGTGAAATGTTGGGTTATCACATCGGTTTTTTCAGAAACCGTTGTGAAAGTTTTTTTAAAAAAAAAACACCTTTACAGTAGTGACAGTCATTTCCCCTATTTCAGTAATCCAGTAATCCAGATCAATACAGAATCTAAATATTCTCAACACAATCACTTTTGTACAACCAAAACACACTAAATTAAAAGATTACAAACAATAAATATATTCAATTACATTCAGACAACAAAGATAATTAGAAACCAAAAGGCTATATATGATATATTATAGATTTCATGTCAAAACATATATCAGTCAAAAGTACACTATAGCTAGTACATGATGCGTTTATTATAAACTAACTACATATGAACTATGGTAATTGGTACACTTCAAGAAAGAAAGTTGCCCAACGCATCCTTATGTTATTGATGTCGGCATCAGAGAGTGAGTCGGATTGTTGAATATCTGCAAGTTTAATTGGACATAAGATTATATCTTTTAAGTAATAAACTAAAATAAAACATATAACGAGTCTATAACTGTTACAACTAATTGTGTTACCAATTAGCATTTACCTCCTGCCATCTTTCAGTGATACCGGAGGAGATAATTTCGACCATCCACTTCATCACATAATATCCACATTCCCATGATCCACGTTGTCTACGGGACTACGTACAAATGAAACCCAATTAGAATATAAGGAATTAAATAGAAATCAATAATTATACCCACTACGCTTGAAGCATTTGTAATAAATATCTTACGTTAGGAATAATCCATCTAATAGTCTGACGCCTTTCACCACGCAGCATGTGGATTGCATCAATGGAACTATCATAAGAAAATAAACATCAATTAAAGTATATCTTATAGATTTCAGATGATTAAAACAACTTCATTACTGATTATAAATTATTTTAATGCTTACGTTTCCATGATGATCTTCAGTTGCTTCGCCGTCTTATTTCCCATCATGCAGAAGAAGACCACGACATTCAACCGAGGGCACAAGATCAACAATTGTCAATGTTTACTGCATTTTCCGAACAATTAGTAACTAAGTCATATATAGTACGTTATAATTAAATAACTGGTACTTATTGAGATAAGGCGCAAGGTAGAACTGATGATCATCTCGGGCAAGTATATCACGTATGGTGGCGATCAGGTCTTCTGATGTTAGGAGAACATCACCCTGAATTAGCATGGGATCAATGAACCTATAAAGGGTGAGGTTGCCCTGATCAACTAACATGCGATGTAGATACCTAATATATTGATAAAACATGTTAATTATCATAGTATTTAAAATTTAATTACTTAACTTACAAATAAAATGTACTTACGTGCACCATAACGAGATGTGTGCAGCACTAGCCATTTCATGATCGAGCACCATCTCCATAAGCTCCTTCTTTGGGATATACAGATCGTCGCCTGGCCTGGCATCATGTTCCAACCTTACCAAAGCTGCTCCATCCTCCATGTTCACAACCTGTATAGCCAAACATGTAAAAACACCACCTGGATCCCCTTTGTTAATCTCCTAAACAACAAAGATATACATTAGTAATCACAGTTAAGTTATTTCATTCGTAATTAATTGAATGGTCAAATGAATACCTTGGCAGGAGCAGACTTCTCTGGTCTTCCTGGATCCGACCTTTTAGGCAGAATATCATTTCTAACATCCTAAAAAAAACATTATCTTTAAACAATAATAAATAATTTCAACTACAAATATAGAAAAACACAACTAATTGAATACCTCAGATGCAACAAGAAACCTGACCAGTCTTCTTGGCCAGGGGATGAAGTTACCAGTGGCCTGGCCCACTGTTTGAACCTCCTCAGTGGGCACAGGGACTCGAGCATCAGCATCTCGAATAATCTCAACCACAACCCTCACCTGATCATCCGGTAATAAACGGTGGTGTATGGTATTACCTAAGTTATGTGCCCTCCCCAATGCCACTAAGCGTCGATCATGATGATCATCAACATACAGCTCGCACCTATCACGGTCGTCGTCATCATCATCATCATCATTTTCAGGCTGATGAGGAGGATCACATGAGCCCTTAGTGCTCACATGGACAGAGGGTTGGACAGAGGGTTGGACACCTGTGTTTTGCTGGGACATAGCAGCCATTATTGCCAGCTGCTGGGAAAACTGCTGGGCCATCTCCTGTCTAAGCTCATCTGCAATCTCCCATTTTAGCCGTTCTCTATCTGCATCAACATCCCTGTGGCGTTGGTGTGAAGATGAACCATGGTACGTATTGGCGAATGCCTAGGAACAAAGGTTCCTTGAGTGGCCTGCTCGTCCAAGGCATCCTACAACATATAAAATATTAGGTCACATTACAATTCAATAACATTGTTAAAATCACAATTACAATTCAAACTATACTTACAATCTTCTCAGCTACTTGGCGGGCCTCCCCAGATGTATATTGTCCCGTACTTCTTTGTCGGGCCCTCTTCCATTTACGATGGCGTGGGGGTGGAGGTGGATCAACAACTTCTGGACGATTATCAGCTGTAGGAACTGCCTAAGATGCTTCTTACTGAAGTCTTTTCTTTTCCTCTTCCACCATTGTCAGGTCAAGTTTTTGATATCCCCCACGAGACAGTATATGGGGGTAGGCATTCTTGCTTTGGTTTTCCTGCCCCTTTTTCATATTCTCCTGTTATAAATAGAAGACAATTAAATTACATAAGTGAATTAATAAGATTAATGAAATTACATAAATTTAGAGACAACTCAAATAAGTTAACCTGAAAGCTGCGATCATGTCGGCTCTGAACAAATCAATCCCACATCGCCTGGTCAAGAAACGGGGTACACCTCAAGTGGGTTCTTTTCACAGCTTGGCTTGAATGCATAATATCTGCCCAAGTCCACCTTAAAAGCCGGTCAACGCTCACCAGCATACTTTATCAAATGCTTCTTCATATCCGTTGTATCCGGCAGGTCAAAGGTGAGCTACATTAACACCAAAAGAATCAACGAATTACTGTATGATATTAATAAGATTAAAATAAAGTAGATACAAACACAGGACGTAAAAGTATAGATACCAGAATACTCTCCCATATCTGATCCTTCACGCCATGCGATACATCTTTCCAACGCTCAATAAGTATACTAGGCTTGCTTCGAGCAAGGGTCCCCACAAAACTGATAAATTACTCTGCCATTGGCCCAATAGGATTGAGATTAGCATCAAAGTCGATTTTTATCCTTTGATTTGAACCATGGTTGGCAGTCAAATTCCTCATTCGTGTGGCACGTCTACCCTTTCTACCCGTAGACGGGGTCTCCGACCCACTGCATGAAGGAGGGATATCCTCAGGATCAACCATGTTTACTTGTTTAGACAAAAAAAAATTTGTCAATATGTCTGGATAAATATCAAACATAACTTATAAATATCGATCAACGTAAGCATAACTTATAAATATCAACATAAACATATAATATGACTTTAAACATAACTCAAACTAAACTTACACTGTGGTCAAGTAGTAAAGTTCTCCTATAACCCTTCTTGGTGATCATTACGAGTAGCATGTACATCGTGCACTTAATTTTCCTCATTGAAATTAGGCACCCGTGTTGAGAAAGAAGGAGTATCAAAAATATCAAGAGTTGAATCTTGATTTCCCTCACTACCATTATACATGTTTTTTCCCTGGAGAACCACTGACCCCCTTTTGTTAGAAGGATCACAGATATAAAACACTTGTTTTGCTTGGGATGCCATGATGAAAGGCTCTTATTTATTACCTACCTTATTAAGGCCCACCAATTTGAATCCTAACTCATCGGTTTGCACACTGTTGTTACTGTCGACCCACTGACATTTAAAAACAGGCACTCTAAACTTCGTGTAATCAACCTCCCAGATCTCTGCAATGATTCCAAAGTATGAAACGGATGCCATAATAGGGTTTTTATCTTTCGAACTAGAGAAATGCATGGACTCAGCGTCGACCATAACCCCACTGTTTTACATAGTACTTTTGTTATCCCGAGACTTTGTATAGAAGGAAAACTTATTGATATCGTACCCACTCCAGCATATGACATCAAAGTTAGGCCCCTGTGCTAGCCATTTTAATGTATCGGAAGCAGTACAATCCTTTGCAATTTTTTCTTTAAACCACTTCAAGAAAGTCTTATTATGCTTATTCAAACACCATTTTTCATTCATTATAGGGTAAGTTTCATTGATGATGCTTTTGTGCTCACATAAGTATGGTTCAACCTCATCAGTGTTATTCAATATATACAAATGTGCTTGAAGCACTTCCTCCCGATACATGCTCTTAACAGTGATATTTCATGTACACTTACCATCATATCTTCCTTCATGAAGAGACTTCGGAAGCCCTACAGGTTCCGCTTTTGACATGCAGTCTGTACAAAACTCAATAGCTTCTTCTGCAACATACCTTTCAACAATAGATGCTTCGGGACGGTGTAGATTCTTCATATATCCTTTCAAGATCTTCATGTATTGCTCAACCGGGTACATCCACCTTAAATAAACGGGGCCACACAATCTAATCTCCCTCACTAGATGAACAATCAAATGAACCATGATGTCAAAAAATGAAGGTGGAAAATACATCTCCAATTGGCACAAGATAATGGTTGCCTCATTTTCCAAGTCATCCAACTTTTTAGTGTCAATGACCTTGCTACATATAGCATTGAAGAATAAGCATAACCTAGTAATGGCATGTCTGACTTTTTTAGGCAAGATGTCATGAATGGCCACCGGTAGTAGTTGTTGCATCAAGACATGTCAATCATAAGACTTTAAGCCAAATAATTTGAGATCTTTCATTGAGACAAGTCTCTTGATATTTTAAGAGTAACCCTGTGGAACTTTGACTCCCCGTAGGCATTCACAGAAACTTCTTTTCTCTTTTTTTGATAAAGTATGACATGCTGGGGGCAAATAGGTCTTCTTATCCCCCACTTTATGTGGAGCTAACTCCTTTCGCATACCCATCGCAACTAGCTGCAGACGAGCATTCACACCATCCTTTGTCTTGCCTTGAATGTTGAGAAGAGTTCCGATTAGACTGTCACACACATTCTTCTCCACATGCATCACATCAATACAATGTCTTACATCAAGCTTGCACCAGTATGGAAGATCAAAGAAGATCGACCTCTTCTTCCATATATTCTTCTCAATAGCCTTCTTCCGGGTCTTCCCATAGATAACATTAGTGTTCTTCACCCGTTCATAAACTTGGTCTCCAGTCAAGGCCACCGGAGCAATTTCATTCTCCGGAAGTCCATTGAAAGCTTTCCTCAATCTACGATAAGGATGATTACGCTGGAGAAATCTCTGATGCCCAAGGTAAACTGTCTTCCTTTCATGTTGTAGTTGATGGTGACATATGCCTTCTTCACATATTGGACATGCTTTATGCCCCTTAACACCATACCCGCACAGGTTCCCGTATGCTGGAAAGTCATTGATGGTGTAAAATAACATGGCACGCAATCTGAAAGTCTCACGGCAATACCCATCGATCACATCAATGCCTTCATCCCACAACATTCTCAAGTCTTCAATCAAGGGACTCAGATAAACATCAATATCATTTCCTAGCTGTTTTGGACCCGAAATCATCATACTTAACATAATATATTTACGCTTCATGCACAACCAAGGAGACAGGTTGTAAATTACCAGGAGAACAGGCCATGAACTGTGAATACTACTTAAGTTTCCATATGGATTCATTCCATCGATAGCAAGTCCAAGCCTGAGGTTTCTGGGCTCATTGAGAAACTCTAGAAACAAACTATCAATTCTCTTCCATTGCAAAGAATCAGTCGGATGACGAAGCTGTCCATCACATTTCCTCTCATTTGCATGCCATCTAATATTCTTTGCATCCTTTTCATTAGCAAACAATCGCTTGAACCGCGGAATTACTGGAAGATACCATAACACCTTCGCAAGAGGACCCTTGGTGACCGTATCACAACTAGAATCACCATCCTTCACTTTGTAGCGTGATACCCCACACCTAGGGCACTCGTGCATCTCTTCAAACTCTTTCCTGTACAATATGCAATCATTGGGGCAAGCGTGTATTTTCATATACTCCATACCCATCGGACACAATATCTTCTTCGCCTCACAGTTTCGGGACGGTAATGTGTTACCTTCTGGAAGCATGTCTTTCAACAACTCAAGCAATTCGGTAAAGCTTTTATCGCTCCACCCATTTCTCGCCTTCACATTGAACAATCTTAACACCACTGACAACCATGTGAAATTAGTGCACCTCGGATACAAAGCCACTTCCACATCACTGCACAAAGTATCATACACATGTGCTCGCCAAAAAGACTCTTGCCCAACATCACGGATCATGTCCTCTAGTCCATCGTCCATATCCACATCATCAACTTCCTCTCTACACGACACCCTCGGCCTGTCTAACGATTCACCATGACATATCCATATTGTATAACTCTTGTAAATCCCCTCACAAATAAGATGCTCCCGTATCTCCTCAGCTTCTAGTCGTCTCTCATTCAAACAATTAACACAAGGACAATAAAACCTTCCGTTACCACTATCGGGAGCATTTGTTTTTTCAAATTGTAGAAAATCTTCCACTCCATTCTCATACTCATCACTTGTCCGTCTAGCATTCATCCAACCGCGATCCATGACTAAAACCAATAACTTCGTACTTAGTCCAAGATCTTCATCAACTACTTCTTATGACAGGGTATGGCCCTATCCCATTCGAGAAGAAACTTTTTCAACATTCGATTAACAGTTAGTCCTTAACTCTCATGCTCATACTCGACGAAATTTCGGCAGCATTTCCCTTCGGTCTCCGACGTACATGACTTGAATGCGATGACATCCACCGCGATAAAGTATGCACCCGGAGAACGAAAGGAAATGTATCAATCCGAAGTTTCATCAAGTATATAACATGAGAATCAATGAATAACTATTTTAACTGAATGAAGAAAAAGTTTTTTCCCAAACTGTCCAACTTTGGACAATTCAAGATCCAATACAATGAGCGGTACCTTAAGCATGTACACATATGCTCATTAGTATTGCATCTCAAACGGGAAACTAAGGCTTTACTAATTAATTAACATTAAGAAAAATAATAAAACACTCCAATCCCTAAGTACAATGCAAACAAAAACCAAACGAGAAAAATGGAGAGGAGAAAGCTTATTGGGTGTGGGAAGAACACTCAGCCGGAAACCGTAATGAATAATGAATATTCTGCTTAATATTCTTCTCGGAACTTGTACCGTAATAGTTTCAATAACAGCAAGTGTACCTATACAAAAAGAGAAGCACTTTGTGAATATTTTCATAACAAGACCAGAATAACAAGTTCACAACAACAATTATGAAGCTTGATCAGTAGAAGCATAAATACAGAAGAACTATAATGACAGAGATAAAGCACACACATACATATAAGAAATAGCTGAGCTTACAGTAGAAAATCCAAGTTGATGAAAACATATAAGGCTACACATATAAATGATTTAGAAGGTAGAATGATAAGTCACGGCACCAAAAAAGAAAGGTAAAGAATCATGGCCTATATGTGCATTGCAAAAATTTATGCATGTTATTTTTTCTTGGCATGATACAAGTAAATAATAAGCCATGCAGATGTCATGCTCTGAATGTAAAAACATATTTCAATGAAAATAGGCATTTTCCTATTTACTCGATTATTCAATCACATCTCTCACTCACTCACTCTCAATAAGTAGTCTGATGTTAGCACATGTAAGATAAGAGCACTATAATCACATAATAAACTAAGTCAAATTTGTTGGGAAAAAAAATCATTCTAATTTTTTCAACACTTGTTCTTCAATCACATTAAAAAAAAAAGAGATAGATAATAAACTTAACGTGAAAGGTAAAATAAAAGAAGCAGTACCTTACAAGCGAGAGCAAGCATTACAGTTTCCATATCTTTTTGAGCTTTTGATACACCAAATTAGTATTTGCTAAGTAATCTACAAATGAAAAGATAGCAAATAAAATCTTAAATTACCATTCAAGTTAAAGAGGGGGGTTGTTAGAAAAAAAAACCATTCATGAACCTTTACTTTAACAGCTTAAGCTTTCAGAAAAGTTAGCTATAATATGGTATTAGAACCTCTATGACTTATTAGCTTAATGCCCCATCCTTCTCAATAAATTAATGTTGAGTTCAAGGTACATGGGTTGCATTTTTCCATGTTTCAAGCCCACCCAACAACTTCAGCTTAATCTAAAAATGGAATGATAGTAAATAAAACTTCAAATTACCATTTAAGTGCAAGAGAAGGGTCAATACCAACCAAGCTATGCTCATAGTTTGATTAAGCGTGGAACCCTTGATGTTTCAAGCCCTTGACTAAACAACTTCAGTTTAGTCTAAAAATAAAATGATAGCAAATAAAACATTAAATTACCATTCAAGTGCAAGAGAGGGGTCAATGTGCCAACCAAGCTATGCTCAAAGTTGGATTCAGCGTCGAACCCTTGAGGAGAAGAAAACCCAAACTCACTGCCTCACGCGGAACAAGCGGAGGCTACTGGGTCACGACATGAAGCGGCGGAGCAAGCGGAGGGGCTTCGAGGCTGAGGTGACATCGGAGGACGCGGCGGAGCAAGCAAGTATAATGGAGGTGTGAGGGTTATGGAGCGCGCTGCAACAGAGAATAAATGAAAATGAAGAAAATGAAATTGGAGGGTAGTGCACAAGAGAGATGAATTGAAGGAATGAATAAATATTGAAATAAAATGAAAATACACATCGGTTATATCCAAAACCAATGTGTTATATTGATTTTCCACATCGGTTAACAACAAAAACCGATGTTAAAAATGTTGTTGCATAAAAAAATTCAATTTTTTTGTTCAATCTTCGACATCGGTTATAAGAAAACTGATGTGTAATCTTATGGCTGATTAAAATTTTTTGTTTTTGTTTCCCTTTTATTCATAAAACCGATGTCTAAAATTAATATTCCACATCGGCTATACTAAAACCGATGTCTAATCTTATGTCTGATAAAAAAAAATTGGTTTCACTTTTCCGCATCGGTTTTTATAAGAAGGGGGTTTTCTGGTCAAGATTAAGCCGTCATGAGTGTCTCTGCTAGGGTTTAGCCGTCATCCAAAAAACTTCTGTATGATCCATGGCAGCCGCGCCTCAAGCCATCTGCCCATGGAGTTTTCTGGCCTTGGAGGAGTCCCAATCTCCTTCGCACACAGCCCCCTCTCAAAGGAAAACTTTTGCCCAGGCTCTTAACAACGCTTGTGATTTCCCTTATAGCCAACTCCCTCATCCCCGGCTAAAGGGTGAAATTGTTTCAATCAAAATCCCAGAGGAGGAATATAAAGCCGGTTTAGAAAGTTGCAAAAACCATCTACATGGCCGTCTAATCCTCTCCAAAGGTGAGCAGCCAATCAAGGTGAATGAATTGAGAGCCAAGTTATCGGCCCTGTGGAAACCTTTGAATCAATGGGCAATGATCTCCCTAGGAAAAGGTTTCTATGAATTTTCTTTCGCTTCTGCAGAGGACCTCCGAAGTGTCTGGGCAATTGGTCAATGGAATCTCAATCCGGGGATTCTGCGTTTGTCCTCTTGGACACCAGATTTCAACCCGTACAATCAAAAGCAATCGTCTGCACAGTGTTGGGTCCGCATCTTTGGGCTGCCTCAAGAATACTGGAGACCGAAAATTATTTTTGCAATTGCGGGTGGTTTGGGGATTCTTATCAGTCTCGACGAAGCCACGAGCAAGAAGACTTTCGGCCACTTTGCAAGGGTACTAGTTGATATTGATCTAAAGGCGAAACTGCACAGTCATGTAATAGTGGAGAGAGAGGAACATGATTTTGTTGTCAATATAGAATACGAAAGGCTCCCTGCTTTTTGTTCTTTCTGCCAGAACATTGGTCATTCTCTCTCTAATTGCAAACGGATGAATGGCAGTAACGCGGGAATGAATTCTGATCGCCCACCATTGAGAAATTCATGCAAGATTTATGTGCCTAAGAACACTGATCAGAACACTGCTGTGATTAACTCTCAGCGTCAGACCATTGTCAACAATGGCGTTGCTGCAACTTTGGATCCTGAAGGTGTTCCTAATCTGATTGCCTTGGCTAATAATGCAGATTCTGTTTCTGCAGAATTTCTGGATCACCAACCTGCAGCCCAAGGAATTGTCAATCTAGTTGCTACGACCAATAATGTTGAATCTGTTTCTGCAGATTGCCCGGATCTCCATCCAGAATTTGAGGGAATCGGGCGGATCGATGTGAACCCCCTTGCTGGTTTTGTTGCAAAGACTGACATTAATCGATCCAACGGCCGGTGGTTGCTTTGGAATTTATCTCGAAACAGCTGATTACTTGTAATGGCGTTTTGGACTCTCCAATTGGTGCAGTAAATTCTGTTTCTGCCTCTATGGTTGGTACTGTGGTGGAAGACTCTCTCCAATCTTCGGACAACGGAAGTATTTCTGACATTAGGAACTCCGCCTCTGCTGCGTTACAAGATTCTGTTTTGCAAACTCCTATTGCAATTGACAACCAGATTTCAAATCAGAATGTGGCTCAGGACTTGTGGATTGTAGGCAGATTATGGAGTGATCAAATGGAGGAGGAGGAAGACAAGGTTGACCCTCCAAACATTGCTCTGGTTCATGATGACTCCCGTGCGGTTAAATATTTGGCGGACAATCAGAATTTTACAGTGGTCCTAAGCAAATCTCAAAAGAAGAAACTTAAGAAAAAGGCTAACCAGAATTTGAAGAAGGATCATCTTAAAGCCCGTCATAGGGCTGGACCTCATAACTTTGCCTAATGAAGATGCTTTATTGGAACGCTAGAGGCGTTGCCAACCTAGACACTAGGTTAGTTCTTAAAAGGTTGCTTCTTGTGAATAAACCAGAATTTCTTTTCATTGCTGAACCATGGATTAGGATTGATCAATTTCCTAGAAGATTTTTCAGTAGCTTGCATCTTAAAGTTTTTGCAGTTAATGATAGAGATAATTTGGCTCCAAATCTTTGGTGCATTTGCCATGAAAGCATTTCTCCGTCTGTTATTAGTAGATCTACTCAGCATGTCTCTTTTTCCATCAATTGGGAGAATCGCTTGTTATATTGCTCTGCTGTTTATGCGGCCACTAATTATCTTTCCCGTAGGATTTTGTGGAATGAGTTAAATTTGTTGTAGGATAACCACCCAGGATCTTGGTGCTTCATTGGTGACTTCAACGCCATTTTAGGAAATCATGAGCATAGAGGCAGATTAGCTTCGTCTCAAATTTCTTGCAATGATTTCAAAGATTGGTCTGGTGCTCATAGCCTCTCTCATCTGCCTACAAGAGGTTCCTTATACACCTGGTCCAATGGAAGAAGGGGTAACAACCTCACAGAAAAGAGATTGGATAGAGTGGTTTGCAATGATGCTTGGTTGGATTCTTGGACAAGCGTCTCTTGCTGCACCTTAACTAGAAGTAAATCTGATCATTTCCCAATCCTTTTATCACTGGAAACAGCAACCAACTCTTACAGCTCGTCTTTCAAATTCCACAGAATGTGGGCTCAACATCAGGACTACAGTGGTATTGTATCGGAAGCTTGGAGGTTGCATGTGGTTGGCTGCCCAATGTACATTCTTTCTGAAAAATTAAAGCATCTGAAACATAATTTGAAGGTTTGGAACAGAGATGTATTTGGCAATGTTCATGACAGAGTTAGCAAGGCTCAACATGCCGTGGACATAATTCAAGAGAAAACCTCTGTGCTTGGCTTCTCTGATGACCGATCTGAGCAGGAAAAAGCTTCCCAAATGGAGTTAAGTCTTGCTCTTTCATTCCAGGAGGAATTCTGGAGAGAAAAATCCAGAATTGATTGGCACTCCAATGGTGACAGAAACACGTCCTTCTTCCATAAGGTTACTAAATTCAGAAATACAACCAAGAAAATGTCCGTGTTGAAAAAGGATGGTCTGATTCTGGACAGAAAAGAGGATATAGAATCTCATGTTTGTGAATACTACACTTCACTGTTTGCCTCTGAGAACAACTGCAGTGATAACGGTTTGATTGAGCAAGTAATATCTCCTGCAGTGAGCCTTGAGGACAACATTATGCTGACCAATCTGCCCTCTTTGGAGGAAGTCAAAAATGCAGTTTTCTCCATGAATGTTAATGGCGCCCCAGGGCCTGATGGTTTTGGAGCCTTTTTCTATCATAGATTCTGGGATGTGGTTGGGCATGATGTTTTTGATGCTGTTCTTCAGTTCTTCCAGCAGGGTTGGATTTTGCCTAACTTCAACTCTAATATGGTGGTTTTAATTCCCAAGACTCCGGAGGCTGTGTCAATTGATCAGTATAGACCAATCTCCCTGGAAAATTTTAAATTCAAAATTATTACAAAGGTTTTAGCTGACAGGTTAGCTGTGGTGGCTCCTAAGATTATCTCGAAAAATCAAAGGGGCTTCATCAAAGGTAGACATATACATGACTGCATTGGAGTTGCCTCCGAAGCTGTAAACCTTATGCACAAGCGCTCATTTGGAGGTAACATTGCTCTAAAGATTGATATCGAGAAGGCCTTTGACTCTTTAGATTGGAATTTTCTACTTAAGGTCCTTCACCAGTTTGGATTTGATCCTATTTTCTGCAATTGGGTGAAAACTGTCTTGCTCTCTGCAAAGCTGTCTATTTCAGTTAATGGTAATCCAGTTGGTTTTTTCTCTTGTAAGAGGGGCGTTATACAAGGTGATCCTCTGTCCCCCCTCCTTTTTTGTGTGGCTGAGGAAGTACTTAGCAGAGCTATCTCTCTTCTTGTCCAGCAAGGGAAGCTGTTACCTATGTCGAGTCCTAGAGGCTACCAAGTCCCTTCTCATGTTCTATATGCTGATGACATCCTTATCTTTTGTAGGGGAACCAAGAGAAACATAGATTGTTTAATGTCTTTGTTCACAAGGTACGGTGAGGTCTCGCGCCAATTGATTAGTTTAGACAAATCCAAAGTCTATCACGGGAATGTTCCATCTAGAAGATTGACGGGGATTATTAATACCTTTGGTTTTAAACTGGGCCATCTCCCTTTTATTTATCTTGGTGTGCCCCTTTTTAGAGGCAAACCAAAGAAGATTCATCTGATGTATATTGTAGACAAGATCAAGATCAAATTGGCCAATTGGAAGGGTGCAATGTTGTCCGTCATGGGAAGGATCCAGCTGGTCAAGTCTACAATTCAGGGTATGTTGCTCTACTCTTTCCAGATTTATGCTTGGCCAGCTTGCTTGTTAAAACTGCTAGACACCCAGATTAGGAACTTCATTTGGTCGGGTAGCATTGATTCTCGGAAGATAGTCACGGTTGCCTGGAACACCTTGTGCTCCCCTTTTGAGGAGGGTGGCCTCGGATTGAGATCCCTTAGCTCTATTAATAAAGCGGCCTTGCTGAAAAGATGCTGGGAGCTAGTTTCTTCGGACAAACAATGGGCTCTCCTCCTTCGTGCCAGGGTCTTTTTGAAAAAAACCCCAATCCAGTATCATATAAGCTCTTCGATTTGGGCAGGTATGAAAAATCAAATCTTGACTGCCATAGCTAACAGTAGATGGAATGTTGGAAATGGCTCGAATATCAATTTCTGGACTGATTGTTGGCTGTCCAATCCTATTGTTGATCTTCTGGATATCCCGGTTAGTGTGCACCATTTATTGCGGGCCAAAGTAGAGGATTTTATTGATCATGGCAAATGGAAGATCCCTCAAGCCATTTTGGAGCGCAATCAGAATCTGTCCTCTGAACTCAGCCGTATTAGCATCCCTATCTCTCCTGTGAATGACTCAATGTACTGGGCCGCTTCTAATTCTAGTGAGTTAACCTCAAAAGATGCCTACAATTTTCTGTTTCCGGCAACATCTGCTTTATCTTGGTGTAAGCTTATTTGGTCCACTTCTATTCCTCCATCCAAATCTTTCCTCACCTGGCGCCTCTTTCATAATAAGGTCCCAACTGAGGATAAGCTCTGGTCTCGTGGATGTCATGTGGTTTCCATTTGCAGTTTGTGTTGCCAGGCATATGAAACTTCAGATCACCTCTTTTTTGGTTGCAGCTTTGCTCTTCGGTTCTGGCATTGGCTTAGTTATGTGTTGAACATGCCTATTGATACATCTTCAATCCAAACCGTCCTTTCGGTTTGCAGCAGAAATTGGAGCTCTCAAGTTAGAGACATCATTGTCTCAGCAATTGTAAACGTGATTGGGGGTATTTGGTTCTGTAGAAACCAACTTAAATTTGAAGGGAAGATAATCTCTTTTGAGGCTTCTTTGAATTTGGTTCGGGCTAACGTGGCTTTATCTGGAAATTCTTCTACAGGTTCCATGTCTTCTGCCATTGAGGATTTTATTATCTTAAAGCACTTCCAGGTTATTGGTAAGCCCAATCGAGCTCCAATGATTAAGGAGGTTTTTTGGTATCCTCCAAAAACGGGTTGGGTTAAGGCTAACAGTGACGGTGCAGCCAGAGGTTCCCCTAGAAGGGCTGCTTGTGGTGACATTTTTAGGGACAACAGCTCAGCCATTCTGGGTTATTTTTCCTATCATATTGGAATATCTGATGCTTTCTCTTCTGAGATCATGGGCACCATTCTATCTATTGAATTGGCACATAATAAGAATTGGCGCAAGCTTTGGCTTGAGTGTGACTCAAAGTTGGCAGTGGAATCTTTCTCCAACCCAAAGTTGGTTCCTTGGCCGCTTCGTAACAGATGGATGAATTGCCTGAGTTTAACTAAGGAAATGCATTTTGGTTGCTCACACATTCTTAGAGAGGGAAATTCCTGCGCTGACAAATTAGCCAACTACGGCATTCTTTCCCAGGGGTTTGTCTGGTGGAATTTAGGTCCTAGTTTTATTTTACAAGATTTCTTCCGGAATAGGATTGGTCTACCTAATTATAGGTTTAAATAACTCTGTTTCTTTCATGGGTTTTGGTGTTGTCCCCCCATGCTTTGTACTGTTTTTTCCTTTTTAATAAATTTATGATGTGCTGCAAGTGATTGGTGGGGCTTGGGGTGCCAACATAGTTGGGATGTCAAGTTTCCACAGTGATGCCTTTGCACCCCATTTTTGTTAAAAAAAAAGAACTGATGTTAAATATTTTTATCACATTGGTTTTTATTATAACCGATGTTAAAATATTTCAGTTTAATTTCAAAAATGTCACCGCCTCCTTTTTCACATCGGTTTTGTTAAAACCTATGTTAAAACTCCGATGTTAAATGCATATTTTGCACTAGTGATTAAAGTGATGGTGTACAAGTACACACCCTCATTTGTTTGTAGTTCGCCCATGGGTAGGTAGTAAGTATTGTTGAAATGTGGTTGCAGGACTACTTGCTCATAATTTTTATGAAGTGGGTTGGAGGTACTATTGAAATTTGTTGAACTTGAACCCATTGGGCTTGGTAGTCTCCAGGTTGATACGGGGTGCCTATCCCAGATAAAGAGGTGTCTGGCTTATTCCAATTTGAAAACTATGCAGCTTGTGAAGATTTCCCTGAGATGTTGTTGCTATGATTGGAGACTCTCCTAGCTTTAACTGTGGCATAAGAGATGAGCTCCCGTGATTAATGCCAGACATGGAGTGTTCTGGCCTTAGCTTGGGCACAAGTGATAGGCCTTTGATGTTAACGGTAGGCCTGTCTGACATGGGGTTTTCTGGCCTTGGCTGAGATGCAAGAGATAGCCCTGAGTTGTTGATGATAGACTTGGAGTTTGTTGGCCTTGGCTGATGAGACACAAGAGACAGATCTAAGCGGTTAGTATTTGGCTTGGAGTCTTCTGGCCTTGATTTGGGATGAATCATAGCCTTGAGTGGCTTTTGCCATATTGGGAATCCAATGGTTTTGGCTGAATCACTTTTGTTGGCCAGACATGGGTAAGAACCCTTCTGGAGCTTTCAATGGCTAACATGTCTTGTATCCCAACATAACTCCTTTTTTTGATATAAAAACACAAATAAGAATTATTAATGCATGTTTCATACCCGAAATGGAACACCTTTGCTGGGATACAAGACAGGTTAGCCATTGAAAGCTTCAGAAGGGTTCTTTCTCATGTTTTGCCAACAAAAGTGATTCAACCAAAACCTTTGGTTTCCCAATATGGTAAAAGCCACTCAAGGCTATCATTCATCCCACGATTAAGGCCATAAGCCTCCAAGCAAAATACTAACCACTTAGACCTGTCTCTTGTGTCTCACCAGCCAAAGCCAACAAACTCCAAGTCTATCATCAATAACTCTGGGTTATCTCTTGCTTCTCAGCCAAGGACAAGAAACTCCATGACTGTAAAGCCTACTGCAGACCTCACAGGCCCATTTCTTTCATCTTTGCCAAGGCTAGAAAACTCCAAGTTAGTCAGGCATTCCATTAACATCAGAGGTCTCTCACTTGTGCCCAAGCCATGGCCAGAACACTCCATATTTGACATTAATCACTGAAGCTCGTCTCTTATACCACAGTTAAAGGTAGGAGAGTCCTGCAATCCTAGCAACAACATCTCAGGGTAATCTTCATAAGCTGCACGGTTTTGAAATTGGAATTAGCCATACACCTCTTTGTCTGGTATAGGCACCCCATATCGATTTGGAGACTATCAAGCTCCAATGGGTTCTAGTTCAACAAATTTAAACAATACCTCTAACCCACTTCAGAAAAATTATGAGCAAGCAATCCTGCAACCACATTTCAGCAATACTTACTACCTAGCACCAACATACCATTGCTTGAGTGATACTTCTGTTATTCATAATTCTATTTAAAAGGTAAGTTTATTATTCTATGTTTGTCATTCGCGTCTTAGATAATTTTTCCTATATGGATGTTATATATCTTTCGTTTAAGCAGATAAATAAAACAATCAATCACATACAGTGACATAAATGGCCAAATCTGAACAAATCAACATATATTAGCAATTCAAACTCAGATTCATATTCTACATAATGACAAGCCTGAATCCCAGATGTTGTTGACTCAGCAGAAAAAGATCCAAATGATTGAGATGGTTTCAAACATAACCCATTCTGAAACTAGAGCTTGTAGGAAGAAAATCTGAAAACAAGAAAAATCACATAAACCCATATTCAAAATCAACATCACAGTGTAAACAAACTTAACTGGGAGTAATAAAAAGTGAAAATATGAAGCAAAATATGCAAAGATGTATGAATAGCAGGTATGGAGTTGAATAATGAACAACTATGGAGGTGAGGAGAAGAACATCGATGGAGAAACGTGAGACGACTGCTAGGGGCGAAAGGGACACGTTGAAGCCATGGGCGAAACGTGAGGAGAAGAATTACAATGGGTGAAGAAATGAGTGGAATGGGTGAAGTTGGTAATTTGAAATCCCACTGCAGTAGGTGTTATTTGAAATCCCTTGGTTTTGTGTTAAAGAAATACCCGGTGGAAATGTTGGGTATTTTTAAAAAAATTGGGTCAAGTATCCAAACAAAATATTTTAACTCATGTCGATCATTTTAAATACTCTTAAAAATTACTTTTCACGGTTAGAATCCATTATCCAAACACACCCTTAATAAATCTAGTTAGTAAACTTTCTAATTACTTTATTTTTTTTCTTCCATAACTTCTATTAAATTCAAATTGGTGTCTGTTGCTTCAAATTTTATGGCATTTTCATATTGTTTTTAAGGGGTGGAGGTGGGATGGGGTTAGCAATTATTAATGGATTCAATCTAGTTATATTTCTTCCTTATAGGGGAACTTCCATGATGAATAAGAATAAGTACATGTATTTGTATATTCATTAAAGAATATGATACAACTTCTTTTGCATGTTGGCAAGGGTGTTGCTACATTGGCTTTTTCGGAAAATGTACTAAGGATGTTTGGCGTAAAAAAACCTGGATTCAATGAAAATGATAAGTGACGAGAACTTGCATCAATACAAAAGTCTAGTAATTAAGGAACCTGAAGAAAATAGGAAAATATCTTCCATCCCAAAAATCAACTTGGAAGGAGCATCATTGAGGTACATTAATTTGTTCTTTTGTTAAACAACTTGATCACGTTTTTCTAAACTTAAATTGTACATAATCTGCGCACAGTGCGGAAAGTGAAAGAATGAGATCACCATATGAAGGGCATGACGCTAACAATGCATATGAATCTACAAAAGGTTTATCTAAGGTGTAGTATATGTTTTGACACCACTTAATTATTCAGATATATGTGGTTCATGAATAAGGATGTTGCTTATATAGAATCTTTGGAAACAAGCTTTAATAATATCCTTTCTATTGTAGGATTTTTCTTCAACTAAGAAGCATCCAAGTAATATGATGCTCAAAAATGGTGTGGTTTAAGTACATGAGTTTGTATTTTGTTATATGAAAGATAAAAATTAATGTTTTATGATCTATAAAATTGAGCAGGACACGATGCATAGAAGGAGACGAGCCTCGAAAATTGTAATAATGTTCATGAGAATAGAACTTTTGTAGAAAATCCAACTAAACTGAATCATGATTTGGAGAAAGAACTCAATGCATCTGGCAGTAATCCCCAACTTGAAAAGCAGGTAATGTATATTTTGTCGCGACTTATTTAGATGTATGGTTCAGGAAACTTAGTGTTTTGAATCTTTGGCAATAAGATTTAATAATATCCTTTTGTTGCAAGATTTTCCTTCAACTAAGAAGCAAAAATGTAATATTATTCTTGAAAATGGTATGGTTAAAGTTCATGAATTTGCACTTTGTTATTTGAAAAATGAAAATTCATGTTTTATGATCTATGAAATTTGAGCAGGGCAAGATGCACAAAAGGAGACCCATCTGGAAAATTGTAATGATGTTCATGGGAATAGAAGTGTTGCAGCAAAGCCAACTAAATTGAAAAAGAAGTTAGGGAAAGGCAAAGGCCTCATTCCATCCAAGGCTAATGTATATTTTGTCGCGACTTATTTAGATGTATGGTTCAGGAAACATAGTGTTTAGAATCTTTGGCAATAAGATTTAATAATATCCTTTTGTTGCAAGATTTTCCTTCAACTAAGAAGCAAAAATGTAATATTATGCTTGAAAATGGTATGGTTAAAGTTCATGAATTTGCACTTTGTTATTTGAAAACTGAAAATTCATGTTTTATGATCTATGAAATTTGAGCAGGGCAAGATGCACAGAAGGAGACCCATCTGGAAAATTGTAATGATGTTCATGGGAATAGAAGTGTTGCAGCAAATCCAACTAAATTGAAAAAGAAGTTAGGGAAAGGCAAAGGCCTCATTCCATCCGAGGCTAATCCCCGACTCGAAAAGCCGGTACTATAGACTTCTATGGACTTAATATCATGTTTATTAGATTTAATCATTTACCTGGGATGCATGCCTTGTGTTTTTAATTTTTATGGATAAGTTAAAATATAGGGAAAAAGTTTAATAGGTCAGTTGTCATGAGACTTATTCAGATGTATGGTTTAGGAATCATAATGCTTAGTACCTTTGACAATAAGATTCAATGATATCCTTTCAGGTGCGGGATTTTACTTCAACTAAGAAGCAACAATGTAATATGATTCTTGAAAATTGTGTGGTTGAAGTTCGTGAATTTGTACTTTGTTATATGAAATATTGAAATTTATGTTTTATGATATATGTAATTTGAGCCGGAAAGATGCACAAAAGTAGACCCATCTTGAAAATTGTAATAATGTTGATGGCAATAAGGGTACCGCAAAAAGAAGTAGACCCATCTTGATAATTGTAATAATGTTGATGGCAATAAGGGTACCACAAAAAATCAAACTAAACGGAAAAGGAAATCAAGGAAAGGCCTCAATGCATCTATCCGAACTTGAAAAGCTGGTACTATAGACTTCTATGGATTTTATGTCATGTTGATTAGCTTTAATCATTTACCTAGGATGCCTTATGTTTTGAGGGATAAGCTAAAATATAGGGAATAAATTTAGTAGTGTTGGAGATAAGCTATGGCTTATCACACACTCACAATGCACACTAGAACAAAGAAGAATTATGGAGAGAAAGAGGATTAGAAGAGAATATCACAAACTGAAATTTTATTCACTAATATCACTTTTCTACTTCTCTACTCTACACTATGGCACTAAGTCTATTTATAGACTTACACCATCCACTATATTCACTAACTAACTCACTCTTAGTTACACATCAACTAACTAACTACCATTAACAAATTCCTAACTATAACAACTAACTCTATTTGAATTACTTCCAACACTCCCCCGTAATTCACATATTCCACTTACACCTTTTATTATTACACTAAACTTGCATTCAATAATGTACACTTTTTTATTACTAACACACACATTTCTCTAAACACAATTTTTCCAGGATCCCATACGTTGAAGCATAATGATCCAACCTCCATTGAAATGCTTTCATATCCTCCACGATCCCAGAATTTCAACAAGAATTGATCCTTGCCACACAAAATTCCTTTTGTAATTCTGTCTTCCCATAAGACCAGAAACATTAAGTAATTGTAAAAACAAGAATTTAACAAATCTGTCATGCTAGCTTGGTGGTCACCACCTTGGCCAATCTTCACTGAGACCTTGGTTCGAATCCCATCAGTGGACACTTTCTTGATTTTTAAATCTTCAATCAAAAATAAAATGACACACATGTAGAAGACTTGGATCGAACCGATGACCTGATACAAGCAGCTGCGACGTTTAACCACTAGACTGCAGTAACTGTTGATGCAATTCATCAATCGCAAAATGTATTTGACATATCCAAAATTCTTCCTTTTCGAGACACTGTTCACTTCGTCTTCTCCTTTTCGTCGAGCAAGTTCTGGATTTTCGAAAACCCATTCAACACCTGCTTGAATCATCTCTGCTACAGAACCATCCTCTCCCAAAGGTTTCTCATCACCCTCTGTTAAGAAACTAACGTCCGGCAGCTTCGTCTCGTTGACACCACACCATTGTAGCACTGTCGACGGTGGCGGTTTCGTCTCTTCCATTTCCGTCACACCATCTCTCATCATCGCCACCATCAGCGGCGGCACTACGTTCGCCGGCTCCGACCTGGTTCTTTCCATCTTTGCAGCGGCATCATTCTTGAACACGTTCCTTTTCTTCTTCATAGCGACGTCTTCTTCAATACGATGCACCATCGTCTCGTCCACCATCTCCGGTACACCTTGCGCTGCTGCAGTTGTAGCGGCTTCTCCTCCTTCGCTGTCATTCTTGCGGAGGTGCTCCCGGATCTCCTTCTTATCTGGTTCTGGTTCTGGTTCTTCTTTATTTTGATCTTTGGATTGGGACAGAGGTTGCTTACAAAGTGTTTGATGGAATGACCCAATAAACATAACATCATATTCTTCACTGCCACCTTTTGTATTTTCCACATCTTTCCCTCCTCTTGCATCACCATCATCAAGAACTGCACTTCTAGTTCTTCGCTTGAAAAGCTCCTTCCCAGTAAGGGGTTTTTCATTTGGAGCCAATGCAAGCATCTTCTCCTTCTCCTTCTGCACAGACTTCTCTGCCTCTTTGTTGCTGTCTTTGTCACTCATTGTTGCATCCCCTTTTTGATTCTTGTTTACCTCAAGATCATCATCTCTGCTCTCTTTCTTGATCTTGTTTGTCTCAAGATCATCATCACTCCTTTCTTTCTCGCCATTCACCATTGGCTCATAAGCATCCTCATGCTTTCGCTCCTCTTCATTAGATGACAACTTCTCCATCTGAAGCAACTCATATTGCTTCCTCAATGTCTGAAGTTTCACTTTCTTCAGTTTGACCCCACCAGCTTGACACTTCTCAAGAGTTGCCTAGGCATCCTTTGCAGATTTGGCCATGGAGATCTTCTCAAAATGCGCAGCATCCACACACTGATGCAGGAAGAACATGGCTTTGTGGTCTTTCCTTGTGGCCTCCTTATGTGCATTCCTCTGAGCATCTGAGAGGTTTTCACCCAACGCTGGATACCCATTTTGCACCACTTCAAGCACATCTTGAAAGCCAAAGATTGAACGCATCTGCACACACCACTTTTCTCAATTATTGCCATCAAGAACAGGTAGGGGGATTGAAAAATCCCCACCCAACTCCATCTCCATGGACACACTCTCCCAAGATCGTTATAGCTCTGGATACCAATTTGTTGGAGATAAGCTATGGCTTATCACACACTCACAATGCACACTAGAACAAAGAAGAATTATGGAGAGAAAGAGGATTAGAAGAGAATATCACAAACTGAAATTTTATTCACTAATATCACTTTTCTACTTCTCTACTCTACACTATGGCACTAAGTCTATTTATAGACTTACACCATCCACTATATTCACTAACTAACTCACTCTTAGTTACACATCAACTAACTAACTACCATTAACAAATTCCTAACTACAACAACTAACTCTATTTGAATTACTTCCAACAAATAGGTCAGCTGCACTATAAAATTCTATTGAACTAGTATGCAGAACATATATGTGTATACCTAAGGGTGATGTGAATGTGCTGATGGACTTTAATATCTAAGGTTAAATTTAAATAATAATAATACTAATGCTACTGATCAATTAAACTTTAAACGTTGAAATTCATTAAGAAAACATTCAAAAGGAAGAAATGATGACATTGACAAGCTCCCCTTTCCTATTATGGATATATCTTATAATAAATTCCTTAAAGAAAAAATCTCTTATATATATATATATATATATATTATATATATATATATATATCATTTGCATTTAAAAGTATGTTAGGATGGAAAGTGGGAGAAGGATTTGTTTTCAATTTTAAAATTAAGAGAATTATAAAATATTCATTCAATTGAATAAAGGGTTATCAAGACGTGATGTGATTATCTTTAGTTTTATTCCTTTATTTTTTTTTAAAATCTCAAATATTGAGTGTTTTTTCTCAAAATAAAGAACAGCTCCTATTTCGCTTTCCTTCAAAAATCCCCAGCCTAACTAACTTTACTGAGGGTCTTGCTAAACATAGGGTCTTGCTAACGAGTGCCTTAAGGGCATCGGTTAAGGAAACCATACAAGGAAATTTTGTATTGAAAATCTAAGTCTAACACTTTTAAAAATAATAAATACACCAATTCTCCCTACAATCTTGTCTTTTTTTATTCCTTAATGAATGCCCTAAGAACACTCGTTAACATTCTCCATAAACATATTTTATCTATATTTTTCCACTTTTTCCCCTTGCTCTTTCTTTTACATGATAACTACTAATTTCAGCATGGAACTTGGTGATTGTGATAGGAAAAGCTCATTGAGGAGTATGGACCAGAATTAGTAGCATCTCTTATGAACTCAAATCCTACTACTCCCGAGTCTGTTGCTGGTGGAAGTGAAAACAAAGTTAAGGAAGCAACTTGCAACTATCAGAATCTATATATGCATATCTAGCTTATAGAAACTATCGAAATAGAAATAAATGAGAAGGTCCATAATAATATTATTCTATGGAGGCTTTCAGATATTTACATAGTACTGTAATAAATACTTCTCTGTCTCTATTGGATCATCATTCCAACATTAAAACTTCATTATGGAACCTTGAGGATTATTTGCCAATTTTAGTTATATATCTAGCCTGCAAATCCCTATCTTTATCCCTGTCCCATTCAAGAATGATTCACTTGCAAACCAATTCTCTTGAATGGGTCTTCACGATCATAATTGTAATCACACATTTATATATTTTGATGAATGACAAACACTAACAAAAAGGCAAGAGAATTTTTCTTATAGCATGCAGGTACCGCGTGCACAAATTCAAATTATTATGGTGTACCAGAAAATCAAGTATCAAGACAACAAGACCAAATGGGTAAATTATTAGGTCTTAGATACTTTTGTAAGAGGTTGGTTTAATTAGGTACTTAGCTTGGCTCAAGGTTTTTTTTTTAATGTTGAAAATCAAAAAAATTTCAAAACTAATTTTAAAGTTTTTTTAAAAAACAAATCTCAAAGATACTTTTTCTTTCTTTAAAAAAAAGGAATAATAATAATAATAATTAATTTTCATTCTAGTGAAAATGTTTTTGAAAAGAGCATCTCATGCTATAGCCTAATTACCTGATTGAATATTATTTTTTGAAGCGAAACATTCACGTTATGGATCAGTGTGATTCAAATCATTTTCAAATAACATAACCTTTTTATATGGGCATTTGACAATTAATTATTTTAAGTGTAGATTAATTTGAATTAAATGCACATATCCACTCATAGGCACTCATGTTCAACATTATTGGCAAATTGCATAAATCCACTTTATTGGCTAATTGCCCATGTTCAATGTCATGCCATATATGCTCTTGCGCATTTCTTGGCTACAATTCTCTAATATTGTATTCATATTATTGACTTCTCCTCATTGCAATATTCATATTCTTTAATAGCCAAATCAAATTGCCACATTCATGGTTAAGCCTTCAACGTTACAATTCTGGCCATCCTTAATTACATGTTACACACGTTTCTTTTGTGTGGAAATTATTTGAATTTGATTTGTTTCAGCAAGTTAATTTGTATTTAATATACTCATCAAAATCTTTCATTCCAATTGATTCTTTTCATTGCAAATTAAATCATTTGAATGAAATGGCCAGCCTCACTTATGTTGTAACGTTGGCAATCCTTGAATTGCAAAATCAATTCAAATTTGCTGACTAAGATTTTCACACGTTTTTATCATTTAGGCTAGCAATAAATTTTTTATTACAAATAATAATAATAAAAATGCTTTGAATGCAATTCACTATCAGACCCGTTCAACGTTAGTATTTTAGGCTTATAAAAGACGAATTGTTGCAGCTTAAAAATACAAGACATATATACACACGAGACAGTATTGAAACATTTTTTGTGAGTGAATAGTTTCGTTTTTATTTTTATTATAAGCTTTGACTAAAATTCTGAAAACATTTTGAGCAGTTACTAGTACCGCTTTAATCAATCTCATAGGACTTCAAGTTGTAATCATCTGCACTAGAAGAGTGTATCATATTGTTCTTCCTTTGTTGAAACTTTGTGTGAGGATGTGGTATCCCTCTTTGTTGTGATTGAGGCTTCTACACAAGGGTGGGGTATCCCTAGTGAGAAGGGCTTTGTTGTGTACAAAGGTTGCAAGCACCAGTTATAAGCTAGTTTGTTAGTGGAAGAGAATCCCACAGGTGGAGTGGGGACTGGACGTAGGTCACTGGTGGTTGGTGGCTGAACCAGGATAAAATCCTCGTGCAAGTATTCTCTTTACCTCTCTTTTAATTCATTTCTTTTATATAATTTATTGCGTGATAAATTTTGTTAAAGAAATTTTTGTTGAAAAATTAAAATGAAATTTGTAGACTCAATTCACCCCTCCCCTCTTGAGTCGAAGCCACATATTCCAACAAGTGGCATCAAAGCTAGACTCTTGCATAAAGAACTTAGCAGCTTCAAGAGAAATGGTTTCGAATGACTTCCTACTCGAAGGAGCCTCCCTTGGCAGACCCCCTGCCTTTAATGGTGAAGAATGTGCATATTGGAAAGAACGCATAATAATTTTTATTCAAGCACAAGATTATGATGTGTGGGATGCTATTGAAAATGGACCTTTTATCCCTATGAAAGATGTAGATGGTAAGTCTGTTATTAAGCCTAGAAGTGAACAAACTGATCAGGATGAGAAAAAGAAAGTACAATTAAATTTACGTGCTAGAAATATGATAACATCTGCTTTGAGTAGGGGAGAATTTTTCAGGGTCTCAAATTGCAAGACGGCCAAAGAAATGTGGGATACGCTTCAAGTCACTCATGAAGGAACGAGTGAAGTCAAGCACGCAAGGACAAACACTCTGATAAGAGAATACGAGCTGTTCATGATGAAGCAAGGAGAATCCATTCAAGACATGCAGAAACACTTCACTCACATTGTGAACCAGCTTGCTGGTCTGGGTAAGAATATTGATAATGAAGATTTAATTAATAAAGTTCTACGTTGTTTGAGCAGGGAATGGCAGCCGAAGGTGACAACAATTGCTGAATCTAAAGATCTCACCACAATGAACTTAGCGACACTATTTGGAAAATTACAAGAGCATGAACTAGAACTTAGTCGGCTGTCGGAACACGAAGAAAAAGACAAGAAAAAGAAAAGCCTAGTCTTGAAAGCATCCTACTCCAAAAATGAGGAAGAGAGTGAAAAAGATGAAGAAGAGGAAGACGCTTCAGATGATGAAATGGGAATGCTAGTAAAGAAATTCAAAAGATTTGTGAAAAAGAAAACTAACTCAAGAAGATCATCAACCTTTCCCAAAAAGAGTTTCAATGAGGGAGATGGTCCAAGCTCCACACCTACTTGCTATGAATGTGGAAAGCCCGGTCACATGAGGTATGATTGTCCTAAATTACAAAAGAAGGAAAACAAACCTAGAAGAGCTTACATAGCTTGGGATGAAAATGATTTGGATACCACCGATGATTCAGACAATGAGGAAGCTAACTTATGTCTCATGGATGGCCACGAAAGCGATGATGAGGTAACCTCTAACTCTTCTTCTTCTTCTTGCTCATATGATGCATTGCATGATGCCTTTCTTGAACTACACAATGACTCTATGAGATTGGCTAAGTCATTAGAAAAATCCAAGAAAATGGTTAATTATTTGCAAAACCAAGTAATTACTTTAACAAAAGAAAGGTTGGAATTAAAGAAGGAAAACTATAGCATTGGATATACTCTAGGAAATTTTACATGCAAAAAGTAAAGTGAATATGAAAAACAAGTAAATGACTCGAAGATCACTCTTGCAAAATTCACCAATGGTAGAGATAACTTGAATGTTCTTTTGGGAATCCAAAAAGGTGTATATGATAAGGCTGGCTTAGGATATAAGCCTAATGATCATGAAAAATCCTTTTTGAAGAAAACATTTGTGCCTACTCATACATCTGTTAGTACTTTCGTCAAATGTTATTATTGTGCTAGAAAAGGGCATACCGCATCAACTGGTAATGTGAGAAAGGAGAATGAAAAGAAAAAATGGGTTCCTAAGGGAACATCATATGGCACTAACAACCAAGGACCCAATAAAATTTGGGTACCTAAAAACAAAATATGACTGTTGTTTTGTAGGTATGCTTGAAAGCCAAGACTACAAATTGGTACCTTGATAGCGGCTGCTATAAGCATATGACGGGAGACATTAGCAAGTTCACATCCTTCACACCAAAAGTTGGAGGACATGTGACATATGGTGACAATAACAAAGGGCAAATTCTTGGGATTGGAAGTGTTGGTAAAAGTCCTAAAGCACAACCTCCTAAGCATAAGTCAACTGTGTGACAAAGGTAACAAGGTTAGTTTTGATTCTAAAAGTTGTTTAATTGAAAATTTGCATGATAAAAATAAGAAATTAATTGGACATAGAATTAATAATATTTATATGATAGACTTAGATGATATCTCTTCAAATGATGCATGTTGTCTTGTCTCTAGAGAAGAAGACAGTTTTCTTTGGCATCGTAGGATTGTACACATACACACAGAGCACTTAAACAAGCTTATTTCAAAAGAACTTGTTATCGGTTTACCCAAAATGAAATTTAAAAAGGATGGATTGTGTGATGCATGCCAAAAAGGTAAACAAACAAAGGCTTCCTTCAAACCAATTAATATTGTTTCATCGGAGAGGTCCTTGCAACTCCTACATATGGATCTTTTTGGGCCTTCTAGAACTAAGAGTCTTGGTGGTAATTTTTACGCGTTAGTAATTGTTGACGACTACTCTAGGTTCACTTGGACCTTATTTCTTTCACACAAAAGTGACACCTTTAAAGCTTTTAAAAAATTAGCCAAGGTAATTCAAAATGAAAAGGATCTAAAAATTGTATCTATTAGAAGTGACCATGGCGGGAAATTTGAAAACGAAACGTTTGAATTTTTTTGTGAAGAAAATGGCATAAAACATAATTTTTCTGTGCCTAGGACCCCACAACAAAATGGGGTGGTAGAAAGAAAAAATCGAGCTTTAGAGGAACTTGCTAGAACACTATTAAGCGATGCAAACCTCCCAAAATATTTTTGGGCGGATGCAGTTAGCACTTCTTGCTATGTTCTCAATAGGGTCTTAATTAGACCAATTTTAAAGAGAACCCCATATGAATTATATAAAGGAAGAAAGCTCAATATCTCTCATTTTCGTGTGTTTGGATGCAAATGTTTTGTGCTTAATAATGGTAAAAATAATTTAGGAAAATTTGATGCCAAAGCTGATGAAGGGATATTCTTAGGTTATTCATCATCTAGCAAAGCCTTCAGGGTATACAATAAAAGAACTTTAACTGTTGAGGAATCGGTGCATGTTTCTTTTGATGAGACTAACACCAAAAGGTTGGGAAAGGATACTGTTGATGACCTGGCAGATTCCTTAGAACATACCCACTTGGATGAAAAGAAAAATCAAGAGGACAAAGAAGGCAATGATGATGAGATCAAGCAAGAGGAAGAAGAACTTCAAGATCTTCCCAAAGAATGGAGAGTTTCCAAAAATCATCCATTGGACAACATTATTGGTGATATTTCTAAAGGGGTAATTACTAGAAACTCCATTAAAAATGCTTGCAATCACATGGCTTTTGTTTCTCAAATAGAACCTAAGAACATTGACGATGCTATTTGTGATGAATTTTGGTTGTTAGCCATGCAAGAGGAATTAAACCAATTTGAAAGAAATCAGGTATGGGAACTAGTCCCTAGGCCATCAAAAAATCAAACAATTGGGACTAAATGGGTCTTTAGAAATAAATTAGATGAAAATGGTATAATTGTTAGAAACAAGGCTAGACTTGTAGCTAAAGGGTACAATCAAGAGGAGGGCATAGATTATGAAGAAACGTATGCACCCGTAGCCAGACTTGAGGCCATTCGCATGTTACTTGCATTTGCTTGCATTATGAATTTTAAATTATATCAAATGGATGTAAACAGTGCGTTTTTAAATGGATTTATTCAAGAAGAGGTGTATATAAATCAACCTCCTGGTTTCGAAAATTTTGACCTACCCAATCATGTGTTTCCCTTAAAGAAAGCGCTTTATGGTTTAAAGCAAGCTCCTAGAGCTTGGTATGAGCGCTTAAAAAAGTTTCTTTTAGAGAAAGGTTTTTCACGAGGAAAGGTTGACACAACCTTATTTATTAAAAGAAAATCACATGATATTCTTGTACAAGTGTATGTGGATAATATAATTTTTGGTGCTACTGATGAGTTTCTTTACAAAGAATTCTCTAAGCATATGCAGGAAGAATTTGAAATGTCGATGATGGGAGAATTAAATTTCTTCCTTGGGCTTCAAATCAAACAAACAGACAACGACATATTCATAAGTCAAGCAAAATACTGCAAGGAACTTGTAAAAAGATTTGGAATGGACAATGCCAAGGAGATAGACACACCAATGAGCACCTCATGCTACTTCGATAAGGATGAAAATGGTAAGCCCATTGAATTGACAAAATATCGAGGTATGATTGGATCCCTCTTGTATCTTACTGCAAGTAGGCCTGACATCATGTTTAGTGTTTGCATGTGTGCTAGATATCAGGCTAGTCCTAGGGAATCCCGCCTTGCGGCGGTTAAACGAATAATGAGATATTTAGTTGGGACAAAAGACATGGGCTTGTGGTACCCCAAAGGCGACACATTCAATTTGGTTGGGTATTCCGACTCTGACTTTGCAGGTTGCAAGTTAGATAGGAAAGTACTAGTGGGACATGTCACTTTTTAGGTAGTGCCTTCATTTCATGGTTTAGCAAAAAACAAGCTAGTGTGGCATTGTCAACCGCTGAGGCTGAATACATAGTAGCAGTGAGTTGTTGTGCCCAAATTATTTGGATGAAACAATAACTGTTAGACTATGGTGTCCAATTAGATCATATCCCCATTCGATGTGATAACACTAGTGCCATTAACTTAACTAAGAATACCATTCAACATTCTAGGACAAAACACATTGAGATAAGACACCATTTTATTCGGGATCATGTGTAAAATGGAGATTGTGTTTTGGAGCATGTGGGTACAACTAAGCAATTAGAAGATATCCTTATTAAACCCCTCAATAAAGAGAGTTTCTTTTACATCAGAAGAGAATTAGGCATCCTAGATTTATCTTACATCAATTAATCTTACATGTTTACTTTTATTCTCACATATCTGTCAAATTTGCTCTCTGTCGATAATTTTAGTAATAAATATATGAGCAGGACAATTAATTTTATCATAATTCCTGTAACTATGTGTCACACTTTTTGATAATAAATTTCCAAATTAACTGCATAAATTGAATTGCATCCAGTTGGTCAATGTGCTCCTGCATCGTCCGTTCTATTGTGATAGTCTGATTTTGTTAGTTTGGATACTATGAATCAAAAAATCATAAAATCAACCTCCATGTTGGCTACTACATATACTTATTTTATTAACGCTATTAATGTCCCACTTTTCATCTATTTTGATGAATGAAAGTTATCATCTATATTTATTATCTTTTATCCATAAACTTTCTTTTTGATCATTCCAAAAGGGGGAGAAGAATTGGAATATTAATCTTGCATAAAATAAATGTAATTGAACTATTCAAGGGGAGCATGATCATAATATTCCATTGCCTAATAATTTGAATTTATGCCTTCTGAATTTAACTGACGTATCTATTGAGTAATATGTTTTAGATAAGGGGAGATCCATCCCACGCTCATGCAGTGCGTATATGACTCTGACACCACATTACATAGGTAAGAAGGTAAGGTTTGTCATAATCAAAAAGGGGAGTATGTAATCACACATTTATATATTTTGATGAATGACAAACACTAACAAAAAGGTAAGAGAATTTTTCTTATAGCATGTAGGTACCGCATGCACAAATTCAAATTATTATGGTGTACCATAAAATCAAGTATCAAGACCACAAGACCAAATGGGTAAATTATTAGGTCTTAGATACTTTTGTAAGAGGTTGGTTTAAATAGGTACTTAGCTTGGCTCAAAGTTTTTTTTTTTTAATGTTGAAAATCAAATTTTTTTCAAAACTAATTTTAAAGTTTTTTATATGGGCATTTGACAATTAATTATTTTAAGTGTAGATTAATTTGAATTAAATGCACATATCCACTCATAGGCACTCATGTTCAACATTATTGGCAAATTGCATAAATCCACTTTATTGGCTAATTGCCCATGTTCAATGTCATGCCATATATGCTCTTGCGCATTTCTTGGCTACAATTCTCTAATATTGCATTCATATTATTGACTTCTCCTCACTGCAATATTCATATTCTTTAATAGCCAAATAAAATTGCCACACTCATGGTTAAGCCTTCAATGTTATAATTATGGCCATCCTTAGTTACATGTTACACACGTTTCTTTTGTGTGGAAATTATTTGAATTTGATTTGTTTCAGCAAATTAATTTGTATTTAATATACTCATCAAAATCTTTCATTCCAATTGATTCTTTTTATTGCAAATTAAATCATTTGAATGAAATGTCTAGCCTCACTTATGTTGTAACGTTAACAATCCTTGAATTGCAAAATCAATTCAAATTTGTTGACTGAGATTTTCACACGTTTTTATCATTTAGACTAGCAATAAAGTTTGATTACAAATAATAATAATAAAAATGCTTTGAATGCAATTCACTATCAGACCCGTTCAACGTTAGTATTTTAGGCTTATAAAAGACGAATTGTTGCAGCTTAAAAATACAAGACATATACACACGAGACGGTATTGAAACATTTTTTGTGAGTGAACAGTTTCGTTATTATTTTTATTATAAGCTTTTGCTAAAATTTTGAAAACATTTTGAGCAATTACTAGTACCGCTTTAATCAAGCTCATAGGACTTCAAGTTGTAATCATCTGCACTAGAAGAGTGTATCATATTGTTCTTCCTTTGCTGAAACTTTGTGTGAGGGTGTGGTATCCCTCTTTGTTGTGATTGAGGCTTCTACACAAGGGTGGGGTATCCCTAGTGAGAAGGGCTCTGTTGTGTACAAAGGTTGCAAGCACCACTTATAAGCTTGTTTGTTAGTGGAAGAAAATCCCATAGGTGGAGTGGGGACTGGACGTAGGTCACTGGTGGTTGGTGGCTGAACCAGGATAAAATCCTCGCGCAAGTATTCTCTTTACCTCTCTTTTAATTCATTTATTTTATATAATTGATTGCGTGATAAATTTTGTTAAAGAAATTTTTGTTGAAAAAATAAAAAGAAATTTGTAGACTCAATTCACCCGTCCCCTCTTGAGTCGAAGACACATATTCCAACAATAATCATTATGATCGAGTGAAGCTACCATGCTTGCTTATACGTTTCTCTTTTGTAACACAACATTAACAGATAGCTGCTGCAATGTACTTGCACGAATCACTGAGTTGGCAGCATGTTTAGACAAAGACACCTTGGAATTCAAATACATAACTTCTTTCATGCAAGAGTTTTTTTTTTCTTAAACTACATAATTTCTTATCATTTATACAAACAATTTGGGCATTAGGTAGTAGGTCTGAAAGGGCAAGGGCAGTTCATGTCCTTTGGGGTTTTAATTTGCAGATTAGGGGGTGTTATTTGTTCGCATATTAGGGGTGTTAATAATATTGTTTTCCTTCTTTACGGGGTTAGGTGTGATGCTTTAGTTTCTTTGGGTGTGAGGTCAAGTAATAGATTCAACCTTTGTAGACACTGCTCTTGGTTGAACATCTATCTTGTTCTCCCCATTTGCTTCTTTTGATTTCTCCTTGTATCCGAGTTGAGTACCTCTAGTGATCTATTTAATACAATTTTGCTTATAAAAAAACAAAAACTTTCACCCAAAAATGGCTTCTATTTTAGGCAAATGTTTATCAATATAATGCTCTAAATGAATATTGGGATACTCATAAATTTACAAAAGCAATTTCAAAAGATAAGAAAAATATATATAGTGAACTATAGTACTTCATCCAGGTTTTGCTTGGTAGGCTTAGGATAGATACTCCATGTCAGTCAGGCCTTCCATTAACATCAGAGGCCTATCACTTGTGCCCAAGCCATGGCCAGAGCACTCCATGTTTGACATTAATCACTAAAGCTCATCTCTTATGCCACAGTTAAAGGTAGGAGAGTCCACCAATCCTAGCAACAACATCTCAGGGTAATCTTCATAAGCTGCACAGTTTTGAAATTGGAATTAGCCAGACACCTCTTTGTCTGGTATAGGCACCCCATATCAATTTGGAGACTACCAAGCTCCAATGGGTTCTAGTTCAACAAATTTAAACAATACCTCTAACCCACTTCAGAAAAATTATGAGCAAGCAATCCTGCAACCACATTTCAACAATACTTACTACCTAGCACCAACATACCATTGCTTGAGTGATACTTCTGTTATTCATAATTCTACATAAAAGTTAAGTTTATTATTCTATGTTGGTCATTCACGTCTTAGGTAATTTTTCCTACATGGATGTTATATATAATTCGTTTAAGAAGATAAATAAAACAATCAATCGCATATAGTTGTAACACCCTGTTTTTCGTATGCTTCTTTATCAGTAAATACATGCTTTAATGTAATTATTTGTGATAAAATCCAGAAGATGATTTTATTTTAAATAAAATTATTTTCTTGTGTAGTTTTACAGTATGAAGTCACAGTAAAATTTTAGGTCGAAAATTCAGACGAAAGTCGGTCTGGGTTTTCACAGCCAGTACAAGTTTAATGAGCTAGAGACCTAATCTTGACTCGTGAACGAGATGATTAGTGTTTTTTTGATGTTTTGTGTGGGTTTGGAGTTTTTCAAAAAAATCTTGTTGGGGGAAAAATTCCGAGTGTTACCCGAGCAAAATCGTCGGGAAATACGATCGGGAAAGTCATCTGATGTGCAATGGGGCAGAGCAAAGAGGGAATGGAATGACTGATGTGAAAGTTATGACACCTTTTCAACAAGCCATACTTCACTTTTTCATCAAATCACCTTTTCTTACATTCTCTCTCCAACCTTACCTTCACACCATACCTCCACTTTACCAGACCTTACCTTCTTTCTTTCCCTACAAGCAAACCAACTTTTCTTTCTCTTCTTTCTTCCTTCCAGTCGTGACCCCTTCTTCTTCTCCCCCTATATATAAACTTCAACCTACAACACTTAATCACTTTTCTTCACTTCACACATTTCACACTTACACTTATTTCCTTACTTTCTCTTCTTCTCTCTTCTAAAGTTCATCTTTTTATCAAGCTTTTTACTTTAAGTTCTTCATCAAAGTTCTTCATATTGTTGAGGATAATGATCCTATGTTGTTTATTTTTCAAGTTCTTGTCTTTATGTTCATATTTTTGCTTTAAGTTTCCTTTAAGCTTTCAAACTTCTAAAATCTCTTAAAAATGGTAGAAAACTCCGTTTGAGTTGAAACCAATTTCTATGTTCTTATTTTTACTCCTACTACAACATACTAAAAGTTTGTGTGAAACAAAAATTTCTAACACTATTTTCTTGATGAGGCCGAAACCATGCTTTTTGGTTTTTGTGGGTTTTGTTTAACTTTGCTTGTATGGACTTGTATTTGAGTTCTATTCCAAGATGATCATGACCAAGGGCTCCTTTGTACTAAAGGATGTTAGGTTCAATTGATTGGAAAAGTTTAGAGATTTTACACATTTTCATGTAAAGGCCTAAACTTTAAGTAGTTTAAGACATTGACGCTTAGTTGATGTTTCTCCAAAGTGATCATGGATTAAGGCTTCTTGATATATAAGGATGCTAAATCCAAGGGATTGGAAAGTTTGAAAATTTCTAACCTTAATTTTGTATCAAGGCCGAAACTTTAAAGGTTTTTGGCAAAAATATTAAGTTTTGTTTTCTTCCAAAATGATCATAGATTAAAGCTCCTTATAATAAAGGATGCTATGTCTAAAGTGATTGGAAAGTTTAAATCTTTTTCATTAAATTCCCTATGATGGCTGAAACTCATATGTTTGGACCTAGGAATGTGTTGTTTTGTCCTTCCAAAATGATTAAGGATTTAAGCTTCTTTATGTTAAAGGAGGCTATGTCCAAAAGATTGGAGGATTTAAAGATTTTTAGTCTCACAAACATGTCAAGGCCAAACCTAGGTGTTCAAGGCCTAAGACATTTGTTTTTTTTTTTTTTCATTTTCCAAAATGATCATGGTTTCAAGCTCTTTACTATGTATGGATGCTAACCTAAAGAGATTGGAAAGTTTAGAAATTTCTAGCCTATTTATTAGTGAAGGCCGACAACCCTAAGTCAAGTGCTTAGTGGGATTTTTAATTCAACTTTGTTGAATGATTGGTGTTTAAGAACTTCTAACACTTACGGATCATAAATCTATGAGTTGCATAAATTTCGGAAAAAAAAACCCTAATCCTAAATTATTGTCTAAACCGAACCTATACCTTGTGGTTAGTGTTCTTTGATTGAGTTTTAACTCATGATTTCATGTTTTGTAACCTTAGACTTCCATCGCCAAGCGGAGCGAGGACGTTCGTGAGCTTTTCTCTTCGAATCCGAAACTCTTAACTTCCACGTGAGGTAAGAGGGGATTTCCTAAAGATATTCAATAATTGTATGCATGTGTGTAGGTGTTTAACTGGATATTTATATGTTGATTGAACTTACTTGGTGATCTGATATACTTGAATTGTTATGCTATTATCTGATGTTGAATATACTTACTCTAAATGTTATAATGCATATCTGTGATGAATTGTTTTCAACTGTGATATTAACATTGCACTGAGAATATATGCTGCTGTTGATTGAAAGTTTGCTAAGCCAAACTTGTGTCTGTGCTCAACTGTTATAAGGATTAAAAACCTGAATAAGCTTTGAAGATGAAAGGATTGGTGTTCTTTTCCAAAAGCTCTTTGACTTAAAGAATTGTTTTAAATGTTGAAATGGTTTGGTGAAATATTGCTATACAATAGAGAAATCCTTTTCGAACTATGTGTTTTCAAGTGAAAACTTTCATGAACTTTTTGGCAATGTCCTATTGGGGGAAATTTTCAAAGATGCTTTATAAAATATTTTCAAAGAAAAGGTTTTTCCTAAATGTTTTAAAAACTTTCCGATAGCTTGGATAGGTTATCGAGGATTCGGTTTTGAATTTGATTTTCACTGAACGAAAAAAATAAGTACTTAAGAAAGAGAATCTAGAACACGAGACGTCGCCTCTAGTATTCAGTTATGCGCATGTGATCTTGGATCAGTGTTAATTCGGGACCATTAGTCCTATTCGTGATGTTATGGAATGAGATTCCAATTCTCGAAATCAAGGACAGTGCGTTCTGATTTCATTGTTGTGGGTTATTGTCCTTATCCTGTTAAGTTTAAAATATGAATAAAAGTATAATTGATTTTTATGACCACCACCCTGCACTGCGGCCATGGTTTAGGGCGTTGTGATCGAGTATTCGGACTGTGTGTCCTATGTTTCTGAGTTTTCAAGTGATGGGGAAATGATGATTTAGTCATTAGCTTTGAGCTTCGACAGCGAAAAAGAATGAACACAAAGAAAACCTTGTAAATAAAATATTTTCCATGTGCATTTCCCCAGGCAGACGTGCCTTTCTTATATATCATATACAAGGTGGTATCTGGGAGTCTGTCTATGTGACCGGTTCAGAGGCACATGTGACGTTGCTCGTCCTGAGACCTTAAATGCATGAGGGTATGGAGGCAACTGCCCGGTGGGCTAGAGATTGACCAACTCTAATTCTTCTCCAGTGAACACGGTGTTGAGATCTCATGAGATTAGGATAGAGCCTGATATTGAAGTGTCATGCATATATTCGAAAAATTGATTGTGCGGGCTTGAGATCCCTTGATATAACACGGTTATATTATGATTATGCATGATTTAACTGTTGACTTGATTATGTGTTGCATGTATCATGCATATGGTTGTTGCGGGATATATCTTATGACGTATCTCACTCTTGCATAATTATATGTTCTTTTCCTTTTCTTCTATCGATATATGTACGTGTTGTAGATGGAACCCAACGTTCCCCTAGCACCCTCGATTTCGAGGAATGAGGTGTTCGATGAGGCTAGGCTAGTGAGGAACTGGACAGTGAGAGATGATGCGACGACAGCTGCGTATCGGGGACTAATTACGACGACGGAGTCTAATGCCAACGGAGAACCGATCCGGAGGATTCACACAATCGAGACACGTACGGTGGCACTTCTACCTCCCTGGCTCTACCCTCATACTCTACAGATGGCTGGACTTCTTCATCCACACGTTGAGCCGGAGGAACCTATCGAGGAGGACCCTGAAGAGGATCCCGAAGAGGATCCGGAGGAGGATCCTCTTGAGTTGGTAGGTGACTGGTGGGAGGTCGACCTAGAGGCAGAGTACCATCCACAGGACCCCAGAGAGGACGATGTTTCGATCGACGATGGTTGTGAGGTTATCGATCCGGAGTCTGATATCTCATCTAGAGGTAGTGTTTGTGGCCACTCAGACTGTAGGAGGCTTTGGTAATCGTCGTCGGCTTTTTGGAGTAGTTCTGTTTGTCCTTGGCTTTTTAGAGTCTTGTTTTGAGTTCAGTACCCAGATTCCTCATTCCCAGTTTGATGTTTTATCTGTTTCTTTAGTTTATGTTTTCAGTGAAGTTGGCCTGTTTGTTTAAGGCCGTTTTGTAATCCAAAAACTTAAGATCCCAATGGGGAAATGTTATATATGTATCTATGTATGATGTTTATATTCATGTTCTAAGTTTTCATCATCTTTTCTTAACCTCTTTTCAAAAATAAGAATTAAAATTTAAGTACCTTTTCGGTAATTTGATACAAAAGGTTTTCTTTTCTGAAAGCGACCAGTGTTTTAATGTGTTCTTTTCCGCAAAAAGGGTAACCATGTGATGACCGAGTTTAGGGTATCACATTAGTTGGTATCATAGCTAGTCGAGTCTTTCGGGAATGTCCGAGTTAGGTCTGTTGTGTTGCTGTTGTGTTTTCTCTGTTTGGATGTTGTTTGAATTACTTCCTTTGAGGTAATATGTTGTGACCGGTGAGTTCTCTCTTTTGGACCGTCATCTGACTGCTTGTGTGATACAGGTCAGTATGAATCCAAGAGGTGCTCGTGGACATGGACGAGGCAACGGAGGAATGGACTTCGCTGCTCAAGCGCTGGCTGATGTGGCTGCTGCTATAGCTCTTCAGATTGTCAATGCTTCTGCTCAGAATCAGCAAGAACAACTGCAAGCGGAGCAAGCTGCAGAGGGAAGACATCTGGACGCCTTCAGACGTCATAGCCCATCTCAGTTCCACGGAGACGTGGATCCGATTAAAGCGGACCTTTGGATTCAAGAGCTAGAAAAGATCTTCGAGTTGGTGCATACCCCTGAAGAATCCAAGGTACCTTATTCGACGTTTCAGCTCATGGGAGATGCCGAGTACTAGTGGAAGGGTACTAAGCAACTGTTAGAGACTGAACATCAGGAGATCACCTGGGGAGTATTTTGCGACAAGTTTCTGGATAAATACTTTCCCCAGAGTGCCCGAAAGGAGAAGGAACAAGAGTTTATGAGGCTGAGTCAGTGAGACCTGACGGTAGGGGAGTAAGCGGCCAAGTTCGAATCATTTACCAAATACTTCCGCTTCTTTCAAAACAACCCCAACGAAGAGTGGAAGTGTGAACAGTTTGAAGCCGGTTTGTACTTCAAGATCAAAGAGTCAGTACTGCCCTTGGAAATTCGGAACTTCCAAGCGTTAGTGGAAAAGTGACGAAAGATCGAGCTGATGCGCAGAGGAAGGGATAATAGAGGAAGCGTAGGAGGACCTGTTCGTCCTAAGGGCCAAAGTTCTAAGTGGAAGCAGAGGAAGCCATATTATCAGGCACTTAGCTACAACCAGAAGCAATAACAAGCTCGTCCCAGTGTTTCAGGGACAGGGAGTGGAGGCCATAGAAACAACGATCAAGGCCAAGAACGAAGATGCTTCAGTTGCGGAGATCCGAACCACCTTGCTAATGTTTGCCCAAAGAAGGACTCCAAGTGCAACAACTGTGACCGCATTGGACACTTGGCAAGGGAATGCCTGTGCTGAAGAGGGAGCAGTCAATCAATCATACCAGAGCAAGCAAGCCAACTGCCAAGGGAAGAGTTTACACGATGAGTGGTGCGGAGGCATCGAACTCCGACAATCTCGTGCAGGGTGAGTGTGACATTGATGGTAATCTCTTAATTGTACTGTTTGATTCGGGTGCAACCCATTCTTTTATTTCGATGGATCGTGTGAAAACTCTAAACTTTCCTGTTTCTTCCTTACCTTATAATCTGATTGTTTCTAACCCAACTGCTAAACCTGTGACTATTAATTATGTTTGCTTAAATTGTCCTATCATTGTTCAGAGTAGAAATTTCCTTGTAGACTTGATATGTTTGCCTTTAGTACAACTAGATGTGATCTTAGGCATGGATTGGTTATCTTCCAACCATATTCTAATAGATTGTGCTCAGAAAACCTTAGTTTTTAGGGATGAGATTTCTGGATTATTATCTGCTAGTTAGGTAAGAGGTTCTTTGAAAGAGGGAGCTCGAGGATACATGCTGTTGTTTTCTTCGGACGTCGAGAGCAAGTTTGACTTAGAATCCGTACCTGTCGTTCGAGAGTTTCCGGAAGTTTTCCCTGAGGATGTACCTGGATTGCCACATGTTCGAGATATCGAGTTCACGATTGATCTGATTCCAGGCACTGGACCAATATCTATGGCACCGTATCGTATGTCACCATCAGAGTTAGAAACCTTGAAGGAGCAACTTGAGGATCTGATGAGGAAGGAGTTTATACGACCTAGTGTATCACCGTGGGGAGCTCCAGTTCTGTTAGTGAAGAAGAAAGATGGAACGACTAGGCTATGTGTGGACTTTCATCAGTTGAACAAAGTTACGATCAAAAACAGATATTCGTTTCCAAGGATAGATGATCTTATGGATCAGTTGCGTGGCGCGACAGTGTTTTCAGAGGTAGATCTGAGGTCAGGCTATCACCAGATTCGAGTAAAAGCAGAGGATGTTCCTAAGACAGCATTTTGAACACGCTATGGGCATTATGAGTATTTGGTGATGCCGTTTGGAGTGACGAATGCACCTGCTATATTCATGGACTACATGAATAGAATCTTTCGTCCTTATTTGGATCAGTTTGTGGTCGTCTTCATTGATGACATTATGATCTATTCTCCAAACCAGGAGAAACATGCCGAACACCTTACCATTGTTCTTCGAGTCATGAGAGAGAAGCAACTCTATGCAAAACCAGAAAAGTGTGAGTTTTGGTCGGATCAAGTTCAATTCTTGGGTCATGTGATATCTCGCGAAGGAATCGCTGTGGATCCAACGAAGGTCGAGGCTGTGTTGGAATGGTAAAGGCCAACAACGGCAACAGAAATTCGTAGTTTTGTGGGTTTGCCTGGCTACTACAGGAGGTTCATTGAAGGATTTCCCAAGATTGTAGGACCTCTCACTCAGTTAACTCGTAAGGACCAAGCGTTTGTTTAGATAGAAGCCTGTGAAAGAAGCTTTCAAAAGCTGAAAAGGAGGTTGACGACCTCACCTGTGTTGATCCTACCCGATCCCAGGGAATCTTTTGAGGTTTACTGTGACGCTTCGTATCAAGGGTTGGGTTGTGTGCTGATGCAGAACTGGAAAGTCGTGGCTTATGCTTCGTGAGACACCCCGTTGTGCCCCATTGTATTGTTACATTAAAACCTAAATTTTTATTTACTTAATCGCGAGCTTACTGTTGAAAATACGTAAAAATTACAAGCTTAAATAATAATCATATAACTTCTACAAATACAAAACACACCAAACCTCTATTACATAAATACACACATAATTATTCCTTATTTTACACAACACGGTTTAGGGTATCCTCTCAGTAGAATCCCACACCGGTACTTATTCATACAAACATGCTTATAACTAACTGAAAACAAGAAACTTCTTATATGACTCACTGGCCCTAAACTTACTACTTTATATTATTAGAATCAGTAGGTTGTTCTCCAGCGTCATCTTCATAAGGAATGTCATTCAACTCCTCAACAACCTCCATCTCGTAAAAGGCTCCATCCATCTCCTCAGTAACATATTCGTTCCTCTGGTGTTCTAACGTAACAAAGTAGACATACACAAAATACAGAAATAGGGAGATAAGAAACAGTTCTATCATCATAAGTGGAAAAGATTCATAGCATATAATACAATAACGGTCACAGACATGCATCACTCACAATTTACAATCATCCATATTTTATAACATCATCCTCTACCCTTCAACTCATGCAACTAGACCTTTATGCTGACGTGGCCACTACTAATCCTATCACACATCCCTCGTTAGGGATGCCAGTCAGTCGTCCAAGTGACACGTTCCCCACGCCGGTGCACATTCTCATCCATGGTAGGAATGCTCATGCAAAGCAATGACACTATAGCTGCATTGTACCGTCGGTGCACACCCTGATTCTCTCTCTCTCAACTCTATCAAGGGTGCTCATGCAAAGCAATGACACTATAGTTGCACAACTTAAATTCTAATTTGGAACGGTCTACAAGAACTTCGGACCTCGTGTATCTCAAATACACGGTTATGAACAACAATGCAACACATGATTCTCACTGACTTTTATCAATAACAACCTAGTACCTCATGCTTTTCCTCATAACCTCCACTTACACTCTATATAACATCATTTCTATAAAATAATAGCGAGGCACTTCTAATTCATATTCAAAACTCTCACCCAAACAAAATACCTCCGAGCAATATATATCTTTCCTTAAAATTATCTAAGCATAGAATTAAACCCAGGCAGATCATGCATAACACATTAATCAACAGAATATTCAAACATCCTCAATATCATAATATTCAAACACCAAAACAATACATCACATGCAGATGGAATACCTCAACCAGCGTATCACAAACAGTCAAAAGTAAATAATTCAAACATCCTCAAATATGAATAATCAACCTAAGGCGATAAACCTACAATTCCCAAATCGTCATTGGTTTTACGGAAAAGGTTCCAATACGATTTTGGTATTGTTGATTACTCGACCACTAGTAGGGTTTAGGTCGCCCTACACCATTATTATAAATTATATACTACTTATCGGTTCCGACGATGGAATGGTTCTTTCTCCCACTTGAGTTTGCACCGAAAACACGTACACAACGATCCTCGTTATCCCGCCACGAGTTAACACAATCACCTTCAACCAAACAACGTAATTATAATTAATCAACTAACATCCATCTATGACACTTTAGGGCTAGGTTCGGCCAAGACTTAGAAATAGGTTTAGGATTATCTTCTTAATGTCATCTTTTGGATCCTAATTACTAGAGTCTTAACTAACATAGATTACTTATTACAAGACTAAAATTTGAAACAAAATCCTCTAACCTTTAGGGTTAGGGTTTCGGCCAAGGGCTGACTTTTAGGGTTCAAAATCCTTAAAATTCCTAATCATGATTAAGTCATAGATTAATGATCCTTGATTAACCTAAATCATGGATTAGTGACTAAACAACTAAGGTTGAAACTCAAAACTTCCTATCTCTTTTATACAAGGATTCGGCCTCAACATGATCTTAGGGTTAGGGTTCTTAGTTTAATAAACCAACTTGGATTTATTAATCATACATACTAATAGCTTGATTAACAAGATCATTAATGAAAACCATGAACAAAAACTCTACCAAACCTACTTTGATAGATTCGGCCAAGGCTAGGTTTTCAAGAAAGAAATTTTTGATTACATCATGCTCTTGGATTTAGATAGTAGACATGATATCAAGAAGATAGAAAGTAGTTTCATCATCATTAGATTTTTCTAGAATTTATTATGACTTTTCAAAGTTCTAGAATTAGAAACTTGAAAATGATGAACAACCATGGTATAAGCCTTGAATCAAGAAACTTACTAAAGAACATAGGCATGATTAAGAATGAAGATTAGAATTTAATTACCTCTTGAAAATCAATGACAAAGGAAATCCAAGAACTTGCTTTGCAACTTAGAACTAAGAAACTTGGAAACTTTAGAGTTTTTAGAAAGCAAATGACCAAAGAACTAAATGAAAAGTGAGAGGAGGGTATTTATAGTGTGAGTGGCGACATCTCAAGAAAATTCTAGCTGAAGATGAGTTGTCATGTTAAAGGATCAAAATGCAATTAAGTTCTAAGGACCAAATTGCAAAGATTCCAATAGTTGAAGGACTAGTTTGCAAATAGACAATAAAATGTCATGATGATGATTTTTGTCACATTAAATGCTAGCTTATCTTTGACTTAGTTGGCTGATTTGATGAGTCAAGGATAAGTTAAGACAAATTCAAGAACATTTGAGAATAATCTAGAATGTTGAAGAAAAACCAAGAATGATGTAGAAAAGTGTGGAACATTCTAGAAAAATCTTGATTCATCCATCAAATGAGAAAGTCATCTTCTCTCATGGGCTTATGTATTTGGGCTTGACACATTTGGGCTTAGTTTCATTTTCTTGTTTGTTGTGGGGCCCACTTGAAGATTTAAGCCTTTAAACTTAAGATAAGAAACTTAAATGGGCTTTATGGACTCAACTATGAACTAGAAAAGTTTGGGCTTCTAAGCCACGACCATTTAAGGTTAGAAACAAGGATTCTAGCCCAATCCACTTGGAAAAACGAAAAAAACTAATTTAGGGACAAAAGGGTAATTTACAGAAAGTTCAGGGACTTAACCGTAAAATTTCTAAATTTTCTATTTAACCCTGAAAAACCTTCTAGACTTAAAAATATGATTCATCCCCTTGAATCATCTCAAAATCCTAAGAAAAACCCTCTATCGGTTTTGAGAAACTCCGAAATCTCTTCCGTCGTCTACCCGATTACGTGTTTCGCCCGAAAATATAAATTATTTTATTTTTTTTTCCAAAATAATTCTAAAAAATACAGAATTTTAGGAAATAAAATAATAATCTTAATTCTTTCGTTCACGAATTAAAATTAGGTATTTTGAGCAGTATAATTATACTGTCAATGGAATTCGCAGGCCGGTTTTCGCCTGACTTTCCAACCTAATTTTCAGTCATAGCTTCCTACATTCAAGTAGGATTGAGTAGTAAACTCCGTTTAATTAAAATAATTTTCTAAAACTCAAATAAATTTATAAACATATTTATATATATATTACTGTTATTTAAAACAGCGAAATACAGGGTGTTACATTACTACCCCACTTAAAAAAATTTCGTCCTCGAAATTTACATACTTCAGAAAAGATGTGGATATCGTTGTTGCATATCTGCTTCACGTTCCCAAGTAGCATCTCCAGTATTTTCATCCCATATGACCTTAACCAAAGGAATTTGTCTACCACGAAGCTCCTTAATCTCTTTATCTGCTATCCTTACAGGTAGAGCCTCATACTCTAGATTCTCTCGCAGTTGTATAGACTCAGACTCAATAACATGTGAAGGATCAGGATAATATTTTCTCAACTGAGACACGTGAAAGACGTCATGAAGGTTAGCAAGATTAGGTGGTAAAGCAATATGATAAGCTACTGGACCAATCCTTCGAATAATCTGGAAAGGTCCGATGAATCTAGGAGTAAGTTTTCTAGTTTTGATAGCCCTGCCAATTCCGGTCTTTGGAGTGACTCTCAAAAACACGTGATCGCCCTCCTGGAATTCTAAAGTTCTCCTTCTCTTGTTACTGTAGCTCCTTTGCCTATCCTGTGCTTCCTTCATCTTTTCCCTTATCTTCCTAACTTGTTCCGTAGTCTGTTGCACCACATCTGGATTCAAGAATTGATTTTCACCAATCTCATACCAACATAACGGTGTCCTACACTTCCTACCATACAAAGCCTCATATGGTGCCATCCCTATACTACTGTGAAAACTATTGTTGTAAGTAAATTCAATCAATGGCAAGAACTCATCCCAACTGCCAGTATGTTCCAAAACACAAGCTCTTAAAAGGTCCTCCAATGATTGAATTGTCCTTTCTGACTGTCCATCCGTTTGGGGATGGTAAGCAGAACTCATCCTCAACTTGGTCCCTAAGGCATGATGCAACTGTTTCCAAAATCTAGATGTAAATCTAGGATCTCGGTCTGAAACAATGCTCAATGGCACACCATGCAACCTAACAATTTCTTTGATGTAGATTTGGGTCAACTTCTCCAAACTATAATTTTCTCCCATAGGTAAGAAGTGAGCACACTTCGTCAACCTGTCAATGATAACCCAAATCGCATCATGTTTCTTAGGAGTTCGTGGTAGTCCAACCACAAAATCCATAGCAATGCTATCCCATTTCCATTCTGGGATATCTAATGATTGCAATAAACCGGCTGGCTTTTGATGCTCTATCTTAGCCTTCTGACACACTAGGCAAGATAAAACATACTCTGCTACCTCTTTCTTCATCCTTGTCCACCAAAACAATTTCTTTAGATCCTGATACATTTTAGTAGATCCCGGATGAATACTCAACTTACTCTTATGTGCTTCTTCTAATATCAACTTCCTAAGTTCTAAATCCTCGGGCACAAATATTCTATCCCTAAACCTCAGTACCCCATTTGCTCCTCTACTAAACTCAAAATTTTTACCTTCATCTATACCTCTACTTATCTCCTGTAAATATGGATCCTGAGCCTGTTTATCCTTAAGATCTCTCATAAAATCACTACTAATAGTGATCATACCTAAGCAAATTTTATCCTCAACCAACTCCATTCCTAAGTTCAAATCTCTGAACTGTTCCAATAATTCCAACTCTTTAACCATCATTGCGGACACATGCAATGATTTCCTACTCAAGGCATCCGCTACTACATTCGCCTTCCCAGGATGGTATAGTAAATCAAACTCATAATCTTTGATAAACTCCATCCATCTTCGTTGTCTCATATTCAACTCCTTTTGGTCGAATAGATACTTCAGACTTTTATGGTCACTATAAACATTAAATTTTGCCCCATAGAGAAAGTGTCGCCATATTTTTAATGCGAACACTATGGCTGCTAATTCCAAATCATGAGTCGGATAGTTCCTCTCATGAACTCTCAATTGTCGGGAAGCATAAGCCACCACTCTTCCCTCTTGCATTAGAACACAACCTAAACCTTGGTATGACGCATCACAGTATACGTCAAATGGTCCTAATGGATCCGGTAAAGTCAACACAGGTGATGTGGTCAACCTTTCCTTCAGCTTTTGGAAACTCTGCTCACAGTTGTCCGTCCATACAAAAGCTGTATTTTTCCTCGTCAACTGCGTCATAGGCAACGCAATCTTCGAGAAACCCTCTATAAACCTCCGATAATATCCAGCTAACCCTAGAAAGCTTCGTACTTCACTTACTGACTTAGGCCGTTCCCATTTAAGAACTGCCTCAACCTTTGCTGGATCTACTGCTATACCTTCCTTGGTGATCACATGTCCTAGAAATTGGACTTCTTCCATCCAAAACTCACACTTGGAAAGTTTAGCATAAAGCTGCCTATCCTTCAAAACTTGCAGCACGATCCTTAAATGTTTCTCATGATCTTCCCATGTACGAGAATAGATAAGGATGTCGTCGATGAATACAACAACAAACTTATCAAGGTACGGTCTAAATATCCTGTTCATATAATCCATGAACACTGCTGGTGCATTAGTCACACCGAACGACATAACTAAATACTCGTAATGTCCATACCTTGTTCTAAAAGCCGTTTTTAGTATATCTTCCTTCTTTACTCTAATCTGATGGTATCCAGATCTCAAATCAATCTTGGAAAATACTGCGGCTCCTTTCAATTGATCCATCAGATCATCTATCCTAGGCAATGGATACTTATTCCTAATTGTTACCTTGTTTAACTGTCTATAATCTGTGCACAACCTAGCACTTCCATCTTTCTTCTTAACAAACAACACTGGAGCTCCCCATGGTGAAACACTCGGCCTTATGAATTCTTTTCCCAACATATCATCCAACTGTTTCTTGACTCCGCCAATTCTATAGGTGACATCCGATAGGGCGCCATAGATATAGGTCCTGTCCCTGGTACAAGATCTATGGTGAATTCCACTTCTCGTTCTGGTGGTAAACCTGGAACGTCGGGAGGGAAAACTTCAGGAAACTCTCTCACGATAGGCATAGAATCTATACTAGGGGTCTCAATAGTTTCCACCGCGAACAACATCACATACTGTCGAGAATCGTCACTCCTTATGGATACTCCTTCATTGGCAGTGACTATACTAGAAGACTGAAGAAATGATAAGGTCTTACTAGAACAGTCTAGCATTACATGGTTAGCCGAAAGCCAATCCATGCCAAGAATAACATCTATCTGTTGCATAGGCAAACAGACAAGGTCTACAATAAATGTTCTATCCTCAACAACTATAGGACACTGTAAACAAATAGACATAGTAGTCAAAGGATTACTAGTTGGAGTAGATATTGTAAGAGTATAAGGTAATTGAGAAACAATTAATTTTAATTGATCCACACACTCATACGAAATAAATGAATGTGTAGCGCCTGAGTCAAATAACACGTACCAGAGTCTACCAGCTATCCAACACATACCTTGTATAAGATCAGCAGATTGAGAGGATTCGGCTCCCTTCACGGTAAACACTCTTCCAGTGGCCTGAGGTCTTGCTCCCTGTTGCCCTGCTGATATAACTCCTCTCCCAGCTCCACCCCTATTGCCTCCATTTCCTCTTCCTGCAGCTATCGGCGGTCGCCTAGCCTGCTGTCTGCAATCTCGGGCCATATGACCTATTTTCCCACAATGAAAACAACCAGGTCGCTCCCTGCAGTCTCTAAGATAATGCGGTCCTCCACATCTGAAACAAGATAAACCTTGCTGCTGTTGACCAGTTCTAACCACTGATGCTGGTGCTGGTGTCTACACTGGTCGGGCATACGGTCTCTGTCTCCATTGAGAGTTACTACCTCCTCGCCTCTGAAAACCCGGTCGAGTAGGACCCCCACTCCTTAATTATTTATGCTCATTAGCTAGCCTCAGATCTAGACTTTCGATTGCACTGCATCGTTCCACTAGCTCTGGAAAACTCTGGATATCAAGAGATACTATAGCCCTCTGGAGTTCATGTCGGAGTCCTTCCTCAAACCTTCTACATTGCCAATCTTCATCTGGGAATCTCTGATAAAATTCAGAATACTTAATCAGAGCCTCGAATCGTGATGCATAATCACCAACAGTCAGGTTGCCCTGTTTGAGACTCATGAATTCCCTTTCTTTCTCGCATCGAACTAGACGCGGAAAATACTTCTCAAAGAAACAGTCACTGAACAGCTGCCAGTTGATAACTCTGCCTTCGGCATCCAGCAATCTTCGCTTGCCTCTCCACCAAGACTCTGCTCCTCCAGTTAGCATGAAAGCAGCATACGTCACTTTCCTATCCTCTCTGCAGCGCATGGTATCGAATATCTTTTCGATCTCTTGTATCCACCATTCTACCTTCTCTGGATCATAATCTCCTCGGAATTGGGGTGGCTTCCCTTTCAGGAAAGTAGCCATTCCGGCATCTTCAGCTGCAGCAGCTCTCTTTTGATTCTGTTGTTCCTGCTGTTCTTTGTTCATCTGTAGCATCTCAGCATTCAGCTGTGTTTGTAATAACAGAGCAGTAACTATGTTTTTCATGGTATCTTGAGTCTCAGATGACTCTCCTCCACTTCCGATATGATTATTTTCCACATTGTTAGCTCCCACAATTCTTTCAGGAGTTCTGTCATTACTGTCAATCAGACGTCCTTTTCCACGAGCCATGATTCTGTAAAAGAAATCATTTGCTCTTATCAGTATGACATATAATACCACATAGACCGGTATATAAATACCATATGCCACACTAATGTTAATTAACGCATCGGATTCGAACACACTACCCATCTTCTAAGCATAGTTGAAATCTAATGTGGATTCAACTAGACACGGCCAGTAACAACTTCCTGGACCTCACAGTCCGATTAGAATCGAACTGCTCTGATACCACCAAATGAGACACCCCGTTGTGCCCCATTGTATTGTTACATTAAAACCTAAATTTTTATTTACTTAATCGCGAGCTTACTGTTGAAAATACGTAAAAATTACAAGCTTAAATAATAATCATATAATTTCTACAAATACAAAACACACCAAACCTCTATTACATAAATACACACATAATTATTCTTTATTTTACACAACACGGTTTAGGGTATCCTCTCAGTAGGATCCCACACCGGTACTTATTCATACAAACATGCTTATAACTAACTGAAAACAAGAAACGTCTTATATGACTCACTGGCCCTAAACTTACTACTTTATATTATTAGAATCAGTAGGTTGTTCTCCAGTGTCATCTTCATAAGGAATGTCATTCAACTCCTCAACAACCTCCGTCTCGTAAAAGGCTCCATCCATCTCCTCAGTAACATATTCGTTCCTCTGGTGTTCTAACGTAACAAAGTAGACATACACAAAATACAGAAATAGGGAGATAAGAAACAGTTCTATCATCATAAGTGGAAAAGATTCATAGCATATAATACAATAACGGTCACAGACATGCATCACTCACAATTTACAATCATCCATATTTTATAACATCATCCTCTACCCTTCAACTCATGCAACTAGACCTTTATGCTGACGTGGCCACTACTAATCCTGTCACACATCCCTCGTTAGGGATGCCAGTCAGTCGTCCAAGTGACACGTTCCCCACGCCGGTGCACATTCTCATCCATGGTAGGAATGCTCATGCAAAGCAATGACACTATAGCTGCACTGTACCGTCGGTGCACACCCTGATTCTCTCTCTCTCAACTCTATCAAGGGTGCTCATGCAAAGCAATGACACTATAGTTGCACAACTTAAATTCTAATTTGGAACGGTCTACAAGAACTTCGGACCTCGTGTATCTCAAATACACGGTTATGAACAACAATGCAACACATGATTCTCACTGACTTTTATCAATAACAACCTAGTACCTCATGCTTTTCCTCATAACCTCCACTTACACTCTATATCACATCATTTCTATAAAATAATAGCGAGGCACTTCTAATTCATATTCAAAACTCTCACCCAAACAAAATACCTCCGAGCAATATATATCTTTCCTTAAAATTATCTAAGCATAGAATTAAACCGTGCAGGGATCATGCATAACACATTAATCAACAGAATATTCAAACATCCTCAATATCATAATATTCAAACACCAAAACAATACGTCACATGCAGATGGAATACCTCAACCAGCGTATCACAAACAGTCAAAAGTAAATAATTCAAACATCCTCAAATATGAATAATCAACCTAAGGCGATAAACCTACAATTCCCAAATCGTCATTGGTTTTACGGAAAAGGTTCCAATACGATTTTGGTATTGTCGATTACTCGACCACTAGTAGGGTTTAGGTCGCCCTACACCATTATTATAAATTATATACTACTTATCGGTTCCGACGATGGAATGGTTCTTTCTCCCACCTGAGTTTGCACCGAAAACACGTACACAACGATCCTCGTTATCCCGCCACGAGTTAACACAATCACCTTCAACCAAACAACGTAATTATAATTAATTAACTAACATCCATCTATGACACTTTAGGGCTAGGTTCGGTCAAGACTTAGAAATAGGTTTAGGATTATCTTCTTAATGTCATCTTTTGGATCCTAATTACTAGAGTCTTAACTAACATAGATTACTTATTACAAGACTAAAATTTGAAACAAAATCCTCTAACCTTTAGGGTTAGGGTTTCGGCCAAGGGCTGACTTTTAGGGTTCAAAATCCTTAAAATTCCTAATCATGATTAAGTCATAGATTAATGATCCTTGATTAACCTAAATCATGGATTAGTGACTAAACAACTAAAGTTGAAACTCAAAACTTCCTATCTCTTTTATACAAGGATTCGGCCTCAACATGATCTTAGGGTTAGGGTTCTTAGTTTAATAAACCAACTTGGATTTATTAATCATACATACTAATAGCTTGATTAACAAGATCATTAATGAAAACCATGAACAAAAACTCTACCAAACCTACTTTGATAGATTCGGCCAAGGCTAGGTTTTCAAGAAAGAAATTTTTGATTACATCATGCTCTTGGATTTAGATAGTAGACATGATATCAAGAAGATAGAAAGTAGTTTCATCATCATTAGATTTTTCTAGAATTTATTATGACTTTTCAAAGTTCTAGAATTAGAAACTTGAAAATGATGAACAACCATGGTATAAGCCTTGAATCAAGAAACTTACTAAAGAACATAGGCATGATTAAGAATGAAGATTAGAATTTACCTCTTGAAAATCAATGACAAAGGAAATCCAAGAACTTGCTTTGCAACTTAGAACTAAGAAACTTGGAAACTTTAGAGTTTTTAGAAAGCAAATGACCAAAGAACTAAATGAAAAGTGAGAGGAGGGTATTTATAGTGTGAGTGGCGACATCTCAAGAAAATTCTAGCTGAAGATGAGTTGTCATGTTAAAGGATCAAAATGCAATTAAGTTCTAAGGACCAAATTGCAAAGATTCCAATAGTTGAAGGACTAGTTTGCAAATAGACAATAAAATGTCATGATGATGATTTTTGTCACTTTAAATGCTAGCTTATCTTTGACTTAGTTGGCTGATTTGATGAGTCAAGGATAAGTTAAGACAAATTCAAGAACATTTGAGAATAATCTAGAATGTTGAAGAAAAACCAAGAATGATGTAGAAAAGTGTGGAACATTCTAGAAAAATCTTGATTCATCCATCAAATGAGAAAGTCATCTTCTCTCATGGGCTTATGTATTTGGGCTTGACACATTTGGGCTTAGTTTCATTTTCTTGTTTGTTGTGGGGCCCACTTGAAGATTTAAGCCTTTAAACTTAAGATAAGAAACTTAAATGGGCTTTATGGACTCAACTATGAACTAGAAAAGTTTGGGCTTCTAAGCCACGACCATTTAAGGTTAGAAACAAGGATTCTAGCCCAATCCACTTGGAAAAACGAAAAAAACTAATTTAGGGACAAAAGGGTAATTTACAGAAAGTTCAGGGACTTAACCGTAAAATTTCTAAATTTTCTATTTAACCCTGAAAAACCTTCTAGACTTAAAAATATGATTCATCCCCTTGAATCATCTCAAAATCCTAAGAAAAACCCTCTATCGGTTTTGAGAAACTCCGAAATCTCTTCCGTCGTCTACCCGATTACGTGTTTCGCCCGAAAATATAAATTATTTTATTTTTTTTTCCAAAATAATTCTAAAAAATACATAATTGTAGGAAATAAAATAATAATCTTAAGTCTTTCGTTCACGAATTAAAATTAGGTCTTTTGAGCAGTATAATTATACTGTCAATGGAATTCGCATGCCGATTTTCGCCTGACTTTCCAACCTAATTTTCAGTCATAGCTTCCTACATTCAAGTAGGATTGAGTAGTAAACTCCGTTTAATTAAAATAATTTTCTAAAACTCAAATAAATTTATAAACATATTTATATATATATTACTGTTATTTAAAACAGCGAAATACAGGGTGTTACACTTCGAGGCAGTTGAAGATTCACGTGAAGAACTACCCGACGCATGATTTAGAGTTGGCGGCTGTGGTTTTTGCTTTGAAAATCTGGAGACATTACTTGTATGGAGCTACTTTTAATGTTTTCAGTGACCATAAAAGCTTGAAGTACCTGTTCAACCAGAAGGATTTGAATATGCATCAGAGATGTTGGTTAGAGATTCTAAAGGATTACGACTTTCAACTACAGTATCACCCAGGGAAGGCGAATGTAGTGGCCGATGCACTAAGCAGAAAGTCGATTCACGCGTCAGTGATGATGGTTAGGGAGCAGGGATTGTTGGAACAATTACGAGATCTGAGTTTGTCGGTTGAGGTTACGCTAGGAAGGCTGTGTCTAAACAAGATCACCGTGTCAAATGGATTGATGGAACAGATAAAGGAGAAGCAAGAGACTGATCAATATCTGCAGACCAAAAGGGACTTAGTGCGGCAAGGAGCATTGTCAAAGTTCAGAGATGGAAAAGATTGGATCTTGAGGTTTGGTGAAAGGATTTGTGTACCTGACGATGTTGAGCTGAGGAAGCTGATTTTAGAAGAGGCTCATAAGAGTAAGTTGAGTATGCATCCGGGAGCCACCAAAATGTATCAAGACTTAAAGAAGTTGTATTGGTGGTACGGAATGAAGAGAGATGTAATGGAATTTGTCGCTTCATGTCTAGTATGTCAGAAAGTCAAAGTGGAACATCAAAGACCCATAGGAATGTTGCAATCTTTAGATATTCCCGAATGGAAGTGGGATGGGATATCAATGGATTTCGTAACCAGTTTACCAAGAACTAGAAAAGGGTATGAGGCTATATGGGTAATTGTAGATCGACTGACCAAGTCTGCTCACTTTCTACCTATCAACATGAAGTACCCAATGAAAAGGTTAACTCAGTTGTACATCGATGAGATCGTTAGGTTGCACGGTATACCCTCGAGTATTATTTCGGATCGTGATCCGAGATTTACATCAGAGTTCTGGAAGGGACTACAAAAATCTTTGGGAACAAAAGTCAAATTGAGTTCTGCGTATCATCCACAAACTGATGGACAATCAGAAAGGACGATTCAGCCGCTTGAAGACTTGTTTAGAGCCTGCGTTTTGGAGGATGCAGGGAGTTGGGATGAGTCGTTAACATTGATAGAGTTTACCTATAGCAACAGTTTCCACTCAAGCATAGGAATGGCACCCTATGAAGCTCTATATGGTCGACGGTGTAGAACACCACTATGTTGGTATCAGAATGGAGAAAGCCTGTTGTTAGGACCAGAGCTGGTGCAGCAGACGACCGAGAAAGTGAAGATGATCCAGGAGAAAATGCGGATGGCCCAAAATAGACAGAAAAGTTACGCAGATAAGAGACGACGACCCTTGGAGTTTGAGGAAGGCGGGCATGTGTTCTTGAGAGTCACGCCAACGACTGGGATTGGCAGAATAATTAAATCCAGGAAGCTCACTCCCAAATTCCTTGGACCCTACCAAACTCTTCGTCGTGTAGGTCTAGTAGCTTATAAGATAACCTTACCACCTTTTCTTTCCAACATCCATGATGTCTTTCATGTCTCTCAATTGAGAAAATATATTCCTGATCCATCACATATCATAAAGTTTGATAATGTACAATTAAAAGAGAACTTGTCTTTTGTGACGTCACCCGTACGAATTGCGGATAAGATGACGAAGCATCTCAGAGGTAAACAAATTCCTCTAGTAAAATTCATCTGGAATGAGACAACGAGAGAAGCTACGTGGGAAGCTGAGGATAAGATAAAGATGCAGTACCCTGAGTTATTTCAAGGTACGTAATCTCGAGGATGAGATTCTTTTTAAAGGGGTAGAGTTGTAACACCCTGTTTTTCGTATGCTTCTTTATCAGTAAATACATGCTTTAATGTAATTATTTGTGATAAAATCCAGAAGATGCTTTTATTTTAAATAAAATTATTTTCTTGTGTAGTTTTACTGTATGAAGTCAAAGTAAATTTTCGGTCGAAAATTCAGACGAAAGTCGGTCTGGGTTTCACAGTCAGTACAAGTTTACTGAGCTAGAGACCTAATATTGACTCGTGAACGAGACAATTAGTGTTTTTTTGATGTTTTTTTGTGGGTTTGGAGTTTTTCAAAAATATCTTGTTCGGGGCAAAATTCCGAGTGTTACCCGGGCGAAATCGTCCGGAAATACGATCGGGAAAGTCATCTGATGCGCAATGGGCAGAGCAAAGAGGGAATGGAATGACTGATGTGAAAGTTATGACACCTTTTCAACAAGTCATACTTCACTTGTTCATCAAATCACCTTTTCTTACATTATCTCTCCAACCTTACCTCCACACCATACCTCCACCTTACCACACCTTACCTTCTTTCTTTCCCTACAAGCAAACCAACTTTTCTTTCTCTTCTTTCTTCCTTCCAATTGTGATCCCTTCTTCTTCTCCCCCCTCTATATAAACTTCAACCTACAACACTTAATCACTTTTCTTCACTTCACACATTTCACACTTAAACTTATTTCCTTACTTTCTCTTCTTCTCTCTTCTAAAGTTCATCTTTTTATCAAGTTTTTTACTTTAAGTTCTTCATCAAAGTTCTTCATACTGTTGAGGGTAATGATTCTATGTTGTTTATTTTTCAAGTTCTTGTCTTTATGTTCATAGTTTTGCTTTAAGTTTCCTTTAAGCTTTCAAACTTCTAAAATCTCTTTAAAATGGTAGAAAACTCGGTTTGAGTTGAAACCAATTTCTATGTTCTTATTTTTTACTCCTACTACAACATACTAAAAGGTTGTGTAAAAAAATTTTCTAACCCTATTTTCTTGATGAGGCCGAAACCATGCTTTTTGGTTTTGGTGGGTTTTGTTTAACTTTGCTTGTATGGACTTGTATTTGAGTTCTATTCCAAGATGATCATGACCAAGGGCTCCTTTGTACTAAAGGATGTTAGGTTTAAGTGATTGGAAAAGTTTATAGATTTTACACATTTTCATGTAAAGGCCTAAACTTTAAGTAGTTTAAGACATTGATGCTTAGTTGATTTTTCTCCAAAGTGATCATGGATTAAGGCTTCTTGATGTATAACGATGCTAAATCCAAGGGATTGAAAAGTTTGAAAAATTCTAACCTTTATTTTGTATCAAGGCCGAAACTTTAAAGGTTTTTGGCAAAAATATTAAGTTTTGTTTTCTTCCAAAATGATCATAGATTAAAGCTCCTTATAATAAAGGATGCTATGTCTAAAGTGATTGGAAAGTTTAAATCTTTTTCATTAAGTTCCCTATGATGGCCGAAACTCATATGTTTGGACCTAGGAATGTGTTGTTTTGTCCTTCCAAAATGATTAAGTATTTAAGCTTCTTTATGTTAAAGGAGGCTATGTCCAAAAGATTGGAGGATTTAAAGATTTTTAGTCTCACAAACATGTCAAGGCCGATGATCAGCCTCTAGCTAGTCTAGTTTTATAACTAGAAAAACCTTGGCTTTGTGCTAATTTTATCTCATTTTCACCCAAATTAGACTTGATTGTCTCTAAGCATCATTTTGAGTCGTTTAAGTATTTCTAAGTTAATTTAGTTGATTTAGAGTCAAATAAAGTACTTACTGTTAATCTTTGTTTGCAGGTATTTAAAAGAAATAATTCTGGAGTTCTTCACCCCGAGAGAGGGCATTCGCCTCGCGAACCTGAAGCGTGACTGTACCAGAATTTGCAATCCTTTGTCTCGCCCCGCAAATTCCTCGCCTCGCGAGACTGAAGACCAGCAGCCATGACTTTTTCAATCCTCGCCACACGAGCCGTACTTTGCCTCGCGAGAAGATCAAACGTTGCAGACTGTTCATAATATTTGCGTCGCGAGACAGTGTTCGCCTCGCGAGCTAGCTGATTCCAGAAACTGTATTTAAGCCTGGTTGAAGGCAGAACTGAGTAGTTTTTAGTCTTCTAATCTTTTTTTTCTTTTTAGTTTTAGATAGATGCGAAATTAGTAATGGAGAGCTAGTCTCCTTAGATTAATCTACTGTGATCGGTTTCCAGTTACACTTGAGGTTATGTAATTCCTGTTTTATTTGCATTTCTCTTTTCAATACTATGCTATGTATTTCTGTTTGCTTAATTCAGGAGTATATAGTGTTGTGGTTATTTATTTCGGTGATGTTATGTTCCTATAATTAATCGCGTTTGCTTAATTCGCGTGTGTTCAATTCGTGTTCGCTTAGTTCACGAAGGGCTTAACCCCGTTTGCTTAATTCGGGAATAGGAACATATATCTGTAGTAGTGATTTCGCTTGTTAATTGTTGCTACAACCGAAAGGGGATTAGAATCTGCTTAGGGCTTGGAATTTGCATGAACCAATGATAGTGGGAAACCGAGAACAGTAGGTTAATCGCTTTAGTTTATTTGGTAATCATTTAAACTGCTTTGTTTTTACTGCTCTGTTTTCTGTTCTGTTTCCTTTATTTTATTTCATACCCAAACCCCCCAAAACTGATTTTGTGTTAATAACAACAACCTAAGAGTCCTTGTGAGACGATATCCGAGTTGTCGCTCCCTATCTACATTTTTTACAAACCGCTTGTTCTTTTTGGCGCGTGCGCGACAGCGCGACCAAAAATTGGCGCCGTTGCCGGGGACTCTTGTTGTTATTAACAGAAAATTTAATTAGAGAAAAAAAAAATCTCTTTGCTGAATTAGTTTTGGCTGCTTTGTCTGGTTGTGAATCTTAGTGCTTTCCATGGATAATTACATGTATGGTTATTTGCCTAATGTTGATTATAAACCACAACCATGCATAAATTATCCTAATTTTGCTGGAAGTTATGAGTTTAGCAGTGGTTTTGACATGATTGGAGTGAATGAAGAGCAACCTTTTTATCATAGCCAACATGGAGGAGAACGCAGCAGCTTGGATGAGATTGCCTCTTTGGTGCATCAAATGGCAATAAGCCAGCAATATCAGTCTGACCCTACACTAGCCCAGCTCAGTTTGGAAGAATTGGTGCAATGGATGGCAGAGAACAATCAACGGATGGCAGAACAAAATCTTGAATTCCAACAGAAGTTGGCCATTCAAATTGATCACATTGTCTCCACCTCGGCTACACTACAAACTCCACATTCCCTTGAAGAACATACAGATTCACAAGTAGTCATTCTTGACGATACTTCAGAGGATAATTTTGATAATAATGTTAAGAATACTTCTGTTGATGAACTGTATGTTGAATCTCCAGATATTCACACCTCTCCTGATTCTATCTATTATAATTCATGTGCTGATTGTACTGGCACTGCTTCATGTGTAGCATGTTTTGAAAGCTCATTCTTTTCAGGAAACATAGAAAATGGGGATCAGGAGGACATCTGCTTCACCGTGCTTGAGGATGATGAAGAACCTTTGGAAGTAGATGATTCAGTTAATTCATATGCATGTGTTGAAAGTGATGGGATGGATGAACTTTGTGCTGAATTTCCAGACATTCAGAACTTTACTGATTCAGTTTATTGTACCATATGTACTGACTCTACTAACACTAACCTTTTTGTGGTGTGTGCTGAGATTTCTGCAGGTTTAGCAGGTGATGGATTCGATAGTACAGTGAATGAAGAACGTGCAGAAAATGAAGCAGCACCGGAGACCCCAGCTAACTGTTTGCCACCTCCTGCTGCAGAACAACCGGTGATGGAGTTTAAGCCTCTAGATTTTGCACCATGGCCAGTACAAGAGGTTGAACACCACTTTTATTGGGAGGACTTTATTGACAAGGTTGAAAAAGAGGTCAACTGTGACCCGAAGGGGAGTGAGAAGTCCGCCGCACTTGGCGGAGTTACCAAGATTATCAAGTGTCCGCTCCCATACTTATGCTTCATGACATGGGATCCGGGAGGATCATACTGTACTTTGAGCATTCCGTGGCCACTGTATCACAGACAGTGGGATCCTGGTGGAACCATCTCCATGAGTTTTCTCTAAACCTTTCCCTTTTAATTATGCTTTGCTTTATTTTTGTTTTGTTTTCTTTTAGCTCCTGAATAATTTGAGAAGATCAGGAGTATTTGTGTGTTGAGTCTTGTGTCGGCAAGTTTGATTGGATTTGATTAATTTTTGCATAGATTGATTGCATGTCATGATTTATGTGATGATTCCCCCTAGGTCTTGAAATTTGAAAATTGGTCCCCATTTGAAAAATTGAAAACTGAACTTTGAGATTTTGTTGTGATGGCATGATTTATGATAAGTTTGGGGTGATAGGAAGCACACACTAGGGATAGAATCTTAGTCAAACAATTTGCAAAATTGTCCAGGTGAGGATTTGAGCCTCCAACATGTTTTTAACTGTGTGAATCACTTTTGAGCTGCACTTTCCCAAATTTGCTTGAGTCTCTACTTGGTTTGCATGCTTATGTGTTTGCATCAAATGATTTAGGCAGAATTTTCTTTGTAAATAGCTACTTAGCCTAAAAATAACCATCCCTAATACATGTTCCTTAGTTAGCCCTTTGAGCCTAATTAGCCTATTATTCTTATTAAACTTTTGTTATGAGCCAAAATCTGGAAAAACCATGTTAACCCGATCTTAGGATTAGGAGAGCATAGAAGCTTAGCAAAGAGAATGGTTGCAAGAAACTAAGTTTGGGGTGGCTACAAGGATATGATGTGTTGTTTGGGATTGAGAAAAAGAAAAAAAAACATAATAAAAAGGTTGAGAAAAAAAAAGAGGAAAAAAGGAAAAGTGTAAAATTGTTAAAAATAAAAGTATTAGAAAAAAAAAGGCTGTAGTCACCCAAGGCATAAAGAAAAATGAGAAAAGGGACTTGAGTGGAATTTCAATGTTTTGAAGTGTTTCATGCTCTCTTAGTTCCTAGGGACTTAAGCCTAGTACCTTTGTATATCCTACCCTTAGCCAGGCCCCATTACAACCATAAAAGACCTTTTGATGTTGCATGCATGTTTTCTGTGGGAACCATTTTGAGATGAAAATCAAATTTATGGGAAGTGTTCTTGAAAGGTGAATTGAGTGAAATGTTGTTAGCCTAGACAAACTGAGCGATTGAGTGAAACACCAAATGCCTTGTGAGGAAGGCAGTTGTTTGAATTTGGTGATCTCCCTATTGTGTGTAACTTGGATCCCTTGCTTAGATTATTGATTGCTTGAATGATGAAATTCTCAAATGTTCAAAGTAAATGAATGTGGGGATTACTTTGTTTGAAAAAGGGGGGGAACATTGAAGAAAACTGTTTTGATGAATTGCTTGAATTTTGTGCAAAGTTGATTAAATTCCTTAAGCTTGCCATGTCTTGAGTCTTTTTAAGTTTTTGAGTTTTAGTTTGCTTGGGGACAAGCAAAGTTTAAGTTCGGGGTATTTTGATCAGCCTCTAGCTAGTCTAGTTTTATAACTAGAAAAACATTGGCTTTGTGCTAATTTTATCTCATTTTCACCCAAATTAGACTTGATTGTCTCTAAGCATCATTTTGAGTCGTTTAAGTATTTCTAAGTTAATTTAGTTGATTTAGAGTCAAATAAAGTACTTACTGTTAATCTTTGTTTGCAGGTAATAAAAAGAAATAATTCTGGAGTTCTTCGCCCCGCGAGAGGGCATTCGCCTCGCGAACCTGAAGCGTGACTGTGCCAGAATTTGCAATCCTTTCTGTCTCACCCCGCGAATACATTCCTCGCCTCGCGAGACTGAAGACTAGCAGCCATGACTTTTTCATTCCTCGCCACGCGAGCCGTACTTCGCCTTGCGAGAAGATCAAACGTTGCAGACTGTTCATAATATTCGCGTCACGAGACAGTGTTCGCCTCGCGAGCTAGATGATTCCAGAAACTGTATTTAAGCCTGGTTGAAGGCAGAACTGAGTAGTTTTTAGTCTTCTAATCTTTTTTTTCTTTTTAGTTTTAGATAGCTGCGAAATTAGTAATGGATAGCTAGTCTCCTTAGATTAATCTACTGTGATCGGTTTCCAGTTACACTTGAGGTTATGTAATTCTTGTTTTATTTGCATTTCTCTTTTCAATACTATGCTATGTATTTCTCTTTGCTTAATTCAGGAGTATATAGTGTTACGTTGATTTATTTCGGTGATGTTATGTTCCTATAATTAATCGCGTTTGCTTAATTCGCGTGTGTTCAATTCGTGTTCGCTTAGTTCACGAAGGGCTTAACCCCGTTTGCTTAATTAGGGAATAGGAACATATATCTGTAGTAGTGATTTCGCTTGTTAATTGTTGCTACAACCGAAAGGGGATTAGAATCTGCTTAGGGCTTGGAATTTGCATGAACCAATGATAGTGGGAAACCGATAATAGTAGGTTAATCGCTTTAGTTTATTTGGTAATCATTTAAACTGCTTTGTTTTTACTGCTCTGTTTTCTGTTCTGTTTCCTTTATTTTATTTCATACCCAAACCCCCCAAAACTGATTTTGTGTTAATAACAACAACCTAAGAGTCCTTGTGAGACGATATCCGAGTTGTCGCTCCCTATCTACATTTTTTACAAACCGCTCGTTATTTTTGGCGCGTGCGCGACAGCGCGACCAGCCGAACCTAGGTGTTCATGGCCTAAGACATTTGTTTTTTTTTTTTCATTTTCCAAAACGATCATGGTTTCAAGCTCCTTACTATGTATGGATGCTAACCTAAAGAGATTGGAAAGTTTAGAAATTTCTAGCCTATTTATTAGTGAAGGCCAAAAATCCTAAGTCAAGTACTTAGTGAGATTTTTAATTCAACTTTGTTAAATGATTGGTGTTTAAGAACCTCTAGCACTTAAGGATCATAAATCCATCAGTTGCATACATTTCGGAAAAAATTCCTAATCCTAAATTATTGTCTAAACTGAACCTATACCTTGTGGTTAGTGTTCTTTGATTGAGTTTTAACTAATGATTTCATGTTTTGTAACCTTAGACTTCCATCGCCAAGCGGATCGAGGACGTTCGTGAGCTTTTCTCTTCGAATCCGAAACTCTTAACTTCCACGTGAGGCAAGAGGGGATTTCCTAAAGATATTCAATAACTGTATGCTTGTGTGTAGGTGTTTAACTGGATATTTATATGTTGATTGAACTTACTTGGTGATCTGATGTACTTGAACTGTTATGCTATTATCTGATGTTGAATATACTTACTCTAAATGTTATAATGCATATCTGTGATGAACTATTTTCAACTGTGATATTAACATTGAATTGAGAATATATACTGTTGCTGATTGAAAGTTTGTTAAGCCAGACTTGTGTCTGTGCTCAACTGTTATAAGGATTAAAAACCTGAATAAGCTTTGAAGATGAAAGGATTGGTGTTCTTTTCCAAAATCTCTTTGACTTAAAGAACTGTTTTAAATGTTGAAATGGTTTGGTGAACTATTGTTGTACAATAGAAAAATCATTTTCGAACTATGTGTTTTCATGTGAAAACTTTCATGAACTATTTGGCAATGTCCTATTGGGGGAAATTTTCAAAGATAAAAGTATTTCAAAGATGCTTTAAAAAAGATTTTCAAAGAAAAGGTTTTTCCTAAATGTTTTAGAAACTTTCCGATAGCCTGGATAGGTTATCGAGGATTCGGTTTTGAATTTGATTTTCACTGAACGAAAAAAATAAGTACTTTTGAAAGAGAATCTAGAACGTGAGATGTCGCCTCTAGTATTCAGTTATGTGCACGTGATCTTGGATTAGTGTTAATTCGGGACCATGAGTCCTATTCATGATGTTATGGACTGAGAGTCCAATTCTCGAAATCGAGGACAGTACATTCTGATTTCATTGTTGTGTGCTATTGTCCTTATCATGTTAAGTTTAAAATATGAATAAAAGTATAATTGATTTTTATGACCACAACCCTGGACTGCGGCCACGGTTTAGGGCGTTGTGATTGAGCATTCAGACTGTGTGTCCTATGTTTCTGAGTTTTCAAATGATGGGGAAATGATGATTTAGTCGTTAGCTTTGAGCTTCGACAGCGAAAAAGAATGAACACAAAGAAAACCTTGTAAACAAAATATTTTCCATGTGCATTTCCCCAGGCAGACGTGCCTTTCTTATATATCAGATACAAGGTGGTATCTGGGAATCTGTCCATGTGACCGGTTCAGAGGCACAAGTGACATTGCTCGTCCTAAGAACTTAAATGCTTGAGGGTATGGAGGCAACTGCCCGGTGGGATAGAGATTGACCAACTCTAATTCTTCTCCAGTGAAACACGGTGTTGTGATCTCATGAGATTATGATAGAGCCTGATATTGAAGTGTCATGCATAATTTCGAAAAATTGATTGTGCGGGCTTGAGATCCCTTGATATAACACGGTTATAATATGATTATGCATGATTTAACTGTTGACTTGATTATGTGTTGCATGTATCATGTATATGGTTGTTGTGGGATATATCATATGACGCTATCTCACTCTTGCATATCTATATGTTCTTTTCCTTTCCTTGTATCGGTATATGTACGTGCTTTAGATGGAACCCAACGTTCCCCTAGCACCCTCGATTTCGAGGAATGAGGTGTTCGACGAGGCTGGGCTAGTGAAGAACTGGACGGTGAGCGATGATGCGACGACAGCTACGTATCGGGGACCGATTACGATGATGGAGTCTAATGCCATCGGAGAACCGATCCGGAGGATTCACACGATCGAGACACGGACAATGGCACTTCCACCTCCCTGGTTGTACCTTCATACTCTACAGATGGCTGGACTTCTTCATCCACACGTTGAGCCGGAGGAACCTATCAAGGAGGACCCTGAAGAGGATCCCGAAGAGGATCCGGAGAAGGAGCCTCTTCAGTTGGTAGGCGACTGGTGGGAGGACGACCTAGAGGCAGAGTACCATCCACAGGACCCCAGAGAGGATGATGTTCCGATCGACGATGGTGGTGAGGTTATCGATCCGGAATCTGATATCTCATCTAGAGGTAGTGTTTATGGCCACTCAGACTGTAGGAGGCTTTGGTGATTGTCGTCGGCTTTTTGGAGTAGTTCTGTTTGTCCCTTGCTTTTTAAAGTCTTCTTTTGAGTTCAGTACCCAGATTCCTCATTCCCAGTTTGATGTTTTATCTGTTTCTTTAGTTTATGTTTTCAGTGAAGTTGGCCTGTTTGTTTAAGGCCGTTTTGTAATCCAAAAACTTAAGATCCCAATGGGGAAATGTTATATATGTATCTATGTATGATGTTTATATTCATGTTCTGATTGTTCATCACATTTTCTTAACCTCTTTTCAAAAAAAAAAAATTAAGTACCTTTTCAGTCATTTGATACAAAAGGTTTTCTTTTCCGAAAACGACCAGCGTTTTAATGTGTTCTTTTCGACAAAAAGGGTAACCATGTGATGACCGAGTTTAGGGTGTCACAACAGTGACATAAATGGTCAAAATCTGAACAAATCAACGGATATTAGAAATTCAAACTCAGATTCATATTCTACATAATCACAAGCCTGAATCCCAGATGTTGTTGACTCCAGAAAAAGATCCAAATGATTGAGATGGTTTCAAACACAACCCATTCTGAAACGAGAGCTTATAGGTAGAAAATCTGAAAATAAGAAAAATCACATAAACCCATATTCAAAATCAGCATCACAGTGTAAACAAACTTCACCGAGAGTAAAAAAATGAAAATATAAAGCAAAATATGCAAAGATGTATAAAGAAAAAGTAGATTTGATACCTAGGAAGCTGTCAAATCTCAAGTCACTGAGCTTAATGCTATGGAGTTGAAGAATGAACAAGTATGGAGTTGAATAATGAACAACTATGGAGGTGAGGAGAAGAATAGCGATGGAGAAACGTGAGACGACTGCTAGGGGCGAGAGGGACACGTTGAAGCTATGGGCGAAACGTGAGGAGAAGAATAGCAATGGGTGAAGAAATGAGTCGAATGGGTGAAGTTGGTAATTTGAAATCCCACTGCAGTAGGTATTACCTTTGTATAGTTCAATATCACGTTCCTTGATACCCAGGCAGACTTAATAATAAATGAGGTCAATATCTCAAAATAACCTTTAACGTCTGTTGATGTAAGGACTGACGTTAAAAGTGAAGTGACTTACTTTTAACGTCAGTTCTTTATAGAACTGACGTTAAAATGTTCACTGTTAACGTCAGTTTTTTATTGAACTGACGTTAAAAGTGAGTCGCTTCACTTTTAACGTCAGTCATTAAAACAACTAACGTTAAAATTGAATTAATTAAGTCTAATATTTACAAAACTGCCACCGCCTCCTTTTTAACGTCTAGCTTTTGGTTAACTGACGTAAACCTTTACCGTCTAATGTATATTTTCCACTAGTGTTTATTTGGGAAAAATATTTTAAAATGGGATTGCTTATAAGATAAGAAAGTAAAAGTATATTTATATAAGTTTAATTTTGATAAACTATCAATATAAAAAAATTATATCGCTAATCAATCACAAATCATCTCATGAGTGACTTTTAGTGTAGTTACGATAAGAGTCAAACATTTTTTATGACGTAGCAATTTATAATTGAATGATGTGTAAAAAATATTTACACTATACCAAATGAATTCTATTGAGATTTGATTTAATCTAAAGTATGTTGTTATTGACAAAAACTAATGGTAGTCACATTTTTACTTACTCAGACTTTGTTAGGTAAAAACCAACGGATATCGAATAAGATAGTTGACATCGAATGATTTTATAGTGAATAATGAATAAGTTAGTTGATAGTGAACAACATATAAGCTAACGAATAATAGTGTTTGGTAAAATTAGCAATTGAACTAGCTAATAAATATAAAATAAGTTAAAATTACATGTTCATATATTTTTTATACAAATTATATATATATATATATATATATATATATAATATTTAAAATAATCATCACTTTTAATAGTTTAATTTATTTTAAATTATTTATCATCTCAAAAATTAAAATATTAGTTTTTTTTTAAAATTAATTGTATTCACTTTTAACAAATAAAATTAGATAATGAAAATAAAATGACATGTTGACAGAAAGCGTAAGACGTGAATTAGGGATTAGAAAATATTAGGATTGATATTTTATATTTTATTTAGCAGAGAATAAATGAAGAATTTACTTAAAAAATAGTAACGATATAAAATTGTTAAGCTATAAACTCAAACACTACTTTGAAAAAATGTTATAATTTAGTGAGAACTAAAAATGGTTATCAAACAGAGTTATAAACTCAATTGTTATAAGCTATCTATTATAAGCTAGAGGATTAACACCCTCAAGATATGGTTTGAGTGGCTAGTAGGTTGGGCCTTTTAATCATATGTCCAAGGTTCGAATCCTGAAATAAAGCGGCATATGTGAGTAGAGGAGTTGTCTCTTAACTGGTACTCTATATTCTCAAAGAATTAGTCATACGGCTTCCGACTGTAAGGATAACCTAAGTTCTATCCCGAACCTACAAAAATTAGAGGATTAGCCTTGCCAAAGAGACTCTTATTTGAAAGGGCACTACAACAGATTAGACTTTTAATAACGCACCTTTAATAGCATTTCCATGCGGAAATGCTATTAAAGGTGGGTTTATGCGGTTTTGGAAAGCTATTTGGTTCCTGTGCGTTTCTTAGGGTTTGTGTTGGGTGCGGTTCTTGGGCTATTTTCCCCTAAGTGCGTTTCTTGGGTATTAAGTAGGGGTGGGTTGGGGTTTTCCTTGCGTTCTCGGTTCTTGGTGTTCGTTCTCTCTCTGTGTGTTTGTTTTTCTCACTATCGTGCCTCTCTCTCTCTCTCATGCAAGTCCACACCCAAACCCTAGCAAACCTCTGCAATCCGATCTATCGTAAACCTCTCACTCACACTCATTGTTCTTTTTCTCTGTTTTTTTTTTCTTTTTGGGGTGTTTTTGTGTGGTCGTTTCTGCCTGTGGGGCATCGTTGGTGGTGGGGTCGGGGGGGGGGGTTGTTTTGTGGTGGGTGTGGGGGGGGTGGGGTGGGTGGTGGGGGGTGGCAGTGTGGCGGTCGGGGGGTGGATGGGGGTGGGGTGGTGGTTTCGCGTCCCCTCGTCGTCCTATTTCGCGCCACCGTCGGGGGGGGCGGGGGGGGGAGGGAGGGTAAGTGAAAGGAAGTGGATGTGGTTGTTGTTCTATGGTAGCGTGTCGGCGCTATCTCGCTTGTGCGTTGGTCCGCTTCTAAAGTCCCCTTTTCTTTCTTCTTCTTTGCTCGTTTTTGCGGTGGCTGTGGGTCAACGCTTTAAGGCATAATATCTAAGTCTACGGGGAAACTCACTTTAAAGAAGTCTTATTAAATTAAATTATTTTTTCAATCAATATTTAAATCGTCCTTTAGTAAATATCAAAGAGCCCAGTAAACAAAACAAAAAAGAGGCCAAATGACCGACCCGTCCCAACCTACTTCGTTTCTGAGGGGAACGAGGGCTCAATACGCCTGCTCCCCCACACATTAAAGAATGTTATAGTTAATTTAGTTGTTAATTAAATTAAGTATATTAATGTACTATTTTATTATTTTAATACTTTTTAAATTATATTTATTAATTTATATATATGAATAACTAATTCTAATATTAAAATTAAATATTATATTAAATTAATACAGAATATTCACAAGTACACAGTGGGACAAAATAAGTGCAGCTTTTACTTATTTTTCTTCAAAAGTGAGTGCGAGTTTTAACCTTAAAATAAAAATACACTAACGAGTTAAAATGGAGTAAAAAGTGACTTCCTTTAGCAAGCCTAGACAGTAGGGACTTGAACATTTGGTACATCCGGGCACTATTCTTAATTTCTTATCCTTTGTTATTGAAAAAGGATTTAAATTTTGCAACGTGAAAATCCCGGGCTTTGTTGCTTTTTTGAAAATAAAGGGTCTAAATTCATGCTTATCTATAAAATTTCGAATTCAGGAAGGTTTTCAAATTTGTTTATGTTGATGCCATTTAAAAATCCCCATGTTGAAAAATTAATGTTTGCTTTCCTTTAATATGAATCATCGTCTCCTTTGGTAAACACCCAATCTGATCATTCATTTAAAATTTTTCAATATGTCAAAATTGTTTGGTGAGTAGAATATAGACCTTAAATACTAAATACATTCCCTTTTTATCCTTTTATATAATTTTAATATTATAATACAATGATATTAAAAGAAAGAAGATTTTGTTCAAAAAAAAAAATTAAATGAAATATTTATTTGGTATGCACTTTTAGTATACATATTTTTTGGCTTAATTGCAGTTTTGGTCCACTATTACTGACTATGTGCGATTTTGGTCCATAAAGTTTTTTTCATGCACATTGGGTCTCCTATTTTTTCAACTTTACAAATTTGGTCTTTCTATCCAATGTTTGTCAATTTTTTTCAATGATCAACATAGATGAACAACTCCTCTAAGCACACATAACCTCTGGTTGATGTTCTCCCTCCCCCGCGTCTCTGATTCAACATGATTCAGTAATTCCAATCTGTTATTTACTGGTTTTATCCTTCCTTTCCGGAACCTGTTTAGATTACACCACATTATCCTTTACCACAAAAGCTCAAAAAGATGTTCTATACACTTAGAGCAGTGATTCCGTATGCTTAGAGGAATGGTTCCTCTATGTTGATCATTGAAATTAAAATTGACAGACATTGACGGAAGGACCAAATGTGCACGAAAAAAATTTAGGGATCAAAATCACACATGACCAATAATAGAGCGACCAAAACTACAATTAAGTCATATTTTTTCCACTGTCAATCAATCGTAAATTATCACATTATTAAAAATAGAGTTTAATTTTTGTATACAATGACAATTGCAGCTTAGTATTGTTTATCTCTCTTAGTTATTTAATTAAAAGCACAAATGTCAAAATATTAGTGAATATCAATATAAAACTTTTTATGCTGATAGTGCATATTAGTTCTATCTTCTAAAATATTTGATTGTTATCATAAATGTCTCTAAGATCATACATAAGATGACTTTAGTTTGTTGACCGTGTAAAAAACTTTATGCTAAGGTGATGTTTGGTTGGAGGGGAATGAAGGGGAGAGGAAGGGAGGGATTTTCTTAAAACTTTTATGTTTGGTTCAAATTTTAGAGGGGAGGAGAGCAAAATCCCTCATTAAGTGAGTTTTTGCTCCCCTCCAATAATGGGAGGATTTGGAGGGAGAAAAGGGATTTAAAACATTTCACACGTATTGACTAAAATATCCCCACTTGTTCATTTTAAAATAAATAATTATAAGGTTTAAAAGTAAATTTGTTTTAAAATCCCTCACCTCCTCAACCAAACATGAAAGTGATATTTTCCCTCACATCCCTTCCCCTCCCCTCCCCTCATTTGAACCAAACACACCCTAGAAGTATCAAAACATAAATCTTAAATTAGTGTTTTTATTTATTTATTATTATTAATTAATACATATATCACATGTACTGTATATAAAGCTCTCCCGGCCAATACTAAACGGTGTGATATGCACTTTGTGTTTGCAGCTCTCTCTCTCTCTCTCTCTGCGTCTGTTTCGTTAAAATATATTTTTACTATATTTATGGTCACGTAAAATATATAAGATTTTGGTTTTAGATTTTTTTTAAAAATAAATTTAGAGCTTTGCCGTTTTAATTTGAAATGTGAGTGAAAGTGATCTTGTCTTTGTTTTAAAAGTGAGTGAGACTAAATTCAATTCTCTCAAATTAATTTTTTCTTAGCCCTTAAAATATGAGGGAATTTTAATAGTTTTTTTTTTTGATAAGCGGGAATTCTAATAGATTGAAATGGCTAATTTCACTTTTTTGAAATGAAAGCAATGACTGAATTCATTTCTATGAACACAAACCGTAACAAAAATTTTAAGTATTCAAGTATTATTAAGAGAGAATAAAAAAGTATTATTAAGAGTATACAAAATATTAAATCCTTCTCAATATATACTTGTAGGAAATGGTATTTAATGTTTTTTTTTAATTCCAACTATAGTATTAGTAACTGCTTTGTTTTCCTTTAATGCATTTTTTTTACTGGTCCTTCAATGCATTTTAATTTTCCCCCTGAACCAACATTAAATATTTGAGCAGAGAAAGAGTTAAATATAATTTTCGGTCACATCTATTCATTGTTTCAAAGATTGTATATATATCTATCAAAATCAAGCTACCATTAACAAGTAATCGATCCTAACGTGGGTGAGTTTCTTCATGTAATTGATGAACCCCAGAAGCAACATTTTTTCAAGCATGTCTCTTATAATTTTCCCGAGAGAAATATCCATGAAAAGCCAATGATATATCGATGTTGTGCTGAAATAATTTCTCAATTTTTCTATAGCAAAAGTAAGCCATAGGTTAAAATAAACCTGAGTTCATCCGTTATTTTGTTTACCTGCTTTTATTTTTTTGCTATCTTTTCTTCTATCTATTTATCTCTCATTGTCAGGGTTTTTGGTTCAAAATAAAATTGTTCATGTTCATTTGGGCAGGTATCGAGTTTCATTTGCATCTTGAGCTTGATGGAGACCAATAAATCCAAGATGTCAGACAAAAGCTCGGAGCCTCAACATGTCAGTAGAAATGCTATGGACCATCTCATGAACTAAATTTCTCTATATGCAATCTATTTAGATATGAATATTCTAAAGTTTCCTTCATTTTATTCTAACATGAAACTCCCAACAAACCTTTGACACCACCTCCTTCTACATATATGCAGGTCTAAAAGATTTATTTATTTTTAATCAATGTATACTTATGCTACTTATTCATTGGGAAACAACTAACTCTCTACATGTCACTTTTAACTAGGCATGTCAGAATCCTTGGACTCCAAATAGTAGTTTAACTATAGTTGGTTCTAGCTCTTATCCCTCCTGGTGGCAAGGCCAGGTACGTAGTGATATATCTATATACACATTCATGCATCTTATATTAGCATATATTGCTTGCTTTGACTATGATGGAGGGACAACTCACGTGCTTCATTTTCTTATTAATTATATCCTGTTTGGTCCAGGCATGGAGCATGCCAGTAATTCAATATGAATCTCTGAATGATCCTAAGAGGCCTTTCAATTATCCAGTGGTATGTGGAGTAATCCTATAATTTCTAAATTATTTATGGTTTGTTTGGATAATGGATTTTAATCGAGGAAATTAATTTTTGAGGATATTTAAAATGACATGTATTAAAATATTTTGTTTTGATACTTAACCCAATTTTTTTTAAAAAAGTACCAAACATTTCCACCGGGTATTTCTTTAATACAAAACCAAGGGCAGCTTCACCCATTCGCACGACTCATTTCTTCACCCATTGCTATTCTTCTCCTCATGTACGCCCATGGCTTCATCGTCTCCCTCTCGCCCATAGCAATGTCGTCTCATGTTTCTCCATTGCTATTCTCCTCCTCACCTCCATAGTTGTTCTTTCTTCAACACTCCATAGCAGTAGCTCGACGATTTGGAATTTGAGAGCTTCCTAGGTCTCACATCTACTATTTCTTCATACATCTTTGCTTATTTTGTTTCACATTTTCGATTTTTGTTGCTCTCTACGAAGTTTGTTTACACGATGATGCTGATTTTGAATATGGGTTTATGTGCTTTTTCTTATTTTCAGATTGTCTTCGTGCAAACTCCCGTTTCAAAACGGGTTTTAATTGAAACCATCTCAATCACTTGGATCTTTGTCTGCTGAGTCAACAACATCTGGGATTCGGGTATGTGATTATGTAGAATATGAATTTGAGTTTGAATTGATAATACCCTATTGATTAGTTTAGATTTTGGCCATTTATGTCACTGATATGTGATTCATTGTTTTATTTATCTGCTTAAAGAATTATATATAACATCCATGTAGGAGAAATTATCTAAGATGTGAATGACAAACATAGAAACAATAAACTTACCATTTAAGAAAAGTTAATAATAACAGAAGTATCACTCAAGCAATGGTATGTTGGTGGTAGGTCAGTGGCGGATCTAGGACCTTGATTCGGTGGGGGCGGTTTATTTTAAAAAATAAAATTAATAATAATTATTAGGATTAAATATAATTTTGATCCCTATAAATTTGATAAAAATTGATTTTAGTCCCCATAAAATTTTTATTCATTTTTAGTCCCTAAAAAAATACAAAAATTATGTATTTTTAATCATTGGTGAGGGACTAAAAACACACTAATTTTATTAAATACAGGACCAAAAATTAATAAAAATTGGATAGGGACCAAAATAAAAAAAAAATTACCGATTTTAATTTGAAAACTGTGTAGCTTGTGAAGATTGATATGAGATGTTGTTGCCATGATTGGAGACTCTCCTAGTTTTAACTGTGGCATATGAGATGAGCTTCAGTAAGAACCCTTCTGGAGCTTTCAGTGGCTAACTTGTCTTTGAGACTTATCTCTTATGCCACAGTTAAAACTAGGAGAGTCCGCCAATCCTAGCAACAACATCTCAGGACAATATTCATAAGCTGCACAGTTTTCAAATTGGAATTAGCCATACACCTCTTTGTCTGGTATAGGCACCCCATATCAACTTGGAGACAAACCAAGCTCCAATGGTTTCTAGTTCAACAAATTTAAACACTACCTCTAATCCACTTCAGAAAAATTATGAGCAAACAATCCTACAACCACATTTCAACAATACTTACCTAGCACCAACATACCATTGCTAGAGTGATACTTCTGTTATATTCATAATTCTTCTTAAAAGGTAAGTTTATTATTCTATGTTTATCATTCACGTCTTTGATAATTTTTCCTACATGGATGTTACATATAATTCGTTTAAGCAGATAAATAAAAAAACCAATCACATACAGTGACATAAATAGCCAAAATCTGAACAAATAAACATGTATTAGAAATTCAAACTCAGATTCATATTCTACATAATCACAAGCCTGAATCCCAGATGTTGTTGACTCAGCAGAAAAAGATCCAAATGATTGAGATGGTTTCAAACACAACCTGTTCTGAAACGAGAGCTCATCGGAAGAAAATCTGAAAACAAGAAAAATCACATAAACCCATATTCAAAATCAGCATCACAATGTAAACAAACTTCATCGAGAGCAATAAAAATCGAAAATATGAAGCAAAATATGCAAAGATGTATGAAGAAATAGTAGATCTGATGCCTAGGAAGCTCTCAAATCTTAAGTCGCCGAGCTTAATGCTACTGAGTTGAAGAATGAACGGGTATGAAGTTGAATAGTGAAAAACTATGGAGGTGAGGAGAAGAATACCGATGGAGAAACACTACAAAAAAAAGGGTGTTTAGCGACCGAAGAAATCGGTCGCTATTCATCAAAATTCGGTCGCTAAATAGGTTAACGACCGAATTAGCGACCGAATAATGACGGTTGCTAAAACCCTGGTCGCTAAATCATTTAGCGACCGAATTTGTAATCGGTCGCTATTAGCGACCGAATAATTCGGTTGCTAATTTATAAAAATCGGTCACTAAATTGGTCTCCTAAAACCAGCTATGTGACCAATTTTAGCGATCGAAAATTCGGTCGCTAAATTGGCCACCAAATTAAAAATAATCAGTCACTAAATGTGTCCCCAAAACTTGTTCTAGGGACCAATTTAGTGACCGATTTCTTTAAAAAACATATAACAAACCAAATATAATTTTTTTTATAAGCTAAAGAGTATTGAAAGACTATAATGGGTACTCTAAACTCATAAACAAAAGAACCAAATACAAGAGGGATAAGGTAGAGATTCAACCAAAGTCGGAGAAGACAATAATGGTTGATATACTAACTAATCGTCGACCAAAAAGAATTCCTCAGCACCTAATATCTAAAACCAATCCACCGCCCAACTATTGGCAATTTAGTGCCTAAAAGCTTATTAGGGATAATTGCAGCAAAACAGAAAAAGCCCTTTGAACCTTTACATCCAGCAAAACACCAAATTATGGGGATCTTTGTGGAGTTCACCAAGGAACCGTTTGAATCCAACTTTTAGACCTTTGTGGAGTTCATCGCCTCCATTGTCCCTTAAAAAGTAATTGTCTTCCCAACTCTGCATAAGAATATAATGAGACAAAAATATAATGCTTCCCTTATACAAGAATATAATGAAACACAGATGATTGAATGGAAAATTGGATATAAAATGTATCCACAAATTCACAATCTTCAAAATCTTCAACAACCTTGTAGGCTATAATCCTTTTCTATCAAGTTGTCTTATCAATAAGAGAAAGAGAAACATATCATACAAAGTCTAAAAGAAATGGGTAGGATTCATTTCTTCCCTTTTCTTTACATTTCATTCTTTCTAAAAGTTTCCACACAAAGTCTAAGAGATATGCTTTGTGGACTTACTCACGTGAAGAGATGTTCTTGTTGACATGTTCGCTAGAAACCAAACCACAAAAATTACCCAGAAATACATCATACCCTGCGAATAAGAAAATAATATACATGATATAATTCCAAAAAATGATGTTCCCTAAAGCACAAATATTATATTGAAAAACATAACAAACCTTGATCATACGCTTCAAAAGCTGGAGAAACAACAACACCATTAGATACCCAACTGAATCCAATTCATTTTAATTTCTGCATTTCACACATAGCAATCACACTATATGATATTTCAATGCAAACTCAAACTCAACCAATATTATTCAATTGTTACATATCTTGAAACCACATATAACCAAAAGTTCAAAGATACTTGCATGCTTATACCCATTAACAAGAGTTCAACCATTTTTATCATACAAAAATCTAAAATCAACATGCTGGAGTTCAAAACCAATTTACATCTCATACAACAAATAAAATTCAATAACACATTGAGCAATTGATTCAAGCATTTTCTCAAACAGATTATGTTCAATCTAACAAGTTGATTCACATAGAACTAGAATTCATAGGACAATAAAACCAGTTTCACAGTCCCAATTTCATAAAGCAAGCTTTAATTTTAAGATTAAAATCTGAAATCAAAGGGTTAGGGTTAGGGTTTCAAAATCAATTTGGGGGTTTTGAATCTGAGACACAAGAGAGGGTTTTGACTCACCCAAGGAAGAAGAAGAAGTTGGGGTGGTGTTGTGGGGCTCTTCGCGGCGGCCGACAGCGACGACACGACGTCCAGCAGCGGTGACAGTGTTCCTGTAACACCCATGTACTCAAAACTTGAAGGTAAGTCTAGGAGATGAAGGAAGGAACTTAAACTAACAAAGAGAGGTGAGAAACCACCAGGAATGGAAGTCAAACCACCTTACCGTGGCGGAGGACGGCGCAACTGCAGTTGTGCGTGCCAGGAGGGCGGTGGCGAGTCGCGGGTCATCTGCCCTCGCCATGCGGTGGCCGAACGGCGGCCTCAGGGCGGGCGGTGGTCACGCGACTGAGAAGAAGGTAGAAGATGAAGTTGGGGAGAAGGAAGAAGAAGTGTGGAAGAAGAAGGAAGAAAGAGCGGAGAAAGAGAAGAGAAAGTGAGGGAGAGGGCGTCGAGACCAAAATATTAGTTTTAGGGATTTTAGTTTTAGCGACCGAATTATTCAGTCGCTAAATCGGTCGCTAAAATGGTTAATTTGAAATTTGAATTCATAATTTTAGCGACCGAATAATTCGGTCGCTAAAACGCTCTATTTTTATTTTTTACGCGTCGTTTAGCGACCGATTTAATATCGGTCGCAAAAGATAACTTATTTTTAACCGTTGCATTTAACTCGGTCGCCATTTCGGTCGCTAAAAAATCATAAATTTATGACTTTTACTTTCCTTTATTTTGCGACCGAAATAGAGACCGATAACTCTGCTACGCTCTATTTCGGTCGCTATTTCGGTCGCAATATCAACTCTAATCAGTGTTTGATTTAGATCCTACAATCGGTCGCCATTTCGGTCGCAAACAGCAACCAACAAATTTGGTCGCTATTTTCGGTCGCTAAATAACCTTTTTTTGTAGTGAAACGTGAGATAAGACTGCTATGGGTGAGAGGGAGACGTTAAAGCCATTGGTGAAACATGAGGAGAATAATAGCAATGGGTGAAGAAATAAGCCAAGCAAATGGGTGAAGTTGGTAATTTGAAATCCCACCCCAATAGGTGTTATTTGAAATCCCTTGGTTTTGTTTTAAAGGAATACTCGATGGAAATGTTGGGTATTTTTTTAAAAAAATGGGTTAAGTATCCAAACAAAATATTTTAATTCATGTCATTTTAAATACTCTAAAAAAATTACTTTTCACAGTTAGAATCCATTATCCAAACACACCCTTAATAAATTTAGTTAGTGAACTTTCTAATTACTTTATTTTTTTCTCCCATAACTTTTATTAAATTCAAATTGGTGTCTGTTGCTTCAAATTTTATGGCATTTTCATATTGTTTTTAAGGCGTGGAGGTGGGATGAGGTTAGCAGTTATTAATGGATTCAATCTAGCTATATATTTCTTCCTCATTGGGGAACTTCCATGATGAATAAGAATAAGTACATGTGTTTGTATATTTATTAAAGCATATGATACAACTTCTTTTGCATGTTGGCAAGGGTGCTGCTACATTGGCTTTTTCGAAAAATGTACTAAGGATGTTTGGCGGAAAAACCTGGATTCAATGAAAATAATAAGCGACGAGAACTTGCAACAATACAAAAGTTTAGTAATTATGGAACCTGAAGAAAATAGGAAAATATCTTCCATCCCAAAAATCAACTTGGAAGGAGCATCATTGAGGTACATTAATTTGTTCTTTTGGTAAACAACTTGATTACGTTTTTCTAAAATTAAACTGTACATAATCTGCGCACAGTGAGGCAAGTGAAAGAATGGGATCACCATATGAAGGGCATGGTGCTAACAGTGCATATGAATCTACTAAAGGTTTATCTAAGGTGTAGTATATGTTTTGACACCACTTAATTATTTAGATGTATGTAGTTCAGGAATCTGGATTTTGCTTCTTTGGCAACAAGCTTTAATAATATCCTTTCTATTGCAAGATTTTTCTTCAACTAAGAAGCAACAAAGTAATATGATGCTCAAAAATGGTGTGGTTGAAGTTCATGAGTTTGTATTTTGTTATATGAAAGATAAAAATTAATGTTTTATGATCTATTAAATTGAGCAGGACAAGATGCACAGAAGGAGACGAGCCTTGAAAATTGTAATAATGTTCATGAGAATAGAACTTTTGTAGAAAATCCAAATAAACTGAATCATGATTTGGAGAAAGAACTCATTGCATCTAGCAGTAATCCCCAACTTGAAAAGCAGGTAATGTATATTTTGCCATGACTTATTTAGATGTATGGTTCAGGAAACATAGTGTTTAGAATCTTTGGCAATAAGAATTAATAATATCCTTTTTCTGTAGGATTTTCCTTCAACTAAGAAGCAACAATGTAATATGATGCTTGAAAATGGTGTGGTTAAAGTTCATGAATTTGAACTTTGTTATTTGAAAAATGAAAATTCATGTTTTATGATCTATGAAATTTGAGCAGGGCAAGATGCACTAAAGGAGACTCGTCTAGAAAATTGTAATGATGTTAATGCTAATGCTAATGCTAATGCTAATGCTAGGTCGTTGCCTAGAAGCAACGCGTTATATAGTTCGAGTACAGTGTCAAAAGAGCAAGGGCCGCTGCATCGCCGCCTGGATGTAGTGAAAAATAAGCAAGGGTTCCCACATTTTTGTTAACGAGTGTGGGTAAAGAAGCTAGCTCACGAGAGTAGGATTCGCTTTGGAACTTGGAATATAGGCACACTTACAGGTAAATCAATGGAAATAGTTGACACTATGATTAGGAGGAGGATCAATTTCATGTGCCTACAAGAAACTAAGTGGGTGGGAGAAAAGGCAAAGGAATTAGACTCTTCGGGTTTTAAGCTTTGGTACACTGGCAAAGTAAAATCGAGAAATGGGGTGGGCATAATTGTGGATAAATATTGGAAGAATGATATTATGGATGTAAAAAGGGTTGGAGATAGGATCATTGCCCTAAAATTTGTAGTGGAACAAGACACCTTTAATGTGATTAGTGCTTACGCACCTCAGGTAGGGTTAGAAGAACACTTCAAGGTAAAATTTTGGGAGGATTTAGAAGGCCTAATTCAGGAAATACCGCTAGGTGAAAAGATTTTCTTAGGAGGTGATCTAAATGGGCATGTAGGGAGGCCACCTAGAGGTTACGACGGTTTGCATGGGGGATATGGCCTAGGGGAGGTAAATGGTGAGGGCAAATCTATTTTGGACTTTTCATCTTCCTTCGATCTTACTATAGCCAATACGTGTTTTAGGAAACGTGAGGAGCATCTTATCACGTACAAAAGTGGGGTGACAAGCTCTCAAATAGATTTCTTTCTTATTAGGAGATCGGATAGAAAGATTTGCTTGGACTGTAAAGTCATACCTGGAGAGAGCTTGACTACCCAACATAGAGTCTTGGTCATGGATGTAAGAGTTAAAAGGAGTGTGAAGAGAAGAGGCCACAAAAAGGTTTCAAGGATCAAGTGGTGGCAACTGAAGGGTGAAAAACAAAGGATCTTCCAACACAAGGTTTTGGAGGGAGGGTTTTGGGAGGCAAACGGAAGTGCAAATTTTATGTGGGACAAGATGGCCAAGGGGATTAGGAAGGTAGCTATAGAGACGCTTGGTGAATCCAGAGGATTCGGACCTAAGGGTAAAGAATCCTGGTGGTGGGATGAAAGTGTGCAAGCTAAGGTTCGGGTTAAAAGGGAATGTTTTAAAGTTTGGTCTTTATGTAGAAATGCTGAAAATTGGGAAAATTATAAGGTGGCCAAAAAAGAGACCAAGAAGGCAGTGAGTGAAGCTAGAACTAAAGCTTTTGATGGGTTGTATCAATCCTTAGGCACCAAAGATGGTGAGAAATCTATTTATAGGCTTGCTAAAAATAGGGAAAGAAAGACAAGAGACTTGGACCAAGTGAAGTGTATTAAGGATGATGAAGGTAAAGTTTTGGTTAAGGAACAAGATATTAAAGATAGATGGAAGAATTATTTCCACAAGTTATTTAATGAAGGATTTGAAGTTTTATCATGCTCACAGGTGCATGACATCTCAGAGAGGAGGACCAAAATTACACTTTTTATCGTAGAATCCAAGAGCATGAGGTAAAAGAAGCTTTGAGAAGGATGGATAATGTCAAGGCAGTTGGACCGGACAATATACCTGTGGAGGTATGGAAGAGTCTAGGAAATAGAGGCATTAGTTGGCTCACGAAGTTTTTTAACGAGATTATGAGGTCAAAGAAAATGCCGGACGAATGGAGGAGAAGCACTTTAGTTCCGATTTACAAGAACAAGGGAGATATACAAAATTGCGCAAATTATAGGGGGATTAAGCATATGAGTCATACTATGAAGCTATGGGAAAGGGTGCTTGAACGGATACTAAGAAAAGAAACCAAAATCACCGACAACCAATTTGGTTTTATGCCCGGGAGGTCGACCATGGAAGCAATTTACTTGCTACGACGAGTGATGGAACAATATCGAAGGGATCAAAAAGATTTACACATGACCTTCATTGATTTGGAGAAAGCGTATGATAGGGTGCCAAGAGAGGTTTTGTGGAAAGCCCTAGAAAAAAAAGGTGTTCGGATTGCCTATATTCGAGCTATCAAGGATATGTATGAGGGGGCCACGACTAGTATGAGAACGCAGGGTGGAGCCACAGAAGATTTCCCAATAACCATAGGCCTGCACCAGGGGTCAGCTTTAAGCCCCTATCTTTTTACCTTGGTCTTGGATGTACTTACGAAGCACATTCAAGAGACAGCACCGCGATGCATGCTTTTCGCTGATGATATAGTCCTAGTTGGAGAGTCGATAGATGATATAAATGGAAGGTTGGAGACTTGGAGACAAGCTTTAGAAGCACATGGCTTCCGCTTGAGTAGAAGCAAGACGGAGTATATGGAATGTAAGTTTAGCAAAAGGTGAAACACCTCTAGCTTAGAGGTGAAAGTTGGAGACCACAACATACCACAAGTCACACGGTTTAAATATCTTGGGTCTATTATTCAAAATGATGGAGAAATTGAGGGAGATGTAAACCATCGGATTCAATCAGGGTGGTCGAAATGGAGGAAGGCTTCGGGTTTTTTTGTGTGATAAAAAGGTACCTCTTAAGCTAAAGGGAAAATTTTACCGTACAGCTATTAGACCGGCGATGTTGTATGGGACGGAGTGTTGGGCGGTAAAAAATCAACACGAGAGTAAAATCAATGTACAGAGATGAGAATGTTGCGCTGGATGAGCGGAAAAACTAGACGTGATAGGATTAGGAATGATAGCATTAGAGAGAGAGTTGGGGTAGCACCTATTGTAGAAAAGATGGTTGAATCTCGACTTAGGTGGTTTGGGCATGTATGGAGGAGACCTTTAGATTCTGTAGTAAGGAGAATGGACCAATTGGAAGGTAATCCAATAGCTAGAGGCAGAGGTAGGCCAAGAAAAACTATAGGAGAAACTATTAAGAAAGATTTGGAGGCCAATGATTTAACTATTAACATGATTCATGATAGAACATTATGGTGCCGTATGATCCATGTAGCCGACCCCACCTAGTGGGATAAGGCTTGGTTGTTGTTGTTGTTGTTGTTGTTGTTGTTGTTGTTCATGGGAATAGAAGTGTTGCAGCAAAGCCAATTAAATTGGAAAAGAAGTTAGAGAAAGGCAAAGGCCTCATTCCATCCGAGGCTAATCCCCAACTCTAAAATCCGGTACTATGGACTTCTATGGACTTAATATCATGTTTATTAGCTTTAATCATTTATCTAGGATGCATGCCTTGTGTTTTTAATTTTTATGGATAAGAAAAACTATAGGGAAAAAGTTTAATAGGTCAGCTATTATGAGACTTATTCAGATGTACGGTTTAGAAATCATAATGCTTAGAAACTTTGACAATAACATTAAATGATATCCTTTCAGGTGCAGGATTTTTCTTCAACTAAGAAGCAACAATGTAATATGATGTTTGAAAATGGTATGGTTGAAGTTCATGAATTTGTACTTTGTTATATGAAAGATTGAAATTTATGTTTTATGATATATGTAATTTGAGCAGGACAAGATGCACAGAAGGAGACCCGTCTTGAAAATTGTAATGATGTTGATGGCAATAAGGATACCACAAAAAAGCAAACTAAACGGAAAAGGAAATCAAGGAAAGACCTCAATGCATCTATCACTAATCCCGAACTTGAAAAGCTGGTACTATAGACTTCTATGGATTTTATGTCATGTTGATTAGTTTTAATCGTTTACCTAGGATGCTTTGTGTTTTGATGGATAAGCTAAAATATAGGGAATACATTTAATAGCTCAGCTGCACTATAAAATTCTATTGAACTAGTATGCGGAACATATTTGTGTATATATGTGTATACCTAAGGGTGATGTGAATGTGCTGATGGACTTTAATATCTAAGGTTAAATTTAAAAAAATAATAATAATGCTACTGATCAATTAAACATTCAACATTGAAATTCATTAAGAAAACATTCAAAAGGAAGAAATGATGACATTGACTTGCTCCCCTTTCCTATTATGGATATATCTTATAATAAATTCCTTAAAGCAAAAATCTCTTTTATATATATATATATATATATATATCATTTGCAATTGCCATATCATTTGCAATTGCCATAAAGGAAACCTTGACTTGCATTTAAGAGTATGTGAGGATGGAAAGTGGGAGAAGGATTTTTTTTTTCATTTTTTAATTAAGAGAATTATAAAATATTCATTAAATTGAATAAAGGGTTGTCAAGATGTTATGTGATTATCTTTAGTTTTATTCCCTTATTTTGAAAAAATATCTCAAATAATGAGTGTTTTTCTCAAAATAAAGAATAACTCCTATTTCGATTTCCTTCCAATATCTCAAGCCTAACTAACTTTACTGAGTCAAGAAGGGGATATAATGTTGATATTAAAATACCTCTGTTTTAGAATCACATGCGTGATATACTCCATAGATAAATAACTGAGATTAAAGTTATTGGTTTAGATTAATTTTGTTAATTTCTCTTGTCGTTACACCATCTATATAGAGTGGTTTATTCGAGTATCTTTATTAAATCTACATGGCCAGTCAAAGGTGGCTTCTGGGAGGGGCATCTGTAGATTTGATGATCCTATAATCCTATGTTTTCCTGCTTGTAATACAAGTGATCTTGGAAGAAATTATATCTTCGACTTCTCTAAACTAATATGTAATTTTGTATTTACTTTTTTTTTCCACACTAATTCATTTCTTGCCACTTTTTGGTCCCTTTGCTTGAAGCTACCATCATTTTATATTTATTGTTCTATTCTATCAACATTCTACAGAGATGTGTATGGTGTCGTGCGCGATGCACGTAGTGCGATCCGGCAAGTGTACCGGATTGTCGCCAAGTAATAAAAAGATATCGATCCCACAGAGACCATGATCTCAAATCGCAACTAATTATTAAATCGATAAAACTGGACTATAAAAGGGATTTTTAAAAGGTTTTTGATATTTGAAATAAGAGATAAATTAGATAAGTAATGCAATCAAGTAAAACAGAAAGTAAATCAGTTTATCGTTTTTTTCAGATCTAAATGGATTCCTAGGAATTTGGGTTACCAACAAGATCGTTTATGTTACTAAATTGATTAACCCTTGTTAATTATCGAAAATGCCTTGAAGGCGAATTTATCCTCAAATAGTTTAAGCTCCCTCTCAGGTTACAAAAACCGTGCCCAATTAAACCAACCCCTACTCTCGTGGTAGTCGAATTTAGATTGAACCCTTTACGTTTTGTGACAATTCGTTAATCCTCGAAGGACGACTTCTAACTCTCATGATATCAGTCCTAAGTCTGACTCTATAGATCCGACACCTAAGTTCACCGCTAGGTTCCTCCTTAGAATGTCTATGACATGCAAATAAATGCGCACCAGATTTACAAGTAATTAAAACACTAGAAATCAGATCTAAAGCAAAATCGCCATTAACAAAGATAAAACATCAATTCATTGCCATAAACAAACCTTGGGCATAGCCCCAATCCCTAGAAATTAAACTACTACTCAAGCCTTGTCATGGTGATGACAAACTTGGTTAACAACAACATGAAAATAAAAATAAGAGAAGAGAGGAGGAAGAAGAAGAGAGATCCTAAATAATAGCCTAAGTGGTAGCAGCCCAAAAAATCTCTTTTAGTCTCTGCTCAGATGCCTTATTTATAGATTTGGGAAGTTTGAATCCCAATCTAACTCAAATTAGATCCAAATTGTAACACCCTAGTTTTTACACCTATGATTAATAATTTTATTTGGATGTTTATGTTCATTTTGTTATATGGTTTAGTTTGAGTAATTAAATTACTCTCTTTAAATTATTTTATTAGGTGCGTTAGCACTGACTTATTTCAGTGAATGCACGCTTACTAGACAATAATTTACGTTATTGTCACTATTATTATCAGTACAGAAAAATATTTTAAATAATATGATTAAGAGAAAAACATTTTTATATTTTCATCCTATTTAATTTTAGAGTTGAAAATAAACTGGTTTGACCTTAAGCGGAGATTAAATTTTGGACTGAGTATTTTCTTAGTTGATCAGTTCAACTATTAATCTTTACTCTAATTTGAATTTCGAAATCATATCTTTATCAATCTTTATTTTTAGATTCCAAAAAGTAAAAACATGTTTGTTTTAGGCTTAATATTTATCACTCATTTTATACCTATCACTAAATAATTAGTTTAAAAAAACTTAACTTTCTCTTTTCTCTCTCTCTTTCTCGACGCCCTCCCCCTCACTTTCTTCTTTTCTTCTCTGCTTTCTTCTTCTCTCTTTCTTTCTTTTTCTTCTTCTTCCTCCCACTTCAACTTCATATTCCACCACCTTCAACTCACTCTCCTTCCTACCTTCAAGTCGCGCCGCTCTACTCAGACCGCCGCCGGCCGCCGCTCGAGATGGAAGGACGAAGATCGCGTCCTGCACACGTCCTCCGCCGTGAAAATGCGCCATCCTCCGTCGTGAAAACGCCTTTGGGTTGCTATCCATGGTGGTTCCACCATTCTCATAGTGTTTTGAGCTCTCTTCTTTATTTCTATGAAGCTTAACCTCATTTTATGGATCATGGTTGTTGGAGGGGAGTGTTCCACCACCACTGCCACCTTGCCGGAGTTGCGTGACGCCGCCGCCGTACCCATGGCTGGTCACCGCGTCCTCTGCCTTCAAGCTTGGGTGAGTCAAAACCCTCTCTTGTGTCTCAGATTCAAAACCCCCAAATTGATTTTGAAACCTTAACCCTAACCCTTTGATTTCAGATTTTAATCTTAAAATTAAAGCTTGTTTTATGAAATTGGGACTGTGGATTAGTGTTTCCCTAAACCAATTTCATTATTCTTTAGTTAAAATGAGTTTTCCCCAAATTGTATTTAGGAGCCCTAAACCCCAATTTGATTTTATTTGAATTTGGTTCTGTTTTTGTGAAATTAATTATGATTTAGTGCAATTAGGACTCTTAATTGATGATTCCCAAGTTCTCTTTCATGATCCTTTAATCAAAACAAAGTTTACTTAAAGGCTATTGTGAAGAGTAAGCTCCAAACATGATTTTCTTTGAAAATAACCTTGTTTGGTAATAAGATAAAGTGTTTAGATCAAATTAGAATGTGTGTTTGATCATGTGTAATTGATTTCTTGATTTCTGATTGTTGCGCGTTGTTGGATTCCTTCTCTGAGACATTTGACACAGCTATGCTTGCTTGATGGAGTAGATATGAGCTAACGTGACCATTAAGACGAGGATCCTTTATTTGTCTTCAAAGGTAAGGGGAGCTTGCCTGAGGGATTTTTCTAAATAACCATTTGCTTTTAGTGTAGTCTGTATAATTTATGTGGTTGTGGTTATCTGTTTATGTTGTTTACGTTGTGTTGTTTATCTGTGTATCGGTGTTTGATATGTTTTTAAATTATTTGATTATCTGTAGTTGTATATTATATTGCTATGATGCATGATCTGCCTGGTGATATAATTCTGATAATTGTTGTTGAATGTTGTTTGTGAGTGTTGTTTGAGAAGCCTGACAGTGGTCAGTGCACAACTGATTAATCAGATAAAAGCTTTAATAAGCTGTGTAAATTATGTTCAATGTTTTATGGGAAATGTAGGAATATAATAGTGGTGAAAAATATTATTTTGGAAAAATAATGAGTTTTGAGAAATATTATTATTTTTGATGATTTATTAGTGTAAAAGTAATTTATGAGTCACAATGAGAGCGAAACCGTGAAAATGTTTCTGTACTGCTAATTTTTATGTAAGAAAGTTTGCAATATTATACAAAGTTATTTTATGAAATTAATTGTTGAAAAGAAGTTAATGATGATTTTAGAAAATTGTTTAAGTGGAAAAAGCTAAGTTTTGGCTTAAAAAGCTTTAAAAGTGATAATTGACAGGCAAATCTAGAGAAGTGTAGAAGGCAAGTATTTTGAAACGGCATTACATATTTTAAGTAAGTTAAAACCTCAAGTGACTCACCTTTGTGAAAACTAAGCTTTAGTATTTAAAGATTTTATTGAAGAATTCCCAATTTTAAAAGATTTTCTGAAAATAAGAATTAATTCAACAGTGTCAAAAGTGGTGTGGAACTTAGTAACCGAGACGTCGGGGTACTAAGGTTTTGTGTTGTGATGGACTTGGGGTCCTTTGGACTTTGAGGTCCTGTACCGTATACGTGGTGTATACCGTATTGAAACATTGAAGATGTTTTCTAGTACCACGAACCTAAGACTGGTGCATCGGTCGAGAGGTGTCGTGATTGAGCACTCGGACTGTGAGGTCCTGTGTTGTAATGAAAGTTTTAAAGATGTTAAAACTATGTGAGTCATAAGCCATTTTGAGCTTCGGCAAAGAAAGATTGAACACAAAGAAAAGGGTTATGAGCAAAAGTGTTTTACATGCATTTGGCAGACGAGCCATGATCAAACGTGTGATTACCTTGGGGCGTCATGCTAGATCATAAAGATGTTCTCATTATGCCAGGAGTTGGACAATGAGACCCCATCAATGTTGTAATCACCTGTGCCACGATGTTGGACAGCGTGAGATGGGTTGTGACTGTGTGTCTGTGACTGCGTGTCTGTGGCTGCGTGCCTGTAACTATCAAGTCTGATCAACTCATCACGATGTTGGAGATATCCCATGAGATTAAGTGTGAATGTTTAGATGATGAATTAAAGTGTTCATGTATAGTTTTCCAATGTTGATGTTTGGGGTGTTGAACCCACTGATAAACTATTTACTTATGAATACTTGTGTTTGGTAAATGCTTATGTTGTTATGAACATGAAATTGTGCATGTGCCTTCTTTTGTGTCGTGCATATAGTTATTGCGCTAAATCCATATATTGGCGTCTCACCCTTACAAATATTTCAGGTTTCCTCGGGTTCGCTATTGTACCTTGGGTACTTTAGTACCGATGGTGCAGAGGAGTCTCCCTAAGTCACTCAGAGGCTTAGATCTGTTTATTTGATGAAGTATTTGATTGTGGAACGATCATGTGAGTTTCCTCAGGAATAACTTCTAGAATGACCAGCTTAGGGTTTGAGACTTAGATTATTTTTAATAGTATGTATGGGTATGGCTCAGAGAGACTTTATTTTAAAATGGAATGTTTATGGCTCGGAGAGCATGTCTTTTGAATAAAAACCCAAGCTATTCCTTTTTTGGCCTTGTAAAGCTTACTGTTATAACTATATATATATATATATATATATATATATATATATATATATATATATATATATATATATATATATATATATATATATATTATATTAATGCCTGGTGGTATTTGGTGTTACTGGAATTCTGGAATGAAAATGTAATTATTTTAGCAGGTGTTCTTTTACCTGGGATGTCCGAATTATAGAGGAGACTCTGTTGAAATTTTCGTAAAAATACTAGCTTTTATTCAAGTATATTCTTTAAATTAAATAGGCTTGCCAGGCTATGATAGTAAGTCTGTGTGCTGATCAGGGCTTAGGTGTGGAGTCGTGACGAAAAAATTTTATACCCAATTTCAGACACTTTTGTACTTATATAAATTATTTTCCAAAAGCACCAGCAAATTATCTTTTAATTTTATTTCTGCCCGTGTTTACAAAGTAATGCCCAAGGGGGGTGTTACAAAGTGGTATCAGAGCTGGTCGAGTCTTTCGGGATCTTTGGGGAATAGGTCTGTTAAGTTTTTGTTGTGTGATCTCTGGTTTGCTCTTGTTTGAATTGTTTCTTGTTGAAGCAATGTGTGTTGACACACAAGTATATGTTTTCTTGATGGTTTTCCAAGGGATTTATGTCCTGGGAGACCATGGATCTTGAATGTTACTTGGGTTCGGATATGACATTCGATTATCCTTGCAAATCGTGTCATACATTCGAAACAAGGTGCTTGTGTAAAGGGTTTTCCGGGAGTGTTCCCTGAAAATATTCTAGGTTTATGGTTAGCAAAGGACATTGATTTCAGATTGATCTAGTTTCTGGATTCGATCAGATCTCTGTCGCTTTGTGCAGGATGTTGCCTACCATGTTAAAACGAGTTGGACGACTCGATTCAACTGAACGATCGGTAGTCTGAACCGTTTGTTAGACCGAGTGTTTTCCTTGTGAAGCACCAATTGTTATGTGGAGGTTGTGTCACCGTGTGGATTTCTGACAGTTAGGTAAAAGGACGAATTATGAACAATTATTCTCTGACTTGCGTAGTTGATTCGGTAAATCAATTGCGAGGAGTTGTCATCTACTCAAAGATCGACTTGAAGACGAGTTATTACCAGATTGGAGTAATGACCTTTCTAAGATTTTGCGTCTTTAACTCAGTTTATGAAGAAGGATCAACTCTTAGTATGTTTGATCGATTGATTGAGTTGTCCAGGATCGTACCCAATTCAAGGTGGTCATACTAAGTATGGCTAGAAAGACATGTATGTTGGTTGGAACCAAGACGAATTGAGTGGATTTTCGATCTTGGGTGAGTGTCTCGTGATTAAGGAACTCTTCATTGTACCCTTGATTCTCTTGTGTTTGTCAGTTGACAATTATTTCTCAAATCCTATGATTGTATTACCTACGATGTTGGACAGTGTGAGATGGGTTGTGACGTCGTGTCTGTGACTGAGTGTCTTTGACTGCGTGTCTGTGACTGCGTGTCTGTGGCTGCGTGCCTGTAACTATCGTGTCTGATCAACTCATCACAATGTTGGAGATATCTCATGAGATTAAGTGTGAATGTTTAGATGATGAATTGAAGTGTTCATGCATAGTTTTCCAATGTTGATGTTTGGGGTGTTGAACCCACTGATAAACTATTTACTTATGAATACTTGTGTTAGGTAAATGCTTATGTTGTTATGAACATGAAATTGTGCATGTGCCTTCTTTTGTGTCGTGCATTTAGTTATTGCGTTAAATACATATATTGGCGTCTCATCCTTACAGATATTTCAGGTTTCCTCGGGTTCGCTATTGTACCTTGGGTACTTTAGTACCGATGGTGCAGAGGAGTCTCCCTAAGTCACTCAGAGGCTTAGATCTGGTTATTTGATGAAGTATTTGATTGTGGAACGATCATGTGAGTTTCCTCAGGAATAACTTCTAGAATGACCAGCTTAGGGTTTGAGACTTAGATTAATTTTAATAGTATGTATGGGTATGGCTCAGACAACCTTTATTTTAAAATGGAATGTTTATGGCTTGGAGAGCATGTCTTTTGAATAGAAACCCAAGCTATTCCTTTTTTGGTCTTGTAAAGCTTATTGTTATAACTATATATATATATATATATATATATATATATATAAATATATATATATATATATATATTATATTACTGCCTGGTGGTATTTGGTGTTGCTGGAATTCTGGAATGAAAATGTAATTATTTTAGCAGGTGTTCTTTTACCTGGGATGTCCGAATTACAGAGGAGACTCTGTCGAAATTTTCGTAAAAATACTAGCTTTTATTCAAGTATATTCTTTAAATTAAATAGGCTTGCCAGGCTATGATAGTAAGTCTGTGTGCCGATCAGGGCTTAGGTGTGGAGTCGTGACGAAAAAATTTTATACCCAATTTCAGACACTTATGTACTTATATAAATTATTTTCCAAAAGCACCAACAAATTATCTTTTAATTTTATTTCTGCCCGTGTTTACAAAGTAATGCCCAAGGGGGGTGTTACAAAGTGGTATCAGAGCTGGTCGAGTCTTTCGGGATCTTTGGGGAATAGGTCTGTTAAGTTTTTGTTGTGTGATCTCTGGTTTGCTCTTGTTTGAATTGTTTCTTGTTGAAGCAATGTGTGTTGACACACAAGTATATGTTTTCTTGATGGTTTTCCAAGGGATTTATGTCCTGGGAGACCATGGATCTTGAATTTTACTTGGGTTCGGATATGACATTCGATTATCCTTGCGAATCGTGTCATACATTCGAAACAAGGTGCTTGTGTAAAGGGTTTTCCGGGAGTGTTCCCTGAAAATATTCTAGGTTTATGGTTAGCAAAGGACATTGATTTCATATTGATCTAGTTTCTGGATTCGATCAGATCTCTGTCGCTTTGTGCAGGATGTTGCCTACCATGTTAAAACGAGTTGGACGACTCGATTCAACTGAACGATCGTTGGTCTGAACCGTTTGTTAGACCGAGTGTTTTCCTTGTGAAGCACCAATTGTTGTGTGGAGGTTGTGTCACCGTGTGGATTTCTGACAGTTAGGTAAAAGGACGAATTATGAACAATTATTCTCTGACTTGCGTAGTTGATTCGGTAAATCAATTGCGAGGAGTTGTCATCTACTCAAAGATCGACTTGAAGACGAGTTATTACCAGATTGGAGTAATGACCTATCTAAGATTTTGCGTCTTTAACTCAGTTTATGAAGAAGGATCAACTCTTAGTATGTTTGATCGATTGATTAAGTTGTCCGGGATCGTACCCAATTCAAGGTGGTCATACTAAGTATGGCTAGAAAGACATGTATGTTGGTTGGAACCAAGACGAATTGAGTGGATTTTCGATCTTGGGTGAGTGTCTCGTGATTAAGGAACTCTTCATTGTACCCTTGATTCTCTTGTGTTTGTCAGTTGACAATTATTTATCAAATCCTATGATTGTATTACCTACGATGTTGGACAGTGTGAGATGGGTTGTGACTGCGTGTCTGTGACTGAGTGTCTGTGACTGCGTGTCTGTGGCTGCGTGCCTGTAACTATCGTGTCTGATCAACTCATCACAATGTTGGAGATATCTCATGCGATTAAGTGTGAATGTTTAGATGATGAATTGAAGTGTTCATGCATAGTTTTCCAATGTTGATGTTTGGGGTGTTGAACCCACTGATAAACTATTTACTTATGAATACTTGTGTTTGGTAAATGCTTATGTTGTTATGAACATGAAATTGTGCATGTGCCTTCTTTTGTGTCGTGCATTTAGTTATTGCGTTAAATCCATATATTGGCGTCTCACCCTTGCAGATATTTCAGGTTTCCTCGGGTTCGCTATTGTACCTTGGGTACTTTAGTACCGATGGTGCAGAGGAGTCTCCCTAAGTCACTTAGAGGCTTAGATCTGGTTATTTGATGAAGTATTTGATTGTGGACCGATCATGTGAGTTTACTCAGGAATAACTTCTAGAATGACCAGCTTAGGGTTTGAGACTTAGATTATTTTTAATAGTATGTCTGGGTATGGCTCAGAGAGACTTTATTTTAAAATGGAATGTTTATGGCTCGGAGAGCATGTCTTTTGAATAGAAACCCAAGCTATTCCTTTTTTGGCCTTGTAAAGCTTATTGTTATAACTATATATATATATATATATATATATATATATATATATATATATATATATATATTATATTACTGCTTGGTGGTATTTGGTGTTACTGGAATTCTGGAATGAAAATGTAATTATTTTAGCAGGTGTTCTTTTACCTGGGATGTCCGAATTACAGAGGAGACTCTGTCGAAATTTTCGTAAAAATACTAGCTTTTATTCAAGTATATTCTTTAAATTAAATAGGCTTGCCAGGCTATGATAGTAAGTCTGTGTGCCGATCAGGGCTTAGGTGTGGAGTCGTGACGAAAAAATTTTATACCCAATTTCAGACCCTTTTTTTTTAAGCAAAAGGCGTGCAAAAGCATCACTGTAGTGGAAATCATCCTAACTAGGTTGACACCAAAACCACTATCAATCATCTGCAGCACCCCAGAGTATTATTAAAAAATGAAAGAAATACAAGGAAGCATGGGGGGACATAGAACCTTACCCATGAAAAGAGGGGAGATTACTTGAATCTAAAATTAGGCAGACCCCGCCTATTACAGAAGAAATTATGCCTAATAAAACTTAGAATCAGGTTCCACCAAGTGAAGCATTTTGAACTGACTCCAAAATTGGCTAGCTTATCAGCACAATGATTAGCCTCTCTAAAAACATGAGAAATCAAAAAAGTAAAATTGGAAGCCAAAGCAATACAGTTTCTCCATTTAGTTCTAATTTTCTAAGTAACTATGTCCGGATTCGAGTAAGCAAGAACCACAAGAGAGGAGTCACATTCCATCCATAGTCTAGACCAACCCCTCTCAAAAGCTATATGAATGGCTGTCATGGCAGCAAGCAACTCAGCAGAGAAAGAATCCTGAGTCCCATAGATCTCAGCAAAGCAGCCAAGAGTAGCTCCACTACTGTCCCTAAAAATTGCACCACCACCTGCTTGACCCCGAGAGCCTTTAGAGGCACCATCAGTGTTTACTTTGATCCAACCTGGGAGAATAGGAGTCCAAACAACTTGGAGAATTTTAGGAGAGGTTCCCGGATGGCCCTTGATCCCCAGCAGCTCCAAAATTCTCAATTCCTCAGCAGAAGAGGACATTTTGTTTGTAGACACATTTCCAGATAGAGAAATGGAAGCTTTGAGTATGCTAGTAGCTTCTCTCACTGAGATTGTTTTATCTTCGAACTTTAGTTTATTTCTTGAGAACCAGATGATCCAAAAGGAGTTAACAATACCTGCAGTTAGAGTGTCTTTCATTTGCAGACTCCAATGCTTATGGCAAAGGGAGAGAATAGAGGAGACAGAGGAAGTGTCCACCTGCACATCAAAGATTGAGCCAATCCAGTGCCAAATTTGATTTGCAAAGGGACAAGCTAAGAAGAGATGGTCTGCACTTTCTGATACATAAAAGCAAAGACTGCAGATTGAAACAGTGCAGCAACCCCTCTTTTGAAGCTGGTCTTCAGTAGGCAACTTATTGTGAATAAGCCTCCAAGTGACAAAAGACTTAGAGGGGGAATTGCCCTATTCCAAATCAGTTTAGACCAGTCACAAATGGAATGCCTAAGGTCTAAGAAATGGAAAGCTTCTTTGAAAGATAAGTCACCCGAGGTTGAGTGCTGCCAAATGAGAGTGTCCACTGCAGGGAAAACAGGAATGTCCAAATGGGGCAGCTCCTGACCAAAAATTGGGAGGTTAGCCATCAGAGATGAAGGGATATTCCAGCTGCCATCCCTGATAAAGTCAGCAACCTTGGCTTTCAGTCTATGCTGTAAGTTGTGAGGAACTTGCAGCAGATCAACCAAAGGCATTGAGAGCCATTTGCCAGTCCAGAAATTAATTGAGGACCCATCTCCAATCTGCCAAACTGAATTGTTAAAAACAGACTGCATATGAGTTTTAATACCTGGCCATAAGGAAGACTTGACATAGGTGGGGACAGGCTTGCAGTGTTGAGAGAACCTGTTCCTAAGAAATGTAGCCCATTCAGCACAAGAGGAAACCATTTCAAAAGATAATTTCAGAAGAGCAGCATCATTAAGAGCTAACAAGGACTTAATGCCCAGCCCTCCTTCCAGAACAGGCCTGCAAAGTTTCTTCCAAGCAACTGTGAAGATTTTCTTGACATTAAGATCTCCAGACCAAATAAAATTCCTAATGGATTTGTCTAAATCCTTAAGAACTGATGAGGGCCAACAATAGACATGAAAGCTATGAAGCATCATACTATTGATCACAGACTTGACAAGCTCATCCCTGCCCATGATGGAAAGAAGGCTACCTTTCCATGAGGCAAGTTTGGAGGTGATTCTATCTGCTAAAGGCTGCAAGTGAATCCTTCTTGGCTTGCCCTTGAAAATTGGAAGACCAAGATAGTTGAAAGGAAAAGATCCAGCAGAAAATCCAAGTATATTAGCCACTTTGGATGACTTGTTGGAGGAAATACTACCCGAATAGAATTTGCACTTATTGAGGCTAAGCCTTTGGCCTGAAGCAGCTCCATATTCAGCAAAGAGGTTCATCAGGGCTTCAAGACCCCTCTTGCTACCCTTACAGAGGACTAGTACATCATCTGCATACAAAACATGGCTAGGAGAGGCAAGGTTCCTAGGTCCAGAAATAGTTTGTAACACTCCAGAACTGACAAGGGCAGATATCCCTCTACTCAAGGCATCTTCAGCTAGACAAAAAAGCAGAGGTGAAAGAGGTTCACCTTGCCTAACTCCTCTTTTACAGGCAAAAAATCCTTCTGGTTTTCCATTGATCAGGAAGGATAGCTTAGCAGAATGGAGGATTGTTTTGATCCAGTTGCAGAAAGTAAGATTGAAACCAAAAGCTTTCAAAATAGAAATAAGAAAGTTCCAGTCCAATGTGTCAAAAGCTTTTTTGATGTCAAGCTTTAGGGCCAGATTCCCACCATAGGCCTTATAGTCCAACAAATTACAAGCCTCTGAAGCAATACAAATGCACTCCTTGATATTTCTACCTTTGACAAAACCTCTTTCTTTGAGGAGAAATGATTCTAGCTGCAATATTTGCTAGTCTGTCAGCTAACACCTTTGTAATGATTTTTAGTTGAAAATTGGCTAAAGCAATAGGTCTATAGTCTTCAATTCTATCAGCATGTGGCATTTTTGGAATCAGAACTACAAGATTGGAATTCATGTTAGGCAAGAGCCAATTTTGAGTAAAGAATTGATTAACTGTCATACACACCTCAGTTCCAATAATATCCCAATAGGATTGGTAGAAACATCCACCAAAGCCATCAGGCCCGGGGGCACCCTCACTATTCATTGCAAAGACCTTTATTTCCTCCTTAGATGGCAGCATTGTTAACAAATTGTTCTCTTCAGCTGTAACAGAATTGGGAATAACTCTGTTTATGAGATCATTTGGTTGGCAATCATTAGGGACTGCATACAGATTTGAGAAGAATTCAATGACATGGTGAGCCAAGTCCCTTGCATCATCAATGATAGCATCTCCACACTTAAGCATACTCATAGACTTAGCAGTATATCTGGTTTTTGCAATTCTATGGAAAAATGCAGTGTTTCTATCCCCTTGGCAGTGCCAATCTATCCTGTATTTTTCTCTCCAAAACTCCTCTTCAAACAGTAAAGCTTGCTGTAATTCAGTTTGTGCTAGAACCTCTTGTTCCATGAGATCATCAGTCACACCTCTGGAGTTAATGAGTTGCTGAACAGAATCCACAGCAGCCAAGGCAGACTCAACTCTTTGATGCATATTCCCAAAACCCAGCTTGTTCCAATTTTTAAGTTCAATTTTTAAGGATTTCAGCTTCTGAGAGAGAACATACATTGGACAGCCATACACAGGTTTGCTCCACACTTCCTTAATGAGCCTATAACAATCCGGATGACCAGTCCACATTTTATGAAATTTAAAAGCAGATGGGAAGGACTGAACCAATTCATTACAAAGGGTCCTATCCAGCCATTTTTCAGTGTGAGCAGACCCTCTTCTCCTATTACTCCAAGTAAAACTGGCTCCTCTTGTAGGGAGATGAATCAGGCTGGCTGCATCAGTGAAGTTCTTGAAATCTTCACAAGCTGCCTCGAGAGGTAAGGAAGAGCCTTTAACTGCATGGGATCCCATAACAGAATTGAAATCACCAAGCATGCACCAAGGCCCAGGATTGTTGACCAGCAGACTAATTAATTCTGACCAAAGGGATCTTCTAGAGAGATGAGAGGTACTAGCATAAATAGCTGCAACAAAAAGATTTTTTCCATCTTTGTTTATATGAAATGAACACTGCTGAGTCAAGCAAGACAGAGAGGTAGGAGATAAATGACTACTACATAACCCCCATAGATTAGGAATACGGCTACCCCTGTCATTTAGACAAAAAACTTTTAAGTTTAGCTGCCTACAAAAGGAATCTGGAACATCAGTTACCTTGATCCAAGGCTCAAAAATGAAGACAAATTCTGGTTTGTTAGCAACACAGAAATTCTTGAAAACTAACCTTGTACTAGGATTCCCAAATCCTCTACAATTCCAATATATGATTTTCATTAAGCAAACTGTTGAGGACCACCCCTTAATCGAGCAAAATTCTTTTCCTGTTGTGCTGCCTTAGCAGCCTTTTGCCTTAATTTTTTCTTCTTAGACTTAGAAATGACATTTGAAAAATCATCTCCTTGAGAGGTCAAAAGATATTTACTCGGGTCAGCCCTTACAATTGGAGAGGACTGATTCTCCCCAATGCCAACATCTAGATTATCCTCCTCATGACCCCAAAAAGGGCTGACAATTTGTAAGTCAGAAGCCACAACTTGATTCCTTATATCACTGTCTGGAGTGACACTAATAGTATTTCTACCTAAAGGATTTGGAACAAGAGGAATATTACCTTGAAGAGGCACAGAGATCTCTTTGCCTGCATCTAAAATCTGATCATTGTGATGTGCAGGTGAGCAGTCCACAGGAGTGTCTACCACAAAAGTCCCATTACTGGAGACAGATTGTTGGACAGGAGAGGGGGGCTCACTCTCTGTAGGAGAATGTTGCATAACCCCACAGATAGGTGAAAGCACCTCTACCACATTCAAAGGACCGGAGGGCTGGACAAATCCAAGAAGAGGATTAATGGAAACTTGAACTTCAGGATCACTGTGTGGGACATTGTTAACTCCCAAAAAGTCATTCGGTGCAAAGACTGTCTCCACAGAGATTAAATTAGAATTGCTAGTGCCTGCCACCTGAACCAAATTTGGTTCAACACTAGGTTCTACACAAGCAACACCTTTGCCTTTATCCCCAGTACTCATTACGGTTTCCTTCAGAGTCTCCATATTTCCTTTATTGGTTTTTGGCACATATTGCAATACCTTTTTTCGAGGATCTTTCTGAACAATATCCAAGCCTTTTGGAGCTGAGGATTCTCCAGTTTGATTCTTTCTGCAATTAGCACTTGAGTGGCCAATTAACTTGCAAGAAGAGCAGAAGGATGGGAGTCGCTCATACTCTATGTCAACAAAGAAAGCAAAGTCTTCTCTCTCCACAAGGATCCTATCACGCAGTTCCTTAGTAAGATCAATCTCAATGAGGATTCTAGCAAAGTGGCCGAAAGATCTCTTCATAGTTGCTTCATCTAATGCAATTGGAACACCAATACCACCACCAATCTCAAACAAGATCTTTGGCCGCCAATACTCTCGAGGCAATCCATGGAGCCGGACCCAACATTGTGCATGGATTTGACGTATTGTATTAGGGTTAAAATCCGGAATCCAAGATGATAATTTTAGCACACCTGGACTCAAATTCCAAGCACCAGCAGATCTGATCCGACGTTGATCCTCTAAGGAGGTATAACTGAACTCGTAAAAACCTTTTCCCAAAGAAACCACAGACCACGTAGCGATAGGTTTCCAAATCTTGAGAAGCTTGGATCGCAAGTCACCGAGTTTTATCGGGGAATCTCCTTTGGACAAAATGAGACGACCATGGATAAGATTTTGGCATTCTTGAACACCATCCTGGTATTCAGATTCAGATATCTTTATCGCCCATTTGTCGCCCTTCAAGCAAGGTTTTGGAAGTTGGTTAATAGGGATATCAAAAGAGGTAGAAACCGCTTGTGCGAAGGACTTTTTTGGAGGATGAGCAGGAGTATTCGGAGGAGAAGAATGAGGAGCAAGGAAACTCCATGAAACAATAAGATCGGTAGCCATGAAGATCATGCAAAACCCTAGAAGATCATTGGAAGAGAAACCCTCCCATCGTTTAGCATTTTCTATATATCACCCAATTTCAGACACTTATGTACTTATATAAATTATTTTCCAAAAGCACCAGCAAATTATCTTTTAATTTTATTTCTGCACGTGTTTACAAAGTAATGCCCAAGGGGGGTGTTACAAAGTGGTATCGAAGCTGGTCGAGTCTTTCGGGATCTTTGGGGAATAGGTCTGTTAAGTTTTTGTTGTGTGGTCTCTGGTTTGCTCTTGTTTGAATTGTTTCTTGTTGAAGCAATGTGTGTTGACACACAAGTATATGTTTTCTTGATGGTTTTCCAAGGGTTTTATGTCCTGGGAGACCATGGATCTTGAATGGTACTTGGGTTCGGATATGACATTCGATTATCCTTGCGAATCGTGTCATACATTCGAAACAAGGTGCTTGTGTAAAGGGTTTTCCGGGAGTGTTCCCTGAAAATATTCTAGGTTTATGGTTAGCAAAGGACATTGATTTCAGATTGATCTAGTTTCTGGATTCGATCAGATCTTTGTCGCTTTGTGTAGGATGTTGCCTACCATGTTAAAACGAGTTGGACGACTCGATTCAACTGAACGATCGGTGGTCTGAACCGTTTGTTAGACCGAGTTTTTTCCTTGTGAAGCACCAATTGTTGTGTGGAGGTTGTGTCACCGTGTGGATTTCTAACAGCTAGGTAAAAGGACGAATTATGAACAAGTATTCTCTGACTTGCGTAGTTGATTCGGTAAATCAATTGCGAGGAGTTGTCATCTACTCAAAGATCGACTTGAAGACGAGTTATTACCAGATTGGAGTAATGACCTATCTAAGATTTTACGTCGTTAACTCGGTTTATGATGAAAGATCAACTCTTAGTATGTTTGATCGATTGATTAAGTTGTCTGGGATCGTACCCAATTCAAGGTGGTCATACTAAGTATGGCTAGAAAGACATGTATGTTGGTTGGAACCAAGACGAATCGAGTGGATTTTCGATCTTGGATGAGTGTCTCGTGATTAAGGAACTCTTCATTGTACCCTTGATTCTCTTGTGTTTGTCAGTTGACAATTATTTCTCAAATCATATGATTGTATTAGATAATCACAACAGTGAAGTTTGTGTGGGTCAGACAAATTTTATGATTTTAATTTGAAATCTGTCAGAACTCATGGATTAGTTATGCTGATTCATAAATTTCCAGTTATTCATTTCTTTGTTTATGAGAAGTCGTACTCACACTTCTAAATGATCCTCGATGTATTAGGCATTTGAGTGAATTGAATTAACGAAATCCATTGGTCTGGATACTTTCACATTTTGTTGAGAAAAGTAGTTATGACTATTTCTTGAGTTATAACACAAATAATTTCGTGATAGCAGAAGTTTCTTGGTGAAATTTAGTTTCGTCACTTCTATTTTTGGTAGAGGTGAAAGTCATTATTTTGTAAATTCTTTGTACTAAGAATAAGAATTAATCCTCTTTGGATTAGAAGTTATTCATCCCTTTGATTCCTTAAATCCGCTGGAAGATTCTTGTGGAAGAATGAACTTTATTAGATTCATGTTTGTAAATGTGTATTGATCATGCATTTTTACACCCACGAACCTGACGGAATGATCTTTTTCCATACTGGATATTCCTGTATCCTTAAAATTAATGAAATTCTTTTCTATGCTTATGTGAAAGTGAAATCAAGAAAAATTTTCTTTTCTTCAGAAATTCTTTTATGATCACTAAGGTCATGTCTTATTGCGGTTCGAAAGTACTTGTTGTCATTGATCATCTTAGTTCTACGTATTCTCCAAATGTCGTTGATGTGTGACCTATCTCATCAGTCATGAGTTGGATATCTCCACATCAAGATGTCAGAGTTAGTCGAGTGTAGTGAAAAAGGGATAGTTTAACAATTGAGACCTTCCTTGTTAAGATATTGGCATTGCCATGAACCTTTGTTATGAGTTTTCTGAAGACCTACACGAGTCTTGTTTGAATTCAAGTGATCGTGGATCGACTTCTGAAGCCTACACCCTTCTTACAAGTCAAGATCCACTATGCAGAGTTAGTGAACCGAATAATGTATTAGAGGATTGTTCAGACTTCATGGAGTATCTTCAAGTGTTGTTTCAGATGAAAAACGGAAGTTTATCAACTTGTGTCGGTTAAGTTGCTTTAAGTGTTGAGGACTAAATTGAGGCTAAGTCCAACTGATCATCCTCAGTGGGATGGATAAGTGATGAGATGACCTATCCTTAGCAGGTTAGTTGGGAGATAGTGTGGTACTTAATTTTTTTCATCTCTATGGTAGGACAAACCAGAGTTGATAGGAGCTTCGTTAATATATAGATGTGAATGGTACTGAGGACCCTTAAGTTCAACATCATTGAGTGAGATGATTACAATGGACCTTATCATGATCGAGGCAGATAAATCATTAAAGGAATTTAGAGTAGTGATCAACGTTTATGGTTAATGTTGACTTAGTGAGTCCGAGGATTAACGGAAAAATATATATGGTAGTTTTCCTTAAGCTGAATGGAAATAGTAAAGAGAAGTTCTTGAGTGAAACTAAGTTGTTAGAAAAGTTTAAGAATTATGATTTTGGATAATTCAAACTGAAGTGATTCCTTTTGATTGTAGTTGCATGAAGGAATGTAATCATATTCTTTAAGATTGAAATGAATGACTATGATATAATTTGGAGTGGTGGAATATATTCAAAGGAAACTAAGACAACAATTGTATACTTTGAGTTGAAAGTTGATGTATGATGGGGTAAAGTTAGTGTTGAACTTGATGTTCGTCGTGAGGATAAGGTGTTGAAGAAGTTTTGCTAGCAGACAAATTTTGAGGCAAATGAAGGATATGAAATCGAAGTAGGCAAAAGATTCGAGAGGAATTAAGAAGAGAACGGACTATGTTGGATGTGGTAAGATTCAATTTCAATAAGATTGAATTTCTTAGGTTCTTGGCGCAAAGTTTATCATGTGCAACTCAGGAATGTTGTGACGTTTTGATTGGGGACTTGAAAAGTGTGAATTTGATATGACTAGAAGAGTAGACTAAGCCCAAATCGACTAAGACTATGATTGCATCTCTTGAGTAGAAGATTAATTGATGTTATGGTAAAGTTAGTGTTGGTTTTGATGTTAGCTGTGAAAGTTAGATATTGGAGAAATTTTTCTAATGGATCTATATTGAGAAGTAAAGAGATTAAGCGTTGATTTTGTTCTTTAAAGTGTAATAGACTAAGGTGAAATATCGAAGGTAGTGGGAATAATGCGGTAGTGAAAAGTATCGAGGATAAATAGAATGGCCTAAGAATCGATCATGTTATAGAGTTATAGATGAAAGAAATGAAGCGACGAGAATACAAAGTAAGATTTTAGGGTCAAAGTGTGATTACAAAATCCTGTTTAGTTTCGAGCTATGAAATTTTGAGGACGAAATTTTTTTAAGAGGGGTAGTATTGTAACACCCTAGTTTTTACACATATGATTAATTATTTTATTTGGATGTTTATGTTCATTTTGTTATATGGTTTAGTTTGAGTAATTAAATTACTCTCTTCAAATTATTTTATTGGGTGTGTTAGCACTGACTTATTTCAGTGAATGCACGCTTACTAGACAATAATTTACGTTATTGTCACTATTATTATCGGTACAGAAAAATATTTTAAATAATATGATTAAGAGAAAAACATTTTTATATTTTCATCCTATTTAATTTTAGAGTTGAAAATAAACTGGTTTGACCTTAAGTGGAGATTAAATTTTGCACTGAGTATTTTCTTAGTTGATCAGTTCAACTATTAATCTTTACTCTAATTTGAATTTCGAAATCATATCTTTATCAATCTTTATTTTTAGATTCCAAAAAGTAAAAACATGTTTGTTTTAGGCTTAATATTTATCACTCATTTTGTACCTATCACTAAATAATTAGTTTAAAAAAACTTAACTTCCTCTTTTCTCTCTCTTTTTCTCGACGCCCTCCCCCTCACTTTCTTCTTTTCTTCTCTGCTTTCTTATTCTCTCTTTCTTTCTTTTTCTTCTTCTTCCTCCCACTTCAAATTCATCTTCCACCACCTTCAACTCACTCTCCTTCCTACCTTCAAGTCGCGCCGCTCTACTCAGACCGCCACCGGCCGCCGCTCGAGATGGAAGGACGAAGATCACGTCCTGCACACGTCCTCCGCCATGAAAACGTGCCATCCTCCGTCGTGAAAACGCCTTTGGGTTGCTGTCCATGGTGGTTCCACCATTCTCATAGTGTTTTGAGCTCTCTTCTTTCTTTCTATGAAGCTTAACCTCATTTTATGGATCATGGTTGTTGTAGGGGAGTGTTCCACCGCCACTGCCACCTCGCCGGAGTTGCGTGATGCCGCTGTCGTACCCATGGCTGGTCACCGCGTCCTCTGCCTTCAAGCTTGGGTGAGTCAAACCCTCTCTTGTGTCTCAGATTCAAAACCCCCAAATTGATTTTGAAACCCTAACCCTAACCCTTTGATTTCAGATTTTAATCTTAAAATTAAAGCTTGTTTTATGAAATTGGGACTGTGGATTAGTGTTTCCCTAAACCAATTTCATTATTCTTTAGTTAAAATGAGTTTTCCCCAAATTGTATTTAGGAGCCCTAAACCCCAATTTGATTTTATTTGAATTTGGTTCTATTTTTGTGAAATTAATTATGATTCAGTGCAATTAGGACTCTTAATTGATGATTCTCAAGTTCTCTTTCATGATCCTTTAATCAAAACAAAGTTTACTTAAAGTCTATTGTGAAGCGTAAGCTCCAAACATGATTTTCTTTGAAAATAACCTTGTTTGGTAATAAGATAAAGTGTTTAGATCAAATTAGAATGTGTGTTTGATCATGTGTAATTGATTTCTTGATTTCTGGTTGTTGTGCGTTGTTGGATTCCTTCTCTGAGACATTTGACACAGCTATGCTTGCTTGATGGAGTAGATATGAGCTAACGTGAGCATTAAGACGAGGATCATTTACTTGTCTTCAAAGGTAAGGGGAGCTTGCCTGAGGGATTTTTCTCAATAACCATTTGCTTTTAGTGTAGTCTGTATAATTTATGTGGTTGTGGTTATCTGTTTATGTTGTTTACGTTGTGTTGTTTATCTGTGTATCGGTGTTTGATATGTTTTTAAATTATTTGATTATCTGTAGTTGTATATTATATTTCTATGATGTATGATCTACCTGGTGATATAATTCTGATAATTGTTGTTGAATGTTGTTTGTGATTGTTGTTTGAGAAGCCTGACAGTGGTCAGTGCACAACTGATTAATCAGATAAAAGCTTTATTAAGGTGTGTAAATTATGTTCAATGTTTTATGGGAAATGTTGGAATATAATAGTGGTGGAAAATATTATTTTGGAAAAATAACGAGTTTTGAGAAATATTATTATTTTTGATGATTTATTAGTGTAAAAGTAATTTATGAGTCACAATGAGAGCGAAACCGTGAAAGTGTTTCTGTACTGCTAATTTTTATGTAAGAAAGTTTGCAATATTATACAAAGTTATTTTATGAAATTAATTGTTGAAAAGAAGTTAATGATGATTTTAGAAAATTGTTTAAGTGGAAAAGCTAAGTTTTGGCTTAAAAAGCTTTAAAAGTGATAATTGACAGGCAAATCTAGAGAAGTGTAGAAAGCAAGTATTTTGAAACGGCAGTACATATTTTAAGTAAGTTAAAACCTCAAGTGACTCATCTTTGTAAAAACTAAGCTTTAGTATTTAAAAATTTTATTGAAGAATTCCCAATTTTAAAAGATTTTCTGAAAATAAGAATTAATTCAACAGTGTTAAAAGTGGTGTGGAACTTAGTAACCGAGACGTCGGGGTACTAAGGTTCTGTGTTGTGATGGACTTGGGGTCCTTTGGACTTTGAGGTCCTGTACCGTATACGTGGTGTATACCGTATTGAAACATTGAAGATGTTTTCTAGTACCACGAACCTAAGACTGGTGCATCGGTCGAGAGGTGTCGTGATTGAGCACTCGGACTGTGAGATTGTTGACGGTTCTGGGCAAGTATACCCAGTCGTGCAAGTAATACGGTGGTGAGACCGGTTATCGTATCCACGGGGATTGGATGTCAATTACCAATTCACAAACTCAGCAACTATCTAGACTGTGAAGAGAATTTAAAATAAACAAAACAAAAGGAATAAAATATTTTTTGTCTTTTTGGGGACTTTTAACAAACACTTGGAGTGCAGAAAGGATATTTTGGGACTAGACTTCACCAAACATCTACCTCATGCAATACCAGGACTAGATACCTCCCATTCATGCTTCAAATATTAAAATCAATCCACTAAACTACTCAAGCCCCGATTCCTCGGATGGCAAGAGCCTAAATCCACTAATAGACCCTAATTCCTTAGGTGGCCTAGATTAATGAATTCGCATTAGGATTAGGGATTACGTGATTACTAGTAAACCAAACTCCATTCCTAGACGCAAGGGTTACTAGGTGATTAAATTCAATTCTGGTTCTAATACGAATTTTCAATTGCATATCAAAACACAAATCGAGTCATGGGGGTGCTAGCCACAACAAGCATTAAGCATGGAAAATCAATCACTAATACGAAGGCATGAACACAGAATAATCAGTCAAGGCAAATACATAATGATCAGTTTGATTACATCTAATCCCAACAAACGGGATTTAGCTACTCATAAAAGAGAAAACCAAACCAGAAAAGCAGTAGAGAAAGGAAGAAAGGGAGAACTCCATTGAAGCTTCCCACTGTCGTCACAGCAACCCCCTAACTCAGCTCCCTTTTAGGGTTGGAACCCTAGTCCAGCCGCAACCTCCAAGTGCCTCCAAGTTCCCCCCTCTCTCCAAAAAACTCTCTCATTCTGCCCTAAAACAACAACTTATACCAATCAGACTCTGCGGGCTCGCGTGGCGGGACCTGGCTCGCGAGGCGAATGTTAAAAATATGGTCTTTCAGAGATTGGATCTCTCGCGAGGCGAGACAGTAAGGTTATTCTCAAATACGCCCGTGATGAGTATGAGGGCGTGGGCGTGATGACTTCTGGTCCTCAGGTTCGTGAGGCGAGACATGGTTCGCGTGGCGAGACAGAAATGGTTGTATTCTCTGGCACAGTCAGTCTTCAGTCTCGCGAGGCGAGTAGCCTCTCGCGGGGCGAGCATTTCTCGTGACAGCTTCTAACTTTTGCCTTCTGCTCTGCTTGATCATGGCCGTGATGGTCATCAGGGCCAGGCCGTGATGGGCTATGTTTGGCTCATATTCTTCATTTTTCAAGCTCTGTTTCATCCAGGCTCCATCATGACTGATTTTGATCATTTTTACATTAATTCCTGCAAACCAACACCAAGAAACCGCTTCACCCGTTCCAAGGGAAAATCTAACTAAAATCAAATAAAGAATGCCTAATCTATATGGAAATGCATGTAAAAGTGTACATAAAACATGATGTAAAATCACACTATCAGAGGTCCTGTGTTGTAATGAAAGTTTTAAAGATGTTAAAACTATGTGAGTCGTAAGCCATTTTGAGCTTCGGCAAAGAAAGATTGAACACAAAGAAAATGGTTATGAGCAAAAGTGTTTTACATGAAATTGGTAGACGTGCCATGATCAAACGAGTGATTACCTTGCGACATCATGGTAGATCATAAAGATGTTCTCATTGTGCCTGGATTTGGACAATGAGACTCCATCAACGTTGTAATCACATGTGCCACGTTATTGGACAGTGTGAGATGGGTTGTGACTGCGTGTCTGTGATTGCGTGTCTGTGACTGCGTGCCTGTAACTATCGAGTCTGATAAACTCATCACAATGTTGGAGATATCTCATGAGATTAAGTGTGAATGTTTAGATGATGAATTGAAGTGTTCATGCATAGTTTTCCAATGTTGATGTTTGGGGTGTTGAACCCACTGATAAACTATTTACTTGTGAATACTTGTGTTTGGTAAATGCTTATGTTGTTATGAACATGAAATTGTGCATGTGCCTTCTTTTGTGTCGTGCATTTAGTTATTGCGTTAAATCCATATATTGGCATCTCACCCTTACAGATATTTCAGGTTTCCTCGGGTTCGCTATTGTACCTTGGGTACTTTAGTATCGATGGTGCAGAGGAGTCTCCCTAAGTCACTCAGAGGCTTAGATCTGGTTATTTGATGAAGTATTTGATTGTGGAACGATCATGTGAGTTTCCTCAGGAATAACTTCTAGAATGACCAGCTTAGGGTTTGAGACTTAGATTGTTTTTAATAGTATGTATGGGTATGGCTCAGAGAGCCTTTATTTTAAAATGGAATGTTTATGGCTCGGAGAGCATGTATTTTGAATAAAAACCCAAGCTATTCCTTTTTTGGCCTTGTAAAGCTTATTGTTATAACTATATATATATATATATATATATATATATATATATATATATATATATATATATATATATATATATATATTTTTTTTTTTGCTTGGTGGTATTTGGTGTTACTGGAATTCTGGAATGAAAATGTAATTATTTTAGCAGGTGTTCTTTTACCTGGGATGTCCGAATTACAGAGGAGACTCTGTCGAAATTTTCGTAAAAATACTAGCTTTTATTCAAGTATATTCTTTAAATTAAATAGTCTTGCCAGGCTATGATAGTAAGTCTGTGTGCCGATCAGGGCTTAGGTGTGGACTCGTGAAGAAAAAAATTTATACCCAATTTCAGACACTTATGTACTTATATAAATTATTTTCCGAAAGCACCAGCAAATTATCTTTTAATTTTATTTCTGCACGTGTTTACAAAGTAATGCCCAAGGGGGGTGTTACACAAATCAGTTGCTTCTGATCCAAGTAATGCGCGTCACGGCCGTGATGGATTCCGCCTTGGGCGCTTCTTAAATTTTTGGTATGTCACGGCCGTGATGTTCATCACGGCTAGGCCATGATCAGTTCTGCCTGTTGAGGGTCTGGTTCAGCTGACAGGTCACGACCGTGATGGGTATCACGGCTAGGCCGTGACCAGTTCTGACTTCAATCTTCTTTCTTTTTAGCTTTGCTTGATCATGGTCGTGATTGTCATCACGGCTAGGCCGTGATGGGCTCTGTTTGACTCATTTTCTTCACTTTTCAAGCCCCATCTTCATCCAAGCTCCATCATGGTCGATCCTGAGCATTTTATCCTTAATTTCTGCAAAACAACACCACAAAACCGCCTTACCCGTTCCAAGGTAAAAACTAACAAAAAATCAAATTGAAAATGCCTAAACTATACGAAAATGCATGCAAAATGATAAGCAAATATGAGGTGTAATCATACTCATCAAATCACCCCAAGCTTAAGATTTTGCTTGTCCTCAAGCAATCACTAAGGCCAGAAGATATAAATAATCAGAGCATAGATAGTGAACCAAGAACCCGAGTAGCTAATCCAAGTAACAGGCTTATTCAAATAAGAAACCTAGAGACAATCGATTTCAAGTCCATTTAGAAGCTTAGGTTTCCTAAATCCATATTCTCACTGATTCGGACACTCTTCTCACCTCACTCAAGTGTTTAAGGGAATATGACAATTCGCTCAATTTCCTCAAGGAAGGTATTCTATCATAAGCTTGACTATTAACCAAATCTCAACTTTATTAATGAAAACACAAAAGAATCAAGAGGTCTTTTACTTTGGTTGTAATGGGGCCATGAGATTAATCGTTAGGTGGGGAAATCAAGAAGAGGAAATTCAAGAGGGTTAAACAAAATATCAAACATTGCAAAGCATGACACCTTCTAAAATACCCTTTTTGGGCTTTGATTCATCTTTCCACCTTTCTTTCCTTCTTTTTATTTTATTTCTCACTTTCTTTTTGTCATCCCCTTCTCCATTTTTTTGTTTATTTTATTTTATTTATTTGGAGAATGGGAGATTTTTAGCTCAAGAGAAATATTTTTTCTATCTTTCTCATCCCACAAATTTTTTCAACTACCTTTTTACCCTTTTTGCAATACTTTAAAAGGTGCCATACTAAGCATCATTCATCAAAATATTTCAAGGTACCAAGAAAAGTATTTTATTCTTTTAGGCTCAAAATTGGGCAACCAAGGGGTAGCATTTAGTCAATCAAAGCTCAGAAGGTGTTGACGGCTCTGGGAAAGTATACCCAGTCGTGCAAGTAATACTATGGTGAAACCGGTTACCGTATCCATGGGGATTAGATGTCAAGTACCAATTCACAAACTCAGCAACTATCTAGACTAAACAGAGAAATCAAAACAAACAAAAGAAAAGGAAAAGTTCTTTGAGGATTTCTATCGAACACTTGGAGTGCGAAAGGGATATGTTGGGACTAGACTTCACCAAACCTCTACCTCATGCAATACCAGGACTAGATACCTCCCCTTCATTCTTCAGATATTAAAATCAATCCACTAAACTACTCAAGCCCTGATTCCTCGGATGGCAAGAGCCTAAATCCACTAATAGACCCTAATTCCTTAGGTGGCCTAGATTAATGAATTCACATTAAGATTATGGATTATGCGATTACTAGTAAACCAAACTCCATTCCTAGATGCAAGGGTTACTAGGTGATTAAATTCAGTTCCGGTTCTAATACGAATTTCCCAATTGCATATCAAAACACAAATCAAGTCATGGGGGTGATAGCCACAACAAGCATTAAGCATGGAAAATTAATCACTAATACGAAGCATAAACATAGAATAATCAGTCAAGATAAATACATGAAGTTTAGTTTGATTACATCTAATCCCAACAAACGGGATTTAACTACTCATAAAAGAGGGAACCAAACCAGAAAAGTAGTAGATAAAGGAAGGAAGGAAGAACTCCATTGAAGCTTCCCACTGTCGTCACAGCAACCCCCTAACTCAGCTCCCTTTTAGGGTTGGAACCCTAGCCCAGCCGCAACCTCCAAGTGCCTTCCTCTAAAACTCTCCAAAAACAAAAACCTCTCCATTCTGCCCTAAAACAACAATTTATACCAATCAGACTCTGCGCGCGCTCGCGAGGCGAGACATGACTCGCGAGACGAATGTTAAAAATCTGCTGTTTCAGATACTGGATCTCTCGCGAGGCGAAACCGAAAGGTTCTTCTCAAATACACCTGTGATGAGTATCAGGGCATGGGCATGATGGCTTCTAGTCCACAGTCTCGCGAGGCGAGTAGCCTCTCGCGAGGCGAGGCAGAGAAGATGACATTTCTGGCACAGGCTGGTCTTCAGGTTCGCGAGGCGAGTGGACTCTCGCGGGGCGAGCATTTCCCGTGACAGCTTCTGACTTTTGCCTTCTGCTCTGCTTGATCATGGCCGTGATGGTCATCACGGCCAGGCCGTGATGAGCTCTGTTTGGCTCATATTCTTCACTTTTCAAGCTCTGTTTCATCCAGGCTCCATCATGGCTGATTTTGATCATTTTTACATTAATTCCTGCAAAACAACACCAAGAAACCGCTTCACCCGTTCCAAGGGAAAATCTAACTAAAATCAAATAAAGAATGCCTAATCTATATGAAAAATGCATGAAAAAGTGTACAGAAAATATGATGTAAAATCACACTATCAAATCACCCCAAGCTTATTCAATTGCTTGTCCTCAAGCAATCACTAAGGCCAGAAGAGATATATAATCAAAGCATGGATAGTGAACCCAGAACCCGAGTAAATAATCCAAGCAACAGGCATTTCAAATAATTCAGCAAGAGACAATCAATTCAAGTCCAATTAGAGGCTTAGGTTCCCTAGACTCATATTCTCACTGATTTGGGCAATCTTTCTCACCTGAAGCTCACCCCAAGCTTGTTCATTTGCTTGGCTCTCTTTCTACCTCACTCAAGTGTTTAGGGATATAAGACAATTCGCTCCATTTTCCTCAAGGAATGATTTCTACCATATGCTTGACTATCAACCAAATCTCTACTTTGTTAATGAAAACAATTAAGAATCAAGAGGTCTTTTGCTTTGGTTGTAACGTGGCCATGGGATTAATTGTTAGGTGGGGAAATCAATAAAAGGAAATTTTCAAAAGGGCTAAACAAAATATCAATCATTGCAAACATGACGCCTTCTAAAATACCTTTTTGGGTTTCGATTCCTTTTTCCACCTTTCTTTCTTTCCTTTTCTTTTTATTTCTCATTTCTTTTTGTCATCCCCTTCTCTATATATTTTTTCTTTTTCTTTTGTTTTTCTTTTGCTTGGAGAAGGGGAGATTTTTCAGCTCAAGAGAAATATTTTCCTGATTCTTTCATCCCAAACTTTTTTTTCAACTACCTTTTTACCCTTTTGTAATACTTTAGAAGGTATCCTACCAATCATATTTATCAAAATATTCCAGGGTACCAAGAAAAGTATTTTATTCTTGTAGGCTCAAAATTGGGCAACTAAGGGGTAGCATTTCATCATTCAAAGCTCAGAAAGCCATAAAAATACCTAGTGCCTCAATCATTTTCAAAAATGTTTTCAAAAAAATTTTAAGCTTCAAAATGGTTTCAAGTCAAGTTCTAGAGAAAACAATCCAAGAGGAATAACACTCTAACACAAAGAATGGAGTAGATTTAGTGAGTACCCCTTTGGCTCAAAATCGCACATTTAGTAGTTCAGAAATCAATGAAAAACACAAATTTATGGAACCATATGCTAATTATCAACCATCCAAGATTATCTCAAACATTTTTAGTTGTAGCCTTATCACAAGAATAAAAAAAATTGGGTTCAAAAATTCACTATCACAATTTATTTGGCACTCAGTTTTCACAATCGGATGCAAAATCTAAACAAGGGCAATCGAATTGTGTGATCATGCAAAACTATCATGCAAAACTATATGAATGCAACATGAAAAATGCAAATGCAAAACACCCCTACCCCAAGCTTAAGAATTTACATTGTCCCCAATGTAAACAATCAAGTTAGAGAGAGGAGAAAAATGGAACGACTTACCGAGGCAGTAGCGGGTGTTGGCTAACATTCTAGTCAGATACTTGTTGGGAAATGCGTCACGACCGGGATGGGTGCTGACTTTGTCTTCTTGCTCTCCCTTCCTTCTTTCCCTGAAATCACTTGGCCATTTTATTAGTAAAAGAAAACTCTTGATCTTCACAAATTATTCAAGAGTTAAAAATCAAAAACAAAATCTAACTAAAGAGAAGGGTTAAGAAACTTGGGTTGCCTCCTAATAAGTGCTTATTTAACGTCACTAGCTTGACGTCCTAGGATCCTCCTCCCGGATCAAATGGCTTGTGGAGTGGAGATTGCAGAAGTAATATGACTTTATCCATGGTTCCACCTAGCCATGGTGTGAAAGCACCATTGACCTCTTTAACCATAATAATGCACTCACTTCCTAGCGGGTCAAATGGCATTTTCACCAGGAAGTTTGACAGACAAGTGGAAGGGGCTAACTTACCAGTGTCCACACATGCATGCAAGCCAACATATTTATTTAATGTAGTAAATTCAGCAAGCATGGTGGAGGGAGTGCTTTCCAAATGCCCTGCCTTCTCACTTGTTTCTCTCCAAGGGTGCGTGAAAGGTAATCCCTCTTCTTGTGATTCGCTTACCACCACCACTTCATCTTCAATTTGATCCATTCCCACAGCCAGATTCTGCTTAATTTCTGCTTCATGTGGCTCTATGGGAATCATAATACACGGTGCTGGAGGTGGTAAATATGACAAAAAGGTTTCCCAATCCTCCTTGGAGTATATATATATAAGCTCACCAGTCATAGGATCGACTTGTGATGGAATATTATGAGATAGAGAAAACTCCTCGAAGAATTCTCCTAAATTTATATCGTCTTCCCAACACAAGTTATCCTCCAAAATATGACTAGAAGCTTCCTCATCAGGTGGATAATAAAATTTTTTCATGACTTTCGTCCACCTTGCACAAACAAAACTCAAAACAAAAAGATCAAATATATACAGAAAAATAAAAGATAAAAATGTCTAAATTAGTTGCCTCCTTTGTTACTAATGATATTGGCAAAACCAATCCCCGGCAACGGCGCCAAAAACTTGTTGACGGCTCTGGGCAAGTATACCCAGTTGTGCAAGTAATACATTGGTGAGACCGGTTATCGTTCCAAGGGGATTGGATGTCAAGTACCAATTCACAAACTCAGCAACTATCTAGACTAAACAGAGAAATCAAAACAAACAAAAGAAAAGGAAAAGTTCTTTGAGGATTTCTATCGAACACTTGGAGTGCGAAAGGGATATGTTGGGACTAGACTTCACCAAACCTCTACCTCATGCAATACCAGGACTAGATACCTCCCATTCATTCTTCAGATATTAAAATCAATCCACTAAACTACTCAAGCCCCGATTCCTCGGATGGCAAAAGCCTAAATCCACTAATAGACCTTAATTCCTTAGGTGGCCTAGATTAATGAATTCGCATTAAGATTAGGGATTACGCGGTTACTAGTAAACCAAACTCCATTCCTAGATGCAAGGGTTACTAGGTGATTAAATTCAGTTCCGGTTCTAATACGAATTTCCCAATTGCATATCAAAACACAAATCAAGTCATGGGGGTGCTAGCCACAACAAGCATTAAGCATGGAAAATTAATCACTAATACGAAGCATAAACATAGAATAATCAGTCAAGATAAATACATGAAGTTTAGTTTCATTACATTTAATCCCAACAAACGGGATTTAACTACTCATAAAAGAGGAAACAAAACCAGAAAAGCAGTAGAGAAAGGAAGGAAGGGAGAACTCCATTGAAGCTTCCCACTGTCGTCACAGCAACCCCCTAACTCAGCTCCCTTTTAGGGTTGGAACCCTAGCCCAGCCGCAGCCTCCAAGTGCCTCCCTCTAAAACTCTCCAAAAAAAAAAACCTCTCCATTCTGCCCTAAAACAGCAATTTATACCAATCAGACTCTGCGCGCGCTCGCGAGGCGAGACATGACTCGCGAGGCGAATGTTAAAAATCTGTTGTTTCAGAGACTGAATCTCTCGCGAGGCGAGAGTGGCTCGTGAGGCGAAACCGAAAGGTTCTTCTCAAATACGCCCGTGATGAGTATCAGGGCCTGGGCATGATGGCTTCTGGTCCACAGTCTCGCGAGGCGAGTAGCCTCTCGCGGGGCGAGGCAGAGAAGATGACATTTCTGGCACATGCTGGTCTTCAGGTTCGCGAGGCGAGTGGACTCTCGCGGGGAGAGCATTTCCCGTGATAGCTTCTGACTTTTGCCTTCTGCTCTGATTGATCATGGTCGTGATGGTCATCACGGCCAGGCCGTGATGGGCTCTGTTTGGCTCATATTCTTCACTTTTCAAGATCTGTTTCATCCAGGCTCCATCATGGCTGATTTTGATCATTTTTACATTAATTCCTGCAAAACAACACCAAGAAACCGCTTCACCCGTTCCAAGGGAAAATCTAACTAAAATCAAATAAAGAATGCCTAATCTATATGAAAAATGCATGAAAAAGTGTACAGAAAATATGATGTAAAATCACACTATCAGAAGGCCGGAAAAATACCTAATGCCTCAATCATTTTCAAAAATGTTTTCAAAAAAATTTTAAGTTTCAAAATGGTTTCAAGTCAAGTTCTAGAGAATACAATCCAAGACGAATAAAACACTCTATCACAAAGAATGGGGTAGATTTAGTGAGTACCCCTTTTAGGCTCAAAAATCTCACATTTAGTAGTTTAAAATCAATGAGAAACACAAATCTAAGGAATCACATGCTAATTATCAACTATCAAAAGATTATCTCAAGAATTTTTATTTTTAGCCTTATCACAAGAATAAAAAAAAAATTGGGTTAAAAAATTCACTATCTCAATTTATTTGGCACCAAGTTCTCACAATTGGATGCAAACTCTAAGCAAAGGGCAATCTAATCATGTGATCATGCAAAACTATGCCTATATGAGTGCAACATGAAAAATGCAAAAATGCAAAAATACCCCTACCCCAAGCTTAAAAACTTAGATTGTCCCCAATGTAAATAATCAAGTCGGAGAGAGGAGAAAATTGGAACAACTCACCGAGGTGGTAGCGGGTGTTGGCTCACATGCCAGTCAAAAACTTGTTGGAAATTGTATCACGGCCGTGATCAATTCTGGTCTTCAGGAGCTAGCCTGTCATGGCCGTGTGACACGCTGTCGCCACGGGTCAAAAAGCGAGTGGTTTTAAGAAAAACTGCAGTTAGGGCGCGACAACTCGAGTATCGTCTCACAAGGACTCTTGGATTGTTATTCGCAGAAAAATCAGTTTTTTTTTGTGGGGGGGGGGGTTGAAATTCAATTAAGAAAACATAGCAAATAAGTGATTATCAATAATTAAGACGATTAATCTACTGTTTCCGGTTTCCCACTATCATCGGTTCATATAATTCCCATGGCCTAAGCAGATTCTAATCCCTTTTCGATTGTAGCAACAATTAACAAGCGAAATTGATACTACACGATATATGTTCCCAATTCCCGAATTAAACAAACGGGTTGAAGCACTCGTGAATTAAGCAAACACGATTGAACACACGCAAATTAAGCAAACACGATTAAGTATAGGAACATAGAATCATCGAAATAAATCAATACTCATTCTATACAATCCTGAATTAAGCAAACAGAACATACATAATAGTATTGAAAGGAAGAAGCAAATTGATCCGGGAATTACAAAACCTCAAGTGTCGGCGGAAACCGATTACAGCAGACTAATATCAGGGAATTAGTTCTCCATCAAGGACATAACAAAAACCCTCAAAATATAATGTAAACAATGAAAAATTCGATCATTTGTGTCTGCTGTGCTCCTATTTATAAAGAGGCCGCACGTCACGGCCAGGCCGTGACCAATTCTGCCAAGGGCGCGTATTCAAATTCTGGTCTATCACGTCCATGATCAATTCTGACTTCCTGTGTCTTCTCATCATTCCCGTGATGTGTATCACGGCTGGGCCATGATCCTTTCTGTCTTCCATGGGTAGCTCATCACGGCCGTGACCAGTGTCACGGCATGGGCGTGATGGCTTCTGCTTCAGGTGTCCTTCCCTTTTTGCTCTTCTTATTATCCTGAAAACATGAAATAGCAGTAAGTGCTTTATTTGACTCAAAATCAACTAAAATACCCTAAAACTACTTAAGAGACTCAAAATGTTGCTTGAGGACAATTACATCCAAATTTGGGCGAAAACGAGATTAAACTCGAATAAAACCACGGTCTTACTAGTTAAAAACTAGGTGAGCCAGAGGCTGATCACCGTGACCTGTATCACGGCTTGGCCGTGATACTCTCTGATCTTTAGGGTCCTACTCATCACGCCCGTGATGCTCATCACGGCTGGGCTGTGATCCTTTCTGGTCTTCTTGGTTAGCTCATCACGGCCGCGACCATTGTCACGGTCTGGGCATGATGACTCTGACTTTGTTTATCCCTGCCCTTTTTGCTCTTCCTTCCTTCTTAACCTGAAAACACTTGACAAATCTATTAATTTATGATTTTTTTTTCTCTTGATCTTCTCAAATTATTCAAGAGCTAAATTCAAAAACAAATGGAAAAGGGAAAGAAAACTTGGGTTGCCTCCCAAGAAGTGCTTATTTACGGTCTTAAGCTTGACCATACTTCCTTCAATCAACTGGGGTCGACTGGGTGTAGAAGTACAGGAACACTTCTCTTCCATGGGAGTCATTCAAAGAGCCTATTCTGCTCATATGGCCAATTGTGCTTCCGCTTCGCTCTTTTCACTCTGAGCTTCATGGCCTTACTCCCTCCGGGCCGAAGTTTTGTTACCGCATGATGAGCAACTCCAACTTCATCACTACTGGGTGCATCATTTTCCATGTAAATCTTCGGAGTTGCTTCCATGTTGAGCTCTTCCTTTACCACTGGAGACGTTATATCGATCCTGCACACATGACTCACAAAAGGAGGGTTGTTATATGAGTTAGTCAATTCAAAATCTACCCCACCTTCCTCTACATTCAGAGAGTTTACCATTCCTTACGTCTATTATTACTCCAGCGGTGGCCAAGAATGGCCTTCCTAAAATGATGGGGAATTCAGAATTCCCTTCATATCCAATACCAGGAAATTGGTAGGGATGAAAAATTTCCCTACCTTTACAGGAACATTCTCTAGTATGCCTAGAGGAGTTCTAATTGAGCCATCCGCAAATTGTAAGGAGAATTTGAATGGACTCAACTCTTTGGTTCCCAACTTTTCCAAGATAGTGAGCGGCATCAAGCTCGCACTAGCCCCTAAGTCACATAAGGCTTGGTCTATTTGTACCTTTTCAATTGAGAAAGCGATAGAGAAACTACCTGGGTCTTTCAGTTTAGGAGGCATATTAGCTTCTATATCTACTTGCTTTCTCTTGACCAACATTTGTGGGAAAGGTATCGGAGGTTGGTACAGTGGTGGAGGGACATACTTTGGTTCTGGCTCTTCATCCTCGCTCATGTCCTCCTTACATTCCACATCCTTTTCAACCACCCCAAGCTTATCATCCCTCAAGTATATGGCATTACAATGTTCATTGGGATTAGCTTCGGGTTGGCCTGGGAACGTACCCTTTGGCCTAGAGTATGTGATGGCTTGTTGGGCAATCTGGGTTTCTAGCATCTTGTTGTGGATGGCTAAGTTGTCTACCTTAGATGCTATCTCTTTTATTGCCTCGTTTACTTCCCTACCTTGTTGTCTAAACTCTTCATTTTGTTTTGTTTGAGTTTCCACAAAACTTTCCAATAAAGACTCGAGTTTATACTTCTGTACCTGAGGATACCCCACTGCGGGTTTCCTATTACCTTGGCCTTCTTGGAACTCATGGTTCAGCGTGTTGCTGTAGTTCCCATAGGAGAGGTAAGGGCTGTTCTTCCTTCCTTGGTTGTAAGGATTTGGGGAAGCATAATTTGGCAACTTCGGGTTCATGTCGTAGAAGTTGTGACAAGAGTTCACTTGTTCCCCCGAAGCGCCAGATCCATGAGCAATACCATGTGGGCACTCCATTATGTCATATCCCTGCATTCCACAAATCTCACAAACAATGTTAGTAGCACCTATTGAACTCACATTAGCCCTTTCGAGCTGATCAAAGCGTTTATTCAGTGAGTCTATTTTAGACATGATAAGATCAGTGCTATTCATTTCAAACTTACCCCTCGAAATCTTTTTCGGGTTATTACCTCTTTCAGAACCCCATTGGTGGTAGTTGGTGGCCACGTTTTCAATGATGTTGAATGCCTCAGTCAGAGGCCTATTCATAAAGGCCCCACCAGCTGCGGAATCAAGTGACACCTTCGAAGAGTAATCCAGTCCGTTGTAGAAGGTGTGCACTAATAACCACCTCTCGAGTCCATGATGTGGCCAAGACTCCAGCAATCCCTTGTAGCGATCCCAAGCTTCAGATAAGCATTCTCCGTTCTTTTGGAAGAAGCCGGTGATCTGGGTTCGTATGTAGGTCGTCTTGGATGGAGGGAAGAATTTCTCCAAGAACGCCTGCTCCAGTTGGTCCCAAGTCGACAAGGTGTTAGCGGGCACTTGCTTCAGCCAAGCTTTTACTTTTCCAGTAAGAGATGAGGGGAACAACCTCAAACGAATAGCATCAACCGGGGCGACTTGAATTCTAACTGCATCGGTGAACTCCAAGAATGTCTCCACGTGATCAGTCGGGTCCTCCGAGGCCAATCCTCCCAATTGATGTTGCCTAATTATATTGATTAGCATAGGCAGTATAGTGTAGTTCTCCGCCTCAATCTCTGGCCTAGCAATCCCAGTTTTCAAACCCCTAGCATTTGGGGCTGCGTACGTAGTCCTTCAGAGGTTTCGTATCCGGTAGATTCGCCATTAGTGGAAAGGGAATCAACCTCTCTCTCTCCCTTTGCAGTCTCCTACGCCTATGAAAGGTCCTCTCAATTTCGAGGTCAACCTCAGTAAGGTCTCCAAGACTCAGGGATCTTTGCATATAAGAAAAACAAACACAGAGATATAGATATTCTAGAAGGAAAAGGAGAATTTTTTTTTAATAATAACAAAAATCAGTTAAAAAGAAAGAAAGAAAAGGTCCAGAAAAATCAATTTAAAAATTAAATTGAGATTCGATGAAGCACAGTCCCCGGCAACGGCACCAAAAACTTGGTGTCGTGCGCGATGCACGTCGTGCGATCCGGAAAGTGTACCGGATTGTCGCCAAGTAATAAAAAGATATCGATCCCACAGAGACCGTGATCTCAAATCTCAAATAATTATTAAATCGATAAAACTGGACTATAAAAGGGATTTTTAAAAGGTTTTTGATATTTGAAATAAGAGATAAATCAGATAAGTAATGCAATCAAGTAAAACAGAAAGTAAATCAGTTTATGGGTTTTTTTCCCAGATCTAAATGGATTCCTAGGAATTTGGGTTACCAACAAGATTGTTTATGTTACTAAATTGATTAACCCTTGTTAATTATCGAAAATGCCTTGAAGGCGAATTTATCCTCAAATAGTTTAAGCTCCCTTTAGGGTTACAAAAACCTTGCCTAATTAAACCAACCCCTACTCTCATGGTAGTCGAATTTAGATTGAACCCTTTACGTTTTGTGACAATTCGTTAATCCTCGAAGGACTGCTTCTAACTCTCGTGATTTCAGTCCTAAGTCTGACTCTATAGATCCAACACCTAAATTCACCGCTAGGTTCCTCCTTAGAATGTCTACGACATGCAAATAAGTGCGCACCAGATTTACAAGTAATTAAAACACTAGAAATCATATCTAAAGAAAAATCGCAATTAACAAAGATGAAACATCAATTCATTGCCATAAACAAACCTTGGGCATAGCCCCAATCCCTAGAAATTAACTACTACTCAAGCCTTGTCATGGTGATGACAAACTTGGTTAACAACAACATGAAAATAAAATAAGAGAAGAGGGGAGGAAGAAGAAGAGAGATCCTAAATAATAGCCTAAGTGGTAGCAGCCCAAAAAATCTTTTAGTCTCTGCTCAGATGCCTTATTTATAGATTTGGGAAGTTTGAATCCCAATCTAACTCAAATTAGATCCAAATCAGTTGCTTTTGATCCAAGTAATGCGCGTCACGGCCGTGATGGATTCTGCCTTGGGCGCTTCTTCAATTTTAGGTCTGTCACGGCCGTGATGCTCATCACGGCTAGGCCGTGATCAGTTCTGCCTGTTGAGGGTCTGGTTCAGCTGACAGGTCACGACCGTGATGGGCATCACGCCTAGGCCGTGACCAGTTCTGACTTCAATCTTCATTCTTTTTAGCTCTGCTTGATCATGGTCGTGATGGTCATCACGGCTAGGCCGTGATGGGCTCTGTTTGGCTCATTTTCTTCACTTTTCAAGCCCCATCTTCATCCAAGCTCCATCATGGTTGATCCTGAGCATTTTATCCTTAATTTCTGCAAAACAACACCACAAAATCGCCTTAGCCATTCCAAGGTAAAAACTAACAAAAAATCAAATTAAAAATGCCTAAACTATATGAAAATGCATGCAAAATGATAAGTAAATATGAGGTGTAATCACACACATCAGTGTACTACATCGAAAATTATGAATTTATTTGATGAATACTTTTAGAAAGTAAATCTCCCCTAAAGGTCACTCCATTTAGATCTTAAGGATGCCTACTATTTCCTTCTAACCTGCATTTAGTTTGGCAGGAAATTGAAAGGAGAAAAGAAAGAAAAAGGTAATCAAAAAGAGCATCAGCTAAGAGAGCAAAGCTGCAGAAAGAGGTATAAAATACATATTGTGAAATATTGCTGGGAGTGTATTCAAGTTTTTTTTTTAATTTAATTTAAACACATTCATTCCTTAGTTGCCTTCATTGATATCATTCTCATTGCACATGCTTTAACTTTTAATCATAGGAGAAACTCTCATATATGTTCTGACCACTTTGGACTAATTTGACTTGTGCTTCCCTCTAACTTTTGTCACATCTCTTATGATAGTTTCCTTCTGGAAACAGATGATATATGCTGAAACTTTTATCATTTTCTTACAGTTGGTCTGTCTTTCTCATAATGTTTCCCATCATTTTTATGTGCTACCTTAACAGAAAGAATATGAAGAGCTAGGTAAACCCATTGACAATCTTAAGGTTGAAAATTCTGAGCTCAAGAAAAAACTTCATAGCTTTTCTGAGGAGTTGGTGCAAGTTGCAAATGAAAACGATTCTATTATGGTATACCATTTAAATCCCTAATTGCTAGGTTATTTACCAGTTATTCGTATCTTTTTCAGTTGACTGAATAAATAAATAAAAACATAATTGGTCCTTACGCTCTCTATTTGAAGCATTTGAATAGTTATAAATATATAGAGAAAACATTTATATAAACCTAGGATCTTGCTAACGAGTGCCCTAAGGACATCGGTCAAGGAAACCATACAAGGAAAGTTTGTATTGAAAATCTAAGTCATACACTTTTCAAAATAATAAATACATCGATTCTCCATACAAACTTGTCTCTTTTGATTCCTTAACGAATGCCCTAAGAACACTCTTTAACATTCTCCATAAACATATTCTATCTATATTTCTCCACTTTCTTCCCTTGCTCTTTCTTTTGCATGATAACTACTAATTTCATCATGGAACTTGGTGATTGTGACAGGAAGAGCTCATTGAGGAATATGGACCAGAATCAGTAGCATCTCTTATGAATTCATACCCTGCTACTCCTGAGTCTGTTGCTAGTGGAAGCGAAAACAACAGTTAAGGAAGCAACTTGCAACTATCAGAATCTATATATGCATATCTAGCTTATAGAAACTCTCGGAATATAAATAAATGAGAAGGCCCATAATAATGTTATTCTTTGGAGGCTTTCAGATATTTACATAGTACTGTAATAAATACTTCTCTGTCTGCTGGATCATCATTCCAACATTAAAACTTCATTATGGAACCATGAGGATTTTTTTGCCAATTTTGGTTACATATCTAGCCTACAAATCCCTATCCCTATCCCATTCAAGAATGATTCACCTGCAAACCAATTCTCTTGAATGGGTCCTGACGATCATAATCATTATGTTCGAGTGAAGCTACCATGCTTGCTTATACCGTTTCTTTCGTACCACATCATTGACAGACAGCTGCTGCAACTTACTTGCATGAATCACTGAGTTGGCAGCATGTTTAGACAAAGACACCTTGGAACTCAAATACATAACTTCTTTCATGCAAATTTTTTTTCCTAAACTGCATAATTTCTTATCATTTATACAAACAATTTGGGCATAAGGTAGTAGATCTGAAAGGGCAGGGGACAGTTGAAGTCCTTTGGGGTTTTGGTTCGCAGATTAGGGGTGTTAATAATATTGTTTTCCTTCTTTATGGGGTTAGGCGTGATACTTTAGTTTCTTTGGGCATGAGGTCAAGTTATAAATTCAACCTTTGTAGACACTGCTCTTGGTTGAACATCTATCTTGTTCTCCTCATTTACTTCTTTTGATTTCTCCTTGTATCTGAGTTGAGTATCCCAGTGCTCTATTTAATACAATTTTGCTTATTAAAAAAAAAAACTTTCACCCAAAAATGGCTTTTATTTTAGACAAATGTTTATCAATGATCTAAATGAATAATGGGATACTCACAAATTTACAAAAGAAATTTCAAAAGATAAGAAAAACGTATATAGTGAACTATAGTACTTCATCCAGGTTTTGCTTGGAAGGCTTGGGATAGATAAGTGGAAATACAATTTTTGAAAGAAATCATAAATTAAATTTAAATTTTATTTAAGTTTAATATGTATCCTAACTTAGCTACGACTTTATGCATCTCAATTCTCATCACGTTATTTCTAGTACCTACTTTATTTCTTTCTATATCCTCTTTCCATTTTTCCCCTCAAACCAAACAAAGTATAAAAGTCAAACATTTTTAACGATGTAGTAATTTATGATTGATTGATGGTATAATTTATTTTACACTAACGATGTATATACATTAGATCCCTTCAGATTTTTTTTAACGATGTAACAATTTATGACTAATTGATGGTATAATTTATTTTACACTAACAATGTATATACATTAGATCCATTCAGATTTTTTTTTTAAATCAATATATAATTCTATTAAGGGAATCCAATTATGGAAAACATTAAATTCTGTAATAATAATAATAATAATAATAATAATAATAATAATAATAATAATAATAATAATAATAATAATAATATATTCATGGAAAACGTTCAAATGTTAAATAGATATATTTTATTTTTCCCTAAAAAAAGACTTATTTATTAATTTAGTAAAATTTGAATAAAACTCATTAATGTCGTTTTTTTTCTCTCAATCAAATTGGGAAAAGAATTTTAAATGGGACTGCTTATAAGATAAGAAAGTACAAGCATATCTATATAAGTTTAATTTACCCAATGGGTGCAGCTCAGTTAGCAAGTAGCGCTAAGTTGGTGAGGGAACAAATCGTTAACCAATCACAAATCATCTCATGTGTATTTTTTTTTTTGTGTGATAAACCTCTCATGAATGACTTTTAATGTAATATATATTTATTAATTTATATAATATGAATCATTAATTCTAATATTATAATTAAATATTATAGAATAGAAATTTAATACAAAGGGTCCAAATTCATGCTGATCTGAAAACAAATATCAAATTTCGAATTCAGTAAGGTTTTCAAATTTGTTTATGCCGATACCATTTAAAAATTCCCATGTGGAAAAATTAAGGTTTGCTTTCCTTAAATATGAATCTTCATCTCCTTTGGTAAACACCCAAGTTTTTTTGGGTGGTGTTTACCAAAGGAGATGAAGATTCATATTTAGGGAAAGCAAATATGTCAAAATTTGATCATGCATTTAAATTTTTTTCAATATGTCAAAATTGTCTGGTTATATGTGTGTGTGTGTTTGGTGTGCACTTTCTGTATAAATACATTTTGGATTAAAGTAGTATGTACTGCTAATGTAAAAAGTTTTACGCTGATATTTACTAGCATTTTGACATGTTTGTTTTTATTTTGATATATGTGTCAAGATATTATTAGATGTCTGTGTAAAAAAAATTTACACTAAAGATACATAGAAATTAAACTTATATTTTTTATATATATTATCATTCAATCTAAAATTATCACATCATTTTTATATCAAAAAAAAATTAACACATGATTAAAAATATTTAAACGTTGTCATAATTGTCTCAAAGTACATAAAATGATTTCTAGTTAGTTGACAGTGTAAAAAATTCCTAACCAAGAGTGTATAAAAATTGAACTCTTTAATTAATCATTTTTTATTAATATATATACATATATTACTAGTACTGACTGTATATAAAGCTCTACCGGCCAATACTATATGGTGTGATATGCACTTCGTGTTTGCGACACATGTTTATTTTATTCATCGTCATCATCTCTCTCTCTCTCTCTCTGTGTGCGCGTCTGTTTCGTTAAACTTCAAGCCTCCCTCCCTCCCTCCCTCTGTGTGTGTGTGCATCTGTTTCGTTAAACTTCAAGCCTTGCATTATGCATATATATGCGACTTTCTTGGTTATTTGGGCAAAGTTGTAGGGGCTGTTTTATCTCTAGTGGGGTTGGCTTATGATGTTGAAAGTTTTTTTTCTCCAAAAAAAGTTTTTAAATAGTAAACTAAGGTACCTATCATAGAATAAAATGGCCATTAAAGCCTTTTAAGTTTTTAATGTATTTATTTTTTAATATAATAGTTTTATTAATTTTTTTATTACATAATTTTTATTTTTTCAATCCATAATAAGTGTCCAAAAGAGATTTGTTAGATAGACTATTTTTCAGTATTTTTATTTAAATCTGGCGGCTGGCGTAGCGGGCGGGTGACAGCAGGTCTTCAAGTCATCGGTTTGAAAATGGGATTTAGAGGCGGGTGACGATGGTCGGGCTCGGTTCGAAACATTTCCAATCGTCGATGACCGAACCCGATCGACAATGAGATGAAGAAGTAGATTCAGACCACCATCTGCTGTCGTGCTTCACCTCTAACCATACCCCGACCAGTTTGAACTTGCCATATCTGCTTCGCCTCCGGCTGATCTCCATCACGAGCTCTACAAAGGAGAGAGATGAGGAGAGGAAGAGTAGAGAGCAGTGGAGAGTGGAGACTTTGAGACTAAAATGGAGACTCTGAGTCTAAGCCACCAGCGCCAGTCGTGAGAAATGAAGAAGAGAAGAGTAAGAGTAAGAGAGAAAGTAGGGACAGTGAAGCTTTAGGGTTTCTTTTGGGTATTAGAAAAAAAGGTAAAAAAGAATATTGGGCCCAAAACTTATGGCCTAACAAAATAATTCTGAGAGGGTTTAATTTTATGTGAATTTTTCATTGGGCTTCATTTGTTTGTTAAAAAAATGCTCCACTGCGTTATTCATTATGTGAGAGGTGAAACAGGTGAAACCGGCCCACACTCTTTTTCATTTGTTCCTTATATTACATATCTGCTGCTGCATTTTCACTTTCCAAACCCTAGTTCAGAAATTTTACGCCGCTTTGCTATGCTTCCTCGGTTCTTCTCACAGCCTCACGCGTTCTTCTCACACTAGTGCAAAATATACATTTAACATCAGTTTTTTAACATCGGTTTTAAAAAACCTATGTGAAATAGGAGGCGGTGGCATTTTTGAAATTAAACTGAAATATTTTAACATCGGTTATTTAAAAACCGATGTGATAAAAATATTTAACATCGGTTTTCAAAAAAACCGATGTGGAAAAGTGAAAAAAAAAAATTAGACATAAGATTCCACATCGGTTTTGAATAACCGATGTGGAAAATGGAAACAAATTATAAATTTTTTTTAATGAGCCGTAAGATTACACATCGGTTTTAAAATAACCGATGTAGTAAATTAAAAAAAAATGAAATTTTAATGAAAATTGTAAGTTTCTACATCGGTTATCAGGAAACCGATGTGAAATATCCTAACCACATTGGTTTTTAAAAACCGATGTGTAATAACCTAATTTTCTATTTTCATTCCCTCCTTCTATTCTCGTCGTCTTCCATTACATTTGTTTTTCATTCCTTTGTCACCGCTTCTCCATCTCTCTCACTGCTCTCACTCTAAGTCACATTGCAAAGAGAACCACCTCTTTCAGCTATAACGATTTCCCTTTCCCCCTAACTCTCTGCAAATCCCTAATCGTAGACAAAGAAGAAGACCACTGCAAGCCTTCATTTTCTGCTTCGGAAGAGAACCACTGAGAACGGCCATCCGCGAGCTACCCTAGTTTGAAGAGCGCCATTTTTGCTCGTCCCTCCTCCTCCCCCAGGTATGCGTCTCTCTCTCTCTCTCTCTCTCTCTCTCTCTCTTTCTCTTTCTCTCTCTCGCTCCCTTCTTCACGTCGCCGCTTCTTCCATTTTTGTGTCTTGAGTCCTTGTTCTGTGTATACTTGTGTTGCTCTGTGTGTGAAGTGTTATAAAGTGGGAATCTATGTCTAATCCACCTGGAAATGGCACCAAGACTGGATTTTTCCAGTGGTGGTATCACCCGTCACGACCGTGATGGCTGTCACGACTAGGCCGTGACGGATTCTGCCTGGAGGTTGCTTCACTGGTTGGTCTGTCACGTCCGTGACCACCATCACGGCTAGGCCGTGATCAGTTCTGCCTGTGAGGGTCTGGTTCAGTTGGAATGTCACGGCCGTGATGGCCATCACGGCCAGGCTGTGACAGGTTCTGCCTTGGAGGTTGCTTCACTGGTTGGTCTGTCACGGCCGTGACCACCATCACGGCTAGACCGTGATCAGTTCTGCCTGTGAGGGTCTGGTTCAGCTGACATGTCACGGCCGTGATGGACATCACGGGCTGGCCGTGACCAGTTCTGACTTTTCCATTCTTTATTTTAAGCTCTACTCGATCACGGCCGTGATGGATTTCAAGTCTAGGACGTGATGGGCTCTGTTTGGCTAATTTTCTTCACTTTTCAAGCCCCATCTTCATGCAAGCTACATAATTAGTAAAGCCTTAGTTTCCCGTTTGAGATGCAATACTAATGAGCACACGTGTATGTGCTTAATGTACCGCTCATTGCGTTGGATCTTGAATTGTCCAAAGTTGGACAGTTTGGGGAAAAACTTTTTCTTAATTCAGTTAAAATAGTTATTCATTGATTCTAATGTTATATACTTGATGAAAGTTCGGATTGATACATTTCCTTTCATTCTCCGGGTGCATACTGTATCGTGGTGGATGTCATCGCATTCAAGTAGTGTACATAGGAGACCGAAGGGAAATGCTGCCGAAATTTTGTCGAGTATGAGCATGAGAGTTAAGGACTAACTGTTTACCGAATGTTGAAAAAGTTTCTTCTCGAATGGGATAGGGCCATACCCTGTCATAAGAAGTGGTTGATGAATATGTTGGACTAAGTACGAAGTTATTGGTTTAGTCATGGATCGCGGTTGGATGAATGCTAGGCGGACAAGTGATGAGTATGAGAATGGAGTGGAAGATTTTCTACATTTTGCAAAAACAAATGCTCCTGATAGTGGTAACGGAAGGTTTTATTGTCCTTGTGTTAACTGTTTGAATGAGAGACGACTAGAAGATGAGGAGATACTTGATCATCTTATTTGTGAGGGGATTTGCAAGAGTTATACAACATGGATATGTCATGGTGAATCGTTAGACAGGTCGAGGGTGTCGGATAGAGAGGAAGTTGATGACGTGGAAATGGACGATGGACTAGAGGACATGATCCGTGATGTTGGGCAAGAGTCTTTTCGGCGTGCACATGTGTATGATACTTTATGCAGTGATGCGGAAGTGACTTTGTATCCGGGGTGCACTAATTTCACACGGTTGTCAGCGGTGTTAAGATTGTTCAATGTGAAGGCGAGAAATGGGTGGAGCGATAAAAGCTTTACCGAATTGCTTGAGTTTTTGAAAGACATGCTTCCAGAAGGCAACACATTACCATCTCGAAACTATGAGGCGAAGAAGATATTGTGTCTAATGGGTATGGAGTATAAGAAAATACACGCTTGCCCCAATGATTGCATATTGTACAGGAAAGAGTTTGAAGATATGCACGAGTGCCCCAGGTGTGGGGTATCACGCTACAAAGTGAAGGATGGTGATTCTAGTTGTGATGTGGTCACCAAAGGTCCTCCTGCGAAGGTGTTATGGTATCTTCCCATGATTCCGCGGTTCAAGCGATTGTTTGCTAATGTAAATGACGCAAAGAACATTAGATGGCATGCAGATGAGAGGAAGTGTGATGGACAGCTTCGGCATCCGGCCGATTCTTTGCAATGGAAGAGAATTGATAGTTTGTTTCCGGATTTCGGCAAAGAGCCTAGAAACCTCAGGCTTGGAATTGCTACCGATGGAATGAATCCATATGGAAACTTAAGTAGTATTCATAGTTCATGGCCTGTTCTCCTGGTAATTTACAACCTGTCTCCTTGGTTGTGCATGAAGCGCAAATACATTATGTTAAGTATGATGATTTCGGGTCCTAAACAGCCAGGAAATGATATGGATGTTTATCTGAGTCCCTTGATTGAAGACTTGAGAATGTTGTGGGATGAAGGCGTTGATGTGATCGACGGGTATTGCCGTGAGACATTCAGATTGCGTGCCATGTTATTTTGCACCATCAATGACTTTCCAGCATACGGGAACCTGTGTGGGTATAGTGTTAAGGGGCATAAAGCATGTCCAATATGTGAAGAAGGCACATGTTACCATCAACTGCAACATGGAAGGAAGACGGTTTACCTTGGGCATCAGAGATTTCTCCGACATAATCATCCTTATCATAGACTGAGAAAAGCTTTCAATGGACTTCCGGAGAATGAAATTGCTCCGGTGGCCTTGACTGGAGAGCAAGTTTATGAAAAGGTGAACAACACTAATGTTATCTATAGGAAGACCCAGAAGAAGGCTACCGAGAAGAAAATATGGAAGAAGAGGTCAATCTTCTTTGATCTTCCATACTGGTGCAAGCTTGATGTAAGACATTGTATTGATGTGATGCATGTGGAGAAAAATGTGTGTGACAGTTTAATCGGAACGCTTCTCAACATTCAAGGCAAGACAAAGGATGGTGTGAATGCTCGTCTGGATCTAGTTGCGATGGGTATACGAGAGCAGTTAGCTCCACTTAAAGTGAGGGATAAGAAGACTTATTTGCCCCCAGCATGTCATACTTTATCAAAAAAAGAGAAAAGAAGTTTCTGTGAATGTCTACGGGGAGTCAAAGTGCCACAGGGTTACTCTTCAAATATCAAAAGGCTTGTCTCAATGAAAGATCTCAAATTAGTTGGCTTAAAGTCTCATGATTGTCATGTCTTGATGCAACAACTACTACCGGTGGCCATTCGTGACATATTGCCTAAAAAAGTCAGACATGCCATTACTAGGTTATGCTTATTCTTCAATGCTATATGTAGCAAGATCATTGACACTAAAAAGTTGGATGACTTGGAAAATGAGGCAGCCATTATATTGTGCCAATTGGAGATGTATTTTCCACCTTCATTTTTTGACATCATGGTTCATTTGATTGTTCATCTAGTGAGGGAGATTAGATTGTGCGACCCCATTTATTTAAGGTGGATGTACCTGGTTGAGCGATACATGAAGATCTTGAAAGGATATATGAAAAATCCACACCGTCCCGAAGCATCTATTGTTGAAAGGTATGTTGCAGAAGAAGCTATTGAGTTTTGTACAGACTACATGTCAGAAGCGGAACCTGTAGGGCTTCCGAAGTCTCGTCACGAAGGAAGATATGATGGTAAGGGTACACGAGGTTGAACCATACTTATGTGAGCATAAAAGCATCATCAATGAAACTTACCCTAGAATGAATGAAAAATGGTGTTTGAACAAGCATAACAAGACTTTCTTGAACTGGTTTAAAGAAAAAATTGCAAAGGATGGTATTGCTTCTGATACATTAAAATGGCTAGCACAGGGGCCTAACTTTGATGTCATATGCTGGAGTGGGTACGATATCAATAAGTTTTCCTTCTATACAAAGTCCCAGGATGACAAAAATACAATGCAAAACAGTGGGGTTATGGTCGTCGCTGAGTCCATGCATTTCTCTAGTTCGAAAGATAAAAACCCTGTTATGGAATCAAATTCATACTTTGGAATCATTGAAGAGATATGGGAGGTTGATTACACAAAGTTTAGAGTACCTGTTTTTAAATGTCAGTGGGTCAACATTAACAATGGTGTGCAAACCGATGAGTTAGGATTCAAATTGGTGGACCTTAATAAGGTAGGTAATAAAGAGGAGCCTTTCATCATGGCATCCCAAGAAAAACAAGTGTTTTATATCCGTGATCCTTCTAACAAAAGGTGGTCAGTGGTTCTCCAGGGAAAAAACATGTATAATGGTAGTGAGGGAAATCACGATTCAACTCTTGATATTTTTGATACTCCTTCTTTCTCAACACGAGTGCCTAATTTCAATGAGGAAAATGAAGTGGATGATGTACATGCTACTCGTAATGATCACCAAGAAGGGTTATGGGAGAACTTTACTAATTGACCACAAAGTAAGTTTAGTTTGAGTTATGTTTAAGGGCATATTATATGTTTACGTTGATATTTATAAGTTATGTTTACGTACGTTGATCGATATTTATAAGTTATGTTTGATATTTATCCTGACATACTAACAAGTTATTTTTTTGTTTAAACAGGTATACATGGCTGATCGTGAGGATATCCCTCCTTCATGTAGTGGGTCGGAGACCCCGTCCACTGTAGAAAGGGTAGACGTGCCACACGAATGAGGAATTTGACTGCCAACCGTGGTTCAAATCAAAGGATAAGAATAGACTTTGATAATAACCGCAATCCTATTGGGTCAATGGCAGAGCAGTTTAACAGTTTTGTGGCGAGTCTTGCTAGGAGCAGGCCTAGTATACTCATTGATATTTGGAAAGATGTACTGGCGGACGTGAAGGATCGGATATGGGAGAGTATTCTGGTATCTATACTTTTATGTCCTGTGTTTTTTTGTATCTACTTTATTTTTATCTTAATAATATCATACAGTAATTCGTTGATTCTTTTGGTCTTAATGTAGCTGACCTTTGACATACCGGATACGTACGTTATGAAGAAGCGTTTGCTAAAGTATGCTGGTGAGCGTTGGAGGGGTTTTAAGGCCGACCTGGGCATATACTATGTATTCAATCCAAAATGTAAAAAGAACCTACTTGAGGTGTACCCGTTTCTTGACCAGGCGATGTGGGATCGCTTTGTTCAGAGCCGACATGATCCCAGCTTTCAGGTTAACTTATTTGATTTGTCTCTAAATTTATGTAATTTCATTAATTTTATTTACTTATGTAATTTACTTGTCTTCTATTTATAACAGGAGAAGAGGAAAAAGGGGCAGAAAAACCAAAGCAAGAATGTCTACCCCCATGTCATGTCTCGTGGGGGATATAAAAAGCTTATACAGAAAATGGTTGAAGAGGAAAAGAAAGCACGTCAAGAAGCAGCATCTCAGGTGGATCCTAATGCTGAAAATCGTCCAGAGGTTGTTGATCCACCTCCACCCCCACGCCATCGTAAATGGAAGAGGGCCCGACAAAGAAAAACGGGACAATATACATCTGAGGAGGCCCGCCAAGTAGCTGAGAAGATTGGAAGTATAGTTTGAATTGTAATTGTCATTTTAAGATTGTTACCGAATTGTAATGTGACCTGACATTTTATGTGATAGGATGCCTTGGACGAGCAGGTAACCCAAGGAACATTTGTTCCTAGAGGACGCGAGGATATCTTAGCTGCTGCCATCGGTAAACCAGACCACCCAGGCCGTGTCATTGGTGTTGGATGGGGCGTCGGCATTCGCCAATACCATGGTTCATCTTCACACCAATGCCACAGGGATGTTGATGCAGATAGAGCACGGCTAAAACAGGAGATTGCAGCTGAGCTTCGACAGGAGATGGCCGAGCAGTTTGCCCAGCAGATGTCGATATTGACTTCTATATCCCAGCAGATGACAGCCAGTGTCCAACCCTCTATCCAACCCTTTGTCCATGTGAGCACTAAGGGCTCATGTGATCCACATCATCAGCCTGAAAATGATGATGATGGTGATGATGATGATGATGATGATGATGATGATGATGATGATGATGATGACGACCTTGATAGGTGTGAGCTATATGTTGATGATCATCATCATTGCCGCTTAGTGGCATTGGGGAGGGCACATAATAACTTAGGTAATACCATACACCATCGTTTATTACCGGATGATCATCTGAGGGTCGTTGTTGAGATTATTTGAGATGCTGATGCTTGAGTCCCTGTGCCCACTGAGGAGGTTCAAACAGTGGGTCAGGCCCCCGGTAACTTCATCCTTTGGCCAAGAAGACTGGTCAGCTTTCTTGTTGCATCTGAGGTATTCAGTTAGTTGTGTTTTTCTATATTCATAGTTGAAATAATTTATTATTGTTTAAAGATAATGCTTTACTTTTATTCATTATAGGATGTTGGAAATGATATTGTGCCTAAAAGGTCGGATCCAGGAAGACCAGAGATGTCCCCTCTTCCGCCAAGGTATTCATTTGACCCTTTAGTTAATTACGAATTAAATAACTAAATTATCCGTGATTACTAATATATATCTATGTTGTTTAGGGGATCGACAAAGGGGCACCTGGCCATGGTGATGTTTTTAAAGTTCTGGCTATACAGGTTGTCACCATGGAGAATAACGCAGCCTTGGTAAGGTTGGAACATGATGCCAGTCCAGGTGATGAACTGTATATCCCAAAGAAGGAACTTATGGAGATGGCACTCAATAAAGAAATGGCTAGTTCTGCACACATATCGTTATGGTGCACGTAAGTACATTTTATTCATAAGTTAAGTAATTAATTTTTACATACTACGATAATTAACATGTTTTTCCAATATATTAGGTATCTGTATCGTATGTTGGTTTATCAGGGTAACCTCGCCCTTTATGGGTTCATTGACCCCATGTTCATTCAGGATGATGTTCTCCTAGCATCAGAAGACCCGGTCACCACCATACGTGATATACTTGCCCGAGACGATCATCAAATCTACCTTGCGCCTTATCTCAATAAGTAAGTACCGGTTATTTAAATATAAATATATATGACTTAGTCACTAACTGTTCCGCAAATACAGCCAACATTGGCAACTGTTGATCTTGTACCCTAGGATGAACATCGTGGTCTTCTTCTGCTCATCGGGAAATAAGCCGGCGAATGCACTGAAGACGATCATCGAAACGTAAGCATTAAAATACTTTATAATCAATAATGCATTTGTTTTAATTATCTGAAATCTATTAGATATACTTTAATTAATGTTTTTGTCATGATAGGTCTATTACTGCAAACCACATGTTGCGTGGTGAAAGGCGTACTCGGGCTATCATATGGATTATTCCTAGCGTAAGATATTTATTAGTTCAAATGCATCAAATGCAGTGGGCATAATTATTAATTTCTATTTAATTGCTCATATTCTAATTGGGTTTCATTTGTACGTAGTCACGTATACAACGTGGATCATGGGAATATGGCTACTATGTGATGCAGTGGATGTCGGAAATTATCTCCTCCAGGATCACTGAAAGATGGCACGAGGTAAATGTTAATTGACACAATTAGAAGTAATAGTTATATATTCGTTATATGTTTTATGTTAGTTTATTACTTAAAAGATATTATAATCTTTTGTCCAATTAAACTTGCAGATATTCAACAATCCAACTCCATTATCTGATTCCGACATCATCAACATAAAGAGGCGTTGGGAAACTTTCTTTCTTGAAGTGTACCAACCATAGTTTGTATATATGTAGTTAGTTTAAAAACTTATCATGTACTAGCTATAGTGTACTTTTGACTGATCATATGTATTTTGATATGAAATCTATAATATATCATGTAGCTTTTTGGTTTATAATTATCTTTGTTGTCTGAATGTAATTGATCGTACATATGTATTGTTCGTAATAAATTCAGTATATATTATTTGTGTTTTTGTCGTACAAAAGCGATTGTGTTTAGAATATTTACAGTATGTTATTCTGGTATTGATCTGCATTACTGAAACAGGGGAAAGGAATGACAGAAATGTAAATAATAGAATTAAAAAAAATGAGAATTTTCACATCGGTTTTTCCAAAACCGATGTGAAAATTTCACTTTCCACATCGGTTTTTGTAAAAACCGATGTGAAAATTTCACTTTCCACATCGGTTTTTATGAAAACCGATGTGGAAAGTGAAATTTTCACATTGGTTTTGGGAAAACCGATGTGGAAAGTGATATTTCCAATAGCTTACCAATTGACAAATTTCACTTTCCACATCGGTTTGTTAAAAAACCACTGTTAAAAATGTACTTTGCACATCGGTTTCAAAACCGATGTGTAAAGTGGCAATAAACCACATCAGTCTTTTCAACATCAGTTTGAAAACCGATGTGAAAAGCCAAAAATAACCGATGTGGAATCCCTTTTCTACACCAGTGTCACACTCTCATTCGTCTTCCCCAGTTCTTCTCACAGAGCCATCACTCGTTTTTCTCGTTCTAATGATCGATGGTGGTGGCAGCAGTGGATGTATGGTGGTTCACGAAGGAACAAAGTTTGGTGGCGGCGGCTGTGGATGTACGGTGGTTGTTGCTGTGTTGCTTCTCTATTTCATCTTTCCCTTCATTTTTTTTGAAAGATATATTCTTTTTGTTAAACTGTTGAACCCGACCGTCACCTACTGGCTACCCGACCAATCCAACCACTCCAACAGACAGAAATGGGTACCATATTGTCGTCGCTGGTTTGGTTCGGATCGGGCCGTTTGGGCCTGAACCCGACCGAACCCGATCGTTGTCCAGCCCTAGCTATTGCATGCGTCTGCTGGGTTTTGTAGATCTGTAGTCTGTTCAAGTTTCAACCCGTAGATCTGTTCAAGTGTTCAACAACAATGGAGAAGACACTTATAGATACGTTCAAATTTCAACTTTTTCTTGTTTGAAGTTGATTTCACTGTTAAATGTTTGATGTTTCTTCTGGGTTTTGTCTTTTTGATCTATGAAAAACAATTTTTTGTAGCTTTAGCACTAAGATCTTATGTATGTTCTTTTTTTCTGGGTTTTTTTTTTTGTTGTTCACATGTTCTATCTTCTACTCTCCATTTTCATTTTTTTAAGCAAACCATGCTAACCCGACCGTGCAAACCCTCTACCCGCCGACCCGACTAATCCGATGGTTTAAATGGTCGGGAATGGGTGAGATATTTAGGGTTTCGATTTTCCCCAGATTGGGTTTTTTCAGCCAGAAACTGACCGAACCCGCCCGGTGTCCACCTTTAGTATTTGTTGTGGTTTTTGTCAGAAAAATATATTTCGTTGTGTTTTTATTTGAATAATTTTAAATCTTCTTAACCAAACATTTAATTATGAAACAAAGAATGCATTGAATAATTTTTTTATGTTATCGAGATATTGACTCTGCATTTATATTTTTATTAATATTGAGTATTCAAGTATTATTAAGAGAGAATAAAAAAAAGTATTATTAGGAGTATAAAAAATATTAAATCCTTCTCATTACTTGTAGGAAATGGTATTTAATGTTTTTTTATTCCTACTATAGTATCAGTAACTGCTTTGTTTTCCTTTAAAGCATTTTTTTTGACTGGTCCTTTAATGCATTTTAATTTTCCCCCTAAACCAACATTAAATAATTGAGCGGAGAAAGAGTTAAATATAATTTTTCGGTCACATCTATTCATTGTTTCAAAGATTGTATATATATCTATCAAAATCAAGCTACCATTAACAAGTAATCGATCCTAACGTGGGTGAGTTTCTTCATGTAATTGATGAACCCCAGAAGCAACATTTTTAAGCAAATCTCCTGAAATTTTCCCAAGAGAAATATCCATGAAAAGTCAATGATCAATTTTGTGCTGAAACCATTTTGATATTTATCTATAGCAAAAGTAAGCCATAGGTTCAAATAAACCTGAGCTCATCCAATACTTTGTTTACCAGCTTAATTTTCTTTTTCTATTTTTTTTTGCTATCTTTTCTTCTATCTAGTTATCTATCATTGTCAGGGAATTTGATTCAAAAGTAAAATTAATTATTCATGTTCATTTAGGCAGGTATCAGTTTCATTTGCATCTTCAGCTTGATGGAGACCAATAATAATCCAACATGTCAGACAAAAGCTCGGAGCCTCAACATGTCAGTAGAAATGCTATGGACCATATCTCATGAACTAAACTTCTCTATATGCAATCTATTTAGATATGATTATTCTAAAGTTTCCTTCTTTTTACTCTACGTATATGCAGGTCTCAAAGATTTATTTTATTTATAAGTCAATGTATACTTATGCTTCTGATCATCATTGGGAAACAACTAACTCTCTACGTACATGTCACTTTTAACTACGCATATCAGAATCCTTGGACACCAATTACCAGTTTAACTCTACCTGATTCTAGCTCTTATCCCTCCTGGTGACAAGGCCAGGTACGTAGTGAGATATCTATGTACAAATATATTCATGCATCTTATGATGGAGGGACAACTCATGTGATTCATTTTCTTGTAGTATCATGTTTGGTCCTGGCATGGAGCATGCCAGTTCAATATGAATCTCTGGGTGATCCTAAGAGGCCTTTCAGTTATCCTGTGGTATGTGGAGTAATCCTACAATTTATAAATCATTTACATACGGTGTGTTTGGATCAAGACCGTGTTCAGATATTTTGGGGCCTAAGGCAGAAATATTAGAGAAACTTTAATAAATATAATAAATTTTATTGTATATATAGAAAAAAATATAGCTGTTACTTTATTAATTTCAATTCATTATTATTAACAAAATCATATTCGTAGCTGATTTGTCTTCAACGATACCAATGTTTAATTTACTTAGACAAAAGGAATAAACAGTTTCAATTGTAATCAATTTTTACTTTTCCGAAATTTCGCTTATGCAAACTCATAAGTATTAAGATCATCCCGCTAAAAAAATGTATTAAAATTGTTTGGCCATATAATTATAGCACTTGCTAGCAGCTTGGGCCACATTGCTACTTGATGCCTAAATAAAATTTATCCCACATACATGTGTTATTGTTGGGCATTTGTTATATTTTGATGTATTTATTACATGTTATAATTTAAGGCCTTTATATAATATTTAAAATTATAAAAGGTCAATAACTAAGTGAATGTGGGCCTAAGGCAAACTGCCTTAGTGGCCTTGAGACACAGACGGCCCTGGTTTGGATAATGGATTTTAACCGAGAAAAGTAATTTTTGAGGGTATTTAAAATGACATGTATTAAAATATTTTGTTTGGATACTTAACCCATTTTTTTTAAAAAAAAAAATACCCAGCATTTCCACTAGGTAGTTCTTTAATACAAAACCAAGGGATTTCAAATAACAACCACTGGGGTGGGGTTTCAAATTCCCAGCTTCACCCATTCGCACGACTCATTTCTTCACCTATTGCAATTCTTCTCCTCATGTTACGCCCATGGCTTCAACGTCTCCCTCTCGCCCATAGCAATCTCGTCTCACGTTTCTCCATTGCTATTCTCCTCCTTACCTCCATAGATGTTCATTCTTCAACTCCATAGCAGTAGCTCGGTGATTTGGGATTTGAGAGCTTCCTGGGTGTCAAATCTACTATTTCTTCATACATCTTTGCTTATTTTGTTTCATATTTTGGATTTTTGTTGCTCTCAGTGAAGTCTGTTTACACTGTGATGCTGATTTTGAATATGGATTTATGTGCTTTTTCTTGTTTTCGGATTTTCTTCCTGAAAGCTCTCGTTTCAGAACGGCTTTTGTTTGAAACCATCTCAATCATTTGGATATTTGTCTGCCGAGTCGGCAACATCTGGGATTCGGGTATGTGATTATGTAAAATATAAATCTGAGTTTGAATTGCTAATACCCTGTTGATTTGTTCACATTTTGGCCATTTATGTCACTGGTATGTGATTCATTGTTTTATTTATCTGCTTAAACGAATTATATATAACATCCATGTAGGAGAAATTATCTAAGATGTGAATGACAAACATAGAAACAATAAACTTACCTTTTAAGAAGAATTAAGAATAACAGAAGTATCACTCAAGCTATGGTATGTTGGTGGTAGGCCAGTGGCGGATTGACCGCACTGTCGCCACGCACCAAAAAGAACGAGCGATTATAAAATAATACAGTATAGAGCGACAACTCGGATCGTCTCTCAAGGACTCTTTAGGTGTTGTTATTATTAACAGAAAATTAGTAAAAGTTAGAAATGGGGGTTTTGAGATTTGAAACTAAAATAAAGGAAACAAAATAAAAACAGAGAAAAGAAGCAAAGCAGTTTAAGAAATTAGCAAATAAACAAAAGCGATTAACCTACTGTTTTCAGTTTCCCACTATCATTGGTTCATGGAAATCCTAAGCAGATACTAATCCCCTCCCGGTTGTAGCAACAATTAACAAACGAAAACCGCTACTACAGATGTATGTTCCTATTCCCGAAATAACAAACGGGGTTAAGCTCTCATGAACAAACGAACATGAATGAACACACGCGAAATAACAAACGCGATTATATATAGGAACATAGCATCACCGAAATGAAACAATACCATACTATATATTACTGAAATAACAAACAGAAACATATAATATGGCATTGAAAAGAGAAAAGCAACTAAACATGGAATACAGAACCTCAAGTGTTAACAGAAACCAATTACAGTAGATTAATCTAGGAGACTAATTCTCCATTACAGAAATAAACAATAAACTAAGAGGAAAACAAAAGACTAACAAGTTCAGAAACTAGCCAAAACTGGCTAATTCTGACTCCTAAAAACTAGCTACTCAGTTCTGCCTAAGACTGTTTTATATACACGTTTCTGGAATCCAAGTCCTCGCGAGGCGAATTATGCGAAAGGTCTGCAACTCTTGGTCTTCTCGCGAGGCGAGCATATCTTCGCGAGGCGAACTCTTCAAATTCCCAACTGTAACGCCCGTGACCTCCAGCATGCCCAAACCGTGATCGTCTCTGACTTTTCCAAGGTAGCATTACTCGCGAGGCGAGTACGGTCTTCGCGGGGCGAGACAGAAAGTTTTGCAATTTTCAGGAACAGTCACCTTCTGGTTCGCGGGGCGAACAGTCTTCTCGCGGGGCGAAAGACTCCAGATTTATTCCTTTTATTAACCTGAAAATAAGAAAATATAATAAGTATTTTATTTAACTCTAAATCAACTAAATTAACTTAAAAACAATTTACAGACTCAAAATATTACTTAGAGACAATCAAGTCTAATTTGGGTAAAAAATGATATAAAATAAGCACAAAGCCAAGGTCTTTACTAGTTAATAAACCAGTCAAACAGAGGCTCATCAAAATACCCCAAACTTAAACTTTGCTTGTCCCCAAGCAAACTACACTCAAAAACTTAAAAAGACTAAAGACCTGGCAAGCTCAAAAGATTCAATCAACTTTCCATAGATTTCAAGCAATTTTTCAAAACAATTTTTCTTTCAATGTTCCCCCCTTTCAAGCAAAGCAATCCCCACATTCATTTATTCTAAACAATTGAGAAATTAATCATTCAGACAATCAGAAATCTAAGCAGGGGGTCAAAGTTACACATAAAAGGGAGATCACCAAAATCAAACAACTGCCTTCCTCACAAGGGAAATTTGTGTTTCACTCATCGCTCAGTTTGTCAGGCTAACAACATTCACTCAATTTCACTTTTTAGAGCACTTCCCATAAATTTGATTTTCATCTCAAAATGGTCCCCACAGAAAACATGCAAGCAACATCAACAGGTCTTTTATGGGTTGTAATGGGGCCTGGCTAAGGGTAGGATATACAAAGGAAACTAGGCTGAAGACCCTAGGAACTAAGAGAGCATGAACATTATTTACACTTTGAATTTAACTCAAGTTCCTTTCTCATTTTTTCATTTTGCCTTGGGTAGCTACAGCCTTTTTATTTCTTTTTGCATTTTTGCACTTTTATTTTTTTATTTTTTTCTTTTTTTTTTCTTTTTTTCTTTTTTTTTTCTTTTTCCTAATCCCAAACAACACATTGCACCTTGCAGCCACCCCAAACTTTAGTTTCTTGCACCCATTCTAAGATTACATGCTCTCCTAATCCTAAGATCGGGTTAACATGGTTTTCCAGATTTTTGGGCTTATAACATTAGGTTATCAAGAAGTAACAGGCTAATAGGCTCAAAGGGGCTAACTAGGGAACATGCATTAGGAATTGGTTTATTCAGGCCAAGTAGCTATTTACAAATAAAATGCCTAAATCATTTGAAACAAACACATAATCATGCAAATCAAAAAGAGATTCAAGCAAATTCAGGAAAGTGCAACTTAAAAAGTGATTTTCACACAGTTTAAAAATGTTGGAGGCTCAAAAACCTCACCTGGACATTTTTTTGCAAATTATTTGAAAGAGATTCTATCCCTAGTGTGTGCTTCCTATCACCCCAAACTTATCATAAATCATGTCATCATAACAAAATCTCAAAGTTCAGTTTTCAATCACATGGGAATCATTTTTCAAAAAAATTTTCTCAAATCCTAGGGGGAATTCTTTGCTAATTAGTCCCCGGCAACGGCGCCAATTTTTGAACGCGCTGTCGCCACGCCCCAAAAAGAACGAGCAATTATTAAAATAATGTAGTATAGAGCGACAACTCGGATGTCGTCTCTCAAGGACTCTTTAGTTGTTGTTGTTATTAACAGAAAATTAGTCAAAGTTAGAAATGGGGGGGGTTTTGGATTGAGTACAATTAAAATAAAGAAAACAAAGCAATAAAAAACAAAGCAGTTAAAAGATTAACAAATAAGCTAAAGAACGATTAACCTACTGTTCTTGGTTTCCCACTATCATTGGTTCAAATAAATCCAAGCCCTAAGCGGATTCTAATCCCCTCCCGGTTGTAGCAACAATTAACAAACGAAACCGCTACTACGGATATATGTTCCTATTCCCGAATTAAACAAACGGGGTTAAGCTCTCATGAACTAAACGAACATGAATGAACACACGCGAATTAAACAAACGCGATTAAGTATAGGAACATAACATCACCAGAACGAATCAATACAATACTATACATTCCTCGAATTAAACAAACAGAAATGCATAACATAGTATTGAAAAGAGAAAAGGAAATGAAAACAGGAAATACAAGAACCTCAAGTGTAATTAAAACCAATCACAGTAGATTAATCTAGGAGACTAGTTCTCCATAACAAACATAAGCGAGAAAAGGAAACAAAACAACTACAACTATCGACTAGCTAAGACTAGCCAAAACCGACTAGCCCCCTCTCTCACTACTACTCGACTCCTATTTATACAAATTCTCTCAAGACCTCCTCTCAATATCTGAATACTCCTTTAATTCACTTCAACCTCTGCCTCTTAGCTTTCCAAAGCCACTTAATTTGCTTAATTATGAATTAAGATGAGAGAGTTATGTCCACATTCAATTCATAGGGCAGCTGAAACGCCTCTGACTTCACATGGATTAAAGCCCTTCAAAACGGCTCTGTTTGGAATAATGGTCTTCATGAGAGTTAAAGCTCTTTGTTTGATCTTTCATTTGCCACCGGTTTCAGTTCCAACCGACATCTACAGCCCAAGTTATGACCCAATCTTCATGACCAGTTCAGGTTCCGTGGCAAGCAATTATATTCGACTTCCCGGACTCGCGAGGCGAATGGATGCTCGCGAGGCGAACGCTTCAACTTCAAAACTGCCACAGCCGTGATCTTCAACACGGGCAAGCCGTGATCGTCTCTGACTTTTCAGAGTTGCAATACTCGCGGGCGAGAGCTTCTTGCAGGGGCGAACCAGTTTTATTCATTTTTATTACCTGAAAATAAGAAATAACAGTAAGTATTTTATTTAACTTTAAATCAACTAAATTAACCTAAAAACACTTTACAGACTCAAAATCTTACTTAAGGACAATCAAGTCTAATTTGGGTGAAAATGATATAAAATAAGCACAAAGCCAAGGTCTTGACGAGTTATAAAACCAGTCAAACAGAGGCTCATCAAAATACCCCAAACTTAAACTTTGCTTGTCCCCAAGCAAACTAAAACTTAAAAACTTAAAAAGACTCAAGACCTGGCAAAACATGGCAAGCTTAAGGACTCAATTAACTTTCACACAAATTTCAAGCAATTTAAGAAAACAATTTTTCTTTCAATGTTCCCCCCTTTCAAGCAAAGTAATCCCCACATGCATTTATTCTAAACAATTGAGAAATTCATCATTCAAACAATCATCAATCTAAGCAGGGGATCTAAGTTACACACAAAAGGGAGATCACCAAATCCAAACAACTGCCTTCCTCACAAGGGAAATTTGTGTTCACTCAATCGCTCAGTTTTTGTCAGGTTATCAACAATTCACTCAATTTCACTTTTCAGAAGCACTTCCCATAAATTTGATTTTCATCTCCTAATGGTTCCCACAGAAAACATGCAAGCAACATCAAAAGGTCTTTTATGGGTTGTAATGGGGCCTGGCTAAGGGTAGGATATACAAAGGAACTAGGCTGAAGACCCTAGGAACTAAGAGAGCATGAAACATTTTTACACTTTGAATTTAACTCAAGTTCCTTTTTCGTTTTTCATTTTGCTTTGGGTGACTACAACCTTTTTCTTTATTTTTGGCATTTTTGCACTTTTAAATTTTTTTTCTCTTTTTTTTTCTTTTTTTTTTCTATTTTTTTTCACAAATTTTTTTTTTCTTTCTCAATCCCAAACAACACATTACACCTTGCAGCCACCCCAAACTTAGTTCTTGTACCCATTCTAAGATTCCATGCTCTCCTAATCCTAAGATCGGGTTAACATGGTTTTCCAGATTTTTGGGCTTATAACATTAGGTTATCAAGAAGCAATAGGCTAATCAGGCTCAAAGGGGCTAACTAGGGAACATGCATTAGGAATTGGTTATTTTAGGCTAAGTAGCTATTTACAAAGAAAATGCCTAAATCATTTGAAGCAAACAAATAATCATGCAAACCAAAAAGAGATTCAATCAAATTCAGGAAAGTGCAACTTAAAAGAGACTCTCACAGTCAAAAACATGTTGGAGGCTCAAAACCTCACCTGGACATTTATGCAAATTGTTTAACTGAGATTCTATCCCTAGTGTGTGCTTCCTATCACCCCAAACTTATCATAAATCATGCCATCATAACAAAATCCCAAAGTTCAGTTTTCAATCACATGGGGATCATATTTTCAAAAATTTCATATCCTAGGGGGAAAACAGTCAACACTATCATGCAATCCATCTATGCAATTTCAATCAAATCCATCAAACTTGCCAATACCAGACTCAACACAACTCCTGAGCTTCTCAAATTATTCAGGAGCTTTATTCAAATCAAAACAGAATTAAAGTAAGGAAAAGAAAATTAAAAAGGAGAAAGGGTTAAGAAAACTCATTGAAGGGCGGTTCCACCAGGATCCCACTGCTTGTAGCATAAGTCCCACATGGTAGCCAAAGGGTGGTAGTTCATTCCATGCTTCCCTAACTTACAGCCTTTATACGGAAGTGGGTGCTTGACAATCATAGTAACCTCGCCCAGTGCGGCGGACTTTTCACTTCATCTGGGGTCACAGATGACCTCTTTCTCAATAAAATCTCCCCAATAGAAGTGGGGCTCAACCTCTTGGATTGGCCATGGTGCAAAATCCAAGGGCTTAAACTCCATCACTGGTTCCTCAGGGGGAGGTGGCAAACAGTTAGAAACGGTTACCGGTGCTGCTTCAACTTCTGCAATGTCTTCATCCACTGCACTAACAAATTTTTCACCTGCTATACACGCAGAAATTTCAGCACACACCACACAAGGGTTAGAGTTAGTACATATATTACAAGAAAATGAATCAGAAAAAGTTAGAATGTCTGGGAATTCTTCAATCAATTCATCCACCCCATTACTCTCAACACATTCAATTGTTTTACTTGAATCATCTACTCCCAAAGGTTCTTCTTTATCTTCAGGCACGGGAGCGGACGTCCTCTTGATCCTCCCGATCTAAGTTTCTGAACAGAACAAACCTGCAAAAGCGATCCGCATTTTCTATTTTTCCTGAAAAGTATAAACCTGTAAAACATTCAACACACAAAGCAGTTCGACACAATAACAAGCATTAGGATCGGGGATTCAACACATAAACCATCATCAACGAAACATTATCATCGAATTATTATCAAAAGTATTTTCAGGAATAACCATCCGTGAATCCTTATGTTCCTCAAGGGGCTGTGGAGTTCGCATTGCAGCCGAGTTGGCGGTAACTTGATCAATTAGAGCCCACAACTTTTGAGATTCAGCTTGGTCCCTCTGTTGGGCTTCACGATTACTTGCCTCCATTGCCTCCATCCTCTGTTGAAATTCAAGATTGTATGCCATCCGTTGATTGTTCTCTTCCATTTGTTGTAGCATTGAAGCAATCTCATCCAAGGTGCTCTGTGAAGATTCGGAAGGTGCAGAGGTGGTCACTTGGCTAGGATAGTATGGTGGTGGCTCATTAAAACTAGGATAATACATGCAAGGTGGTTCATAATAAACATTAGGCAAATATCCATACATGTAATTATCCATGGCAATCAAACAACCAGACAAGCAGACAAAACTAACTAGAAAAGAGAAATTTTTTTTTTCTGCTAATAACAACAAACCAGAGTCCCCGGCAACGGCGCCAATTTTTGAACGCGCTGTCGCCACGCGCCAAAAAAAACGAGCGATTATAAAATAATGCAGTATAGTGCGACAACTCGGATCGTCTCTCAAGGACTCTTTAGGTGTTGTTATTATTAACAGAAAATTAGTAAAAGTTAGAAATGGGGGTTTTGAGATTAAAACTAAAATAAACAAAACAAATCAAAAACAGAGAAAAGAAACAAAGCGGTTTAAGAAATTAGCAAATAAACAAAAGCGATTAACCTACTGTTTTCAGTTTCCCACTATCATTGGTTCATGCAAATCCTAAGCAGATACTAATCCCCTCCCGGTTGTAGCAACAATTAACAAACGAAAACCGCTACTACAGATGTATGTTCCTATTCCCGAAATAACAAACGGGGTTAAGCTCTCATGAACAAACGAACATGAATGAACACACGCGAAATAACAAACGCGATTATATATAGGAACATAGCATCACCGAAATGAAATAATACCATACTATATATTACTGAAATAACAAACAGAAACATATAATATGGCATTGAAAAGAGAAAAGCAACTAAACATGGAATACAGAACCTCAAGTGTTAACAGAAACCAATTACAGTAGATTAATCTAGGAGACTAATTCTCCATTACAGAAATAAACAATAAACTAAGAGGAAAACAAAAGACTAACAAGTTCAGAAACTAGCCAAAACTGGCTAATTCTGACTCCTAAAAACTAGCTACTCAGTTCTGCCTAAGACTGTTTTATATACACGTTTCTGGAATCCAAGTCCTCGCGAGGCGAAGCACTGCTCGCGAGCGAATTATGCGAAAGGTCTGCAACTCTTGGTCTTCTCGCGAGGCGAGCATATCTTCGCGAGGCGAACTCTTCAAATTCCCAACTGTAACGCCCGTGACCTCCAGCATGCCCAAACCGTGATCGTCTCTGACTTTTCCAAGGTAGCATTACTCGCGAGGCGAGTACGGTCTTCGCGGGGCGAGACAGAAAGTTTTGCAATTTTCAGGAACAGTCACCTTCTGGTTCGCGGGGCGAACAGTCTTCTCGCGGGGCGAAAGACTCCAGATTTATTCCTTTTATTAACCTGAAAATAAGAAAATATAATAAGTATTTTATTTAACTCTAAATCAACTAAATTAACTTAAAAACAATTTACAGACTCAAAATATTACTTAGAGACAATCAAGTCTAATTTGGGTAAAAAATGATATAAAATAAGCACAAAGCCAAGGTCTTTACTAGTTAATAAACCAGTCAAACAGAGGCTCATCACGGATCTAGGACCCTGATTCGGTGGGGGTGATTTATTAAAAAAATTAATAATAATTATTAGCATTAAATATTATTTTGATCCCTATAAAATTGGTAAAAATTAATTTTAGTACCTCTAAAATTTTTATTCATTTTTTGTCCCTAAAAAAAATACAAAAGTTATGTATTTTTAATCCTTTGTGAAACACTAATTTTATTAAATACAGGACTAAAAATTAATAAAAATTGTATAGGGACCAAAATAAATCAAAATTTACCAATTTTATATATTTAAAAAAACATATTTAACCCTAATTATTATCATATATGTGAATATAAAGACATAGAGTGTTGGGTGAAGGTGAGAGTTTGAGAGAGAAAAGAGGGTTGAGTAATTGTGTTTGGTGGAAAAAATAGAGAAAAAAATGACAGTGGGTTCAAACATATAAAAATAGTAGTGCGGGGAAAAATACAAACAACTAAGATATTTATTTATAATTTTATTAAAGTGATGGTGTGTGATGAGCCTCTGTTTGACTAGTTTTATAACTAGTAAAGACCTTGGCTTTGTGCTTATTTTATATCATTTCTACCCAAATTAGACTTGATTGTCCTTAAGTAATATTTTGAGTCTGTAAATTGTTTTTAAGTTAATTTAGTTGATTTAGAGTGAATAAAGTATTTACTTTTATTTTCTGTTTTCAGGTAAATAAAAAGGAATAATTCTGGAGTTTCTCGTCCCGCGAGAAGGCTGCTCGCCTCGCGACCACGAAGCTGACTGTTCCAAGAAAATGCAAAGTCTCTGGTTCGCCCCGCGAATAAATGTCTCGCCTCGCGAGTCATCCAACCATGAAAAGTCAGAGACGATCACGGCTTGCCCGTGTGGAAGGTCACAGGCGTTGCAGTTTAGGAATTTGAAGAGTTCGCCTCGCGAATTTATGCTCGCCTCGCGAGAAGATCAAGAGTTGCAGACCTTTAGCATAATTCGCATCGCGAGCAGTGCTTCGCCTCGCGAGGACTTGGATTCCAGAAATGTGTATATAAGTAGTCTTAGGCAATACTGGAAGAGTCTAGTCAGAATTAGCCAGTTTTGGCTAGTTTCTGAACTTGTTAGCTATTGTTTTCCTTTTAGTTTGTTGTCTTTCTTTTGTAATGGAGAACTAGTCTCCTAGATTAATCTACTGTAATTGGTTTCTGTTAACACTTGAGGTTCTTGTATTTCCTGTTTTCACTTACTTCTCTCTGTTCAATATGATGCTATACGTCTCTGTTTGTTTAATTCAGGAATGTATAGTATTGTATTGATTCATTTCGGTGATGCTATGTTCTTATACTTAATCGCGTTTGTTTAATTCGCGTGTGTTCGTTTCGTGTTCGTTTAGTTCACGAAGGGCTTAACCCCGTTTGTTTAATTCGGGAATAGGAACAAGTATCCGTAGTATCAATTTCGTTTGTTAATTGTTGCTACAACCGGGAGGGGATTATAATCTGCTTAGGGCTAGGAATTTGCATGAACCGATGATAGTTGGGAAACCAAAAGCAGTAGGTTAATCGCTTTAGTTTATTTGTTAACTGCTTTTCTTGCTCTGTTTTCTTTCTTTGTTCTGTTTTGTTTTCTTTATTTTAGTTTCAATCCAAAACCCCCATTTCTAACTTTTTCGTTAATAATAACAACACCTAAAGAGTCCTTGAGAGACGATCCGAGTTGTCGCACTATACTGCATTATGTTATAATCGCTCGTTCTTTTTGGCGCGTGGCGACAGCGCGGTCAAAAATTTGGCGCCGTTGTTAGGGGACTCGGTTTGTTGTTATTAGCGGAAAATAATTTTTGAAAAAAAAAAAAAACTTTTTGCTTTGCTAATTAGTTTTGTCTCGCTTTGTCCGGTCTCAGAAATTTTATTTTCCCCATGGATATTTATATGCGAAATTATGTGCCTAATGTTTATTATGAGCAACCTTGCATGTATTATCCTAATTTTAGTGAGCCACCACCATACTATCCTAGCCAAGTGACCACCTCTGCACCTTCCGAACCTTCACAGAGCACCTTGGATGAGATTGCTTCTATGATACAACAAATGGAAGAGAACAATCAACGGATGGCATACAATCTTGAATTTCAACAGAGGATGGAGGCAATGGAGGCAAGTAATCGTGAAGCCCAACAGAGGGACCAAGCTGAATCTCAAAAGTTGTGGGCTCTAATTGATCAAGTTACCGCCAACTCAGCTGCAATGCTAACTCCACAGCCCCTTGAGGAACATAAGGATTCACAGATGGTTATTCCTGAAAATACTTTTGATGATAATTCTGATGATAATGTTTCTGTTGATGATGGTTTATGTGTTGAATCCCCTGATCCTAATGCTTGTTATTGTGACGGAACTGCTTTGTGTGTTGAATGTTTTACAGGTTTATACTTTTCAGGAAAAATAGAAAATGCGGATCGTTTTGCAGGTTTGTTCTGTTCAGGAAACTTAGATCAGGAGGATCAAGAGGACTTCTGCTTCCCCGTGCCTGAAGATAAAGAAGAACCATTGGGAGTAGATGATTCAAGTAAAACAATTGAATATGTTGAGAGTAATGGGGTGGATGAATTGATTGAAGAATTCCCAGACATTCTAACTTTTTCTGATTCATTTTCTTGTAATATATGTACTAACTCTAACCTTTGTTTGGTGTGTGCTGAAATTTCTGCATGTATAGCAGGTGAAGAATTTGTTAATGCAGTGAATGAAGACATTGCAGAAGTTGAAGCAGCACCAGTAACCCCAACTAACTGTTTTCCACTTCCCACTGTGGAACAACCGGTGATGGAGTTTAAACCCTTGGATTTTGCACCATGGCCGATCCAAGCGGTTGAACCCCGATTCTATTGGGAGGATTTTATTGAGAAAGAGGTCATCTGTGACCCCAGAGGAAGTGAGAAGTCCGCCGCACTCGGCGAAGTTATTATAATTGTCAAGTGCTCACCTCCGCATCAAAGCTGCAAGTTAGGGAGGCTTGGAATGAATTTCAGTCCTTTGGCTACCACGTGGGACTTATGCTACAGGCAGTGGGATCCTGGTGGAACCGCCTCTGAATGAGCTTTTCTTAACCCTTTCTCCTTTTTAATTTTCTTTTGGTTTGTTTTATTTCTGTTTTGTTTTTAATAATGCTCCTGAATAATTTGAGAAGCTCAGGAGTTGTGTTTGAGTCTTTTGTCGGCAAGTTTATTGGTTTGATTGATTTTGCATAGATGGATTGCATGATAGTGTTGACTGTTTTCCCCCTAGGATTTGAAAAAAAAAAAAATTTGAAAAAAAATGATCCCCATATGATTGAAAACTGAACTTTGGGATTTTATTATGATGGCATGATTTATGATAAGTTTGGGGTGATAGGAAGCACACACTAGGGATAGTATCTCTTTCAAACAATTTTCACAAAAATGTCCAGGTGAGGTTTTGAGCCTCCAACATGTTTTTGACTGTGTGAAAATCTCTTTTAAGTTGCACTTTCCTGAATTTGATTGAATCTCTTTTTGGTTTGCATGATTATGTGTTTGCTTCAGATGATTTAGGCATTTTCTTTGTGAATAACTACTTAGCCTAAAATTAACCAATTCCTAATGCATGTTCCTTAGTTAGCCCCATTGAGCCTATTAGCCTGTTAATTCTTGATAACCTCATGTTACAAGCCTAAAAATCTGAAAAACCATGTGAACCCGATCTTAGGATTAGGAGAGCATGGAAGCTTAGCAAGAGATTGGTTGTAAGAAATTAAGTTTGGGGTGGCTACAGTAATGTGTTGTTTGGGATTGAGAAAGAAAAAAAAATATAGAAAAAAAAAGAGAATGAAAAAAAAAGAAAAAATAAAATAAAATTAAAAGTGCAAAAATGCCAAAAAGGCTGTTTGAATAAAAAGGCTGTAGTCACCCAAGGCATAAAATGAAAAATGAGAAAAGGAACTTGAGTTTAAATTCTGTGTAAATAAGTTCATGCTCTCTTAGTTCCTAGGGTCTTCAGCTTAGTTTCCTTTGTATATCCTACCCTTAGCCAGGCCCCATTACAACCCATAAAAGACCTTTTGATGTTGCATGCATGTTTTCTGTGGGAATCATTTTGAGATGAAAATCAAATTTATGGGAAGTGCTCTTAAAAATGAAAAATGAGTGAAATGTTGATAGCCTGACAACAAATTGAGCGATTGAGTGAACACAAATTTCCCTTGTGAGGAAGGCAGTTGTTTGATTTTGGTGCTCTCCCTCTTGTGTGTAACTTAGACCCCCTGCTTAGATTTCTGATTGTCTGAATGATTAATTTCTCAACTGTTTAGAATAAATGAATGTGGGGATTGGATTACTTTTCTTATAAGGGGGGAACATTGAAAGAAAAAATTCTTTTGAAAAATTGCTTGAAATCTATGGGAAGTTGATTGAATTCTTAAGCTTGCCAGGTCTTTAGTCTTTTTAAGTTTTTGAGTTTTAGTTTGCTTGGGGACAAGCAAAGTTTAAGTTTGGGGTATTTTGATGAGCCTCTGTTTGACTGGTTTTATAACTAGTAAAGACCTTGGCTTTGTGCTTATTTTATATCATTTCTACCCAAATTAGACTTGATTGTCCTTAAGTAATATTTTGAGTCTGTAAATTGTTTTTAAGTTAATTTAGTTGATTTAGAGTGAATAAAGTATTTACTTTTATTTTCTGTTTTCAGGTAAATAAAAAGGAATAATTCTGGAGTTTCTCGCCCCGCGAGAAGGCTGCTCGCCTCGCGACCCCGAAGCTGACTGTTCCAAGAAAATGCAAAGTCTCTGGTTCGCCCCGCGAATAAATGTCTCGCCTCGCGAGTCATCCAACCATGAAAAGTCAGAGACGATCACGGCTTGCCCGTGTGGAAGGTCACGGGCGTTGCAGTTTAGGAATTTGAAGAGTTCGCCTCGCGAATTTATGCTCGCCTCACGAGAAGATCAAGAGTTGCAGACCTTTCGGATAATTCACATCGCGAGCAGTGCTTCGCCTCGCGAGGACTTGGATTCCAGAAATGTGTATATAAGTAGTCTTAGGCAATACTGGAAGAGTCTAGTCAGAATGCTTGATTTTGGCTAGTTTCTGAACTTGTTAGCTATTGTTTTCCTTTTAGTTTGTTGTCTTTCTTTTGTAATGGAGAACTAGTCTCCTAGATTAATCTACTGTAATTGGTTTCTGTTAACACTTGAGGTTCTTGTATTTCCTGTTTTCACTTACTTCTCTCTGTTCAATATGATGCTATACGTCTCTGTTTGTTTAATTCAGGAATGTATAGTATTGTATTGATTCATTTCGGTGATGCTATGTTCTTATACTTAATCGCGTTTGTTTAATTCGCGTGTGTTCGTTTCGTGTTCGTTTAGTTCACGAAGGGCTTAACCCCGTTTGTTTAATTCGGGAATAGGAACACGTATCCGTAGTATCAATTTCGTTTGTTAATTGTTGCTACAACCGGGAGGGGATTAGAATCTGCTTAGGGCTAGGAATTTGCATGAACCGATGATAGTTGGGAAACCAAAAGCAGTAGGTTAATCGCTTTAGTTTATTTGTTAATCTGTTTTACTGCTCTGTTTTCTTTCTTTGTTCTGTTTTGTTTTCTTTATTTTAGTTTCAATCCAAAACCCCCCATTTCTAACTTTTTCTGTTAATAATAACAACACCTAAAGAGTCCTTGAGAGACGATCCGAGTTGTCGCACTATACTGCATTATGTTATAATCGCTCGTTCTTTTTGGCGCGTGGCGACAGCGCGGTCAAAAATTTGGCGCCGTTGCCGGGGACTCTGGTTTGTTGTTATTAGCAGAAAATAATTTTTGAAAAAAAAAAAAAAACTTTTTGCTTTGCTAATTAGTTTTGTCTGCTTTGTCTGGTCTGTAAATTTTATTTTCCCCCATGGATAATTATATGCGAAATTATGTGCCTAATGTTTATTATGAGCAACCTTGCATGTATTATCCTAATTTTAGTGAGCCACCACCATACTATCCTAGCCAAGTGACCACCTCTGCACCTTCCGAACCTTCACAGAGCACCTTGGATGAGATTGCTTCTATGATACAACAAATGGAAGAGAACAATCAACGGATGGCATACAATCTTGAATTTCAACAGAGGATGGAGGCAATGGAGGCAAGTAATCGTGAAGCCCAACAGAGGGACCAAGCTGAATCTCAAAAGTTGTGGGCTCTAATTGATCAAGTTACCGCCAACTCAGCTGCAATGCTAACTCCACAGCCCCTTGAGGAACATAAGGATTCACAGATGGTTATTCCTGAAAATACTTTTGATGATAATTCTGATGATAATGTTTCTGTTGATGATGGTTTATGTGTTGAATCCCCTGATCCTAATGCTTGTTATTGTGACGGAACTGCTTTGTGTGTTGAATGTTTTACAGGTTTATACTTTTCAGGAAAAATAGAAAATGCGGATCGTTTTGCAGGTTTGTTCTGTTCAGGAAACTTAGATCAGGAGGATCAAGAGGACATCTGCTTCCCCGTGCCTGAAGATAAAGAAGAACCATTGGGAGTAGATGATTCAAGTAAAACAATTGAATGTGTTGAGAGTAATGGGGTGGATGAATTGATTGAAGAATTCCCAGACATTCTAACTTTTTCTGATTCATTTTCTTGTAATATATGTACTAACTCTAACCTTTGTTTGGTGTGTGCTGAAATTTCTGCATGTATAGCAGGTGAAGAATTTGTTAATGCAGTGAATGAAGACATTGCAGAAGTTGAAGCAGCACCAGTAACCCCAACTAACTGTTTTCCACTTCCCACTGTGGAACAACCAGTGATGGAGTTTAAACCCTTGGATTTTGCACCATGGCCGATCCAAGCGGTTGAACCCCGATTCTATTGGGAGGATTTTATTGAGAAAGAGGTCATCTGTGACCCCAGAGGAAGTGAGAAGTCCGCCGCACTCGGCGAAGTTATTATAATTGTCAAGTGCTCACCTCCGCATCAAAGCTGCAAGTTAGGGAGGCTTGGAATGAATTTCAGTCCTTTGGCTACCACGTGGGACTTATGCTACAGGCAGTGGGATCCTGGTGGAACCGCCTCTGAATGAGCTTTTCTTAACCCTTTCTCCTTTTTAATTTTCTTTTGCTTTGTTTTATTTCTGTTTTGTTTTTAATAATGCTCCTGAATAATTTGAGAAGCTCAGGAGTTGTGTTTGAGTCTTTTGTCGGGAAGTTTATTGGTTTGATTGATTTTGCATAGATGGATTGCATGATAGTGTTGACTGTTTTCCCCCTAGGATTTGAAAAAAAAAAATTTGAAAAAAAATGATCCCCATATGATTGAAAACTGAACTTTGGGATTTTATTATGATGGCATGATTTATGATAAGTTTGGGGTGATAGGAAGCACACACTAGGGATAGTATCTCTTTCAAACAATTTACACAAAAATGTCCAGGTGAGGTTTTGAGCCTCCAACATGTTTTTGACTGTGTGAAAATCTCTTTTAAGTTGCACTTTCCTGAATTTGATTGAATCTCTTTTTGGTTTGCATGATTATGTGTTTGCTTCAGATGATTTAGGCATTTTCTTTGTGAATAACTACTTAGCCTAAAATTAACCAATTCCTAATGCATGTTCCTTAGTTAGCCCCATTGAGCCTATTAGCCTGTTAATTCTTGATAACCTCATGTTACAAGCCTAAAAATCTGAAAAACCATGTGAACCCGATCTTAGGATTAGGAGAGCATGGAAGCTTAGCAAGAGATTGGTTGTAAGAAATTAAGTTTGGGGTGGCTACAGTAATGTGTTGTTTGGGATTGAGAAAGAAAAAAAAATATAGAAAAAAAAAGAGAATGAAAAAAAAAAGGAAAAAAAATAAAATAAAATTAAAAGTGCAAAAATGCCAAAAAGGCTGTTTGAATAAAAAGGCTGTAGTCACCCAAGGCATAAAATGAAAAATGAGAAAAGGAACTTGAGTTTAAATTCTGTGTAAATAAGTTCATGCTCTCTTAGTTCCTAGGGTCTTCAGCTTAGTTTCCTTTGTATATCCTACCCTTAGCCAGGCCCCATTACAACCCATAAAAGACCTTTTGATGTTGCATGCATGTTTTCTGTGGGAATCATTTTGAGATGAAAATCAAATTTATGGGAAGTGCTCTTAAAAATGAAAAATGAGTGAAATGTTGATAGCCTGACAACAAATTGAGCGATTGAGTGAACACAAATTTCCCTTGTGAGGAAGGCAGTTGTTTGATTTTGGTGATCTCCCTCTTGTGTGTAACTTAGACCCCCTGCTTAGATTTCTGATTGTCTGAATGATTAATTTCTCAACTGTTTAGAATAAATGAATGTGGGGATTGGATTACTTTTCTTATAAGGGGGGAACATTGAAAGAAAAAATTCTTTTGAAAAATTGCTTGAAATCTATGGGAAGTTGATTGAATTCTTAAGCTTGCCAGGTCTTTAGTCTTTTTAAGTTTTTGAGTTTTAGTTTGCTTGGGGACAAGCAAAGTTTAAGTTTGGGGTATTTTGATGAGCCTCTGTTTGACTGGTTTTATAACTAGTAAAGACCTTGGCTTTGTGCTTATTTTATATCATTTCTACCCAAATTAGACTTGATTGTCCTTAAGTAATATTTTGAGTCTGTAAATTGTTTTTAAGTTAATTTAGTTGATTTAGAGTGAATAAAGTATTTACTTTTATTTTCTGATTTCAGGTAAATAAAAAGGAATAATTCTGGAGTTTCTCGCCCCGCGAGAAGGCTGCTCGCCTCGCGACCCCGAAGCTGACTGTTCCAAGAAAATGCAAAGTCTCTGGTTCGCCCCGCGAATAAATGTCTCGCCTCGCGAGTCATCCAACCATGAAAAGTCAGAGACGATCACGGCTTGCCCGTGTGGAAGGTCACGGGCGTTGCAGTTTAGGAATTTGAAGAGTTCGCCTCGCGAATTTATGCTCGCCTCGCGAGAAGACCAAGAGTTGCAGACCTTTCGCATAATTCGCCTCGCGAGCAGTGCTTCGCCTCGCGAGGACTTGGATTCCAGAAATGTGTATATAAGTAGTCTTAGGCAGAACTGGAAGAGTCTAGTCAGAATTAGCCAGTTTTGGCTAGTTTCTGAACTTGTTAGCTATTGTTTTCCTTTTAGTTTGTTGTCTTTCTTTTGTAATGGAGAACTAGTCTCCTAGATTAATCTACTGTAATTGGTTTCTGTTAACACTTGAGGTTCTTGTATTTCCTGTTTTCACTTACATCTCTCTGTTCAATATGATGCTATACGTCTCTGTTTGTTTAATTCAGGAATGTATAGTATTGTATTGATTCATTTCGGTGATGCTATGTTCTTATACTTAATCGCGTTTGTTTAATTCGCGTGTGTTCGTTTCGTGTTCGTTTAGTTCACGAAGGGCTTAACCCCGTTTGTTTAATTCGGGAATAGGAACACATATCCGTAGTATCAATTTCGTTTGTTAATTGTTGCTACAACCGGGAGGGGATTAGAATCTGCTTAGGGCTAGGAATTTGCATGAACCGATGATAGTTGGGAAACCAAAAGCAGTAGGTTAATCGCTTTAGTTTATTTGTTAACTGCATTTCTTGCTCTCTGTTTTCTTTCTTTGTTCTGTTTTGTTTTCTTTATTTTAGTTTCAATCCAAAACCCCCCATTTCTAACTTTTTCTGTTAATAATAACAACACCTAAAGAGTCCTTGAGAGACGATCCGAGTTGTCGCACTATACTGCATTATGTTATAATCGCTCGTTCTTTTTGGCGCGTGGCGACAGCGCGGTCAGTGTGCAAGTGCACACCCTCATTTGTATGTAGTCCGCCTGTGGGTTAGAGGTATTGTTGAAATTTGTTGAACTTGAACCCATTGGGCTTGGTAGTCTCCAGGTTGATATGGGGTGCCTATATCAAACAAAGAGGTGTCTAGCTGATTCCAATTTGAAAACTGTGCAGCTTGAGAAGATTGCCCTGAGATATTGTTGCTATGATTGGAGACTCTCCTAGCTTTAACTATAGCATAAGAGATGTGCTTCAGTGATTGATAATGTAAAACTTATTTACATTAATAGTGTATACAAATTAAATCCATAAAAAAATTATGTTATAAAGTTTAGGTATTGAATAATACGTGGCAGAGATTTATTTTAATATAGGGAAATGCTAACTATTGCCTAGACTTTGGTTAAGAAATTGAAATAGTCATTTTTTTTATGGGAAAATGGTGAATTTATTACCTTGAATACTTGAATTTTTTGTTTCCCAATAAATTCTTTCCTCTTTTTGATTCCTTGACCAGTGTCCTAAGGGCACTGGTTAGCAAGACCCTTTAATATATTATGTTTTATTTGGCCTTTAATTTTAATTCTATATAGTTTTATATAATTATAATAAAATAGGTTTTTATTTGTAAAATAATTAACTATAGTTTTTATTTGCTCATTGTAAAATAACCCTTGTATACGCTTTCACCATAGATTAATAACTATTTACCAATGATACGATAAAAAAATACAAAGAAAGAATATGAATATGTAATATCATGCCTCTTTCCTTAGCAAGAGAATCCTATTGGTTACTTCGTTATCCCACAGATCGTGATTGTTGCCCCTACAACCGTTGATAGCCTCATCCATTCGACGATCACCTTCAATCCATCTCGTCTTTCACAAAAATCTTCAGCAAAATTTTCACAATTCGCATCCCTGGCCAGAAATGGTGAGGCTTCTTCACTCCTCCCATCGACGGAGCAGACTTCCGGGCGGCTTTTGTTGCAAGCTACTTCCTTGGTGCCTTGCCTCCTGTGGACTTGCGGGCGGTTTGCTTGGTACGAGCCATTTAGATTTCGATGGAAGGAAGATTTTGGTGTTTGTTTGGTTCTCGAGAAAGTGATGGAAAACTGGATGAAACTGTGAGTGGAAAATGGGGTGGGGGTAGGGTAATGTATATAGTGTGGGATTCGAGATTTGGGGGGAAGACAGAGGCGCGAATTGTGAAAATTTTGCAGAAGATTTTTGTGAAAGATGAGATGGATTGAAGGTGACCGTCGAATGGATTCTATCAATGGTTGTAGGCGTAGCAATCACGATCCGTAGGATAGTGAAGTAACCAATAGGATCCTCTTGCCAAGGAAAGAGGCATGGTATTACATATTCATATTCTTTCTTTCTATTTTTTTTATCGTATCATTGGTAAATAGTTATTAATCTATGGTGAAAGCATATGCAAGGGTTATTTTACAATGAGCAAATAAAAACTATAGTTGATTATTTTACAAATAAAAACCTATTTTATTAAAATTATATAAAACTATATAGAATTAAAATTAAAGGTCAAATAAAACACAATATATTAAAGGGTCTTGCTAACCAATGCCCTTAGGACACTGGTTAAGGAATCAAGAAGAGGAAATGATTTATTGGGAAACAAAAAATTCAAGTATTCAAGGTAATAACTTCACCATTTTCCCATAAAAAATTACTATTTCAATTTCTTAACCAATATTCTAAGGGCAATAGTTAGCATTTCTCTATATTAAAATAAATCTCTGCCATGTATTATTCAATACATAAACTTTATAACATAATTGTTTTATGGATTTAATTTGTATGCACTATTAGTGTAAATATTTTTTACATTATCAATCACCGAAACTAAGCTCTTATGCAACTGTTAAAGCTAGGAGAGTCCTTCAATCCTAGCAACAACATCTCAGGGCAATCATCATAAGCTGCATAGTTTTCAAATTGGAATTAGCCAGACACCTCTTTGTCTGGTATAGGCACCCCATATCAACTTGGAGACTACCAAGCCCCAATGGGTTCTAGTTCAACAAATTTCAACAATACCTCTAACCCACTTCAGAAAAATTATGACCAAGCACTCCTGCAACCACATTTCAACAATACTTACTACCTAGCACCAACATATATAAAAAAATAGAGTAATTGTGTAATTGTGTAATTGTGTTTGGTGGAAAAATAGAGAAAAAAATGACAGTGGGTTCAAACATATAAAAATAGTGTGGGGAAAACACCTAATATATTTATTTATAATTTTATTAAAGTGATGGTGTGCAAGTGCACACCCTCATTTGTATGTAGTCTGCCCAGGGGTAGGTAGTAAGTATTGTTGAAATGTGGTTGCGGGACTACTTGCTCATAATTTTTTAGAAGTGGGTTAGAAGTATTGTTGAAATTTATTGAACTTGAACAGTTGATATAGGATGCCTATAGGGGCTCATAATTGAACTTGAAAATAAAAACCCATTGGGGCTTGGTAGTCTCCAGGTTGATATAGGATGCCTATACAAGACAAAGAGGTGTCTGGCTGATTCCAATTTGAAAATTGTGCAACTCGTGAAGATTGCGCTGAGATATTGTTTCTACGATTGGAGACTCTCCTAGCTTTAACTGTTGCATAAGAGGTGAGCTTCAGTGATTAATGTCGGACATGGAGTGTTCTGGCCTTGGCTTGGGCATAAGTGATAGGCCTCTGATGTTAATGGTAGGCCTGACTAACATGGGGTTTTCTTGCCTTGCCAACGATGAAAGAAATGGGCCTGTGAGGTCGATAGTAGGCTTTAGAGTCATGGAGTTTCTTGGCCTTGATTGAGATGCATGAGATAGCCCTGAGTTATTGATGATAGACTTAGAGTTTGTTGGCCTTTGATGATGAGACGAGAGAGACAGATCTAAGTGGTTATTATTTGGCTTGGAGGCTTCTGGACTTGATTGTGGGATGAGTGATAGCCTTGAGTGGCTTTTTCCATATTGGGAATCCAATGGTTTTGGCTGAATCACTTTTGTTGGCCAGACATGGGTAAGAACCCTTCTGGAGCTTTCAGTGGCTAACAAGTCTTGTATCCCAGCTGAACTCCTTTTTTTGATATAAAAACACAAATAAGAATTATTAATGCATGTTTCATGCCCGAAATGGAACACCACTGCTGGTATACAAGACAGGTTAGCCACTAAAAGCTCCACACTACAAAAAAAGGTTATCTAGCGACCGAAAATTGTGACCGAATTTTTTGGTTGCGGTTTGCGACCGAAATGGCGACCGATTGTAGGATCTATATGAAACACTGGTTATAGTTGATATTGTAACCAAAATAGCGACCGAAATAGAGCGTAGCAGAGTTATGGGTCGCTATTTCGGTCACTAAATAAAGGAAAGTAAAAGTCAAAACTTGCTGACTTTTTAGCGACCGAACTGGCGACCGACTTAAATGCAACGGTTAAATTTTATTTATATTTGCGACCGATATTAATTCGGTCGCTAAACAGTGCGCAAAAAAATTTAAATAGAGCGTGTTAGCGACCGATTTAAAAATCGGTCGCTAAATTTATGAATTCAAATTTCAAATTAACCCAGTTAGCGACCGATTTAGCAACTGAATTATTCGGCCGCTAAAAATAAAATCCCTAAATCACGATTTCCTTCATCTCTTCCCCTATTTCTCTCTTTTCTTCTCTTCTCTCTCACGTGCAGCTCCGCCTCGTCCCTGTTCCGGCCACGCATCGCCACCTCTCACCGTCTTGTCCTCCTCCGGTCACCACTTGGTAAGGTTCTCCCCTTATCCTTCTCATTTTGTGTTTCTCCTTATCTGTCTCTCACTCTTTCTTCCTCCTCCCAGCAGCACCGTGCCACCACTGCCACCACCGCCACCACGACCACCACTGTAGCACCGTGACCTCCTTCTTTGGTAAGGTCTCCTCTTCTCTCTCTCTGTGTATCTCGCTCTCTCTCTCTCTTGCTCGGTTCTCTTTGTCTCAGTTTCTCTCAATGTCTCTCTGAGGTGTTGTCACTTCCTCCTCCGGCCACCACCACCATCTCAAGGGGTTCTGTTTGCGCAACCACCACCCCCACAGTCTCCTCTGATCAGTTCCGTCTCGGGTTAGGGTTTAGGAAGTTATGTCGGTATGGGTATTTATCTTTGTCAAATTAATCATTGATGTTGTTCTAGTGAAATCCGAGTAGAGAAATTTTGACAAGATATGGGTATATAGATTTAAATAACTTATTCGATAGATAATATAAGTTAGCTTCCTCTTGATTCACTATCTCTTCGACTGTAATGCTTGGAAGTAGGACTACTATAAGTTTCATGGCCATCCCTGCATAAAATAAGCAAATATGAAGCCAAGAATGTAATTAGTAAATTACAGGCACATTATATTAGACATAAGGAAGACTATTTTAATATGAGTTTGAAGACCAAGTCAATGACAAATTGATAAGAAATTAGATATCAGAATAGATTATTATAAATATAAGTATTGACTTAGTATTTGACATATTAGTTGTTGGTAGGTTATCAAGTCACTATTTTTTGTATTAAATAGTTATAATCTGAAGCTTGATTATCAAACGGTCTGGACTTGAATGGTAAACTCTACATTGAACTTGTTTGATATATATTGTATTGTATAAACAAACCAACTTGCTAGGAAGTACGGTTGTTTCACCAAGACTTATGCTCCACATCCAAGTGGTATATACTTCACGACTTAAATATTATAAGTGGTGCATTAAGTCATTGATGATAGATTATTTTATACATGGTTATCTAATTCATTTCTGTTCTATTCATGTCATGAACACAGAAATAGATTCATTTGCATGAAGTTTTCTAAAGGTTCATTTAATCAACTATTTTGCATTGCTTTCTATACAACTCTCTCTCTGTTCAAATCTGTTATTCATGGCTATATCCTTAAAAAATTCAAAGAGTTCAAGACCCATTATAGCAATGATTTAAAAAACACAGAAAGAGAGGACAAAAGTAAAAGGCCTACTGGCTTTCAACAAACTCTTAAATGTTAGTTTCTTAAATGTTAGTACTTGACAGGATTAATTTTATTTATGCATTATAGGTTATTGCTTTATTTCTCGTGAGTTGAAACCGAGCCCCTTCGTCCCCTCTCCATCTCCACAGGTAATCAATTGGTCGTAATGGCAATTTGTTGAACTTTTATATTACTAACTTGAATACAATTAATTTGGATCTAAGGATATTAATTTGCTTTCATATTGTCTTATTATATTTATCAGTTCCTGATCTTCTTGTCTGCGGCTCCTCCCCTTATCCTTACTTGTTTTTGCATTTTGTCGCATATGTAAGTTCTCTCAATACTCTCTTTTAAGGTTCTGCTTTGTCTAAAAGGTTCTAATTGTGTGGTGCTTGTAATGTGTTATGTGAATTATATATCTTGTTGTTTGTTAGTGGAGAGCTGAGCTCAATAGGAAGATATCCTGCCTGAAAGGCAAGATCTTGATTGTGTCTTTGATAATTTAATATTTATGCATGTATTGCAATTATGTGTTGTTTGTTAGTGGAGAGCTGATCTCTTTAGGATGTGATCCTATAAAAAAGGCGGGATGCTTGTTGTGTGTTCCTAATTTAGAAGTTATGCATGTGTTTGCAAATAGGATGTTTGCTACTATATTTTATCTAAGTTTGTATTGAAATATGCTTCAATATATATTTGTTGAAGTATGCTGCAATCCTTATAAGTCAATGGTTTTATTTTCTGCTAGAGTTAATTATTAAGATACGAAAGCCTTAGTTTCCTATTTGAGATTCAATATTAATGAGCATGCGTACCTTCTCAGGGCACGCATGCTCATTCAATATTTTGGATGTGCTTGAAGGATTCTTGAAGTTTGAGGTTTTTCTTTAATTCTGCCTTAAGGTCAAGGTCTTAGATAATGAAGGATTAAGTATAGGGTTAGATAAAATGAAGGGTGGGGCACAATTTGCCGGGCACATGACGTGTCGGTCATCATTCAAACATTATTCACATTAGTAAGAAGCTCTGTACACAATATTATGAAAGCAACTCTGGTTTTCTACTCATTTGTTTCATTAGGCAATGGAGCTTTCCAAAAATAGTTGTTGATGACCATCCTTACTAGGTTATCTAGGCATTTCCAGTAGGAAAAGTCCTCTCTATGACCATCCTTCAAAATGACATAAAATCATCTGCTTTCTTGAAAACTACTATGTTTACTAATCTGTAAAGTTGTATGTGAAGATGCATTTATTTGTTCTATTTTAACATGCTAGTATGCTACATGGATCTTTCCATCTTTTCTTATTATCACTTGATGAAGTTTAGACATATAACTTGATTTCCTTATCGTTTTATCAGAAAATGGATCCGACTAAATGTTTTGAGACAATCATCCATTTAGACCAGGTACAGTATCTCATCAACTTAAGAATAACGATCGGATTCAAGTAATGATGGTTAAGGCATAAACTAATCATTACTAAATTGTTCTTGTGTATTTGAAGGATTTGATTTCAATCTCGCGATCATTCTACCGTCGTTGGGGAAGAGGAATACCGCGTGTTGTGACTATTGAAGACAAATGCGGAAATCTGTTCAATGGGAATGTAGTAATCCATGAGGATCGCCCATATTTTGCAACAGACACAAATGGTATCAGGGAGTTGTATTTGTTGTCCACTGGTGTATTGGCAAAGTTTAAGTACCTTGGGGGTTCTCGCTTCTACATGTTCATCCCTTTGGAAGATTGATGAGTTTTGATATTTTGATTAGTACTTATTGACTGTGGTTTGTTTTTGTGTTTTGATCGTTAATTAGTACATTATTAAACTTTTTTTATAAACAATTATTAAACTTGCGTTAATTAATGTATGTGTTTTCTTGATCATATTGACTGTGGTGTTTTGGATCGTTAGTACATCAAATTTACGTTTTCTATTTATTCAAAAAAAAATATTGGTGTATTTTGTTTATATCAGAAATTAAAAATCAATGGGGTAATAGTTGAAAAACAAAATTTGGTCGGCAGGATTAAGTTACAGGAAAATTTTTATAAAAAAACTTCAAAATTTGCGACCGAAATAGCGATCGAATATCAGTCACCAAATTTGGTTATCTGAGTATGCGACCAACTATACAGCGACCGAAATATATAATTTTGTGACCGAAATATCGGTCGCAAATTTGCGACCGAAATACAAATTCGGTCGCTAAACATTTAGCAACCAGGGTTTCTGCTACCCTCTTAATTCGGTCGCTAAACAATATAGCAACCGAATTATCATGTTTAGAGACCGAAATCTTCGGTCGCTAAATAGGTTTTTTTTATAGTGCCAGAAGGGTTCTTACTCATGTCTGGCCAACAAAAGTGATTCATCCAAAACCTTTGGTTTCCCAATATGGTAAAAGCCACTCAAGGCTATCATTCATCCCACGATCATGGCCAGAAGCCTCCAAGAAAAATACTAACCACTTAGATTTGTCTCTTGTGTCTCATCAGCCAAAGCCAACAAACTCCTAGTCTATCATCAATAACTTTGGGTTATCTCTTGCCCTTTTGGATAAAATTATTCTACTGTTTAGATAATTTTTGTATGCTGTCAATATCTGGAATATGATGTTTTGTGGGTCGTGTATACGATTGTCTTATCAAAAATCATATATTGGTATCTCACCCATGCATATATGTTTTTTGTTTCCTCTTCTATGTGGAATGTATATATATCTGCGTTCAGATGAATTCCGACGCAGTGGATCTGAACTGCTCGGGGGTCCAAGCCCTAATGTTTGACAACGCTGATCAAGGGAACGCCTGGGTGATCAACCCAGGGGCTCGGAGTGCTACCTACAGTGGTCCAATGAGGACACTCCGAGGGATTGTAGCTACCGGACCACAGCAGCTTATTCATAGCAGGGAGACGATCGAAGTTTCACTACTGATCAGCCTCTGGCTAACTAGTTTTATAACTAGTAAGATCATGGTTTTTGTGCTAATCACCCGAGTTTCAATCTCATTTTAGCCCAGATTTGGATTTGACTGTCCTCAAGCAACATTTTGAGTTTCTTAAGTAGTTTAGGACATTTTAGTTAGTTTTTGAGTCAAATAAAGCATTCACTGCTAGTTCATGTTCTCAGGTTAGTAAAAAGAGCAAAAAGGAAAGTACACCTGAAGCAGAAGCCATCACGCCTAGGCCGTGACACTAGTCACGGCCGTGATGAGGAGATCATGAAAGTCAGAAAGCATCACGGCCCAGGCATGACACACATCACGGGCGTGATGAGAAGACCCGGAAAGTCAGAGTTGATCACGGCCCAGCCGTGATGGAGGTCACGGCCGTGACAGATCAGTACCCAAAGTCACAAAAGATCACGGCCTGGCCGTGATAGGCATCACGACCGTGAAGGACCAGAATTTGAATGCGCGCCCTTGACAGAAATGGTCACGGCCTGGCCGTGACGGCCATCACGGCCGTGATGCGCGGCCTCTTTATAAATAGGAACACAGCAGACACAGAATGGATGCAGATTCGGATTCTTTACATAATATTTTGAGGATTTGTGTTACGTTTGTAATGGAGAACTAGTCTCCTTGGATTGATCTGCTGTAATCGGTTTCCGCCGCACTTGAGGTTCTGTAATTCCCAGATTATTTTGCTTCTTCCTTTCAATACTATGTTGTATGTTCTGTTTGCTTAATTCAGGATTATATAGAATTAATATTGATTTATTTCGGTGATGTTATGTTCCTAAATCTAATCGCGTCTGGCGGTGCTTCTCACGACATACAATATCAACACACATAGAGGTTAGATTTAGCAAGCAACATGGAAATGAAAAACAAAGCAGAACAATATCACCAACATATTGTGGTATATTGCACATAAGGAAGCATAATAGAAATAAAAAAAAAAAAGGAAAGAAGAGTGTTTACCTTATAGCAGCTCGCCAGAGTGACTGAGAGAGATTGATGAGAGTGGTATTGCACTGCGGAAGAAGTGAGAGACAGAATATGGCATGAATTTTTTTGAATAAAATGTTGATTCTACTTGTTCAGGAAATATTTGAAAATTTATAGTGCAAATTAAAATCAAATTTGAATTAGTCGTGCATTAATATTTATTCCTTGAATCCCTCTCGTGTTGACACATAAGGCTTGATGATGTGTCAACGTCCGGAGAAGAGAATTCCTCTTGAGGACATTTAACTTTGTATATATAATAGATGCACTGTCAATGTAAAAAGTTTTACACTGACATTCACTAGCATTTTGACATGTTTGTTTTTATTTTGATATATGTGTCAAGATATTATTAGATGTCTGTGTAAAAAAAATTACACTGAAGGTACATAGAAATCAAACTCATATTTTTTTATCAATATTATCAATCAATCGTAAAGTATCACATCATTAAAAATATTTTAATATTGTCATAATTTTCTCAAAGTACGTAAGATAAGATGATTTCTAGTGAGTTGACACTGTAAAAAAATCCGACCCAAAAGTGTATAAAATTGAACTCTTTAATTGATGCATATTTTTTTTATATTAATTAATACATATATTACTAGTACTAATTGTATATAAAGCTCTACCGGTCAAAATACTAAACGGTGATATATGCACTTCGTGTTTGCGATAGACACAGGTTTATTTGCTTCATCATCATCGTCTCTCTCTCTCTCTTTGTCTCTTGGCATCTGTTTCGTTAAACTTCAAGCCTTGTACTGTGCATATTGTACTGGCCGAAGAGTGAAACCCGGCCACCGAGCTTGAATACCCGGTCCAATCCGGAAATTAAGAATTAAATCACCTTTAATTATCCTGATATTATCTGAAATAACCGCATCCGGTTAAAAGAGATAATATCCCCTAAATTAAGGGATAGGATATTAATATTATCCTTAAATAAATCCTGATATTATCTGAAATAACCTTATCTGGTTAAAAGAGATAATATCCCTTAAATTAATGAAATCACATCTCAAAGGAGATTTAAGAGATAAAAGGAGATATATCCAGATCCCTAAAAGATATGGGAATCCTATTATAAAAGGAAGAGAACCCATTGAGAGAGTGACACTTTTCACTGAATCCCGGTGACTCTCCCTTAAGCGTATTAGAGAAACTAGCTCGGCCAAGAGACTATTGAAGAGTCCTTGCTCGCTGGTATTCCTCGGATACAAAATTAGGGGATCGAGTCGTATGATCAAGGGTTGAACCTAGAACTACGTCTGGCTTTGATTCCCATCGGGATACGTAGGACCGGAATCCGACATTCTGTCAAGCCATAATCTAAAACAACCCCCATTGTTCACTCTTGGTTTAACGTTCTACGGCGAGATTCTGGCAAGCCGGATCTTGGCAGGAACACATATATATGCGACTTTCTTGGTTCTGGTAATTGGTATTTACTTCAGATTTCTTAATTCATATATATATATATATATATATATATATATATATATATATATATAACATGTTCAATTCATTCATATTGATCTAAACTTGTTTCACAAACCACATGGAAGTGGTTTCCTGCGCTTTATGCTCTTCAACATTCTTTTATTTACTTATTCCTGGATTAATTAGTTACCGATCATACTCTGAATGTTATCATTAGATATTAACTATTCTTTTACTTACAGCTTTGCCGTTTTAATTTGAAATTAATGTGAGTGAAAGTGATCTTGTCTTTGTTTTAAAAGCGAGTGATACTAAATTCAATTCTCTCAAATTAGTTTTTTCTTAGTCATTAAAAATGAGGGAATTTTAACAGATTGAAATGGCTAATTTCACTTTTTTGAAATGAAAGCAATGACTGAATTCATTTCTAAGAACACAAACCGTAACAAAATTTTCAAGTGACCAATACCTAAAAACTAATATAAAAACTAAGATATTCAAAGAGAAAAAGCATATTTGGGCAGAGTTTTAGGGGCTGTTTATCTCTAGTGGGGTTGGCTTATGATGTTGAAAGTTTTTTTTTCTCCAAAAAAGTTTTTAAATAGTAAACTAAGGTACCTATCATGGAATAAAATGAAAATTAGTTAATAAAAATTAAAGCCTCTTAAGTTTTTAATGTATTTATTTTTAATATAATAATTTTTTTATTACATAATTTTTATTCTTTCATTCCATAATAAGTGTCCAAAAGGGATTTGTTAGATAGACTATTTTCAATATTTTGTAGGGGTGGACAAAAAATCCAATCCGACCCGTACCCGATAATCCAAAAGAGCAAAAAGTGAAACGGGCGGGTCTTAGCTGGTTCACGGATTATCGGTTTCTCTCTTCAGAGGTTCAAACGAATTGTCTCGGACGGGTTCAGGTTGGGTAAAAAAAAATCTGACCCCGCCCGTTCCCTATCGAATAGCAATGCATTGAGTAAAATAATTTGCATCGTTACACTCCACTCCACTCCACCCGTCCCTTCAGTCAGTCTCTCTTTTTCTCCTTAGGAAGGTTAAAACAGTGGCACAGTTGCATAGAGTATTATGAAGATAAAAAGTTGTGCAAGTTGTCAACTAACAAGCATTCAAATTTTTATTTTTTAGTGCTCTCTTCTCTCTCCGAGTCGAACAAAAAAAGTTAAAAAACACAAATAATTTAACTTTGAATGCATTTCCTTCAGACTTTTCAAAGTATGTAACCCTCACCCATTTCCTTCTATTTACTCGTCACTCACACCTACCAGAACCAAAGTACCCTCCTCGCTGCGGCTCGCCTCACTCTCTCCTCGTCGCGCCGTGTCTCGCCGTTGCGTCTCTCACGCTTCCCTCATCGTTGAAGCTCCCTCCCCTCACCATCGAAGCTGGGCTCCCTTCCTTAGCTGCTGCATGCGTCTGCTGGGTATGTGTAACACCCCGATTTCTGCTGTTTATGTTGTTTTCTGTATCGATAAACAAACATCTGTTTATAATTTTTTTATCTGAAACTTAGAAAATGATTTTAGGAAAACCAAAGTCATATTCATATCATAATTATTTTTATAAGTATACGGTGAAATTTTTGGTTGAAAATTCAGACGGAACATGGTCTGCGTTTTCACTGACAGTAAGATTTTACTGATCATAAAACCTAATTTTGACCCGGGAACGAAATGGATAGCGTTTACATATCATTTCCAACGATATAGGTAATTTTTAAAATTTTCAAAATATTATTATACTCGATTCGGGCGTAAAACCTTAATCGAGAGAATAACGGAGTCGGAAACGAAACTACGGAGACTGAACCGGACATCGGGCCACCGAGGGACACATGTCACATGGTTGTGGTGAGTAGGGTGAGTCACCACTTATGACTTACCTTTGTCATGATTAAATTTCAAAATATCTTAGATATTTATTATGTAAAAAGACTAAAATGCCCCTAAGTGTATTTAGAAACCCTAAACTACCCTTATGACTCACTAATACTTTCCCCCTCACTCTCTTCTATTCACGGCAGCCCCCCTCTCCCCATCACTCTCTCATTTTCTTCAAACTACACTTAGAGAAAACAAAGAAAAACCTAAGTTCTTAAGGTTCTTTTGCAATTTTGGATCCATTCCTTCATCTTTTCTCAATCTTCAAGAGGTAACCATTCTTCTTTCATGATCATTCTTGTCTTAGATCCATTTATTTTGCCATGATCATCAAGTTTAAGTTCTTAGATCTAGAACTTTGGAAATTCCTAGAAAATCATAGAAAAATCCTTTTCATATGATTCCAAATGCTATGAACTAGTTATGATCCCTAGTATCTTCATTCATGAGCATGTGTGAAAATAAATTTTCCTTCCCAATTTTCTATATGAGGCCGAAACCTCACTTGTGAGGATGGAGGAGTTTTTGTTCCAATTTCAAGTCATAAGCTTTTCTAGTCCATTTCTTTCCATTGAATCATGTCCAAAAATAATTATCTTCAACTTTCATGTATGTCTTCAAAAAAAAATTGTAGAAAATCATAGGATGGTTATTTTTGATTTCTAGTAATTTTCAATACATCTCTACTACTCTAGGATCATGGATCCAAGAGTATGTAAAATTTTGAAACCCCTAGCCATTTTTTTCATTGTTGGTCGAATCTACCCACAAAATGGGTTTGATGATTTTTATTCATTTTCAAGTTATGGCAATTTTCCCTAGCTCTACACTACTCTAAGGTTATGGATCTAAGAGTATGTGGAATGTTGAAACCTCAAACCTATTTTCTTAGCTTGGGCCGAAACCATACCCATAGGAAAAAATAGATTTTTTTCAAAGTTTAATTAGTTATGTGTTGTTTTGTGAAGGATTGTGTTAGTAGTTGTTGTTCGGAGTTCGTGGAGGAAACCAGATTTGAAAACCGAGACTTTGTTGAATTAGAACTTGAATCTTCAAAGGTAAGGGGAGTTTTCCTGAGGAGCTTCGATAACTATGTGTATAAATTGTTTGGTGTGTCTGTAATCAATGGTTGTAATTTGTGGTGTTTGTTTTAAAATTATTTTGTAATATTCTGTGATGCATGATTTATCTGTGAAAGCATGCTACAAATTGCGATGCATGAATTTATTGTTGGTTGTGAAATCATGTGATAAATTGTGTTGTATGAAATTTTCTGTTGATTTTTATGATTGGCTGGAAGCCTGACACCGGTCAGTGCTCATTGGAAATTAAGGATAAAACGTTAAGAAAATTTAAGGGAAATATCATGTTTTTGAAAATTGGTGGATTTAATTTTTAAGTTAAATATAATAATATTTTAATGAGTTTTAATAAAAAATAAGTTAATGAGCAACCGCGCGTACGTAAGCGTGAAAAAAAATTCACTTTCGCACTTGTTTCGAAAACGTCGGGAAAAATGGAAATAAAATCTTAATTTTGAGAAAATGTATTTTAAAAAGTGTTTTAATATTGATAATAAATCATTTTTCAAGAAAAAAAGGGTTTTTGCTTACCTAACGATAGTATGAGGAAAAACGATCTTTTTACATGAGAAAAATAAATATATGGGTTAGAAATGATTTTAAAAAGAATTAACAGATTCTCAGAAATAAAAATAAAGGATTTAAGAGAAAAATGATTTTTGTTACGTATTAAAACGAATTTCATCGGAAAATGATTTTGTTGGAAAAGGATTTAAGGACAGCGGAAATTTCCGACAAACTTGGATAGGTTTTCAGAGTTTTTGTTTTTGGTATTTGTATTTCACTGAACGAAAATTCTTTGGGGAAAAATCAAGGAAAGGATAAGGACCTAGATTGACGAGATGTTGGGCTAGTGTTCCTAAAAGGAAATTGCACTTGGAAGGGAAAGGAATTGGAATACCTAAGGAAGGGTAGTCGGGAGCTTTAAGCCTCGACAGAGGAAAAACAAACGACAAAGAACAATTACGATAACAAAGGATTTTACATGCATAGTCTGGCAAACATGCCATATTTGGGCAGACATGCCTTGGGTATCGAGCTACAATTTCAAAAAGGGTGAATTGGGTAAATCGGTTAGTTACGGACCAAAGATAAATTCTAGGGTCTTTGGGTCTTAGGATTCGGGCTTCGAAAATCCACCGAATACTTGGGGCCTTGCAACCCCGAGTCGTGGAATTCGGTTACCCAGCACGAATGTACTCAATAGGGAACTATTCCAATATTATTTTAGGTGCTCCATCGTGATATTCCCTAAACAATTGGAGACGGATCTAAATTTAGAGGTTGATCTCATGAGACAATTGTGTTAAGGATATCGCAGCCTAATCATTGCTCGAATAAGGGAAGTTAGGAATCTCCGGAGAATAAAGGTCAATAATCATAGGAATGGATATTGAAGTGTGATGTATTTTTAAAAAATTACGATCGGATGATCGGGTATGAATCCCATTGGTAGGAAATATTTATAATATGTATACATGATGTTTGTTTGAGTGTCGTGCATGTAGTTATCATGATGAAAACTCAATGATGGTATCTCACCCTTGCTTTATTTATTTTCATGTTGGATTTCTACTATGCTTCTATATATATATATATATATATATATATATATATATATATATATATATATTTGAGTACAGATGAGCCAAATGAGTCTGATATCGTACACGGGGATACGTTCCCTGCACTTTGACGAGGCTGATGATGGAAGCGTGTGGAGGGCTAACCTGGGTACTTCTGCGGGTGGGGAGTCTCGGGATGATTTCCCAATGGGTATTCTTAAGTGTGACCAACTGTAGGATTCTGATTTGGGTTTAATTTTGGAAAGTAGTACCGCTACCATATAGGTTTAGTTTATGTGTGTTTTCCTTATGCTATGGCTTAAATAAATGATTGTAATATAAAGGGCCATATGTAAAACCTTATTGATGCATATATATGTATTCGGTTGTTTGTTAATTATAACGGTTTGGGTTGTATCGTTTGAGGAAAAGAAAAAGAAAAAAAATTATCACTAATTTTCAAGGAAGTTAAGAAATAGAGAAAATTATATTTTTCCGAAAGCAATCAGTGTAATTATTTTCAATCTTTTAGTTTCAACATATAGCGCCAAGGGGGTGTTACAATATGTCAGACTTGGCACTAGGCATTAGCTGAGTTATCTTGGTACAAAGGTTTTTTTTTGCTAGAGTGCTCATTTTCTTCACTTGACTATATGTGCCTTGGTGCTGGTGAGCGTTTTCTTTTTGGTGGCCTAAATCAGCAATCTATACTAAGCTCCTAAAGTGTGTTTATTCAAGCTTCACTGACATCACTTGGCTTCTTTTGGGGGCATATTTTTTGGGATATATAAATCTGATTGTAATGTGTAACACCCTGATAGTGTGATTTTACATCATGTTTCCTGTACACTTTTGCATGCATTTTTCATATAGATTAGGCATTCTTTATTTGATTTTAGTTAGTTTTTCCCTTGGAATGGGTGAAGCGGTTTCTTGGTGTTGTTTTGCAGGAATTAATGTAAAAATGATCAAAATCAGCCATGATGGACCCTGGATGAAACAGAGCTTGAAAAGTGAAGAATATGAGCCAAACAGAGCCCATCAGGGCCTGGCCGTGATGACCATCACGGCCATGATCAAGCAGAGCAGAAGGCAAAAGTCAGAACCATGTCTCGCCGCGCGAGCCTGAGGACCATCACGCGAACCATGTCTCGCCGCGCAAGCCTGAGGACCAGAAGCCATCACGCCCAGGCCCTGATACTCATCACGGGCGTATTTGAGAAGAACCTTACTGTCTCGCCTCGCGAGCCACTCTCGCCTCGCGAGAGATCCAATCTCTGAAGACCAGATTTTTAACATTCGCCTCGTGAGCCAGGTCTCGCCTCGCAAGCGCGCGCAGAGTCTGATTGGTATAAGTTGCTGTTTTAGGGCAGAATGAAGAGAGTTTTTGAGGAGGGGGCACTTGGAGGCTGTGGCTGGACTAGGGTTCCAACCCTAAAAGGGAGCTGAGTTAGGGGGTTGCTGTGACGACAGTGGGAAGCTTCAATGGAGTTCTCCCTTTCTTCATTTCTCTACTGCTTTTCTGGTTTGGTTTTCTCGTTTATGAGTATCTAAATCCCGTTTGTTGGGATTAGATGTAACTAAACTAAACTTCATGTATTTATCTTGACTGATTAATCTGTGTTCATACCTTCGTATTAGTGTTTAATTTCTGTACTTAATGCTTGTTGTGGCTAGCACCCCCATGACTCGATTTGTGTTTTGATATGCAATTGTGAAATTCGTATTAGAACCGGAATGCAATTTAATCACCTAGTAACCCTTGCATCTAGGAATGGAGTTTGGTTTACTAGTAATCGCGTAATCCCTAATCCTAATGCAAATTCATTAATCTAGGCCACCTAAGGAATTAGGGTCTATTAGTGGATTTAGGCTCTTGTCATCCGAGGAATCGGGGCTTGAGTAGTCTAGTGGATTGATTTTAATATTTGAAGCATGAATGGTAGGTATCTAGTCCTGGTATTGCATGAGGTAGAGGTTTGGTGAAGTCTAGTCCCAACATATCCTTTCTGCACTCCAAGTGTTTGTTAAAAGTCCCCAAAAAGACACAAAAAATATTTTATTCCTTTGTTTTGTTTGTTTTAATTTCTCTTCATAGTCTAGATAGTTGCTGAGTTTGCGAATTGGTAATTGACATCCAATCCCTGTGGATACGATAACCGGTCTCACCACCGTATTACTTGCATGACTGGGTATACTTGCCCAGAACCGTCAACACACCCCGATTTTTCTACTTTCTAAGATCGGTATAAATATAAATAAATGTTTATATTTTTATCTGAAACTTAGAAAATGATTTTGGGAAAACCAAATTCATATTCATATTATGCTTATTTTTATAAGTATAGGGTGAAATTTTTTGTTGAAAATTCAGACGGAACCCGATCTGCATTTTCACTAACAGTAAGATTTTACTAATCAGAAAACCTAATTTTGACTCACGAAAGAAACGATTAGGGTTTTTATCAACTTTCCAACGATCTAGGCTATTTTGAAAATTTTCAAAAATAAATAAGTTATTCGGGCGTAAAACCCTAAATCGGGTAATCGACAGAGTCGAGAACGGTCGTGCAGAGACAAAATCCGACACCAGATGGATGAAGACAATGAGTCATCCATGATTACTCATAGAGGGTGACTCACCCATATCATGATTACATTTAAACAAAAATCTAGATATTTCTTCAAAGTAGTGTAAAGACCATTTTGCCCTTGGACCATTTTACCCTTGAATTTTCAATGAAATGCCAACTTTGTCCCAACAATTTTTGGACACAAATCAGACACCTTACCAACCAATCCTAACCACATGTTTGTCATGATGGTTTTGTGGGAAATTACCATTTTGTCCTTAAGTTGCCATTTTATCACAAAATTGCCATTGTGTAAGATTACAACTTTGTCCCTAAAAATTTATGCTTTGGACCCTTTTAACCCTAGTTTCCCATGAACAAAACCCCATTTGTGAGCCCATTCCATTGCTATTTAAGGCATGCATCATCTTCTCCATGAAGCTTTCTCCATTTTTCTCAAAAACTCTAAGTTTCCACAGTCTTATTTTGTGAAGCAACCAAGTGATTCTTATCTCATTTTTCATTTGTAAGAGGTATACCATACTTCTCTTACTCAATCATGATTATGTTCTTCAATTATTTTCATGATTCCTTGTTCATCATTTTCAATTCCTAGATCTAGAAAGTTTGAAAATCCATAGAAAATCATAGAAAAATCCTATGAGTATGAAATCAATTTCTACATTCTTGTTATCATCCTTATATTCATAATCCAAGAGTATGATTTAAACCAAAATTTCCTTCTCATTATTCATCATATGGCCGAAACCCTAGAGTTAAGGGTGGAGGAGATTTTGTTCATTTCTTTTGAAAGTAACCTTGGATATCATCTTTCTAACATGTACCTATGTTGAATCCAAGTTATTGTATCAAACTAAAATCTCTTGTATTATTTTTATGTCTTGGCCTAAACTATATGTTGAGGAACTTGGAATTTTTTGTTTCAATCTTTGCTGTTAATCACTAATCCAATGTCTTAAGTATTAAGGATCATTAATCCAAGGACTTAAGAATTTTAGAAATTTTTAGTGACAAAATCCTATCATGGCCGAACCTAGCATATAGAACATAGGTGATTTTATGTGCTTGATAGTAATTGTTTGGTTGTGGTTGTTGAAGGTTAAGTGATTTTGTGTTGTACGTGAAACCGGATCGGAGACAAAGTTCTAATCGGAATCAAAATCTTCGAGAGGTAAGGGGGGATTACCTGAGGGGTTTTTCCGATAGCTATATGCTATCATTTTGTGGTCGGTATTATTTATCTGTGGTTCTTGTGGTTGTGTAAGTTATGTTACTTTTATCGGTGTTTAGTGATCTGCTGTTAATTAATTATCTGTTTTAGTTAATTATTTGCAGTTATATGTTATAGTATTTTAACGCATAATATACTATGTGTTAATTGATATAATGTGATGTTGGATGTTGTTTGAGAAGCCTGGCAGTGGCCAGTGCTCAATTAATTAAACGAGATAAAAGGGCTGCTGCGGGTGGCATCTTTAGAGACCCCGATGGCAAAGTCTTGGGGTGTTTCTCTGAGTTCTTGGGCGTAGTCTCTGCTCTCCATGCAGAACTAGTAGCAGCAATGATGGGACTTGAATTTGCATCCAAAAAGGGTTGGTTTCCGTTGTGGCTCGAGTGCGACTCTAAAATAGTGGTTGAGGCTCTGACCCTTAACAGGAAAGTTCCATGGCAACTGCATAACAGGTGGGAAAATTGTAAAATCCTTTGTAGGTGCATGTCGTTACGGGTGACCCACATCTTCAGGGAAGGAAATAGGTGTGCAGATGGTTTAGCTAACTATGGAGCGGCTTCCCATTGTTCCACCTGGTGGGACATGGTGCCTGACTTTATTAGAGAGGAGTCTATTCGTAATTGTATTGGACTGCCTAATTATAGGTTCAGTTGATTGTTTCTCTCATGGGTTTGGTATTATGCCCCCCATGTTTTCCTTGTATTATTTTTTTCTATATATTTCATGTTGGCTACTGGCAGATGATTGTGAGTAGTTGGGGTGCCAACATAGTTGGGATGCCTTCTGCTTTAGTGACGCCTTTGCAAGCCATAGCCTTTATTGAAAAAAAAAGGCGCATGCTCTATATATATATATATATATATATATATATATATATATATATATATATATATATATATATATATATATACTAATTCCCTTTTTCAAAAAAAAAAAAAAAGCTTTACGATAAATATTCAATATTTAATTGAGAAATATTGGGATATATTATTATTTAAAATAATTATTTGAAAAAATAATAATTTTTCAAAAATATTATTATTTTAGTGATTTATTAGTGTAAAAGTAATCTATGAGTTACAGAGAGGACATAATCGTGAAATTATTTTTGTACTAATAATTTTCACCCGAGAAATTCTGAAATAATATAAAAAGTTATTTTTTGAAATTGATCTTCAAAAATAACTTAATTATGATATTTAAAAAATTACTTAAGGAGAAAAGGTCAAATTTTTACTTAAACGTATTTTAAAAAGTTAGACGGTGATTAGTTCTGAAAACGTGGTTACATAAAGTATTTTCTTAAAACAATAATATTTCTTTAGCCTCAAGTGACTCCCTTTTTGAAAGATAAGATTTTCAGAAAAAGATTTCAAGTGATTGATGATTTTAAAAAGGAAACTCCAATTTTGGAATGATTTTTCAGAATCAAGTTTTACTCAACAACGGTATTTCCAACAACTTGGATAAGTTGTGGGGGTTTTGGATTTGGATTTGTTCATTTCACAGAACGAAAAGGATGTTAACGATGAAAATTTTAAGACATTGAAAACTACGATGGTCATAAGCTTTTGAGTTTGACAAGGAAAGATTGAACACGAAGAAAAACGCGAAAACAAAATGTTTTACATGCATTTCCTATGAAGTTAATCATGGTATCTTGATGATATTCATGTCTCGATGTATTTGTTAATCATGGTATCATGGCGATATTCATGTCTCGACGTATCATTGTCCCTTGGTGGTCAATGAAAACCATACACGACGTTCTCGGTGTGCCTTGTGTTGGACAATGGGCTATGGTAAAAACGACGTGCCTTATTTGGCAATCGAGTCTGATCAACTCATTCATATGACATTGGGGGATCCCAGAGATTAAGTAAAATGTTAGATGATGAATATTGAAGTGTTCATGCATAATTTTCAAATGACGATGATCAGGTATGAAACTCATTGATATACTACTTGTTTATTTATGAGGACTATGTTATTATGAAGTTGCATATGTGTATATGTTTTCTTTGTGTCACGGATGTAGTTATTGTGTTAAATCCATATATTGTTTCTCACCCTTGCATATACATATTCTTCTGGCTTTGTTGTTGTACCTTGGTACACGAATGCAGATGTTGCAGAAGAGTTTCTTAAGTCACTTGGAGACTTAAGTCCGGATTAGGGATGATCACGAGGTCTTATTAGTGAGTGTCATGTAGAGCGACCAACTTAGGCTTTTCTTTGGGTTGTATGTTTGAAAAGATCGGTGAATGCGGTGTTATACAGTAGTCTTTGGTTTATTTTTTCTATCCGAGAAAATTGAAACTTTTGAGAGAAATTTTAGGTCGTGGCGATCTTGTTGTGAATAAGATTTACTGTTTTAATGTGGGTATCTTGGTTTACTAGAGTTTTCCACGGAAGAAAAATTTTTATGCCCATATTTTTCTGACTTAAAATAAATCAATTTTTGAAAGCAACCAACAAAATAAAGTTTTATTTTTACGCAACGAGTTAAATAGGTAATGCCCCAAGGGGGTGTTACATAATGCATTTTCCAGTGGGGGTTGCTCTGTACTTTTGATTATGCTTCTAATCTCAAGAGGCAGCATCAACTTTACATACTATTCCTACTTTAACGCGACTGTATACTGGTTGGAGTACCCCGAGTGCTCCCATTTAATACATATTTTGCTTATAAAAAAAATTGTAGATATGTTCTTCAATAACAATGGAGAAGACACTTGTAGATGCAACATCCCAAAAATTGAATAATAGTTAATTTGATAGGAATTAAATTATTAAAATTATTATATTTCAATTTTGAAGTGCTTAAAATCTCGTAAGTGGCTCAAAAAAGGTTAAATAGATAGTTTGAGTGTTTTAGGCAAAATTTCGCATAATAGACTTCCTATGACTAGATACCTAACTTCAGATGGATATTTCATAAAAAAAAAAAAGAAATTGTTTGAATTCGAGATCATCATAATAAATGTAGCATTGTCTCTTAGCTTTCCATAGACACCAAATTCGTCCAAATTGGATTCTTGTAGCTCAAATTATGACCAAATTCGTACACATTATTCATGTTCCAGCGCCAGAACCGTTTTTTAAAAATTCTATCCCCGTTTTGACCATCTAAACGTCTGCTTCAGATTTTGTGGTCCCCATAAAAGTTGTAGACAATTCTTTTATCTTTCCAACAATATAAAATTTATAATTTTTGGATGTCTATAACTCAAGATATGTGCTAAATACAGCACCATATGCAGAGTAAGCGGGCTTGGCACGTTTTTACACGTTTTGGGCTATTGGGGGCTCTATAAATAGAATTTTAACACTCTTAGGGTGCGTTTTTGAACCCTAATTACACTTAGAAACTCATAAACGGCTAACAAGAGAAGAAATTCAAGGATTTAGAAGAGAGAGTTGTGGAAGAGGGAGTCTAGGAAGAGGAAGATGAGGATAACTCTTGGTAAACGTTAGGATTCACCGTAGGAAATGCTTAGAGCTATATGAGGTCTTCAAGATATGAGTAAAACAACTTTTTCTCAACCTTCCATGGTGCAAACTATTTGGGGAAACCGAGTTTTTTTATTTAAATTATGATTTTTGGAGAGTTTTGAATGCAAGAACCAATAGTTGATCAAATCTTATTTTCTAAATTGGGGGTTTTGTATAAAAACGAAATTAATATTAAATTAAGTGATTATTACTATGAATTATGTGATTATTTATGAAATTGGTACGAGTTTATGGTTGATTGATATGTCTTTATATGTTATATGATGTTATAGTGTTGTCGTGACATGCTTTGTTATGTTATATGATGTGATAGTGTTGCTGTGACATGCTCTGTTTTGTTATATGATGTTATCGTGCTTTGTTGTGACATGCATGGTTGTGTTATATGATGTTATAGTGTTGTCGTGACATGCTCTTTTACATTATATGATGTTATAGTGTTGTTGTGACATGCTATGTTATGTTATATGATATTATAGTGTTGTTGTGACATGCTCTATTATGTTATACGAAGTTACAGTGTTGCATCGGCATGACATTATATCATTGTTAGTGATACATAGAGTCCGAGAACCCATTTAGTGGTCATCTGGGATGACATATTACATTATGCATGAGTTGGTCATCACCTTCCGGGAAGGGATGACGGTATATATTCTATTCCGAGAATAGGATGAGAGATATCACCATCTGGGATGGGATATCAAAATATTGAAAATATCCACATCTGGGATGGGATATATGAGATACCTCCATCTGGGATGGGGAAGGCAATGGGATGCCATTGCATGGATATGAGCTCATAGACCTTAGTGGATCTAGGATTCACACCGGTTCTGGGAACAAATGAGTCAAGTCAAGTGATTCTGGGAATCACCGAGTCGTGTTCATGGAGTTGTATTGCATATAGTATGCATGATTGACATGATTAAAAGCTTGAGATGTGAATGTTTTGACCGCTGAGTTATCCTTTTAATTATATGTGATTTGGAACATTTTTTGCTTATTTTAAAGGGATTATTATGTATATAATTTTTGCGGGTACCATGGTTGATTTTCCGGTTACCGCGCCGGCTAACAACAATACTGTTTTGCGAACCTTTTTATCAAATTGTTTTTATTCACTGGATTATAAATCTCATTAAAAGTGTTGTTTTGAGAGCACGAGGACGTCGTCAGTGAGATTGAGGAGACTTGAAGACCTAGTACTTGAGTTTAGCTATTTATTATATTTGGTTAGTATTATGTTCAATAAGGAGCCATTTGTGGCTGAAACTATATAATTTTATTTTATGGTTTAGTTATTATTAGTAGACGTCCGAGTTTTGAGACAAATCAAATTATTTATGTAAGGATTATCACTACAAGAAAATCAGCTTTTAGCGTAGGCCAAAAGCCCACGCTACAAGGAAAAAGCCGACGCTAACGGCCACTTTAGCGTCGGCTTTGCGTTGGTGTCGTGGTCGACGCTAAAAGCCTCGACGCAACGTTTAGCCTCGCAAATGATGGCCGACGCTAAAATTAGCGTCGGATAAAAGCGGACGCTAAGTGGCAGCAAAGACAATAGGGAATGACCGACGCTAAACTTAGCGTCGGCCCTGGCCTTCGCTAAAATTAGCGTCGGCCCTGGCCTTCGCTAAAATTAGCGTCGGCCCTGGCCTTCGCTAAAATTAGCGTCGGCCTAAGCCCACGCTATTTCAGATCACTTTAGCGTCGGCTTGGCCTTCGCTAAAATTAGCGTCGGCTTGGCCTTCGCTAATTTATTTTGTTATAGCGTAGGCTTTAGCGTCGGCCAAGCCTACGCAAATAATGTTTTTTTTTTAATTTTTTTTTATTAAGTAGCTATATAACCTGGAAATATAAAATAAAAAATATCCTTAATAAATAATAATAGCCCTGCTTTAGCACTGATATCCTTAATAAACAATAATAGCCCTGCTTTAACACTTGCGGTACTCCAACCTTTTAACAAGTCTAACAGAGTCAAATAATGCATAAAATTTGAAATATCACCCAACAAAAAAACATAATAGAACCAACTCTTTCTCCACTTACAACTCAAACCATTATAATACTTCTGTCTCAAGAACAGCTTGTATAATTGTTGATGAACCAAAACTGCCCATGATAATCCACACAGTACATAACAAAGTAAATGAACACAAACTTCAAAGTACTTGAAAAGTAAATGCGAAATGTCTAAAGTAAAGGAAATCAACATCTGCGAGGGACCATGACATGATGCCTAATCTAACGAATGGTCGTCAAGATCGTCATCATAATCGGGATGCGGGACGACCCCGACTACTATTACGCTCTAAAGCTGCCATTCGCTCCATCATAGCGTGAAACCGAGCCTCCAAATTGACAATCTGTTCCCTAGCTAATGCAGCCTCCTCCCCTAGCTTTGGCTGCCTCCTCCCTAGCTCGGTAGCCTCCTCACGAAGTGCAACGACCTCCTCGCTCTCAAACCCATTACCATGGCTAGAAGACACATGAGACTCTCGAGTTAATGAAGACATACCACGACGAACGTTCAAAGACATGTCTGCAGTTCCGTAACATCGTCCCCGGTCCTACCCCCAACAACATCCTGCCACAATTGAAGCTTCCTCGCCCCATCCACTTCCCCGCATCCCATCCGTGGAGGCGTCATTAACTCGTGTTTGTATCTGAATCAAACGCTCGCGATACTCTTCCTAGTAAAGAACACAAACAAATCTTATTAAGGTACATACATTGATAACAAAGTTATATAAAAATGATGTATAAGACCAACTTACATATGTTCTTTTTGAGCGGCTATCAACCCATTCGCGTAACTCTTCTGGTGGGTGGCTCTAAAAAACTCAGCAGGGATCCACAGGCCCCTGACTTGTTTGGACCTACCCAAAAAGCCAACACATGTTCATTTACAAAGAAAATCAGTATATGATAATGGACTAAACGATGAATATTAAGTAAATACATACCATGTCTAGTGCCACCTCAAGGTGAGATCTGCGACCTGTCGTGTGAACTGCACCACCCTTTTCTGAAGCCCGATTGGTCTTATTTTGTGTTGATATCTTTAGGAAGGCATCACTTTGCCAATATTCAAGAAGACCAATCCATGCCTCGTCCCCCATCCATTTAGGTTGCGTCCCCTTCTTCCTCTTCTTGCCGAGGATGTCAGAAAGACGCTTTGCACATTTTTGCTGAAAGATCTTAAAGATGGTGTCGTAATGACGAGGATCCCAAGAAACCCTATCCTGCAAGAAGAATTAATCAAAATAGTTAATCAGATAAATAAGTATATATATAAGTTCTTCACATGTGTTAACTTGAATAAAACTGTGAACTTGTGTTAATTAAACAAACGTAGGCTTAAAGATAAACAACTTGAATGAAAAGCAATCTACTAAAATACTCCCTTACACTGACTAATAATAAAAAGCAATATAGAACTTACCCTAAATCTGGCCCACCAAAAGTCCTTCACTTCATCAGGGGTCACAGTCCAGCAATGGTGAACTCCCCGAAATTGTGAGGTGATGGCAAACTTAATCGCATCAGCAGCAACTTCTGCTGGAGTCCACCTACCAAAAATCCAAACTCAATGTCAAATGTCAAATCAAATGCATATATAAAACCAAGTGCTTAATAAATATATAAAGAAACAAAGAAAGTTCCAACTTACCCTTTCCCAATAGGACATATAATGATCTTCCCGTCAGCATCCTTCTGGTACTGCCTCGGTCGACGCTGACTAGGGGCGTGCTCGTCATGCCCCTCCTCTTATGCACTAATATAGATCTGTGGTCCTAGTTGCATGCTCCCCCCTGATATCTTGATTCCGGGCAATGTTACTATGATTTACTCTTTGTAAGTGACAGACTAAAAGAAACGTGCATTACTTTCACAGTAATTACTATGTATTTCATTTCTGAAAGTATATATATAGAAACAGAGTTAATGAATTTCATGCTCTCGTGAAGCCTATTATCATTAATAACTGCATTGGTTAACTAGCTTAAGACAGAGACAGTTATCTCACCCGTTCAGTGTAATATAATGGTAATGGTTTATTAAACTAAGTTAACCAAGTCAACAGTCGAGAAATGAGAATTAAATTAATAAAGTATTCCATCATTTACGCAAGGCAAGAACCTGGTTGGCAAGCAATGAGTTATGGGCTAATGGGTGATGATTGTCTTTTCAAGTGTTTTAAGAAGAAAACTCAACAAAGTTGTCTTTTAGTTTAGTATATTTGCTCTCTCAAGTCATGAGAGAGGGATAACATGAGGGTGGGAATATGATTCCGATCTGATTCAAGGAAAAGAAAAAGAAAGGAGGGTTTGGTAAAGGAAGGAGAAGCATCCAATATATGATCCCCTTTTTAGGAATTTGCTCGAGGCCCATTTGTCCTCTTTCAGGTTTGTGGATTCCATTCTGTTTTGCCCTCTCTCTCTCTCTGTTTTTTTTTTTTTAATTTTCTTTTTCTTAAAGTTTCATCTGTTGTTTTCTTCCTTATAACCTCAACAGAAAAGAACAAACAAACAATTTCTCTCAATCTCATCTTCTAATTCTTTTTTCCAATTGGCAAGTGCAAGTCAAGTCTACTTCACCCTCTGCAAGACTACTAGAATTTCCGGGTGTTCTCAAAATCTGTTTTTTTTTCCCATACATTTGTTTCCACCCAATCTCTCATATTCACAAAATTTTCAGTGTCTTCTAGTTCCAGCCTAAATCATTTGCTTTGCATCCTTTGATTTTCATGGATCTCACTGTCCAAAGAACATACACCGAAATTCTCGAACAAGGATACAAACATAATTTACACATAAAAATGTCATCATGAGAAAAACCCACCACAAAAGGGCAAGCATGGTTAGATGAATAACTCTCTCTCTCTCTCTTTGAATATTGAAACTTCATTATTCTTATACATCAAATTATCCATAGAAGATCATTGTCTACAAGATTTTCTCACAATTCCACTTTGCAGGTTACCGCACAACCGGGATTACCAAGTGACATTGTGGTTGAAGTGTGACATGACCTTTCATCTTCACAAGGTAAGCCTCACATCACAACACAGGACACCAATTTTCTCTCACACATTTGATAAATCTAATACCTCTAAGACTTCATCAAAAAATATATATATAATACCTCCAAGAGAAGTATTATATATTTTTAGTGATTAATCCAAAGTAAATGTGTGAATGCACTAATAATTCACTTTAGGGAATCCTGATCCCTCAAATGAACCATATGATGAAGCTATCATCCGAAATCTTCCCCTACCCAAAAGCAAACAAAGTACCATTGGCAGAATCTGTAAGAGTAGAACTGACATAATGGAATCCAAACGAAAGAAAGGATATATTATTAAAAAGTATTTGTAGTAATGTGCTCATCACTTAAGAGTAATGATGGTCTATGAAGTGAGATGGAATCACCAAACATAAATCCCAATAAGAATATGAGGCGTGGACCCTTTAAGTCCAAGCAGCACTTCAACTGTGGGGAATGAATTGAGTCGGCAAGCAAATGAGGCATAAGCTCATAGGGGGGAATGAAAAAGAGAGTGTGGCGTGGGGAAGTACAGTGTAAACAAGGCAATTCCCCATTTGGAATAAAATAAGATGGCATAATGAAATTGCTAAAGTTAATCAACATAATAAAAAAGAATGTGAAGACAAACATGATTTGCATTAACCTCCATCTCATATTACTAATTAAAGGATTGGAAAGTAAAACTATACATATACACCTTTCATGAGACCCACCCACCATCATGTTGTAAAGTATTTGTCACCCACCATTTCCCCCTTTCTACCTTAGCCTACAGGCCTATTCTAACAAAAAAAGAAGAAAAACTACAGAAACCCCACTTCTTCTATTCTATCTCCAAGAAGAAGAGTAGAACAAAAAAAAAAAAAAAAGGAAAAATCTGGAATGGACTAGACCCCCATTTTCATGATTGAAGAGCTAAACTAAACAGGGTAGTATAGGAATCATCAGCTAGAGAGTTCCAAAATCCACATAGAAGAAAAACTAAAAAGGGAAACTAACAAACTGCTAAACCTAGCTTCTTCCACTGCTAGACTCTAAGCAAATAAATGCTGAGTTCAGGTGCACCATTGGTGTCAGGATTCATCATGTAGAAAGCCTCAGAATCTCTAGACCCAACAATTCTCTCAAACCTTGCTCTCATGTACATGACTTCACCACCATCCGCTTCAACCCCATTATTATTATTCCCTGGCAAAACACCAGCACCAGTTGAAATTGGTTCCACTGCTTTCAGAATATCCCATTCTTTTGCTCCACATTCTCTTCTAGTTGCAAAGCCACATTTTTTGAAGTTAGGATAACTTGATTGAAGAAGAGAGACAGAGAATACACTGTATAGTGTAGAGATTGTAAACAAGACTCACAAAAATTGAAGAGGATAATTGAGAAGACAAGGGTGATGGGTCCATTAGGTAGAAACAGATAGATTTTTAAAGCATTTCGGTTGCATATGAGTTGTCTTGTAGGAATTAGAACTCTGTCTCCCGAGTTTAGTATACATCGTGACTCTCAAACCAAAGAAATCTTACTAGATATGAGAACTTTTGGCATAGTCTTGAACAGAATCTGCATGTCGATTTTCTAATCTTTGACAATGATACCATTTCAGTTCCTCTCATGTCAAAAAGTCGAAAGCTCTTCCACATCATAACACAAGAATCAACTCAAATAAACCCTATTCAACAACAACAACAACAAGATGAACAAGACGAAGACGAAATCGTGGAAGAACAGTCTCACATATTTCCAACAAATTAAAACTCATCATCAATCCAATTAAGTGAAATACCCAAACATAAGCAAATAATCCAAACCGATACATGAATTCAAATTAATCTCCCTCTCGCCTCTGCTTTCACTGTTTCTCTCTCCCAATCATGTTACCAGGGCTGCACCTAAATCCCCCAAAACCCCATACCTATCTACTCGGCTCACCTGGGACAAAACGTGAGGTGTGTGGTGAGTGATGATGAGAGAGTGGAAGGTGAGAAAGTGAGAAGAAGGAGAGTTAGTGAGAAGGTAACATACCGGCGACGGCGAAGGAAACATACCGATAGTGCCGGCGGCGGCGGCGGCGAGTAACAGCTGCTGCGCAAATGCGCGCGAACAAGTTCTCGATCTCAGGCGGCGAGGGGTTCTCACCGCTTCTCGATCATGTTGTTGTGTGTGTGTAGTGTATAGAAGAATAAAACAAAATAAGGAAAAATTGAAGTGTTCCCGCAAAAAAATGAGTGTTCCCGCAAAATATAGCGTCCACAGGTCCGACGCTAAAGCACAATTCAACGTAGCGTGGGCTTTGGCCGACACAAGTTGTCATTTTTTAGCGTCGGCTTGGCCCACACAAGCTTAGATTTATAGATTAAAAAAATAAAAAAAAGGGTAACAATGCAACGTCCATTTTTGCGTCGAATAGGCCGACGCTATAGCGTCGGAGTCGTGGCCGACGCTAATATTTGGACGCTAGATCCTGAATTTCTTGTAGTGTATCTTACCAATGTTTATTATTAAATTATTGAGGTATTTTCAGACATATATAATTCATGAAAACTTTATTGCAATTTTTATGCCTTATTAAATGTTTTAAAGGATTTTATTACATTTTTTGTTGAGTCACTAATGTAACGAAGGGCATTACATTTATAGTATCAGAGCATTTCAATCCTTAATTGGACTATGGTATTGGGTTTTTTCTAAAATCAAAACATAGGCGCATAGGACTGCTGTTAGAGTTATAAAAACTGCATGTTATTCTTTTGTATGTTGGGCCTGACCAACCCAATATTTAATTGGTGGTGTACAGATTTATGGCGACTAATAGGCAAGGGTGTGGGTTTTATTAGAGACAAAAAGATTTTTAAATTTGGTTTGTGTAAGAAACTTTGGAGTTTACTGGTGCTTGAATGTTTTTTTTTTTTTTGTGTGTTAGTCTTGCAAAGGATAACCATGTTGCCCCCACTTCCTATTTAATTTGTTCTCTACTGTATAAGACTTGTCATATGTTGTTGATTTTGATTAATTATTGATTGTGATTGAAAACTTAATTGTTTGTTGTTCTGGAAATTTATTTGTTGTCCATATTATTCATGTCTCTATAATACATGTAAATCAAAATGGGGATTAGTATAATTTTCTATTTAACAAACAAGTTAACTGCATATGTATGTGAGATACTGTGTACACTTGTTTTATTAATAAATGTGTAACACCCCGATTTTCGCTGCTTTGTAATATCGGTAATAAATATATAAATATATATTTTTATCCGAGACTTAGAAAATGATTTTTGGATAAACCAAGGTCATTTCCTTGTTATACTTATTTTCATAAGGTTACGGGGAAGTTTTTGGTTGAAAATTCGAGCGAGGCTTGTGTCTGCCGTTTTCTGCATTTTCACTGACAGTAAAAGTTTACTGCTCAGAAGACCTAATTTTAATTCGTGAACGAGATGAAAAATGTTTTTATCGTATTTACTACGATACTGGAAGTTTTGAAAATTTTGGTAAAAAAATTAAAATATTATATTTGTTGCGGGCGTATACGTCGAGATTATCTCTAGGAAAAGCTTGCGCCAGATGAACCAAGGAGTCAGCAACGAAGCTGAGATGATGGATTTGACCGACTTGACGAGCATTTATGACGAGCTTATCCGAGTCATAATGGCCATAATGGCGCATTTATGACAAAGGGAATTTTTGCTATGAAATGACCATTTTACCCTTGTCTTTTTATGACAATTACAAGCCATGCCATTGGAAAATTTGACCAAATGCTATCCAAAACTCACGTCTCACTCTTGTCTTCTTCACTTAGGCATATTGTCATCTTCCATTTCCATGTTCTTCTTCTTCAAAAACCTAAGCTTTTGCCTTAAGAACTCCAAAGTGTTCATATTCGTCAGATTTTGCCCAACGATTCTGACAATTTTCTATTCTGAATCTCGAAAAACTTTCAACATGAAAGTTGTTCATATTTCTCTCTTCTTTCCAACGACATAAAGATAATCCAAAACGGACAAGTATGTTGAGAGATCTACCCAAAATACTAAAACTGTTCTAAACCCTCATCATGTTCATCTTCTTCTCTAAGTTTCTCAAGAACACCATGAGAAATTTGTGAAGAACATCATCAAAATCTTGCTTTTCTTGAATCATCAAGAGGTAACAACTTCTTCTCTTGTCATTTAAATCCTTTCTCTTCACAACTTTTGTAGATTCATGGCTTAGATCAACATGTTCTTCATTTACTTAAAGTTCATGAAACTAGATTCAAAAATTCATAACTAATTCTAGAAAAATCCTTTTGACATGAAACCAATTCTGTGATCTTATAATCATCTCTATTTTCATCATCTAGAAGCATAAGATCATGAGAAATTTCTTTCCCTAATTTCTGGACTGGGCCGAATCTAGGTCAATATGGTGTTCATAGGTTTTGTTTCATTTTCATGTCTTGATTCATGATTCAATCCTTTTGTATCTTGATAGTTCTTGTATGTAAGTACATAGAAGATAAAAAATCAAACTCTAACCTATTTGTTTCTTCAAAAACCGAAACCCTAGGTATGAGCACTTGATGGTTTTGTGATTCAAAAGTTGTTTATAACACTTGAATCTAACTCTAGGTCTATATAGTATGTTGATTAAGTCCAAGAGTTGAAGAAAATTTAAAATTTCTAGCCTATGGATCTTGAGAAAACAGAACCCTAGTTCTTAGAACTAGATGAGTTTTAGTTCATGTTCTTGATTCATAATCTTGGTTTAAGTGTTTAATCATGCTTAAGTAACTTATGGATCATTAATCCCTAAGTTAACCAAATTTTAATTTTTCCTAACCTATAAAATTGGTTGAATCCGAACCCTAACCTCCATGAGCCAAGTGTATTGTTGTTTGATTTGATTTATTTTGGTTGCAATTCGTTTGAAGGAAACAACCGAGTTAACCGATTTACTGATTGTGAGAGAAATCAGATCGGGATCAGGAGATTAACAGGAACTGTAGTTAAATCTTCAAGAGGTAAGGGGGGTATGCCTGAGGAGTGTAAGATAATCTCATGCTTATTTGTGGAGTCATTTATTAATTTTCTGTATGAAATATTTTATTATATTATACTGTTTACTATTAATTGCTAGATTGATGTGATGTTTATCTGAGTAATTGAATTGATGTGATGTGTGGACTTACATGATTATAATTATTTTTTTATATTATAGTTGTGATGCATGTCATGAATTGATATATGCCATGCTATTTTGTGATTGGAATTTATCTGCTGTTGAGTGTTGGACTGAGTAACCTGACATTGGTCAGTGTTAAAAATTTTAATTAAGGATAAAAAACTTAATAAGCTTGGACAATTAATCAGAGGGATTAATTTGGGAGATTTTGAGAAAAATGAAAAAAATTTATTATTTTAATAATATTTTGTGGAAACTGTGTAAATAAGCCATAGTAAGGGCAAAACCGTGAAATTTTTTCACAGGCTCTAATTTTTATATAATAAATTCAATTTTATTATAAAATGTTATTTAAAGTGATTAAGTTCTGAAAATAATGTTTATAGCAGTTAGAACAATTACTTCTGACAGAGAAATGATACAAGTTATTTAATATTATTTATTTAATATTATTAAATATTAAATATTTAATTATTTAAATATTCTAAAATTAATTATTAAATTTTATTATTATTAAAAAAAATTAAGTTGACCTTTATTGAGAATTAATTTTTGAAGTGAAACAATTAGAAATAAAGAGATTTATCAATTATTTTCAGATTTTATCAACGTTTTAACAGAAAAAAGATTTATGTAAAAATATTTTATTAAGTGAAGTTATTCCGTTAAACTTGGATAAGTTTTCGGAGCTGTTGTTTTGTATTTGATTTTCACTGAGCGAAATGTTTTACAAGCAGATAAATAAGCCTAGAAACCGAGACGTCGGGGTTCTAGTGTTGTATGGACACGTAGATCAAAGATCTGTGTCATGGGACGGAGTGTCCTGCAAGTTTTGTTTTTGGACTGTGTGTCCTAAGTTGATGTGGAAAGTGTGAATTCCATATCCGCGAGCCTAAAACTGGTGCATCGGTTTAAGGGTCTCGTGATTGAGCATTCGAACTGTGTGTCCTGTGTTGAGATTAAAAGATTTGGACTGTGTGTCCTGTATTTGTTTAAAGTGAAAAGTCTTAATTAAAGAAATTAAGCATGGTCGTTAAGCTTTGTGCTTCGACAAGGAAAGATTATTACGACAAAGAAAACAAAACGAGAATAAAAGTTTTTCTCATGCATTCAATGGCAATTGTGTCATGTAAATGGGCATTGAATCCAGAGTGGATCAATGTATATGGCAGACATGTCAGGTGATGAAGATCATTGAGTTCCGGAGTGGATCAATGTATCTTTTATAGGACTGTGTGTCCAAAGTTATAGGACTGTGTGTCCAGATTGAATATGTGTGCAGCTATTCCCTAACTGGAATGGGGGAAATAGTGTCATTGCTTTGCATGAGCATCCTAACGGGAATAGGGATGTGCACCAGTGATTTTTCTTGGGCATTGTTTTGTTCGTTTTTACAATGTGCCATGTGCGGAGCCTGATCAGCTTGAAACGAAACAGAAAGTTGTGGGATCTCCGGAGATTAGGTATCAAATTAGAGATTGGACATAGAAGTGTCATGCATTTTTATAAAATGACGATGAATACCGAGCATGAAGCCCTGTGAATTAAATCATTTTACTGTTCGAATTAATTTTATTATGTTTTGAATATTTGGTATTTGCTATTTGAGAGTCATGCATGGGGTTGTCTTATTAAAACTCATATATTGGAAACTCACCCTTACAAATATAACAGGTTTATTTTAGACTAAGGTAGTACTTTGGTACACTAGTACGGATGAAGCGAAGAATTCACTAAGTCGTTCGAGGACTTAACTACGAGATGCTTGAAGAAGTATTCATTAGTGGGAATATCACGAGGGTGATGATTCAGTACCTACATCAAGTACGTACCAGATTTTTACAGTGGAGATATCTTTACCACCTCTCTGATTTCTTTCTTGTAGAGTAGGAACTTATATGTTTTGATACTTCCATAGTTTCGGAAGTAGAGGTATCCTCACCGGATATTTCGATAGGTTGGAAGAACTATGGTGGTCTTCCCAACAAGTAATTATTAGTATTGACCAGCTATAGGACTTTTGGTGTCTTATAAAGTAGTGGTACTTGGTTAGTCTGGATGTTTGACTACTGAGAGTCATCCTTTTGAGTTGTAATTCCAGATTAACGCTACGGTACAATTACGTCTTTATTTTATTATGTTATGATGTTGGAGATAACATGTTATGTGAAGGTCTGAGTGTAAAACTCTTATGATACCTATTTATATTATGTTAATGGTGTTGGATTGTATATTGGAGTAAAAGAAAAAGAAAAATTTTATCACTAATTTTGAAAGGGATTAGTAACTAGAAAATTATATTTTCCGAAAGCAACCATCAAAACTATTTTATTGAGTGTATTTCCGTAACAAGTTACGTAAATGTGATACCCTGAAAATGGGGTGTCACAAAATGCGTAATAAATTATTTTGTGCTTGATTGTAATGTAGTTACTACACTTTGTCTTAAGTGTTTAGTTGAGGGGCACGAGGATATTTGATATTATTGTTGGTTAAGATAGAGGCGAATGATATTTTGACAGTAATACCTCTAGAGTTAAGTGAACTTAAAGGAAATAGAAGAGCATAGGAATATGAACAACATGTGTTTCTTGTTGCTTTACGCTTTGAATTGGATGAGTTAAAAATTGGTGATAAATTCTTTTAGAGACTATTTAAGAGGGGGTAAATTTAGATCAAGAGTTCAATCTTTGCGATAAGGGAATTATACACTATCTACTGGCAATCTAGTGTTGTTAAGAATATGACCATTGTTCCTAAGGAGGGGAGTCTTAGAGAAACGACTTTAAGAGAGCACATAATGATAGGATTATCATATAACTAGGGGTAACTGTATCAGGTTCACAATTAACCTTTATGCTTTTGGTATTAGATCCAATGACTAGTTATGTGTTCGGACTTGTACATGTCTTCTTGCGCTTCTTTGACTTTTTGGTGGTGGTAACATGATGTTGTGATATGTGTTACATGTTATTCCATGACTAATTGACTTCTTGATGAATAACTTGACTTGTTGTGCCTTATGTTTCATGCAATAATCATTGTTAAGTGTTTATAATCGATTATAAGTGTTTATGTATATATGCAAAGTATGAACCTCTTGAGCCTGATGTGTGATTCTAGATTTCTATGACTGGTTGTATGTTAATTTTGAATATATTCTAAGTTCCTCATTAGGAAAACATACAAACAATGAAGCATTTAAAATTATAGAGTAATATGGTGATTTTGAAGCATGGACTTTAAGAAGAAGCTCGATAACAATAAAATGTTTTTTGTGGTAGTGCTGAAATCGAATCTGCTTGAATTTTTTTTTTAAATACCAACATGATATTTTAACATGACGCCCCTTTGGAATTGTTCATATATGTGTTAGGATCTTAGATAACAAATATCAACATATTTTAATGAGTTTTTAGTTTTATAAGTTTTTTTTTTTCAAATTTAAATTAATGAAATTAGTTTAGTGAAATCTGTGACCTGATGACGTGGCAGAATGCTATTGGATGTCTGTGTAAAGTTGCTTTACACTGACAGTGTATGGCAATTAATCTCATATAATTTTCCGGTCACATCTATTCATTGTTTCAAAGATTGTATATATATCTATCAAAATCAAGCTACCATTAACAAGTAATCGATCCGTTTGTGAAAAAAAAAAAAACAACCAAGTAATCGATCCTAACGTGGGTGAGTTTCTTCATGTAATTGATGAACCCCAGAAGCAACATTTTTAAGCAAATCTCCTGAAATTTTCCCAATAGAAATATCCATGAAAAGCCAATGATCAATTTTGTGCTGAAACCCTTTTGATATCTATCTATAGCAAAAGTAAGCCATAGGTTCAAATAAACTTGAGCTCATCCATTACTTTGTTTACTAGCTTAGTTTTATTTTTTTTCTATCTTTTCTTCTATCTATTTATCTATCATTGTCTGGGAATTTGATTCAAAATAAAATTAATTGTTCATGTTCATTTATGCAGGTATCAGTTTCATTTGCATCTTCAGCTTGATGGAGACCAATAATCCAACATGTCAGACAAAAGCTCGGGGCCTCAACAAGTCAGTAGAAATGCTATGGACCATATTTCATTAAGTAAATTTATCTATATGCAATCTATTTAGATATGAATATTCTAAAGTTGGAAGTTTCCTTCATTTTATTCTAACAGGAAACTCTAACAAACCTTTGACACCACCTCCTTCTACTTATATGCAGGTCTCAAAGATTTATTTTATTTATAAGTCAATGTATACTTATGCTTCTGATCATCATTGGGAAACAACTAACTCTCTACATGTCACTTTTAACTAGGCATATCAGAATCCTTGGACTCTAAACACGTTTAACTATACCTGGTTCTAGCTCTTATCCCTCCTGGTGGCAAGGCCAGGTACGTAGTGATATCTATATACACATTCATGCATCTTATGATGAGGGGACAACTCATGTGCTTAATTTTCTTGTTGTATCCTATTTGGTTCAGGCATGGAGCATGCCGGTTCAATATGAATCTCTGAATGATCCTAAGAGGCCTTTCAGTTATCCTGTGGTATGTGGAGTAATCCTATAATTTCTAAATCATTTACGGTGTGTTTGAAAATTGGATAATGGATTTTAACTGAGAAAATTAATTTTTGAGGGTATTTAAAATGACATGTATTAAAATATTTTGTTTGGATACTTAACCCAATTGTTTTAAAAAAATACCCTGCATTTCCACCGGGTATTTCTTTAATACAAAACCAAGAGATTTCAAATAATACCCACTAGGGTGGGGTTTCAAATTCCCAGCTTCACCCATTCGCACGACTCATTTCTTCACCCATCGTAATTCTTCTCCTCATGCTTCACCCATGGCTTCAACGTCTCCCTCTCACCCATAGCAATCTCGCCTCACGTTTCTCCATTGCCATTCTCCTCCTCACCTCCATATTTGTTCATTCTTCAACTCCATAGCAGTAGCTCGATGATTTGGGATTTGAGAGCTTCTTGGATGTTAGATCTACTATTTCTTCATACATCATTGCATATTTTGTTTCATATTTTCAAATTTTGTTGCTCTCAAATAAGTTTGTTTACATTGTGATGCTGATTTTGAATATGGATTTATGTGCTTTTTCTTCTTTTCAGATTTTCTTCCTGAAAGCTCTCGTTTCAGAATGGGTTTTGTTTGAAACCATCTCAATCATTTGGATCTTTGTCTGTTGAGTCGGCAACATCTGGATTCAGGTATGTGATTATGAAGAATATAAATCTGAGTTTGAATTGCAAATTCCCTGTTGATTTGTTCACATTTTGGCCATTTATGTCACTGGTATGTGATTCATTATTTTATTTATCTGCTTAAATGAATTATATATAACATCTATGTAGGAGAAATTATCTAAGATGTGAATGACAAACATAGAAACAATAAACTTACCTTTTAAGAAGAATTAAGAATAACAGAAGTATCGTATGTTGGTGGTAGGCCAGTGGCGGATCTAGGACCATGATTCGGTGGGGGAGATTTATTAAAAAAAATTAATAATAATTATTAGGACTAAATATAATTTTTGATCCCTATAAGATTGGTAAAATTTGATTTTAGTCCCTATAAAATTTTTATTCATTTTTAGTCCCTAAAAAAATACAAAAATTATGTATTTTTAATCCTTTGTGAGGGACTAAAAACACACTAATTTAATTAAATACAGGACTAAAAATTGTATAGGGACCAAAATAAATCAAATTTTACCAATTTTTATATATGAAAAACATATTTAACACTAATTATTATCATATATTTGAATATAAAGACAGAGAGGGCTGGGTGAAGGTGAGAGTTTGAGAGAGAAGAGAGGGTTGAGTAATTGTGTTTGGTGGAAAAAATAGAGAAAAAAAAACAATGGGTTCAAATATATAAAAATAGTGGGGGAAAAATACAAACACCTATGATATTTATTTATAATTTTATTAAAGTGATGGTGTGCAAGTGCACACCCTAATTTGTATGTAGTCCACCCATGGGTATGTAGTAAGTATTGTTGAAATGTGGTTGCAGGACTACTTGCTCATCATTTGTCTGAAGTGAGTTAGAGGTATTGTTGAAATTTTTTGAACTCGAACCCATTGGGCTTGGTAGTCTCCAGGTTGATATGGGGTGCCTATACCAGATAAAGAGGTGTCTGGCTGATTCCAATTTGAAAATTGTGCAGCTTGTGAAGATTGCCCTGAGATGTTGTTGCTATGATTGGAGACTCTCCTAGATTTAACTGTGGCATAAGAGATGAGCTTCAGTGATTGATAATGTAAAAAATATTTACACTAATAGTGCATACAAATTAAATCCATAAAACAATTATGTTATAAAGTTTATGTATTGAATAATACATGGCAGAGATATATTTTAATATAGGGAAATGCTAACTATTGCCCTTAGGACATTGGTTAAGAAATTGAAATAGTAATTTTTATGGGAAAATGGTAAAGTTATTACCTTGAATACTTGAATTTTTGTTTCCCAATAAATTCTTTCCTCTTCTTGATTCCTTAATCAGTGTCCTAAAGACACTTGTTAGCAAGACCCTTTAATATATTGTGTTTTATTTGACCTTTAATTTTAATTCTATATAGTGTTATATAATTATAATAAAATAGGTTTTTATTTGTAAAATAATCAACTATAGTTTTTATTTGCTCATTGTAAAATAACCCTTGTATACGCTTTCAGCATAGATTAATAAATATTTACCAATGATACGATAAAAAAAATATAGAAAGAAAGAATACGAATATGTAATATCATGCCTCTTTCCTTGGCAAGAGAATCCTATTGGTCTCTTCGTTATCCTACGAATCGTGATTGCTGCGCCTACAACCGTTGATAGCCTCATCCATTCGACGGTCACCTTCAATCCATCTCGTCTTTCACAAAAATCTTCAGCAAAATTTTCACAATTCTTGTCCCTGGCCGGAAACGGTGAGGCTTCTTCACTCCTCCCATCGTCAGAGCGGACTTCCGGGAAGCTTTTGTTGCAAGATGCTTCCTTGGTACCTTGCCTCCTATGGACTTGCGGCGGGCGGTCTGCTTGGTACGAGCTATTTCGATTTCGATGGAAGGAAGATTTTGGTGTTTGTTTGGTTCTCGAGAAAGTGATGGAAAACTGGATGAAACTGTGAGTGGCAAAAGGGGTGGGGGTAGGGTAATGTATATAGTGTGGGATTTCATATTTGGGGGGAAGACAGAGGCGCGTATTGTGAAAATTTTACTGAAGATTTTTGTGAAAAACGAGATGGATTGAAAGTGATCGTCGAATGGATGAGGCTATCAACATTTGTAGGCGCACCAATCACGATCCGTGGGATAACGAATTAACCAATAGGATTCTCTTGCCAAGGAAAGAGGCATGATATTACATATTCATATTCTTTCTTTCTATTTTTTTATAGTATCATTGGTAAATAATTATTAATCTATGGTGAAAGTGTATACAAGGGTTATTTTACAATGAGCAAATAAAAACTATAGTTGATTATTTTACAAATAAAAGCCTATTTTATTATAATTATATAAAACTATTTAGAATTAAAATTAAAGGTCAAATAAAACACAATATATTAAAAGGTCTTGCTAACCAGTACCCTTAGGACACTGGTTAAGGAATCAAGAAGAGGAGAGAATTTATTGGGAAACAAAAAATTCAAGTATTAAGGGTAATAACTTCACCATTTTCCCATAAAAAAAATTACTAATTCAATTTCTTAACTAAAGTCCTAAGGGCAATAGTTAGCATTTCCTTATGTTTAAATATATCTCTGCCACGTATTATTCAATACATAAACTTTATAACATAATTGTTTTATGGATTTAATTTGTATGCACTATTAGTGTAAATATTTTTTACATTATTTATCACCAGAGCTCGGCTCTTATGCCACTGTTAAAGCTAGGAGAGTCCTTCAATCCTAGCAACAACATCTCAGGGCAATCTGCATAAGTTCCACAGCTTTCAAATTGGAGTTAGCCAGACACCTCTTTGTCTGGTATAGGTGCGACACCCCTTCTAGGGTCATCACACAGTAACACGTTGCAGAAAATAAAATTCAATTATGCTGGTTACTTTCGGAAAATAACGGTTTCTAATACTTCACTTAATACCAAAATATATATATATATATATATATATATATATATATATATATATGCATCATCATTTTTGTACAAGGTATAAACTATATAGGGCCTTTATCAGAATAAGCCATTCTTCAAGCTAAGAAATGAAATAAAAACAAAAGGACATATAGTGAAACGTCTAGGTCCATATACAAAAATCATGGCTCACAGTAGCCAGAAAGACTGACGAAATCACTACCCCAAAAAATGAAACTACCTACAGCTGGTCATAGACTAATGGTACCCATTGGGAAGACCAAGGTCAATCCCACTCCCCGCCGATGAGTCGGATGAAGACGCAGCAACACCCTCATCGGGTGAATCATCATCATCGTCCAAAGGTAGGTACTCAGGTACATCCTCTACGTACTTCTCTGGATCTTCCTCGGGATCAATAGCCATCTCCTCTGGCTCCACAACAATCTCCTCTGGAGCTGGCTCAGATGCTGCCTCAGCTAAGGGTTGGGTCTCAAGCTGTCCATGATCTATCAGATGTTGTACAAGTAGCCACAAAGGAGGTAGAGATACCTCAATCGTCTCCATAGATCTATGCTCCCTCTGGGGCCCCGTCTCAATCGTACCCTCTATAGTGTGTACATGCCCGGTATAACGAACGACATGGGCTCCCGGGTGGATCACCCACACGTTTATGTTATATGCATCCTCAAAATGGAGGTTTCGAACCCCCGTATGTGCTAACGGTATGGACGGATCCATCTAAACTCAGATAAAAACATACCCATACAGAAAGAAGACCAACAATAAAACATGCAAGGGTGAGAACCAATATATGGATTTTAAAACGATAACCACATGTACGATTCTCAATTACCACTTAACATGTATATTCACAGATAAACAATATATATTTATCAATGGGTTTCATACCCAATAGTCGTAACCATTTTAAAAACCATGACACTTCAATATTCAACAACTAACTTTGAGACATAATCTCCGGAGCTCCATCCAACAAATAGATGAGTCGATCGTGCTCCAATTGCCAAATAAGGCAGAATCAATTCTAGATATGGCAAAGTCCAAATAACCATTCCATAGTACAAAACGAGGCAAAGTGGTTATCACGTATAGCACATGGTTTTCGTGGTCATATAACCATCAAGGCACAGTGATACAAACGTCATGAATACTTGCCATCAAGCATTCAAGTCCTATGCAAAGGCACGTCTGCCCTGTAATGCATGTAAAACGTTGTGTTCTAGTTGTTTTCATTGTGATCAATCTTTATGTGTCGGAGCTAAAAGTCTCACAACCAAATCACCATTTTAAACTTTCAAGTTTGATACCTCTTTCCAAAATAACTGACTCCAAGTCAAAAGTGTGCAAATCACGAAATCCAGACCGATTCACCAGTCTTGGATGCGTAGATTTTAGTGCACAAAACCAAATATACGGTTTATAGGAAATCTAGTCCATAACTTCACCTTTCGGACCCCGGGCCCGTATCATAGAACTCTAGACCCGACGTCTCAGTTGCTAGGTTCGTTTAAACCATTTTCGTTCTGTGAAATACAAAACAAAACAAAAGTTTACTCAACCTATCCAAGTTGACGGAAATAGCTCATTGTTTACCGAAAATCATTTTACGTTGGAAATTCGTTTTATAAACTTGTCAAAATTCCTTAAAACTCATTTTTGTTCAAAAATCTCTAATTTAAACTGGAAAACCTCATTTGATACAATTTCTCAATATAACTCAATGTTACCCTTTTTAAGAATACTTTCGTAAATATTGACGGAATTGTCTGTCGTTTGCCGTTTTAAAACACATTTACGTCAAAATATGACTCTTTGCCATAAATTAATTTTTCCAACACTGTAATAACATTATTTTCGAAACTTTTTCGTTTAAAACATTATTTTCCAAACTTTTTCTCTTAAAATATTATTTTATAATATTTATAAATTCCTTAGGTGAAAATTAGCAGTGCTAAAATATTTTCACGATTACATCCTCACTATGACTCATAAAACGCTCTTTCATTGTTAAATGATTAAAATAATATTATTTTTCACTTTTTCCCATTTTTCATCAAATAAGTAACTAAGTAATATTATATTACTATTTCCATTCAATTAAACTCATTAATTCATAAAAAAGCTTTTAACTGCTTTTAACTCTTATTTAATTAAGCTCTGACCACTGTCAGGCTTTCCAATCCACAATCCACATCAAATAATAATATCATGCCAAGAATATAACAATTAGCAATTAAAACACGAAATAAAATAAAACACATAATTAAATTCAGAAAATTTAATAGCAAATAATAACTAAGCAATTAATGCTAATTACTTAAATATTACATACACCCAATAATTAACACAACCAATACAATTACACATGGCTATCAGAAAAACCCCTCGTAATCCCCCTTACCCGAAAGCAAAGTGTCTCTCGTAAAATAGTTCGCCGGAAGTCCTAGTAATGCCAATAACGCGCGTACACGATAACTTAGCTTATCCTTCATTAAACACAACAATCAATTAACAAACAAACAACTTAATCAAAGCTAAAATCCTACATGTTGGGTTCGGCCTGGGGCTGACTTTGGGGTTCAAAATCCTTAAAATTTCTAAACTCTTGGATTAGTGATTTATAATCACTTAAAACCCTAAATCAATGATCATGGCATAAAGATTGGATTTAAATCTTCCAATCCTTCAAAAATTAAATTTCGGTCTTTCTCAGTAAAATGGTTTAGAGACCCTAATTTAACTCAAACAACATAGATCCAATACCTATATAGCTTATAAGATTGAATCATGTAAAGAAAATGAAAAAAATCCCCCCCCCCCCCCCCACCCCCCCACCCCACCCCACCCCCACAAAACCCTAGGTTCGGCCTCTTTAGGTTAAATAAGTTAGAAATTTTTGTTTGATGCAAGGTTATAGATCTAGAATATAGGGATGATAATAGGATTACAGAAATTGGTTTCATGCTCATTGGATTTTCCTATGATTTTCTATGAATTTTTGAATCTAGAAACCCTAAAATGCATCATATTGAAAAAGACTTCAAAATGAAAAACTTATCGAAGAACATGATGCTAAACAAGTAAGATGAGTATGTTTTACCTCTTGGAATCAAGAAATGAGCAAGAAATCTCCTACTTCCTTCACAAATCAAGCCTAGGTAACTTAGTGTTTTAGTGGAGGAAAATGGCAAAGGTTGCATGAAGAAGATGACTTAGGCTTTTATAGAAGTGGGAATGGCCTCTTGGGATGGTTTGGGCCATGGGGAGGCAAGGGAAATTGTGTCCTAAACACAAAAATTCAAGGGTAAAATGGTAATCTTGTACAATGGCAAACTTGTAAATAAAACCAACATAAAGGGTAATTTAGTCTTTTCCTCCTAAAAACCATCATGACAATGAGGAGTCATCCCATGACTCACCCTCATGACTCATCATGATTTGAAATGTCCTTTATCAGTTAGCGGGTCCCGCAAATCCCGTTTTCAGCTCCGTCGTTTACCCGATTTCGTATAATGCCCGCATAATATATATTATTTCACTTTTTAAGTGAAAAATTTTAAAATAGCCAAAGAAGTTAGAAACTTCATAAAAACCTTAACTGTTTCGTTCACAAGTCAAAATTAGGTCATTTGATCAGTAAATTCTTCTTCGTCATTAAATCGCACTGGTTTCAGTCTCAATACTCGACCCAAAATCGAATCGTAGCTCTCTACGGTAAAGTAGAGTATGAATATGACCTTGGTTTATCCAAAATCATTTTCTAGATTTAAAAATAAAATTATAAACGTTTCTGTTTATTTTACTGATATAAAACCAATAAACAGTGAAAAACCGGGTGTTACAATAGGCACCCCATATCAACTTGGAGACTACCAAGCCCCAACGGGTTCTAGTTCAACAAATTTCAACAATACCTCTAACCCACTTCAGAAAAATTATGAGCAAGCAATCCTCCAACCACATTTCAACAATACTTACTACCTAGCACCAACATATATAAAAAATAGAGTAATTGTGTAATTGTGTTTGGTGGAAAAAATAGAGAAAAGAATGACAGTGGGTTCAAACATATCAAAATAGTGGGGGAAAACATCTAAGATATTTATTTATAATTTTATTAAAGTGAAGGTGTGCAAGTGCACACCCTGATTTGTATGTAGTCCACCCATGGGTAGGTAGTACATATTGTTGAAATGTGGTTGCAGGACTACTTGCTCATAATTTTTCAGAAGTGGGTTAGAGGTATTGTTGAAATTTGTTGAACTTGAACGGTTGAACCCATTGGGCTTTGTTGTCTCCAGGTTGATATGGGGAGCATATACCAGACAAAGAGGTGTCTGGCTGATTCCAATTTGAAAATTGTGCAACTTGTGAAGATTGCCTTGAGATGTTGTTGCTACGATTGGAGACTCTCCTAGCTTTAACTGTGGCATAAGAGATGAGCTTCAGTGATTAATGCCAGACATGTGTTAGACTCAATGACTTGGAGATTTTGATATATGACAAATACAACTTAATGTGTATGCAAGTGTTTTTAGTGTCAAATTGTAAAGATAGGTATCAAGCAATAATCAACAAGTTCAGTGAGCAATTAAAGGAGAATATTCAAGGAAGAACTTGAAGGAATCAAAGAGGAAAGACAAAGATCAAGGAATCATCAAGACAAAAGCTTAAAAGAGAAATTAGAATTAAGTCTTAGATGATTTGTAAGAGATGAAATCTCTTATTCACAAATAGCTCATTTGAAAAGATTCATGAAAGAAAATCAATTTTCATAACCTGCATTAAAAGGAATAAGTTTTCGTTAATGAAAAATGATTTTTGGAAATAAGATTTCATAAGAAGTGCTCGTCCTACACAAGTGATAGAAGCGCACGTCCAACACAAGTAATAGAAGCGGACGTCCACTAAAGTGATACAAGCGCTCGTCCACTAAAGTGACAGAAGCGCTCGTCCACTAAAGTGACAGATGCGCTCGTCCACACTAGTCTTTGGACTTGCTAAATGAGAAGCTCCATCCAATGACATGGCATATGGAGCTCGTCTACTAGCTCGTCCGATGTAAAATCTTAATTCAAAAAATGGCTAGATGGACGCACTTACTTTCAAGATGGACGCGAATTCTATAAGAGCAAATATAGAATCTTATTTCAAGAACCAGAATCAAGAAAACAGATTCTGTTATCAGATCCAAATCTGTTTTAATTGATCCCAACGACTATAACTTGTTTTCTATATAAAGAGGGATCAAAGAAACACTTTCATAAATAACACATTGAACATATCAGAATTACACGAAATCAATTGTGAAAATCATTCGTCATCTTTCTTGAGCTTATTGTGAAAAGAGTGTTTCAATACCCATAAGTGCTTCAATTTGTTTATCTGACTATTGAGAGTTAGGAATCAATTTTTGTTTTACTTTTCGATTGTAAAGATAGAGGGAGTCTCTCTGAGTGATTAGGGTGAGGTATCCCTAAGGAAGAACATTGAGACTCTTCACAAGAGTGTAGTATCTCGAGGTGAAGGAGTGCTCTGTGGTGTAAAGGTTTTTCAAGCTACCTGGAAAAGCTTGTGTGTTAGTGTGTGAAATCCCACAGGTGGGGTGGGGACTAGATGTAGGTCACAGTGGAGGTGACTGAACCAGGATAAATCTGGTTGTGTGGTATCTCTAAACTCAAACTCATTTACTTTCTATTTATGATCAAGAACCTGTGATTTTGATGTTTAAAGTTCAATATAATTTCTGTTCTTGATCTGTATAAACTGTATTGAAACACGATACTGATTGTAATGAAGATTGTGTTATCTGCGTTCAAAACTGAGTTGATCAAAACCATTCTTAGTTGTTGAAACTGAACTAATACTGAAACTGAAACCTGCAAATTTGTTCTTGATTGTTAATGCTTGTATCTGAAACTTGCATAACTTGTTCTTAATCTTTAAAGGCTAAATCAGTTTCTGTATTTTGTTATTAATGAGTTTTGAACCTGAATCTATTATGTGATCTATCAATTCTGATTAATCTTTCTTATCCTCATCATCTTTCAATTCAAGATTTTATATAAACCCTTCATTGATTTTGTAAAAGATCATGAGGCCAAAAATCCGCAACTCAGATTTGAAAAGTTTTGTGAAAAGTTTTTAAGAGGGAAATATTTTCAGAAAACTCAATTCCCCCCCCCCCCCCCCCCCTTCTTGAGTCGTTGAAGCCAAAACAACAATTGGTATCAGAGCTAAACTCTTAAGTTTGGCTTAACAGCTATAAGAGCATGGCTTCCAATGACTGTTTGAATGAAGAGCCTTCCCTTCCACGCCCTCCTGCCTTCAATGGATCTGAGCATATCTATTGGATGGAAAGAATGGTAATCTTTCTTGAGGCAGCAGGTGTTGACATATGAGATGCAGTAGAAAATGGACCATTTGTCCCCTCTACTGTAGATGCTAATGGTGCTTCGAGAAATAAACCTAAAACTGAATGGAATGAGGATGATAAGAAAAGAATTCAATATAATGCACGTGCTAAGAATATTATAACATCTGCTTTAAGCCATGATGAGTTTTTCAGGGTTTCAAATTGCAAATCAGCAAAGGAGATGTGGGATACATTGCAAGTAACACATGAAGGAACCACAGACGTCAAAAGAGCAAGAATGAACACTCTCACACATGAGTATGAGTTGTTCAGAATGAATCGAGGAGAACCTATGACTGAAATGCAAAAGATATTCACACACATTGTAAATCAATTGGCTGGTCTTGGAAAGACACTCTCAAATAAGGATCAAATTAATAAAGTAATGAGATGCTTGAGCAGTGAATGGCAACCTAAAGTCACTGCAATCTCAGAATCTAGAGACCTCTCATCAATGACCATTGCCACATTGTTTTGAAAATTGCAAGAACATGAATTGGAGTTGAACAGACTGAATGAGAGTGAAGAAACTGATAAGAGAAAGAAGGGATTGGCTCTGAAATCACAAGTCAAAGAAGTAGAAGACAGTGATGATGATAATACAGAACAATAGGATGAATCTGAAATAGAGAGGGGAATGCTAGTTAGAAAATTCAAGAACTTCCTAAAGAAGAAAGGCAACTTCAAAAGAAAGCCATCCACTTTTCAAAGGAGATATTTCAGCAAAGGTGACAACTCTTCCAACAATATCACATGCTATGAATGTGGAAAGATTGGCCACATAAAGCTTGACTGTCCAAAGCTGCAAAAGAAGGACAAAACTGCAAAATTTGACTCAAATGACAAGAAGTGGAAAAAGCCAAGAAAGGCTGTAACGCCCCCCTTGGGCATTACTACGTAACACATGCAGAAGTAAAGTAAAAGATGATTTGATGGTTGCTTTCGGAAAATTGTTTTCTTTTAAGTTAGAAAACTGGGGTGTAAAATTTTTCTTTAAGGATAACTCTGAAATACATAATACATACATTTAAAACGTAAAGTCACATTCGTAACAAAGTTACCATGACATACAAAATTTCTGTAGGTTTCAGCTTTCGAAAGAAAAAGTTCAAACTACAGATGGATGTATATAACACTACATTTACCGACCTCTTTAGATATACAACCTCAACTCAGACTCCTAAGCTGGTCATTCTATCAAATATTCATTGGAGAGGCCCCCAATCAGAATACTTTCCCAACCTCTAACACTAGGTCTTCAAGTGACTGAGAAAGACTCCTCTGCAACATCGGTACTAGAGTACCAAGGTACTACAGCAAAACCCAAAGAGACCTGATATAACTGTAAGAGTGAGACACCGACAAATGGATATATCATACAACAACCATACACATGATACATACAACACCTTGGCATATTAACATTTTAAATGTTACTCATAGTTAAACAACAAGGATTATTTCAAAGTGGGTCTCATACCTGAATCAATCAATTTTATAAAAATAATGAATGACACTTCTATCATCGAGGCTCTAATCTTAATCTCATGAGATTTCATCACCGTTTTATCATTAAGAAAGAAAGATTTGATCGGGCTCATACGCCCGTTTGGCAAGTTGTCTCTGTCACCTCATGCGCCGGATCAACATCATCACGAATCCCTTATAACGGTCATTCAGATGTATACCTCATCAAATACCACATCTTAAGCGGGAATTCGGATAACTCAAGCATGTTTGCTAAGGGGAAATGCATATGAATAAAAGACTTTTCGTTTTCGAGACTTTTCTTTGTGTTCACTCTTTTCCGTTGTCGAAGCCAAAGGCTAACGACTATTCACAATTTTCGTTACTTGGGTATCAATAACACGGGACATGCAGTCCGAGTGCTCAATCACAACACCTTAGACCGATGCCGCAGTCAGAGGTTGTGGTCGTAGAAACAATTATAATTTTATCCATGTTTTTATTTCAACATGATAAGGACTCCTAGACCATAACAACGAAATTAGGACACGCAGTCCTCAATTCCAAAATTAGGACTCCTAGCCCATAATATCACGATTGGGACCCTTGGTCCATAATTCTTGACACGGATCCCAGATCACGTGTATAAATTGAATGCTAGAGGCGACGTCTCGCGAGCTAGTATTCTCTTTCACATGTGCTTACTTTTCGCTCAGTGAAAATCAAAAACCAAAACAAAACCTCGGTCACTTATCCAAGTAACCGGAATGTTTTCTAAATCATTTAGGAGAAAAATATTTTCCTTTACAAAGTCTTTTATAAAACATTTGGAAATTCGTTTGCTTTTGAAATCGTTGATGGAATAAAGTCAAATATTTTCAAAGGGGTTTTTCCTTCATGAAACACATAGTTCGAAAAAGGTTTTCTCTCGTACAAACTTTGGATCATAAAAAGGTAGTTTCTATTGACTTAAAAATACTTCAACGTTTCTTTTCAAAACTAGAATCTCATTCTCTTGAAGTAAGCATTTTAAACAAGGAACTTTTATAAATGAAACCAATACTATCAAAGTTCTATTCAAGGCTTATTAAGGCTTTTAATCCTTATAATCATTGTGCACTGACTCAAGTCCGGCTTCTCAAACTTCAATCAACAGTAATATATTCTCAACAATAATATCACAGTTAATGACATTTCATCACATATATACAACTCACAATACTTTAAGGCAAGTAATAATCAACTTCAAGTAATAATCACAATAGTTCAAGTAAACAAGTCATTCAAGTGTTTGCTCCGTATTATAATAATATTCAAATCACTCAAGTAAACACATACACACATACATATAGTCATTGAATATCCCTAGGCAATCCCCTCTTACCTTCCGTGAAGGTAAGGAGATTAGATGCTCGAAGAGGCATGTCACGAACATCCTCGTTTCCTCCGTGATGGAAGTCTAAGGTTATGAACACAGAATCACAAGTTAAAATCATACAAGAACACTAAACCACAAGGTATAGGCTCGGCCAAGACTAGTTCTTAGGGTTAGAGATTCCCAAAAATTATACAACTCATGGATTTATGATCCTTAAGTGTTAGGAGTTCATAAACAATGATCATTCAATAAAGTTGAATTAAAATTCTATTAAGTTAAAAACATAGGGCATTCGGCCAAGGCTAGTAAAATAGGCTAGCATTCACTAAACTTTCCAATCTCTTAGGTTTAGCATCCATATGTGTTAAGGAGCTCAAAACCATGATCATTTTGGAAAAATAAGAACAAGGTATCCTAGGTTCATTACCTTCTAGGTCCGGCCTTCATAGGATTTATAGGCTAGAGATCTTTAAACTTTCCAATCTCTTAGACTTAGCATCCAAATATCTTATGGAGCTCAAGTCCATGACAATCTTGGAAAAACTGAAGTAAAACATGCTAGCTTTAATAATATAAAATAAACAAGTTATAAATCCTTAAACTTTCCAATCTCTTAGACTTAGCATCCAAATATCTTATGGAGCTCAAGTCCGTGGTCATCTTGGAAAAATGAAAGTAACACATACTAGCTTTAATAACATAAAATAAACAAGTTATAAATCCTTAAACTTTCCAATCTCTTAGACTTAGCATCCAAATATCTTATGGAGCTCAAGTCCATGGTCATCTTGGAAAAATGAAAGTAGCACATACTAGCTTTAATAACATAAAATAAACAAGTTATAAATCCTTAAACTTTCCAATCTCTTAGACTTGTCATCCAAATATCTTATGGAACTCAAGTCCATGATCATCTTGGAAAAATGAAAGTAGCACATACTAGCTTTAATAACATAAAATAAACAAGTTATAAGTCCATGGTCATCTTGGAAAAATGAAAGTCGCACATAATAGCTTTAATAACATAAAATAAACAAGTTATAAATCCTTAAACTTTCCAATCTCTTAGACTTAGCATCCAAATATCTTATGGAGCTCAAGTCCATGATCATCTTGGAAAAATGAAAGTAGCACATACTAGCTTTAATAACATAAAATAAACAAGTTATAAATCCTTAAACTTTCCAATCTCTTAGACTTGGCATCCAAATATCTTATGGAGCTCAAGTCCATGATCATCTTGGAAAAATAAAAGTAACACATACTAGCTTTAATAACATAAAATAAACAAGTTATAAATCCTTAAACTTTCCAATCTCTTAGACTTGGCATCCAAATATCTTATGGAGCTCAAGTCCATGATCATCTTGGAAAAATAAAAGTAACACATACTAGCTTTAATAACATAAAATAAACAAGTTATTAAGAGTTCTAAATCCATGATCAATACTTGGAAAGTTGAAACATAGTATCCTAGGCCTACTTATTCATATTTTTCAGTCATCATTGGAACAAGTTATCAAAACTTCCAAGATTTATAGATTCAAGATCAAGGGATGGTTAGAAACTCAAACACATGATCATATTCCAAAAGTTGAAACAAAAACTTCCTAGGTCACAAATGCAAGCATTCGGCCTTCATTGGAAGAGATGGATAGAGATTTTTGTTTTACACAACCTCTTAGTATGTGAAAATATAAGTTAATACAAGATTATAGAAAGTGGTTTCAACTCAAAAGGAGTTTTCTACCATTTTAGAGAGATTTTAGAAGTTTAAAGCATATAAAGAACACATAAAGTAAACTAAGAAATAAAAGCTGAAACTTGCAAAAAGATTCATATGAGAGCATTATCCTTAGTATAAGGAAGAAATTTAATGAAGAAATTAAGTAGAAAAGATGAATAAAAACTAAAGCTTTAAGAGCTTGAACTTTTAGAAGAAAGAAGAAGATGAAGGTTTAATGGAGTTTTGAAGGAGGAAGATGATGAAGTGAAAATGAAAGGGGTATATATAGAGAGAGGGGAGAAAGTGGCACGAAATTGAGGAGAGAGGAATGAACTTGGAGAGCAAGTTTTGACCTTGTGCCTTGTTTGGTTGAAGAGGAAAGAGAGAAATAGGTTTTTAGAATATAATATGATATATTTCAAAAAGTGTCATCATGACCACTTTTTAGGAGGTAGCTTAGGCCATAGCTCTAGTGAGTCACCTCACTCCCTCATATCACCTCAAGCCTTTTATGTCTCCTATTCTGCTCCATTTCGTACCCGGTAGCATTTCCGATCGTAATTCTTCCGATGTGTTCCCGAATAAAATATTTTATTTTATTTTATTTTTGAATGAAAATTTTCAAAATAACCAAAGTGGAAGGAAACATAATAAAAACACTAACCGTCTCGTTCACGGGTCAAAATTAGGTTTTCTGCACAGTAAACTTGTGCTTGATGGCCAGCAATGACAGTGATTCAGAAAGTGAAGTAAGTTCTAATTATCAACCTTCTTATGATGAATTGCAAAATGCTTTCGAAGAACTTCATAAAGAATCCATTTGACTTGCTAGATTGCTAATTAAGTCTAAGAAAACCATCACATGCCTAGAAGAGAAAAATTTTGTTTTAAACAAAGAGCTAGATGGATTAAAAACAGAAAATTGTGCTGCAAAATAAAAACTAGCTACTGTTTTAGATGCATCTATATGTGATAATTGTCCTAAGTTGGAGAAACAAATAAATCGTTTGAATGGTGATCTATCTAGAGTTACTAGCTCTAATTGTTCTAAGTGTTGTACATTGAATAAAGAAGTTGAAAAACTGAAAAATGACTTGGCCAAGTTCACAAATGGTAGAGATAACTTGAATGCTTTATTAGGACAACAAAAATGTGTTTATGATAAGGCTGGAATTGGCTATGAACCTAAGATACATGAGAAATCTTTCAAGAAATTTTTTGCTGCACCTAAGACATCAAATACACCATTTGTTAAATGCAATTTTTGTGCTAGAAAAGGTCACACAACTTCTACATGCCAATACATAAAATCAGCATACAATAAATCCAAGTATATATGGGTTCCTAAAGGAACTATTGCTGCAACTAACTCAAAAGGACCTAAACAGATTTGGGTACCTAAAACACAAACATGATTCTATTTTGTAGGTGTGTTGGAAAGCCAAGAATGTGAAATGGTATCTTGACAGTGGCTGTTCCAAGCACATGACTGGAGACAAAACCAAGTTCATCTCCTTTACCCCTAAGTCCAGTGGTAGTGTTACCCATGGAGACAACAATAAAGGGAGAATACTTGGCATTGGCAACATTGGAAGTGACTCAACAACAATCATTGAGGATGTACTATATGTTGAGGGACTGAAACACAACCTATTAAGTATCAGTCAACTATGTGACAAAGGCTTCAAGGTAAAATTCAATTCCAATAGTTGCTTAACAGAAAACCGGCATGATGAAAATTTGAAATTGATTGGACATGGGACATATAACATCTATATGCTTGATTTAGATAATATCTCTTCAAATACTGCATGTTGTCTTATTTCGAAAGAAGAAGAGAATTGGCTTTGGCATAGAAGAATTGCACACATTCACATGAACCACTTGAATAAACTGATTCATAAAGAGCTTGTAGTTGGCTTGCCTAAACTGAAATTTGTGAAAGATGGACTATGTGATGCATGTCAAAAAGGAAAGTAAGTTAAGGTCTCTTTTAAAGAAAAGAACATTGTTTCAACAACTAGACCCTTGCAACTTTTACACATGGATTTATTTGGTCCATCTAGAACCAAAAGCTTTGGTGGTAACTCGTATGCATTGGTAATAGTAGATGATTACTCTAGATAAGCATGGACATATTTTTTATCTCATAAGAGTGATTCATTTGCTACCTTTAAGAAAATGGCAAAAATTGTGAAAAATGAAAAGGACATGAAAATTGTTTCTATAAGAAGTGATCATGGGGGAGAATTTAAAAATGAAGTGTTTGAAAACTTTTGTGATGAGCATGGCATTCAACATAATTTTTATGCTCCTAGAACTCCACGACAAAATGGAGTAGTGGAAAGGAAGAATAGATCATTAGAGGAGATAGCAAGAACTATGTTGAACGACTCTAGCTTGCTAAAACAGTTTTGGGCAGATGCTGTCAATACAGCCTGCTATGTGCTAAATAGAGTCTTGATAAGACCAATCTTAAAGAAAACCCCTTATGAGCTTTACAAAGGAAGAAAACCAAATATAGCACATTTTCATGTTTTTGGTTGCAAATGCTTTATTCTTAACAATGGAAAGAATAATCTTGGAAAATTTTATGCAAAAGTTGATAAAGGAATTTTCCTAGGTTACTCCCTATCTAGTAAAGCATTTAGAATATATAATAAGAGAACACAAACTATTGAGGAATCTGTGCATGTGACATTTGATGAGTCTAACCCCAAAAGGTTGGGAAAGGATTCTGTTATTGATGATCTTGCAGATTCAATTGAGAAAAATCTCCTAGAAGAGAAACAGGACAATGAAGAAGCTAAAATCTTAAAGAATGAATTGCTGCAGCAGGAGCAAACAGAACAACAACCTGACTTACCAAAGGAATGGAGGACTGTCAGAAATCATCCAATTGATAACATCATTGGTGAAATTACAAAGGGGGTAACTACTAGACAATCTCTTAGAAATGCTTGTAATCATATGGCATTTGTGTCTCAAGTAGAACCTAAGAACATAGATGATGCTATAATTGATGAACATTGGATGATGGCTATGCAAGATGAGTTAAACCAGTTTGAAAGAAACCAAGTTTGGAAACTAGTGCCTAAACCCAAGAACTGTCAAGTAATAGGTACAAAATGGGTTTTTAGGAATAAACTAGATGAAAATGGTATAATTGTAAGAAACAAGGCTATATTGGTAGCCAAATGGTATAACCAAGAAGAAGGATAGATTATGATGAAACATATGCACCAATAGCAAGATTAGAAGCTATAAGAATGCTACTTGCTTATGCTTGCATAATGGGATTTAAATTGTATCAAATGGATGTTAAGAGTGCTTTCTTAAATGGATTTATACAAGAGGAAGTGTATGTTGGTCAACCACCTGGTTTTGAGAATAATGAATTGCCTAACCATGTTTATAAACTGTCTAAAGCACTATATGGCTTAAAGCAAGCTCCTAGAGCTTCGTATGAAAGGTTAAGTAATTTTCTCATTGAAAAAGGATTTAAAAGAGGTAAAGTTGACACAACTTTGTTCACTATGAAAAAGGCACACAACATTTTACTTGTACAAATATACGTGGATGATATAATTTTTGGTGCCACTAATGAGCATTTGTGCAATGAGTTTGCAAGTCTTATGCAGAGTGAGTTTGAAATGTCAATGATGGGTGAGCCGAACTTTTTCCTTGGGTTGCAAATAAAGCAAACTGAAAATGGAATCTTTGTTAGCCAAACCAAGTACTGCAATGAGTTGATCAAGAAGTTTGGCATGGAAAATGCTAAGGAGATGGCTACTCCAATGAGTACCTCCTGTTATCTGGATAAGGATGAGCAAGGTAAACCTGTTAATGTTTCTAAATTCAGAGGTATGATAGGCTCACTACTTTATCTTACTTCTAGTAGGCCAGATATCATGTTTAGTGTATGCATGTGTGCTAGGTATCAAGCAAATCCAAAAGAATCACACTTAATTAACAGCAGTTAAAAGGATAATTAAGTATCTGTTAGGAAGAAAAGACATGGGATTATGGTATCCCAAGGGAGCTACATGTACTTTAATTAACTATTCAGACTCTGATTTTGCTGGTTGTAAACTAGATAGAAAGTGTACTAGTGGAACTTGCCATTTACTAGGAAACTCATTAGTATCATGGTTTAGTAAAAAACAATCTAGTGAGACTTTATCCACAGCAGAGGCTGAATATGTAGCAACTGGTAGCTGTTGTGCACGGGTTTTATGGATGAAACAACAATTAGTTGATTATGGTGTGCAATTAAACCAAGTTCCTATTAGATGTGACAATACAAGTGAAATTAACCTAACTAAGAATCCCATAATGCACTCTAGAACTAAATACATAGAAATCAGACATCATTTCATTAGAGATCATATTCAAAGTAGAGAAATTGAGATTGAATATGTTGATACAACTAAACAACTTGTTGATATTTTTACCAAGCCCTTGAACAAGGAAAGCTTCTTTTTCATTAGAAGAGAATTGGGCATAATCGATCAATCATATATCTAATCTCTAAAGAAACTGTTTATATCACTGTGTCTTTGTGAAAAAATGCTCTGATTCTTGTATGATTTGATTTGACCCTGCACCTATCCCTCTATCATGAACAATTTTATATGCTATGTTTGAATGTTTAAATGCTTACCTTCTCTATTGCTTTGAATATTTCTTTTCTTTACCTTTTTTATAATGCCAAAAGGGGGAGGAAAATATGATATAAAGAAAGGGGATAATAACAAATTATACATGAAAAAAAAAGTATGATATAGAAAAAAAGGGATAATAATGAATTATACATGAATATGTTGAGGGGGAGCTTAAAAGCTTACATGATTAAGGGGGGAGTAAATATAAGCTTACATGATTAATGGGGTGTAAATCAAATTCTACTATGATAATATTTTTTTTGCTCTGATATACTTCTGCTCTGACTGCTCTGATACCATGATATAAATCTGTCAAAAACACTTAGCTTCTGCTACACTTATACTCTGATCTTATAATTTGTTAAAAGATTTGTCATAATCAAAAAGGGGGAGATTGTTAGACTCAATGACTTAGAGATTTTGATATATGACAAATACAACTTAATGTGTATGCAAGTGTTTTTAGTGTCAAATTGTAAAGACATGTATCAAGCAATAATCAACAAGTTCGGTGAGCAATTAAAGGAGAATATTCAAGGAATAACTTGAAGGAATCAAAGAGCAAAGACAAAGATCAAGGAATCATCAAGACAAGAGCTTAAAGGAGAAATTAGACTTAAGTCTTAGATGATTTGTAAGAGATGAAATCTCTTATTCACAAATAGCTCCTCTGAAAAGATGCATGAAAGAAAATCAATTTTCATAACCTGCATTAAAAGGAATAAGTTTTCGTTAATGAAAAATGATTTATGGAAATAAGATTTCAAAAGAAGCGCTCGTCCAACACAAGTGATAGAAGCGCACGTCCACTAAAGTGATAGAAGCGCTCGTCCACTAAAGTGATACAAGCGCTCGTCCACTAAAGTGACAGAAGTGCTCGTCCACTAAAGTGACAGAAGCGCTCTTCCATACTAGTCTTTGGACTTGCTAAATGAGAAGCTCCGTCAAATGACGTGGCATATAGAGCTCGTCTACTAGCTCGTCCGATGTAAAATCTTAATTCAAAAAATGGCTAGATGGACGTGCTTACTTTCAAGATGGACGCGAATTCTATAAGGGCAAATATAGAATCTTATTTCAAGAACCAGAATCAAGAAGACAGATTCTGTTGTCAGATCCAAATCTGTTTTAATTGATCCCAACGACTATAACTTGTTTTCTATATAAAGAGGGATCAAAGAAACACTTTCATAATTAACACATTAAACATATCAGAATTACACAAAATCAATTGTGAAAATCATTCATCATCTTTCTTGAGTTTATTGTGAAAAGAGTGTTTCAATACTCATAAGTGCTTCAATTTGTTTATCTGACTATTGAGAATTAGGAATCAATTTTTGTTTTACTTTTCGATTGTAAAGAAGGAGGGAGTCTCTCTGAGTGATTAGGGTGAGGTATCCCTAAGGAAGAACATTGAGACTCTTCACAAGAGTGTGGTATCTCGAGGTGAAGGAGTGCTCTGTGGTGTAAAGGTTTTTCAAGCTACCTGGCAAAGCTTGTGTGTTAGTGTGTGAAATCCCACAGGTGGAGTGGGGACTGGATGTAGGTCACAGTGGAGGTGACTGAACCAGGATAAATCTGGTTGTGTGGTATCTCTAAACTCAAACTCGTTTACTTTCTGTTTATGATTAAGAACCTGTGATTTTGATGTTTAAAGTTCAATATAATTTATGTTCTTGATCTGTATAAACTGTATTGAAACCTGAGACTGATTGTAATCAAGATTGTGTTATCTGCGTTCAAAACTGAGTTGATCAAAACCATTCTTGAGTGCCGAAACTGAACTAATACTGAAACTGAAACCTGCAAGTTTGTTCTTGATTGTTAATGCTTGTATCTGAAACTTGCATAACTTGTTCTTAATCTTTAAAGGCTAAATCAGTTTCTGTATTTTGTTATTAGTGAGTTTTGAACCTGAATCTATTTTGTGATCTATCAATTATGATTAATCTTTTTTATCCTCGTCATCTTTCAATTCAAGATTTTATATAGACCCTTCATTGATTTTGTAAAAGATCATGAGGCCACAAATCCGAAACTCTGATTTGAAAAGTTTTGTGAAAAGTTTTTAAGAGGGAAATATTTTAAGAAAACTCAACTCACCCCCCCCCCCCCCCTCTTAAGTCGTTGAAGCCAAAACAACAACATGGAGTGTTCTGACCCTGGCTTGGGCACAAGTGATAGGCCTCTGATGTTAATGGTAGGCCTGACTGACATCGGGTTTCCTTGCCTTGGCACTGATGAAAGAAATAGGCATGTGAGGTCTATAGTAGGCTTTACAGTCATGGAGTTTTTTGGCCTAGACTGAGATGCAAGAGATAGCCCTGAGTTATTGATGAGAGACTTGGAGTTTGTTGGCCTTTGCTGATGAGACACGAGAGACAGATCTAAGTGGTTATTATTTGGCTTGGAGGCTTTTGGCCTTGATTGTGGCATGAATGATAGCCTTGAGTGGCTTTTTCCATATTAAGAATCCATTGGTTTTGGCTGAATCACTTTTGTTGGCCAGACATGGGGAAGAACCCATATGGAGATTTCAGTGGCTAACATGTCTTGTATCCCAACAGAACTCCTTTTTTTGATATAAAAACACAGATAAGAATTATTAACGTCTGTTTCATACCCGAAATGGAACACCTCTTATGGGATACAAGAAAGGTTAGCCACTGAAAGCTCTAGAAAGGTTCTTACCCATGTCTGACCAACAAATTTGATTCAGTGATAAGCCGCTGGCTCATCTAGTTTTATGGCTAGTATGACCGTGGTTTTGTGCTAATTATATCTCATTTTCGCCCAAATTAGACTTGATTGTCTTTAAGAAGCATTTTGAGTCGTTTAAGTATTTTTAGGTTAATTTAGTTGATTTGGTGTCGAATAAGCACTTACTGATATTTCTTGTTTTCAGGTAATAAAAAGAAATAATTTTGGAGTTCTTCGCCCCGCGAGAGGTCATTCGCCCCGCGAACCCAAAGGCTGACTGTTCCAGAAATTGCAAACCTTTTTGTGTCGCCTCGCGAATCCATGTCTCGCCTCGCGAGACTGAAGACCAGAAGCAATGACTCTTCCATTCCTCGCCACGCGAGCCGTACTTCGCCTCGTGAGAAGACCAAACGTTGCAGATTATTCATAAGATTCGCCTCGCGAGACAGTGTTCGCCTCGCGAACTCGCGCAGAACTCACAGATATAAATTGATGTTCTATGGCAGATTGGAGGAGTAGTAGTTTATCTTTTCTTTTCTTTTCTTTTCATAGTTGCGTCTGCAACAGTAGGTTTAGCATTTTGTGTTTATGTTTGTAATGGAGAACTAGTCTCTTTGATTAATCTACTGTGATTAGGTTCCACCACACTTGAGGTTCTGTAATTCCTGTTTTATTTGCTTTTCCCTTTTCAATACTGTGCTATATATTTCTGTTTGTTTAATTCAGTAGTGTATAGTGTTGTATTGATTTATTTCGGTGATGTTATGTTCCTATATTGAATCGCGTTTGTTTAATTCGCGTGTGTTCGTTCATGTTCGTTTAGTTCATGAGGGCTTAACCCCGTTTGTTTAATTTAGGAATAGGAACATATATCTCGTAGTGGCGATTTCGTTTGTTAATTGTTGCTACAACCGAAAGGGGATTAGAATCTGCTTAGGGCTTGGAATTTACATGAACCGATGATAGTTTGGAAATCGAGAACAGTAGATTAATCGTCTTTAGTTATTTGATAATCTTTTAAACTGCTCTGTTTTATTGCTCTGTTTTTGTTTTCTTTCCTTTATTTTATTTCATATCTTAACCCCCCAAAACTGACTTTTTCTGTTAGTAACAATCCAAGAGTCCTTGTGAGACGATACTCGAGTTGTCGCTCCCTAAACTACATTTTTACAAACCGCTCACTTTTTGGCGCGTGCGCGACAGCGCGTTCATTCAGTCAAAACCTTTGGATTCCCAGTATGGCAAAAGCCACTCAAGGCTACCATTCATCCCACGATCAAGGCCAGAATCCTCCAAGCCAAATACTAACCACTTAGATCTGTCTCTTGTGTCTCATCAGCCAAGGCTAACAAACTCCAAGTAAATTACTCAGGGCTATCTCTTGTATCTCAGCTAAGGCCAAGAAACTCCATGACGGTAAAGCCTACTATAGACCTCACACACCCATTTCCTTCATCTCAACCAAGGCCATAAAAATCCATGTCAGTCAAGCCTACCTGATGCGTTATTTTTTAGAATATAAAGGCAAGTGCACCTCGTCGCAATCAAGTAATACGGTGGTAAGACCGGTTATCGTATCCACAGGGATCGGTTGTCAATTACCAATTCACAAACTCAACAACTATCTAGACTAAACTATGGTATGAGATATCAAAACAGAAAACAAAGCAATACAATATTTTTGGTCTTTTTGGACTTTTAACAAACACTTGGAGTGCAGAATTTATAACTGGATAGAATTGTTAGGTTTAGACTACACTAATCCTCCCTTGATTGCAATGAAATGGCTAACAACACAAGTCCTAATTCAATTATGCCAATCAAGCCTTTTCTAAAATACTCAAGCCTAATGTCTTAGGTGCATTGAGCCTAAAACCCCAAATCAAACCCTAATGTCTTAGGTGGATTAATCTGTGATTTTGCATTAAGTCAAGACTTATAAGATTGCAAGCATTCAACACCTATGTCTAGATTCTTGAACTAATTGGCATATGATTCATGAGCATGCCTTAACACCAACCTTCCAGTTATTTATCAAAGCAACATATCATTCCTATGGGTAGCTAATCCAAGGAAAGCATTAAGCACAGAATCACATACTCATAAAGAAATAGAGACTTGCATTAAAACACCAAATCAAATACAAACAAGTTCAGAAAAGCTACATCTAACCCCAACAATGGGGGATTTAGTTACTCATATTTACAGACCAAACCAGGGAAATAGGAGAAAAGGAGAGGAGAGACTCCATGGGAGCTTTCCTTCTTCTTCACAGCAACCCCTCTCAGCAACTCCCTTCTAGGGTTGAAACCCTAGCCCAGCCATAGCCTCCAAGTGCCTCCAAATGCCTCCCTCTGGACCCTTTTTTAGGTTAGAAGTCAGTCCCCTTTTCTGTTCAGCGCAGCCTTATTTATAGATCAGTCGCGCGTCACGGCCGTGATGGCCATCACGACTAGGCCGTGATGGCTTCTGGAGTGGGCGAATTTGCACAAAATGGGTTCTCGCGAGGCGAGCCCTTTGTTCGCGACGCGAATCCTGAATTTCTGGTAGGTCACGGCCGTGATGTCTGTCACGGGCATGCCGTGACAGTCTCTGACTTTTGCCTTCTGCTATGCTTGATCACAGCCGTGATGGTCATCACGGCCAGGCCGTGATGGGCTCTGTTTGGCTCATATTCTTCACTTTTCAAGCTCTTTTTCATCCAAGCTCCACCAAGGCTGATTTTGATCATTTTTACATTGAATTCCTGCAAAACAACACCAAGAAACCGCTTCACCCGTTCCAAGGAAAATCTAACTAAAATCAAATAAAGAATGCCTAATCTATATGCAAAATGCATGCAAAATTATATAGAAAACATGATGTAAAATCACACTATCAAATCACCCCAAGCTTAATCAATTGCTTGTCCTCAAGCAATCACTAAGGCCAGAAGAAACAAAACATGGATAGTAAACCAAGAACCCGAGTAAATGATCCAAGTAATAGGCAATTCAAACAATTCAGCAAGAGACAATCAATTCAAGTCTAATTAGAGGCTTAGGTTCATTAGACTCATGTTCTCACTGATTTGGGCACTCTTTCTCACCTGAAGCTCACCCCAATCTTGTTTATTTGCTTGGCTCTCTTCCTCACCACTCAAGTGTTTAGGGGATAAGACATTTCACTCAATTTTCCTCAAGGAATGAATCCTACCATAGGCTTGACTATCAACCAAATCTCTATTTTATTAATGAAAACAAATTAGAATCAAGAGGTCTTTTCTTTGGTTGTAACATGGCCATGGGATTTAATCGTTAGGTGGGGATAACAAGAAAAGGATATTTCCAAAAGGCTACACAACATATCAACATTTGCAAAGCATGACCTTCTAAAATACCTTCTTGGGTTTTCAATTCATTTTTCCACCTTTCTTTTCTTTCTTTTTCTTTTTATTTCTCACTCCTGTTTGTCATCCCCTTCTCTATTTATTTTTCTTTTTCTTTTGTTTCTCTTTTATTTGGAGAAGGGGAGATTTTTCAACTCAAGAGAATTTTTTTTTTCTGATTCTTTCATCCCATACTTTCTTCAACTACCCTTTTACACCCTTTTTGTAATACTTTAGAAGGTCCCTTATCAAGCATATTTATCAAAACATTTCAGGGTACCAAGAAAAGCATTTTATTCTTTTGTAGGCTCAAAATTGGGCAACTAAGGGGTAGCATTTCATCATTCAAAACTCTGAAGGCCAGAAAAATACCTATTGCCTCAATCATTTTCAAAATTGTTTTCAAAAATTTTCAAGCTTCAAAATGGTTTCAAGTCAAGTTCTAGAGAAAACAAACCAAGAGGAATAACACTCTAACAACAAGAATGGGGTAAAATTTAGTGAGTACCCCTTTGGCTCAAAATCTCACATTTTAGTTCAACAATCAGTGAAAAACACAAATCTTTAAAACCATATGCTAATTATCAACTATCCAAGACCATCTCAAGAATATTTATTTGAAGCCATATCACAAGAATGAAATAAATTGGGTTCAAAAATCCACTATCACAATTTAATTGGCACTTAGTTCTCCGAATTGGATGCAAAATCTAAACAAGGGCAATCTAATTGTGTGATCATGCAAACTACCATGCAAAACTATATGAATGCAATATGAAAAATGCAAAATATGAACATATGCAAAAATACCCCTCTACCCCAAGCTTAAAAATTTACATTGTCCCCAATGTAAACAATCAAGTTGGAGAAAGGAGAAGAAAAAGAAAATAAAACAAAAAATTGGAACGGCTTACCGAGGCGGTAGCGAGTGTTGGTTAACATTACAGTCAGAAAATGCCTGAGAATTGGGTGCTTTTTCTTGTCATCTTGCTCTTCCCCTCCTTCCTTCTTACCCTGGAATTACTTGGCAATTTTATTAGTAAAAGAAAACTCTTGAGCTTCTCAAATTATTCAAGAGTTTAAAATCAAAAATCAAATCTAACTAAACAAAAGGGAAAAAAAAAAGAAAAGGAAAAGAAAAATTGGGTTGCCTCCCAATAAGCGCTTCTTTAACGTCACTAGCTTGACTTATTAAAAATCATCACCTGGATCCTCCTCCCGGATCAAATGGAAATTGGGGCGGTGATTGTAACAGTAATATAACTTTATTTTCAATTCCACCCAGCCATTGGGTGGAAATTCCATTGACCTTTACAATTATAAACTCACTTCCTCTCGGGTCAAATGGAATTGTCAAGAGGAAGTGTGATGAGACAAGTGGGAGGGGCTAACTTTCCAATGTCCACACATGCATGCAAGCCGACATATTTTTCTAATGCAGTAAAATCAGATTGCTCAGCATGCATGGTGGAAGGAGTGCTTGCCAGATGCCCTGCCTCCTCACTTGTTGTTTCCCAAGGATTTGTGGAAGGTAATTCCTCTTGTTGTGGTTCACTTACCACCACCACTTCATCTTCAATTTGATCCATTCCCACAACCAGATTTTTCTCAAATTCTACTTCATGTGGCTCTATGGGAATCATACATGGTGGTGGAGGTGGTAAATATGCCCAAAAGGTTTCCCAATCCTCCTCGGAGTATATATATATAAGCTCACCAGTCATAGGATCGACTCGTGATGGGATGTTATGAGATAGAGAAAACTCCTCAAAGAATTCTCCCAAATTTATATCGTCTTCCCAACACAAGTTATCCTCCAAAATATGACTAGAAGCTTCCTCATCAGGTGGACAATAAAAATTTTTCATGACTTTCGTCCACCTTTCAAAAACAGAACTCAAAACAAAAAAATCAAATATATACAGAAAAAAATCAAATATACACAGGAAATAAAAATTAAGAAAATGTCTAAATTAGTTGCCTCATTTGTTACTAATGATATTGACAAAACCAATCCCCGGCAACGGCGCCAAAAACTTGATGCGTTATTTTTTAGAATATAAAGGCAAGTGCACCTCGTCGCAATCAAGTAATACGGTGGTAAGACCGGTTATCGTATCCACAGGGATCGGTTGTCAATTACCAATTCACAAACTCAACAACTATCTAGACTAAACTATAGTATGAGATATCAAAACAGAAAACAAAGCAATACAATATTTTTGGTCTTTTTGTACTTTTAACAAACACTTGGAGTGCAGAATTTATAACTGGATAGAATTGTCAGGTTTAGACTACACTAATCCTCCCTTGATTGCAATGAAATGGCTAACAACACAAGTCCTAATTCAATTATGCCAATCAAGCCTTTTCTAAAATACTCAAGCCTAATGTCTTAGGTGCATTGAGCCTAAAACCCCAAATCAAACCCTAATGTCTTAGGTGGATTAATCTGTGATTTTGCATTAAGTCAAGACTTATAAGATTGCAAGCATTCAACACCTATGTCTAGATTCTTGAACTACTTGGCATATGATTCATGAGCATGCCTTAACACCAACCTTCCAGTTATCTATCAAAGCAACATATCATTCCTATGGGTAGCTAATCCAAGGAAAGCATTAAGCACAGAATCACATACTCATAAAGAAATAGAGACTTGCATTAAAACACCAAATCAAATACAAACAAGATCAGAAAAACTACATCTAACCCCAACAATGGGGGATTTAGTTACTCATATTTACAGACCAAACCAGGGAAATAGGAGAAAAGGAGAGGAGAGACTCCATGGGAGCTTTCCTTCCTCTTCACAGCAACCCCTCTCAGAAACTCCCTTCTAGGGTTGAAACCCTAGCCCAGCCATAGCCTCCAAGTGCCTCCAAATGCCTCCCTCTGGACCCTTTTTTAGGTTAGAAGTCAGTCCCCTTTTCTGTTCAGCGCAGCCTTATTTATAGATCAGTCGCGCGTCACGGCCGTGATGGCCATCACGGCCAGGCCGTGACGGCTTCTGGAGTGGGCGAATTTGCACAAAATGGGTTCTCGCGAGGCGAGCCCTTTGTTCGCGACGCGAATCCTGAATTTCTGGTAGGTCACGACCGTGATGTCTGTCACGGGCATGCCGTGACAGTCTCTGACTTTTGCCTTCTGCTATGCTTGATCACGGCCGTGATGGTCATCACGGCCAGGCCGTGATGGGCTCTGTTTGGCTCATATTCTTCACTTTTCAAGCTCTTTTTCATCCAAGCTCCACCAAGGCTCATTTTGATCATTTTTACATTGAATTCCTGCAAAACAACACCAAGAAACCGCTTCACCCGTTCCAAGGAAAATCTAACTAAAATCAAATAAAGAATGCCTAATCTATATGCAAAATGCATGCAAAAGTATATAGAAAACATGATGTAAAATCACACTATCAAATCACCCCAAGCTTAATCAATTGCTTGTCCTCAAGCAATCACTAAGGCCAGAAGAAACAAAACATGGATAGTGAACCAAGAACCCGAGTAAATGATCCAAGTAATAGGCAATTCAAACAATTCAGCAAGAGACAATCAATTCAAGTCTAATTAGAGGCTTAGGTTCATTAGACTCATGTTCTCACTGATTTGGGCACTCTTTCTCACCTGAAGCTCACCCCAAGCTTGTTTATTTGCTTGGCTCTCTTCCTCACCAATCAAGTGTTTAGGGGATAAGACATTTCACTCAATTTTCCTCAAGGAATGAATCCTACCATAGGCTTGACTATCAACCAAATCTCTACTTTATTAATGAAAACAAATTAGAATCAAGAGGTCTTTTCTTTGGTTGTAACATGGCCATGGGATTTAATCGTTAGGTGGGGATAACAAGAAAAGGATATTTCCAAAAGGCTACACAACATATCAACATTTGCAAAGCATGACCTTCTAAAATACCTTCTTGGGTTTTCAATTCATTTTTCCACCTTTCTTTTCTTTCTTTTTCTTTTTATTTCTCACTCCTGTTTGTCATCCCCTTCTCTATTTATTTTTATTTTTCTTTTGTTTCTCTTTTATTTGGAGAAGGGGAGATTTTTCAACTCAAGAGAATTTTTTTTTTTCTGATTCTTTCATCCCATACTTTCTTCAACTACCCTTTTACACCCTTTTTGTAATACTTTAGAAGGTCCCTTATCAAGCATATTTATCAAAACATTTCAGGGTACCAAGAAAAGCATTTTATTCTTTTGTAGGCTCAAAATTGGGCAACTAAGGGGTAGCATTTCATCATTCAAAACTCTGAAGGCCAGAAAAATACCTATTGCCTCAATCATTTTCAAAATTGTTTTCAAAAATTTTCAAGCTTCAAAATGGTTTCAAGTCAAGTTCTAGAGAAAACAAACCAAGAGGAATAACACTCTAACAACAAGAATGGGGTAAAATTTAGTGAGTACCCCTTTGGCTCAAAATCTCACATTTTAGTTCAACAATCAGTGAAAAACACAAATCTTTAAAACCATATGCTAATTATCAACTATCCAAGACCATCTCAAGAATATTTATTTGAAGCCATATCACAAGAATGAAATAAATTGGGTTCAAAAATCCACTATCACAATTTAATTGGCACTTAGTTCTCCGAATTGGATGCAAAATCTAAACAAGGGCAATCTAATTGTGTGATCATGCAAACTACCATGCAAAACTATATGAATGCAATATGAAAAATGCAAAATATGAACATATGCAAAAATACCCCTCTACCCCAAGCTTAAAAATTTACATTGTCCCCAATGTAAACAATCAAGTTGGAGAAAGGAGAAGAAAAAGAAAATAAAACAAAAAATTGGAACGGCTTACCGAGGCGGTAGCGAGTGTTGGTTAACATTACAGTCAGAAAATGCCTGAGAATTGGGTGCTTTTTCTTGTCATCTTGCTCTTCCCTCCTTCCTTCTTACCCTGGAATTACTTGGCAATTTTATTAGTAAAAGAAAACTCTTGAGCTTCTCAAATTATTCAAGAGTTTAAAATCAAAAATCAAATCTAACTAAACAAAAGGGAAAAAAAAAAGAAAAGGAAAAGAAAAATTGGGTTGCCTCCCAATAAGCGCTTCTTTAACGTCACTAGCTTGACTTATTAAAAATCATCACCTGGATCCTCCTCCCGGATCAAATGGAAATTGGGGCGGTGATTGTAACAGTAATATAACTTTATTTTCAATTCCACCCAGCCATTGGGTGGAAATTCCATTGACCTTTACAATTATAAACTCACTTCCTCTCGGGTCAAATGGAATTGTCAAGAGGAAGTGTGACAGACAAGTGGGAGGGGCTAACTTTCCAATGTCCACACATGCATGCAAGCCGACATATTTTTCTAATGCAGTAAAATCAGATTGCTCAGCATGCATGGTGGAAGGAGTGCTTGCCAGATGCCCTGCCTCCTCACTTGTTGTTTCCCAAGGATTTGTGGAAGGTAATTCCTCTTGTTGTGGTTCACTTACCACCACCACTTCATCTTCAATTTGATCCATTCCCACAACCAGATTTTTCTCAAATTCTACTTCATGTGGCTCTATGGGAATCATACATGGTGGTGGAGGTGGTAAATATGCCCAAAAGGTTTCCCAATCCTCCTCGGAGTATATATATATAAGCTCACCAGTCATAGGATCGACTCGTGATGGGATGTTATGAGATAGAGAAAACTCCTCAAAGAATTCTCCCAAATTTATATCGTCTTCCCAACACAAGTTATCCTCCAAAATATGACTAGAAGCTTCCTCATCAGGTGGACAATAAAAATGTTTCATGACTTTCGTCCACCTTTCAAAAACAGAACTCAAAACCAAAAAATCAAATATATACAGAAAAAAATCAAATATACACAGGAAATAAAAATTAAGAAAATGTCTAAATTAGTTGCCTCATTTGTTACTAATGATATTGACAAAACCAATCCCCGGCAACGGCGCCAAAAACTTGATGCGTTATTTTTTAGAATATAAAGGCAAGTGCACCTCGTCGCAATCAAGTAATACGGTGGTAAGACCGGTTATCGTATCCACAGGGATCGGTTGTCAATTACCAATTCACAAACTCAACAACTATCTAGACTAAACTATGGTATGAGATATCAAAACAGAAAACAAAGCAATACAATATTTTTGGTCTTTTTGGACTTTTAACAAACACTTGGAGTGCAGAATTTATAACTGGATAGAATTGTCAGGTTTAGACTACACTAATCCTCCCTTGATTGCAATGAAATGGCTAACAACACAAGTCCTAATTCAATTATGCCAATCAAGCCTTTTCTAAAATACTCAAGCCTAATGTCTTAGGTGCATTGAGCCTAAAACCCCAAATCAAACCCTAATGTCTTAGGTGGATTAATCTGTGATTTTGCATTAAGTCAAGACTTATAAGATTGCAAGCATTCAACACCTATGTCTAGATTCTTGAACTACTTGGCATATGATTCATGAGCATGCCTTAACACCAACCTTCCAGTTATCTATCAAAGCAACATATCATTCCTATGGGTAGCTAATCCAAGGAAAGCTTTAAGCACAGAATCACATACTCATAAAGAAATAGAGACTTGCATTAAAACACCAAATCAAATACAAACAAGTTCAGAAAAGCTACATCTAACCCCAACAATGGGGGATTTAGTTACTCATATTTCCAGACCAAACCAGGGAAATAGGAGAAGAGGAGAGGAGAGACTTCATGGGAGCTTTCCTTCCTCTTCACAGCAACCCCTCTCAGCAACTCCCTTCTAGGGTTGAAACCCTAGCCCAGCCATAGCCTCCAAGTGCCTCCAAATGCCTCCCTCTGGACCCTTTTTTAGGTTAGAAGTCAGTCCCCTTTTCTGTTCAGCGCAGCCTTATTTATAGATCAGTCGCGCGTCACGGCCGTGATGGCCATCACGGCCAGGCCGTGACGGCTTCTGGAGTGGGCGAATTTGCACAAAATGGGTTCTCGCGAGGCGAGCCCTTTGTTCGCGACGCGAATCCTGAATTTCTGGTAGGTCACGGCCGTGATGTCTGTCACGGGCATGCCGTGACAGTCTCTGACTTTTGCCTTCGGCTATGCTTGATCACGGCCGTGATGGTCATCACGGCCAGGCCGTGATGGGCTCTTTTTGGCTCATATTCTTCACTTTTCAAGCTTTTTTTCATCCAAGCTCCACCAAGGCTGATTTTGATCATTTTTACATTGAATTCCTGCAAAACAACACCAAGAAACCGCTTCACCCGTTCCAAGGAAAATCTAACTAAAATCAAATAAAGAATGCCTAATCTATATGCAAAATGCATGCAAAAGTATATAGAAAACATGATGTAAAATCACTACCATTAACATCAGAGGCCTATCACTTGTGCCCAAGTCAAGGCCAGAACACTCCATGTTTGACATCAATCACTGAAGCTCATCTCTTATGCCATAGTTAAAGCTCGAATAGTCCTTCAATCCAAGCAACAACATCTCTGGGTAATCTTCATAAGCTGCACAATTTTCAAATTGGAATTAGCCAGAGTTATTGATGATATACTTGGAGTTTGTTGGCCATGACTGATGAGACACGAGAGACAGATCTAAGTGGTTATTATTTGGCTTGGAGGCTTATGTCCTTGATTGTGGGATGAATGATAGCCTTGAGTGGCTTTTGCCATATTGGGAATCCAATGGTTTTGACTGAATCAATTTTGTTGGGCAGACATGGGTAAGAACCCTTATGGAGATTTCAGTGGCTAACCTGTCTTGTATCCCAGCAGAACTCCTTTTTTCGATATAAAAACACAAATAAGAATTATTAGGGCATGTTTACTTTGTTTCCAGTTTCCTGTTTTCAGAAATAATTACAAAACCGCCACCATGTTTTCATTTTGTTTCCTGTTTTCATAAATTTGTACAGGAAACACTGAAAATAGAAAAAAGTTGTTTTCAGTGTTTACTATACAGATTTCTGAAAACAGGAAACAGAATGAAAACAAGGTGGCAGTTTTGTAATTATTTCTAAAAACAGGAAACTGGAAACAAAACAAACAGACCCTTAATGTATGTTTCATACCCGAAATGGAACACCTCTACTGGGATACAAGACAGGTTAGCCACTGAAAGCTCTAGAAGGGTTCTTACCCATGTCTTACCAACAAAAGTGATTAAGCCAAAACCTTTGGATTCACAATATGGCAAAAGCCACTCAAGGCTACCATTCATCCCACGATCAAGGCCAGAATCCTCCAAGCCAAATACTAACCACTTAGATCTGTCTCTTGTGTCTCATCAGCCAAGGCCAACAAACTCCAAGTATAGTATCAATAACTTAGGGCTATCTTTTGCATCTCAGCCAAGGCCAAGAAACTCCATGACTGTAAAGCCTACTGTAGACCTCACACGCCCGTTTCTTTCATCTCAGCCAAGGCTAGAAAACTCCATGTCAGTCAAGACTACCATTAACATCAGAGGCCTATCACTTGTGCCCAAGCTAAGACCAGAACACTCCATGTCTGACATTAATCACTAAAGCTCATCTCTTATGACACAGTTAAAGATGGGAGAGTCTCCAATCATAGCAACAACATCTCAGGGCAATCTTCACAAGCTGCACAGTTTTCAAATTGGAATCATCCAGACACCTCTTTGTCTGGTATAGGCACCCCATATCAACCTGGAGACTACCAAGCCCCAATGGGTTCTTGACGCGCTGTCGCACACGGGTCAAAAAGCGAGCGGTTTTATAAAATTGTAGTAGAGCGCGACAACTCGGGTATCGTCTCACAAGGACTCTTGAATTGTTATTTACCACAAAAATCAGTTTTTTTTTTTTTTGGGGGGGGATTGAAATTCAATTGGAAAACAAAGCAAAAACAGAGCAATAAAAACAAAGCAGTTTAAGAGATTATCAAATAAGCTAAAGACGATTAATCTACTGTTCTCGATTTCCCAACCATCATCAGTTCATATAAATTCCAAGCCCTAAGCAGATTCTAATCCCCTTTCGATTGTAGCAACAATTAACAAGCGAAATCGCTACTACGAGATATACGTTCCTAATTCCCGAATTAAGCAAACGGGGTTAAGCCCTTCGTGATTTAAGCAAACACGAATTGAACACACGCGAATTAAGCAAACGCGATTAATTATAGGAACATAACATCACCGAAATAAATCAACACAAGCACTATACACTCCTGAATTAAGCAAACAGAAATATATAGCATATCATTGAAATGGGAAAAGCAAACAAAACAGCAATTACAAAACCTCAAGTGCGGTGGAAATCAATTACAGTAGACTAATCCAAGAAAATTAGTTCTCCATGGAAAACGTATCACAACCAGAAATTCTATAAAAAAAAAACTGTGGATAATGAAAAGTGTCTCCTAATCTGTCCAGAACAGCAATTTATAACATTCAGGAACTGCGCCCTCTCGCGAGGCGAACACTCACTCGCGAGGCGAATCTTATGAAGAAATCTTAAATGTTTGGACTTCTCGCGAGGCTAAGAATGGCTCACGAGGCGAGGAATTGAAGAGTCTTCTTATTACGCCCATTATGAGCATCAGGGGCTAACCGTGATGCTTTCTGACTTCCAGGATCGCGAGGCGAGACATGGATTCGCGAGGCGACACATAAAAGTTTGTGATTTCTAGAACAGTCAGCCTTCAGGCTCGCGAGGCGAGAAGAGGATTCGCGGGGCGAGACAGAGAGGATGACATTTTGCTGTTCAGGTTGGTCTTTAGGGTCGCGAGGCGAGAATACTCTCGCGGGGCGAATACCTCTAGGATTGAAATTTCCCCTGTTTCTTTATTCCCTTAACTTCTAAGTTAACCTGAAAACAATGAAATAGCCGTAAGTGCTTTATTTGACTCAAAACTGGCTAAATTAACCTAAAACTACTTAAACGACTCAAAATGTTGATTGAGGACAATCGAGTCTAATTTGGGTGAAAACGAAATATAATTATCACAAAACCATGGTCATACTAGCCATAAAACTAGATGAGCCAGAGGCTTATCAAAATACCCCAAACTTAAACTTTGCTTGTCCCCAAGCAAACTAAAACTCAAAAAGACTCAAGACATGGCAAGCTTAAAGGATTCAATCAACTTTGCACAAATTTCAAGCAATTCACCAAAATAATTTTTCCTTCAATGTTCCCCCCTTTCAAACAAAGCAATCCCCACATGCATTCACTCTAAACAATTGAGAATTTCATCATTCAAGCAATCATTAATCTAAGCAAGGGATCCAAGTTACACACAAAAGGAAGATCACCATCAAACAATCGCCTTCCTCACAAGGGCATTTAGTGTTTCACTCATCCGCTCAGTTTGTCTAGGTTATCAACATTTCACTCAATTCACCTTTCAAGAACACTTCCCATGAATTTGATTTTCATCTCAATCAAGGTTCCCACGAAAACATGCATGCAACATCAAAAGGTCATTTAAAGGTTGTAATGGGGCCTGGCTAAGGGTAGGATATACAAAGGTACTGGGCTTAAGTCCCTAGGAACTAAGAGAGCATGAACATTTTGATACATTGAATTTCCACTCAAGTTCCTTTTTCCATTTTTTCCTTTTTGCCTTGGGTGACTACAACCTTTTTCTTCTAATACCCTTTTTGACATTTTTGCACCTTTTATTAATTTTTTTTCTTTTTTTTCTTTTTTTTTTTAGGCTCCAACCTTTATTTTTTTCTTTTTTTTTCTCAATCCCAAACAGCACATCATATCCTTGTAGCCACCCCAAACTTAGTTTCTTGCAACCATTCTCTTGCTAAGATTCCATGCTCTCCTAATCCTAAGATCGGGTTAACATGGTTTTTCCAGATTTTGGCTTATAACATGAGGTTATCAAGAACAATAGGCTAATTAGGCTCAATGGGGTTAACTAGGAAACATGCATTAGGGACTGGTTAAATTTAGGCCAAGTGGTTATTTACAAAGAAAATGCCTAAATCATTTGATGCAAACACATAAACATGCAAACCATAAAGAGATTCAAGCAAATTCGGGAAAGTGCAACTTGAAAGTGATTCTCACAACTAAAAACATGCTGGAGGCTCAAATCCTCACCTGGACATTTTTGCAAATTGTTTGACCGAGATTCTATCCCTAGTGTGTGCACCCCTTCATCCCAAACTTATCATAAATCATGCCATCACAACAAAATATCTCAAAGTTTAGGAACCAATTTTATTTTTTTTTCATGGGGATCACTTTTCAAAAAAAAATTCAACCTAGGGGGAATAATCACATAAATCATGCAATCAATCTGTGCCAAATCAATCAAAACCAATCAAGCTCACCGACCAAAGACTCACACAAATTATTCAAGAGCTAAAAGAAAAACAAGACAAAACACAAAACAAAACTACAATTGGTTCCCTCCCCCACACTTAAAACATACATTGTCCCCAATGAAACAACATAACTATAAAATCAGAGTGAGGGAAAGGAAGGGGTGTTCCCTGATCAAGTGGCAGTGTAGGTGGGAGCTTCCAAGGAGAGCTCCTCAACATTAGCATCCGCAGGAACCGAGCTCTCATGGAATAGCTTCAGCCTCTACCCGTTAACCTTGAAGGCCTTGTTGCTACCTGCACTTTTAATCTCTACTGCACCATAAGGAAAAACATTAGTAACAACAAATGGGCCAATCCACTTGGACCTAAGTTTCCCAGCCATCAATTTCAGGTGGGAGTTAAACAGTAAGACCTGATGGCCCACAGAAAATTCTTTCCTAGCAATCATCCTACCATGAAAATGCTTGGTTTTCTCTTTATAAATCCGGGAGCTTTCATAGGCTTCTAGCCTAAGCTCCTCAAGCTGCTGTAATTGGAGTTTCCTTTCAATACCAGCTTTTTTCATTTCCAAATTACAGCACTTGACCGCCCAATACGCACGGTGCTCAACTTCCACAGGGAGATGACATGCCTTACCAAATACAAGCCTAAAGGGGGACATCCCTATTGGCGTCTTGAAAGCGGTCCTCTGAGCCCACAGTGCGTCTTCTAGACGACGGCTCCAGTCCTTCCTATTCGGCTGCACCACTTTCTCTAAGATCTGCTTGATCTCCCTGTTTGATATCTCAGCCTGGCCATTGGTCTGGGGATGGTAAGCAGTGGAGACTCTATGCACAACTCCATACTTCCGGAGTAGAGCTTCCATGGTGCGGTTGCAGAAGTGAGTACCCTGGTCACTGATGATAGCCCGAGGTATGCCGAACCTGCAAAAAATATTGGATCTAATAAAATTTGAAACAACTTTAGAATCGTTAGTCCTAGCGGGGATAGCTTCCACCCACTTTGAAACATAGTCAACAGCCAAAAGAATGTATAGAAAACCAAAAGATGCAGGGAAAGGACCCATAAAGTCAATTCCCCACACATCAAACACCTCACAAAAAAGCATGGGCTACTGAGGCATTTCACTCCTACGAGTGATGGCAGTGCCTGCTGTTTGACACTCCTTACAAGTCCGGTAGACCTCATAGGCATCTCTAAAAATGGTGGGCCAGTAGAACCCAGAATCTAGGACTTTTCGTGCAGTCCTCTGTGGCCCAAAGTGTCCCCCTACGTGAGAGGCATGAGAAAAGTGCAAAATGGACTCGATCTCATAGTCGGGGACACACCTCCGAATTACCTAATCACTGCAAAACTTCCAAAGGTACGGATCATCCCAAACATAGTACTTGGAATCACTCTTGAGTTTATGGATCTGTGATCTAGTTGCACCTGCAGGAAAAACACCAGCAACAAGATAGTTAACTATGTCAGCAAACCAAGGAGTTACCCCATGCAGATGTAGAAGCAGCTCATCAGGAAAGTCATCCTGGATGGGAGAAGGATCCTCATCCCTTGCTATTCTGCTCAAGTGATCAGCTACTAAATTTTCAGCTCCACTCTTGTCTTTTATCTCCACATTAAACTCTTGGAGCAATAGCATCCACCGAATCAATATCGGCTTCGCTTCTGGTTTCTTCAACAGGTACTTCGAGCTGCATGGTCGGTGAAAACAATAACCTTGGAACCTAGCAAATATGACCTAAATTTATCAAGAGCAAAAACAACAACTAGAAGTTCCTTTTCGGTGGTGGTGTAATTAGACGTGCAAGCATCTAAAGTCCTAGAAGCATAATGAATGACATGTGCAGCCTTGCCCACCCTTTGTGCCAGGACCGCTCCCACAAGATAGTTAGAAGCATCACACATGAGCTCAAAAGGAGGGTCCAAATCAGGTGGATGATGGGGTAGAGGTCAATGCCGCTTTTCGGGTAGTCAAATGCCTTCTTGCGGTTGTCATCAAAGTGGAACATGGCATCATTCTTCACAAGTTTGACGAGAGGAAGAGCTATCTTGCTGAAGTCCTTAATGAAGCGCCTGTAGAAACCTGCATGACCAAGAAAAGAACGAATCTCGCGAACGCAAGATGGGTAAGGCAATGTAGAAATCACATCAATTTTAGCAGGATCTACTGAAATACCCTATTTAGAAATAACATGCCCCAAAACAATCCCCTGTTCAACCATAAAGTGACACTTTTCATAGTTCAAAACCAGGTCAGTTTCAATGCATCTTTATAGAACCAAATTCAGACTATGCAAGCATGTATCAAATGAGGAACCATATACAGTGAAATCATCCATGAACACTTCTATGCAATTTTCAATAAATTCAGTAAAAATGCTAATCATGCATCTCTAGAAAGTGCCAGGAGCATTACAAAGGCCAAATGGCATCCTCCTGTAGGCAAACGTGCCGAAGGGGCACGTGAAGGTGGTTTTCTCCTGATCCTCTGGTGCAATATGGATCTGGAAGTAACCGGAAAAGCCATCAAGAAAATAGTAGTGTGATTTACCAGCCAGGCGTTCGAGAATCTGATCGATGAACGGCAAAGGAAAGTGATCCTTTCTGGTGTCCTGATTCAACTTCCTATAATCAATACAGACTCGCCAGCTATTCTGGACTCTAGTGGGGACAAGCTCATTATTATCATTTCTTACCACTGTGAGGCCAGATTTCTTGGGTACAACTTGCACTGGACTTACCCAAGTACTATCAGAGATGAGGTATATGATACCCGCATGCAGAAGTTTAGTCACCTCCTTCTTTACAACATCCAGAATCAATGGATTGAGCCGCCTTTGGGGCTGCCTAACTGGTTTAGCCCCATCCTCCAACAGAATTCTATGCATACATCTGGAGGGGCTAATTCCTGGGATGTCAGTCAAGGTCTACCCAATCACCTTCTTGTGCTTCTTCAGAACCTCCAAGAGCTTAGCTTCCTGGTCAGAGTCAAGGTTGGAGGAAATAATAACTGGAAGTTTTTCATTCGTCTCCAAGTAAGCATACTTCAGATTCCCAGGAAGTGGCTTGAGCTCTAAGGAGGGTGGCTGCTCAATGGATGGTATATTTGGAGCAGCCATGATGTCAAGAACTTCAGCTGAACAGACGGCTTCACTCACACTATCACCCTGCAAAGTAGAATCAATGAACTCAGCAGAAACAGCACAAGGGCTAGTGTAAGTACAGTCAGTACATGAATAAATATCATCAAAACCAGAAACAAATGGAAAATCAGAAACCAAGTCATCACAGGTGTCATCAATAATTTCAGAGAGAAACTCTATTTGAAAGACAGAGTGCTCTTCCAATGGATGCTTCATAGCATCAAAGATGTTAAACTTTGCAACAATGTCACCAAACTCCATGGACATGGTTCCATCATCAACATCAATCTTTGTCTTTGCCGTCTTCATGAACGGTCTGCCCAGGATGATTGGTGATCTACTTGAATTTGTTTCCCCTGCCATGTCCAGGATGTAAAAGTCAGCAGGGAAAATCAACTCATCAACTTGTACCAGCACATCTTCTACCATTCCCATGGGGCGAGCACTGGTCCTGTTGGCCAACTGGATAGTGAGACCCGTATGCTGCAAGGGACCAAGATCAAGGTTGTTGAAAACAGAGGTGGGCATGACATTTATGGAGGCTCCCAAATCCAACATGCAATTTTCGAATTTGCTGTCCCCAATGGTGCATGGAATAGCAAAAGTGCCCGGATCCTTGCACTTCTGTGGTAGTGCCTGAGTGAGGGCTGAAACAGTAACCCTTTCAAGTGCAGGCTTAGGCTGAATGAGGGCTAAAACATTTCACCCTAGATTAACTCTCTCATTACCCTACAACCTCCTCTTGTGGGTGCATAAATCCTTCATAAATTTAGCATACTTGGGCACCTGCTTAATCACATCCAAAAGGGGAATATTTACCGCCACCTTTCTGAACACATCTAGAATCTCCCTCTCCTTATCTTCCCCACCACTCTTCTTATTTTTCTGCACTCTTTGTGGGAAGGGGATTGGTGGCACATATACTCTCTCAACTTCAACAACAACAGAAGGCTCAGGAGCGACCTCAACAGTTTCTTAATTTTTTTCAGGGGCTGCCTCTACAACTTTCCCAGATCTCAAAGAAATGGCACTCACATTAGGATTGGGGGCATTGGGATTCACCACTGTCTGTGCAGGTAGTTGGTTTGATCCTTGAGCTTGTTGTATGCTATTCATGGAAGTGGCAAGCTGTCCAATCTGTGTCTGCAAGGCGTGGATGCTAGCATCCGTCCGCTGCTGAAACTGACCAATCTGTCCAACCTGTGTTTGCAAAGTATGAATGCTAGCATCCGTTCGCTGCTGTAACTGTCCAAATTGCTGCTGAAACTGGAGATTTTGTGCATTTATTTGTCCAGTTATTTGTGAAGTCATTTGCTTGAACATGTCCTCTAGTGAAGGTCCGGAAGGTGCAGAAGTGGTCACTTGAGGAGGATTCTGTGGTGGTGCCATCAGTTGTTGTTGGGATGAGTTCCCATACCGAAGGTTAGGATGATTCCTCCAGTTGGGGTGGTACTTATTTGTGGAGAGGTCAGGAGGGCTGTACCGGTTCTGATTGTTGCCTTGATTGTAAGGATGGACTGCATAAGCTTGAGGCAAATCAGTAACTGACCCTTCTTTCAGAATGGGGCATGCATCATACAGGTGCTCAGGAGAGCTGCACATGCCACACAACCTTGCTGGCTGAACCTTATCCATTGCTAGTTGCTTCACCAAATAAGTGATCTCATCAATTCTATTCTCAAGGGTCTGGTTGGAAGAAGAGCTATGGACCTCATTCGCACCCCTTGTCTCAACAGAATTTCTCCTAGTTGTGAACTGCTGGGAGTTTAGTGACATATTTTCAATCAATTGCTTGGCAGCAGCCGAAGTCTTATCAACAAGTGCTCCCCCACTAGCAGCATCCAAAATATTTATATCCATCGGTAGTAACCCCTCATAAAAATACTGAATAAGGAGTTGCTCGGAAATCTGATGCTGAGGGCAACTGGATACCAACTGCTTGAATCTCTCCCAATACTCAGCCAATGACTCATTGCCTTGTCTGATGCCACATATTTCCTTCCTGATTGATGCAGCTCTGGAGGCAGGAAAATATCTCTCTAGGAAGACCTTCTTCAAATCGTTCTAGGTGATAACAGAGTTTGGCTCAAGATAGTACAGCCAATCCTTTGCAGCGCCCTGTAGTGAGAACGGGAAGGCTCTCAGCTTGATGTGATCCTTAGTTATTCCCTCTGGTCTCAAGGGTGTGGAGCAGACAACCTGGAATTCCTTCAGATGCTTATGTGGATCCTCACCTGCAAGACCACTAAACCTTGGCAACAAATGTATTAAACCAGATTTTAATTCAAAGGGAGTAACAACACCAGCATATTCAATACACAAGCCATTATAATTAACATCAGGGACAGCAAGCTGTTTTAATGTCCTTTGGTCACCCATGTTATCAAAAACAGTTTCAGAGTTAGAATCACCACTAGTGCTAGCTCGAATTGCTCTACGGCGTGTGTGTAGTGTTCTTTCAATTTCAGGATCAAAATCACACAAGTCAGGGCAAGTAGACCTAGTAGTCAGACTAATTCAAAACAAAAACGAAAGTAAAAGAAGAAAGAAAAAAAAATGCGAAAATAACAAACAAGAGTCCCCGGCAACGGCGCCAATTTTTGACGCGCTGTCGCACACGGATCAAAAAGCGAGCGGTTTTATAAAATTGTAGTAGAGCGCGACAACTCGGGTATCGTCTCACAAGGACTCTTGAATTGTTATTTACCACAAAAATCAGTTTTTTTTTTTAGGGGGGGGGGGGGGTGGATTGAAATTCAATTGGAAAACAAAGCAAAAACAGAGCAATAAAAACAAAGCAGTTTAAGAGATTATCAAATAAGCTAAAGACGATTAATCTACTGTTCTCGATTTCCCAACCATCATCAGTTCATATAAATTCCAAGCCCTAAGCAGATTCTAATCCCCTTTCGGTTGTAGCAACAATTAACAAGCGAAATCGCTACTACGAGATATATGTTCCTAATTCCCGAATTAAGCAAACGGGGTTAAGCCCTTCGTGAATGAAGCAAACACGAATTGAACACACGCGAATTAAGCAAACGCGATTAATTATAGGAACATAACATCACCGAAATAAATCAACACAAGCACTGTACACTCCTGAATTAAGCAAACGGAAATATATAGCATAGCATTGAAAAGGTAAAAGCAAACAAAACATGAATTACAAAACCTCAAGTGTGGTGGAAATCGATTACAGTAGACTAATCCAAGAAAATTAGTTCTCCATGGAAAACGTATCACAACCAGAAATTCTATAAAAAAAAACTGTGGATAATGAAAAGTGTCTCCTAATCTGCCCAGAACAGCAATTTATAACATTCAGGAACTGCGCCCTCTCGCGAGGCGAACACTCACTCGCGAGGCGAATCTTATGAAGAAATCTGAAACGTTTGGACTTCTCCCGAGGCTAAGAATGGCTCGCGAGGCGAGGAATTGAAGAGTCTTCTTACTACTCCCGTTATGAGCATCAGGGGCTAACCGTGATGCTATCTGACTTCCAGGATCGCGAGGCGAGACATGGATTCGTGAGGCGACACAGAAAAGTTTGTAATTTCTGGAACAGTCAGCCTTTAGGATCGCGAGGCGAGAAGAGGATTCGCGGGGCGAGACAGAGAGGATGACATTTTGCTGTTCAGGTTGGTCTTCAGGGTCGCGAGGCGAGAATACTCTCGCGGGGCGAATACCTCCAGGATTGAAATTTCCCCTGTTTCTTTATTCCCTTATCTTCTAAGTTAACCTGAAAACAATGAAATAGCCGTAAGTGCTTTATTTGACTCAAAACTGGCTAAATTAACCTAAAACTACTTAAACAACTCAAAATGTTGATTGAGGACAATCGAGTCTAATTTGGGTGAAAACGAAATATAATTAGCACAAAACCATGGTCATACTAGACATAAAACTAGATGAGCCAGAGGCTTATCAGTTCTAGTTCAACAAATTTCAACAATACCTCTAACCCACATCAGACAAATTATGAGCAAGCAATCCTACAACTACATTTCAACAATGCGTACTACCTAGCACCAACATTTATACCATTGCTTGAGTGATACTTATGTTTTTCACAATTCTTCTTAAAAGGTAAGTTTATTATGCTATGTTTGTCATTGACATCTTAGATAATTTTTCCTTCATGGATGTTATATATAATTCGTTTAAGTAGATAAATAAAACAATCAATCACATACAGTGACATAAATGGCCAAAATATGAACAAATCAACTGGTATTAGCAATTTAAACTCAGATTCATATTCTTCATAATCACAAACCCGAATCCCAGATGTTGTTGACTCGGCAGAAAAAGATCCAAATGATTGAGATGGTTTCAAGCACAACCTGTTCTGAAACGAGAGCTCGTAGGAAGAAAATCTGAAAACAAGAAAAATCACATAAACCCATATTCAAAATCAGCATCACAGTGTAAACAAACTTTGCAAAGAGTAATAAAAATCGAAAATATGAAGTAAAATAAGCAAAGATGTATGAAGAAATAGTAGATATGATACCCAGGAAGCTCTCATATCTCAAATCGTCGAGCTTAATGTTATGGAGTTGAAGAATGAACAGGTTTAGTGTTGAAGAATGAACAACTACGAAGGTGAGGAGAAGAATAGCTATGGAGAAACGTGTGATGGGACTGCTATGGACGAGAGGGAGACGTCGAAGCCATGGGCGAAACGTAAGGAGAAGAATAGCAATGGGTGAAGAGATGAGTCGAGCAAATGGGTGGAGCTGGTAATTTGAGATCCCACCCCAATAGTTGTTCTTTGAAATAGCTTGGTTTTGTGTTAAAGAAATACCAGATGAAAATGTTGGGTATTTTTTTAAAAAAATTGGGTTAAGTATCCAAACAAAATACTTTAATTCATGTCATTTTAAATACCTTAAAAAATTACTTTTATCAGTTAGAATCCATTATCCAAACACACCCTTAATAAATTTAGTTAGTGAACTTTTTTAATTACTTTATTTTTTTTTTCTCCCATAACTTCTACTAAATTCAAGTAGGTGTCTGTTGCTTCAGATTTTATGGCATTTTCATATTGTTTTTAACGGGTGGAGGTGGGATGGGGTTAGCAATTATTAATGGGTTCAATCTAGCTATATTTCTTCCTCATATAGGGGAACTTCCATGATGAATAAGAATAAGTATATGTGTTTGTATATTCATTAAAGCATATGGTGATACAACTTTTTTTGCATGTTGGCAAGGGTGCTGCTACATTGACTTTTAAGGAAAACATACTAAGTATGTTTGGCGGAAAAAACCTGGACTCAATGAAAATAAGTGTCGAGAACTTGCAACAATACAAAAGTTTAGTAATTAAGGAACCTAAAGAAAATAGGGAAATATCTTCCATCCCAAAATTCAACTTGGAAGGAGTATTATTGAGGTACATTAATTTGTTATTTTGTTAAACAACTTGATCACATTTTTATAAACTTAAAATTGTAGATAATCTGTGCATAGTGCGGCAAGTGAAAGCATGGGATCACCATATGAAGGGCATGATGCTAACAGTGCATATTAATCTACAAAAGGTTTATCTAAGGTGTAGTATATGTTTTGACACCACTTAATTACTCATATATATGGTTCAAGAATTAGGATGCTTATATAGAATATTCTTTGGCAACAAGATTTAATAATATTCTTTTTACAGCAGGATTTTTCTTCAATTAAGAAGCAGCAACGTAATATGATGCTTGAAAATGGTGTGGTTGAAGTTCATGAGTTTGTATTTTGTTATATGAAAGATGAAAATTCATGTTTTATGATCTATGAAATTGAGCAGGGCAAGATGCACAGAAAGAGATGAGCCTCGAAAATTGTAATAATGTTCACGAGAATGGAGGTTTTGCGAAAAATCCTACTAAACTGAATCAGGATCGGATTTGGAGAAAGACCTCAATGCATCTGGCAGTAATCCCCAACATGAAAAATAGGTACTATAGACTTCTATGGATTTTATATTATGTTGATGTTGATTAGCTTTAATCATTTATCATGGATGCCTTGTGTTCTCATGGATAAGCTAAAATATTATAAATAAATTTAATAGGTCAGTTGCACTATAAAATTTCTATTGAACTAGTATGAGGAACATATATGCGTATATCTAAGGGTGATTCTGCAACAAAGAAACAAATAGAGACACACCCACTGGAACAAGTCAAAACGTGTTTTTGCAGAACTCTGCATACCTACATTGAGCACAACTGAACCTGCACTAAGAGTTCACGCCTTGATCTTTGGGTGTCTTGTGCTTTGGCGCTTCGTGCAACTGAACTTGTGTTGAGTGCAAGTTCATGCCTCGCTTTCTGTGAGCGTTGAGTGCAATTGAACTAGCTGAGTGCAAATTCATGCTCCAAAACCAGCTCTTGGGCGTACTATCCCGAGCGTTGAATCACTTTCCAATTTGGTCTTCTTCGGCTTTCATTATTTTGGAAATCCCTCACACTCTACACAATGCAGGAAGTGAAGCATGGGATCGTCATATGTCATATGAAGGCCATGATGCTAATTAACAATGCATATGAATCTACAAAATCTTTATTTAAGGGCATATACGGCTGACAATGTAGAGTGATCAGCCTCTGGCTCATCTAGTTTTATGACTAGTATGACCGTGGTTTTGTGCTAATTATATCCCGTTTTCTCCCAAAATAGACTTGATTGTCTTCAAGCAGCATTTTGAGTCTCTAGAGTATTTTTAGGTTAATTTAGCTGATTTGGAGTCGAATAAAGCACTTACTGCTATTTCTTGTTTTCAGGTAATAAAGAGAAGCAGTTCTGGAGTCTTCGCCCCGCGAGAGTCTACTCGCCTCGCGAACCTGAAGTCTGACTGTGCCAAAAATGCCATCTTCTCTGCCTCGCCCCGCGAAATAATCTCTCGCCCGGCGAGAAATCCAACCCTGAAGGACAGAGACCATCACGGCCTACCCGTGTTGAAGGTCACGGGTGTGATAGTTTGGAATTTGAAGAGTCTCGCCTCGCGAATAATAAGCTCGCCTCGCGAGAGAGCCAAACACTAAAGACTGTTCATAATATTCGCCTCGCGAAAGGCTGATCGCCTCGCGAGCGCGCGGAGCCCATAATCTGTATTTATAGTCTGTTTTAGGGCAGAACGGGAGGGATCTTCTCTCCCTTTCTCTTCTTTTATTTTAGGACGGATACGAATTTAGGTTTAGTATTTTGTGTTTCTTTTGTAATGGAGAACTAGTCTCCTTGATCGATCTACTGTAATCGGTTCGCACTGCCGCTTGAGGTTCTATAATTCCTAATCTCGTTGCTTTTCTCTTTCAATATTTGTTCTATATAATCTGTTTGCTTAATTCAGTTTGTATGGAATATATATTGATTTGTTTCGATGATTGTGTGTTCCTAAACTTAATCGCGTTTGCTTAATTCACGTGCGTTCAATTCGTGTTTGCTTAATTCACGAAGGGCTTAATCCGTTTGCTTAATTCGGAATTAGGAACATATGTCTCGTAGCGTCGGTTTCGCTTGTTAATTGATGTTACAATCGAAAAGAGAATAGAATCCGCTTAGGGCTTGGAATTATGTGAATCAATGATAGTGGGAAACCGAGAACAGTAGGTTGATCGTCTTTAGCTATTTGATAGTTATTTAGTTTGCATAGTTTTTTCTGTTTTATTTTCTTTATCTTATTTCAAATCCAAAACCCCCCAAAAATCGACTTTTCTGATAATAACAACCCAAGAGTCCTTGTGAGACGATACTCGAGTTGTCGCACTTTCCCTAACTACATAATTTTGTAAACTGCTCGCTTTTTGACGCGTGCGCGACAGCGCGTCAAAATCGGTGCCGTTGCCGGGGACTCTTGTTGTTATTAATAGAAAAAAAGAGAAAAAAAATTTTGAATTGGTCTGAGTGTGAATCTACCCATGGATAATTATATGCAAGGATACATGCCTAATGTTAATTATGAACCACCATGCATATATTATCCTGACTTTTCTGGTTTAATGCACTGGTTGCCAAGGTTTAGTGGTCTTGCAGGTGAGAATCCGCAGGAGCATCTGAAGGAATTCCGGGTTGTTTGTTCTACAATGCTGAGACCTGAAGGAATAATAGAATACCACATCAAGATGGGAGCTTTCCATCTCTCACTTGAAGGCGCTGCAAAGGATTGGTTGTATTGTCTTGAGCCGAATTCCGTCTCAAGCTGGTTTGATTTGAAGAAAGTCTTCCTGTTGAGATACTTTCCTGCCTTCAAAGCTGCATCAACCAGGCGAGAGATATTTGGTATTAGACAAGTTAATGAATCGCCTCAAGCATATACAGCCAATATTTACAATCAAGGCAACAATCAGAACAGGCACAACATTCTTGACCCTTCCATTGATGAGTACCACCCCAGCTGGGGAAACCATCCAAACCCTTGGTATGGGGACTCACCCATGCAACAGCAACTGATGTTACCGCTGACACCACCACAGAATCCTCCTCAAGTGACCACCTCTGCACCTTCTGGACTTTCACTAGAGGACTTGTTCAAGTAAATGACTGCACAAATAAATGCACAAAATCTCCAGTTTCAGCAACAATTTGGACAGTTGCAGCAGCAAACGAATGCTAGCATTAATACTTTGCAAACGCAAGTTGGACAGTCTCAACAGTGAACGGATGCTAGTATTCAGGCCTTGCAGACACAAATTGAACAGCTTGCCACTTCAATGAATGCCATGCAACAAGCTCAAGGATCAGAACCCTTGGCTAAGGAAATTGAGAGGAAGAGGCATATAGAGGACATCCATTCCGCCATGCTAGAGGATGATGAAGAAATTCCAGGATTAGATGATTCATTTGGCTCCTATGCATGTGTCAATTGTGATGGGAGAGATACCTGTGCGGTGCGTGCTGAGGTTACTGCATATATAGAAGGTGATGAATCTGGTAATGCGGTGGATGGGAATTGTGCAGAAGATGAAGCAGCACCAGAGACCCTCTCTACCTATTTGCCACCTCCCCCTGTGCAGCCACCAGCGATGGAGTTCAAGCCTCTGGATTTTGCACCCTTGGATATGAAGACACTATGGCCAGTCCAAGAGGTTGAACCCCACTTTTATTGGGAGGACTTTATTGACAAGGTTGAGAAAGAGGTCAACTGTGACCTGAGAGGGAGTGAGAAGTCCGCCGCACTTGGCGGAGTTACCATGATTATCAGGTGCCCACTACCATACTTATGCTTCATGCCATGGGATCCGGGAGGATCATATTGCCATTTGAGCATTTCGTGGCCGCTGTATCACAGACAGTGGGATCCCGGTGGAACCACCCCCATGAGTTTTCTCTGAACCTTACTCTTTTTAATTGCTTTACCCTGCTTTGTTTTTGTTTTGTTTTCTTTTAGCTCCTGAATAATTTGAGAAGATCAGGAGTATGTGTGTGGGTCTTGTGTTGGCTAGCTTGCTGGATTTTAATTAAATTTGCTTAGATTGATTGCATGTTATGTGTTGACTGTTGATGATTTCCCCCTAGGTTCTCAAATTGAAAATCTAATCCCCATGTGAAAAAAATTGAAAACTGAACTTTGAGTTATTTTGTTGTGATTGTATGATTTATGATAAGTTTGGGGTGATGGGATGCACACACTAGGGATAGAATCTCGGTCAAACAATTTGCAAAAATGTCCAGGTGAGGATTTGAGCCTCCAACATGTTTTTAATTGTGAGAATCACTTTCAAGTTGCACTTTCCCGAATTTGCTTGAATCTCTTCTTGGTTTGCATGCTTATGTGATTGCATCAGATGATTTAGGCATTTTCTTTGTAAATAACCACTTGGCCTGAAAAGAACCAATTCCTAATGCATGTTCCTTTGTTAGCCCCTTTGAGCCTGATTAGCCTATTGTTTCTTGTTGACCTTATGTTATGAGCCTAAAATCTGGAAAAAACCATGTTAACCCGATCTTAGGATTAGGAGAGCATGGAAGCTTAGCAAAGAGAATGGTTGCAAGAAACTAAGTTTGGGGTGGCTACAAGGATGTGACATGTCATTCTGGGGTGAGAAAAAGAAAAAAAAATAATAAAAAGGTTGGAGCCAAAAGAAAAAAAAAAGGAAAAGCAGAAAGAAAAAAAAAAAGAATAAAAAGTGCAAAAATGTCAAAAAGGGTATTAGAAGAAAAAGGTTGTAGTCACCCATGTCAAAAAGGAAAAAAATGGAAAAAGGAACTTGAGTGGAAATTCAATGTATCAATTGCTCATGCTCTCTTAGTTCCTAGGGACTTAAGCCTAGTTCCTTTGTATATCCTACCTTTAGCCAGGCCCCATTACAACCTTAAAAGACCTTTTGATGTTGCATGCATGTTTCTGTGGAAATCATTTTGAGATGAAAATCAAATTCATGGGAAGTGTTCTTGAAAGATGAATTGAGTGAAATGTTGATAACCTAGACAAACTGAGCGGATGAGTGAAACACTAAATGCCCTTGTGAGGAAGGCGATTGTTTGAATTTGGTGATCTCCCTTTTGTATGTAACTTGGATCCCTTGCTTAGATTAATGATTGCTTGAATGATGAAATTCTCAATTGTTTAGAGTGAATGCATGTGGGGATTGCTTTGTTTGAAAGGGGGGAACATTGAAGGAAAAATTATTTTGGTGAATTGCTTGAGATTTGTGCAAAGTTGATTGAATCCCTTAAGCTTGCCATGTCTTGAGAGTTTTTGAGTTTTTGAGTTTTAGTTTGCTTGGGGACAAGCAAAGTTTAAGTTTGGGGTATTTTGATCAGCCTCTGGCTCATCTAGTTTTATGACTAGTATGGTCGTGGTTTTGTGCTAATTATATCCTGTTTTCGCCCAAATTAGACTTGATTGTCTTCAAGCAGCATTTTGAGTCTCTAGAGTATTTTTAGGTTAATTTAGCTGATTTGGAGTCGAATAAAGCACTTACTGCTATTTCTTGTTTTCATGTAATAAAGAGAAGCAGTTCTGGAGTCTTCGCCCCGCGAGAGTCTACTCGCCTCGCGAACCTGAAGCCTGACTGTGCCAGAAATGCCATCTTCTCTGCCTCGCCCCGCGAAATAATGTCTCGCCCCGCGAGAAATCTAACCCTGAAGGACAGAGACCATCACGGCCTACCCGTGTTGAAGGTCACGGGCGTGACAGTTTGGAATTTGAAGAGTCTCTCCTGGCGAATAATAAGCTCGCCTCGCGAGAGAGCCAAACACTGAAGACTGTTCATAATATTCGCCTCGCGAAAGGCTGCTCACCTCGCGAGCGCGCGGAGCCCAGAATCTGTATTTATAGTCTGTTTTAGGGCAGAACGGGAGGGATCTTCTCTCCCTTTCTCTTCTTTTCTTTTAGGACGGCTACGAATTTAGGTTTAGTATTTTGTGTTTCTTTTGTAATGGAGAACTAGTCTCCTTGATCGATCTACTGTAATCGGTTCGCACTGCCGCTTGAGGTTCTATAGTTCCTAATCTCATTGCTTTTCTCTTTCAATATTTGTTCTATATAATTTGTTTGCTTAATTCAGTTCGTATGGAATATATATTGATTTGTTTCGATGATTGTGTGTTCCTAAACTTAATCGTGTTTGCTTAATTCGCGTGTGTTCAATTCGTGTTTGCTTAATTCACGAAAGGCTTAATCTGTTTGCTTAATTCAGAATTAGGAACATATGTCTCGTAGCGTCGGTTTCGCTTGTTAATTGATGTTACAATCGAAAAGAGAATAGAATCCGCTTAGGGCTTGGAATTATGTGAATCAATGATAGTGGGAAACCGAGAACAGTAGGTTGATCGTCTTTAGCTATTTGATAGTTATTTAGTTTGCATAGTTTTTCTGTTTTATTTTCTTTATCTTATTTCAAATCCAAAACCCCCCAAAAACCGACTTTTCTGATAATAACAACCCAAGAGTCCTTGTGAGACGATACTCGAGTTGTCGCACTTTCCCTAACTACATAATTTTGTAAACCGCTCGCTTTTTGATGCGTGCGCGACAGCGCGTCATAGAGTATATTTTGTCATGTCATGACTTATTTAGATGTATGGTTCAGGAAACATAATGCTTAGAATCTTTGGGAATAAGATTTAATAATATTAATACCTTTCGCTACAGGATTTTCCTTCAACAAAGAAGCGGCAATGTAATATGATGCTTGAAAATGGTATGGTTAAAGTTCACGAATTTGTACTTCATTATATGGAAAATGAAAATTCATGTTTTATGATATATGAAATTTGAGCAGGGCAAGATGCACAGAAGAAGACCCGTCTGGAAAATTGTAATGATGTTCATGGGAATAGAAGTGTTGCAGCAAAGCCAACTAAATTGAAAAAGAAGTTAGGGAAAGGCAAAGGCCTCATTCCATCTAAGACTAATCCCCAACTCAAAAAGCCGGTACTATAGACTTCTATGGACTTAATATCATGTTGATTATCTTTAATCTTTTACCTAGGATGCATGCCTTGTGTTTTTAATTTTTATGGATAAGCTAAAATATAGGGAAAAAGTTTAATAGGTCAGTTGTCATGACTTATTCAGATGTATGGTTTAGGAATCATAATGCTTAGAACCTTTGACAATAAGATTTAATGATATCCTTTCAGGTGCATGATTTTTCTTCAACTAAGAAGCAACAATGTGATATGATGCTTGAAAATGGTATGGTTGAAGTTCATGAAATTGTACTTTGTTATACGAAAGATTGAAATTTATGTTTTATGATATATATGAATTTGAGCAGGACAAGATGCACAGAAGGAGACCCATCTTGAAAATTGTGATGATGTTGATGGCAATAAGGGTACCGCAAAAAAGTAAACTAAACGAAAAAGGAAATCAAGGAAAGGCCTCAATGCATATATCACTGATCCCGAACTTGAAAAGCTGGTACTATAGAATTCTATGGATTTTATATCATGTTGATTAGCTTTAATCATTTACCTAGGATGCCTTGTGTTTTGATGGATAAGCTGAAATATAGGGAATAAATTTAATAGGTTAGTTGCACTATAAAATTCTATTAAATTAGTATGATGAAGTCTGAACATATTCTCTATATGTGTATACCTAAGGGCTAAGGGTGATGTGAATGTGCTGATGGACTTTAATATCTAAGGTTATATTTAAAAACAATAATAATAATGCTACTGATCAATTAAACATTCAGCGCTGAAATTCATTAAGAAAACATTCAAAAGGAAGAAATGATGACATTGACTAGCTCCCCTTTCCTATTATGGATATATCTTATAATAAATTCCTTAGCAAAAATCTCTTATATTTATATATATATATATATATATATATATATATCATTTGCAATTGCCTTACAAGGAAACGATGGAAAGTGGGAGAAGGATTTTTTTTTTCATTTTTAAATTAAGAGAATTATAAAATATTCATTAAATTGAATAAAGGGTTATCAAGACGTTATGTGATTATCTTTAGTTTTATTCCTTTATTTTGAAAAATACATCTCAAATATTGAGTGTTTTTCTCAAAATAAAGAATAACTCTTATTTCGCTTTCCTTCCAAAATCCCAAGCCTAACTAACTTTATTGAGTCAAGAAGGGAATATAATGTTAACATTAAAATACCTCTGTTTTAGATTCACATGCATGATATACTCCATAGATAAATTATTGAGATTAAAGTCATTGGTTTAGATTAATTTTGTTAATTTCTCTTGTAGTTACACCATCTATATAGAGTGGTTTATTCGAGAATCGCTATTAAATCTACACGGCCAGCCAAAGGTGGTGGCTTGTGGGAGGGGCATCTACAAATTTGATGCTCCTATAATCCTATGTTTTCCTGTTTGTATTATATCTTCGACCTCTCTAAACTAATATGTAATTTTGTATTTGCTTTTTTTTTCCACACTAATTCATTTCTCGCCACTTTTTGGTCCCTTTGCTTGAAGCTACCATCATTTTATATTTATTGTTCTATTCTATACAGAGATGAGTACTACATCCAAAATTCTGAATTTATTTGATGAAATATACGTTTTAGAAAGTAAATCTCACCTAAAGGACACTCCATTTAGATCTCCTGCTAACTTGCATTTACTTTGGCAGGAAATTGAAAGAAGAAAAGAAAGAAAAAGGCAATCAAAAAGAGCATCAGCTAAGAGAGCAAAGATGCGGAAAGAGGTATGCAATACATATTGTGAAATATCACTGGGAGTTGGTGCAACTCACAGATGAAAACGATTCCATTCTGGTATACCATTTAAATCCCTAATTGTTTAGTTATTTATCCGTTAATTATATCTTTTTCAGTTGACTGAATAAATAAATAAAAACGTAAATGGTCCCCATGTTACCTTCTCTATTTGAAGCAGCTTGAATAGTTATAAATATATAGAGAAAACTTTTATATAAACATAAGGTCTTGCTAACGAATGTCATAAGGACATCGGTTAAGGAAATCATACAAGGAAAATTTGTATTGAAAATCTAAGTCTAACATTTTTCAAAATAATAAATACGCCAATTCTCCATACAAACTTAGTCTATTTTGATTCCTTAACAAATGTCCTAAAAACACTCATTAACATTCTATTTTATCTATATTTCTCCATTTCCTTCCCTTGCTCTCTCTTTTGCATGATAACTACTAATTTCAGTATGGAACTTTGTGATTGTGACAGGAAGAGCTCGTTGAGGAGTATGGACCAGAATCAGTAGCATCTCTTATGAACTCAAACCCTGCTACTCCTGAGTCTGTTGCTGGTGGAAGCGAAAACAACAGTTAAAGGAAGCATCTTGCAACTATCAGAATCTATATATGCATATCTAGCTTATAGAAACCCCCGGAATAGAAATAAATGAGAAGGTCCATAATAATGTTATTCTCCTGTGGTTTTCAATTATTTACATAGTACTGTAATAAATACTTCCCTGCCTGCTGGATCATCATTCCAACATTAAAACTTCATTATGGAACCTTGAGGAACTTTTGCCAATTTTGGTTGCATATCTTCCCTGCAACTCCCTATCCCTATCCCTATATCGTGTCTTTCGAACCACAGCATTGACATAACAGCTACTGCAACGTACTTGCGTGAATCACTGAGTTGGCAGCATGTATAGACAAAAGACGCCAACCTTGGAATTCAAATACATATCTTCTTTCATGCAAGAGTTTTTTTTCACAAACTACATAATTTCTTATCATTTATACAAACAATTTGGGCATCAGGTTATAGGTACCATAGAATTTCTCGATTTACAAAAGCAATTTCAAAAGATAAGAAAATATATAGTGAACTATAGTACTTCATCCAGGTTTTGCTTGGAAGGCTTGGGATAGATACGTGGAAATACAATTTTTGAAAGCAATCATAGATTAAATATAAATTCTATTCTATTCAAGTTTCATATGTATCTTAACATAAGTACGATTTTATTGCATCTCTAACTTAAATTTGCTTAGCACATGAGTTGCAACATATTAGATTTATGTATTTTCCAGTGCATTTGATGTTGATATAAAAACAATATCAGCAAACAAATATTACAGAAGAAATCTTAAGTATGCCCGCCTAAAACAAGCACTCCCCTCCCCCAAAAAAAGAAAAAAGAAAGATACGAAGATTAGAAGAAGAAGAAATAAAACTGAACCATCTGAGAATGGGGCAGAAAGCATAACTCAATGTGCTCATAAAATGATATCTTTTTTGACCTACACATGCTTTAAAACTAATGAAATCTAATGTGAAACTGTTTTAAACAATGAAGAGGCAAAGAGAATAGCCCAGTTGCAGAAGCAATGTTACCACTCCGAGCCTTCAGGGAAAGGTTTGAGAGCATCCTGCTTCCCATTAACATAGTAGTCAACAATTGCTTTCATCCGCGGAAGCTTATCAGGGTGGTAATTCACGTGAATAATTACTGGTTTCAATTTGCTGAGGTTAGGATCATTCCTCACTATCTTGAACAGAACCTTGCTGTTCATGAATAGATAGAAATCCATAGTTCTTCTGGCAGCATGAAGCCCATCATAACCAGGATGTGAGGGGTAAAATAGTTCTTCATTGAAAACGGCCTGGTCCCATGCCTTCTCCTTGGAAAGTCGAGCTGCCACACGATCCAAAAGCTCAATTGAAGGGATTGTTGGTCTGATATAGAAGAAACCAGAGTTGTAAACCCATATCCTCATAGTATGAGCAAATCGAGCCCACCCCATTGCAGGTTCATCAAACACATCGTTATAGCCATAAGCTGTCATGTTATTATGGCCATCACTCAAGGACTCCACATCTGAATCGCGATATAGATAATCGAATGGGTTCTGCAAATATACAATGTCAACATCTGATAGAAGAACACTATATCCCAACTGCAAAAATTCTCTTAGAATACGAAATTTCAGTCCAGAGACAACATGGTTCCCTCCTGACATTCTAATGGCATCAATACCTTCATCTGGGTCTCTCTTATAAACTGGGACTTGATTTGATTCACAAAACTTCGTAATCTCTTCGTCTAAAGCAACAACCAGATAATTGGATATACCAACTTTCTTGATGTTGGTGAACCAGACCTCCAGCATCTCCTTCACATTGGAGTTTGCAAGTGCAACAATAAGCTCTTGCTTAACTGCAACTTTCTCTAGTATCTTTGCCAACCTTGGGTTTACGGATTCATCTGGGACAACAGTAGGGTCGGTTCTTAATCCCTTCACAGTACCAAAAGGTCCAGCTTTTTGCTGTTTACCCAATGCAAGAAACTGCTTTTGAGCCTGGTCTTTCCCATGCTCTGCAAGCCGAAGCCTTTCAGTCAATTCCCTCACCTGCTTTTTCAGATCAGCATTCTTCTCTGATATTGCCTCAAACTCTGATTTCAACATGTTGACCCGATCTGAGGTTTCACACTGAACTGAACCATCCTGCCAAAAAAATATCCATAATAAAAATGAAGCTTGTTATGCCACAGGTCTTTTCTTTCATACACAGATACTTTCTCCTATAACCTTAGAAAAACCATATAGAAACCAATTGAACAAAAACAAAAATATAGCCGATACAAATCAAACTAGTAGCCTATGCAGTATAACCTCTTAACTTTCAAGCATGTTTGAGTAAGTCAACAATATCAGCCACATCCAACTATCCCAAATCATCTGACAAAGTGAATTCCAGTTTGACATGGAAGATAAGAGAGTGCTTTATCCCTAGGAAGAGAAATGGACCAAATCTGAGCAATTTTCTTAATGATCAACCAATTTAATTTAAGTAAAAAAGTAGATAAACCATACATTGAAAACTAGCATCACTACTATCCTTATTTAATACCTCACAAGCAAATTGATTATATAGATGTGAAGTATTTAAATGATCCATCTTAGTTTATCAACTAACTTCACATATCTTAAAAAGAAGAAACAAGCTTGTTTTGTTTCTCCAGAGCTACAACAAATGAAGATGGATCCAAAATTAGTACAAACAGCAAGATCAAACACAAATTCACAATGATACAAGAGAAACAGTTAGTCAGAACAGAGGAATTCCCAGTCAACGGAAGAGATTAAGATTGAGATAAACCCAAAATCTGAAAAAGAAAAAGCTACAATCTTTGATGAAAATGGAACCTGGGTCATGGATCCCGAAAGTGAGATATGGCGATTAGGGGTGAGAGTGGGAGAAACGAAGAAGCCATTAGGGAACAAGAAAGCAAAAACGCATCCAATGAAGACCCCAATAACTATGGCGGTTATGACCCTTGATTTGCGTAGGGAATTGGGGTTGTTCCTCATCAAGGGTCCTTCTCTGCGACCAAGCATGGCGTCTCTTGGTTCTGTCCCTTGTTTTCTGCTTATTGGGTTGGGGTTAGGGGTTAGGGTGTGATGAATGGAAGAATCAAGGTTGTGATTGTGAGCAAAGGCATTGAGTTCGATTTTTGAGAGTGATTGTGATTGAGCTACAAGCTTCTTAGATTCTTAATACACAATTATAAACAGAGGAATGAAGAAATGAGCTTTCAGTGGAAGAAAACTGACAGCAATTCTGCCTTTTTTTTTTTTTTCTTTCAAGTCTGAAGATGATGCCAGAGTAATTATTAATTATTAATTATCGTTAATTATCAATTATTAATAACAAACAAAAGTTGCAGTAGGTACTGAAAACGGATTTAATTTCTAACGCATTATTCCAGCTTTAGTGCATCATCATATTTATAAGTGTTTGAGAAAATTTGATAGTGATTTAACGATATATTAATATATGAATTTGTGAATGTGTCAAGAAATAAATGTAAGAATTCCAAATCAGTGTTTATTAATATAGTTTTGTATGTTTGGTGTTTTTTTAATCAATAATGCTCTTCATTCAATGTAAAAGGAAAAAAAAATGACGAGGAAAAGATTGAGGAAGAGGTATCAAATCAAAAGTTGAGATCTGAACTCCTGAAGTGAAGTGCACATTTAAATAGAATTTTTTTAATTAAAAATACCATCGTCCTACCAACCCAAATAATACATACACGGATATGAAGTCTCAAAAGTCGTTAATTATTTTAATTCAAAACTGTTTTTTTCTTTATAAAAAAAGAGTTTCTTTATTTTTTATGGTGGATAAAAAGGGCTAAAAGTCTATAACCCATACAAAATTAATTAAGGAATCAAAATCACATTGCGGGATATGAAAGCCACATTTACATTAGGTCATGGGCTTCTTCCTTCAAATCAAAACCAACTAGTCGATAAACTTGTGTGATGTACAGATAAATAATATACGTTTAATATAAAAAAAATTATCATTTTAAAAGACAATAATTATATTTAAAATGAAAATAGTAATATGATAAAAATGAGTAAATAATCTCACTTTTTTGTTAAAAAAAGATATGAAAAATGGATAAAGCGATGTGAAAGGAAGAAAATCATAATGACAATTTTTAAGACGTGAAAATAAAAAGAGGTAAACAAAATGAAATCATTTTGATTTTAAAATCATTCATTCATACCAATGTGGGATTACAAATTTTCCCAATTGAATATGTCGGGTAATAGATCTTTAAAACTGCCCATAACACAATTCAAAAGAGACATGAAATATATTAAGGCTTGTAGGATCACTCCTTCTCAGGCTTCACTTGTATCAACTTGATGCATGGTAAATCACCACTTGCAAGTCTAACCTTTAACAAAACTTCTCTCGACATGAATCACAACTGATTTCACTTTCTCTAAAAACTGATATATGAAGCAAATGCAATGAAAGTGATTTATTTGGACTTCTTCAGCAGCCCCTAATTTGTCAACTAATCATCAGTATGGGAAGACCCATGATGCCAAAAACCCAGAAGCACTCTCTGGCCTTGGAATCATTGTTGGACTCATCCCATTGAACCTAAGTAGCAAAAAATTATAAATACTCAAATGGAGAGCATACAATTAATAGAAAATAAAAAGACTTTATATGAGTATTGTATTTAGAATAAAGTTCAACCTTTAATGACCGCCGGTCAAAATTTAAGATTTAAAACAATTAATTGTAGCCCTCACCAACTGCTATGTGAAATTATCCTAACATAAATTCATGTCTATATGAACCTCTTACAAAGTTTACTAATATTAATTCTCCTTCAACACCTAAAAGAAAGCAAATATTAAGATCACATAATGGAAAGTAGATTCAAAGTACTAAGATGGTGAGAGAGATGACCTCTTGAGAAACATTGATAATGAAATGACGGAACTAGTGACAATGGTATTAGAGAAGAATTTCGGAGCTAACTTTCTGGGTTGCTTTACTTCCCAAAGCACCTCCATATCTCAAAAATATAAGACTGATCTTAACCTTAATTTGAATTTTTGTCATCACTTAGGAGAGTTATTTCTCTTATATATAATGAATGATGTGAAGAGAGTGCTTTGAGATAAGAACAAATTTAATATTGATTTACATGAAAGGACTCCACTCTTATGGTATAATAAAAAAAATTATTTATTTTATAAAATTAAAATATTAAATATTAAAATATTAGTCAATACAGATACCATGTTAACTTTTATTATAAGATTTGAATTTGAATGTATCTTCCCATAATTCTTTATGAAGGTTGGTATAAATTTCCAGAAAAAAAAAGGTATATATACACAATAGTTAATATACTAAATAATAATAGAAAGTTATTTTATAATAGATAACAAATACAAAAACATAGTAATTAATATTAAAAATTTAATTAAAATGTAATGTCACAATTTTAAATTTATACTATTTTATTATCATTGTACAGGCAAAAATAAATTACTAATATATTCACCCCCAAAAAAAATTACTAATATAATAATAACAATGGTGTTATGGTAACATATCCTTTTTTTTATGAACATGGTAACAAATCTGACTCAAAAAATAAAAGCATGGTAACACATCCTCTTAGATCTTTCTATTTGTAAAAAACAGTATTATAATTGAGAAAAAAAATATGCATTTAATATATTGAATGTATTTAATATGCATTTAAAATATTAAATATTAAATATTAAAATATTAGTTAATACAGATACCATGTTAACTTTTATTATAAGATTTGAATGTATCTTCCCATAATTCTTTATGAAGGTTGGTATAAATTTCCAGAAAAAAAAGGGGTATATATACACAATAGTTAATATACTAAATAATAATAGAAAGTTATTTTATAATAGATAACAAATACAAAAACATAGTAATTAATATTAAAAATTTAATTAAAATGTAATGTCACAATTTTAATTAGATTTATACTATTTTATAATCATTGTACAGGCAAAAATAAATTACTATTATATTCACCCAAAAAAAATTACTAATATAATAATAACAATGGTGTTATAAGCTATATCACCTTTACACTATTCACTACAAGAAAAATTGGAATTAGCAGGGATCAAAGGCCGTCACAAATAGCACAAAGCCGTCGCAAAACACATGTTTGTGACGGATTTGCGACGACCAACAATCTGTCATATAAAGGGTCGTCGCAAATCGTTTCTGACGGATTTTTTAATTGGCCGTCGCAAATTTGTGACGGCCTGACCATCACAAATTTGTGATGGCCTAGCCGTCGCAAATCATCAGACATTAGCGACGGCCGGGTCATTGCAAATAACCAGAAGTTAGCGACGGCCAGGTCGTCGCAAACTGCAATACATATTTTGTTTAAAATTTAATAATTAAATTTTTATTAATTAATTATTTAAAATATGAATTATTTTAATTAATTTCTTCTGTATCTCCATTGCTTAAATAGGTCCTCAAGCTCCTATCATGGGGTTTTAGCTTGGCATCTTCACATTCCTTTTCCTCTCTGCAAATGTTATTTAACAAGAAGAAACCCTTTCACCTAAAACAGTTGAGTTTAAGACAAACTCTATTGAAACATCCCCAATCAAGCTAGCTTTTGATAATCCCTACAAAGAAAAATAAACCAGAATCAAGATCACATTATGAAATAAACCAACTACTTAATTTAACACAATTAATGATTGAAAGAGAAAAAAAAATAATACCGTTGAAACCACAAAATTATATATTCTCTAGGCTCATGAACAAGCTTGATTGTTTCATAAACAGGATTCTCCCATCTACAAACTCCACCACGAACCACAACTTTCTCTTATCTTGTACTTGGTTTTCCAATGTCCCCTAGAATTATAGATAGTACCAAAGCCTCCACCCCAGATTGCAGCATCTGAAATAAATTGCATTACAAATTAAAAAATCTCAACTTTTAGGCTTTCACCATTACCCATTTTGCATTCCACAAAATTTTGACTTCACCCCATATGATTAATAAGGACTAAAAAATTATACCATTTTTAAATAAAATTTAAAATATGCCCAAAATTGATCATTATTATAAAATAACTACCTGAGTGACATGGAAGTGGAGTTTGAAAATAGCTTTGACTTTGTTCTTATCACTTCTCCATCTTGCTGGTCGGAACATCTTGTGCTCTCCTTGGTACAATATTGTTGTCTTGTGTTGTTGTCACGTGTGAACTCACCACGGCAAGCGTTGGCTGGTCGAACGGTGGTAGCAGCAGGCGGCGGCGGGATGGAAGAGGGAAGGAGAAGGAGAAGAGGAAAGGGGAGGCCGGATGTGAATGGGGAAGAGGGAATGACAAGAAGGGGGAAGAGGACTGGCCAACGGACGAACGGCAGTGGCGATGCGAGGCCAGCGACGGTGCGACGACAGTGAAGTGCTGCTAAGTGGCATTAGGGTTTTGGGAGAAAAGGAAGGCTGCAGATTGAAGAAGGGAAAGTGGGGCGGGTTGGGCTTTTATTAAAACCTTGAGACGGAAAAGCGATGGTCCAAGCCGTCGCAAACGTGAATGCCTATTAGCGACGGCCAGGCCGTCGCAAACGCGATCCTTTACTGATGGCCAGAGCCGTCGTAAACTGTAAGTTACATTAGCGATGGGCCGATTGTCGCAAACTTATATATTAAACTTGTAAATCAAACTGGATAGTGACGGCTCAAACCGTCGCAAATGGAATGCCTATTAGTGACGGCAAGGCCGTCGCAAACATGATCCATTACTAACGGCCTCTGGCCGTCGCAAATTGTTAGGTACATTAGTGACGGCTTGGCCGTCGCAAATTTTGAAAATTCAACCGTTTCTTTTAGCGACGGCAAAGGCCGTCGCAAATGACAATTTTAGCGACGGCATTGAGGCCGTCGCAAATCAACATTATTCTTGTAGTGTATTCATATAAATAGTTACTAACCTTTATAACTGAGATTTGGTTATAAAAAACCTTTATAACTGAGATTAAATTTAGATGGTTATAATTTTAAATATAAAACATTTAAATTTGATTTAAAAACCAATTTTGTTTAAGTGAATGAGAGTCAACTTATATCATATGTTATTTCGATAAATATAATCATGACCTAGCAAGAAAAAAAAAATCATTTTCACTCAATATATTAATTTAATAATTTGTTTTTTTATCAAATATATTTTTCTTATGTACAAAGAATTGAAAATGATACCAAAGTAAATAATTTTTTTATAAGCTAAAATTACCGGAGTAAATAATTAAGAGCATGTATATTTTATTCTATAATCAGACTTAGCTAAAGTATGTACAAAATTATTACTGAATTGAAGAGAGGGATGAAAACTCATATATGAGTAACTATTAACTTCATTGTGAAACGGAGAAGCGGTTATTTGGTTATAATAATTTCCAAAAAAAAGTATTTCAATAGATGAATACCTTTCTCATTCTGTTAGGACTCATAATTATGGATATAAAGATTTTATTCTACGTTCTTTAAAAAATTTAAAGACGTTTTCAGTGACAGACATAAAAACTGTAAGTATAGGTATCATATACCTACAGATTTGTAATGAACCGTAGGTACAGGTATCTTTCCAATTTTGTCGTTGTTCGACGCATGCAATTTGTGCCTTTTTCGTTCCACTTTCTTATTATTGCTTGCACAACTCTCTCTCACCTCCCTGTTCGTTCCTTCTCTCTCCTTCTGGATCTGCTTCTCCTTCTTCGGTCAGATCCCGACGATTCTCCGATGAAAACTCCTCTGATCGAAACTGAACAGTTAGTAGTAACTCGAGCTTCGTTCCTCGTTTTAATTTCGGTATGCATGCTTTTCCATTCCTTGATCTTGTTTCCTATTTCGAACTCGATTAGGTTGGTGAGTTTTTTTTTTTTTTTGTTAAAATCGAAGTGATTGTTAGAGTTTTTAAAAAAAAATGTTTTGTTTTTGTTATTTTGATTGGATGCAGTGAAGTTGAGGATGAAAATGGAGTAAAAATTCCGCACTTGCTTCGTAATCAACAATTTTTCTCAGACTCGTCAATTTTTCTCTCGTTTTCTGAGTAGTTTGCAACTCATTTTGCTGTTTTATTTCTTAATCACGTTTTCCTACTTGTTGTTTCATTCATGCACATGGAACTTGTTTTGATGAAGTTGTGTGCTATTGTGCGATGGACACTAATCAACTCATTTCCAACAATGCTGGAAACAATAGCAAAAATATGCCTTCATTGACAAAAGCAAGGTCAGGGTTGTGATAATGATTCCAACAGTTCCCAAGAGGTTTTCACTTTTCTCTTGAGATGCTCCTATAAACCTTTTTTTTTTTTTACTTTATAAGTGTACTGGCCGAGGAGTAAAACCCGGCCACCGAGCTTGGATACCCGATCCGATAAAGACGGAAAAGATAAGATATTGATATTATCTTTAATGATCTTGATATTATCTCAAATAACCTTATCCGGTTAGAAGAGATAAATCCCCCAATTTAAGGAAATCATATCTCAAAGAGGATTTATGAGATAAGAAGAGATAAATCCAAATCTCGAAAAGATAATGGCATCCTATTATAAAAGGAGGAGGACCCTAAGAGAAAGACTCACTTTTCACAAACCTAGGCGAATCTCCCTGAAGCGTATTAGAGGAACCAGCTTGACCAATAGACTATTGAAGAGTCTTTGCTCGCTGGTGTTCATCAGATACAAGATTAAGGGATTGAGATCACTATATGACCCAGGGTTGGACTAAAAACTACATCTGGCTTTGATTCCCACTGGGATACGTAGGACCAGAGTACAATATTCTGTCAAGTCATAATCTAAAACAACCCCCATTGTTCACTCATGGTCAAACATTCTACGACGAGATTCCAGCAAGTCGGATCATGGCAGGAACATTTAGAGCCCACCGTGGGGCCAAGGAGAAACTTTCCCTGGTTCCATAAGAATGCTTGATGGTGACTACACGGAATGGACTGAGGGGAGGGGCGAACAACACGAACCATGTAGATCATGAGGCTTCGAACACGAGCCAGAACCGTGAGAATCCCCCGCCCCCGCCCATCAATGAAGATAACCCTCGGTTGGGAGAGGTTATGGCACAGTTAAGGCAGTTGCGTGAGGAGAACGAGGAGATACGTGCTCAGAATCAAAGGTTGTTAAGAGCTCGGAAAAGAGAAAGATCAGTGATGCCTTCCAAGAATAGCAATCCTCACCCGAGGGTAGCCAAAAGGATCCATCGTATGTACCTTCTCATCATGATATGAGCCGACTGTCTAAGACCAAACCTCGCCCAGAGGGTTCAGGAGTTAAATCTCGTGCAGAAATGACTGTCCAGAAAGAAAGGGTAATATACCGACGACCGAGGTTGTCGTTCACGGATGACATCGATGAGGTAATCATGCCTAGACATTTTAAGCCTCTTAACATTGATAAATTCAATGGCATCACTAACCCAACCGAGCATGTAGAATCCTTTATTTCTTCTGTTTACTTGGTGACCGATTCGGAGGTCGTCATGTGCAAAAATTTTCCAACTAGTTTGCAAGGCCCTGCCTTAACTTGGCTTACGAATCTTCCACCTCGGTTAATTGATTCCTTTAATGTGCTTGTAACTAAGTTCACTGCACAATTGGCAGCGAGCCTAAAGCATAAAAAGCACTCGGTCTCGCTGGTGAATTTTAAACAAGAAAAGAATGAATCACTTAGAGATTATATGGCTCGTTTTAGTGCCAAACAAATTTTCATTCCCAATATGAGCTCGGAACTCTGTGTACATACCGTCATGGGCGGTTTGAAGCCGGGACCATTCTTTGAGTATTTATCTCGGAAACCGCCTAGAGATTTTGAAGAGTTACAGGAAAAAGCCACAGGTTTCATGAACTCGAAAGAGATGGTAGAATCCAAAAGGAGAGAAAGAGGATTTGAAGACAAGAGCTCGGTGATAAGCCTCTGGTTATCTAGTTTTATAACTAGTAAGACCATGGTTTTTTGCACCAATTACTCGAGTTTAATCTCGTTTTCACCCAAATTTGGATTTAATTGTCCTCAAGCAACATTTTGAGTTTCTTAAGTAATTTAGGACATTTTAGTTAATTTTTGAGTCAAATAAAGCATTCACTGCTATTTCATATTTTCAGGTTAAAAGGGAAGCACTTCAAGTCAAGGGAATGAAGAAAACACTGGAAAATGCAATTTTGGAAGTTTCGCCTCGCGAGAAGCTACTCGCCTCGCGAGCCTGAAAGCCAGTCTGAACACCAACAGTCACCTTTTATGTCTCGCATCGCGAATCACTATCTCGCCTCGCGAGCCTGAAGGCCTGCCTGTGCCAGAGAATGTCACCCTTTCGGTCTCGCCCCGCGAATCACCATCTCGCCTCGCGAGAATCCAATTTTGAACGCGCGCCACTTTTAATATTCACCTCGCCAGAGGCTACTAGCTTCGCGAGCGGGCGCAGATTCTGAAGGTTATAAATTGCTGTTTTAGGGCAGATTGTAGAGAACTTTTCATATTCACTGCTACGAATTATTTTCTAGGTTTTGTGTTTCGTTTGTAATGGAGAACTAATTCCCTGAGATTAGTCTGCTGTAATCGGTTTCCACCACACTTGAGGTTCTATAATTCCCAATCTTATTGCTTTTCCCTTTCAATATTATCTTATATGTCTTGTTTGCTTAATTCAAGTTATATAGGATGAGTCTTGATTAATTTCGATGGTTGTATGTTCCAATACTCTAATCGCGTTTGCTTAATTCGCGTGTGTACGATCGTGTTTGCTTAATTCACGAAGGTCTTAATCCGTTTGCTTAATTCGGAATAGGAACATATATCTCGTAGTGTCAATTGCGCTTGTCTAATTGTTGCTACAATCGAAAAGGGATTAGAATCCGCTTAGGGCATGGAATTTATATGAATCGATGATAGTTGGGAAACCGAAAACAGTATATTAATCATTTTTAGCTTATTGATAATTACTTATTTGCATTGTTTTTCTTAATTGAATCATTCAACTTCAACCCCCCCCCCAAAAAAATGATTTTGAGGTTAATAACAATCCAAGAGTCCTTGTGATACGATACTCGAGTTGTCGTTCCCTAGCTGCAGTTTTTAAACCACTCTCTCTTTTTGACCCGTGTGCGACAACGTGTCAAAATTGGCGTCGTTGCCGGGGACTCTTGTTGTTATTTTCGCATTTTTTTTTAGTTTTTTTTTTTGTTGAATTAGTTATGGCTACTAGGTCTGGTTGTGAATCTTAGTACTTCCCATGGATAATTATATGCAAAATTATATGCCTAATGTTGATTATGAGACATCATGCATATATTATCCTGGCTTCACTGGTGGTTATGAGTTTAGCAGTAATTTTGGCATGAACGGAGTGAATGAGGTGCAACTTTGCTATTCCGGCCAACCTGGTGGGGAACATGGCAGCTTGGATGAGTTAGCCTCCTTAGTGCATCAATTGACAATAAGCCATCATCAATATCAGCCTGACCCCACACCAGTCCAACCCAGTCTGGAAGAATTGGTGCAACAAATGGCAGAAGACACTCTTGAATTCCAACAGAGGACCGAAGCAAGTCTTCAGAATTTGGCCACTCAAATTGGTCACATTGCCTCCGCCTTGACTGCACTTCAATCACAACGTCTCCTTGAAGTGCAGTCAGATTCGCAAATAGATATTCTTGGCGATAATTTTTCTGAGCATTTTGTTTCTCAATTAGATTTGCCTTCTGACATTGTTGATGACACTTATTGTGATTTGGTTGCAGCTGCTGATTTTCCATCCTTTTCTGGTTTTGATGATGCTTACTCATGTGCTGATTGTACTAACACTGACTTTTATGCCGTGTGTGCTGAGATTACTGCATGTATAGAAGGTGATGGATTTGGTAATGCAGTGAGTGAAAATCGTGTAGAAGTTGAAGCAGCACCAGTGATCCTCTCCACTTGTTTGCCACCACCCACTGTGAAGCAGCCAACGATGGAGTTCAAGCCTCTGCCTGAGAGACTGGATTTTGCACCCTTAAATTTAAAGGCACCATGGCCAGTCCAAGAGGTTGAACCCCATTTTTTTTGGGAAGACTTTGTTGACAAGGAGGTCATCTTTGGACCAATAGGGAGTGAGAAGTCCGCCGCACTTGGCGAGGTCACCATGATTGTCAAGCACTCACTTTCATACTTATGCTGCATGCCATGGGATCCGGGAGTATCATATTGCACTTTGAGAATTCCTTAGCCGCTGTATCACAGGCAGTGGGATCCCGGTGGAACCACCTTCACGAGTTTTCCTAAACCTTTTTCTTTTTGATTATCTTTGCTTTGCTTTGTGTTGCTTTGTGTCGTATGTGTGTTGAGTCTTGTGTCGGTGAGCTTGTTGGATTTTGATCAAATTTTGCATAGATGGATTGCATGATTATGTTGATTTTTGATGATTCCCCCCTAGGTTTTGAAAATTGAAAATTGATCCCATGTGAAAAATTGAAAATTGAACTTTGAGATATTTTGTTGTGATTGCATGATTTATGAAAAGTTTGGGGTGAAGGGATGCACACACTATGGTTTGAATCTCGGTCAAAAAATTTGCGAAAAATGTCCAGGTAAGGATTTGAGCCTCCAACATGTTTTTAATTGTGTGAATCACTTTTAAGTTGCACTTTCCCGGATTTGCTTGAATCTCTTCATGGTTTGCATGTTTATATGGTTGCATCAAATGATTTAGGCAATTTTCTTTGAAATAACTACTTGGCCTAAAAGAATCATTCCTAATGCATGTTCCCTAGTTAGCCCCTTTGAGCCTAATAAGCCTATTATTTCTTGATGACCTTATGCTATAAGCCAAAAATCTAAAAAAAACCATGTTAACCCAATCTTAGGATTAGGAGAGCATGGAAGCTTAGCAAGACAGGGGTTGTAAGAAACTAAGTTTGGGGTGGCTACAAGGTTTGATATGTCATTCTGGGTTGAGAAAAATAAAAATAAAGGTTGGAGCCAAAGGCAAAAAAAAAGAAAAAAAAAGAAGAAAAAAAAAAGAAAAGCACAAAAATGCCAAAAAAAGGGTATTAGAAGAAAAAGGCTGTAGTCACCCAAAGCAAAAAGAAAAATGGAAACGGGAATTTGAGTGGAAGTTCAATGTGTCAAAATGCTCATGCTCTCTTAGTTCCTAGGGACTTAAGCCTGGTACCTTTGAATATCCTACCTTTAGCCAGGCCCCATTACAACCTTTAAAAGACCTTTTGATGTTGCATGCATGTTTTCGTGGGGACTTTGTTTGAGATGAAAATCAAATTCATGGGAAGTGCTCTTGAAATGTGAACTTGAGTGAAAAGTTGATAGCCTAAACAAATTGAGCGAATGAGTGAAATATTACATGCCCTTGTGAGGAAGGCAATTGTTTGAAATTGGTGATCTCCCTTTTTGTGTGTAACTTGGATCCTCAACTTAGATTAATGATTGCATGAATGATGGAATTCTCAATTGTTTAAAGTAGATGAATGTGGGAGTTACATTATTGCAAGGGGGGAAAACATTAAAGAAAAATATGTTTTGTTAAGATTGCATGAAATTTGTGCGAAATTGGTTGAACCCTTTAAGCTTGCCAAGTTTGAGTCTTTTTGAGTTTTAGTTTGCTTGGGGACAAGCAAAGTTTAAGTTTGGGGTATTTTGATAAGCCTCTGGTTATCTAGTTTTATAACTAGTAAGACCATGGTTTTTTGCACCAATTACTCGAGTTTAATCTCGTTTTCACCCAAATTTGGATTTAATTGTCCTCAAGCAATATTTTGAGTTTCGTAAGTAATTTAGGGCATTTTAGTTAATTTTTGAGTCAAATAAAGCATTCACTGCTATTTCATATTTTCAGGTTAAAAGGGAAGCACTTAAAGTCAAGGGAATGAAGAAAACACTGGAAAATGCAATTCTGGAAGTTTCGCTTTGCGAGAAGCTACTCGCCTCGCGAGCCTGAAAGCCAGCCTGAACAACAACAGTCACCCTTTCTGTCTCGTCTCGTGAATCACTATCTCACCTCGCGAGCCTGAAGACCTGACTATACCAGAGAATGTCACCCTTTCGGTCTCGCCCCGCGAATCACCATCTCGCCTCGCGAGAATCCAATTTTGAACGCGCGCCACTTTTAATATTCACCTCGCCAGAGGCTACTAGCTTCGCGAGCGGGCGTAGATTCTGAAGGTTATAAATTGCTGTTTTAGGGCAGATTGTAGAGAACTTTTCATATTCACTGCTACGAATTATTTTCTAGGTTTTGTGTTTCGTTTGTAATGGAGAACTAATTCCCTGAGATTAGTCTGCTGTAATCGGTTTCCACCACACTTGAGGTTCTATAATTCCCAATCTTATTGCTTTTCCCTTTCAATATTATCTTATATGTCTTGTTTGCTTAATTCAAGTTATATAGGATGAGTCTTGATTAATTTCGATGGTTGTATGTTCCAATACTCTAATCGCGTTTGCTTAATTCGCGTGTGTACGATCGTGTTTGCTTAATTCACGAAGGTCTTAATCCGTTTGCTTAATTCGGAATAGGAACATATATCTCGTAGTGTCAATTGTGCTTGTCTAATTGTTGCTACAATCGAAAAGGGATTAGAATCCGCTTAGGGCATGCAATTTATATGAATCGATGATAGTTGGGAAACCGAAAACAGTAGATTAATCATTTTTAGCTTATTGATAATTACTTATTTGCATTGTTTTTCTTAATTGAATCATTCAACTTCAACCCCCCCCCCCCCCCCCCCCAAACCCCCCCAAAAAAAATGATTTTGAGGTTAATAACAATCCAAGAGTCCTTGTGATATGATACTGATAGTGTGATTTTACATCATGTTTTCTGTACACTTTTACATGCATTTTCATATAGATTAGGCATTCTTTATTTGATTTTAGTTATATTTTCCCTTGGAACGGGTGAAGCGGTTTCTTGGTGTTGTTTTGCAGGAATTAATGTAAAAATGATCAAAATCAGCCATGATGGAGCCTGGATGAAACAGAGATTGAAAAGTGAAGAATATGAGCCAAACAGAGCCCATCACGGCCTGGCCGTGATGACCATCATGGCCATGATCAAGCAGAGCAGAAGCCAAAAGTCAGAAGCTGTCACGGGAAATGCTCGCCCCGTGAGAGGCTACTCGCCTCGCGAGATTGAAGACTGACTGTGCCAGAGAATGCAACCATTTCTGTCTCGCCACGCGAACCATGTCTCGCCACGCGAGCCTGAGGACCAGAAGCCATCACGCCCAGGCCCTGATACTCATCACAGGCGTATTTGAGAAGAACCTTACCGTCTCGCCTCGCGAGAGATCCAATCTCTGAAGACCAGATTTTTAACATTCGTCTCGCGAGAGCGCGCAGAGTCTGATTGGTGTAAGTTGTTGTTTTAGGGCAGAATGAGAAGTTTGAGAGTTTTAGGAGGGGGGCACTTGGAGGCACTTGGAGGTTGCGGCTGGACTAGGGTTCCAACCCCAAAAGGGAGCTGAGTTAGGGGGTTGCTGTGACGACAGTGGGAAGCTTCAATGGAGTTCTCCTTTTCTTCCTTTATCTACTGCTTTTATGGTTTGGTTTTCTCTTTTATGAGTAGCTAAATCCCATTTGTTGGGATTAGATGTAATCAAACTGATTATTATGTATTTGCCTTGACTGATTATTCTGTGTTCATGCCTTCGTATTAGTGATTGATTTTCCATGCTTAATGCTTGTTGTGGCTAGCAACCCCATGACTCGATTTGTGTTTTGATATGCAATTGGGAAATTCGTATTAGAACCGGAGTTGAATTTAATCACCTAGTAACCATTGCGTCTAGGAATGGAGTTTGGTTTACTAGTAATCGTGTAATCCCTAATCCTAATGCGAATTCATTAATCTAGGCCACCTAAGGAATTAGGGTCTGTTAGTGGATTTAGGCTCTTGCCATCCTAGGAATCGGGGCTTGAGTAATTTAGTGGATTGATTTTAATATCTGAAGCATGAATGGAAGGTATCTAGTCCTGGTATTGCATGAGGTAGAGGTTTGGTGAAGTCTAGTCCCAACATATCCTTTCTGCACTCCAAGTGTTTGTTAAAAGTCCCCAAAAAGACAAAAAAATATTTTATTCCTTCTGTTTTGTTTGTTTTGAATTCTCTTCACAGTCTAGATAGTTGCTGAATTTGTGAATTGGTAATTGACATCCAATCCCCGTAGATACGATAACCGGTCTCACCACCGTATTACTTGCACGACTGGGTATACTTGCCCAGAGTCGTCCAATAAGTTTTTGGCACCGTTGCCGGGGATTGGTTTTTCCAATATCATTAGTAACAAAGGAGGCAACTAATTTAGACATTTTTATCTTCTATTTTTCTGTATATATTTGACATTTTCTCTGTACAGATTTGATTTTTTTCTTTTGAGTGTTTGTTTGTGCAAGGGGAAGGAAACACATGGACTATCATTACCATCCAACTTGGGAAGCTCAACTTGATTGGATCGTGTTTGATGGTATCACCACTAAGCACGTAAAGATATACTCCAAGGAGGAATGGAAGTCCTATTTGTCATCCTTGCAACCACCACCACACTTCGACCTGGATCCTAAGTTGCTAGAGATTCTTTGGGATATAGATGTTTATCCTCTGAGCTTGAGCATAGAGCGTAGCCAGGAGGAAATTAGTTCCATGATTCAGAGGGCTGAGATGCGAGCAGGGAAAAAGGCTAGTAATATAGTGGCATCGCTAAGCGACATCTTTCAGAAGCTGGAAGAACAAGCCAGCGATTTTTTTAAATTACTAGCAGAAAAGCCACATGGAATTCAAATTGAAGAGAATCTACTTGCTAGCACGGACGTGAATGAAGATGAATTGGTGGTGGTAGAAGAGCAACAAGAAGAGGAATGGGAATGGAAGGAGCAAACACCATTGAAAGCTGCTCTAGAACAGTATTCCCAAAAACTATCCACCTCTGAGGCCAAGGCAAGAGCCAATTATGATTGTATCGATGCTGCGAAGCAGAACTTCAAAACGCAAGTTGAGGAGATTTGCAAACAGTTAGTACAAGAGTCAGATGAAGCACAATTCGATCAAAATCTGGTTTTGGGGATATTTCAAAAATGAAGATGAAGTGGGAGCGGATTCTACCATGCTTGCTGAGCAATCTGAATTTTCTGCATTGGACAAATATGTCGGCTTACATGCATGTGTGGACGCTGCAAAGCTAGCCCCTTCCATTTGTCTGTCTACTCTCCTCTTGAAAATTCCATTTGACCCGAGAGGAAGTGAGTTCATCATTATAGTTAAAGAGGTCAATGGAGTTTTCACACACTGGCTAGGAGGAAGTAAGGGTGGAGTCATATTGCCTCTGCAATCGCCACTCCACAAGCTATGGGATCCGGGTGGAGGATCTTACATCTTGAGCACACCTTGGTCCTTATACCACAAGCTATGGGATCCAGGTGGATGCTTCTTAATGAGTCAAGCTAGTGACGTTAAAGAAGCGCTTATTGGGAGGCAACCCAAGTTTCTTAACCCTTCTCTTTAGGATTTTTATTTTCTTTGTAGTTTTTGTTGTTGATTTTTAACTCTTGAATAATTTGAGAAGATCAAGAGTTTTCTTTTACTAATAAAATTGCCAAGTGATTTCAGGGAAAGAAGGAAGGAAGAGAAAGAAGACAAGAAAAAGCAAAGTCAGCACCCATCACGGTCGTGACCCAATTTTCATGCAGTTCATTCTGACTAGGCATGTGAACCAGCACCCGCTACTGCCTCGGTAAGTCGTTCCATTTTTCTCCTCTCTCCAACTTGATTGTTTACAACGGGGACAATGTAAATTTTTAAGCTTGGGGTAGGGGTATTTTTGCATTGTTCATGTTGCATTCATATAGTTTTGCATGATAGCTTTACATGTTCACATGATTAGATTGTCCCTTGCTTGAATTTTGTAATTGTGAGAACTGAGTGCCAAATAAATTGAGATAGTGAACTCTTGAACCCAATTTTTTATTCTTGTGATAAGGCAACAAAATAAAAAATTTGTTTGAGATAATCTTGGATAGTTGATAATTAGCATATGGTTCAGTAGATTTGTGTTTCTCATTGATTTTTGAACTACTAAAATGTGAGATTTTGAGCCAAAGGGGTACTCACCAAATCTGCCCCATTCTTTATGTTAGAGTGTTATTCCTCTTGGATTGTATTTCTCTAGAACTTGACTTGAAACCATTTCAAAGCTTAAAAAAATTTTGAAAACATTTTTGAAAATGATTGAGGCACTAGGTATTTTTTTGGCCTTCTGAGCTTTGAATGACTAAATGCTACCCCATAGTTGCCCAATTTTGAGCCTGAAAGAATAAAATACTTTTATTGGTACCCAATTTTTTTTTTGATAAATATGCTTGGTAGGATACCTTCTAAAGTATTGCAAAAGGGTAAAAAGGTAGTTGAAAAAAGTTGGGGATGAAAGAATCAGAAAAATATTTCTCTTGAGCTGAAAAATCTCCCCTTCTCCAAGCGAAAGGAAAACAAAAGAAAAAGAAAAATATATAGAGAAGGGGATGACAAAACGAAATGAGAAATAAAATGAAAAGAAAGAAAGGTGGCGAAAGTGAATTGAAACCCAAAAGGATAGTTTAGAAGGTGTCATGATTTGAAATGCTTGATGATTTTGTTTAGCCCTTTTGAAATGTCCTTTTCTTGATTTCCCCACCTAACGATTAATCTCATGGCCACGTTACAACCAAAGTAAAGACCTCTTGATTCTTAGGTGTTTTAATTAATAAAGTAGAGATTTGGTTGATAGTCAAGCCTATGATAGAATTCATTCCTTGAGGAAAATGGAGCGAATTGTCATATATCCCTAAACACTTGAGTGAGGTGAGAAAGAGAGCCAAGCAAAAAACAAGCTTGGGGTGACCTTCAGGTGAGAAAGAGTGCCCGAATCAGTGAGAATATGAGTCTAAGGAACATAAGCCTCTAATTGGACTTGAATTGATTGTCTCTTGCTGAATTATTTGAAATGCCTGTTACTTGGATTGTTTACTCGGGTTCTTGGTTCACTATCCATGCTTTGATTATCTGTATCTCTTCTGGACTTAGTGATTGCTTGAGGACAAGCAATTGAATAGATACTCGAGTTGTCGTGCCCTAGCTGCAGTTTTTAAACCACTCGTTCTTTTTGACCCGTGTGCAACAGCGTGTCACTCGGTTCTGGGCAAAGAAAGAGATAGGGGGACTAATCCACAAAGGGCCCAATAGACCAATGAAAGGGGGTTCTCGGAGAGGCAACCTAGGTACCAGTCCTCTACACCACTAAACCGATCTCAGGCAACCATCGACCAGGAAAAAATTGAGGACTTCATACAAGCAGGCCGTCTTGACCAATTCATTCGCCGAGATGATAATGGAGGCGGACGAGCTGGTCGACGACGAGTGAGACGCGGTTATGAAAATTGTAACCGAGATGTAAACCAACAAGGGAATAATCAGAACAGAGATCGGGTGACAATCAGAGGGCTCCTAATGAAGAAACAGAAAGAGGAGTCAGAGGGTTCATCAATACAATCTCAGGAGGATTTGCAGGTGGAGGAACAACGAGTTCAGCTCGGTGGCGTCATGTAAAAGCCATCTGATCTGTAAACACGGTGTCTGGAAAACCTACAAGGATGAGACCTCCCATAACTTTCTCAGATGATGACTTCCAAGGGCTGGATCCAAATCAAGATGACCCAATGGTGATAACGGTTGAATAAGCCAACTTCTCGGTCAAACGAACACTTGTTGATCAGGGAAGCTAGGCTGATATTTTATACTTGGCGACCGTCAAAAAACTTGGAATTCCAAAAAAGCTGATAAAAGAGCAGGAAGACAAGCTAGTAGGGTTCGCCGGAGAGCAAGTAAAAACCCGAGGTTATATAGACCTCTTAACAACGTTTGGAGAGGGAAAACTCTTCAGGACCATATCAGTTAGATATGTTATTGTGGATGTCAGCACGTAGTACAACATCCTTATTGGAAGACGGACGTTGAATGAACTCGGAGCGATTGTCTCTACCCCACACCTCACAATGAAGTTCCAAGCCGAGTCTGGAGAGATAGTCATTGTCCGAGCTGACCAAAAGATGGCCAGGCAATGCTATGTGGATAGTCTGAAGGTTACCCGAAACCAAAACATCGCAAAGAATGCCGAAGATGATAAAGCGGAAGTGGTGAGCTCGGTCAGTTCGGTTACCTCAGCGAGCTCGGTCAGCATGTTTGAACTAGATCCAAGGATGGAGATGTACGAGTCCAGAGCCGAACCAACAGAGTCTTTAGAGAAGTTCCAACTGGGAGCCCAAGCTAAATAGTGCACCAAGGTCGGTAGTCAGCTCGACCCCTCGCTCAAACAACATATTCAAGCGGTTTTAAAAAAGAATGCCGATTTGTTTGCTTGGAAGACATCGGATATGACTGGCATAGACCCCAATTTTCTGTGCCATAAGCTATCTATATGTCCCGAAGCCAAGCCTGTAGCTCGAAGAAAAAGAAAACTTGGCGAAGAAAGGTGCCAAGCAGTAGCCGAGGAGACTGCCAAACTGGTCAAAGCAAATTTCATCAGAGAAGTGAAATACACTACTTGGCTAGCCAATGTGGTGTTAGTTAGAAAGGCCAATGGTTGTGCACCGACTACACCGATCTCAACAAAGCGTGTCCAAAGGATTCTTATCCTCTTCCTAACATTGATAGATTGGACGCATTTTCAGGGTAGAGTTTTGTCCTTCTTGGACGCATTTTTAGGTTATAACCAGATAAGAATGTATCCACCCGATGAAGAAAAAACGACATTTATGACCGATGGGGCAAACTACTGCTATCGAGTAATGCCTTTCGGTTTTAAAAAATGCCGGTGCAACATATTAAAGGCTTATGGACAAAGTCTTTGTCAACCAGATCGAAAAGAACCTAGAAGTATATGTTGATGATATGGTGGTAAAGTCCGATGACCTAAAACAACACTCAGTCGACCTCGAAGAAATTTTTAGCCAACTCAAAGTACAACATGAGGTTAAATCCAGAAAAATGCTCCTTTGGTGTACAAGGAGGAAGTTCTTAGGATATATGCTAACACATAGAGGAATTGAAGCTAATCCTGATAAGTGCAAAGCTATCATTGAAATGTGGAGCCTTCAGAATGTGAAATAAATTCAGAGGTTAGCTGGCCGATTAGCTTCTCTATCCCGCTTTCTCCAAAAGTCCGCAGAAAAATCAAGACCCTTCTTCCAGCTTTTGAAAAGACCAAAAGAGTTCACCTAGATCGAGGAGTGTGAGAAAGCCTTTGAAGATCTGAAACTTTTTCTAGCCTCTCCCCCGATCCTAACTCGGCCACAGCTCGATAAACATCTGTACTTGTATCTGTCTGTCAATGATTATGCAACCAGTGCAGTAATCATCTAGGAAGAAGAAAAACAACAGATGCCGGTGTATTACGTTAGTAGAATTCTGAAAGATGCACAAACATGGTATCAAGTAATTGAAAAACTAGCCCTCGCCTTAATCATGGCAGCTCGGAGGTTACGGTCTTACTTCCAGTCACACCAAGATATAGTCAAAACAGATCATCCAATAAAGCAGGTGCTCAGGAAACACGATCTAGCCGGACGAATGATAGCTTGGTTAGTAGAGTTGTCAGAGTTCGGTTTGCAATATAAGCCGAGGGGACCGATGAAAGCACAATGCCTCTCCGATTTCATTGCTGAGCTCTCTTCTAATACGAGTTCAGGATCCTTCATCTAGCTTCTATATGTTGATGGTTCATCTAACTTAAAGGTAAGCGGAGCTGGAATAATTATGGAAGGTCCTGATGATCTAATCCCGGAACAATCTTTCAAGTTTGGTTTTACTGCTTCAAACAACCAACCAGAATATGAAGCCCTTATTGCAAGAATGATGATAGCTAAAGAGGTTGGAATCAAAGAATTAAAATGCTAAAGTGACTCACAACTTGTAACAGGACAAGTCTCGGGTGATTATCAAACAAAGGATCCCCAACTAACCAGGTATCTCTGCAAAGTTAATAGTCTAATTTCTGAAATTGATAATTTTACTATTGAGCATATACCTCGGGAGGAAAATTCCAGGGCATATCTGTTGTCTAAGTTGGCTAGCACCAAGAAAGCTGGCCAGCTAAGAACTTTCATTCAGGAGAATCTCCTCAAACTGAGCATAAAAGGTGTCGAGGTGATAATGACCGAGCACTATGATCGTGGCTGGATGACACAAATATGGGAATATTTAGACTCTGACTAATTGCCAAAAAATCCTAAGGAGGAGAGGAGAATTCGTCTAAAGTCTTTCCATTACACCATCCGAGATGGAAAGTTGTACAGAAGAGGGTTCTTCATGCCGTTACTAAAGTGCATAGCAAAGGAGCAGTCCGAGTACGTAATAGACAAGATGCACCGAGGAATCTGTGGAATGCATTCAGGTGGCCGATCTCTAGTAGCTCGGGTCCTGCGAGCGGGGTTTTACTGGCCGACCATGAGATTGGATTGTGCTACCTGGACTAATAGGTGTGAGCCTTGTCAGAAGTTCGCCAATGTAATACGAGTTCCAGGTGAAGAGCTCGATCCATGTTCTCGCCGTGGCCCTTTACTATGTGGGGGATGGATATAGTCGGTCCTTTCCCAGTTGCTAAAGGTCAAGTCAAGTTCTTGCTGGTAGGAGTGGACAACTTCACTAAGTGGATTGAAGCAGAACCATTAGCAACCATAACAGCTAAAAAGGTTCAGAGTTTTGTATGGAAAAACATCATATGCAGGCATGGCCTCCCTTATACAATTGTCACAAATAATGAAAAGCAATTCACCGATAAAGGGCTTAGAGAGTTCTAATCCAACCTCGGAATCAAACATAAAGTGACATCGGTTGAGCATCCACAAACAAACGGCCAAGCAGAAGCAGCCAACAAAGTCATTTTGAACGAGCTCAAGAGAAGGTTAGGCCAATTAAAAGGGGCATGAGTTGAAGAATTACCAAGCATCCTCTGGGCTTACCATTGCTCACCACAGTCTTCAACTGGTGAAACGCCATTCAAGCTAACCTATGGAACCGATGCAATGATTCCAATTGAGCTCGGCAAACTCTCTTTCCGAAGGCAGCATCATGACCAAAGTAAGAACGAAGAAGAAATCCGAGTTGATCTTGACATGGTTGAGGAAGTCTGAGATGAGGCAAAAATCAGAGAAGAACTATGCAAGCAGAAGGCAACTCGGAAGTACAACTCGAGGTTGCAGCCAAGGGAATTTGTACAAGGTGACTTAGTGCGGAGATTGCAAAACGATGAGAGAAAAGACTCCAAAGAGGGCAAGCTCGCAGCAAACTGGTCTGGCCCATTCAGAATAGTTGAAAATCTAGGAAATGGTGCTTATAGGATAGAAGAGTTGTCAGGAAAGCCTGTTCCAAGAACATGGAACACTTCCCACCTTAATTTTTATTTTAGTTAAAGTTATGTAAGTAGGTGATGTACTCTTTTTCCTACCCGGGTCTTTTTCCCACGAGGCTTTGGCCAGGAAGGTTTTAATGAGGCACACCCGGAAAAATAAATAAATAGAATCATTTTCAGTTGCAATATTAGGCAAGAGTCCTGTTATATGGTCAAAAATTTATTTATGAAAAACTAAAGACCTAAAAAAGTTGACCGAGTTAAAAACGACCGAGCTGAGGTCTAAATGCTGAACCTAAAGAGGCAAAAATTAAAGACCTAAAAAGGTTGACCGAGCTAAAATTGACTGAACCGAGGTCAAAATACCGAGCTAAAAAGGTAAACAACATCTAAAGGTAGTTAAGAGCCTAAAAAGGTTGACCGAGCTAAAATCGACCGAGTTGAGGTCGAAATGCTGAACCTAAAGAGGCAAAAGCTAAGCACCTAAAAAGGTTGATCGAGCTAAAATCGACAAAGTTAAGGTCGAAATGCCGAACCTAAAGAGGTAAACAATGCCTAAAGGTAATTAAAAACCTAAAGAGGTAAACAATGCCTTAAGGTAATTAACAACCTAAAGAGGTAATCCGAGCTAAAATTGATGCGTGATTTTTAGATAAAGGCAAGTGCACCTCGTCGCAATCAAGTAATACGGTGGTGAGACCGGTTATCGTATCCACAGGGATTGGTTGTCAATTACCAATTCACAAACTTAACAACTATTTAGACTAAAATAAAGTATGAGAGATTAAAACAGAAAATAAAGAAAACAAAACAATATTTTTGTCTTTTTGGACTTTTAGCAAACACTTGGGGTGCAGAATTTATAACGGTTGAGATTGTCAGGTTTAGACTACACTAATCCCCCCTTGATTGCAATGAAATGGCTAACAACACAAGTCCTAATTCAATTATGCCAATCAAGCCTTTTCTAAAGTACTCAAGCCTAATGTCTTAGGTGCATTGAGCCTAAAACCCCAAATTAAACCCTAATGTCTTAGGTGGAGTAATCTGAGATTTTGCATTAAGTCAAGACTTATAAGATTGCAAGCATTCAACACCTATGTCTAGATTCTTGAACTACTTGGCATATGATTCATGAGCATGCCTTAACACCAACCTTCCAGTCATCTATCAAAGCAACATATCATTCCTATGGGTAGCTAATCCAAGGAAAGCATTAAACACAGAATCACATACTCATAAAGAAATAGAAACTTGTATTGAAATCAAATCAATTAACAATCAAGTTTAGAAAAGCTACATCTAAACCCAACAATGGGGGAATTAGCTATACATGAATAAGTCTACAAAAGGAAAAGAGAGAAGAGAGAAAGAAAACTTCATGACGAATTCTTCAATCTCCTTCCAATCCAAGAGCAGAGAGATGTCATCTTTTAGGTCCCAGCCTTCCCCCATCCATCAGCCCTCTTTAGGGTTTCCAAGCCTCTGCAAAAAGTCCCCTTTTTCTCTCTGTCTTTGTTATTTATAGGTCCGTCGCGCGTCACGGCCGTGATGTCCATCACGGCCAGGCCGTGACGCTTTCTGTTTCTGAAACTTTTGGCATTTTAAGTCTCTCGCGGGGCGAGACCTTTCTCGCGTTGCGAGCCTCCATTTCATGGCCGTGATATCCATCACGGCCAAGCCGTGATGGTCTCTGACTTGTGGTGGTTTTGGGTCACGGCCGTGATGTACATCACGGCTAGGCCGTGACGACTGCTTTTTCAGCCTTCCTGCCTTTTCAGTTTTATCCGATCATGGCCGTGACGGGCATCACGGCTAGGCCGTGATGGGCTCTGTTTAGCTCATTTTCTTCACTTTTAAGGCTCTAATCCATCCAAGCTTCATTATAGCCAAATATGCACAGTTTTTCTCCAATTTCTGCAAAACAACACACAGAAACCACCTCATCCGTTCCAAAGGAAAAACTATACAAAATCAAACTAAAAATGCCTAAACTATATGCAAATGCATGCATAAATGTACATGGAAAATGAGGTGAAATCACACTCATCAAATCACCCCAAGCTTAAGACTTTGCTTGTCCTCAAGCAAAAACTAAGGCCAGAAGAGATAAACAGTCAAAGCATGGATAGTGAACCAAGAACCCGAGTAAAATGATCCAAGTAACAGGCATTCAATTATTTCAGCAAGAGACAATCAATTCAAGTCCAATTAGGGGCTTAAGTTTCCTAGACTCACATTCTCACTGATTCGGGCACTCTTGCTCACTTGAAGCTCACCCCAAGCTTGTTTATTTGCTTGGTTCTCTTTCTTGCCTCACTCACTCAAGTGTTCAAGTATATATAACAATTCGCTCCATTTTCCTCAAGGAATGATTCCTACCATATGCTTGACTATCAACCAAATCTCCACTTTATTTATGAAAACACCTAAGAATCAAGAGGTCTTTATTTGGTTGTAACGTGGCCATGGGATTAATCTTTAGGTGGGGATAACAAGAAAATGATATTTCAAAAGGCTAAATCAAGTATCAAACATTTCAACACAAGACACCTTTTAAAATACCTTCTTGGGTTTTCAATACATTTTTCCACCTTTCTTTTCTTTCTTTTTTCTTTTATTTCTCACTTCTCTTTTTTTTTTTTTTGTCATCCCCTTCTCTATTTATTTTTTTTCTTTTTTTTTTCTATTTTATTTGGAGAAGGGGTGGTTTTTTTTTTTTTTTTTTTTTTTTTGATTCTTTTCATCCCAAATTTTCAACTACCTTTTTCACCCTTTGTAATACTTTAGAAGGTCCCTTATCAAGTATATTTATCAAAATTTTTCGGGGTACCAAGAAAAGTATTTTATTCTTTGTAGGCTCAAAATTGGGCAACTAAGGGGTAGCATTTCATCATTCAAAGCTCAGAAGGCCAGAAGAATACCTATTGCCTCAATCATTTTCAAAAATGTTTTCAAAAAATTTTCAAGTTTCGAAATGGTTTCAAGTCAAGTTCTAGAGAAAAATAATCCAAGAGGAACACACTCTACACAAAGAACGGGGGCAGATTTAGTGAGTACCCCCTAATGGCTCAAAAGCTCACATTTATCAGTTCAAGAACCAGTGAGAAACACAAATCCATAGAAACACATGCTAATCATCAACTATCCAAGACCATCTCAAGAATATTTATTTGAAGCCATATCACAAGAATAAACAGAATTGGGTTCAGGAATTCACTATCACAAAAAAAAAAAATTGGCACTTAGCTCTCACAATCATAAGCTCAATCTAAGCAGGGGTAACCGAATCATGCGATCATGCAAACTTAAGCCTATATGAATGCAATATTTACAATGCAAGCAAAAAGATTACCCCTACCCCAAGCTTAAAGATTTACATTGTCCCCAATGTAAACAATCAAGTTGGGGAGAGGGAAGAAGAAAAATAAAATAAAACCAAAAAATTGGAACGGCTTACCAAGGTGGTAGCGGTTGTTGGCTCACATGCTTTTTGGCTTTGTTTCTCCCTGCTCTTTTTGCTTCTCCTTCCTTCCTTATTACCCTGCAAACACTTGACAATTGACAATTTATTATTTTCCTCTTGAGCTTCTCAAATTATTCAAGAGGTTGAAAATCAAAACAAAAACTAACTAAAGAGAAGGGTTAAGAAAAGTTGGGTTGCCTCCCAATAAGCGCTTCTTTAACGTCACTAGCTTGACTTAATAAGAAGCATCCACCTGGATCCCATAACCTGTGGTATAAGGACCAAGGGATGCTAACCATGTGAGATCTTTCACCTGGATCCCACAGTTTGCAGCAAAAATGTGGAAGTGAGCGCTCGAAATTCATGCTGACTTCTTCAAATGGGAAGCGCTTTTCAATTCCTCTCGGGTCAAAGATGACCCCTTTATCAATAAAATCTTCCCAATAAAAATGGGGTTCAACCTCAGGCAGAGGCATGAACTCCATTGTTGACTGCTTTAAAATGTGAGGTGGCAAACAGGTCGAGAGGATCATTGGTTCTGTTCGGCCACGTACAATCTTCGCTCTCAGCATTGCCAAATCCATCACCTTCCAAATATGCAGAAATCTCCGCACAAACCACACAAGTGTTTCTCCCATCACATTCCACACATGCATTGGAACTAATAGCATCATCTAATTCCAAAAGTTTTTCATCATTCCCAAGCATGGTGAAATAGATGTCCTCCAATTGCCTCTTCCTTTCAGGCTCTTTAGTCAAGGGTTCAATGGGGGATGGTGCAACTATGTTCTCACAAACAGGTTCTTCACTTCTTGACTCGGCTGCTCCCACTTCTTCTTCTTCCTCATCATCCATTTTGGCATCATCTTCATCATCATACTTTATTGCATCACCTTCATCATCATCCATCAAATTCTCTTTTGACATTCCAGATAGTTGGTTAGAGATTTTCTCAATAAGTACCCCGAAACTTCGAATGGTGGCTTCTTGATTTTTTAATTCTTCCATTGTTGTTGCCATGAAGTTCTCCAAAACAGCCTCTAAGTGAGGTCGACTATCCGGGATAGGTTGCTCAACCTCGACTGGGAATGCGGATTTGAAGTTCTCCCAAGCAACTTCCAATGGGGATGGCTCATCTTGATATGAAGGTGTGGAAGATTCCCAATGTTCCTCTTGCTCAATCCAAGTATTGTTTGGAGGGTTCCCCCACCATGGAGTAGAAGTGTTGGGAAATTGATTTCCCCATTCAGAACAACCTACCATTGGTGGAGGAGAGATTTGTGCCCTTGACAGCTCATCACTCACTTGTTGGATGTTTACGGTTAATTGCAGCATATCTACCCGCAGCTGCAGCTCAGATATCTCCATTTCTGCATCAGATGGCTGATAGTAATTGTAGTCCATGATCCTATCTAATCAATTTTTCACCTCACAGACAATTAAGCCCAAGATCAAAGAAACACAAAAACAAATATATACAAAACTAACAAAAGAAAAATATCAATTATATACAGAAAAATAAAATAAAAAATGTCTAAACTAGTTGTCTCATTTGTTACTACTGATATTGACAAAACCAATCCCCGGCAACGGCGCCAAAAACTTGATGCGTGATTTTTAGATAAAGGCAAGTGCACCTCGTCGCAATCAAGTAATACGGTGGTGAGACCGGTTATCGTATCCACAGGGATTGGTTGTCAATTACCAATTCACAAACTTAACAACTATTTAAACAAAATAAAGTATGAGAGATTAAAACAGAAAATAAAGAAAACAAAACAATATTTTTGTCTTTTTGGACTTTTAGCAAACACTTGGGGTGCAGAATTTATAACGGTTGAGATTGTCAGGTTTAGACTACACTAATCCTCCCTTGATTGCAATGAAATGGCGTCCTAATTCAATTATGCCAATCAAGCCTTTTCTAAAGTACTCAAGCCTAATGTCTTAGGTGCATTGAGCCTAAAACCCCAAATTAAACCCTAATGTCTTAGGTGGAGTAATCTGAGATTTTGCATTAAGTCAAGACTTATAAGATTGCAAGCATTCAACACCTATGTCTAGATTCTTGAACTACTTGGCATATGATTCATGAGCATGCCTTAACACCAACCTTCCAGTCATCTATCAAAGCAACATATCATTCCTATGGGTAGCTAATCCAAGGAAAGCATTAAACACAGAATCACATACTCATAAAGAAATAGAAACTTGTATTGAAATCAAATCAATTAACAATCAAGTTTAGAAAAGCAACATATAAACCCAACAATGGGGGAATTAGCTATACATGAATAAGTCTACAAAAGGAAAAGAGAGAAGAGAGAAAGAAAACTTCATGACGAATTCTTCAATCTCCTTCCAATCCAAGAGCAGAGAGATGTCATCTTTTAGGTCCCAGCCTTCCCCCAGCCATCAGCCCTCTTTAGGGTTTCCAAGCCTCTGCAAAAAGTCCCCTTTTTCTGTCTGCTGTGCTGTTATTTATAGGTCCGTCGCGCGTCACGGCCGTGATGTCCATCACGGCCAGGCCGTGACGCTTTCTGTTTCTGAAACTTTTGGCATTTTAAGTCTCTCGCGGGGCGAGACCTTTCTCTCGTCGCGAGCCTCCATTTCATGGCCGTGATATCCATCACGGCCAAGCCGTGATGGTCTCTGACTTGTGGTGGTTTTGGGTCACGGCCGTGATATACATCACGGCTAGGCCGTGACAGACTCTGTTTCGCCTTCTGCCTTTTTTTCGCTTTTATCCGATCATGGCCGTGACGGGCATCACGGCTAGGCCGTGATGGGCTCTGTTTAGCTCATTTTCTTCACTTTTAAGGCTCTAATCCATCCAAGCTTCATTATAGCCAAATATGCATAGTTTTTCTCCAATTTCTGCAAAACAACACACAGAAACCACCTCATCCGTTCCAAAGGAAAAACTATACAAAATCAAACTAAAAATGCCTAAACTATATGCAAATGCATGCAGAAATGTACATGGAAAATGAGGTGAAATCACACTCATCAAAAATCGACCGAGCTAGGGTCGCATGGCCGAACCTAAAGAGGTAAACAATGCCTAAAAGTTATTTAAAAACCTAGAGGTATTCCGAGCTCCAAAAAACTCGAATAAGCCGAGTAACACGCAAAAATGTAAAAGCCGAGCACTAACTTAGAAAAAAGTTACAAGCTTGAGCTCCAAAATCCGACAGGAAAAAACAAGGCATGAACATAAAAAAAACTTAGAATATTTTCTAAGTTTAAAAAGTAAAAAGCAACTAATAAACCAGAAACAAAAACACAATTACATTACTTAAAAGGGCAAGGCCCAGAGTACATAAGATTCCAAAATAAAAAGAGCACTTCCCTAGGAGCGAAATACATAATAAAAAATTGTTTTCCTAAGTTACTCATGGGCATCCCCACGAGCAACAATTTCAACAGGAGTAGAGTTGAGGACATCCTCGACACTCGGAGAAATAGCAGAAGATGGATCAGGCAAAGCCGTTTCCCCATTTCCCCCTCCTCAGCAGCTTGCTCCTCAACTTCCTTTTCCTCTTGGCCTGCCTCTTCTTCATCCTCAAGCTTGGACAAAGGGACCATGACTTCATCCTTGTTGAATTCATTATCCACATCCACATGAGAGAAGTCAGTATCAGGGTTAAAACGTTGAAGCTGTTTCACAGCCCGACAGAACCCGCTGACATGCTCCTTCATAATGTAGGAGATACCCTCGTCCAGATCGCCTTGAAGCCTCTGCTTGGCCCCTCTCTCGGCCTCCAACGATTGCTGAAGCTGAGCACAGGAAGCACAAGAGACCTCCAAGGCCTTCTGCAAGCTGGTCTTCTCCTCCTTTTCTCTGTCAAGATCGGCCTAAAGAGCGGTCTTACCTTTCTCCAGCCTCGCATTTTGGGCCTTCAGCTGACCAACAGCCCGAGCTTGTTCCTCACACTTGGCCACGGCCTGAGCCAGCTCGTCCCTCACCCTCAAGGCACGAGCCACATCGGCCCTCATCGCCTCCATTTTCTTGACATTATCAGCAATCTGGTGAGTCCAGAAGCGAGTAATTGAGGCGATCCGGAGAGCATAGGCAGAAGCCGCCTCCATACTCTCATCAGGTCCTTGCTCCAGCAAGAGCCGAGCATCAGAAGGTTTCAGCACTTGGCCGTCAATAAGGGTAGTTGTGTCGAACTCAATCCCCCAGAGCGAGCTGATGCCCGGGTTGTAGTTTCCATTGTACCATTTGGTGTCCGAAGTAAAATCGATCACCATGGGAGCATTGCCCAACCTCTTATCAACAGTAGGAGTTTCTTCAACCATCAGCAGGGGAGAAGAACTTCTTATCGGGACCTCGGACTGAATGTCTTCCCGAGTCCTTTTGGGAAGGCAAGTGTTCAGGTCAGAAGCTTCAGCAACCTTGTTTTTCTTCCCCTTGACATTTGAAGCTGGAGCAGATCCACCAACAGCTTGATTAGCCGACTTCTTCATCAGGGCATTGTAGTTGAACTTCCTCATTATCATTGCAAGAAGGAAATCGGTCATATACCATAAGCACGCTACAGGATAAATTAACACTTGTCAACAAAAAGCTACTTACATTCAAAGTCGGCTTGCCGAGTGGAAGAGGTAGGAAGCTTTAAAAGCCTTCCACAAGGCAATGGCCGAGGATAAAGTTTCAGAGCCTCAACATCGGCTCGCTCTTGAGCGGTCACAGAGCCAAGGTCATAGCTAGAAAATTTGGAAAGGTGTGGTTGCCAGTAGAAGGGGAATTTAGGGTTTCCAGTCGAGTCAAAAAAGAAAGACTTATTACCCTCAATAGGTCGGACTTTGAAGAAATCCGACTTGAAAAACTTATAAGAGCTCTTATAGAGCCCGATGATCCCCCTCTGCTCAACCCCACTCAGGGAGATCCAGCCAACTCGGTCCCCTAACCGAACTCGGTAAAAGTAAAGAAACTTAGGAGCAGTAGCCTCTATCCCTATCTGGCCACATGGAATTTGGAAGGCTTTCAAGAAAGCCCAATTATTCGGGTGAAGTTGGGCAGGAGCAACGTTCATAGCTCTCAAGACTTCGCACTCAAATGGGTTGAAGGGAATGGAAACACCAATTTGTTCAAAAAAGGTCTTGTATACATATGTAAAGTGTGGCTCATCCGAAGGGGGGCGAAGAAAAACATGATCATCTTCTGCACAAGGAAGGCACTCTACAGTGCCACGTTTAGCAGCAACCTTGTTTTTTATGGCTTCGAGAGATTCAAGGTCCTTGAAGTTGGAGTGAAAGGCTCCCGCATCTGGTCTTACCCAGAAATACCCAGGAATAGTAATATCTGGGTATGGGACTCTATGCATCCTATTGGTGAGCTTACGACACTTAGGATTAACGGGTGTGGCATCAGGAGTGGCGGAGCTACTCTCATCAGAAGAAGAGGAGGCACCATTAGCACCCCCATCACCATGAGAGGAAAACGGAGAAGGATGAGAAGAGCCCCCAATCGGATTGATTTCGGGCTCTATGATCTGAACCCCAGAAGAGGCATTCTGGGATACCTCGAATGAAATCTCCATGGCTAAAAAAAAAGCAGAAATGAAACCGGAAAAAAGAGATGAGAAGGACGTACCTGGAACAGGAAAGGAAGTAAAAGCTTGAAAAAGAAGAGACTCGGGAGAGAAGAAAATAGAAGGTTCAGGGAAAGTGAATCCCTGTATCCGGAGCTCGCTCGATTTATAGAAAAAGAGTAACGTTTCAAAAAAGAAATGAAACGTTACTTTTCGAAGTAATGATGGTGCTTGAAGTATGAGAGAAGAGAAACGTCTCTTCAAGTCCACGCAAATTCGGCGCACCAATGGAGGAGCAACACGTGGCATAGACATCAGAATATACGCTGTCACAATTAAGAATATGAGCACGCAGCCGCAGAGCAGGCCTCGGAAATAAGGTCATAATGGCCACGCGTCACAAGTCAGATTCGCCTTAACAACAAAGGCAACGTTTCTTTTCATCTCGGGAGCTAGGAAACAATGGTCACAATGCAAAACTGAAACGACTACCCCCGATCTTGGTTAGGATTGGCTCCTTCAAAAAAGCTTCCTCGGTTTTTAAAAGCTCAAAAGCTTAGGGAGCTTGTGTATGGGTCGAGGTGTAAAGCTCGGCCACTTACCTCGCCAAATTGAAAGGCTAAAAAGACCAAGTTTCTATGCTCGGTCACCCGAGGTTAAACGATTGGTCGAAGTACAAGGTCGGTCACTGAGACTATGGTAAAAAGGGGAAGAAAACCTACACCATAAACCCTAGATTCTCCAAAGAGGTTTTTAAGGGCCAAGCTCGGCTACTGTCATGAAAACTTTTACGCTTCTTCTAGCTCAAAGCTTGGGGGGCTTGTGTACTGGTCGATGAGTAAAACTCGGCCACCGAGCTTGGATATCCGATCCGATAAAGGCAGAAAAGATAAAATATTGATATTATCTTTAATGATCTTGATATTATCTCAAATAACCTTATCCGGTTAGAAGAGATAAATCGCCCAATTTAAGGAAATCATGTCTCAAAGAGGATTTATGAGATAAGAAGAGATAAATCCAAATCTCGAAAAGATAATGGCATCCTATTATAAAAGGAGGATGACCCTAAGAGAAAGACTCACTTTTCACTAACCTACGTGAATCTCCCTTAAGGGCTCGTTTGGTGGTCAGGATATGATAAGGACGGATAGGATAAGAGAACAGGATATGAGTATGAGGGTCCGTTTGGTGGTCAGGATAAGAGACACAGGATAGGATAAGCTATCATATCCTGTATGAAACTGTTGTTTGGTGAGCCAACATGATAGGATAAAGCAATCCTGTCACTTATCCTATCCTGTCCATCTAGTTAAAATTCTATCCTGAGGGGAGGGCTGGGTTAGCACTCAACAGGATATGATAAGTTTTTTTTTTTTTTTCTGGTAACAAATAGGATATGGTGATTTAAAGTATAATAAAATATAAAAATATATAATATATAATATATAAAATAATTAAAGTATAATAAAATTTAACATGATTACCAAAAAAAGGTATAATAAAATATAAAATATTTAAAATAATAAAAATATTAATAATTAATTTTGAAATTTATTTTTATTTTATCACAATGCTAATTTTATTATTTTATATTATTTTTAAAAACTGTAAAATATAAAAATTTATTCTAATATTTTAACTATATGTAAAGTAAAAATAAAAAATGAATATTTAAAAATATAAAGAATTAATTTGAGTTAGAAAATATTTAAAAAATTTAAAACATTATATGTAATTTTATCACAAGGATAATTTTGTCTTTTTATATAAATTTAAATAATGAAAATTATTAAAAAAAAAACTAAATCTAATAAAAGATGAAAACATTTAGAATAAAAATAAAAAATTTTAAAATTCATACTTAAATTTTATTCTGGCAAGGTAACAATTCAAGCTCAGTTACCTTTTAAAATTTAGTATTTTCTTTATATGCAACCTTCCATGTCTTTCCCTGTACCACTGATACATTGATGAAGTTTAGTATTTTTTTAATGGAGCATTTTGCATCTTGTACTTTATTATTTGGGCTAGTTTCATTAGGTGATAGTCTTTGGTATGCTCATCAGGCTGTCTTATGGAATGTTTGTAAACTTGGTGGTTTTCCTTAACTTTTGAAGTCATATGGATTGTTTATTTTGGACTTGGAACATGCTTCCATCTTTTTCAACTTCGTAAAGAAAAGAGGTTTTTGCCATGTGTTAATGTTTAATCTGTGATATGAAGCATTGATGTTCAATGATTCTCCTTGTCTGAATTACTATATTTGCAGCGTATGATTTTTATGATTTCTTGCACCATTTTCAATTGTAGGTAACTAGGTATGTTAATAGTTAATAGCACTGCTTGTTCTCCTCTCTTATTATTTCCACACGCACAATCAATGTTAAGTGGATTTTTGCTTTACAAAGTTGTCAACGATGGTTTTGATGTTAAAAAAAAAGTTGTTATTGTGTTGTTTCAAATCATCTTTTGCTTGTTATGAACTTCAGATTCAGTAATGTCATTACTCATTAAATATCATGTTTAAGCAATGAAACTTGTTTCACTGACATGAATTTATTGTACATAAATTAATGTGAAAGCAAAATTGAATGCCGGTGTTATTGATTATATGATTGTCCCCAGTCCTATGAATACGATCCTGATTCTTTTGCTAGTTTAGTGGAATAGTAGCACTTAATAAGTTAAAACATCAAGTGGAAATCATTTTATTAAGCTTTCTCTTTCACTATTTTATATTAGATAATGCAGCATTTGGATGGTTATTAATTGGTTGATTGCTTTGTTAGATTAGTTCAAAACTTGTAAGAGAAATAAACCTGAGTATGGATCATAAAGTACACATGGTAACTTACAATGGTTCATGACATGATAAATACCAGATGATTAGGTCTGTTAAGGTCTATTATCAGAATATGAAGAGAAAATGGTCATTGATCTCCATCCTCAACTTGGCAACATGTTCTTTCTCCACCTACCCTTTTCCTCTGTTTCCCCTGTTCTGCATGCTTGATCTTCTTCCTTGATGAGTTTTTATAAAGATTAAATTATGTAATTGGTCCAGTGCTCTTTTGAAATATAAGACTTAGTTTATCTCAGGAATTATTTAAACCAAAGTAAAATACACCCTAATAACATAACACCACTAAATTCAATATGTTATTTGTATAACACAAGCCTTTCAAGTTTACTTTTTTATTCATGGGAGAGGGAAGGCATGGGCCCATGGCTCACACCTGTGAGGAGAAGGAGATGTATATAAAAAGTACTTTCACTTGCTCTGAGTGCTGGACCTATTGCTAAATTCTTCTATGGCTGCCCTCAAAATGCTTTTCAGGTTAACACTTTTTAAGTTACTTTTCATTTTCTTATCTTTATTTATTATTTATTATTTTGATAAACATTTTCATTATGTTTAAATATTACATTCACTGGGTTTCATTTTCCCAACACGTGGCTTTGGCCGGAACCTCTTATACGCTTATACAAGAAATTTATGTCAATAAACACAGCTATTGAGTAGCTCTTGGAGATTGAGCAAGTACGTCAAGAATATGGTGAGTTCCTTGAGCATTTACATGACTCTAGCCATAAATTTCAAGTGCAGATCGTGTGTTTTTAAACATTCAGCGATATCTGATAATTTTGTCATTAACCATGTAAATGCCATATACTTTTTATAATTAAAACTTGTCACTCTTATCCATCTTGCAAATTCTTCTTTACAGGTTAATAGAAGTGATTATGGTGGGAACTAGTTAATTTTTTTAATGGTGACTGAATTATTGGTGAAAACTTTGAAGACAAGAAATATGGGATTGGATTATTCTTCGACTTGATTGGGTGGACATAGAGCCATTTTTTGCATTTTGTGCAGGTTGGAATTGTACTGCTATAGAAGAAGATTGGAGGCTGCCTTGAGAGTTTTTTAGTGAGGACCTAAACATCACATAGAAGCTACCTTGAGTTCGATTTAACTTATACAGTGTGCTTTAGGAGAAGGTGAATTTGCAGGACTGCTCTAATAAGTTACAATATGATTGGATTTTGATATAAGACATGGTGGACTATCCTTTGTACTGTTGTGGAAGGTTATAGAAGATTAGGTCTTTGCTGTGGTGGGTTTGGTTTAAATTGTGGTTAATCTGACCTTTTTGGCTTGTTCATTTCTATGAGGTGCTCTTGGGATCAAGTTTCTGAAGATTTTGTTATTTTGCTTTTGGTTTCAAATACATTGAGGATTCTTATGGTCTTGGGTGATTTGGACATAGCCAGTTGGATTACTTTATTTTCTCTTTTTCTTTTTGGTGATGTGAATACCTAATTTTGTCCGGATATCTTGTCAATTTCATTGATATTTTGAAGGGGAAAAAAAGTTGCAAAAAAAAAATTTTGCTCTTTGCTATTGGCCCAATTACATGATTTTATTGAGCCTAAGGATCCAAGCCCAAGCAAACAAAAATGAGGTGAAGTTAAAAAAATCCAAAAGAAAAAATAAGTTTCTGGTTGATAATTATAAAAATAAAAATAAAAATAATATTATTTTGCCTCACGGTTTCTTTATGTATTGTCCTTTTTACCATTTTTCATTGTGAGTACATTTCACTTTCCTTTGGTCTCTGTCTTTTGCTACTTTTTACACAAAATTGGTGACCTGATCCTTCTGCGCTCTGCTTCCCTTGCACCCAAGCACAGAACATAGTGGTAGCAACACTCCATCATCACTCTCATGTCCTCTCCTTACAGCTGGAATGGGAGATTTGTCATTTTTCTCCTATGATTTTGGCTAAAAATCCAGCACCAACAGAAGCATGGGGTTGGGTGGGGTGCAAAAGAAAAAAAAGGAGAGAAGAGGGAAAAATTCGGAAAGGGAAAATCATAATAGAAATCAGAATCTCCTTCCTTCTCCATTCTCACTATAATCGTCATCTTCATCTTCCTTCTAACAGCATCCTACCACTTCTCCATTCTCATCATTCCCATTCTCCTACATTTTTATGCTAACTCATCTCCTCATTAAACAAAATACAAAATAAAAGAAAAAAAGAAAAAAAACACAATGTAGATCTAAGAAGAAGACCCACAGTCACCACCGTCGTCACCACCGCCACGTTTCGCCGCCGCCATGCCTCACCGCACGATGCCGCTCATCCTTTGCCTAGCACCGCCCGAAGCTTCCACGCCTCGTCGCACTCTGCACAGTCACTGTTCCTGCAGCGTGCTTCGCTCAGATCCGCCACCAAACATTGCCGCATCGCCGCTGATCCGCTCAACTCTTCCGCACCAGAAAGCACCACCACCTCGCGTCGCTGCCACCTTCTTCATCACCGACCGCCACTAAAACGACTCTGTCGCTTCGCCGTTGCAGTCCCACGCATCGCTGTCGAGACGCCCCGGATAGAAGCAGGAATCGCAGATCTCAGACCCAGCACCGCACGAACGCCGTTAAGCCGCCACCTTGCTCTGACATCTTACTGACCCGTAAACCGTCGTCATCCTTCCGAACCAGGACGCCACCGCCTATGCTTCTCCATCATTCTTACACACACAGGTGAATATAGCCAGAGAGGGTTCTCTTTTGTTCATTTCCAATGTGTGCACTGTAACGTCACGTGTGGTGGTGACTCATAGTATGTAGGCTGTCTTTTTTTAATTTATTTATTTGTTTTACTTTTATTATTTTATTTATTTTCATTTTTCTTTTGGGTTAGTTGTGGGACTTATGGGTGAGTAAGGCCCAAGTTAAGTAAGTTTAAAATAATCTAAGAAGAAATGGGCTAAAAAAATTTTTAATCTGATTTTCTCTTTTTAGTTTTGCTAAAATAAATAAATGGAAAAACGCAAAAAAGGAAATTTTTTAAAATAATTTTTGGGATTGCTTTGTGAGAGTTTCACACTCAATTTCTTAGATACAGGATAGCTTTGTGGACAAGTCTGTCATGCTCTATCTCGCTTAGTCTTTTTAAAAACAAAAAACAAAAAAAATGAAATATATAAATAAAAATCCTTTTCAAAAAACTAAAATCAACCAACCAATCAAAGAGATTCTAAAGAACTACGTGACTTTGAGTTTCCCATCGCACCCGGGAATACGTAGGAGCAGAATCAATCATTATGTCAAGCCAAAATTTAAATTTTCCTTACTTTAGTGTCTCTTTTTATTTTCAAATAGTTAATCAAAATAATTAAACTTGTGATATTTAGGGAAGCTTTATGGACGCGGTGTCATGTTCAATCCCTTAAATTTGAGGTTGCCCTATGGACTTATGTGTCATGTTCAACCTCATTTAGGTTTTATCATCAATAATTTTAAAAATGCTAAAATCAATAAAAATACAAAATATCAAAAATGAAAATAATTCTTTCTTGTAAATAATTTTTGTGGTAAAACAAATATTTAAAAAGTTATTAAAAAATTTGCACAATTAACTTGAGGTACCGTTTTTTAAACGGGTGATGTAGGGTGCTAACATCTTCCTTACTCGTAATTGATGCCCAAACTCAAAACTCTCTCTTTTTATAAGACCAGTTTCCTTAAAATAAATGGTTTTTCCAATGTTTTTCCCAAATAAAATATTAGTGGCGACTCATCTGTTTTTATCTTCTTTTCGCCGCTCCCGGAAGGGACGGTCACGACAGCTGGCGACTCCACTGGGGATTTTTGAGAGTCAGGCCTAACATAGTTGGTTGTACAATTTCTTTTAATAACATTGAAAATATTAATTTTACCCCTCTTTGTTTTACTTGTTTTGTGAATAGTTTTATATGCTTTAATAGATGCCTCTGTATATTCTTGCAACCCTGGGGTAGAGAATTATTATGTTGTTGGATGTTTTTTTTTTTTGCTTTTGTGTTGCAGTATTCGTTTTAATAGGTTTGGTACAGGTCTGTATATTACCAACACACACATCAGTTACACTTATTTCACACACTTTTAGCTCTATACCCGAACTTGTGGAAGCTTAAGGATTAGGCGGTGTCTCGACATTGTCATTGAAGAGGTCTTGTACCCCCTGATATTTGTCGATTCACCACTCAGGTTGTACCCGATATCATGGGATGGTCATATTGAGAGGTTTATCCCTACTTGTGGCTAGACTTATGAGTCGGATCCTTATCTTTCGGGATATGAGCAATCTGGGGACCATGGATTTTAGAAGTCTAGACCCTCCCCAATTTTCACTGACAGAGCAAACTTAGAGGCTAGCTAGTTAAAATCATTACTTGTGTCAAACCCTAAGTCTTACCCATCATAGGACACAAATGGAGCATTTTTTTTGTTACTCATCTTCATGTCAAAAAAATCCACATTATTTTTTTTTCTTCTAAAGAAAATTGATTTACACGTCCCTTTGCTTTTCAAACAAATAAAAACAAACAAAAAAAATTCTTCATATTTTGTAACTCTTACAATTCTAAAAATAAAAAAAAAAGACTTCTGTAAATCATTTTTTTCTAACTCATCCACATTTACTGTAAAAGAATAGAAAAGATCATTAATTTCTTTTTGCATCTCATGCATTAATTAATTTTTCGAGTCAATATAAAGAAATAAAAAATTTATTTTCAGGCATTGCATGCATTAATTACTTTGTATTTCAATCCCATCATAAAAAAATTAAAAGGAAAATCAGTCATCTCATGCATTGTCGTTTTTGTGAGAGAAAAATGTGCCTTCATGCATCACATGCATTAAAATTTTTTGAGTCAATATAAATAATTCTTTTTCATACAACTCATGCATTAATACCTTTTGGGTAAAAAAAAACCATTTTCATGCATTTTATATACTTATTTCTGTTTAAGTTGAAAGTTTATTAAAAAAATAAAAATTAATTCCATGCATTGTGCTCCTTGGAGAAAATAGAACCATCGCGCTTTCAAAGAATGTCAATTAAACAATGGATCATGAGGTGAAGCTGGAAATAAGAGTTGCTTAGGTGGCCTGAAAATGCGGATCACAACCTTGTACCCGATCATGCAGGTTCGGATTCTAATGAAGTTGAGGGGCACGCTCTCGCAGTCATTTCTCAAAAGTTAAGTAGGGCATGTCAATTTTGAGACCTCTCTGAAAATGTTATTTTCTAGTGGACTACTCAAACTTCAAGAAGAAAGCTACAACGACATCACCAGAGATTCGCATTCTATGGTTGTAAGAAGTGCCAACAATTTGCGATCCCCGTCTTGGGAATTTCTAAGTAGCCCAGACTAGATTGGTTTATTAGTGGTTTACTGTTACAGCATCCTAACCATTATTACAATTGAAATCCCATGATATGCTCCTTGATGATGTCCATGATTTGCGATTGTTATGCAATCTGCTAGCTGTCCTTGATTTGCTCCTTGATGCTGTCCATGATTTATGCCATTGCCTATTAACTCTCATCCTGATGTTGTATGATTTGTTATCCTGACCTTTTGTGATTTGTTGTATATTTAAATTCATTTATTTTTCAGTTACAAAACCTTTTGTATTTAAGTCCCTGATGTAATCTTTTTGCAATACACAAGTATTATTCTACCAAACTATCATCTTCTACGTTTCTTCTAAATTCGATCCTTCATTTCTTTGACCATCCATGGCTGCCATTAAACCTCCTAATCACACGTCCCCATACTATCTTCATTCATCTGATCAACCAGGGCAACCACTAGTTACACAACTTCTTGATGGAACCAACAAATCCCGTCATGGTTCTTCCTCTCGTGATAGTTGGGGCTCAAGACCTTCTGCTTCACAAGCTCGTCCAACTATTGCTGATGTTGCTTCATCTCCAGATTCTCAGTCTCTGGATAATTTGTCTCAGACTCAAATATAGCAATTATTCTCTCCCATTAAGCCTGGTAATGACCAACCTCTAACAAATTTTGCAGGTAACTCTTTTCGTTGTTTTGTCTCTTTTAAACCTTATTCTTCCCTCTGGATTTTAGATTCCGGTGTCACTGATCATATGGTATCTGATCTTTCACTTTTTCACTCATATACCAAGGTCTCATCTTCCGTTAAATTACCTGACAACAAACTTGTTCCAGTTCATCATATAGGTTCCATTTATTTAAAATCTGGCCTATTAATACCACATGTCTTGCATGTTCCATCATTTCAATTTAACCTTTTGTCCATTAGCAAACTTTCCCGAGACACTAATTCTTGGGTCACTTTTACCCCTACTTCATGTTTTTTATAGGACCAGAGGACGAAGAGAACTTTTTTTTATGGGTGAGCAACATAGGGGTCTCTATCTCATGTTTGTCTGTTGGCAAAACAGACTCGTCTAAAATTTTCATTAAGTAGCATTTCCAAGGTTAAATGTTTTGATCTAGTACATTTTGATGTTTGGGGACCCTACAATAAAACTCATTCCTCTGGTGCAAAATTTTTTCTTACTGTGGTTGATGATTTTTCTAGAAGTACATGGGTTTTTCTCATGCAACACAAAAGTGAAGTCAATACAATCATTCCTCATTTTTTTAAAATGGTTGAGAAACAATTTCAAACACATATTCAAAAAATACAATCCGATAATGCACGTTAATTTTTTAATTCCCAAACTAACTCTTTTTTAAAAAAACTTGGGAGTGTTACAACAATCAAGTTGTGCTTATACTCCACAACAAAATGGTGTTGTGGAGCGTAAACACCGACATTTATTAAACGTTGTACGTGCTTTGCATTTTCAATCAAACTTGCCTTTAGATTTTTGGGGTGATTTTGTATTAACAGCTGCTGATCTAATTAATCGTCTACCCACTACAGTTCTCAAAGGCCATACACCTTATGAAATATTGTTTCATAAAAAACCAAATCTTTCTCATCTTCGGGTTTTTGGTTGTTTGGTATATGGCCGCAACACACACATCAATCACAAATTTGATAACCGTGCTTCTCCGGGAGTTTTTTTAGGATATCCCCATGGTCAAAAAGGTTACAAAATACTTGATTTATCTTTAAAAAAAATTTATGTAACAAGAGATGCTATTTTTCATGAACATATTTTTCCATACAAAATTCTTAATGCTAGAATGTCTCCCTTAGTTTTGCCACTGCCACCTAAAAAATATTTTTATTCACCTATTATTTATCATTTCCAAGAGAACCCACCGTCTGACCCACCAAACTACATTACCCCACCCCACCCCATCCCACCCCAAGATACAAACTTCTCACCACCTAATAACATTACAAATCCCATCTCTTCACCACCTGACTTATCTTTCACACCCATTACCCAAGATTCTACAATTCAAAACCAAGTCCAACACCTTGATTGTGATACGGCGCCGCCCCAGCCTTCCAATCCTATTCAGACCCAACCTCCAGAACATGCTATGCCATCATCACATACCCAAGCTCCTCCTCGTCCAACCCGTCCACGTAATTGACCCCGTTATCTCGACGACTACATATGCTCCCTCACCTCATCACAGGCGTCTTCTTCCATTTCTGTTCCTGGTACTCTCTATCCTATTTGCAATTCCTTACCCTCTCATAATTTTCCCCCTTCTCATCGATCCTTTCTTTCTTCAATTGCTGTTGACTCTGAGCCAACATCATACTCTGAGGCTAAGAAATTTCCGGAATGGTGCAATGCTATGCAATCTGAGATTGATGCCTTGAGTGAAAATAGAACATGGTCTTTAGTTCCACTACCAGCTGGGAAGAAACCAATTGGTTGCCGTAGGGTATTCAAAATTAAACGCAATTATGATGGAAGTATTGAAAGGTATAAAGCTCGATTAGTTGCTAAAGGCTATACTCAAATAGAAGGGATTGATTATTTTTATACGTTTGCTCCTGTTACCAAACTAGTCACTGTTCGAGTTCTCCTCTCTATTGCCGTTGCTAAAATTTGGCCTCTTCATCAACTCGATGTCAACAATTTTTTTTACATGGTGATTTGCACGAACATGTCTATATGCAGTTGCCCCCAGGTTTCAGACGTCAGGGGGAGCCTCTTGTTTGTAAGTTACAAAAATCATTATATGGTCTTAAGCAGGCATCACGAAACTGGTATTCAAAATTTTCTGAAGTTCTTATGGAATTTGGTTTCACACATAGTACAGCTGACCCATCTCTTTTTTGCCTACATCGTGAATCTGGTTCTGTTTTTCTTCTACTTTATGTCGATGACATTGTTCTCCCAGGTTCAAATTTGGTTCTTCTACTTGAAGTTGCAAGATCAAAGCGTGGTCATTTTTTATCTCAATGACATTATGAACTTGACATTATATCTGATAGTGGTCTTACTGCTACCAAACCAATAGACTTTCCCATGGAACAAAATTTGAAACTATCTCCTTCTAAAGGTACTGTTTTAACTGATCATGCACCATATCATCGTCTTGTGGGTCATCTAATTTATCTCACAGTTACACTTCCTGATATTGCTTACTCCGTCAATATTTTAAGTCAATTCATGCATGCACCTCGTCAACCATATATGAATGCTGCTATTCGTCTTCTTCGCTATTTAAAAGCCTCTCCCGGCCAAGACCTTTTCTTTCCCTCTAATTCAGATTTATCCCTCCAAGGCTACTGTGATTCAGATTGGGATAGTTGTCCTACCATTCGACGCTCTACTTCTGGTTATTGCATTTTTTGGGGTCCTAGTATAGTCTCATGGAAAACAAAGAAACAAAGTGTAGTATCCCGTTCATCTACTGAAGCGGAATATAGAGCTATGGCCAATGCAACTTGTTAAATTACTTGGCTCTCATATCTTTTAAATGACATTGGTCTCTCTCGTTCTACACCAATACCACTGTTTTGTGACAATCAGTCTGCTCTTCATATTGCCTCAGATCCGGTGTATCACGAACGTACTAAACACATAGAGATCGATTGTCGTGTTGTTCGTGAAAAGATTTCTTCCGGTTTTATAAACACTATGAAAGTTAGTTCCGCAAATCAAATTGCTGACTTGTTCACCAAGCCCTTAGGCAAAGATCAATTCCTGTGGCTAAAGAGCAAGATGGGGTTATCTAACTTACACACCCCATCTTGAGGAGGAGTGTTACAACATTCTAACCATTATTACAATTGATATCCATGATATGCGCCTCCCATGATATGCTCATTGATGTTGTCCATGATTTACGACTGTTATGCAATCTGCTAGCTGACAATGATATGCTCCTTGATGCTATCCATGATCTGTGCCATTGCCTATTAACTCTCATCCTGATGTTGTGTGATTTGTTATCCTGATCTTTTGTGATTTGTTGTATATTTAAATTCATTTATTTTTCAGTTACAAAACATTTTGTATTTAAGTCCCTGATGTAATCCTTTTTCAATACACAAGTATTATTCTACCAAACTATCATATTCTACTTTTCTTTACATTTACCATGAAATAGTGGTTACATTGTATTTTATCATGTAATACTTGAACCATGTTCACTTTCTTGAAGCATTAATGTAATGGATTTGCATCCATACCTTGTCTCATCCATTCTTTACATCGTCTTCCACATCATAATATTTCTCTCATCATTCTCATATCTCAGCTTCTCTTTTTCATCCCAAGTATCATCCTTGGTTTTGTTCATTAAGCTCGTGTTATTAGAAGTTCTTTGTGGGGCATTGATCAGCCCACCTATGCCCACACCTTTTCAAAAAAAAATATCAAAAAAAAATGAAAAGAAAAAGAAAAAGAAAATAAAAGAGGGGCAAATAAATAAAAACTTGGTGAGTACCATCTTTGTCTCTAAAATTAAATTTTTTAAAAAAATAAGCAATCATGATTTGAAATGAAGATTGGCCGTCTTTCTTTATCCTTAGAAAATATCTTCATTATACCTTGTTACCCCTTTTGAGCTTGAAACTTTTCTTCAAAGAACCTTGGACAAGGATCACCCCTAAACAAGGGGTAAGTATGAAAGAAACGGTGATTATGAAGCATAAAGTGAGAAAGTGAAAAAAATGGAAAAGAAAATAAAAAAGAAGAAGAAAAGTAAAAATGGAGAAAGAAAGAGGATGAAAAACCTCATGCAAAAAAGAAAAAAAGGAAGAAAAAAAGGGGAAAGTTAGAGGAAAGCAAGTGTTCTTAGAAATTGAGAAAGATCATGGATCCTTGGTCCTATTCAACCTTAACACATTTGTTTGAGCATTATATCCTTCCTTTCAGGACCCCCAACCATTGGCCCGTCACAAGCCTCAAAAGTCCATTATGATCGATGAATGATTGCTATTTTTTCATTAACTTTAATTTTGAGACAAAAATTTTGTGCTCTTCTAGTTTTTAATTGATTGATCCTCTTAAAAAAAAGAATGAAAATTAAAAAAACAAAAGAAAAAGAAAAAGAAAGCTCGTTAGACTGATAACCCTCAAAGGCAGCCTAAGCAAAATTTAGGGCATGATCTACATGGGGCAAGACTTTGCTTTCAAGGGTCTTATTCTATAGCATTTCCATTATTGGATGCCCTACACTGGGGCAACTCCATTGTCAAGTTTTCCTTGTTAAGTGCCCTACACTGGGGCGGTTTCATTCTTGGGACCCAACATTGGGGCAACATCATTCTCAAGTTTTCCTTATCAAGTACCCTACATTGGGGCAGTTTCATTCTGTGAAACCTGCACTAGGGCACTCCATCCTCAAGGGAACTACTCTAGGCAATTTTATTCTTTAGCGGCATACATCGAGCCTATTTCATTTTCACATGCCTGATACTAAGGCGAAATTTTGGTGAGCAGTATCCATTACATCCAAAGTCAAATCAACCCACACTAGGGCAATACTCTTTTGACCTCCACATTACCTCTTCAGCCTTACTTCATTTCTGTCCTTTCGAATACCATTTGAGTTTTCAAACTTCCAACACAAATCGAGAAGTTGTTCCGGCAATAATGTCATACTTTTGAATTCATACATGTTTGTTACATGATGCTTCAGGTAAGTTAAACATGAGTTCAACAATACAATTTAACCATACAATGGTAATCCTTTGATGAACAACTCTGGTCAGAAGAATTCTGAATACAATGAAGAAAGTGACATCCTCAATTGGCAATTCAAGCAAGAGCAAAGATCCTCACAAATAAGTGTGGCAAAAATTATTCACTTCCCAAAGAATAAAAGAAATAAAAAAAGGGAAAAAAGAAAAAAAAATAAAAATATAGAAAGAAAAAAAAAGTGAAAAAAATGGCTCACTAGATTGAAAACCCAAAAAGGCAGTCTACGCAAAATTTAGAGCGACCCGGTAGGTTGAAAACTCACAAAGAAATACCTCCACAAATATTAGGGTCAAACATAAGCAAAGTACAAGAAGTCTCCTCAAACTAATAAACTGGGGCAGTTTAAGAGGATAAGTCATGAAAATTCCCAATGATGGGACTGGGGCAAGTCACATCCTTGAAAGTTGATCAGACAATCTCATCCATTCGGGTAATCATTACAAAGAAGCACATCTCAGCCAAAAAGCAAAATATCAGTTGAGCAAGTTAGTGATAATCAAGATCAAGGAGTCTCCCTCCAACCCATCCTCAATCTCGGCTGCAATCAAGACTCTAAGGAGCCAAGGATCAAAGAGTTTATTGCAAAAAAATACAAAATAAAAATAACAAAATCAGAGTTTTCATCAATGATAAAAGCATCTCATGCATCATGCATAAAAAAAAAAATTAACCAAGGTTTTCATCAATCATCAAAAGCATCTTATGCATCATACAAAAAAACACACACAGAGTTTTCATCAATCACGAAAGAGCATCTATCATATCATGCATTGTCTCACCATTTCTTGCATTGACAAAATCAACATCTTTGCATTGTATTTGTTCGAATTTAGCGGGCACATGGCCCCAAAAGTCATGTCTTCGTTAGCTTTAGCAGGCACAAGGCCTTGTCATCTTCGTTTTATTTTTGTCCAGCTTTAACGGGCACAGGGCCCATAATCTGTTGGCTTTAGCAGGCATATGGCATCTTAAGCTTTGTTTTGTTGTAGTTTGGCTTTAGCGGGCATAGGGCCCCAAAAGTCATGTCTTTGTTAGCTTTAGCAAGCACAAGACCTCGTAAGCTCCTTTCTGTCTTCAAGCTTCGGCGGGTACCATACCTCGTAAGCTATTTTATCCTTTTTTCACGCTTCAACGGGTACCAGACCCCGTAAGCTCTTTTAGTTTTCAAGCTTCAGCGGGTACCAGACCCCTTAAGCTCTTTTTGTTTTAAAGCTTCGGTGGGTACCAAACCCCGTAAGCTCTCTTTTGTCGAGCTTTTGACGGGCAATCCACCCCGTAAGATCTTTATCTTTCTGTTCGAGTTTCTGAAGAGCAATCCACCCCGTAAGCTTTTTTTATCTTAATATCTTTTATCTTTCTGTTCAAGCTTTTGATAGGCAATCCACCCCGTAAGCTCTGTATCTTTCTATTCGAGCTTCTGATGGGCAATCCACCCCGTAAACTCTTTTTTATCTTTTTGTTCGAACGTCTGATGGGCAATCCACCCCGTAAGCTCTTTTATCTTTCTTTTCTAGCTTCTGACGGGTAATCCACCTCGTGAGCTCTTTATCTTTTCTGTTCGAGCTTCTGACGGGGAATCCTCCCCGTAAGCTCTTTTACCTTTTTATTCGAGCTTCTCACGGGTAATCCACCCCGTAAGCTCTCATATCTTTGTGTTTGAACTTCTGACGGGTAATCCAACTTGTAAGATCTTTATCTTTGTTTTTTTAAGCTCAACAAGCAATCCACTCTGCAAGTTTTTATGTGTAAACCTCAATGGGCAATCCAACCCGCAGGTTCTTTACAGGAAATCGTTTTGTAGACACAGGTTCTTTTGTTTGTCAGTGTACCCCGAACAAAATTGGAGTTCGTGTCTTTACTCGGTTTATTTTAACGATAATAGATTAACTACGACTACACCTATTATTTAATAAGAAACAAGTAAAGAGGGGCAGCTGTGAATACCTAATTTTGTTCGGATATCTTATCAATTTCATTGATATTTTGAAGAAAAATATATATAAAAAGTTGCACAAAAAAAAAATTTGCTCTTTGCTTTTGGCCCAATTACAATGATTTTATTGAGCCTAAGGATCCAAGCCCAAGCAAACAAAAATGAGGTGAAGTTTAAAAAATCCAAAATAAAAAGAAAAAATACGTTTCTGGTTGTTAATTATAAAAATAAAAATAAAAAAAATATTGTTTTGCCTCACGATTCCTTCATGTATTGTCCTTTTTATCATTTTCCATTATGAGTCCATTTCACTTTCCTTTGGTCTCTTGTCTTTTGCTATTTTTTACACAAAAATGGTGACCCTTCTGTGCTCTACTTCCTTTGCACCCAAGCACAGAACATAGTGGTAGCAACACTCCACCATCATTCTCATGTCCTCTCCTTACAGCTGGAACGGGAGATTTGTCATTTTTCTCCTATTATTTTGGCTATAAATCCAGCACCAACAGAAGCAAAGGAGGGGGGTGCAAAAGAAAAAAAAAAAGGAGAGAAGAGGGAAAAATTCTTAAAGGGAAATCATAATAGAAATCAGAATCTCCTTCCTTCTCCATTCTCATTATAATCATCATCTTCATCTTCCTTCTAACAGCATCCTACCACTTCCTTCTCCATTCTCATCATTCTCATTCTCCTATATTTTTATGCTAACTCATCTCCTCATTAAACAAAATACAGAATAAAACAAAAAAACACAATGCAGATCCGAGAAGAAGACCCACAGTCACCACCGTCGTCACCGCCGCCACGTTTCGCTACCGCTCATCCTTTGCCTAGCACCACCCAAAGCTTCCACGCCTCATCGCACTCTGCACAGCTGCTATTCCGGCCGCGTGCTTCGCTCAGATCCGCCACCAAACGTCATCGCATCGCCGCCTGATCCGCTCAACTCTTCCACACCAGAAAGCACCACCACCTCGTGTCGCTGCCGCCTTCTTCATCACTGACCGCCACTAAAATGGCTCCACCTCTTTGCCGTTGCAGCCCCACCCATCGCTGTCGAGACGCCCCGGATCGAAGCACGAATCGCAGATCTTAGACCCAGCGCCACACGAACGCCGTTAAGTCACCACCTTGCTCCTCCATCACGCTGGCCCGTAAACCACCGCCATCCTTCCGAACAAGGTCGCCACCGCCTCTGCTTCTCCATCACTTTTGCGCACACAGGTGAATATAGCCAGAGAGGGTTCTCTTTTGTCCATTGCCAATGTGTGCACTGTAATGTCACGTGTCTGGTGGTGACTTATAGTTTATAGGCTCTCTCTTTTTAATTTATTTATTTGTTTTTCTTTTATGATTTTATTTATTTTCATTTTTCTTTTGGGTTAGTTGTGGGACTTACGGGTGAGTAAGGCCCAAGTTAAGTAAGCTTAACATAATCTAAGAAGAAATGGGCTAAAAAAATTTTTTAATCTGATTTTCTCTTTTTGATTATGCTAAAATAAATAAATAGATTGTTAAAATAAATAAATGGAAAAACGCAAAAAAGGAAATATTTGAAAATAATTTTTGGGATTGCTTTTTGAGAGTTTCACACACAATTTCTTAGATACGGGATAACTCTGTGGACGAGTCTGCCATGCCCTATCTCGCTAGTCTTTTTTTAAAAAAAACTAAAAACAAAAAATTAAATATGTAAATAAAAATCCTTTTCAAAAAAATTAAAATCAACCAACCAATCAAACATTTTCTAAAGAATTACGTGGATTTGAGTTTCCCATCGCACTCGGGAATACGTAGGAGCAAAATCATTCTGTCAAGCCAAAATTTAAATTTTCTTTACTTTAGTATCTCTTTTTATTTTCAAATAGTTAATCAAAATAATTAAACTTGTGATATTTAGGGATGCTCTATGGACACGGTGTCATGTTCAATCCCTTAGATTTGAGGCTGCCCTGTAGACTTATGTGCCATGTTCAACCTCATTTAGGTTTTATCAACAATAATTTTAAAAATGCAAAAATCAATAAAAATACAAAATATCAAAAATAAAAATAATTCTTTCTTGTAAATAATTTTTGGGGTAAAACAAATATTTAAAAAGTTACTAAAAAATTTGCACCATTAACTTGAGGTACCGTTTTTTAAACGGGCGATGTAAGGTGTTAACATATTCCCTACTCGTAACCGACTCCCGAACTCAAAACTTTCTTTTTTTAAAGATCAGTTTCCTTAAAATAAATGGCTTTTCCAATGTTTTTCCCAAATAAAATATTGGTGACGACTCCTCTGTTTTTACCTTCTTTTCGCGACTCCCGGACGGGACGGTCGTGACAGGTGGTTTGGGATAGACTTTTGTTACAGGAATGCTGGATTTTTGCTTTTCTAGTATTTTATTTACATTGGATTTATCCTTTGATTCATGTATCTGTTTTTGTATACGGGTTAGGGTATCCCTTATACCCTTTTATCAACATAATTTTCGCTTATAAAAAAAATGAATAAGTTCCAACTTAATTCAATATATTATGAATAACTTATTTATTAGAATTTATAATAACAATTAAAATAAATTTAATTTAATTTAATTTAATAAATATTAATAGTTTTTAGTGACAGACACTCGTAGGTAGAAGTTCAACACTTTTACCTACACTCATGCATTACCCATAGCGTGTTCTTTACCTACAGGCAAAACTGTAGGTACATGTCAATAACCTATAGTGACAGTTGATGCAACTTTGACCTACAGCTACAAACCGTTGCTAGTCGTTTAATATAATGGACTGATACTTTGTCTGACGGTAAATGTTAAACAGACATTTACCTACGAACAAGTATCCTTTAGAAACGGTTTTGGCTGTCACTAAATGTCAAATTTTTTGTAGTGGGATTTTAAGATTCTTCTTTTTTTCTCCATCCGGTTACATTTTTAGAGCAACTTAATGTCAATTGTCAAACTCCCAACTAATACTTATATTCTCAATATGGAATATAGTGGTTTTAGTTTCCCTCAAAATGTTCAAGAGATCTTACTCTCGAAAAATATATGGAAACAAAAATACAAAGAATCAAATGAGAAAGGAAGAAAATCATAATGACTATTTTTAAGACGTGAAAACAAGACGAGGTAAACAAAATGCAACCATTTTGAATTTAAAATCATTCATTCATACTAACATAGGATCACAAATTTTCCCAATTGAATCTATGAGGTAATAGATCTTTAGAACTACCCAAAACACAATTCAAAAGAGACATAAAATATATTAAAGCTTGTAAGATCACTCCTTTTCAGGCTTCACTTGCATCAGCTTGATGCATGGTAAAACACTACTTGCATAGTAAATCACGACTGATTTCACTTTCTCTAAAAACCGAGATATGAAGCAAATGCAATGAAAGCGATTTATTCGGACTTCTTCAGCACCCCCTAAGTGTGTCAACTCATCAGCCTGCGAAGACCCATGATGCCAGAAACTTGAAGCAGCTCTCTGGCCTTGGTCGTTGTTGGTTCATCCCATTGAACCTAAGAAGCAAAAAATTATGATACTCAAATGGAGAACATACAATTAATAGAAAATAAAAGGACCTTATATGAGGATTGTGTTTAGAATAAAGTTCAACCTTCAACGAGCGTCACTCAGAATTTAAGATTTAAGGGTAGCTCAAGTGATAAGAGCTAAATGTTTAAGGTGTTGGAGGTCCAAGGTATCAACCTTGGCAAAGGAAAAAAATCAACATACTAACATTTGCCTATCAAAAAAAAAATTTTGTAGCCCTCACCAACCGCTATGTGAAATTATCCTAACATGAATTCATGTCTATGTGAAACTCTTACAAAGTGCACTAATATTAATTCTCCTTCAACACTAGAAAGAAAGCAAATATAGAACTATTGACAATGGTATTAGAGAAGAATTTCGGAGTTAACTTTCTGGGCTGCTTTACTACCCAAGGCACCTCCATATATGTCTCAACAATATAAGACTGCTCTTAACCTTAATTTGAATTTGTTGACATCACTTGAGAGAGTTATTTCTTTTATATATATTGAATGATGAGAAGAGAGTGCTTGGAGATAAGAAGAAATTTAATATCAATCAATATTAAAGGACTCTCCTCTTATGGTATAATAAAAAAAATTATTTTCTAAAATTAAAATATTAAATATTAAAATAATTAAAATAATAGTTAATACACATACCATATGGTATATAATTAGTAAAGGATATATACACAATAGTTAATATACTAAATAATAATAGAAAGTTATTTTATAATGGATAAAAAATACAAGAACATAGTAATTAATATTAAAAATTTAATTAAAATGTAAAATCGCAATTTTAAATTTATACCATTTTATAATCATTGTACACGCAAAAATAAATGACTAATATAATAACAACAATGTTCTCATGGTAACAAATCCTCTTAGATCTTTCTAATTTTAAAAACAGTATTATAATTGAGAAAAAAAAAAGATGCATTTAATATTTTTAATGTATTTAATATGCATTTATTCTTTTTCCTCCAAGATTTCACACCTCAAATCTCCAAAATTCTTCATCTTCTTGAACCTAAACCCTACCAGAGCTCATTTTTGTCATTTTTGTAAATTGCCTCTAGAAGTTTGTTAAAAAATATGGAGATAAATTCTTCTCTTGCTACTTTTTTTTTTTAATGAACAAAAAATATATTAATTTGAACACTAGGGATGCTCAAACCCATACCCATATATATATATATATATATATATAGTAACAATAAGGTTAAAAACAAAAAGGTAACCCGAGTGTTAAGTTGTATACAGAAAATATGTCCGAAAACAAAGATCCAAATAACCACCCACAATCTTCAAAGGAACCACTGCACTAAATTGAACGCCCATATGGAGATAAATGCCTTACTTCCAGAGCAACTCACAAACGCACAAATCATCCACAGCCCATATGTTTAAGTACCAATTTCTGAAAATAGTAGCCGCAACACTGGAGATAGTTTGTTGGCTTTAAAACTTCAGCACACTGCCTCAAGTCACAGCATAATCAGCATGAGGAAATACAGGTAAAGTTGACCGCCTGATAGTTTCCAAGAAGACAAATCTGATTTTTACCAATTACATTCCAGTGAAAAGAAAACATCAATAAAAACAGAGGAGGCAGCCCAATGCAAAGTCTAGGCCAGTTAGAGACCAGACTGCCCTTCAAAAAATCTGTACACATTTGTTCCTCCCATTGGTGATGATTGGTTAGTTAGATTGAGACAAGTTGTGGTTAACTCATGGCTGGCATAAATTTATGGTCCACTTGACCAAGCGGCATGAACATAAAACTTCAAGCCTAACTGCTAAACACCAATCTATTGGATTTAATATGTTCATTTCCTATGTACATCGGCTCCAAACCAATAAAATAAAGAAAACTGAAAGTGTGAAGTTTAGAACTAAGACAAAACTCAGCACACACGGAAATCTTAACATTCTTGCTTTGAAAACTAGCCAACATATATGCTTCCTAATAACGAGGAACAAAAATGCACTAATCTTCTCCTTCTGATTCAGTATCCTGAACCTGTCTCTTTGGGCCTTCAATGCGATTTGACTCCCTTTTAACTGGTTGAATGATATTCCTAATCATTTGATTTGCTGATACAGAAAACAATCAAATGACCATACATATTTCTTAGCTAAAAAAATAATAATAAACCAAGATATATCTTTTATAAACAAGTGAAAATCAATCCATGCAAGCAATGCCATCAAAAACTATGCCCACAAACTGGGAGCAAAATAAATACAAGCTACTATGCATAGAATTTAAAATAACTCTAGTCAAAATACATGATTTAAATATTTAAATCACAATCTACGCTGCTATAGTTGGTAATGCCAAAGTAGCATTATGTTGCCAAGATTCCAATGGCAGGATATCTACTAAATACAAAGAATCCATGACGAATAGGAAAGCTAAATGAATTAAACTAGTTCCTAACTTCCATTCACCCACTTTTTCTGGATACTTTCTTTCAGATCAACAGATTGGCATTGAAATAGTGTTCAATGGCATATATAGAAAGTTATGGAGCTCACATGCATACCTGTCACTAAAACCTTCACTACAAGAGATCTTGCAAAGTGCAATTCTGCTTGGTGTGCACTAACAAATTTACACTGCAATGACACAAACCAATTAATAAAATTATTTTTCGAGGACAAATGAATAAGTTTATTTATATAATAGATTCACATTCTATATTGAACTACATGAATAATGTAGAAGATTGCCAAGTCAAGCCTGTGCCAATCATGATACAAATTTGGTGAGTAGCACCTACTTAACTCAGTATCATTCAAATGCAAACTGGACCTAGACAAGTTCCTACAAGCAATAATAATTTTACAAAACAAAAAGAATAAGGTATTATGACAGTGCTCAGATAAACCCTCCATCCTAATTGCCAAAAATAAAACCCACAATTGGAAAAATCAAACCACCTAAAACAATGCATTTCCAACAAAAGTGCAATTAATCAATAACTCCTTACCATTTCACCATACACAAATTCGACTATTAGATCCAGTCTAGCTTGATGCTTCAACAGAAATGGACGCAAGTGACTAGCATACAGTTGTTTCGCACCCTGTTCAACAAGTACCATGTGGTTTGGTTTAATTATTATTTCCCGTTGATAAAGAAGACGAGATTTTATTCGAGGCGCGTAAGAAAGAAGTCAAAAAAACAGAAGATGAGATATCTTCCTCAAGAGTTTTTTTATAAAAAAACAAGGGAAAAAAAACCAATATAAGGTAATTAACTGCAAAATATTTGAAAACATAGAACGGAAAGGAATAAAAGCAGCTGTTTGGTTAAGATTACATTGATAGTGGGAAGCTGTAGCCAAACAAGAAATGCAAACTTCATGTGGTAATAGAGTGGAAACCTGATTAAATATGACAAACAAATCCTTGTGAGATCACAATACATCAAGTAAAATGTGAAAGCAAAAGGCAGCCAGTCAGCACAGAAATTATCGATGTTATTGATTCAGGCATTCAGGAGACCATAATAGCAGAAGAAAGGAATCACACGAGAGAAAGGAAGAGAACATAGAAGTAACTTTGTGTACAATGAAGATCTGAAATAGATAGAAGTAAGTTTCCATGGCCAAAATATGACAAACTATGGCATTTAATTAAAAAAAAAATTGACCATACCGGGAAAGTACTTTCTCTGCAAACATTTCTGCTACACTAAAAGATCCATAAGCTGAAAACCACAAGAGAGATCAGCATTAATACATTCAATGCAGATCAAGCTATCAACTCAATGAACTAAATCAAGTAAACAATCGTAGGAATAGCACATTCAACTCAGCAAACCCAAATGACAAAAGTGCGCAAACAATTACTTAAAGTTTATCCCACTAACATGGGAACTCTTTAAACATTTTCATTCAAATTCCCAATCAACGACATAAAACTTCAATGATGTAACTTCACACTATAATAACTAGTAACTACCAAAATTTTATTGTTCAAGTAACTATCAAGAATACATCCAGAATAGTCTAAGTATCAATCAGTTTCAGGGTATGTATTCTACACGATAAAGGCATTAATTAGCATACATCACTGAGATCAAACGCCTCATCACAGGCTTAATAGAACAGTAATAATAGCAAATAAAATCAAAACAACCATTTTTTTTTATTTTGCTGTAACAAGGAAATTGATGTTGAATAAAAAGTACAACCTGCCCAATATAATAGCCACCTGTGTTGCTCATTTGGGTCTTTGTTCTCGATAGCTTTAAAAGTAGAGTAAACGGGAAGCACTAGCCCTACAGAACAGCTATAACAAGTAACCCATATATACCCATGATCAGTGAAAATTGAAAACATGTTAAAAATTAAAATTTAATAGATAACCCCAAAAATTAAGGAAGCTTACCATGCTGTCCGGAGAACAACGTTGGAATTGAGAGGGCAAAGAAGCAGTCCCAACCCAACCTGCATCAGTAAGCAACAAACAAACACAAAAAAAAAAAAAAAAACCTTGTCATGTAATGTTACATAGGAAACATCAAGGGATAGAGAGTGATGGGGGTAACCTCGCTTGGTAAAGCCATGATCATGAGGGATAGAATTGGCGTTAGGGCTTTCAAATTTCAATCCCAAGACACAGCGCATAGTTTGTATATGAATTTGAGGAAGACGGTTATGTTAATGTTACGTGTCCATCTTAGGGGCAAATATTGGGTATGTACAATCCATGTTATGTTATTATGTGCTTCTTTTCTTCAAATTGAATGAAAATGGTTACCTTTGGATGCTGGATTGCTGGGTACCTTACTGCTAAGGGCCTACGGGCCTTTGCAATGGCTCAACTCATTGGCATCTGTTTAGATTAGACCAATGTAATTTTTTTTTTATTTGTATTATTTAACTGTATAATTGTTATTATTATATATAAAAGTTAAAATCATCATAAAATAAAATCAATATTACTCACGAATCAGTCAAATAAAACAAAGATACGGCCATACTTTCTTTTCCACGAGCACGGATTTGGTGTTTTTGGAGTTTGATGTCTTTGATGACTTTAGGCAAAAATGAGATGAGAGAGATAAGAAAAAATGGAAGGAAGAGATGACGGAGAAAATAAGAGGCAGAGAAATAGAGAAAAAGACACCAAGTCCAAAGACACCAAATCCAATTTTCTTTTCCACCACCTCGCTTATCGGTCATTCGATGCCTTACCTACCACATTCTGAAAGATACATGGCGCAAACGTGAACTAAAAATTGAGACTAAGAAAGGGCCAAATAAGTCACTACATTGGTAAGTTGGAGTCAAAATCTTTAATTCTTTACGCACTTGTATATTGCTACATGTATAGTGGCTCTTTGATTAAACTTATTTAAACGGAGTAAAATTATAAAATTAGTTAAGTGTATTCACACTTGATCTAATCAGTAGGTTAGGATCTCAAAATACTTTGACTAATTAATGTTGAATACAATATCATATATAAGTCTTTAGTCCCCCAATCCAAAGTCCAAGTGTTAGCTTTAAACTCAAAAGAATGGTAAACAAGGAATTGGAACTATTGGTATATTAGGACATGTTTGGTTTGTTTCTTATTTCATGTTTTCATTTTCTAATTTTAAAGATAATTACAACTAAAATACTTACAAAAATATCACTCAGTGTTCATTCTTTTTCTTGTTTCTAATGATTTGCACACGTAAAGCGTGAAAACAAACAAATTTTTTTTTTTCATTGTTTCCTGTATAAATCTTTAAAAACAAAAAAAAATAAAACATGGTAATATTTTTGTAAGTATTTTAAGCTGTAATTATCTATAAAATCGGGGAAATGAAAACAAGAAATTATATATAAACTAAACAGGCCCTTATTGTGTATGAGTTTTGCAGTTGGTGTCCCCCAAACTAAAATATATATATCAATTGTGTCCCCCAAACTCTTATATAGTTTTCAATTGAGTCTCTGATGTAGGATATCACGAAAAGGTTATTAAGTTTGTTGAAGTGAAAGGTGACCTAAAATTCCTCCAATTTGTATTTACGATTGTAAAAGATCTAAATGTTGAACTAAAAGATCAAAACATGACTTAGAATCGCTTCTTTTTTTGCGAACAAATAGTTACTTCCTTAGCCAATCTCTATTTCATAAGTGATATGAGTATCCAACTTATATGAAATCGGTAATATTCCGTCGAGGGACCAAATTAAAAACTTTTTAAATTCGAGAACCCAATTAAAAATTTTAAGAAATTTTGAGAACACAATTTTTTTAAGTTTAGGAAATTATTTTAAAAAATTCATATAATTCAACGGCCAACTCGATAGGTAAAAGGTACGTACATTGGAATGGGGTGGGTGCAGCAAAAGTCATTTTTTATTTAATTCTATTCGATATTAATGTAAATTTTTTACTATATAAATAAATTATAAATCATTTTATATAAAATTTTTAAAATAATTATGTAAAGATTAAAGAGTCAAATATTTTTAATAATATAATAATTTATAATTAATTAACAAATAAATAATTGAGTTTAATTTTTATGTATTATCGATGTAAAATAACATTGATAATATTTTGACAAATCAGTATTATTAGTATTTTTTTTTAATTATTAAATAAATACATATGTATCAAAATATTAATAGATGTCTATATAAAATTTTTTATACCGACAATATGGACTACTTTAATCCTAAATAATTTTTATACTAATTAATATACTAATTATAATTTTTTTAATCAGTGAAATGCCAACACGTAAACGTTGTGTCGGGTGTGCAATTTCTAGATTTAAAACCACGTGAGAATGAGTTTGACCCAATTGTCGTCAACACGTGTCTTGCCGAATTTTCATAATAGTGGGAATCACGTCTCTTCACCAAAAAGTGTGTTAAAACGATTCAACAGTAACATGAAGAACATATAATTTTTTGGTTAAAGTAATCTTTGATCACTATCGTGATAGTAATTTTCGATTTGATCCCTATCGTAAAAGTTATCAATTTGGTCCTATCGTGATACATCGATTTTCAATTTGGTCATCGCTAATTTATTGGTCACTATATCTGAGGACCAAATTGCAAATTATTATCACAAGTAAAGACCAATTCAACAAAAAAAATTTGAAATCGGTCCTTGCATGTAACAATTATTTTCAATTTGGTCCCTATATGTGATAATAATTTGCAATTTGGTCCCTCTTATATAGGGACCATTAGGCTAATAGCGGTGAGGACCAAATTGAAAACCAATGTTACGTATAGGGATCAAATCAATAACTTTTTACGTATATGGATCAAATTGAAAATCACTGTCACGTATAAGGACCAAAAGATTATTTTAAACTAATTTTTTTTTTATAAATTGTATCATTTATAAATTTTTATATAAAATTTATATATATTATATAAAATTTTATATTATATGATATCCAAAAAAATTGGAATCCTGAACAATCGTTCATCTCGACCGTATTCAGAGCCGCTCATGATTACAATATGCACTAACTGCACTGCATTATGGGATGCTTGCTACCCACTGTGGGAACCTTCCAGCCATACGTACACAAAAGGGAAAAAGGTTCTCATTTTGGCACATTAATTGAACACATTCAATGTACGTACATCTCATTTTCATGTGGGATTATTATCTAGAGTAGTATCATTTATTGCACATTTCCCTCCTGAGGGAAACACATCTTAGATGTGTTTGGATAAACAATTTAATTAAGAGCTTATCATATAAGGTCTTATCGCATGAGAACTTATGTCATAAACGTTTAAAGAAAGAAAAAAAGAAAGGGGCATGAGAATATTCAAATAGTGAAAAACATGGAGAGGGTGTTTAGTGCATAAGCACTTATGATAATTCCAATAAGCTTATCCCAGTGACTTATGAAAATAAGTCAAAAACTCCTTATGAGATGGCATAAGTTATTTTTATAAGCTTTGCCAAACACACTGCATAAGAGCTTATGTCATCAGATAAGTTAGAAAGAGCTTAAATAAGCTCTTCCAAACACCACCTTTAACATAATGTTTAGGGCAATGGTTAGGGTTACAATTAACTTTTCAAGATATTTTATTTTATTCCTTAACACATGCTTTCAGGAGATAGCAAGATTCATAAACTTAATCTGAACCCTGTTTGTCTTTAGTACATGAGAAATGCTGGCAAGACACTCTCTAATACGGTCTTTCTAACACATTCTCATCTATTGATTAAAATTCACGTGAGTCCTTAAAAATTTTAGTGAGATCCACATGAATTAATAAGATTCGTTTCCAAAATAATAGGACCCACATAATTTTTAATCAATAAAAAAACGTATTAGAAAAATTATATTAGACCGTATATTGCTAATATTCCAGCACACACTGAGATAAGTCAAAGAAACCCGTCATCAGTTGAACCTTCAACATTTGAGGTTCAATTTGTCTTTGACGTTGACGCATGATATAGGCAAGCATTTTATTGGGGTTTAACTGTCTTTGAAATTTTATAGCATATGTTTTAGACAAAGTAATTCGTTGCAAATCATAATCATGAACATTAACACAATTACAAATTAAAATACACAAAAAAATATGTGCCATATATTTTTTTTGTTGACAAAATGCCATATTTGAACTATGAAATATATGTAATATTGATGTCTGAAACAACATATTAGCACCATATAATTCAAGTCCAAGAGGCCAACCATATTGTCATGTAACATGAGAGCCAAAACTTTGTGAAGATCATTAGGATCGACCGAGAAGCCTGGAGACTAATAAAAAAGAACATGTGTAATGATGCGTGACAGATTTATTCATTTACTGTTCAAAGTTTTTATTGATCGAATTGTTCTTTGATGGTTTGTTTGTATGCATTATAATTTTATACGTGTCTGTTTGGTATTGCATTGATTGTGACAGGATAACGAAGATTTAAAAAAAATTATGGGGAATATTGATGAATAAAATGAGTACGTGCACGCAAGCATGTTTTGGATTTTTTTTTAAAATAACCCTTTTTTAAAAGAGTGGTGTTATTTTGACACTAAAACCAAACATCAACACTTACTTTTATACATTTATCATATATTTATTCATTATTTCTCTCTCATTTTTTCATCATTTTCTTTTGTAAACTCACTATGATTGATGGTGTCAAAAATTGGTATCAAAATTGAATGACAAAATATCATTTCTCTTTTTAAAATTATTTTCCATAATACACATTTTTTCCAATTATGTACCAAAATATTCCACTTTTTGGTACAGTGAGAAATCATCTTTTCATTCTACGACTTCTCACTTGTGTTTTTTTTTTTTTTTTTGCAAACACTAGTAAGAAGTCACTTTTTCAAAGAACAACTTCTCACCATTTTTTTTACATAGGTGAGAAGTCACCTTACCTTTTTTTCTTTTTTAAGTTTTTAATTAAGAAATAAAAAAAATTACATTGAGAAATCATTGATTGAAAAAACGACTTCTCACTTGGTATAAAAAAGTGGGGTATTTTGGTACATAATTGAGAAAGTGGGGTATTGTGGAAAATAATTTTAAAAAAGGGTTATTTAAAAAAAATCCATGTAAATGAATAAATGATGTATAATATAATTCATCAAAAAAAAAGATTTATAATATTTGTTTCTTAAAATAATTATTGCACGTTAATTTTATTATAATATTTTGAATCATTTTTATTTAAAAAAAATATTTTGAATCAGTCAATGCTAATTTAATTATTGATTATAAAAATTAGTAATTTGTTACTAATAAGTTGATAAAATGTTTTACTAATTCGTTAACTAATTTATATATTTATTAATAAATAATTGAGTAATCAATTAATCAATGTAAAAATTTAAATGATAAAATTTCATGATCTTATGTCTTTAGATAATATACTTAATACACATTAGAAAGAGACATATCATCTCACCGCCATTGCGTAAGATGGCAGAATCAGAGTGTGTTTATATAAAAAAAGATAAAGTAAATCCAATTATATTATAAACAGATGCTAACATTTATTAAATATAAAATGAAATATGTGTAAATAAATAGAATTAGCATTACTCTACGTTTCATCACATGCTTTTGGTATAAAACTGATATTTGTTCATGTTAATGAAATTACGTCTCTCCATGAATTTCTGCCATGGCAAAGATATCTCAACCAACGAGTTTAATTTTATTTATCACTTGAGCCTTTTCTTATAGGTATGGATTTCTTTTTTTTTTTTTTAATTATATGCAAATGTTAATTCTTACCTTGTTATGTTAGTAGGGAGCGAGATTTGAACCTAAAAACTTATAGCTTCCAATACTTGTGTCTTACACCCAAATCATCTGATCACCTTATAATTCCATGTTAATTATTCTTTTGTATCATTTTGAAAAATGATATGACTTTATAGAAAACATACACTACAAGAAAAAAGTCAAATAGTGATTGAATTTAGCGACCGAAATTTGTCGATCACAAATAGAAACCAAACTATCAACCGATAAGCTAAATTCCTAAAAAGATTGGTGGAACCCATATCCTGCCCGACTTTTATGGTCGCAACCAAACTTGGTTGCTGAGAAATAAAATTTGAAAGCCAACCAACTTGACCATTTGGCAATTGAATTAACGACTGAAGGCATATATAAAACTCTATTTTGTTGTGTTTAATGATCGAATAAGAGTTGGTAGCTAAGACCCACGGGTGAATAAACAAATAGAGCCTGTTAGCAACCGAATATAAATTGTTTGCTAAGTCATGTTGCTGAAAAGTCAAGAGGGTTGAAATAACGACCACTTGTCATTTTTTATAACTCCTCTGCTGCACGACCGTCCTTAATGCGCGGCCAATTTCTAGAATTCAAACTGGGGAGCACGGTGCGTGCTTTCAGCGAAGCGAGGCACGACCGTGCTCGATGCACGAAAATCTGCTCGATGCAGGCAGAGTTCTAACTTAGGTTTTAACCAATTAATTCAACGATTAAGTCCATTAATCCTAATCTGTTTTAGCAACATAATTTCCCAGATTTTAACATCATCAACTCAGTCATAACATCATCATCCAATCAACAGTTATGGTAACAATCATTCAATCAACATATCATCATCATATTCATATCAACAATAACCATCATACTATCATATTCATGTCAAGATAACAACATAACATCGAAAACACATAGGAATATATGATCATGAATACGAAGCATACAACATAAACAAAACATTTCATCATATAAACAGCATACATCATATAGGCATGTAAAACTAACAACAACCGGGGTTATGGGAACCCCTTACCTTACACTATCCCCATAGCCTATGTAAACACTACCCTTCTCCCCATACCTGGATTGAAGGTCGCTCCAACATAAGCTCCTAAGCACACTGGTCGGTTCCCCAAGCGACTTAGTTAAATCTCCAAGTCTTGACCAACAAACACAACAAATTAGTTTCCCAACCAAAAACGAAAAGGGAAACCAAAAGGGAAGAGGAACTATTACCTATAGACTGCCACAGACCAACTAGCTTCCCAAACTGCTTCCAAAACTCCACTATAGCAAGGGATGAAGAGGAAATAGGGAAGAAGGAACTCTAGAATGCAACAGTGGTTGCTGCACTAGCAAAATAGGGTTTCACGTTGACCCTCGGGTTCTGTGCCAAATTATATAGGTTGCACCTGAGCATGGTCGTGCTCACCCTTGAGCACGGTCGTGCTGACTTAGAGTCAACGAGACGCGGTCCGCACAGTGAGCACGGACGTGCTCACTGTTGAGCACGGGCATGCTCAACTTAAAACTTGAAACACGCTTCGGCCTTTGAGAACGGGCGTGCTCAACCACCAGAAAGGGACTTTTGAGCCAAAAATCCCACTAAGCCCTTAACCAACCAAAAAAATTATAAAAAACACTTAACGAAAAAGCAGGGTGTTACAATTCCAACCCCCTTATAAAAATTTTGTCCTCAAAATTTCTACGTACCTCAAACGAAAAGGTGCGGGTAAGCTTTCGTCATCTTGCTCTCCAGCTCCCAGGTAGCACTTTCCTCAGTAGCCCTACTCCAAACTACTTTGACCAAAGGAATCTCCTTGCCTCTTAGTTGCTTCACCCGCTTATCCTCAACTCGAAGGGATAACACCTCAAATGTCAAGTTCTCTTTCAACTGTATCGCGTCGGGTACTATCACGTGACTAGGGTCATGAATATACTTTGAGTTGAGACACATGAAAAACATTATGGAGGTTGGACAAGAATGGTGGTAAGGCTATCTGGTAGGCGACTTCACCGATTCTTTTAAGGATCTGGTAAGGACCAATGAACCTCAGAGTAAGTTTCCTCGCCTTCATCACTCTTCCAACCCCAGTCGTAAGAGTAACTCTCAAGAATACATGATCACTGATGAGTGTGATTTCACCTCATATTTCCTTGACATTTTGCATGCATTTTTCATATAGTTTAGACATTTAATTTGATTTTTGTTAGTTTTTACCTTGGAACGGGTAAGGTGGTTTTGTGGTGTTTGTGTGCAGGAACTAAAGTTTAAAATGGTCAGGATCAGTTATGTTGGAGCTTGCATGAAGACGGAGCTTGAAAAGCAAGAAAAATGAGCCAAACAGAGGCAATCACGGCCTAGCCGTGACAGTCATCACGGCCATGATCGAGCAAGGCTGAAAAGAAAAGAACATAAAAGTCAGAACCTGTCACGGCCAGGCCGTGATGGCCATCACAGCCGTGACAGGCCAACCAATGCCAAGTTTTCCAAGACATAATCTGTCACGACCTGGTCATGACAGGCATCACGGCCGTGACGCGCAGTATCTGGAATTTTAATTTGCTGATTTGATCTGATTTTGTAATAGCTTTGAATTCAAGTTACCCTACATTATAAATAGGACTCTAAGGCTTGAAAATAGGTATCTCTTGACTGTTACTAATAGGCAAAAATTAGGATTTCTCTTCTTCTCAATTTCTTCTCTTCCCTTAGGATTTTCATGTTTTTGTTATTCAAGGTTGCTATGAATATTGCAATTCGCGATTAGTCTTTTTATTTCTAGGAATTGGGGTTATGCCCAAGACTTGTTTTATGTGATGAATTGACGTTTTGTTTCTTGTTAATTTCAATTTTGCTTTCGATTTGATTCTTATTGCTTGAATTACTTGTAAATTTGGTGGCCACTTATTTGCTTATCGTAGATACTCTAATGACGAACTTAGAGGTGAACTTAGGTATCGGATCTATAGGAATCAAACTTAGGACTTAAATCACGAGAGTTAGAAGCGGTCCTTCGAGAATTCAGTGAATTGTCACAAAGCTTAAAGGGTTCAATTTAAATTCAATTACCACGAGTGGGGTTGGTTTAATTGGGCACGGTTCTTGTATCCCAGAGGAACATTAACTTATTTAGGATAAATTCACCTCCATAGCAATTTTGATTATTAACAAGAGGGGTAGTCAATTTAGTAGCATGAGCAGTCTTGTTGGTAACCCAATTCCTGGAAATCTCTTTTGAAATTGAAAAATCTCAGATTTGATTTCATTGCAATTTTAATTGATTGCGTTTTAAATATTTTGATTTGTTAGTTAATTCTTATTTTAAAAACCAAATATTTTCCAAATATTTTTTTATAGTTTAGTTAAATTGATTTAATAATTAATTGTTATTTAAGATCACGGTCTCTGTGGGTTCGATATTTTTATTACTTGACGACGAAGCTGTACACTTGCGGATTCACGCCTATCAAGTTTTTGGCTCCGTTGCCGGGGACTGTGCTTTCTTGAATTTCAATTTAATTTTTAAATTGATTTTTCTGGACATTTTTTTAATTTATTTCTTTTTATTTTTCTAGAGTATCTATCTCTCTCTTGCAGGTATTTTTCTCTTTTATGCGAAGATCCCAAAGTCTTGGAAATCTTATTGAAGTTGACCCCGAGATCGAAAGGACCTTTCATAGACATAGGAGACTACAAAGACAAAGAGAGAGAGAGAGAGAGAGAGAGAGAGAGAGAGAGAGAGAGAGGCTGATTCCCATTCCACTCATGGCGAATCTACCTGATACCAAACCACTGAAGGAGTACGCAGCCCCAAATGCTAGGGGTTTGCGAACTGGGATTGCTAGACCAGAAAATGAGGCGGAGAACTACACTATCTTGCCTCAGTTAATTGGCATGATTAGGCAACATCAATTTGGAGGATTACCCTCGGAAGACCCGACTGATCATGTGGAGACATTCTTGGAATTGTGTGATGCAATAAGAATTCAAGGTGCCCCGATTGATGCTATTCACTTGAGATTATTCCCCTCCTCTCTGAATGGAAAGGCAAGAGCTTGGTTGAAGTCAGTGCTCGCTAATACTTTGTCAACATGGGACCAATTGGAGCAGGCATTTTTGGAAAAATTCTTTCCACCATCCAAGACTGCTTACCTACGAACTCAGATTATCGGCTTCTTCCAAAAGGAGGGAGAATGCTTATCTGAAGCTTGGGATCGTTACAAAGGATTGCTAGAGTTTTGCCCACATCATGGGCTCGAGAGGTGGTTGTTAGTGCATACCTTCTACAACGGATTGGAATACTCTTCGAAGGTGTCACCTGACTCCGCAGCTGGTGGAGCCTTTATAGACCATTGACTGAAGCATTCAATATCATTGAAAACGTAGCCACCAACTATGATCAATGGGGTTCAGAAAGAGGTAATAACTTAAAAAAGCTTTTGGGGGGTCAGTTTGAAATGAATAGTAATGATTTAATTATGTCTAAAGTTGACCCATTGAGTAAACGCTTTGATAAACTTGAAAAGGCTAATATGAGTTCAATAGGTGCTACTAATATTGTTTGTGAGATTTGGGGAATGCAGGGACATGACATAATGGAGTGCCCACATGGTATCGCTCCTGGATCCAGTGCTTCATAGGAACAAGTGAACTCTTGTCACAATTTCTATGACACAAACCCGAAGTTGCCACATTATGTTCCCCGAAACCCTTACAACCAAGGAAGGAAGAATAGTCCTTCTCTCTTACGGGAACTACAACAACACGTTGAACCATGAATTCCAAGAAGGTCAAGGTAATAGGAAACTCGCATCGGGGTATCCTCAGGTAAAAAATTCTAAACTTGAGTCTCTTGTGGAAAATTTTGTTGCTACTCAAACTAAGCAAAATGAAGAATTTAGGTAACAAGGTAGCACATTTAATGAGGCAATAAAAGAGTTAACGTCTAAGGTAGATAACTTGTCCATCCATAACAAGATGTTAGAAACTCAAATTTCCCAACAAGCGGGCAATTCAAATAGGCAACCGGACAAATTTCCTGGACAGCCTGAAGTGAATCCAAGTAACGAACAATGTAAAGCTGTGAGTTTGAGGAGTGGTAAGAAACTAGAGGATCCCAAGGCTAAAGGGGAGAGTGATAACAAGAGTGTAGATGAGGAGGAGGAACCTACTAAGACACAACCCTTAGAAGAGGAAGAACCTAGTGAAAAAGTGTCTAAGTATGTCCCTCCACCACCTTACCAACCCTCGATACCTTTCCCTCAAAGGTTGGCTAAGGCCAAGTTAGATAAGAAATTTGGGAAATTTCTAGAGGTCCTTAAGAAATTGTACATTAATGAAGCCTTCACTGAGGCGTTGCAACAAATGCCCACATATACTGAATTTCTTAAGGACATCTTGTCAAATAAGAGAAAGCTAGAGGATTACGAAACAGTATCTTTAACTGAGGAGTGCAGTGCTTTAATTCAAAATAAATTGCCTCCTAAATTCAAAGATCCAGGCAGTTTCTCTATTCCTTGCTTGATTGGTAACACTAGTTTTGATAAAGCTCTTTGTGATTTGGGGGCTAGTGTTAGTCTTATGCACCTCTCTGTTTGCAAAAAGTTGGAGATGGGTGAACTAAAACCCACAACAATCTCCCTTCAGTTGGCGGATCGATCCGTCAAATTCCCTGTAGGCATCTTGGAGGATTTCCTATCAGAGTGGGTAAAATTTTCATTCCTGCAGATTTTGTGGTACTTGAAATGGAGGAGGATTCCCAAATCCCCATTATTCTTGGTAGGCCTTTCTTGGCTACCGCGGGAGCAATTATTGATGTTAAAAATGGAAAATTGACTTTAAATGTGGGTGATGTTAAAGTTGAATTTGATTTAGCTAAATCTATTAAACACCCTTCTTTTGAGGATTCTTATTGCAGGGTTGACTTAATGCACCAAACGGTGAAAGAAGAATCCACTCAAGCTTGTGTTGATGATCCATTGAAAATGTGTTTGATTGGTGGAGACTTAAATGCTCATGAAGGAGAAGTAAGGAATTATGCCCGCTTTCTAGATGCTAGTCTGGAAATTTTTCCTCACAAAACAAAGAAACACTATAAAAAAAGGTTATTTAGCGATCGAAAATAGTGACCGAATTTGTTGGTTGCTGTTTGCGACCAAAATGGTGACCGATAATAGGATCTACATGAAACCCGGTTATAGTAGATCTTTGCGACCGAACTAGTGACCGAAATAACGACCGAAATAGAGCTTAGTAGAGTTATCGGTTGCTATTTCGATCGCTAAATAAAGGAAAGTAAAAGTCAAAACTTGCTGACTTTTTAGCGACCGAAATGGAGACCAAGTTAAATGCAACGGTTAAATTTTAATTATATTTACGATCGATATTTATTCGGTCGCTAAACGACGCGTAAAAATTTTAAAATAAAACGTGTTAGTGATCGATATTAAATCGGTCGCTAAATTGATAAATTCAAATTTAAAATTAACCCATTTAGAGACCGATTTAGCGACTGATATTAAATCGGTCGCTAATCATAAAAACCCTAAAAAGCACGCGGCCTCCCCTTTCTCCCCATTTTCCTTTTCCTCTTGTTTCTTCCCTTCCCTACTCAGCTCCTCTCCTCCTCTCTTTGTCCGACAGCTGCTCCTCCGTGAGGCCACCACAAGCGACCCCCACCCCCACCACGAACCAACACGTGCCACCCCTCCTTGCCCCCCATTTCCCTTTCCTCCTCTCTCCCTCTCTTCTCTCTTACCCCCCACCCCCCCACCACCGTGAGCCGCCGTCCGGTCACAACCACCACCACCACTGCGAGCCCAGGTATCCCTTTCCTTTATCTCCCCGTATCTCTTCCCCTCTATTGCTCTGTTTTTTTAATTTTCTTTGAATTTTCTTTTGCCTCCTGCAGAGCCACCACCACCCGAGAGCCACCGTGCACCACCGGTCCACCACCACCTCCGTGTAAGTTCCTCTCTCTCTCTCTCCGCCTCTGCTCCCTCGCTCTCGGCTCTTTGAAGGCTCTGTTTTGTTTGTATTTTTGGAGCAAAAATTGCAACTTGCTTCTTTTATTTTTATTTTCACAAATCCATTACCCCAGTAAATCAGTAATGGTAAATAGTAGACCATATGTTAGTAATATGGGTGCACTTTTTAGAGAATGCATGAGTTGTATTGGTACTGTGATGAATATAACAAACTTGTGAATCTAGACAAGGCAGATTGATTTGTGTGTTTGAATACTGGATTTTCAACATGGAGTGTTGCCTTCATATGGTTTGTTGTGTCAATCTGTTGTTATATCTCTTTTCTGTCATCATTTGTTTTTTCATCTTAGGTTAATTTAATTATTCCTAATGTTTATTCATGCTTGAAAACAAATTGATATGTATAACAGCAGTGTATCATGAAATTGAAAATTTTGAATGGTTTTAATATAGGTGTAAAGTTCATTTAAATTGCTTTGTGTGGGTGCCCATTGTTCCTGACAACGAAAATGAAGAGTGATGCTAGAAAGTTTTTTATGTCGGTAGCACTATTTTAAAGAGCAATGTTAGATACCCTTAAATAGCAATTTGTTTCAAAATATGTTATATGATACCCTTTTAACCTACTTTAAGATTATGCTTGGTTGATGATGCTTAATTTTTTTATGCTGTCACATGAAGGCCTAACATCCATGAGCCATGATCTTTTATTTATTTATTTATATGAATGCTCTGGTTTGATCAATTTCTTGTTTTACTTTGTATGTATATGTGTGTGTACTGTTTGGCTTATCTGTCATACAGTATTTGTTACATTCTGTTATTATTTACCCATCTAGCATACAAGCTACAACTTACAAGTGAGCACAAGAGAAGCTCATTTTAGTAATTCTGTGCAATGAGTTTGTGCTGTAAACTTTTAATAGGATCAGTGGGTTTATAAGTTGTTTCTCGATAGGATTTGTGAATATAGCTGCTTGAAAATGTACTTGACTGAAACTAAAGAGATGGTGATGCTACTGTGAATGTAGCTAGTGTGCATTTTTTTATTTTCATTCTTTTTATTTTATGCAACATAATTGTATTCACTATTGACTAAAAAATGCTCAATTTTCAAGTATTATTATACTGGTTGAACCTTTGATCTATGTGATGTTGCCTGTTGATGATTGAAGCTGTTAAGAATTGAAAATTAGATTTTCTGTTCTCTGCTACTTTCTAAACTGTTTGGTATTGTCTAAGAGGATTTTTGATTTCGTAAGTCGTCTTGGTGAACATGCTACGCTGGTTTGTCTCATGTGCATTGCTCCATTTTACCACTTTTCTTTTTATTACTTCTGTTATTTTACCTCTCTGGTTAGGGTTCCTGCACTATCAGTTCCCCACACTCTCTTCCCTTCCATTCACGCCACCTGCACACAGCACACTTTGGGCACACTTATATAAGTTGTTGAAGTACATAACATACCTTTTTTTTATTGCTTTGCCACTAAAACAATGCCCGGCTTAAACAAGCTATGGTACTGATATGTAATGAAAATGTTTTGCTTTTACTTTCATGAGTGGCAAGTGTGCAAGTAGGTTAATGATTTCCAAGTTTATACTTTTACCACAAGAGCCTTTGTTGATGTTATTATTTTTTATTACAGTTTTCTTTGTCTCTTGACAACCGCTCTAGTCGTCACCCATTTTCACTATTTGCTTGGAGTTGAGGTAGGTCAAATACTCTATCTTTTTCTTTGTTGCTAGTGGTTCTTGAAGACTTTGAATTGATTTGTTGATTGTTAGTAAAGAGCTGAGCTCAATAGGATTCTGGTTGTGTGCTGGTAGATTAGAAATGATGCATGTGGTTGCAATTGAATATGTTGTTTGCTAGTGGAAAAGCCGAGCTCAATAGGATCTTGGTTGTGTCCTGGTAGATTAAAATTGATGCATGTGGTTGCAAACTTTATATGTTGTTTGTTAGTGGAGAGCAGAGCTCAATAGGATGGATGTGTCAATTCTATGCCTTGATTGCCATTTTTATGTCCTTATTAATGTTTTTGTCGCTAAAATTGTGCTCTGTATATAGAGTTAAATTTGTATCTTTTGTTATGGTTAATGAATTAGAATAGCCTTAGTGGAGAGCAGAGCTCAATAGGATGTGATCCTGTCAAAAAGGCGGGATGCTTGTTGTGTGTTGCTAATTTAGAAGTTATGCATGTGTTTGACAATTATGTGTTACTTGTTAGTGGAGAGCGGAGCTCAATAGGATGTTTGCTACTATATTTTATCTAAGTTTGTATTGAATTATGCTTCATTATATATTTGTTGAAGTATGCTGCAATCTTTATAAGTCAATGGTTTTATTTTCTGCTAGAGTTAATTATTAAGTTATGAAAGCCTTAGTTTCCTATTTGAGATTCAATATTAATGAGCATGCGTACCTTCTCAGGGCATGCATGCTCATTGTATTGAATCTTGTATTGTCCAAGTGGGACAGTTTGGGAAAAAACCTTTTTCACACTCGTACAATAGTCATTTCAATGTTCAAATGCCTTATATACTTGTTGAAATCTCGGTCTGATGCATTTCCTTTTGTTCTCCTGGTGCATACTTGATCGCGGTGATTATCACCGTGCTCGAGTCGTGTACTTGGAGACCGATGGGAAATGCTGCCAAAATTTTGTCAAGTATAAGGTATTTGAATATGGGAATAACTATTATTAGCCGAGTGTGGTAAAGGTTTCTTCTCGAATGGGATAGGTTCATACCTTGTCATAAGAACGAGATTGATGGAGTTATTGGAATGCACCGTAATATATAAGTGTTATTGTAGGATTGGTCAGGCTATTTAATTGCCAGCAATGGATATTCCGGAGAATCGGAAATGGATGTATCGTAGGTTGGATCGAAATAAACGTCTTAGGGAAGAGTATAGAGTTGGAGTGGGTGAGTTTATAGAGTTTGTTGTTAGCCAGGAGAGATTTATACGGCTGGGCGGTGATCATTTGAGGTGTCCTTGCAAAAGATGCAAGTGTCAATCTTTCAAAAGCGTGGATGGAGTTGTAGCCGATCTTTATGAGAAGGGCTTCATGCCTGATTACTATCGGTGGAGTAACCATGGTGAGACGTTGCCTGATTTAAACCCGATTGTGTTTGAAGGTTCGTACTATGGAAGTGGTGACCGGAGGGAAGAATTGAATCCATACGAGCAAATGATAATGGATCATGCTGGACCATCGGTTGGTGTTGTACTAGAAGAATATGGGGGAGAAGATGGTGGAATGGGTTCCCAATACATAGAGGAGAATCTGAATCCCGAAGCTCAAAGATTCTATGATATGCCGAGTGTTGCACGATCTCCATTGTGGGAAGGATGTCGGGAGTACACGGAGTTGTCGATGTGCATGGAATGGTTGAGTATCAAATCTGACTACAATTTGCAAGAAGGCTGTTTTAATCGCCTCACCAGGTCAGTGTCCAAGGCGTTGCCAGAAGACAATCGGATGCCTACTATTTTTTATCATGCTAAGAAGTCTATGGAAAATTTGGGTCTGGGGTGTTTGAAAATTGATTGTTGCCCGAATGGATGTATGTTGTACTATAAGGACGATTTAGTGGAAAGCATAACATGTTGTCGATTTTGTGGTGCGGATCGGTATAAGACAACCACTAGGATGGGCATTGAGAAGAAGAGGTCGCTAAAAAAGATGTGGTACTTTCCGCTCGTGCCAAGACTTACAAGATTGTACTCTTCGATGGCCACTGCAGCTCACATGAGGTGGCATAGTGAGCATGAGAGGGAGCAAGATGTCTCGTGTCATCCATCTGATGGAGAAGCTTGGAAGCATTTTGATAGGGTTCATATGGCATTTTCGCAGGACCCTCGAAATGTCCGATTGGGGTTATCTACTGATGGATTTAATCCTTTTGGGCAGTATGGAAAAACATACTCTTGTTGGCCGGTTATCCTGACTCCATACAATCTTCCCCCAGGGATGTGCATGAAGCGGGAGTTTATGTTCCTAACAGTCATAATTTCGGGTCCGTCTAATCCAAAAGGTAAGATTGATGTGTACCTGCAGCCGCTGATAGATGAGTTGACGATGTTGTGGAATGATGGTGTGTTGACATATGACGTATCTTTGAGGCAGAATTTCAACATGAAAGCAGCTTTGATGTGGACGATCAACGACTTTCCCGCCTATGGGATGATGTCGGGTTGGATGACCGCGGGAAGCTTGGATGCCCAATATGTATGGAGCGATCGAAGGCATTCATGCTTAAAAACGGTCGCAAGATCTCATATTTTGATTGTCATCGTCAATTCCTTCAAGAAGATCATCCTTATAGGCGGAACAAGAATGCATTCAATAAGCATTGTACGGAGACAACACCGCCTCCACCACGTTTGACTGGTCCTAATGTATGGCGCAGAGTACAAGATGCCTACCGCTCGTCCATGAATCCCAAGGAGAACATATTCTCGATTATGGCGTCAACCATAATTGGACAAAACAAAGTATATTTTGGAGGTTGCCGTATTGGAGGACGCAGCTACTCCGTCACAACATTGATGTCATGCATATTGAGAGAGAATGTGTTTTTGAGTGTGTTTGACACTCGTGATGGACATCAAGGGGAGGACAAAGGATACAAATAAAGCCCGATTGGATCTGGCTGAAATTTGTAATCGGAAGGAGCTTGAGTTGCAGGACGGTGGTCGTGGCAGACTTATCAAACCGAAGGCAAGTTATATACTAAGCAAAACACAGAAAGTGGCCGTCTGTAAGTGGGTTAAAGAACTAAAGTTACCAGATGGGTATGCTTCTAATCTGGGTAGATGTGTTGACATTAAGGAAGCAAAGTTACATGGAATGAAGAGTCATGATCGCCACATGTTCATGCAACGGTTGCTTCCAATTGCGTTCGACGCATTACCGAAGCAAATTTGGAACCCACTTGTTGAGCTTAGTCACTTTTTCAGGGAGCTTACATCGACAACACTAAATGTGAATCAATTAAAGGATATGGAAGTCAAGATACCTGTTTTGTCATGTAAGCTGGAGCAAATCTTCCCGTCGAGTTTCTTTGATTCCATGGAACACCTACCAGTTCATCTACCTTACGAAGCAAAAGTTGGTGGCCCTGTCTAATACCGCTGGATGTATCCATTTGAGAGGTAAACAATATCAACTATTTTACTTAATACATATGAAATTCACGAACACGAAATCGTAGTTTAGCTTTCCCTAAAACTAGTAATTATATTTATGTATTGATGAGCCACTGTTTGACTGGTTTTATAACTGGTAAAGACCTTGGCTTTGTGCTTATTTTATATCATTTTCACCTAAATTAGACTTGATTATCCTTAAGTAGTATTTTGAGTCTGTAAAGTGTTTTTAGGTTAATTTAGTTGATTTAGAGTTAAATAAAGTACTTATGTTATTTCTTGTTTTCAGGTAATAAAAAGGAATAATTATGGTCTTTCGCCCCGCGAAGAAGCTCTCGCCTCGCGAGTCACCAAGCTCAGAAAGTCAGAGACGATCACGGTTTACCCGTGTTGAAGATCACGGCTGTGGCAGTTTTGAAGTTGAAGCGTTCGCCTCGCGAGAATCCATTTGCCTCGCGAGCCTTGGAAGACCAGAAGCCATCACGGTTTGCGCATGTTGAAGGTCACGGGCGTTACAGTTTGGGATCTGAAGAGATTCGCCTCGCGAAGGATATTCTCGCCCCGCGAGAAGATCAAAAGTCGCAGACTGTTCACAATTTCCGCGTCGCGAGAGAGGCTTCGCCTCGCGAGTCCTCTGATTCCAGAAACGTGTATATAAGACAGTCTTAGGCAAATCTGAAGAGGGAAGTCGAAGAGTTAGCCAGTTTTGGCTAGTTCTTAAGCAGCAGTAGTAGTTTTCAGTAGTTTAATTCTTGTCTTTTGTTTTTCCTTTGTAATGGAGAACTAGTCTCCTAGATTAATCTACTGGGATTGGTTTCCATTATTACACTTGAGGTTTTGTATTTCCTATTTGAATTGCTATTCCTTTTCAATACTACATTATACATTTCTGTTTGTTATTTCAGGAGTGTGTAGTGTTGTATTGATTCGTTTCAGTGATGTTATGTTTCTATACTAAATCGCGTTTGTTATTTCGCGTGCGTTCATTCATGTTCGTTTGTTCATGAGAGCTTAACCCCGTTTGTTATTTCGGGAATAGGAACCTACATCCGTAGTAGCGATTACGTTGTTAGTTGTTGCTATAACTGAAAGGGGATTAGAATCTGCTTAGGCTTGGGATTACATGAAACAAGGATAGTGGGGAATTCGAGGACAGTAGATTAATCGTTGTTTGCTGATGAGTGTGATTTCACCTCATCTTTGTCTATCATTTTGCATGCATTTTCATGTAGTTTAGGCATTTTTTTAATTAGATTTTAGGTTAATTTTCCTTTGGAACGGGTAAGGCGGTTTTCGTGTGTTGTTTTTGCGATATATCAAGGGTAAAATGCTCAAGATCAACCATGATGAAGTTTGGATGAAGATAGGGCTTTAAAAGTGCAGAAAATGAGCCAAACGAGTCCATCACGGCTCCTCATCACGGCCTAGCCGTGATGCCCATCACGGCCATGATCGAGCAAAACTGAAAAGGAACAAAGGCTGAAGTCAGAGTCTGTCACGGCCTGGCCGTGATAGCCATCACGGCCGTGACCCAAAACCACCACAAGTCAGAGACCATCACGGCCATAGCCGTGAAATTCATCACGGCCACAAACAGAGGGCTCGCGACGCGAGCATGGGCTCGCCACACGAGAGACTGGAATTTCGCAGAACTGCCAGAAACAGAGACCGTCACGGCCTGGCCGTGATGGCCATCACGGCCGTGACGCGCATTACTTGGACCTGAAGAAACCGAATTTGGATCAGAATTTGAGTTAGATTGGGACTCTAACTTCCCACATCTATAAATAAGGACCAGGCAGATCACATCAGATACAGATGGATGAAGGATCATATCTAGACTTGTACACAAGGACTTAGGCATAGATCTCTCTTCTCTTCTCTGATTTTTGTATTTTCTATTATGTTGTCAACCCAGCTTGTCATCTCCATGGCAAGACTGGAGTAGTAGCTTAGTTTCTAGGGATTGGGGCTCTGCCCGAGTTTTGTAAATGTTGTTGATTTGATGTAAAATCATTGTTGATTTCATTATTGTTTTAGATCTGATTTCTAGTGTGTTAATCACTCATAAATTTCGGCAACCGCTTATTTGCGTGACGTAGACGTTCTAAGGAGGAACCTAGCGGTGAACTTAGGATTTCTAGGGTGTTTCACTCGTAAAGCCCGGCGGCCACTGGTTTGTGAGATGTGGATGATCTAAGGAGGAACCTAGCGGTGAACTTAGGTTATTTGCATGACGTAGACATTATAAGGAGGAACCTAGCGGTGAACTTAGGTGTCGGACCTATAGAAGTCAGACTTGGGACTGAAATCACGAGAGTTAGAAGCCGTCCCTCGAGGAGCAACGAGTTGTCACGAAGCGCAAAGGGTCTAATCTGGGATCGACTACCACGAGAGTAGGGGTCGGGTCAATTGGGCACGGCTTTTGTAACCCGAGAGGGAGCTTAAGCTATGAGAGGATAAACTCGCCTTCAAGGCAATTTCGGTAATCAACAAAGGTAAATCAGATTAGCAACATAAACAGCCTCAAAGGTAACCCAAATCCCTAGGAATTCGTTTAGATCAAAACCCCAAAAACATTTGTTTTCTGTTTTAATTGATTCTGTTTGTTTATCTCTCAATTCAAACATTTTTCAAAACCCTCTAAAAAGTCCAGATTCACTCAATTAGAATTTAATTGCGATTCGGGAACACAGTCTCTGTGGGTTCGATATCTTTTATTACTTGACGGCAATCCGGTACACTTGCCGGAATCGCACGCGCGCGCCGCAGCGCACATCATTTGCTAATTGATAATCTCTTTAAACTGCCCTGTTTTTAATTGCTCTGTTTTGCTTGTTACTTATTTGCATCCAAACCAACCCCCCCCCCCCCCCCCCCAAAAAAAAAAAACTGATTTTTGTGAAAGATAACACTTTCAGAGCCCTTAAGAGACGACATCCGAGTTGTCGCCCTAAACTACAGTTTTAAACCCGCTCGTCCTTTTTGGCGCGTGCGCGATAGCGCGACCAGTATCTCTCTTTAATAGGTTCCTGCACTCCCTTAAACACAAAGTCAAGAACAAGGCACGAGTGGAGGGTTCCATTTGTGAAGCATACTTAGTAGAGGAGACTTCCACTTTTGCTTCTTATTACTATCCGGACGAAGTTAACACGAGAACGACAAGGATGCCTAGAAACTTTGATTCAGGCGAAGGAAGTTCAACTAGTCCTCCTATATCAATATTCAACTATACCGGTAGATTTATTGGCAAATCAAAAGGATATTTCTTGGAGCAGCGTGACATTAATGCTGCTCATCTATATATCCTTCAAATTTGTGAAGAGGTGGCGCCATATTTAGAGTAAGTTTCTACAATGTCTTTTATAAGTTCAATTGACATTTATGATTATTAATCGTCCTGCTGTTAATCTCTCATATGTAGGATGTACGACAATTTTCTAAGGGATCTGCAACCTGACATTTCAAATGATCAGGTTGATCGAGAAATTACTTCTCACTTTGCTACGTGGTTCAGTAAATATGTAGGTTAAGCATCTTCATTTGTTGCAATACATTTTATCTCCTTAAATATATAGCATGTATAAGAATAATATAATATTTGATTTTTTAGGTACTAGATCCAGAAAACAATGTTCAAAATCCATTGTTGACAAATTTGGCATGGGGGCATAACAGATGGGTTACATCATGGAATACTTACATTGTAAATGGATATAAATTGAACACAAAAACATGGAATGAAGGAATGCAGTCGTGTAACTATGGTGTTTGTGTGCGAGCCACTGATGACAATGTAGAAGATGATTTCTATGGGGTTCTAACTGACATCCTTGAACTCGATTATACCGGTTTCCCCGTGATGAAGTTAGTTATCTTCAAGTGTGATTGGTTTGATCCTACTCTTGACGTAGGCACAAAAATCGATAAAAAATATGGTATTGTTCAAGTTAGGCTGTCTCGAAGGTATAATAAGGTATACGACCCATTCATTTTTTCACAACAGGCAGATCAGGTTTATTACTCGCCATATCTCGAAGGACATCAAGGCTAGTTGGGTGTTATTAAGATAAAGGCTCGCAGTATAATTACTGATAATGTAATCAACCAGCCTGAAAAAGATGCTCCGTACCAAGATGATGAGTTTTCAAGACCCCACGTACCTTTGCAAATTACACCGGACATTATTGTTAATTCTCTGGCGGACATTTCCGGAAATGGGGAAGAAGTTGAAAGAGAGTTAATGGATCAATCCGAGTTGGACGCATCTAGTGAAGGCACATTCCGATCAAGTGAGACTGATGAGAGTGATGGTGAATTTAGTGACGGAGATTCTACTTAGGTAATTTATTTATGTCATAATTCATTGTGTAAATGTCATTCTACTTAGGTAATTTATTTTTGTATTATTAACACTGTTGTGTAATCATCTTTTCATTTTTTACACAGATGGCAGATTCCTCTAGAGGTGGGGGTCGTCGTGGAGGTCGTGGCAGAGGTCGTGCTGCGAGAGTCCCTTCATCGACCGACCCATAGCCTTCAGATCGAGACTACCCTACCAGCACCTCTGTGGACGGGACACCTCAGGGTGATGGAGTTGCACCCCCTACCCAGCCTCATGTGGTCGGGACACAGGCTGCACCCTCATCTTCCACACATATGACAGGACCATCATCATCATCGGGACAGGAGAGTCGTGGTCCATCCGACAGGAGGATTCTTCTTATCCCTAGGGAGGATAACGAGTAAGCTAATTTAAATTTTTAATATATATAAAGTATCATTAATTTCTATTTACTTTTTTTTTTTGCTGCAGCTTTCTGCCTGCGAAGGGCCCTTCTGATTCGATATCAAAGATCCTGCGACGCATGTTTGATGGTCCATGGCCTACATGGAAGGCCATCCCAGGGGGCCATAGGGATCAGTTGTTTCAAGAGTTTAAGGTAACAATTTATTAAGTTATTTAAATTAAATTTACATTATATATATATATATACACACACACACGAATTTCCTAACAACTGTAAGTTGCAGAAAGAGTATAGGTAGGACGTAGCTTTAGAGGGTCTCGCCAGGGACATATTTGAGCATAAAGGCTTACTGGTCATGAAGAATCCGACGAACAAGCCGAGGAAGGGTAAGAATAAGGGGAAGTGGATGGATCTTGAGATCAGGAGGCAGTTAGACCAGAACTGGGCTACTGAGAAGTTCCAGGAGATCCAGGCCACAGCTCGGCGTAATCGAGCTTCTGATGGTGACGCATGTGCTTGGACCGGCGGGTCTAAATCAGCCGCCGCCCACTACGACGAGCTGGTAATACATTAAACTTTTGACTTATTATACTATTTAATTAGTTTTCATTTTTAATTATTCTTATGAATTTAAGATTATATTTTTCTGTGCAGAAAGCACAGAAACAGCGGGCCCCCACTACTATGGAGTTGGTGGAGAGGACGAAGAAGTTGAATTCGGGGACATGGGTCAACGACAAGGCCCGTAACTATGCTGTAAGCAAAAAAACAATTTAGTATTTACTTGTAATTTATTATAAATGATTTGTTAATATTGATTATAATTTTAACTAAATCTCTTCAACTATACTTTGTAAGTGGGCTTCAACGAGAAGAAGGACGATGCCATATCACGTGCCTCACAGTCACAAGATGAGGCCTTGACTAGTGATGGGCCCATATCTCCTATCTCCGTCGATGATAATGCCATTTATTTGGAGGTCGTCGGGGGCAGGAACAAGAAGGGGCACGTGTATGGCCTCGGACACCTGGGAGGCGAGTTTATCGCTTCACCATCCGGCACGCCTGCTCCTTCCTACGCCAATACCATCCCTCAGGAGCAGTTCAACCAAATGCAGGACACTATCACGCAGCTGAAAGCGGAGCATCGGGAGAAGAGTGAGAGAGAGCAGCAGATGGCGAACCAGATTGCACAGTTGACTCAGGCACACCAGCAGCTGATGCAGACGAGCATCGAATAGGGCCAGACACTGCGGCTGGTGTTGGAGCAGATGAGGATCCAGACTCCAGTTGCTCAGGGTGATGCTCTGACGGTTGTGCCGCCTGCTGTCGCTCCTCCTCCGGTTCCGCCGCCGCCACGATGTCAGCATCGCAAAGGACGATCAGATAGAAGACGTCGGTGGTACGGACGCTAAGGATGATTGGATTCCTCCACGTCCCCCTCATCATGACTGATCTTTATTTTTTTCATATTTTTGACTTTAAACGATTCTTGTACGACACTTTGGATTATTATTATTTTTATATATATTCATTATTTCTTATGATTGTATATTTCATTAGTAATTTGGTGTGTTTTATTAATATTTTTGCTAAACTTTAAAGAAAAACAGAAAAAATTTATTATTTTAAAAATTAAATTTAAAAAAATAATAATAAAAACCAGTTTAGTGACCGAATTAGAAACCAATAATTCGGTCGCTAAACCAATTATTAACCTATATTAGCGACCGAAAATCCATCGCTAATATAGGTTAACAGTAACCAACATTGGCGACCGAACTAACAACCGATTATCGGTCGCTAAAAATGGTTACCCAAAACAATGCGACCAACCGTATATCGACCGTTTTTTATTATTTAGCGACCTAAATTACAGTTGCCATTTAGCGACCGAATTATTATTTCGGTCTCTAAAAGCTTAGCGACCAGGTTATCAGCCACCACCATGAATCGGTCGCTAATTCGGTCGCTAACATAAATAACGACCGAATTATAAAGTTTAGCGACTGAATATGGCGGTCGCTAAACAGTTCTTTTTTTGTAGTGAAAGAAAAACTTGTTGAAACCAAAGAATAAAGATTTGAAAGATGAAGAAACTCCTAAGGTAGAACTAAAACCTCTTCCTTCCACATTGAGGTATGAATTTCTTGGTCCTAACTCTTCCTATCCAGTAATTGTAAATACTAGCTTGAATGAGTTGGAAACTGAGAAATTGCTTAGGGAGCTTAGAATGCATAGAAAGGTGATAGGACATACAATTGATGATATTAAAGGCATAAATCCTTCCTTTTGCATGCATCACATTTTAATGGAAGATGAGCATAAACCATCCATTGAGCATCAACGTAGGTTGAACCCTAATATGAAATAGGTGGTTCAAGAAAGAAGTCCTTAAGTTGTTAGATGCAGGGGTTATTTATCCAATCTCCGATAGTGAATGGGTTAGTCCGGTGTATGTGGTTCCTAAGAAAGGGGGGATGACTGTTATTCAAAATGAAAATAATGAACTAATCCATACTAGGACGGTAACCGGTTGGAGAATGTGCATTGATTATAGGAGGTTAAATTAGGCAACAAGAAAAGATCACTTCCCTCTCCCATTTATTGATCAAATGCTTGAAAGGTTAGCTAGGCATTCATACTTTTGTTACTTGGATGGTTATTCCGATTTTCATCAAATTCCTATACATCCCAGTGATCAAAAAAAGACCACGTTTACTTGCCCCTATAGCACTTTTGCCTATAGGAGAATGCCTTTTGGTCTATGTAATGCACCAGCTACTTTTCTAAGATGCACGACTGCAATTTTTTCTGAATTAATTGAAAACATCATGGAGGTTTTTATGGATGATTTTTCTGTTTATGGAACTACCTTTGATGATTGTTTAACAAATTTGTCTAGATTTTGGAGCGTTGTAAAGAAACTAATTTGGTTTTGAATTGGGAAAAATGTCATTTTATGGTAAAAGAAGGTATAGTGCTTGGGCACTTGATTTCTGGAAGAGGTATTGAGGTGGATAGGGCCAAAATTGATGTTATTGAAAAATTGCCCCCTCCGGTAAATGTGAAAGGAGTTAGAAGTTTCTTGGGACACACCAGGTTTTACTGCCGTTTCATCAAAGATATTTCAAAAATTTCTAAAACTTTATCTAACCTATTGATGAAAGATGTTCCATTTGATTTTAATGAGGAATGTTTAAGTGCATTTTGTAGGTTGAGGGAAGCTTTGACCACCGCTCCCATTTTTTAAACACCGGATTGGAATGAGCCATTTAAAGTAATGTGTGATGCTAGTGACTACGCCGTGGGAGCGATGTTGGGACAAAGGATAGACAAGAAGGTCCATGCAATATACTATGTAAGCAAAACTCTAGATGGAGCTCAAGCCAACTATGCCACCAACGAGAAAGAGTTGGTCGCGGTTGTCTTTGCATTTGTGAAGTTCAGATTATACCTTGTGGGGTTAACAGTAACTAAGAAGGAAGCAAAGCCAAGGCTCATCCGATGGATCCTTCTCTTGCAAGAATTTGACTTGGAGATTCGGGATCGGAAAGGGACATAGAAGTTGGTTGCAGACCACTTATCTATACTTGAACCATTGGAACATGAGAAGGAAAACTTGCCTATAGATGATTCTTTCCCCGATGAGTAACTGTTTGCCATCTCCGGAGAGAGTGCTCCATGGTATGCGGATTTTGTGAATTATTTCGTATGTGGGATTCTACAACCGGAGTTCAATTATCAACAGAAGAAGAAGTTCTTTTCTGATCTCAAGAACTATGTGTGGGACGAGCCTTACATTTTCCGCAGTGTGCGGATAGCATCTACAAAGGTGTATTCCAGAGATCGAGGTTCCGAGTATACTGAGTTGTTGCCATTCTTCATCTTATGGAGGACATGCTAGTGCCTCAAAGATAGCGACCAAGGTGCTTCAAGCCGGTTTCTATTGGCCTCATATTTTCAGAGATGCCCGGATGTTTGTGCTTGCTTGCGATCCATGTCAAAGGATGGGAAACATCACCAAAAGGCATGAAATGCCACTCAACACGATGCTAGAAGTGAAGATATTTGATGTTTGGGGAGTTGACTACATAGGAACCTTTTCCTTTCTCTTGCAACAATAAGTTCATTCTTGTAGCCGTTGATCACGTCTCTAAATGGGTGGAAGCCATTCCATCCCCAACAAGTGATGCAAAAACCGTGATCAAGCTATTCAAGAAAGTGATTTTCCAAGGTTTGGAATCCCAAGGGCCGTTATTAGTGATGGAGGATCGCACTTTATTGAAAAACAATTTGAAAAAATCCTACTCAAAGGAGTCACTCATAAGGTTGCTACACCTTACCATCCTCAAACAAGTGGCCAAGTTAAAGTTTCCAACCGAGAGATAAAGAGCATTCTAGAGAAGACCGTTTCAAGTTCGAGAAAGGATTGGTCATTAAAACTTGACGACGCTCTTTGGGCTTACCATATGGCTTACAAGACTCCTATAGGGATGACACCCTTTAGGCTTATTTACGGGAAGTCATGTCACTTACCAGTCGAGCTTGAGCATAAGGTCTTGTGGGATATTAAGATGCTAAATTTTGATACCAAGGCCGCCGGAGAAAAGAGAGTTTTTCAACTTCATGAACTTGATGAGCTAATATTGGATGCTTATGAGTCCGCGAGATGTTACAAGGAGAGAACAAAGAAATGGCATGATAATCATATCCTTCATAGAGAATTCCATGAAGGAGATCTGGTGTTACTCTACAACTCAAGGCCGCGGTTATTCCCAGGAAAGCTCAAGTCTAGATGGTCCGGACCATATAAAGTTATGAAAGTATTTCCATATGGTGCCGTCGAGGTTTGGAACCAGGAACGTGGAACATTCAAGGTCAATGGACAGAGGTTGAAGCACTACCATGGAGAACATCCACTTGAACAGGAGGTTGCACTTTCCCTCCTCGATCCATCAACAAAGGATTGAAGAGAGTATGGTCAAGCTTAGGACCGTAAATAAGCGCTTCTTGGGAGGCAACCCAAGCTTTCTTTCCCTTTTTAATTTGTTTTTAAATTTTGTTTTTGAATAATTTGAGAAGATTAAGAGAAGAAGATCACAAATTAATGGATTTGCCAAGTATTTTTCAGGTTAGGAAGGCATGAAGAGCAAAAAGGCATGGGAAAATGAGATCAAAGTTGATCACGGCCTACTCGTGACACGGATTACGGCCGTGACAGGCTAATAACTGAAGCCCAGAAGAGATCATGGCCCAGCTGTGAAAAGGCTCACGGGAGTGATGGAAGCCAGTTCAAACAAACAGATTCGGTCACGGCTTGCTCGTGATGAGGGTCACGGTTGTGATGCACTACTGTGCCAGTTTTTTTAAAAAACGCAGACACGCCCATTCTACCAGTTCTGTGCAAAAACCCTCTCCTTCTCCAACCTCTCCTATCTAAACCTCCATAACCAAACCTCTTAACCTCCATCACTCCACCAATACTTCACCCAAACTTCATCACCACATCACTCACCCACAACCCATCATCTTCCTTATCTCCTTCTTATCTTCTTCTTCCTCTCCCCAATCTATCCACCATATCCATACATTTAAACCTTGAACAACCACCTCCTCCTTGAAACCCATGCCAAACCAACATTGTTTCCTTCCTTCCTAGACATAACCCAACAAAACCCACAAACCAATTCATTCAATTTTGGGGCAAATAAAAAAGTCCCAATTTTGAAACCCTAGTCCCTAAAATTTGAATTTCCAGAAAAAAGTTCAAGAAGGGATTGTGCAATATGGTGCTTTAGGACTCATTGAAACAATCATGCTAAGCAAGTGCCAAAGGGCAAGCGAAGCCTCATGCCCTCGTACAAAGGGAAACGGGAGCTTAGGTAACTCTTCTGACTCTGGCTCTTCTGATTCTGAAACTGATGAGCATAGATATGGGATTGTTTTAAAAAATAATGCTCAACAAAATAGGTTTAACATTTTGAAAAATAGAAAATTAGTTCAAACAAAGTACATGGATGATGCCTTTATATACACTCTAGGGTTGACTGTTGACATCAACTGGATGTTGGAAAACATAGGGTGGAACGAGTTTGCTCGCACCCGATACCCTGCATTTGCTGGCCCTACACTAGAGTTCTTGAGCTCTCTAAATACAGAAATTCTGCAAGGGCTGCATTGCCTTGAGGAACAAATTAAATTCCGACTCTTAAACCAGGATTTTGTGCTAACCCTAGCTGAGTTCAATGAAATTTTTGGTTTACCTGTAGGGGGTGATAGGAGATACCCCTTAAGGTTTAGTGCACATGATTTCTGGTCATCAATAATTGATTATGAGGGTAGGAGTTTTGATCCTAGGACATCCAAGTCCATAGCCCTCGTTAACCCGAGCTTAAGGTATATGCATAGGGTTATAGCCAACACCTTGTTTGGCCATGGAGAGAGTGACGGATCCGTCCGCCAGGACAAGGTCTTTATACTTTGGGCCATGCTCCACCCTGAGAGCAATGTGGACACGGGGTCGTTTTTGCCTAGGCACCTCTTAAACGTTGCCAAGAGCTCAAGTGGAACTATTGTCATCGGTGGCTTAATCACCACCATGTGCCATCATTTTAACTTTGGATGGTTTTGAGCGCGCCCCAAAACGGACACGTATTACCTTGCAAAACTGTGAAGACATGGGGATGATCGCCCAGGAGGATGACACCTACTCCCTGAAACACCCAAGGCACAGGCACTCAATTCCACTCCCAAACCCCGCAATCTTGGATATAAAAAATCCGGCAAATTGGAAAGTTCCAGTGGAAGAGGAGCCTGAGCCTATTGAGATACAAAGGCCGTTACGCCTGCCACCACCGGCTAGGACATCTGGGAGGCCATCTTCTTCTTCCTCTACAGGTACATCATCAGTGTAAGACTCAATGATTTAGAGATTTTGATATATAACAAATACAACTTAATGTGTATGCAAGTGTTTCAGTATCAAATAGCAAAGACAGGTATCAAGCAGTGATCAACAATTTCAGTGAGCAATTAAAGGAGAATATTCAAGGAAGAACTTGAAGAAATCAAAAGAGCTACATTGAGGAATCAAGGAGCAAAGACAAAGATGAATCATCAAGACAAGAGCTTAAAGGAGAAATTAGATTTAAGTCTTAGATGATTTGTAAGAGAAAGAAATCTCTTAGTCACAAAGAAGCTCAATTAAAAAGATGCATGAAGAAAAACAATTTTCATACCCTGCATTAAAAGGAATAAGTTTTCGTTAATGAAATGATTTTTGGAAATAAGAATTGCTCGTCCAAAGCGCTAGTCCAACACTGAAGTAATACAAGCGCTCGTCCAAACACAAGTGTTAGAAGCGCTCATCCAACACAAGTGACAGAAGCGCAAGTCCACTAAAGTGATACAAGCGCTCGTCCACTAAAGTGACAGAAGTGCCCATCCACTAAAATGATACAAGCGCTCATCCACTAAAATGATACAAGCGCTCGTCCACTAAAGTGACAGAAACACTCGTCCACTGAAGTGATAGAAGTGCTCGTCCACTAAGGTGACAGAAGCGCTTGTCCACACAAGTCTTTGAACTTGCTAAGATCTTAATGAGAAGATCCGTCTAATGACGTGGCTTATGGAGCTCGTCTACTAGCCCATCCGAATGTAAAATCTTAATGGCTAGATGGACATGGTTATTTTCAAGATGGACGCGAATTCTATAAGAACTAGTAGAATCTTATTTCAAGAACCAGAATCAAGAAAACAGATTCTGTTAAATCCGATCGAAATCTATTTTGATTGATCCCAATGACTATAACTTATTTTCTATAAAAAGAGGGATCAAAGGGACACTTTCACACATGAAACGAATAACATATCGAATACAATACACATATCATTCATCATCTTTCTTGAGCTTATTGTGAAAAAGAGTGTTTCGTTCTCATAAGTGCTTCAACTTGTTTATCTGACTATGGAGAGTTAGGAATCAATTTTTTGTTTTACTTTTCGATTGTAAAGAGAGAGGGAGTATCTCTGAGTGATTAGGGTGAGGTATCCCTAAGGAAGAACATTGAGGCTCTTCACAAGAGTGTGGTATCTCGAGGTGAAGGAGTGCTCTGTGGTGTAAAGGTTTTTCAAGCTACCTGGCTAAAGTTTGTTGTGTTAGTGTGTAAAAACCCACAGGTGGAGTGGGGACTGGATGTAGGTCACAGTGGAGGTGACTGAACCAGGATAAATCTGGTTGTGTGGTATCTCTAAACTCAAACTCCTTTACTTTTTGTTTATGATAAAAAACCTGTGATTTTGATGTTTAAAGTTCAATATAATTTCTGTTCTTGATCTGTATAAACTGTATTAAAACCTGAGTCCGATTGAAATCAAGATTGTGCTATCTGCGTTCAAAACTGAGATGATCAAAACCATTCTTGATTGCTGACACTGACTAATTACCGAAACTAAAACCTGCAAGTTTGTTCTTGATTGTTAATGCTTGTATCTGAAACTTGCGTAACTTGTTCTTAATTGTTAAAAGCTTAATCAGGTTCCGTGTCTTGTTATTATTGAGTTTTGAACCCGAACTTATTCTGAATTAATCTTTCTTATCTTCATCATCTTCCAATTCAAGATTTTATATAAACCCTTCATTGATTTTGTAAAAGAACCTAAGGCCACAAATCCGCAACTCTGATTTGAAAAGTTTTGTGAAAATTTTTTAAGAGGGAAATAATTTTTGAAAACTCAATTCACCACTCCTTTTGAGTTGTTGAAGCCAAATCAACAATTGGCATCAGAGCTAAACTCTTAAGTTTGGCTTAACAGCTATAAGAGTATGTCTTCCAATGACTGTTTGAATGAAGGGGCTTCCCTTGCACGCCCTCTTGCCTTCACTGGATCTGAGTATATCTATTGGAAGGAAAGAATGGTAATCTTTCTTGAGGCAGCAGGCGTAGACATTTGGAAAATGGACCATTTGTCCCCTCTAATGTAGATGCTAATGGTGCTCCAAGAAATAAGCCTAAAACTGAATGGAATGAGGATGATAAGAAAAGAGTTCAATATAATGCACGTGCTAATAATATTATAACATGTGCTTTAATCCGTGATGAGTTTTACAGGGTTTCAAATTTTAAATCAGCAAAGGAGATATGGGATGCATTGCAAGTAACACATGAAAGAAGCACAGATGTCAAAAGAGCAAGAATGAACACCTTCACACATGAGTATGAGCTATTCAGAATGAATTGAGGAGAACCTATGACTGAAATGTAAAAAAGATTCACACACATTGTAAATCAATTGGCTGGTCTTGGAAAAGCTATATCAAATGAGGATCAAGTTAACAAAGTAATGAGATGCTTGAGCAGAGAATGGCAACCTAACGTCACAACAATCTCATAATATAGAGACCTCTCATCAATGACCATTGCCACATTGTTTGGAAAATTGCAAGAACATGAATTGGATTGAACAGACTGAATGAGAGTGAAGAAACTGATAAAAGAAAGAAGGGATTGGCTCCGAAATCACAAGTCAGAGAAGTAGAAGACAGTGATAATGATGATTCAGAACAAGAGGCTGAATCTGAAGAAGAAATGTGAATGCTAGTTAGAAATTTCAAGAAGTTCCTAAAGAAGAAAGGTAACTTCAAAAGAAAGTCATCCACTTTTCAAAGGAGAAATTTCAGTAAAGGTGACAACTCTTCCAACAACATCACATGCTATGAATGTGGAAAGATTGGCCACATGAAGCTTGACTGTCCAAAGCTACAAAAGAATGACAAAACTGAAAAGTTTGACTCAAAGGACAAGAAGTGGAGAAGGACAAGAAGTGGAGAAAGCCAAGAAAGGCCTACATTGCTTGGGATGATAATGATCTAGAATCCACTGAAGAATCTGAATCTGAGGAGGCAAACTTGTGCTTGATGGCCAGCAATAACAGTGATTCAGAGAGTGAGGTAAATTTTGATTCACAACATACTTTTGATGAATTGCGAAATGCATTTGATGAGTTACATGCTGAATATTTTAAGATTTCTAAAGTGTGTTTATGATAAGGCTGGAATAGGCTATAAACCTAAGATGCATGAGAAATCTTTCAAGAAATTTTTTGCTGCACCTAAGACATTAAACACACCATTTGTTAAATACAATTTTTGTGCTAGAGAAGGTCACACAGCTTCTACATGCCAATACAGAAAATCAACATACAATAAATCTAAGTATATATGGGTTCCTAAAGGAACTATTGTTGCAACTAACTCAAAAGGACCCAAATAGATTTGGCTACCTAAAGCACAAACATGATTCTGTTTTGTAGGTGTATTGGAAAGCCAAGAATGCGAAATGGTATCTTGATAGTGGTTGTTCCAAGCACATGACCGGAGACAAAAGCAAGTTCATTTCCTTTACCCCTAAGTCGAGTGGTAGTGTTACCTATGGAGACAATAATAAAGGGAGAATACTTGGCATTGGCAACATTGGAAGTGACTCAACAAAAATCATTGAGGATGTACTATATGTTGAGGGACTGAAACACAACCTATTAAGTATCAGTCAACTATGTGACAAAGGCTTCAAGGTAAAATTCAATTCCAATAGTTGCTTAATAGAAAATCAGCATGATGAAAATTTGAAATTAATTGGATATAGGACAGATAACATATATATGCTTTATTTAGATAATATATCTTCAAATAATGTATGTTGTCTTATTTCAAAAGAAGAAGAGAATTGGCTTTGGCATAGAAGAATTGCACACATTCACATGAATCACTTGAATAAACTGATTCATAAAGATCTTGTAGTTGGCTTGCCTAAACTGAAATTTGTGAAAGATAGACTACATGATGCATGTCAAAAAGGAAAGCAAGTTAAGGTCTCTTTTAAACCAAAGAACATTGTTTCAACAACTAGACCCTTGTAACTTTTACACGTGGATTTATTCGGTCCATCTAGAACCAAAAGATTTGGCGGTAACTTGTATACATTGGTAATAGTAGATGATTACTCTAGATATACATGGACATATTTTCTATCTCATAAGAGTGATTCATTTGCTGCATTTACCAAAATGGCAAAAACTGTGCAAAATGAAAAGGACATGAAAATTGTTTCTATAAGAAGTGATCATGGAGTAGAATTTCAAAATGAAGTGTTTGAAAACTTTTGTGATGAGCATGGCATTCAACATAATTTTTCTACTCCAAGAACTCCACAACAAAATGGAGTAGTGGAAAAAAAGAATAGATCATTAGAGGAGACAACAAGAACTATGTTGAATGACTCTAGCTTGCCAAAACATTTTTGGGCAGATGCTGTCAATACAGCCTGCTATGTGCTAAATAGAGTCTTGATAAGACCAATCTTAAAGGAAAACCCCTTGTGAGCTTTACAAAGGAAGAAAACCAAATATAACATATTTTCATATTTTTGTTTGCAAATGCTTTGTTCTTAACAATGGAAAGAATAATCTTGGAAAATTTGATGCAAAGACCGATGAAGGAATTTTCCTAGGTTACTCTCTATCTAGTAAAACATTTAGAATATATAATAAGAGAACACAAACTATTGAGGAATCTGTGCATGTGACATTTGATGAGTCTAACCCCAAAAGGTTGGGAAAGGATTCTATTATTGATGATCTTGCAGATTCAATTGAGAAAAATCTCCTAGAAGACAAACAGGACAATGAAGAAGATGAAAGCTTCAAGAATGAATTGCTGCAGCAGGAGCAAACAGAACAACACCCTGACCTACCAAAGGCATGGAGGACTGTCAGAAATCATCCAATTGATAACATTATCGGTGAAATTACAAAGGGTGTAACTACTAGACAATCTCTTAGAAATACTTGTAATCATATGGCATTTGTGTCTCAATTAGAACCTAAGAACATAGATGATGCTATAATTGATGAACATTGGATGATGGCTATGCAAGATGAGTTAAACCAGTTTGAAAGAAACCAAGTTTGGAAACTAGTGCCTAAATCCAAGAACTGTCAAGTAATAGGTACAAAATGGGTTTTTAGGAATAAACTAGATGAAAATGGTATAATTGTAAGAAACAAGGCTAGATTGGTAGCTAAAGAGTATAATCAAGAAGAAGGCATATATTATGATGAAACATATGCACCAGTAGCAAGATTAGAAGCTATAAGAATGCTACTTGCTTATGCTTGCATAATGGGATTTAAATTTTATCAAATGGATGTTAAGAGTGCTTTCTTAAATGGATTTATACAAGAGGAAGTGTATGTTGGTCAACCACCTAGTTTTAAGAATAATGAATTGCCTAACCATGTTTATAAACTATCTAAAGCACTATATGGCTTAAAGCAAGCTCCTAGAGCTTGGTATGAAAGGTTAAGTAATTTTCTCATTGAAAAAGGATTTAAAAGAGGTAAAGTTGACAAAACTTTGTTCACTAAGAAAAAGGCACACAACATTTTACTTGTACAAATATATGTGGATGATATAATTTTTGGTGCCACTAATGAGCAGTTGTGCAATGGGTTTGCAAGTCTTATGCAGAGTGAGTTTGAAATGTCAGTGATGGGTGAACCGAACTTTTTCCTTAGACTACAAATAAAGCAAACTGAAAATGGAATCTTTGTTAGCCAAACCAAGTACTGCAATGAGTTGATCAATAAGTCTAGCATGGAAAATGCTAAGGAGATGGCTACTCCAATGAGTACCTCCTGGTATCAGGACAAGGATGAGCAAGGTAAACCTGTTAATGTTTCTAAATTCAGAGGTATGATAGGGTCACTAATTTATCTTACTGCTAGTAGGCCAGATATCATGTTTAGTGTATGCATGTGTGCTAGGTATCAAGTAAATCCAGAAGAATCACACATAACAACAGTTAAAAGAATAATTAAGTATCTGTTAGGAACAAAAGACATGGGATTATGGTATCCCAAGGGAGCTACGTGTACTTTAATTAGCTATTCAGACTCTGATTTTACTGGTTGTAAACTAGATAGAAAGAGTACTAGTGGAACTTGCCATTTACTAGGAAACTCATTAGTATCATGGTTCAGTAAGAAACAATATAGTGTGGCTTTATCCACTGCAGAGGTTGAATATATAGCAGTTGGTAGCTGTTGTGCACAGGTTTTATGGATGAAACAACAATTAGTTGATTATGGTGTGCAACTAAACCAAGTTCCTATTAGATGTGACAATACAAGTGCAATTAACCTAACTAAGAATCCCATAATGCACTCTAGAACTAAACACATAGAAATCAGACATCATTTCATTAGAGACCATATTCAAAGTAGAGAAATTGAGATTGAATATATTGATACAACTAAACAACTTGCTGATATCTTTACCAAGTCCTTGAACAAGGAAAGCTTCTTTTTCATTAGAAGAGAATTGGGCATAATTGATCAATCCTATATCTAATCTCTATCCCTCTATCATGAACAATTTTATATGCTATGTTTGAATGTTTAAATGCTTACCTTCTCTATTGCTTTGAATGTTTCTTTTCTTTACCTTTTTTATAATGCCAAAAGGGGGAGGAAAAAGTATGATATAGAGAAAGGGAATAATAACAAATTATACATGCATATGTTGGGGGGAGCTAATAAGCTTACATGATTAATAGGGAGTAAATCAAATTCTGCTATAATAATATTTTTTTTGGCTCTGATATACTTCTGCTCTGTCTGCTCTGATACCACGATATAAATCTGTCAAAAACACTTAGCTCCTGCTAACACTTATACTCGGATCTTATAATTTGTTAAAAGATTTGTCATAATCAAAAAGGGGGAGTTTGTTAGACTCAATGACTTAGAGATTTTGATATATGACAAATACAACTTAATGTGTATGCAAGTGTTTTAGTATCAAATAGCAAAGACAGATATCAAGCAGTGATCAACAAGTTTAGTGAGCAATTAAAGGAGACTATTCAAGGAAGAACTTGAAGAAATCAAAAGAGCTACATGGAGGAATCAAAGAGCAAAGACAAAGATCAAGGAACATCAAGACAAGAGCTTAAAAGAGAAATTAGATTTAAGTCTTACATGATTTGTAAGAGATAGAAATCTCTTAGTCACAAAGAAGCTCAATTAAAAAGATGCATGAAGAAAATCAATTTTCATAACCCGCATTAAAAAGGAATAAGTTTTCGTTAATGAAAATGATTTTTGGAAATAAAAGTGCCTGTCCAAAGCACTCGTCTAACACTGAAGTGATACAGGCCCTCGTCCAAACACAAGTGATAGAAGCGCTCGTCCAACACAAGTGACAGAAGCGCACGTCCACTAAAGTGATACAAGCACTCGTCCACTTACGTGACAGAAGCGCTCGTCCACTAAAGTGACAGAAGCGCTCGTCCACTAAAATGATACAAGCGCTCGTCCACTAAAGTGACAGAAGTGCTCGTCCACTAAAGTGATACAAGCGCTCGTCTACTAAAATGACAGAAGCCATCGTCCACTGAAGTGATAGAAGCGCTCGTCCACTAAGGTGACAGAAGCGCTCGTCCACACAAGTCTTTGGACTTGCTAAGATCTTAATGAGAAGATCCGTCCAATGACGTGGCATATGGAGCTCGTCTACTAGCCCGTCGGAATGTAAAATCTTAATGGCTAGATGGACGCGGTTATTTTCAAGATGGACACGAATTCTATAAGAACTATCAGAATCTTATTTCAAGAACCAGAATCAAGAAAACAAATTCTGTTAAATCAGATCCAAATCTGTTTTGATTGATCCCAACGACTGTAACTTGTTTTCTATAAAAAGAGGGATCAAAGGAACACTTCCGCACATGAAACGGATAACATATTGAATACAATACACATATCATTCATCATATTTCTTGAGCTTATTGTGAAAAAGAGTGTTTCGTTCTCATAAGTGCTTCAATTTGTTTATCTGACTATTGAGAGTTAGGAATCATTTTTTGTTTTACTTTTCGATTGTAATGAGAGAGGGAGTCTCTGAGTGATTAGGGTGAGGTATCCCTAAGGAAGAACATTGAGGCTCTTCACAAGAGTGTGGTATCTCGAGGTGAAGGAGTGATCTGTGGTGTAAAGGTTTTTCAAGCTACCTGGCTAAAGCTTGTTGTGTTAGTGTGTGAAAACCCACCGGTGGAGTGGGGACTGGATGTAGGTCACAGTGGAGGTGAATCAACCAAGATAAATCTGGTTGTGTGGTATCTCTTAACTCAAACTCCTTTACTTTCTGTTTATGATCAAGAACCTGTGATTTTGATGTTTAAAGTTCAATATAATTTCTGTTCTTGATCTGTATAAACTGTATTGAAACCTGAGTCCGATTGTAATCAAGACTGTGTTATCTGTGTTCAAAACCGAGTTGATCAAAACCATTCTTGATTGCTGAAACTGAACTAATTACTGAAACTGAAACCTGCAAGTTTGTTCTTGATTGTTAATGCTTGTATCCGAAACTTGCATAACTTGTTCTTAATCGTTAAAAGCTTAATCAGGTTCCGTATCTTGTCATTATTGAGTTTTGAACCCGAACCTATTCTGAATTAATCTTTATTATCTTCATCATCTTCCAATTCAAGATTTTATATAAACCCTTCATTGATTTTGTAAAAGATCCTGAGGCCACAAATCCGCATCTCTGATTTGAAAAGTTTTGTGAAAAGTTTTTAAGAGGGAAATAATTTTTGAAAACTCAATTCACCCCCCCCCCCTCTCTTGAGTCGTTTAGCCAAAACAACAATCTGATGATCCTTATGCGCGGTTGTCATCCACCTTTGATACTATTCTAGCAAACCAGGAGCGCATCATGGAGGAGCAACGCGAGCAAAGAGCCATGATCCAACATCTCTATGACTGACATCTGAGCCAGCACCCACCACCACCTCAGTGAGTTGTTCCATTTTTATTTTTATCCTCCCTCGGACTTAATTATTTACATTGGGGACAATGTAAGTTTTTAAGCTTGGGGTAGGGGTATTATTTTTGCATTCTTGCATGTTGCATTCATATATGGATAGTTTTGCATAATCATATGTTTTGCATAATCACATGATTAGATTGCCCCTTGCTTAGAGTATGCATCCATTTGTGAAAACTTTGTGCCAAATAAATTGAGACAGTGTATTTTTGAACCCAATTTTTTCTGTATTCTTGTGATAGGCTAAAAATAAAAAATGCTTGAGATGATCTTTTGATAGTTAATAATTAGCATGTGGTTCCTTGGATTTGTATTTCACATTGATTTTGAACTACTAAATGTGAGATATTTGAGCCAAAAAGGGGTACTCTCTAAATTTACCCCATTCTTTTTGATTGAGTGTTATCTTCCTCTTGGATTGTATTCTCTAGAACTTGACTTGAAGCCGTTTTGAAACTTAGAGGGGTCATCAATACAATCTCAGGAGGATTTGCAGGTGGAGGAACAACGAGTTCAGCTTGGCGGCGTCATGTAAAAGCCATCTAATCTGTAAACACGGTGTCTGGAAAACCTACAAGGACGAGACCTCCCATAACTTTCTCAGATGATGACTTCCAAGGGCTGGATCCAAATCAAGATGACCCAATGGTGATAACGGTCGAATTAGCCAACTTTTCGGTCAAACGACCACTAGTTGATCAGGGAAGCTCGACTGGTATTTTATACCCGACGACCTTCAATAAACTTGGAATTCCAGAAAAGTTGATAAAAGAGCAGGAAGACAAGCTAGTAGGGTTCACCGGAGGGCAAGTAAAAACCCGAGGTTATATAGACCTCTTAACAACGTTTGGAGAGGGAAAACTCTCCCGGACCGTATCAGTCAGATATGTTATTGTGAATGCTAGCACGTCGTACAACATCCTTATTGGAAGACCGATGTTGAATGAACTCGAAACGATTGTCTCTTCCCCACACCTCACAATGAAGTTCCGAGCCGAGTCTGGAGAGATAGTCTCTGTCCGAGCTGACCAAAGGATGGCCAGGAAATGCTATGTGGATAGTCTGAAGGTTACTCGAAACCAGAACATCGCAAAGAATATCGAAGATGAAAAAGCGGAAGTGGAGAGCTCGGTCAATTCGGTTACCTCAGTGAGCTCGGTCAGCATGTTTGAACTAGATCCAAGGATGGAGATGTACGAGTCCAGAGCCGAATCAACAAAGTCTTTAGAGAAGTTCCAACTGGGAGCCCAAGATGAACAGTGCACCAAGGTCGGCAGTCAGCTAGACCCCTCGCTCAAACAACAGATTCAAGCGGTTTTAAAAAGGAATGCTGATTTGTTTGCTTGGAAGACATCGGATATGCCTGGCATAATCCCCAATTTTCTGTGCCATAAGCTATCTATATGTCCCGAAGCCAAGCCTGTAGCTCACAAAAAGAAAGCTTGGTGAAGAAAGGCGCCAAGCAGTAGCCGAGGAGACTGCCAAACTGATCAAAGTAAATTTCATCAGAGAGGTGAAATACACTACTTGGCTAGCCAATATGGTGTTAGTTAGAAAGGCCAATGGTAAGTGGAGAATGGGTACCAACTACACCGATCTCAACAAAGCGTATCCAAAGGATTCTTATCCTCTTCCCAACATTGACAGATTGGTAGACGGAGCTTTAGGGTACAGAGTTTTGTCCTTCTTGGATGCATATTCATGTTATAACCAGATAAGGATGTATCCACCCGATGAATAAAAAACGGCATTTATGACCGATGGGGCAAACTACTGCTACCGAGTAATGCCTTTCGGTTTAATAAATGCTGGTGCAACATATCAAAGTCTTATGGACAAAGTCTTTGTCAACTAGATCGGAAAGAACCTAGAAGTATATGTTGACGATATGGTGGTAAAGTCCGATGACCCAAAGCAACACTCAGCTGACCTCGAAGAAATTTTTAGCCAACTCAGAAAGTACAACATGAGGTTAAATCCAGAAAAATGCTCATTTGGTGTACAAGGAGGAAAGTTCTTAGGATATATGCTAACACATAAAGGAATTGAAGCCAATCCTGATAAGTGCAAAGCTGTCATTGAAATGCGGAGCCCTCAGAATGTGAAAGAAATTCAGAGGTTAGCTGGCCGATTAGCTTCTCTATACCGCTTTCTCCCAAAATCCGCAGAAAAAACAAGACCCTTCTTCCAGCTTTTGAAAAGACCAAAAGAATTCACCTGGACCGAGGAGTGTTAGAAAGCCCTTGAAGATCTGAAACTTTTTCTAGCCTCTCCCCCGATCCTAACTCGGCCTAGCTCGACAAAGATCTGTACTTGTATCTATCTGTCAATGATTATGCAATCAGTGAAGTAATCATCTAGGAAGAAGAAAAACAACAGATGCCGGTGTATTACGTTAGTAGAATTCTGAAAGATGCAGAAACACGATATCAAGTAATTGAAAACTAGCCCTCGCCTTAATCATGGCAGCTCGGAGGTTACGACGTTACTTCCAGTCACACCAAGTTATAGTCAAAACAGATCATCCAATAAAGCAGGTGCTCAGGAAACCCGATCTAGCCGAACGAATGATAGCTTGGTCAGTAGAATTGTAAGAATTCGGTTTGCAATATGAGCCGAGGGGACCGGTGAAAGCACAATGCCTCTCTGACTTCATTGCTGAGCTCTCTTCTAAGCCGAGGTCAGGATCCTTCATCTGGCTTTTATATGTTGATGGTTCATCTAACTTAAAGGGAAGCAGAGCTGGAATAATTCTTAAAGGTCCTGATGATCTAATCCTGGAACAATCTTTCAAGTTTGGGTTTAATGCTTCAAATAACCAAGCAGAATATGAAGCCCTTATTGCAAGACTGATGGTAGCTAAAGAGGTTGGAGTCAAAGAATTAAAATGCTGAAGTGACTCACAACTTGTAACAAGACAAGTTTCGGGTGAATATCAAACAAAGGATCCCCAACTAACCAGGTATCTTTACAAAGTTAATAGTCTAATTTCTAAATTTGATAATTTTACTATTGAGCATATACCTCGGGAGGAAAATTCCAGGGCAGATCTATTGTCTAAGTTGGCTAGCACAAAGAAAGCTGGCCAGCTAAGAACTTTCATTCAAGAGACTCTCCTCGAACCGAGCATAAAAAGTACCTAGGTGATAATGACCGAGCACTATGATAGTGACTGGATGACACCAATTTGGGAATATTTAGCCTTTGACAAATTGCCCAATGATACTAAGGAGGCGAGGAGAATTCGTCTAAAATCTTGCCATTACACCATCCGAGATGGATAGCTGTACAGAAAAGGATTCTCCACGCCGTTACTAAAGTGCATAGCAAAGGAGCATTCCATGTACGTAATGGACGAGATGCATCGAGGAATCTGTGGAATGGATTCCGGTGGCCGATCTCTAGCAGCTCAGGTCCTGCGAGCGGGGTTTTACTGGTCAACCAAGAGAGTAGATTGTGCTACCTGGACTAATAGGTGTGAGCCTTGTCAGAAGTTCGCCAATGTAGCACGAGCTCCAGGAGAAGAGCTCCATTCCATGTTCTCACCATGGCCCTTTACTAAGCGGGTCCATTTCCTGTTGATAAAGGTCAAGTCAAGTTCTTGCTGGTAGGAGTAGACTACTTCACTAAGTGGATTGAAGTAGAACCATTAGCTATCATAATAGCTAAAAAGGTTCGGAGTTTTGTATGGAAAAGCATCATATGCAGGCATGGCCTCCATTATGCAATTGTCACAGATAATGGAAAGCAATTCACTGATAAAGGGCTTAGAAAGTTCTACTCCAACCTCCGAATCAAACATAAAGTGACCTCGGTTGAGCATCCACAAACAAACGACCAAGCAGAAGCAGCCAACAAAGTCATTTTGAACGAGCTCAAAACAAGGTTAGGCCAATCAAAAGGGGCATGGACTGAAGAATTACCAAGCATCCGATGGGCTTACCATTGCTCACCGCAGTTTTCAACTAGTGAAACGCCATTCAAGCTAACCTATGGAACCGATGCAATGATTGCATTTGAGCTCGACGAAATCTCTTTCCCAAGGCAGCATTATGACCAAAGTAAGAACGAAGAAGAAATCGAAGTTGAGCTTGACATGGTTGAGGAAGTCCGAGACAAGGCAAAAATCAGAGAAGAACTATGCAAGCAAAAAACAACTCGGAATTACAACTCGAGGTTGCAGCCAAGGGAATTTGTGCAAGGTGACTTAGTGCTGAGATTGAAAAACGACGCGAGAAAAGACTCTAAAGAGGGTAAGCTCGCAACAAACTGGTCTGGCCCATTCAGAATAGTTGAAAATCTAGGAAATGGTGCTTATAGGTTAGAAGAGTTGTCAGGAAAGGCTGTTCCAAGAACATGGAACACTTCCCACCTTAAGTTTTATTTTAGTTAAAGTTATGTAAGTAGGTGATGTACTCTTTTTCCCATCCCGGTCTTTTTCCCCCGAGGTTTTGGCCAAGAAGGTTTTAATGAGGCACACCCGGAAAAATAAATAAATTGAATCATTTTCAGTTGCAATATTAGGCAAGAATACTGTTATATCGTCAAAAATTTATTTATGAAAAACTAAAAGCCTAAAAAGGTTGACCGAGCTAAAATCGACCGAGTTGAAGTCGAAATGCAGACCTAAATAGCCAAAAACTAAGAACCTAAAAAGGTTGACCGAGCTAAAATTGATTGAACCGAGGTCGAAATGTCGACCCTAAAAAGGTAAACAACATCTAAAGGTAGTTAAAAGCCTAAAAAGGTCGACCGATCTAAAATCAACCGATTTGAAGTCGAAATGCCGGACCTAAAGAGGCAAAAACTAAGAACCTAAAAAGGTTGACCGAGCTAAAATCGATCGAGTTAAAGTCGAAATGTCAGACCTAAAGAGCTAAACAATGCCTAAAGGTATTTAAAACCTAAAGAGGTAATCCGAGCTCCAAAAACTCGAGTAAGCCGGGTAACACGCAAAATTTAAAAGCCGATCACTAAAAAAGTTACAAGCTTGAGCTCCAAACGCCGACAGGAAAAAACGAGGCATGAACATAAAAAATTTAGAAAATTCTCTAAGTTTGAAAAGTAAAAATCAAGACGTGATCTAGAAACTAACATGTAATTCCATTAAAGGGGCAAAGCCCAAAAGTACAAAAGGTTCAGAACGAAAAGGGCATTGCCCTAAAAACAAAATACAAAGAGATCATTTTTCTTGGTTACTCATGGGCATCCCTGTTGAGTCACCGGCAAGTGTACCGGGTCGTCGCAAGTAATAAAATAAACACGGTAAGAATTTACCGAGGTCGAACTCAGGGATTGGGCTACCAATTTAACTAATCCGTGGGAAATCCGATGCGTTTGGTCAAGTAACAAAAGGTGGTTGAGAGAGAGAAAATAGGATCGAAATCAAATTAACAAATCTAATTAATTAATTAACTAAAAATCTGGAATTAAAATGTCCAAGGTCACAAATCCACCTACCCAATCATGCATAGTACCCAAGTGATGATGAATTCCTCCCTAAGTTCAATTACAATGTCAACCGGGACCCCCAATTTCTCCTAAATTCACTGTCGTGCTCAATAGGACGTATTCAACGATTTGAGTTAATCACTTACAGGTCTCATAACCCTAATCCTCGAATTCTATTAAATCTTGTTCCCTATATGGTTGCACCGATCTCCTATTCACTCTCGTACAATATTCGATCGATGATCCCAATTCAAGTTCTAAAATGCGAATCGCCGATCAGCCTCAACACGTTTAACTAGTTAATCACGCAAGCATATGATCAACACAATGACGTCAGAATTGGAAAACAACAATTGAATTAAAGGAGAGAGAGATATACATCACATGAACACTATACCGCCATGGGTGGCTTCATTGATCCCTTAGACAAGGGGATTAGTTCCTCATGCTCGTAGACAAACAATCGGACATAACCTCCATATCAAAATAAGAAAAAGAAAAAGGGAGACGCATCTCCAAAGAGACAAGAAACTAGCCTAAACGCTACTCTAAAACAAGTGGAAGAACTAGGATTCGGATCTATCCCAATTCTGATCTGAAACAGCCTATAAATAGGGATTCTGGTTCTCGGCCGCTCGCGGGGCGAACAATATTTCGCGAGGCGAACATTAGTTTTGGCGCGCTTTCAATTTGGATTCTTGCGAGGCGAGGGTGTGTTCGCGGGGCGAGTCTTCAAACCTTAATCTGTCACAGCCGTGACCTTCACCACGGCTAGGCCGTGATGGTCTCTGTCTTCTAGGGTCTTCAGGCTCTCGCGAGGCGAGAATCCTCTCGCGTGGCGAGCCAGAATTGATGATTGTTGCTGTTTTGCTGATCTTCAGGCTCACGAAGCGAGCATATACTCGCGAGGCGAGTATCTCCAGAATGGAAATTTCCACTGTTTCTTGAGCTTCCTTGACTCTCGGAGCTTCACTTTTAACCTGAAACAATAAAAAGAAACAAAAGGCGTAATTCTATTCAAAATAGACTAAAAACTACTAAAAATGCCTAGAACGAGTCAAAGTCCACTTAGGAACAAAACAAGGTCAAATTTGGGCAAAAACGAGATTGAACTCGAATAATTTGCACAAAAACCACAGTCTATCTAGTTATAAAACTAGATAAGTCAGAGGCTTATCAAAACACCCCAAACTTAAACCTTGCTTGTCCCCAAGCAAGCTAAAACTCAAAAAGGACTCAAGACTTTGGCAAGCTTAAGGGATTTAATCGATTTCGCACAAATTTCATGCAATCAAAACAGTTTTTCTCCAATGATTTCCCCCTTGCATCAGTGTAATCCCCACATTCATTTACTTTAAACAATTGAGAACTTATCATTCATGCAAGCATTAATCTAAGTTGAGGATCAGAGTTACACACAAAAGGAAGATCACCAATTTCAAATAATTGCCTTCCTCACAAGGGTATGTAAAATTTCACTCATTCGCTCAAATTCGTCTAGGCTATCAACTTTTCACACAATTTCACATATCAAGAGCACTTCCCATGAATTTGATTTTCATCTCAAAAATAGTTCCCACGAAAACATGTATGCAACATCAGAAGGTCTTATAAAGGTTGTAATGGGGCCTGGCTGAGGGTAGGATATTCAAGGATACTAGGCTTAAGTCCCTAGGAACTAAGAGAGCATGAGCATTTGACACATATTCCACTCAAATTCCTTTTTCCATTTTTCTTTTTGCCTCGGGTGACTACTGCCCTTTTCCTTGCTAATCTTTTTGTTTTGCCCCTTTTCTTTTGGCAATATTTTTCTATTTTTTTTTAATTTTTTTATTGCCTTGGGTTTCAACCTTTATTTTTCTTTTTCTCAACCCAAAATGACATATCACCTTGTAGCCACCCCAAACTTAGTTTCTCACAACCATTCTCTTGCTACGCTTTCATGCTCTCCTAATCCTAAGATTGGGTTAACATGGTTTTTCAGATTTTGGCTTATAATATAGGGTCATCAAGAAACAGTAGGCTACTTAGGCTCAACGGGGCTAACTAGGGAACATGCATTAGGGATGGTTCTCTTTAGGCCAAGTAGTTATTCAAAGAAAATTTGCCTAAATCATTTGATGCAACACATAAACATGCAAACCATGAAGAGATTCAAGCAAATCCGGGAAAGTGCAACTTAACAGTGATTCACACAATCAAAAACAAAGTTGGAGGCTCAAATCCTCACCTGGACATTTTGCAAATTGTTTGACCGAGATACAATTCCTAGTGTGTGCACCCCCTCACCCCAAACTTATCATAAATCAAGTAATCACAATAAAATTCTCAAAGTTCAATTTTCAATTTTTTCAAATGGGGATCAATTTTCTATTTTCAGAACCTAGGGGGAAATCATCAATGGTCAAAATAATTCATGCAATCAATCTATGCTCAATTTAATTAAAATCTAACAAGCTTGCCGACACGACATTCATACACAAACTCTTGATCTTCTCAAATTATTCAAGAGCGACAAACAAAAACAAAAACAAAAACAAGTGAAGGGTAAGAAAATTTTTATCTTAATGGGGTCCGAGCGGACCCCATGCTTTCAGCTGACTTCCTTTCCACTTTTCATCTCTCTACTACCCCGCTTCACAGCGGGGCTAGTTTCAGCCTCATCCTTGCCCAATTAGTTGGCCCATGAGATTCCGGACTCTCCTGTGTTGTTCCATCACAAGAAAACATGAACGTTAAGCAATAACATAATAGAATAAAAATACAGTTATCCAAGTTTGCCAGTAAAAGGTCAGTAAAAATAGTTTCTAGCCAGCTAATAGTGTACAACCAAATCGAATCCTAGCTAGAACTATAAGTAAAGAAAGCAGGGGCCCGGATCAATGATCGAAATCGATGTCGTCCATCGGGTCACCCTGGTCCTCTGGTGCCTCCTCATCCTCTGGACCCTCGGGTATCCCCCTGTGGCATAGCACCCTGGTCCCCAGGGTAGTCCTGCCACCCAAGCCGAGGGGACAACTCCTCCTCGGAGGGGTATACGGGCACCCGACCCTCCTGCTGGGCCAACACCATCTCCCGGAAGAACTCACGCAACACCTCCTGATCCCGCCTCATCGCCTGCTGGTTCTGCAAGAGCAGAGCCATGTCCGATGATCGTGGCCTCTGAGTGGGTAGGGGTGGTGGCCTCCTAGGTGCAGCCGGGGCTACATAGCAAAAACGCCGGATATAATCCCGGTCGATGGGCTGCCGCGGGACCTTCTCCGTAACTGTACTCACGGGCACTCCCGCCCGGCGTATGAGCTCGGTGATCAGCAAACCATGCATGCCCCAGGCTCTCCTTCAATGCTCGGGAGTTCGCCTTCATCTGAATGTCTGAGGCGATGACTCCCCCTACGTTAATCGAGCGACCTGTCAGGATGCCGTAGAGGAGATGGGCTATGGCGGCGGTGACGGTGGACTCATGAGAGCTCACCCTAAGGTTAACGTGTAGGAACGCCGACCAGATCTTGGCATCTGGGGTGAGGTCCTGTCTCCTCAACCTCAAGAGGTTCCCCGATGTCCCCACCTCCCAGGCAGCTCCTGGGACACAACAAGTGTCTATGATGGCCTGAGCGAAGGCCTGCACTGCGGGGAGCTGCTCATAGTCGCAGGGCTCCTCTCCGATCGGGATCCCCAAGCAGGAGTTAATGTCTGATGCGGTGAAAGTGATGGGGACCCCCTGAACCTCTGTCACGCAGCTCAGGCCTGTGACCTCGAGTTTGAGAGCGTTGGCATAAAATTCCTGCACCAGTTTGATATCATACTAGTGCGGAAGATCAGCCAACATCTCCCAACCTCGGTGGCGAATCTGCTCGGAGATGCTGGCATAGTTGTTGCCCACGAGGGACACACGCCTCTCTAAAACCATCTCCTTCCTCACCACCAGGTTCCAATGCTCCCTATGATTAGGAGAACAGAAACTGGGAGAGTAGGAGGTGGCCCTAGAGGAGGCGCCCGTCCCTGAAGGCAACACTACGTCATCCCCCTGAGCAGATCCGCGCTTTTTGCGCTTAACCTGCTGCTTTTCGGTGTTCTTAGGTGGAGCCATAACCTGAAAATCAGAAGAGTCCCAGTACAGTTATAATCAATATGAACAGAATATGCAACACAGGCATAAATACAGTATCAACCCCCCACTGTCCTACTATCACACAGATATGCAATGAACACCTAGACAGTATCCCCACTGCATCCCTGACCATAACACTCAGAGTAGAGAACAATGCACAGTAAGATTTCCTAAACTAGACTAGTTCATGAACATGGCATCTACCCTACTACCAGTTATAACATACAGTGAGTGCATAGTGTGATGACTGTATATTCCACAACAGAGATAAGCACAAAGTGAGGTCAGAGGGGGCATTGCTTACCTTGCAAAGATTAACATAGGCTACTGCCTGCGTGTGTGAACTGAGTGAGGGGGGAAGTGAGCCAGAGTGTGGGAGTGATGAGTGTGAGAGAGAGATAGAGAGAAAAAGTGTTTCAGAGTTTGAGAGGGAAGAAGAAGAGGGAAGGTCGCGTGAATGCCTCGCGACCACTCGCGGGGCTATATAATTTTCAGCTTTCGCGAGGCGAGTGTACACTCGCGACGCGAATTTTAAAATTTTCCCCCAAATTGAAAACCCTAATTGCAGATTCGCGAGGCGATACAACACTCGCGAGGCGAATCTGGAAAAATGTTCTTCACACTTTCCAGAATAGCGAGGCGAGTAGTAACTCGCGAGGGGAATCTGGAATTTCAAACAGCTGCTGAAGCCCATATTCGCGAGGCGAAAAATTGCTATCGCGACGTGAGACAGAAGCTTGAGCTTTACACTGAGATTCCAGGGCTTCTGTCTCGCGTGGCCAGTATGGATTCGCGAGGCGAGTCTCTAATTTTTTTTTTATCTAAGAAAAGAAAATAACAGAAACTTAAAAATAATAAAGGATATCTAGCTTGGGTTGCCTCCCAAGTAGCGCTTGTTTAACGTCCCGAGCTTGACTTATTAAGAAGCATCCACCTGGATCCCATAGCCTGTGGCACAAGGGCCAAGAGACGCTCATCATGTGAGATCCTCCACCCGGATCCCATGGTTTGTGAAGTGGCCCTTGCAGAAGCAATACGCCTCTATCCATAATTCCACCTGGCCCGTGTGTGAAAACTCCATTGACCTCTGCAAATATGAACTCACTTCCTCTCGGGTCAAATGGTGTTTTCTCGAGGAAGTGTGCCAGGCAAGTGGGAGGGATTAACTTACCAGTGTCCACACATGCATGCAAGCCAACATATTTATCTAATGCAGCAATTTCAGGTTGCTTGGAAAGCATGGTGGAGTCCACTACCACTTTATCTTCATTTTGAACTCTACCCCCTTGATCCGGTGCCTTGTCACTTGTCAACTCCTCCTTCTCCGGTTGCTCTTCCTCAACATGTGGTAGTTCTTCCTCAACTTCCTGAGAACTAGTTGCATCACATTGGTTCTTAGGGTTGTTCTCGGTATCACCTGGGAGAGTCTCTGGGAGACGTTCATTTATTTACTTTGCGAGTTGGGCAATCTGCATCTCTAGATTCTGAATTGCCGACCCTGTATGAGTGGCCAACTTATCAATGGTTGTGCTTGTATCGATTGCCAACTTCTCAACTGCCGCATTCAGCTTCTCAAGAGCCAACTCCCAAGGTTGTCTTCCACCATCCTGTTGAGGTTGTGGTTACCAAGCTAGACCATCGCCGGCATTACTCCAAGCGAAACCCGGATGGTCTCCCCTCATATAACCCTAATACTGATCCTGACTCTGATAGTTGTTCTGGGGCATGCTGTCATAGAAATTATGGCATGAGTCCACATATTCTTGAGAGAAGTAGAACGGACAGCTCCGAGTGTCATGGTCTCCATTACAATATTCGCAACCCGGAAGCATTCCCTCGTGCACCTCGCATACAAACAAGGCAAGACCAAGTGGAATCAAAGAAGTATAGAGAGATAATAGTAAATAGAAATAAAAATAAAAATAAAAATAAAAATAAAAATAAAAATAACTTAACCAAATAATCAAACTTCCCTAAAATTAGGAAAATTGGTTGTGCCAATCCCCGGCAACGGCGCCAAAAACTTGTTGAGTCACTCACGGTGTGTACCGGGTCGTCGCAAGTAATAAAATAAACACGGTAAGAATTTACCGAGGTCGAACTCAGGGATTGGGCTACCAATTCGACTAATCCGTGGGAAATCCGATGCGTTTGGTCAAGTAACAGAAGGTGGTTGAGAGAGAGAAAATAGGATCGAAATCAAATTAACAAATCTAATTAATTAATTAACTAAAAATCTGGAATTAAAATGTCCAAGGTCACAAATCCACCTACCCAATCATGCATAGTACCCAAGTGATGATGAATTCCTCCCTAAGTTCAATTACAATGTCAACCGGGACCCCCAATTTCTCTAAATTCACTGTCGTGCTCAATAGGACGTATTCAACGATTTGAGTTAATCACTTACAGGTCTCATAACCCTAATCCTCGAATTCTATTAAATCTTGTTCCCTATATGGTTGCACCGATCTCCTATTCACTCTCGTACAATATTCGATCGATGATCCCAATTCAAGTTCTAAAACGCGAATCGCCGATCAGCCTCAACACGTTTAACTAGTTAATCACGCAAGCATATGATCAACACAATGACATCAGAATTGGAAAACAAGAATTGAATTAAAGGAGAGAGAGATATACATCACATGAACACTATACCACCATGGGTGGCTTCATTGATCCCTTAGACAAGGGGATTAGTTCCTCATGCTCATAGACAAACAATCGGACATAACCTCCATAGCAAAATAAGAAAAAGAAAAAGGGAGACGCAGCTCCAAAGAGACAAGAAACTAGCCTAAACGCTACTCTAAAACAAGTGGAAGAAATAGGATTCGGATCTATCCCAATTATGATCTGAAACAGCCTATAAATAGGGATTCTGGTTCTCGTCCGCTTGCGGGGCGAACAAGATTTCGCGAGGCGAACATTAGTTTTGGTGCGCTTTCAATTTGGATTCTCGCGAGGCGAGGGTGTCTTCGCGGGGCGAGTCTTCAAACCTTAATCTGTCACAGCCGTGACCTTCATCACGGCTAGGCCGTGATGGTCTCTGTCTTCCAGGGTCTTCAGGCTCTCGTGAGGCGAGAATCCTCTCGCGTGGCGAGCCAGAATTGATGACTGTTGCTGTTTTGCTGATCTTCAGGCTCGCGAGGCGAGTATCTCCAGAATGGAAATTTCCACTGTTTCTTGACCTTCCTTGACTCTCGGAGCTTCACTTTTAACCTGAAACAATGAAAAGAAACAAAAGGCGTAATTCTATTCAAAATAGACTAAAAACTACTAAAAATGCCTAGAACGAGTCAAAGTCCACTTAGTAACAAAACAAGGCCAAATTTGGGCGAAAACGAGATTGAACTCGAATAATTTGCTCAAAAATCACAGTCTATCTAGTTATAAAACTAGATAAGCTAGAGGCTTATCAATCCCCATGAGTAACTGGAGGAGAGTTCGGGTCATCTTCAGCACTCGGAGGAACAGAAAAAGAGGGATCAGTTAAAGTCGTTTCACCTACCCCGGTTCCTCCCTCCTCGGCATCCTACTCCTCAACTTCCTCCTCTTCCCGGCCTACCTCTTCTTCATCATCCTCATGCTCGGATAAAGGAACTAGAATTCCGTCTTTATTAAAGTCCTTGTCCACAACAGCAAGGGAGAAGTCAACATTCGGGTTGAAGCGTTTAAGCTGCTTCACCACTCGGGAAACACCGTTGACGTGCACTTTCATTATGGTGGCTTCAGCTTCACTTAGATCATTTTGAAGCTTGCGATTAGTCTCCCTCTTAGCCTCCAAGGTCCGTTGCAGGTGAGAAAAAGAAACTTGAGAGTTTTCAATGGCTTTCTGAAGTCCGACCTTCTTGTGAGCACCCATTTTTGTCTGTCATCATTTTATTTTATTCAAATTTTATTATTATGATATTATATTTCAGGGAGACTGAAAATAATGGTGAATAAAGAAAGAATAAAAACAAAATAATGATTGGACGCGAAGGTCCTGTCCATTGCATACTTAATTTTCTGTTGGACGGGGAGGTCCCGTCCATTGCATACTTAACTTTCTGTTGGATGCGAAGGTCCCGTCCATTGCATACTTACTTTTCGGTTGGACGGGGAGGTCCCGTCCATTGCATACTTAATTTTCTGTTGGACGCGAAGGTCCCGTCAATTGCATGGTTAATTTTCTGTTGGACGCGGAGGTCCCGTCCATTGCATACTTAATTTTTTGATTGGACTGAGAGGCTCCGTCCACTACAATTTTGTTTTTAGACTGGAGACCAAAAAATAAAGAAAGAAGAAGAAGAAAGTAATGAAGAAAGGAGGAAGAAAAGAAGGAGAAAAGAACAATCAGCGGAAAGAGAAGAAAGAAGGTTGAGTTACCACTCTCCAACCGCCCCAACACCTCCTCTACCCATTGGTCCTTCTTCTTCCTCATGTCCTCCCTCATTTTAACATAGCAGCCCTACTCCTAACCCTAAAAAACTCATTTTACATATCAGACAAAACCTTTCTTCCTCCTCCCACACCTCCAAACACCCCTACACCTCCTCTACCCATTGGTCCTTCTTCTCCTTCATCTCCTCCACTATCTTAACCGCACCGCACTTCCTTCTATTTTTAAACACGCAACCTTCACGTAAAATCACCTCATTTCCTTTGCTCGTGCCACCTCCATCTGGACACACGCAATCTCTGCTCAGAACCGGATTGTATAGAGCATGTTCATAAATGCCAAAAATGTCAGATGTATGCAGACCGGATCAATGCACCTCCATTTCCACTGCACAATTTAGTATCCCCAAGGCCTTTTTTGATGTGGGGAATAAATGTCATCGGTCCCATCAATCCCAAGTCTCCCAATGGTCATCGTTTCATTTTGGTAGCGATAGACTATTTCACTAAATGGGTGGAAGCTGCTTCATATGCCAGTATAACTCAAAAGGTGTTTCTCAAATTCCTCAAGAAGGACATCGTCTGTAGATACGAGATCCCAGAGAGGATAATCACAGATAATGCTGCTAATCATAATGGTGTCGAGATTCAAAAGTTTTGCGATGGTTTCAAAATCAAACACCACAATTCAGCTCCTTATAGACCTCAAATGAATGGTACAGTTGTAGCAGTAAACAAAAATATCAAGAATATCGTTGCCAAGATGGTTGTAAATTATAAAGACTGGCACGAAATGCTGCCATATGCTCTACATGCTTATCGGACTAATATACGATCAAGCAATGGGGCAACCCCTTTGTCTTTGGTATATGGGATGGAGGTTGTCTTACCTTTCGAAGTAGAACTCCCTTCTCTAAGAGTCTTTATGGAAGCAGATTTAGAAGAATCTGAGTGGATGAAAACTCGATATGAGCAGTTGAACATGATAGAAGAGAAAAGACTGGCAGCTATCTTTCACGGACAATTGTATCAAAGCAGAATGGCAAGAGCTTCTAATAAGAAGGTTCGCCCTAGAGAATTTTGCGCAGGGGACCTGGTTTTAAAGAAAATCCTCCCTAATCAGGAGGATGCCCGAGAAAAATGGGCACCGAATTATGAAGGTCCTTATATTGTCAAACAAGCATTCTCGGGAGGAGCCTTGATTCTAGAAAACATGGATGGGAAAGAGTTACCAAGGCCAGTAAACTCTGATGCTGTGAAAAAGTTCTATGCTTGAAAAAAAAAAGCCCGCTAGGTCGAAATCCCGAAAGGGCAACCTAGGTAAAAGTTAGGGCAAAGAACAATGAAAAAAAAAATTTTAAATGGCCCGATAGGTTGAAAACTCGAAAGGGCCACTTAGGCAAAAGTTAGGGTAAAGAGACCTTAGGCTGAAAACCTGCAAAGGCAGCCTAGGAGGAGGATATGGTCCAACACTTCTGCAAGCGCTCACCACACTGGGGCAATTTTATCCGACTGAGTATACTAGGGCAAGATTGTTAAGGAATGATTGAAGAAGGTGAGTTTGAAAAATCAGAAACAGAAGCCAAGATCTGTGTCATCAAAAGGCTGTGGGGAATCCATTAAATGAAAATCAAAGGACCAACACTAGGGCAAATTTTATGTGATTCTCGTAATTTTCTTTGTTCTTCATGATCCCTTTTGTAATTTTGTTCTCATATTGTTATTTTCTCTTAACAAACTAAATTCTCGTATTAAGGCAAGGGGCTTTTCCTTCATACTCCCCTGTCGTGTTCACTCTCATCATGGTCATGTCTCAATAAAAGTAAATATAAGTTTAATGGTATGATTTGATAATTCTAATGGTAGCACCAATGAATGGTTTGAATCAAAAGGACTCAATATTCAATGGAAGAGATAGCATGCACTGGTCAACAAAAGAATGATGCAAACAAACTTGGGAGAATAAACATAACATCCACCTCATATGATCCAGATTCTTGGTTTACCCGTTGTTAAAAGAATGAATGATGCCTCGGCTCAGAGTGGTCGGTGAACAAGGGTTTGGTTGGTGGAAGTCTTTCCATGGAGCATTTGGTTCCCCTGTCTTCAGAAGGAAGGGATTCTCATTAGTTTCATATTACTGATTGAATTTTGTCGAGCTCTGAGGCTCACTGCAAGTTTATTTTCGAGCTCTGAGGCTCACTGCAATTTAATTTTCGAGCTCTGAGGCTCACTGCAAGTTTATTTTCGAGCTCTGAGGCTCGCCACATTTAATTTTCTGTTGAACGAGGAGGATCCGTCCATTTCATATCTAATTTTCTGTTTGACGAGGAGGGTCCGTCGATTGCATATCTAATTTTCTGTTGGACGAGGAGGTTCCGTCCATTGCCTATCTAATTTTGTTGGACGTGGAATTTCCGTCCACTACAATTTTATTTTCAAACTGTGAGGTTTTCTTTTGAGCTCCTCAAGTTTTGGCGGACAAAATATGTGTTTATTTTCTTTACTTGTTCGTTACTACAATACATGAAAAGTTACACCTAATCATGTCTTCTAGTATGCAACAAGTAAAGAGGGGCAACTGTGAACACCCATTTTTGTCCGTCTGTATTTATTTTATTCTAATTTTGTTATTATGTTATTATATTTCAGGGAGACTGAAAATAATGGTGAAGAAAGAAATAATAAAAAGAAAATAATCATTGGACGCGGAGGTCCCGTCCATTGCATACTTAATTTTCTGGTGGATGCAGAGGTCCCATCCATTGTATACTTACTTCTCTGTAGGACTGGGAAGGTCCCGTCCATTGCAAACTTACTTTTCTGTTGGACGCGGAGGTCCCGTCCATTGCATACTTACTTTTCTGTTGGACGGGGAGGTCTCGTCCATTGCATACTTAATTTTCTGTTGGACGGGGAGGTCCCGTCCATTGCATACTTACTTTTCTGTTGGACGGGGAGGTCCCGTCCATTGCATACTTAATTTTATGTTGGACGCGGAGGTCCCGTTCATTTCATACTTAATTTTCTATTGGACGCGGAGGTTCCGTCCATTGCATACTTACTTTTCTGTTGGACGGGGAGGTCCCGTCCATTGCATACTTAATTTTCTATTGGACGCGGAGATCTCGTCCATTGCGTACTTAATTTTCTGTTGGACACAGAGGTTCCGTCCATGGCATACTTACTTTTTTGTTGGACGGGGAGGTTCCGTCCATTGCATACTTAATTTTTTGTTGGAAACGGAGGTCCCATCCATTGCATGCTTAATTTTCTGTTGGACGCGGAGGTCCCGTCCATTGCATACTTAATTTTCTGATTGGACGGGGAGGCTCCGTCCACTGCAATTTTATTTTCAGACTAAAGACTAAAAAATAAAGAAAGAAGAACAAGAAAGTAATGAAGAAATGAGGAAGAAAAGAAGGAGAAAAGAACAATCAGCAGAAAGAGAAGAAACAAGGTTGAGTTACCACACTCCCACTGCCCCTACACCTCCTCTACCCATTGGTCCTTCTTCTTCCTCATCTCCTCCCTCATTTTAACCTAGCAGCCCTACTCCTAACCCTAAAAAACCCATTTTCATATCAGACAAAACCTATCTTCCTCCCCCCACACCTCCAACCGCCCCTACACCTCCTCTACCATTGGTCCTTATTCTCCCTCATCTCCTCTGTAACACCCTACTATTTATTTTCCGATTTTTTTTCAGAAAAAATATTTTCGCTGTATTAACCGGTATAAATGTATTTATTTATATTTTTATCCGAGTTCATGGAGATTGATTTTTATGAAATAAAAATCATATTCATACTCTATCTTAGGGTAGAAGCTTACGATAAAAATTTGGGTTGAAAATTCGAGACGGAACCCTGCGTTTTCACTTGACAAGTATAATTTTCTTGAAGCGAGAAAACCTAATTTTGACTCGTGAACGAAATGGTTTATATTTAAATCATATTTCCAACGAGTTTGGTTAGTTTGAAAATTTTCAGTCGAAAACGAAATATTACGCTTTTACGCAGGGCGTAAAACCCTAATCGGGAAACCGACGGAGTCAAGAAGGGAAGTGCAGAGACCCGTCAAGAGATTGGGACAACAAGTCATATATGATGACTCATGGAGGATGAGTCACCAAGCATTTATGAGCATTAAATGCATGTAATCATGACATTTAGGTAAAAAGACCAAAATACCCCCAAGCTTTCGCGGGTATTAACAAGACGCATCTACGCACTCTTAACCACTCATTTTACGTGGTTGAAAACCTCCCACATCTCTCCAATTTCGTGCATCCACCTCCAATAAATCTTACCTATTTCATTTTGCTTTCGTTTCATTATTTTCCTCTCAAAAACCGAAATCGGGTAAACGACGGAGCTGCGTACGGAATTTCCGGGAACCGCTAATGGATAAGATCGATGACTCATTGGTGAGTCACTTTGTGTGGCCCAAAATCAGCCACACCTCCATCAAATGTGAGCCACATATTTATTAACCATGGTTAGCCAAAATAACCTTAGTTAAGTTAATTATAACCTTAGTTAAGTTAATTATAACCTTAGTTAAGCTTATATTAATTTAATAATCACAAAACCCATTAAACCAACAAACAAGGCATAAGATTACTCCTATAAATACCCTACAAACCGTGGCCTCCCTCACCATTTCACTCATCTTCATTCTCTTCAACTTCCCCACCAAGTTACAAAACCCTAAGAACACCGAATTCCCACCAAACATATGACCCTCTTCCTTTCTGAAACTCGGTAAACACTCAACATAAAAGTTGTTTCACTTTCTCTCTGCTTTCCAACAAGCTAAAGATCATCAAAAACGGATAAGTGGATTGGGAGAAAGACTCAAAATACAGAAACTGCCCAGAATTCCCAGCAACCCACGAAACAGCATAAAGAAGGCCCTTTTCACCCCTGTTATGATCCGAACCGAATGAAACCTTAAACACCAAAGTTGTTAATTTTCTTCTTATCTTTCTATCAAGCCAAAGTTCGTGATTTTTGGATGAGTATATTGTGAGATACACTCACAATACCATCATACCCTCAAGCTGTCCAATTTTCAACATAGAAAAGGTTGATCATTTTCTTCATTTCTTCAATCTTCAAGAGGTAAAAGCTCACCTCCTTGATCATATAAGCTTTCATATTCATGTATTTATCATGTTTATGCCATGAATCATATTTTTCCATTCCTAGATCTAGAACTTCAAATAATTCTAGAAAATTGTAGAAAAATCCTTTTAATGTGAAACCAATTTCTATGATCTTGTGATGTTTTCCACTTTCATTATCCAAGAGCATGTAATCAAAAACATTTTCCTTCCCTATTTTCTTTAAGTGGCCGAATCTCACTCAAAGGAGGGTTTGATGATTTGGTTTTCATTTTAGAAATCTAATGCTTGATTTAAACTCTCTAGTACCTACATGATCTAAATCCAAGAGCTTGAATCCAACTAAATTTCCTAGCCTATTTTCCTAATATGGGCCGAAACCCTAACCCTAAAGGTTAGAGGATTTTGTTTCAAATTTTAGTCTTGTAATAAGTAATCTATGTTAGTTAAGACTCTAGTAACTAGGATCCAAAAGATGGCATTAAGAAGATAACCCTAAACCTATTTTCTAAGTTTTGGCCGAACCCAGCCCTAAAGTGTAATAGATGGTTGTTATTTGATTAATTATAGTTATGTTGTTTGGTTCAAGGTGAAACTATTAAGCTGTGGTGTGATAGCGAGGAACGTCAAGTTCGAGATTTCGGTGCTAGCTCAGGTGGGGAAAAGAATCAACCTATCGTCGGAATCGATAAGTAATAGATTATATATATGATAATTGTGTAGGGCGACCTAAACCCTACTAGTAGTTGAGTAATCGACAAGACCAAAATCATATTGGAAACCTTTTCTGTAAAACCAATGGTGATTTGGGGATTGTAGGTTTATCGACATTAGGATGATTTTATCTTATCTGAGGTTGATTGAATTTATTATTATTATTGCATTGCTTATGTGATATTTTGTGGTATTTGAATTATTTTCTGATATTGTGTTATGCATGATCTGCCTGGTTTTTAATACTATGCCTAGTTGATTTTAAGTAAGGATATATGTTGTTCGGGAGATGATTGTTTGGGTGAGAGAATGAATTGACTTAGAGGTGCCTAGCTTAATTAAGTTATCTAATGGATGAGATGTGACATAGAATGCGAGTTGAGGTTATGATGGGAGTTTGAGGTATAAGGTTGTTATTGATTTGAGATAGTGAGATTCATATAAAGGCTTAGATGCAAATACTTTTTCAGTCCATGACGCGTAGATCTGATTTATCCTATCGAAAGATAGAAGGGCACTATGATGAGTTTTATCCTATCGAAAGATAGAAGGGCACTATGTTGAGTTTTATCCTATCGAAAGATAGAAGGGCACTATGTTGAGTTTTATCCTATCGAAAGATAGAAGGGCACTATGATGAGTTTTATCCTATCGAAAGATAGAAGGGCACTATGATGAGTTTTATCCTATCGAAAGATAGAAGGGCACTATGTTGAGTTTTATCCTATCGAAAGATAGAAGGGAACTATGATGAGTTTTATCCTATCGAAAGATAGAATGGCACTATGATGAGTTTTATCCTATCGCAAGATAGAAGGGCACTATGTTGAGTCTTATTCTATCAAAAGATAGAAGTGTACTATGCTGAGTTCTTTGCATCAGACTACCTTGGACTACTAACGAATGTGAAAGGAATAGAGACAGTTATGATAGTATAAGTGTTTAGACTACATGAGCAGATGGTAGAGGACAATATCATAATTTGAGGATGATTTGTTAGTTATGTGTGTTGCCTGTCTATGACATTTATTGTATGATATACTATTACTCTTTTCCGCTTTTTGATGATAGAACTGTTTCTTATTCCCTATATCTTTCTGTGTGTTGTGTTTTATTTCTGATGTGATCGTACAAGAAGACCCGATGGAGGAACCAATTACTGAGGGGTTAGATGGAACTCCTTACGAACCAGATGCTGGAGGTCGAGCTGTGATTCAAGGCGATTAGAGTATAGACAGTATGGCCAGTGTGTCTAAAGAGTATTTATATTTCCGCTGAGTATGTCTGTAGTGAAGTTTATGCCTGTGAGGGATCCTACTGAGAGGGTACCCTTAACAGTGCTTTTGGAATGTAATAAATAACAGGTGTGTATTTATGTAATATAGTTTTGGTATGTTTTATATATGCATAATTTATATAATTATTAATTAAGTTTTAATTTTTACGTATTTTCAATGATAAGCGAGCGATTAAGTAAATAAATATTAAGGTTTTAATGTAATAATACGATGGGGCACAACGGGGTGTCTCATTTGGTGGTATCAGAGCAGTTCGATTCTAATCGGACTGTGAGGTCTAGGATGTTGTTACTGGCCGTGTCTAGTTGAGTCCACATCGGATTTTAACTATGCTTAGAAGTTGTGTAGTGAGTCCCGACATGATAGTTAACAGTTATATGGCATATATATACCAGTTTTATGTAGCATTATATGTTGTATACTAGTGTTCAGAGAGGTGGAGCTGGAAAAGGAGTTCCAGCAGCAGGACAACAGATGGTCAGACCTCAGGCCACTGAAAGAGTGTTTACTGGTGAGGGGAGCAGAATGCTCAATCCGGGATCTTATACAAGGTATGTATTTGATATCTGGTAGACTTTGTTTGTTTTTCTAAGTAGCATGATGGACAAGAAAGTGATGAGAGTTTTGTTGAGGTATAGTTGTGGTGGTAGGATGTGAACCCTTAAGATCAATATCGAGTGAGTAAGACAATTACTATAAGTCAAATGTTGATGGAGGCATAGTATCATTATGGAATCTAGGGCAATGATTAAGGATCGTAGTTAAGATGGATTGTATGAGTTTGGGAAGAGTAAACGAAAGTGTATATAGTAATTTCACCTAAGTTGAAAATGAGCTTTCACCTAAGTTGAATATGAGCAGAAAAGATGATTTCTGATGTAAATTGAGGTTGCTAGAGAAATTCAAATTTGTTAAGTTAGATATCCTAATAGGTGTTGATCTTTTGATTGCAATTTATCTTACGGAGTGTTGAGATGTTTATTTGGAGACTTGAAAGGTGTGATTTTGATATAATCTAGAATAGTGAAATACATTCTAAGGAACTAAGACTGTGATTGGATACATGAAGTAGGAAGTTAGGGTAGTTCGATTGTGGTGTTAATTACGGTACATTAGACGTTGAAATAAGATTCTTTAGTGGATCAGTAGTAAGAAGAGGAAGGAATTAAGTTTTGATCATGTCCTTTAAGGATGATAGATCAAGTTGGAAAGGTTAAGAACAATGAATGGAATATAGTGATGGATAAGTTTGAGGATAAATAGAATGATATAAGAATGAATTCTGTTATGAAATTACCGCTGTCACCTAGGGGAAAAACAACGATGAGAAATATAGTGTTGGAGCTTTAGATTAAGATAAGATTACAAGATGATGTCTAGTGTTGAGTTAAGAAATTCCGAGGACGGAATTTTTTTCTAAGAGGGGTAGTAATGTAACACCCTACTTTTTATTTTCCGATTTTTTTTCAGTAAAAATATTTTCGCTGTATTAACCGGTATAAATGTATTTATTTATATTTTTATCTGAGTTCATGGAGATTGATTTATATGAAATAAAAATCATATTCATACTCTATCTTAGGGTAGAAGCTTACGATAAAAATTTGGGTTGAAAATTCAGACGGAACCCTATGCGTTTTCACCGACAATATAATTTTCTTGAGCGAGAAAACCTAATTTTGACTCGTGAACGAAATGGTTTATATTTAAATCATATTTCCAACGATTTTGGTTAGTTTGAAAATTTTCAGTCGAAAACGAAATATTACGCTTTTACGCAGCGTAAAACCCTAATCGGGAAAGCGAAGCGGAGTCAAGAAGGGAAGTGCAGAGACCCGTCAAGAGATCGGGACAACGAGTCATATATGATGACTCATGGAGGATGAGTCACCAAGCATTTATGAGCATTAAATGCATGTAATCATGACATTTAGGTAAAAAGACCAAAATACCCCCAAGCTTTCGCGGGTATTAACAAGACGCATCTACGCACTCTTAACCACTCATTTTACGTGGTTGAAAACCTCCCACATCTCTCCAATTTCGTGCATCCACCTCCAATAAATCTTACCTATTTCATTTTGCTTTCGTTTCATTATTTTCCTCTCAAAAACCGAAATCGGGTAAACGACGGAGCTGCGTACGGAATTTCCGGGAATCGCTAATGGATAAGATCGATGACTCATTGGTGAGTCACTTTGTGTGGCCCAAAATCAGCCACACCTCCATCAAATGTGAGCCACATATTTATTAACCATGGTTAGCCAAAATAACCTTAGTTAAGTTAATTATAACCTTAGTTAAGTTAATTATAACCTTAGTTAAGCTTATATTAATTTAATAATCACAAAACCCATTAAACCAATTCCTTTTAACCAAACAAGGCATAAGATTACTCCTATAAATACCCTACAAACCGTGGCCTCCCTCACCATTTCACTCATCTTCATTCTCTTCATCTTCCCCACCAAGTTACAAAACCCTAAGAACACCGAATTCCCACCAAACATATGACCCTCTTCCTTTCTGAAACTCGGAAAACACTCAACATAAAAGTTGTTCCACTTTCTCTCTTCTTTCCAACAAGCTAAAGATCATCAAAAACGGATAAGTGGATTGGGAGAAAGACTCAAAATACAGAAACTGCCCAGAATTCCCAGCAACCCACGAAACAGCATAAAGAAGGCCCTTTTCACCCCTGTTATGATCCGAACCGAATGAAACCTTAAACACCAAAGTTGTTCCTTTTCTTCTTATCTTTCTATCAAGCCAAAGTTCGTGATTTTTGGATGAGTATATTGTGAGATACACTCACAATACCATCATACCCTCAAGCTGTCCAGTTTTCAACATAGTGAAGGTTGATCATTTTCTTCATTTCTTCAATCTTCAAGAGGTAAAAGCTCACCTCCTTGATCATATAAGCTTTCATATTCATGTATTTATCATGTTTATGCCATGAATCATATTTTTCCATTCCTAGATCTAGAACTTCAAATAATTCTAGAAAATTGTAGAAAAATCCTTTTAATGTGAAACCAATTTCTATGATCTTGTGATGTCTTCCACTTTCATTATCCAAGAGCATGTAATCAAAAACATTTTCCTTCCCTATTTTCTTTAAGTGGCCGAATCTCACTCAAAGGAGGGTTTGATGATTTGGTTTTCATTTTAGAAATCTAATGCTTGATTTAAACTCTCTAGTACCTACATGATCTAAATCCAAGAGCTTGAATCCAACTAAATTTCCTAGCCTATTTTCCTAATATGGGCCGAAACCCTAACCCTAAAGGTTAGAGGATTTTGTTTCAAATTTTAGTCTTGTAATAAGTAATCTATGTTAGTTAAGACTCTAGTAACTAGGATCCAAAAGATGGCATTAAGAAGATAACCCTAAACCTATTTTCTAAGTTTTGGCCGAACCCAGCCCTAAAGTGTAATAGATGGTTGTTATTTGATTAATTATAGTAATGTTGTTTGGTTCAAGGTGAAACTATTAAGCTGTGGTGTGATAGCGAGGAACGTCAAGTTCGAGATTTCGGTGCTAGCTCAGGTGGGGAAAAGAATCAACCTATCGTCGGAATCGATAAGTAGTAGATTATATGATAATTGTGTAGGGCGACCTAAACCCTACTAGTAGTTGAGTAATCGACAAGACGAAAATCATATTGGAAACCTTTTCTGTAAAACCAATGGTGATTTGGGGATTGTAGGTTTATTGACATTAGGATGATTTTATCTTATCTGAGGTTGATTGAATTTATTATTATTATTGCATTGCTTATGTGATATTTTGTGGTATTTGAATTATTTTCTGATATTGTGTTATGCATGATCTGCCTGGTTTTTAATACTATGCCTAGTTGATTTTAAGTAAGGATATATGTTGTTCGGGAGATGATTGTTTGGGTGAGAGAATGAATTGACTTAGAGGTGCCTAGCTTAATTAAGTTATCTAATGGATGAGATGTGACATAGAATGCGAGTTGAGGTTATGATGGGAGTTTGAGGTACAAGGTTGTTATTGATTTGAGATAGTGAGATTCATATAAAGGCTTAGATGCAAATACTTTTTCAGTCCATGACGCGTAGATCTGATTTATCCTATCGAAAGATAGAAGGGCACTATGATGAGTTTTATCCTATCGAAAGATAGAAGGGCACTATGTTGAGTTTTATCCTATCGAAAGATAGAAGGGCACTATGATGAGTTTTATCCTATCGAAAGATAGAAGGGCACTATGTTGAGTTTTATCCTATCGAAAGATAGAAGGGCACTATGATGAGTTTTATCCTATCGAAAGATAGAAGGGCACTATGATGAGTTTTATCCTATCGCAAGATAGAAGGGCACTATGTTGAGTCTTATTCTATCAAAAGATAGAAGTGTACTATGCTGAGTTCTTTGCATCAGACTACCTTGGACTACTAACGAATGTGAAAGGAATAGAGACAGTTATGATAGTATAAGTGTTTAGACTACATGAGCAGAGGGTAGAGGACAATATCATAATTTGAGGATGATTTGTTAGTTATGTGTGTTGCCTGTCTATGACATTTATTGTATGATATACTATTACTCTTTTCCGCTTTTTGATGATAGAACTGTTTCTTATTCCCTATATCTTTCTGTGTGTTGTGTTTTATTTCTGATGTGATCGTACAAGAAGACCCGATGGAGGAACCAATTGCTGAGGGGTTAGATGGAACTCCTTACGAACCAGATGCTGGAGGTCGAGCTGTGATTCAAGGCGATTAGAGTATAGACAGTATGGCCAGTGTGTCTAAAGAGTATTTATATTTCCGCTGAGTATGTCTGTAGTGAAGTTTATGCCTGTGAGGGATCCTACTGAGAGGGTACCCTTAACAGTGCTTTTGGAATGTAATAAATAACAGGTGTGTATTTATGTAATATAGTTTTGGTATGTTTTATATATGCATAATTTATATAATTATTAATTAAGTTTTAATTTTTACGTATTTTCAATGATAAGCGAGCGATTAAGTAAATAAATATTAAGGTTTTAATGTAATAATACGATGGGGCACAACGGGGTGTCTCATCCTCCACTACCTTAAACGCACCGCACTTCCTTCTCTTTTCAAACACGCAACCTTCACGTCAAATCACCTCCTTTCCTCTGCTCGCACCACCTCCATTTGTACACACGCGATCTCTGCTCAGAACCGCCCAAGCGCCGGATTTCGTGAAACCAACCTTGAAGCCGCTGGGTAAGGAGAAGCATTAAGCCCTTTCCTCCATCTATATAAGGAAAGGGGGGAAGAAGGATAGGGAGGAGGGAAGGAGATACGGGGAAGGATTCGAAGACACAGAGAGAGAGAGAGATTGTTTTATCTGATATTTTCTTTGTGAAGAAAAGAGATTAGGGATTTGAGTTTTTTTCCCTTCTCTGTCATTAGAGTGGTTCCAAATTTGCAGAAGAAGAGAGAGTTAAAAGAGTCAGTGAAACTGAAATGTAAGGGTTTTGATCTTAAAGTTTTACTACTGGGAGAAAGAAAAATCATTGTAATCCTGCTCTCATTTGGTAATCCTTGTTCTCTTTGTTGATATTATTCTTGAGTTTCTCTTGACATTCTTATTTTTCTGTATCTCCTTTTATGACAAAAAGAAAATCTACGGATATTGAAACTGGATGAGTTAGTATGATGTTTGCTATATGAATTCTTATGTCTGTTTCAGAAATGGTGTATCGTAGGGTTCATATTTCATTGTTTGCTGTCATATTCTGAAATGCATGATACACTAGTAATCTTCATATGGCTATACTGTTACTAAACACTTAAAATGTTTCATTTTTGTTCTATTTTCATAAAGCAAAACTATGTTTACGTAAAAATAAAAGATGATCACTTAAATCCCCTTCAACTGGTTCTAAATACTTAATTAAATCAATGTTATTTTTTGGGTTGCTCTATGACAAGTATCATGCTCAACCCTTTAAATTTTGAGGTTGCCCTATGGACTTACATGCCATGTTCAACCATATTTAGTTTTAATCAAAAATTTTCTTTCACAAACACTAAACAGATAAAAAAAAAATACAAAATATCTCAAAACTAAAAATGATTCTTTCCTATAAATGATTTTTGGGGTAAAACAAATATTTTCAAAGTTACTAATCATTTGCACAACTAATTTTGCGTAACCTTTTTTTATGGATGTTCTAGGGTGCCATGGGGTTAAGTCTCCATGCCTTCCCTAGACGTAATCGACTCCCAAACCCAAAGTTTTTTTTAAGGGTTTTCCAATTTTCCCGAAATTAAATAAAATTGGTGGTGACTCCATGTTTATTCTCTCTAAAAGCAAAGCAAGTTTACTTTTTGGCCGAGATAGATGGCGACTCCACTGGGGACTTCTTTTAAGAGAGTCAAGTCCATAAAAATTAGTTTTACAAATTTTTAATAACTTGTAGCTTATTTGTTTTACCTTTTATAGCTATATTTTGTTGTTTTTTCTTACAATAATTAAATAACAAAAACGAAAAAATGTGTTTTATTTTTTTTTAGTGATGTTTGTTTGGACTGTCCTTTTTGTTTCGATTTTTATTTTATTTAAATGAGAAAAATTAGTTGTATATACATTTTAACTCATGTTATTTTTGTACATGTTTCACTAACAATGTTTTTGTTTCCTCCTCCTTTCTTTCCTTTTTTTCTTATATTTTAACAATACGGTAGAGGACTTTTAACCATTTTCATATATACCTATGTTTTTGTTTTGCATGTTTTTCTTGTCTTTTCTTTTCTTTATTTTTTTTAAAGTGTTATAGGTTTGTATGCCCCCTTCACACACATCACTATCACATATTGCACACACTCTTAGCTCTATACCCGAGCTTGCTCAAAAACTCAAGGATTAGGCCATGCTCCGACATTGTCATTGAAGAGATCTTGTACCTCCCTGATACTTGTCGGTTCACCACTCAGATTGTACATGAGATCATGGAATAGTCATATAGAGAGGGTTTTTCCCTACTTGTGGCTAGATTCTTGAATCAGATCCTTATAAGGGCAATCTGGGGACCATGACTTTTAGAGGTCTGGACCCATCCCAATTTTTACTAATAGAACAAACCTAGTGGCCGACCTGTTTAGAGTCCTAACTTAGGGTGTGTCCATCCTTAGGTTTTACCTGGCTTAGGACAAAAGGGGGTGTACTTTTCTCTCTCTATCATCATAAGCATAAATTATCATGAATATTGACAAAACTAGGGGCGTCACATTGCCGCCTCAAACCTGAATGACATATTCGAATATTATGGCACATCTAATAGGTGATATGTCATAATGAAGGTGATACATTGGTAGCATACCCGTCTGGGTTTTCAACCCCATTGGGTCTCATACAACATGAATCATGCAAGATATATTTGTTTCACTATACTCATTTTTGTTTTTTTGCTTGTGCCTCTTTGTTGGAAGACTTTGGTATTCATCTTATAGCAAGAAAATGGAAAAGTTTGGTTCCGGAAAAAGTACTAGCAATGCGAGCTGTTCCAAGAAAAGTATCAAGATCGATGTGACACTCAATGACATGAAGAGTTTATGTGAACTAAGCCAGCAAATGCCAGAAAAAGCACGCTCAAGCTTTATCAGCAAGTATAGCAGAATATTGGACCTATTGCGTGTTCCAATGGAAGCCCCCGCTCTGAGTGCGTTGGCCCAATATTGGAATTCAACTTTGAGGTGTTTTGAATTGCTTGACTTAGACATCACTCCGACCATAGAAGAGTATGCTTATATGCTAAGACTGCCAGCTCAAAAGAGGACCCGTGTCTACATGTATTATGGCCAATATGTAACTGATTGGAAGATAGCAAGTCTATTGGAGCTTCAACCGGAACAGCTAGAGAAAGCAAAAAAAGGAACCACCAAAGGATTGAAGAGGTGATTTTTGGAAGTATATCTCAACAAGCTGGCCCAGCAACAATGATAGGTTACTTTCAACAAAGTACTAGCCCTCATGATATATGGGTTGGTGCTCTTCCCTTTTGTACCAGATCTGATTGATCAGTCGGCCATGGATGTTTTCTATAGGGTTGAAGAATATGGTGTGAACCCGGTCCTTGGTATCTTAGCTGAAACGTTCCTCTCCCTACAGGTTTGTCATCAGAATCAACAAGGGAAACTACGATGTTATGCATCAATGTTGTATGTCTGGATCATGACTCACTTGTACGCTCGCGATAAAATTGATAGAACAGATGACCCGCTAAAAGGATTCGCTCGCATGCAACTAAAGCCACGTAAGCTATATGAATGGAAACAAGAATTTGATTAGATCGACCCGCGGTCATTTAGTTGGATGTGTCCATGGTACAATGGAGACTCAGTTGTATTCAGCTGTGGAAGTTTTTCAAATGTTCCATTGATGGGTCCCAGAGGTTGTGTATCGTATTCACCAGCTTTGGTGATGCGTCGGCTCAAATGGACACAGGATGAACCCCCCGATGAGCTGCTCGGTAGGGTATTCTTCCTATACCAAGAAAGTGAAAGCATCAAGAGTCAAACAATGGCAGTAAGGTCAGCATGGAATGATGTCCATATGAAAGGGCCTGAGGAATTAGGAAGGCGAATCATAGCTCACACAAAAAGATATGAAGTATGGAGAGAAACAAGAAAAGGTTACCCCCCGAGACCTGCATCCCCTCTCCGTAGTGAAAATAATCCTCTTACCGAAGATCAAATGTTGAAAGAAATCGAAATTTTAAGAGCTCGGATGAGGGTTTTGGATGAGAAGAACCAGGCTGCCGAAGTAACTATTGTCACGTTCTGAAGTCAAGTGCAGAAGCTAGGCTTACAGATTGAGCATTTGAAAGACGAACGCATCGATGCCTACGAAGCCCCGAGTCGTTCAAAAAGGGCAGGAAGAGAAAAAGAAGTAGAAATTCAAGAGCTGCTGGCAAAGATAGAATATCAGGAGAAGATTCTTGTCAAACTTCAAAGGAATAAAAAAGAGCTCAAGACAAATGTAGGGGTTCATGATGAAACAATACATATACTTGAAGAAAGAGTTGAATCCCTGCAAGAATCCTTGGCCCAAACAGAACTGTACTCTGATCGAGGATGGAACGAAGCAGCCAAGTATCGCAAGCTACTAGTAGAAGCCAACATGAGAGAAAATTGGCTCAGATCCAAAATAAAAGACACTGAAAGAGTTGAAGCTTAACGTCACGCAGAATGGGTAAAGGGATGGACATTGGTAGTGAAGGATGTAATGAATGAAAAGGAAGCATAGAAAAGAAAATTCGAGGACACGATGGATAAGCTCCAATATCGCACTTCCCAGCTAGTGGAGTGGTTTGAAGAAGCATCCATCCACATTTGTATGAACCATTTCCTTCAGATACCACCAAAGGTGAACGAGTTCTTCAATCATTTTGGGAAACTTGCCAAAGGGTTAAGGAAGAAGAAGATGAGACTCTTAACACAGTGCTTTGTGGACCTCGGAGAGAGATGGAAGCTATCAATGTATTTCTTTTATTTTGATCAAAGACTTATGATTTGTATCGAAATATTTATAATGGAATGGAAGTTTTCATCAATGTCTGGCGAGCGCTTTTTAGATGATATCTATCGAGGAGTGCGTTCTCCCTTAGATACGTCATCAACTATATTTTTACCCTAAAAACGACGTGTTTTTTGCTTAAAAATAAGGGCGTTGCTAGTACAAGTGTGGTCTATCGAGGAGTGGATTCTCCCTTGGACTTGACACCAACTACATTCTAGCTAGAGGGAACCATACCACTAGATTTGATTGCAGGATAAGTATTCTTGCTATAGGTGTATACAACAGTCTTCCTAAGAGTATCCTCGTGATCAAACAAAGGGTGTTGACTTACACATGCACACACACACACACAAAATTTAGGGTTTACTAATGAGATTCTTGAATGCTTTACAGAGTCACATACTTCTGAGATTCCGGGAACCATTGTGCGACCTAGGAAAGGTGACACCAATCAAACCCGAGTTCACAATACCAGATCTCGGACCAGGATGACTGCCAACGTGTCTAAGGAAGGAAGAAACTTAAACTCTGAAATAGATAAAGTGAGGGGAAGGATAAGTGAAATGACTGAAACCCAAGCAAAATTAGAAGCCACACTGCAGGATATGATGGAATCTCTCAGCATGCTTAATGCGAACAGAGATGCAAATGAACCTGGTAGGCAAAGGATCTCTTCTGTGGTAACAGCACCGATGCTTTCAAACATTAGCACAGGTCTCATTCAGGGAATATCTGGCCTCGACCAGACACATCACGCGGCACCAATAACACTTCCCATTGGAGAAGGATATCCCCATTTTGAAAATGCCTATCATGAAGTTCCGGGTTATACCGCACCAACATGGGAGCAACCTCATGTATCTACTCACAGTCAGTCAGTGGGAGTTCAGGCTGGTAAGGATAAGATGAAAGATGAATGGATGGAGAAAATGGAAGAACAGATAAAAGCAATAAAAGGTCCGAATAGCTACGACCCTCTTCAAATAGAAGAACTCTGTCCTGCCACAAATGTCATGATCCCCAAGGACTTCAAGGTTCCTGATTTTTCCAAATATGATGGAAGTGGGAATCCACGATTTCACCTCATCAGTTATGCCACCAAGATGGCAATTTGGTCCAAGGATGACAAATTCCTTATCAGCTTTTTCCATGAAAGTTTGACTAGCCTCGCCTTAGAATGGTATCTCCAATTGGACCATTCCAAGATCTCGCGATGGATGGAATTGACTGACTTATTCATGGACCAGTACAAGTTCAACCTGGATGCAGCTCCAAGTCGTGAATAGTTGACTACAATGCAGAAAAGAAGTGAGGAGCCCTTCAAGCAATATACCCAAAGGTGGAGGAGTTTGGCTGCACAAGTTCAACCCCCGTTGACTTTATCTGAAATGTGCTCATACTTTTTAGGAACCCTCAGAGCGCGTTTTATAGGGGCCATGGCTGGGGCAGCCTACAAAGATTTCTCCGACTTGATTGCCGCCAGTGAAAGGATTGAATTTTTAGCATGAACTGGAAAGGTTCCCATGAATGATGTTGAAGGAAGTACATCCCCGAAAGGATTCCAACCAAAGAAGAAAGAAGTTGAGGCGAATTATGTACAACACCAACAGAACTACCCGTTACAATCATCCTCACAAACCAACACTTACCCATAAAACCAAATCAGCAATATTCCTACCCCTCAACCATATAACCTTGCTCGCCCATCATATACCCGTTACCCGTTTGCACCCCCACAAAACCGCCCAAACTATCCTCCGCCTCGCCCAAATTTCCAAACCAAGGACGTTTCCAAAATCCAAATCTACCACCCTTCCCAAAATTGTCCATCTCTAATGCGGATTTATTCCAACAATTGTTTAACCGCCACTTAATTGCGGGGAACCCTGTACGTCCCCTAGAACCATCATTTCCTGCTTGGTACAATCCAAATCAGACTTGCAAGTATCACATGGATGTCATATGACATTCCATTGAGGATTGTGAAGCTTTCAAGACGGCAGTGAGAATGTTGATTGCTTGTGGGAAGCTAGGGTTCAAAGAAGAGATCGGGCCTAATATTGTTAAGAATACAATCCTGAATCATAATGATGGAAATCGGGTGAACAATTTGGAGGTAAGAGGGTCCCCAATCAGGAAGGTACTGGAATTGCGAGTGCCAATGCAGTAGATCTTCGAAGAAATAAAGAAGGCGGGATACAACATTGTTGCACCAGTAAGAATTCCAAGAGAAGAAAGGAGGTACACCGAGGATCTAAGGTGTGACTATCATCATGGGCAAGTGGGACACGACATCAAAACTTGTTGGGATTTCAAAGCCCTGGTTCAGGAATTACTCACCTTGGGGGTGATTCAAGCTAGACAGGGTTCTCCCGAGGAAGTCAATATAGTTGAAAAAGCTGTACTCCGAGTACCACCCATGAACAAAGCTTCAGCCCCAGAAAGAGTCATTGTAAGGGTGAAGAAGCCAACTCCTTTTGCTTATGATGATACACATGATATACCATGGAATTATGAACAGAATGTTGAACTAGTTGGAGCTATGGGAGAGACCCCGAAGGCCCAAGTTACTAATATTTTGAGAATCGGAGGCATTACAAGGAGCGGGCTATGCTACAGCCTTATTAAAGAAGAAATGATGAAGGAATCCAAAGAAAAGGAACCATGGATGAAGGAAAAGGAAAAGAAGAAGAAGAGTTTCTTACGATCATGAAGTAAAATGAATATGATGTGGTAGAAAAGTTAAAGAAAACTCCGTCAAGGATATCTCTTTTATCGCTTGTCTTGACATCAAAGTTGCATCCTAAAGCATTATTGAAGGTATTGAATGAAGCGTATGTCAAGCCTGACGTCAATTCAGAGAATATGGTAAATATGGTGGACCCAATAAGGCGTGTCAACATGATTACTTTCTCGGAAGATGAAGTGGCTTCGAAATCCCACAATAGCACCAAAGCCTTACACATTACCCTAAAGTGTAAAGGGTTTGTGGTTGCAAAGGTGCTTGTAGACGGTGGTTCGGGGTTGAATGTGGTTCCAATGTCCACTCTCGAGTAACTAAATATAAGCATGGCGGATTTGACACGACAAGAAATTATTGTGCGAGACTTTGATGGGACAACAAGAGGAATCTTAGGGGAGATAACTCCGTCCCTTGAAATAGGGCCTAGTTGTTTTTGTCATCTTTCAGGTCATGGAGATCCAACCAGCTTATACTATGCTTCTGGGAAGGCCTTGGATTCATGAAGCATGTGTTGTTCCATCGACTTTGCATCATTGTTTGAAGTATATTCAAGATGGGTTTGTGATTACTGTCCGTGGTGAAGAGGAAATTATGCTGACAAAGCCCGCCGCAATACCTTATGTAGAAAGTACATAGCAAATGATTCATTGCGTAGTTTTGAGGTATTGAAGCCATAGAAAAAGAAAAGGGAGCCCCCAATGAAGAATGTGAATGAAGTAGCAATCCGCATCATGGAAAAGAATGGGTATCAAAGAGGAAAAGGCCTAGGACCTAAGCTTCAAGGGATCTCTCAACCAATTGAAGCAGCTATAAGAGAAGGAAGTCATGGATTGGGGTATCAACCCTACTTGACAAAAAAGAAGAAATTCATCACTCTCAAAAACAAGAAAGGAGAAGATGATGACAGAAAGTATCTTCCCCTTCCGACAGAGACTTTTCCAGTTGTTGCTGAAGTTATCAGTCCTAAAAAGTTATTTTCCCCTCACTTCACTATCAGCACACTTGAAGAGGAGCTGGACGAGAACCATGTCATCTATCTCCCTGCTAGCAATGAAGTTCTCGGTAATTGGCGATCCGAACCATTTGTTGATGTTATTTCCATGAAGTAATTATCTTATTGTACTAAATATGAACTGATGTTTACTTTGTTTGAGACATGAATAAGAATGTAGCACTTTGTCAAGTGTTTCCCTTTTTGGTTCCATCCTTTCTATTCTCTCTTTCATTTCTTTATTTTGTTTAAGCTTTTCTTTCATGAATAAGACTCTTGCCTATACTTCTCCTATTCCCAACTTTTTCTTCCAGGAACACTTCTTCCACTAAAGATTTACCTCGGGAGAGGAACTTTGAAAAATCATTTATTGATTCCCTCACGGCCGTTGATGAATACAACCTTGAATACGATGAGGAAGAATAAGACATTGAAGAATTCATAAAGATGGTGAAACAGTCAGAAGAAGGGATTAGCTCGAATGATGAAGTTGCAGAAGTGATCAATATGGGAACCGAGGAAGACAAAAAGGAGTTGAAAATAGTGGATAACCGAGAGGGTGAAGAAATGGTTGCACTATTCAAGGAGTATCTGGATGTTTGCATAGTCCTACAGAGATATGCCAGATTTAGATCCTGAGATAGCATCACATAAAATTCCCTTATACCCAGATGTGGTTCCAAAGAAGCAAAAATTAAGGAGGAATGCATCCTGAGATGTTGTTGAAGATCAAGGAAGAAGTGACCAAGCTGTTAGAGGCTGGCTTTTTGGAAGTAGCTAGACACCCGGAATGGGTAGCTAATATTGTTCTAGTACCAAAGAAGGATGGAAGGGTCAGAATGTGCGTGGACTACCGAGATCTGAATAAAGCCTGTCCAAAGGATGATTTCCAGCTACCTTATATTGATGTCCTTGTAGACAGTACAGTTAGAGGTCATAGGTTTTCTTTCATGGACGAGTATTCTGGGTACAATCAGATCCTCATGGATGATGATGACAAAGAAAAAACAACTTTTATCACTCATTGGGGAACTTTTTGTTACAAAGTGATGCCTTTTGGGTTGAAGAATGCTAGGGCCACTTACCAACGTGCTATGGTAGCATTGTTCCATGATATGAAGCATATGGAGGTAGAGGTATATGTTGATGATATAGTGGCTAAGTCCAAGGAAGAAGAAAGCCATGTAGCAGTTTTTCGAGAATTGTTCGAGCGACTAAAGAAGTATAAGTTATGGCTCAACCCTGCAAAATGTACCTTTGGTGCATCCGCAGGGAATTTACTTGGCTTTGTTGTCAATAGAGAAGGAATAAAGGTGGACCCTAACAAGGTAAAATCAATACGTGACATGCCAGCACCTAAGAACGAGCGAGAAGTAAGGGATTTTCTTGGAAGATTGAACTATATTGCGCGCTTCATTGCAAATTTGACTAGGACATGCGAGCCAATCTTCAAACTCCTTAGGAAGAATAATCCGGGAAGATGGGATGATAACTGTCAAGAAGCCTTTGACAAGATAAAGCTATATTTACTGAATCCCCCGATATTGGTACCACCTAACCAAGGTCGTCCATTGTTACTCTATCTCACTATATTGCCAACCTCAATGGGGGCAATGTTGGGACAGCATGATGAATCTGGCAGGAAGGAGCAGGCAATTTACTATATGAGTAAGAAGTTTAATACCTGTGAGGCTCGTTATATGGCAATCGAGAAGACTTGTTATGCGCTAGTGTGGACCTCTAGAAGACTCAGACAGTATATGTTATATCACACCACTTGGCTAATTTCTCGAATAGATCCTTTGAATTATATCTTCGAAAGTCTTCATATCTCCTTAAGAGTTTCGAAGTGGCAAGTGATATTGTCAGAATTTGACATAAATATGTGACTCAGAAGTCCATCAAAGGAAGTGCAATTGTTGATCATTTAGAAGAGAATCCTCTTGAGGATGGATGGCCTGTCAACTCTGAGTTCCCAGATGGAGAGATAATGTCCCTCGAGGAAGATGAAGAACAGGAAGATGTGTGGAAGGTGTATTTTGATGGAGCAGTCAATATGCATGGCATTGGTATAGGAGCAGTGGTTATCTCACCAAATGGCAAGCAATACCCGGTGGCCGTAAAGCTGAAATTTGAATGTACGAATAATATTGCAGAATACGAGGCATGTGCTAGTGGATTACAAATGGCACTTGAACTTGGTATAAAGTAGTTGAAAGTCTTCGGGGGTGCAGCTCTAATCATTTACCAAGTCAATGGTGAATGGCAAACCAAAGACTCCAAGTTGATTCCATAGCAGAAATACTTGACTCAGTTGATTGTGAAGTTTGACGAGATTACTTTCTCGCATTTAACTCGAGACAAGAATCAGTTTGCTGATGCTTTATCCACACTAGCTTCCATGACCAAGCTGGACATTCATACCAACGTCCAACCCATCCAAGTTAGAGTGCAAGATGAACAGCCATATTGTGCCTATGTGGAAGGAGAACTTGATGGTAAGCCCTGGTATTATCATATCAAGCAATATATTCATAACAGGAAATACAAGGCAGAAGCGAGCGAAGCAAATAGAAAGACCATCCGAAGACTGGCTGTAGCCTTTTTCTTAATCAAGGAAGTCCTGTATAAAAGAGGATATGATGGTACCCTACTCAGATGTGTGGATGCTCGTGAAGCTAAGTTGATCATGATTAAAGTTCATGAAGGAATCTGTGGGACTCATGCCAATGGCCATATGATGGCTCAGAAAATCTTGAGAAATGGATATTATTGGTCTACCATGGAGTCGGATTGTATAGAACATGTTCGTAAATGTCAAAAATGTCAGATGTATGCAGACTGGGTCAGTGTACCTCCATTTCCACTGCACAATTTAGTATCCCCGTGGCCTTTTTTGATGTCGAGAATAGATGTCATCGGTCCCATCAATCCCAAGGCTTCCAATGGTCATCGTTTCATTTTGGTAGCGATAGACTATTTCACTAAATGGGTGCAAGTTGCTTCATATGCCAGCATAACTCAAAAGGTGTTTCTCAAATTCCTCAAGAAGGACAGTGTCTGTAGATACGGGATCCCAAAGAGGATAATCACAGATAATGCTGCTAATCTTAATGGTGCCGAGATTCAAAAGTTTTGCAATGGTTTCAAAATCAAACACCACAATTCAGCTCCTTATAGACCTCAAATGAATGGTGCAGTTGAAGCAGCGAACAAAAATATCAAGAAGATCTTTGCCAAGATGGTTGTAAATTATAAAGAATGGCACGAAATGCTGCCATATGCTCTACATGCTTATCAGACTAATATACGATCAAGCACTGGGGCAACCCATTTCTCTTTGGTATATGGGATGGAGGTTGTCTTACCTATCAAAGTAGAACTCTCTTCGCTAAGAGTCTTGATGGAAGCAGATTTAGAAGAATTTGAGTGGATGAAAACTCGATATGAGCAGTTGAACATGATAGAAGAGAAAAGACTGACAGCTATCTGTCACGGGCAATTGTATCAAAGCAGAATGGCAAGAGCTTTTAATAAGAAGGTTCGCCCTAGAGAATTTTGCGCAGGGGACCTGGTTTTAAAGAAAATTCTCCCTAATCAGGAGGATGCCCGAGGAAAATGGGAACCGAATTATAAAGGTCCTTATATTGTCAAACAACCATTCTCGGGATGAGCCTTGATTCTGCAAAACATGGATGGGAAAGAGTTACCAAGGCCAGTAAACTTTGATGCTGTGAAAAAGTTCTATGCTTGAAAAAAAAAATCCTGCTAGGTCAAAATCCCGAAAGGGCAACCTAGGGAAAAGTTAGGGCAAAGAACAATGAAAACAAAAGAAAACAAAAGGCCCGCTAGGTTTAAAACCCGAAAGGGCAAATTAGGAAAAAGTTAGGGTAAAGAGACCTTAGGCTGTAAACCTGCAAAGGCAGCCTAGGAGGAGGATATGGTCCAACACTTCTGCAAGCGCTCACCACACTAGGGCAATTTTATCCGATCGAGTATACTAGGGCAAGATTGTTAAGGAATGATTGAAGAATGTGAGTTTGAAGAATCAGAAACAGAAGCCAAGATCTGTGTCATCAAAAGGCTGTGGGGAATCAATTAAATGAAAATCGAAGGACCAACACTAGGGCAATTTTTATGTGATTCTCATAATTTTCTTTGTTCTTCATGATCCCTTTTGTAATTTTGTTCTCATATTGTTATTTTCTCTTAACAAACTAAATTCTCGTATTAAGGCAAGAGGCTTTTCCTTCATACTCCCCTGTCGTGTTCACTCTCATCATGGTCATGTCTCAATAAAAGTAAATATAAGTTTAATGGTATGATTTGATAATTCTAATGGTAGCATCAATGAATGGTTTGAACCAAAAGGACTCAATATTCAATGGAAGAGATAGCATGCACTGGTCAACAAAAGAAAGATGCAAATAAGCTTGGGAGAATAAACATAACATCCACCTCATATGATCCAGATTCTTGGTTGACCCATGTTGTTAAAAGAATAAATGATGCCTCAGCTCAGAGTGGTCGATCAACAAGGGTTTGGTTGGTGGAAGTGTTTCCATGGAGCATTTGGTTCCCCTGTCTTCAGAAGGAAGGGATTCTCATTAGTTTCAGATTACTGAATGAATTTTGTCGAGCTATGAGGCTCACTGCAAGTTTATTTTCGAGCTCTGAGGCTCACTGCAATTTAATTTTAGAGCTGAGTCACACTGCAAGTTTATTTTCGATATCTGAGGTTCGCCACATATTTAATTTTCTGTTGGACGAGGAGGTTCCGTCCATTGCATATTTAATTTTCTGTTAGACGAGGAGGTTCCGTCCATTGCATATCTAATTTTCTGTTGGACGAGGAGGTTTCGTCCATTGCATATCTACTTTTCTGTTGGACGAGGAGGTTTCGAGCATTTCATATTTAATTTTCTGTTGGATGAGGAGGTTCCGTCCATTGCATATCTAATTTTCTGTTGGACAAGGAGGTTTCGTCCACTATAATTTTATTTTCAAACAGTGAGGTTTTATTTTGAGCTCCTCACATTTTGTCGGACAAAATATGTGTTCATTTTCTTTACTTGTTCATTACTACAATACACGAAAAGTTACGACTAATCAAGTCTTCTAGTATGCAACAAGTAAAGTAGGGCAACTGTGAACACCCATTTTTGTCCGTCTTCATTTTATTTTATTCTAATTTTATTATTATGTTATTATATTTCAGGGAGACAAAAAATAATGGTGAAGAAAGAAAGAAGCAAAAGAATATAATGATTGGATGCGAAGGTCCCGTCCGTCGCATACTTAATTTTCTGTTGGACGCGGAGGTCCCATCCATTGCTTACTTACTTTTTTGTTGGACGGGGAAGGTCTCGTCCATTGCTTTGGACGGGGAGATCCCGTCCATTGCATACTTACTTTTCTGTTGGACGGGAAGGTCCCGTCCATTGCATACTTACTTTTCTGTTGGACGCGGAGGTCCCGTCCATTGCATACTTACTTTTCTCCCGTCCATTGCATACTTACTTTTCTATTGGACGTGGAGGTTCCGTCCATTGCATACTCACTTTTCTATTGGACGGGGAGGTCCCGTCCATTGTATACTTAATTTTCTGTTGGACGCGGAGGTTCCGTCCATTGCATACTTACTTTCCTGTTGGACGGGGAGGTCCCGTCCATTGCATACTTAATTTTCTATTGGACGTAGAGGTCCCGTCCATTGCATACTTACTTTTCTGTTGGACGGGGAGGTCCCGTCCATTGCATACTTACTTTTCTGTTGGACGGGGAGGTCCCGTACATTGCATAATTAATTTTCTGTTGGACGCGGAGGTCCCGTCCATTGCATACTTAATTTTATGTTGGACGCGGAGGTCCTGTCCATTGCATACTTAATTTTCTGATTGGACGGGGAGGCTCCGTCCACTGAAATTTTATTTTCAGACTGGAGACTAAAAAATAAAGAAAGTAGAACAAGAAAGTAATGAAGAAAGGAGGAAGAAAACAAGGAGAAAAGAACAATCAGCAGAAAGAGAAGAAACAAGGTTGAGTTACCACTCTCCAACCGCCCCTACACCTCCTCTACCCATTGGTCCTTCTTCTTCCTCATCTCCTTCCTCATTTTAACCTAGCAACCCTACTCCTAACCCTAAAAAACCCATTTTACATATCAGACTAAACTTTTCTTCCTCCTCCCACACCTTCAACCGCCCCTACACCTCCTCTACCCATTGGTCATTCTTCTCCCTCATCTCCTCCACTATCTCAACCGCACCGCACTTCCTTCTCTTTTCAAACACATAACCTTCACGTCAAATCACCTCCTTTCCTCTGCTCGCGTCACCTCCATCTGTACACATGCGATCTCTGCTCAGAACCGCCCAAGCGCCGGATTTCGTGAAACCAACCTTGAAGCCACTGGGTAAGGAGAAGCATGAAGCCCTTTCCTCCATCTATAAAAGGAAAGGGGGGAAGAATGATAGGGAGGAGGGAAGGAGATACGGGGAAGGATACGAAGACACGGAGAGAGAGAGAGATTGTTTTATCTGATATTTTCTTTGTGAAGAAAAGAGATTAGGGATTTGAGTTTTTTCCCCTTCTCTGTCATTAGAGTGGTTCCAAATTTACAAAAGAAGAGAGTTAAAAGAGTTAGTGAAACTGAAATGTAAGGGTTTTGATCTTAAAGTTTTACAACTGGGAGAAAGCAAAATCATTGTTATTTTGCTCTCATTTGGTAATCCTTGTTCTCTTTGTTGATATTATTCTTGAGTTTCTCTTGACATTCTTATTTTTCTGTATCTCCTTTTATGACAAAAAGAAAATCTACGGATATTGAAACTGGATGAGTTAGTATGATGTTTGCTATATGAATTCTTATGTCTGTTTCAGAAATGGTGTATCGTAGGGTTCCTATTTCATTGTTTGCTGTCATATTCTGAAATGCATGATACACTAGTAATCTTCATATGGCTATACTGTTACTAAACACTTCAAATGTTTCATTTTTGTTCTATTTTCATAAAGCAAAACTATGTTTACGTAAAAATAAAAGATGATCACTTAAATCCCCTTCAACTGATTCTAAATACTTAATTAAATCAATGTTACTTTTTTGGTTGCTCTATGACAAGTGTCATGCTCAAACCTTTAGATTTTGAGGTTTCCCTATGGACTTACGTGCCATGTTCAACACATTTAGGTTTAATCAAAAAATTTCTTTCACAAACATAAAAGAGATAAAAAAATATATAAAATATCTCAAAATTAAAAATGTTTCTTTCCTTTAAATGATTTTCGGGGTAAAATAAATATTTTCAAAGTTACTAATCATTTGCACAACTAATTTTGGGTAACCTCTTTTATGGATGTTCTAGGGTGTCGTGGGAGTCTCCATGCCTTCCCTACACGTAATCGACACCCGAACCCAAAGTTTTTTTTTAAGGGTTTTCCAATTTTCCCGAAATTAAATAAAATTTGTGTAAATTTAGGTGGAAACAGTAATATAATATTACTTAATTAATTAATTGGTGTAAAATGGGAATTTATGAGAAATAATATTATTTTAATGATTTAACAGCGAAAGAGCGTTTTAAGAGTCATGGTGAGGACGTAACCGTGAAAATATTTTAGCACTGCTAATTTTCACCCAAAGAATTTCTAAATAATAGAAATTATTATTTTGTGAAAATTTTTTTTTCAAAAATGACTTTATTACAGTGTCAAAAATTAATTTACAGTAAGGAGTCATATTTTAGCCTAATTGCGTTTTGAAACGCAAACGGCAGACAATTTCGTCAATATTTAAGAAAGTATTCTTAAAAATGTGTAATAATTAATAATATTGATTATTAGTTTTAATTAAGATTTTTAATTTCAAATTAGTGAGTTTTAAATCAAATGAATTTCCAACGTAAAAGGATTTTCGGTAAACAGTAGATTATTTTTGTCAAAATTAAGAAAGGTTTGGTTTTACTTTGGATTTTCACAGAATAAACATGGTTAAAGTTGTATACGAACCTAACCACCGAGACGTTGGATCTTGTGTTCTTAACGATATGGCCTGGGGCCCAAAAAGTGGAATAATGGACTAGAAGTCCTATAATCAGTGTATTGGTTTTGTGCACTAAAATCTACGTGTCTAAGACTGGTGCATCGGTCTAAATTCCGTGATTTGCACACTTCTGACTTAAGGTCAGTTATGGTTTAATTGAGATATTAAACTTAGTAGTTTAAGATAATGGGTTGTAGCGAAACTTTTTAGTCCCGACATATAAAGAATGAACACAAAGAAAAACAGTGAGAATAAAATTTTTTACATGCATCCCAAGGCAGACGTGCCTTTGCATTGAACTTGAATGCTTGATGGCAAGTATTCATGCAGTTTGCGTCACTGTGCCTTGATGGATATACGACCACGTAGACCATGTACTAAGAGTAGTCACCACTTTGCCTTGAGTTGGACTGTGGAATGGTCAATAGAACTTTGCCATATCGGGCATTGATTCTACCTTAATTGGGAACTAGAGCCTGATAAGCTCATCCATTGGTTGATTGGAGCTCCGGAGATTAGGTCTCAAAGTTAGTTGATGAATATTGAAGTGTCATGGTTTTTAAAGCGGTTACGACTGACGGGTATGAAACCCTTTGAGATATATATTGTTTTTGTCTTTAATATTCATGATTAAATGGTAATTGAGAGTCGTACATGTGGTTGTCGTTTTAAAATCCATATATTGGTACTTGATGTCGCGTCAGTCGACGCACGTGCGATTCCGGCAAGTGTACCGGATCGTCGCCAAGTAATAAAAGATATCGATCCCACAGAGACTGTGTTCCCGAATCGCAATCGGTTTTCGAATCGATTAGATCTGGACTTTGTAAAAAGGATTTTTATATTTTTGAAATGGTTTTTGAATTTGAAAGATAGATGAGCAGAGAACAATTAAAACAGAAAACAAATGTTTTTGGGGTTTTGATCTAAACGGATTCCTAGGGATTTGGGTTACCTTTGAGGCTGTTTATGTTGCTAATCTGATTTACCTTTGTTGATTACCGAGATTGCCTTGAAGGCGAGTTTATCCTCTGATAGCTTAAGCTCCCTCTCGGGTTACAAAAGCCGTGCCCAATTGACCCGACCCCTACTCTCGTGGTAGTTGATCCCAGATTGGACCCTTTGCGTTCCGTGACAACTCGTTGCTCCTCGAGGGACGGCTTCTAACTCTCGTGATTTCAGTCCCAAGTCTGACTTCTATAGGTCCGACACCCAAGTTCACCGCTAGGTTCCTCCTTGGAATGTCTCGGTCATGCAAATAACCTAAGTTCACCGCTAGGTTCCTCCTTGGATCATTCACATCTCACAAACTAGTGGCTGCAGGGCTTTACGAGTGAATCACCCTAGAAATCCTAAGTTCACCGCTAGGTTCCTCCTTAGAACGTCTATGTCACGTAAATAAACGGTTGCCAAGTTTATGAGTGAATAACACACTAGAAATCAGATCTAAAACAATTATAAATCAACAATGGTTTCAACATCAAATTAACATCATTTACAAACTTGCCTCGGGCGAGCCCTAGTCCCTAGAAACTAAGCTACTACTCCCGGTCTTGCCATGGAGATGACAAGCTGGGTTGACAACATAATAAAAATCAGAAAAGAGAAGAGAGGAGAAGAGGAGAAGAGATCCTAAATCTATGCCTAGAGTAGTAGCCCCAAAGGTCTGATCTCTCTGTATCTGATGCCTTGGTCCATATTTATAGAAATGGGGAAGTTAGAGTCCCAAACCAACTCAAAATCTGATCTATTTCGGTTTCTTCAGGTCCAAGTAATGCGCGTCACGGCCGTGATGGCCATCACGGCCAGGCCGTGACGGTCTCCCTGCCTCTGCACTTCGGAAAATCCAATTTCTCGCGACGCGAGATATGTCTCGCGACGCGAGCCCTCTGCTTCATGGCCGTGAAGAATTTCACGGCTGGGCCGTGATGTGCTCTGACTTTTGGTGGTTTTGGGTCACGGCCGTGATGGCTATCACGGCCAGGCCGTGACAGACTCTGACTTCAGCCTTTCTTCTTTTTCAGTTTTGCTCGATCATGGCCGTGATGGGCATCACGGCTAGGCCGTGATGGGCTCTGTTTGGCTCATTTTCTTCAGTTTTAAAGCTCCATCTTCATCCAAACTTCATCATGGTTGATCTTGAGCAATTTACCCTTTATATCTGCAAAACAACACACGAAAACCGCCTTACCCGTTCCAAAGGAAAATTAACCTAAAATCTAATAAAAATATGCCTAAACTACATGAAAATGCATGCAAAATGATGGACAAAGATGAGGTGGAATCACACTCATCAAATCACCCCAAGCTTAAAACTTTGCTTGTCCTCAAGCAATTACTCAGGCCATAAGATATAAATCATTCAAAGCATGGATAGTGAACTAAGAACCCTAGAAGCTAATCCAAGTAATAGGCATTTTTAATAAGCATTCAAGAGATAATCAAGTTCAAGTCCAATTAGAAGCTTAGGTTCTTCAAGTTCATGTCCTCACTGATTTGGGCACTCATCTCACCTCACTCAAGTGTTTTAGGGTTTATGACAATTCACTCCATTTCCTCAAGGAAAGTATTTTACCATAGGCTTGACTATTAACCAAATCTCTACTTTATTTAAGAAAACACTTAAGAATCAAGAGGTCTTTTCCTTTGGTTGTAATGTGGCCATGGGATTTATTGTTAGGTGGGAAAATCAAAGAAAGGGAATTTTCAAGAAGGCTAGATAGATTATCAAACATTACAAAGTATGACACCTTCTAAAATACCCCTTTTTGGGCTTTGGTTTACTTTTCCACCTTTCTTCCTTCATTTAATTAAATTTTTTTCTTTCTTTTTTTCATTTCTCACTTTCTTTGTCATCCCCTTCTCCATTTTTTTCTGTTTATTTCATTTTTATTTGTTTGGAGAAGGGGAGCTTTTTAGCTCAAGAGAAATTACTTTCTAGCTTTTTCATCCCATACTTTTTCCAACTACCATTTTGCCCTTTTTGTAATACTTTAAAAGGTGCCATACCAAGCATTATTTATCCAAGCAATTCAAGGTACCAAGAAAAGTATTTTTTTCTTTAGGCTCAAAATTGGGCAACTAAGGGGTAGCATTTATCAATCAAAGCTCGGGAGGCCGGAAAAATACCTAGTGCCTCAATCATTTCCAAAAATGTTTTCAGAAATTTTTAAGTTTTGAAATGGTTTCAAGTCAAGTTCTAGAAAATACAGTCCATGAGGAATTACAACACTCTAGCACAAGAAATGGGGTAGATTTGGTGAATACCCCTTTTTGGCTCAAAATCTTACATTTAGTAGTTCAAAAATCAGTGAGGTACACAAGTTTAAGGAACCACATGCTAATTATCAACTATCAAATGATTATCTCAAGAATTTTTATTTTTAGCCATATCACAAGAATAATGAAAAATTGGGTTCAAAATTCACTATCTCAATTCATTTGGCTCCAAGTTTTTACAATCGGATGCATGTTCTAAGTGAGGGGAAATCTAGAGAATGTGATCATACCAATCTAAGCCTATGTGAATGCAACATGAATGCAACAATGCAAATGCAAAAATAAATACCCCTACCCCAAGCTTGATTACTTACATTGTCTCCAATGTAAATAATCAAGTCGGAGAGAGGAGAAAAATTGGAACAACTTACCGAGTCGGTAGCGGGTGTTGGCTTCACATTCCAGTCAAAACTTGGGTAGAAATTTTATCACGGCCGTGAGGCTTATCACGGCTAGGCCGTGATCGTTTCTGGTCCTCAGGGGTTGCCCTGTCACGGCCGTGATCTACATCACGGCTAGGCCGTGATGCTCTCTGATCTTGGCATCCTACTCATCACGCCCGTGATGGTTGTCACGGCTAGGCCGTGATCCTTTCTGTGCTCTTGTTTAGTTCATCACGGCCGTGACCACTGTCACGGCCAGGGCGTGATGGCCTCTGACTTTATATTTTTTATGCTCTTCTTCTCTTTCTCAACCTGAAAACACTAGATAAACCTATTAATGATATTTTTGCCTCTTGATCTTCTCAAATTATTCAAGAGGTTAAATCAAAAACAAAAGGAAAAAGGGAAAGAAAACTTGGGTTGCCTCCCAAGAAGCGCTTATTTATGGTCTTAAGCTTGACCAAACTTCCTTCAATCAACCGGGTCTACGGGCGTAGATGTGCAGGTACACTTTTCTTCCAAGGAGCTCCTTCAAATAGCCGTTTCTGCTCATACGGCCAATAATGCTTCCGCTTCGCTCTTTTCTCTCGGAGCTTCCTATCCTTCCTTCCTTCCGGCGGAAGTTTTGTTTCAGTATGGACAGCAACTCCAATTCCATCACTGCTGGGTGCATCATTAGCCATGCATACCTTCGGAGTTGCTTCCATGTTCAGTTCTTCTTTTACCACTGGAGACGTTGTATCAATTCTGCACACATGGCTCTCAAAAGGAAGGTTGTTATCGAGTTAGTCAATTGAAAATCGATCCTACCTTCCTCTACGCTTAGAGAGAGCTTCCCATTCCTTACGTCTATTTCTGCTCCAGCGATGTCCAAGAATGGCATTACTAATATGATGGGTAATTGTAAATTCCCTTTCATATCCAATACCGGGAAGTCGGTAGGGATGAAGAATTTCCCTACCTTCACAGGGACATTCTCTAGTATGCCTAGAGGAGTCCTAGTTGAGCCGTCCGCAAATTGTAAGGAGAATTTGAACGGTCTCAACTCTTTACTTTCCAACCTTTCCATGATAGTAAGGGGCATCAAGCTCGCACTAGCCCCTAAGTCACATAAGGCTTGGTCAATGTGCACTTGTTCAATTGAGCAAGCGATGGAGAAACTACCTGGGTCTTTCAGTTTAGTAGGCATTTTAGTCTCTACATCTACCTGCTTTTTCCTAACCAACCTTTGTGGGAAAGGTATCGGGGGTTGGTACGGTGGTGGAGGGACATATTTCGGTTCTGGCTCCTCTTTTTCGCTCGTGTCCTCCTCCGGTTCCACGTCCATTTCAGCTACCCCCACCCCAAGCTTATCATCCCTCAAGTGTATGACATTGCAATGCTCATTGGGATTTGCTTCGGGTTGCCCCGGGAATGCACCCTTAGGTCTCGAGTACGTGCTGGCTTGTTGGGCAATCTGGGTTTCTAGCATCTTGTTATGAGTTGCTAAGTTGTCGACCTTAGATGCTAGCTCCTTTATTGCTTCACCCACTGCCCTTCCTTGTTGTCTAAACTCCTCATTCTGTTTTGTCTGAGTTTCGACAAAACTTTCAAATAAAGTCTCGAGTTTAGATCTTTGTACCTGAGGGTACCCCGGTGCTGCTCTCTTATTACCTTGACCCTCTTGGAACTCATGGTTGAGCGTATTGCTGTAGTTGCCGTAGGAGAGGTAAGGGTTGTTCCTTCTTTGGTTGTAGGGATTTGGGGGAGCATAGTTGGGCAGCTTCGGGTTCGTATCATAGTAGTTGTTACAAGAGTTCACTTGTTCACCCGAAGCGCCGGATTCATGTGGGCATCCCATCATGTCATGTCCCTGCATTCCACAAATCTCACAAACAAGGTTAGTAGCACCTAATGCACTCACATTAGCTCTTTCCAGCCGATCAAAACGTTTATTAAGTGAGTCTATCTTTGACATAATAAGATCTGTGCTATTTACCTCAAACTTACCCCCCGAAATCTTGTTCGGGTTATTACCTCTTTCGGATCCCCATTGGTGGTAGTTGGTGGCGACATTCTCGATGATGTTGAATGCCTCAGTGAGAGGCCTATTCATAAACGCTCCACCGGCTGCAGAATCTAGTGACACCTTCGAAGAATAGTCCAATTCGTTATAGAAGGTGTGCACTATTAACCACCTCTCGAGTCCGTGATGTGGGCACGACTCCAGCAGTCCCTTGTATCGATCCCAAGCTTCCGATAATGATTCTCCGTCTTTCTGGAAGAAGCCGGTGATCTGGGTTCTTATGTAGGCCGTCTTGGATGGAGGAAAGAATTTCTCCAAGAACGCCTGCTCCAATTGGTCCCAAGTGGTCAAAGTGTTAGCGGGGATTTGCTTAAGCCAGGCCTTCGCCTTTCCAGTGAGAGATGAGGGGAACAATCTCAAACGCACAACATCGACTGAGGCTCCATGAATCCGGATTGCGTCGGTGAACTCTAAAAATGTCTCTATGTGATCGGTCGGGTCCTCCGAAGGCAATCCTCCGAATTGATGTTGCCTAATCATGTTGATTAGCATAGGCGGTATGGTGTAGTTCTCCGCCTCAATCTCTGGCCTTGCAATCCCAGTTCGCAAGCCTCTCGCATTTGGGGCTGCGTAGTCCTTCAAAGGCTTTGTATCCGGTTGATTCGCCATGAGTGAAATGGGAATCGACCTTTCTTCCTCTCTTAGTAGTCTTCTACGTCTGTGGAAGGTCCTCTCGATCTCCGGATCAATCTCACTAAGGCTCCCAAGACTTAGAGATCTTTGCATATAACAGAGAGATGGAAACAATAGAAGGAAAATTTTTTATTTTTTTTTTGAATTTTTTTTTTTTTTTTTCAGAAATAGAAATTAAACAAAAAGAAAAGGTCCAGAAAAATCAATTCAAAATTTGAATTGAAATTCGAAATGGCACAGTCCCCGGCAACGGCGCCAAAAACTTGATGTCGCGTCAGTCGACGCACGTGCGATTCCGGCAAGTGTACCGGATCGTCGCCAAGTAATAAAAGATATCGATCCCACAGAGACTGTGTTCCCGAATCGCAATCGGTTTTCGAATCGATTAGATCTGGACTTTGTAAAAAGGATTTTTATATTTTTGAAATGGTTTTTGAATTTGAAAGATAGATGAGCAGAGAACAATTAAAACAGAAAACAAATGTTTTTGGGGTTTTGATCTAAACGGATTCCTAGGGATTTGGGTTACCTTTGAGGCTGTTTATGTTGCTAATCTGATTTACCTTTGTTGATTACCGAGATTGCCTTGAAGGCGAGTTTATCCTCTGATAGCTTAAGCTCCCTCTCGGGTTACAAAAGCCGTGCCCAATTGACCCGACCCCTACTCTCGTGGTAGTTGATCCCAGATTGGACCCTTTGCGTTCCGTGACAACTCGTTGCTCCTCGAGGGACGGCTTCTAACTCTCGTGATTTCAGTCCCAAGTCTGACTTCTATAGGTCCGACACCCAAGTTCACCGCTAGGTTCCTCCTTGGAATGTCTCGGTCATGCAAATAACCTAAGTTCACCGCTAGGTTCCTCCTTGGATCATTCACATCTCACAAACTAGTGGCTGCCGGGCTTTACGAGTGAATCACCCTAGAAATCCTAAGTTCACCGCTAGGTTCCTCCTTAGAACGTCTATGTCACGTAAATAAACGGTTGCCGAAGTTTATGAGTGAATAACACACTAGAAATCAGATCTAAAACAATTATAAATCAACAATGGTTTCAACATCAAATTAACATCATTTACAAACTTGCCTCGGGCAGAGCCCTAGTCCCTAGAAACTAAGCTACTACTCCAGTCTTGCCATGGAGATGACAAGCTGGGTTGACAACATAATAAAAATCAGAAAAGAGAAGAGAGGAGAAGAGGAGAAGAGATCCTAAATCTATGCCTAGAGTAGTAGCCCCAAAGGTCTGATCTCTCTGTATCTGATGCCTTGGTCCATATTTATAGAAATGGGGAAGTTAGAGTCCCAAACCAACTCAAAATCTGATCTATTTCGGTTTCTTCAGGTCCAAGTAATGCGCGTCACGGCCGTGATGGCCATCACGGCCAGGCCGTGACGGTCTCTGCCTCTGCAATTCTGGAAAATCCAATTTCTCGCGACGCGAGATATGTCTCGCGACGCGAGCCCTCTGCTTCATGGCCGTGAAGAATTTCACGGCTGGGCCGTGATGTGCTCTGACTTTTGGTGGTTTTGGGTCACGGCCGTGATGGCTATCACGGCCAGGCCGTGACAGACTCTGACTTCAGCCTTTCTTCTTTTTCAGTTTTGCTCGATCATGGCCGTGATGGGCATCACGGCTAGGCCGTGATGGGCTCTGTTTGGCTCATTTTCTTCAGTTTTAAAGCTCCATCTTCATCCAAACTTCATCATGGTTGATCTTGAGCAATTTACCCTTTATATCTGCAAAACAACACACGAAAACCGCCTTACCCGTTCCAAAGGAAAATTAACCTAAAATCTAATAAAAATATGCCTAAACTACATGAAAATGCATGCAAAATGATGGACAAAGATGAGGTGGAATCACACTCATCAGTACTCACCCTTGCATGTTTTATTGTTGTTCTTCTTTCTGTATGGATATTCTATTATATGAGTATAGATGGACCCGGCGATGCCTTTGGCCCATACGGGGGTCCCGTCCCTCCACTTTGAAAATGCGGACAATATAAATGCATGGGTCATCCACCCGAGAGCCCATAACATCAGGTATACCGGGCATGTGCATACTATCGAGGGTACTATAGAGACTGGGCCACAACGCGAGCATAGGAGTATGGAGGCCATTGGGGTGTCATTACCTCCACTGTGGATACTTATTAAGCATCTGGTTGATCACGGGCAGTTGGAGGCACAACCCTTGCAGAAGCAGCACCTGAGCCAGTTCTAGAGGAGGTTGTGATTGATCCCGAGGAGATGATAGTAGATCTGGACGAAGATCCAGAGGAGTTCGTTGAGGATGTACCCGAGTATGCTCCTCTAGGTGATGAGGATGATTCACCTGACGAGGGTACTGGTGTACTTTCCTCTGATTCCTCGGATAGGAGTGGGATAGACCCTGGTCTTCCCAACGGGTATCATTAGTTGCTGACCAGCTGTAGGTAGTTTCATTTTTGGGGTAGTGATTCTGTCAGTCTTTCTGGCTACTGAGAGCCATGTTTTTGTTATATGGTCATTGACGTTTCACTATTGATATCCTTATGCTTTTACTTCTTGACTTAGTTTGTGAATGACCTGTTCTTATAAAGGTCCTATATAGTTACATATTTTGTACAAAAACTGATGATGCATATGACATACATATATACAAATATGGTGTGTTACTTATGTGGTTGTATGTTGTTAGATGTTGTCGAGTTAACAAGAAAAAGGAAAAAAAATTATCACTATTTTTGGTATAAGAGAAGTTAGAAAACATTATTTTTCGAAAGTAACCAGCATAATTAAGGTTTATTTTTCGTAACGTTACTGTGTGATATTCTAGTATGGGTGTCGCATGTTGGTATCAGAGCTGGTCGAGTCTTTCGGGAATGTAGGGGAATAGGTCTGTTGTGTGTGGTAACGAATGAGTTTGAATTTCAGTTTCTGGTGTTTGTTTAACTGATTGTGGTTTGCAGGTCAGTTATGGAACCAAACAGTGATGCAGAAGCTGGACGTGGACATGGACGTAGACGTGGGTCGAGGCAGTAGAGGTGGTCGTGTAGGCGGATGTGACGATATGAATGGTGATTACGAGGAAGAGGTGGACTATGCTGCACAGGTAATGGAAAACGTGGCAGCTGCGATTGCCAATCAGACTGCATCCATGAATGCCCAGAATCTGCAAGCTGCAGAGGGCAAGGCTTTGATTGCGTTTCGAAGCCAGGATCCTTCACAGTTTGGTGTCAATGCTGATCCTGAGAAAGCGGATTTGTGGATTCAAGAACTAGAGAAGATTTTCGAGTTAATGAGTACTCCGGCAGAAGTCAGAGTTGTTTATGCTATTTTTCTACTAACAGATGCAGAGTACTGGTGGAGAGGTTCTGGACAGTTGCTGGAAGCTGATTTTCAGGAAATTACTTGGGATGTGTTTAAAACCGCATTCCTGAATAAGTATTTTCCAGAGAGTGTTCGGATTGAGAAAGAACAAGAATTTCTGAGGTTGTACGAGAGGGATCTGACAGTGGGGGAATATGCTGCGAAGTTCGAATCACTTGCTCAATATTTCCGTTTCTTTCAAGCGCAACGAAACGAAAGCTGTAAATGTGAGAGATTCGAAGCTGGTCTGAGGTTCGAGATTAAGGAATCTGTACTACCATCACAGCTTAGGAATTTTCAAGCCCTAGTGGAGTTGAGCAGAAAGATAGAATCGATGAGGAGGGGGAGAGATAACAAAGGAAATGCTGGAGGACCTTCTCGATTCAAGAATCAGAATCAAAACCAGAGTCAGAAGGGGAAGCAGGACCAAAGGAATCCTTACTATCAATCACCGGGAAATAATCAGAATCAGAATCAGCAACAAAACCGTTCGTGTTACTGCAACAGGAGGTGGAGGCCAAAGGAACCAAAATAAAGGCCAAGTTAGGAGATGTTATAAGTGCGGGGATCCAAATCACATAGCGGACAAGTGTACAACAATGGGGATCAAGTGTTTCAACTGCAATAATTGGGGACACATCACTAGGGATTGCACGGCACCAAAGCATGAATCTGCTGTCAACAACACCAAGACCAATAAACCAACGACGAAGGGGAGAGTTTACACTCTGAGTGGTGCTGAAGCATCAAACCCCAAGGATCTCGTACAACGCGATTGCGACATTGACAGTAAACTTTTAACTGTACTTTATGATTCGGGTGCGACGCATTCATTTATTTCAATGGATTGTGTGAAATTGATGAAATTGCCTATTTCTTCATTACCATATGATCTTATTGTTTCAACTCCAACTGCTAAGCCAGTTACTGTCAATACTATATGTTATTGTTATTCAGGATAGACATTTTCTTGTCGATCTAATCCGCTTGCCTTTAATACAGTTAGATGTAATTTTAGGCATAGATTGGTTATCTTCTAACCATATTTTTATAGAACGTGCCCACAAAACCTTAATTTTTCCTAAGGATGAGGTTTCTGGATTTTTGTCTGCTAATCAAGTAAAAGCTTCTTTGAAATAGGGAGCACAAGGATACATGTTACTGTTTTCCTTAGACGTTAAGAAGGATTTAGACTTACAGTCCATACCTGTCATCAATGAGTTTCTGGAAGTTTTTCCTGAAGATGCACCTGGACTACCGCATGTTCGGGACATAGAGTTTGCGATTGATCTGGTACCGGGCACTGGACCGATATCCATGGCACCTTATCGAATGTCACCATCGGAGCTAGAGGACTTAAAGGAGCAATTGGTGGAACTGATGAGGAAAGAATTCATTAGACCCGGTGTATCTCCGTTGGGAGCTCCAGTTTTATTGGTGCAAAAGAAAGACGGAACTTCTCGTTTATGTCTGGATTTTCGTCAACTGAATAAAGTAACAATCAAGAACAAGTATCCACTTCCGAGGATAGATGACTTGATGGATCAGTTGCGTGGAGCAGCAGTGTTCTCAAAGTTAGACTTACGGTCGGGTTATCATCAGATTCATGTGAAGGAAGAGGATATCCCGAAAACAGCGTTTCGAACACGCTATGGGCATTATGAGTACCTTGTGATGCTGTTCGGGGTGACGAATGCTCCTGCTATATTCATGGATTACATGAATAGGATTTTTCTTCCTTATCTCGATTAGTTTGTCGTTGTTTTCATAGACGATATTCTAATTTATTTTCCTAGTGAAGAAAAGCATGCTGAACATCTCAGTGCGGTTCTTCAGATTTTAAAGGAGAGACTGTTATACGCGAAACATGAAAAATGTGAATTTTGGTTGAACCAAGTTCAATTTTGGGGTCATGTTATATCAAACGAAGGAGTCACGATGGATCCATCAAAAGTTGAAGCTGTTTTACAATGGGAAAGACCAATGATGGTAACGAAAATCCGTAGTTTTGTGGGTTTAGCTGGATACTATAGGAGATTCATCGAAGGATTTTCTAAAATAATAGGACCTCTTACCCAATTAACTCGGAAGGACCAAGCGTTTACATGGACTGGAGCGTGTGAAGAAAGCTTTCAAGAGTTGAAGAGAAGATTGACTACGTCACCTGTATTAGTATTACCTGATCCTAAGGAACCTTTCGAGGTATACTGTGATGCTTCGCATCAAGGGTTAGGTTGTGTACTGATGCAACACCGGAAAGTCGTAGCTTGTGCATCCAGGCAATTGAAGATACACGAAAGGAATTACCCCCCTCATGACTTGGAATTAGAAGCGGTGGTTTTTGCGCTAAAGATTTGGAGACATTACCTGTATGGATCGACGTTCAATGTTTTCGGTGATCATAAAAGTTTGAAATATATTTTTGATCAGAAAGAACTCAACATGCGGCAAAGACGCTGGTTAGAATTTCTGAAGGATTATGATTTTCAACTGCAGTGTCACCCTGGGAAAGCAAACATGGTAGCAGATTCCTTGAGTAGAAAGTCTATACATGCGTCTAAGATGATGGTTAAAGAACTATAATTGTTAGAACAATTCCGAGATATGAGGATAACAGTTGAGACGTCGCCGGGAAAACTTTGTGTAAGTATGATTACTGTTTCCAATCAATTGATGGAACAAATACGAGAAAAACAAGAAGGTGATCATTACTTACAAGGAGTAAGGGAATTAGTACCAAAACGAGTAGTAGCTGAATTTAAAGAAGAAACAGATGGAATTCTAAGGTTCGGTGAAAGGATTTGTGTACCTGATGATGTTGAACTTAGAAAGTTAATTTTGGGAGAAGCTCACAAGAGTAAATTGAGTTTACATCCAGGAGGTACCAAGATGTATCAAGACCTTAAGATATTATATTGGTGGTATGGAATGAAAAAAGACGTAATGGAATATGTAGCTTCGTGTCTAGTCTGTCAGAAAGCCAAGATTGAACACCAGAGGCCTACAGGAATGCTACAACCTATGGACATTCCAGGATGGAAATGGGATGGAATTGCAACGGACTTTGTAACAAGTTTGCCAAGGACTCAAAAAGGGTACGATACCATTTGGGTAATAGTTGATCGATTAACCAAATCGGATCACTTTTTGCCTATTAACATAAATTATTCAATAGAAAAGTTAGAAGGATGGGGTTGCCAGTAGAGAGGAAATTTGGAAATTCCGTCCGAGTCGAAAAAAAAGACTCATTCCCCTCAGTAGGTCAGACTTTGAAAAAGTCTAACTTGAAGAATTTGTAGGAGCTCTTGTAGAGCCTGATGATACTCCTTTTCTCAACCTCACTTAGCGAGATCCACCCAACTCAGTCTCCGAACCTGACCTTGTAAAAATAGAGAAATTTGGACGCGGTGGCCACCATCCCTATTTGGCCACAAAGAATTTGAAAGGCTTTCAGAAAAGCACAGCTATTTGGGTGTAATTGGGTAGGAGCAACGTTCATAATTTTTAGAACCTCACACTTGAAGGGGGTAATGGGGATGGTGACACCAATCTTCTCAAACAGAGTCTTACATACATAGGTGAAAGCTGGTTCAGAGGGAGACACTTGAAGAAACACATGTTCATTATCTGAACGGGGAAGGCATCCAACAGCACCATCGAAAGCAGTAACTTTGGCCTTGATGGCTTTAAGGGAATCGAGAGTTCTGAAATTAGAATAAAATGCCCCAGCATCGGGTTTTACCCAGGAATGGTAATATCCGGGTAAGGTACCCTGCGCATCCTAGAAGCACGCTTGCGGCGCTTAGGGGCAACGGTAGCATTAGGAGTAGCAGAACTACTCCCGTCAGATGAAGAAGAAGAAGAACCCTTGGCACCTCCATCACCATGAGAGGGAGATGGGGAGTGATGAGGAGAGCCCCCAATCTGATTGATTTCTCTATGATCTGAACCCCAGAAGAGGCATTCAGCGATACCTCGAATCAAGTTTCCATGGAAGAAAGAATGAATGAAGGGAAATGATGACGACATACCTGGATCAGAAAAGGAAATGTAGAAGCTTGAAGGAGAAGAGCTTGAATAAAGGTTTGAGTAAGGAAGAGGCAAAATGAGCTCCTAAGCAAACTTTTCCCCAACTTATAGAGACCTCGACGCTTCAAAAGAAAACAAATCTTAACGTTACTTTTGAAAGTAATAATGATGGACACCGTGTGAAGAAAGGGAACATCTCTTCAAGTCTGCGCAAATTCGGCTCACTCATGAAGGAGTCATGCGTGGCAAAGACATCAGAATAAATGTTGTGACAGCTAACGGCTTCACTCACGCAACCGGAGAACAAGCCTCGGAAGTAATTCCACAAAGTCCATGCGTCATAAACCAATCTTATCTTAATAAAGAAGGCGACGTCTCTTTTCATCTCGGGAGCTACAAAACTTTGGTCACAGCGCAGATCTAAAACGGCTGCCCACGTCACGACTAGGCTCGGCTCCTTCAAAGAAGCTTCCATGATTTCTGAAAGCTCAAAGCTTGGGGGGCTTGTATATGGGCCGAGGTGCAAAGCTCGCCTGAAGTGTAAAGCTCCGCCAGAGGGTGAAGCTCGGTCACCCGAGGTGTTCACTGATGGCGTGAATCCGCAAGTGGATGGCTTCGTCGTCAAGTAATAAAAAGGTCGAACCCATAGAGACCGTGATCTTAAATAACAATTAATTATTAAATTAATTAAAATAGACAAGAAAAAGATTTGGAAAAGATTTGGTTTTTGAAATAAGATTAACTAACAAATCAAGTATTTAAAACACAATCAAATAAAATCGCAATCAAATCAAATCTGGAGATTTTCAAATTAAAAGAGATTTCCAGGAATTGGGTTACCAACAAGACTGCTCATGCTACTAAATTGACTACCCCTCTTGTTAATTATCAAAATTGTTTTGAAGGTGAATTTATCCTAAATAAGTTAATATTCCCTCTCGAGATACAAGAACCGTGCCCAATTAAACCAACCCCTACTCTCGTGGTAATTGTATTAAATTGAAGACATTAAGATTCGTGACAATTCAATGAACCCTCGAAGGACCGCTTCTAACTCTCGTGATTTAAGTCCTAAGTTCAATCCCTATAGATCCAATACCTAAGTTAACCGCTAGGTTCATCCTTAGAGTATCTAGGACATGCAAATAAGTGCACACCGAATTCACAAGTAATTCATGCAATAGAAATTAAATTGAAAGCAAATTGAAATTAACAAGAAGTAAAACGTCAATTCATCACATAAAACGAGTCTTGGGCATAGCCCCAATTCCTAGAAATAAAAACAACTACTCACGCATTGCCATATTCATAGCAACCTTGAATAATAAAAGCATAAAAATCCTACGAGAAGAGAAGAAATTGAGAAGAAGAGAAATCCTAGTTTTCGCCTATGGGTAGCAGTCCAGAGGTTCCTATTTTTGAGCCTTAGAGTCCTATTTATAATGTAGGGTAACTTGAATTCAAAGCTGTTACAAAATCAGATCAAATCAGCCATTAAAATTTCAGATTTTGCTCGTCACGGCCATGATGCCTGTCACGGCCAAGCCGTGACAAATTATGTCTTGCAAAACTTGGCATTGATTGGCCTGTCACGGCCGTGATGGCCATCACGGCCAGGCCGTGAAAGGTTCTGACTTTTGCGTTCCTTTCTTTTCAGCCTTGCTCGATCATGGCCGTGATGGATGTCACGGCTAGGCCGTGATGGATGTCACGGCTAGGCCGTGATGGGCTCTGTTTGGCTCATTTTCCTTGCTTTTAAAGCTCCGTCTTCATGCAAGCTCCATCATAACTGATCCTAAATATTTTAATCTTCAATTCCTGCACATAAACACCACAAAACCACCTTACCCGTTTCAAGGTAAAAACTAACAAAAATCAAATTAAAAATGCCTAAACTACATGAAAATGCATGCAATATGATAAAGAAATATGAGTTGTAATCACACTCATAAAACTACCCCAAGCTTAAGATTTTGCTTGTCCTCAAGCAATAACCAAGGCCAGACAAGATAAACAATCAGAGCATGGACAGTGAACCAAGAACCCGAGTAACAAATCCAAGTAACAGGAACATCCAAATAAGTAACCAAGAGACAATCAATTTCAAGTCCAATTAGAAGCTTAGGTTCTCTAGATTCATGCCTCTCACTAATTCGGGCACTCTTCTCACCTCACTCAAGTGTTCAAGGACATATGACAATTCACTCAATTTTCTCAAGGAAGGTACCCTACCATAAGCTTGACTATTAACCAAATCTCTACTTTATTAATGAAAACACATAAGAATCAAGAGGTCTTTTATTTTGGTTGTAATGGGGTCATGGGATTAATTGTTAGGTGGGGAAATCAAGAAAGGGAAAATTCAAGAAGGCTAAACAAGCTATCAAACAAAGCAAAGCATGACAAGCTTCTAAAATACCGCTTTGGGCTTTAGTTCACTTTTCCACCTTTTTTCTTTCTTCCTTTTTTTTATTTCTCACTTTCTTTTTCTCATCCCCTTCTCCATTTTTTTGTTTATTTTTTTTTATTTTTTTTTTCAATTTGGAGAAGGGGAGATTTCCAACTTAAGAGAAATATTTTTCTAACTTTTTCATCCCACGATTTATTTTTTAGACCACCTTTTTGCCCTTTTTGCAATACTTTAAAAGGTGTCATACCAAGCATCATTCATCAAAATAAATCAAGGTACCAAGAAATTATATTGAACTTTAAACATCAAAATCACAGGTTTTTTATCATAAACAGAAAGTAAAGGAGTTTGAGTTTAGAGATACCACACAACCAAATTTATCCTAATTCAGTCACCACCACTATGACATACATCCAGTTCCCACTCCACCTGTGGGTTTTCACACTAAACACGACAAGCTTTAGCCAGGTATCTTGAAAAACCTTTACACCACAGATCACTCCTTCATCTCGAGATACCATACTCTTGTGAAGAGCCTCAATATTCTTCCTTAGGGATACCTCACCCTAATCACTCAGAGAGACTCCCTCTCTCTTTACAATCAAATAAAACAAAAATCGATTCCTAACTCTCAATAGTCAGATAAACAAATTGAAGCACTTATGAAAACGAAACACTCTTTTTCACGATAAGCTCAAGAAAGATGATGAATGATACATGTATTGTATTCGATATGTTATTCGTTATGTCAAAAAGTGTTCCTTTGATCCCTCTTTATATAGAAAACAAGTTATAGTCGTTGGGATCAATCAAAACAGATTTGGATCTGATTTAACAGAATCTGTTTTCTTGATTCTGGTTCTTGAAATAAGATTCTGATAGTACTTATAGAATTCGCGTCCATCTTGAAAATAACCACGTCCATCTAGCCATTGAGATTTTACATTCGGACGGGCTAGTAGACGAGCTCCATATGCCACATCATTGGATGGATCTTCTCATTAAGAACTTAGCAAGTCCAACGACTTGTGTGGACGAGCGCTTGTCACTTTAGTGGACGAGCACTTCTGTCACTTTAGTGGACGAGTGCTCGTATTACTCCAGTGGACGAGCACTTCTGTCACTTTAGTGGACGAGCGCTTCTATCACTTAAGTGGACGAGATCTTGTATCACTTTAGTGGATATGCGCTTCTGTCACTTTTGTTGGGCGAGCGCTTCTATCACTTGTGTTTGGACGAGCGCTTGTATTACTTCAGTGTTGGACGAGCGCTTTGGACGAGCACTTCTTATTTCCAAAAATCATTTTCATTAACGAAAACTTATTCCTTTTAATGCAGATTATGAAAATTGATTTTCTTCATGCAACTTTTTGGTTGAGCTATATTGTGACTGAGAGATTTATTTCTCTTACAAATCATCTAAGACTTAAATCTAATTTCCCCCTTAAGCTTTTGTCTTGATGATTCCTTGATCTTTGTCTTTACTCTTTGTTTCTCACTGAACTTGTTGATCACTGCTTGATACATATCTTTGCTATTTGATGCTAAAACACTTGCATACACATTAAGTTGTATTTGTCATATATCAAAATCTCTAAGTCATTGAGTCTAACATAAAACACTCAATCACAAAGAATGGGGTAGATTTAGTGAGTACCCCTTTTAGGCTCAAAAATCTCACATTTAGTAGTTTGAAATTAATGAGAAACACAAATCCAAGGAACCACATGCTAATTATCAACTATCAAATGATCATCTCAAGCATTTTTATTTTTAGCCTATCACAATAATACAAAAAAAAAATTGGGTTCAAAAATTCACTGTCTCAATTCATTTGGCACAAAGTTCTCACAATTGGATGCATACTCTAAGCAAGGGGCAATCTAACCATGTGATTATGTAAAACTACACCTATATGAAAGCAACATGAAAAATGCAAAAATACCCCTACCCCAAGCTTAAAAACTTACATTGTCCCCCATGTAAATAATCAAGTCGGAGAGAGGAGAAAAATGGAACAACTCACCGAGGTGGTGGAGGGTGTTGGCTTAGATGCCAGTCATAGAGCTGTTGGAGGACGCGTCACGACCGTGACATTCATCACGGCCAGGCCATGATCGATTCGGATGATGGTTACCAGGCCTTGTGACGGCCGTGATATACATCACAGCAAGGTCGTGATCAATTCTGTTCTGTTGGGCTCCTTCGCTTCACGCCCATGATGGCTATCACGGCCTAGGCGTGATCCCTTCTGGTTTTCAGCTTCTGGCCCATCACGATCGTGACCCTCGTCACGGCTAGGTCGTGATAGATTCTGGTCTCCTCTTCCTTTTTGAAATTGCTCCATCATGGCCATGATGGCCATCAGGGCCAGGCCATGATCTCCTCTGACATCATTTTTCCATGCCTTTTTGCTCTTCAAGCCTTCATAACCTGAAAATACTTGGCAAAACCATCAATTTGTGATCTTTCTTCTCTTAATCTTCTCAAATTATTCAAAAACAAAATTCAAAAACAAATTAAAAAGGGAAAGAAAGCTTGGGTTGCCTCCCAAGAAGCGTTTATTTATGGTCTTAAGCTTGACCATACTCCTTTCAATCAACCGGGGTCAGCTGGGCTTGGAAGTGAAAGAACACCTCTCTTCCAAGGAAGTCCTTCAAAGAGCCTATTTTGTTCATATGGCCACATGCACTTTCGCTTTGCTCTTTTCACTGAGTTTCATGGCCTTACTTCCTCCCGGTGGAAGTTTTAACTCCACATGTTGAGCAACTCCAATTTCATCATTATTTGGTGCATCATTTGTCATGCAAAGTTTGGGAGGTGCTTCCATGGAGGCATTATCTCAATCCTGCACATATGACTCTCAAAAGGAGGGTTGTTATATGAGTTAGTCAAATCAAAATCCACCCTTCCTTTCTCTACATTCAAGGAGAGCTTACCATTTTTTACATCTATTATTGCTCCAGCTGTGACCAAGAATGGCCTTCCAAGAATGATAGGGAATTTAGAATTCCCGTTCATGTCCAACACCATGAAATCGGTAAGAATGAAAAATTTACCTACCTTTATAGGGATATTCTCTAGTATGCCTAGAGGGGTTTTAGTTGATCCATCTGCAAATTGTAAAGAGAATTTGGACGGTCTCAATTCCTTGGTTCCTAACCTCTCAAAGATAGTAAGCGGCATCAAACTCGCACTAGCCTCTAAGTCACATAAGGCATGGTCTATTTTCACTTTTCCAATTGAGCAATCAATAGAGAAACTTCCTGGATCTTTTAGTTTAGGAGGCATGTTAGTTTTTATCATGGCATCATGCTCCTCAATTAAGCTCTTAGTCTCTTTTTCTACTTGCTTTTTCTTGACTAACCTTTGTAAGAAAGGAATTGGGGGTTGGTAAGGTGGTGGAGGGACATACTTTGGCTCTATCTCTTCTTGTTCACTCATGTCCTCCTCACATTCCACATTCTTTTCAACTACCCCAAGCTTATCATCCCTCAGGTATATAGCATTACAGTGCTCATTGGGATTAGCTTCGAGTTGTCCTGGAAACGTACCCTTAGTTCTAGAATATGTACCAGCTTGTTGGGCAATCTGAGTTTCTAACATCTTATTATGGATGGCTAAGTTATCTACCTTGGATGTTAACTCCTTTATTGCCTCGTTGACTGCCCTACCTTGTTGCCTAAACTCTTCATTTTGCTTTGTTTGAGTTTCAACAAAAATTTTCCAAAAGATACTCAAGTTTAGACTTTTGTACCTGAGGATACCCCGATGCGGGTTTCCTATTACCTTGGCCTTCTTGGAATTCATGGTTCAATGTGTTGTTGTAGTTCCCGTAGGAGAGATAAGGGCTATTCTTCCTTCCTTGGTTGTAAGAATTTTGGGGAACAAAGTTTGGCAACTTCGGGTTCGTGTCATAAAAATTGTGACATGAATTCGCTTGTTCACCTGAAGCACAGGATACAGGAGTACTACCATGTGGGCACTCCATTATGTCATGTCCCTGCATTCCACAAATCTCACAAACAACATTAGTAGCACCTATTGAACTCACATTAGCCCTTTCAAGCTTATCAAAGCGTTAATTTAATGTGTCAAATTTAGACATAATTAAATCATTACTATTCATTTCAAACTTACCCCCGAAATCTTTTTCGGGTTATTACCTCTTTTATAACCCCATTGGTGATAGTTGGTGGCTACATTTTCAATGATATTGAACGCTTCAGTCAGAGGTCTATTCATAAAAGCTCCACCAGTTGCGGAGTCAAGTGACACCTTCGAAGAGTAATCCAATCCGTTGTAGAAGGTATGCACTAACAACCACCTCTCGAGCCCATGATGTGGGCAAGACTCTAGCAATCCTCTGTAACAACCCTAACCTTCGGATAAGCATTATCCGTCCTTTTGGAAGAAGCCAGTGATCTGAGTTCGTAGGTAAGCAAACTTGGATGGAGGGAAGAATTTCTCCGAGAATGCCTGCTCCAGTTGGTCCCAAGTTGACAAAGTATTAGCGGGCACTTGCTTCAACCAAGCTCTTGCCTTTCCAGTCAGAGAGGAGGGGAATAACCTCAAGCGAATAGCATCAATCAGGGCACCTTGAATTCTTATTGCATCAGGGAATTCCAAGAATGTCTCCACATGATCAGTCGGGTCCTCCGAAGGTAATCCTCCAAATTGATGTTGCCTAATCATGCCAATTCACTAAGGTGGTATAGTGTAGTTCTCCACCTCTATTTCTGGCCTAGCAATCCCAGTTCGCAAACCCCTAGCATTTGGGGCTGCGTAGTCCTTCAATGGTTTGGTATCCGGTAGATTCGCCATGAGTGGAATGAGAATCAACCTCTCTCTCTCTCTTTGTCTTTGTAGTCTCATACGTCTATGAAAGGTCCTTTCAATCTCAGGGTCAACTTCAATAAGATTTCCAAGACTTTGGGATCTTTGCATAAAAGAGAAAAATACCTGCAAGAGAGAGATAGATACTCTAGGAGAAAAAAAAGAAAAGAAAAAGAAATAAATAATAAATAATAATAAAAATGTCCAGAAAAATCAATTTAAAAATTAAACTGAAATTCAAGAAAACACAGTCCCCGACAACGGCGCCAAAAACTGGATAGCGTGAATCCGCAAGTGAACGACTTCGTCGTCAAGTAATAAAAAGATCGAACCCACAGAGACTGTGATCTTAAATAACAATTAATTAAACTAGACAAGAAAAAGATTTGGAAAATATTTGGTTTTTGAAATAAGATTAACTAACAAATCAAGTATTTAAAACGCAATCAAATAAAATCGCAATTAAATCAAATCTGGAGATTTTCAAATTAAAAGAGATTTCCAGGAATTGGGTTACCAACAAGACTGCTCATGCTACTAAATTGACTACCCCTCTTGTTAATTATCGAAATTGCTTTGAAGGTGAATTTATCCTAAATAAGTTAATGTTCTCTCTCTAGATACAAGAATCGTGCCCAATTAAACCAACCCCTACTCTCGTGGTAATTGTATTGAAATTGAACACATTAAGATTCGTGACAATTCAATGAACCCTCGAAGGACGCTTCTAACTATCGTGATATAAGTCCTAAGTTCAATACCTATAGATCCAATACCTAAGTTTACCGCTAGGTTCATCCTTAGAGTATCTATGACATACAAATAAGTGCACACCGAATTCACAAGTAATTCATGCAATAGGAATTAAATCGAAAGCAAATTGAAATTAACAAGAAGTAAAACGTCAATTCATCATATAAAACGAGTCTTAGGCATAGCCCCAATTCCTAGAAATAAAAACAACTACTCACGCATTGTCATATTCATAGCAACCTTGAATAATAAAAGCATAAAAATCCTAAGAGAATAGAAGAAATTAAGAAGAAAAGAAATCCTAGTTTTTGCCTATGGGCAGCAGTCCAGAGGTTCCTATTTTTGAGCCTTAGAGTCCTTTTGTATTGGAAAACTTGGCATTGGTTGGCCTGTCACGGCCACGGCCTGGCCGTGACAGGTTCTAACTTTTGCATTCCTTTCTTTTCAGCCTTGCTCGATCATGGCCGTGATGGTTGTCATGGCTAGGCCGTGATGGGCTCTGTTTGGCTCATTTTTCTTGCTTTTCAAGCTCCGTCTTCATGCAAGCTCCATCATAACTGATCCTGAACATTTTAATATTCAATTCATGCACATAAATACCACAAAACCACCTTACCCGTTCCAAGGTAAAAACTAACAAAAATCAAATTAAAAATGCCTAAACTACATGAAAATGCATGCAATATGATAAAGAAATATGAGGTGTAATCACACTCATCATTCACCAAAATAAAATATATAGACCGAGGCGTAAAACTTGTCTACTTACCTCACAAACTTGAAAGGCTAAAGAAACTAAGGTTCTAAGCTCGGTCACCCGAGGTCGAATGTTGGCCAACATATAAGGTCGGCCATCGAGACTATGGTAAAAAGGGAAGATAACCTACACCATAAACCTTATATTACAAGGCAAATATTTTTGCAAGAGTCAAGCTCGGCCACTGTCATGAAAACTTTGACGCTTCTTCTAGCTCAAAGCTTGGGGGATTGTGTACTGACCGAGGAGTAAAACCCGACCATCGAGCTTGGATACCCGATCCGATAAAGGTAGGAAAGATAAGATATTGATATTATCTTTAATGATCCTGATATTATCTCAAATAACCTTATCTAGTTAGAAGAGATAAATCCCTCAAATTAAGGAAATCATATCTCAAATAAGATTAAAGAGATAATAGGAGATAAATCCAGATCTCTTAAAGATATGGGGATCCTATTATAAAAGGAGGAGAACACAAAAGAGAGACTCACTTTTAACTGAGCGAGGTGAATCTCCCTTAAGCGTATTAGAGGAACCAGCTTGACCAAGAGACTATTGAAGAGTCCTTGCTCGCTGGTGTTCATCAGATACAAGATTAAGGGGTTGAGATCACCGTACGTTCTAGGGTTGAACTAAGAACTACGTCTGGCTTTGATTCCCAGTGGGATACGTAGGACCAAAGTACTATATTCTGTCAAGCCATAATCTAAAACAACCCCCATTGTTCACTCTTGGTGAAACGTTCTACGGCGAGATTCCGGCAAGTCGGACCTCGGCAGGAACATGACTTAAATCACAAGAGTTAGAAGCGGTCCTTGGAGGATTCGCTGAATTGTCACAAAGCTTAAAGGGTTCAATTTAAATTCAATTACTACGAGAGTAGGGGTTGGTTTAATTGGGCACAGTTCTTGTATCCCGAGAGGGAACATTAACTTATTTAGGATAAATTCAGCTTCAAAGCAATTTTGATTATTAACAAGAGGGGTAGTCAATGTAGTAGCAAGAGCAGTCTTGTTGGTAACCCAATTCCTGGAAATCTCTTTTGAAATTGAAAAATCCCAAATTTGATTTGATTGTGATTTTAATTGATTGCGTTTTAAATATTTTGATTTGTTAGTTAATTCTTATTTTAAAAACCAAATCTTTTCCAAATCCTTTTTTTATAGTTTAGTTAAATTGATTTAATAATTAATTATTATTTAAGATCACGGTCTCTGTGGGTTCGATCTTTTTATTACTTGACGGCGAAGTCGTACACTTGCGGATTCACGTCTATCAATCGCCTTCCTGGAATTCGAGCGCCTTCCTCCTTTTATCATGGTAGCTCTTTTGCCTACTTTGTGCAACCCTCATCTTTTCCTGAACCATCCTGATCTTCTCTGTTGTTTTCTGGACTATCTCTGGCCCTAGCACCACACTATCACTAGTTTCATTCCAACACAAGGGTGTCCTACATCTCCTCCTATAAATAGCCTCATAAGGTGCCATCCCAATACTGGAATGGAAACTGTTGTTGTAGGTGAACTCTATCAGGGGCAAAAACTTTTCCCAACTACCAGATTGCTCTAGCACACAAGCCCTCAACAAGTCCTCTAAGCACTGGATGGTCCTCTCAGACTTCCCATCAGTCTGTGGGCGGTAAGCTGAACTAAGCCTAAGTTTCGTCCCTAAAGCACACCGCAAACTCTCCCAGAACCTAGAGGTAAACCTCGGGTCTCTATCTGATACTATGCTAGAGGGTACACCATGAAGCCTAACTATCTCTTTGATGTACAACTTGGCTAACTCCTCTAAAGGATGCTCCACGTTCATCGGGATGAAATGGGCAGACTTAGTCAATCTATCCACAACAACCCATACAGCCTCAAAACTAGCTGGAGTCCTAGGGAGTCCAGACACAAAATCCATGGAGATATTATCCCATTTACATTCTGGGACCCTCAAAGGCTGCAACTTACCTGATGGATTCTGGTGCTCTATCTTAGCCTTCTGGCAAATTAAGCACGCGTATACGAACTCAACCACATCCTTTTTCATCATAGGCCACCAAAACATCCTCTTAAGGTCCTGATACATCTTGGGGCACCTGGATGCACACTCAACCCACTCATATGTCCTTCTTCAAGGATCAACTTCCTAAGCTCAGGAACATCCGATATGCACACTCTATCCTTAAACCTCAAGACTCCATCACTTCCATCCTTAAAACTAGGGTCTCTACCCTGAGCAAGCAACTCTCGCTGGTCTAAGAGAAACTTATCTAACTTCTGACCCTCTCTAATATGATTCATCAAGCTGTTGGTAACCTTCAAGGTTCCAAGCCTAATACTCTTAGGGGTAAACTCCCAAGCTAGACTAAGGTCTCTAAACTCCACTATCATATCCATCTCCCTAACCATCAAAGCGGAGATATGCAGGGTTTTCCTACTTAAGGCATCGGCCACCACATTGGCCTTTCCTGGGTCATAGGTCATCTAGAAGTCATAATCCTTTAAGAACTCCATCCACCCACGCTGCCTCATATTCAACTCCTTCTTATCAAAGAGATACCTCAAACTCTTATGATCACTAAAAACCTCAAACCTCGCTCCATAAAGGTAATGCCTCTAGATCTTTAAGGCAAATACCACAACTCCTAGCTCTAGATCATGGGTAGGGTAGTTCTTCTCATGGGTTTTCAACTGCCTAGAAGCATAAGCAACTACCTTACCCTTCTGCATCAACACACCACCTAACCCTTGCTTGAAGCATCACAGTAAACTACGAAGGGTTCACTAGGATCTGGCAAAACTAACACCGGTGCTGATGTCAACCTATCCTTAAGGGTTTGGAATCTCTCTTCACACTTAGAGTCCCATACAAACAACTGTCCTTTCTTGGTGAGATGGGTTAAGGGTAAAGCTATCTTAGAGAAACCTTCCACGAACCGCCTATAATACCTGGCTAACCCCAAGAAACTCCTAATCTCGGTTACAGACTTTAGCGCTTCCCACTGGAGCACCGTCTCTACTTTAGCTGGGTCCACTGCTATGCCACCCTTAGAGATGACATGTCCTAAGAAGCTCACTTCCTCAAACCAAAACTCACACTTAGACAAGTTAGCGTACAACTGCTTTTCCTTAAGGGTCTGCAAGACAACCCTCAGGTGTTCCTCATGTTCCTCCTTGCTCTTGGAGTACACTAAGATGCCATCTATGAATACCACCACAAACTTATCCAAGTAAGGGTGAAAGGTCTTGTTCATGTAGTCCATGAACACCGCAGGGGTATTGGTCACACCAAAGGGCATAACCAAGTACTCATAGTGACCATATCGCATCTTGAACACTGTCTTCGGGATGTCCTCAGACTTAACCCGAATTTGATGGTACCATAACCTCAAATCTATCTTAGAAAAGACGCAAGCGCCCATCAACTGGTCCATGAGATCATCAATCCTAGGGAGGGGATACCGATTCTTTATGGTCACCTTGTTGAGCTGTCGATAGTCGAAACTAAACCTCATATTACCATCATTCTTCTTCACCAACAACATAGGTGCTCCCCATGGGGACACACTTGGCCTAATGAACTGCTTCTCCATCAGGTCCTCAAACCGTTCCTTTAGTTTAGCTAGCTCTAGAGGAGACATTCTATAGGGTGCTATGGAGATTGGCCTGATGCCAGGCACTAAGTCTATGGTGAACTCAACATCTCTCTCTGGGGGTAAGTTATAAACACCCCCCGGGAACACTTTAGGAAATTCCCGCACAACAGGCAAGCTGGCAACATCGAGATGGCTGCTCTCTACTTCCAAGGAAGCTATCATATGTACACTTGGGCTTCGTCTTTCATCGAAGCCTGAACTTGGCTTGCAGAGAGAAGGTCCGGATTCTTAGACTCCGTTGGAGTTCCAAAAATCAGGGTTTTATCAAAATAGTTCATAAGGACGTGGTTGGAAGATAACCAGTTCATGCCAAGAATGATATCAAGGTCTTTCAGGGGTAAACATACAAGATCAGCAACAAAAGTTTTACTATCAATAACAATATGACAATTCTTGCATGCATAAGAAGTGGAAACATGTTTATTTGTGGGTGTAGACACAAGCAAATCAAAATCAAGAAAGGTAACAGACAACTCAAGATTCTTGACCCTATCATGCGATATAAACGAGTGAGTAGCACCCGAATCATACAATGAAGTCAATTGAGTTCCATAAATAAAACATGTACCTTGAATCAAGTCATCGGACTCGGAGGCTTCGGCTCCACTAAGAGTACAGACTCTCCCAATAGTCTTCAGTCGGTTGGCCTGAGACTTCTGATTCTTGCTAGCGCTGGGAGGCTCTGCCTTGGCTCCCTCACAGTTACGGCTGATGTGACCCAACTTGCCACACTTGAAGCAAATCACAGCTGATTCCTTGCACGGAGAAGAATAGTGATCCGGTGCGCCGCACTTGCCACATCCCATGGGTCTAGAGGCATTAGAGAACCCGCCCCTAAACCTATCCTGGTGAAACTATGGCTTCTTGTCACTCTGCTTGAAGTCCTTTACGGTCGGAGCATAACGTTGTTTCCCTCTATCTCTCTGATCAGTCCTCTTGCTGCTCTGACTATCCGATCATATGGAACTAGCAACCTTGAACTGACTAGCATCCTCATAGATCCTGCACTTGTTGACCAGAACTGGGAAGATTCTGATCTCCTGATAGCTGATCGCATGCTTGATCTCGGGGTTAAGTCCAGCCTCGAACTTAACGTATTTGGAACGCTCATCCGCAGTATGATGGTACGGAGTGTAATACCTTGCCAGCTCCTCAAACTTGGCAGCATAGTCACCCACTGACATAGATCACTGCTTCAAGGCCAAGAACTCCATCTCTTTCTTGTCCTTGATATCCGCTGGGAAGTACTTCTCCATAAAACTCTGTCTAAACTCAACCCATGTAACCGCTGTGCCCTCAGCCTGCATCCTCTGCCGGCAGTTTTCCCACCAATGTTCAGCCTCCTCAGTCCGCATGAAGGTAGCAAAGATGAGCTTTTGCTGATCATTGCAATCCATCGCTCGGAAGATCTTATCCGTCTCCCTCAGCCACAATAGTGCTCCCTCTGGATCATAAGCTCCCTTGTAGGAGGGAGGGTTGTTCCTCTGAAATTTGTCCAAACCTTGGAACTCAACTAGCCCACCATTGTTGTTGTTGTTATTGACTTGACCGATAGCATTGGCAAGGAGTGCCAATGCGTTCGCAATTTCCTGATTGTCGCGTCCTCTACCTGCCATGAGTTCCTGTGCACGTCCAACGCAACTCTTAGATACAGAAACTTAAGCGGGTAAAAGTTACAGGCAACTAACTTAAAGCATCATTGTCTATAACAAGTATAGACAATTCAAACAAGAGCACACAACAGACTCACAACAGACTCATACCATGTCCGGAGAGGGCCGAACAACTCTGATACCACTAAATGTGACACCCTTCTACCCCACATGTTATAAGAACTTTAAGATAAGCAATTAATAAAATTTAATCATGGAAGTACTGGATAAAATAAAGCGTCCTTCCATGGGTAGAAAAATCCCACATGAACTAGTTCACAACACAGAAATAAAACATGTTTAAACAAAATATTCTAAACACAACAAATAAACAACCCAACCTCGATGTCACAACTCAGCTGGTATAACAGTTCCGGAAAATATATCCTCGGAATACAGTTGTAATAGACTAACTAAAACAAGAACAGGCCCTAACTATGAGTGGCGGGTCCTCAGAGTCACTCCTCTCCAGGCTGCTCATCATCCTCTGCAAGGTGCCAATCAGGCCAAATAAACAAACAAAGAACGGGGAGTAAGAATCATGTAAACATATATGGCATGGAGATAGGAAGCAGGGTAAAACAAACAACATGGCATTATCATAGGCATACATCAACATATACATATATCAACATACAACAACATCATGTCAACCAAGTATACTATGTTGTGCAATGCAATACTACTCCGCTACTCCATTATGCATGTGGATCCAAACTAACTCAGGATGAACGACTTCAGAGTTAGATATCCGTATTGGCCATAGAAGCACCAACACCGGCAGTTCACCAAACGGGGGGCTGAGGTCACCAAACCATCAGGTGACCTACCATGGATGACCAGATCACCGTACTCTCGGGTGATCTCCCCTATGTCGAACCCCCCCCCCCCCCCATCAACAACTTCAATGCTCTATGCAAATGGCACAACAATAAATAGTCTTAACCACCTCCTTGCTCGGGCCATGAAGCTCCCAAGACCTTCAACATCAACGTAACCTTAGACCCAAACCGCGGGGTCAAGGCTCCTTTGGCCCATAAGCACCAAGGTTCAACTCAACATGCTTGGGTCAATAAGCACCCAGGACTTCAACATCAACAACGCCTTAGACCCAAACTGTGGGGTCAAGGCCCCCTTGGCCAATAAGCATCAAGGTACAACTTATCAATGTGCGGCGACCCAACGGATACCGACTTAACATCTTATTATCTTAATCATCTCAGATAATTATTAACCAGGTTGTCTAATCTTCATCTTTGATTAGCTATGTCAACTCATCATCATTGGGGAATTGGGGTTGGAAACCCCTTAAAAGACTTTAATTCCATCTCTGTCTGCTAGGGGAGCACGAGCGTGCTTGTCCCCTGCACGGCCGTGCTGGTCACATAAGTGAAGCACGGTCGTGTTTTCTATTAGGCACGGTCATGCTCCTCTGCTGCACGGTCGTGTTTAATGCGCGACCAATTTCCAGAATTCAAACTGGGAGCACGGTCGTACTCCCTGTTCAGCACGGCCGTGCTCAATGCACGACAATACTGTTTTGGGCTGAGTTCTAACTTAGGTCTTAACCAATTAATTCAACGATTAAGTCCATTAATCCTAATCCGTTTTAGCAACATAATTTCCCAAATTTAACATCATCAACTCATTCATAACATCATCATCCAACCAACAATTATGGCAACAATCATTCAATCAACATATCATAATCATATTCATTTCAACAATAACCATCATACTATCATATTAATGTCGAGATAACAACATAACATCGAAAACACATAGGAATATATGACCACGAATATGAAGCATACAACATAAACAGAACATTTCATCATATAAACAGCATACATCACATGGGCATGTAAAACTAATAACAACCGGGGTTATGGAAACCCCTTACCTTACGCTACCCCCATAGCCTATTGTTAGTGACGCCGGCAAGTGTACCGGGTCGTCGCAAGTAATAAAAATAACACGGTAAGTAATTACCGAGGTCGAACTCAGGGATTGGGCTACCAATTCGACTAATCCGCGGGAAATCCGATACGTTTGGTCAAGTTACAGAAAGTGGTTGAGAGAGAGAAGAGAGAATAGGATTGAAATTCAATTAACAAATCTAATTAAATAATTAACTAAAAATATGAAAACTAAAATGTCCAAGGTCACAAATCCACCTACCCAATATGTACACCCAAGTGATGATGAATTCCTCCCTAAGTTCAATTACAATGTCAACCGGGACCCCTAAATTCTCCTAAATCCACTCTCGTGCTCATTAGGACGTATTCGACGATTGGATTAATTACTTACTAGGTCTCATAATCCTAATCTCGAATTTGGTTAATTCTTGTTCCCTATAAGGTTGCACCGATCTCCTACTCACTCTCGTGCAATATTCGATCGATGATCCCAATTCAAGTTCTAAACGCGAATCGCTGACTAGGCCTCATCGACATTAACAAGTCAATCACGCAACACATATGATTAATACAATCAAATCAGAATTGGAAAACATTTATTGAGAAAAAGGGAGAAAGACATACATCATATCGGATTCACATCGCCATGGGTGTCTTCATTGTTCCCTCAGACGAGGGGATTAGTTCCTCATGCTCATAGACAAACAATCGGACATAATCTCCATAAGAAAAAGGGAGACGCAGCTCCAAAGAGAAAAGAAATTACCCTAAACGCTACTCTAAACAGTGGAAAACTACTAGGATTCGCGGCCCTCCAAAAGCCCTACAGCCTCCTAAAGATGGTTCCCCAATCTGATCTGCAACAGCCTTTAAATAGGATTCCTGATCTGCGCTCGTTCGCGAGGCGAGCAGCCTCTCGTGAGGCGAGAATTAAAATTGGCGCGCTTTCAATTTGAACTCTCGCAAGGCGAAAGTGTGTTCGCGGGGCGAGTCTTCAATTCTAGGCTGTGACTTTCATCACGGCCGGGCCGTGATGGTCTCTGACTTCCAGGGTCTTCAAACTCTCGCGAGGCGATATTCTTCTCGCGGGGCGAGACTTCAAACCTTAGACTGTCACGGGCGTGGTCTTCATCACGGCTTGGTCGTGATGGTCTCTGTCTTGCAGGTCTTCATGATTCGCGGGGCGAACATATTCTCGCGTGGCGAGACAGAATTGATGACCTTGCTGTTTTATCTGTTCTTCAGGCTCGCGAGGCGAGAATCTACTCGCGAGGCGAGTATCTCCAGAAGTGCTTTTTCCACTGCTTCTTGACTTTCCTTGACTCCCGGAGCTTCACTTCTTGACCTGAAACCACAAAAGCAAACAAAAGCGTAATTCTATTCAAAATAAGCTAAAAACTACACAAAAGACGCAAAACGAGTCAAAGTCCAACTTAGGAACAAAACAAGGCAAATTTGGGCGAAAACGAGAGTGAACTCGAATAATTTGCACAAAAACCACAGTCCATCTAGTTATAAAACTAGATAAGCCAGAGGCTTATCACCTATGTAAAAACTACCCTTCTCCCCATACTTGGATTGAAGGTTGCTCCAACGTAAGCTCCTAAACACACTGGTCGGTTCCCCAAGCGGCTTAGTTAAACATCCAAGTCTTGACCAACAGAAACACAACAGATTAGTTTCCCAACCAAAAACGAAAAGGGAAATCAAAAGGGAAGAGGAATTATTACCTATAGACTGCCACAGACCAACTAGCTTCCCAAACTGCTTCCAAAACTCCGTTATAGCAGGGGATGAAGAGGAAATAGGGAAGAAGGCGCTTTAGGCCGCAACAGTGGCTGCTGCAACTAGAAAAATAGGGTTTCACGTTAAGCCTCGGGTTATGTGCCAAATTATATAGGCTCCACCTGAGCACGGTCGTGCTCATCCTTGAGCATGGTCGTGCTGACTTAGTGTCAACGAGACGCGGTTCGCACAGTGAGCATGGGCGTGCTGGCTAATGAGCACGGGCATGCTCAACCACCAGAAAGGGACTTTTGAGCCAAAAATCCCACTAAGCCTTTAACCAACCAAACAACTTATAAAAAGCACTTAACGAAAAAACAGGGTGTTACAGTTTGATTAGCGACAGGGTCGTGTCCAGACATTTTGGGGCTTAAGGCAGGCCTATTAGAATTTTTTTTTCAAATTTTATTGTATATATAGAAAATAAATAACAGTCATCTTATTAATTTCAATTCACCGTTATTAACAAAATCGCACGTGCAAGGGATTCTTCTCCAACAGTACCAATATTTAATTTTCTTAGACGAAGAGAATAAATAGTTCCAATTGCAATCAATTTTTACTTTTCCGAAATTTCACTCTTGCACATTCATAAGCATTAAGACCATCTTATTAAACAAAAATGTATTAAAACTGTTGAGTCATATAATTATAGCACTTGCTACCAACTTGGGCTAGAAAGTCATGTTGCTACTTGATGCTTAAATAAAATATCTCCTACATGCATGTTATTGGTGAGGCTTTATCATGTTTTGATGTATATATTATATGTCAGATGTTTTGGCCTTTATATAATATATAAAATTACAAAGGATCAATAGTTAAATAAATGTGGGGTCTAAGACAAATACCTTAGTTGCTTTACCTCACACACTGCCATGATTAGCGGTTAATTAACTTTTATAATTGACTCGGTTGATTTGTCGAACGGTACTGGCAGTAAAGATAAACGTATTGAATATGAAATAAATTTGGACCATAAAAAAATTGTTGGAGAAAAGATATATATGGTCACCAGAAATAAGAGCTTGGTTGTTCAACTTAATTATCTCAACCCGAGTTCATTGTGGATCGTTCTTCCGAGTTCTGTATTACTCAGAGTTGACTTAGGTGACTTGCCATGTGACCTATCACATAAGATTTTGTCAGATACTCTAAGTGCCACTGAAGGATGAAGTTAAATAAAAAGAATTTTGTTAACCAGCATCTTAATAATATTATTTAAAAAATATAAAATAATAATTATTTATTAAAAAGTTAAATTTATATCTTTCTAATGTATTAAATATATAACTTTTTATAAAAAGTTGTTTTTTTATATTCCTTAAACAATATATTTGAAACACTCATTAGCATTTAACAAATAAAAAAACAAAGACTTTTTTTTTAAAAAAAATTTATCGTATATGAATTTGGCTGGGTTATATCATACATGATATTTTATTCTTTACTAAATCTTGTTTTATGTGTAATAACAAGTGTTGTTGACAGGGACGGAGCTACTTGTAAGGTAAGGAGGGCCTGGGCTTGGGCCCGGGCCCGGGCCCGCCTTGAGTTTTTTAAAATATATATAAGTAACCTTTATTTGTGAGAGTTACGTGATTATTTATATATACTTTGTTATCCTTATTACTGAATTCATTGATCCTCATTCAGTGACCGTTATTTGTGGAGAGTTGCTTGATCACTTATAAATATAAGTAAAGTTTTTTTATAACTCTCCATAGATAGATTCAATTTGAAGCATCCAGTTTGTTATAAGCATTTTATTTTTTATAATATTGAAATTGGAAATTGACCAGTTTGAAGAATATGGATCACTTATATTTGTGAAGCCATGTTTTTCAAGTTAATATCACTTATTTTGTAGTATTGAAAATTATTTTCGATCTCTGTCATTGGCAAGTAAAAATTAGAAAAGCAGAAGATTATTTCATTCTCATACTTTCTGTTTCTACAGCTACTATAGAACGATCATTTTCAGTTATCAATATAGTCAAAACTACACTATATAATAAGAAGAAAGATGAGATTTTAACCGACTGTCTACTAGTATCCATTAAAAAGAAAATTGCTTAAAAGTTTAGTGTAGATTCAATTATAGATGATTTTTGTGACATATATGAGAGGCATTCCTTGTATTGATAGATTACTCATATAATTAACAGTTTGAAACATATGATTATGAATATTTTATATGAAATTTGATGTATATATATTTTTTGGATGAACTTTAATTTTTGAAGTTGGCCCTCCCATCATCCAAATCTAGCTCCGTCCCCGGTTATTGACGCATGTCATACATTCTAAAATTTAAGCAAATATATATGTTAAAAAAGATAGTTTAATTTTGATATATTTTTAATGTAATTTTTTTACACTTAAACAAAATTATAAATCATACTATTTATATGAATGGCATTTAAAATAGTTATGATAAAATTATTTTTAATAATATTGATAATTTATAATTTATCAACGATGATAATACATACTAATAAAATAAAATAAAAATAGACAATAATTGAAGTGAAGGTGAGGTCGTACCGCAAGTTGCAAAGATTGACTGAAAGGCTGGTGTGTCCCACAGACTTCGGAAGTCTTGAGTGGGGCCCTTCTTTCGTCACACAATCAACCCGTCATTGTTGAATCTTGACCCGGAAAATGTAAATAAAATAGGGCACTGCGTTTAAAATTTAAGTTTTTTTTTTGAGGAAAGAAATTTTTTTATTAAAAAGTGTCATATTTAATATTTTAGCCAGTGCAATAAGTTAAGGAAACCTGTTTATTTAATTCGAGAGAGAAAATAAAAAAGATAAAAAGAAAGGAAATGGAAAGAGAGAAGAGAAAAAGAAAAGAGTTTAATTGTTATATAGTGTAAGGTTTTTTATATTATTATTAATCAATCAAAAATCATGAAATAAATGATTTTTAAGATGGTTAGAATAAAAATCAAAACTAAATCCTAACCAATAAAAACAAAAAGAAATTCATTATCTGTTCATTTTCTTTCCTCCATTTTTCTCTCTTATTTTCTACTGAACAAATATCTGGTTAGAGTGTGTTTGGGAACATAGTTTTTAGTTAAAAAACAGCTGTTTTAGGAGTAAAAAGCTGTTTTGTATTAATCAACTTATGTTTGGGTAAACAAATTAAATTTTAAAAACGCTGAAAAATGATGTAAAACGCTGTTTTATAATAAGCTACATCACAATCATGTTTTCATCCTCATAATACTTTTTTTTTGCTCGTCATGCATGACAGCGCCAGCTTTCCTTCCTCTCCAACAATGCCAGCGCTGGGCGCTGGTTCCTCTCCAACAATGCCAGCGCTGGGCGCTGGTTCCTCTCCAAAATGCCAGCGCTGGGCGCTGGTTCACTTCAACATGCCAGCGCTGGGCGCTGGCTTCATACCTTTTTGGTAATTTACTATCAACAAGTGATTATTTTTACATCACCCAAACAAAATAGATTATCTTAAAATAGCTTTTCAGTAAACATACCCAAACGAAAATAGATTATGATTATAATCGATTATCATAATAATCGATTATTTGAAAACAGATTATCAGCATAATCTTTTTTTTTCCAGTTTTCCCAAACACACTCTTACTTTCTTATAAAACAAAAGTAAAATAATCAAAAACAAGTTCTCACTCCATTTGAGAGTTATGTTACTTTAAAATTTGATTTTAAAAATCACATTTAGTATTATATATATTCTATTTATTTTTTATTTTTTTAATATTTTTAAAATATTTATAAATACAAAATAAGATATAATGTCCTTTAATGTTGAAAAAGAATTTCTGTTCTGTTTTCATCCGAATGGATTGACTTGCTTGACTAAGAAAAACATATGATATATATTTTGGATTTTAAAACTTTATTTTCATATTGAAGAATACTATATATTTTCAATAAGAGTTATTTCATCTTTATAAAAAATGATTTATTGAATTTATTTGTCATTTTTAAAAATAAAAAATAGTAAATATTTTCAATTTAATGTTTTTTCATATTTTTTTTAATGGGCTTAAAAAATAACATTGATGAAATAAAATAAAAAACATTATATAGTAATGATATTTTAATAAAAATAATTCAATTTAATATAATTGCGTTTTTCTGTAATGAAAATTGCTTAAAAATTTTCTATTAAAATGTTTAAATATTTTACTTATTGCATCTCACTTTTGTACACTACTTTTCATTTTCATGTCTTTTAGTCCTACTTTCACATCAGTTAAGTTCTTTCACGTCTTATTGGATTTGCGATCGAGCACTTTACATATGCAAAATGAAGAGGGAAAAGAGAAAGCAATGCAGTAATTTCATTTTGATCTTTGCAAGACTGTTTTTTGGTTTTGCTAACAAGTAGTGCAGAACACTTGATAAATATACAAATTGTTGCATATGTAACTAACCCGTTGACAGAAGTTCGCAAAATAGTTTGAAGAAAAAAAACATATGATTTCATCCCCCACCCCCTCTCTAAATACGTGGCCCAGCTCTACATTGTATCTTTTATCACTTTGTTTGGTTTATGAAAAAAATTAAAGAAAAGAATGCGGAAAAAAAGTGGAAAGAGAGAAAAATGAGATAATTGTTTAGTTGTTTTGTATATGCGATAGAAAATGAATGAAAAAAAAACTAAATTTTTTTCTCTTTTCTTTTTGATTGAGTAGAAAGTGAGAAGAAAAATATTATAAAATTACAAAAATACCATTGAGGAAAAAACTTAGATGTAATAAGGTTAGAGGTCCTCTTTAGTTTCCTTCCTCTCCTTTTCTTTCGTTTTCATTTCCTGCAAAACAAACAACATGCAAGTTCTATCCTTGGATGAGATGAAAGGATAAGATTAAAAGTTATCTTTTATAAAAAGAAATTAGAGAGTTGGAAAAGATTGGTAGAGGATATAGAAACGAATTAAATTTTAAATTTTAAGGAAGTACATTATTCTCAATATATGAAAAAAAAGAGCATAGAGAAACAAAATAAAAGAAAGAATATCTTGAAACGAAAAAGATGCTCTTACGTACATGGAAAGAAGGTTTGGCTAATAGCCAGAAGCAACATTAAGTAATTTTTTTTGACAAGAACATTAAGTAATAATAGAGTATACTTAACTCATATTTTTATACACATTTTTTTATATTGGATTTAATTATTGTATTATTAATTTTTTATACTATTAATCAATCATATATCGTTCTATCAATAAAAGTATTATCGATTCTTAATTGTGTGTTTGGAAAAAAATTATTGTTGGAACAGATTAATGTATCTACTTTAGTGATTATCTCTCCACCTTGAAAGAGGTAATCTTCAATTATCAATTGAGGATACATTCAATACATATGAAAAATGTCATTAAAAAATTTACACTGACATGTTAAAATTAAACTCTTTTACACTTACACAATTTTTTATTATTTGATTTCAGATGGTTTCATTCAGGGGCGGATCTTCTTTAGGACTAAGGAGAGCCTTGGCTCCCCCAAGAATTTTTTTTTCCTTTGGTGGTATATATACATATTGTGTTCCTAATATCATATTATATATATTTTTCTTGCAGTATAAATCTCAAAAGCTTACAACAACACAGCGGTCAAGCTTTTTTCCTCAATTCCCAAGGTCGCGGTTCGATTCTTAGTAGCGGGATTTTAGTTTATAGAATTTGACCTTCCTTATTTTTAAAATTTAACATAAGATTATACAAAAATTGCAGCAACCTGAATCGAACACTGCTTTTGAACATGCAACAAATGAAATGAACCGCTGAACTAACAAACACTTTATACTTTACATTCGAAATATATATATATATATATATATATATATATATATATATATATATTACTTAGTAATTTGGCTCCCTCACAATAATCTGTCAATCTCCGCCACTGGTTTCATTTGTTTTTTTACAAACTATACTCTTGATGTTATCACATATCTACAAATGTGAGATCATGTGAGGTAATGTATTTTTAAAAGATACCTTGGAAGCATTATTTTTCTAATTAAGTAAAGTTTATTGTCAGACTGGTTTTGTTGTTGTCCGTAGGATTGACAATGACCCTTATTTTGAGCCCTTGAGATGCAAAAGGCAGGCTTGTCCTTTCTCCACGAGTAACAAAATTTATGTAAACATATGCTCTGTTATTGAAGCACTTTGTATTTCCTGCCACATATACACATGCCTTTCTATACCAAAAGTAACCCTTTGTTATTTTCTCTTAGTATTCATCGTTTCACATGCAATTCCTTGATTCGAAAACTTATAATTATACTATCAGACTAAATAAAATGAATCGTGCTTCTTCGGTCTTCATGGGTTGGCCGGGTTGTCTTTTATCATATATATGCTCCTGAAAACTCAATAGTAATAATTAAGAATACGTATCCGATTGGCAAAATGAAACTAGACTGTTCAAAAAGCCTGATGGGAAGAAAGTTGTCTTAATCAAGAATGTTATATTTAAAATCCGTAATGAAATTCTCTAACGAAAGCACTTTCTGAGCAACCAAACAGACGTACATGTGCAAACACCGTTAATTATCTCTTGGTTGGACTGGACCGACGTTAAACCGGCCAAGGTGCACGGAGATAGCGTGTTACTGTATTAGTCCTACAGTTCTACTTATTTATTTCATCATATCAATTGGCATTATTGAATAATGACTGTACCCGTTTGTCATTTTGTGACTGGGATCCACCACGAGGCCAATTTGCACTCGTGATTTCCACACGAAGAGAGAGAGGGTAATAACATTATTTAATATCCGCTTTTAATAATTAGTATAGATAATTAGATATTATATATTAGTTATAGTGGATCTAACCCTTTTTCTGAACATAGCAAGAGTTTTATGGCGCTAGGTTATTCAATTTTATTTGTTTTAAATATTTAATATAGATATTATATTAATGTGAGCAGTATATATGCAAAGATATTGAAACCTGTATTTAGAGTAAATATATGTAAATGTGAGAGCTGTCTTTGAAGTGTCAAACATTGGTTATTAGATATGTTCATTAACCTTACATATTGTGCACTAAATTTGTCTATTCTGCATATAATATTCCAGATTCACCTTATAAAAAGAGTTTTATAACAATAATAATAATGATGTTGTAAAAGTGACCGAGTGCATATTTAAATAATCTGCATTCGCGTATCCTGACAACATTCTTAGTGATCTATGGTGTCAAATGTACATTGAATGACTTCAAATCTAAATGTTAAAATAGTAAAAAATATCCTAACGAAGGTTGGTCCAGTTGATAAGGATACGACTCATAACCCACAAAGTCATGAGCTCGAATCCCACTATCATTGTGAGGGCCTCGTTGGTGTGTAATCCGTAAGTATCTCTGTAAGCGTCATTAGGCCGCGAAACCTGTCCTGACCCTGGTGAGCCCTCGGAACCCAAATCACCTAAACTTTTCGAGCATAAAAAAAATATAGCAAAAAATGACAACCAGTTTTTTTTTTTATAATTTTCTAACAACTATTGTTTTTTAAATGAAACTTTTAAAACTAGTGACTTGTAGACATTACATTTTTCTAACATAATGGAGTTAAAAAAAATTATGCAATTGGGTGAGGCACCGTGAAAATAACAATATTGTTGAGATGGGAGAGACTGAGAGAGAGTTTGGGAGTTCTAATGGTTTGGGAGTTCTAACATATGGGACTACGTGGTCCAAAGGTGATGTAAGCCTAATTTTGTCTATATAAGCACAGCAGGGAACCTCACATCTTGCAGCACATGCCAGCTCTACTACTGCTTCTTATCTTATTATCATATACATACATGGTCACTGAGAAATAATAGATACCAACAACTTATAACACAGTACCCTTCTCTATTCTCTCTAGCCTTGTGTGAATCCCTTCTGCGGATATTCAACTCACCCAATTAAGTCAAAAGATGACTGAGGGAAAAGCAGTGGAAGCAAAAGCTCGTGAAACTCTTGAGGATTTTGATCCTCAAAAGAAACCAAAAAGGAATAAGTACGCTTTCGCTTGTGCTATATTGGCTTCCATGACTTCCATCTTACTTGGCTACGGTGAGTAGTACTATCATACATCTATATATATTATGTACCATTCATGAATCTTACTTGGCTACAAAGTCCTTCATTACAACGGGGGAGAAAACTATAGGTCCATTCCAGATTCCAGTTTATTTCTTGTACTTTCTGTTTCTTTCAAGAGACGACGTTTCTTCGGAAGGGAGCAAGTACAACTGTAGTATCACTAGTATGTGTTGAAAATTGTACTAGTATAAGTGTATAACTTACCCAGTATTCACATAAAAAATATATATAAAGAACCTTTTTGCTCACCAAACAGAAAAAAGGAAAGAAAAAAACAAAAGGAAGCACCGGGAGAATAAATTATTTCATGAATCTTTGGAGATTAAAGAGAACCTGAGAGAATATTAAATATTCAACTTTGATGTCCCAGTTGACAACAATTAAGCATTAATAACATGTACATCAATATTAATAGAGTTATCCTATTCGAAAAATCAAATTTTAGATATCGTATATGATAACGTATGTATTTATCTCTATTTTTCACTTATTTTTTATCTTTTCTATATGGACATATTAAAAAAAAATACATTAAAAAATAAAGGTAACATGGTATGATTTTCCTATTTTTGATGTTTAATAATCATTTCTCGTGTTAATATATTATGTCACAGATATTGGCGTTATGAGTGGAGCAGCCATCTACATAAAAAGAGACCTCAAAGTTTCGGATGTACAAATCGAAGTCCTGTTGGGAATCATCAACCTCTACTCTCTCATAGGCTCTTGCCTCGCTGGCAGAACCTCCGATTGGATTGGTCGCCGATACACGATTGTCCTGGCCGGTGTCATCTTCTTTGTCGGAGCCATACTCATGGGGTTCTCTCCCAACTATGCCTTTCTCATGTTTGGCCGTTTCATCGCCGGCATCGGCATCGGCTATGCACTGATGATTGCTCCTGTCTACACCGCCGAGGTCTCCCCTGCTTCCTCTCGTGGCTTCCTCACCTCCTTCCCCGAGGTTTGCTCATTACTTTACATCTAAATTTTATTTCTTGCTTTAAAAGAAAGTAACCATCCATTACAGATTTACAATATAAATAAACTCTAATTTGTACAACCGGAATGCTTACTAGTACCAACTTGATATTGGTAACTTTGTATAAACATTCTTTTATATAATTGGTATTGTTCTGTAAAAAAAAAATATGGGTATATATTATTATCAATGTAATTTCTTTTATATTATATGTTAACTAATCATAAATTATCATTTGTCACATTATAAAAAATATTACTCTTATATTAATTATCTTAAAAGTTACCTATAAAATTTGATAGTTACCATGCACAACAATATATTAAAGTAAAACTTTGTAGCGAATTCAAAAAAAATTTTGTAACATTCCTCTTTATATAATTGGATTTTAATACTTTAATCCACTATATGTCTGGTATAATATTTAATTTATTTAAAAAACACTTTAATATATTCACTTACACTTAATTTCCTGTAATTGATTTTCAAATCATTTTTACAAAAAATGTTTTGCTAGCTAATATCATCCCAACAATGCTTCATATTTATTTAAGTAAATGAATTTTTATTAAAGTAAAATATAAGAAATATTTCAACTCATAAACGTTACGAAAGTGAATAGAAATCAGTTAGGACATCGACTTTATTATACAATACAAAAGGATCATTTGATCAATCTAAATAAGTGAAGACAGATTTTTGTTCGGTAACAATATATGGCTAGATCGCTTCAAAAAAAAAAACAATATATGGCTAGGATCTGAATTTAATTAAGTTGATCTTGATTTTGAATATTAATTAATTAATGATATTATTTTCAGGTTTTCATCAACGGAGGGATATTACTTGGATACATTTCGAACTATGCATTTTCGAAGCTGACGCTTAAGGTTGGTTGGCGTTTGATGCTTGGAGTCGGTGCCATTCCTTCAGTAATCCTAGCCGTTGGAGTGTTAGCAATGCCCGAGTCACCTCGATGGCTCGTGATGCGGGGTCGTTTAGGGGACGCAACAAAAGTCCTCAACAAAACCTCCGACTCCAAAGAAGAGGCTCAACTAAGACTATCAGACATCAAGCGTGCAGCAGGGATCCCCGAATCTTGCAACGACGACGTCGTTCAAGTAAGCAAACAAAACACCGGTGAGGGTGTATGGAAAGAGCTTTTCCTTTATCCTACACCCGCAATTCGTCACATCGTAATAGCCGCCCTCGGCATCCACTTCTTCCAACAAGCATCGGGCGTAGACGCCGTCGTTTTATACAGCCCCACAATCTTCGAAAAAGCTGGGATCAAGAGTGACACCGACAGGCTTCTCGCAACCGTGGCCGTTGGATTCGCTAAAACAATCTTCATCTTGGTGGCAACGTTTATGTTGGACCGTGTTGGTCGTAGACCCTTGTTGTTGTCTAGTGTCGGTGGCATGGTGCTCTCGCTTCTCACACTTGCTACCAGCCTCACGATCATTGATCATTCAGAAAAGAAGTTGATGTGGGCCGTTGGATTAAGCATTGCTACTGTGTTATCCTACGTGGCCACGTTCTCTATTGGTGCGGGACCCATCACGTGGGTCTATAGCTCTGAGATTTTCCCTTTGAGGTTGAGGGCGCAGGGTTGTGCTATGGGTGTTGTGGTCAATAGGGTCACCAGTGGGGTCATCTCAATGACTTTTCTATCCCTATCCAAAGCGATTTCCATTGGTGGGGCCTTCTTTCTTTTTGGTGGCATTGCTGCTACTGGATGGATATTCTTTTATACTATGTTACCGGAAACACGGGGTAAAACCCTTGAAGATATGGAAGGATCTTTCGGTAATTTTAGGGTGAAGTCTGACACCATTGGTACCACTGAGAGAGTTGAAAAAAGCAGTGGCCAGGTCCAATTGGGGACCAATGTCCGAAATTAGGAAGATGTGTATTATGAGTAATATAATATAAGATACTCACTTTTTTTTGGTGTGTTTTTAGAGTAGCTTTTCAAATGAAAAATGACGAGCGAGGCGCAAAAGTGATCTGGTTTGTACCCAAAAAGAAATCTACAATAACTTACATGAATGAAATGGAAGGAACAAAAAAAAAAGAAGAAGGTGTTTTAGCTCTTTTTTTCTCCTGATTTCTTATGGAAGAGGTAATTGGATTCATAATTGGAAATGATCATTTGGGGCAGGACATGACAGCTTTTTGTAAAGTATGTTGGTAACAAGTTGTTGACGCTGGTTTTTTGGTTTTTGTCCAAAATCCTTTTGTCACAAATAATTTAAGATCAGACGAGTGTATGGACGGACGAGTTATGCGGTAATCTCGCAAAGGATGTGTATGAGTGTCTGCCAAGTATGAATTTGACAAATCAGTCAAATCTGTTGAATACTGGCAGGGACTCGAAAGAATATTTATATGATGTTTCAATTTTAACAGGAAAAGTTGCTTCTTTAAATAAGAGCGACTTCCTACTTGAAATTATAAAAATTCATGGATTTGAAGGAAAACATATAAATTGCAGGGAAATTAGAAGAAAGTAAATAAAGAACATGAAATTAAAGGAAAGCAATAAACAACAGGAAACTCAAAGGAAAACAATGAATTTCAGGAATTAAAATGGTTAACAAATAAAAGACTGCGTTTGAAATGCAGAAAATTAAAAGAAAGCAAGTAAAAGACGTGAAAGATAAATTGGAAGGAATGAAGAACGTATAAAAGAAACTTAAATAAAGAACATGAAAGGAATGCTGAAAGTAAAAAAAGAACATGCAAAGGAAAATTAAATAACCAGTACTGTATTGTAAATTGAACTGGAAATGAAAAAAGGATGGAGGGAGTACTTTAGTATAATCCTTAAATCTGCTGTGTGATCGAGATATGTAGGATATCGCATCAAGTAACCTCCTCTATTACATCATGATTAATAGTATTTATAAGCAAATAAAATAACTACCTAAAGATAACTTCCTATCCTTAACATTGCCACCTGTATGGGCGGTTTTGCTATGTTCGATTCAAACTATTTGACAAGCAAACTTCTCTAACTCGCTCATTCTTTTGAATTTCTTTATGCCAGTCTTGCTTGTTGTCCACGGTTTGGTTGTTTGACACTTATCTTATCTTGATCTTTGTCAGCCTTGAAGACTTAGCCATTTCTATACTTTGTCCATTTGACAATCTTTATTACCAACTGTCAAAAGTTGGGTTTTACCTTTGTCACTATTTCGACTTCTCCGTCAGTCAGCTAAATATATTCGTCGGGAATTTTACTCTTGACAAATGTCTCAATTTTCTTTCTTGACGGCTTTATCTGTCTGACATACCAACTTGTCAATTTTCTAATCTGTCAATTCTGTTGAATTCGACTCTTCATGGTGGTTATCTGACCATTCTTCCTTCAATTCTTCTGTCATCTTGTCGGAACCATTTCTGTCAAGAATTTGAAATTCTTCCATTAAAAGATGCCCCCCAAATTTTGCTTTTCGACGGCTTTGCCCGAAAGAATAGCAAGATTTGAATTTTCAAATTGCTAACAATCATCTTAATTTTGGGTTCTTATCCGTTAATTAAACCTTGCTTTAATTTCATCCCTACTTAATAGGGATAATCATAATGTCGCAGGTTTCTTGGAATTCGAACTGAAGGCTTTTCATTCTCCTTTAAATGGCAATCACATCAGTATTGACTTTCTTCTTTTTATCTTTCCTTCTTCCCTAGTAAACTCTTTTCCAGAGAAAAATCTTTTCTTCTTCCCTCGCAAAACCCTTCCTTAAAAATCCCTTCTTCTTCCTTCATTCAATTTTCTATGGCTACATCTTCCAGGGTGTCGACTTCCGTACCTCATGCTACAGTCGTCCCTCCTAGGGTAGTGGTTCATGATCCACTTTTGGAGGAATCTGAGTTATGGCAAGAATCCAAGGTAATTTACCCTATTCTTGATCATTCTGTTGCTTTAAATCCTCCTGCTGCATTTTTGGGTCCTTTTGTAGCCAAAAATGAAATTTCCGAGGGTTTACGTGGTTCCTTTCCTTCCGCTAGCTCAAATGAAGCTATTTTATCCTCTTTTACTCCTATTCCCATTCATATCTTCAAGAAGAGCAATAGGATTTTCAGAATGCCTCCTGCCACTCGGTTTGATGCTTACATTAGTTGGCTTGACCGAGTTCAGGCTGAAAAACGCAGTGTATGGGAGAAAGCTGGAATCTTTGAATTCATTCAACTTTCTCGTCATGTTAAACTGGTAGATTTTTCTTTAATAGGAGCATCAGTTTTCTTTTGGAATAGAACAACAAATAATTTTCACTTTCCTTATGGAATGATGGGTCGACTTTGTTTGACATGTCAGCTATTACCGGCCTTCGTCCAGATGGCCCCACCATGCATTCTGAAGTAGAAATTGAAAATCAAATTGATGTCTATGTGCCAAAGTGTTCTTTTTCCAAATACATAGCAGATTTTAGAGGAGAAGCTCATGATCCTGTGACGGATACTGAGCACGTAGCTTTTTTGTTTCTTTGGCTATGTGCTTATGTCTTTTGTAGTAAATCTGCTTCTTTGATCGCTTCATATGTTCCTTTAGCCAATCTTTTGTCATCTGGTAAAAGAGTAGCATTAGGACAATGTGTCTTAGCCAATCTTTATGACAGTATGAGCATGCTAGTTGACACTGTCAAGTCTAAAAAGAAAACCAATATAGGAGGGCCCCTTTGGCTTCTCCAATTATGGTTAAATGCAGTTTTGGAGCGTCAATTTTCATATAAAGCTCCCGCAGATTTGACAATCGACACTTATGGCTCCTATCTCTGTTATGTATCTGTCGAGTCTTTGTCAAGGGATGAAACTGCGAACTTCAAGTTTTACTTCAAAATTTTCCATTCACTTTCATCTACCTCTTCAAAGATCAACTTTTCTCCTTTTTCCGACCGGAAATATGGTCCAGAATGGTTTACAAAACTAAGCACCACCGTCTCTAAATCCAATAAATCCATTTGGACCAAATTTCTTTGCCAGAAAATTCTTTTTGTTGATGGTCCTAATTTCAAAACTCATAGGGTCTACCTCCATTTGCCCAACACTGTTGCTTGTCAGCTCGGCTTTTGCCAAGCTATCCCTGCTCCTTATTCGTCAAATCCTGACGAGAATTTTATTGGTGCCAAAGCCCCAACATATGAGCATATTGTCGACATCAATGATGCGGACAAGGTTCGTGGGACTTTCTTACAACCTATTTCATTTTCTACCTTCCACGGAGTTACTCAAAGCTTTCTCGACTGGTGGGATGAATACTACTCCAACCACTGTCTAAGTTTAAAGACTTGCTTGAGTTGTATTGAGGACACCGTGGGTAACAATGATGATTCTCCTCTGCAGGAACAGGATCCGACAACCAAAAATCGAGGTGAACTTCAGAAAGAAATTCAAGCCTTTGAAAAATTTTATAAAATCAAGTGGAATCCTTTGAGACCATTTGATATGGTTCGTCATGTCAATAGTGTTTTAGTTGAAGCCAAAAGGAAGCATGATAATAAGGAATCTGAAAGGCTTGCCATGTATAGGAGTATTCCCAATATGACCAGGGAATACTTAAACAGCTTAAAGGCCCCTTTTCCTAAGCCAGTGCCTATTCCTTGTGCCCCTTTTGGTTTAGCTGATTCACACCCAGGAAAACCGTCGAAAGGAGGTAACTTTTTCTTTTTGGACAGCGTGAGTGCTTACGTTGACCCTTTTGAAAAACCAAATCCAGTTACCTTCGCTCGTCGGTTTCTTCAATCTGATGACGACTTTGGATTCCATTCAAGAATTCTAAATTGTATTTCAGGTATTCATTTATCAAATAACTTATTTTTCTTTTCCTTCCGGCTGACAATCAACTTATTTACGTCGTTATTGACAGCCATTCCTCTTGACAAACCTCTCCCTGGTAAATCTAAGTCTGATGTACTATCGGGAGAAGTTTCTGAAGACGATGATGAACCCATAATCCCTTTGGTGGCAAAAACTGTCAAGAAGAGTTCACGGCCAGCCAAAGCTTCTGTTTCTGATCCTCAGTCAAAAGGATCCAGAAAAAGAAAAGAGAAAACGGCTCCTTCTGACCCCCTCTCCAAGAAATCAAAATCTGTCAAGGGTCTTTCAATTGTGACAGCATCTGATGCCATCAAAGTCTCCACTGGCTCTAAAATTCAGGATGTTATGACTAGTTCCTCCAACACTTCGCCCTCCAATCAATCAAAGGTAACAGTCTAATCTAATCTATCAAGTTACATCCTTTTTCTCATATGCCTTTTTTTTTTACAGAAAAGCATACTTGCCGAGACTATTCTGGTTACCGAGAAATCGAGTGTTGATGTCGACTTGATGTCTTCAGATTCTAATTTGGTACTTCCGTTAATCCTGTCATTTTCCTTTATATACATGCATACACCTTATTTATTTTTCATGTCAGGAAAAATCTCCTCAGTTTGATGATTCAATGACCATTCAGGAGATTCTCACAACTGTCGAGCCAGCGAATGTATCTGATTCAGAGCTGCATGCTGACAGAAATTCAGGAAGTATTTTTGTCGATACTAGGAGTTTGACAGGTGATCTTCAGGTTCTCGAATCTCATCCGGAAATATCTCCCATTACCCATCATCCGACTTCAATCATTCCAATTCCAATAGCTGATAAACCAGTAGGAACTGCTGTCATGATTGAAATTCCTGACGAAGATATTGACATGGAGGCCCTACTGGCTGAAACAACTCCTGTCATTCCTTCTCCACCTGCTATCAGACCTCCTACTATGAAGTCTCCTGATCCCAAACCGGCCTTACACTTTAACACGTGGATCAATATGCTGTCAGAAGTAAGCCGGAAAGAGTCATCCTTTTCTACCACTTCTTCATCGACTCAACATGATTCCAGTGACTCTCAAGTCACTACCCTCATGCATGATCTCCAAGCTCTTCTGGTCAATCCTTTTGATGAACTTTTGACTGATATCAAGATTCAAAAAGAACTATCTCGACTTATCAAGGAAATCACTCCTCTTCATTCTAATCTTCCTCTGTCGAGCCGTTCGTTTTTTATCTCTATTCAGACATTTTGGGAAAGGCTCTCCAGTAAATTAGAAAGGATGACTTCTTTCATTCCTTCTTACGAAGAGGAAGAAAAAACCAAGGACGATCTCTTAGTTCAATTTCAAAATCTTGAATCATCTAAACAAAAGGAACTTGACCTTATCTCCATCAGGACTCAAACTAAGGAGAGCTTACTGGAGTATCGGAAGAAACTGTTGGCCGAGATTGAATTAACGGACCAAAAATGTGCCAAGTTTGACAAAGCGTTAGAAAAGAGCAAGGATAAAGTCAAAGCTATTGACACTGAATCTGTCCGACTTGGTCAGAAGGCTGAAAGTGTAGTCAGCAAACTTCGTGCGTTACAGCCTGATTATGAAGTCACTCACCGACAAAACTAACCTTTCCCTTGCATGGGATCAATTGTCTTCCATTTAAACCAAAATTGACAATTGTAACTCTTTTCCTTGTCAACTTTTAATGATAGTCATTGAATAATAATAAATGTTTCTTTTCTTGCACGTTTATTTATTTGATTTGACTGTATGTTTCCAACCAGCCTCGTAACTCATGATTTATCACATCACCATAATTATTATGATAAATCTCGAGACCTCGGTAAATCAAACCATAATAAATGTCCTTCGAATATCAGCTATAAATAGCGAGATCTATAACTCCACGATTTCATAGTTGAACTTTTCACATAACATGCTTTCTCATACAAAAGGCCTCCACCTCTTCTTCTTTCTTCCTTCATGGGAATCTGACCTTATTCATCTTAAAGTTTCAAACCAAGGTTTCTGTCTTAATGGTCATATCTTCAGTGAAGGTCAATAACCAATGTAAAACATGTAGTGAAGGTCAGTAACCAATGTAACATTCCGAGCTGACCTCACTGCATATCTGGGGAAAAGCTGATCTTGATACAGAACGAGTGCATCTCATTCTAGTTCCATCATCTTCATCCTAGAAGGTAGCGGTTTTTCTTTGGTGTCATCTCAATTACACCATAGCAACAACCACCTTCTAAGTGAAATGATGGTGAGATCTGTCGTGCTCATCCTCTTCTCGATGCATCTTCGACAAATGAGGCAACTGAAACCTCGTCAAATGGGAAATGAAGTTTAAACCAATTTAGTTTTACCTCTACATTGTCGAAGAAAAATAAAATTATCGACGCACCGCCTTGTACTCTAAGATTAGATGTATTCTAGGATTAGATCAGCTTTAATCGACAACTCGATTTATATTAGCAAATGACAATATTTTATTGTATTGCCAATTTAGTGAATATGCTTATTTTCTTTATTTGTCAATTCTTACTTCTAACATTGTCAGTTTATATTCTTTCAAGTACTTGCCATTAATTGACTTGATTGTCAAGCCAGTATTAATATTGACAAGCGCGTAGGCATTTCCAGAAAATACTTTGTCAATTCTAAATGGTCCTTCCCATTTAGGTGACCATTTCCCGTATTCTCGACAACTTTTATCCATGGGCAATATGACTTTCCAGACTAAATCATCTACCTTGAATGCTTTGAACTTTACTCGGCTATCATAAAATCTTGCAATTCTTTCTTTTTTCCGAATCAAATTCTCCAACGCGATCAATCTGTCATCACTTAATTCATTCAATTCGTCTAGCATTGCATTCCAATACTGGTCAGTAGGCAAGTCATTTTTCCTTTGAATGCGAGTGGATTGGAGATTGATTTCAACGGGGAGTACAGGATCGTGTCCATACGTTAATCGATATGGAGATGTTCCTGTCGACTGTCTGGGTGAATTTCTATATGCCCATAATATTTGATCAAGAGTATTATGCCAACTCTTAGATTGTCGGCCCACATGCTTTTTAATAAGATTAATAATGATCTTATTTATGGCCTCAACTTGGCCATTTGCTTGCGCATAATATGGTGTAGATGTGAGCATTTTTATATGCCTGGAACTAGCATATTCCACAACTTTCTTGCCGACAAATACTGACCCTTGATCTGTTGTCAAAGTCTGGGGTATGCCAAACCGACATATGATGTGATTTTCAATGAAGTCAATTACGTCTTGTTGGGTGACTACTTTGAGGCAAATTGCTTCTACCCATTTGGTAAAATAGTCAACTCCAACTAAAATGAACTGATGTCCTTTTGACGAAGAAGGGTGTATCTGGCCAATTAAATCTAGAGCCCATCCTCTAAATGGCCAAGGCTTGATAATAGAATGCAACTCGCCAAATAAAGACGTTTTGTATATGGCCATGTTTTTGACATTGTTCACAAGATTTGGCAAATAAGATACAATCTTTAACCATAGTTGGCCAATAATACAAACTTCTTCGTAGAACCCATTTCATTTTATCACCTGCCTGATGTGCTCCACATATGCCCTCATGGACTTCTGATAGAGCTAGATAAGCATCTTGCTCATTCAGGCACTTGTGTAGAGTCCCGTCAACAGATTTTCTGTATAACAGTCCTCCTTGCATCGTGTAATTCAATGCTTGATACTTTGTCTTTTTATCTACATTCTGACTTGGATTTTCCAAATATTCGATTATTGGCAACCTCCAGTCATTAGGTAGAATTACATCATTAACTAAAATATCTCTTTCTTCTAATGGATACAACAATTCCCTGATTTCCATTAATGTCGACAAAGTCTTTTGAGATATTTTATATCCTGAGGCTATCTGAGCCAGCTCATTAGCCTCTTGATTTAAATTTCTGGGAATATATCGAACAATTACGTCATCGAATTTTTTCATCAATTTACTTGCTACGATACAATATTTTGACAAATTGTAGCTAACACACTTGTATTCTTGTGTGAGTTGTTTGATGACTAATTGAGAATCCCCAAAAATATGCACATTTCGTGCTTTTATTTCTATCAATATTTCCAATTCGACAATCAAAGCTTCATATTCAACTTCGTTGTTGGAACATGGATATTTAAGTTCAAACATGAATTTCGTAGGAATTCCTTGTGGGGTCACAACTAGAATTCTTACTCCACTACCTCCTTGATGCCTTGATCTGTCAAAATAGAGTTTCCAAGGTAGCAAACTGACAACATTTATTTCTGGCACATCCAGTCCCGGATGGTCTACCAGAAAGTCAGCTATTGCCTGCCCTTTGACAGCTTTAGCTGGCACGTATTGTAAAGAATACTCCGATAAAGCAACGGTCCACTTGCCAATTCGTCCATTAAGGATTGGTTTCGACAGCATATACTTTATTACACAGTTTTGGAAACCACTAATACATGACATGGCATCATGTAATATTTAAGTTTCGTACAAGAGAAATATAATGCTAAACATAACTTTTCTATTGCACTATATCTCTTTTCAGCATCATTTAGGACTCTACTTAGATAATACACAGCCCTTTCAACATTGTCGTCATCATCCTGGGCTAATAAACATCCTATAGTGTCCTCAGATGCCGATATGTACAACTTCAACGGTCGACGAGGTACTGCAGGCATCATGACCGGTGGATTGACTAGATATTGCTTGATCCGGTCGAAAGCCTCTTGATGACAAGGTTCCCATACGAAGCTTTGCTCTGATTTCAACTTGACTAATGGTGAGAATACTCTTGTCCTTCCTGACAGATTTGATATGAATCTTCTGAGAAATTTAACCTTCCCTAAAAAGGATTGTAGTTCCTTCTTATTTGTCGGCGCGGAGGCTTCCATGACTGCTTTGGCTTTATTCTTGTCTACTTCAATTCCTTTTTTGTGGACCAAGAATCCTAGGAATTTAGCAGCCGACACTCCGAAGCTACATTTCTCTGGGTTCATTTTGAGGTTATGCTTTCTCATTCTCTCAAATCCTTGCTTCAAATGCTCTAAATGGTCATCCTTGGTTTTGGACTTAACGACCACATCATCAATATATACTTCTACAAATTTTCCAATAACATCATGGAAAATTGTATTCATTGCTCGTTGATAGGTGGCTCCTGCATTCTTTAAACCGAAAGGCATGACAATTCATTCATATGTCCCAATTGCCCCTGGACATTTGAAGGCAGTCTTCGACACATCTTCTTCGGCTATAAAGATTTGATTATATCCTGCATGGCCATCCATACAACTTAAAATCTCATTTCCTGATGCTGAGTCGACAAGCATGTCGGCTATAGGCATCGGATATTCGTCTTTGGGGGTAGCCATATTCAAATTTCTGAAATCTATGCATACCCTCATCTTGCCATTCTTTTTAATAACGGGGACTACATTAGAGAGCCAATCGACATACCTGGTTGTTCGTACGAACTTGGCTTTAAGCAATATTTGTACTTCCTCTTTGATTTTATGTACCACTTCTGGAGCAAACCGTCTGCTTGCTTGCTTGACAGGTTTGCAATCTCCCCTAAGCGGCAATCGGTGTTAAACAAGATCCCTGCTTAAACCAGGCATTTCATCGTAGTCCCATGCAAAACAATCTTTGTACTCTGCTATTAATTCGACAAGTTTTTGTTTGTAATCCTCTGGAAGAAAAACACTGACAAAAATGGGCCTTTTCTTTTCTTCTGTCCCCAAATTTATTTCCTCCAGAGGATCCTCTATTTCCACATTCTGCTTGACTTCGGCTCCTTTTTCAAAACCCAAAGGGCCGTCGTCAATTATAGAATCCGTCAACACACTTTCTAGAGTGTGTATTTCTTTGTCGGCCAGATAGGCCGACAATCTTCTCAAATGGGTTTCATGGCTCATTGTCGGATTTTGGCCGAGTCTTGTCGGCCTCGCCCTGTATTGTCACTCCAAACTGGCTGAGAAGACTTGCTTCCAACGTATCCTTGTTGATAACCCCTTCAGTGGCAGTTATTGGCTTGACATTTGGAGAATATACCCGGAAGTCAATATGTGATTGCTGAGCATAGCAAGCACTGTCGTCGGCTTCCACAATCTCCACTTGATCTTGTTCATTCCATAAAATCACCTTTTGATGTACTGTTGATAGAACTGCCCCCACAGTGTGGATCCAATCCCTGCCAAGCAAGATGTTGTAGCTTGACTTGGCTGGAATTATTACGAACAATGTCATTCTTTCGACAGTGCCAATTTGTATGTTTAATAAGGTGACACCATCTGACGGAGAAGTTTTGCCACTAAAATCAGTGACAACCATATCAGTTGGGATTAGATCTGACTGATCCTTTCCTAGCTTTTTAAACATCGCTCTAGGCATCAAATTTACCGCAGCTCCTCCATCAATTAAGACCCTATTAGTAGGTCTTCCATCGATTATTGCCTTCACATGTAAAGGTCTTAAATGATTTTTCTGTTCGTCGGTAGGTTTCTCCAACTGAGCCACGTTGTCGAATACAGTAACTAAATTCTCTTGAACACACATCCAGCGATCACTTGGGTTTCCTGCATTGTTGACGACATCACTGTCGTCATCAGAGAGATTAAACTCAAAATATCCCTCGTATTCTGCTGGGATGAAAGAAATCAAACCTATCTTCATTCTCATTCCAGGCTCCAATATAACCTCATTTTCAGGGTCCTCATCTAAGAATGCACCTCCAACTGTTCTGCCGTGATTTCTTTTTAAATCACACTCGTCATATGACCCTGACCTATCCGACAAAGGTCGAGCAATTCCTGCGTCACAATTGTCTAGTGCTTCTATGATGTCGGCCCAATCCTCAGTTTGGCCGTCCGTGTCCATGGCTCCACTTACGTTCATGTCATCATTCGGATCATTCAATGCCTCAATGACAGCATCGAATGATAATTCTTCTTTGGTTAAATCACATTCAGGCTTGAACATAGTCAGTTATTGTTCTTCTATTCTGGCTTCAACCTTCTTCTCTAGCCCTGCAACCTTCTCCATTTCTGTCAATCCGACAGGCCATTTGCCTCTGGGTTTCACTGGTGAAGATGTTTGGCCTGAAGTCTTTTCCATGAAAACCTGGGATGCAGGTTTACTTTGCTTGGTTTGATTACTGGGTCTCTTTACATCAGCTTCCATGGGATGACTCACTATTACACTCTTCATCTTGGTATCTTCTCTCTTATCAACTTTGTTGTCAGTTGTAGCAACCAGGCAACCAGTATCATGGGAAGGCATCTCTTTTATGATGATGCCTCCCTGTCTGGCAAGCTTCTTTTTCTGAGCCTGTCGGAGTCTTTGCAGCCTCCTCTTTTGGCTCTTGGAGATAGCCAATTGAGTTGAGGGCCCTGAAATACCAGGCCCTGCCATCTGAGCATTTTGAACCAATTGGCCCTTTCGATAATTTTCATTCCAAAAGGGTGGTCCTCGATTATTGAACTTGCTTCTCCTAGCCCATGTCTGTTTTTGCAATTCTGGGTACTGTGCCATGGCCGAATTCCTCACCCATTGATCCACCATTACGTTGGACAGGGGTATCCTGGTCTTGACAGGATTAAATTTGCCACTGTCAGAGTTACCTACTGCTGATCCTCTGGCTGGTTCTTCTAACCAACCGCCAGTGCTGTGCTGTCCAGATCTTGACTGGTGCATGTGTTGCTGACGGCTATTTGCCTGTCTTACTGTTGATCCTCTGATTGGCTCTTCAAGCCAACCTCCAGTGTTGTGCTGTCCGGATCTTGACTGGTGCGTGTGTTGCTGACGGCTATTTGCCTGTCTATTTACAACAGATGCAGCACTCTTCTGTACACTGTTGGACCCAATATGGCTATTTGAGTGTGAAAACCTGCTCTGGTTATGAGGCTCAATTCTATCTTGCGGACGATGCGATGGTGGCTTCTGCCCCCTAGCTTTTTTGGCGGCTACTTCATCGTAAAACGCTTCACATCTTGGGCAAACTTTAATTATGCCCCCATCTTTCTTTCGTGTCATATAGTCGACAAGTGGTTCTCCTGGCTTCGGATAAACATCGAATGGATCTGACAAATCCATTTGGATATTCTGTCCGGCCGTGATGTTGACCATGCCTACTCCCATAGGGACTTGGCGGTCTGCTTTGTTAGCTTTAGGACCGAAGGGTTCTATATCAATCTTCATTTCCGGTCGCTTGTCTGAAAATTTCAACCTTCCGTCTGTCAAACCTTTTTGAATGATATCCCTGAAATGCATACAGTCATTTGTCACATGACCAAAAGTATTATGATATTTGCAATATTTCCAATCTTTAATTTCATGGGCTTTCAAGAGCCTATGATCATCTGACAATTTTAATTGTTTATCTTTAAGTAATATGTCAAATATTTGATCGGCCTTGGTCACGTCAAATGTGTATACTTTCTTATTAATGAAAGGGATTCTTTCTTTGGCCCTTGCGGGCTTCAAAGCTTGACATATATAAGGTGAACAATTTTTTAGTTCGACATAATCTACCTCGTACTCTTCAGAATCATTACTCTACTCGTCGGATTCATTACATCCGACAAAATTAACCCTTTCCCTCTTAAGGAATCTCTTTTGCTTAAGAATCTTTTCAGCTCTTAATTGTTCAATCTGTCGAACCTTGTCCCCTAACTGGGCAAGATCTATCAAATGTTGGTTGACCAGTTTCTTTCTGATATGGTAATCTAGACCTCCGGCAGCAATTTTCACTATTCCTGCCTCTGGAATATGGGTGAAACACCGACTCCTCATTTGACGGAATCGAGCCAGGTAGTCATCAACAGATTCGTTAGTTATTCTTTTAATTCCAAATAAATCTGTCAACCCTATTTTTAAGTCGCCCCTAAAGAATTGGTCATGAAAACTTCTTTCCAACTGATTCCAGGAGTGGATAGAATTAGGCCTTAGGGTAGAAAACCAAGAAAAAGCATTCTTAGTTAACGAACTAGGGAAGAACTTCATTTTAAATTCCTCCTCCAAAGCTAAATCTCCCAACTCGATGGTATATCGGGCAATATGCTCAACTGTTGACTCTCCACTTTCTCCTGAGAATTTCGACAACTAGGGTATTTTATATCCTCGAGGCATTTCTGCCTGTTGGACCCAATCAGGAAATGCTGATGCAAAAAATGGTTGGTTGGTATAACCTATGTTAAAACCAAACCCATTTAATGCTTGCTCGACAACTTGGTTGACGTTTTGATTTAGAACATTCTGACGGAATGCTCCAACAGCACACTGGTTTATGATCAAATCCTCGTCTTCCTCTGGTCGTAGAATATGTACATTTCCACGTATCAAAGGAATCTGACGATGGGGCTGTTGTCGCTCATAATCTTGTTCAAATCCGTCAAGTTGTGGTTCAACTTGTGGTTGATTAATCCTGTTGACATTCGCATTGAGATTTCTACCAGTATTTTGGTTTTCACCTGGGGTTACAACACCCAAGGCTCTATTTAACCGACGTATCTCATTTGTCAACGCCAAACATGCATTATTTGTGCTTTCCATTAATGGCGTAATTACTGTACTCATTTGTTGAGTAAATGTATTTACCATGTCATGGTTACTAGAATCAATCTGTTGTCGGACATTGGCTAAGGTAGCCTCCGACAGACCAATAATATTTTGTGGAAGTTGTCTCAATGGGGATATATGTGGCCTTTCTACCGGTTGTTCTTGTTGAGAATGGGTAATTATCATTGACCCCGTTATCCCATTCGCATGACTGGGAATTTGCCCCCCAGTTGATGGTCCCGCCTGTCCAGATGAATGGGCAGCCATCGTCATTCCATTTGGATATGGTATGTATGCAAATGGGGTATTTGGGTTGACGGTTGTAGAACCATAAGGCATTCCATACAAAGGTTGTGAGAGAGGCTGCGTAGTCCCTATTGGGTTTGAATTCACAACACTTCGTGACGACAATCCAGTAGTTGATGCATTTACTTGTTGTAAAACTGGGGAAGTTGGTGACGGGAGTGTTCCTTGACCAACTTCGTCAAATCTATTGACTACTTGGGCGTAAGAAACGCCTCTTCTTGCACCTAGACCACTAGTGCCATTTACCTCTGCATTAGTAGCATTAGCCCCGTTTGCAGGAATATTGTCAACTGGTGCAATAGCATCCATCATTGACACAAATGGCGTTAGTGTCTACTACGCCTGCATCACTTGCACTGCTCATATTTACAGAATTCTGGGAAAAAGATGATGTTTGAACCACCTTTCCGCTCCGTAAACGCATACAAATAAATTTGTATGGCAAATTCCTGATACTATACGAGTTACTCTAAAACTCGTCCCACTGGGCGTGCCAATTTGTTGACGCTGGTTTTTGGTTGGTGTCCAAAATCCTTTTGTCACAAATAATTTAAGATCAGACGAGTGTAGGGACGGACGAGTTATGCAGTAATCTCGCAAAGGATGTATATGAGTGTCTGCCAAGTATGAATTTGACAAATCAGTCAAATCTGTTGAATACTGGCAAGGCCTCGAAGGAATATTTATATGATGTTTCAATTTTAACAGGAAAAGTTGCTTCTTTAAATAAGAGCGACTTCCAACTTGAAATTATAAAAATTCATGGATTTGAAGGAAAACATATAAATTGCAGGGAAATTAGAAGAAAGTAAATAAAGAACATGAAATTAAAGGAAAGCAATAAACAACATGAAACTCAAAGGAAAGCAATGAATTTCAGGAATTAAAATGGTTAACAAATAAAAGACTGCGTTTGAAATGCATAAAATTAAAAGAAAGCAAGTAAAAGACGTGAAAGATAAATTGGAAGGAATGAAGAACGTATAAAAGAAACTTAAATAAAGAACATGAAAGGAATGCTGAAAGTAAAAAAAGAACATGCAAAGGAAAATTAAATAACCAGTACTGTATTGTAAATTGAACTGGAAATGAAAAAAGGATGGAGGGAGTACTTGAGTATAATCCTTAAATCTGCTGTGTGATCGAGATATGTAGGATATCGCATCAAGTAACCTCCTCTATTACATCATGATTAATAGTATTTATAAGCAAATAAAATAACTACCTAAAGATAACTTCTTATCCTTAACATTGCCACCTGTATGGCAGTTTTGCTATGTTCAGATTCAAACTATTTGACAAGCAAACTTCTCTAACTGCTCATTCTTTTGAATTTCTTTATGCCAGTCTTGCTTGTTGTCCACGGTTTGGTTGTTTGACAGCTTATCTTGCTGATGCTGTCAGCCTTGAAGACTTAGCCATTTCTATACTTTGTCCATTTGACAATCTTTATTACCAACTGTCAAAAGTTGGGTTTTACCTTTGTCACTATTTCGACTTCTCCGTCAGTCAGCTAAATATATTCGTCGGGAATTTTACTCTTGACAAATGTCTCATTTTTGTTTCTTGACGGCTTTATCTGTCTGACATACCAACTTGTCAATTTTCTAATCTGTCAATTCTGTTGAATTCGACTCTTCATGGTGGTTATCTGACCATTCTTCCTTCAATTCTTCTGTCATCTTGTCGGAACCATTTCTGTCAAGAATTTGAAATTCTTCCATTAACACAAGTATCTAACACTTTGTTTGATTGAGAGGAGAAAATAAAAAAAAGATAAAGAAGTGACAAAGATGATAAGAAGAGAGAAAGATGTGAGAAATATAGTGGATTTATAGTAATGTTTGGTATGAGAGAAAAATGAAAAAAAGACGGAAGAAAAAAATAGAGTTTATTTTGAAAGTATAAAAATGTCCTTAAACTAAAATACCAATATACAATTTTATATTTTATGAATTTGATTTTTCAAAATTAATTATTTTTTTTTCAATTCAACTAATTGATTAATTTATTAAATTATATAATTTATTTATTTTCAGTAATTTAATTAATTAGATTGATTGAATAATTAAATTAATTTTTTATTTAAATTGAATTATTTAACCTCAAGTATACCAGCAGTCACCCATATCACGTTAAAATTCAATTGATATAGTTAATGCATTAAATCGTCTCAACTAAGGGTGTGTTTGGGTAAACAACTTAATTAAGAGTTTATCACATAAGACCTTATCGCATGAGAGCTTATGCCATAAGCGCTTAAAGAAAGAAAAAGAAAGAAAGGGGCATGAGAGAATTCGAATAGTGAAAAAACATGGAGAGGGTGTTTAGTGCATAAACTATTATGATAATTCCATAAGCTTCTCCAAGTGACTTATGAAAATAAGTCAAAAACTCCTTATGGGATGGCATAAGTTATTTTTATAAGCTCTGTCAAACACACTATATAAGAGCTTATGTCATCAAATAAGTTAAAAGGAACTTAAATAACTTCTTCCAACCGCCACCTAACTCCATTTCCCAACTCCACACCCTATAGCATTCCACCTCACGTTTTATGTTCCTGAGTCAGTTTCAGCTTCCTTCATCATGGCACTTCTTCTTCATGGCTGTTTTGCGCAAGTCACAGTGCATCACTGTGTGGGTCTGTGAAGGTTACTATGGGCATGGTGAGATGCAGGAGAGAAGGGTATGAATGGAAAAAAGATGATTTTGCAGCGTTCTCCCCCTTTTCTTCGCACTTGTGCGGAGAAATGAAAAACCATGGGACCACATCATTTTATTCTCTCTCCTCTTTTTCTCTGATGAACCAAACGAGCGAGGCTGTACTTTTCTTTGCTATTTCTCTTTTCGGTCACTCTTTCTTCGATAGTTCTCGCATAACAAACACAGTGTAAGAGAATTGATTAAAGATTCTAAAAATAAAATAATTTTTATTAGAAAGTGAAACTTTTGAATTTAATCACTCTACAGTCTTTGTTTCTTTTTGAAAGGAAAAAGGTCAAAAATCTCCACTAACTAGAGACGGGAAATTTTGTGTGGATGAAGTGGTACTTTTTAAGCCACGCTTGACGATATGTGGCTGCATGGATGAATGATAGTTATGTTTTGGTTTTTTCTTTTTTTTGTTGTAACTTTTCCTTTCTACTTTTCTATTTATTGTGTTCAGAAATCGCTGGGGTCGGTCATAAAAGTATAAGGGGTCCATTTTCCTGTTGATTTTACGGAATTTGATTACTACAAGCAGAGTTAGAATGACCTCACGTTCCTGTTTGTTTTTCCTACGTTACGTTTTCATTTGATTTTGACGCCAATTATTTGTCTTGGATTTTTTTATTAAAAAAAAATATTCATTCATTCAAATTGATAAAATATATCAAAAATAATATAAATTCAATATCGCTAAAAATCAAAAAGGATGAATCTGTGAACAAACTCACAGCACACAGGTTAATAGCATAACACGACAATATGCCTACAAATGTGATAAAATCAAAGTGACTGGAATACCCATGTCTCCGGAACTGTAACGTTGACGCACAAGTCTTGATTGAATCTGTAATGGATCGAAGCCGATCTGTCAATTTGAACCAAACGAACACCGCAACAAGACGGGAAACCAAATGATGTAGTAACAAGACGACGAAACAAAACACCGCCGCACGCAGAAGACGAAAGCATAGAAAAACAAGAAAGAAAAACCAGATCTATGTGGAACAATCACTTATTTAGATAAAAGGAGAAAAAAACAATATAGAGGGGTGATTCCAGATCAAAAGATGGCCCCAAACCACCCCCTTCCGATGAATGAGGAAGAAGGAAATGAGGAGTAGATTTAAGGTTTTTGTCTTGGATGGGCAATGTTTTTGGTTCTTATAAATATATATAGTCCACGGACTTGGACAGCTTCCCATCTCTTAGATCTACAATTTTTTTGTTGGGAACATCGTTATGTATCTTTTCTTTGGATTTGAATAATCAATTTGAAAAGCCTGGTGTTCCTGTCGAGATCCGACTTGTCGGAATCTCGTCGTAGAACGTCAAACCAAGAGTGAACAATAGGGGTTGTTTTAGATTATGGCTTGACAGAATGTTGTATTCTGGTCCTACGTATCCCAATGGGAATCAAAGCCAGACGTAGTTCTAGGTTCAACATTTGGCCATGTGGTGATCTCAATCCCTTAATCTTGTATCCGATGAATACCAGCGAGCAAGGACTCTTCAATAGTCTCTTGATCGAGCTAGTTCCTCTAATACACTTAAGGGAGAGTCACCGGGATTCAGTGAAAAGTGAGTCTCTCTCTTAGGTTCTTCTCCTTTTATAATTGGATCCCCACCTCCTTTTGAGATCTGGATTTATCTCCTTTTATCTCTTAAATCTTCTTTGAGATGTGATTTCCTTAATTTAAGGGATATTATCTCTTTTAACCGGATAAGGTTATATGAGATAATATCAGGATTGATTAGGATAATATTTTAAATTGATCTCTTAACCGGATAAGGTTATTTGAGCTAATGTTAGGATCATTTAAGGATAATATCAATATCTTATCCCTTAATTTGAGAGATATTATCTCTTCTAACCGGATAAGGTTGTTTGAGATAATATCAGGATTAATAAAGATAATATCGATATTTTATCCTTCCTGCCCTAGTTGAATCGGGTATCCAAGCTCGGTGGCCGGGTTTTACTCCTCGGCCAGTACACAAGCCCCCCAAGCTTTGAGCTAATAAAGCGTAAAAGTTTTCATGACTTTAGCCGAGCTTGGCCTTTCAGAAAACTTATTTGGAGAGTCATGGTTTTATGGTGTAGGTTCTCTGTTCCTATTTACCATCATCTTAATGATCGATCTTCTTCCTCGACCAATCATTCGTCCTCGGTGACCGAGCCTAGGAACTCGGTCTTTTTCTTTAGCCTTTCGAGTTAGCGAGGTAATTGGCCGAGCTTCACGCGTCGGTGTATATATATATCTTTTTCCTCGGTGAACACCTCGGGTGACCGAGCTTCATTTACACCTCGGCCCCTATACTAGCCCCCAAGTTTTGAGCTAAATGCGTGGAAGCTTTCTTAAAGGAGCCGAGCCTAGCCGAGACAGGGATAGTCAGCTCAGTTTCGTACCGTGGCCCTATTTTCTCAGTTCCCGAGGTGAAAAGAGACGTTGCCCTTTAAAGCTGACTTGTGACGCATGGCTTATATGGCCTCATTTCCGAGGCCTCCGTTGTAGCTGCGTGCTCATCTTTTTACTTGATGGTAGCGTACATCCCAACGTTTCTGCCATGTGTTTCCTTTCCATTAGTGTGCCGAATTCAGTCAGACTTGAAGGGACATTTCCCTTCTCTCGCACGCCAACAACCATCGTTAATTCGCCAAAAGGACGTTGCCCTTTTTTCTATAAATTGGAACGAGCCCCTGGGACGGGGTTTCACCTTCCTTGAGCCCTAGATTTTCTTCTCTCGAGTCCCTTCTAGTCCAAGCTTTCATACTCCCTTCCTATTCGAGGTACGTCCTTCTCATCTCTTTCACGCTCCCTTAGATTTTATTCCAGTTTGATTTCTGGTGTTTCTTATCTATGGAGACTTCATTTGAGGTATCCCAGAATGCCTCTTCCTGGGTTCAGATTATAGAGCCCGAAATCAATCGGATTGAGGGCTTGTTGTGACGCCGGCAAGTGTACCGGGTCGTCGCAAGTAATAAAATAAACACGGTAAGTAATTACCGAGGTCGATCTCAGGGATTGGGCTACCAATTCGACTAATCCGCGGGAAATCGGATACGATCGGTGAAGTTACACAAGGTGGTTGAGAGAAAGAGAATCATATCAAAAATTCAATTAACAAGTCTAAATAAACTAATTAACTAAAAATCAGAAAACTAAAATGTCCAAGGTCACAAATCCACCTACCCAACATGTACACCCAAGTGATGATGAATTCCTCCCTAAGTTCAATTGCAATGTCAACCGGGACCCCTAAATTCTCCTAAATCCACTCTCGTGCTCATTAGGACGTATTCGACGATTGGATTAATTACTTACTAGGTCTCATAATCCTAATCTCGAATTCTGTTAATTCATGTTCCCTATAAGGTCGCACCGATCTCCTACTCACTCTCGTGCAATATTCGATCGATGATCCTAATTCAGGTTCTAAACGTGAATCGCTGACTAAGCCTCATCAACGTTAACAAGTCAATCATGCAACACATATGATTAACACAATCAAATCAGAATTAGAAAACATTCATGATCCCGATTCAAGTTCTGAAACGCGAATCGCCGTTAGGCCTCAAACACGTTTAACTGATTAATCACGCAAAACATATGATCAAACATTCAAATCAGAATCGGAAAACAAGAATTGAATTAAAGGATAAAGACATACATCATATCGGATTTACATCGCCATGGGTGGCTTCATCGTTCCCTCGGACGACGAGGATTAGCGCCTCATGCTCATAGACAAACACTCGGACATAATCACCATCGTAAAATAAAAAGAAACCGAGAAAAGGAGACGCGGCTCCAAGGAGAAATAAGGATTCGTAACTACTGCCCTAACCTAAGTGGAAAACTCCATCCCCATATCTGATCTGCAGCCTTTTAAATAGGATTCTTGATCTGCGCTCGCTCGCGAGGCGAGCAGCCTTTCGCGAGGCGAGAATTAAAATTGGCGCGCTTTCAATTTGAACTCTCGTGAGGCGAAAGTGTGTTCGCGGGGCGAGTCTTTAATTTCAGGCGAAAGTGTGTTCGCGTGATGGCCTCTGACTTCCAAGTCTTCATTCTCTCGCGAGGCGAGATGTCTCTCGCGGGGCGAGTCTTCAAACCTCAAACTGTTCACGGGCGTGGTCTTCATTACGGCTTGGCCGTGATGGTCTCTGTCTTGCAGGTCTTCATGATTCGCGGGGCGAGAAGAGTCTCGCGAGGCGAGACAGAAATGTTGACTATTGCTGCTTGTTGACCTTCAGTCTCGCGAGGCGAGAATACACTCGCGGGGCGAGTGTCTCCAGACTTGCAATTTCCACTGCTTTTCGACTTTCCTTGACTCCCGGAGCTTCACTTATTTAATCTGAAACAACAAAAGCACCCACAAGCGTAATTCTATTCAAAATAACCTAAAAACTACACAAAAGACGCAAAAGCGAGTCAAAGTCCAACTTAGGAACAAAACAAGGCAAATTTGGGCGAAAACGAGAGTGAACTCGAATAAATTGGCACATAAACCCTAGTTCATCTAGACATAAAACTAGATAAGCCAGAGGCTTATCAAAATACCCCAAACTTAAACCTTGCTTGTCCCCAAGCAAGCTTAAAACTCAAAAACGACTCAAGACTTGGCAAGCTTAAGGGATTCAATCGATTTCGCACAAATTTCATGCGACTTTACAAAGCAGTTTTTTTTCTTTGATCCCCCCCTTTTTTCATCAATGTAATCCCCACATTCATCTACTTTAAACAATTGAGAAGTTATCATTCATGCCATCATTACTCTAAATTGAGGCTCAAAGATACACACAAAGGAAGATCACCTATTTCAAACAATTGCCTTCCTCACAAGGGCAATTAGTATTTCACTCATTCGCTCAAGTTTGTCTAGGTTATCAACTTTTTCACTCAATTTCACATATCAAGAGCACTTCCCATGAATTCGATTTTCATCACAAAAATGGTTCCCACGAAAACATGCATGCAACATCAGAAGGTCTTTTAAAGGTTGTAATGGGGCCTGGCTCAGGGTAGGATAATGAAGGATATTTAGGCTTAAGCCCCTAGGAACTAAGAGAGCATGAGCATTTGACATACATTCCACTCTAATTCCTTTTTCCATTTCTTTTTTTGTCTCGGGTGACTACAGCCTTTTTCCTCGCTAATCTTTTGATTTGCCCCTTTTCCTTTTGGCAATTTATTTTGAATATATATATATATTTTTTTTTTCTTTTCTCTTTTTTTTTTTTTATTGCCTTGGGTTTCAACCTTTATTTTTCTTTTTCTCACCCCAAAATGACATACCTCCTTGTAGCCACCCCAAACTTAGTTTCTCACAACCTTTCTCTTGCTCATTTCCATGCTCTCCTAATCCTAAGAATGGGTTAACATGGTTTTTCAGATTTTGGCTCGTAATGTAGGGTCATCAAGAAACAATCGGTCAATTGGGCTCAATTTGGCTAACTAGGAATCATTCATCAGGGATGGTCCTTTTTAGGCCAAGTGGTTTTTCAAAGAAAATTGCCTAAATCATTTGATGCAACATATAAACATGCAAACCATGAAGAGATTCAAGCAAATCCGGAAAGTGCAACTTAACAATGATTCACACATTCAAAAGCGAGTTGGAGGCTCAAATCCTCACCTGGACATTTTGCAAATTGTTTGACCGAGATACGATTCCTAATGGGTGCACCCCTCACCCCAAACTTATCATAAATCAAGTAATCACAACAAAATTCTCAAAGTTCAGTTTTCAATTTTTAAGTCGGGATAAATTTTTCTAATTTCGGAACCTAGGGAAATCATCAATGGTCAAAATAATACATGCAATCAATCTATGCTCAATTTAATTAAAATCCAACAAGCTTGCCAACACACTATTCATACAACAACTCTTGATCTTCTCAAATTATTCAAGAGCGACAAACAAAAACAAAACAAAAGTTAGGAGAAGAGAGGGATACCTAGCTTGGGTTGCCTCCCAATAAGCGCTTGTTTAACGTCCCGAGCTTGACTTATTAAGAAGCATCCACCTGGATCCCATAGTCTGTGGTACAGAGGCCAAGGGACGCTCATCATATCAAATCCTCCACCCGGATCAAATGGTAATTGGAGTGGAGATCGTAGCATCAATATGACCTTATCATCCACTCCACCCAGCCAGTGTGTGAAAACTCCATTGACCTCCGTACTGATGAACTCACTTCCTCTCGGGCCAAATGGTGTCTTCACGAGGAAGTGTGCCAGATGAGTGGGAGGGTCTAACTTACCCATGTCCACACATGCATGTAAGCCAACATAGTTATCCAATGCAGAAATTTTCGGTTGCTTGGCAAACAGTGTGGAATCCACTTCCACTTCGTCTTCATTTTGATCTATCCCCAAAACCAGATTTTCTTCAAATTGGGCTTCATGTGACTCTTGTACTAACTGCTTGCAAATCTCCTCAGCTTGCGCTTTGAAATTCTGCATCACAGTTTAAATCATCATCACAGTTGTCTCTTGCCTTGGCCTCAGAGGTGGATAGCTCCTGGGAATATTGTTCTAGAGCAGCTCTCAACGGTGTTTGCTCATTCCATTCTCATTCCTCCTCATGCTTCATGATTATACTATAAGCTTGTGCATGAGGGCAATTACGTCCCCAGCGCCAGTGATCTCCCAGGGATATATTAGGCCCAAAGTCATATTTTGTAACACCGTCCAAGGCTGGAAAATAAACAGTCTCCATGATTCGCAATCCGCCTTGAAAGGGTACCTCGCATACAAAACAGGGCCAAGACCAAGTGGGATCAAGAAATAGAGAAAGATAGTAGAAAATAAAAAGAAAATAAAAATAAAAATAAAAATAAAAATAAGAACAAAAATAACTTAACCAAATAATCAAACTCCCCTAAAATCAGAAAAATTGGTTGTGCCAATCCCCGGCAACGGCGCCAAAAACTTGTTGTGACGCCGGCAAGTGTACCGGGTCGTCGCAAGTAATAAAATAAACACGGTAAGTAATTACCGAGGTCGATCTCAGGGATTGGGCTACCAATTCGACTAATCCGAGGGAAATCGGATACGATCGGTCAAGTTACAGAAGGTGGTTGAGAGAAAGAGAATCATATCAAAAATTCAATTAACAAGTCTAAATAAACTAATTAACTAAAAATCAGAAAACTAAAATGTCCAAGGTCACAAATCCACCTACCCAACATGTACACCCAAGTGATGATGAATTCCTCCCTAAGTTCAATTGCAATGTCAACCGGGACCCCTAAATTCTCCTAAATCCACTCTCGTGCTCATTAGGACGTATTCGACGATTGGATTAATTACTTACTAGGTCTCATAATCCTAATCTCGAATTCTGTTAATTCATGTTCCCTATAAGGTCGCACCGATCTCCTACTCACTCGTGCAATATTCGATCGATGATCCTAATTCAGGTTCTAAACGTGAATCGCTGACTAAGCCTCATCAACGTTAACAAGTCAATCATGCAACACATATGATTAACACAATCAAATCAGAATTAGAAAACATTCATGATCCCGATTCAAGTTCTGAAACGCGAATCGCCGTTAGGCCTCAAACACGTTTAACTGATTAATCACGCAAAACATATGATCAAACATTCAAATCAGAATCGGAAAACAAGAATTGAATTAAAGGATAAAGACATACATCATATCGGATTTACATCGCCATGGGTGGCTTCATCGTTCCCTCGGACGACGAGGATTAGCGCCTCATGCTCATAGACAAACACTCGGACATAATCACCATCGTAAAATAAAAAGAAACCAGAAAAGGAGACGCAGCTCCAAGGAGAAATAAGGATTCGTAACTACTGCCCTAACCTAAGTGGAAAACTCCATCCCCATATCTGATCTGCAACAGCCTTTAAATAGGATTCCTGATCTGCGCTCGTTCGCGAGGCGAGCATACTTTCGCGAGGCGAGAATTAAAATTGGCGCGCTTTCAATTTGAACTCTCGCGAGGCGAAAGTGTGTTCGCGGGGCGAGTCTTCAATTTCAGGCTGTGACCTTCATCACGGCTGGGCCGTGATGGCCTCTGACTTCCAAGTCTTCATTCTCTCGCGAGGCGAGATGTCTCTCGCGGGGCGAGTCTTCAAACCTCAAACTGTTCACGGGCGTGGTCTTCATTACGGCTTGGCCGTGATGGTCTCTGTCTTGCAGGTCTTCATGATTCGCGGGGCGAGAAGAGTCTCGCGAGGCGAGACAGAAATGTTGACTATTGCTGCTTGTTGACCTTCAGTCTCGCGAGGCGAGAATACACTCGCGGGGCGAGTGTCTCCAGACTTGCAATTTCCACTGCTTTTCGACTTTCCTTGACTCCCGGAGCTTCACTTATTTAATCTGAAACAACAAAAGCACCCACAAGCGTAATTCTATTCAAAATAACCTAAAAACTACACAAAAGACGCAAAACGAGTCAAAGTCCAACTTAGGAACAAAACAAGGCAAATTTGGGCGAAAACGAGAGTGAACTCGAATAAATTGGCACATAAACCCTAGTTCATCTAGACATAAAACTAGATAAGCCAGAGGCTTATCAAAATACCCCAAACTTAAACCTTGCTTGTCCCCAAGCAAGCTTAAAACTCAAACACGACTCAAGACTTGGCAAGCTTAAGGGATTCAATCGATTTCGCACAAATTTCATGCGACTTAAAAAATCAGTTTTTTTTTCTTTGATTACCCCATTTTTCATCATTTTTATACCCACATTCATCTACTTTAAACAATTGAGAAGTTATCATTCATGCCATCATTACTCTAAATTGAGGCTCAAAGATACACACAAAGGAAGATCACCTATTTCAAACAATTGCCTTCCTCACAAGGGCAATTAGTATTTCACTCATTCGCTCAAGTTTGTCTAGGTTATCAACTTTTTCACTCAATTTCACATATCAAGAGCACTTCCCATGAATTCGATTTTCATCACAAAAATGGTTCCCACGAAAACATGCATGCAACATCAGAAGGTCTTTTAAAGGTTGTAATGGGGCCTGGCTCAGGGTAGGATAATGAAGGATATTTAGGCTTAAGCCCCTAGGAACTAAGAGAGCATGAGCATTTGACATACATTCCACTCTAATTCCTTTTTCCATTTCTTTTTTTGTCTCGGGTGACTACAGCCTTTTTCCTCGCTAATCTTTTGATTTGCCCCTTTTCCTTTTGGCAATTTATTTTGAATATATATATATTTTTTTTTTCTTTTCTCTTTTTTTTTTTTATTGCCTTGGGTTTCAACCTTTATTTTTCTTTTTCTCACCCCAAAATGACATACCTCCTTGTAGCCACCCCAAACTTAGTTTCTCACAACCTTTCTCTTGCTCATTTCCATGCTCTCCTAATCCTAAGAATGGGTTAACATGGTTTTTCAGATTTTGGCTCGTAATGTAGGGTCATCAAGAAACAATCGGTCAATTGGGCTCAATTTGGCTAACTAGGAATCATTCATCAGGGATGGTCCTTTTTAGGCCAAGTGGTTTTTCAAAGAAAATTGCCTAAATCATTTGATGCAACATATAAACATGCAAACCATGAAGAGATTCAAGCAAATCCGGGAAAGTGCAACTTAACAGTGATTCACACATTCAAAAGCAGAGTTGGAGGCTCAAATCCTCACCTGGACATTTTGCAAATTGTTTGACCGAGATACGATTCCTAATGGGTGCACCCCCTCACCCCAAACTTATCATAAATCAAGTAATCACAACAAAATTCTCAAAGTTCAGTTTTCAATTTTTAAGTCGGGATAAATTTTTCTAATTTCAGAACCTAGGGGAAATCATCAATGGTCAAAATAATACATGCAATCAATCTATGCTCAATTTAATTAAAATCCAACAAGCTTGCCGACACACTATTCATACAACAACTCTTGATCTTCTCAAATTATTCAAGAGCGACAAACAAAAACAAAACAAAAGTTAGGAGAAGAGAGGGATACCTAGCTTGGGTTGCCTCCCAATAAGCGCTTGTTTAACGTCCCGAGCTTGACTTATTAAGAAGCATCCACCTGGATCCCATAGTCTGTGGTACAGAGGCCAAGGGACGCTCATCATATCAAATCCTCCACCCGGATCAAATGGTAATTGGAGTGGAGATCGTAGCATCAATATGACCTTATCATCCACTCCACACACCCGGCCGGTGTGTGAAAAACTCCATTGACCTCCGTCTTGATGAACTCACTTCCTCTCGGGCCAAATGGTGTCTTCACGAGGAAGTGTGCCGGATGAGTGGGAGGGTCTAACTTACCCATGTCCACACATGCATGTAAGCCAACATAGTTATCCAATGCAGAAATTTTTCGGTTGCTTGGCAAACAAGTGTGGAATCCACTTCCACTTCGTCTTCATTTTGATCTATCCCCAAAACCAGATTTTCTTCAAATTGGGCTTCATGTGACTCTTGTACTAACTGCTTGCAAATCTCCTCGGCTTGCGCTTTGAAATTCTGCATCACGGTTTGGATCATCATCACGCTTGTCTCTTGCCTTGGCCTCAGAGGTGGATAGCTCCTGGGAATATTGTTCTAGAGCAGCTCTCAACGGTGTTTGCTCATTCCATTCTCATTCCTCCTCATGCTTCATGATTATACTATAAGCTTGTGCATGAGGGCAATTACGTCCCCAGCGCGGTGATCTCCCGAGGGGATATATTAGGCCCAAAGTCATATTTTGTAACACCGTCCAAGGCTGGAAAATAAACAGTCTCCATGATTCGCAATCCGCCTTGAAAGGGTACCTCGCATACAAAACAGGGCCAAGACCAAGTGGGATCAAGAAATAGAGAAAGATAGTAGAAAATAAAAAGAAAATAAAAATAAAAATAAAAATAAAAATAAGAACAAAAATAACTTAACCAAATAATCAAACTCCCCTAAAATCAGAAAAATTGGTTGTGCCAATCCCGAAAGAACGGCGCCAAAAACTTGTTGTGACGTCGGCAAGTGTACCGGGTCGTCGCAAGTAATAAAATAAACACGGTAAGTAATTACCGAGGTCGATCTCAGGGATTGGGCTACCAATTCGACTAATCCGAGGGAAATCGGATACGATCGGTCAAGTTACAGAAGGTGGTTGAGAGAAAGAGAATCATATCAAAAATTCAATTAACAAGTCTAAATAAACTAATTAACTAAAAATCAGAAAACTAAAATGTCCAAGGTCACAAATCCACCTACCCAACATGTACACCCAAGTGATGATGAATTCCTCCCTAAGTTCAATTGCAATGTCAACCGGGACCCCTAAATTCTCCTAAATCCACTCTCGTGCTCATTAGGACGTATTCGACGATTGGATTAATTACTTACTAGGTCTCATAATCCTAATCTCGAATTCTGTTAATTCATGTTCCCTATAAGGTCGCACCGATCTCCTACTCACTCTCGTGCAATATTCGATCGATGATCCTAATTCAGGTTCTAAACGTGAATCGGACTAAGCCTCATCAACGTTAACAAGTCAATCATGCAACACATATGATTAACACAATCAAATCAGAATTAGAAAACATTCATGATCCCGATTCAAGTTCTCAAACGCGAATCGCCGTTAGGCCTCAAACACGTTTAAGCGATTAATCACGCAAAACATATGATCAAACATTCAAATCAGAATCGGAAAACAAGAATTGAATTAAAGGATAAAGACATACATCATATCGGATTTACATCGCCATGGGTGGCTTCATCGTTCCCTCGGACGACGAGGATTAGCGCCTCATGCTCATAGACAAACACTCGGACATAATCACCATCGTAAAATAAAAAGAAACCAGAAAAGGAGACGCAGCTCCAAGGAGAAATAAGGATTCGTGAACTACTGCCCTAACCTAAGTGGAAAACTCCATCCCCATATCTCGATCTCGCAATGACCTTTAAATAGGATTCCCGATCTGCGCTCGTTCATGAGGCGAGCATACTTTCGCGAGGCGAGAATTAAAATTGGCGCTTTCAATTTGAACTCTCGCGAGGCGAAAGTGTGTTCGCGGGGCGAGTCTTCAATTTCAGGCTGTGACCTTCATCACGGCTGGGCCGTGATGGCCTCTGACTTCCAAGTCTTCATTCTCTCGCGAGGCGAGATGTCTCTCGCGGGGCGAGTCTTCAAACCTCAAACTGTTCACGGGCGTGGTCTTCATTACGGCTTGGCCGTGATGGTCTCTGTCTTGCAGGTCTTCATGATTCGCGGGGCGAGAAGAGTCTCGCGAGGCGAGACAGAAATGTTGACTATTGCTGCTTGTTGACCTTCAGTCTCGCGAGGCGAGAATACACTCGCGGGGCGAGTGTCTCCAGACTTGCAATTTCCACTGCTTTTCGACTTTCCTTGACTCCCGGAGCTTCACTTATTTAATCTGAAACAACAAAAGCACCCACAAGCGTAATTCTATTCAAAATAACCTAAAAACTACACAAAAGACGCAAAACGAGTCAAAGTCCAACTTAGGAACAAAACAAGGCAAATTTGGGCGAAAACGAGAGTGAACTCGAATAAATTGGCACATAAACCCTAGTTCATCTAGACATAAAACTAGATAAGCCAGAGGCTTATCAAAATACCCCAAACTTAAACCTTGCTTGTCCCCAAGCAAGCTTAAAACTCAAAAACGACTCAAGACTTGGCAAGCTTAAGGGATTCAATCGATTTCGCACAAATTTCATGCGACTTTACAAAGCAGTTTTTTTTCTTTGATCCCCCCCTTTTTTCATCAATGTAATCCCCACATTCATCTACTTTAAACAATTGAGAAGTTATCATTCATGCCATCATTACTCTAAATTGAGGCTCAAAGATACACACAAAGGAAGATCACCTATTTCAAACAATTGCCTTCCTCACAAGGGCAATTAGTATTTCACTCATTCGCTCAAGTTTGTCTAGGTTATCAACTTTTTCACTCAATTTCACATATCAAGAGCACTTCCCATGAATTCGATTTTCATCACAAAAATGGTTCCCACGAAAACATGCATGCAACATCAGAAGGTCTTTTAAAGGTTGTAATGGGGCCTGGCTCAGGGTAGGATAATGAAGGATATTTAGGCTTAAGCCCCTAGGAACTAAGAGAGCATGAGCATTTGACATACATTCCACTCTAATTCCTTTTTCCATTTCTTTTTTTGTCTCGGGTGACTACAGCCTTTTTCCTCGCTAATCTTTTGATTTGCCCCTTTTCCTTTTGGCAATTTATTTTGAATATATATATATATTTTTTTTCTTTTCTCTTTTTTTTTTTTTATTGCCTTGGGTTTCAACCTTTATTTTTCTTTTTCTCACCCCAAAATGACATACCTCCTTGTAGCCACCCCAAACTTAGTTTCTCACAACCTTTCTCTTGCTCATTTCCATGCTCTCCTAATCCTAAGAATGGGTTAACATGGTTTTTCAGATTTTGGCTCGTAATGTAGGGTCATCAAGAAACAATCGGTCAATTGGGCTCAATTTGGCTAACTAGGAATCATTCATCAGGGATGGTCCTTTTTAGGCCAAGTGGTTTTTCAAAGAAAATTGCCTAAATCATTTGATGCAACATATAAACATGCAAACCATGAAGAGATTCAAGCAAATCCGGGAAAGTGCAACTTAACAGTGATTCACACATTCAAAAGCAGAGTTGGAGGCTCAAATCCTCACCTGGACATTTTGCAAATTGTTTGACCGAGATACGATTCCTAATGGGTGCACCCCCTCACCCCAAACTTATCATAAATCAAGTAATCACAACAAAATTCTCAAAGTTCAGTTTTCAATTTTTAAGTCGGGATAAATTTTTCTAATTTCAGAACCTAGGGGAAATCATCAATGGTCAAAATAATACATGCAATCAATCTATGCTCAATTTAATTAAAATCCAACAAGCTTGCCGACACACTATTCATACAACAACTCTTGATCTTCTCAAATTATTCAAGAGCGACAAACAAAAACAAAACAAAAGTTAGGAGAAGAGAGGGATACCTAGCTTGGGTTGCCTCCCAATAAGCGCTTGTTTAACGTCCCGAGCTTGACTTATTAAGAAGCATCCACCTGGATCCCATAGTCTGTGGTACAGAGGCCAAGGGACGCTCATCATATCAAATCCTCCACCCGGATCAAATGGTAATTGGAGTGGAGATCGTAGCATCAATATGACCTTATCATCCACTCCACCCAGCCAGTGTGTGAAAACTCCATTGACCTCCGTACTGATGAACTCACTTCCTCTCGGGCCAAATGGTGTCTTCACGAGGAAGTGTGCCAGATGAGTGGGAGGGTCTAACTTACCCATGTCCACACATGCATGTAAGCCAACATAGTTATCCAATGCAGAAATTTTCGGTTGCTTGGCAAACAGTGTGGAATCCACTTCCACTTCGTCTTCATTTTGATCTATCCCCAAAACCAGATTTTCTTCAAATTGGGCTTCATGTGACTCTTGTACTAACTGCTTGCAAATCTCCTCAGCTTGCGCTTTGAAATTCTGCATCACAGTTTCGATACTGTCACAGTTGTCTCTTGCCTTGGCCTCAGAGGTGGATAGCTCCTGGGAATATTGTTCTAGAGCAGCTCTCAACGGTGTTTGCTCATTCCATTCTCATTCCTCCTCATGCTTCATGATTATACTATAAGCTTGTGCATGAGGGCAATTACGTCCCCAGCGCCAGTGATCTCCCAGGGATATATTAGGCCCAAAGTCATATTTTGTAACACCGTCCAAGGCTGGAAAATAAACAGTCTCCATGATTCGCAATCCGCCTTGAAAGGGTACCTCGCATACAAAACAGGGCCAAGACCAAGTGGGATCAAGAAATAGAGAAAGATAGTAGAAAATAACAAGAAAATAAAAATAAAAATAAAAATAAAAATAAAAATAAGAACAAAAATAACTTAACCAAATAATCAAACTCCCCTAAAATCAGAAAAATTGGTTGTGCCAATCCCCGGCAACGGCGCCAAAAACTTGTTGTGACGCCGGCAAGTGTACCGGGTCGTCGCAAGTAATAAAATAAACACGGTAAGTAATTACCGAGGTCGATCTCAGGGATTGGGCTACCAATTCGACTAATCCGAGGGAAATCGGATACGATCGGTCAAGTTACAGAAGGTGGTTGAGAGAAAGAGAATCATATCAAAAATTCAATTAACAAGTCTAAATAAACTAATTAACTAAAAATCAGAAAACTAAAATGTCCAAGGTCACAAATCCACCTACCCAACATGTACACCCAAGTGATGATGAATTCCTCCCTAAGTTCAATTGCAATGTCAACCGGGACCCCTAAATTCTCCTAAATCCACTCTCGTGCTCATTAGGACGTATTCGACGATTGGATTAATTACTTACTAGGTCTCATAATCCTAATCTCGAATTCTGTTAATTCATGTTCCCTATAAGGTCGCACCGATCTCCTACTCACTCTCGTGCAATATTCGATCGATGATCCTAATTCAGGTTCTAAACGTGAATCGCTGACTAAGCCTCATCAACGTTAACAAGTCAATCATGCAACACATATGATTAACACAATCAAATCAGAATTAGAAAACATTCATGATCCCGATTCAAGTTCTGAAACGCGAATCGCCGTTAGGCCTCAAACACGTTTAACTGATTAATCACGCAAAACATATGATCAAACATTCAAATCAGAATCGGAAAACAAGAATTGAATTAAAGGATAAAGACATACATCATATCGGATTTACATCGCCATGGGTGGCTTCATCGTTCCCTCGGACGACGAGGATTAGCGCCTCATGCTCATAGACAAACACTCGGACATAATCACCATCGTAAAATAAAAAGAAACCAGAAAAGGAGACGCAGCTCCAAGGAGAAATAAGGATTCGTAACTACTGCCCTAACCTAAGTGGAAAACTCCATCCCCATATCTGATCTGCAACAGCCTTTAAATAGGATTCCTGATCTGCGCTCGTTCGCGAGGCGAGCATACTTTCGCGAGGCGAGAATTAAAATTGGCGCGCTTTCAATTTGAACTCTCGCGAGGCGAAAGTGTGTTCGCGGGGCGAGTCTTCAATTTCAGGCTGTGACCTTCATCACGGCTGGGCCGTGATGGCCTCTGACTTCCAAGTCTTCATTCTCCGCGAGGCGAGATGTCTCTCGCGGGGCGAGTCTTCAAACCTCAAACTGTTCACGGGCGTGGTCTTCATTACGGCTTGGCCGTGATGGTCTCTCTGTCTTGCGAGGTCTTCATGATTCGCGGGGCGAGAAGAGTCTCGCGAGGCGAGACAGAAATGTTGACTATTGCTGCTTGTTGACCTTCAGTCTCGCGAGGCGAGAATACACTCGCGGGGCGAGTGTCTCCAGACTTGCAATTTCCACTGCTTTTCGACTTTCCTTGACTCCCGGAGCTTCACTTATTTAATCTGAAACAACAAAAGCACCCACAAGCGTATTTCTATTCAAAATAACCTAAAAACTACACAAAAGACGCAAAACGAGTCAAAGTCCAACTTAGGAACAAAACAAGGCAAATTTGGGCGAAAACGAGAGTGAACTCGAATAAATTGGCACATAAACCCTAGTTCATCTAGACATAAAACTAGATAAGCCGAGGGATTATCGGGGGCTCTCCTTATCACTCCCCCTCTCCTTCTCATGGTGATAGAGGTGACAAGGGTTCCTCTTCTTCTTCTGATGGGGGGAGCTCTGCCACTCCAGACGCTATTGTTGCTCCCAAGCGCCGCAAACGTGCTTCTAGGATGCCCAGGGTTCCCTACCCAGATATTACCATTCCTGGGTATTTCTGGGTAAAACCCGATGTAGCTGTATTTTATTCTAATTTTAGGGACTTTAACTCCCTTGTAGCTATAAAAAACAAGGTTACTGCTAAACGAGGCATCGTAGAGTGCATTCCTTGTACCGAGGATGATCATGTTTTCCTTTGCCCCTCTTCATCTGAGCCACACTTTACATATGTATACAAGACCTTTTTTGAACAAATTGGAGTTTCCATTCCCTTCACCCCGTTCGAATGCGAAGTCTTGCGAGTTATGAACGTTGCTCCTACCCAGCTTCACCCGAATAGTTGGGCATTTCTGAGAGCCTTCCAAATTCTGTGTGGCCAGATAGGGATAGAGGCTACCGCTCCTAAGTTTTTTTACTTTTACCGAGTTCGGTTCGGGGATCGAGTTGGCTGGATCTCTCTGAGTGGGATTGAACAGAGGGGGATCATTGGGCTCTATAAGAGCTCGTATAAGTTTTTCAAGTTGGATTTCTTCAAAGTCCAACCTCTAGAGGGCAATGAGTCTGTCTTTTTTGACTCGGCCGGGAACCCTAAATTTCCTTTCTACTGGCAACCACACCCTTCCAAATTTTATGGCCATGACCTCGACTCTATGACCTCTCAGGAGCGAGCCGATGTCGAGGTCCTGAAACTGTATCCTCGGCCATTGCCTTGTGGAAAGCTTTTAAAGCTTAATGCCTCTTCCACTCGGCAAGTTGATTTTGAATGTACATAGCTTTTTGTTGACAAGTGATAATTTATCTTGTAGCGTACTTATTTTACTTGACCGATTTCCTTTTTGTAGTGATAATGGGGAAATTCAACTATAAGGCCCTGATGAAGAAGTTGGCTAATCAAGCAGCTGGCGGATCAGCTATAGCTTCAAATGTCAAGGGGAAGAAAAAGAAGGTTGTTGAAGCTTCTGACCTGAACACTCACCCTTCGAAGAGGACTCGGGAAGACATGATGTCCGAGGTCCCGATTAGAAGTCCTTCCCCTCCGCTGATGATTGAAGAAACTCCTGCTGCTGCTAAGAGGTTGGGCAATGCTCCCATGGTGATCGATCTTACTTCGGACACCAAATGGTACAATGGGAATTGTAACCCGGGGATCAGCTCGCTCTGGGGGAATGAGTTCGACCCTGCAGGCTGCTGACGGATCTGGGCAAGTATACCCAGTCATGCAAGTAATACGGTGGTAAGACCGGTTATCGTATCCACGAGGATTGGATGTCAATTACCAATTCACAAACTCAGCAACTATCTAGACTGTGAAGAGAAATTAAAACAAACAAAACAAAGGAATAAAATATTTTTGTCTTTTTGGGGACTTTTAACAAACACTTGGAGTGCAGAAAGGATATGTTGGGACTAGACTTCACCAAACCTCTATCTCATGCAATACCAGGACTAGATACCTCCCATTCATGCTTCAGATATTAAAATCAAACCACTAAACTACTCAAGCCCCGATTCAACGGATGACAAGAGCCTAAATCCACTAATAGACCCTAATTCCTTAGGTGGCCTAGATTAATGAATTCGCATTAGGATTAGGGATTACGCGATTACTAGTAAACCAAACTCCATTCCTAGACACAAGGGTTACTAGGTGATTAAATTCAATTCCGGTTCTAATACGAATTTCCCAATTGCATATCAAAACACAAATCGAGTCATGGGGTGCTAGCCACAACAAGCATTAAGCATGGAAAATCAATCACTAATACGAAGGCATGAACACAGAATAATCAGTCAAGATAAATACATAATAATCAGTTTGGTTACATATAATCCCAACAAACGGGATTTAGCTACTCATAAAAGAGAAAACCAAACCAGAAAAGCGAGAGAAAGGAAGAAAAGGAGAACTCCATTGAAGTTTCCCACTTTGTCGTCACAAAGAACCCCTAACTCAGATCCCTTTTAGGGTTGGAACCCTAGTCTAGCCGCAGCCTCCAAGTGCCTCCCTCCAAAAACTCCTCTCATTCTGCCCTAAAACAACAACTTATACCAATCAGACTCTGCACGCGCTCGCGAGGCGAATAGCCTCTCGCGACGCGAATACTAAAATGGTGTCTAGTTTGAATTTGAATTCTCGCGACGCGAATGGTGATTCGCGAGGCGAGACAGAAAGGGTCTTCTCATTACGCCCGTGATGAGTGTCAGGGCCTGGGCGTGATGGCTTCTGGTCCTCAGACTCGCGAGGCGAGTAGCCTCTCGCGACGCGAGGCAGAGAAGATGACATTTATGGCACAGGCTGGTCTTCAGGATCGCGAGGAGGGTGGTCTCTCGCGGGGCGAAGCTTCAGAATTCTACTTGGCTCAATTTCTTCTCTTTTCAAGCTCTATTTCATCCAAGGCTAATTCTGAGCATTTTTCCTTAAATTCCTGCAAAACAACACCAAGAAACCGCTTCACCCGTTCCAAGGGAAAAACTAACTAAAATCAAATAAAGATTGCCTAATCTATATGAAAAATGCATGCAAAAGTGTACAGAAAACATGATGTAAAATCACACTATCAAATCACCCCAAGCTTATTCAATTGCTTGTCCTCAAGTAATCACTAAGGCCAGAAGAGATAAATAATCAAAGTGTGGATAGTGAACCAAGAACCCGAGTAAATACTAATCCAAGTAATAGGCATTTCAAACAATTCAGCAAGAGACAATCAATTCAAGTCCAGTTAGAGGCTTAGGTTCCTTAGACTCATATCCTCACTGATTTAGGCACTCTTTCTACCTCACTCAAGTGTTTAGGGGTATATGACAATTCGCTCTATTTTCCTCAAGGAATGAATTCTACCATAGGCTTGACTATCAACCAAATCTCTACTTTATTAATGAAAACAATTAAGAATCAAGAGGTCTTTTGCTTTGGTTGTAACGTGGCCATGGGATTTAACGTTAGGTGGGGAAATCAACAAAAGGATATTTCAAAAGGGCTAAACAAAATCATCAAGCATTGCAAATCATGACACCTTCTAAACTATCCTTTTGGGTTTCATTTCACTTTCGCCACCTTTCTTTCTTTTCATTTTATTTCTCATTTCTTTTTGTCATCCCCTTCTCTATATATTTTTCTTTTTCTTTTGTTTTCCTTTTGCTTGGAGAAGGGGAGATTTTTCAGCTCAAGAGAAATATTTTTATGATTCTTTCATCCCAAACTTTTTTCAACTACCTTTTTACCCTTTTGTAATAATTTAGAAGGTATCCTACCAAGCATATTTATCAAAATATTTTCGGGTACCAAGAAAAGTATTTTATTCTTTCAGGCTCAAAATTGGGCAACTAAGGGGTATCATTTAGTCATTCAAAGCTCAGAAGGCCGGAAAAATACCTAGTGCCTCAATCATTTTCAAAAAATGTTTTCAAAAATTTTTAAGCTTCAAAATGGTTTCAAGTCAAGTTCTAGAGAAATACGATCCAAGAGGAATAACACTCTATCACAAGGAATGGGGTAGATTTAGTGAGTACCCCTTTGGCTCAAAATCTCACATTTTAGTAGTTCAAAAATCAGTGAGAAACACAAGTCTATAGAACCATATGCTAATTATCAACTATCACAGATCATCTCAAGCATTCTTATTTGTAACCATATCACAAGAATAAACAGAATTGGGTTCAAGAATTCACTATCTCAAGTTATTTGGCACTTAGTTCTCACAATCGGGTGCAAAATCTAAACAAGGGCAATCTAATTGTGTGATCATGCAAAACTATCATGAAAAACTATATGAATGCAACATGAAAAATGCAAATGCAAAATACCCCTACCCCAAGCTTAAGAATTTACATTGTCCCCAATGTAAACAATCAAGTCGGGGAGAGGAGAAAAATGGAACGACTTACCGAGGCGGTAGCGGGTGCTGGCTCTCATTCCAGACAGAAACTTGTTGGGAAATGCATCACGGCCGTGAGCCTCATCACGAGCAGGCCGTGATCACTTCTGGTTCTCAGGGCTGGCCTGTCACGGTCGTGACTGATAAGCCTCTGGCTCATCTAGTTTTATGACTAGTATGACCATGGTTTTGTGCTAATTATATCTCATTTTCACCCAAATTAGATTAGACTGTCCTCAAGCAAGGTTTTGAGTCTCTAAAGTAGTTTTAGGTTAATTTAGCCAGTTTTGAGTCAAATAAAGCACTTATGGCAATTTTATTGTTTTCAGGTTAACTTAGAAGTTAAGGGAATAAAGAAGCAGGGGAAATTTCAATCATGGAGGTGTTCGCCTCGCGAGAGTCTTCTCGCCACGCGAACCTGAAAGCCAGATGAACAGCAGAATGTCATCCTCTCTGGTTCGCCCCGCGAACAACACCTCGCCTCGCGACCCTGATGACTGACTGTTCCAGAAAAATACAAGATTTCCGTGTCGCCTCGCGAATCCATCTCTTCGCCACGCGAGCCTGGAAGTTAGAAAGCATCACGATTAGACTCTTCAATTCCTCGCCGCGCGAGCAGTATTTCGCCCCGCGAGAAGACCAAACGTTGCAGACTCTTCATAATATTCGCCTCGCGAGTAGGCGCAGTTCCTGAATGCTATAAATGGCTGTTCTGGGCAGATTAGAGAACAACTTTTGATTCTCCATTGTTTTTACTTATTTTCTGGGTGTATTTCGTTTTTATGGAGAACTAATTTTCTTGGATTAGTCTGCTGTAATCGATTTCCACTACACTTGAGGTTATGTAATTCCTGTTTTGTATGCTTTTCCCTTTTCAATACTATGCTATATATTTCTGTTTGCTTAATTCAGGAGCGTATAATGTTGTATTGATTTATTTCGGTGATGTTATGTTCCTATATTTAATCGCGTTTACTTAATTCGCGTGTGTACAATTCGTGTTTGCTTAGTTCACGAAGGGCTTAACCCCGTTTGCTTAATTCGGGAATAGGAACATATATCTCGTAGTAGTGATTTCGCTTGTTAATTGTTGCTACAACCGAAAGGGGATTAGAATCTGCTTAGGGCTTGGAATTTACATGAACCGATGATAGTTGGGAAATCGAGAACAGTAGATTAATCGTCTTTAGCTATTTGATAATCTTTTAAACTGCTCTGTTTTTATTGCTCTGTTATTGCTTTGTTTTCCTATTGAATTTCAAACCAAACCCTCCCCCCAAAACTGATTTTTGTGGTAAATAACAAGTCAAGAGTCCTTGTGAGACGATATCCGAGTTGTCGCTTCCTAAACTACAGTTTTATAAACCCGCTTGCTTTTTGGCGTGTGCGCGACAGCGCGTTCAAAAATTGGCGCCGTTGCCGGGGACTCTTGTTTGTTATTTTTCGCATTTTTCTTTCTTTCTTTTATTTTCGTTTTTGTTTTGAATTGGTCTGGCTACTAGGTCTACTTGCCCTGACTTGTGTGATTTTGATCCTGAAATTGAAAGAACACTACACACACGCTGTAGAGCAATTCGGGCTAGCACTAGTGGTGATTCTAATTCTAAAACTGTTTTTGATAACATGGGTGACCAAAGGACATTAAGACAGCTTGCTGCCCCTGATGTTAATTATAATGGCTTGTGTATTGAATATTCTAGTGCTGATACTCCCTTTGAATTAAAATCTGGTCTAATCCATTTGTTGCCAAGGTTTAGTGGTCTTGCAGGTGAGGATCCACACAAGCATCTGAAGGAATTCCAGGTTGTCTGCTCCACACCCTTGAGACCAGAGGGAATAACTGAGGATAACATCAAGCTGAGAGCTTTCCCGTTCTCACTCCAGGGCGCTGCAAAGGATTGGCTGTTATATCTCGAGCCAAACTCTGTTACCACCTGGAACGATTTGAAGAAGCTCTTCTTAGAGAAATATTTTCCTGCCTCCAGAGCTGCATCAATCAGGAAGGAAATATGTGGCATCAGACAAGGAAATGAGTCATTGGCTGAATATTGGGAGAGATTCAAGAAGTTGGTATCCAGTTGCCCTCAGCATCAGATTTCTGAGCAACTTCTTATCCAGTAATTTTATGAAGGGTTACTACCGATGGATAGAAATATTTTGGATGCTGCTAGTGGGGGAGCACTTGTTGATAAGACTCCGGCTGCTGCCAAGCAATTGATTGAAAATATGTCACTGAACTCCCAGCAGTTTACAACAAGGAGAAATTCTGTTGAGACAAGGGGTGTGCACGAGGTCCATAGCTCTTCTTCCATCCAGGCCCTTGAGAATAGAATGGATGAGCTCACTTCTTTGGTAAAGCAAATGGCAATGGATAGGGTTCAGCCTTCAAGGTTGTGTGGCATGTGCAGTTCTCCTGAGCACCCGTATGATGCATTCCCCATTCTGAAGGAAGGGTCGGTTACTGATATGTCTCAAGCTTATGCAGTCCATCCTTACAATCAAGGCAACAGTCAGAACCGGTACAACACTCCTGACCTCTCCACAAATAGGTACCATCCCAACTGGAGGAATCATCCTAACCTTCGGTATGGGAACTCATCCCAACAACAACCGATGGCAGCACCACAGAATCCTCCTCAAGTGACCACTTCTGCACCTTCCGAACCTTCCCTGGAGGACATGTTCAAGCAAATGACTTCACAAATGACTGCACAAATGACTACATTTTTTCAGCAGCAGATTGGTCAGTCTCAGCAGCGAACGGATGCTAGTATTCAGGCCTTGCAGACACAGGTTGGACAGATTGGTCAGTTTCAGCAGCGAACGGATGCTAACATTCAAAATTTAGAGACATAGGTTGGACAGCTTGCCACATCCATAAATAACATATAGCAAGCTCAAAGATCAAACCAACTACCTGCACAAACAGTGATAAATCCCAATGTCACCAATCCTAATGTGAGTGCCATTTCTCTGAGATCTGGAAAAGTTGTTGAGGCAACCTCTGGAAAAGATGAAGAAACTGTTGAGGTAACTCCTGAGCCTTCTGTTATTGTTGAAGCCGAGAAAGTGTACATACCACCGATCCCCTTCCCACACTTAGTGCAGAAAAATAAGAAGATTGGTGGGGAAGACAAGGAGAGGGAAATTTTAGATGTGTTCAGAAAGGTGGCGGTGAATATTCCCCTTCTAGATGTGATCAAGAAGGTTCCTAAGTATGCTAAATTTCTGAAGGATTTATGCACCAACAAGAGAAGGTTGAAGAGTAATGAGAGAGTTAATTTGGGAAGAAATGTTTCAGCTCTTATCCAGTCTAAGCCTGCACCAGAAAGAGTTACTGTTTCAGCCCCCACTCAGGCACTACCACAGAAGTGCAAGGATTCGGGCACTTTTACTATTCCATGCACTATTGGGGACAGTAGATTCGAAAATTGCATGTTGGATTTGGGAGCCTCCATAAATGTCATGCCCACCTCTATTTTCAATAACCTTGATCTTGGTCCCTTGCAGTATACAGGTCTCACTATCCAGTTGGCCAACAGGACCAGTGCCCGCCCCATGGGAATGGTAGAAGATGTGCTGGTACAAGTTGATGAGTTGATTTTCCCTACTGACTTCTACATCCTAGACATGGCAGGAGAGACAAATTCAAGTAGATCACCAATAATCTTGGGCAGACCGTTCATAAAGACGGCAAAGACTAAGATTGATGTTGATGATGGGACCATGTCTATGGAGTTTGGTGATATTGTGGCAAAGTTTAACATCTTTGATGCTATGAAACATCCATTGGAAGAGCACTTTGTGTTCCAATTAGAGTTGCTCTCTGACATTATTGATGACACCCATGAGGACCGTGTTTCTGATTTTCCATTTGTATCTGGCTTTGATGATATATATTCATGTACTGACTGTACTGACACTAACCCGTGTGCTGTTTGTGCTGAGTTTCTTGATTCAACTTTGCAGGGTGATAGTGTGAGTGAAGCTGTCTTCTCAGCCGAAGTTCTTGACATCATGGCTACTCCAAATGTACCATCCATTGAGCAGCCACCCTCCTTAGAGCTCAAGCCACTTCCTGGGAACCTGAAGTATGCTTACTTGGAGACGAATGAAAAACTTCCAGTCATTATTTCCTCCAGCCTTGACTCTGACCAGGAAGCTAAGCTTTTAGAGGTTCTGAAGAAGCACAAGAAGGCGATTGGGTGGACCTTGGCTGACATCCCAGGAATTAGCCCCTCCAGATGTATGCATAGAATTCTGTTGGAGGATGGGGCTAAACCAGTTAGGCAGGCCCAAAGGCGGCTCAATCCATTGATTCTGGATGTGGTGAAGAAAGAGGTGACTAAACTTCTGCAGGCGGGTATCATATACCCCATCTCTGATAGTACTTGGGTAAGTCCAGTGCAAGTTGTACCCAAGAAGTCCGGCCTCACAGTGGTAAGAAATGATAATAATGAGCTTGTACCCGCTAGAGTCCAGAATAGCTGGCGAGTCTGTATAGATTATAGGAAGTTGAACCAGGCCACCAGAAAGGATCACTTTCCTTTGCCGTTCATCGATCAGATGCTCGAACGGCTGACTGGTAAATCTCATTACTGTTTTCTTGATGGCTTTTCCGGGTACTTCCGGATCCATATTGCCCCAGAGGATCAGGAAAAGACCACTTTCACGTGCCCCTTCGGCACATTTGCCTACAGGAGGATGCCATTTGGCCTTTGTAATGCTACTGGCACTTTCCAAAGATGCATGCTTAGCATTTTTACTGAATTTATTGAAAATTGCATGGAAGTGTTCATGGATGATTTCACTGTATATGGCTCCTCATTTGATGCATGCTTGCATAGTCTGAGTTTGGTTCTAGAAAGATGCATTGAGACTGATCTGGTTTTGAACTATGAAAAGTGTCACTTTATGGTAGAACAGGGGATTGTTTTGGGTCATGTTATTTCTAAAGAGGGTATTTCAGTAGATCCTGCTAAAATTGATGTGATTTCAACATTGCCTTATCCATCTTGCGTTCGCGAGATTCGTTCTTTTCTTTGCCATGCAGGTTTCTACAGGCGCTTCATTAAGGACTTCAGCAAGATAGCTCTGCCTTTGTCAAACTTGCTTAAGAATGATGCCATGTTCCATTTTGATGACAACTGCAAGAAGGCATTTGACTACCTGAAAAGAGCATTGACCTCTACCCCCATCATCCAGTCCCCTGACTGGACCCTCCCTTTTGAGCTCATGTGTGATGCTTCTAATTATGCTGTGGGAGCGGTTCTGGCACAAAGGGTGGCAAGGCTGCCCATGTCATTCATTATGCTTCCAGGACTTTAGATGCTGCACAATCAAATTACACCACCACTGAAAAGGAACTGCTAGCTGTAGTTTTTGCACTTGATAAATTTAGGTCATATTTGCTAGGTTCCAAGGTTATTGTTTTCACTGACCATGCAGCTCTGAAATACCTGTTAAAGAAACCAGAAGCGAAGCCAAGATTGATTCGGTGGATGCTTTTGCTCCAAGAGTTCAATGTGGAGATAAAAGACAAGAGTGGAGCTGAAAATTTGGTAGCCGATCACTTGAGCCGAATAGCAAGGGATGAGGATCCTTCTCCCATTCAGGATGATATTCCGGATGAACAGCTTCTACATCTGCATGGGGTAACGCCTTGGTTTGTTGACATTGCTAACTTGCCTGTTGCTGGTGTTGTTCCTGCAGGTACAAGTAGATCCAAGATCCACAAGCTCAAGAGTGATTCAAATTACTATGTGTGGGATGATCCGTACCTTTGGAAGTTTTGCGGTGATCAGGTGATTCGGAGGTGTGTCCCCAATTATGAGACAGAGTCCATCTTGCACTTTTCTCATGCCTCTCAAGTAGGGGGACACTTTGGACCACAGAGGACGGCAAGAAAAGTCCTAGATTCTGGGTTCTACTGGCCCACAATTTTTAGAGATGCCTATGAGGTCTACAGGAATTTTAAGGAATGTCAAACAGCAGGCCCTGCCATCACTCGTAGGAGTGAAATGCCTCAGCAGCCCATGCTTTTTTGTGAGGTTTTTGATGTGTGGGGAATCGACTTTATGGGTCCTTTCCCTGCATCTTTTGGTTTTGTATACATTCTTTTGTCTGTTGACTATGTTTCAAAGTGGGTGGAAGCTATCCCCACTAGGACTAACGATGCTAAAGTTGTTTCAGAATTTGTTAGGTCCAATATTTTTTGCAGGTTTGGCATACCTCGGGCTATTATCAGTGACCAGGGCACTCACTTCTGCAACCGCACCATGGAAGCCTTACTCCGGAAATATGGAGTTGTGCATAGAGTTTCCACTGCTTATCATCCCCAGACCAATGGCCAGGCTGAGATATCAAACAGGGAGATCAAGCAGATCTTTGAGAAAATGGTGCAGCCGAATAGGAAGGACTGGAGCCGCCGTCTAGAAGACGCACTGTGGGCTTAGAGGACCGCTTTCAAGACGCCAATAGGGATGTCCCCCTTTAGGCTTGTATTTGGTAAGGCATGTCATCTCCCTGTGGAAGTTGAGCACCGTGCATATTGGGCAGTCAAGTGCTGTAACTTGGAAATGAAAAAAGCTGGTATTGAAAGGAAACTCCGATTGCGGCAAGAACGAGGAGCTTAGGCTAGAAGCCTATGAAAGCTCCCGGATTTATAAAGAGAAAACAAAACATTTTCATGATAGGATGATTGCTAGGAAAGAATTTTTTGTGGGCCAGCAAGTCTTACTGTTTAATTCCCGCCTGAAATTGATGACTGGGAAACTTAGGTCCAAGTGGATTGGACCATTTGTTGTTACTAATGTTTTTCCTTATGGTGCAGTAGAGATTAAAAGTGCAGGTAGCAACAAGGTCTTCTAGGTTAACGGTCAGAGGCTGAAGCCGTTCCATGAGAGTTCGGTGCCTGCGGATGCTAATGTTGAGGAGCTTTCCTTGGAAGCTCCCACCTACACTGCCACCTGATCAGGGAACACCTTTCCTTTCCCTCACTCTGATTTTATAGTTATGTTGTTCATTGGGGACAATGTATGTTTTAAGTGTGGGGGAGGGAACCAATTGTAGTTTTGTTTTGTGTCTCGTTTTGTTTCTCTTAGCTCTTGAATAAATTGTGTGAGTCTTTGGTTGGTGAGCTTGATTGGTTTTGATTGATTTGGCACAGATTGCTTGCATGATTTATGTGATGATTCCCCCTAGGTTGAAAAATAGGTTGAATTTTTTTTTTGTTTTTGAAAAGTGATCCCCATGTGATTGAAAACTGAACTTTGAGATATTTTGTTGTGATGGCATGATTTATGATAAGTTTGGGGTGAAGGAAACACACACTAGGGATAGAATCTCGGTCAAACAATTTGCAAAAATGTCCAGGTGAGGATTTGAGCCTCCAACATGTTTTTGATTGTGAGAATCACTTTTGGATTGCACTTTCCCGAATTTGCTTGAATCTCTTTTTGGTTTGCATGTTTATGTGTTTGCTTCAAATGATTTAGGCATTTTCTTTGTAAATAACCACTTGGCCTAAAATAACCATCCCTAATGCATGTTTCCTAGTTAGCCCCTTTGAGCCTAATTAGCCTATTGTTTCTTGTTGACCTTATGTTATAAGCTAAAATCTGGAAAACCATGTTAACCCGATCTTAGGATTAGGAGAGCATGGAATCTTGACAAGAGAATGTTTGCAAGAAACTAAGTTTGGGGTGGCTACAAGGTGTAATGTGTTGTTGGGAGTGAGAAAAAGAAAAAAAAAATACAATAAAAAGGTTGGAGCCAAAGGCAAAGAAAAAAAATTGTGTCAAAAAGGCTATTTGAATAAAAAGGATGTAGTCACCCAAGGCAAATGAAAAATGAAAAAAGGAACTTGAGTGGAAATTCAAAGTGTAAAAAGCTCATGCTCTCTTAGTTCCCAGGGTCTTCAGCCTAGTACCCTTGTATATCCTACCCTTAGCCAGGCCCCATTACAACCTTAAAAGACCTTTTGATGTTGCATGCACGTTTTCTGTGGGAATCATTTGGAGATGAAAATCAAATTTATGAGAAGTGCTTCTGAAAGGTGAATTGAGTGAATTGTTGATTGCCTGACAAAAACTGAGCGATTGAGTGAAACACTAAACTCCCTTGTGAGGAAGGCGGTTGTTTGAATTTGGTGATCTCCCTCTTGTGTGTAACTTGGATCCCTTGCTTAGATTAATGATTGTTTGAATGATGAAATTCTCAATTGTTTAGAATAAATGATTATGGGGATTACTTTGTTTGAAAGGGGGGAACATTGAAGGAAGAATTGTTTTGATGAAGTGCTTGAAATTTGTGCAAGGTTAATTAATCTTTTAAGCTTGCCATGTCTTGAGTCTTTTGAGTTTTTGAGTTTTAGTTTGCTTGGGGACAAGCAAAGTTTAAGTTTGGGGTATTTTGATAAGCCTCTGGCTCATCTAGTTTTATGACTAGTATGACCATGGTTTTGTGCTAATTATATCTCATTTTCACCCAAATTAGATTAGACTGTCCTCAAGCAAGGTTTTGAGTCTCTAAAGTAGTTTTAGGTTAATTTAGCCAGTTTTGAGTCAAATAAAGCACTTATGGCTATTTTATTGTTTTCAGGTTAACTTAGAAGTTAAGGGAATAAAGAAGCAGGGGAAATTTCAATCATGGAGGTGTTCGCCTCACGAGAGTCTTCTCGCCACGCGAACCTGAAAGCCAGCTGAACAGCAGAATGTCATCCTCTCTGGTTCGCCCCGCGAACAACACCTCGCCTCGCGACCCTGATGGCTGACTGTTCCAGAAAAATGCAAGATTTCTGTGTCGCCTCGCGAATCCATCTCTTCGCCACGCGAGCCTGGAAGTCAGAAAGCATCACGGTTAGACTTCAATTCCTCGCCGCGCGAGCAGTATTTCGCCCCGCGAGAAGACCAAACGTTGCAGACTCTTCATAATATTCGCCTCGCGAGTGAGGGTTAGCCTCGCGAGTAGGCGCAGTTCTTGAATACTATAAATGGCTGTTCTGGGCAGATTAGAGAACAACTTTTGATTCTCCATTGTTTTTACATATTTTCTGGGTGTATTTCGTTTTTATGGAGAACTAATTTTCTTGGATTAGTCTACTGTAATCGATTTCCACTACACTTGAGGTTATGTAATTCCTGTTTTGTATGCTTTTCCCTTTTCAATACTATGCTATATATTTCTGTTTGCTTGATTCAGGAGTGTATAGTGTTGTATTGATTTATTTTGGTGATGTTATGTTCCTATATTTAATCGCGTTTGCTTAATTCGCGTGTGTACAATTCGTGTTCGCTTAGTTCACGAAGGGCTTAACCCCGTTTGCTTAATTCGGGAATAGGAACATATATCTCGTAGTAGTGATTTCGCTTGTTAATTGTTGCTACAACCGAAAGGGGATTAGAATCTGCTTAGGGCTTGGAATTTACATGAACCGATGATAGTTGGGAAATCGAGAACAGTAGATTAATCATCTTTAGCTATTTGATAATCTTTTAAACTGCTCTGTTTTTATTGCTCTGTTATTGCTTTGTTTTCCTATTGAATTTCAAGCCCCCTCCCCCCACAAAAAAAACTGATTTTTGTGGTAAATAACAAGTCAAGAGTCCTTGTGAGACGATATCCGAGTTGTCACTTCCTAAACTACAGTTTTATAAACCCGTTCGCTTTTTGGCGCGTGCGCGACAGCGCGTTCAGTGACCTCCATCACAACTAGGCCGTGATGCTCTCTGCTCTTCAGGGTCCTTTCATCACGCCCGTGATGGGTATCACGGCTGGGTCGTGATCCTTTCTGATCTTCAATTCTGGCTCATCACGGCCGTGACCTATGTCACGTCCTGGGAGTGATGGCTGCTGACTTTGCTTTTCCTTGTTTTCTTGCTCTTCCTTCCTTCTTTTCCCTGAAATTTCTTGGCAATTTTATTAGTAAAAAAGAACTCCTGATCTTCTCAAATTATTCAAGAGTTAAAATCAGAAACAAAATCTAACTAAAGAGAAGGGTTAATAAACTTGGGTTGCCTCCCAATAAGCGCTTCTTTAACGTCACTAGCTTTACTCATTAAGAAGCATCCACCTGGATCCCGTAACCTGTGGTATAAAGACCAAGGGGTGCTCAAGATGTAAGACCCTCCACCCGGATCCCATAGTTTGTGGAGTGGCGATTGCAGAAGTATTATGACTTTATCTTCAACTCCACCCAGCCAGTGTGTGAAAACTCTATTGACCTCTTTAACTATAATGATGAACTCACTTCCTCTCGGGTCAAATGGAATTTTCAAGAGGAGAGTAGACAGACAAATGGAAGGGGCTAGCTTTGCAGCGTCCACACATGCATGTAAGCCGACATATTTGTCCAATACAGAAAATTCAGATTGCTCAGCACGCGTGGTAGAGTCCACCACCACTTCATATACATTTTGAACTATCCCCAAAATCAGATTTTTCTCAAATTGTACTGCATGTGACTCTTGTTCTAATTGTTTGCAAATCTCCTCAACTTCCATTTTGAATTTCTGCTTCACAGCTTCGATACTATCACAGTTGGTTCTGATTTTGGCCTCGGAGGCGGATAGCTCCTGGGAATATTATTCTAGAGCAACCTTCAGAGGTGGCTGCTCATTCCATTCCCATTCCTCAATTTCCCAAGGACTTGTGAAAGGTACTTCCTCTTCTTGTGACTCGTCCACCACTTCATCTTCAATTTGATCCATTCCCACAACCAGATTCTGCTCAACTTTTGCTTCATGTGGCTCTATGGGAATCATACATGGTGGTGGAGGTGGTAAATACGAGCAAAATGTTTCCCAATCCTCCTCGGAGATGTTATACATAAGCCTACCTGTCACACTACCAACCTGTGCTGGAGTAATATGATTCAAAGAAATCCATGCGATCTCCCAAACACCAGTCGTCCTCCAAGGTGTGACTTGAGGCTTCCTCATCAGGTGGATAATAATAATTGTCCATGAATTTCGTCCACCTTGCAAAAACAGAACTCAAAACAAAAAGATCAAATATATACAGAAAAATAAAAAATAAAAATGTCTAAATTAGTTGCCTTCTTTGTTACTAATGATATTGGCAAAACCAATCCCCAAGAATCGGCGCCAAAAACTTGTTGACGGATCTGGGCAAGTATACCCAGTCGTGCAAGTAATACGGTGGTAAGACCGGTTATCGTATCCACGGGGATTGGATGTCAATTACCAATTCACAAACTCAGCAACTATCTAGACTGTGAAGAGAAATCAAAACAAAGGAATAAAATATTTTTGTCTTTTTGGGGACTTTTAACAAACACTTGGAGTGCAGAAAAGATATGTTGGGACTAGACTTCACCAAACCTCTATCTCATGCAATACCAGGACTAGATACCTCCCATTCATGTTTCAGATATTAAAATCAATCCACTAAACTACTCAAGCCCCGATTCAACGGATGACAAGAGCCTAAATCCACTAATAGACCCTAATTCCTTAGGTGGCCTAGATTAATGAATTCACATTAGGATTATGGATTACGCGATTACTAGTAAACCAAACTCCATTCCTAGATGCAAGGGTTACTAGGTGATTAAATTCAATTCTGGTTCTAATATGAATTTCCCAATTGCATATCAAAACACAAATCGAGTCATGGGGGTGCTAGCCACAACAAGCATTAAGCATGGAAAATCAATCACTAATACGAAGGCATGAACACAGAATAATCAGTCAAGATAAATACATAATAATCAGTTTGGTTACATCTAATCCCAACAAACGGGATTTAGCTACTCATAAAAGAGAAAACCAAACCAGAAAAGCAATAGAGAAAGGAAGAAAGGGAGAACTCCATTGAAGCTTCCCACTGTCGTTACAGCAACCCCCTAACTCAGCTCCCTTTTAGGGTTGGAACCCTAATCTAGCCGCAGCCTCCAAGTGCCTCCCTCCAAAAACTCCTCTCATTCTGCCCTAAAACAACAACTTATACCAATCAGACTCTGCGCGAGCTCGCGAGGCGAATAGCCTCTCGCGACGCGAATACTAAAATGGCGTCTAGTTTGAATTTGAATTCTCGCGACACGAATGGTGATTTGCGAGGTGAGACAGAAAGGGTCTTCTCATTACGCCCGTGATGAGTGTCAGGGCCTGGGCGTGATGGCTTATGATCCTCAGACTCGCGAGGCGAGTAGCCTCTCGCAACGCGAGGCAGAGAAGATGACATTTCTGGCACAGGCTGGTCTTCAGGATCGCGAGGCGAGTGGTCTCTCGCGGGGCGAAGCTTCAGAATTCTTCTTGGCTCAATTTCTTCTCTTTTCAAGCTCTATTTCATCCAAGCTCCATCAAGGCTAATTCTGAGCATTTTTCCTTAAATTCCTGCAAAACAACACCAAGAAATCGCTTCACCCGTTCCAAGGGAAAAACTAACTAAAATCAAATAAAGAATGCCTAATCTATATGAAAAATGCATACAAAAGTGTACAGAAAACATGATGTAAAATCACACTATCACAGGCCTGATTGATGGCCAAGTGCTGAAACCTTCTGATGCTCGGCTCTAGCTGGAGCAAGGGCCTGAGGAGTGTATGGAGGCGGATGCTGCCTATGCTCTCCGGATCGCCTCAATCACTCGCTTCTGGAGCCAACAGGTTATTGATAATGTCAAGAAGATGGAGGTAATGAGGGCCGATGCGGCTCGAGCCTTGAGGGTGAGGGACGAGCTTGCTCAGGCCGTGGCCAAGTGTGAGGAGCAAGCTCGGGTCATCGGTCAGCTGAAGGCCCAAAAGAGTGAGCTGGAAAAAGACAAGACCGTCCTTCTGGCGGAGCTGGATCTAGAAAAATCCCAGCGGCTGAATCTTCAGAAGATCGCTGAAGGACTTCAAGTCGAGAGGGAGGCCAGTCTTGAGGTACGGAAGTTGTTGGAGGCCGAGAAGGAGGACAATCTGAGGCTCCGTTCTGATCTGACTGAGACTGAGGCTTCCATTATGAAGGAGCACGTTAATGGCTTCTCCCGAGCCGTGAATCAACTTCAGCATTTTAATCCAAATGCCGATTTTTCCAGTGCTGACGTGGACAAGGATTTCAACAGAGATGGCATCCTGGTTACGTTTTCCGAGCTGGAGGATGAGGCAGAGGCAACTCAAGAAGAGGAGGCTGACGGAGAAGCGGTCAAATAGGAAGCTGATGGTGAAGGGGGAATAAGCGTACCTGACCAACCTTCTCCTATTCCCCCGAGTGCCGAGGATGAGCCCAACTCTGTTTCTGTTGTTCATGGGGATGCCCATGAATAACCTAGGAAAAAGTTCCTAGGGCAATGCTTTTTTATTTTGAATTCTTATATACTTTGGGGTTTGCCCCTTTTTATTAACGGATTCACGTGCTAGCTTACCAGTTACTCTTTACTTAGGAAATGCCTGTAACTATTTCTCTAAGTTAGTGCTCGTTTTTTATAGTTTAGCGTGTTACGCAATTTGCTCAAATAGTCGGAGCTCGACATTGGTTGCCTTTTTACGTTTTAGCCATTTGACCCTGGTTTGGTCGATCTTGGATCTGACTACCACTTCAGGTTTTAAGTTGTTGTTTACCTTTATAAGCTCGGCATTTCGACCTCAACTCGGTCGATTTTAGCTCGGATAGACTTTTTAGGTTTTTAGTTGTTCCTTACCTTTATAGGCTCGGCATTTCGACCTCAACTCGGTCGATTTTAGCTCGGACAGCCTCTTTAGGTTTTTTGTTGCTTTTCACCTTTATAGACTCAGCAAGTCTTACTATTTAACTCCCGCCTGAAATTGATGGCTGGGAAACTTAGGTCCAAATGGGATGGCCCCTTTGTTGTTACTAACGTTTTTCTTTATGGTGAAGTAGAGATTAAAAGTGCAGGTACCAACAAGTCCTTCAAGGTTAACGGGCAGAGGCTCAAGCCATTCCATGGTGTGGCTGCTGGTGTTCCTGCGGATGCTAATGTTGAGGAGCTCTCCTTGGAAGCTCCCACCTACACTGCCACCTGATCAGGGAACATCTTTCCTTTCCCTCACTCTGATTTTATAGTTATGTTGTTCATTGGGGACAATGTATGTTTTAAGTGTGGGGAGAGGAACTAATTGTAGCTTTGTTTTGTGTTTGGTTGGTCTTGTGTTTGAATAAATTGTGTGAGTCTTTGGTCGGTGAGCTTGATTGATTTTGATTGATTTTGCACAGATTGATTGCATGATTGATGTGATGATTCCCCCCAGGATGAAAAAATTTTGTTTTTGAAAAGTGATCCCCATGTGATTGAAAACTGAACTTTGAGATTTTGTTGTGATGGCATGATTTATGATAAGTTTGGGGTGAAGGGAAGCACACACTAGGGATGGAATCTCGGTCAAACAATTTGCATGAATGTCCAGGTGAGGATTTGAGCCTCCAACATGTTTTTGACTGTGAGAATCATTTTTAAGTTGCACTTTCCCGAATTTGCTTGAATCTCTTTATGGTTTGCATGTTTATGTGTTTGCTTCATATGATTTAGGCATTTTCTTTGTAAATAACTACTTAGCCTAAAATAACCATCCCTACTGCATGTTCCATAGTTAGTCCCTTTGAGCCTGATTAGCCTGTTAATTCTTGTTAACCTTATGTTATAAGCTAAAATCTGGAAAACCATGTTAACCCGATCTTAGGATTAGGAGAGCATGGAATCCTTAGCAAGAGAATGGTTGCAAGAAACTAAGTTTGGGGTGGCTACAAGGTGTAATGTGCTGTTTGGGATTGAGAAAAAGAAAAAAAATAATAAAAAGGTTGGAGCCAAGAAAAGAAAAGCATAAAGAAAAACAGAAAAAAAAGAAGAAAAAGAAAAAAAAAAGTACAAAAATAAAAAGTACAAAAATTTCAAAAAGGATATTGAAAGAAAAGAGGTCGTAGTCACCCAAGGCAAAAAGAAGAATGGAAAAAGGAACTTGAGTGGAAATTCAATGTTTTGAAGTGTTTCATACTCTCTTAGTTCCTAGGGACTTCAGCTAGTACCTTTGTATATCCTACCCTTAGCCAGGCCCCATTACAACCCATAAAAGACCTTTTGATGTTGCATGCATGTTTTCTGTGGGAATCATTTGGAGATGAAAATCAAATTTATGGGAAGTGCTCTTAAAAGTGAAACTGAGTGAATTGTTGATAACCTAGACAAACTGAGCGGTTGAGTGAAACACTAAATGCCCTTGTGAGGAAGGCAGTTGTTTGAATTTGGTGATCTCCCTCTTGTGTGTAACTTGGATCCCTTGCTTAGATTACTGATTGTTTGAATGACTAATTTCTCAATTGTTCAGAATAAATGATTGTGGGGATTGCTTTGTTGAAAGGGGGGAACATTGAAGAAAACTGTTTTGATGTATTGCTTGAAATTTGTGCAAGGTTGATTGAATCTTTTAAGCTTGCCATGTCTTGAGTCTTTTTGATTTTTGAGTTGTAGTTTGCTTGGGGACAAGCAAAGTTTAAGTTTGGGGTATTTTGATAAGCCTCTGGCTCATCTAGTTTTATGGCTAGTATGACCAGGGTTTTGTGCTAATTATATCTCAATTTCACCCAAATTAGATTAGATTGTCCTCAAGCAAGGTTTTGAGTCTCTAAAGTAGTTTTAGGTTAATTTAGCCAGTTTTGAGTCAAATAAAGCACTTATGTCTATTTTATTGTTTTCAGGTTACGTTAGAAGTCAAGGGAATAAAGAAACAGAGGAAATTTCAAGTCTGGAGGTGTTCGCCTCGCGAGAGTCTTCTCGCCTCGTGAACCTGAAAGCCAACTGAATAGTAAAAAATGTCATCCTCTCCGGCTCACCCCGCGAACAAAGCACCTCGCCTCGTGACCCCGAGAAGCTGATCTGTTCCGGAGAAATGCAACCCGCTTCGTGTCACCTCGCGGATCCATGTCTCGCCTCGCGAGATCAAGACCAAGCCATGACTCTTCCATTCCTCGCCACGCGAGAAAGCGATTTCGCCTCGCGAGAAGACCAAACGTTGCAGACTCTTCAGGATATTCGCCTCGCAAGCGAGGGTTCGCCTCGCGAGTGGGCTCAGTTTCTGAATAGTATAAATTGCTGTTCTGGACAGATTGGAAGAACTTTTGCTTCTCCATTGTTTTTACATTTTTCTGTGTGTTTCGTTTTTTTTCTATGGAGAACTAATTTTCTTGGATTAGTCTACTGTAATCGATTTCCACTACACTTGAGGTTCTTGTAATTCCTGTTTTGTATGTTTTTCCCTTTTCAATGCTATGCTATATATTTCTGTTTGCTTAATTCAGGAGTGTATAGTGTTGTGTTGATTTATTTTCGGTGATGTTATGTTCCTATATTTAATCCCGTTTGCTTAATTCGCGTGTGTACAATTTGTGTTCGCTTAGTTCACGAAGGGCTTAACCCCGTTTGCTTAATTCGGGAATAGGAACATATATCTGTAGTAGTGATTTCGCTTGTAAATTGTTGCTACAACCGGGAGGGGATTAGAATCTGCTTGGGGCTTGGAATTTACATGAACCGATGATAGTTGGGAAATCGACAATAGTAGATTAATCGTTTTTAGCTATTTGATAATCTCTTTGAACTGCCTTGTTTTCATTGCTTTGTTTTGCTTTGTTTCTTAATTGCATTCAAATCCAAACCCCCCAAAACAACTGATTTTTGTGATAAATAACAAGTCAAGAGTCCTTGTGAGACGATATCCGAGTTGTCGCCCTAAACTACATTTTTACAAACCACTCGCTTTTTGGCGCGTGCGCGACAGCGCGACCAAAAATTGGCGCCGTTGTCGGGGACTCTTGTTTGTTATTTTTCGTATTTTATTTTTTCTTTTCTTTCTTTTATTTTCTATTTTTGTTTTGAATTGGTCTGGCTACTAGGTCTACTTGCCCTGAGTTGTGTGATTTTGATCCTGAAATTGAAAGAACACTGCACACACGCCGTAGAGAAATTCGGGCTAGCACTAGTAGTGATTCTAATTCTAAGACTGTTTTTGATTACATGGGTGACCAAAGGACATTAAGACAGCTTGCTGCCCCTGATGTTAACTATAATGGATTGTGTATTGAATATTCTGGTATTGTCACTCCTTTTGAATTAAAACCTGGTCTAATCCATTTGTTGCCAAGGTTTAGTGGTCTTGCAGGTGAGGATCCACACAAACATTTGAAGGAATTCCAGGTTGTCTGCTCCACAACCTTGAGACCAGAGGGAGTAACTGAGGATCACATCAAGCTGAAAGCTTTCCCGTTTTCACTACAGGGCGCTGCAAAGGATTGGCTGCTCTATCTTGAGCCAAACTCTATTACTACCTGGAACGATTTGAAGAAGCTCTTCCTAGAGAAATATTTTCCTGCCTCCAGAGATGCATCAATCCGGAAGGAAATATGTGGCATCAGACAAGGAAATGAGTCATTGGCTGAATATTGGGAGAGATTCAAGTAGTTGATATCCAGTTGCCCCCAGCATCAGATTTCTGAACAGCTTCTTATCCAGTATTTTTATGAAGGGTTACTGTCGATGGATAGAAATATTGTGGATGCTGCTAGTGGGGGAGCGCTTGTTGATAAGACTCCAGCTGCCGCCAAGCAATTAATTGAAAATATGTCACTGAACTCCCAGCAGTTTACTACCAGAAGAAATTCTGTTGAGACAAGAGGTGTGCATGAGGTCCACAGTTCTTCTTCCAACCAGGACCGTGATGATAGAATTGATAGGCTCACTTCTTTGGTGGAGAAATTGGCCATGGATAAGATTCAGTCAGCGATGTTGCGTGGCATGTGTAACTCTCCTGAGCACCCGTTTGATGCATGCCCCATTCTGAGAGAAGGGGTCGGCCATCGAATTGTCTCGAGCTTATGCAGTCCATCCTTACAATCAAGGAAACAAATCGAACCCAGACAAAGACTCCCCGACCTCTACACAAATAGGTACCACCCCAATTGGAGGAATCATCCTAATCTTTGGTATGGGAACTCATCCCAACAACAACCGATGGCAGCACCACAGAATCCTCCTCAAGTGACCACTTCTGCACCTTCCGAACCTTCCCTAGAGGACATGGTCAAGCAACTGGCAGCAAATAATCTCCAGTTTCAGCAGCAAGCACAGACTAGTATTCATACTTTGAACACACAGATTGGACAGATTCAGCAGCGGACGGATGCTACCATTCAAGCCTTGCAGACACAGATTGGGCAGCTTGCCACTTCCATAAACAACATACAGCAAGCTCAAGGATCCAGTCAATCACCGCAAGACAAACAGTGATAAATCCCAATGTCTCCAATCCTAATGTGAGTGCCATTTCTCTGAGATCTGGAAAAGTTGTTGAGGCAGCCTCTGGAAAAGATGAAGAAACTGTTGAGGTGACTCCTTAGCCTACTATTGATGTTGAAGTTGAGAAAGTGTACATACCACCGATCCCCTTCCCACACAGAGTACAGAAAAATAAGAAGATTGGTGGGGAAGACAAGGAGAGGGAGATTTTAGATGTGTTCAGAAAGGTAGCTGTGAATATTCCCCTTCTGGATGTGATCAAGCAGGTGCCCAAGTATGCAAAATTTCTGAAGGATCTATGCACCAACAAGAGGAAGTTGAAGGGTAATGAGAGAGTTAATTTGGGCAGAAATATTTCAGCTCTTATCCAGTCTAAGCCTGCACCAGAAAAAGTTATTGTTTCAGCCCCTACTCAGGCACTACCACAGAAGTGCAAGGATCCGGGCACTTTTACTATTCCATGCACTATTGGGGACAGAAAATTTTAAAATTGCATGTTGGATTTGGGAGCCTCCATAAATGTCATGCCCACCTCTATTTTCAATAACCTTGATCTTGGTCCCTTGCAGTATACAGGTCTCACTATCCAGTTAGCCAACAGGACCAGTGCCCGCCCCATGGGAATGGTAGAAGATGTGCTGGTACAAGTTGATGAGTTGATTTTCCCTGCTGACTTCTACATCCTGGACATGGCAGGAGAGACAAATTCCGGTAGATCGCCAATAATCCTGGGCAGACCAATCATGAAGACAGCTAAGACTAAGATTGATGTTAATGATGGGACCATGTCTATGGAGTTTGGTGATATTGTGGCAAAGTTCAACATCTTTGATGCTATGAAACATCCATTGGAGGAGCACTCTGTTTTCCAATTAGAGTTGCTTTCTGAGATTATTGAGGAAACCCATGAGGACTTGATTTCTGATTTTCCGTTTATTTCTGGATTTGATGATATATATTCATGTACTGACTGTACTGACACTAACCCGTGTGCTGTTTGTGCTGGGTTTCTTGATTCAACTTTGCAGGGTGATAGTGTGAGTGAAGCTGTCTGTTTAGCCAAAGTTCTTGACATCATGGCTACTCCAAGTGTACCATCCATTGAGCAGCCACCCTCCTTAGAGCTCAAGCCACTTCCTGGGAACCTGAAGTATGCTTACTTGGAGACAAATGAAAAACTTCCAGTAATTATTTCCTCCAGCCTTGACTCTGACCAGGAAGCAAAACTATTGGAGGTTCTGAAGAATCACAAGAAGGCTATTGGGTGGACCTTAGCTGACATCCCAGGAATTAGCCCCTCCAGATGTATGCACAGAATTCTATTGGAGGATGGGGCTAAACCAGTTAGACAGGTCCAAAGGCGGCTCAATCCATTGATTCTGGATGTGGTGAAGAAAGAGGTGACTAAACTTCTGCAGGCAGGTATCATATACCCCATCTCTGATAGTACTTGGGTAAGTCCAGTGCAAGTTTTACCCAAGAAGTCCGGCCTCACAGTGGTAAGAAATGATAATAATGAGCTTGTACCCACTAGAGTCCGAGAATAGTCAAGAGTCTGTATAGATTATAGGAAGTTGAACCAGGCCACCAGAAAGGATCACTTTCCTTTGTCGTTCATAGATCAGATGCTGGAACGGCTGGCTGGTAAATCTCATTACTTTTTTCTTGATGGCTTTTCCGGGTACTTCCAGATCCATATTGCCCCTGAGGATCAGGAAAAGACCACTTTCACGTGCCCCTTCGGCACGTTTGCTTATAGGAGGATGCCATTTGGCCTTTGTAATGCTCCTGGCACTTTCCAAAGATGCATGCTTAGCATTTTTACTGAATTTATTGAAAATTGCATGGAGGTGTTCATGGATGACTTCAGTGTATATGGCTCCTCATTTGATGCATGTCTGCATAGTCTGAGTTTAGTTCTAGAAAGATGCATTGAGACTGATCTGATTTTGAACTATGAAAAATGTCACTTTATGGTAGAACAGGGGATTGTTTTGGGTCATGTTATTTCTAAAGAGGGTATTTCAGTAGATCCTTCAAAAATTGATGTGATTTCTTCATTGCCTTATCCATCTTGCGTACGCGAGATCCGTTCTTTTCTTGGCCATGCAGGTTTCTACAGGCGCTTCATTAAGGAATTCAGCAAGATAGCTCTGCCATTGTCAAACCTGCTGAAGGATGATGCCATGTTCCATTTTGATGACACCTGCAAGAAGGCATTTGACTACCTGAAAAGAGCATTGACCTCTACCCCCATCATCCAGCCCCCTGACTGGACCCTCCCTTTTGAACTCATGTGTGATGCTTCTAATTATGCTGTGGGAGCGGTTCTGGCACAAAGGGTGGGCAAGGCTGCCCATGTCATTCATTATGCTTCTAGGACATTAGATGCTGCACAATCAAATTACACCACCACTGAAAAAGAACGCTTAGCATTGTTGTGTTTGCACTTGATAAATTTAGGTCATATTTGATAGGTTCAAAGGTTATTGTTTTCACCGACCATGCAGCTCAAAGTACTCATTAAAGAAACCAGAAGCTAAGCCAAGATTGATCCGGTGGATGCTTTTGCTCCAAGAGTTCAATGTGGAGATAAAAGACAGGAGTGGAGCTGAAAATCTGGTAGCCGATCACTTGAGCCGAATAGCAAGGGATGAGGATCCTTCTCCCATCCAAGATGATTTTCCGGATGAACAGCTTCTACATCTGCACGGGGTAACACCGTGGTTTGCTGACATTGTTAACTTTCTTGTTGCTGGTGTTGTTCCTGCAGGTACAAGTAGATCCAAGATCCACAAGCTCAAGAGTGATTCAAAGTACTATGTGTGGGATGATCCGTACCTTTGGAAGTTTTGCAGTGATCAGGTGATTCGGAGGTGTGTCCCCGATTATGAGACAGAGTCCATCCTGCACTTTTCTCATGCCTCTCAAGTAGGAGGCCACTTTGGACCACAGAGGACGGCGAGGAAAGTCCTAGATTCTGGGTTCTACTGGCCCACAATTTTTAGAGATGCCTATGAGGTCTACCGGAATTGTAAGGAGTGTCAAACAACAGGCCCTACCATCACTCGTAGGAGTGAGATGCCTCAGCAGCCCATGCTTTTTTGTGAGGTTTTTGATGTGTGGGGAATCGACTTTATGGGTCATTTCCCTGCTTCTTTTGGTTTTCTGTACATTCTTTTGGCTGTTGACTATGTTTCAAAGTGGGTGGAAGCAATCCCCACTAGGACTAACGATGCTAAAGTTGTTTCAAAATTTGTTAGGTCCAACATTTTTTGCAGGTTTGGCATACCTCGGGCTATTATCAGTGACTAGGGCACTCACTTCTGCAACCGCACAATGGAAGCCTTACTCAGGAAATATGGAGTTGTGCATAGAGTTTCCACTGCTTATCATCCCCAGACCAATGGCCAGGCTGAGATATCAAACAGGGAGATCAAGCAGATTTTAGAGAAAATGGTGCAGACGAATAGAAAGGAATGGAGCCGCCGTCTGGAAGACGCACTGTGGGCTCAGAGGACCGCTTTCAAGACGCCAATAGGAATGTCCCCTTTTCGGCTTGTATTTGGTAAGTCATGTCATCTCCCTGTGGAAGTTGAGCACCGTGCATATTGGGCAGTCAAGTGCTGTAACTTGGAAATGAAGAAAGCTGGTATTGAAAGGAAACTCCAGTTGCAGCAGCTTGAGGAGCTTAGGCTAGAAGCCTATGAAAGCTCCAGGATTTATAAAGAGAAAACACAACATTTTCATGATAGGATGATTGCTAGGAAAGAATTTTCTGTGGGCCAGCAAGTCTTACTATTTAACTCCCGCCTGAAATTGATGGCTGGGAAACTTAGGTCCAAATGGGATGGCCCCTTTGTTGTTACTAACGTTTTTCCTTATGGTGAAGTAGAGATTAAAAGTGCAGGTACCAACAAGTCCTTCAAGGTTAACGGGCAGAGGCTCAAGCCATTCCATGGTGTGGCTGCTGGTGTTCCTGCGGATGCTAATGTTGAGGAGCTCTCCTTGGAAGCTCCCACCTACACTGCCACCTGATCAGGGAACATCTTTCCTTTCCCTCACTCTGATTTTATAGTTATGTTGTTCATTGGGGACGATGTATGTTTTAAGTGTGGGGGAGGGAACTAATTGTAGCTTTGTTTTGTGTTTGGTTGGTCTTGTGTTTGAATAAATTGTGTGAGTCTTTGGTCGGTGAGCTTGATTGATTTTGATTGATTTTGCACAGATTGATTGCATGATTGATGTGATGATTCCCCCCAGGCTGAAAAAATTTTGTTTTTGAAAAGTGATCCCCATGTGATTGAAAACTGAACTTTGAGATTTTGTTGTGATGGCATGATTTATGATAAGTTTGGGGTGAAGGGAAGCACACACTAGGGATGGAATCTCGGTCAAACAATTTGCATGAATGTCCAGGTGAGGATTTGAGCCTCCAACATGTTTTTGACTGTGAGAATCATTTTTAAGTTGCACTTTCCCGAATTTGCTTGAATCTCTTTATGGTTTGCATGTTTATGTGTTTGCTTCATATGATTTAGGCATTTTCTTTGTAAATAACTACTTAGCCTAAAATAACCATCCCTACTGCATGTTCCATAGTTAGTCCCTTTGAGCCTGATTAGCCTGTTAATTCTTGTTAACCTTATGTTATAAGCTAAAATCTGGAAAACCATGTTAACCCGATCTTAGGATTAGGAGAGCATGGAATCCTTAGCAAGAGAATGGTTGCAAGAAACTAAGTTTGGGGTGGCTACAAGGTGTAATGTGCTGTTTGGGATTGAGAAAAAGAAAAAAAATAATAAAAAGGTTGGAGCCAAGAAAAGAAAAGCATAAAGAAAAACAGAAAAAAAAGAAGAAAAAGAAAAAAAAAAGTACAAAAATAAAAAGTACAAAAATTTCAAAAAGGATATTGAAAGAAAAGAGGTCGTAGTCACCCAAGGCAAAAAGAAGAATGGAAAAAGGAACTTGAGTGGAAATTCAATGTTTTGAAGTGTTTCATACTCTCTTAGTTCCTAGGGACTTCAGCTAGTACCTTTGTATATCCTACCCTTAGCCAGGCCCCATTACAACCCATAAAAGACCTTTTGATGTTGCATGCATGTTTTCTGTGGGAATCATTTGGAGATGAAAATCAAATTTATGGGAAGTGCTCTTAAAAGTGAAACTGAGTGAATTGTTGATAACCTAGACAAACTGAGCGGTTGAGTGAAACACTAAATGCCCTTGTGAGGAAGGCAGTTGTTTGAATTTGGTGATCTCCCTCTTGTGTGTAACTTGGATCCCTTGCTTAGATTACTGATTGTTTGAATGACTAATTTCTCAATTGTTCGTAATAAATGATTGTGGGGATTGCTTTGTTGAAAGGGGGAACATTGAAGAAAAGCTGCTTTGATGTATTGCTTGAAATTTGTGCAAGGTTGATTGAATCTTTTAAGCTTGCCATGTCTTGAGTCTTTTTGATTTTTGAGTTGTAGTTTGCTTGGGGACAAGCAAAGTTTAAGTTTGGGGTATTTTGATAAGCCTCTGGCTCATCTAGTTTTATGGCTAGTATGACCAGGGTTTTGTGCTAATTATATCTCAATTTCACCCAAATTAGATTAGATTGTCCTCAAGCAAGGTTTTGAGTCTCTAAAGTAGTTTTAGGTTAATTTAGCCAGTTTTGAGTCAAATAAAGCACTTATGTCTATTTTATTGTTTTCAGGTTACGTTAGAAGTCAAGGGAATAAAGAAACAGAGGAAATTTCAAGTCTGGAGGTGTTCGCCTCGCGAGAGTCTTCTCGCCTCGTGAACCTGAAAGCCAACTGAATAGTAAAAATGTCATCCTCTCCGGTTCACCCCGCGAACAGCACCTCGCCTCGCGACCCTGATAGCTGACTGTTCCAGAGAAATGCAACCCGTTCTGTGTCACCTCGCGGATCCATGTCTCGCCTCGCGAGACTGAAGACCAGAAGCCATGACTCTTCCATTCCTCGCCACGCGAGCAGTACTTCGCCTCGCGAGAAGACCAAACGTTGCAGACTCTTCAGGATATTCGCCTCGCAAGCGAGGGTTCGCCTCGCGAGTGGGCTCAGTTTCTGAATAGTATAAATTGCTGTTCTGGACAGATTAGAAGAACTTTTGCTTCTCCATTGTTTTTACATTTTTCTGTGTGTTTCGTTTTTTTTCTATGGAGAACTAATTTTCTTGGATTAGTCTATTGTAATCGATTTCCACTACACTTGAGGTTCTTGTAATTCCTGTTTTGTATGTTTTTCCCTTTTCAATGCTATGATATATATTTCTGTTTGCTTAATTCAGGAGTGTATAGTGTTGTGTTGATTTATTTTCGGTGATGTTATGTTCCTATATTTAATCCCGTTTGCTTAATTCGCGTGTGTACAATTCGTGTTCGCTTAGTTCACGAAGGGCTTAACCCCGTTTGCTTAATTCGGGAATAGGAACGTATATCTGTAGTAGTGATTTCGCTTGTAAATTGTTGCTACAACCGGGAGAGGATTAGAATCTGCTTAGGGCTTGGAATTTACATGAACCGATGATAGTTGGGAAATCGAGAACAGTAGATTAATCGTTTTTAGCTATTTGATAATCTCTTTGAACTACCTTGTTTTCATTGATTTTTTTTGCTTTGTTTCTTAATTGCCTTCACATCCAACACACCCCCCCAAAAAAACAAAAAACTGATTTTTGTGATAAATAACAAGTCAAGAGTCCTTGTGAGATGATATCCGAGTTGTCACCTGAAACTACATTTTTACAAACCGCTCGCTTTTTGGCGCGTGCGCGACAGCGCGACCTCTCACCGTCTCGGATAGTGTAATAGCAAGATTTTAGACGAATTCGCCTCGCCTCCTTAGGGTCAGTGGGCAATTTGTCTGAGGCTAGATATTCCCAAATCGGTGTCATCCAGCCACGATCATAGTGCTCGGTCATTATTACTTCGGCACTTTTTATGCTCGGTTCGAGGAGGTTTTCCTGAATGAAAGTTCTTGGCTGGCCAGCTTTCTTGGTGCTAGCCAACTTAGACAACAGATCTACCGTGGAATTTTCTTCCCGAGGTATATGCTCAATAGTGAAATTATCAAATTCCGAAACTAGGCTATTAACCTTGTAGAGATATCTAGTTAGTTGGGGATCCTTTGTTTGATAATCTCCCGAGACTTGTCCTTACAAGTCGTGGAGTCACTTCGGCATTTTAATTCTCGGACCCCAACTTCTTTAGCCAGCATCAGTCCTGCAATAAGGGCTTCATATTCTGTTTGGTTGTTTGAAGCAGTAAACCCAAACTTTAAGGATTGTTCTAGGATTAGATCATCATGCCCTTCGAGAATTATTCCAGTCGTGCTTCCCTTCAAGTTAGATGATCCGTCGACATATAGGAGCCAGACGAAGGATTCTGACCGCGGCTTAGAAGAGAGCTCGGCAATGAAGTCGGAGAGGCATTGTGCTTTCATCGGCCCCCTCTGCTCATATTGCAAACCAGGCTATCATTCATCCGGCTAGATCGGGTTTCCTGAGCACTTGCTTTATTGGATGATCAGTTTTGACTCTCACTTGGTGTGATTGGAAATAAGGTCGTAACCTCCGAGCTGCCATAACTAAGGCGATGGCTAGTTTTTCAATTATTTGATATCGAGTTTCTGCGTCTTTCAGGATTCTACTAACATAGTACACCGGCATCTGTTGCTCTTCCTCTTCCTGGATGATCACTGCACTGATTGCATAATCGTTGACAGATAGGTACAAGTACAGATCTTTACCGATCTGAGGATTGGGGGAGAGGCTAGGAAGAGTTTCAGATCTTCAAAGGCCTTCTCACACTCTTCAATGCAGATGAAATCTTTTGGTTTTTTCAAGAGCTGGAAGAAGGGTCTTGCCTTTTCTGCAGACTTCAGGAGAAAGCGGGATAGAGAGGCTAATCGGCAGGCTAACCTGTGAATTTCTTTCACATTCTGAGGACTCCGCATTTCCATAACGGCTTTGTATTTAGCCGGGTTAGCTTCGATCCCCCTGTGTGTTAGCATATATCCTAAGAACTTTCCTCCTTGTACACCAAAGGAGCATTTTTCTGGATTTAGCCTCATGTTGTATTTTCTGAGCTGGCTGAAAATTTCTTCGAGGTCGGATGGGTGTTGCCTTAGGTCATCGGATTTTACCACCATATCATCAACATATACTTCTAAGTTATTTCCGATTTGGTTGATGAAAACTTTGTCCATAAGCCTTTGATATGTTGCACCAGCATTTTTTAAGCCGAAAGGCATTACCCGATAGCAGTAGTTTGCCCCATCAGTCATAAATGCCGTTTTTTCTTCATCGGGTGGATACATCCTGATCTGGTTATAACCTGAATATGCGTCCAAAAAGATAAAACTTTGTACCCTGAGGCCCCGTCCACCAGTCTGTCAATGTTGGGAAGAGGATAAGAATCTTTTGGGCATGCCTTGTTGAGATCGGTGTAGTCGGTGCACATTCTCCATTTACCGTTGGCCTTTCTAACTAACACCACGTTGGCTAGCCAAGTAGTGTATTTCACCTCTCTGATGAAATTTGCTTTGACCAGTTTGGAAGTCTCCTCGGCTACTGCTCGGCGTCTTTCCTCGCCAAGTTTCCTTTTTCTCCGAGCTACAGGCTTGGCTTCGGGACATATGGATAGCTTATGGCACATAAAATTGGGGTCTATACCAGGCATATCGGATGTCTTCCAAGCAAACAGATCAACATTCTTTCTTAAGACCGCATGAATCCTTTGTTTGAGCGAGGGGTCGAGCTGACTGCCGACTTGGGTGCATTGTTCAGCTTGGGCTCCCAACTGGAACCTTTCTAAAGACTTTGTTGGTTCGGCTCTGGACTCGTACATCTCCGTCCTTGGGTCCAGTTCAAACATGCTGACCGAGCTGACTGAAGTTACCGAACTGACCGAGCTTACCACCTATGCTTTATCATCCTCGGCATTCTTTGCGATATCTTGGTTTCGGGTAACCTTTAGGCTATCAACATAGTATTGCCTGGCTAGCCTTTGGTCTGCCCGGACTGCGACTATATCTCCGGATTCGACTGGGAATTTCACTGTTAGGTGTGGGGTAGAGACAATCGCTCCGAGTTCATTCAACGTCGGTCTTCCAATAAGGATGTTGTACTACGTACTGGCATCTACAATAACGTACCTGACTGATACAGATTTGGAGAGTCTTCCTTCTCCAAACGTTGTTTAGAGGTCTATGTAACCTCGGATTTTGACTTGCTCCCTGGCGAACCCTACTAGCTTGTCTTCCTGCTCTTTTATCAACTTTTCTGGAATTCCAAGTTTCCTGAAGGTTGCCAGGTATAGAATCTCGGCCGAGCTCCCCTGGTCAATAAGTGTTCGTTTGACCGAGAAGTTGGCTAGTTCGACCGTTATCACCATTGGGTCATCTTGATTTGGATCCACCCCTCGGAAATCATCATCCGTGAAAGTTATTGGAGGTCTTGTCCTTGTAGGCTTTCCAGACACCGTGTTGACGGATCGGAGGGCTTTTACATGATGCCGCCGAGCTGAGCTCGTCGTTCCTCCTCCTGCGAATCCTCCCGAGATTGTATTGATGATCCCTCTGACTCCTCCTTCTGATTCTTCATTAGGAGCCCTTTGATTACTTAACCGGTCTCTACCCTGATTGTTTCCTTGCAGGTTTGCATCTCGGTTACGGTTGTCATAACCGCGTCTCCGTCGTCTTCGGCCAGCTCGTCCGCCTCCATTATCATCTCGGCGTACGAAACGATCAAGACGACCTGCCGTACCAAGTCCTCAATTTTTTCCTGGGTTGTTCTACAGTATTCAGTGGAGTGACCATAGTTTTGATGCCACATGCATTCTTTGCTTCTGTCAGCATTGGCCGGTGTTTTGGACGGTCGAGGTAAGGTAAGTAACTCGACGTTTCACACCTCCTGGAGGATGGTTGCCCGAGATCGGTTTAACGGCGTATAAGACTGGTACCTGGGTTGCTTCTTCGAGAATCCCCTTTCTTTGGTCTTTTGGGACCTTTGTGGATCAGCCCCCTTGTTTCTCTCTTTGTTCGAGACCGAGCTCTTGTCTTCGAAACCTCTTTCTCTCCTTTTGAATTCTACCATCTCTTCCGAGTTCATGAAACCTGTAGCTTTTTCCTGCAACTCTTCAAAATCTCTCGGTGGTTTTCGGGATAAATACTCAAAGAATGGCCCTGACTTCAGACCGCCCATGACGGTGTGAAGGCAGAGTTCCGAGCTCATGTTGGGAATTAAGATTTGTTTAGCATTAAAACGAGCCATATAATCTCTGAGTGATTCATTCCTTTCTTGTTTAAAATTCACCAGCGAGACCAAGTGCCTTTTATGCCTTCGGCTTGCTGTGAATTGTGCGGTGAACTTAGTTACAAGTACATCAAAGGAATCAATTGACCAAGGTGGTAGATTCGTTAGCCAGGTTAAGGCTGGGCCTTGCAAAGTGGTTGGGAAAACTTTGCACATGACGGCTTCCGAATCGGTCACCAAGTAAACAGAAGAAATAAAGGATTCCACGTGCTCGGTTGGGTTAGTGGTGCCATTGAATTTATCGATGTTAAGGGGCTTAAAATGTCTAGGCATGACTACCTCATCGATGTCATCTGTGAATGTCAATCTCGGTCGTCGGTCTGTTACCCTTTCTTTTTGGATGGTCCTTTCTGCACGAGATTTAGCCTCTGAAGCCACTGGGGGAGGTTTGGTCTTGGATGGTCGGTTAGTTTCCCGAGGAGAAGGTACGTAGGATGGATCCTTTTGGTTAGCCTCGGGTGAGGATTGCTCTTCATCGGAAGGGGTCACCGATCTCTCTCTTTTCCGAGTTCTCAAAAGCCTTTGATTCTCGCCATATCTCCTCGTTCTCCTTCCGCAGCTGCCTTAGCTGTGCCATAACCTCTCCCAGCCGAGGGTTATCTTCATTGACAGGCGGGGGAGGGTGATTGACGTGGTTCTGGTTCGTGTTCGAGGCCTCATGATCTTCATGGTTCATGTTGTTCGCCCCTCCCCTCGGACCATTCCGTGTAGTCACCATCAAGCTTTCTTGTGGAACCGGGGAAAGTTTTTTCTCGGCCCAACGGTGGGCGCCAAATGTTCCTGCCGAGATCCGACTTGCCGGAATCTCGCCGTAGAACGTCAAACCAAGAGTGAACAATGGGGGTTATTTTAGATTATGGCTTGACAGAATGTTGTATTCCGGTCCTACGTATCCCAATGGGAATCAAAGCCAGACGTAGTTCTAGGTTCAACCCTTGACCATGTGGTGATCTCAATCCCTTAATCTTGTATCCGATGAATACCAGCGAGCAATGACTCTTCAATAGTCTCTTGATCGAGCTAGTTCCTCTAATACGCTTAAGGGAGAGTCACCGGGATTCAGTGAAAAGTGAGTCTCTCTCTTGGGTTCTTCTCCTTTTATAATAGGATCCTCACCTCCTTTTGAGATCTGGATTTATCTCCTTTTATCTCTTAAATCTTCTTTGAGATGTGATTTCATTAATTTAAGGGATATTATCTCTTTTAACCGGATAAGTTTATATGAGATGATATCAGGATTGATTAGGATAATATCTTAAATTGATCTCTTAACCGAATAAGGTTATTTGAGCTAATGTTAGGATCATTTAAGGATAATATCAATATCTTATCCTTAATTTGATGGATATTATCTCTTCTAATCGGATAAGGTTGTTTGAGATAATATCTGGATTAATAAAGATAATATCGATATTTTATCCTTCCCGCCCTGATTGGATCGGGTGTCCAAGTTTGGTGGCCGGGTTTTACTCATTGGCCAGTACACCTGGCTAGGAAGCAATGTTTAATTATTTATTTAGGTAACGTTTGATATCTGGAATATTTTATTTTCAGACAAACTATATTCCTGGGAATGTGATTCTCGGGAATAAAGTTTTCCCACATTCACATATGAGAATAGAGTTTTCCCAAGTTTATAACTATCATTCACTAATTTTATTCCCGAGAATCTTTTATGCCTGAAAATAAATTTTTAAAACTTGTAACAAATACGGGAAAACTTTATTTCCATACTAATATTCCCAAAAATACTTTTTTAAAATTTATACTGATGGAAAATAATAATAGCAAGTGGTCCACTTTTATATATTCTATCCATATGAAGAGTATCACGTGTCAAACAACCAAGCTAGCTTTAATAATTTTAATTTCATGGCTTCTCATGCATGCAAATTAATTTCCCGACAAGGGATCAAAGGCCTTGAAACTTGTGAGCAACTTCACCAACCACGACTGAAGATGAAAACAACTGGAAATTATAAAAAAATAAAAGATAAAATAAGAGTTATGTTAACGGGTATCATGATACTCGTTAAAAAACTCATAAAAAATAAGTTTAAATTAAAAAATTGAGTATTTTATTTTTTTAAATATCAAATATATCAATTTCTAATAAAAACTTATTTTTTTTAATTTCTTAATATATATCCTAAGGATACCCGTTAATATTTTTAAAAAAAAATAAAAACAGCAAGACCGTGTTAAGTTACACTTCCAAACCATTAAGACGTTGACCTTTCTTTGGTTAATTACAAATAGCTGTCTGCCTCTCACGGGTGCCAGTTGTGAGGTTGATTAGTTTTAAAATTTTCCACTACTTTAGGACAAATTAAGGATATGTACAAGTTGTAGGTGTAGGGTATGTAGATTCCTTAATAATTTGCAAGCACTAAGCAGGTGCATGTGGTATTTGTCTTGAGAATTGAGGGGCAGGATAGAGAGTCCATCCCTTAATTGTCCAACTGTGTCCTAGGGTATTTTAATCTTAATAGATGTGATTTCGCACCAAACTCATTAATTTACAAATTACAGGGTCATATTTGGCAGGTGAATTGGGATAATATTCTTTGACACCCACAACGATTTATTTACTCATTCTTCTTTTCAAGATTTTCCGATGAAATGGAAAGAGAAGAGGGGATAGAGTTTGGACTTTGCACAGTTCGCACTCATCAACCCAGTGAATTTATTTACCATTAATCAATATATAAAAAAGATTACGAAGCTTGTTCTTCCATCACGAACGAGGAACCCTCTAACTAATTTCCAAAACTTAAATATTCATCTATCTTTTGTACTATTTCCTCCTCAATGACTCGATGTTTTTTTTAATATATATATAGGCCCTCAATGACTCAATGTGATATATAGTCGTGGAAAAATTCCTTAAAAAGGCCAAAGCTAAAAGAGAAGACAGTGAGAGTAAATTAACAAGCAATCGTGTAAATGTTAGATCAGTTCTATAATATTATTAATATTTTGCTTATAGCTTGATTCTTTGCTGCAGTATCATTGTACAAGTCGTAGCCAGCTGTGCCCACTAAGAAATGGATACAAAAGGAGGAAAAGTAAGGGCCGTGGCCCCCTCCCCCTCTTCCAAAACGTGAGCGACTGCAAATAGTATATTAACTTGCACCACTCGATCAAAATTTAATTTAATTGGTCTATTTTGTACTTGTATTCTTAACAGCAGCTATATATAATCAAAAATTAAAAATTAAAAATTAAAGAACACTTGTTGGCCCAAATGGTTGGAGTTTAGTTTCCCTTAAATAAAGTTTTGGGCTTGTCACGACAGATGACGATTTTATTGGGGAGCTTTTAAGAGAATCAAGCCCGTAAAAAATGGTTTTGCAAATTTTTAATAACCTGTAGGTAAGACTGCCAATTCAAAAGAGGACTCGCGTCTACATGTATTATGGCCAATATGTAACAGATTGGAAGATAGCAAGTTCTATTGGAGCTCCAACCCGAACAGCTAGAGAAAGCGGAAAAAGGAACCACCAAAGGATTGAAGAGGCGATTTTTGGAAGTGTATCTCAACAAGCTGGCCCGGCAACAACGATGGGTTACTTTAAACAAAGTACTAGCCCTCATGATATATGGGTTGGTGCTCTTTCCTTTTGTACCAGATCTGATTGATCAGTCAGCCATGAATGTTTTCTATAGGGTTGAAGAACATGATGTGAACCCGGTCCCTGCTATCTTAGCTGAAACTTTCCTCTCCCTTAAGGTTTGTCATCAGAATCAACAAGGGAAACTGCGATGTTGCGCATCAATATTGTATGTTTGGATCATGACTCACTTGTACGCTCGCGATAAAATTGATAGAACAAATGACCCGCTGAAAGGATTCGCTCGCATGCAACTAAAGCTACGTAAGATATATGAATGGAAACAAGAGTTTGATCAAATCGACCCGCGGTCATTTAGTTGGATATGTCCATGGTACAATGGAGATTCAGTTGTGGAAGTTTTTCAAATGTTCCATTGATGGGTCCCAGAGGTTGTGTATCATATTCACCGGCTTTGGTGATGCGTCAGCTCAAGTGGACACAGGATGAACCCCCCGAAGAGCTGCACGGTGGGGTATTCTTCCTATACCAAGAAAGTGAAAGCATCAAGAGTCAAATAATAGCAGTAAGGTCAGCATGGAATGATGTTCATATGAAAGAACCTGAGGAATTAGGGAGGCGAATCATAGCTCACACAAAAAGATATGAAGTACGGAAAGAAGCAAGAAGAGGTTTCCCCCCAAGACCCGCATCCCCTCTCCATAGTGAAAATAATCCTCTTACTGAAGATCAGATGTTGAAAGAAATCGAAATTTTAAAAGCTCAAATGAGAGTTTTAGATGTGAAGAACCAAGCTTCCGAAATAACTATTGTCACGCTCTGAAGCCAAGCGCAGAAGCTAAGTTTACAGATTGAGCATTTGAAAGACGAATGCGCCGATGCCCACGAAGCCCCGAATCATGCAAAAAGGGCAAGAAAAGACAAAGAAGCAGAAATTCTAGAGTTGCTAGCAAAGATAGAATATCAAGAGAAGATGCTTGTCAAACTTCAAAGGAAGAAAAAAGAGCTCGAGACAAAGGTAGGGGTCCATGTTGAAACAATTCATATACTAGAAGAGAGAATTGAATCCCTGCAAGAATCCTTGGCCCAATTAGAACTGTACTCTGATCGAGGATGGAACGAAGCAGCCAAGTATCGCGAGCTACTAGCGGTAGCCAACATGAGAGAAAATTGGCTCAGAACCAAAATAAAAGACTCTGAAAGAGTTGAAGCTCAATGTCACGCGGAATGGGTAAAGGGATGGAAATTGGTAGTGAAGGATGTAATAAATGAAAAGGAAGCATGGAAAAGAAAATACGAGGACATGATGGATAAGCTCCAATATCACACTTCCCAGCTGGTGGAGCGATTTGAAGAGGCATCCATCCACATTCGTATGAACCATTTCCTTCAGCTACCACCAAAGGTGATCGAGTTCTTCAATCATTTTGGGAAACTTGCCAAAGGGTTCCGAAAAAAGAAGACGAGACTCTTAACATAGTACTTTGTAGACGTTGGAGAAAGATGGAAACTATCAATGTACTTCTTTTATTTTGATCAAAGACTCATGATTTGTACCGAAATATTTATAAAGAACTGGAAGTTTTCATCAATGTCTGTTGAGCATTTTTTAGATGATATCTATCGAGGAGTGCATTCTTCCTTAGATGCGTTATCAACTATATTTTTACCCAAAAAACGACGTGTTTTTTGCGAAAAATAAGGACGTTGCTAGTACGAGTGTGGTATATCGAGGATTGGATTCTCCCATGGACTTGATACCAACTGCATTCAAACTAGAGGGAACCATACCACTAGATTTGATTGCGGGATGAGTTTTCTTGCTATATGTGTATATGACAGTCTTCCTAAGAGTACTCTCGTGATTGAACAAAGGATGTTAACTTGCACATGCATACACACATACACAAAAATTAGGGTTTACTAATGATATTCCTGGATGCTTTACAGAGTCACATACTTCTGAGAAGCAGGGAACCATTGCGCGACCTAGGAAAGGTAACACCAATCAAACCCGAGTTCACAATACCAGATCTCGGACCAGGATGGCTGCCAATGCGTCTGAGGAAGGAAGAAACTTAAGCTCTGAGATAGATGAAGTGAGGGGAATAATAAGTGAAATGACAGAAACCCAAGCAATATTAGAAGTCATACTGCAGGATATGAGGGAATCTCTCACATTTCTTAGTGCAAATAGAGATACAATTTAACCTGATAGGCAACGGATTTCTTCCGTGGTAACAGTACCGATGTTTTCAAGCATTAGCGCGAGTCTCATTCAGGGAATATCTGGCCCTGACCAGACACATCACACAACACCAATAACACTTCCCATTGGAGAAGGTTATCCCCCTTTTGAAAATACCTATCATGAAGTCCCGGGCTATACCGCACCGACATGGGAGCAACCACATGTATCTACTCACAGTCAGTCAGGTAAGGATAAGATGAGAGATGAATGGATGGAGAAAATGGAAGAACAGATAAAAGCAATAAAAGGTACAAGTACCTACGGCCCTCTCCAGATAGAAGAACTCTGTCCCGCCATAGATGTCGTGATCCCCAATGACTTCAAGATTCCTGATTTCTCCAAATATGATGGAAGTGGGAACCCACGATTTCACCTCATCAGTTATGCCACCAAGATGGCAATTTGGTCCAAGGATGACAAGTTCCTTATCAGCTTTTTCCACGAAAGTTTGACTGGCCTCGCCTTAGAATGGTACCTCCAATTGGACCATTCCAAGATCTCGCGATGGACGGAATTGACTGACTTATTCATGGACGACTACAAATTCAACCAGGATGCAGCTCCAAGTCGTGAACAGTTGACTATAATGCAGAAAAGAAGTGAGAAGCCTCTCAAGAAATATGCCCAAAGGTGGAGGAGTTTGGCTGCACAAGTCCAGCCCCCCGTTGACTTTATCTGAAATGTGCTCATACTTTTTAGGAACCCTTGGAGCACCTTTTATAGGGGCCATGACTAGGGCAGCCTATAAAGATTTCTCCGACTTGATCGCCACCGGTGAAAGGATTGAATTTTTGGCAAGAGCTGGAAAGCTCCCCATGAATGATGGTGAAGGAAATGCATCTCAGCAAGGATTTCAACCAAAGAAGAAGGAAGTTGAGGCAAATTGTGTACAACGCCAATAGAACTTTAATCCTCAGTACCAAGCACCATATAACCCTAATCCACATATTCCATACCAGACACAAACCCCACTTTACCCGTTACAATCATCCTCACAAACCAACACTTACCCACAAAACCAAATCAGTAATATTCATACCCCTCAACCATATGGCCTTGTCCGCCCATCATACACCCGTTACCCGTCGGCACCCCCACAAAACCGTCCAAACTATCCTCCGCCTCACCCAAATTTCCAAAACCAAGGACATTTCCAAAGTCCAAATCTGCCACCCTTCCCGAGATTGTCCATCTCTAATGCGGATTTATTCCAACAATTGTTTGACCGCCACTTAATTTCGGGGAACCCTGTACGTCCCCCAGAACCATCATTTCCTGCTTGGTACAATCCAAATCAGACTTACAAGTATCACATGGATGTCACAGGACATTCCATTAAGGATTGCGAAGCTTTTAAAATGGCAGTGAGAAAGTTGATTGCTTGTGGGAAGCTAGGGTTTGAAGAAGAGGTTGGGCTAATATTGTTAAAAATCCAATCCCACACCATAATGATGGAAATCGGGTGAACAATTTGGAGGTAAGAGGGTCCCCAATCAGGAAGGTACTGGAACTACGAGTGCCAATGCAGAAGATCTTTGAAGAACTAAAGAAGGCGGGATACCACGTTGTTGCACCAATAGGAATTCCAAGAGAAGAAAGGGGGTATGCCGAAGATCTAAGGTGTGACTATCATCATGGGCAAGAGGGGCACGACGTCGAAACTTGTTGGGATTTCAAAGTCCGGGTTCAGGGATTACTCACCTTGGGGGTAATTCAAGCTAGACGGGGTGCTGCCGAGGAAATCAATGTAGTTGAAAAAGTTGTACTCCGAATACCACCTATGAACAAAGCTTCAGCCCCAACCCTGGAAAGAGTCATTGTAAGGGCGAAGAAGCCAACTCCTTTTGCTTATGTTGATACACATGCTGTACCATGGAATTATGAACAGAAGGTTGAACTAGCTAGGACTGAGGGAGAGACCTCGAAGGCCCAAGTTACTAATATTGTGAGAATTGGAGGCATTACAAAGAGCGGACGATGCTACAGCCCTGTCGAAGAAGAAATAATGAAGGAATCCAAAGAAAAGGAGACCATGGATGAAGGAAAGGGAAAAGAAGAGGAAGAGTTTCTGAAGATCATGAAGCAAAGTGAATATGATGTGGTAGAACAATTAAAGAAAACTCCATCGAGGGTATCTCTTTTATCGCTTGTCTTGACATCAGAGTCGCATCGTAAGACATTATTGAATGTGCTGAATGAAGCGTATGTTAAGCCTGACGTCACTCTGGAGAATATGGTAAATATGGTGGACCCAATAAGGCATGTCAACATGATTACTTTCTCAGAAGATGAAGTGGCTTCGAAATCCTGCAGTAGCTCCAAAGCTTTACACATCACCCTAAAGTGTAAAGGGTTTGTGATTGCAAAGGTGCTTGTAGATGGTGGTTCGGCGTTGAATGTGATTCCATTCTCCACTCTCGAGTAACTAAACATAAGCATGACGGATTTGACACCATAAGAAATGATTATACAAGCCTTTGATGGGACAGCAAGAGGAATCTTAGGGGAGATAACTCTGTCCCTTGAAATAGGACCTAATTGTTTTTCTTTCCTCTTTCAGGTCATGGAGATCCAACCAGCTTATACTATGCTTCTGGGAAGACGTTGGATTCATGAAGCAGGAGTGGTTCCATCGACTTTGCATCAGTGTTTGAAGTACATTCAAGATGGGTCAGTGATTACTGTCCATGGTGAAGAGGAAATCATGCTGACAAAGCCCGCCGCAATACCTTATGTAGAAAGCATAGAGCAAATGGAAGATGATTCACTGCGTAATTTTAAGGTATTGAAGCCAGAGAACAAGAAAAGGGAGCCCCCAATGAAGAATGTGAATGAAGTAGCAATCCGCATCATGGAAAAGAATGGGTATCAAAGAGGAAAAGGCCTAGGACCTAAGCTTCAAGGGATTTATCAACCAATTGAAGCAGCTATAAGAGAAGGAAGGCATGGATTGGGGTATCAACCCTGCTTGACAGAAAAGATGAAATTCATGACTCTCGAAAACAAGAAAGGAGAAGATGATGACAGAAAGTATCTTCCCCTTCTGACAGAGACTTTTCCAGTAGCTGTCGAAGTTATCAGTCCTGAAAAGTTATTTTCCCCTCACTTCACTATCAGCACACTTGAAGAGGAGCTGGACGAGAACCATGTCATCTATCTCCCTGCTAGCAATGAAGTTCTCGATAATTGGTGATCCGAACCGTTTGTTGATGTTATTTCCATGAAGTAATTATCTTATTGCACTAAATATGAACTGATGTTTACTTTGTTTGAGACATGAATGAGAATGTAGCACTTTGTCTAGTGTTTCCCTTTTGGTTCCATCGTTTCTATTCTCTATTTCGTTTCTTTATTTTGTTTAAGCTTTTATTTCATGAATAAGACTCTTGCCTATACTTCTCCTATTCCCGACTTTTTCTTACAAAAACACTTCTTCCACTAAAGATTTACCTCAGGAGAAGAACTTTGAAAACTCATTTATTGATTCCCTCGCATCCGTTGATGAATACAACCTCGAATCCGATGAGGAAGAAGAAGATATTGAAGAATTCTTAAAGATGGTGAAACGGTCAGAAGAAGGGATTAGCTCGAATGATGAGGCTGCAAAAGTGAACAATATAGGAACCGAGGAAGACAAAAAGGATTTGAAAATAGTGGATAACCCAGAGCGTGAAGAAATGGTTGCACTATTAAATGAGTATCTGGATGTTTTTGCATGGTCCTACAGAGATATGCCAGGTTTAGATCCAGAGATAGCATCGCATAAAATTCCCTTATACCCAGATGTGGTTCCAAAGAAGCAAAAATTAAGGAGGATGCATTATGAGATGTTGTTGAAGATCAAGGAAGAAGTGACCAAGCAGTTAGAGGTTGGCTTTCTGGAAGTAGCTAGACACCCGGAATGGGTAGCTAATATTGTTCCAGTACCCAAGAAGGATGGAAGGGCCAGAATGTGCGTGGACTACCGAGATATGAATAAAGTCAGTCCAAAGGATGATTTCCCGTTACCTCATATTGATGTCCTCATAGACAGTACAGCCAGAAGTCATAGGTTTTCTTTCATGGATGGGTATTCTGGGTACAATCAGATCCTCATGGATGATGATGACAAAGAAAAGACAACTTTTATCACTCCTTGGGGAACTTTTTGTTACAAAGTGATGCCTTTTGGGTTGAAGAATGCTGGGGCCACTTACCAATGTGCTATGGTAGCTTTGTTCCATGATTAGAAGTATATGTCAATGATATAGTGGATAAGTCCAAGGAAGAAGAAAGTCATGTAGCAGTTTTACGAAAGTTGTTCGAGCGGCTAAGGAAGTACAAGTTGCGGCTCAACCCTGCAAAATGTACTTTTGGTGCATCCACAAGGAATTTACTTGGCTTTGTTGTCAGTAGAAAAGGAATAAAGGTGGACCCTAACAAGGTGAAAGCAATACGTGACATGCTAGCACCTAAGAACGAGCGAGAAGTAAGGGGTTTTCTTGGAAGATTGAACTATATTGCGCGCTTCATTGCAAATCTGACCAGCACATGCGAGTCAATCTTCAAACTCCTCAGGAAGAATAATCCAGGAAGATGGGATGATAACTGTCAAGAAGCCTTTGACAAGGTAAAGGCATATTTACTGAATCCCCCAGTGTTGGTACCACCTACCCAAGGTCATCCATTGTTACTCTATCTCACCATATTGACAAACTCAATGGGGGCAATGCCGGGACAACATGATGAATCTGGCAGGAAGGAGCAGGCAATTTACTATCTGAGTAAGAAGTTTAATGCCTATGAGGCTCGTTATATGGCAATCGAGAAGACTTGGTGTGCGCTAGTGTGGACCTCCAGAAGACTCAGACAGTACATGTTATATCACACCACTTGGCTAATTTCTCGAATGGATCCTTTGAAGTATATCTTCGAAAGTCCTCATATCTCCTTAATAGTTTCGAAGTGGCAAGTGATATTATCAGAATTTGACATCAAATATGTGACTCAAAAGTCCATAAAAGGAAGTGTGATTTCTAACCATTTAGTAGAGAATCCTCTTGAGGATGGATGGCCTGTCAATTCCGAGTTCCTAGACGGAGAGATAATGTCCCATGAGGAAGATGAAGAACAGGAAGATGTGTGGAAAATGTATTTTGACGGAGCAGTCAATATGCATGGCAGTGGTATAGGAGCAGTGGTTATCTCACCAAATGGCAAGCAGTACCCGATGGCCGTAAAACTAAAACTTGAATGCACGAATAATATTGCAGAATATGAGGCATGTGCTGGCGGATTACAAATGGCACTTGAACTTGGTATAAAGCAGTTGAAAGTCTTCGGGGATTCAGCTCTAATCATTTACCAAGTCAATGGTGAATGTCAAAACAAAGACTCCAAGTTGATTCCGTATCAGAAATACTTGACTCAGTTGATTGAAAAGTTCGACGAGATTACTTTCTCGCATTTAACTCGAGACAAGAATCAGTTTACTGATGCTTTAGCTACACTAGCTGCCATGACCAAGCTGGATATCCATACCAATGTCCAACCCATCCAAGTTAGAGTGCAAGATGAACCGGCATACTGTGCCCATGTGGAAGGAGAACCTGATGGTAAGCCTTGGTATCATGATATCAAGCAATATATTCAGAACAAGGAATACCCGGCAGAAGCGAGTGAAGCAAATAGAAAGACCATTCGAAGACTAGCTATGGCCTTTTTCTTAAGCAAGGAAGTCCTGTATAAAAGAGGATATGATGGTGCCCTACTCAGATGTGTGGATGCTCACGAAGCTAAATTGATCATGATCGAAGTTCATGAAGGAATCTGTGAGACTCATGCCAATGGTCACATGATGGCTAGGAAAATCTTGAGAAGTGGTTATTATTGGTCTACTATGGAGTCAGATTGTATAGAGCATGTTCGTAAATGCCAAAAATGTCAGATGTAAGCAGATCAGGTTAATGCACCTCCATTTCCACTGCACAATTTAGCATCCACATGGCCTTTTTCGATGTGGGGAATAGATGTCATCGGTCCCATTAATCCCAAGGCTTCCAATGGTCATCGTTTCATTTTGGTGGCGATAGACTATTTCACTAAATGGGTAGAAGCTGCTTCATATGCCAGCATATCTCAAAAGGTGTTTCCCTAGTTCCTCAAGAAGGACATCGTCTGTAGATACGGGATCCCATAGTGGATAATCACAGATAATGCTTCTAATCTTAATGGTGTCGAGATTCAAAAGTTTTGCGATAGTTTCAAAATCAAACACTACAATTCAGCTCCTTATAGACCTCAAATGAATGGTGCAGTTGAGGCAGCAAACAAAAATATCAAGAAGATTGTTGCCAAAATAGTTGTAAATTATAAAGACTGGCACGAAATGCTGCCATATGCTCTACATGCTTATCGGACTAATATACGATCAAGCTCCGGGGCAACCCCTTTCTCTTTGGTGTATGGGATGGAGGGTGTCTCATCTATCGAAGTAGAACTCCCTTCGCTAAGAGTCTTGATGGAAGCAGAATTAGAAGAATCTGAGTGGGTGAAAACTCGATATGAGCAGTTGAACATGATAGAAGAGAAAAGACTAGCAGCTATCTGTCACGGGCAATTGTATCAAAGCAGAATGGCAAGAGCTTTCAATAAGAAGGTTCGCTCAAGAGAATTTTGTGCGGGAGACCTGGTTTTAAAGAAAATCCTCCCTAATCAGGAGGATGCCCGAGGAAAATGGGCGCCAAATTATGAAGGTCCTTATATCGTCAAGCAAGCATTCTCAGGAGGAGCTTGGATTCTGCAAAACATGGATGGGGAAGAGTTATCAAGGCCGGTAAACTCTGATGCTGTAAAAAAGTTCTACGCTTGAGGGCCCGCTAGATTGAAAACCCGAAAGGGCGACCTAGGCAAAAGTTAGGGCAAAGAACAATGAAAACAAAAGAAAAGAAAAGGCCCGCTAGGTTGAAAACCTGAAAGGGCAACCTAGGCAAAAGTTAGGATAAAGAAACCTTAGGCTGAAAACCTGCAAAGGCAGCCTAGGATGAGGATATGGTCCAACATTTCTGCAAGCACTCACCACACTGGGGCAATTTATCCGGCTGAGTATACTGGGGCAAGATTGATAAAGAATGATTGGAGAAGGTGTGTTTGAAGAATCAGAAACGAAAGCCAAGATCTGTGTCATCAAAAGACTGTGGGGAGTCAATTAAATGAAAATCAAATGACCAACACTGGGGCAAATTTTATGTGATTCTCATAATTTTCTTTGCTCTCATATTGTTATTTTCTCTTAACAAACTAAATTCTCGCATTAAGGCAAGAGGCTTTTCTTTCACACTCCCCTGTCGTGTTCACTCTCATGTTTAATCAGTATGGTCATGACTCAATAAAAGTAAATATAAGTTTAATGGTATGATTTGATAATTCTAATGGTAGCACTAATGAATGGTTTGAACCAAAATGACTCAATACTTCAAATTCAATGGAAGAGATAGCATGCACTGGACGACGAAAGAATGATGCAAATAAGTTTGAGAGAATAAACACAACAACCACCTCATATGTTATTAGATTATTGGGTGACCCATGTTGTTAAAAGAATGAATGATGCCTCGTCCCAGAGTGGTCGGTGAACAAGGGTTTGGTTGGTGGAAGTTTTTCCATGGAGCATTTGGTTCCGCTGTCTTCAAAAGGAAAGGATTCTCATTAGTTTCAGATTACTGCATTTTTATTCGAGCTCCGAGGCTCACTGCAATTTTATTTTCGAGCTCTGAGGCTCACTGCATTTTTATTTTCGAGCTCTGAGGCTCACTGCAACTCACTGCATTTTTATTCTTAAGTTCTGAGGCTCACTGTAATTTTATTTTCGAGCTCTAAGGCTCGCTGCATATTTACTTTCCTGTTGGACGAGGAGGTTCCGTCCACTAAAATTTTATTTTCGAGCTTTGAGGCTCACTGCAATTTTATTTTCGAGCTCCGAGGCTCACTGCATTTTATCTTCGAGCTCTGAGGTTCACTGCAATTTTATTTTCGAGCTTTGAGGCTAATTGCAAGTTTATTTTCGAGCTCCGAGACTCGCTGCATATTTACTTTCCTGTTGGACGAGGAGGTTCCGTCCACTGCAATTTTATTTTCAAACTGTAAGGTTTTCTTCTGGGCTCCTCACATTTTTTTGGACAAAATATGTGTTCATTTTCTTTACTTGTTCATTACTACAATACATGAAAAGTCACGACTAATCATGTCTTCTAGTATGCAACAAGTAAAGAGGGGTAACTGTGAACACCCATTTTTGTTCGTCTTCATTTTATTCTAATTTTTATGTTATTATGTTTCAGGGAGACTAATAATAATAGTGAAGAGAGAAAGAAGAAAAAGGAAAAAATGAAGAAAGGAGGAGGCTCATAACTAATTTGCTATTGGACGGGGAGGTCCCGTCCATTACATTGCATTTGCTGTTGGACGGGGAGGTCCCGTCCATTGCATTTGTTGTTGGAGGCCGAGATCCAGTCCATTACATTGCATTTGCTGTTGGACGGCAAGGTCCAGTCCATTACATCGCACTTGCTGTTGGACGGGGAGGTCCCGCCCATTGCATTTGCTGTTGGACGGCGAGGTCCAGTCCATTACATTGCATTTGCTGTTGGATGAGAGGTCCCGTCCATTACATTTGTTGTTGGACGGCAAGGTCCAGTCCATTATATTGCATTTTTTGTTGGACGGGGAGGTCCCGTCCATTGCATTTGCTGTTGGACGGGAGGTCCCGTCCATTGCATTTGCTGTTGGACGACGAGGTTCAGTCCATTACATTCTCGCCAATCCATTACATCGCATTTTCTGTTGGACGGGGAGGTCCCGTCCATTGCATTTGCTGTTGGACGGGAGGTCCCGTCCATTGCATTATATTTGCTGTTGGACGAGAGGTCCTGTCCATTGCATTTGTTATTGGACGGCGAGGTCCAATCCATTACATTGCATTTTCTGTTGGACGGGGAGGTCCCGTCCATTGCATTTGTTGTTGGACGACGAGGTCCAGTCCATTGCATTACATTTGCTATCGGACGGGGAGGTCCCGTCCATTCCATTGCATATTTAATTTTCTGTTGGACGAGGAGGTTCCGTCCATTTAGAGAGGTTCCATCCATTGCATGTTTAAACTGTTGTTGGACGAGGAGGTCCGTCCAGTGCATATCTGATTTTGCATATCTAAGTTTCTGTTGGACGAAGAGGTTCCGTTCACTGCAATTTTATTTCAGGCTGGAGGCCAAAGAATAAAGAAAGAAGAAGAAGAAGAAGAAGATAATGAAGAAATGACGAATAAAATAAGGAGAAAAGGACAACCAACGTAAAGAAGAAAGGAGATGGAGTTGCTTCTCCTAACCCTAAAAACCCTTATTTTACAGACAAGACCTCTTTTCCTCCTCCCACTCTCCAACCGCCTATGCGCCTCCTCTACCCGTTGGTTCTTCTTCTTCCTCATCTCCTCCCTCATTTTAACCTAGCAGCCCCACTCCTAATCCTAAAAAACCCATCTTACATATCAGACAAAACCCCCACCTCCTTCTCTCTTCAAACACGCAACCTTCACATCAAATCACCTCCTTTCCGCTGCTCGCACCGCCCCCATCTGGACACACGCTATTTCTGCTCATAACCACCCAAGCCCCGGATTTCGTGAAGACCAACCTTGAAGCCGCTAGGTAAGAAGAAGCATGAAGCCCTCTCCCCCATCTATAAAAAGGGAGAAGAAATCAGAGGGAGGAGGATAGAGGGAGATAATTTTTATCTGATATTTTCTTTGTGAAGAAAAGAGATTAGGGATTTGAGTTTTTTTCTCTTCTGTCATTAAAGTGGTTCAAATTTTTCAGAATAAGGGAGGGTTAAAAGAGTCAGTGAAATTGAAATGTAAGGGTTTTGATATTGAAATCTTACCACTAGGAGAAGACAAAATCATTGTTATTCTGCTCTCATTTGATAATCCTTGTTCTCTTTGTTGATATTATTCATAAGTTTCTCTTGACATTCTTATTTTTGTGTCTCTGTTTACTGAATAAGTTAGTAAAACGTTTCATTTCTGTTATATTTCCAATAGGTAAAATTATTTATTTTACATAAAAATAGAAGATGATCACTTAATTAAAACAATCTTATTTCTTGGGTTGCCCTATGACAAGTATCGTGTTCAACCCTTTAGATTTTGAGGTTGCCCTGTGGACTTACGTTCCATGTTCAACCTCATTTAGGTTTAATAAAAAATTTCACAACTAAAGATTTTTTTTTTAAAAAAAACAAACGATTTTCGGGGTAAAACAAATATTTTGAAAGTTATTAATAATTTACACAACTAATTTTGGGTAACCATTTTTATGGATGTTTTAGGGTGCCGTGGAAGTTTCCATGCATTCCCTAGACGTAATCGACTCTCGAACCCAAAGCTTTTTCTTCAAGGGTTTTCCAACTTTCCCGAAATTAAATAAAGTTGGTGGTGACTCCATGTTTTTTTTCTCTAAAAAAAAAACCAAGTTTTTCCTTTCGGTCGTGACAGGGCTCAAGTCTTATGAATGAAAAAAAACAGACATTAAGAAAGTTTTGTCCCCTTCGATAAATCCAACTTAACTCGAATTAATCGGGGTCCAATTTGAAAATGTCCTCATGTTAAAATTGAAATATATAAATTTGGAGTTTAAAAAAGTATTAATAAGTCTAACTTATTTTAGTTCCTTTAAGTTTTATAGACATTAAACTTCATCTGTATTTAATTTACAAGACTAACTCGACAATATGAATGTAATAAAAGAAATAGAGCAATAGCTACTAATATAGCATTTATTCTCTATTACACCCTTTATTATTAAATAAATTTTATACAAATCCATTCATTTTACTTAATGGGCCCTATGAATTCACTCAATAATCAAGTGTGTTTGAGATATTGTTAAAAAGAATATGTTACTAGCAATATTTTTCATCAAGGCCGTTCAAGAAAGAGTGAGACCTTAAACAAATTTTGATTGGATCAAGTTGTGTTTTAAGTTGGGTCTTTTTTGTTAGCATGTTCATTCAATAATTAAATATTTTAATATTAAAATCTCAACTTACACTGAGTTAGTATCATGTTATGAGAATTCTAAATTTTTTCTACGTACTTCTTGTGAAAAATTTCATTGAATGATAAGACAATAAAGTATATTTAACAGAAAAAATGAAACTTGAAATTTTGATATAACCGCCAATTACTAATAGAACTGTACATTCATTTGAAAAAAAATTAAATCAAAAGTAGATATAACTAATTAATTTCTAATTTATTTCTTTACCCCCCACAAACATTTATTTTCTGGATCCGTCCGGCGCCATTGCACACACATGGATTCTGCATAAATTAGGCTATGTCAGTATCTCATATTCGCTCTTTCTGGATATGAAATATCTTCTGGAAGTTCCCAATTGGGTCACCTTTGTTGTAACAAGGTAACTCACTATCTGCCACTAATGCCAGATTATGAAAATTGAAAAACTCCAGCTGTGTGATAAAATACACGCACATGCATAACAAATACAGAAGTAGTTAAATTTTAATTCATCCATGTTGTCATTAACAGGCATAACTCATCAAATTTTTTTTTTTTACTCTAAAGTGATCCATTACACTAGAGATGCCAAATTCCCAAATTCCTATCATGATCACAAATCATTTCCTGCTTATTCTTATTTAAAGAAAGTTTTAATCAATATTCTAAGTATATTGATTAATGAATTAAAAACAGAAAAAATTCATAAGAAGTTGATGTACTTAATATTTTAACGAGTGAAAAACTAAGTCTTTCAATAAGAACTCCATTATTTTGTATTCATTAACCAGCAAGAACATTGGTGAAAAGACTCTTTTTAATTTCATACTGAGTGTTCTCTCACATTTTATATATCCAGTATGCGTGAGAAGGGTTATCGAGGCCCGCTGTCATATGATGGGGTCATCGCATTTTAACCAAGGTTAAGTTTCAAAGATGAACCAAAGTCAACCTAACACTGCAACAGCATGCATGTTAGCTATGGGTTTAGTTGGATCATTAATTCATACATTTGAAGAAGGAGAAGAAACATTATGGCAGGGGGAACTGAAGATCACAAATGATTTGAACCAAATAATGAGGATGTTTAATGTTTCAGAGACAACTAAGGTAAATTAAAATTCACCAGCAATTACAACTAGAGCTGCTAACATTACAAGGTACGGAACAAAGTTACAAAGAGATTGTAAATGTTATAGAGTTAAGAAAGATACACGAGGAATTATAAGGTGGTGAAGGTGTTTTGGGATAGGGACATATGGTTTGGAGTGATAAAACATGAGTTCAACTCCCCACTAATATAATACACTAATTAATTACTAATATTTGTTTATAAAAAAAAAAAAAATACACAAACAAAAATAATATAAGTGAGAACTCTTTTATTCACTTATGTTTACATCATGACTTTCAAGATCTTTATATTTATATAAGATAAGAATTCCCATAAAACGCAAAGGAATAATTTGAGGCATTAAGGACCATGAATTGCACCATTCGATTTTACAAGTGTTATGGAATTCAAGGCAAGGTTTGGAGGTTATGGACTAATTATTATAAAAATAAATGTAATAATTTGTAAAAGAGAAGGTTTCTTCACTCTTTTATTTGTTTTTTTGGCTTCCCTCTTTTATTTTATTCTTCAACTATTCTCTTGTACACTACACACACGACACATTGACGCAGCCCCAACCCTACCTCCGTCGCCGCTGCTGTTGTCTGACGGTCCCCTCTGCAACGCCGTGCTCAGTCTCGCCCAAACCACCCATCTGCTCTCATCCCTTGTCTCCAACTAGAAGGTATGTTTTCAATTAATTTTGTGAGTTGTGAAGGTGTATGATTCTCTATCTCTGCCATTTTATGATTTGTACTCTGTCGTTAGAGGCTTTTTTGTTCCTTATTTCATGTATAGAATGGTTGTGTTCTATGCTGGTGGGGGTGCCCATTAAAAATCCCAATTTCTTTCTTCTCTTCCGCTACACCTGAACAGATGAAGAATTAAAGCCCACATCTATCTCAAAAATCACCGACCCGTCTCTTCTTCCTCCCCCAGCAGGTACACACTGTATTTTCAGAAACTTGTTTGGTGCTTGCTTTGTTTGTGTTCGTGTTTTTAGTCATGATAAAAAATGAATGTTAATTAATTGATAACAGTAACACCATACAGCTGAGTAAATTTGTATCAAGTTTTTAACTTGCAACTAATAAATTCATTGTGAAAATGGTTGTAAAACCAGAATTTGTGCTATGTCTTGTTTTGGATAATGTCCTAGGTGTTATCTCATTAGTTTTAGAAGGACTAGTATAATTAGGTAGCCATGATCATGCTTGGGCAGATTGAGAATCAGAGACTCCAAAGCATGCCAATTAGCTGGTTTTACTGTTACAAATTACAAGCGGGTATCATGGGGATGAATGTGAACACTTGACAAGGTCAAGGGTGGCTGCTTCATATCAGTGACGGGATATGTTCCCACACTCAATAAAATGTAAATTGTTTAAAGAATTACACTGTTAATTTTCATGTTTACTTATGCCATTTATCATTAAGCACTCATCCTTTCGATACATTATAAGAGTGGATTAAATCAGTTAGATGTGATCCATAAATCAAAAGTTAATATATATCATTACAAATGTCTTTGGCTGAAATCCTATTGTTTAATATTAGCATTACTCATAAAACCGATCTAGGTTCTTTCCCTGTGCTGTGCTACACACACACACAGATGTTGCCAAGTTTGTCTTCAATTTTTTTTACCTTATTTCATTTACTTGAAAGAATATGACCAAAAGATATAAAGGATGTGCAGTGGGAATCGACCTTGGCATGACATACTTGTGCATTGCAGTATGGCAGGAGCAACACTATCAAGTGGAGATCAACCACAACAACCAAGGGAATAGAACTACACCTTAATGATTGAACTTGATAACTAATTATTTATTTAGTTTTACCTGATTACTCAAGTATAGAACTATGCATCTTGGAAAGCTACCACTAATTATTGATTTAGTTTTACCTGGTTGTGAACTTGTGATGATTTTTGTATATGGTTGTGATGGGAACTTCTTATTTCCAAAATTGGCTCATGTACACTGACATAACTTTAAAATTGATTTTTTTTCTTTGGTTTGTGTGTTTAATTGGTGAGGTTGTCAGATTTTTACTTTAAACTTAAAAGTGCAAGTCTCTATCATCTACCATCCCATTTGCATTCACATGCCCCCTCATAGCTTATGTGCTTCTAAATTTTCTTGTGGCATTTCCTGTTTCGTGACAGACGCGGGTTGTTCTGTAACATTATATTTCTTTGTTCTGTAATTGCAGGTTGTGTCTCTTTTCAAAATGACATTTGAAATGAAAGTGTGCCATTGATTTGAATACTGCTCGAGCTTTACATGTTCTTTGTCAAACTTCTTTTTAAAAAGCACATTTCTTTGTGGCAGATATACAACTTGTGTGGTACCATTAAGTGCCTTCTTCATGTAAATAGTATTTGTTTGATTTTGTGTATTATTTATGTGAATCACTTCAGAGTAACTTCCAAGATTTTATTTTTAATTTTAAGATAGCATCGATTATTTTGTCTCTAATTAACATATTTTTTAAGTGGGTTTCTCTGAATTTCACTTGCTTTTACTCCTTATCATCTATCTTGGTGTTATATAGGTCTTGGAGGTCCCTCGAGTATTTTTGTTTTAGGCTTGTGTGAGAGCTATTTTGTCTATTATTGTTAATTTGATTTTCTGAACCATAGATTATGTAGTAGTACTTTAGTTGATTTGTATTCACTTACTTTCATTACATGGATTCATTACTTTCTCTAGTTGATTATTCATTTTCATTGTACTTTTGTATTGAACACTCTGATGCTTCTTTTATATTGATTTTGATATTTAATAAACAGTAATATTTTAAAAATAAATAAAGTTAGCATAGGCCAGGCCAGGCCGATGCTAAGTAGCGTCGGATAGGTCTGGCCACGCTAACTTTAGCGTTGGCCATGTAGAGGGAGTCGTGTAGCGTCCATTTAGCATCCGTAAAGCCGAAACTAATTAGCGTCGGTTCTGTTTTGGCCGACACTAAATTTAGCGTCGAGCACTTTAGTGTCAGCAATGGAGCCGACGCAAAGCCGACGCTAAATGGCCAATTAGCGTCGGCTTTCAGCAGTTAGTGTGGGGTTTTGACCGACGCTAATTGCTATTTTTCTTGTAGTGTGTTGTGTGCCATCGCAGACAAATCCTAGGTGCGAATTTCTAGGTTACTTGTCTTCTTATAAGCAGTCATACACATTTTTTTCTTCTTTCATTGCCCTACCCATTTCCCTCAATTTTCAAATCTGCCAATTAGGACACGCGAGTTCCCAAATTGAAGAGAAAGGTAAAGGCTTTTTCGTGACTTTTTCTCTATATCTTTTAAACTAGGTTTTCATTTTGTGCTTTGTAATTTGTACTGTGATTTTATGTTCCTTAATGGGTGAGACTTGAATCTTAATTCAACAAGTATTAATTGCCCTCAACATATGTAATTACAAGAATCTTTGCTTAAATCATAAACAGGCACAATGGACAATGTTGTTGATTCTCTAAATAATGCCTATCAAGATTTTATTGCTGCGGCGGCAACTGTGCTTGAAACCAAGGAAAATGCTGTTGCCCCCAAAACAACAGCAACAGATGCTGCTCTAGAAAACTTCAAGGAGAAGTGGGAATTATTCAAAATAGCTTGTGATAAAGCTGAGGAGTTTGTGGAGTCTGCAAAGCAAAGGTTGGGTTCAGAGTGTGTTGTTGATGAAGCAACAGGGCCTGTGGCTGCAAGGGATGGACAAGCTTCAGTGACTACTGGTGTTCCTCCTATCAGTGCAGTTCGGTTGGAACAGATGAGTAAAGCCGTTCGCTGGCTTGTGATGGGACTGCAGAATGGTTCTGGAACTTCTTCTAGTTCGTCGCATTCCCATCCATCTGCTTCTTTTGATGCCAGGTTTTCTGATGATGTTACTCAGTAGCATAAATGTCACTGTAATGCTGTGCAAGCTAATAATAAGCTGTGTACCTAGCCTGCAATGCTTTAGACATTGTTGATGCATATAATAAATTTAAGTGCTAGGGTTATGTCAAAGGATTTAACTTATGTGCTTGCTACAATCCTTAATTTCTCTTGGTGGTACTTAATGTTAGTTATATCCAACAAAATGGCTATGCTAGAGATCTAATTATATAACATGTATAAGCATGTTGCATCGATTTTTCTCTATACTTTCCCCGTTCTAGCCACCAAATTTGTTGATGTCTCAATTGCCTTGTTTACTTCCACGCTTGCCACTTGCAACCTTTAAAGAATTCGTCTTTTTTTTTTCGTCTTTCCTGTTATTTGTATTATTATATTATTTATGATTGCATGCTACAGGTATTGGTTAATAGATAAGGTATCGTTTAATAACCAATATTGCTGAGTGATATAAACAAAATATGCATGTCCATCAAGATTTACGCTATTACTATCTTACAACTTGTCCTCAAAGGAAGATCACTAGGAGAAGCCTTTTCTCAAGCAATCTGTTTATACAAACAAGAAACTTATTTATCTCATAAACGAGCTGTCTACAAAGCAATACTATCACTGGACAGCTGAGGTTGAGAACATTTCTAAACCACAGATATACCTTTATTAGACACACATCAACATAGATATGAAACAGAGCCTCCAAATCTTAGGTGGAAGCTTTTGTAGGTGATGGAACCCAAAGTAGATGTCTTACAGGGAAGAAATGGTACACTTGAGCCTCACTAGGTTTGATTCCAAGTTGCTGTAATACAATGTGATCAGGGCTTCAGTAAGATGTATGTTATCTCCATTCTTACCACCTCCCTGTGTCTATGAAGTGGCAGTAGAAAATTGCATAGGGGTAAGTCATAGAGGTAAGTCATGGGGTGACATGCGACCCATTTAGGAGCATAGATATGCTGTGAGACTTGAAAAACAATCTAGTTTTGTAGAGAGGCACTTGACGTGGCTGATTAGCTGGTTGTAAATATATTATAGTTGGCTCTGAACCGAGGATGCTTTATAAGAACTCCAGCATGGACTCTAAGGAGGTAAATCAAACCTTGGCCAAAGGTTGAAATGTACATTGTTCAAGTTTGTCTTTCATGGCTTTGTCCTGAGGGGAATGTTTAGAGATTGAGAATAGTTTAAAAGCAACTGGGAGTTGTGATGTTGAGGAGATATATAGTTGGCTTCTTTTTTAGGTAGGAAGTGAGGAAGATCTTTAACAGGAAATTGGAGGGTCATTTGGGCCTGTTTGGTTTGCATTTTCATTTATTGTTTTCATTTTTTAAAATCTGTATTGATTTTAGTATTTGCCACATCATTTTCTTTTTCAAATTTTGAAAACACATCCAACATTTCTAGAATTTTTGAAAATGTCAAATAGTTGTTTTCATTGTTTCCTGAAATGCTTTCTTCCTAACTAGCCTTCCATCCTCTCTTTGTCACAATTGTTTATTGTAGGAGTCTTCCATCCTCTTGTTAGCAATTTAAAATTAATAAAATTTTTAGAAAATGAAAACAGGAAAGGAAAATGTAAACCAAATAGACCATATTTCCTACATAAAGATCATCCAAAGTCAAAAATCCTTTCTTCAATGCCTCTGTATGGTCCACTTAAGAAGATGGTTCCCCTTTTTAACTCTTGCAAGTCTTGTCTAGCTTTTAGCCTGCAACTGCATAAGACTCTTCCGTTTCTTTTTTAGCAATGTATGAATAAAGTTTGCTCATCATCTTGTGGTATATATGCATCTGCATCCTCCACTTCAGTTATATAAGGTTTGCCCACCTTGTGATTCTTTTGGGTGTTTCTATAAAGGTAAAGTTGATGGAGCTTATGGATATTTTCATCTTGTGATGGATGGATGTGTTTCCTGGAGCATATGCAGCTTCATACTAGATTGTTGCGTTCCTTTTATTGTAATGTGATATAGTGATCTTAGGAGTTTTGTTCTTATTCTATTTCATTTGGTTATTTGTAGAAATTTTTTTTTGGCCTTGGGGGTTGGACTTTGTAATATATATACTGTCTCTCTGTTTAGTGGCAGTATATTAGTTACAGTTTGGTCCCTCTCGATCTTCTCTCTGACATATATCAATACATTTTTGCTTATAAAAAAAAAAAAATATGCAGCTTCATACTTTGTAAGAGTCGTGTTGATTGTGTGATTGGTGGGTTTGTTCTTTGGACTCGGATGGCTAAAGGTCACCAAACTTAACTTCTAAAATCACAAATCTCAACAAATTATTCAGGAAGTCTTTCTGAATTGAGAAAGTACATGTCTAACCTGCATGAGGGCATGCATGATTACAGTAACATTTTATAACTAGTAACATCTCTGATTTTTTAGCTAGGAAAAAGGTCACATTTTAAAAGGTTTTATGTAAGTGAAAAAACTAAATTGCTAAATAGAACAATCTAAAAATGCTAAAAACAACTAGTATAAATATTGTCCGAACTCTATAATTTTTCGCTATCGTCATCATCACATTCAGTACCGGTAGTATATGAGAAAGCAAATGAGAAGGGCGAGTATATAATGAACTGGAGGTAAATGAGATGAAACTTGCATTAGATAAAAACTCATTATGAGGAGGGAAATAAGGGCAAATAGAATGATTAAAAATTGAAAGTAATCAATGAAGGTTGATTCAATTTCAAATATTAAGATTGAAGATTGAATAGCGTTGCCAAAGATGTCTTGGATTTGAAATTTGACAGGTAGATCATTAGTAATTGCAAATACAAGTGAAGACTAATTGAGTAATATAGTATGCATTGACGTTAGAATAGGACAGTTTCATTTTTGGTTCTTTTAAAATAATTGAAGTGAAGATTATTGAGGTGAGGAAGTAACGGTGTAATTTTATTTTTTTTGAAACAATAACGATGTATTTATTATTAAATTATAGTAGGTTAAAAAACTATAATGATCGATTTCCGCATCATGTAAAAACGTCTCATAGTCACATAATAGTCATCATCCCATTATTGTCTTCTTTTTTTTTTTTGAGGCAAGATCCCATTATTATCATTCCTTGTTATACCAAGAACTCTTTATAATATCATATTCCAAAATATAATTTCACTATTATCATCACGATTCACATATATCTCATCATAAAAGTAAATACTCAAAATTTAAAACTAAATAAAGATGATTTTAAATGCTCAAAATTTAAGTTATAACCAATGTTCAATCCAAGATATCAAATTTTACCCAATTAACTACAGAAAAATGTTTAGTAAAAAAAAACAGAAAAATGTATAATAAACATATATGTAATAAATCAGGACAAGAGTTTAAAAACTTTAACTCACAATTTATGTTGCATATAAAATTTGAAATATGATGACAATCATTATTACAAGCTTTCAATAAGATTTAGTTTTTTTTTTTTACCAATCAATAAGATTTAGTTAAAATAGGTTGATATTGAGGAAATAACCCTAGAGTGTTCTTCTCGTAAAAAAAAAAAAAAAAAAAAACCGTAGTGTGTTCTAGCAATGTTGGCTCAGATGCTTTTTTTTTTGAATCTGATGTCAATACTGATAAAATCTAAATTGATGTCTTGATTATAGCTTTAAGATGATTAATATAATTAAATATATACAATGTAAATTTTATAAACTCGATTCACCAAGAATCTTAACAATAAACTTCAAACTCTCTCCCTTCTCTCTACACGCAGCCACGTGTCACAGGGGTGGTTTTAAGTCATTTTTTTGGCTTGGAATCACCCCTTTATTCCGTTTTTTCTCCCATTTTATCTAAATACGTGGTTTTTCCACATAGATTTGGGTTTTTTTCTTCGTGTTTTTCATGTTTTTCGTCTTCTGTGTGCGGCGGTATTATCGTTCGTCGTCTTGGTGAGGCGTTGTTTGATTTCTCGTCTTGGTACGGTGTTTGTTTGATTTCCCGTCTTGGTGCGGTGTTCGTTTGGTTCAGATTGACAGATTTGTTTCGATCAATAACAGATTTGATCAAGAATTGGGCGTCAATGTTACAGATCCTGAGACATGGGTACTCCGGTGACTTTGATTTTGTCACTTTTGTAGGCATTTTGATTTTGCCGTGTTATGCTATTAACCTGGGTGCTGTGAGTTTGTTCGCAGATTCATCCTTTTCGGTTTTTAGCGATGTTGAATTTGTGTTGTTCGATGTATTTTATCAATTTGAATGAATGAATATCTTTTTAGTCAAAAAAAAAATCTTAAAACAACAATTAAATTTCAAGGGAGGTGAGTATAACCTTTGAAATAAGATGAAATGTAATTAAGTCAAACCTTGTCAATTTTAGTGTGTATTAAATCATAAATTGTCACATCAATAAAAATGTTTAATAAGGTGTCTCAAACAACCATAAACTAATCCCTTTTAAGGCAAAGGGATCCCCTAAATAATTAGGGTCTCTTTTAATAAAGTATTTTCCATACACACGACTAGAAATTGAACCTTATCATTATGCTTGAAAAAACCTAACTATTTACCAACCGGACATCTTGTTGGTAATTTACCCTAAAAAAAATTAATGCTCCCACGAGAGGTTGATATCTTTCTACATAATCACTCGTATATATGAACTTCAGGATTACTACCACATTTATTTGCTTTTTATTATTTCAACCGTTGTCCACCTTCATTGACTACCACCTTAAATATTAGAAATGAGATGAGCTGAAAATATGATTTGATTCATTGCTTAACAATGTTTATATACAAATGTGCTATATCACTTGGAAGTAATCACAAGTTGCCTAACTAACATACAAAGTGACTAACTAACATAACTACCAACTAACTGAGTTAGTTGGATAACTGATTTCTTATTCTGTCAGCCCCCCGCAAGCTGAGCTATATATATCTAGCATGCTCAGCTTGGACATTAAGGAATGAAATGTTGAGGAATGGAGAGCCTTGGTGTGTATGTCAGCAACTTGATTTGCTGAGGAGTCTGAGAACAATTGAACTACTCCTTGTTGAACTTTTTCCATCACTAGGTGACAATCAATTTTGATGTGCTTAGTCCTTTCATGGAAGGTTGGATTTTGAGCTATGGCAATTGCTGATTAATATTGTCACAATACAAAGGGACAGGTGTAGACAATGGGTGGTGAAGGTCAGCTAGCAGATACATAATCCATTGGATTTCACATGTGGTAGAGGCCAATGCTCTATACCCAGCTTCTGAACTAGACCGAGAAATGGAGGCTTGCTTCTTTGATCTCCATGATATCAGTGAAGAGCCTATGAAAATTGAGAACCCGGTTACTGATTTTCTAATGTCTTGGCAAGAAGCCCAATCCGAGTCATTGAATGCAGTCAGTTTGACATCCGAAGAATAATCCAGTACCAGGAGAGCTTTTGATGTACTGAAGAACATGAGTAGCTGCTGCTTGACGAGCTTGAGTTGGCTTGGAGACAAATTGACTCAGCTTATTTACTGCAAATGCCAAATCTGGCCTTGTGTTGGTAAGGTAGATTAACCTGCCAATCAACCTTCTGTGCTCTGAGGGATCAGGATGAGGTGTGCTACCTTCTTCTGAGAGTTTCAGATTAGGGATCATTAGTGTAGATGTTGGCTTGCAAGCTAGGAGCCCTGCATCATCTAGAAGTTCCAAGGCATGTTTCCTTTGGCTAAGCACTATACCTTTGTGGGATCGTGCAACTTCTAGGCCAAGAAAGAACTCGGGGGAACCAAGGTCTTTGATTTTAAATTATTTGTCCAGATAGGCCTTTACTGATTGAATCTTATTAGGATGATTTCCGGTTAGTACTATGTCATCCACATAGACTAAGAGAATGATAATGTGAGCACCTGCTGGCTTAACAAATAGGGAGAGTAATCTGAGTTTGACTGAGTGTACCCGAGATGGACAAGAGCAGCTGTGAGTTTGGAGTTCCACTGTCTACTGGCTTGCTTGAGTCCATAAAGTGACTTAAGAAGCTTGCAGACTTGATTACGCTTGGAATTGTGAAACCCTTGAGGAATGGTAATGTACGCTTCTTCATTTAACTCTCCATGAAGGAAGTCATTATTGATATCAAGTTGTTCCAAGTGCCAATTCTTTGCAGCAGCTAGAGCTAGGACTAATCTCACTGTTGTCATTTGGACAACTGGTGAGAATGTTTCAAAGTAGTATATGCCTTCTTGTTGTGTGAAACCCTTTGCCACAAGCCTAGCTTTGTACCTTTCTAGGCTCCCATCTGACTTAAGCTTGACTTTGTATACCCATTTGCATCCAATGGGTTGTTTTCCAGGTGGTAAATCAGTGAGTATCCATGTATTGTTTAATTCAAGAGCAGAGATTTCTTGGTCCATTGCTTGTTGCCAACACTCATGCCTAGCTACTTATTAATGGTTTTAGGTTCTGGAATTGTGGTTAGTGAAAGTGCATATGATCTATAGGCAGATGATAGATGATTGAAGGATAGAAAATGAGATAAAGGGTAAGAAGTACCTGATGATGATTGACCTGCTGGTATTTGTGAATGAGCTAGATTGCAGTTGTAATCCTTGAGATAGTTGGGAGGGTTTCTTTGTCTGGTTGATGTTCTAGGCATTGGTTGAGGTGCAGGATGGGGCATTTCAGGGTTTTACACGGGTTGAGGTGCAGGATTAGGATTATGTGCAGGGTTAAGCACCTGAGTTTCAGGATTAGGAGCAAATGTGGGTTCAGCAATGGTTGTGGTATTGGGCAAGCATAATGGAAAGACTGGGAGGGGAGGAGTCAAGTTGAGCGATTTTTGGAAAGGGGAAGATGTTCTCATAGAATATTACATTCCTTGAGATAAATATTTCTCTACTGTTTAGATCAAACAAGATAAAGTCTTTGACTCCATCTTTGTAACCTAAGAACATTCATTTTCTTGCTCTAGGCTGGAATTTCTTTCTGTTGGCTACTAGTGTAGAAGCATAGCATAGTGAACCGAATACTCTAAGATTGGAAAGATCAGGTTGTTTGTTATAAAAACAAAGAAAGGGGATTCATTTTTAAGGACTATAGAAGGAATCAGGTTGATGATGTGAACTGCTTGTTGAACAGCATAAGGCCATAATGGAATTGGAAGGTTGGCTTGAGACATCAAAGCCCGAGCTATGTTTAGGATATGCTGATGCTTTCTTTCAGCAATACCATTCTGCTGTGGTGATTCAACACATATTAGATGATGTAGGATTCCTTTGGACTCATAGAATGACTTGAATAGGAATTCTTGGCTATTATCAGACACGATTGTTTTGATTTTTTAGAGAGAATTGTGTTTCAACAATATTAACAAAGTTGACTAAGTGTAGTCTTGCTTCTGATTTTGTTTTCATCAATCTTAGCCAAGTGAATCTAGATTTGTCATGAACAATAGTTAGGAAGTATCTATGACCATGTAATGAAGGAGTTTCATAAAGGCCCCAAATGTCTACATGAACAATATCAAAGATAGAATCAGAAACAAAAACACTCAAAGGGAAAGGTAACTTTCTTTGTTTAGAAAAATGACATGTATCACAAACATCTGAGAATTTGGTAGTTACAAATGAATGTTTGTGTGCAATTTTATTAAAGGATTGTAAAGGGGGATGGCCTAATATGTAATGCCATACATCAGGGGAAGGGATGTTTATACATGTGTTGGATGCTGTTGTCACAACATTGAGAATAATAGGCTTGGTCTCTGGAACTGCCACTACATAGAGTTCATTCACATTACTAGCTTTGCCAATCATCCTCGAGGACTTCAAATCTTGTATCAAGCAATGGTCAATAAGAAAATAAATTTGGCAAGGAGATGATTTAGTCAGTTTACTTACTGAAATCAAATTAAAAGAGAAATTGGGAATGTATAAAGTGTCAGTGAGTGTGAGTGCATCAGTTAAATGTGTAGTGCCACAAAATGTAGCAGTGGTTTGTTGACCATTAGGAAGGGACACGGGGATGGGTTTAATCTGCCTATATGTTGCAAAAGAGGCTAAGGAAGAAGAGATATGGTCTGTTGCTCCATAATCTAATATCCAAGGGGTTTGAGAGTTACCTGATGCAAGATTGGAAATGACATTATGAGTGCTTGTCAAGTGAGCTGAGTGAGCAGTAGGCTGTGATTGAGGCAACAAAGCAAGAAGACCTCGAAGTTGCTCAGGAGTTAAACCAGAAACCACTGAATTAGGACTGGAATCATTTGCGGCAGCCATGTTGAGAGCTTTCATGGATTTGTAGTCGGGTGAAAATCCATGTTTAAAGAAGCAATTCTCTATAGTGTGATTAGTTCTACCACAGTATGTACAATGTTTATGAGAATTGTTCTTGAAACCAGTGTTCTTGTTGTTAGGAAATCGACCTCTGGCTTGTGCTTGTGACTGAGCATTAGGAAAAGACTGAGATGAAGTTGCCAATATGGTGGGATCGGACAATATAGCAATCTGCAATTGCCTTTCTTACTGAGATATCATAGAAAACACCTTATTGGAGAGGAGGCAGAGGATATATAAGCAAGATTTGAGATTTGGTGGCAGCATCGTTGTCATTTAATCCCTCTAAGAAGTTCATTACACAATCATTATCTCTAAATTCTTGAACACATGTAAGTATGTTGCATACACCATTATCAAATGCTTCAAAAGATGGCAAGGGTCTAAAGGTGCATAATTCATCCTAAACAGTTTTCAATTTAGTAAAATATGCAGTAACTACAATTCACCTTGCTTGAGTGAACACAGCTCCCCTCGAAGCTGAAAGTTTCGAACATAGTTACCTTGGCAGAACCGATTCTTGAGATCTTGCCACACATCATATGCAGTTTCAAAGGACATAATGCTTGTGACAATCTCAGAAGATATTGAGTGGTAGAGCCATGACAGAACTAATGTGTTGCACTTCTTCATCAATGGAGAGTGGTTTTCGAATGGTGCCATCAACAAACTCAAATTTATTTTTCATTTGTAAAACCATAAAAATGGCTCGGGACCAACCATGATAGTTGGATCCTTCAAAAAGCCGAAGAAGCAAGAATTAGGGAGGGGTTTTCATTGGGATGAATATAGTAAGGAGTGGTTGGATCTTGAAGAGGGTTTAATGGCTGAACTTCTGCCATTTTTTAGAATTATCTTGGGTTGAAGAAGAAGAAAGAAGATTAAAGAAGAAGGAGAGGAATGTGCGCGGAAGAGAAAGATTCATTTTAGCAATGAGATGAGCTGAAAGTATGATTTGATTCATTGCTTAACAATGTTTATATACAAATGTGCTCTATCACTTGGAAGTAATCACAAGTTGCCTAACTAACATACAGAGTGACTAACTAACATAACTACCAACTAACTTAGTTGGATAACTGATTTCTTATTATGTCATTAAAAGATGATCTTATCTCCCTTTTTTTTCCTTCCCTTCCTTTTTCTATTTTTTACATAAAGCTAGCTAGGAGTACTCACATAAAATAATAGGAGACATACACTTGCTTGTCATAAATCAAACCATAATAACGCAAGAATTATCCTCATAATTATGCTCTCCCTTTTTCTTTTCTTTTTTTGATAGCAAAAGGGAAAAACAAACACAAACTAGCCAGGAGAAATAGATTCTCCAGCATCTTTGTCTAACAGAATACCAAGTAATGGAAACGCAGTATCAAATAACTTGACAGCAAAAGATTCCTTATATCCTTTATGAGCCAGCATATCTGCACATGAATTAGCATCTGAATTTATGATGGAGAAGGTGGAGAGTTCTGGTCAAAACGCTGGGACATGATACTAGGCTTTTGGAGCTCTTTTTGGATAATGATGCTTCTTTAAGCATACTAAAATTAACTCTCATGAACCATAAGGAACCTATCTACTTTCACTATTTTAAGAAGGCATCAAGGCAACGTATTACAAGGAAAGGAGGGTTGGGTCGCAGGTTTCAGCCATATCAATGAAATATATGTTTACAGCAAAGCTATGCTTGAGAGCAAACAGCAAAGTTCATGAAAGAAAGTGGAGAGGTTGATACCTTTCTATCTTCGTAGACATTAGTTACTCATAGGTCACCACTACTAAGAAAATTTCATATAATTGAATCTAACTTGGATGCACTAAACCAATAAAATTGTGCATCGTTAATTCTTATCAAACAAAAATCATATTAACTACTGTATTGATGACGTAACAACATTTTACTGGCATAATATACCCAAGTTGGGTGCACTAGGTTAATAATCCATGATCTGAATACAACTCGAAGAAAGGAACCATACACCCGATTGCAAGTCACATTGTTGCTCTTAATAGGATTAGAGTTTAATTGCTATACACTATCAATGTAAAGTTTTTTTATACTATCAACCAATCAGAAATCACGGTATGAATAACTTTTTAAGTAGTTAGGATAAGAGTCAAATGTTTTTAATAATTTATCAATTTCTGATCGTTTGACAGTATAAAAAATCTTTATACTGTCAGTACATATCAATTAAATCCATAGGATTATACTCTAGAAATTATAAATTTCAAAACTGTCATAGTTCTACAGCATGAAAACAAAAATACATATAAGCCAGTTTCAGAGCCACTGCACAATCCACCATGCTCTAACCTTGGTAAATTATCAAAGAAACTGGAAACTTGACACTTCCCAGAACATGTGCATCAAAGTACAAGTTTCTCAAATCAAAACGAGAACAAGAGTTAGCCACCATAGACTCCATAATTATAGATTGAAACTAGATCAACCGTTCTTGAAAAGTCAGCTTCCAAATAATTGCATAATTCTAAGGCACTAAGAAGAAAAATCCATTCTCAAGATTTGCAGATTATCATTAATTAATGAAATTCTACAATCGAAGATAATTAACATTTTCAATTTTCTAGAAAAGAAAAATATCCTGCAAACAATCTGAATTCAATACTCGGTTTCCAGGACACCATCAATAAGACCAAACTCCAAAGCCTGCAATGAGAAAAGGCAGTAACATAAAATATCCAGAAAGTGATTTCTAGAGGATTGCCAATTATAAAAGCTGAGATCAGACCATAATAGTAGCCTTTACTGAAACTAGTCAACGTAATCCACTCGCAGAAAATAGACAAACAGCTATTCAGGTTACAACCAACAATGTGTTTTCTCAAGCATTATTTCCATAACCTAATTAAGCCAGCAATTTCTCCATAGTAAATTTAGATGTTTTGGCTATCGTAAAGAAGCAAAAATTCTATGGCAGTGCTATACTTGTGTTGTTTTTTGGTATATTTGGTTGGAAAGGAACAGTAGATTATTCAATGACCCTAAACTTTGTTTTGGATAGCATCACTCTCTTGACATCCCTTTGGTGCTGCCCATGGGCAGTTTAGTGGTCACTCTCTTGACATCCCTTTGGTGCTTTGCCAATGGGCATTTTAGTGATACTTCATTGTTAGACACACAGAGGGATTGGTGTGCTTTCTTGCATGGCTACACGCCTACACCACATAGGTTTTAGTTGTTTCTCTTTATTTTGTTTTGTGAGGATGCTTTATCCTCTTCCTTCGTAATTTCCTCTTCTCTTCTAATAATATTTCTTTTATTATTAAAAAATATCTCAGTGGTATAACCTAAACACACGACCCAAATAATAACATTGAAACATTTACTTCTGCCCAACAACAGAAATTACTGAACCTTCTTTTCATAAACTTCATTTCTTATTGGAAAGACCACACATTCTGGTTTGTTTCAGAATTCATCCTCAGTTCAAACATGTCCTCACAGTCATAGAAGAACAGTTCACATTACCTCAGAAACAGACAGAAATCGGTCCCTCTCGGTGTATTGCTGCACCTTCTCTATTGGCTGTCCAGTGAAAGCACTATACATCTTGTCAATTTTCTGTACTCAACATAGATGGGAGAGAGAAGGCACTTAGGTTAAGCATTCCAAGAACCGTCCAATAAACTATAACCAGAAAAAGAACAAAGTAACAGCTGTCGTGGAAACTTGAGCATGAAGAAAATGTCAAATTAAGGTTTCAGTTTCACTCATTGAAAATTGGAACTTAAAATTCCTCTTAAGAAGGCTAAGTATAAGATATAGGTTTCCAGTCACAGGGTTTGCACTTTGCAAGAGGCAGCACATGGACAGTGAAATGAGAAAACCCAACAACATTTTACATAGTCTTCTGTGATTGTCAGAACTCACAAAATATAAATGCCATGCCACATTTCAGACGAAATGAAAACTCCTTTTTCAGCATAATCAAGTTCATAGGAGCATTACATTTGTCCAAAAATTATTAGAATTATACAACTTAGAGGAAGAAAGACTAACATGGCGAGATTGAACAGCTTCATTGACTTGGCGTCTCACATCCTCGACATGACCCTACAATCAGATTACAAACAATCAGAACCATGTTGCCTGTTGAGTACTGGCTAAAGAACTTCACATAATTTTCAAAAAATTATCCTGGTACCCAACAATTGAAATTATTTTTAGTACTTCTTATGTAAAAAATGAAGAACAAATTACTTTCGTAAGTTAATGCATCTAGACATCGCATGTCAAACTACAAAATATGTTCTACCTAGGATAAGCTTGAACGATGATACTCTGAACATAATATTTACATTGGAAGTTGGGCATCCAATATAACTTTTAGATGATCCATTGCCACTAGTCCCATAAAATAAAAGGCTAGTTAACAGGCAGCGTGGCACCGCAGCTCTAATCTCAAGTCTGGAAATTCATAATGTGCATTTACCACTTGCTTGTATACTAAATGGTGCAAATTTAATATCACATTTGTCTTATCTAATACTTCTTATGATATTCATATAACTTATGTGAGAGAATTTTCAGTTTTATGACTTTTGATCTTCTAAAATCTCGAGTGCATCTTTTGTAACAAATTTTGAAAGCTTAATTCTTACCCCACATCCACTTTGTGGTTGATGTATCATTATACGTGCATTTGGCATTGAATAGCGCATTCCCTTCTCCCCACCTGCAAGGAGAAGTGCTCCTTGGCTTGCAGCTACTCCAAAACATACTGTACCAACCTTGGGCTTTATCTGAAAACAAATGGAGTCAACAAATGCTTTCCGGGCAGAAACACTGGCAAATTTTCAGGAATTAAAGTAACTAGCAAAGGAGGGAAAATGTAACTAGAATCAAATGTGTGTGCGTGTGTGGAGGGCACTGACAAAACCTTTACAATCTTACCCAAGACATGCAATCATAAATTGCCAACACTGAATACGTGCTTCCACCAGGGCAGTTTATATACATCTGCAAATAGGAGCAGCTAAATATAAATCCTATGTCGTGATTAGACAGAAGCAGAATTACAATGTCAAGACATAACAAACCAGTATATCTGCATTTGCATCAATAGTAGCCAGAGTCACAAGCTGTGATATAACTCGTTGAGCCACTTGTGAGTTAACTGGCTGTCCTATGAATATTATGCGATTCCTGAACAAAACAGATGAGAGGTCAAGAGGTCCTCCAGGAGTCATTACTGCTGGTGTTATTGGTGGATTCCCCTTCTTGGCTTCAATAGCACCGTAACTACAAGTAAACTAAACTATCAATAAGTTGTTTTTTCCATTCACTACTAATAAAAAAATGCAGAGACTGGGCACTAATTCATGTCTGTCAGAGAATCTTCTAATATTTAGCTTTAATTCAAGTAAAAAAGGTACATATAAATTAATTAAAAAATACATCTACGTCTAGCTATGATGGCACTCCCTGGGACTGATAGGATAGATAGGTCACGGTGCTTATAGACATGCCACAATCAATCAGCTGAAAGCTTAAGTAGTATTTCACAATGCACTCCTTTATAACCTAATTCACCTCCATATGCATGCACTTACTTTTTCCAGTAAAGAATTACAGACAAGTCAGAACTCGAATAATGCAAAATGGACAAAAACAGGTATTCATAAGCATCCTATAAAACAAACATGAAGGACTTGAAAGATGAAGGGAGCAAAATTGTACCTTGTACTAACATCACGGGTATTTTTATCATCAAGTTTTAAAGGAAATCCACGACTTTTATTTGATAACCCTGCATAAGAGAAAATACACATATCATAACATGCTTTATTGTGCAAACGCAAAGGAGTCTGTATCCAGAACCCACTACCTTATGCTGTTATGCATCATGCATACATCCGATAAGAAAGAAATAATAGAGAAACAAAAAAAACTAGTGTTTGTTAAAACGATTTAATGGTGATCCCTTAATTGTAAAGAGTTTTAGATTATCAATGAACCAAATGCTGCCAATTGATGCAAGTGAAAAAATAACAAAATATACATATGAACGAACCGCAACATGCTTCTTTGTGCAAAAGCAACTTAGTCTTAACTCTACATCCATAATTTGTTGCCTTATGCATCATACATACATCTAATAAGAAGGTAAATAATAATAGGCAAACAAAAAACAAGTTGCAACGTATAAGTGAGTTGCATCCTTTTTATCGTCCATAACATTGTTCATTGCTATTTCCATATGGGGACGATGAATTTAGAGGGAACATTCTTTTGAAAGTTTTTCAACATCCACCTCTAGGAAAAGAAAAACTTTAAGTATGAGGGAATTCATAGGGCACAAGATTCAAATGAGAAATTGCGACAATTCAGTTCTTTCGAATACAAGAAATTCATCTTAGCAATTCCTTACAGATGCATATTAATGATTGTATCTTATAGATTAAAATACATTAGAAAGAATTAGGACCAACTAAGGATGGACATGTACAAGGGTATTCAGGATAGAATTCTAAGAGGAGAAAATGTTGCTACATCTACCGGTCAGCGGATCACTTCGCAAGGATGTGATTACTCTACAAGGATCTTTCACATGAGGTCTTGTTGATGGTCTACAAATATGTAGCCAGATTGGTTGTCCAGGCATCCTTGCTCAAGTCTTGGAGGTGAAATTTAACATAATGATGAAATTACCTTTCATTGAGAAAAGACACTGGATTCTACCATAGAGGCCAACAATAGACAATAACTCCCCCCAAAGAGAAACTCTTATTGTCGGAAAAATCAGAGCATATAAGTAATAAACTAAATTATCCTCAAACAATACATTACTGATTCGGAGTCCAAGTTCAATTTTATTTCTGAAATTACGCAAAACAGTTCCTTATCGTAAGACCAGATCAAATTAAGACATGAATAGCTTTAAAAGAAGGAACAATACACCCCAAAGAGGCAGTAACAAGAACAAAATGAAGCTATACCCTACCAAATTACGAATTACAGCCATAAAAATAGAGAAAAAGTTAGAAGGTTTACCAAGGTTTGATGTGTTGGCATAGGGGCTTGGCAAGGAAGAAGCTATCGAAGACGGGGTTCTGGCAAATGACAATTCAAGTTTCAGGAATTAAAAACAAGATATGCAAAAAATGAAATTAGATTGGGTAGCATGAATACGAACCTGTGAGAGAATAGGAGATGTGAGGAATTTGTGGTGCGAGAAGCGATAGTGAAGCTGGCACTCGCAGGGACTGACACTGATGGAGCTACCATTGTTGAAACGTGAAACTCCAAAAACAACAAGCTAAGCAACAGACATTAACCTCGTATTTGGTTTGATTTGATTCCATTGTAGTGTCTGGTTCTACAAAGCCCATTTTGTCTCCCTCTTCTTTTTGGGCCACTTCTCCGATGCCCCATTTCAAAGGGCTATGCTAGGGAGCCCGTCTTTCCTCCCTGTGGGACCCACGCATTGTTCCTGCACTTGTGTACATGAATATGTTTATATTTATATCTCTATAAAAGGGGTAAGATTTGATTTTCACCCTTATACAAATTTTATTCGCCTATAAAATACAAAAATTGTATGTTTTTTAGGGACCGGATTGGCTCCAGCGGCAAGAGTGTCCTGCCGCTATGCTGGGACGTCGGATCGTCCCTTTGGGAGCAGGGACAGCTGATCCCACCCTCTACTTCGTAGCTGGACCGTCGGATCTTGCAGGAGCAGGAGTCAATCCATTTTGGTTTTTTAGGGGTATTGGATTGGGATTTCAATGGATTTTAATGGATTTTTTTATGACAAAAAAGTCTTGTGGTGCTCAATTAAGACTTTTATATATTATAAATAAGTCTTGTGGTATTCAATCAAGATTATTATGATTTTTCTTTTAAAGATTCAAAATACAATGGTATTCAATCAAGATTTTTTTTATGTTACTAAAAGTCTCATGTTATTCAAAACTTTGTTAATTTCGATGGATTGTTTTATATAATGAATTTTGTGAGATTTTTTAACGAGATAAATAAATATCAAACACATCCCAAAATTCCACCGAGTGCAATACGGTACTGAAACGTCTATTTCTCTTCTTTGCTCCAAAAACACGGTACTTGTTGTTGGGAAATACCAGCATAATTTCCCTCCTCTGTGAACTCAAAAATAGGCACTAAGCGGAAGCGTAAAAACAAGTGTAATAACACCGGACAATTTTTAGCGTGGAAAAACCTCCTCAATGTGAGCAAGGAAAAATACAAGAATATTGTATCCTCAATTTGTGGATAACACTCTCACAAATTGACTCACTATTTTTCTCTCAGAGAAAACTCTCTCTAAGGATCTCTCTATTTTTCTCTCACTCTCTCTTGTGAGGATTGGTGTGATTAGTTAGCACCCCTTAAGCTTCTTTATATTGGCTTAAGGGGGCTCTCCAAGTTAACTCCCATATAATGTGGGACTTGCTTTGGCTGAAATTCCCAACAAATCTCCCCCTTCAGCCAAAGGGAAAATATCCTTGAATCAGTTTGGGGTTGATGCTAAGCCTGCAACTTCTTTACAGACTTCTATCTTCTCTTTCGGTAGAGCTTTTGTCATCATATCCGCCCCGTTATCTTTTGTGTGTATTTTCTCACTCTGCAGCAGTTTACTTTCCAACACATCACGGATCCAGTGATACCTTACGTCGATGTGTTTCGACCTTGAATGAAATATCGAGTTCTTACTGAGATGGATTGCGCTGACTGTCGCAATAGAAAATATAACTTTCCTGATCCTGTCCTAACTCTTGTAGGAACTTCTTCATCCACAAGATCTCTTTGCAACCTTCGGTGATTGCGATGAATTCTGCTTCTGTAGTGATTAAAGTAATGCACTTTTGTATTCTTGACTGCCATGAGATAGCTCCCCCTGCAAAAGTAATTAGATATCCTGATGTAGACTTTCCTGAATCCACATCTCCTGCCATATCTGCATCTGAATACCCAAGAAGCTTTAAATTTCCATTGCCAAAACACAAGCAGCTTTTGGCATTTCCTCTCAGATATCGTAGTATCCATTTCACTGCATTCCAGTGTTCCTTTCCTAGATTTGATAGGAATCTACTCACAACTCCGACAGCATAAGCAATGTCTGGTCTTGTACAGACCATTGCATACATAAGACTACCCACTGCAAAAGAATAGGGCACCTTGTTCATTTCTTCTTTTTCTTCTTCATTCCCTGGACATTGCGTCTTACTCAGTTTGAGATGACCAGGTAATGGAACATGCACAGGTTTTGCATTATGTATGTTGAACCTTTCAAGAACTTTCTGGATATAGTCTTCTTGTGACATCACAGCATCCTTCTAGAACGATCTCTAGTTATCTTCATTCCAAGAATCTTCTTCACTGCACCCAGATCTTTCATGGCAAAAGACTTGCTCAATGCCTTCTTGAGAGCAGCTATTTTCGCCTTATCTTTCCCAATAATTAGCATATCATCAACATACAGCAGAAGTATGATGGATTCACCATTCTCATAGTTCTTCACAAACACACAATGGTCTGCGGAGGTCTTCTTGAAATTGTGTTGGGTCAAGAAGAGATCAAACTTCTTGTACCATTGCCTTGGAGCTTGCTTCAGACCATAGAGGCTTTTCTTCAGACGACACACTAGGTGTTCCTTGCCTGGTTCTGCAAAACCTTCTGGTTGCTCCATATAGATTTCCTCCTCTAGGTCTCCATGTAAGAATGTTGTTTTTATATCAAGTTGTTCAATCTCCAAGTCTAGTTTTGCAGCTAGACCGAGAATTGCTCTAATAGATGTCATCTTCACCACTGCTGAGAAGATTTCTTCGAAATCTATGCCTTTCTTCTGGTTGCACCCCTTTACAACAATTCTTTCTTTGTACCTGGGGTTTGGGTTGTTCTCTTCCGTCTTGAGCTTGAACACCCATTTGTTTTTCAACGCCTTTCGTCCATTTGGTAATCTCACCAGGTCATACGTCTGATTCTCTTTCAGGGACTGAATTTCTTCTTCCATGGCTTGCAACCATTTCTCCTTATCATTCGTCTCAATTGCTTCTATGAAGCTTTGAGGTTCTCCTTCATCAGTGAGATTGACATATTCATCTGAATAATATCTTCTTGATGGTTGTCTGACTCTTCTGAATCGTCTTACTTGAGATTCTTCATCTGTGTCATCAGTCTCCATCATCTGATCCTGACTTTGTTCTATCTGATCAGGTTGTTCTGTCTGATCAGATTGTTCCTCCTAATCATGTTCATCATTCCTTTGAGGATTCTCTCCCCCTGAATTGTTTATCACAACAGGACTTGAATCAGAAATCACTTTATGCTTTGGCTTCTCAGATTGCTTAATGTCTTGGATCGTTTGATCTTCAAAGAACACCACATCCCTGCTTCGAACAATCTTCTTGTGTGCAGGATCCCATAATCTGAAACCAAGTTCATCTCTTGGTGAACCAAAGTATATGCATTCCTTCGTCTTTGCATCTAGCTTTGCTCTTTCATCTTTAGGAATGTGGACAAATGCCCTACACCCAAAGACTCTCAAGTGACCATAAGAGGCTTTCTTTCCAGTCCATACTTCATCTGGAATCTCTCCATTTAAAGGTCTTGAAGGAGACAGATTTATCAGATCAACTGCAGTTTTCACCGCTTCACCCCAAAATGATTTGGGAAGTTTTGCTTGAGAAAGCATGCTTCTGACTTTCTCTGCGATCGTTCTGTTCATCCTTTCAGCTACTCCATTCATCTGAGGTGTCTTGGGAGGAACTTTCTCATGTCTTATCCCATGAGTTTTGCAATATGTCTCAAACAAACCTATGTATTCTCCGCCATTATCATTTCTCAAGCATTTCAGTTTTCTTTCAGATGCTCGTTCTATAGAAGCATGAAACTCCTTGAAAGCTTGAAGAACTTGATCTTTCGTCTTCAATGGATACACCCACACCTTCCTAGAGTGATCATCAATGAAGGTAACAAAGTATTGAGCACCACCAACAAACCTTTCAGACGTTGAGCAAACATCTGAATGAACAAGATCCAAAATCTGCTTTCTTCTTCTTGCATCATCTGATCTTTTAAAAGATACTCTGTGTTGTTTTCCTGCTAGACAATCTTCACAGGATTCAAGTGGCTGCCCTTTTATGTTTGGGAGATGATCTTTTGCAAGGATCTCCAGACCCTTCTCGCTCATGTGGCCCAGTCGTCTATGCCACAGTTCTTTGGTTGCATCTTGAGCAACATTCGTCTCCCCCTTGCATATCTTTCCCTGCATAATGTACAGAGAGCCTTCCTTTCTGCCACAAGCAATAACCATGCTTCCTCGACTGAGTTTCCATCTGCTGCTACCAAATTGGTTTATCATCCCGGCTTCATCTAGCTTTCCCACTGAGATAAGGTTCAGACGCATCTCGGGTACATGTCTGACCTCCTTCAGCACAAGCTTATTTCCATTCTCAGTTATCAAAGTTACTTCGCCAATACCGGCGATTTTACTTGTGACATGGTTTCCCATCTTCACCATACCAAATTCTCCTTTTTGGTATGATGAGAAGAATTCTTCATGAGATGTGACGTGGAAGGATGCTCCTGAGTCAATTATCCATATGCAATCAGCTGATGCAACATTTAGATAATTTTCTTCTCCGACAAGAAATATATTCTCATCATTCGAGGCCACTGCAGTAGTTGTTCCATCTTCTTTCTTCTTCTTCGGTTCAATCTGGTCAGGGTGGACTGTTCCAGCTTGTTGGTCTCTTTTCAAGAATCTACACTCAGGCTTTACGTGTCCTGGTTTGCCACAGTAATAACAATTTAGTTTGGTTCGAGATTTGGACCTACCTTGGGATTTTCCACGATTCTTACTCCTTCCTCTATTTTCAACAACATTGGCTTCAAACTGATTGTTCAAACCTCTTTCTCTCCGTCTTGACTCTTCATTTAGCAAACAGTCTATAACAGAATCCATGCTAAGCTTTTCGTCTGGAGCAGAGTTGCTGAGAGTGACAACTAGAGTGTCCCAACTCTCAGGTAGAGAACTGAGGAGTAGAAGAGTTTGCAACTCAGCATCAACACTCATGCCTGCCTTTGTTAATTGATTAACAATGCCTTCGAAAGTGTTAAGATGTTCGATCATATTTTGACCGTTCATGTACTCCAACTTTACCAATTGTCTGACAAGGTGGGCTTTGTTCCTGGGCATCTTCTTTTGAATCAAGGATTCAAGTTTTGTCCATAACTCATACGCATTGGTATAAGTTGATACATGCTCGAACAAGCTTCGATCAATATATTTCCGGATCATAGCCACTGCTTTCCGATTCTGAAGCTCCCACTCTTTGTTAGTCTTCACATCCGGCTTATCCTTCTAGGTAATTGACAAATACAAATCTTTGCAGTATAGATGATCTTCCATCATCGGCTTCCAATAGGAGTAGTTATCTGCAGTTAGCTTGAACATGTCTCCATCATGAGTGATAGTTCCCCCTATCTTGAGTTACACAGGCCAATAGCTCCTCCAACCAGGTGGATTTTGATAAAAATAACACTATACGTGAATAGTGTCGTATAGGTGACTTGTACCGAATGCTGAAAATTACTGTAGTTTGTGAACAGTACGTACCGAGGAAGTTCCCAGCAAATAGAGGTGGGTCAATAGACATACTTAAATACCAAGTCTTTCCTAGCCAGAACTTTTCTAGGCATGCACTTTCACACTACCACACTTTATTTCCAGCAACAAGAATAATTCTTTTCTGATGTGGAAGATCAGACAATGCTGCAGTCACAGAGCATACTAAGAATTTTCTTATAAATCCGGCACCTAGTATTCCAGAGCTCTAAGAGCTCTGATACCACTGTTGGGGAATACCAACATAATTTCCCTCCTCTGTGAACTAAAAAATAGGCACTAAGCGGAAGCGTAAAAATAAGTGTAATAACACCGGACAATTTTTTGCGTGGAAAAACCTCCTCAATGTGAGCAAGGAAAAAAACCATGGGACCCGTAGGCAGCTTAAACTTCCACTATAACAATAATGGGAATACAAAAAATACAAGAATATTGTATCCTCAATTTGTGGATAACACTCTCACAAATTGGCTCACTATTTTTCTCTCCGAAAAAACTCTCTTTAAGGATCTCTCTATTTTTCTCTCACTCTCTCTTGTGAGGATTGGTGTGATTAGTTAGCACCCCTTAAACCTTTTTATATAGGCTTAAGGGGGCTCTCCAAGTTAACTCCCATGAGACTTGCTTTGGCTGAAAATTTCCATACTTGTGAATAGGTAATCATGATAGGTTCGAAGGTACGATGTATCAAGTATTAACAAGGAGGCAAAGTTCAGTGTATTATGTTGAAGGTTAGTCATACTGGACGTTGAGGTAAGCCGTCATATATATATATATATATATATATAATTAATGAATAAAAAAAATATTTAAATAGAAAATATAAAAATAAATAAAATTTGTATATGATCAAAGTCAAATTTTACCAACTTTATAAAGATAAAAACATATTTAACCCATCTTTTTTATTTTCTCATGGGCATTATTCTAAATAGTAAAAGCCATCGAATTCAGTTATTTTGGGAATAAAATATAGGAGACCATATACAGTGGTCTCGTTATTTATTTATTTATTTATTTTAAATTTTCTCTATAATCTCTCTCCATTGTTATATATTGGCCATCATTTTTGTGGACGTTATCACCATTGTTGTAGTAGCCAGGTCCTCACTCACACGATTCCTAGTAAAACTTCCCAGGAGGTCACCCATTCCAGAATTGCTCCAAGTCAAGCACGTTTAACTGCGGAGTTCTTAAGTGATGGGCTCCCTAAAAGAAGATGCATCTCGTTAGTATAGGTAGTATCAATCAATTCATATAAGCATTTCTCAACTGTATAGTCCCATATATACACAGTCTTGGGATCCCTCTCATTCGGGTGTGTAATCGGTTCATTCATGTGTCCCTCCGCCTAGAAGCTTGCCAAGAGCCGCTCCTTGTCCGTGCCTTCTTGCACCGGCGACCACTCCCCGCCCTCGTCGGCACCCGGGTGTTACATGCCCACCAACTTCCGCTTGGTTTGTCCCCGAACCACACCGTACTGGGAAAGGTGCCGCTCTGATACCATTTGTAACATCCCTGGCTGCTCTATGGATTGACAACTGTCCCCACAGACCAACACGGGTCTTTTCAGCGTGCTTTGTCCTCACTCACACGCTTCCTAGGAAAACTTCCCAGGAAGTCACCCATCCCAGAATTGCTCCAAGTCAAACACGCTTAACTGTGGAGTTCTTAAGTGATGGGTTCCCTAAAAGAAGATGCATCTTGTTAGTATAAGTAGTACCAATCAATTCATATAAGCATTCCTCAACTGTATAGTCCCATACCTACACAGTCTCAGGATCCCTCTCATTCGGGTGTGTAATTGATTCATTCATGTGTCCCTCCGCCTAGAAGTCTGCCAAGAGCCGCTCCTTGTCTGTGCCTTCTTGCACCGGTGACCACTCCTCGCCCTCGTCGGCACCCGGGTGTTACAATTGTCATTGTTATTAATGTCACTATTGTCATCAGCCACCATTGTGGGCCATTGTTGCTGGCCGTTGTCACCACTTTGGTTGTTGACCTAGCTTCTTCCGACCGCTACTAGAACGAGAAATATAAAATAATAATAATAATAATAATAATAATAATAATAATAATAATAATAATAATAATAATAATAATAATATCTCCATAGTCTATGTTTGGATGGATGAAAGAGAATAAAATAGAATGGAATGGAATGGAACGGAACGTAATGGAACGGAATGGAATAAAAACTTTGCTCCATTGTTCGGATTCATGATTTGAACAGTGAATGGAAAGGAATGAGTTATAATTTTTTTTTACTATATTACCCTTTTCTAAAAATACTAACCTTCACCCCAATTTTATCATTTCCTCTGTTAGATTTTAAAAAATTAGGCTCTACGGCTGAGTTAATGTCCTAGTGATTGCTACCTTCACCATGAATAAAGTCTTTTGAAAAGTAAAATGAATTTCCTAGTGTAGGCCGAATCTCACTCTTTGTAGAGTTAGAAGATTTTGTTTCATTTGTTGTGTTTTAAATCCGTAATCATGTATCCTTAATGTTTAGGATCCTTAATCCAAAAGCTTACAAAATTTTAGCATGTCTAGCCAACTTAACATATGATGGCCGAAACCCTAACTATTTGAGTTAGAGGAGTTTTTGATCCAATCTTTGTCAAGTGACAATTTATTATGTATCTCTTATACTTAAGAATCATTGATCCAAGAGTTTGTTAAACTTTGAGATCTCTAACTAATTTAGCTAGTCATGGCCGAAACCTTCAAGTAGGAATAGGTGATTTTAATTGTTTGATTGACAATTATTTGTTGTGGTTTGTTGAATGAGACTGTGTGTGAATCGTGTACGTGTGCTGTTAAGAAATCAGAGCATCGGCGAACGTATATTTATCTGTGATTGTGGTGTTTGGTTTAGTCTGTTTTGAATTGGTTTAAGTTGTGTTATTTTTACCTGTGATGGTTTATCTGCATTTAAATTGTTTATCTGTAGTGATCTATTATGATGTTGTGATGCATGATCTGACTGAGTTAATTGCTCTAATGTTGTTGATGATTGTTGATGTTGTTTGTGGATTGAAAAATCTGATAGTGGTCAGTGCTTAGTTAAAAATGAGGTTCAAAGTTTTAAAAAGTTTTTATCCGATAATGAGTTTTAATTGATGAGAAATAGTAATATAATATTACTTAGGTTTTTGGTTGGTTGAAAATGAGAAAAAGTTGAAAATATCACTATATTAATGATTTATCGGTGTAAGAATGACCTATTAGTTACAGTGAGGACGTAACCGTGAAATTATTTTTGTACTATTAATTTTTATGTGGATAAATCCAATATATTATAAAATGTTATTTTATGAAATTAATTTTCGAAAATAACTTAATGATGATTTTAGAAAATTATTTAAGTGGAAAAGATCAAATTTTGACTTAAAGGATTTTAAAAATGCTAGATAACGATAATTCGAAAAAGTATTTACGGCAACTAATTTTAAAGTGACAATCGTTATTTTAAACCAAGGTTTAGCGTAACGCCCTTTGTTACATTAGTAATCCCAATATAAAATCAATAAAAATCCTTTAAAACATTTAATTAAAACATACATCTCATAAAGAAAAATTTTAAAAATATTTAAAGTCTGAAAATACCTCATATTAAATAATATAGTAATAAAATATCCATGTAGTGAATATAAATATAAATAAAAATCAAAAGACTCAAAACCGGGCGTCTAATTACAACCCGGGAAAAATAATACGTAAACAAAAAAAAAATCGTCAGCACCCTCAACCATACTATATTACTAACCAACTAAGTGGTAAGAAGACGACTTCTCAAATCTCTGGGTCCTCAACAGTAATGTCCTCGGTCTCTGAAAACAATACTTATAATGAGATATAAAATCCCAGTGATCAACAATACAGTTTTATAAAATATTTTCGAAAATAGTATAGTTCTCAGCCGGCGCGGTAACCGAAAAAAATGTCCATGGCACCCACTAATTTTTCAAAATAATATATATAAAAGAGAATACTTTTAATATCAACAATAATCACATCAACTCAATAGCATATAACATAGCAATGACTTCTCTCAATACATCACATTCCATATACCAAATAAATTCTAGATTAACCCAAGCGGCCCGAAGACCTCCTAATTAAATTGGTCTCTTGCCGGCATGCCATAAATTCACACATCATACGACAATGGCGTCCCATTGCCCACCCCGACTCACGAGGAGTGTTTCGATGTCACCCTCATGTCGGGGACATTTCCATTTCGATACCTCCCATGTGCACATGGTGGTATTTCTCCTTTTTCGACACCCCAACATGTGGCGGTGTTACTTACGATACTCCTTTTTAGGTAGTATTACTCATTTCCGACATCCCAACCACATGATGATGTTACTTTCGATACCTCATTAAGACGGTATTTCTCTTCGATACCCCTATCATAGGTGGTATTACGGCAAACATCATGCAACTCGTTATAAGGCATGAATTTCATGTCTCATACATGTAACAATTCATTTACCATAAATTAAATATTTAATCCTATCATGCATACTAAATAGACTTATATCATGTCTCCAAGTAATTTTATAATTACACTATGACAATTACGAGCATCAAGACATAACATATGGCATCAAACATATCATTCAACTAGTACAAATATCAATCATGTATTTCATGCCATCAACAACAAGAGTAAATACTCATATTTTTGTTTTAATTGAAAACCCCCGATTTTAAAATGTAGAGTGGTGACATCAATCATACATTCAAAGCAAATTCCAAAAAAAACCTATAAGGTAGACCCTCCCACACACATACAAACAATTATACCATGGAAAGTGTTCGCAAAAAGTATCGTTACTCACCTCTCGAAAACCTCCAAAGTGCTCTAAAAATTATTTATGATAAGAATTAGTGCTTCCCTAAAAATCCTTTTTTCCGTTTGGTGGCGTTCTTGGATCTGTGTACTGCTATGACTGTACTGCGAAACAAAGAACGCCCTCTCCCTCACTCACTGTGCGGCGCGCAGGTACACGGGACGCTAAACCTCAATTTCATATTCCTAAGTTATAACCCTCGTACACCACTTTAATATACATATTATTTATTTTTTAAAAAAATTATGAATTGCTTTTGTTTTTGCAAAAGTCAAGGGCATCAAATATTCTCTTAGGGCTCAACGCCCCTAACACCACAGTTATACATACATACATATATATACATATATATATATATATATATATATATTAATTTTGCATTTTATTATTTTTTTTAAATTGGGTAATTTCAATAAATCCTTATATTACCAATTCTTTTCATTAAACCCCTTAATTATATTTTATCTGTACTATACTTTTTAATAATTCTAACACACTTTTTTTTATTAGAATTTCAGGATGTTACATTTTCTCCCCTCCTTAAAGAATTTTGTCCCCGAAATTCGCCTCATACTCAGGCACTTATTTTAACATATGACATATTCAAACGTAGAGGTTACCATACCTTAGATAATAAAATCTGGGTATTGACGCACGATGTCCTCTTCCATCTCCCAAGTGGCTTCCTCAAGAGTCAATCCGTCCCATAACACTTTCACCAATGGAATTGCCTTGTTCTTTAGAGTCTTAGTGCTCTTGTCCAAGATTTGACTAGGCTTTGGCTTATAGATCAAATTATCCTTCAATTGTACAGACTCAGGAGCTATCACATGATATTCATCGGGCACATATTTTCTGAGTTGCGACACATGGAAAACATCATGAAGGTTTGCCAACTGCGGCGGAAGAGCCAATTGATAAGCAACAGGCCCGACTCTTTTAAGGATTTGGAAAGGTCCCATGAAACGAGGATTTAGCTTGCGGACTTTCATCGACCTCCCTACCCCCGTCTTAGGAGTGACTCTAAAAAATACATGCTCACTTTCCTGGAATTCTAGAGGCTTTCTCCTTTTGTCGGCATAGCTCTTTTGTCTACTTTGCGCCGTGCGCATCCTCTCCCTAATCATTTTGATTCTCTCAGAGGTTTCCTGGACCAATTCGGGTCCTATCAAGGTTTTCTCACCTACCTCACACCAGCATAAAGGGGACCTACACTTCCTCCCATATAGGGCCTCATAGGGTGCCATGCCTATACTAGCGTGATAACTATTGTTATACGCAAACTCAATGAGAGGTAGGAATCTATCCCAACTCCCTCCTTCATCCAGGACACACGCCATAAGCATGTCCTCAAGGGTCTGAATGGTACGCTCTGACTTACCATCCGTTTGGGGATGATAGGTCGTGCTAAGGTTCAACTTAGTCCCAAAGGCTTGTTGAAAAGCTCTCCAAAATCTAGAGGTAAACCTCGGGTCTCTATCCGACACTATAGATGTGGGTATCCCATGAAGCTTGACTATTTCCTTGATATAGAGGTATGCCAACTTGTCTAAGCTATAGGTTGCCTTAATTGGCAAGAAGTGGGCAGATTTGGTCAACCTATCCACTATCACCTAAATGGTGTCTAAGCCCAAACGTGTCTTAGGTAACCCCATCACAAAGTCCATAGAAATTCTCTCCCACTTCCATTCTGGAATCTCCAAGGACTGCAACAATCCCGAAGGCTTCTGATGTTCTATCTTAACCTTTTCACACACTAAACACCTAGTTACGAAGCTAGCCACATCCTTTTTCATCCCTGGCCACCAATACATCCTCTTAAGGTCTTGGCACATCTTAGTTATTCCAGGATGTATGGTAAACTTTCCCTTATGAGTTTCCTCTAATATCTTTTATTTAAGGCTCCCCTCCTTAGGAACAACGATCCTATTCTTAAACTTTACTAGCCCATCAACAGACAGCTCATAACCCTCTTGTCCCAATCGAGACTGCAACTCCTGATCTAAAAGTTGTTCCCTCCTAACCTCATCTCTAAGGTCACTATTAATTTCCAACCTATTCAACTTCAAGCTTAAGACATTTAAGGACACATCCAACACCTCCAAATTCATGTCCCTAAACTCCTCCATGAGGTTCAGCTCTTGCACCATCAAGCTCGACACGTGTAGGGACTTCCTACTCAAAGCATCCGCCACCACATTGGCTTTTCCCGGATGGTACTTCAACTCGAAGTCATAGTCCTTAAGGAACTCCATCCACCTTCGTTGTCTCATGTTCAACTCCTTCTGGTCGAACGGATATTTTAGGCTTTTATGGTCACTAAAAACTTCGAACTTTGCCCCGTAAAGGTAATGCCTCCAAATCTTAAGGGCAAAAACCACGGCTGCTAGCTCTAAGTCATGGGTAGGGTAATTCCCTTCATGTGGCCTAAGCTGCCTAAAGGCATATGCTACCACCTTGCCCTCCTGCATTAAGACACATCCCAAGCCATTCTTAGATGCGTCGCAATATACCACAAAACTCACTAAGGGATCTGGTATGGTTAAGACTGGTGATGACACCAACCTCCTCTTAAGTTCTTGGAACCCGTCCTCACACTCCTGGTCCCACACAAAAGGTTACCCTTTCCTAGTCAACTGGGTCAGAGGTAAGGCTAATCTAGAGAACCCCTCTATGAACTTCCTACAGTAACCAGCTAAGCCTAAGAAACTTCTTACTTCGGTTACTGTCTTAGGTTGTTCCCATCCCAACGCCGCATCAACTTTAGAGGAATCAACCGCCACACCATCCTTTGAGATGGTGTGTCCTAAAAACTTTACCTCGTCTAGCCAAAATTCACACTTCTCCGGTTTGGCATAAAGGCGCTCGTCCCTCAAGATCTGCAACACCAACCTTAAGTGTTCTCCATGTTCTTCTGGTGTCCTAGAGTATATTAAAATATCATCTATGAACACCACCACAAACCTGTCCAAAAAGGTCCTAAAGATCCGATTCATGTAGTCCATGAAAACGACTGGGGCGTTGTCACACCAAAGGGCATCACTACATACTCATAGTGCCCATACCTTGTCCTGAAGGCTGTCTTAGGGATGTCCTCGCTTCTAACTCTAATTTGATGGTATCCCGATCTTAGATCTATTTTGGAAAACACTGACGATCCCCTTAACTAAACTAAGAGGTCATCTATCCTAGGAAATGGATATTTGTTCTTGATGGTTACCTTGTTCAGTTGCCTATAATCAACACACAACCTCATACTCCCATCCTTTTTCTTCACTAAAAGCACTGGTGCCCCCCAAGGTGACACACTAGGCCTAATAAACCCCTTTTGTAACATATCCTCTATCTGTTTCTTGAACTCGCTCAACTCTAGAGGTGCCATCCTATAGGGTGCCATTGATACAGGTCCACTCCCGGGTACTAGATCTGTGGTAAACTTAATCTCTCTATCTGGAGGTAAACTAGAGACATCCTTAGGAAACACATCTAGAAACTCACACACAATAGGCAACGCCGCTATATCACTTTCAGCCTCTATCTTAGCAGAAAAGAGGAGTATATATCCCTGAGCCCCCTCAACTAAGCACTTATGACATGAGGCAGCGGAGATAAGATGTTCTATCCTAGGAGAGTCAACAGACATGGACCGTGGACTGAAAGAAATAGTTTGACTAGCACAATCAATAATAGCATTGTTACGAGACAACCAGTCCATGCCCAAAATAATATCTAGACCACACATAGGTAGACATATCAAATCGACAATATAAGTCAAGGCTTGAAACAATAAGGGACATTGCAGGCAGACAGAAGAAGTAATCAATCTATCTTTAGCAGGAGTAGAAACACACAAATCATATGGCAGTTTAGTAACCGGTAACTCTAAGAATTGAACACATTTAAATGAAATGAATGAATGTGTTGCTCCCGAATCGAACAATATGATAACATCATAACCTTTAATAAAGCCCTTACCTTGGATCAAACCGTCGGACTCCTTCACCTTCTTTCCTTGGATGGTAAAGACCCTTCCGTGGTTCAATGATCTGGTTTGAGATTGTCCTCCTGACTTGCACATCCTAGCAAAGTGTCCCATCTTCCCTCATTGGTGGCAAGTGGTTTGTGCCGCGGGGCACACACGATCTCCATGCTGCCACCCACACTTGTAACATGCAGTCCCCCTTTCACCATGAGCACCTTGAACCTGCTTGCCCTTCGTGATTGTGGGCACAGGTCGTAGGATCTTCTGGAAATTACCCCCTTTCCCATGGAACCTCTTGCCATCATTGAAGTTCTTCTCCTTCGACCTCTCGGCCAGCACAACTTGCATATTCTGCTCCGCCACCCTACACTTGTTCACCTAAGTGGGGTAGTCTCGAAACTCTAGGAGCCCAATAAGGCTCTGCAGCTCTGGCTTCGAACCCTGCTCGAATTTATTTGCCTTCCACAGACCATCAGGATTATCCCTCACCTGTGTATAGGGATGTCAACGGGGCGGGGCGGGCACGGATACTGGTTATCCGCTACCCGCCCCGTTGGATAAAAAATACACCCGTACCCGTACGGATACCCGTTTGACGGGTTCTTAACGGATTCGCGGATATCCGCGGATACCCGCGGATATCCATGGGTAGTTATGAAAAACAAAAAAAATCTGTTTTTAATTAAAAAAAATATACATAAAACTTAAACAAACCACCACATTAATACATCACACTTCAAATATCCATCAAACAACACAATAGATGAAAATTATCTAGGAAATGATACAAGGACTTTGAGAGTCTTCCAATACAATGGATTGTGCTCCACTAGACAAACAGATTTAATCAATTCCTAATTATGTATTGTTATCGACCATTTCATCTACCCCACCTTGACCACTTGGTTCCTGAAAGAAGAAAAAAAAAGCAACTGAATAAAAATTCAAGCAACCAACATAATTATGAAGTTTGAAATGAAATCTTAAAAAATATTTACTAACAATTTCGGTATCCGTATCATCCAATATTGTATTCAATTCAATATTGTCAATTTTCGATTTTGAAGAACCTGAAAAAGAAAAATAAGTTAATTAAAAGACTTGTAACAATGAATCAATATAGATTTTTAATTAAAACTTATAAACTTTATTACCTTTAACATCGGTCCATAGCCAATCTTGGACACACATCATTGCCTCTAAAGTATCTGGAAGCAATCTACTTCGATGAGGAGTAAGAAACCGACCACCGGTGCTAAATGAAGACTCAGAAGCAACGGTTGAGATAGGGACTGCTAATAAATCTCTTGCAATCATTTGTAATATTGGATATTTTAACCCATTAGTCTTCCACCAACCTAATATGTCAAACTCTTCATTTGAATCAGGCAACGATGGCTCCTCCAAATAATGGTCAAGTTCTGACTTAGTACTTGTTGTGAATTTTTTTTTGGACCTCTTATGCTTGGCAAAATCTGACCTCCAACCTTCTTTTCTTCCAACACCCACATCTACCAAATTTTGGTTTGGAGTCGTAGATGAAGTAACACTTTCATTACTCTTGACTTTCATTTCATACTCTCTTACCATATCTTGGCAAATAGATTTTACCTTATAAATTTCATCATCAGAATTATCTCCATAAATTCGAGGAAAAAAATAATCCAATAAATCAACTTTGTACCTTGGATCTAACACAATGCCTACAGCCATCACCCCATTGATCGCACTCCAATACTTGTCAAATTTACCAATCATGGTTGCAGCCATTTGATGAATAACCAAATCAGGACAGCCAAGCCACTCAATCAATGCCAATTTAATTTCACATATTTTTGGAAAGTAAACATTAGCTGTTGGATACAGAGTACCAGAAAACAATTGGGTAACATCATAAAATATTTCCAACTTTTGGCAAATTTCTTTTGTCATCCTCCAATCATTTTCACTAGGCAATGTTTTATATTGATGCTCACGTTGTGCCAATCGATCAAACACATCTTTATATTGTATGGCTACTTGAATCATTAAAAATGTAGAATTCCACCTAGTTTTGCAATCAAGAATGAGCTTCTTACCATAAGAAATGTTCACTTGAGCACATGTCTCTATGAATTTCTCCTCTCTTTTGGGTGTAGCTGTCCAAAAATTAACACTATCTTTAATACTGTCAATAGCATAAGAGATTATGGACAAACCATCTTTCACAATTAAGTTTAGGATATGAGCACAACATCGCATGTGAAACAATTGACCACCCAAAACAAGAGACCTAGGTGAAATCTTATCTAAAATGTGTTCAATCATAGCATCATTCGTAGAGCAATTATCAACAGTCAGAGTGGACAACTCCCTATCTAGATTCCAATCCATCAAGCATTCAAGCAACACATCAGCAAGAATTTTAGCAGTATGAGGAGCAGGCACATAAATGAACCTAAAAATCAAACAAATATTTTAATAATAATAATATCACCAACAACATAACAAAAATAATAAGAATTGTCACAATGTCAAAATAGTTTTGTGTTGTTACCTAACAAGTCGACTTTATAGGGTCCATGAATCATCAATAAAGTGAGTCGTGACAGTCATATAACCTCTGTTTTGATGACTAGCAGTCCACATATCAGTAGTTGTTGCAATACGACTTTGATTCTTTGACAACAACTTCATCATACTCTCTTTCTCATCCTTATACAATTTCATGATGTCACTCTTAACAGTGTTGCGAGAAATCCCCTGAAATAAGGGCTGCATAGCATCACAAAATTCTTTGAAACCTGTGTGATCAACCATCTTCATAGGGTACTCATGAAGAACTATCATCTTAGTAAGTGCACGCCTTGCTATGTCTTGATTAAACGCATAATTATCAACCACTACTGTTTCAACTCCAACTTTTCCAGTTTTGATAAATGCTTGCCTTATATCTCTAGTTGTTCGAAGTTTGCAACTTTTGAAATGATTACGCAAGTGTGATGTTCCTTGCTTTGGGTCACCCAAAAGTTTTGAGCTACAATATTTGCAAACGGCTTTCAATTCTCCATTAATAATTTTCCGTGTAAAATGATTCCAAACATCTAAGGTTTTCTTCCTTTGAAATGAGCCAGCTTGACTTGGAAGTGAGCCAGCTTGACTTGGAAGTGAGCTTTCAACCTCCACATTAGCTGGGACTTGCAGTTGCTCTTGCACATCTTCCACAAGAGTTGAGGTTTCTTCAGTAGACATTCTACAAACAAAAACAGAACTGAACTGAAACAATTGAAAAGAATAGCAGGGGCATGCAGATATGTATGATTTATTTATAACATCATTAATGTCCAAACTCAAAAAGAATATACCAGGAAAAACAGTGAAGATGTCCTAAAGAAAATAATTTTCTTTTATTTTTTAACTTGCTTTTCGGGCATCGAGGGGTTGATAGTTAATAACAGAAGAAAAAACACTGATCGGATGCAGTCTTGGACATAAAAACTTGCATAGTGATTGATGCCAATGAAATCCAATCCATCTTCAGTTTTTCCTTGTCATTGCTGGAAAAGTGGGGTAAGATTGATCCTAGAATCATTTCCATCTATGTTGGTTACTTACCAAATAAGATTGGGACCAATAACCTTGATTAATACAGTTATATATTTATACACTGACAAAATTAAACATCATGCGAGTTTTATTTGGGAATTGAATGAAAGTATAAACAGGGAACTCAACCAATTTATGTCAAATGATAGAGCTCTTTCAATATCCAATTTATCCTGTGTGGAATTGTTGAAGGGCTCATACCAATTAGAGTGTATGATGATGCCAATTTGTGCCCCTTGCTCATTATGATTGGTAAAACTAGCATCGTACTAGCCCCAAATTATTTCATTTTGATCAGTATATTTTGCATCACAATTCATAAGTCATAATATTTTTCTCTTTGCTTCTGGTGTTACTCAGATTATCTATCTGACTTACCTGGTATTTGGTTCTGTAAATATCTACTACAGCTGCATGTGATAGGATACTTTTATGGCCTCCAAATGTGTTAGAGCAATGACTTGGTGGGTATTTAACTCGACAGTAACCAGATAAAACTAAAAGATTTGGCTCATTGAAGGTAACCCAGTACTTGAATCACTCACCAAAGGATTTAAAACACAACTCTGCAAAGGATTGGAGATCTTTCCTGCACATGTCAAAACTGAAAAACATATTGGTTGAGGTTTAGAGTTTACCTGAGGTTGCAGAGAACCAAGGTTGTGACGGATCTGGGCGGCGGAGGAGCGGTGGCGCGCAAGGAGCGGTGGCGTGCGAGGCTCTCTGCAGGCTTCAGAGTTTGACTAAAGAAGGGGCTGAACGCTGAAGAAGGGGTGGTGTGGCCGTGTGGCTGAGTGTTTGGTGTGGGGCTGTGGGCTGAAGAAGAAGGAAAGAAAATAAGGGTCTCACAGCGCCGCAGCCAGCATGTAGGTCAGTAGGGATTGTAGGACTGAAGGGAAATTAGGTTAAGGCAGTATAGTATATATATATATATATATATAGTCAGGGTATTATAGTAATTAGGTAACAGGTACGGGTACCCGCGGGCACGGATAGTGTGATATCCGTCCCCGCCCCGTTTACAAACGGATATTAAAATTATCCGTTTATTTTACCCGTGGGTACGTGACGCGCTGTCGCACACGGGTCAAAAAGCGAGCGGTTTTATAAAATTGTAGTAGAGCGCGACAACTCGGGTATCGTCTCACAAGGACTCTTGAATTGTTATTTACCACAAAAATCAGTTTTGGGGGGGGGGGGGGGGGTGGTGGATTGAAATTCAATTGGAAAACAAAGCAAAAACAGAGCAATAAAAACAAAATAGTTTAAAGGATTATCAAATAAGCTAAGGACGATTAATCTACTGTTCTCCATAAAAACGTAGCACAACCAGAAATTCTATAAAAAAAACAGTGGATAATGAAAAAGTGTCCCTAATCTGCCCAGAACAGCAATTTATAACATTCCGGATCTGTGCCCTCTCGCGAGGCGAACACCCACTCGCGAGGCGAATCTTATGAAGAATTCTGAAACGTTTGGACTTCTCGCGAGGCGAAGAATGGCTCGCGAGGCGAGGAATTGAAGAGTCTTCTTATTACGCCCGTGATGAGCATCAGGGGCTAACCGTGATGCTTTCTGACTTCCAGGATCGCGAGGCGAGACATGGATTCGCGAGGCGACACGGAAAGGTTTGCATTTTCTGGAACAGTCAGCCTTCAGGCTCGCGAGGCGAGAAGAGGATTCGCGGGGCGAGACAGAGAGGATGACACTCTGCTGTTCAGGCTGGTCTCAGGTTCGCGAGGCGAGTATACTCTCGCGGGGCGAATACCTCCAGGATTGAAATTTCCCCTGCTTCTTTATTCCCTTAACTTCTAAGTTAACCTGAAAACAATGAAATAGCCGTAAGTGCTTTATTTGACTCAAAACTGGCTAAATTAACCTAAAACTACTTAAACGACTCAAAATGTTGATTGAGGACAATCGAGTCTAATTTGGGTGAAAATGAAATATAATTAGCACAAAACCATGGTCATACTAGCCATAAAACTAGATGAGCCAGAGGCTTATCAAAATACCCCAAACTTAAACTTTGCTTGTCCCCAAGCAAACTAAAACTCAAACAAGACTCAGACTTGGCAAGCTTAAAGGATTCAATCAACTTTGCACAAATTTCAAGCAATTCACCAAAATAATTTTTCCTTCAATGTTCCCCCCTTTCAAACAAAGCAATCCCCACATGCATTCACTCTAAACAATTGAGAATTTCATCATTCAAGCAATCATTAATCTAAGCAAGGGGTCCAAGTTACACACAATTTTTGACGCCAATTCCCCGGCAACGGCGCCAATTTTTGACGCGCTGTCGCGCACGCGTCAAAAAGCGAGTGGTTTGTAAAAATATGTAGTTAGGGAGCGACAACTCGAGTATTGTCTCACAAGGACTCTTGGGTTGTTGTTAACAGAAAAAGTCAGAATTGGGGGGGGGGGGGGGATTTGTATTGAAATTCAATTGGAAAACAAAGCAAAAATAGAGCAATAAAAACAAAGCAGTTTAAAGGATTATCAAATAAGCTAAGGGCGATTAATCTACTGTTCTCCATAAAAACGTAGCACAACCAAAAATTCTATAAAAAAAATAGTGGATAATGAAAAAGTGTCCCTAATCTGCCCAGAACAGCAATTTAAAACATTCAGGATCTGCGCCCTCTCGCGAGGCGAACACCCACTCGCGAGGCGAATCTTATGAAGAATTCTGAAACGTTTGGACTTCTCGCGAGGCGAAGAATGGCTGGCGAGGCGAGGAATTGAAGAGTCTTCTTATTACGCCCGTGATGAGCATCAGGGGCTAACCGTGATGCTTTCTGACTTCCAGGATCGCGAGGCGAGACATGGATTCGCGAGGCGACACAGAAAGGTTTGCATTTTCTGGAACAGTTAGCCTTCAGGCTCGCGAGGCGAGAAGAGGATTGGCGGGGCGAGACAGAGAGGATGACATTCTACTGTTCAGGCTGGTCTCAGGTTCGCGAGGCGAGTATACTCTCGCGGGGCGAATACCTCCAGGATTGAAATTTCCCCTGCTTCTTTATTCCCTTAACTTCTAAGTTAACCTGAAAACAATGAAATAGCCGTAAGTGCTTTATTTGACTCAAAACTGGCTAAATTAACCTAAAACTATTTAAACGACTCAAAATGTTGATTGAGGACAATCGAGTCTAATTTGGGTGAAAACGAAATATAATTAGCACAAAACCATGGTCATACTAGCCATAAAACTAGATGAGTCAGAGGCTTATCAGTACCTGTTTAGCTACCTGCCCCTTACCCGTTGCGGATTTTATCCGTGGGTATCCGCGGGTACGGGTAAAATTGCCATCCCTACCTGTGTAGAGAACCTTGCAAGCCTCTCAAACTTGGCCACATATTCCGCTATCGTCATACTCCCCTGACAAAGATGTAGAAACTCCATCTCCTTCTGTATTTGGACACTGTGCGGAAAGTACTTCTCCAGAAATACCTCCTTGAATCTGTCCCACATGATAGGGGCACCCGAAGCAAGCAACCCGCTCCTGGCACAGTTCCACCAGTGCTCTGCATCCGACTCTAACATATAGGTGGCAAAATCCACCTTCTGAGCATCAGAGCACTCCATGGCCCGGAAGATCTTCTCTAATCTCAGTAACCATTCCTCTGCCTCAATAGGATCGATGGTCCCTCGAAAAGCTGGCGGATTATTATTCCTGAACTCTGACAGACCCCTGTACTGTGGATCTGAAGCTGTAACTGACACTACGTTAAGCACGTCCCCATTATCCCTCATCTGACGGAGTGTCTCCGTCTACTCCTGCATAACTCTGGCCATTCGAGCCAAAGTCGCTGCAAGTGCATCATTCCTCCCTTGCCTGTTCGCTGCCATAATCTGCATACCACCAATCAAACAGTGGGTTGATCAAGTCCAATATCCAAAAGAATAGAATGCAGAATTATAACTCTAACAAACATCCTATGCGCCCAAGTTTTGTTTTTGAAAAAGCCCCACTACCACAGTCCGATTTAGAATCAACCTGGCTCTGATACCAAAAATGTAATGCCCTTTGTTACATTAGTAATCCCAATATAAAATCAATAAAAATCCTTTAAAACATTTAATTAAAACATACATCTCATAAAGAAAAATTAAAAAAATATTTAAAGTATGAAAATACCTCATATTAAATAATATAGTAATAAAATATCCATGTAGTGAATATAAATATAAATAAAAATCAAAAGCCTCAAAACCGGACGTCTAATTACAATCCGGGAAAAATAATACGTAAACAAAAAAAAACGTCATCAGCACCCTCAACCATACTACATTACTAACCAACTAGGTGGTAAGAAGACGACTCCTCAGGTCTTTGGGTCCACAACAGTGATGTCCTCGGTCTCTGAAAACAATACTTATAATGAGATATAAAATCCCAGTGATCAACAATACAATTTTATAAAGTATTTTCGAAAATAGTTTAGTTCTCAGCCGACGCGGTAACCGGAAAAACTATCCATGGCACCAGCTAATTTTCCAAAATAATATATATAAAAGAATACTTTTAATATCAACAATAATCACATCAACTCAATAGCATATAACGTAGAAATGACTTCTCTCAATACATCACATTCCATATACCAAATATATTCTAGATTAACCCAAGCGACCCGAAGACCTCCTAATTAAATTGGTCTCTTGCCGGCATGCCATAAATTCACAAATCACACGACAATGGCGTCCCATTGCCCACCCCTACTCACGAGGAGTGTTTTGATGTCACCCTCCTGTCGGGGACATTTTCATTTCGATACCTCCCATGTGCACATGGTGGTATTTCTCCTTTTTCTACACCCCAACCTGTGGCGGTGTTACTTTCGATACTCATTTTTAGGTAGTATTACTCATTTTCGACATTCCAACCACATGGCGATGTTACTTTCAATACCCCATTAAGGCGGTATTTCTCTTCGATACCCCTATCATAGGTGATATTACGGCAAACATCATACAACTCATCATAAGGCATGAATTTCATGTCTCATACATGTAACAATTCATTTACCATAAATTAAATATTTAATCCTATCATGCATACTAAATAGACTTATATCATCTCTCCAAGTAATTTTATAATTACACTATGACAATCACGAGCATCAATATATATATATATATATATATATATATATTAATTTTGCATTTTTTTATTATTTTTTTTAAATTGGGTAATTTCAATAAATTCTTATATTACCAATTCTTTTCATTAAACCTCTTAATTATATTTTATCTGTACTATACTTTTTAATAATTCTAACACATTTTTTTATTAGAATTTCAGGATGTTACATTTAGTCTACGTGCCTCTCTTCTTGAAAAGTACAGTTTTCAGAAAAAGATTTATTAGAAATTTGATGATTTTCTAAAGAGAATTTCAATTAGGTTTGAATGGTTTTTTGTAAACGAGTTTTACTCAATGGAGTTACTAATGACAACTTAGACAACTTGTGCAATTTTTGTTTTAAACGAAAAAAAGTGTGCTAGTATTCCAAAGGCGTTATGGACATGATATCCTTTGGATTGGGTATCCTAATTAAGGTGTTAGAAACAAAAGGTTTTACATATATTTACTTGGCAGATATGCCTATGGCACTAATCTGGATATCTTGGTGGACAAGATGTTCAATATGGTTTAAGCTTTATTCTGGATATCTTAATAGAGAAGATATTCCATAAGGCGAATCTGAATAACTTAAAGGGTAAGGTATTCAAGAAGGTGAATCTGTATATCTTAATAGAGAAGATATTCAAGAAGGTGAATCTGGATAGCTTAAAGGGTAAGGTATTCGAGAAGGTGAATCTGGATAGCTTAATAGAGAAGATATTCAAGAAGGCGAATCTGGGTATTTTAGTAGATAAGGTATTCCAGAAGGCGAACCTGGATATCCTAATGGAAAGGTATTCAAGAAGGGGTGCCTTATTTGGCATTTGAACCTGATCAACTCATTTATTTGGTGTTTGCAGCTCCAGAGATTTAGTATGAATTTCGATGAGATATATGAAGTGTTCATTCGTAGTTTTCAAATGGTGATGTTTGGGGTGTGAAACCCACTGATAAACTACTTGCTTTGATATGAATGCTTATTTTGTTAAGAACATGTATATGTTTTTCTGTTTCCTTTTGTGTCGGGCATGTAGTTGTCGTGTTAAATCCATATATTGGTTTTTCACACTTGCATATTTTCTTGTTGGTCTCTCTACTTGTGGAATATATTCTATTTGAGTATAGGTGGACCTGGAGATGCCCCTGGTGCTTTCGAGGATCTTTAGGCCTGACCTTTAAAGCGACCGTGTATTTTAAGAATGACCATTGGAGTCTTCTTAGTAGGTGTCGTAAAGAGTGACCGGCTCAACTAGGGCATTAGATTGGTTTATAACTTTTATGTCTGGCTTTAGAGAGTCATTCTTTTAAAGTAAGACGTTTTCTGTTTCCAGTAATGTATAATGATATCTTATGTTGTTTCTTTCCCTAAAGGGCCTATTTGGATAAAGGTCTAAATATGAAAATATTATGATGCAGTATAGTTGTATGATGCTATATATACATACATACATACGTACATACATACATACATACATACATACATATATACATATATACATACATATATATATATATATATATATATATATATATATATATATATATATCCAGATATGATCATATTTGTGACAATGTTATGTATGTCGAGGAAGAGAAAAAATTTTATCACCATTTTTGTATTAAGAAAAGTGTTATAGAAGATTATTTTTCTAAAGTAACCAACAAATTTTATTATTTTATTTTTCGTATTTTTGGTAACTATGTGATGACCCCAAGGAGGGGTGTCTCATTTATGGTATTAGAGTTGGTCGAGTCTTTCAGGAATATTGGGGAATAGGTCTATTGTGTTGATGTTGTGTGTTCTCTGATTGAGATTTGTTTGAATTACTTCTTAGAAGTAACGTGTGTTAATAAGTAAGTAAGTGTTTCATTTTCTGGTTGCGATCTAACTGGTTTCATGTTATAGGTCACTTACGGAACTAGCACCAAAAGGTGGACGTGGACGCGGTCGTGGAAGGGGTCATAGAGGTGGTCCCTTAGGTGGTCGTGGCAATGCGAATGAGGACTACGAGGGTGGAGTGGATCATACCGCACAAGCAATGGATAACATTGCGGTGGCTATTTCTATGCAGACAACTGCTATGGCTGCTCAGACACAGCAAGCTGCCAAAGGCAAGGCTCTGATTGCATTTCGAAGCCAAAATCCTTCAGAGTTTGTTGTGGATGCTAATCATGAGAAAGCTAATTTATGGATTCAATAGCTGGAGAAAATCTTTGAGTTGGTGGCCACTCCGGCAGAAGTTAGGGTTACCTATGCTGTTTTTCTACTGATAGGAGATGCGGAGTACTGATGGAGAGGTGCTCGACAGCTGCTGGAAGCTAATCATCAGGAAATTACTTGGGATGTGTTTAAAATCACATTCCTGAACAAGTATTTTCCAGAGAGTGTTCGGATTGAGAAAGAACGAGAATTTTTGCATTTATATCTTCGAGATTTGATTGTTGGGGAATATGCGGCGAAGTTCGAGTCGCTTGCCAAATACACTAGTGTAAAATATGCAATTTAACATCGGAGATTCTACATCGGTTTCCCGAAAACCGATGTGTAAAATGAGGCGGTGGAATTTTTGAAATTAAAAGCAAAGGATTCCACATCGGTTTAAAAATTAACCGATGTGTAAATATTTTTCACATTGGTTATATTTTAACCGATGTTTAAAATTAAAACAAAAAAATTTAAGTTGTAAATTTTTATCTTTTAACATCGGTTCTTTATGAACCGATGTGTAATATATAGATTAACCACATCGGTTTTATGATAACCGATGTATAAAATAAAAAAAAATTAGAATTTAAAATTTTATCTTTCCACATCGGTTCCAATTGAACCGATGTGTAATATAAATTAACCACATCGATTTTCAGATAACCGATGTAATAAATTAAAAAAAATGAAATTTTAAATTAAATCGTAAGTTTCTACATCAGATATAATAGAACCGATGTGAAATATTACTAACCACATCGGTTTTTCTATAACCGATGTGTAATATTTGACAAAACCCTACATTTTGTTTCTATTTTCATTTTCCCTCCATCTGTCACGCAAACTTTTCCTTTGTTTTGGCTCTACTCTTCTATATACGAGCAGGAACTGCTCAAGTTCTCTTGGTTCATGCTGACGAAGGCTAAAAATAGATGAACTCTAGACACTTTTTTGAGAAAAGAGAGCTTTCTCTTGCTTCACTGCCAACAACCTTATGTTCTTGCTATTAAGAACAGAGCATTCCTTTGTTTTTCATTCCCTCCCTCGTTTTGTGTTGGATTTCCACTCGCGATTTCCATTTGCTCCAGGTATTCTTCTTCTTCTTCCACTTGTGTTTTACTTTTCCATTTGCGCCAGGTATTCGTCTTCTTCTTCTCTTTTGACTTAGCTTCCTTTTCTATTTCGTTTCTTCCTCTGCAGATCTGACTGAGATTTTGTTTCTTCCTCTGTGATTTTGTTCTTCAATACTGAGTTACGCCTCAACAAGGTTTGAACGAAAACCTAACATCTGTGATTTCTTTCAGATTCTTGAGATTTTTTAGATTTTTGATTTTGTGTCTGTGAAAACCTGGTTGTTGTGAGGCTAATGGTGAACTGCATCCATGTACAACTGCATGTCTAGGCTCTGTCATGAGTGTGTTAGTGCCTTGTTGTAACCCCTTTGATGAAGTTTGTGTCTTGAGTCCTTGTTCTGTGTATATCTATATCTATATATATAATATACTTGTGTTGTTCTGTGTGTGAAGTGTTATAAAGTGTGAATCTGTGTCTAATCCACCATAGTGGAAATGGTGCAGATGCTGCATTCAGGCCAGTAGAGAAAGGCTGTGGCAAGAATGCTAAACAAGTCACATGGGTTTTGCTTCTAAAGGCTCACCGTGCTGTTGGTTGTGTCACTTGGCTTGACACTGTTCTGTGGACATTACTGGGAGCCATCTGTTGGTAGTGGCTGCGATCTCAAGAGGGGGGGGGGGTGAATTGAGATATTGAAAACTTATTCAACAATTTAAAGCAAAACAGTGTTTCTTTAAAGAAAATTGGTTTTCACTCAATTTTAATTCCCAAGAATTAGGTTATGGAACAAGTAATGATGACAAGAAGAATTATAAGTAGTAACAACAGATTTTAACACAGATTGCAGATTTAAAGATTCAAGTTTAACAAGTATATGGAGTTTAGGGATTAGAAGAACACACAAACCGATTTATCCTGGTTCGGCTACCTCCTCTGGTAAGCCTACATCCAGTCCCACACCTCTGTGGATTTCTTCACTATAATCAACAATTACACAATTCTAATTACAACAACACAAGGATACCCTCTTGCTTGAAAAATCTCCAGAAAGCACACTAGCTTTCTTTACCCAAGGATCCCTTCTATCCTTGTTGAACCCTAAGAGATACCCTCTCTTAGTCACTCTAAATCACAAAAATAATTGAGTAGAAGTAAGACTCTAAAAGCTTGATAATACAAATTGAAGTTCTAACTATCACACTTTTCTCAAAGATAAAGCACTTTGTTTCACAACCAGTATGAGTTGTGTTTATTGTATGTGTTGTCGTTGTTGTTGTTGAAAAGTGTTCCTTTGATCCCTCTTTATATAGAAGACATATTATAGCCGTTGGGATTATTTAAGACAGATTTGGATCTGATTTAACAAAATTTGCTTTCTTGATTTTTGATCTCCAAATGTGATTCTGTTTGATCTTTGAGAGATTGCGTCCTTCTTGAGATATAACTGTTTCCATCTGAAAGGATAGCCAAGTCTTTTTGAAGAGTAAATAATCCGTGTTTATTTGAAGAGAAAAATATCCGCGTCTACTTGTCACATCAGCAGACGGGAGTATTAGCTCAAGGTTATTGGACGGGCTCCAACTGGTAGACGAGCTTTATATATCATGTAAGTGGACGGAACTTCTAATTTAGCATGTATCACTAGTAGACGAGCTATCCAAGTGTTACTATCAATAGACGCACGCTCTTGTTGCTTTCAGTGGACGAGCTCTCCTTTTTCTTCAGTGGATGCGTGCTTCTTTTACATCAGTGGACGCGTGCTTCTTTTACATCAGTGGACGTGTGCTCCAATTGCCACGTCAGCAGACGAGATCTTCTGTTTCCTTAGTGGACACGCTTCATGTGCCACGTCAGCAGACGAGATCTTCTGTTTCCTTCAGTGGACGCGGTTCTGTGCCACATCAGCAGACGAGATCTTCTGTTTCCTTTCAGTGGACGCGCTTCTGTGCCATGTTAGCAGACAAGATCTTCTATTTTCTTTCAGTGGACACGCTTTATATACTCTTTCAGTGGATGACAACTTTTTACTTTGTTCTTTTAGTGGACGCGCTTTCTTTGTTCTTTCAGTGGACGTCAGCTTTTTACTTTGTTGTTCCTTTAGTGGACGAGCTCTTTAATTGTTCATTGGACTTCAGCTCTTTACTTTGTTGGACGTCATTCTTGGTTCACTTCATTGGACGAGCGCTTATATTTTCCCTGTGTTGGACGTGCGCTAGTTTTGCTTGATTGGATGTCAGCTTGTTTTGCTCTGTTTATGAGTGATCTTGCATGCAACTTAACATGTAATGAGTGCGTAGTCAAAATTAAAAATCTTATGCAAAATACACTTTGTTTGTCATACATCAAAACATGAATGAGGGCTTAGTCTTACAAACTCCCCCTTTTTGATTATGACAAACCTTACCATACTTAACCTTAGTTATTAAGAAATCAGAGTGCAGCTATTCAGTAAGCATGGTTCTTGAGTTATTTTCGTCCTCCCCTTGTGTCATTGATATCTTTCAAAAGATCAAGTGTTATCATATTATTATAAAAAAAATCATCTGCATTTATTACAAGTTCAAGTATGTCTTTTCAAAGCAGTTCATACTCAGGTATCAGAGAAAAAAAAATTACATATTAGAGAAAAATTTTTTTACAGCAAATGCATGGTTCATCTTTATGGTTCATATTTCTCCCCCTTTGTCAGAGAAATAAAAATTAAAAAATTTCCATATCAGAAAATTTTTATGGTTCATATTTCTCAGATGTATGGTTCATCTTTCTAGTTCATCTCAGATGTATGGTTCATCTTTCTCCCCCTTTGTCATTATCAAAAAGAAACTTTGGAGAATATTGAAATCAATCTTAATAAACAGTCTTGCATTCATTGATAATAAGGCATTTCAGAACTTATGCAATACATCAAAACATCCAAAATACCAAAAAAAATTACAGACACCTAAGGACGCTTAGCATCTTGCCCATGTCCTTCATAATTTTCAGCAACTTGTGCTGCCTTGCGTGCCATCTGTTATTAGTTATTTTGAGGATCAATTATGCCAAGTTCCCTTCTTATAAAGAAGAAACTCTCCTTATTTAGTGGTTTGGTGAATATATCAGCTAATTACTTAATTGTATCTATATGTTCAATCACAACATCACCACTTTGAATATGATCCCTGATAAAATGATGTCTAATTTCAATATGCTAGGTTCTTGAGTGCATAATTGGGTTCTTTGTTAGATTTATTGCACTAGTGTTATCACATTTTATTGGTATATGATCCAGATAAACGCCATAGTCAATTAATTGTTGTTTCATCCATAGGATTTGATCACAACAACTCCCAGCTGCAACATATTTTGCTTCAGCTGTGGATAAGGCCACACTAGTTTGCTTTTTACTAAACCGGGACACTAGAGAATTTCCTAATAAATGGCAAGTTCCACTTGTGCTCTTCCTATCTAACTTGTATCCAGCAAAGTCAGAGTCGGAATATCCTATTAATGTGCAAGTGGATCCCTTGGGATACCACAACCCTATTTCTTTTGTTCCTAAGAGGTACTTCATAATTTTTTTAACTGCAGTAAGATGTGATTCTTTAGGATAAGCTTGATACCTTGCACACATACACACACTGAACATTATATCTGGTCTACTAGCAGTGAGATAAAGTAAGGATCCGATAATACCTCTATACTTGGATACATCTATAGATTTACCATGTTCATCTTTGTCCAAGTAGCAGGCTGGACTTATTTGTGTTGCCATTTCCTTTGCGCTTTCGATTCCAAACTTCTTTAGTAGTTCCTTGCAATACTTTGTTTGGCTTATGAAGGTTCTATCTTGGCATTGTTTAATTTGAAGTCCAAGAAAGAAGGTAAGCTCTCCCATCATAGACATTTCAAATTCACTTTACATTAGTTCACCAAATTCCTTGCATAAAGACTCATTAGTAGCACCAAAAATAATGTCATCAACATATATTTGAACAAGTAAGATGTTGTGTGCTTTTGTTTTAGTAAATAGTGTAATATCAACTTTTCCTCTTTTAAAGCCTTTCTATAGGAGAAAATTGCTTAACCTCTCATACCAAGCTCTAGGAGCTTGCTTGAGTCCATATAGGGCTTTAGTCAGTTTATAGACATGATTTGAGAACTCACTATCAATAAAGCCAGGGGGTTGGCTTACATATACTTCCTATTGTATTATTCCATTTAAAAAGGCACTTTTCACATCCATTTGGTACAGTTTAAAGTTCATTATACAAGCATAGGCTAAGAGCATTCTTATGGCTTCTAATCTAGCTACGGGAGCATATGTTTCATCATAATCAATTCCTTCTTCTTGATTGTATCCCTTAGCTACTAGTCTAGCCTTGTTTCTTACTATTATTCCATTCTCATCCATTTTGTTTCTAAACACCCATTTAGTTCCGATTATTTGGTTACTTTTGGGTTTTGGAACTAAATCCCAAACTTTGTTCCTTTTAAATTGGTTTAACTCCTCTTGCATTGTAATCATCCAGTGTTCATCATTAATAGCACCATCAACACATTTTGGTTCTATTTGAGATACAAACGCCATGGTATTGCAAATATTCCTTAAAGAGTTTCTAGTGGTTACCCCTTTGGTGATCTCACCAATGATATTGTCTAGGGGATGATTCTTTGAAGCTTGCCACTCCTTAGGAAGATTTTCTTGTTGAAGTTCTGCTTGAGGTTCTGGCCTTCAAACACACCTACAAAACAGATTCTTTTATGCTTTTCCTTTAGGTACCCAAATCTGTTTGGGTCCTTTAGTGTTAGTAGCAACATAAGTTCCTTTTGGAACCCAAATTTGTTTAATGCCAACATGAATGTTCTTTCTAAGTCTACAAGTAGCAGTTGTATGACCTTTCTTTAGACAATAATAGCATTTAACCAAAGGACTAGATGAGGAAATGGGTGGAACAAAAAGCTTTTTAAAAGATTTTTCATGTACCATTGGCTTATATCCAATTCCTGCTTTGTCATACACACCCTTCTGCTGTCCTAATATGGCATTCAAGTTATCTCTACCCAAAGTGAACTTAGATAGAGTTGTATTCAGTTTTTCAACGTCCTTTTCTAGTGTAGTGCATTTGGTGCAAATTAAACTAGATGCAAGTAATTATGAATTTTCAGTTTCTAGTTCTTTAAGCTTTATTTGTAAAGATGCATTATCACTACATTGTTTTGTGATGATCTTTCTAGAAGATTTAAGTTGTTTACCAATTTTAACATATTCTTCATGCAATTCATCTAAAGCATCTTGTAACTCATCATAGGTAGGAGAGGAATCATTTACTTCGGTTTCACTATCACTTTGATGATTTGCCATGAGACAAAGGTTGGCTTCTTCATTTTCAGATTCACTATTGGTGGAATCCATATCATTTTCTTCCCAAGCTATGTATGCCCTTCTGGGCTTTCTTCCTTTCTTTTCTTTGCTGTCATTCTTCTCATACTTTTATTTCTTTTGTAGCTTTGGACATTCATTTTTGTAGTGTCCAAGCTTTCCACATTCAAAGCATTTGATTGTTGAGGAAGAGCTTTCACCTTTGTTCGTGTTCTTTTTGGTAGGAAAACTGAATTGCTTCTTGTTTCTATTCTTCTTGATGAATCTTTTAAATTTCCTCACAAGCAATCCCATGTCTTCTTCTTCGGATTCTTCACTTTCATCAAGGTGTTCATCTTCATCACTTTCTATTGATTCTTTGGAAATATGAGCCTTGAGTGAGAATCCTTTCTTCTTTTTCTCCTTATCTTCATGATCTTTCAATCTATTTAGTTCCAATTCTTGTTCTTTCAACTTGCCAAATAGAGTAGCAATCTGCATTGTGTCAAGATCCTTTGCTTCAGCAATTGCAGTAACTTTTGACTGCCATTCACGACTCAAACATCACATAATCTTGTTAATCTTTTTCTCATCTGTGATTGTATGTCCGAGTCCTTCTAACTGCTTCACAATGCGTGTAAACCTCTTTTGCAGATCATCTATCTCCTCACCATTCTTCATGTGAAAGAGTTCATATTCATGGACTAGTGCATTCATCCTTGCTCTTTTCACATCGTTGGTTCCTTCATGAGTGAGTTGAAGAGTATCCCACATCTGCTTTGCCGTTTTGCAATTGGAGACCCTGAAAAACTCATCATAATTCAAAGCAGCTGTTATAATATTCTTTGCTTTAGCATTATAACCAACTCTTCTTTTATCATCATCATTCCAGTCATATTTTGGTTTAGATTATTTATTTCCCTTAGCATCAAGAATAAATGGAACATAGGGACCATTTTCAACAGCATCTAAAACATCTAAACCTGCAGCCTCAAGAAAGATAAGCATTCTTTCTTTCCAGTACATGTATTGGGAGCCATTAAAGGCAGGGGGTCTAGTGAGTGAAGCCCCATCACCCAGGATATCATTTGTAGCCATCTCTTGAAGCTATTAAGCTTTGTAACAAGAGTTTTAGCCCTGATGCCAATTGTTGGTAATGGCTACGGTCTCAAGGGGGGGAGGGGGTGAATTGAGATATTGAAAACTTATTCAACAATTTAAAGCAAAACAGTGTTTCTTTAAAGAAAATTGGTTTTCAGTCAATTTTAATTCCCAATAATTAGGTTATGGAACAAGTAATGATGACAAGAAGAATTATAAGTAGTAACAACAGATTTTAACACAGATTGCAGATTTAAAGATTCAAGTTTAACAAGTATATGGAGTTTAGGGATTAGAAGAACACACAAACCAATTTATCCTGGTTCGGATACCTCCTCTGGTAAGCCTACATCCAGTCCCACACCTCTGTGGACTTCTTCACTATAATCAGCAATTACACAATTCTAATTACAGCAACACAAGGATACCCTCCTTGCTTGAAAAATCTCCGGAAAGCACACTAGCTTTCTTTACCCAAGGATCCCTTTTATCCTTGTTGAACCCTAAGAGATACCCTCTCTTAGTCACTCTAATTCACAAAAAGAATTGAGTAGAAGTAAGACTCTAAAAGCCTGATAATACAAATTGAAGTTCTAACTATCACACTTTTCTCAAAGATAAAGCACTTTGTTTCACAATCAGTATGAGTTGCGTTTATTGTATGTGTTGTCGTTTTTGTTGTTGAAAAGTGTTCCTTTGATCCCTCTTTATATAGAAGACATATTATAGCCGTTGGGATTATTTAAGACAGATTTGGATCTGATTTAACAAAATCTGCTTTCTTGATTCTTGATCTCCAAATGTGATTCTGTTTGATCTTTGAGAGATTGCGTCCTTCTTGAGATATAATTGTTTCCATCTGAAAGGATAGCCAAGTCTTTTTGAAGAGTAATTAATCCGTATTTATTTGAAGAGAAAAATATTCGCGTCCATTTGCCACGTCAGCAGACGGGAGTATTAGCTCAAGGTTATTGGACGGGCTCCAACTGGTAGACGAGCTTTATATATCATGTAAGTGGACGGAGCTTCTAATTTAGCGTGTATCACTAGAAGACGAGTTCTCCAAGTGCTACTATTAGTAGACGAGCGCTCTTGTTACTTTCAGTGGACGAGCTCTCCTTTTTCTTCAGTGGACGCGTGCTTCTTTTACATCAGTGGACGCGTGCTTCTTTTACATCAGTGGACGCGTGCTCCAAGTGCCACGTCAGCAGACGAGATCTTCTGTTTCCTTAGTGGATGCGCTTCATGTGCCACATCAGCATACGGGATCTTCTGTTTCTTTCAGTGGACGTGCTTCTGTGCCACGTCAGTAGACGAGATCTTTTGTTTCTTTTAGTGGACGCGCTTCTGTGCCACGTCAGTAGATGAGATCTTATGTTTCCTTTCAGTGGACGCGCTTCTGTGCCACGTCAGCAGACGAGCTCTTCTGTTTTCTTTCAGTGGACGCGCTTTATGTGCTCTTTCAGTGGACGACAGATTTTTACTTTGTTCTTTTAGTGGATGCACTTTCTTTGTTCTTTCAGTGGACGTCAGCTTTTTACTTTGTTGTTCCTTTAGTGGGCGAGCTCTTTAATTTTTCATTGGACTTCAGCTCTTTACTTTGTTGGACGTCATTCTTGGTTCACTTCATTGGACGAGCGCTTATATTTTCCCTATGCTGGACGTGCGCTAGTTTTGATTGATTGGATGTCAGCTTGTTTTGCTCTGTTTATGAGTGGTCTTGCATGCAACTTAACACGTAATGAGTGCGTAGTCAAAATTAAAATTCTTATGCAAAATATACTTTGTTTGTCATACATCAAAACATGAATGAGGGCTTAGTCTTACACCATCAAGAAGAGGTTGATTCATAGAAATGGGGTTGCTTTGGAGAGTGAGAGAGACAAGTTGGAAAAAGGGAAGTTGCTGTTTAGAGTCATTAAAGTGTTCCTAGTGACTTCATTGGTTGTTTTGGCCTTTGAGGTGATTGCTTACCTTCAAGGTTGGCACTTTGGGAATCCCAGTTTGCACATTCCTGGTACTTCTAATTATTTTTAGAACCCGAGCTTCATTTTTATTTTAATGATTCAACATATAGTTTTTTTTTATTCATTGAAAAAAAAATTAATGATGGACTCAAATAAAAATAGTAATAATAAAGGGGTGACACTCTTACAGGGGTAAATTGGTTTGGTGGAAAGAAAAGAAGTTAATTCAAAATAAATTTATCTCTAACTTAAAAACGTAAGAATGTATTTATTTTTAAAATTATTTAATAGATTATGATTAGGATGTACTTTATTGAATTTAGAATAAATATCTTTTCATTTTTTTCATCTAAAGATTTCTCATGTAGTCTTACTCCAATCGTAAAACAGAGGTTCAAAGGCAACTGGTTGTTGAAGTCGTTAAGATGAATGTTTGTATGTATCACTTTAAAAGGTGTTATGCATATCTGCTCTTTATTTTGGAGATATTGATCCCATCCTTTGAGACAGCAGTTTGGATTTCTGGGAGCTAATCTCCGAGTATTATGAGTCCAATGTATATGGAAGTTAATTTGAGAATAACCTCTGATGAACACAGGAAAAGTTTAGAGAGTAGAGAGTGTTTAGAGAGAGAAGTTTGTTTGTAATGATTCTGTATATTCCATTATGGCCATGGGCCTGAGCTTATAGCATCTGATGGTTACAAAAATGCATCAAAGGGAAAGTTGTAACAAACTTTGATTCGAGAATATGCCCACAATAATTAGTAAAGCCTCAGTTTCCCGTTTGAGATGCAATACTAATGAGCACACGTGTACGTGCTTAATGTACCGCTCATTATGTTGGATCTTGAATTGTCCAAAGTTGGATAGTTTGGGAAAAAACTTTTTCTTCATTCAGTTAAAATAGTTATTCATTGATTCTAATGTTATATACTTGATGAAAGTTCGGATTGATACATTTCCTTTCGTTCTCCGGGTACATACTTTATCGTGGTGGATGTCATCACGTTCAAGTCGTGTACGTCGGAGACCGAAGGGAAATGCTGCCGAAATTTCATCGAGTATGAGCATGAGAGTTAAGGACTAACTGTTAACCGAATGTTGAAAAAGTTTATTCTCGAATAGGATGGGGCCATACCCTGTCATAAGAAGTGGTTGATGAATACGTTGGACTAATTAAGTATGAAGTTATTGTTTTAGTCATGGATCGTGGTTGGATGAATGCTAGACGGACAAGTGATGAGTATGAGAATGGAGTGGAAGATTTTCTACAGTTTTCAAAAACAAATGCTCCTGATAGTGGTAACGGAAGGTTTTATTGTCCTTGTGTTAATTGTTTGAATGAGAGACGACTAGAAGCTGAGGAGATACGTGATCATCTTATTTGTGAGGAGATTTGCAAGAGTTATACAACATGGATATGTCATGGTGAATCGTTAGAGAGACCGAGGGTGTCGGATAGAGAGGAAGTTGATGACGTGGAAATGGACGATGGACTAGAGGACATGATCCGTGATGTTGGGCAAGAGTCTTTTCGGGCCGCACATGTGTATGATATTTTGTGCAGTGATGCGGAAGTGGCTTTGTATCCGGGGTGCACTAATTTCACACGGTTGTCAGCGGTGTTAAGATTGTTCAATGTGAAGGCGAGAAATGGGTGGAGCGATAAAAGCTTTACCGAATTGCTTGAGTTGTTGAAAGACATGCTTCCAGAAGGTAACACATTGCCATCTCGAAACTATGAGGCGAAGAAGATATTGTGTCCGATGGGTATGGAGTATAAGAAAATACACGCTTGCCCCAATGATTGCATATTGTACAGGAAATAGTTTGAAGAGATGCACGAGTGCCCCAGGTGTGGGGTATCACGCTACAAAGTGAAGGATGGTGATTCTAGTTGTGATGTGGTCACCAAAGGTCCTCCTGCGAAGGTGTTATGGTATCTTCCCGTGATTCCGCGGTTCGAGCAATTGCTTGCTAATTTATATGACGCAAAGAACATTAGATGGCATGCAGATGAGAGGAAGTGTGATGGACAGCTTTGCCATCCGGTCGATTCTTTGCAATGGAAGAGAATTGATAGTTTGTTTCCCCTCAGGCTTGGACTTGCTACCGATGGAATGAATCCATATGGAAACTTAAGTAGTATTCATAGTTCATGGCCTGTTCTCCTGGTAATTTACAACCCGTCTCCTTGGTTGTGCATGAAGCGCAAATTCATTATGTTAAGTATGATGATTTCGGGTCCTAAACAGCCAGGAAATGATATTGATGTTTATCTGAGTCCCTTGATTGAAGACTTGAGAATGTTGTGGGATGAAGGCGTTGATGTGATCGACGGGTATTGCCGTGAGACATTCGGATTGCGTGCCATGTTATTTTACACCATCAATGACTTTCCAGCATACGGGAACCTGTGTAGGTATAGTGTTAAGGGGCATAAAGCATGTCCAATATGTGAAGAAGGCACATGTTACCATCAACTGCAACATGGAAGGAAGACAGTTTACCTTGGGCATCGGAGATTTCTCCGACGTAATCATCCTTATCGTAGATTGAGAAAAGCTTTCAATGGACTTCCGGAGAATGAAATTGCTCCGGTGGCCTTGACTGAAGAGCAAGTTTATGAAAGGGTGAACAACACTAATGTTATCTACGGGAAGACCCAGAAGAAGGCTACCGAGAAGAAAATATGGAAGAAGAGGTCGATCTTCTTTGAACTTCCATACTGGTGCAAGCTTGATATAAGACATTGTATTGATGTGATGCATGTGGAGAAAAAATGTGTGTGACAGTTTAATCGGAACGCTTCTCAACATTCAAGGCAAGACAAAGGATGGTGTGAATGATCGTCTGAATCTAGTTGTGATGGGTATACGAGAGCAGTTAGATCCACATAAAGTGGGGGATAAGAAGACTTATTTGCCCCCAGCATGTCATACTTTATCAAAACAAAGAGAAAAGAAGTTTCTGTGAATGTCTACGGGGAGTCAAAGTGCCACAGGGTTACTCTTCAAATATCAAAAGACTCGTCTCAATGAAAGATCTCAAATTAGTTGGCTTAAAGTCTCATGATTGTCATGTCTTGATGCAACAACTACTATCGGTGGCCATTCGTGACATATTGCCTAAAAAAGTCAGACATTCCATTACTAGGTTATGCTTATTCTTCAATGCTATATGTAGCAAGGTCATTGACACTAAAAAGTTGGATGACTTGGAAAATGAGGCAACCATTATCTTGTGCCAATTGGAGATGTATTTTCCACCTTCATTTTTTGACATCATGGTTCATTTGATTGTTCATCTATTGAGGGAGATTAGATTGTGCGGCCCCGTTTATTTAAGGTGGATGTACCCGGTTGAGCGATACATGAAGATCTTGAAAGGATATATGAAGAATCCACACCGTCCCGAAGCATCTATTGTTGAAAGGTATGTTGCAGAAGAAGCTATTGAGTTTTGTACAGACTACATGTCAGAAGCGGAACCTGTAGGGATTCTGAAGTCTCGTCACGAAGGAAGATATGATGGTAAGGGTACACGAGGTATACATGTTAAGAGCATGGATCGGGAGGAAGTGCTTCAAGAACATTTGTATATATTGAATAACACTGATGAGGTTGAACCATACTTATGTGAGCACAAAAGCATCATCAATGAAACTTACCCTAGAATGAATGAAAAATGGTGTTTGAACAAGCATAACAAGACTTTCTTGAACTGGTTTAAAGAAAAAATTGCAAAGGATGGTATTGCTTCTGATACATTAAAATGGCTAGCATAGGGGCCTAACTTTGATGTCATATGCTGGAGTGGGTACGATATCAATAAGTTTTCCTTCTATACAAAGTCCCAGGATGACAAAAGTACTATGCAAAACAGTGGGGTTATGATCGTCGCTAAGTCCATGCATTTCTCTAGTTCGAAAGATAAAAACCCCGTTATGGCATCCGTTTCATACTTTGGAATCATTGAAGAGATGTGGGAGGTTGATTACACGAAGTTTAGAGTACCTATTTTTAAATGTCAGTGGGTCGACAGTAACGATGGTGTTCAAATCGATGAGTTAGGATTCAAATTGGTGGACCTTAATAAGGTAGGTAATAAAGAAGAGCCTTTCATCATGGCATCCCAAGAAAAACAAGTGTTTTATATCAGTGATCCTTCTAACAAAAGGTGGTCAGTGGTTCTCCAGGGAAAAAACATGTATAATGGTAGTGAGGGAAATCAAGATTCAACTCTTGATATTTCTGATACTCCATCTTTCTCAACACGGGTGCCTAATTTCAATGAGGAAAATGAAGTGGATGATGTACATGCTACTCGTAATGATCACCAAGAAGGGTTATGGGAGAACTTTACTAATTGAAAACAAAGTAAGTTTAGTTTGAGTTATGTTTAAAGTCATATTATATGTTTACGTTGATATTTATAAGTTATGTTTACGTACGTTAATCGATATTTATAAGTTATGTTTGATATTTATCCTGACATACTAACAAGTTTTTTTTGTTTTAACAGGTATACATGGCTGATCCTGACGATATCCCTTATTCATGCAGCGGGTCAGAGACCCCGTCTACGGGTAGAAAGGGTAGACGTGCCACATGAATGAGGAATTTGACTGCCAACCGTGGTTCAAATCAAAGGATAAGAATAGACTTTGATAATAACCTCAATCTTATTGGGTCAATGGCAGACCAGTTTAACAGTTTTATGGCGACCCTTGCTAGAAGCAGGCCTAGTATACTTATTGATAATTGGAAAGATATACCGGCGGACGTGAAGGATCAGATATGGGAGAGTATTCTGGTATCTATACTTTTACATCCTGTGTTTGTCTGTATCTACTTTATTTTAATCTTATTAATATCATACAGTAATTCGTTGATTCTTTTGGTGTTAATGTAGCTCACCTTTGACATACCAGATACGACGGATATGAAGAAGCGTTTGATAAAGTATGTTGGTGAGCGTTGGAGGGCTTTTAAGGTCGACCTGGGTATATACTATGTATTCAATCCAAGATGTGAAAAGAACCCACTTGAGGTGTACCCGTTTCTTGACCAGGCGACGTGGGATCGCTTTGTTCAGAGACGACATGATCCCAGCTTTCTGGTTAACTTATTTGATTTGTCTCTAAATTTATTTAATTTCATTAATTTTATTTACTTATGTAATTTAATTGTCTTCTATTTATAACAGGAGAAGAGGAAAAAAGGGCAGGAAAACCAAAGCAAGAATGTCTACCCCCATGTCATGCCTCGTGGGGGATATAAAAAACTTGATCAGATAATGGTGGAAGAGGAAAAGAAAGCACGTCAGGAAGCAGCATCTCAGGCGGATCCTAACACTGAAAATCGTCCAGAGGTTGTTGATCTACCTCCACCCCCACGCCATCGTAAATGGAAGAGGGCCCGACAAAGAAAAACGGGACAATATACATATGAGGAGGCCCGCCAAGTAGCTGAGAAGATTGTAAGTATAGTTTGAATTGTAATTGTCATTTTAAGATTGTTACTGAATTGTAATGTGACCTGATATTTTATATGTTATAGGATGCCTTGGACGAGCAGGTAACCCAAGGAACCTTTGTTCCTAGAGGACGCGATGATATCTTAGCTGCTGCCATCGGTAAACCAGACCACCCGGACCGTGTCACTGGTGTTGGATGGGGTGTCGGCATTCGCCAATACCATGGTTCATCTTCACACCAATGCCACAGGTATGTTGATGCAGATAGAGCACGGCTAAAATAAGAGATTGCAGCTGAGCTTAGACAGGAGATGACCGAGCAGTTTGCCCAGCAGATGGCAATATTGACTTCTATGTCCCAGCAGATGACAGCCGGTGTCCAACCCTCTGTCCATGTGAGCACTAAGGGCTCATGTGATCCTCCTCATCAGCCTGAAAATGATGATGATGGTGATGATGATGATGATGATGATGATGATGATGATGATGATGATGATGACGGCCCTGATATGTGTGAGCTGTATGTTGATGATCATCATGATCGCCGCTTAGTGGCATTGGGGAGGGCACATAATAACTTAGGTAATACCATACACCATCGTTTATTACCGGATGATCAGGTGAGGGTCGTTGTTGAGATTATTCGAGATGATGATGCTTGAGTCCCTGTTCCCACTGAGGAGGTTCAAATAGAGGGTCAGGCCCCCAGTAACTTCATCCCCTAGCCAAGAAGACTGGTAAGCTTTCTTGTTGTATCTGAGGTATTCAGTTGGTTGTGTTTTTCTATATTCATAGTTGAAATTATTTATTATTGTTTAAAGATAATGCTTTACTTTTTTCGTTATAGGATGTTGGAAATGATATTCTGCCTAAAAGGTTGGATCCAGGAAGACCATAGATGTCTTCTCCTGCCAAGGTATTCATTTGACCATTTAATTAATTACGAATGAAATAACTTATCTGTGATTACTAATATATATCTTTGTTGTTTAGGGGATCGACAAAGGGGGCACCTGGTGATGTTTTTAAACTTTTGGCTATACAGGCTGTTACCATAGAGAATGACGCAGCTTTGGTAAGGTTGGAATATGATGCCAGTCCAGGTGATAAACTGTATATCCCAAAGAAGGAACTTATGGAGATTGTACTCGATAAATAAATGGCTAGTTCTGCACACCTATCGTTATGGTGCACGTAAGTACATTTTATTTATAAGTTAAGTAATTAAAATTTAAATACTATGATAATTAACATGTTTTTTCAATATATTAGGTATCTGCATCGTATGTTAGTTGATCAGGGTAACCTCGCCCTTTATGGGTTCATTGACCCCATGTTCATTCAGGGTGATGTTTTCCTAGCATCAGAAGACCCGGTCACCACCGATATACTTGCCCAAGACGATCATCAATTCTACCTTGCGCCTTATCTCAATAAGTAAGTACCGATTATTTAATTATAACTATATATGACTTAGTCACTAATTGTTTCGCAAATACAACAAGCATTGGCAACTGTTGATCTTGTACCCTAGGATGAACGTCGTGATCTTCTTCTGCTCAATTGGAAATAAGCCGGTGAATGAACTGAAGACGATCATCGAAACGTAAGCATTAAAATACTTTATAATCAGTAATGCAGTTGTTTTAATTATATGAAATCTATTAGATATACTTTAATTAATGTTTATTTTGTCATGATAGTTCTATTAATGCAAACCACATGTTGCGTGGTGAAAGGCGTCGGGCTATCAGATGGATTATTCCTAGCGTAACATATTTATTAGTTCAAATGCTTTAAATCCAGTGGGTATAATTATTGATTTCTATTTAATTCCTCATATTCTAATTGGGTTTCATTTGTACGTAGTCACGTATACAACGTGGATCATGGGAATGTGGATACTATGTGATGAAGTGGATGTTCGAAATTATCTCCTCCAGGATCACTGAAAGATGGCACGAGGTACATGTTAATTGGTAACAATTAGAAGTAACAGTTATAGATTCGTTATATATTTTATGTTAGTTTATTACTTAAAAGATATAATCTTTTGTCCAATTAAACTTGCAGATATTCAACAATCCAACTCCATTATCTGATTCCGACATCAACAACATAAGGAGGCGTTGGGCAACTTTCTTTCTTGAAGTGTACCAACCATAGTTTGTATATATGTAGTTAGTTTAAAAACTTATCATGTACTAGCTATAGTGTACTTTTGACTGATCATATGTATTTTGATATGAAATCTATAATATATCATATAGCTTTTTGGTTTCTAATTATCTTTGTTGTCTGAATGTAATTGAACGTACATATGTATTGTTCGTAATAAAGTCATTATATATTGATTTAGTGTGTTTTTGTTGTACAAAAGTGATTGTGTTGAGAATATTTAGAATATGTTATTCTAGTATTGATCTGCATTACTGAAACAGGGAAAATGAATGATAGAAATGTAAAAAAGAGTTTTAATAAAAAATTAGACTTTACACACCGGTTACTAAAAAACCGATGTGGAAATTGAAATTTTCACATCGTTTTTTTTAAAACCGATGTGTAAAGTCTAATTTCCACATCGGTTTTAAATAAAACCGATGTGGAAAGTGATATTTCCAATAGGTTACACATTGACAAATGAACTTTCCACATCGGTTATTGTGAAAACTGCTGTTAAAAATATACTTTAAACATTGGTTTTAAAACCGATGTGAAAAGTAACAATAAACAACATCGGTCTTTTCAACATCAGTTTGAAAACCGATGTGAAAAACCAAAAATAACCGATGTAGAATCCCTTTTCTGCACCAGTGATATTTTCATTTCTTTTAAGCACAACCAAATGAAAGCTGGAAGTATGAGAGGTTTGAGGCAGGTCTGAGATTTGAGATTAAGAATATGTCTTACCATTGCAACTTAGAAATTTTCAAGCTCTAGTCGAGGTGACTCGAAAGATAGAACAGATGAGGAATGGAAGAGACAACAGAGGGAATGCTGGAGAACCTTCTCGATCCAAGAACCAGTATCAGAGTCATAATCAGAACCAGGAGAGGAAGCCTTATTTCCGACCACCGAGAAATAACCAGAATCAACAACAATATCGTCCTAATAATTCAGAATCGGGAAGTGGGGGACTGGAAGAACCAAAACCAAGGTCAAATCAGAAGATGTTACCGATGTGGAGATCCAAAACACATGACAAATACCTGTCCAATAAAAGAAGTTAAGTGTTACAACTGCAATCAAGTGGGACACTTAGCAAAGGATTGTAATTTACCAAATCGTAGATCTACTGTCAACAATACCAGGACAAATAAACCGACGGTGAAGGGGAGAATTTACACCTTGAGCGGTCCTGAAGGTGATTGCGACATAGATGGTAATATCTTAACTATACTTTACGATTCGGGTGCGACGCATATTTTTTTTTATATTTTATTTTGATGGTTTGTGTGAAACTGTTGCAATTGCTGATTTCTTCATTATTATATGATTTGATTGTTTCAACCCCGACTGCTAAATCGGTTACTGTCAATTCCATATGATTGAACTATCCTGTTGTTGTTCAGGACAGATACTTTCATATTAAAAGAAGTTTCTTGATGAGACTTCATCTAATTACTTTTACCTTTGGTAGAAGCGATCTAGTCTGAATTCTTGTCAGACTGTTATTTTTTTAAAAGCATTGTTAATAAAATTCTTGTGAAGGAAGGAGATTTACTAGATTCAAGTTTGTAAAGGTGTACCGATCATGTATTTTTATATCCAAGAACCTATTAGAGAATCTATTATTCACAGGATATTCTTATATTCTTTTCAAATCGATAAAATCTTTCTATATACTTGTGAAAGTAAGGTCTCAGGATCTTTCGATCTTGTCTAGCTTTGTGTCAAGAAATTTCGAGGAAGAAATTTTTTTAAGAGGGGTAGTCTGTAACACCCCGAGTTTTTTTGTTTTCTAATATCATAAATTATATAATTACGTTTATATTTTTATCTGAGACTTAGAAAATGTTTTTAATTAAACCAAAACCTTATTTACACTCTACTTTATAGTAGAGAGTTACGATAAAAATTTAGGTTGAAAAGTCAGGTGGAACCCAGTCTGTGAATTTCACTGACAATATATTTATGCTGCTCAGAAAACCTAATTTTTACTCGTGAATGAAAAAATTAAGGTTTTTATTTAATTTCCAACATTTTTGGTTATTTTGAAATATTTCACTAAAAAGTGAAATATTATATTTTATCCGGGTGTCATATTGGATCGGGTAAGCGACAGAGCTGAATACAGGATTTCCGGGAGCCGGTAACGGATAATGCCAATGAGTCACACATGATGAGTCACCCATGTGAATGCATTTATGATGCACATTGTAATGATGACTAAGTTAGGAGGATTTGCATTTAGGTCCTTATACTTTTAGAATTTTGCAATTTGGTCATTATAACTTAATTGCACTTTGATCCTTATGAAACAAAATTCCTTACCCCTTGGACCCTATAACTCACGGCCCAATGCCCCTCCAAGAGCCCATCTTCACTTCTATAAAAAGGCAATCTTCATCTTCTTCATCAAACTTTGTCATCTTGCCATTAAAACTCTAAGTTACATAGCTTGATTTTGTGAAGAAAGTGTTGGATTCTTTGCCCATTTCTCAATTCCAAGAGGTAATCTTTGTTCTTCATCATCATTAAGCATCATGTTCTTCAATTACTTTCATGATTTAAAGCCTTAATCATCTTTTTCAATTTCTAGATCTAGAAAGTTTGAAATTCTCTAGAAAATCATAGAAAAATCCTAAAAATATGAAACCAATTTCTATGAGTTAGTTATCATCTCTACTGTCATAATCCAAGAGATTGATGCAAACAAAATTTTCCTTCCCAGTTAACCAAGCATGGCCGAAAGTGTGAGTGGAGGAAGTTTTGTTTCATTTTCTTAAGAAGTTAAGCTTGATTTCATACTTGTAGTTCATATGTATCATGAATCCATGTTGTTGAATCCAAATAAATTCTCTGGCCAAATTTTTATGTGTTGACCGAATCTCACTCTTTGTAGAGTTAGAAGATTTTGTTTCATTTGTTGTGTTTTAAATCCTTAATCATGTATCCATAATGCTTAGGATCCTTAATCCAAAAGCTTACAAAATTTTAGCATGTCTATCCAACTTAACACATGATGGCCGAAACCCTAACTATTTGAGTTAGAGGAGTTTTTGATCCAATCTTTGTCAAGTGACAATTTATTATGTATCTCTTATACTTAAGGATCATTGATCCAAGAGTTTGTTAAACTTTGAGTCTCTAGCTAATTTAGCTAGTCATGACCGAAACCTTCAAGTAGGAATATGTGATTTTAATTGTTTGATTGATAATTATTTGTTGTGGTTTGTTGAAGAAGATTGTGTGTGAATCGTGTACGTGTACTGTCAAGAAATCGGAGTGTCGGCGAACGTGTATCGTAAGGAAAGATCTTCAAGAGGTAAGAGGGGATTGTCTGAGGGATTTTTCTGATGGCTACATGCTAGCTGTTGTTGGTCTATATATTTATCTGTGGTTGTGGTGTTTGGTTTAGTCTGTTTTGAATTGGTTTAAGTTGTGTTATTTTTACCTGTAATGGTTTATCTGCATTTAAATTGTTTATCTGTAGTTATATATTATGATGTTATGATGCATGATCTGCCTGGGTTAATTGCTATAATGTTGTTGCTGATTGTTGATGTTGTTTGTGGATTGAAAAGTCTGACTGTGGTCAGTGCTTAGTTAAAAATGAGGTTCAAAGTGTTAAAAAGTTTTTATCGGATAATGAGTTTTAATTGATGAGAAATAGTAATATAATATTACTTAGGTTTTTGGTTTGTTGAAAATGAGAAAAAGTTGAAAATATCACTATATTAATGATTTATCGGTGTAAGAATGACCTATGAGTTACATTGAGGACGTAACCGTGAAATTATTTTTGTACTGTTTATTTTTATGTGGATAAATCCAATATATTATAAAAAGTTATTTTATGAAATTAATTTTCGAAAATAACTTAATGATGATTTTAGAAAATTATTTAAGTGGAAAAGATCAAATTTTGACTTAAAGGATTTTAAAAATGCTTAGATAACGGCAATTCGGAAAAGTATTTACGGCAAGTAATTTTAAAGTGACAATCGTTATTTTAAACCAAGGTTTAGTCTATGTGCCTCTCTTCTTGAAAAGTAAAGTTTTCAGAAAAAGATTTATTAGAAATTTGATGATTTTCTAAAGAGATTTTCAATTAGGTTTGAATTTTTTTTCTGTAAACGAGTTTTACTCAATTGGGTTACTACTGACAACTTAGACAAGTTGTGAAATTTTTGTTTTAAACGAAAAAAAAGTGTGCTAGTATTCCTAAGGCGTTATGGACATGATATCCTTTGGATTTGGTATCCTAATTAAGGTGTTAGGAATAAAAGGTTTTACATGCATTTACTTGGCAGATATGCCTATGGCACTAATCTGGATATCTTGGCGGACAAGATGTTCAATATGGTTTAAGTTTTATTCTGGATATCTTAATAGAGAAGATATTCCAAAAGACGAATCTGAATAGCTTAAAGGGTAAGGTATTAAAGAAGGCGAATCTGTATATCTTAATAGAGAAGATATTCAAGAAGGCGTATCTGGATAGCTTAAATGGCAATGTATTCAAGAAGGTGAATCTGGGTATTTTAGTAGATAAGGTATTCCAGAAGGTGAACCTGGATATCCTAATGGAAAGGTATTCAAGGAGGGTGCCTTATTTGGCATTTGACCCTGATCAACTCATTTATTTGGTGTTTGCAGCTCCAGAGATTTAGTATGAATTTAGATGAGATATATGAAGTGTTCATGCATAGTTTTCAAATGGTGATGTTTGGGGTACGAAACCCACTGATAAACTACTTGCTTTGATATGAATGCTTATATTGTTAAGAACATGTATATTTATTTGTTTCCTTTTGTGTCGGGCATGTAGTTGTCGTATTAAATCCATATATTGGTTTCTCACTCTTGCATATTTTCTTGTTGGTCTCTCTACTTGTAGAATATATTCTATTTGAGTATAGGAGGACCTGGAGATGCCCCTGGTGCTTTCGAGGATCTTTAGGCCTGACCTTTTAAGCGACCGTGGATTTTAAGAATGACCTTTGGAGTCTTCGTAGTAGGTGTTGTAAAGAGTGATCAGCTTAACTAGGGCATTAGATTGGTTTATAACTTTTATGTCTGGCTTTAGAGAGTCATTCTTTTAAAGTAAGATGTTTTCTATTTCCAGTAATATATAATGATATCTTATGTTGTTTCTTTCCCTGAAGGACTTATATGGATAAAGGTCTAGATGTGAAAATAATATGATGCAGTATAGTTGTATGATGATATATATATCCAGATATGGTCTTATTTGTGACAATGTTATGTATGTCGAGGAAGATAAAAATTTTTGTCACCATTTTTGTATTAAGAAAAGTGTTATAGAAGATTATTTTCCGAAAGTAACCAGCAAATTTCATTATTTTATTTTTTGCATTTTGGGTAACTATGTGATGACCCCATGGAGTGGTGTCTCGGCGAGTAGCAGAAGTTGAGGAAGATTGGTTAAGGTAAAAACGAAGAAGATTATGGTTGTGTAGGACATAATAGTAATTTTATAATTTTATAAAGCTATGATGTTTTGTTCCACCCCATTCCCCTCAAATTGGGAGGGGTGAAAAAATGAGGGAAGTGATGGAATATGATGGAATGTGTTCCATTGAGTTCCATTCTATTCCATTCTTTTTTATACAATCCAAACAATGGAACCTTTATGACATTCATTTCTATTCCCATCTATTCCATTCCCTTTCACCAATCCAAATATAGCCATAAAGTTGTTATTTGTAACACATATTTTTGTCATTAATAATCAAATTATAGTGATAATTGTCACTTGATTAGTATTATGAATAATATTAGTGGCAAATTATTTAAGATATATATATTTCGGTCATTAATAATAAGACAAATTATCATATTAATTTTTTCTTAAAATATCCTCCCACCTAATAAGTAAGAGACTGATATCTTAAGGTACTGTCAGAGACCTAAGATTATAACAAAAATTATAATGACGAATTGTCGCTTTAGTCACTATTATGAATTATATTAGTAATAGAATAATATTCAATCATAAATAATATAATTAATGACAAACTTTTTACACTAAATTTAGTATTAAAAAAAACATTTATTTTTCATTCTAGCACCACTTGCCGTGTGTAATCTGTAAGGCAATGTTTGGATGTATGAAATAGAGGAATTAATAATGAAGTGAAATTGCAAAAATGCATTAACATATTGTTTGAATGTTTTTTTAAGTAATGGAGTGAGATTGTTATTGATGGTAATACAAATCATTCCGTTCAATCTAAATCCTTTAATTTTCATATCCTCCAATTTGAAGAGTTTTCTAGATTTCTCTCAATTTCCTTGTTAAGCTTTCAAACAATAAATTTTTTTATCTTTTCACTTCATTTCATCTACTTCAAGGGATTTGTGACAGATTTTTGGTTATAAATGGGGTCCCCAACTTGTGTTAGATAAAGTCACACGCATGCATAACTTTATTATATCTCTAAACTCTAATAAAAAGGAGCCACAAACCTTTGGTAAACTTTTGACCAAACGAATAGTGGAATGGCAACAGAGCATATCACTTCTTCTTATGTAGTGGGAAACAGAATGTTGGCAACACTGTTCAATCTGCATCAGCTGTCATGAACCTCAAGACCTGGCTCATCCAAGTCCCCCCAAAAAGTTTCCAAGCAACCCACTAAAACCTTGATCGAAGGTTGTGCTTGATTAGAGATCTCAAATGGAACCGGTATGTCGTTGGAAACCAATTAAAGTGACGACCATGATTCGCCCATTTGGTCGTTGAGACACCACAGTGTATTGGGGTCACATCTGCAGATCAAGTCAACGAAGGATAAAGAAAAGGAGGACCAATATATTAAGACGATAATACTAGGTACACAACACATGAAATGTCTAATATCATTCACTTTATTTTTAAGATTTTATCTTAAATCTTTTACCCAATGAAATGTAGACTTCCATAACTACTATGTCTAATATTGAGTATATTTGTTATTATTTATTTTGTTAAAAAAATTATTTTTTAATTAAATAATCATTTTTTAAAATTTTTAGTGTGTTTTTCTTTACTTTTAAAAATAATGAAAAGCAGAAAAAAAATCATTTTCGGGATTAAAATGAAAAGCAACTTTCATTAACTTTTGGAGAAAAAAAAATCAATTTTTATAACTGCCTACTGTTTAAAAAATGATTTTATTTTATTATAAATAAACACAAACATGCTTCTACTTTTCTTTAAATTCTCTAAAAATAATCACTAAATTATTTATATCAAAATTATTTATTTTTTAATCTTAAACGCTAGTTAAAATGTCCAAATAACTTTTATGGGAAATAAAAGTCCTACCAACGAAAGACGTAAGGAGACGTCTCACCCGCATACTCCACTAATTACTGAAGGGTTCCATTATCCAAAGGTTATAAAAGGAGGATCTCAGTGACGAACTAAGCTTCAGCCAAGGGACAGATGCTCATAGACACTATATCAATACCCGGTAGAGCACTTAGCTAGGTGTATCCTCTTTCCGACTTCGAAACACATAATCATTAACTAATTTAAGACTAAATGCACCTTTTTTTGTCAAAAATAAAGACTAAATGCACCTTTTAAATTTTTTAACTTTAAAAATAAATTCACTTTAATTAGAGAAACATTTTTCTGGGCTTATGAAAGGTTTGTTTCTAGATTGTAATTAGATGATAGAGTGAAATGATGGATCCATAAGTTTTGATTGATGGGGCAAGAAATATTCTAACAAGATATAATATGGTTCCATTTCAAGAATGTGAAACCTAAATTCGTTCACGGGTGATAAATGAGATGAGATATCATAAAAATAACTTCAACTCTCACCATATCCTCATTTACACGGAATGTTTCACACAAAATACATAGTTTCAGGGGGAAATAATACAAGATATCTAAGTTTTTACAAGATGATTGGATAAATAATCAATGATTATAAAATAAATATAAAGGTTGTAAGAAATAAAAGGTGTGAGAATTAATATCATTATTACTGTGTGATTGTTGAGATCAAATAGCATTGCATTGTTGACAATCGGCAGCAAAAATTATTTTAAAGAAAATAAGGAAATGCTTTGTATCTTCTACCAGATAATACACATTAATAATTAAGAATATAAACTGACAGAAACTCCTCATGAAAAATTATATGTTATAAGGGCAAGTACGCAATCTGATTGAGAAACTAAGTTGACTTTGGCAGATCCAGATCGATGGATCACAGCCCACCCCCACAAGGCCGAAAAAACAGAAAACATCCCATACTGAAATAACGAAAACATGCCACGCATGAACCTATATAGGAAACAAAACAAAGTGCAACTGAATTTTGATTCGATTTCTTTATAAGCATCATAATCATTTTTTTAGTGATGCACATTTTTAAGTTGACTTTAAAGAAAGAAATCAAAGCAGCATTTCGGCAAACTCATTGTTCACTATAAACTTTGGATTATGTTCCTCTAAAGTTAGGAAAGATGTGAAGTACAAAGTGAAAAAGTAAATATGTATCGACTTTAATTAGTTAAAGTTATTTGAGATTTTAATTTACTTCAACTAATCAATGATGAATAGATCATTACTCTTTCATTTTATACATTTATTTATTTTAGAGGAGCTTTATAGGTAAACTTTACATATCTCTTTTAATTTACTTTTACCAACTAATCATGTGATAATAGACATTACTTTTGATTTCTTTTCATTTGGACGTACAAGATAAATAACCATTACTGTTGGTTTTAATCCATCTTATTGGCTAACAATGAAACATGGGATCATCCAAGGTGTACAGATCCACTTGATATCTATTGATTTAGTTACCAGCCACGTGTCCTCTTGATGTCTTACTTCAATTGACTTACCTACAATTTTCTCACGAACAAAGTAGATGTCCAATTCAAAGTGATTTGTGCGAGTTGCGAGAATATGTAGGATTGATATTTTTACAGCCAGCAATGCTGCACGTCCCGCATAGGTGACTCAACTGGTAGCCAAGGGACATTAGGAGTTTCAAGGTTTGGGGTTCGACCTCCCTTCCCCACCAACTAACAACTTTGATTCACTATAGGTAAAGAATATTAAATGTTTGTGAGTTGTTTTTTGAGGGGAAGCGAAGGAAATGGGAGGTTAATTTTCTCCACTTGTTTGTGAGTTCTATTAATTGGAGAGAAATATAATGTTTTTGGGTATTTTAATTAATCCCTCATTCTCCTCCTCAATTCCTCTCCTCCCTCCCATTTTCTTCCCCTTTGATCGCTCACTTTCCTTCCCATCCAAACTTGCAAACGGGGCCTTATATATCCTACCCTCGGTGTACGTTGGACCTAGATTGTAGATATCACTCCTTACTTCTTGGATGATTTTAATTACCTTGACTAATCATAAACAATATTATCCTTGACACAAATCTAATGATTTTAATCTTGACCACTCTATCGTACTTGGGTCACTTCTGGCTATAAAAAGAAATAGTCGGAGGGTGAAGATCCTATAGCCTCAAACTAACAAATCTAAGGAGGCAAGTCCAATCTTAGCAAAGAAAATGAAGTGCATCTTTGCTTTGTTCCTAGTCTTCTCTCTTCTCCTGGTAAGCTTCATGAAGCATCTATATATATGAAAGTTCAAATTTCATATCTTCTGAAGCATCTCTTTAATTAACTTGCATAAAATCCTAGCTGTCAGGAATTTTCTGATTTCATTAAAGTAACTCAGTTGTTTTTTAAATTTAAACCAATGGTTTGTTTTTTATCATATGTTTTTCATGACGTGCCTTTCTATTTTCTGTCTACTGAAATAGGTCGCCAACCTCACCTATGCAAGAAATCATGATGATCACCTGGGAGACTATTGGAAGAATATGATGAAAGGCCAACCTATGCCTGAAGCAATAAAAGACCTCCTTAATGTTCAAGATCCACAAGTAACAGATGCTGCTGGGAAAGATCATTTTATTAGGGACTTTGATATAAGGCCTAATGTCATATTATACCACACCCATGTTGCGTCCAAGAAGAAGCAGCAGCAGCAGCCTCTTGTAAAGAATTTTGGACCAAGTTTTAAGGAATTGAAAGTTGGAACTCATGTCTGAAACGAACTATCAAAAAGGGTTGAAGTTCAATTCATTTGCTCATGATTAGAGACGACAGATACTCTCTCTGAATGAAATATGGCCCATGGAGATCATGATATATTATATAGTATTAATTTGTATTAGGGAAGTGACCAATCATCACTTTTAGGTATTTAGGGTTAATTTTGCCTAGACCTCTTTTTTAATGCTTGGACCCTTTATTTATATCTCTACTTCCTTTGCTGCATCTATTTTGGTCCCTGTAGAATTTTTATAATCAATAGACATCATGTTATCTTCATATTTGTAAGGATTCCTCTTGATAAATTATTATGCATCTTTTCCTCCCAACGTTCTACTGCTTAGTCCTGACAAAAAAAAAAAAACTACTTGTGGAACCTTGGATGATTTTGAAAAATCTGATTACATTTTAAGCTTTATTTTACCTATCTATTTCATTCTGAGATTCAAAAGAAAGAATTCGTTTTCATTTTCATTTAGATCAAATTTTATAAGAGGATACAATTTAATCTTCTCGCGGATGAAAGCAATTGATATGTACAGTTCCAATTTCCCTATGGAATGAGTCCTTTTAGTGATATTGGTGCCCAGTCAAATAACACAATTATCTCATTAGTCCTTCCCTCCTCCAATCTGTAAAATACTTAGCCAAAAAAGAAAGGAAGAAAGAAAGATATTTTTCCTTTTCTATTCAAAGGTATAAAACTCCACATCAACACCAACCTAGCCCAATTTTATTCAACTGATATGTGATGACATTGACAATATGTAATATATGTTAGAAAAATAATATATAACATAGAAAAATAGCCCAGTTTCTCTGTATCTTTTTAATTTTAATAATAATTTACTTAGATGTTGTTTCTATTGTCTTTTGTTTGTTCCATTTGAGTTGTTTTCAATCTTTTTCATTTGTTTGGGTGGTTTTTTTTAGTTCTTTTGTAGCCCTTTTTTTATACTTTCATGGCCTTATTATTAATAAATAGCATAAATATTTATTTTTACTTAATTTTAAAGGAGACAGATAAAATTGTTAGATTGCAGGCAATCAAATTTCCAATTATTGTTTGCCGATGTTCTTTTATTTATTAAAACTAAAAGTAATCAAACGAGACTTATTATTAAGAACCAATGGAGGTTGGTACAGGTGGTGGTGGACTTTTGTCCCTTAATCAATTGGTTAGGGTTTGAATCCCAACTCTTGCATATGGAACAAATTTTCGCTAGGAGGGGGTTTCCCGCCTTCGGGTGCCATTCATTCCCCTGCAGGAGATTAGTCCCCACTTCAGGTGGGGATACTCCTGGTCAGGGACAAAAAAGAGAGACTTATTAAGAACACATCTTTGAGCATTTCAGTATGGTAGCTGGTTTGAAGGTTAACACTGTAAAGTCTAAATGCTTTGCCTCGACTGGGATCCTTATGGTGAAACAACAGAAATTTCACGGAATATCAGGTATTCCTTTTACAAGGAACTTGGCACTACAAAAAAAATACGACTTACCAACGAAAAAAACCCGTCGGAAATGAAGAAATTCGTAGGAAAACTACATTACCGATGGAATTTCCGACGGACACAGTTCTATCGGTAATAGGCGCGTATGAAAGTCTTTCCGACGGATCTAGTTCGTCCGTCAGAAATTTTCGACGGCTTTAACCGTGGAAATGCTTGCCACACAGAACCCCCGATTACCGACAGAAATTCCGTCGGTAACTCTCTGTGGAAGTTACCGACGGAATGTTCCGTCTGAAAATGTAACCAACAGTCACCAATTGAAATATATGTCGGAAACAAGGTTTTTTCTATTTTTTAAATTATTTTTTATTTATTTTGTTTTATATTAATAATTAATTATTAATTATTTTTATTAAAATTTATATATTCAATATTAAATATTATATTATATTTATTAATTATTATTATATTTTATTTTAATTAATTATATTTTATTAATTAATTATTATTATAATTTATTTTATTAATTTATATTTTATTATAATTAATTATAATTTAATTATTATATTATATTTTAATTAAATATTATTATATTATCAATTACAAAACAAAATTGAAATTAAAAATAAAACTTAAAAATTAATTAAATTAAAATTAATTTAAAATAAAAACAGACTCAACATATAATCCATAAATAAAATATCTGTCTATCTACAAATCTCTACTACACCTATAACTATCCTAATACCCATCACCATAATATCCGTCATCGTCGTCCTGTCAAGGGGAGTCTGCCGGCGTCACATGACCATCAAGCTGTGGCTCAGTAGACAGATCGTCATCATGCGGCTGCGGTGGTAGATCAGTAGTAGTAGTGGAGGGCTGGGGCTGGGGCTGGGGTTGGGTGGCATGGAGGACCCCCTGCAGAGCGCTGCGCCTGCCTGGTGGGAGGAAATCGAGCACAGCGGTCATGACCGTAGAGAATGTCTCCATCTGCTGCATGATGCACTCGTTCGTCTCCCTCTGCTGCGGCACCTCCTGCCTCAGCCGCTGCACCTCCTCAGTGTCATGTGAGCCGAAGGATGTAGGCTCCCTAATGGTCAAGCTCGGCGTCGACCCCCAACGGATCGACCTGGTTAGGGTCGCAGTACCGTAAATCCGTCCTTTGTTCTTCCCGCCCGCCATATCCATCCAGGCCTGGGTCTCTGTAGTTGCTCAACCTCGGCAGGATCGAGCTGAGAAGGATCTGAGGCACCAGAGCATGAGGCAGCCTCAGATGCTACCTGACTAAACCTGGCGTTGTACTCCACCTGCAATTAATGCATTACAATCAATATGTATTAAAATATATATATATATATATATATATATATATATAATTACCAATAGTTTAAATATAAAAAAGCACTTTAGCTCACCATTGTCTGCCTCGACCTCTCATCAACAAACTCGCCGGTGTCCGAGCGAATATGTGTCTGCTCAAAGACCGTAGGGACATCAATGGACCAAGCTAGCTCTCCTGCCTGCAACCGACACACCAATAAAATCAATTAGTTATAAAACAAATTTTTAATAAAAATATACAATTTATAAATAATGTTATTTATATATGCATACCATGTAAATGACATGCTGCATGTGGCTAATAGAACCACCAGTGTGCATGCTCCCACCCTTCTCGGAAGCCCTATTTCTCTTCGCCTGTTTACACTTCAGCTTGTAAGCTGGAGTGTCCCAGTACGCACACAGTTGGACCCAGAAGTTGGGCCCGATGTAATCCGGACGTATCTGGCTCTCCCTACGCTCCCGGAGCATGTCCCTCAGTCGAGCAGCTGCTCGGTCGTCAAAGATAGCACGTATCTCTGAGGTATGCTCCGGTAACTAGCGCACAAGCTCCTGTTAAGAAAGAAAAAAATATTAATAACATTATACAAAAGAATATATAAAATAAAGGGAAAATTACATGAACTAATAAACAAGAATTTACCCTGAATCGTCTGAAGATACGATCCCGATCTCCCCGGGGATCACCCCCCATGATGGCCAGAAGCGACTATACTGCGCCTTGATGGCGAAGGTAACGTGCCTCGATCCCACTTTCGATGGGATGAAGCTGAAAAATTCATAATTTTATTAAATCAACAATATGACAACCAACAAATATATGCTTATTAAATAGTAATTATTTTTATACAACATTAAATTAAATTAAACTTACGATCCAGAAACAGGACGAATCCATGATCGATCCTCAGGTGCGGGAACCCTGACCCACTCATGCAAGTCCTCAGCCGCGGTCGACTGCTGCATAGACGATGATGATGGTATGGTCGTGTCGTGACCGTATGCGGCCGCGGATGATGAGGATGGAATGGTCGTGTCTGGCTGTGGCATCATCCCAGGAGTCGGCATAAATGATAATCATGCTGGGTGTGTGGCCGGCACAGTCGATGATGATGGTGGTGCTGGGTGTAGGTGTGGTGTGGGTTCAATAGAGGGCGGCGAGTACCCGGCTAGTGCGCGTCGTGGCGCAAAGCTAGTGGAGGTCTGGACATGGGTGGAGGGTGGGGTAGTGTGGGTCAGGGATAGTGTAGTATGGGTAGGGGATGATGTAGTATGGATCGGTGAGGGTATAGAATGGGTGGGGGAGGCTCCTGTAGGTGGCGATAGGGTAGGTGCGGTAGGGATGAGGGTGGGTACGGTAGGTGCGGAGGGACCTCCAGAAATACGAGCAAGCACTTGGGACTTCACGGTGTATCGTCCCCGCTTAGCCTCCCCCTTCCCCTTCCCCTTATCACCGCTAGGCGGTGGGGGGCAGGGCAGTTGTCCTCCTGATGTTGACATATCTATTTTTATTGCACAATTACAAATCAGTGTAAAAACAATAAGTAATCGACATTTAACAGTCTAATCTAAGCAAATATTTTTATAGAACAATAGTTGTCAAATCTTACATTTAATGGCATAAGCAAATATTTAAAATACAATAAAATAACATAACAGTAAACTTCCTATTCAGACTCGGTATCGTCATCTGATTGTAAGTCCGACTCTTCTTCTTCTTGCATTGAGTCATCATTTTGGATTTCTTCCACTGATGATGCATGCATGGATGCCTGATTATCAATGACCACTTCTTCCCCTTCATTTGTAGATCCCAACATGCCAATAATACGCTCGTCCTCAATTACTTCATTGACATGTGACGGTTCATCCGCCTGGAATGACGTCTCATCCTCTGCATCATCGATTTCTATGCGACCCCTAGGCTTGGTAGTGACTGCAACACACCAACCTCGTTTGTCTGTTCTCATTGCTGGATAAGGGACATAATAAACTTGTTTTGCATTCTGAGCAATTATAAATGGATCAAACTGTTGATATCTTCTATCCATGTGAATGTCCACAGTTCCATACTTGGGATCCACTTTTGTGCCTATCCTCGATGGATCAAACCAGTTACAATAAAATAATAAGACTACTTTTTTAGGATAAGTAGTATTATTTTATTGTAACTCGTATATGTGTTTTATGACCCCATAAAAATCACCAGTACCTTCACCCTGTACGACAACCCCGCTATTAATTGTCTTTTTGCTCACGTTCCATTCATCTGTGTGGAATTTGTACCCATTAACAAAGTATGTATGCCATGATCTAACACAGCTATAGGGCTCATACGCTAAATCTCCCAAGTGCTGATTAGTCACGCTTAACGGTTGTTGATACACCTACGAATAGGTAAGTCATATTAAATAATTACTTTTTTCAAGAGGCAAAATTAAGCTTAATATAGTGTTTGCATCGTCATATTACACTTACTTGTTGCTTGAACCATTCAAGAAAATCTGCATGTGTACGAGAAGAACCATCTTGTTCACTTAATTGATTAATTTGAAGGAACACATTGACAAATAAAATGTGTACTATGTGTTAAATGATAAATTATAATAACATTAAACATGGACATGAACATGGGCCGATGCATACTCCTCATCAGTTAACCAGTAAGTAAGCTCCTTGCTTGCATGACGGCCAGGAAGGTTACATACGGATAGCATATAAGGATACCCTGCATTATCAGCATCTACCTCGTTCCTAACATGTCTTGGTGCCAACATAAAGTTGTTGAAATAGTGGGAACAGAAATAGGTTGTCTCACGGTGTAAGTAAGAGGCACAGATTGATCCTTCCACCCTAGCCATGTTTTTAACTGATCGTTTAGAGTCGCCCATGAATCTAAGTAATAAAAAACATCGTTGACAAGGCAATATTCAATGGTAGCTAATTATTTAAATGTCAAAATATAATAAAATTACCTTTCAAACGGATACATCCACCTATATTGTACTGGTCCACCAAGCCTCGCTTCATATGCAAGATGGACAGGGAGATGTTCCATTGAGTCAAAAAATCCTAGGGGAAGTACCCTCTCCATCTTGCACAGAATTATTGTAATATTTTCTTCCATCTTCGTTAGACCATCCACTCTTAAAGTTGCAGAGCATATATCTTTAAAGAAATGACTGATTTCTGTAAGCGGGTTCGAAACATGATGGGGCAGCAAGATGAAAGCAATAGGAAGCAAACACTCTATGAATACATGACAATCATGACTTTTCATCCCATGAAGCCTCCTTGTTCTTACATCAGTACATCGTGCCAAATTAGAGGAATAACCATCAGGGGTCCTAAGGTCTTTTAACCACCGACAAATTGACTTCACTTCATCGGCGGTTAGAGTGTAACAAGCTTTTGGTTTGACCATTTTTTCATTAGGCTGCGGCTTCAGTTCCAAATCCTTTCATCTACAGTACATAGCTATGTCCACCCTTGCCTTCTCATTGTCCTTCGTCTTGTCGGACACATTCATAACCGTGTTAAAAATGCTGTCAAAGAAATTCTTCTCAATATGCATCACATCAAGGCTATGTCTTAACATATTATCCTTCCAGTACGGTAGTTCCCAAAAAATACTTTGTTTTGTCCAGTTATGCCATTCTCCATACCCAGGTAATTTCGACACACCTGCTTCAGTGACTTTAGGAAGATCTCTAACCCGACCCCATGTTTGTCAGGAGTCAACAAAGGCGGTGGACCTTCCTCTTCTGTCTGATTCTTTTTGAATGCTCGAACGTTTCTTCGGGAGGGATGATCGGGATCTAAGAACCGACGATGAGAATCAAACCAGGAACTTTTTCCACCATATCTAAGAGTAAAAGCCTTTCCATGTTCCATGCAATACGGGCACGCCAATTTCCGTGGGTCCCCCAACCAGAGAGTATGCCATATGCAGGAAAATCATTGATAGACCACATCAGTGATCCCCTCATCATAAAGTTTCGCTTCTTTGAAACGTCATAAGTCAACACACCATCCCACAACTTCTTCAGATCATCGATCAGAGGCTGCAAATACACATCTATCCCGGCCTTCAGATTAGATGGTTCCGGTATGAGACAAGTCAGAAACATATATGGTTTTGACATGCACATCTCGGGAGAAAGATTGTATGGTGTAACAATCACTGGCCAATATGAATAGGGCGAGGCTGACACTTGAATGTACGGGGTAAAACCATCTGAACACAGTCCAAGTCTCACATTGCGAGGATCTGCTGCAAAATCAGGATGAACCCGATCGAAGTGCTTCCAAGCTTCACCATCAGAAGGGTGGCGTATGACACCCGGATTTCTTCTATTTTCATTATGCCACCTCATTTGTCCCGCAATTTGCGTTGATGCAAACAGTCTCTGCAACCTTGGAATTATTGGCAGATAGAACATTGCCTTCGCAGGAACTGGTTTACTCTTACTATGGTCACTACTTTGAACGCGGTACCTGGATGTCTGACAAAATTTACATTCTTCCAACGCACTGTCATTTGTGCCAGACTGACTACCATAATATAGCATGCACCCATTTGGACAACAATCAATCCTCTTAGCCCCCAAGCCTAGTTTCGACACCAACCGCTTCGCATGATAATAACTTTTCGACAACAACTCTTTGAAGGGTGTCACATCTTGAAGCATTTTACAAAAGAACTTCAAACACTGCTCTAGGACATTCTAATTGGACTTGCAAGCTAGAAGCCTAACACAAATTGATAATTTTGAATCTGACGCCCCTTCAAACAATGGCTTAGTTGTCTCTAACAATAGATTGTAGAATCTCTGTGCCGATTCATTAGGAGGCTCTTCCATGTCATCAGACTCATCTGCCTCAAAATTCCCATGTTGCCCAAGACAATCATCGACCATCATATGCATTGACTGGAGTTGTTCGACATATTCATCGTGGTAGCCACTGCCTGATGCACCCATTTCAAGATCGTCACCACCAACTTCATTCAAATCAATATCCGGCAGCTCCTCACCATGATCACTCCATATCCAATAATTAGACTTGAACCCACGTTGGTATAGGTGTAACTTCACTTCATCAACACTCAAAACCGCTGTGACACCCTAAACTCGGTGTCACATGGTTACCCAATTGAGGAAGTATTTCTGATTTACAAAGCCGATTACTTCTGAAAGTATCATTTTCTCGATGGATGAGTACACTAAAAACGGTAGTTAATTTTTTTTTTCGAGATGAAGGAGGATAAAGGTGATGAACACTCAGAACATGAATTGAAGACAGCATACATTTATAACATGTCCCAATGAAAGCCAAGTTTCAGTACATAAGATAGGGCTTATCAATGGCCATTTCAACAGATGTAGACATCTAGGAGTTACAACTTAAAAAAAAGAGTAAGTAAGACACAGGGAAAGAGGGTCCGGAACCACATCCAAAAGATAACTCTAAAAGTCAGATGACGGAAGATTATCCACAAAATGCTTCAAACTGGTTACTGACACTGACTGCAAGCAGGGTCTCCACAAGGGCTCCCACGAGACGAGGCCTCAAGTAATGGGTCTATAACGTTGCCGCCCTCATCAACGGAATCGTCGTCGTCATGATCCATAACGTGATCCTCCGGCTCATCTTCCTCCATGACCTCATCGAAGTCCTCCTCGGGGTCCTCCTCAGGATCCTCCTTAGGGTCCTCCTCGGGGTCCTCCTCAATCAATGCTGCCGGCTCTACGTCAAGAGGTGGTGGCTCATGTAGCAGTCCGTGAGCTCGCAGTGTGTGAAGGTAATACCATATCGGAGGCAGAGCTACCCTCCTAGTTTCCACAGTGTGGCTTCTACAGATTGGGTCTCCGTCAGCATTTAGATCGATCGTGGTGATGGCTCCGTGGTATGTGGCAGATGTCGCCCCTAGGTGTATCTGCCATGCCCCAGCATCCCCTGCATCGTCGAAGACCTCAGTCTTCGATGTTGTCGGCACCAACGGGATATTGGGATCCATCTGGACTCATGTACATACGGCGATACCAAAAGGAAGAGAGAATAACAAGTAGAAATGAAAGAGTGAGATACCGACAATGGATATATCGTACAACAACCATATACATGATACATACAACACCTTGGCATATTGACATTTTAAACATTACTCATAGGCAAACAACAAGTATTATTTCAGTGGGTCTCATACCCGAATCAATCAATTTTTATAAAGATAATGCATGACACTTCAATCATCAGGCTCTAATCATAATCTCATGAGATACCATCACCGTTTTATCATTAAGAAATAAAGAGTTGATCAGGATCATACGCCACATTTGGCAAGTTGTCTCCGTCACCTCATGTACTTGGATCAACACCATCACGAATCCCTTATAACGGCCATTCGGATGTATACATCATAAAATACCACATCTTAAGCGAGTATTCGGTAACTCAAGCACGTTTACCAAGGGGAAATGCAGATGAATAAAAGACTTTTTATTGACGAGACTTTTCTTTGTATTCACTCTTTTCCGTTTGTCGAAGCCTAAAGCTAACAACTATTCACAATTTCCATCACTTGAAAATTTATAACACAGGACGCACGGTTCGAGTGCTCAATCACAACACCTTAGATCGCGGCCGCAGTCCAAGGTTGTGGTCGTAGAAACAATTATAATTTTATCCATGTTTTATTTCAACATGCTAAGGACTCCTAGCCCATAACAACGAAATTAGGACACACAGTCCTCAATTCCAAAATTAGGACCCCTAGCCCATAATATCACGATTAGGACCCTTGGTCCATAATTCTTGACACGGATCCCAGATCACGTGCATAAACTGAATATTAGAGGCGACGTCTCGCGAACTAATATTCTCTTTCACATGTGCTTACTTTTCGCTCAGTGAAAATCAAAAACCAAAACAAAACCTCGGTCACTTATCCAAGTAACCGGAACGTTTCTAAATCATTTTGGAGAAAATCTTTTCCTTTACAAATTCTTTTATAAAACATTTAGGAAATTCGTTTGCTTTTGAAATCCTTGACGAAATAAAGTCAACTAATTTCAAAGGGGTTTTCCTTCATAAAACACATAGTTCGAAAAATGTTTTCTCTCGTACCAACTTTGGATCATAAAAAGGTAATTTCTATTGTATTAAAAACACTTCAACGTTTCTTTTCAAAATAAGAATCTCATTTTATTGAAGTAAGCATTTTAAACAAGGAACTTTTATAAATGAAACCAATACTTTCGAAGTTCTATTCAATGCTTATTAAGGCTTTTAATCCTTTATAATCATTGTGCACAGACTCAAGTCCGGCTTCTCAAACTTCAATCAACAGTAATATATTCTCAACAATAATATCACAGTTAACGACAGTTCATCACATATATATAATTCATAATACTTTAAAGCAAGTAATGTTCAACTTCAAGTAATAACCACAATAGTTCAAGTAAACAAGTTATTCAAGTATTGGCTCAATATCACAATAATTTTCAAATCACTCAAATAAACACATACACACGTGCATATAGTCATTGAATATCCCTAGGCAATCCCCTCTTACTTTCTTTGAAGGTAAGAAGGTTAGATGCTCGACAAGGTAAGTCACGAACGTTCTCGTTTCCTCCGCGATGGAAGTCTAAGGTTATGAACACAAAATCACAAGTTAAAATCAAAACAAGAACACTAAACCACAAGGTATAGGTTCGGCCAAGACTAGTTCTTAGGGTTAGAGATTCCCAAAAATTATACAACTCATGGATTTATGATCCTTAAGTGTTAGGAGTTCATAAACAATGATCTTTTAACAAAGTTGAAATAAAATTTCACTAAGTTAAAAAAATAGGGCATTCGGCCAAGGCTAGTAAAATAGGCTAGCATTCACTAAACTTTCCAATCTCTTAGGTTTAGCATCCATATGTGTTAAGGAGCTCAAAACCATGATCATCTTGGAAAAATGAAAATAACACATAATAGTTTTAATAACATAAAATAAACAAGTTATAAATCCTTAAACTTTCCAATCTCTTAGACTTAGCATCCAAATATCTTATGGAGTTCAAGTCCATGATCATCTTGGAAAAATGGAAGTAACACATACTAGCTTTAACAACATAAAATAAACAAGTTATAAATCCTTAAACTTTCCAATCTCTTAGACTTAGCATCCAAATATCTTTTAGACTTAGCATCCAAATATCTTATGGAGCTCAAGTCCACGATCATCTTGGAAAAATGGAAGTAACACATACTAGCTTTAACAACATAAAATAAACAAGTTATATTTCCTTAAACTTTCCAATCTCTTAGACTTAGCATCCAAATATCTTATGGAGCTCAAGTCCATGATCATCTTGGAAAAATGAAAGTAACACATACTAGCTTTAATAACATGAAATAAACAAGTTATAAATCCTTAAACTTTCCAATCTTAGACTTAGCATCCAAATATCTTATAGAGCTCAAGTCCATGATCATCTTGGAAAAATGAAAGCAACACATACTATCTTTAATAACATGAAATAAACAAGTTATAAAGAGTTCTAAATCCATGATCAATACTTGGAAAGTTGAATCATAATATCCTAGGCCTACTTATTCATATTTTTCAGCCATCATAGGAACAAGCTATCAAAACTTCCAAGATTTATAGATTCAAGATCAAAGGATAGTTAGAAACTCAAACACATGATCATATTCCAAACACTACAAGAAAAAATGAATTTAGCGAGGGCCAAAGGCCGTCACAAACAGTTTAAATCCGTCGCAAAACACATGTTTCTGACGGATTTGCGACGGCCACAAATCCGTCACATGTTGGGTCGTCGCAAACAGTTTCTGACCGTTTTTTTAAATGACCGTCGCTAATTAGCGACGGCTTATGAGAAATTAGCGACGGCATGGCCGTCGCAAATTATAGAAATTAGCGACAGCCTAACCGCCGCAAATCAACATAAATTAGCGACGGAATAGCCGTCGCAAATTGCAACACATTTTTATAAAACTAAATTATTTAATTAACTATTTTTTTTATTAATTAATTATTTAAAATATGAATTATTTTTAATTAATTATTTAATATTTAATATAAAATTCAAAGTTAATATAAACATTAGTTATTTTTTATATTAATTATAATTTAGACTATATTATGATAAATGAATAATAATTTTAAACAATAAATGAAATTCATAAATAAAAGCAAATTGTTTTGACAGAGTGCATACATCATACAAAATAAAATCTAATATTAAAGAAACTAATAACCCTCTCTATAGCCCCGCATTAACAAATCTGTAAATGATTGATCATCCTCACCATCAGTGATCACGATGACCCTCAGTTGGGGACGGTGGTGATTGTGGGTGAGGGGTCTTTGTGAAGGTGTTGGTCTGCTGCGGCGATCGGTGGAGGGGTGCTTTGGTTCCTAAACGCAGCATGAGCTCTCTCTCGTGTACCTGCCATCATCTCTATCTGCTCCATCATCTCGTGTGCGTTGAGTAAGCAATGCCGATTGATCTCATCTCGAGCCGCCCGTTTCTGTCGCATCTTGACCATCTCCTGAGACTCATGAGGTCGGCGGGGCCTAATCTTGGACGATGCTCGACTCTGCTGAGTGGAGATCTTTGGAGCACCCACGTCGATAGTTCTGGCTAGGTCTCCCATACCGTATATGCGACCCTTGTTCTTACCACCCAAGAACCTCGACCCATGCCTGCAACTCCAATTGGGCTTCCACCTGCGGGTCAAGTGTGGTGGAAGGGGAAGATGATCTTTGCCTCGAGACCGAACACGAGATAACTTATCACGATAGTCCTCCTGTCATTAAAATTGATGCACATCATCATACAGAATGACCATAATTATTAAATATAAAATAAAAATAATTTCCAACAAAGAGACGTGTAAATCACCTAAGTGCATCTAGAGCGCTCATCTACATACTCGCCGGTACCCTTCCTAGTATGAGTTCGGGCATGAAGCTCAAACGGCTTGACGATACGGCCAAGCTCCCTAGCCTGCACCACAAAAAAACTTGTTCATATTTGAAGTTACACTACCTTAATAGCCAGACATCTAATGAATTAACAAAATATGATGTTGGAACTTACAAGGCGTCGAGCATGCTCCTGATTACTGATGCTGCCGCCAGTGTGCAGGCTCCCACCCTTATCCGAGGCCCTGTTGAGCTTTGCCTGGGCGGATTTTTTCTTAAATTCAGGTGTAGCCCAGTAAGCACATAGCTCCTCCCAAATGGGTGGGAAACACCATTTTGGACGCTGTCGCTTTTTTCGACATCTCATCAACAACTCGGAGAGGCGTTTGCTCGCTTTTTGATGAAAAATTATCTCTACATCAGTGGAATGCTCTACTCTCCAAGCAGCCTTTTCCTGTAAATAAGGAGAATATAATATTTTTTAGGATAATAATAAACTAAAGAAACATTAAAAGTAACTAAAAAATGGAAGTAAATTCAAAAGTACAAAATACCTTAAAAGCCGCAAAGAATCGATCCCGATCCTGATCCTTTAGCTCACTCCAATGTTTCCAGGCCCGATCAAACAGAGATGTAACTGCATATGTGACGGCCTCTGCAGATTTTCTCGACGGAAGGAACCTTATCAATAGAACATGAGAACAATCAATACACATACATATAAAATCTGCACTCAACAATAAAATAACAATATTTGAGATCTTTCTTACCCTTTACCGGTCGGGGTAACAATAACTTGGCCATATAACATAACCTCGATCTCCTCATCATCTGATGATATAGGCGAGGAATATCCATAAGTCTCCTCGTCGTCACCATTAGACTGATGATCACCGTCCATGGGCAAATCCACCCCTGATGCATCTGGTCGTCTAGAATTGTCTCCATGGGTCTGAGTCGGAATCCTTGGGGTGGGCATCATCGTGATCCCAATGGAGGTGTCCATGAACTGAGTGACTGGAGCAACAGGTTGGTAGGGAGGTGTCAGAACATGTGTAGGCACGGGTGTGGGCGATGGACATGGTGTAGGAGCAACAAGTGGGGGTGTCGGTGCCATATCATGTGGAGGCATGGGTGTGGGCAGTGGGCGTAGTGTAACAGATGTAGACGTGAGGGACACGAATCCGTCATCGACTGTCCGTGTCACAAAGCGGGGTCGACCACGACGACGTGCCCCTCCAGCAGGTGCCTTACCCTTTCCCTTACCATCAGTCATGTCTATAGTGAAAAATAATGCTAATAATAATTAATTAAAAGTAACCAAAACACAAATTTGCAAATAATGGAAATTGATGGTGATAATAATTAACTTAAAGTAAGCACAAACACACATTTGTAAATAATGGAAAATGATGCTAATCATAATGAACTTAAAGTTATGACAATGACAATACAACTTAATACAAAATATATCACTAAAATAAATAAAGTAATTGTTATTCAGAATTTGAGCCAGTGTCATATTCATAGCCATCTTCATCTACTTCATCTTCTGTTGATTCTGCTTCTTCAATATCTTCATCCCGAATGACTTGATTTGATGTCAAGCTGGAGGTATCCACTTCTTCCCCTACAACTTGTGTGTCTTGTAAACATGAGATTGGTTCAACTTCAATGACCTCATTTGCATGTGACATTTCATCCGTTTGCTATGGCTCATCCAACTCTGAAACATCTATTTCAATGCGACCCCTTGGTTTTGTCTTGATTGCAACACACCAACCTCGTTTTTCTGTTTGAGTTGCTGGATAAGGAACGTAATATACTTGTCTCACATCATGTGCCATGATAAACGGATCAAACATATGATATCTTCTACTCATTTGGATGTCCACAATATTATATTTTTTATTCAAATTAGTGCCTCTACTAGATGGATCGAACCAATTACAATAAAACAACACTATTCTCTTAGGGTAATCTAAATAACGATATGACAACTCATATATGTGTTGTATGACACCATAAAAGTCATCTGCAACTCCGCCTGGCTCACCCGTTACGTAAACACCACTATTTATTGTTGTTTTGTCTTCTGTCCATGATTGAGTATGAAATTTGTACCCATTCACGAAGTATGTGTGCCATTCTTTGACTTGTGTTAGAGGACCGTCAGCCAAATTTTGTAAATGTTGATTAATGACAGTAGGTGCCTCATTGTAAACCTATTCACAAAGTTTAACGATATATGTTTTTATCCGCATACATTATAGTGAATAACAGAATGATAAATGGGAAGATACTTACTTGTTGCTTAAACCATTTTGGAAAATCTTCATGAGTACGAGCAGATGCATCACGAGAAGACAAGAATGCACTGAACATATATGGATAACATCAATGAAAATTGACATATGCTATCGAAGGAATAAAAATTATAAGCTCATACTTACTCATGGTATGGTTTAACCTCGGCGCAATTGATCAATACATGAACATGAGCTGAGTTCCACTCTGCCTCCGTTAAATAATGTGTCAACTCCTTTCCGGAATGACGACCGGGAAGACAAAAAATTGATAAGGTTCCAGGTAGTCTTCCACTTTCATTTTCCGTTTCGTTCCTTCTAGTTGTTGGAGACAAAACCATGTGTTTGAAATAATGAGAGCAGAAATGAATTGTCTCACGGTGTAAGTAAGACACACATATCGAACCTTCAACCCTAGCCTTATTTTTCACCGATCGTTTTGACTCGCCCATGAATCTATTAAAAAATGACGAGGTTATTATTAATTAACTAATATGCATGAAAGTGGATCAATAACTGTGATACTTAAATTACCTTTCAAATGGATACATCCACCTATATTGAACTGGACCACCAAGTCTGGCTTCATATGCAAGTTGAATCGGAAGATGCTCCATTGAATCAAAGAAGCCCGGGAGGAATATTCTCTCCAGCTTGCACAAAATGAGTGGAATGTTTTGTTCCATCCTGGTCAAATCGTCTTCCCTTAAAGTTGCAGAACACAAGTCCTTGAAGAATTGACTTATTTCAGTAAGGGCATTCAAAACATGGGGGGAAACGAACTGAAGGCGATAGGAAGTAAGCACTCCATAAACACATGACAATCATGGCTTTTCATCCCATGCAACTTGCCTTTTATAACATCAGCACATCTTGCCAAGTTAGAAGAATAACCATCAGACATCCTGAGCCCCTTTATCCATTGGCAAACTAACCTTGCTTCCTGGATAGTCAAGGTATAATTGGCCTTTGGCTTGTACATCTTCCCATTATCCTGATGTCTCGGCTCCAAATCCGGTCCCTTGCAGTACAACTTTAAGTCCATTCAGCACAAGAAGAGATTATGATTCAAGCTACTCACCAATTCAGCCATTAATATCAAAAGAAAACTAACACAACCACCTATAACATGACCACATTCCAACCTAAAAGCATTTAGGTGATTCAACAAACAGATTATAGACATCAATCAAAAGGCATTATATTACCAAAACAATTACAATCTCCATATCAAGGTGCACCAAAAAATGATCAAATCAATATCAAACATTCTTTCAATTAACTAAAAAAAAAACACACCTTCTCTTGCTTTGTTTGCTTGGAAGCGATTTTCCCTTGTTGAACCTCAAAGTCGCGTTCTTACTCTCTCAGCGAACGTGACTCTCCAGAACTAATTCATAAACAAATATATGCAGCAATTATGAGATTAAATATGGAACAAAAATTAATGATGCAAAATTTCAACTTAATTGTAGTAACCATATAGTGAATAAGGAAAAAACAAAGCACATGGTGTTGTTTATAAACGATAGCACAATCATAAAAAAATTGCCAGGTTACATGCATAGTTGATTGTGTAATATTCTTATCATGCTCATGTTTATCCTCATTTATCTTATTTGTTAATGTTACATAATAGTTCATTTTTAAAGAGCAAAGACAGCATCAACAGTAACCATTTAATAGACTACATTAAACCACAAGGAAAAAGTAATTAAAATCACCTACCAATTAGAATGAGAGCAACACTAGCTTTCTTTTCTTATCTATGGGTATTGCTAGTCTTAGCAAAGTTCTTCTACTCAAGTAGGAAAGGACACCAACGCCAAGTGCACCATATTAAAATCAAAGGATTCATGTTATTATAAGTATAATCAACCTTTAATTTTAGTAACACTATTAACTTAACATTTATTTGGACCCAAATTACTTGAAATCAAAGATAGAGTTTTCTCTCTTTCCAAGATCAAACATCAATCAACTATTTTGAGTGGCTACAGATTCAAGAAAATAAATTGCTTTTTAAGACTCTAATTCTTCATATTCCAACAATGCCAACAAGAGTTTCACCAATACCATAATGCTTAACAGTGTTAGATCAACAACAAAAAGGTCTTTTAAATCTTTCATCAAACAAATTGGATACATATAGGAGACAATATGTACAATATACACACACCCCACACATAAACCACTTAACCATCATTCTTCATCAGTGCTAAACAATTGAAGGTAAAATGTAGCCAGATATAAAGATCAATGATTTTTTTAGAAGAAACAAAACTCTAACTGGAGAACCAAATTTCAAAAATATAAAGAGAACAGGCTCTCTTGTCACTAATAAGTAGTGACTGCACAGTGCATAGCACACAAAAGTATCCTTATATAGAAAGGATGAGGAAACCTTAGGATGGATGTGGGTTTCACTTGGTCTATGTGAATTAATTTACTGGACCGGAAACTATCATCATTTTCAAGTTCATCAAGATATATACCAAAGCCAACTTTTAAAATCTCAGGACTCGGGAGTAAAAGAAACTATAGGAATCACGTTAAAATATAATAACAAAAGCTAATTTAAAATCTAAGCATATCTGGTTAACATGGTTGGTCTCCAATTGAAGCCATTTAATTTGAGGCTCTTAGTAGCAAGTTGACTATGAAATAGTGTGAATTATCCTTCAACAAGTAGTTTTGCACTCAAACACTGCTAACGACAATGATTACAACTAACAAGCATAGATGAGTGAGGTTGTTTGGAAGTAAAAACTAGGATTTCAGGAGTAACAGGTTTATTTGATTGAACTTGAACCATTACCGTGACTTTGATTTTACTGGACTTTATCATGTAAACTGATACCCATTTATTTTTATTCAAAAGGACAATGTACAAACTGAATCCCCAAATTGAATGAAGCTTCAATATTCGACAACACTCTTACTTAAGTTTAAATCATGTTTTCATATCACAGCTGAATTCAAATCACGGCTGAATTCAATTAAAAACGGAGTTCAGGACAAAACAATCCTCAAGGACTGCTGAATTCAAATCACAGTGGCAAAATCAAACAGTAGCATAAAAGAAGCTTAATAAGTGATGATCCTAGCCATACTCTTCTCATTAAATTTACTGAAACTCACCATGAAAAATAACCATATCTAAATACCATTGGATAAGAACAACCATCCAACACAAAACTGAAGAAGAGAGAAACAAAATAATGATTTTGCACCTGTTAACATGTTGAAACCAGAAAAATAGATGTTGGTCATGTATCATATACAAGTACAAATTGCTTATTTCCAATAACTTGTATCTTGTAAAAAAAAGAAACACTCTTCTAAATATCTAGCCCAAATCAGTTTTTATAAAGCTAACAAAATCCACAGTCATTTTGAAATTAAGTCTTCATTCAAGTTCAAACCTCCTTAAAACAAATCCTTCAAAATTTAGATCATATTTCCACAACAAAAAATACAATAAGAGAAATTCTAACCCTTCTTAGAAGAATTAAAACTGCTAAAGCGAAAAAAAAGAGTCCTTCACCCTCACACCTAAGGGAAATTCAATTCAAGTTTTTTACCTAAATAATTGACATGTTATCAAAGTGAACACATTAAACTATTATCCTGTCTGAGATAATTAATGAGTCCATAGATGATTTCCATTTGGGATTTACATGTGGTATGCTTAGTGTACAATCAAGCAATCAAATTCAAAGCCAAATTATTTTCAGTAAAAGGAATCAAACTCATCAACCAACATTTAACACATATAGAGACTAGTCACGACAGTGAAAGTATCCACAAACCAGATTTTAACAAATTTATCAATCTTCACATCAAGTTTCACATAATATTCTTATATCTCAGGACATTGAAGTAAGATTTCTAAACTATCTTAAAGAGCATAAAAGTTAGTATAGACAAAAATAAACTCATCAAGTGTTTGCATCAACAGACCAACCAGAACATGGAGACTACAAATTAATGCCAAAGTGACAATCTCAACATGTGCAAACATAGATAAATACTCAAACCTTACTATAAGGAGAAGAACCCAAACCAAATTCTACTCCAACTGTCGCTGTGTGAGAGGGAATGGCAAAAGAATAGATAACATCTAGCAATTTTCAGATACAGAAGACTCTGCAAGAAAGAAGTTCAATAAGAGTGTCAGATTATCTTGACAACATAATGTTGATGTTGAAAGATATATATATATATATATATATATATATATATATATATATATATATATATATATAATATCTAAACTAGCTAAAATGTATAGTGTGACCAGAAAGAGCAAAAACAAAGTATAAAAACACTAGCGCATTTCATTTTATTTAGATATAAGCAATACTATTCTTCTAACACATGTTCCAGTCCTCTAAAACTAAAAGACTCCACCAACTATGATATCAGGTAACAAAACAATACAGGGGAGTGTTTCACAAGAGTAAAATAAATCCACTAAAATAGAACTCAATAGTCGCATTACATAATATTGACCTTCACCTTATATGAATATATTATATATTATGACATAACAACTAAATGTAGATGACCCATATACCTTTCACTAAACAGAACTAAAATAGAACTCAAATTTGCTTATTTCCTACCTTGTTTGGGCAGAACCTCAATTCAATATAATTACCTAAACCTGAAATCTGAGCCCAAAATAAAAAGGCACATTATATAAGTTTAGACAAGCATGAAACAAAAAATTTCCAAATTCAAGTATTTACTTTCTCAAATTGAGATAGAGAATCTAGAAATAGGTAACAATGGTTTGGAATTTCCAGATTTTTCAACTCAAGAACATTATGGAATCGAGATATTAGGTTAAATTGAAGATTGAAGAACAAAGTACCTATAACAGAGATTGGAATGTAGATCGAGTATCTAAAGAACAAGAGAAATGTGAAGTTGACAACGGAAGACCTTCACACTTAAATAGATGATCACATAATCACAGAATCTTGAGAGAAAGAGAAAATTACCTTGGGAGAAAGATACTGTTACAAAAACACCGACAGAGGTTTGGTCTTCGTTGGTCTTCGGCAGGTGCTGCTTGGGTGGCGCGATGTGGGAGCAGAAACGGAGCAGAGGGAGCAGAAACGGAGCAGAGGGAGAAGAAATGGCGAAGATGACAACTGAGGGAGGAAGAAAACTGTTTGAGTTACTTATTGGAAATTAGCGATGGCCTTTTAATATTAGCGACGACTAGGCCGTCGCAAATTATTATTCCGTCACAAATTGAGAATGACCGTCGCAAAAGTACGGTCCGTCGCAAACCAATATGGCCATTGAAAATGACCTTGGACAAACATTTGCACATTAGCGACGGCCATGCCCGTCGCAAATTGGCGCCAACATTTCGCGTAAAATGGCGGGAACGTTACTGACAGATTTGCGACGGAACTTCCGTCAGTAATCTCTTCTACCATTTGCGACGGCTTAAGCCGTCACAAAACATAAAATTAGCGACGGATTTGAGGCCGTCTCAAAAATTCCATCGCTAATTAACCTTATTCTTGTAGTGAAAAGTTGAAACAAAAACTTCCTAGGTCACAAATGCAAGCATTCGACCTTCATTGGAAGAGATGGATAGAGATTTTTGTTTTATACAACCTCTTAGTATGTTAAAATATAAGTTAATACAAGACTATAGAAAGTGGTTTCAATTCAAAAGGAGTTTTCTACCATTTTAGAGAGATTTTAGAAGTTTAAAGCATATAAAGAACACATAAAGTAAACTAAGAAATAAAAGATGAAACTTGAAAAAAGATTTATATGAGAGCATTAACCTTGGTATAAGGAAGAACTTTAGTGAAGAACTTAAGTAGAAAAGATGAATAAAAACTAAAGCTTTAAGAGCTTGAACTTTAAGAAGAAAGGAAGAAGATGAACTTTAATGGAGGTTGAAGGAGGAAGATGATGAAGTGAAAATGAAAAGGGTATATATAGGGAGAGGGAGGGGAGTTCGCGGCTAGGGAGTGAGAGGGAGAGCTTGTTGAGCAAGCTTGGTGGTTTAATGCTTGATTGGATGGAAGAAGAGAGAGAAAAGACTTTTGGATTAGAATACTATTATAATTTGAAAACTGTGATGATGGTACTTTTAGAGTGTGTCATAGCCCTTTCCATCATGTCTCCTTACTTCTTTTATGGTCCATAATCTGCTCCATTTGGTACCCAGTTGTATTTCTGATCGTAATTTTTTTCGACATTTCGCTCGAGTAAAATATTATATTTTATTTTTGCACGAAAATTTTCAAAATAACCAAGGTTGAAGGAAACATAATAAAAACACTAATTGTTTCGTTCACGGGTCAAAATTAGGTTTTCTGCACAGTAAACTTGTACCGGCAGTGAAAACGCAGACCGGCTTCCGTCTGAATTTTCAACCGAAAATTTTACCAACACTTCATATTATATAACAACACAGGGAAATGAATTTAGGTTAATTAAAATCATCCTCTGAGTTTAATAAACACATTTAAATATGTATTTATTGTACATAAAATATAGGAAAAACAGGGTGTTACAACCGTCATACAATTGCACTTTGTGCACGGACATCTAATCCCCCCCCCCCCCTCTTTGGCATAATCACAATGTTGCTTTGCTTTGGATATAAACTCCTCAACTCTAGCTACAAATGATTGTTTCAAATGTCGTCTCACAGACTCGTTCCTATCATACACCCAACTACGGTTCGAGGGATAATATTCCATCCTTCTGCATTTTAAGATAAATTGAAGTATTTTTAAACATGATACTATGACCCCGAATCGCTCTCTTTCCTAAAAAGGTGTGGCCCTATCCTATTCGACGAAAAACTTTTTCATCACTGTATTATACTAGTTACTCATCACTTCTCATGTCTTATAGCTGACGAAATTTCGGCAGCATCTCTCATCGGTCTCCAAGTACAAGACTTGACCGCGGTAAGCTACCATAATCAAGTATGGACCCGGAGAACAAAAGGAAATGCTTCGACCCGAAATTTAATCAACTATTTCACAAATGAGAATCATCGAGTAACTAGTATATCAGTGGAGAAAAAGTTTCTTCCCAAACTGTCCCAATTGGACAATTCATGATTCAATAAAATGAGCAATACCATGACCACAAGTACACATGCTCAATAATATTAAACCTTGAACAGGAAACTACGGTTTTTCTCAATTACGTATTAATTATACTCTAAAAAAATAATACTTTAATTAATAGGGATATTTTGCATAAACATTGATATTATTAGAAGAAGAAAAAATCAAACACACAATTAAGCAACCATCATTCTCAAGTACGTTTTAATTATACTCTAAAACAAAATAATACTATAAGTAACAGAGACATCTTAATTATAAAGTTTGACATTGTTGGCAAACAATTAAAACACATAAGCAACTATCATACACAAAGTATTCATCTAAAAAATAAATTTCTATTAAATCTTTATTTATTATTTATTTCATTTTATATTAAATGCTATGTAAGTATTTATTTATTTATTTACATATATCTAATTTTATTATTAATTTTTTTATTATTATATAAAATTAATTTGAATAAGATATTAAACTATTTTACATTATCTGTTTTAAAAATTCATCGAAAATTAACTTTTTTTTGTATTATGATTTTTAACACATGTTATAAGTGTTGACTTACTTAATTAATTACTTAAATATTATTTATTTAATCTTCCCATTTAATTATATTGTCTTTATGTCTTGTGAGACTTAAAACCTATTATATAAGTTTTTTTCTTTTTATAGGCAAATGTTAGTAATTAGTGTGTTATGTTAGTGGAGAGAGTTGAACCCATGACCTCCTTATCACTCCAAACCCTATATCCCTCCCTCAAACCACCTTGACCACCTTATCACTGCTCCCACACCTATTATATAAGTGCCAACTACAAATTGACACTTGTGAGACTTATGATTTATTTGATCATAGTATTATTTAATTTTAAGTATCAAATAATTTATTTAATTATTTAATTAGTATTTGTTTTCCTTTTCAACCATTAATTCTGAATCATCACAAGCTTGTGTCAGAATCACTATCACATTGTCCTAGGTATATGGGACGAAAAATTTGATATATATTATTTTTTATGTAAAAGTATTAGTAAGTAAATTTGTGACTAAACCCTCAATTTGGTCCCTGAGAAAAACACTCGGGTCTGAAATAGTCCCTATCCAAAAAAACTATCCATTTAGTCCTTAAGAATGTGTTTACCGGGACAGATTGGTCCATCTGTGAGTTGATCACCTTTGACCGTAGGTTACCAGCTTACGTGGCCCACGTTTTTGCTAACGTGTCAGTATCCATTTCTCAAGGGGCTGCCACCATGAAAATGGGTCAAAACGGTCCCTTACAAAATTCATATGAGACAGATTAGTCTATCGTGGTATTGTAGAGCATGTAGTATGCGTTCCTTGCAGAGTCTGTAAAATCGACGTCGAAGCTCTCGTGCAGATTCCAACCCTTCGTTCTAGGCTTCTTGAATGATGATCAATGCTCCTATATTTGTCGCTTCTGTAGTGTATCAAGGTTTGCATATACAATTATCTTGCTTGGTGTTAATCTAGTCCTTGTTTTTGTGAGGTGGGCTGTAATTATATTTGTTACTTTGGTTTGGAATTTTTTTCCTTGTTAGCGGAGTAGATATATATTAACTCCTTGCCAACAGAATTGAGAAACTTATTTGATGAGGACAGTGTTAGTTTAACTAAATGCAGTTTTATATATCCTTATTATTCTAGGTAACAAAGGTGTTCTAATATCCTATCGTAGAACAGTCCTGTAATAATAGGAAGACTAAAACGTCTATTATTCGTCATAAGGCACACACAGCCAAGTGAAACTTTGGCATTTATTTCTCCCAATTATTTTGGTTACAAGAATAGCATTATCAAATCATAAACACACTATTTACAAAAGGTGTCTTGTCTTTCATTTCGTCACACAAGCTTGCAGCTGTTCCATTCATCAATTCTGAAGACACAATAAAAAATAGGGAAGTCAAAATACTCATCAATCCAACAAGTTAAATCCTGTCCTAACCCAACATGCATGAATATAATGTTAAAGATTTTCTTTTCCATGTGATTTTTCTTTATGATAGACTTGAAAACTCTTGTGAATTTAAAATGCACTTGCCTTGCTCTTTGGACTCTTCTCGCCACTTGTCTTTCTCTTTGGGCACTTCTTTTCACTTGCCTTGCTCTTTGGGCACTTCTCGTCATCACTGTCGCTCTCGCTGCTGCTGCTGTTGCTGTTTCCTTCACTTTTATGGCGGGATATGTGATTCTTGATCCTCCGGAACAAATTCTTATCCTTGCTGAGCTCTCCATTTTTCATGGCATGAGACCCAAAGCATGTTGTTTTTGTACCATAAGGAGAAGGGTCCTCATAGGTTTGAGTGATTTGAGCTTCCACCACAGTAACTGTGATGTTGGTTTTGGTGATGTCATGCTTCTTGTCGTGTTTGGTCTGAGTTTGGCCATAGCTGCGAGCCTCAGTTTTGGAGCTGTTTTGGTCCTGAGACTCAACCTGGGTTTGGTTGAGGCATTGAAGTTGGTTTTGGCTGCTGCCATGGCGAGCTTGGTGACCTTTAAAAGCCTTGCTAGTCATCTCAGAAATCTTTTGGCCAAACGAGCCATGTTGGCTTTTTGGTTGGCAGACTTCAATGGTTGTGGTGGGTTTCTGACACTGAGCAGAAGCCACTGCAATAGCTTATGTTGCTAATAACTTCTAATTTGTTTTCTTGCAGCTGCATGGTAGCGCATTAAGGGCCTTTTTATTGGCACAAGAGAGGGGTGCTACTCCTCTCCCTCTATAGTAAGGAAATAAAATAACCATTTGATTCTGCTTTTCGAAATATGGCCTGAATAAAAGTAGGCTTATCATATTTATCCACCAAAATGAAAATGGAATTTGTTCTGACTTCTGAGTGAAAGAACCTAATTCCATGGCAGTAGCATCACACAGAATGACAGACATGTTGAATGGTGGGTTGGGTTCGGCTTACAAAGCCGCCATGGCAAATGGCTTGTCTGTGGTGGTGAAGCGGATGCGGGAGATGAATAAAGTTAGCAGAGACATATTTGATGCTGAGATGAGACGATTTGGTAGACTCACACACCGCAACGTTTTGACTCCTTTGGCTTACCATTACCGTAGAGAAGAGAAGTTATTTGTCACAGAATACATGCCCAAAGGAAGCTTGTTATATGTCTTGCACGGTATTATATTATTTTATAGCTTTTGGAGAAGGAAATCATAGAACGAAGGGTTGGAATCTGCATGAGAGCTTCGACGTCGATTTTACAGACTCTGCAAGGAACGCATACTACATGCTCTCTGCAATTCCACGAGAGACTAATCTGTCTCATGTGAATTTTGTAAGGGACCATTTTGGCCCATTTCCATGGTGGCAGCCCCTTGAGAAATTGATACTGACACGTCAGCAAAAACGTGGACCACGTAAGCTGGTAACTTACGGTCAAAGGTGGTCAACTCACAGATGGACCAATCTGTCCCGGTAAACACATTCTTAAGGACTACATGGATAGTTTTTTTTGGATAGGGACTATTTCAGACCCGAGTATTTTTCTCAAGGACCAAATTGGGGGTTTAGTCTAAATTTGTATTTACTTATTCAAATTGATTTAAATATAATTATTACTTTACTGTGATAATTTTTTCTAGGTTCGTTATACGTACCACGCAATTTTTTCACTCTTCCGCACACCGATACTTACTTAGACATCACTTCCTATCACATTTCACCATAACCATGAGGAATTGTTGCACCGATGATATCGCCACGCTACAGGTATTCGGGATCGATGGAATTCCTTTATCACTTACTCATATACTTAGAGTGCGCTTACTTACTCCTTAATTAATTAAATAGCTAACTAATTCATCATTTTAACTACATAATTTTATTCTTGAAATTAAATTGCAACAATAATGTATAAGGATAATAACCCACTAAAAAAGTCATACAATATTTAATTCCAACAGGAACTCAAACTCAAAACAAACAAATCAAAAAATACAAAACATAAATATTCCTAAATCAGAAAAGTTCAAAAACAATTTCCTAAATAAAAATTGACATTTTCATAAAAATAAAATATTGCTCAATCAGTCAAAAAATACCTAACAGTGGTGGCTCCTCCTAGCAGTGGTGGTTGCTGTGGTGGTGGCCTGAAAAGTCAAAGAGGGAAATCAAAACTCAACAACTCAACAATGGGAAGGGAAAAACCATTAAACTCAACAACTTGGCAACTCAACATACCTGGTGGAGGCGCGCGGTGGCCGGATGGAGGCACGATGGAAGGAGGCAGAGAAGAAGGGTGGGGGAGGGTTTCTGGCGCGCTGGAGGAGAAAATGGAAGATGGGTCGCGGTCAGAGGCAGGGGGAAGGAGGAGGTACGGTGGAGGCTTGGAGACTCGCCGGAGACATGGTGGAGGCTCGTCGGAGACGTGGTGCAGAGGGGAAGAGAGAAGGCAGAGAGAATAGAGAGAGAGAGGGGAAACAAAAAATGAGGGGGAAAGGGGACGGCACTGGTGTATAATGTGAATTTAACGACGATCTTTTCAAATTACCGACGGCCTTATCCATCGGTAAATCCAAAATTCAAATTTCCGATGGAAATGTCCGTCGGTACTATTGTAATTTATTTCCAACGGCTATTCCGTCGGTAATTACCGATGACTTATTTGGTCGGTACACTCTAGCGCCAAAAAATTAGCATTCCCGCGTTGAATACCGACGGATTTACCGACAGAAAAGCCCACGGTACCATTACCGATGGACTTTTCATCGGAAAATTTAGAATCTTTTGGTATTCATGCTTGCTGACAGCTTAGTCCGTCGGAAATCTTCTCACTACCGACAGAACTGATGTCCGTCGGTAATTATCCATCGGTAATCCACCCTTTTCTTGTAGTGTGGGGAGGTATCTTGGATTCCCTATGGTTAGCTAAGAAAGCCGATTGTAATTTCATTGTTGATAACCTCAATGCTCACTTAGTAGAGTAGAAGTCAAAACTTTTAAAAAGAGCTGGGAGGTTTAATCAATTCAGTGTTGTCCTCAATCCCCACCTACTATATGCATATTAACTGGTTTACTCAAGGGCTATGTCATACTATTGATAGGATTGTTCGAATTATCTCAAGCAAATATCTTGAAAGAGAAAGGATTTTGAGTTGTAACAAGACAACAGGGTCCAATACTTGGCATGCTCTTAAAAGCAGGGATCTTTAATCTTTTGAAGGCAAGGTATATTATTTCATAATTGAAAAAGGAGATGTCTTTTTGTGGTATGACATAAGGGGTGGCAAAAGGATCCATTTCTCCACCATTCATCCAATCCATCCAAGCATAAATCCATCCAGTCCATCCATTACAAAAAAAAAATTAATGGATCGAACAAATTGGACTATTTTATTTTAAGGATGGTTAGTGATCCATCCACCACCCTTCTAAATCCATTGGATCGTATCATAAAAATAAAAAAATCCACTGGATCAAATTTCTAATTTGGATGGCAACATCGTGTGTGGGGGTGTGTCTGTCTTCGGGTTCACTGAGGGCAGAGAGAGAGGGAAGAGGGAGGGGGAGAGTCATCAAATTATTTAAATGGGTGGATATCCATAAAAAAAATGTTAATTGATGGATTTGATGGATTTTATTAGATGGATATGGATGTAATATATTTTTTTTAATAAATTTTGAATGAATCATGATGGATTAATGTATTTTTTTTAATCCGTCCATCATAATTCGAATAAAAATTTATCCAATCCATCAATTTGCCACCCTTAGACATAATGACAACTGGACCGGTGAGGCCTTTCTTGTAAACTTAACACCCTATGTGCATATTCAAGACACAAATTTAGTTAAATGATCTTTAGGATGGGCAATTGGGTGCCAGTCTCGAACCGAGTATCTGTAAGCTGAAAGACAAGTTCTAAACCAACAGGCTACTTAGGAAACTATTCTCCTCTGTTTCGAATTGGTCTCGGGTCTAAAAGTTAACTTCCATAAAAGCTGTCTAATGGGGGTAAATGTGGAACACTCTTTCCTATCTTCGGCTGCTGAGTTCTTGAATTGTAGAGTTGCTGATATTCAATTTAAAACCCGGGCCTGCCGGTTGGTGCTAACCCAAGGGTAGCTTCAACCTGGCAACCTATGATTGATGCTCTGGTTAGGAGAATGTCTTCCTAGAAGAATAGGTACCTATCTTTGGGTGGAAGGATTGTACTTCTCAACTTGGTCCTCAATGGTATCCCTATCTATTTCCTGTCCTTTATGAAGATGCCCGTGAAGATTTGGAGGTAGGTGGTTAGAATCCAAAGGGAGTTTCTATGGGGAGGTACTTCGGGTGAAAAGAAGATTCCTTGGGTCAAATAGTCTGATGTTTGCAAACCTAAGGATAAAGGGGGCTTAGCGTGAGAAATTTAGCTTTATTCAATCTAAGTCTCCTTGGCAAAGGGAGGTGGAGGCTATTGACTGACCAAGAATCTCTTTGGTGTAAGGTGGTTAAATCTAAGTATGGTGTGGAGGTTTGCACTAATCCTAATCTGGCCTCTGTCATATAAGGCTTAGGTCGAGCTGGTGGAAAGACTTGTGTAAGGTTGTTTTTAGTGGGGGGTGGTGGGGGACTGGTTTGAGGATGGGTTATGTAAAAAATTGGTTGATGGCAGATCTATTTCTTTTTGGAGAGACAATTGGTTTGGGGATTCTATCTTTGAAGAACTTTTCCCCAGGTTATTTGCGAATCCAGCAGTACAATCTGCCAAAGTGTTAGAGTGTGGTAAATGGATGGGTTCGGCTTGGGTGTGGGATTTAAAGTGGATGAGAAGTCCGTTTGTTTGGGAGGAGGAAATTATTGTGGAGTTCTATAACACTCTCATCTCGATCAGTCTTCTCCAAAGGGAGGACTGCTAGTTTTGGAAGCCACATCCTTAGGGAGACTTTAGTGTAGAATTTGCTTATGTTGAGCTCTCCAATAGAGAGCTTCATGATCATGTAAATTACTCTGAATTGCAGGAAAAAAACTACAAAATTGATTTGGAAAAGCAAGGCTCCTCTAAAAGTGGTGGCCTTCTCTTGGCAATTGTTGTTAGACAGGATTCCTACTAAGGTAAACCTACACCATAGAAAGACTTTCGATGTAGGTGCCTCTTTGTTTTGCGTCTTTTGTAATAGTTTTGATGAATCCGTGGATCATCTTTTTCTATATTGCTCCTTCTCTTCCTTGATATGGTATAGAGTTCTTGCATGGTTAGGTGTTGATCTTTCTTTGCCGGCCACTATTTCACAGCTGTTGGTGTTTTTTAGTGAAAGGAATTGTATGCAGGTTAAACTATGTGGTTGTTTGCTTATATAGCACGTGGTTGTGTGGTGCATTTGGGAACTCCGTAATAGGATTACCTTTCGAAATGAATCAGCTGACTTTATTCACATTATGGATAGGGTGAAAGTTATTTCATGGACTTGGTTCATGACAGGCCGTTTTGGTGGTGTTTGCTCCTATTCTTATTGGTGTATAGACCCTATTAGTTGTTATGTAAAATAGGAGTACTGCTATATTTTTCATATTGGATGTATGCTCACTGATATACTTTTCTTGTAAAAGGGTTCAGAGTACCCCATACTCTTTAAATAATACTTTTGCCTTTTCCAAAAAAAAACAATAGGAAACTGGCTGATCTTTGGGATGGGAATGGTTGGAGTGTGGATATTATCATATCACTGGCTTCTGTCTCAAAATGGTAACAGAAAAAGAAAAAGAAAATAAAAATTACTGTAATTGGACTTGGATATGGAATCTGGCAGCAAATTGGATTAATGCACCAATCTATGTATGAAAACTCGCCCCTACAACAGTTGCAACCCTCCAAGTCCAAGCTCTTAAGTTATTACTTAAAAAACTTTTTCAAAATCCAATATTCCTCCTCTGAAGATGATTCCATTTCTGTGCAGCCAAAGGGACCACACAATGCAGAAACAGACCAGCCGCCAATGTTTGTTATGAGGAGCTCTGCGTGCTGTCTAAAATTGTCTTTGGTTCATTATGCAATAGTAGTTAGGGACTTGAATTCAAATTACAATAGTTTGCATGAGGTTATTATAAATTCAAATTTCACTACAACCATTTATATCAACCCATTCATTTTGATTTTGCAATAAACGTAATATTCATTATCGTCATGCGCCATATGAAAGGCCCACTTTGATCCGATGATTCACTAAATATGGTATTGTTATATATATATATATATAATTTGCTTTTTACCTAATGATGAAATATTTTATCCGATTATTTTTGTTTGTATTGTAAATGGAAAACGAAAGCATCCTGAGCAGCCTATAGCATATATATTCATACAATATAGGGTTGCTTATTCACCGGGAAAAAAATAAAAAAATATAGGATTGCCATATTCAGTTGATCGAAAGAAATCATTCGTGGCTTTACTCACACGTGTTGCACTTTTTCTGAGTAAAACATGCATTGTTGTGTGCTTAGTAGCGGATATAACGAATTATGTTATTTGAACACAAATTTTGATGATTGTATGTGATATCGTATATATTTATCTATATCTCTCACTTACTTTTTATCTTTTTTGTATACACGCTTCTCGAAAATACACTCAAAAAACAAAATGGATACCTTATGGTGTGTCCATTTTGTATACAAAAAGCATTCCTCCTTTCATATTTTGCACTAAAAAACTGCAACATATTTAAAAAAAAGTGGTTTTCATGTGAAATAATCTAAGAGTGTACTGGTCGAAGATATAAGGCCGAGGATTGACAACACGACCGAGCTTATTCTCGTAAGTGGGTCGTGACCCGAACTCCCATAAAGCCGAAGACTTGTTGATACACTTGACACCCGAGGATAACTCGGTCCTACTCCACAGCAGGTCACAGACGAAGATATCTCGGCCCCGAGCTATCCAGTCACAACTGACTGGGCCGAATATCTCGCTGGTCCAAATATCTCTCCGTATAACTCGGAGCCTTATCCATGTCATTATCTAACTACAATAACAACCGGATCCTAACAAATAGGATCTCAATAACAGTCCTACTAAAACTGTTACACTAAAACATCTCTATAAATAGGGGTCCAACCCCCTCATTAAGAACTACGTTTGCTTTGATTCCCATTTGGATACGTAGGAGCATAATTCACATCCTGTCAAGCTAATTCCAAAACAACCCCACTAGACCTTCTCCGGCCGAGTATCTCCCATCTGAGATATTTGGATGGAACATTTGGCGCCGTCTGTGGGAATCGAAGCAAATTTTCCCATACCACAAACAATGGTGAGAACAAGGAGCGGAAACTGCAGGAGAGAAGAGCCAGAGAATGCCAACAATGGGGATAATGGAGAACGATCCACAGACCCAGCAATGATGGCCGACAATCCCGTTATCCAAGAACTTCTTGCGCAGATTGCCACACTGAGAAGGGAGAATGAGGAGATTCGGCGGCAGAACAGTCGTCGCGAACAAGGACAGAGCAGAGAAAGGTCCGCCTCTTCTCCTCCTGAGAGAGAGCGTCGGACAACGGAGAATGAAGGATCCAGAAACATGCGCAGAGAAGGAGGCCCACAACTCTGGGCTTCTCATCATATGGACCGAGCAGACGAAGAGGAATTTCCTAGGCAGGCCCCTGAACTTTTACTTCAGGCAAATAGGCCTAATGAAAGGACCGGCGTGCGGAGGCCGAGACATCCCTTCACAAACGCCATCATGGAGGTTCCCCTACCAGCCAACTACAAACCAATAAGCATTGATAGGTATGATGGCACCTCGGACCCGGAGCGTCACTTAAATGCTTTCACTACTCAAATGTACCTCTTTACCGATGATGATGCTGTTATGTGTAAAGTCTTTCCAACTACTCTGAAAGTTGCTGCGTTGAGCTGGTATACCCAGCTACCGCCAGCGTCAGTTGACTCCTTTGACACATTCATGACTAAGTTCAATGCTCAGTTTGCTACGAGACGAGCTCATCAAAAAACCTCGGCCTCGTCGGTAAACTTTAAGCAAGAAAAGAATGAGTCTCTGCGTGATTTCATGGCCAGATTCAGCAAGGAAACTGTCCTCATCCGGAATCTCAGTGCCGATGTTGCACTACACACTATCTTGACCAGGTTACGGCCTGGCCCTTTCGCCAGACACTTAGCTCGGAAGCCACCAACCAGTATGGACGAGTTAAGGAGGAAAGTTGCGGGATTCATTAATATGGAGGAGATTGAGGAGTCTAAGAAAAGAGACAGAACCGATGATTCTGATAGACGAGAAGGGAGAGAGAAGAGGAGGGCTGGAGGTGATAAGCATAAATTCAAAAGCACATCCGAGCATATACACAGGTGACCGAAGTATGAGCACTATACTTCCCTCAACACCAACCGAGCTCGGGTGTTTGAGGAAGCCTACAACGCAGAACTTTTGCAGCTCCCCAACCGTGGTCACACGCCCCAGAATGCTGATCGACAGAAGCATTGTCGGTACCATCGTAACTACGGGCATACCACCGAGGAGTGCTGGGTCCTGCGGGATAAGATTGAAGAGTTGGTGCAAGCTGGCCATCTCAATAATTTTGTTCGGAGAAATCACAACAATGGCGAGGGGCGTGGCAGAAGTAGAAGAAGAGGAGGTGACCAAAGCCCGAGAAGGGGCAGCGATCGACAAAATAATGAAAGAGCAGAGACCAGGGAAGGCCAGAATGAAAGGCGAGAGGAGGATAATACTGTCCGAGGTGTGATAAACACTATTTCAGGTGGGTTCGCAGGGGGAGGCACGACAAGTTCAGCTCGGAGAAAACACCTGCGGGCCATCCGGGCTGCCAACTCGGTACCCGGCAAACCCCCGAGGATGTCCCCACCTATTATCTTTTCTGACGAAGACTTCTTGGGGGTGGATCCAAATCAGGACGACCCTATGGTAATCACTGTGCAGTTGGCCAACTTCTCGATCAAGAGAACTCTTGTCGACCAGGGGAGCTCGGCTGACATTTTGTATTATTCAACATTTCAGAAGCTCGGGATCCCAGAAAAATCTATTCAGCCATACGACAGTAAGCTCGTCGGCTTTGCTGGGGAACAAGTGGATACCCAAGGATACATTGACCTTCTAACTACTTTCGGGGATGGCAAAGCATCCAAGACTATCATGGTCAGGTACGTGTTGGTTAATGCAGAAACATCGTACAATATCCTGATCGGAAGACCATCTTTAAACGAGTTAGGGGCTGTGGTCTCTACTCCCCACCTCACAATGAAGTTCCCTTCCAACTCGGGAGACATAGTTGCTGTCCGAGCTGATCAGAAAATGGCCAGACAGTGCTATGCTGATAGTTTGCGTGTAAGCAAACTCAAACCTACACCTGCAGAAACACTAGACAGGGGAAAGGACAAGTCTGTGAATTCTGTTAACTCTGTTGAACTGGACCCGAGAATGGACGTGCAGGAACAACGGCCGCAACCCATTGAGGAGTTAGAAAAGTTCCAGCTCGGTTCACAGCCTGACCAGTGCACAAAGCTCGGCGGACAACTTGAGCCGAATTTAAAAAAGAAAATAAAGGAAGTGCTTCGTAGCAACGCTGATCTATTTGCCTGGACCACATCTGATATGCCGGGGATTGACCCCGATTTCTTATGCCACAAACTGGCAATCTGTCCTGAGGCAAAACCAGTAGCCCAAAGGAAAAGGAGACTTGGTGAGGAGGGGAGAAAGGTGGTGGAAGAAGAAACAGCGAAGTTGGTCAAAGCCAATTTTATTCGAGAGGTAGAATATACCACTTGGCTGGCCAACGTGGTTCTGGTCAAAAAAGCAAATGGCAAGTGGCGCATGTGCACTGATTATACAGATTTAAATAAAGCCTGCCCAAAGGATTCCTATCCTTTACCGAGTATTGATAGACTGGTGGATGGTGCCTCCGGGTACAGAATTTTGAGCTTCTTGGATGCATACTCGGGGTACAACCAGATCCGAATGTATCCCCCAGATGAGGAGAAAACCGCTTTCATGACTGAAGGCTCGAATTATTGTTACCGGGTAATGCCATTTGGACTGAAAAATGCTGGAGCTACATACCAAAGACTCATGGACAGGGTGTTCGAAAAACAGATTGGAAGGACTATGGAGGTTTATGTGGATGACATGGTCGTGAAATCCGATGACCCCAACAACCACCCGAAAGATCTGGAGGAAATTTTTCAGCAGCTGAGAAAGTATAATATGAGGTTGAATCCGGAGAAGTGTGTTTTCGGCGTTCAGGGTGGGAAGTTCCTCGGTTTTATGTTGACACACCGAGGGATCGAGGCCAATCCAGATAAATGCCAAGCTGTGATTGAAATGCAAAGCCCACATAACATTAAAGAAGTGCAAAGACTTGCAGGGCGGTTGGCATCATTATCTCGATTTCTCCCCAGATCTGCAGAGAAAGCTCGGCCTTTCTTCAACTTATTGAAGAGGCCTCAAACCTTCACATGGACCGAGGAATGTGAAAAGGCCTTCGGTGATTTCAAGGCCTTTTTGTCTTCACCACCGATATTAACTCGACCCATCCCTGGGAAAGAGTTATACTTATACCTGTCAGCCACAGAGTACGCCATCAGTACGGTCATTGTACAAGAAGTAGAGAGAGTTCAAATGCTGGTGTACTTCATCAGCAGGTTCCTTCATGATGCCGAAACCCGGTACCAAGTCATAGAAAAGCTGGTTTTGGCCCTGGTAACTGCAGCTCGGCGATTTCGTCCGTATTTCCAGAGTCACCAGGTGATTGTCAAAATCGATCACTCGATTAAGCAGATTCTCAAAAAGCCCGAGTTGGCAGGCCGTATGATTGCTTGGTCGGTGGAGTTATCCGAGTTCGGCCTGAAATACGAGTTGAGAGGTCCTCTGAAAGCTCAATATCTCTCCGACTTCATAGCCGAGCTCAATCCGTGGCCCATAACTGAGAATGTATGGTGGAACTTGTATGTGGATGGATCCTCGAATGTTAGAGGCAGTGGAGCTAGGGTGATACTGGAAGGCCCGGGAGAGCTGATCCTGGAACAGTCACTAAAATTTGAATTCAAAACCTCAAACAATCAAGCCGAATATGAAGCCTTGATAGCAAGGTTAACGCTGGCAATGGAAATGGGGGCGAAGGCTGTTAGATGCCGGAGTGATTCACATCTAGTCACAGGGCAAATATCTGGAGGGTATCAAACGAAAGAGCCTCAACTTACCAGGTATTTATGTAAGGTCAATCAATTAATTTCCAGCTTTGAGAAATTCACTATTGAGCACATTCCCCGAGAAGAAAATACTCGGGCCGATCTGCTGTCCAAATTAGCCAGTACAAAGAAGCCGGGTCACCATAGAACAGTCATTCAAGAAACCCTGAATGAACCAAGTATCACGTTTAGGGAGGTGATGGCCAACGAGCCGGTTGACCGAGAATGGATGACGCCCATATGGGAGTATTTATCCTCAGAAATTCTGCCCCCAGATCACGCTGAGGCCAGGATGATCAGGCTCAGAGCAAGTCACTTTGCTATCGTTTCCGGAGAATTGTATAAACGGGGATTCTCGGTACCTTTGTTAAAATGTCTGACAAAGGCACAATCAAAGTATGTTATGGAAGAGGTTCACAGAGGAATATGTGGTTTTCACTGCGAGGGCAGATCAATGGCCTCAAAGGTAGTCTGAGCAGGGTACTATTGGCCTACCATCCGGGCAGATTGCATTGAGTGGACGAAGCAATGTGATGAGTGCCAAAGATTTTCCAATGTAAGTCGTACCCCACCCGAAGGACTTCACACATTAAACTCGCCTTGGCCTTTAGCTATGTGGGGAATGGATATACTGGGACCATTCCCTGTAGCCAAAGGTCAAGTCAAATTTCTCCTGGTAGCAGTGGACTACTTCACAAAATGGATTGAAGCAAAGCCTTTGGCGAAGATTACCGCCGAGAAGGTACAAAAATTTGTGTGGAAAAGCCTCATCTGTAGGCACGAAATTCCCTTCGCAATCGTCACAGACAACGGAAGACGGTTTATAGATAAGACATTGCGAGAATTCTATGCCAACCTCGGTGTTAAACACCATGTCACATCGGTTGAACATCCCCAGACCAATGGGCAAGCCGAAGCGGCCAACAAGGTCATTCTCGGAGAACTGAAGAAGAGGGTGGGAAAATCCAAAGGAGCTTGGGCAGAAGAGTTGCCAAGTATCCTCTGGGCCTACCACTGCACGCCTCAATCCACTACTCAAGAAACACCCTTCAGGCTGACATATGGAACAGATGCCATGATCCCAGTTGAGGTCGGTGAGTCGTCTTTCTGGCGTATGCAACATGAGCAGAATGAGAATGAAATCAACTTAAGAGTCGAACTTGACTTGGTGGAGGAAATCAGGGGGGAGGAGGCTAAAATCAGGGAGGAAGCCTGCAAGCAAAGAGCTACTCGAAGGTATAATTCAAAATTGAAACCGAGGAGTTTCCTGCGGGGGGACTTGGTGCTGAGAATGAAAGGAGAAGCCGGGGAGGATCATACAGAAGGCAAACTAGCGGCAAACTGGGGAGGGCCATTCCGAGTGGTAGAAAACTTGGGAAACGGAGCATATAGGTTAGAAGAATTGTCAGGGAAGCCTATTCCGAGAACTTGGAATTGTTCTCATTTAAAATTTTATTATAGTTGATGTATATAGTCGGGTGATGTACTCTTTTTCCTACCTCGGTATTTTGTCCCAAAAAGGATTTTGACCGAGAAGGTTTTAACGAGGCACACTGTAGACTTCCTTTTTTATCCAATAAAAGAATTTATTATGGACATTGTTCTGTTTTCTTAATTTGCCGATGTAAGTATTTCGCAAACATTAAATTGTTTAAGGCCAAGTTTGAGCCTGAAGACCGAGTACGAGCCGTTAAATTGTTTAAGGCCAAGTTTGAGCCTGAAGGCCGAGTTCGAGCCAGTTAAATTGTTCAAGGCCAAGTCTGAGCCTGAAGGTCGAGTTCGAGCCAGTTAAATTTTCAAGGACAAGTCTGAGCCTGAAGGCCGAGTTCGATCCAGTTAAATTTTTAAGGCCAAGTTTGAGCCTGAAGGCCGAGTTCGAGCCAGTTAAATTTTTAAGGCCAAGTTTGAGCCCGAAGGCCGAGTTCGAGCCAGTTAAATTTTTAAGGCCAAGTTTGAGCCTGAAGGCCGAGTTCGAGCCAGTTAAATTTTCAAGGCCAAGTTTGAGCCCGAAGACCGAGTACGAGCCGTTAAATTGTTCAAGGCCAAGTCTGAGCCTGAAGGTCGAGTTTGAGCCTTTAAAGTTGTCTAAGTAAAATAGAATACGAGCAGTAAGAAGAACAAAACTTTGATCTAAAGGCCGAGTTCGATCCATTAAAATTCGTTAACAAAACCGAGTACAATGCCGAAAAGAAAAACAAGTTACACGTCGAGTACTAGAAAGTACTACGACCTACATAAAGAGCTGAAATTGAAAATAAGTGCCGCCCGGCTTGCCAGTAGTCCCCCCGATTAAGGCTGGGGCAAGACCAGGTGGCCAGTAGTCCCCCCAATCGGACACCACGGCTTTCCCTCAAGGGGGAAAGTAATCACTTCCCCCTGCGAAAGCTGGACGATGAGGTGCTCGGCCCGCTCCGGGAGTAGACGGCCTCTACCCCTTTCTCGACGCCCGAAGACTGCTATTCTCCCAGTTAACATCCTTCTTGAAGGATTTAATCATAAAAGGAATTCTGAATCCCATCTCCCACTTACATCCTTTTTGGCAGCTATGAAACTCAAAAAAGGATGTTAACTGGGAGAGGGGAGCGTAAACCCCTAACACTATCATAGAACTACTCGGGTTGAAGGAAGACGCACTTAGCCGGTGAGAAGGAATGAAGAATGAACAAGTGAAGCAGTGAAACAGCCCTATTTATAGGGGGTGAGAGGCGTTGGAAAAGAAGAAATATGCGCTGGGAAAAGGTTTGTTGGAAAAACAAATCTCGAAACTCAGAAAAAAGCAGTAATTGCATGAACCCACTACGGTTTCCAAAGCATATAATGTGTGACTGCATGCGTAAGGCGTGAATCATGTGTTTCACATGTGACAACTACCATCCGTTTTTGATACAGACGGTAGAGTACCTCGGCCTCAACCGAGGATTTGTTTAAACAAACCGAACACAACGTCGGAAGATAAAAAATACTTCGAAGGGTATCTCGGACAAACAAAAAGCTACAACAGAAACAGAAAGTCATCAAAATGGTGACAGAGTTTTCATTAAGTAAAACAAAGTTACAAGGGCACAAGCCTATTACAAGGGATGAAGAAAACAAAAAACTAAGTTACTCGTCCCTATGACTCTCCTCGGCCTCAATATCATCCTCAGGAGAATCTTCCACCCCTTCCACCTCTTCTTCCTCTTCGGGAATAATGGAAACAAGTTCCCCATTCAGCACCTCTTTGTTCACATCGACTCCCGAAAGATCAACCCCAAGGGCAATAATCTCAACTTGAGCAATGGCCTTTTCAAAACCTTTCCGATGCTCGACAAGAATACAGTCGGTGACCTCTTTTAAATCTCCCTGAATCTCCATCCTGGCCTTGGTCTCGGCCTCCAAGGCAGCTTTGAGTTGCTCGATCTCAACTTGAGCCTTTTTGAACTCCTCTTCAGCGCGAGCTCTACCTTCTTCAGCCCGAGCTTTACTCTCCTCAGCAATTTTTGCTTTGGTGTTAAGCTCGGAGTTCTGGCCATTCAGCTCGGTAAGGGTAGTATTCAGGAGATTATTAGCATTGGCCAGCTCGTCACGCTCCATGGAGGTCCGGGTAAAATCACCCTTCAGCTTCTCAATAGAAGCCAGTTCGGCTTCCAGTTGCCGGGACTTCCTCTCAGCCTCCACTAAATCTCGGCTGCAAAAGCGGGCCAAGGCAGCAGCTCGGATGCAGTAGGTTGAGAGAGCCTCCATGCTAGATTGAGCCCCTTGTTGCCTCATTAGCCGGAGATCTGCGGGCTTTAGGAAGTTTGAGTCGAAAGAAGGGAAGGGGTTGAAGTCGTCACCCCAGAGGGATGAGGTCCCTGCCCTTAGAGAAGTGTTGTACCATTTCATCTCGGTGGATGGAGGGGGTTGTCCTTCTCGCCCCGTCGTTCCCGTCTCGTGAGTGATAGGGTCTGGGGGGATTGGGCGAGGAAGGGAAGAATCTTCGGCATCAGCCACTACCTCTACCCTCTTTCTTTTTTGAGGGGCGGATGATGAAGCCCCCTTGGTAGAGGCCATAGCAGGGGCCGGATGAGATCTTTTCTTCTTCTTCTCGGTCGAGGAGGGACCCTGACCCTCTTTTGCAGCGGACTTTAAAAGCTTGGAGAAGTCGAATTTCCCCATAATGACTGCCAAAAAGAAAGAATTATTAGTACAGAAACACATACATAAAATAGCTGAAAACTAAATAGCCGAGCACTTACTTTTAAGGTCAGTTCTCGGAGTGGACGAGAAGGGGAGTTTCAGAAGACGTCCACAATGGAGGGGCCGAGGAAGTTTTTCTAGTATATCTATGTCTCGTCTATCCTCGGCAGGAAGGGATTGGTACTCGAAACCGACGAATTTGGTGGGAGATGATTGCCAGTATAAAGGAAACTTGGCACATCTATTTTCGTCAAAGAAGTGGGAAGAGTGAGAGCCCGAGGGGCGAACTCGGAATAAGCCGACTTTGAAGTCTTTATACGACGATGTGTATAAACTAATCAGACCTCTTCGGTTCAACCCATTAAGGGAAATCCATCCCGTTTTCTCACCAAACCTTGTTTGGTAAAAATACAAAAATTTTGGAGTAGTGGGCTCCATCCCGAGGTATTTACACAAAATTTGAAAGGCTTTCATAAAAGCCCAACTGTTGGGATGAAGCTGAGTAGGTGCGACATTCATGGTTCTTAGAACGTCACACTCGAACTCAGTGAAAGGAAGAGAGACGCGCAGCTGGGCAAATAACGCCTTATACATATATGTGGAAGGGGGCTCAGAAGGACGAGCCCTGAGAAAGACATACTCGGTACCCGAGCATGGGGAACAAATAAACTCGGATTCATCCCCGGACGCTAAGATATTAATCTGGGACCGAAGTCGATCAATTGATTCTGGAGTCTGAAAGTCAGAGAAAAAGGTCCCAACCTCGCCTTTAACCCAAGTATACCCAGGAAGGGTAATGTCGGGAACAGGGTCTTTTGGAACCCTTAGGCGTTGTTTGCGAACGGCGGGTTTGAAAACTTGGGGGGAGGGAGAGCCGGACTCAGAGGAATCAGACTCAGAGGAATCAGACTCAGTGGAGGATGACCGGGAGGAGGACGGTTCCGCCTCTCCGACGTTCAGTTCCTGTAAAGGAACAGAAGAAGTGGAAGGAGAACCCCCGATGGGGGAAACCTCGCGCTCAATTAGAGGCGAGGTATTTGACTCAGAGGACATGGACGAACTCATCTGATAAGCAGAAATTAAACTTAGAAGCTTGAAGGAGGGAGGAAGACGGGGCGTACCTGAAGAATGACAGACAGGAGAGTGATGGCAGAAACTTGAAAGACGAAAGTGAAGGGCGAAGGAGGATAGGCAAGGTGGAGGGAAGTTGGGGTTGGGGGGGTATTTATAGCTACTACAGTTGATGATACAATCAACGACCCACATTTCAGGAAGTCCAAAGGCGCGGCTTTTGATTTTCCCCTTATTAAATGGGCGCGGAACTCTAGGGTTTCTTACTTGAAGCGTGCCGCAGAAGTATTAGGGGGAATGATTGCCTTCTCTAACAAGAGGAAAGATTTGATTGAAACGAAAGCTGGGAATGCGGAAGTCTGTGTGGCCGAAGAATAAGCTCGGTTTAATACTTGTCAGCTCTTCCGCTTATTTAAGCTCAGAGCTCGGGGGGCTTGTGTATTGGCCGAAGATATAAGGCCGAGGATTGACAACACGACCGAGCTCATTCTCGTAAGTGGGCCGTGACCCGAACTCCCATAAAGCCGAAGACCTGTTGATACACTTGACACCCGAGGATAACTCGGTCCTACTCCACGGCAGGCCACAGACGAAGATATCTCGGCCCCGAGCTATCCAGTCACAACTGACTGGGCCGAATATCTCGTTGGTCCAAATATCTCTCCGTATAACTCGGAGCCTTATCCATGTCATTATCTAACTACAATAACAACCCGATCCTAACAAATAGGATCTCAATAACAGTCCTACTAAAACTGTTACACTAAAACATTTCTATAAATAGGGGTCCAACCCCCTCACTAAGAACTACGTTTACTTTGATTCCCATTTGGATACGTAGGAGCAGAATTCACATTCTGTCAAGCTAATTCCAAAACAACCCCACTAGACCTTCTCCGGCCGAGTATCTCCCATCTGAGATATTTGGACGGAACAAAGAGTATGTTTGGAAAAACTGGAAAAAAAAAAAAAAGATTATGCTGATAATCGATTATTGTGATAATCGATTATAATCAGAATCTGTTGTTGTTTGGATCTTTTTTGCTGAAAAACGATTTTAAGATAATCTATTTCGTTTGGATGATGCAAAAAAAAGCACATTTACATAATAAATTATGAAAAAAGGGTACTAAATTATTTATTTATGTTAATAATATTTATGCTTTTTTAACATTGAAACTTGTTAAAATATTTAGATTTTTAACAAAAAAATTGAACAAAAAATAATATAAATAAATAATCAACATTAATTAAATAAATAATTAATCCTTTATAAAAAAATATGTATCAATTATTGCACGCACTGACACTAATGTTCCATAGAAATAAAAAAAGGTGTCAAAGTCATTGGGGATGGGGGCAAGTTCGGCAAGTGGGAGTCGATGCACAAATAATCAGTTCTCAAATAAATATATAGTCCATGATATGAGATGCTTTAAAAATAGCTGATTTAGATGAAAAAAGCATTTTAAAAAATTAAGCTCTAAACCTAAACATAATAGATTATTCAAAAAAACCACTTTTTAGAGTAAAAAAATTGAAAAGTAGGATAATCTATCTTTCCCAAACAAGTTAAGTGATTATTTTTTAGTGATTTTTAAATAGCAAAAGCTAATTTGTATTTGTTTGATACCATAAAAATTATTTTTTACAGAAAAAATAATTCTTAATTTGTTTTAATAGAACCATATAGAAGTGTTTTTTTATTACATATTTAAAATAAATGACATAAAAAAGTCATTTTTAAGGTAGGATATAAGGACACATGTTGTGATATACTGATATAAAAAAATTTATAAGGTTAGTTTGTTCAAAAAAAAAAATGGTTCCATTTTTTGTGAACATTGTTCTCTTTTATAAAATCATATTTTAATCAGAAGTTATTTAAAATAGCATCAGATTTTTTCACATTTTTTTTAGATTCCTATTATTTTTAAAAGCTGAAACAAATACATAATCATCCTAAGTGGTTATTTTTAAAAATAATTGATTTTTCCTAAAATAATATGTAACAAATGGGCTCTAGAGAGGGTAAAGGGTGAAAAGATTATATATATATATATATATATATATATATATATATATATATATATATATATATATATTTGTAACATGACATAGTTATGAAGTATCCATCATCGTTAGTAGTGATTAATCTCCATCGGAGAACCTGTTGGACACACAAGGTGGGTTCTTTCCTCCCAATCAAGTTTTCTCTATATACAAGAGTCAGGATTCGAAACCCTAACCACTTGCTTAAGGTGTCCAAGTCCCTTACCACTTGAACTAACCATATATTGGTACATCAATATATATGATGGAATAGTAAAGTATATCATTTTAGATGTTTAAAGAAAGATGAAAAGAAATAAAAAGAAGGGAGAGCCTGTATATATGTTACAGATTATTTTGAGAAAAAATTAATTATTTTTTTAAAATTAATTAATTTAGAAAAATAATCACTTATATGAGAATTTTAAGAGCCCGTTTGTTACATATTATTTTGGGGGGAAATTAGCTATTTTTAAAAAAAATCACTAATGAGGATTCTCGTTTGTTATAGATTAAAAAAGTGATTTTCAAGTAAAATGATAAAAGGGATTATTTTTTAGAGACTTTTTTTTATGAAGCTAATTTATGTTTGTTTATCATCATAAAAATCATATTTTTTTAGATAAACCTTTTTTTTCCTCTAAAAAAATCAGATTTTAATCGGAAGCTAATCGAAACAACTTCAGATATTTTTCATATTAAAAAGTTTTTTCAAATTTGATTATCTCCAAAAGCTAAAACAAACACATGACAAATCATCATAAGTGCTTATTTGTTAAAAATAAGTGATTTTTTCCAAAATAATTTGTAACTAACGAGTTTGTTTCAACTTTTGGAAATAACAAGAATATGAAGAAAAAATGATTAATGTGGAAAAAAAATATAAGGAATTTTGAATAACTTCTCATTAAAATATAATTTTATAGAGGAAAGACAATGATTTTGGAAAAAATGAAATCGGTTTTTTTACTAAACTAATCTTATAAAATTCTAAATGTTACAATATGTATCCTTGTTTATGTTTTTTTTTTTTTGTTGAATTAATATGTAATATAAAAAGCTAATTTTAATAAATATATCTATACTGACAAAAATAAATGCTGAAACATATTGGGATAAAACTTAAAAAGTAGAGGAGGGTCTAGGATAATGATATTGATAGGAATGCCTAAAGAGAACAAAAACAAAAGCAAAAGGTGATCGGGGATCCCTCTGAAACTTCTTAATGTAAAGCGTGGAGCATTATTATTATTTTATAATCTAGCGTGGAGCATTATTATATTGATTTTAACTTCTAAAATTGAAGATATCACTATCATGAAGCTTTAACTGTGTTAATTTTTTTTTTTATTTGATTCTCCTCTCTCGTCTTTGAGAGTTTCTTTCCTCTCTCGTCCGTGAGAGTTCCTTTTCTCTTTGTCTTTTGGTGTTTTCGTGGAATCATGGAAGCTGGTATGGAGAGTTTATCTTTGATGGAAGAAGATGAAGGCATTACAATGAATGCTTCTCAGGACCAAGTTTTTCCCGAGGAGATTAGTTAATGTCTGGTGGGGAGATTCTTGTCGGATAGGCCAGTAAGAGCTCACATAATGAAGCACCGAATGGCTGATGTTTGGCGTCCGGGGAAGGGAGTAACGATCAAAGATTTGGAGGAAGGTCGTTTTTGTTTCCAGTTCTATCATCACCTTGATCTTGAGAGGGTTACTAATGGTGGTCCCTGGTCCTTCGATAATTATATGTTAGTTGTGGAAAAGGTTACACTAGGGAGATCGATGCAGGCTATTCCGCTACAACACTTGGATATTTGGGTGCAAGTCTTTCATCTACCCGTGGGTTTTATGACAGAAATGGTCAGAAAACTCCTGGGGAACTATATTGGTGAATTCCTGGAGTATGATGAGAATAATAAAACTGGTCCTTGGAGAGCTTTCATGCGAATCAGAGTTCGTTTAGATGTTTCAAAGCCATTAAGGAAAGAAAGGAAGGTTAGGATGGCAGGAGGGGACTGGAGTGTGGTGCATTTCAAGTATGAGCGTCTTGGAGTCTTTTGCTATTTGTGTGGTCTTCTGGTACATGGTGATAATTTTTGTCCCCAGAGGTTTGAACCAGGCATGATTTCTGGTGAAAGGGGATGGGGTAGTTTTTTGAAAGCTGAAACTCATCGTGGCGGTGCAGGGGGAAGCGGGGGCAGTAGGTGGCTGAGAGAGGGCGGTGATGTGGATTGGGAAAGGAAGCATAATTTCCCACAAAATCAGTAACAAGATTCATCAATTACAGTTTCAAATTATGGAGACAATCAAGGGGTATATCAATCTGGTTTAAATGATAACATAACTCCTAATAATGGGGTTGTTATTAATTTAAATCTACCCCATAATTTTCGTCCAGGAATGAATAATCCATCAGTTACAGTTTCAAATTATGGAGAAAATCAAGGGGTATATCAATCTGGTTTAAATGATAACATAACTCCTAATAATGAGGCTGTTATTAATTTAAATCTACCCCATATTTTTCGTCCAGGAATTAATAATCCTCTTAATTTCACTACACAAACTGAGCTGGCATTAGGTGGATTGGACCAAGGGGTGCGGAAACCTATGAGGGGTGGATGAATTTCATAGCCATGCAGCGCTTGCAACAGAATGTGACGAAGGGCAGGAGGGTGCAAATAGCAATACTGAAGGTGGTAAAAATACAGGGCATTTTTTAATGGCACGGCCTGGTTTCCAGGCCTGCCAGAAATAATGACCATCCTTAGTTGGAATTGCCAAGGATTGGGTAACCTGAGTGCAATTCCATCACTTAAAGATCTTACCCAATCTCACAAACCAGATGTTATTTTCCTTTGTGAGACTTTAGTTCATGCTAGAAAAATTGAACAGTTGAGGATGAAGCTGGGTTTTTCTTGTTGTCTTAGTGTTGATAGAGAAGGTAGAAGTGGAGGTTTAGCTGTCCTTTGGAAGGATCCTTTAAAAATTCAGGTTATTAATTTTGCTCGTAATTATATTAATCTGGAAATGGATGAAGGTGATTAGAAAAAGTGGAGGTTAACAGGCTTTTACGGCCTCCCTGAAAGTACTAGAAGAAGGGAGTCATGGAATTTAATTAGATCTTTGGCCAGTATGTCTGACCTTCCTTGGTGTATTATTGGAGATTTTAATGATCTCCTAGCTCACGAAGAGAAAAGAGGAAGGGTGGAGCGTGCTCAATGGCTTATTGATGGTTTTCGGAATGTCGCCTTGGATTGTAATTTATCTGATATTTCTTTGGATGGGTACCCCTATACTTGGTGTAAAGCTAAGGGTAGGCCAAATGAGATCGAAGAACGACTTGACCGAGCAATGGTTACTCCATCATGGTGGAGCTTTTTTCCTAATGCAAAGCTTACAAATCTTGTAGCTTCAATTTCTGACCATAGTCCCATTCTTCTTATCACTGAAAATCAGCCTAGTCGTTACTTTGTGCCTAGAAGATTCAAGTTTGAGAATCATTGGCTGGTAGAGGAGGACATTGAAGAAATAGTAAAGCATAGTTGGCCTACTGCAACCTCAATTAATGTGGAGCAAAAATTGGAAATGTGTGCCAGGAACCTTGATGAATGGGGCCATAACTTAAAGCTATCATTCAGGATGGATATAGCGCAGTTCAAAAAGAAAATGATGGAGCTGAGACACAGAACCGATCGTACAGGTATCAACCATTTTTTGGCATTGAAAAATCGCTTAGCAAAATTGGTTGTCCAGGAAGAAATGTATTGGCGTCAAAGAGCAAAGTCACATTGGCTCAAAGGATTTGATTCTAATACTAAATTTTTTCATGCATCGGCTTCATCTAGAAATAAAATAAATTCTATTGATTCTTTGATGGATGATCATGGAAATTCTGTTACTTCTCAAGAGGGCTTATGTGATCTAGCTCCTAATTATTTTATGAATCTTTTTTAGAGAAGTAATAGTGATGTGGATTGCGTTATCAATCACCTGCAAAGGAAACTTAATGAAGAGGATAATGCTCTCCTTTTAGCTCCATTTTCTGATGATGATTTCAAATATGCTACTCTTAATATGCATCCTGACAAATCCACAGGTCCTGATGGTCTTAATGCAGCTTTTTACCAATATTTTTGGAATATTTGTGGTGCTGATGTTATCACTGCTTGTAGGAAATGGTTGCAGGATGGTAATTTGCCTCATGATATTAATGATACTAATATTGCTCTGGTTCCTAAATGCGAGCATCCCACTACTGTGCACGACCTTAGGCCAATTTCACTTTGCAATGTTATTTACAAAATTTTATCCAAGACTCTTGCAAATAGATTGGCTATGGTTATTGCAAAGTGTGTGTCAGAAGAACAGTCTGCTTTTGTCTCAGGTAGATCTATAGTGGATAATGCCTTGATAGCCACTGAGTCGCTCCATTATATGAAATGTAAGAAGAGAGGTGTCTCAGGTGATGTTGCTTTAAAGCTTGATGTGAGTAAAGCTTATGATCGTGTTAGTTGGGACTATCTGCATGCTGTTATGATTAAAATGGGTTTTAACATTCAGTGGGTGAATTGGATGATGATGTGTGTGTCTTCTGTTCAATATTCGATCCTTATGAATAATGATAAAGCAGGTTCAGTTATTCCAGGTCGGGGCCTTCGCCAGGGTGATCCGTTATCTCCTTATCTCTATATTCTGTGTACGAAAGACTTGTCCTCTCTTATTAAATCAGCTGAGAGAAGTGGTTACATTCATGGTATCAAAATTTGTAGGAGAGCTCCTATTGTATCTCACCTTCTTTTTGCGGATGATAGTCTTTTATTCATGAGAGCAGTGGATCAAGAAGTGGAATTTGTGAAAGATTTACTTCATAGATACGGGCCGGCATCGGGGCAAGAAATTAATTTTGATAAATCTGCCATGATTTTTAGCAACAATGTCCAGCAACAAAGGCGTCGATCGCTTGCTGGAATTTTGGGTGTGCAAGAGAAAACTGATGTTGGTAATTACCTTGGAATCCCATCCCTTATTGGCAAAAATAAAAGGCAAATTTTCCAATATATTAAGGACCGTATTTGGAAAAAGGTGAGCTCTTGGAAGGGGAAGACATTATCTATGGTAGGGAGAGAGGTTTTGATTAAATCAGTGGCCCAAGCTATTCCTGCTTATTGTATGAGTATGTATCTTCTTCCTCCTTCTCTTGGTGATGAAATACAAAAATTGCTAAATTCCTTCTGGTGGGGTGCAAAAAATGGAGAAAATAAAGGAATTAAATGGTTGTCTTGGGATAAACTTTCTATGCCTAAAATTTGGGGTGGTCTTGGTTTCCGTAATATGTATGCCTTTAACTTGGCTATGCTAGGCAAACAAGCTTGGAAATTTGTAGTGCAACCTGATGCTCTTGTGACTAAGATCTTTAAAGCCAAATATTTTTCATATGGTGACTTCTTGGATGCAGACTTGGGACATAATCCCTCTTATTCTTGGAGGAGTATATGGGTGTCCAAGGCTTTGGTGAAGCAAGGAGTGAGATGGAGCATTGGAAGTGGTGACACAATCCCTTTGTGGGATGCCCCCTGGTTACGTGATGGGGAGAGGATTTCTTGTCCCATGGGTTTGTCTTTTGAATTTCAAAATCTAACATTTGGTGATTTATGGATTCATGGTCTAAAATGTTGGAACCAACCCCTTATTGACAGTTTTCTACCTACTCACCTAGCACAAAAAATTTTAAACACCCCTCTTAATGAGCTAGTGAGTGAGGATAGAATTATTTGGGGACCTAGTAACAATGGGCTTTACTCAGTTAAAACTGCATATCAAGGTGCTTTGAATAATCTTCCAGATACGAGTCATTTGAAAATAGATGGAGATTGGTCCTTGATTTGGAAGCTCAAAGTGCCACCTAGAGTGAAGTTTTTTCTATGGAGAGCTTGTAGGGATTCACTAGTGCAATAAGTGCTTTTTACGTCAGTTAAAATTGATTTTTTACGTCAGAATATTGACTGACGTAAATACAGCTGACGTTAATAGTTACTATTTTAACGTCAGTTGAGAATTGACGTTAAATATAACACTATTAACGTCAGTTCCTTAACAAAACCGACGTTAAAATAAAATTATTAACGTCAGTTCTTTAATACAACGGACGTTGATTTTGTTAAAACTAACGTCAGTTGTTTTAAAGAACTGACGTTAAATGTTTAATTTTAACGTCAGTTGTAATAAACAACTGACGTTAATAGAGTACTGTATATTTTATAAAATACTATTAACGTCAGTTGTTTGATACAACTGACGTTAATAAGTTTTTTTTTTTTAAATTCAGTTTTAAAATATCACTCCCCTCAGCTATCCCTGCATTCAGTCCCAGTAACACAGAATATCACACACATTACAGAATTGCAAAGGAAAATTGAACAATGGGGGACTTAAAACCAAAACCCATGTATATATATAAATAAATTTTAGTTCCAATGTCTAAAAAACAAAACTATCTAAGGATATATATATACATGTTATTAATTAGTTTCTAAAGTCTAACAAAAAACTATTTATCTAAGTAGTGCGGAGGTATGTTGGCAATTCCTTTTTCAGCCGCATACTTGAAGAAGAATTCGCAAGCGCATCCTCAAGTCTCTTAACTCATCTTGTTCAATAGGCGATTGGTCGATAAATGCCTAGACACGTTCAAATAATAACAATAACATCAATGCAAGTCATCTTCAAAACTATAATATATAATTTAACAAGTTGTTTAAATATTACCTTCTTCCATCCATCCGAATAGATGCGGAGACTATGTTCAGCATATGAAGCATCACATAATAGCCGCACGACCAACCGTCAAAGTTGAAATCGAGACTACCAACAAAATTAATTTCAACGTCAGTTGAATATACACATAAATTAGTAATTATAATAATAATTATTTGATAAATAAACTACCAAACCTTGAGGATGTTCCATACAGGATTTGCTTTAGCCTTAGAAGTCCTACTTCTCCCGTTGGCGCAACTTATGCTACTCGCCTTTCAGCGCTATCATAAACAAATAATCATGTCGATCAATTAACAAACTCATTTATCATGTGTGTAATAAACTAAAAACAACTGATATTAAAACTTAAATTAAATTTAAGATTAGTTACTTACATATTTACAGCTTCCACCACCTTCGGTGGCGGATCATGGTGGAGAGAGCAGAAGAATATGACAATATGCCTAGACGGGTGAAGTACCAACAACTGCCAATGGTCATTCATACAGTAGGGAGCCAGATATAATTCTTTCGGATTGTCTCCCAACACCTTCCCTATGTATTTACTCAATGCATCGCCAGCAAAGAACTCGTGCAGAAGGATTGACGGATCTAAGAAACCGTAAACTGATGCAACGCCCTTATCAAGCTGAAGACGATGGAGATACCTAAGATATGAAAAGGATGTGGATGTTAATTACATAATATATATATATTGAAATTAAAATAAATTATTAAATGGAAAAATACCAAAAATAAATAAGTTATAAAATTAAAATTAACTTACGTGCACTGTAGACTGATGACATTGCTGTTCATCCAGACGTTATTTCTGTAGGCGTTCCCGAGATCGTCACCAACGAAGGAAAATATCCTCTGTTGATCTGGGCGTGCCACCCATCCATCGTGCTCCAATGGACATGCAAAAATCTCATACGCATAATCCTCACCAAGTGAGAACAAACGAGTGATAGGTGACAGCGACACCGACGTCGACTTGGCCTTCAGTTTAGGAAAATAAAATATATAAGTTTTTGATAATTAAAAAAAAACACAAGTAATTATTTGACTATTTTGGACATTAATAATGAATAAATACCTTTGCTAACATTTCGAGCTCACGTCGTTTGGAGTCCAACTCAAGCTCACGCCTTTTCATTTCCAACTCATGCTCATGGCGCTGGACTTCCAACTCCCGCTCCCTAGCTGCCAACTCATCGTCCTCCACATGTGCCATACTAAAACTCTCTTTTGTGCTCACATGTGAAGCGTTGGCAAGCCTTGCGGTGTCCTGGGATGTACCGACGGAGGAAAGCTCTCTGGCAAGCGCCTGCTTGAATTCTGGGTTGGCTATTAAGCCTTGCATCAGATGTGATGTAATATCTGGGTTGGTCATGAGGTGCTGAGTAATGTCAGCCAAAATTGATGCTTCATTGACCACCCGCTTTCGTGAAGCAGACTTGCCATAATATTGTTTGATGGTCACGTTCCCGGGAACACCGAGAACCCGACCAGGATGGTCTTTCTTGCCTAGAGCAATCATCAAGACGTCCCCGCCGTCCGAAAAGGACGAATGCGCCCGGGAGGATTTTGCTTTAAGATCCATCTACAATGAAAAAAAATGAAAAAACGTGCAAGTGAAAAGTGTTGCAAGTATCTATACAAATATCAATTGAAATCAAGTTAATTATTTACTTACAATCTTATCCGCCACTTCGCGAGTGGCATCGACTTTAAAAGATCCCGCCTTTGTCATGCGGCCGGCTAACTGAGACATCCTCGCGGTCGATGTCCGACGGAGGACTTGATGGTGTGCCCTCGGGCACCTCTCCTCTTTCAATCCTAGCAGAGTGCTCTTCCCGCTTCGCCCTCACCTATCCGCCATCATCTCGCTGGATCCGAGTATGGTACCCACCCCGAGACATGGTGTGGCGGTGGACGTTCTTCGCCGATTCTCGCCGACCCTTATTTGCCTTAGCCTATTCAAACAAAAACACATAATTAAATATAGTTAAATGATCTATAATAAGCATACAAAATTAACTTAATCAACCAACCTGAAATTCTTCATCCTGTCGACTCCTGGCAAACATATCCCAAGTATCCTGATCAATCCAGGGATAATCCGAGAACATTTTATCAAGCCGCTTCTTCCCAGATAGATAGTACCTGGTAAGATCATGCTTGAACCCATTCCAACGCTTTGATGCCATTTTCATACATTTATGACGATGATCCTCGTCATTTGGCACAGTCCAAGCTACCTACACATTAGATACATATATAACAACTGGATGGATTATAACTCGGATAATTATCTAATAATGTAAATCAAACGAATGCAAAGGTAAAATACCGTGATAGCCTCCCAAATCTGATCCTTAACGTTCTGTGGAACGTCATTCCAGTGGTTGTAGTTGATGCTTACGTGCTGCTTCGCTTGTAGAAATACCCACTTATTAAATTCTTTAGCACGGGGTCCCTGGGCATTTAGATTAGCATCGAAGGACACCTCAAGCTTCTGTCCGCTCTGCCTGTCTTTCTCTAGTTTCTTCAACGAGGTGGCTCCTCTACCCCGTTTCCTATGAGCCTGTGATATCTGTATGGACAAAAAAAATGATAAAATAGAGGGTTGTAACATTATAAACTTACATTAACAAGAAGGACTAAAGATAGTATATAACATGCATGTAAACTTACACTAGAATCAGCAGGCGTAGGCGTGATCGGGTCCTGCGAAACCCCAACAGTGTCCTCCCGTGCATGTGGGCTATCCGACTGATCCATATGTATGCATGTTCAAAAACAATATATATGTATTAACATAGGTTATAACTCAAAATAAATACAGAAGTATAAATAAAAATAACTAGATAGGTCCTGTAGATATACAAAACATCTATATATCCAATATAAGGACAATACGGGAGATTGAAAACTATAGTTTTTGAACATTGCCAAGCACTGGTCACGGCCGTAACTTGCCAACTGAACCAGACCCTCATAGGCAGAACTGATCACGGCCTAGCCGTGATGAGCATCACGGCCATGACAGATCAACCAGCAGAGCAACATGCACTCAAAACCAAAAATAGAGACATTCCAAACAACTCAAACTCACGGTTTAAAGTTACAACTACTAAGACTACAGTTTCAACATACACTCAAAACCAAAAATATAGACATTCCAAACAACTCAAACTCACAGTTTCAAGTTTCAACTACTGAGACTACAGTTTCAAACCAGCAGAGCAACATGCATGCACTCAAAACCGTGAATAAAAAAGTGTACCCTAATTAAAGACTCACCAGAAATAGGCGCTCGCGTGGTGGTGGGGGGGAAGCTCGAGTGGTGGCCAACGTTCGATGTGGTTACTGAGAGCAGAGGGACAAGGAGAGTTAGTGCGCGGGAAGGCCAGGGGAAAGAGAGATGTCAAGTTATTGCAAAGAAGGAGCGGGAAAGACAGAGTTAGGGGTTAAGAGTGTACCTCACGGTGGTGGCGAAGAAGCCCTCGTGGTGGTTGCGGTGGAGATGAGCGCGCGATTAAGGCAGAGTGAGAGCGAGAGTGAGGGTTGAGCGTGATGAAAAGAGAAAAGACGTAGAGAAGTGGAGAAGGTGCACGGGGGTAAACGTTATAATTAAAATAAAACAACATTTTACGTCAGTTTTTGGTAAAACCTGACGTTGAAGATCATATATTTAACGTCAGTTGTCTTAATAAACTGACGTTAAAAACTCTCACACTTATTACGTCAGTTGTTAGTAATAACTGACGTTAAATGTCATATATTTAATGTAAGTTGTATTAAGAAACTGACGTTAAAAACACTCACAACTTCTTACGTCAGTTGTATTACACAACGGACGTTAAAGGTTTATTAGTTTCTGCAGAAACATTTATTCCCTTGACTACTGTGCTACTTACCCATTCACCTTTGTACCTAATCCTCTTAATGAGCATTAAGTTTATAGATAAGTTTTCAAGAAAATCAGAATAACTTAGTAACTTCATCCACTGCTCTTATAAATAGCTTCCTAGCTTCCATCTCCTTTTAATTAATTTTCTGCTTCACAATATGGCTCTGCCGTGGAGATTAACTTCATCACTCTTTCTTCCTATTCCTAGACTCAAAGGTCTTTGTCTTAATGGTCAAACAACTTCTGAGTTTGAGTAAATTACATTGCATGGATATTAAGGTTGGGTGAATCACGTAATGTGATTCTCTCACTTTATTTCATCCCCGTCATCCCTTTCACTTTGCTTTGGAAGCAAGTGATTGTGGATTCAAGATGATGCATCAAGGAACTCCACTGAAGAAGAAAGATGAAAAGATCCATTTCACTTTGCTTTCGCTGCTAGTGACTGAGGATTTACTTTGCATCTTGGAATTCAAGTGAGGGAGGTGATGCATCCATTGGAGTTTCTGATGACAGGACTGAGAAGAAAATGATGTTGATGCAGAAACTTTTTTACATTTTAGGGCTATGTTGCAGAAATTTTTTATCTTTTAATCATGTAATTTTAACTTATGAATCGCTTCAATGTCATACGATTTGATTATACATATAACTTGTTTTATGTTAAGTGTTTATTTATTTTAATTTGCACAATAATTTGTTTACTAATTCAAGCTAATTAATAAAAATTAAAAATAAACTTGTATAAAAAAAAAGGTTTAGAAATAAACTGCAGTACTATATGGAGTGATTTGCGTTAAGAGGGACAACAGGGACATGACAACCAATGAAATAAGTTTCATAATTATTTACGTCAGTTATTTATAGAACTGACGCAAATAGTTTACCCACCACCTCATTTTTAACGTCAACTTATTTGATGACTGCCAAGTTCCCGTATATTAATTACATTATTTCCAATATTCATTCTGCACGTGTATAATATATAGGATTATTTACGTCAACTATTTATTTAACTAAAGTAAAAATCAAACTTTTAACGTCAGTTGTATAAAAACCTGACGTTAACAATTAATATTTTTTATTAAAAACACTTTTAACGTCAGTTTTTTTTTAAAAACTGACGTTAAAAGTGTATAGATATCTGCAAAAACATTAATTCCTTTGACTGTACTGTGCTACTTACCCATGCACCTTGTAACTCAATCCTCTTAATGAGCATTAAGTTTATAGGTAAGTTTTCAACAAAATCAGAATAGCTTAGTAACTTCATCCCCTGCTCCTATAAATAGCTTCCTTCCATCCTTTTAATTTTCTGCTTCACAATATGGCTCTGTCGTGGAGATTAACTTCATCACTCTTTCTTCCTATTCCTAGACTCAAAGGTCTTTGTCTTAATGGTCAAACAACTTCTGAGTTTGAGTAAATTACATTGCATGGGTGATAAGTCTGAGTAAATTACATTGTGTGAGTTGCTCACCTTATCACCTTCCGAGAATCACCTTTGGAGGGCTAATCAGGTGCTCGGGGTCACAGTTCCAAAACCTCGGCTTTGGCAGCAAGTGACCGTCTTGGAAGTCTCTGGAACCACCGCCTTTGCTTGAAACGGATCTGGTGCACCTGTTTTTGCCTCTCTCTTGAGCTCTCTCATGCCCCCGGTTTTACGAGGTCTTCGGAGTATATATAGTTTTCCCTTTGGCATATTTCATAAAACTCTCGATGGGATGTAGCTTTAATGTTTAGGATTTTAAACCCTTTCAATGTAACTTTTTATAGGATTTTAAACCCTTTCAATGTAACTTTTTATAGGATTTTAAACCCTTTCAATCTTCTCAGATCAATCGATCAGTATTACACTTCATGAATGAGATCCGGTTTGGGTTATTGATTCAACTTATACTTCGCACATATATTTTAGTTTTCAAAACAGAAACACAAAACATCAAAGCAATTCATGTGAAACTGAAACTTTGAGGAAGGCAATGCGGAAGGAATCGTATACTAGATAAAAAAATTATTAAAATAACTTTTAACGTCTGTTGATGTAGGGACTGACGTTAAAAGTGAAGAGACTTACTTATAACGTCAGTTCTTTATCGAACTGACGTTAAAATGATCACTTTTAAGGTCAGTTCTTTATTGAACTGACGTTAAAAGTGAGTCACTTCACTTTTAACGTCAGTCATTAAAACAACTGACGTTAAAATTGAATTAATGAAGCCTGATATTTACAAAACTGCCACCGCCTCCTTTTTAACGTCTAGCTTTTGGTTAACTGACGTAAACCTTTACCGTCTAATGTATATTTTCCACTAGTGATTGTCTGCCTACTAGAGTCCAACTTCAATATAAAGGAGTTAGCTGCTCAAGCACTTGTGTTTTCTGTGAACAAGAGTATGAAAATATTTGGCATCTTTTGATTACTTGCAATATTAGCAAAGAATGTTGGGTGAGACAAGGAATCTGGGATTTTATTTTTCCCCAACTGCAGGTTGCCAATTTTCGTGAATTACTCTTCACTGCCCTTAGTTCATTGGATGTGGATAGGAGGGTGGCATTTGCGATGTCCCTTTGGGCCATTTGGAGCGCAAGAAATGATAAACTCTGGGAGGGAAGGACACCAACATTGGATGCTATTATTCATAGATCCTCCAATTTTTATCTGGATTGGAAGCATGCAAATTCACCAGGCACTCAACTTCAAAATGCTGGACGCAATTTGGGTGCTACAACATGGGAAGTTCCACCTCCAGGTTACTATAAATGTAATGTTGATGCAAGTTTCATTGAAGATGCAGGGAAAACTACTTTTGGTATGTGTATTAGAGATGATCATGGTGATTTTATTCAAGCTTGGACTGATCGGGTGCCCTTTTGTCTTCCAGTTCTTGAGGGGGAAGTCATGGATCTTCTCAAAGCTATTCAATGGGTCCAATAGTTGAATTTAGACCATGTTATTTTTGAGCTAGATTGCCAAGTAGTGGTCAATCATGCCAAATCTCCTAAAGTTGACATCTTCGAATATGGAGTAACTATTAGAGCATGTTATGACTTTCTTTGTTCTTTTCCAAACTTTGGGATAAGTTTTGTTAGGAGACAAGCGAACAGAGTAGCTCATTCGTTAGCTAGGGCGACTCTTTTCACTGCTGGTCCCCGTATTTTCTATCATGTTCCCCTTGTATTGTTGCTTTGATCGCTAATGAGATTCCTTGAGCTTCTTTTCTCAAAAAAAAAAAAAAAAGCATGGAGCATTATTAATTATTATTATTATTTTGGCACAAACAGGATCATTATTTACTAACCCCGAAGGTGGATGAACAATATTACGTGGTTTCAGTCATTTTCCGATGTCTGTACGCTAATAAATACATCTGCAAAATGTGGTTATCTCGCTATAAATAGACAGCAATATATCTCCCGAAATCAATCCATCCTAACAAAAAGTCATAGAAAGTGAGGCTTTCACATATTGAAAATGAGACCTGCACTTACTTTGCTTCCTCTTCTCTTCCTTTTCTGGGTATGCTCTCTTTTTCATTGTTTCACAATTTCATTTAATTATGGTTTCTTTTCAGATCATTAACTGGCTATTGCCTTTACACATTATATGGATTCAAATGAATTGGGTTTAACATGAATCAATAGTCAAATAATTTGGAGTGAATGAAATTAAATAAGCTCGGTAAAATATGAGGAAAAGGCAGCATGTTATACAAGCATAATTTATTCCAATTTCTTGCAGTCCAAGGTTATTTTTAATATGTTCTTCGTAAATAATAATAAAAAATGTTGGAATTTGATTTGTAAAGTTGCAAAAGAATTTAATTTACAGGCTGGAACAAAGTAAAAAAAAAGAGTAAATAGCCAATTTGGTCCCCGAAACTGTAAGATCGTATCAACTTGGTCCCTGAAATTAACGAAATTCCAAAAAGGTCCCTGAAACTGTAAAACGTTGATCAAATTAGTCCATCCGTTAACCCAGTTGACTGACGCCGTTAACGGCGCTGAGGTGGCACTTCACGTTGCTTGACAGCTGTCCTCCAACCTGCACCTAATTTCAGGGACGAAATTGCCACTACGTTTCAGGGACCAAATTGCAATTTTCTTCCTCATCATCTTGCTCCTCCTCTCACCTCCATAGAACCTCCCTGCTATCGTGGTGGAAGGGAAACAAGTCCCAACCCGAAGCGGCAAAGTCGTCAACTCAGAACTCGAACGGCACAGCCACAGCGAAACCAGTTGAGGTGGCTGGCATGAACGGCGCTATGGAGGTTCCTCGACCCCCAAAAGCTACCGTCTCCGTTTTCGAGTTCGGTTCAGTCGGCGTCTCCAACGACAAGGTTACGCTTGTCAACTCGCCTCTGCCGTCTCGAAGAACTCGAGCCATGCCGCTGGGAGATCCTCCCCGCCGTTGATTCCAATGCCCCGCAGTTTCGCGTCGTCTTCTGACTCTATCGTAAGCGCAGCCAAATTAGTGTTCATTTCCCAACTGTCTTTCTTAGAAGCAAGAAAACTCATGTACTGAAACCTTTGGCTTCAAATAAAATTGGGCTCTTTTTTATCATTTTCTTTTGGTTCTTGCTAATTAATTAGGGCACTCTGTTCCAATATGTGGTTTGGCATTTGTGTTCTGTTGCATTATGCTCCTTTTATTCCTGGTATCTGATTAATCAAATCTAGCATTAGGGTCAATGATGTTGCCTGTGTAAAATAACAACGGATTCTGCTTTTGAATAGGTAACAGAGTTTATCTTAATCTTGAGGTTGAGGTCAATAATTAGAATAGTTCATTCATTCAAATTGACTAGTCATGTCTACGATGCCTTTTTTCATTTTAATGATACGTGTCTGGTTGTTTGACCCTGGGTATTCCTACTACCTTTCATTGGTGATATGCTTTAGTTGCTACTTCTCCTGAACTTGGGATTTCAAAACTAAAATCAGTAACTTAAAATGTTTTGCACAATATCTCTTCCTTCCAGAACAAGTGAAGAAACTGCTCTATAGTTTTACCATATAGTGTCACTTATGGAGGTGAGAGGAAGAGGAAGATGATGAGGAAGAAGATTGCAATTTGGTCCCTGAAACGTAGTGTCAATTTCGTCCCTGAAATTAGGTGCAGGTTGGAGGACAGCTGTCAAGCAACGTGAAGTGCCACCTCAGCGCCGTTAACGGTGTCAATCAACTGGGTTAACGGAGGGACTAATTTGATCAACGTTTTACAGTTTCAGGGACCTTTTTGGAATTTCGTTAATTTCAGGGACCAAGTTGATACGATCTTACAGTTTCGGGGACCAAATTGGCTATTTACTCTAAAAAAAATTATATTTACATCTTATAATGTATTATCATTTTTTTTATAAGCAAAAATATATTGAATAGAGAATACTATGGGTACTCAACCCAAATATAAGGAGAAATCAAAAGAAGCAAATGAAGATATATTATGTGATTGATACTTTAATGCATTTGTATCAAAAGAATTCATTTAATGCATTTGATACTTTATGTAATTATTATAACATAGTCAAGACCATTGAAATTTCAACAAAAAAAACACACACACACACACACATATATATATATATATATATATATATATACTCTTCTTATATGAGAGTGAGGGGCTGAATCATAGCCATTAAATCAAATCTTGAATAATCAAGATTAAAACATAAAATCATGCGTATTTTTTAAGTGGTCATGTTATCGTTAAATGACTTTCAATGGTTTTTTCCTCATTATTTTTGTGGGGAAGTTTGTTGCTATTGTTGATTCAAGAAAAGATCCAGGAGGATATTGGGAAACGATCCTGAATGATCAAAAATACCAGAAGAAATTCAAAGCCTTCTTAAGATGAAGTCTGAGATACAGTTTGAAAAGAACCCCAAGACTAGTCCAGAGCAACTAGTTGAAGGTTCCAATCACAAATGTGATGAGCCTCTTACTAAAAACACACAAGTTACCATAGAGAAAAAGGTGTTCACAAAAGATTTTGAACCGAGACACAACATACCAGCTTATGATGAGGACGACGTTAATATAGAGGAAAACAAGAAATTTGTGAAAGATTTTGAACCTAGGCCAAGCATCACCCGATATAATAATGTTAAGGTTGGTTATAAAGGTGAAAATCTACTAGTGAATAGCGAGTTTGAACCAAGGCCAAGTGTTACTAGGTATAACAATGATAAGCTTGGTCATAGAAGTGAGAAGCCAATGGTGAATAATGAGTTTGAACCTAGGCCAAGCGTCACCCGATATGATGATGATAAGATTGGTTATAAAGGTGAAAAGCCATCAACAAAATAGTGAGTTTGAACCTAGACCAAGTATAATGACTGAATGAAGAAGAAGGCAGCTGCATTATTGTAACCAGAGGAAATTGTGTGTTATATGCATTAGTGTATTGTATCCAATAATTAATATGGCGCAAGGTGTGTTAAATAATGGGTGTTCTTTTTCATGTATTTTGTATCTTTTGCTTAATAATAAGGTTGTTGCACCACATGAAAATAAGTGAATAGTGACGAAAATATAGCGGCGGTTACATAAACCGTCGCCGGTTAATGCATCATCACCTAAATTAGAGGCGGTTTTAATAAATACCGTAATTTTAGCGGCAGTTTGTTTTGAAACCGCCACAATTATTATTGAATTCTCGGCGGTTTACGTGAACCGCCGCAATAAAGAGGCACTTAGCGGCGGTTTGTTTTGAAACCGCCACAATTATTATTGAATTCTCGGCGGTTTATCTGAACCGCCGCAATAAAGAGGCACTTAGCGGCGGTTTTTTTTTTAAACCGCCACAATTATTATTGAATTCTCAGCGGTTTATGATCAACCGCCGCAAAATCAATGTATTTTTTTAGTTTTCAGAAAATAACCCACCTAAGAACCCTAACCTAACCCACGCAATTTCTTCTTCTCTGCTTCCGTGCGAAGGTGATATCGCTTCTCCGAGCCCAGTTCCTCCCTCCTTCTTCAAAGCAACCTAAAACCTATCCTCCATTCCAAACGGCGACGGCGAGAGTGATTCTGCAGGGCGGCGGCGAGAGTGAAACCTGTCCTTCACTCTCTCTTTCTCTTCACAGGTAACCCCTCCCTCTCTCTCGCTTGCATAGGGCACACTACTCGATCTGTTGAAATTTCAAACTATATCTTCAGATTTCGTCTCCATTTCATGCTCCTTCAGATCATTGGAAAATCCGTTGTTTTGGGGATACTTATTTTTTGATTCAATTACTTTCGATGGGTTTTCTGCACCTGATGTTGCTTTTCCCTTTTTTGTTATTACATTTCTTATTTTTATTTCTTCTATTAGGTGTTTGTAGTTTTATGCGATTTTTTTGCGATTCCGTAATCTGGTATCGATCAACCATCACACGAATTTTTGTTTCACTTTTTCAAATGCGAGATTTGGTGAAAAATGATGTATAAAACCTTTGCTTTGTGTTATTTTTTGCACTGGGTTTTCATGAGCACGAAAATCTAGGGTTTTTCTACTTTTCATGGATTGACAATCGTGTAAAGTGAATTGTTATTTGAAGCTTGAATAGTTGCTTGAATAATAGTTAATAATATATGTAAAATTTTGTTTTTTATACAATTGGGTTGGACACACACACAGTATAGAGTGATTTTGCAGTGGTGGTTTGAAATTCACAAATTGTGAGATTTTGCGAAGATAGAGTGATTTTGCAGTGGTTGGACACACACACAGTATAGAGTGATTTTGCAGTGGTGGTTTGAAATTTCCAGTCAATTCTGATCTCTCCTGCATCAATTCTTGTTCGTGAATCAACCCTAATCCTTCCTCCTGCATCAGGTATTTATTTTCTACAAATTCTAACTCCTGTTTCAAAATTGATTCTTACTTTTGTCTATAAACTCAACTAATTGCTTTTGTTTTGGTTGGTTTTTTGTTATTTGAGTAGATTGATCACCGGTAGGGGAAGCATGCAGTAGCTTTGATTGCCAACTATCGCTTGTTATTGCTGAAGATTCTCTACAAAATGGATTTGGTACCTAGTTGCAAGGTATAGCGTTCATTTTTGTTTTTGTTTTTCATATTGAACAAATTTTAATCATGTTTTTTGAAGATTTTTTAGTAATCGAAGTGTTTATTTATTAATTTTGAAGGTCCTGTCATGGTAGCACCATTTAGTGCAGCTTAGTTTAGCAAACGAAACCGGATAGTTGCTTGGATTATTATTTGCATTGTGCTTCTTTGAAACAGAGGTCCCTGCATCTGCATATTCTTCAATGTTGATTTTCTTAATTCTCTTGTGGATTTGTGAATTTATTGTTATGTATTTGGCATTTGGGTTTATGAATTTTCTATTATCTTCGATGTATTTGTTATGTAGTTGCTTCCTCAGATGCAAGTAAATTTCCCGTGAAGTAGGTCGTAAAGGTAAGACTAGTGGGGTTCTAAATTTTCTTGTATTAGCTCTTATTTGTCACATTCTCAAGGTAGAATTCTGACCGCAATTATCCTCCTACAAATTTCAGATTGGCTTGATTAACTTGGAAATTGAGGACTTCATCAATAAACTAGTGGAGAAAACTCAGTAATTACAGGTAAGCAATTCAACCACTGAAGCTACTAGATTGGTTTCTTAGTGTTGTATTTGCACCGTCTTCATTTTCCTTGTTCACATTAGTTCATTATAGCTGGACAAGCAATTAAGGATAGGAGTAGAACTATTTCAATGGAGATTCATTCAACTTCAGGGCTGATATGATATCTCCTTCTGATTTGATTATTCTCTTGGTAACAAGCTATCATAAATTTAGTGAGTAGAGGTTCCAGTTGATAGTAAGAAGTTGAATTCCATTGACTAGTAAATTGACTCTACTCAAGAGCCTTCCTTCCTTATAAAGAAGTTAGCTTATATCTTCCCCCAAGCCTTAGTAGGGAAGCAAAGTAAATGTTAAATGTAACAAGCTGGGCATGATTCACAAGTTCTTTATTTTCAAATTATATATTGGGCCAATTTAAGCTTCAGCATTGGCTGATTTAGTTAGACTAGAAAGATTTTTAAGTAGGCATATCCTTTGCAGCAGCCAGATGTGCTATAGAGGTTCACTTGAAGCTTCAAATTTTGTTCTATGATCAATAATATAAATTAGTGCTTCATTCATATCAATTCAAATTAGTGCTTCATTCACATCAATAATAACAATGATATGAGTTTATGATTACTACAAGTAAAATTGTTTTAGGTTTTAGTTCTTTTTTATATATTGTAATAAGAATTTTCCATCTTATTCTATTAGTTTAATATGAATATTTGTATTTATGCATATGATGTTGTTATTATGTGAATATCTATATCTTGCACTTTCGTTTACAATTATATGCTATAGTTTTTGAATTGAAGTTATTGACATTAATGGTATTATAGGCATTCTTCGGAAAAAAAGGCTTGTTCCTCCTAGTCTATCAATATCAAATCAACATGTATCATATTCGAGCACTTCCCAACCTGCATCTATTAGTCCAGATTCTGCCACTCGATCAGTAACTCAGTTTGGATCTGAAAATAGTGGACATCGTGAACCTGAAGTGGCTCCAGATTCTTCATCGATAAATCAGAGACTGCCTCGTACATGTTGGATAGTGGATGTCATTGGTATGTGATTTACATCTTCCTAGTTTCTCTAAATTTTTTTTAATCTTGTTATACTTTTGGATAGCAATAGTTTGGTGTAATTTGTGTTAGATGATGAAGGCATTTTTACACAAACACGGTTGAGAATTAAGGATGTGTTTGCACTTCGTGACGGGAAACGAGTTGTGACCGAGTGGAATGCAGAATGTCAACCTGTAGGAGACTCTGGTGGTTTACTGAATGGATTTTTGGGGTCGATAGCGAGCAATTTTGACCATTTCCCCATTATATTTGAAACTTGGCGTAAAGTTCCCAATCAATACAAGCTAAACATTTATGATGGATCTATAAAGGTATCAATTTTTTCTGAGTACTTGTATTGAAGAACCTTCAAGAATCAATGGATTCAATGCAGTAAAGCTTATTGTTATCATTTTTTTATTCTCTTAGTCTAGCAACATTTAATATGTGAAAAATATTATACATCTACCAGATTCTGCTATATTTAGATTCTTAAAGCCATATTCAATTATCTGTTGTTTCCTTGATCAACTCTTACTTTTCTCTCGTTGATTTTGCTAGTTTGGTAGGGGAAATAATTGTTTGGTCTGGCCATGTTCATGACTTTTTTTTTTTGAACATTCATGTCTTAATTGTTGTTTTAAGAATTGGGCATTGGGTGTGACTTGGGTTTCCAAATGTTTGATACAATAACTTTTTAAGTGAGTTTTGATTTCTTGTTTATATTATATACTAACAATAACTTTTTTTATGTTTGCCTTGAAGACTAAATTTGTTGTTGATGATTCGAGTCACAAAAGGTATATCTTTGCTAGCTTGGGGAAAAAATGGAAGGACAATAGGTGCAAAATGTTTAATAACTTTTATAACTGGGAGCTTAGTTTCAACCAAAATTGTCAGTTGCACCCACCAAAAATCCCCCCCGACCATTGGGTTGTCTATTTGCAATATAGACTAAGTGAAAAATCTCTGGTAATAATCATAAATCTGATTTTTTTTTTCTTAACTCAATATATCATTTATTGATTGTCATTTTTGTTAACTATGCAGGAAAAAGCTGAAAAAAATGCAGCAAATCGCCAAAAACAAGTGATTCATCACACATTAGGGTCAAAGTCACTTCCAAGAAAGAAAGATGAAATGGTATAATCATATATATTGTTATGATCTTGAATAATTTTTGGAAATGAAGTGATTTTATTATAACATTACTGCTTGTATGGTACAAAAACTTAGGAAAAGCAAGACAAGCGACCCTATAGTAAAGGTGATATGTATCCCATCGCTCATAAAAGAAAGGATGGATCCTATGTTAGCGAGGTGGCAAGACTCAAAGCAGTAAGTTTGGGTGGAAATTGTTTTCTTTGGATTTACTGTTACATATTATGAACATTGTCTGGTTGCTTATATGTAGGAACAATTACAAAATGAAATTAATAACTCTGCTACTGAGAATGAGGCTTTTGTAAAAGTTTTTGGACCAGAGCATCCTAGACGACTTCGTGGTGTGGGATTCGGGGTGAACAAAACTCAAATATATGGACCCACTAATCGGTCTAGTGACTTGGAAGCAGCTAATGCCAAAATTCAAAAGCTAGAATCAGAAGTTGATGGGTTAAAGGCACAAGTAGTTGAAATGGATTCATTAAAGGCAAAACTTGTTGACTATGATGACATGAAAGCCCAAGTTGCTTTTCTTATGCAAAATTTTAAGGGAAATCAGGTAATTAGTTATGGTTGCAACTTGCTGAATTTTGATGTCTTTGTTGTGAAATTAGTTATTCGCATCTAATTTGTGATTTTATCTTTCAATTCCAGGTGGCAGATTTACAATCGCCTAGAGAAGTGAGACGATCTTCTGCCTCTAGTCATGACCCTGAAGATCGTGGAACTTCATCATCACACAAACTTAATTAGATATATTATATGTAAATGGTGTCAAAAACAAAAACTTGTATTTACATATGTTTTTATGTTAGGATAATTTTGAATAATATTTTGCTTTTTGCAGATTATTAATAATGTTTTTATCATTTTAATGATTAGGTTTTGAAGCATTTTTGTGTATCAATTTAATAAATTTATTAGTTCTTAGTATAAAGTTTTTATTAAAACAGGGATATTAAAAAAATTAGACAAATAATGAATTGAATCAGTTTTAAAAAAAAACAAATATTTAATATTTTGTGGCGGTTTAAAACCGCCGCTATATTTTTATCTACTATTAATGTAGTAGCTTTGGTGGCGGTTTCAAACCGCCGTTATAGTTTCTGTATATTAAAAATTGTGATCTTTTGTGGCGGTTTAGAACCGCCGCTATATGTTTATCTATTATTAATGTAGTAGCTTTGGCGGCGGTTACAAACCGCCGTTATAATTTCTGTATATTAAAAATTGTGATATTTTGTGGCGGTTTAGAACCGCCGCTATATTTTATAAGTAATTCAAAATATGTTTTTTTGTGCTAAATTAGCGACTGTAGTGCCAGCGGTTGTGAAAAACCGCCGCGAAACAGCTTCGCGACGGTCGCTTCTGAGGCGGTTTCTAAACCGCCGTAAAATTTGTTAGCGGCGGTTCAAACCGCCGCTATTTGACATATAAAACCGCCGCAAAACACCATATTTTTTGTAGTGTTGATTGTTGTAATAGTTTCTTCACATTTTTTTATTACCTTTTTAATTAAAAACTTTTCTATTATTTAGTTTTAATTTAATTTGAAATTTAAATTAATTTTTTTTTTCACATCTAATTAAAGAAATTATAAAATTATAATTTAAAATAATTTACACAAAAAATACAAGGAAAATTTGAATCCAAACTCCAACCGACTGAGATTAAACTCCTTCAAAAGGCTCGACTTCCCAAAAACCTAGCTAAATCCTATTATATAAGCAGCAAAGGAAATCACAACATTAATTCCTCTTAAAAACTCCTTACTTTACATCACTGAATTTTGAAATTAAGAAATTCCATCATTATCACGATTCAAAACTTAAAAAAAAAGTTACACTTATCTTCTTTAAATAGAAACATAGGAAACGAAATAAATTGTCGTATTTCTCTTAAAAACCCCAAACTTTGCATCTTTGGATTTGGAGACTAAAAAAGAAATTACATCGATTTAAAAACAAAAAAAAGTAAAGAATTCATATATATATATATATATATATATATATATATATATATATTCTTTAAATGGAGCCAAATGATGCAATTGATCCTGATAAAAATCCTACCAGAAAATGCTATTGGGAATTGTAGACATGTAAATGTATACACGATCTAGGTGGAGTGTCTTTCTTTTCTTTATTTAAAGAAAGGAAAAAGATAGTGTTTCTTTGAGAAAATATTTTTAAAGGTGCACCTTTAATAATGTTTTTATGAGGAAGCACTATTAACGGCATCCGTTTTAAAGTACGAGCAATGCTACCAACACACTCGTTACTAATGGATTAATTTCATGTGGGACCATGAATTTTATGTGAGATCCACTCTATTTAGTGAGACTCACATGAAATTCATTTAATAAAAAAAAGTGTGTTAGAAAATATTAAAAATAATATGTTGCTATTATTTCTTTTATAGTGCTTCCATTAAAAGATGATATTAAAGAAGGAACATGTTTCACTTTTAAAGAAATGGGGAAAAAATAGTGCAACCTTAAAGAAACGCCATTAACATTTAAAGAAACGCTATTAAATATTTCCCCACATTTTTTAAGACATTTTTGTCCGAAATCGCTAGTAAATATGCCCTATTAAAAGTCAAATATGATGGAAGATAACAAAGGCATAAGGCTAGCAGGAGAAACAATAATTTATTCTGAATTTTAATATTATTTCTTTTCTCTATAGTGAGCCTATATTTCTTGGTCATGATCAAATAACATTGGTCATTAAAATGGGAAGAGGATTCAACGTTATGCTGAAAATAAGTGGCAGGCATTCTTACTTAAACTGTTAAGTGTTAACTAATAAATTTTACATTATTTAGTTCTGCATAGAGGACGCTTTTCTGCAATCAAAGAAAAACCCAAACATCAAACAACCTTACATATGCAAGCAAAGTGAGAGTACTAAAATCACATGGTTGAAAAACCCAGGGGTTGTGGTTTGGGAAGCCAGATAAGATTATCTGCTGGGAAAAAGTGGCACACAGAAGAGCTTCCAGGCTTAACCCCAAGAACTTGAAATGAAACATGAGAAGGGCTCCATTGGGAGGTATTCAGGTGACAAACAACCATAGCTTCCACCTTATCCCCATTATCACCAACAAGTGAGATCCTATATACCTTGTTCTCACTTTCTTGGCTGTGGCAGTAGAAAATAGCATAAGGGTATGGCATGGTATGACATGCTACCATCTTGGGAGCTGGGATTTCCATAATGTTTTCTAACATAGTGTAGTTCTGGAAAGTGACACTTGATTTGGTTTTGTGTGAAGTGGCAAAAACTTGGAGATGAGATTTGGACCCAAGAATGGTTTGAGTAAAGTCAAGCATGGATTCCAAAGAGGTGGCACAGAACTTGACCTCTCCTTTGATGGGTTTGCTCTCACATTCCCTCAGGGTATCTTCCATGGCTTTGGCTTGGGGGGAGTCAGGAGAGAAAGAAAAGAATTTGACAAGGTATGGTAGTTGGTTCAATGAGAAAGGAAGTGAATCAGCTTCTTCTCTGGGCCAGAACTGAGAAGAAGTTGCAGGATCTCTCTTGGGAAAATAAATTGGCATTCTTTTCCCTACCTTCAAATCTTGCAATGTGAAGAACACCATTAGAGAAGGATCAATATGATTCATATGGGTAGTAACCTTGAAATTAGTATCACCATCTTCAAGTGCAGTTTCCAGGAGTTTGTTTTCTGTTTCAGACAATTCACTTGCGCTACTTCCATAGGAACACTGCAAAAGTTCAGTCACCTTTGGAATTTAAAGAAAGTGAAGTATAAAGAAAATAGCCGCCTGCTTGTTATTTAAATACCCAGAAAAAAATTAAACAATTAACATATACCATGATTACTAGTAGAAGAAGAAAGAGGATCCAAGATATAAAACTTTCACCCATGTTTCTGCTTGCAGAACTACGTACAGTGACCGCAAACAAACCCAATAATAGCTCAAAAGAGTTCAAATACAGAATAGGCATTATTGTATTTCAGAACATGGTGTGGGGCCTGTCGGCCGAGTGAACTAAGGCATGGCGCATATTTATTTGTATTTTCTATTCGGCCAGGGGTGGGGGTCCGCCGGTCCGGTGATGACTGATGAGTCATCGGTTGGTGTCCTATTTTTTTCAAGATGAAGAGTGACGGGGGAAAGAGAGTAAAAAAAATATATATATAAATAAATATGTGAAAAGTATTAAAATATATTTTAAATATTTAAATCAGATAGAGAAATAATAGATCTCATATACTCTACTTCTTGAACATTTGCTTTAGCTGATCCGGGGTGTTATCTTATCATGTAATGATATTTTTCATATTTTCGTTTTACACCCCTTTTATATTATTTACTCATTATTGTTTTCAAAACAAATAGATAAATTATTAATAATTATCAAGGTTAAGAAAATAGGACATGACCAACCGGTCAGATCGATTAAATAGTGAATCAACCTCTTGTCTGGTCTGGATAAAGGGTCAAAACGGTTTTTATTGTAAGACCGTTTTAAACCGTCAAAATCCCGTTTGAATTGGGATAAGTCGGATTTCACCAGTTTTCTAGAGAGAGAAAAATAAAATTTAAAAACTGAAAAAAGTCCCCCAAAAAAGCGAAACCGAAAAGACAACACTTAATCGACTGGCTAATCTTTCTATTCCAGATCTAGTATTCCTTTCTTCATCGATTCATCTACGTGCAGTCACTCGCTCACTCACTCACTCACTCACATTCTCGGTCTTCATGTACTTGATTTGAGTGCTTGACTTACAAAATAGTGAGAAACTGAGAATGCAGACAGACTCCCCAATCCATACAAATTTATAACTTAAAAGAAAAAAATAATATGTTAGACATCATTAGGCTAATATCCGGTTAAATCAATTGAACTAGAACAAAAACCTTCTTCGATTTATTGTCCGGTTTGACCTTAACATCATTCATATATAATTATGAAATATGTATAAAAAAAAGTGTGAGGAAAAAAATGTGAAAATTTCAATTTTGAATCTTATCAATGTTCTCCTTGAGCATTCTGAAGTTGGGCAAATTTTTGGGTGCCACCATTGAACAAAACAACTAGTTGTGAATATAGTTTTTGGATCAATAATACTTGTATACAATTCACAGTGCATATAGTTCATTAGTTTTTACATTAATTTTCTTTTTGAATAATAAAACAAAAAAACATAATGCATAATCTTTTCTTTTTTTTGACCCAAAGTAATCGGTCATATCGGAAGTGGGTTGTGCCCCAAGGTGGACTTTACCTGTAAGGTCAGATGTTCGAATCTTATAGTCATCACTTTGGGGGAGAAATTTACATGAATTTTTTTTATATTGCAAACCGATCACTTTATGTGTGACTTTTAAGGTGGTTATTATAAAAGTTAAACATTTTTAATAATGTAATAATTTATAATTGGTTTTTAACAACAACCTTGGTGTACTCTGTGTTACCAGTGTGTTATGTATTCTCTTGGACATTGTTTTATATCGTTTTACAATGGGCCATGTGCAGAGCTTGATCATCTCAAAACAAAACAGAAAGTTGTGGGATCTCCGGAGATTAGGTATCAAAATAGAGCCTTGATATTGATTATAAAATGACGATGATTGTCGGGTATGAAACCCTTTGGATAAAATTATTCTACTGTTTGGATAATTTTTGTATGCTGTGAATATATGGTATATGTTGCTTGTGTGTCGTGCATTGGGTTGTCTTATCGAAACTCATATATTGGTAACTCACCCTTGCATATTTGTTTGTTGTTTCCTATACTATATGGAATATATATATATATATATATATATATATATATATATATATATATATATATATATATTTGCGTTCAGATGGATTCGGGCGCAGCGGATCTGAACTACTCAGGGGTCCGATCCCTGATGTTTGACAATGCTGATCAAGGGAACGCCTGGGTGATCAACCCAGGGGCTCGGAGTGCTACATATACTGGTCCGATGAGGACACTCCGAGGGACTCTAGCAGACGGACCACGGCAGCTTATTCATAGCAGGGAGACGATCGAAGTTTCACTACCTCCCATTGGATGATCCTACGATATCTGGTACAACACGTGGACTTAGAGCATCAACCACCTCCTTACGTTCAACCTCTGCAGCAGGTAGCACCGGAGTCACCTCCTGGGCCTATAGTCTTGATCCCGGAGGAAGTATAGGTGGAGATGGAGGAGGATCCTGAGGAGGATCCGATGGTTGATCCGGACTATGTTCCTCTGGATAATGGAGTAGTCCCGGATGTTGGAGTCTCTAGATACACCTCCTTGAGGTGGGGGAGTTTATACTGGACGCTCCAATGGGTTTCTGTAGTGGGGACCAGCTGTAGGATGTAGTCTTTTGGGTAGAGTTGGATTTTAGATTAGTCTGACTTAGTGGCTACTGAGAACCATCTTTTGAGTAGTGTTTTTCAGACTCCCACTATGACATAGTTATGATGTTTTCATTTTGTTGTAATATATGTGTGACAGTAGATGGTGACCTGGTAGGAAAAAGGTCTTCTGTAAAACTTTGATGCATATGTAATATATATAGTGATGTATATTATGTTACTGGTGTTTGGGTTTGTGTACAGTAAAAAGAAAAAGGAAAAAATTTTATCACTATTTTGACAAGCATCAGTAATTAGTAAACTTATTTTGTTTTCCGAAGGAAACCAGCAAATTAATATTTTTGTTAAGTTTGATTTTTGCAATATGTTACGTAAATGTGATACCTTGGGAATGGGGTGTCGCATTAGTGGTATCAGAGCTTGTCGAGTCTTTCGGGAAATCTTTGGGAGTAGGTTTGTTGTGTTGATGTTGTGTGATCTCTGAAAGGCATTGTATGAATTACTTCTTAGAAGTAATGTGTGATAGTTATTAGATTCAAGTTTCATTTTGTTTGAATAAATAGGGCTAAAAATCTACCAAAATCTTTGTTTCAAATCTTGATACATTTTCTTTGACCCAGGATGAATACTTAACTTAATCTTATATGATTCGTCTAAAATCATCTTTTTCATCCCAGGAATATCAGGCACACACACTCGTCCATTGCACCTTAAGATTTGATCTGGTCCAAAACTAAACTGCAACTCTCCCTTGCCTAGTTAAGTCCTTCTTTTCTTGAAGATAAGCATCCGCAACTTGCTGTTCTCGGATTTCTTCCATTAATGTACTAGAAATTTTGATCATTATCACATTGATCTTTTCCTTATTTAATTCCATAATTAAGATCACGATATTTCTCTATTAACCCTAGTTCCTTTACCATTATAGCTGAGATATGAATGACTTTCCGGCTAAGTGCATCAGCTACAACGTTAGCTTTTCCAGGATGATACTGTAACTTGAAATCGTAGTCTTTCAGAAATTCCATCCAACGTCTTTGTCTCATGTTGAGTTCCTTCTGATCAAACAGGTACTTTAAACTTTTGTGGTCACTAAAGACATTGAACTTTGCTCCGTACAAGTAATGCCTCCATATCTTTAGTGCAAAAACCACCACAACTAACTCCAGATCATGTGTCAGATAATTTCTTTCATATGTCTTTAACTGACGTGATGCGTAAGCTACGACTTTCCGATGTTGCATTAACACACATCCTAAACCTTGATGAGAAGCATCACAATATATATTGTAAGGTTCATTTGGTTCAGGTAGTATTAACACTGGTGAGGATGTCAACTGTTCCTTAATCCTCTGGAAACTCTCTTTGCACTTGTCTGTCCATACAAAAGGTTGATCTTTCCTCGTAAGCAAAGTTAACGGCGCAACTATCTTGGAAAATCCTTCAACAAATCTTCTATAGTAACCGGCTAGACCAACAAAACTTCTTATCTCTGTTTTTGGTCTTTCCCAAGAAAGTACCGCTTCTACTTTTGCAGGATCGACAGCAATACCTTCCTCAGTAATCACATGTCCTAAAAACTTTACATCCTCAAGCCAAAATTCGCATTTAGATAGTTTTGCATGCAAAAATTTCTCACGCAGAATTTGTAAAACTTGACATAAGTGTTCTTCATGTTCCTCATTACTCTTAGAGTAAATAAGAATATCATCAACGAACACCACAACAAACTTATCAAGAAACGGAGAAAAAATCCGGTTCATGTAGTCCATGAAGATAGCAGGCGCATTCGTCACTCCAAACGGCATTACGAGATATTCATAATGTCCATAACGAGTTCTGAACGCGGTCTTTGGTATATCTTCACTTTTTACCCTAATATGATGATAACCTGTCCCCAAGTCAATCTTTGAGAACACAACAGCTCCTCGCAATTGATCCATCAGGTCATCTATACGCGGTAACGGGTAGATATTCTTAATCGTCACTTTGTTAAGTTGTCAGAAATCCACGCAAAGCCTTGAACCTCCGTCTTTCTTTCTCACTAGAAGAATTGTTGCTCCCCATGGAGAAACACTTGGTATAATGATTTGTTTTGACAAAAGGTCCTCCAGTTGAGTTTTCAATTCAACAAGCTCTGTAGGCGCCATCTGATATAGAGCAATAGAAATTGGTCCAGCTCCTAGTATCAAATCGATGGAGAATTCAATTTCTCTTACCGGCGGCAAACCAGGAACGTCACTAGGAAACACATTCGGAAATTCTCTTACTACAGGCATCATACCCAAATCGATCTCCCTCTCGACTTTTAAGTTCGTTAATAGCATGTATCCCTGATCTCTTTCTTTCAGAAAAGTGCTTATATGGTTGGTAGATAAAAATCCAGAAATCTCAGGATTAGGAAAAATTAAAGTCTTATGAGCACAATCTTACAGGATATGGTTGGAAGATAACCAATACATGCCTAAAATTACATCCAACTGTATTAAAGGCAGGCATATCGGATCAACAAGAAAATGTCTATCCTGAATGATAATAGGACAGTTCAGACATATAGAATTTACAGTAACAGGCTCAGCAGTTGCAGTTGAAACAATCAAGTTATAGGATAAAGAAGAAACATATAATTTCAAATGTCTCATAGAATCCATCGCAATAAAGGAATGTATTGCACCCGAATCAAAAAGTACAGTTAAGAGATTACCAGCTATGTCACAACTACCTTGTATGAGATCGTCAGAATCAGAAGCCTCAGCACCACTCATGGTGTAAACTCTCCCCTTAGCTGTCGGCTTATTGGTCTTGACAGTATTGACAACTGGCGTAGTCCTTGGCATACCATAGTCTCTAGCTAGATGCCCCATCTGACCACAATTGAAACACTTTGGACATATCACGGGACAATTGTTCGCCAAATGACTTGGATCTCCACACTTGTAACATTTTCTAATTGTGCCTTGATTTCGATTCCTCTGGCTTCCAACACCTGATGCAGCAGCTACAGGATGATATGATTGTTGATTTCGATTGTTCCCTGGTGCTCGATAATAAGGTTTGTTCTGGACTTGCTTCCCTTTCTGGTTCTGATATTGACCCTTGGACTTTGATGGTCCTCCCACATTTCCTCCGTTATCTCTTCCCTTCCACATTTGCTTTATTTTCCTACACTCATCAACCAGAGCTTGGAAATTCATGATTTCCAATGGAAGTACATACTCTTAATCTAGAATCGCAATCCTGCTTCAAAATGCTCACACTTCCAATCTTCATCTGGATTGTTTTGGAAAAAGCGGAAGTACTTGGCAAGTGACTCAAACTTGGCCGCATACTCTACTACAGATAAATCCCTCTGATACAGATGTAAAAATTCCTGCTCATTTTCTACTCAAGCGCTCTGTGGAAAATACTTGCTTAAAAACATGTTCTTGAATATCACCCAAGTAACCACCTGATTCTCTGCTTCCAATAGTTGCCTAGTGCCTCTCCACCAATACTCAGCATCCCCTAACAGCAGATGAGTAGCATGAGGCACCTTTACTCCTTCTGGACTATTGATCAACTCAAAGATCTTCTCCACTTCCTGAATCCATAAGTCAGCCTTTATAGGATCCACATCTCCATGAAATTGTGGAGGATTCAGGTGTCTAAAAGTAGTAAGACCTCTACCTTCGATGATCCTGTTCCGCTCTAAGTTGTTCCTGTAAATTATGGGCAGCCATTGTAGCAGTTTGATGTGTAATAGCAGCAGCAGCAACATCCGCCATTGCTTGTGCAGCAAAGTCACATTTACGTAACGTATTGCAAAAATCAAACTTAACAAAAATATTAATTTGCTGGTTTCCTTCGAAAAACAAAATAAGTTTACTAGTTACTGATGCTTGTCAAAATAGTGATAAAAATTTTTCCTTTTTCTTTTTACTGTACACACACCCAAACACCAGTAACATAATATACATCACTATATATATTACATATGCATCAACGTTTTACAGAAGACTTTTTTCCTACCAGGTCACCATCTACTGTCACACATATATTACAACAAACTGAAAACATCATAACTATGTCATAGTGGGAGTCTGAAAAACACTACTTAAAAGATGGTTCTCAGTAACCACTAAGTCAGACTAATCTAAAATCTCACTATACCCAAAAGACTACATCCTACAGCTGGTCCCCACTACAGAAACCCATTGGAGAGTCCAGTATAAACTCCCACACCTCCAGGAGGTGTATCTGGAGAGAATACATCAGTCCCCTCTCCAACATCCGGGACTACTCCATTATCCAGAGGAACATAGTCCGGATCAACCATCGGATCCTCCTCCATCTCCACCTGTACTTCCTCCGGGATCAAGACTATAGGCCCAGGAGGTGACTCCGGTGCTACCTGCTGCAGAGGTTGAACGTAAGGAGGTGGTTGATGCTCTAAGTCCCCGTGTTGTACCAGATATCGTAGGATCATCCAAATGGGAGGTAGTGAAACTTCAATCGTCTCCCTGCTATGAATAAGCTGTTGTGGTACGTCTGTTACAGTCCCTCGGAGTGTCCTCATCGGACCAGTATATGTAGCACTCTGAGCCCCTGGGTTGATCACCCAGGTGTTCCCTTGATCAGCATTGTCAAACATCAGGGCTCGGACCCCCGAGTAGTTCTGATCCGCTGCGCCCGGATCCATCTGAACGCAGATATATATATATATATATATATATATATATATATATATATATATATATATATATATATATATATATATATATATATATATATATATATATATATTCCACATAGTAGAGGAAACAACAAACAAATATGCAAGGGTGAGTTACCAATATATGAGTTTCAATAAGACAAGCCAATGCACGGCACACAAACAACATATACCATATATTCACAGCATACAAAAATTATCCAAACAGTAGAATAATTTTATCCAAAGGGCTTCATACCCGACAATCATCGTCATTTTATAAAAATGCATGACACTTCAATATCCAGGCTCTATTTTGATACCTAATCTCCGGAGATCCCACAACTTTCTATTTTGTTTTGAGATGATCAAGCTCTGCACATGACCCATTGTAAAATGAAATAAAACAATGTCCAAGAGAACACATAACACACTGGTAACACACAGTACACCAAGGTTATTGTTCAAAAATGTAACTCATTGGCTCACACAGAATCCCAGTGGTCACCGCGATCAATGGAGTTTATTGTCCATAACCTATTGCATCACTTCTAACCTCAATTGTTATCGCATAAAATGTGACACACAGTCCAGTAAAAGGACATTGGCTCACACAAAATCCCAATGATCAAATGGAAACATAGTCCATAACAGATACATTGATCCACTCAGGACTCAACGGTCATAACACATGACACCTCTGCCAACAATGCATGAGAAAAACTTTTATTCTCGTTTCGTTTTCTTTGTCGTAATAATCTTTCCTTATCGAAGCACAAAGCTAATGGCCATGCTTAATTTCATTTTAAGACTTTCCATTTTAAACACGACATAGGACACACAGTCCAAATGTTTTAAACTCAACACAGGACACACAGTCCGAGTACTCAATCGCAAAGTCCTAAACTGATGCACCAGTCTTAGGCTCGCAGATATGGAACTCACATTTTCCACATCAAACTTAGGACACACGTCCATAAAATCATTGCAGGACACTCAGTCCAATGACATAGATCCCAGATCTATGTGTCCACAGAACACTAGAACCCCGACGTCTCGGTTCCCATCATTTATCCTCTTGTAAAAATTTCGCTCAGTGAAAAACAAATACAAAACCAAATCTCCTAAAACTTATCCAAGTTTAACCGAATAATTTCACTGAATAAAAATCTTCTTACAGAAATCCCTTTCTGTTAAAACGTTGATAAAACGTGACAATCATTGATAAATTCTTTTCTTTTCAATCACTTTACTTCAGAAATTGTTCTCAATAAACATCAACTTTCAAAAAGTCCTTACTAAATAAAATTTCATAGTAATAAAATAACTATTTTTTTCAAAAAAATTTATTAAATTCTTTTTATAACTTAAATAAATTTTTTGTCAGAAGTAATTGTTCTGACTGCTATCTTATTTTATTTTCGAAACTTAATCGTTTTAAATAACATTTTATGATAAAATTGAATTTATTTTGGAATAACTAGCGCCTGTGAAAATTTTTCACAGTTTCGCCCTTACTGTCACTCATTGACTCAGTTTCCACAAAATATTATTAAAATAATATTTTGCCACTTTTTTCTCAAAATTACACAAATTAATCACTCTGATTAATTATTCAAGCTTAGTAATTTTTTATCCTCAAATTAATTTAAATACTGACCAATGTTCGGTTTCTCAGTCCAACCACTACAAGAAAAATTGATTTTAGCGAGGGCCAAAGGCCGTTGCAAATCGCACAAATCCGTCGCAAAACCAGCGTTTCTGATGGATTTGCGACGGTCACAAATCCGTCATGTATAGGGTCGTCGCAAATCGTTTGTGACTGCTTTTTATAATTGGTCGTCACAAATTAGCGACAGTCTGGCCGTCGCAAATAAACAGACATTAGCGACGGCCGGGGCCGTCGTAAATCAACAGACATTAGCCACGGCCTGGCCGTCGCAAATAACCAGAAAGTAGCAACGGGTTGGCCGTCGCAAACTACAATACATATATTTTTAGGCATTTCGTCGAGCAGCTTGAAGCTGTAAATCTGGTAACTTGTGTATGTTGAGCAATTCACCGAACAGTTGGCATGCTTCAAGATTCACATCATACTGAACTTTCTCCATGTAGTAAAACATTGGTCTTCTCTTTCTCTCCCTCTGAAAAACACAAACAATCATAAAATCAAACACCACTCATTATAAAAACTTAAAAGGGCACAATATTGAATCATAAAAATACCTCCATTGCTCGAATATATGAATAGATGTCGTGAACAAAAGGGTCTCCATTTTGTTGATCATTATTGAACTTGGTGTTATGAGTGGTTGAGTTTGCATCAATGACATTGTCATCGTCGAGTCCCTTAATGGTAGCATCAACACTTGAATCCGAAGAAGAAAGGGTCTTCTTCGTCTCTCTTTCCCTGGGTTGGAAGTTGGAACAACAAAGAATAGGGAAATAGAAAGAGAATGGGACGGGCGACGGATGGGGGAGGCCGGATGGGAATGGGGTGGGCGACGGACTGCCAGCGGACGAAAGACCAGCGGAGGACCGCAACGGCGGTGCGACGGCAGTAGCGTGGGGGACATATGCGTGAGGGTTTTGGAAGAAGGGAGAAGTGGAGTTGCAGGTTGAAGAAGGGACTAGGGATAAGTGGGGCTGGTTGGGCCTTATTAAAGGGTTTGCAATGGACCATCATCATTACTAACGGCCAAGTCTGTCGCAAAACCATCATCATTACTGATGGCGAAGGCCGTCGCAAACTGTAAGCATATTAGTGAGGGACTGGCCGTCGCAAACGTTGTAAATTACTGACTGCCAGAGGCCGTCACAAACTTTTGGTACATTAGCGACGGTCCGGCCGTCGCAAACTTGAATATTTCTCCACTCGAACTGGCGCCAAATTTTCGCGGAAATGCGCTTAACGACAGCGACGACAGAGGCCGTCGCAAAACGCCCATGGCCGTCGCAAATATAGGAAATACAACCGTTCCTGTTAGCGACGGCAAAGGCCGTCGTAAATGACAATTTTACTGACGACATTGAGGCCGTCGCAAAAAATCCATCGCAAATCATCATTATTCTTGTAGTGAACACTCAATAGCAGATAATTTCATCACAGTTGCATGACATATATCCAATTCATGACATGCATCACATTTATAATACAAAATAATTATAATCATGGAAAATAACATATCTCAATCACTCAAGTAATCATATAATCCATTCAACAATTAACAGTAAACAATTTAACATCACAAGATATTACTAATACAATTGACAGACCACTTCAACAATAGGCATGTGATTATCTTAAACTCCTCAGGCATGCTCCCCTTACCTCTTGGAGGTTCGAACTAACGTTTTCAAGCAATCTCCCGATTCTCGGTCCGATTTCCTTTGTCGACTTAGATCAACTCAACCTGATTGATTTCTTCATAACGAATTGCAACCAAAATAAATCAAATCAAACAACAACACACTTAATCAAGAGGGTTAGGTTTCGACCTCTTCAAGTTTTCTAGGTTAGGAAAGTTAAAAATTTCTAACTTAGGGATTTATGATCCTTAAGCAACTTAAACATGATTAAGTCCTTAATCTAAGATCATGAACTAAGAACTTTGAATGAAACTCATCTAGCTCCAAGAACTAGGGTGAAATTTTCTCAACTCTTGGATTCAACAAATATACATAACATAGAGTTGGATTTAAGTGTCACAAGACAACTTTTGAATCAAAAATTCATCCAACACTCATAGTTAGGGTTTCGGCCCTTTTGAAAAAAAATAAGCTAGGGTTTGATTTTTTATCTTCTAATCACTTACATACAAGAGCTATCGTGATATTAAGAGATTAAATCATGAATCATGACTTAAAGTTGAAACAAAATCTAGGATCACCTATTATACATAGGTTCGGCCTATCTTAGAAAAATAGGGAAGAAATTTTTCACGATCGCATGCTTCTAGATGATGAATATAGAGATGGTTATGAAATTATAGAAATTGGTTTCAAGTCAAAATAATTTTTCTACAATTAGTTATGAGTTTTTGAAGAAAGCTTCATGAACTTTAAGCAAAATGAAGAACATGATGATCAAAAGCCTAAACTCATAAAAGTTGTGAAGAGAAAGACTTAGAATGACAATATTATAAGAGGTTACCGATGATTTGGATGATGTTCTTCACAAAATCACTCTAAGTGTTCTTATAGTTTGGAGAGAAAATGATGAACTTTTGGTGATGATGACTTGAAAGAATGAAGAAATTGCCTAAGTGATGGTGTTGTTTATGGGGCCGTGGGTTTTGGGGCAATTTGGTCCAAAATCCCAATGGCAAAGCTTGTAATTTTCAAGTGAAACTAGAGGCAAAATTGTCTTTTCCATGCAAAATATCTAAATGCCATAAATGTGCCATTATGACTCGGATAAGATCGTCATAAATGCCCGTCACATCAGTCATCTCAGCTCCATTGCTGACTCCCTGATTCATCTGACTCAGGTTTTCCTATACATATCTTGACGTTTCTGCCCGCAGCAAATATAATATTATATTTCTACGCTAAATTTTTCAAAACTTCCAATATAGTAGCGAATACAATAAAAAATTATTCATCTCGTTCACGAATTAAAATTAGGTTTTCTGAGCAGTAAACTTTTACTGTCAGTAAAAACGCATATCGGGTTCCATCTAAATTTTCAACCCAAAATTTCATCATAGCCCTAAGATATAAAGCATGACTTGAAAATGACAGTGATTTACCCAAAATCATTTTCTAAGTCTTTTTATTATCGATATTTGAAAACAGTGAAAAATCGAGATGTTACAACCCTAGACTAATCTATCTTCCAACTAGATCATATGTGTCCGGACTACTAGAGGTACAAGAACGTTTACCGCTTAACTCAAAGAAATTGGTTTAATTAATATGTAGTGTTAAGTATGATAGTCTCACATCAATTCAATATATGCGTCGACCACCATTTGTAAGCCATAAATACAAACAACAGATCGATAAAAGCTAGGGGTGTTCGCGGATTAGATTGGATCGGTTTTGAGCAGAAAAATAATCTGATTCAATAATAAAAATAATATGCGGTTTGGATTGGATTGTTTTGCTTCCTTAAAAAAATTTGATCCTATCCGATCCAATCAAATGCGGTTTGGACTGGATTTGATAATTCGGTTTTTATCGATACATATTTATATAGTTCTTTACATCAAAGAACATCCAATATTTCGGTTCGATTTGGATTTGATTGAGTATTTAAAGAGTCGTGTGAATTTGTTACTTATTTAAAATAAAAAATTAATTTTAAAATATTATATTGACAATTTCTAATAAGTTTTTTAACGGGATATACATGAATGATGTGCACTCTCATGTGTAAAGATATTTTACACTATCAACTAATTATAAATTGTTAAATCATTATAAATGTTAGATTATTGTCCTAAATATATTAAAAGTCACTCATAACATGATTTATAATTGGTTAACGGTATAAAAGTTTTTATACAAACATTACATTTACATACCAATTAAACTCTCTAATATAAGGACTAGATGATAACTTATAAAAATATAAAGACTAATAATTACTTTTATAATATAAAGATCAAATTATTTTCATTGAACTAAATAATTTCGGTTTGGTTTGGATTGGATCGGTTTTACATATAGGATCCGAAATCCGATTCAATCCAATGAAAAATTTCAGTTTTTTTCGGTTTGCGGTTTTTTCGATTTTCGATTATTTCGGTTATCGGTTCGATTAGTACGATTGATATTGGATTGGATCGGTTGATGAACACCCCTAATAAAAACTATTATAACAACGAAAAGCAAAGTTATAGCCATAAGGTTGCAAAATAGCTCAAGACCCACCACCAATACCCGACAGTTCCAAATACATTGAATCCCATCAGCAAAGTTTTGCTACTGCTAAGCTGTGAATAAGAACAAGCAGCACCAAAAGCAAGCCGAATCTGATTGGCCTTTTCCCCACGCCTGTGGAGACTGCAAAGCCAATGAGGCAGCAGTCTTAGCCCTCAAATTTTTTTTGCTTATTACTATCCAATATTTTTTTTTACATATTATCCTATAGTTATTAACTTAATTGCAAGTCCCAGGAGGCTGCTGCACGTTGGAAAACCAAGGCGTCACGACGCTTAACGTTTAAATAATACTAAAGAATAACAATATGGAATAAATACTGACTCTTCAATTCAGCTTTTCAATGTTAACTTAGCAATTTGGTCCAAAAAAAAGGTTAACCAAGTAATTAGAATCACAATGATCACATAATAACAGTTGAAATTTAAGTGGTAAATTAATTGTTAGTTATCATTTCAAGATTATAATAGTTATATTATTCTATATATATTTTATAAAATTGTAACGTTCTTATGCTAATTTTTTTTAACTCTGTCGTTTCTTTTCTCTCCATCTTCATATTCTTTTGAAGACTTAGAGTGAACTGTCAAAGTGGAAATTTGATATCAAAGTGCAATTATTTTCTTTTCCAGATTCTATCATTTCATTTTTATTTTTTTGATTCACCTTGAAAAATTATTTAATTTTAGCTAAGATCAACAATGTTATAAAGATTGATAATTTATGTTGTATTAAATCTCTTTAAATCTTTCGTAAGCCGTGAAATGTCTTGACCCTATTTTTCCCACCACCAGAAGTTTTCAATAAACAACTAACCAGCAAAATAAATAATCAAGACTAGCCAAACCAAAACAGCAAAAAACACAGCAGCCCCTTTCAATCCCTACGGGATACATGTCACTAACAAAATCTGAACCGAAGTCACCCTGCAGTAAAACAGAATTTCAAAATTCTGCACATCTAATACAGCACAATAGTTAGAATCTGCAAGCTGCCTTCATACAATGGAATGGAGAAATGCACGAGTCAGGGAAAGAAAACCCCCCACCCCACCAATCTTGACCCAATGCCACCATCTCACTTTTATGAGAAGTAAACCAAGCAATTACCCACACCCTTTTTAGTTTCTTCCTGCAGTTAAAAAACAAGTGTGTGGAGGATTCCTGCTGTTCCTGACAGAAAGCACAGGATAAGGACAAAGGAGGGGCTATTATTCTTTTTCTAGCTAGGTTGCACCTTGTGGGAATCCTGTCTAAAGCCAATAACCAAGAGAAAACCGAGACCTTCAACGGGACTACTTGGAACCAAAATTTGTTAAATAACTCATCAGTATGCTGATTCAAAAGAGAAGAGTTACTAATGGAGGCATTGTGTAAAAGGGTATATGCTGATTTAGATGAGAAGAATCCTGAACCATCATCTATCCAATTCCATGTATCCCCACTTTGAGCTGACCAACTTATAGGATTCATTAAAGCAAGCAGTTCATTTAAAAGATTCTCCTCCCAAACAAATAGGCGCCTTCTCCAATTAAATCTCCAAACCCACCAACCATCTGACCATTCTCTCATTTGAAAAATTGTGGCATTTCGGTTCTCAGTTATAAGGAATAATCTTTCAAAGTCCACTGAAAGATAATAGTTTCCAACACGGGTCTAACCAAAACAAGGTTGATTTACCATCCCCACTTTCTTAAGAAGCCCCCCTTTGAACCAATTTGCAGAGGCTACATCCTCTGCCAAGAGAACCAAATCTTTCCACCATTGTGATGCCAAGACTCCGCCATATAAATGGCTCACTTGAATCGCATAATTTTTTTTAAAGATTTTGCTAGACACTAATTAAGAAACCAATAAAAAGAAATTTTATATTGAATTAAATGTAATATTATATTATAAACAGAGTTTAATTTTTATATACCGTTAGTATAAAGATTTTTACACTGACAATCAATCAAAAATCACGAAATTGATGACTTTTAAAGTGGATAGGAATCAAAGATTTGTAATGATATGTCAGTTTCTGATTGGTTGATAGTGTCAAAAAACTTTACACTTATACCAATTAAATCCTTATAAATATATCACTCTTTGGATAAAAATTTTCATTTTAATTTCTTACTGTACTAATTAGCATTTTTTTTTCTAACGTTATCTTGATATATATGTAAGCTTTTCTAGTTTTCTTCTTTCCCTGTTGATTATTTATTTATTTATTTATTTTGGTGAGCCCCGGTTGATTATTTATTTGTATCCATTCCTTAGTTTTTATTGTAACTATATGCTTGCCCAGTGCCCACACATCATATATTCAATTATTCAGCTACCGTTAGACGAAACTATTGATTAACTTGAATAGACATGACTCTATTGTTTGTTTTCACTTGCCATGCTCAGTGCTTAATTATATGAATGCAGAATGGTTCACATGGATCAATGAATTTTCCGAATCTTATCATGTTATGTACGGAAGTTTGCCTTCTTTCCTATATGTGGTTCACAGATCATGTACCTGCATAATTGCATTCCTGCAAAAATATCTGAATCAATAATAATAATAATAATAATCAAAAAGTCCCATAATACATTTTTTTTTACTTTAAAGAAAGGTGAAAACTGAAAAGTCGATTATAAACGAACTTCTCAATTCTCACTTGTATAATTATTTTTTGGAGATACGAACTTTTAGTATTTAAAAAAAAAACGAATGAGAAGTTAGTTTGGAACATGTCACATTTGAGACGAAAAGAAGGGTAAATTTAGGAGTGGATCCTGGTCAACTTATAGTGAATAACAATGTTTGACAAAATTAATAGATAAACTAATTTATAAATATAAAATGATAACATGTTTTCACGTTTTTTTAAAAATGATTATCACATTTAATACTTTTAGCTTATTTTAAATTATTTATCAACTCAAAATTATTTTTTAATTTTAATAATTTACAATGTATAAAATAAGATTAAAAAAATAAAACAACATGTCGATATGATTTTTAATATACTTTTTTTCTTTTTTTAATATGATTTTTTTTACAAATAAAAATATAGTCTTAACTATTTCTATCTTAAATATATTAGAATTATCATTTTTCTATTTTATTTAGCTGAGGATAAATGGGGACTTGAATTCAAATAGTAAGGATAAAATAGGAGAAAAAATACAACTTCAATTAGCGTATGCAGAAAACACTATAAGATACCGAAGAGTAACATCCACCAAATAGAGTTGAAATCTTAACCGCTTTAAGCAAGCTAACGAAACTGTCTTGCCAAACGGATTAGAAGTTTTTGATTTTCCAAGATATCCTTCTCGCACAACTGCGGAAAATAATCCCTCGTGTCGGGTTGGAACCGGATTAGAAGTTAGAACTACATATTGGGACTTGTTTTTTTCTTCTTCTTTCATTTGCTATATTTACATATATTTGCGCCCCTTTTCAGTCTTTTCTCCTCTAACTCTTAGGGACAGACCAACATATATGATATACATTAGGGCACCTGCCCCCACAAAGAAAACTTATTCTGTACTTAAATATTAAATAATTTTTTCGCCCGATCAAAGAAAAATATGTTGCCAGCATTGTCCTACAATCATACTCTACATTAATACCAAGGTTTTTAAAACTGGACCGGACATTGAACCGATGAAGATACTGGTTCACGGTTCAGTGGTCCAACCACGGTTGAACTGTGATTGAACCGTTATTGATTAAATATATAATTTATATAATTTTATTTAATAAATTAATATACTGATAATAAACATTGGGGGACTTAATTAGTTGGTTGAGAAAAAAGATGATTCTAAGAGCATCATGATTTGAGGACTAATAAAAAAAATAAAAACAGGCCCATCCTAATGGCTTTTGGCCCAATAGGCCATTGTAATAGTAATTTAGAAATGGTTAAGAACAACTATTAGTTCAGATTCTTTATATTTGCTAACGTAGTTGGATAAGTACAGATGGGGATTTTGTCCTTTCCCTAATGGAACCGATGAACTGATCTCCTCCATGCAATCCTAGCATTCTTTTAATGGCTTGCTTCACTAAAAACTTCGGAACTGGTATGAGGTAGATGCTTCTTCAATTTGTACCGCTTCCATTTGATAAAACCAGAGTTAGGGGACCCAGAAAAACTCGTCGCTGGTGTTTAGATGCTGGAAGGTTAGAATTGTAACGAAAATGCAATGAATCATTCCCACCTACCAACGAATCCATCCCTCTTTTCTGGTTTGGAAAGCTTGAACTCTGTAAAAGAAAACACGGATTTAAAAGTCCCACATCATTAGAATGGGTGGGGGAGTGTGAAAAGATGGGTTATAAAAGTAAGTGGTAGAGTTGCGTCTTTTGATTACATAGGAGTGCTCAAATTTCTAAATCGGCTCAAACCGTTTAGTTTTGGTTTTGACCGATTATTCCGATTTTGTACCGGTTTATCCGGTCTGAGCCCAATTTTTTGAAACTCCGGTTTTATGTATCATACGGACCGGCTATCTGGCCGGTTCACCTGTTAAACAGTTGAGTGGTAGAGTTGCGTCTTTTGATTACATAGGAGCGCACAAATTTCTGAACCGGTTCAAACCGTTTAGTTTCTGGTTTTGTACCGGTTTATCCGTTTTGAGTCTGGTTTTTTAAAACTCAGGTTTTATGTATCATCCGGACCGGCTATCTGGACGGTTCACCGGTTAAACAGTTGAACCGGTCGGTCCAGTCTGGTTTTAAAAAACTTGCATAATACAAAAAAAATATTGCTTTTATTGCTCTACAACTCTACTCTACATAACACTTCAACTTTTTTTAGTACAACATAATATATAAATTTAACAAAAAACTAAAAAACGTATTGCATATCCAATGGTATATTTACTTCTGAAATTAGCTTTAATTTCACATGTGGTTACAATAACAACTGAAAGAAGTTTCTCTGCAATGAATTTTGTGAAGAATGAAGTGCTTGTATGAGAGATTAATTGCTGAATGATTGTTTGATAACATACAGAGAGGGATATTTTTATTAGTGTTGAAAATGAAAATAATATACAACAATATCAAAATATAAAGACACGTAAAGAAGAGTTGTAGTAGAATGTGAGATGTCTTCAATTTTTCGGATGTACGATAATATATTTTTGTAATCTTCAAGTTTATGCTTAATGATAATAATGTCATTATTTTATTCGTGTAAAATGGGAATCATTGCTTACTAAAACCCCGAAGGTGGATGAACTTTCTGTGGATTCAGTCATTTGCCAAACACTAGGTGAATATCATAACTTTATAATCGATGTTGGGTCTTCTTTTTACTGTTTGCTTAGTTGTCAGCTTCACCATTATTTGGGGGTTAAATTAGTTTTTTATTGGTCATTTGTTGAAGATGATAGCTTAACTAGCCTATTAACCATCATTTCTTTCTTTGTAGGATAGACTTTATTTTCAGTCAAATAACCAAAGCTAACAAAATAGGAAGGGACGTAAAGCTTGAAGCTAAGATAGATACAGATAGGGGCGTAAAGCTTGAAGCCATACGATAGGATGAAACTAATGCTAAGATAGATACAATATTATCTTCCATTTCTTTTTCTTTTACATCAAAATGAAACCCTCTCCTCTTCGATCTCTCTTTCTCTCATTTCGTCCCCCTGCACTTTTCTTCTCCGGCTTGCCATTGATGTCGGTGACTGATGGTGTGGGTGGTTGCCGGGAAGATCGCCGACGATGTCGATGGTGGAAGGGATCTGATGCAGATCTGTTATTGGGACACACACACAAAGAAGCTAGAAGATTGTGGCGAATAGGACGGTTATCTGGTCGATGTTGGTGGGTATGTGATTTTGTCTATTTTCTCTTCCTTGTGACTAAGTTATGTTTTTTTGTTTTTATGTGATTTTTTTTTCCTCCTCCTTTCCTTCAACCCTGTTCCCATCATTTCTCCTCCTTCTACCCACGCTTCAACTTTCGCCAATGGATGAAGTGTTCCCATATTTGTTTTGGTTTATACCCTTTAAACTTAAAGCAATTTATCCTTCGAAATTTCTTTTTGGAACGTCATAGTTCAACTCATTTCAAATGTTTCTTTTAACTTTTGCCTATTCATATATTTATGTTTACTTATTGATGCTTGGACTGATATACATATATTTATGCTTCATTCCCTTTTGCTTGGACTGATATAATAAATCTTATAATAAACATAACTATGGATCTATTTCTTATAGGTTTATTTGCTATGACTGAGTAAAGGCTTCATGTCTTCCAGCTATTTGAATGAATATTTAAGTGATATATTTGCTCTTCTTTTTGTACCATCTTATTGTATTTCCTATTTTCATGTTTATATTTCAGTCTTTAACTGAAGTTTAGTTCAAGTTGTAATGATTTTTTGTTCAATTTCTTTTGACATTTTGTACTTGTAGTACGATTCCCATTTAAGAACGTATCTATACAAGATTTTATTCTGCTCGTCCACTGATGTGGTAGAAGCGCTCGTCCACTAAAGTGACAGAAATGCTCGTCCACACAAGTGACAGAAGCGCTCGTCCACACAAGTGACAGAAGTGCTCGTCCACGCTCGTCCACACAAGTGACAGAAGTGCTCGTCCACCAAAGTGACAGAAGCGTTCGTCCACACAAGTCTTTGGACTTGTTAAGACCTTAAGAGAAAATCCATCAAGTGACGTGGCACTGCGGACGTCTATTGAATTTTAGTTAGGCATTATGGATGTATACTTGAGTTACAAGAATAACCCTCGTCTGCTGTCGTGGCAAGATGGACGTGCTTATTTTCAAGTCTTTGGACTTGCCGTTCTTATCAAGTTATTTAGGTATTCATTTATGGCATCATCCACTAAGGAAAAACCAGTCTACTTATCAATTAAATTATAAACAGTTTAAAAAACCTTTGGACGGGTAATTCTTTTCACGAGTCCAAGCATTGTATACCTTATATTATGTTGAAAAACCACCACCAAAGATGTTGTGAAATTTCTTTCTGTTAGTGTTGACTTTGAGGAAAACAAAAATTCATGACTTGTGTAGAGAATCTGAAACAGTGAAACCTCTTCATCTTTTACTCTTATATATGCAATCTCTGTCATCTTAATTAGTTTATTCATAATCTTTTTTCATCTTTTTTGTGGTAGGGTGAATGGGCATATGAGGAAGTTTATGTTGGGAATGATCTTGATAATCAGGTGTTGTTTTATGCTTGCATCCAATTGATAACATTTTTAAATTCTATGCTTTCTCACAAATAATATTGTTTTTTGCACTTCTGCTTATGGTAATGGCAGGGAGTAGGAGCTATGATAAGAAAACTGGGTGATTGAGGATGCATTAACATATATACATAGCATGAATCTTGAGAGATCTATATTGGTATGTGTTATAATTTTATGTATATTTCGTTACAATTCCAAGTAGTAGTAGTAGTAGTAGTAGTAGTATTTGATAGCTTTCTTATTGTGATTCTTATGTCCTTAGAACATCTAATAGAAATAACAGTTTGACATGGTAAATAATAGAGTTTGATAAAGGGTTGTTACCAACTCTTTTATGTTAGTATAAAGTGTATGCTTTCGATAGAAATATAAGAAAAATATGAGGGCATAGGTTATTCCACACTTGAGTATTGGTAAAAAAAACTTCTGCTTGACAAAGAGAAAATTGTGCAATTATTTAAAGATTATAATTTTGGCACATTGAAATTCTGCATAATAAAAATTTCATTTAATGGATGTAAAAAACCAAAGGAGTTGGTGCAGCAAGAATGCATATTTCCATTATCGTGAAACTTTATTTTGTGATCCTATAAACCGTTTGAAAAGGAGCATGGCCATAAACCAAAGCCTTCTTATTACGTGAACAACGATTGTGCATTAAAGTTATTATAGTACTCAGATATATAGCTAGGTACTCAATCAATGTTGTTGTACAACTATGTGAAAAGGACTATATGATCACATCAATTATGCTCCATGCATTGTTGAGATGTGGACCATGTGGTTGCTGCTCAATGGCTGGAAATGTGGTCTGAGGGTATAAAATATGTTGCATTAGCTTCTAGGCAAGCGAATAGGCGATTGACAGCCCATGTAAACATCCAATGTAGAATTTGGACAGCTGCATTTTCTGGTTCATAGAGGATTTGTTCCTCTCCTTGAATGCCCTATGAGATATTTGTCAAAAATTAGAACATAGATAGGAAGAAAATTTAAGTCTCCTATTTTAGTCCATATTTTTACTTGAATGCAGTAAATGGTGCCCAGAAGACTAAACCTAAGGGAAATCATGTATCCATGTCACTTCATTGTTTGTTACATTGGTTTTGTAATGTAATAGTAAGGTCATAAGTATGGAAATGTGTCAATGTCATTAGAACTAACCTTAAACTTATAAAAATCAAACATTGTAATAAGGATCAAAGTATGGGCTAATAGGGAGAAAGATAATTTTTCTATAGACACCTAGGGGGAACAAGAGGTTTTACATATTGTTGTAGTTAATAAGGACGATGCTATTTTCTCAATATATTTTAACTGTAAATTGTGTGCTCGAGGGTCTACACTTTTTTGCTGTGATTTTCATTCATGTTAATTTATCTGCTACGGGAAAGATTTATGCTTTGACCAGCAATGACATCACGCTACCCGTCTTATCCATAGGTTATTTCTGCTGCATTTCAGATGACAAATCACTTTTGTATTCTTTTTTTATCTTTCTTGATGAATAAGGTAGGTTTTGGGAGATAGATGAAGTTGATTATAGTAGGATTTGGGGGTAGATAAAGATGAATACATTATGCTTTGGGGGTAAGTTACAGTGCTATGCTTTACTTGAATTGTTTACTGGGTTTTGACCCTGGTGTGCAACTTGACTTAGTGTGATGTAAATGTTTGATATATACACTCTAGGTGGTGTCCCATCAAAGGGTTGCATTTAACTCCCCTTCTTTGCATCAATGATTTTGTTGAACAAAGTTGTGAAGAATCAAGATGAATCTTAACTTTTGATTTCCCTATTCCAATTATTATTACTTTTGCTTTAGTACTGTGCAGTCAAAATGGCAAAGACAAAATAAACAGAAAGAGTAACAGCTATAATGAGTGGAAAACTACAGAGAATAGATGAAAATTAAGGATGAGATATTATGGTATAGAATTTAATGCAATATAAATGAAGCTAGCAAACTAGAGTGAAATGAGGAAAATAGAGTGCACAAAGTTCAGGCAATGACCTATATAGATTATAGGACAAGGCTATTTCCTTTTGAGTCACTTGCAATCATGTGTTTTTTGTGACATGAATAATGGATGAAAGGTCGACAAATGAGGTTTCTTCTCAGCAGGTGGATTTGATCCCAATGCCAGTGAAAAATCCTCATCACATTGGTAGTACTAAATTCGATTTTCACTCTGAACTACGGTCTTTATTTTGGATTCTTACTTAACAAGTTTACTAATTTCCACTGATTTTCCAACCGATTTAAAATACAATACCATGTGTCACAATAGTAGCATGAATGTGGAATCTAACAACGTTTCAACTTTTGAATAGGTGAAGGTATTGCTGTTGAGCAGAGGATATTCATGTCTAATCACTCGCAACTCTTTGATCCCACACGATACAAATCTATGACAGCTACATATATGGTTTCTTTCATCCAATTTTCTTTTTTCTTATTTTCTGAAAATTATAATCTTTAATTTTGTTGGCAAGGAGACTATTGTAAGTTAAGAAAAGGAAAGCTGATGGAAACTTTAGTATATTATAGAGAAAATGAAACTTATATATGTGTACTTCTAATAGATAGTTTGGGTGCGGGGAAGTTGAACATGGGAGAAAGTAGGGTTGACTTACTGAACTCAAATAAGCAGTTAATTTATCACTATTTTATTCACTAAATTAAATTTCTCTAATTTGGGGTGTTTCTTAATTAACACATATATACTATTGAACTATTGAATATTGAAGAGGTGTGGTAACTCATTGAGTTTAATTGGTATGTATTGTTAGTGTAAAGATTTTTTTACACTGTCAACCAATAATAAATTGCCACGTCATTGAAAATCTTTGATTCTTATCCAAACCACCGTAAAAGTCATTCATAACATGATTTGTCATTGGCTGACAGTGATAAAAACTTTACACTGACAGTGTATATCAATTAAACTCTAACTCATTTTAAGTGACTTATTGTAAATTAGTAAAATTCGTTGGGTTTGAATGATTTATGCTATGTAAACTAATATTTATCTCTAACCAAAAAAAATTGAAACATACTATTATTTATTAAAAAAAAATTGTTGTTACTTAAAAAAAAAAACTATACCCGTGCGTCCAGCACGGGTCAGCAACCCTAGTCATCATATCATAACTTTATAATGGCTGTTGGGTCTTCTTTTTACTGTTTGCTTAGTTGTCAGCTTAACCGTTATTTGGGGGTTAAATTAGTTTTTTATTGGTAATTTGTTGAAGATGATAGCTTAACTAGCCTATTAACCATCATTTCTTTCTTTGTATGATAGACTTTATTTTCAGTCAAATAACCAAAGCTAACAAAATAGGAAGGGACGTAAAGTTTGAAGCTAAGATAGATACAGATAGGGACGTAAAGCTTGAAGCCATATGATAGAATGAAACTAATGCTTAGATAGATACAATATTATCTTCCATTTCTTTTTCTTTTACATCAAAATGAAACCCTCTCCTCTTCGATATCTCTTTCTCTCATTTCGTCCCCCTGCATTTTTCTTCTCCGGCTTGCCATTGATGTCGGTGACTGATGGGGTGGGTGGTTGTCGGGAAGATCGCCGACGATGTCGATGGTGGAAGGGATCTGATGCAGATATGTTATTAGGACACACACAAAAAAGCTAGAAGATTGTGGCGAATAGGGCGAATATCTGGTCGATGTTGGTGGGTATGTGATTTTGTCTATTTTCTCTTCCTCGTTACTAAAGTTATGTTTTTTTTGAAATGGGTATGTGATTTTTTTCCTCCTCCTTTCCTTCAACCCCGTTCCCATCATTTCTCCTCCTTCTACCCACGCTTCAACTTTCGCCAAGGGATGAAGTGTTCCTATATTTGTTTTGGTTTATACCCTTTAAACTTAAAGCAATTTATCCTTCGAAATTTCTTTTTGGAATGTCATGGTTCAACTCATTTCAAATGTTTCTTTTAACTTTTTCCTATTCATATATTTATGTTTACTTATTGATGCTTGGACTGATATACATATATTTATGCTTCATTCCCTTTTGCTTGGACTGATATAATAAATCTTATAAGAAACATAACTATGCATCTATTTCTTATAGGTTTATTTGCTATGACTGAGTAAAGGCTTCATGTCTTCCAGCTATTTGAATGAATGTTTAAGTGATATATTTGCTCTTCTTTTTGTACCATCTTATTGTATTTCATATTTTCATGTTTATATTTCAGTCTTTAACTGAAGTTTAGTTCAAGTTGTAATGATTTTTTGTTCAATTTCTTTTGACATTTTGTACATTGTAGTACGATTCTCCCATTATGAATGATGCTCCAAACAGAAGCATAAGACTTTGGCATTGAAGCTCTGCTTGTGAAGACAAAAATACTTTTTTTGGCTGGACCTTGGCATTCTGTAATTTGGTTCACTTCCAAATTCTATCTCAATAGAGTTGAGCACCAATTTCCCTTACCTCCTATATAGTATGATGGTGCTCCAACCTATATGGTAATGACTTCATAAGTTGGTTTTGAACTTTATTCATACCATTGAACTTAGAGTTTTACCTGAGTGTATGAAATTGAATGCAAGCTTTTAAGCTCAATTAAATTATTTTTGCTGCTCATAACACACGTTTCTTTCTTATCATTAGTCATATCTCTTCTTCTCATGCTTTTTCTATACACTTGTCAAATCTTTCTCTTCATTGATTTTTTTTCCTTCTTTCTCCCATATTTTCTCATTCATGGAAACCAGAAGGACCAAGTTTCTCCCAACAAATTTTTGGTGATTCCATCATATATTTTTTTGTGCTTCCCTTAAACATTGCATAAGTTAATTTCAATATGTTAAACACTACATACTAAGGTATAAGATGATGACTCATTTGAGAAGCAATTTTTACACGTGAAGAATGATGCTTAGACTTAGTTTGAAGTTGTTCTAAAGGATGTTTAATCTAATAGGTAGTATAGAAATGACTAGCATATGGTTGTTGTGTTGTCCCTCCAAAAAAATTTTCATATATAATTGTTTCAAGAATTGAGACATGGTTCTTTGATCACACCCTTTAGTTTTTTGTGTTATGTGGCACAGCGACAAAGTCTCATACACCAAACACCCATTTACACACTCTTCTTTGCACAAGTCATGAATTTTTGTTTTCCTCAAAGTCAACACTAATAGAAAGAAATTTCACAACATCTTTGGTGGTGGTTTTTCAACATAATATAAGGTATACAATGCTTGGACTTGTGCAAAGAATTACCCGTCCAAAGTTTATTTAAAATGTTTATAATTTAATTGATAAGTAGACTGGTTTTTCATTAGTGGACGAGACCATAAATAAATACCTAAATAACTTGATAAGAACAGCAAGTCCAAAGACTTGAAAATAAGCGCGTCCATCTTGCCACGTCAGCAGACGAGGGTTATTCTTTTAACTCAAGTATACATCCATAATGCCTAACTAAAATTTAGTAGACGTCCACAGTGCCACGTCACTGGACGAATTTTCTCTTAAGGGCTTAGCAAGTCCAAAGACTTGTGTGGACGAGCGCTTCTGTCACTTGTGTGGACGAGCGCTTCTACCACATCAGTGGACGAGCACTTCTACCACATCATTTTAAAGCAAAGTTCTTATGTGGTTAGACTGTTAGTGGGTATTGGATGATACTGCTATGGTTGTGTCAACTGTGTTTTTTTGTGTCAGGAGTGACTACACTCTTGCATAAACCCTTTGTGACTTGCATACACTTTAGCATAAACTCTTCAATTGGTATGTTTAAATATGTTCTAAGCCATGGAATTGGAATCATTTGAAGATTCTGATTTCTCTTCAGATGAGAGTATTGATTTTGACTCACCTGAAAAGCGATCACTAATGTCGAGGTTTGTGTACAAAAACCAGGTAAGATTTAGATAGACTGCATCAATTTGTGCCATGATTTTGACTTGATCTTACAAGGTAGTTTCATTTGAGTTTCGGTGTTCACCTAAGTAGTTTCATTATTCTCTTTCATGGATGGATTCTCAGGATATAATCAGATCAAGATGGCACCTGAAGATATGAAGAAAACTACATTTGCCACTTTATAGGGAACCTTTTGCTACAAGGTTATGCCCTTTGGCTTGAAAAATGCTGGGGCAACATATCAGCGGGCTATGGTGGCTTTATTCCATGACATGATACATAAAGAGATAGAAGTTTATGTAGATGACATGATTGCCAAGTCTAGATCCGAAGATGACCATGTTGATAATCTGCAGAAACTTTTTGAGCGGTTAAGAAAGTTTAAGCTCCGACTGAATCCAGCCAAATGCACTTTTGGAGTGAAATCAGGCAAACTTTTGGGGTTCATTGTTAGTCAAAGAGGAATAGAGGTTGATCCTGAAAAAGTTCGAGCAATTATTGATATGCCAGCACCTCGAACGGAGAAAGAAGTTCGTGGGTTTTTAGGAAGATTGAACTACATTGCCCGGTTCATCTCCCAACTGACCGCGACATGTAAACCAATCTTTAAATTGCTACGCAAAAATCAGGCAGTAACATGGAATGAAGATTGTCAAAAAGCCTTTGAGAAGATCAAACAATACCTACAGAAGCCTCCTGTCTTGGTTCCCCCAGTTCCAGGAAGGCCTCTCATCATGTATTTGACTGTGCTAGATGAATCTATGGGTTGCGTGTTGAGGCAACAAGATGAGTCAGGAAGAAAAGAACATGCCATCTATTATCTAATCAAGAAGTTCACCAGCTGTGAAGCCAACTTCTCACTGCTGGAATGCACTTGCTGTGCTTTGGCTTGGGCGGCCCGCCGTTTGAGGCATTACATGTTGTGTTACACTACCTGGTTGGTGTCCAAAATGGATTCAATCAAGTATATCTTCGATAAGCCTGCTCTGACTGGAAGAATTGCTCGCTGGCAAGTCCTGCTATCAGAATACGACATTGTCTATGTCACCCAAAAAGCAGTAAAAGGTAGCGCTCTCGCAGAATATCTAGAAAATCAGCCAATAGAAGATTATGGATCGATGCAATGCGATTTCCCGGATGAAGATATAATGGCTTTGTTTGATCATGTACAATCACCAGAAAAAGAAAAGTGGACTTTGTTATTTGATGGAGCATCTAATGCATTGGGGCATGGAATCGGGGCAATACTAATCTCACCGGAAAATGATTATCTTCCCGTCACTGCAAGGCTTTGCTTTGATTGTACAAACAACATAGCCGAATATGAAGCTTGTGCGCTTGGGATCCTAACAACGATAGAATCAAAGGCAAGGATACTGGAGGTATACGGGGACTCTGCATTAGTCATCCACCAGTTAAGAGGGGAATGGGAAACCCGAGATGCCAAGTTAATCCCGTACCATGATTACATCAAGGGTTTGATCGAGAAATTTGATGAAGTCACATTTCACCATATTCCTCGAGAAGATAACCAATTAGATGACGCACTGTCTACCCTGTCCTCGATGTTCAAGGTAAGTGACGAGAGGAACCTACCACTCATCAAAATGGAAAGTCGTGATCATCCTGCATATCGTCAAGTGATAGAGGAAGAGCCTGATCAAGAACCGTGGCACCATGACATCAAATGCTTCATCCAAAGAAGGGAATACCCCCCGGGTGCTTCAAAAAATGACAAAAGAACTCTAAGAAGACTTGCAATGGGTTTCTATTTAGATGGAGGTATTCTTTACAAAAGAAATCATGACATGGTGTTGTTGAGGTGCGTTGACGCAAACGAAGCTAAACGGAAAATTGAGGAGGTACATGAAGGATCTTTTGGAACACACGCGAGCGGTCATGCAATGGCCAAGAAAATCTTGAGGGCTGGCCAATACTGGTTGACAATGGAGGCTGATAGCTTTAATTATGCGAAGAAGTGTCATAAGTGTCAAATATATGTTGATAAGGTTCATGCACCGCCAGCTCCCTTGAATGTCATGTCGGCACCCTGGCCGTTCTCATTGTGGGGAATGGATGTGATTGGTCCAATCGAACCAAAAGCCTCAAATGGGCATCGCTTCATTCTTGTTGCCATTGATTATTTCACAAAGTGGGTTGAGGCTACATCACATGCCAATGTGACCAGGAATGTCGTGATCAAATTTGTAAAAAGAGAATTAATTTGTCGTTATGGGTTACCAAGTGAGATTATCACTGATAATGTGACTAACTTGAATAACAAGATGATGAAAGAGATGTGCGGAAACTTCAAAATAAAGCATCACAATTCCTCCCCGTACCGCCCAAAGATGAACGGAGCAGTTGAGGCCGCTAATAAAAATATCAAGAAGATTGTCCAAAAGATGGTGGTGACATATAAGGATTGGAACGAGATGTTACCTTTTGATTTGCATGGCTATCGTACCTCTATTCGCACCTCGACGGGGGCAACGCCATATTCTTTAGTGTACGGGATGGACTCAGTGCTCCCGATTGAAGTAGAGATCCCATCATTAAGGGTATTGAGAGAGGCAGAATTGGAAGAAGTCGAGTGGATCAAAGATCGACTCGACCAATTGAACCTTATTGAAGAGAAAAGATTAGCAGCACTGTGTCACGGTCAATTGTACCAGAGAAGGTTGATGAGAGCTTATGAGTAGAAGGTACGCCCGCGGCAGTTTCGGGAGGGTGATCTAGTGCTCAAAAAGATCCTACCAATCCAAAAGGATCATCGTGGGAAGTGGACCCCGAACTACGAAGGACCTTACGTTGTGAAAAAGGCCTTCTCGGGAGGAGCTTTAATTCTCACCAGGATGGATGGGGAAGATCTTCAACACCCTGTAAACTCAGATGCAGTCAAAAAGTATTATGCTTGAACGTACTTCCCAAGAAGAAGAATAAAATAAAAAAAAAAGTGAAAAAAGAAAAAAAGAAAAGCTCGTTAGGCTGAAAATCTGAAAAGATGGTCTAGGCAAAAGTTAGAGCAACCTGCTAGGCTGAAAGCCTGAAAAGGCGGTCTAGGCAAAAGTTAGGGTCCAAAAATAAAATAAACAATGAGAGTGTCGTCAAGCCGAGGAACTGGGGCAATCAGTGGGCTAGATGCATGAAGACTAGAGCAAATAGCATTCTCAGATGTTGATTAGTAAGCAGTCAATATAGTATGAGGGATACTAACACTAGTCATGGAAAGAGGTGTCACTTGAGGAGATGAGATTCCACTCCACAACCCTTTTTGCAATTCCATACTCCATTGTAATATCTGCTTTGTATTCCTTTTAGGTCCAAATATAATGATATTGACTCCAAATTATTTTTACCCTTATCCCTCTGCTTTAACTTTTGTCAAATGTGTGCGTGCATTCATCATGATAAGTGTATACTGAAATGTTAAACATGTATTGGTGTCTTCAAAAGCATTTATAATTTCTTTGAAAGTCTCAAACGTTCATAAAGAACAAGATGATCTCCCGACAAAGGACACCGTGGTCTACCGACAAGAAGCACGGGGACAATCATTGCAAAGGAAGCGTACCCTTTCAAAAGTGCTTAGCCTTTATTCTCCACGAAGACAAGACTTATTTTAGTTCATCTCACAGCATGTCTGTGATCAACGCTTTAAGGGGTCGAGGATAATAACGAAAAAGAAAAGAAGTATTAATGTATTACAGGCTTTCCTTGTGTTGCATTGAAATCATCTGAGGTTTTCTTCAAGCACATAGGACATTTCTGGTATCATGCATTATCTCATTGCATTTCAATTATTTATATTTTGTGAGCACAAAGCCCCGTAAATTCATAGACATCACAAGTTTTTACCTTTTCTTTCCAGCTTCAGCGGATAACCGACTCCGCAAACTTTTCGTATTTCCTTTCAAGCTTCAGCGGATAGCCGACTTCGTAAGCTTTTAATCCTTTCTTTCAGGCTTCAGCGGATACCCGACTCTGCATGCTTTTTATTTTTCTTTCAAGCTTCAGTGGATAACCGACTCCACAAGGTTTTTACCTTCTGTCAAACTTCAGTGGATAACCGACTCCACAAGCTTTTTACCTTTTCTGTCAAGCTTCAGCGGATACCTGACTCCGCAAGCTTTCAACCTTTCTTTTCAAGCTTCAGCGGATAACCGACTCCGCATGCTTTTTATTTTTCTTTCAAGCTTCAGTGGATAACCGACTCCGCAAGCTTTTAACCTTTTAATTTCAAGCTTCAGTGGAGAACCGCCTCCACAAGCTTTTTACCTTTCCTTTCAAGCTTCAGCGGATAACCGACTCCACAAGATTTTCGCATTTCCTTTTAAGCTTCAGCGGATAACCGACTCCGTAAGCTTTTAATCTTTTCTGTCAAGCTTCAGTGGATAACCGACTCCATAAGTTTTTTACCTTTCCTTTCAAGCTTCAGTGGATAACCGACTCCACAAGCTTTTAACCTTTTAATTTCAAGCTTCGGCGGGTAATCGACTCCACAAGCTTTCTATCTTTTGTCAAGCTTTAGCGGATACCATACCCCATAAGCTCTTCCATCTTTCTGTTCAAGCTTCAGCGGGTACCATACCCCGTAAGCTCTTTTATCTTTCTGTTCGAGCTTCTATGGGCAAGCCATCCCGTAAGCTCTTTTAATTATGCATCCTTTTACTTGTCAGCAAACCCCGGCCAAAATTGGAGTTCATGTCTTTACTCGTTTCTTATAACGATAATAGGTTAACTATGGTTACACCTACTATCTAATAAGAAACAAGTAAAGAGGGGCAGCTGTGAACACCTAATTTTACCCGAATTTTTTTTAATTAATATTTTGAAAAATAGTAAACAAAAAATAATAAAAAATATAATATATATATCTTTGTCATGTTCTTAGCCCAATTTTCTTTTTATTGTTGCAAGTGTTGAGCCCATAGCCCAAACTCAAATAAACAAAAAAAGGAAAGAAGAATGCTTAAAATAAAAATTATGTTCTGCTCCCACACTTGTACCCCTCTTTGTCATCTTCTTCTTTTTCAGAAAAAAAGAGGTATAATGGTACAGTCCTCCAGGCCTCCTTGCACCAGTACTACCCCTGCACCATTACAACCAAGCAAGGTGGTGGAGCAAAGGCTGATTTGCTCCCCACTACTTGTACCCACACCAGCTGGCCTAACAAGAAGAGGAAATTTATGAAACAGTGAAGGAGAAGAACAAAATCCATCACAGCCAATACCCTCTTCTTCCTCTTACATTTCAAACACACATAACCCGTCATCTTCTTGTTCCTCTCAGTCACCACACATCATTTTCTTTTTTTCTTTTTTTTTCTCTAGATCTATTATCTCTTTCTCTCTCTATTTTTCATCTTCTTCCTTACTAATAATCTTGCCTCTGCTACCTTCAGTAACACCATAAAAACCCATCCCAACACCTCCTTCTCCTATATACCTCAAATCACTCATTTTTCCCTCAGATTTTCACTTTACTCATTCCAATACCTCCTTCATCGACAAAGAACGAGAAATCCACACACAAACAGGCTCTACTCAGCAACTAGGGTGGCCACCACACGGCCAACCGTGACGGTCCTCATCGCCGCTGCAGACCCCAGCTCCTTCAGCAACCACCGCGCGGCACTGTCACGGCCGGAACACGACCCACACGCGTACCCCGTTCCTTAGTCGTGCGCTCCCCCGCAGAGCTGCATCGAACCCATCTTCGTCGCTCGGACCCCTTGCAGCCGTGCACTCAGCCATGCCTGGCGGGGAACGCGCCCGACCTCCGTCTTCCAGCAACCACCGCGTCGCGCCTCCCTCACAGATCGCACGACCTCCGCCTTCCAGCAGCCACCGCGTCGGAGGACCATTCTGCCGTACGGATCTGTTGACACAGCTCTCCTCTGCCTCCTTCGTTTGGTAATGTGGGAGAGGAATAAAGCATCAGACTTTGTTCCCTTTCATGTTTGTGCTATTTTTATTATCAATAATTTGTTTAGGGTTTGGTTATTTGGGCCTTAGAAATAATGGGTATGTTTCAATGTTTTTTTTTTGGTCTATTTAATTATTGAGTTTTTTTTGGGCCAACAAAAATCTATGTCTTTAAAAAGAAAAGCAGAATAATTTTGGGCCATCTCTGTTATCCCAAGTTTGGTTTTCTTTATTTATTATTATTATTTTTGTTTAAAAGTTTGTTACTGGGCCAAGGATGTAGTGAGGCCCATCAGAAACAAATATAAGCTATAGGCTAATTACTAGGCCTCTCTTTTTTGGTTTTTTTTTTCTTATAAAGTTTGGGCCAATACATAAGGTTCCAACAAAAAAACAAGTGTGTTCCCAAATTTTTACTGATATGGGCCTTTTCAAGTTTGGGTCAGATTCTTTCCCTTTTAGAAAAATGCTTTAGTAAAAAATTAAATAAAAAAAAAAGGAATTTGTTTTAAAATAAAAAAGGTGATAAAAAAATAAAAAAAAATCTTTTAAAATATTTTCAATCATTGATTTAAATAAAATTATGCTACTAACATTTTGAAATAAAAAGAATCTTTTGAGTTCACGCAACAATCTACAATGTTGATGTATGATCTTTCATCCTCAAGTGTTGTATGAATTGTAGGGGTTTATCGTATAGCTCCGCTATCTTTAACCCTGTGCAAGAGTGAATTCCTTCTTTCTGTAAAAATTAAAATGTTTTCAATTTACTTTTTTTTTTAACAAAATTTTATCCAACTTTACAAAAAATTAAATTTCTTTGAATTCATGCAACAATCTACAATGTTGATGTATGATTTTTCATCCTCAAGTATTGTAAGAATTATAAGGGTTTATCGTATAATACTATTATCTTGAACCCTGTTCAAAAATGAATTCCTTTTTATTAAGAATAATAAAATATTTTCAATTTGCTCTTCTAACAAATTTCATCCAAATTTTTTGTAAAAAATAAAAAGTATCTTTTGAATTCACGCGACAATCTACGATGTCGATGTATGGACTTATTCATCCTCAAGTGTCGTATGAATTGTAAGGGTTTATCGTATAGCACTGCTATCTTGGACTCTGTGCAAAGGTGAATTTATTTTAAAATAAAATCTTTTTAAAATAAAATAAATAAATCAAATCTTTATCAAAATATAAAATCAATAAACCAATCAAACTTTTTTCTAAAGAACTACGTAGCTTTTAGTTTCCCATCGCACCCGGGAATACGTAGGAGCAGGATAAATCATCTTGTCAAGCCAAAACTAATTTTTTCTTTTTTTGTCTCTTTTTTATGTTAAAATAATTAATCAAAATAATTAAACTTTTCAATTTTTAGGGATGCTCTATGGACACGGTGCAATGTTCAGTCCCTTAGATATGAGGTTACCCAGTGGACTCATGTGTCATGTTTAACCTCATTTAGTTTTTATAAATAATAAATTTAAAAATATAAAATTTAAAATTTTAAAATATTAAAAGTTAAAAATAATCATTTCCTGTAAATAATTTTTGGGGTAAAATAAATATTTAAAAGGATATTAAAATGTTTTGCACAATTAACTTGAGGTACCGTTTTTTGAACGGGCGATGTGGGGTGCTAACACCTTCCCTACTCGTAACCGACTCCCGGACTCATCTTTCTCTCTTTTTTTTTTAGACCAGTTTACCTTTAAATAATTGGATTTTCTAAGATTTTCTCAATAAAAATTTTAGTGGCGACTCCTCTGTTTTTTACCTTCTTTTCGCGACTCCCGGACGGGACGGCCGTGACATGAATCTTCTCTCTTTTGGTTTTTATATAATCTTTCTTTCTGGTTTTTGTAAACTTTGCCTCCCCAAATCCTAGGACTGTTGTGATTCCATTGACTTGACAAGACTTGTGATGGCTCCTGTGAAAGGAAGCGACAAGAGAAGAAGGACATAGAAGAATGTTTCTGCTGCTGCTTCTAGAACTCCAAAGAAAGAGGGGCCTTCGGATCGGGTGGGTGAGTTGTCAAAATGGACGAATGGTATATTTTTCTTTGAGTTTTCACGGTATTCAATTCCTTTGATATTTTCTCTTTCGTTTTATGTCCGATGTTGTTTTTGCTGATGAATCTTGCTATGATGAGTGCCTTTGGTTTTCATCTCTATTTTACAAGATCTCGATTTTGCTCATTTTGCCTTATTCACTGTGTGTATTCACGCAAATACATTTTGATAAATAAGCTAAGGATCCCTGATTTTACTTTCAACTTGCCTTTCTTTCTAATCGTGTTATCTTAACAATCAAAGAATGTTTAATCGATCAAGATAACCAAACTTGAACTGGTGGGTGCATTGTATATAGTACATTGAAAATATTTTGTGAACAACCATTATCGGCAACTTCAGGATAATTTTGATTTTTATGGATTTGGATTCCCTGTAGTTGTTTATATTATGATTTGGACTTGTATCTTAAATACGTATATATATACGATCTTGGACACTAAAAGTGTGTTCATTTATCATTACTCCATATATATTCAAAGAAATGATAAGTTGACAATCCAAACCAATAACTGACTAGTGGTGGCCCTGACTATGATTTGGTGGTGCGACCGCACAGGGCCCCATTTTTTCGGGGGCACCGATTTTTTTTACTTGGTATATATATATATATATTAATGTATATATTAAAATAAAAAATATATAGTTAAATTGTTTACTTAATGGACCAATTGTCTTTTAAAATTAAGGTCCAAAACTTAACACAAGTCGTATCTTATAGTAACTCTTTCCAATGTTTTTCATTGGTATGTGTATTTTAGTCTTTTGTTTCTTATATTGTGGATCAGAGGGAGAAGCGCTCATCCACACAAGTCTTTGGACTTGCTAAACCCTTAAGAGAAAATCCTTCCAGTGACGTGGTATTGTGGACGTCTACTGAATTTTAGTTAGGCATTATGGTTGTTAATGTAACATCCTAAAAATTCAAATATAATTATTTTAATAAAAAAAAAGGGTAGTATAAGAGTTTATTATAATTGTTTTCTTTATAATAAAAATCCAGTGGGTTCCACAATAATGTAAAATTGATTTAAAAAATAAAATAAAAATAAGGATAAGAACCTACCCTGGACTAAATTAATGCGGCAATAATGATAGGAAACATAAGCATATCAAGACCCATGCTGTGTTACCCATTATAAATAGATAATTTGAGTGTTTTAAGCCCAATTTCGCATAATATGACTAGATACCTAAATTCAGATGGATATTTCGTAACTAAATAGAACTTGTTTGAATTCAAGATCTGCATAAAAAATATAGCCCTGTCTCTTAGCTTTTCATAGACACCAAATTCGTCCAAATTGGATTCTTGTAGCTCAAGTTATGACCAAATTCGTACACACTATTCATGTTCCAGCGTCATAACCGTTTTTTTAAATTCTATCCACGTTTTGACTATCTCAACGTCGGTTTTAGATTTTGTGGTCTTCATAACAGTTGTAGAAAATTCTTTTATCTTTCCAACGATATAAAATTTATAATTTTTGAATGTCTATAACTTAAGATATGTGCGAAATACAGCACCATATGCAGAGTAAGTGGGCTTAGCGCGTTTTTATACGTTTTGGGCTATTGGGGGCTCTATAAATAGAATCTTAACACTCTTAGGGTGCGTTTTTGAACCCTAATTACACCTAGAAACTCAGAAATGGCTAAGAAGAGAAGAAATTCAACGATTAAGAAGAGATAGTTGTGGAAGAGGGAGTCTAGGAAGAGGAAGATGATGATAACTCTTGACAAACGTTAGGATTCGCACTAGGAAACGTTTAGAGCTATTTGGATGTCTTCAAGAGGTGAGTAACAATAATTTGTACGAACCCTTTCCATGGTATATATGATTGTTTGTGTTGACAATGAATTACCATATGAAATTGGGAGTTTTTAATTGATTTGATGCATATTGTCAGTAACCTAATTTTTAAAATTGGGGGTTTTTGTTAAAAGGGGAATAAGTTGATTAATTGATGTTGTAAGATGCTTATTCATGTGTGATATATTGTGATATTCGTGATTGCTTGTTGTTGGGAGAAATTTATTTGTTAAATTCGTGGAAAATAGTTTGTTACATGCATGAGACATGACATATTTGAGTAATAATATGTTGGATGATGTTTGCCGTAATACCACCTATGATAGGGGTATTGAAAAGTAATACCACCGTAATGGAGTGTCGAAAGTAACATCCCCATATAATTGGGATGTCGAAAAAGAGCAATACCGCCTAAAAAGGGGTATCGAAAGTAACACCGCCACACGTTGGGGTGTCGAAAAGGGAGAAATACTGCCATGTGCACCTGGGAGGTATCGAAATAGAAATGTCCCCGACAGGAGGGTGACATCGAAACATTCCTCATGAGTATGGGTGGGCAATGAGACGCCATTGTTGTGTGATGTGTGAGATTTATGGCATGCCGGCAAGAGACCGATTTAGTTATGAAGCCTTCGAGCCACTTGGATTAATTTAGAGTTTACATGGTATGTGGAATGTGATACATTGAGATAAGTTGTTGTTACGTTATATGCTATTGAGTTGATGAGATTTGTGTTGTTATCAAAACTATTCTTTTTATATATTATTTTGGAAAATTAGCGGGTACCATGGACAGTTTTTCCGGTTACCGCACCGGCTGAGAACAAAACTATTTTTCGAAACATTTTATAAATGTATTGTTGTGCACTGGATTTTATATCTCATTATAAGTGTTGTTTTCAGAACTCGAGGACATCGCTGTTGAGGATCCAGAGATCTGAAGAGTTATCTTTGATTAGCTAGTTGGATAGTAATGCAGTATGGTTTAGAGTATTATGCAGACGACGTTCTTTTGTTTACATACTATTTTTATCAAATTGTAATTAGACACCCGATTTTGAGGTTTTTAGTTTTTATTCAAATGATTGGATTTAATAATATATTTCAATACTTTGTAAATACTATTATTTTATTTAATACGAGATATTTTCATACTTAGTTATTTGAGAAAAATTTTATGACTTGTGTTTTTTAATTAAATGTTTTGAAGGATTTTTATTGAAATTAATTTGGGTTACTAATGTATCAAAGGGCGTTACAGTTAATCTTTGATATAGACTTCATTATTGTGACTTTTACTTTTTGAACAGGGTGATTTTGCTCCAAGGTTTATGTTGATTTGATTAGCGCTTTCCATTTGCATAAATTGTTGCAATTAATCGATGCAAGAGTTTGTTAATATTTTATTTCATATTTCTATATGAAGCATTATAAATTCAAAAAAAAAAAAAAGATTTTCAAGGATTTGAAGGGTTAGATTTTAAATTTGTGGAAGAGAAACGGAACTAACAACTGATATACTAACAAGAAAAATACATAATCGATCAACTTTATGCTTGGACTTAAAGTTAGAAAGACGGGAAAAGGGACTTAAAGTTAGAAAGAAGGGAAAAGAGAAATAAAATAAACATTAATTTCATTATGTTGAGTACTATTTTATTCACTAAATTAAATTTCTCTAATTTGGGGTGTTTCCTAATTAACACATATACTATTGAACTATTGAATATTGAAGAGGTGTGGTAACTCATTGAGTTTAATTGGTATGTGTAACGCCCCCACTAGGTATTACTACGTAACACATGCGGAATTTAAATTAAAAAGATAATTTGCTGGTTGCTTTCGGAAAATAATTTATATAAGTACATAAGCGTCTGAAATTGGGTGTAAAAATTTGTCACGACTCCAAACCTAAGCCTTAATCGGCACACAGGCTTACAACCTTAGTCTGGCGAGCCTATTTAATTTACAGACATACTTGAATAAAAGCTAGTATTTTTATGAAAATTTCGACAGAGTCTCCTATGTAATTCGAACATCCCAGGTAAAAGAACACCTGCTAAAATAATTGCATTTTCATTCCAGAATTCCAGTTACACCAAATACAAACAGGCAGTAATATGCTAAAAATAGTTATATCAATAGGCTATACATGACCAAAAGGAAAAGCTTAGGTTTTCATTCAAAAGAGATGCTCTCCGAGTCATAAACAATCCATTTTAAAATAAAGACTCTCTGAGTCGTACTCATACATACTATCAAAAATCTAAGTCTCAAACCCTAAGCTGGTCATTCTAAAAGTTACTCCTGAGGAAAACTCACGTGGTCATTCCACAATCAAATACTTCATCAAACAACTAGATCTAAGTCTCTGAGTGACTTAGGAAGACTCCTCTGCACTATCTGTACTAAAGTACCCAGGGTACCACAGCGAACCAGAAGAAACCTGATATATTTGTAAGGGTGAGATACCGACAAATGGATATGTCACACAACAACCATACACACGATATATACATCACCTCAGCACATTAACATTTAATTATTATTAAGAGATAAAATGACAAGTGTTATATCAGTGGGTCTCATACCCGAACAATCAGTTTTATAAGGAGAATGCATGACACTTCAATAATTAGGCTCTAAACTTAATCTCATGAGATATCATCACCGTTTTATCATTAAGAAATAAAGAATTGATCAGGCTCATACGCCACGTTTGGCAAGTTGTCTCCGTCACCTCATGTACCAGGATCAACACCATCACGAATCCCTTATAACGACCATTTGGATGTATACATCATCAAATACCACATCTTAAGCAGGTATTCGGTAACTCAAGCACGTCTGACAAGGGGAAATGCATATGAATAAAAGACTTTTCATTATCGAGACTTTTCTTTGTGTTCACTTTTTTTTGTTGTCGAAGCCTAAGGTTAACGACTATTCACAATTTTCATCACTTGAAAATTAATAACACAGGATGCGCAGTCCGAGTGCTCAATCACAACACCTTAGACTGATGCCGCAGTCCAAGGTTGTGGTCGTAGAAACAATTATACTTTTATCCATGTTTTATTTCAACATGATAAGGACTCCTAGCCCACAACAACAAAATTAGGACACACAGTCCTCAATTCCAAGATTAGGACTCCTAGCCCATAATATCATGATTAGGACCCTTGGCCCATAATCCTTGACACGAATTCCAGATCACGTGCATAAACTGAATGCTAGAGGCGACGTCTCGCGAACTAGCATTCTCTTTCACATGTGCTTACTTTTCGCTCATTGAAAAATCAAAAACCAAAACAAAACCTCGATCACTTATCCAAGTAACCGAAACGTTTCTAAATCATTTAGGAGAAAATCTTTTCCTTTACCAATTCTTTTATAAAGCCTTTAGGAAATTCGTTTGCTTTCGAAATCCTTGATGGAATAAAGTTAAATATTTTCAAAGGGTTTTTCCTTCATAGGACACACCATTCGAAAATGTTTTCTCTCGTACAAAACTTTTTATCATAAAATGGTAGTTTCCTTCAACTCAAATCACTTCAACATTTTTTTTAAAAACAAAGATCTTATTCTTCTGAAGTAAGCACTTTAAACAAGGAAATTTTATAAGTGAACCCAAAACTTTCAAAGTTCTATTCAAGGCTTATTAAGGCTTTTAATCCTTATAGTCATTGAGCACAAACTCAAGTCCGGCTTCTCAAACTTCAATCAACAGTAATATATTCACAATAATAATAATATCACAGTTAATGACAGTTCATCACATATATATAATTCATAACACTTTAAAGCAAGAAATGTTCAACTTCAAGTAATAACCATAATAGTTCAAGTAAACAAGTTATTCAAGTATTGACTCAATATCACAATAATATTCACAACACTCAATTACACACATGCATTTAGTTATTGAATATCCCTAGGCAAGCTCCCCTTACCTTTGAAGACAAGTAAAGGATCATCGTCTTAATGCTCACGTTAGCTCCAAGAGTGCAAACTCTACTCCACCAAGTAAGCATAGCCGTGTTCAACATCACAGAGACACAAACCAAGCATGATAACAAACAAATAAACTCACCAGTCCAATTTTCATTCTCAAAACATATAATCAAAAGAAACCATACATTTAATTCAGTAAATAGAATCGATTTCTCAATAACATCGATTTGGGTAAAAAGGATCCATAATTAAAATTGGGGAACATTTGATTTGGTTCGAGAAACATGAAATTGAACTTAGAAATCTCAAATTAAAGGTCCTAATTTGAATAAAACATAGTTAATTTTATAGAAACACAATCGATTTCAAATAAAAATCAAATTGGGGTTTAGGGTTCCTAAACACAATTTGGGGAAAACTCATTTGATCAAAGGATAACAAAATTAGTTTAATAAAACACTAATTTATAGTCCCATTTGCATAAAAACATAGTTTGATTTCATATTACAACATGAAATCAAGGAGCTAGGGTTAGGGTGTTGCAAACTGATTTGGGATTTTTATAATCACAAGGGATCAGGGGTAAGAAACTCACCCAAGAGGAAGAAGGAGAGGGACATGGTGGCTGTCTTTGGGTACAATGGTGACGGCATCACAACGGCTCCGGCGAGCAACTTTGAACGACGACTGGACAGGGTTTTTGTGCTAACCAGACGAAGAAGGAGAACGCGAACAGGGATATCATGGGAGCACTGCAGTGGTCGAAACTAGTGGTCCTGTGGCGGCGATCCGGTGGTGAATGGCGGAGCAGCTGCCAGGTGTGCGTGGGACGACGGCTGGGTCGCAGTTGTCTTCTCCTCGTGCGACGCGGTCCAATGGTGGTCGCAGTCCAGTGGTGGCGCACGACTGTTTTCAGGGAGGGAAGGTGGTTGATGAAGATGACATTAGAGAAAGTGGAGGAAGCTTTTGGGTTTTGAGGAAGAAGAAGAGAAAAGTTGAAGAAGGAGCATGGGGGGTGGGTATCGGGTTTTCAAAAGAAAATAGGGGAGAGAATTTCTCATTTTTGTATTAGTGGGTACAAAATGTATTGTAAATACCAAGTCTAAAAATAAATACGTTTTTTGTTTTTGAATCTACAAATAAAGGTTGATAAATATATACTTTCAAAATTTGAAATAAAGTAGAGATTGATAGACGAATTGATCAACTAAGAAAATCCACAGTCCAACACTTAATCTCCGATTAATGTCAAACCAATTTATTTTCAAGTCTAAAATTAAATAGGATAAAATATGAAAATACTTTTCTTTCAATCATATTATTTAAAATATTTTTCTGTACTGGTAATAATAGTGACAATAACATAAATTATTGTCTAGTAAGCGTGCATTCACTGAAATAAGTCAGTGCTAACACACCTAATAAAATAATTTGAAGAGAGTAATTTAATTACTCAAACTAAACCACATAACAAAATAAACATAAACATCCAAATAAAATAATTAATCATATGTGTAAAAACTAGGCCGTTACAGTATGTATTGTCAGTGTAAAGATTTTTTTACATTGTCAACCAATAATAAATCACCATATCATTGAAAATCTTTTATTCTTATCCAAACCACCTTAAAAATCATTCATAACATGATTTGTTATTGGTTGATAGTGATAAAAACTTTACACTGACAGTGTATATCAATTAAACTCTAACTAATTTTAAGTGACTTATTGTAAATTAGTAAAATTCGTTGGGTTTGAATGATTTATGCTATGTAAACTAATATTTATCTCTAACAAAAAAAATTTGAAACCTACTATTATTTATATAAAAAAATTATTGTTACTTAAAAAAAAAAAAAAACTGTGGACGCACGGGTCAGCAACTGTAGTATACATGAATCATGTTACGTTGATAGACAACTTGCAAGTTGCAACCGACACTGTATGGTAGATTACAAAATAAATAAATAAGTAATAGTACAAAAATGCGACATTAATATACATTTTTGTTGTATAAATACTAAAATATATATACAACATGTTGGTTATCTCGCTATAAATAGACAGTGAGATATCATACCACATCCACACACACAGAAAGACAGAGAAAGTGAGGCATTTCTTTCCTGTATTGAATATGAGACCTGCTCTGGCTTTGCTTCCTCTTCTCTTTCTTTTATTGGTATGTTCTCTTTTTCAGTGTTTCGCAACTTCTATTAATTATCCTTTATTCTCATCATTAATTACACAGTACTAGCTACTGTGAATTCAAATGAATTAATGGGGCTTAACATGAATCGATAGTCAAATATTTTGAAGGGAATGAAATAAAACAAGCTTGACAAAATATGAGGGAAAGGCGTCATGTTATATATATAAGCATAATTTATTCAATTTTCTTGCAGTCCAGGGTTATTTTTAATTTGTTCATCCTAAATAAATCATAAAAGAATGTTGGAATTGAACTTGTAAATTTGCAAAAGATTATTTTGATGAAGTCATATCAAAGTAAAAAGGTTTAATATTTACATTTAATAATGTGTTACCATGTTATTTAGTGAATTTGATACTTGATGATGTAATTATTAACATAATAAAAAATATTATTAAATGAAATTTCAATACAAGGTTTGATAGTGTAATAAAAAAATGTTACGCTTATAGTGAACCAAAAGTAGTTAATAATATAATCTAATTAATTATTTTTTACTTTTTACTCTATAAATTGACATTATGATTTAATTATCTAATATTAGTCTGAAATTACGTACCTTGTGTGTGACTTGTTGAAACGATCGTTGGAACGGTACATCTGACCATCATTTTCCTTGTTTTTTTTCCCCTCATTATATTATTTTTGTGGAGAAGTCTGTTGATACTATAGAATCAAGAAAAGATCCAGGAGAATATTGGAAAATGATCATGAATGACCAAGAAATACCTGAAGAAATTCAAGGCCTTCTTAAGTCGAAGAAAACTGAGGTACTCTCTGAAAAGAACGACAAGGCTCAAGAACAACTTGTTGAAGGTTCCATGCACAAATGTGAAGAGCCTCTTGTTACAAGCACACAACCCACGGGCAAAAAGGTGTTTACAGAAGATTTTGAGCCAAGACCCAATGTTTCAGCTTATGATGACGATGCCATTAATACTAAGAAAAATAAGGAATTTGTGAAAGATTTTGAACCTAGGCCAAACCTCACTGGGTATAATGATGATAAGGTGAGTTTGAGTACTGGTCAAGCGTCTAAGGTTGGTTATAAAGGTGAAAAACCATTAATAAATAGTGAATTTGAACCCAGACCAAGTGCTAGTAAGTATAATGACTAAATGAAGAAGAAGAAGGTACTTGCATTAATGCAACTCTGAAAATGTGTGTTACTTCAGTGTATTGTATCCAATAATCAGTGTGATGCAATTGTCATGGTTTCTGAATAACTTTGATAAGATATATGTAAAATAATGAGTGGCCTATTTATTGTATTGCTGTTTCTTTTGCTTAATAATAAAGTCATTGACAATTGCAATGGTTTCTTGACACTTTTTTTTTAACGATTTTTTAGTTATTTTTTTTTTATATTCTTTACTTTTTTTATTTATGTCAAACATAGATTTAAATATAGTTATCTTTTCATATTCAATTAAATTATTTTAAAAATTGTAATTAAAAGTAATTTACAAAAAATATAATTTGATAATTAAAATACAACAAAGACTTGATACTGTTTACCAACATCCAACTTGGAGCATGATGGTGAATTAGTAATTCCCTTGTGGGGGAGACGAATCTTGCATCTGGTATAACACCACCACATCCAGCACCTAAATTTAATTTGTCTTCCCCAATGTCCTTTTCCAGAGTCTCCGGTGATCCATTTTCATGACCAGTAGCATCACCATCATGACAATAATTCAAATTGCGGTTCGCTCACTTTGAGTTCTGACTAACTTAATTTGGAGTGGAATTAAAATTTTCACCAGTGTGATTATGTATAAAAAGAAATATTTGACTTTTTTTTGAAACAATTTTGATGCTTTAATATAAAAAATAATAAATTAAAATAGTAAATAATGAGTATTCGTGTAGTAGAAGAAGGGCAAATAGATAGACGAAAGAATGAATAAGTTTAATAGTATTTGTGTAAAATTTGGATTTTTTTCATTGATACACCAAACTGATGTCTTTAGTAAAAAAATAAATTTATGATGTGGTGTTGTTTGAAAATTTTTATCACTACGATGGCAGAAAAGCATTGTAGAATAGTGCTTAGTTTAAATTTAAAATTAAATCATCAATGACAAAATAGTTTGAAATTTATGGGTAACATTATGTTCAAACTTCTAATCACAAAAGCGATTAACCAAATTCCTCTACTGTGACAAATATAAACAATAATAACGAAATGCAATATAATAGTTTTTGCAAATGAACAATAATCTCAGCTATTGTCAATGTTGCTCTTCAGCTATCAGTGCATCTTCCAGTTCCATTACTTGTTGGAAAATAGTATCAATGCTCAATATCTTTGCTCAAATCAGAACTCATGTTTTAGTCAATTACGTGTTTTGTTTAAAATATGATCACAAACGCAATAATATTCTTAGAACTCGTTAGCTTGAAGTAAATAAATTATTGTAGGTACAATTTGCTTTGCTGACATAGCTTCCTTACAAGTTTTTATCATGCAAATTAATGTGATATGCTAACTAAATTATTAAGTTGTTCCTATACATTAATTCTCCATATAGTAGCAAGATACAATACTTGTAACACCCCGATTTTTCCGTTTTTTAATAATCTGTGTTTATGCATGTATATGTGTGTTTATTATTTTAAATTTGAGAGATTATTTTGATAAACTAAAATTATTCTCATGATTCATTTTATAGTAGGAAGCTACTATTTAAATTCCGGTTCAAATTTCAGACGAAAACGGTCTGCGTTTTCACTGTCAGTAAGACTTTACTGATACAGAAAACGAATTTCGACTCGTAAAATGAAACTGTGAAATTTTTTAACATGATTACAATGATTCCCATGATTTTAAAATTTTTCATTTCTAATTACTTCAATAATTATTTTTCTGGGTGAAAATTTATGAAGAAAATACGATCGGTTTTCACAGTCGAGAAATCGATGGAACCGAAACGAAACAAAAATTATTTAAAATAGATTTGATACAAATTTGATGAGACTTGATTTGACTTGAATAATAACTCCATTTATTACACAACATCATGACCTTACACATAATTATTTTCTTTATTTTGACAAGTAACCATTATTTTACTTAAATCTAAATTTTTATTTTAACAAAAATTGAAAAATCCTCTCAATTTCTCTCCACTCAAGCTGCGCCCCCCACCCCACTCTCATTCTCTATAAATTCTCTCCTTCTACACCATTCTTCCATTTCTTCATTTTCTCTCTCAAACTCACTCACACCTTCACTTACACACCCATCTTCATCCTCCATTGATACTCTTGGGAAGCTTCAAGACCTCGATCATCTTCAACTTCTCATCATCACCAAGGGTATATCTCCTTTCCTCTAATCTTCATTTTCTCAAAAACTCACTTATAATTACATGCATGTCATTTTTTTTCATGTTGCATGTTTATGATTTTTAGTTAAAAATTTTAAGAAAAACCTTTAGAAAAATCTTTTGAGCATGAAACTAAGTTTCATGGACTCATACTCTCCTCTACTATCACTTTATGTAATTGCATATAACAGAGATTTTTCAAGGCATAATTTTTAGGGTGGCCGAAACCCTAGTAGAGGAAAATTTATGATTTTTGTTAAAAAATTTCACATGCATGTCTCAAAATCCTTGATGCGTGTACCTTTAAGCTCATAAGCTTCATCAATAAAATAAGTTTTCTCTCCTATTCTACTTATCATGGCCGAAACTCTAGTTTGGGAGTTGAGCGAGCTTTGTTTCAATTTTTTTAAGAAAGATGTTTACTTGGATCATCATTTTAATTTCATGCATGAGAGAGAGAGTGATTTCATGATTTTCCTTATATTATATGTTTGCATGTATGTATTTGAGGGTCTAGGACCCTTGCATGTTGATTTTATGGCTTGTGGATGATGCTAGAATGAAGATAATAACTTGGTGTGGATGAACATATGTAAAATATAAATCTGGCAGCATGACATACACTTATTCGTGAGCCCACGAATTTTTATAGAAAACGTATTTCTGAAAACTAAATACATATTTGGAAAGAAGACTTCTTATAGGGCTTTAATTTGATATATAATATGTAAGTATTTGGATAAGATTTACTAGGTCAAAACACTTCTCAAAATAGGATCAAATTCTGATTGTGAAAATATGCACCTAATTGATTTCATGATGATTTTAAATATGATTTTGAAAGTTAAAAACTTTTATAAATTTTTATGGGTTATTAATAAAGTATAAATAAAGTTTGGTTGAAGTTTTGGAATTTTTACATATGTATATAAAGAGCAATAATTTCATAAAGTTATAAGTTGGTGAACTCAGATTTCTGGAAAATCCCATACAATCTGAGGCAGTGTGTGATTTTTAATAAATTAATGCCTTCTAATTTTGACATGGGACCAACTACAATATGTTTATATGTGAGTTGGGTACCTTCAATTAAATTTTCAAAAATTCTAAAAGTCATTTGAGTGATCATTCACAATTTAAACTCATTGATGTTCTGAAAATGCTTTTATAAAAGAGTTCATCCTAATTTTTTTGAAGGAAAAATATGATTTTAAAAATAATGTCTTTTAACATGATCAAGTAAAGATTTTTGGTATAAAATGGACTATAAACAAGTGTTAAAGTAAAGACATAAAAATAAGGGATTAAAGTATATATATAAGTAAGTTTTGGACAAAACGTAATCCAAGAATTTGTAAAAATTGGACATCTCTAGCATCGTTTTTCTAGTCATGGCCAAATTAAACCTATACTTAGAAAGATAAGATGACTTTGTTGTTTTAATTTAAGTCATTCGCCTAATTCTTAGACTTGCGACACGCTGTCGGCAAAGGAAGTTCGCTCTGGACAACACGGAAACAAAGACTTTTTCTACCATTCGAATTAGGTACGGGGAGAAAGCTTGAGGGATAATTATTTATGATGGCTATGTGTACTTGTGTATTTTAATGTGTTTTTTAGAATTCTGATGTGGTGATTATTTAATGTTTAACTGAGATTGGTGTGTTGATTGGTTGAATATAAATGTTTTATGCTTGATTAGTCATTTATGAATATGTGTTTATAGTTGATGTATGAAAATTACTTGATGCACGTTACATTTGTCATAATATTGTCTTGGTAGTTGCATGGAAAGCCTAACCATTGGTTAGTGTTCAATTAGATTCTCAAGATAAAAGCCTTAAGAAATCATATGAAGAGTAGTGAAAATAAATATTTATTTGAAGAAAGGTTTTGGTAAAAGGAAAAACAAATTTATTTGTTCTTTTAAAATTTATGAGAATATGAGTATCAAAATAAAAATTTTATGAAGTAAATTCATTTTAAAATTCAAATGATTTTACACTAAGAGAAAAATCAATTTTCTTTTGAAAATATTTGAAGAAAACAAAATTTATTTTGAAACTTTAAAAGAATTTATTTGGAAATTTCAAATGTTTTTAGAAAAAGAAGATTTTAAAAATAAAAATGGATTTTTTTAAAAAGAATGGATTTTTCCATAACTTCAAGTTTTAAACAAAAGAATTTCAAAGGAAAAGTTTTCTTCAAAAGGTTGTATTCAAAAAGAAATTGTCCGATAACTTGGGTAAGTTACTGAAAGTTTTGGTTTTGTATTTGTTTTTCACTAAACGAAAAATAATGTTGAAAAGTGAACCTAGTAACCGAGACGTCAGGATACCAGAGTTCTTAAGGCATGTGGATCGATGATCCATATCACAATGTTGTGGACTATGTGTCCTATATACGTTATTGTGGACTGTGTGTCCTATACACGTTGTTATGGATTGTGTGTCCTACATATGTTGTTGTGGACTGTGTGTCCTATATACGTTGTTGTGGACTATATATCCTATACACGTTATTGTGGACTGTGTGTCCTATATACTTTGTTGTGGACTGTATGTCCTACAGACGTTGAAGAAGTGTAATTCGAAACAAGGGCCTATTATGGTCTCTCACGGATGTCGAGACATAACATGGTTTCCCAACTTAGAAGCCGCCATTGATGCCACATATCATTAAGTTGTACAAAGAAATATCTCCTGTTTTAAGACAAGTACTATATTTTTCAGGGGCGGAGTGAGAAATTTGACATGAGGGGGGTCAATATCAAATATATATGACATAATAAACTAATAATAGAAAAAATTAACTAACATATATGTTGCGGTTTCGGCAAGTATACCAAGTCGTACAAGTAGTAAAGAGGTAAGAGGGATACCATTGCCTGCCATCTCAAGTGGTTCTTGATGAACTTGTGAAGTGGAGGTCTCTTGTTCTCTTTCTTGTCATGCTAATAACTTCTGCTGTCTTGCTTGTCTCTGATTCTTCCTAGCCATTTTCTCTATTTCAGGATCGTAGAGAAGTTGGTCAACTAGGATAGTACCTCGCATGCACAAAAGTCTAGAGACCAAGACTGTTAGCACTAAATGATGGCAAAGAGAAATAGATAATAAAACAGAAAAAATAAAATCGTGCTTAAATTAGTAATAGAAATGGGTATGCTAATATTGAAACATCAGTCCCCGACAACGGCGGTTTCGGCAAGTATACCAAGTCGTACAAGTAGTAAAGAGGTAAGAGGGATATCGTTCCTACGAGGACTGCGACAAGTACTAGCACATAACAAATCAACTACTATCTAAGCGGATATTTGGAAGGAAGGGAGCTCAATATTTAATACCAAGCCCAACAAGAGTCAAAATTTAAAATAAACAAATTAAAAGGAACAAGTTCTTTTTGGATTTTTATCAAACACTTGGAATGCAGAAAGGGGATTTTTCAAATATGATGAAAGATGTTGGGATTAAACTTCACTAAACCTTTGCCTCATGCAATACTAAGACCACCAATCCAATTTATGCTTCAAATATTAAAATCAAGCCACAAGATTACTCAAGTCCTAATTCCTTAGATGACAAGAGCCTAAATCCCCTAATTAGACCCTAATCCCTTAGGTGGCTTAATTAATGAATTTGCATTAAGATTAGGGATTACACGATTACTAATAAACCAAAATCCATTCCTAGATGCAAGGTTTACTAGGTGATTAATTTCAGATCAAGAAATGATAAGAACTTCCCAATTGCAAATCAAATCTTAGAACAATTTATGGATGATCAAACCACAAAAAGCATTAAGCATAGGAATCAAACACTAATAAAGAAGCATAAACATAGATTAATAAATCAAAGAAAATACATGAGATTCGGTTTAGCTACATCTAATCCCAACAAAAAGGGAATTTAGCTACTCATAGTCATAGAGAAAGCCAAAATCAAAGCAATAGAAGCAAAGGAAATAAGAAACTCCATGGAAGCTAGCCCCTGGTTCAGAGAAAACGTCCCTTTTAGGGTAAAAATCGCAGATGATCCTTTTGGGATTTACTAAAAGAGGAATTTATAGTCCATGCTGTCATCAGGATTTTTGGCTGAGCGCCCCAATTTCTTGGCTCAGCACAGCTCTCACTTAAGTTGATTCACGGATATGCCTTGGCTCAACACACAGAATAAATTGGCTGAGCCCTGATAATCCTGATATGTCTTGCTCTCTGGCACATCTTGGCTGAGTGAAATATTTGCTTGGCTGAGCGCATAACCTCCAGAATGCACAACAATTTCAGCCTTAGTTGCGCCCAACCAAGGAAAACTTTGGCTTCGCATGCCTTCCTCTTGCTACTTAAAACACACAAAATAGATAATAAAAATCACTATATTAACCAAACAAACTAAAACAACAATTAATCCTAAGGACTCTGTAGAAACACAATAAAATATGGCAAAAATAACTCTTTAAACATTAAAGGAGTTTTAAAATCAATCAAATTAACATCTCAAAATCATGTACATTTGCAACTTATCAACTCCCCCAAACTTAAGACTTTGCTTGCCCCAAGCAAAAGTAAAGGACCAAGAAAAACCCAACACAACAACATGACTCAACCATGATTGAACAAGAACCAAACTAGCTCAAATGATGCTCACAATCGACCACAACAAAGTAATGCACACCCCATAATGAACTAGATCCTCAAATAGAAGTATCAACTTGAAGCAAGTCTACACCCAAAAATGTTCAAAATAACAGAACATAACATTGATGCATAAGTTTTTTCAACTTGAAAAATTAAAGAACATGGCTAATTCAATTAAGGAAGAACCATTGGACACCCAACTTCTCACAGGAAGTGTAAAGTCACTCAATCACTCAAATTTATGTGGGTAAGTGTATCACTCAAACTCACACATCAAAATCATGCAACTTCAAGTTTGATTTTCATCTCAATCATTCATCCACAATTCACAACATGCATAAATCAAAGGGACTTTATTTAGGATGTAATGTGGCCAAGGTAAACGGGAAGGATAAGAACGGATAAACAAGCTAGCACCAAAGGGAATAGGAGAACAAAAATTATGTTTAAAGAGACAAGCATTTATGCAACCTTTTTCCACTTATTTCTTTTTGATTATGCAACCTTTTTTCACTTCTTTCTTTTTGATTATGCAACCTTTTTCCACTTCTTTCTTTTTGACTTCCTATTCATATTGATTCACCACTTTCTTCTTCCTTGATATTTTTTTTTTGTTTTCATTTTTCAAATTTATTTTGGAATACATTTTTTCTTTCTTTCTTTCTCTCTTTTTTTTTCCGATAACAACTCTTTACTTTCACTAACATAAATTCCCAAGATAGATTCCCCCAAACTTATATCAAACTCACTCACAAGAATGCAATGCTCTCCTATCCACTAAGGTTTGGGTTGAAACATTGTTTTTCGGTTTAAGGCTTCATGGGTGAGAAAAAAAAAATTATATTTCAAGCTCAAAGGGTTGAGCAAAGGAGAAAAATATAAGGTTGGCTATTTGGTCAAAGTGGCTATGTGAAATGAATTGCCCTAATCATTTTTATGACATACATGCAGACCATGAATTTCAAACAAGAATCAAGCAAACTCAAGAGCATGAATTTCAATGGTGACACTCAAGAAAGAATTTAACAGTTGAAGGCCCAAATGAGTCACAAGGGTAAAGTTAAGAAATCCAATTAGTTCTCACTAAAATTTCATTGCCATGGACTTTAATCAACAAGGTTCAAAATAACGCATCAAAATTATGAAACCTACTTAAGAACAAATTAAAGATGGAAAACTAACCACAAATATGCCTACTTCACATTAAAGGAAAACATCCATGGGGGTGCACAAAACAATGACCAGTCAAGAGTGGGAGTCATCCAAACATTTGAAATTTGTTCAACCAAAGGTATTCAAACACACACAAACTTAAAAACATTGAGAACACAAGATGACACACTAAAACAGTCTGACAACCTAAAAGACACACATAGTCAAAACAATAAATAAAAACCTCAAGAAAGGCTATATATATATATATATATATATATATATATATATATATATATATATATTAACAATAAAAAGTTTCAGCAAAGGCTCAATCTCCATGATAATCATCATCATCTGCAGCAACAGCTTGCTCCTCTCTCCCCTCATCAACATTATCCTGGTCCCCAGGATGCTCCCTCCAATCCACGAAGGACTCTACCTCATCAGCCGAGGGAAAACAAATAGGGCCACTAAGACCTGGAGGAAGATGAGCTGCCATCTCTCTAAGCATAGTCATGATAGTCTGATTGGAGCGATGGTTTGCCGCAGTTTGATGAGCTAAGATCCGGAGATCGCTTCTCATGCTAGTCACCACTGTCTCCAAGGAAGCAAGCCGCTGTTTTGCGGTATGAGGATCGGCAATAGGGCTAGAAATAGCTGGCTGGTCTACCGACGGGTCTGATGCAGCTGCTGAACAATTTTTTCTGATGTAGGCTGCAGTTATAGGAAGCCGCGGAACAACCTGTGCACCGCCTTTCACATCAACTCCAACCCCACGGCAGAACTCTGTGATCAGAAATGGATGGCCAAGTTGCCCATGCTTACTCTCAGAATTGGTTGTTGCTTGAATATCTACAGAAATTATGCGCCCCACATCCATACTCAACTTGTCCATGATGGCATATAACATGATTGCCCTCTTGATTAGAATATCAGAAGTGTGTGAGCAGGGCGATAAGTTGGAATGGATAAAAGATGCCCAAACCTTTTCTAATGGAAGCAAATCAGCCCAATGTATCTCTTGACGCTTCCCGGTCCTACTCAAGACCCAGCGTGCTCCTGGCATGCAAATAGTGGTGAGGACCTTCTCATAATCACATCCCCTTTTAGAAAGATGAACATAACCACAAGCAGAATCAAAATACACCTTCTTGCCTCGTACAAAACTAACATACTTGTCATCCTCTCCCTCAGTGGTCAGGGCATTGGCATAAAACTCTTTGACAATTTCTTGGTTAGCTCTTGTAGGGTAGGTGGCAAAAGTGACCCATTGTCGTCTCCTAAGTTCAGCTTGAAAAGCAGCACATTCCCCATCATCCAACTCAACTCTTCGCTCAGTGATAATGTTCCGCTTCTCAATCAACTCATGATGCTCTTTATGCTTTGCAGAGCGAAACTTCTTTGCATTAAAAGAAGAAGGTCTGGAGGAACCTTCAGTTGCTGATTTTTTCTTTTTAGGGCTTGATGTGGCTTCAGCTACACACTTTCTCTTTTTAGAGTTAACAGGACTTGCTTTTTGGGGAGCCATTGTTGAAAAATAGAGAAGCATCCAACAAGCAGATTATTTATCATTAAAACAGAAAAACAACTCAAAAGAAAAGAGAACGAGCACAAAGAAGACATAACAGGACAGCAATGCATGAGAAGAAGCATCAGTTAACAAAAGAATCTCAGTTACCAACCACCCACATTGTGTAATTGATTCAGAAATTAAATCCCCTTTTACAGAGCATGAAAAAGTCTAACCCAATTCATGTGACATGATCTAGTTAATCAAAATGGAACTGGTCGTTGCAATGATTCACACCATAAAAGGACAACACAGTCTCATTTAGAAAACCTGAACAATCAACAATTAAAGGATATGTAGTCACAAAATGAACATGGTGGGAAAGATTAATCACTGAGCAACATATCATGCATTAACATGAGCAGGTAACAACATTAGTGTGAAATAAACACATGAATGCTCAGTTAACACAATATTAAATCTCTCACCTCACATTTCAGTCTCAAGAATTCACAAGTTGACTCAAAACTTCAACAGCCCAATTAGACCCAAAGCCCCAATTTGAAAATCAATTCGCTTAAACAATCACATTGAACCACAGCACATGATAACAGATTAAAATATAAGCTCAAATTCACACTAACATGAACATTCCCAAATCCAGGAATCACTCCCAACAAACATAATCTTCCAAAATTCACAAAGAAAATTCTAAACCCCAATCAGCTATACACAACAGTCCAAAAGGGAGAAAATGAAAAGTTCTTTTCAAAATTCCAAAACCCCCAAAATTCCACCACGCCCCCTTCCTTATAACAAGCCAGTAACCCACATTACATTCTATAGATTGCCCAGGCAGCAAACCAAAAAGGGAAACAGAGTAGTTTGCCAAAGCAAAAATCATGTAACCACACAAATAACATAAATCATCGTAACAAAGCCAAAGATAACATTACCCAAGCCTCCAAAGCTTATACAAGGCAGTAGCTTTGGGAAATCATCTAAAAAATTCGAATTCAGCAAAATACCCACCAAAATGAAGAACAAAAACACTGAAAGGAACTTACTTGCGTTAACGCAAAAGAAGATGAGGGGAGATGTGTGTGCGCAGTGGTGAGTGAGAAGTAAAGAGCTTCACCATGTGAAGTTGCGGTGACAGAGAACTTGCTTGGGCAGTGGCGTTTGGGGACGAAGGTGGAAAAGAAATAAGATGGAGAAGAGAGGGTGGGTTACGACGGAGGAGAAGAAAGTGTGGGTGAAAAGAGAGAAAAGGGCGACCTAGACATTCTATCTTTTTATTTTATTTCAAGTCTTTCTATTTTTTTTTATAAATCTTGGCTAAGCCAAAAGTCTCATGCGCTTAGCCTATTTCAGACAGTAAGCACCCTGATCTGTAAATAGGCATAGCTCAGCCTAAATAAATATTGGCTCAGCGCATATCTTCTAGAAAGGAGCCCAATTGTTACACTTCATGCGCTAAGCCAAGATAAAAAAAATGGCAAATCCAAAATGACACGAAATTTCCCCAGTGGAAAATTGGCTTAGCGAAGTTAAACTGCGCTCGGCCAAAGTACACCTGGAGCTCCAGTAATATTTTTCATCATTTTGGCTCAGCCCAAAGGAATCTGAGCTTAGCCAAAAAACTGACTTCTCTCAAAACTTTACAGATCTTAATAACAGGGAACATTTCTATCAAGCCACTCACATTAATAATGAATCACATCACTTTAAAAGCCAGAGAGATCACATCATGGAGATATTTGCTACATCTATCATGGCAATTCAACACTCAATGATATCAAATTAATCATGCCACACCAAATCAAGAGCAAATCACAAACTAAACAAAAACCAAAAATTAAAGAAGTAAAGGATAGAAATCCTGGGTTGCCTCCCAGTAAGCGCTTCTTTAACGTCACTAGCTTGACAGGCCGGTGATCTCAAGGATCATGAAGGCGCACAGTTGTGGTCAATCTCTCGATGTCACCACCCAAGTAGGCCTTAAGCCTTTGGCCATTGACTTTGAAGGTCCTTTTTGAAGTAGGATCCTCCACTTCTATAGCTCCATGAGATGAGACTTTTTTGATAATGAACGGTCCCGACCACTTAGACTTCAACTTGCCCGGAAACATTCTCAGCCGGGAATTGAATAATAAAACTTGTTGTCCCGGCTGAAATGCTTTCATCACGATCTTCTTGTCATGATAAGTCTTGACTCGCTGCTTGTAAATAGCTGCATTCTCATATGCATTAAGGCGCATCTCTTCTAATTCATGCAGCTGATGGACTCTTTTCTCACCCGCCAAAGTGGCATCAAAATTCAAGAACTTCAATGCCCAAAAGGCTAGATGCTCCAACTCTACGGGTAGATGACATGTCTTCCCATAGACCATCTGAAACGAAGATAACCCCAAAGAAGTTTTTAATGCAGTCCGGTAAGCCCACAAGGCATCGTCAAGCTTCTTTGCCCAATCTTTTCTTGAAGTGGCCACAGTTTTTTCCAGAATTCGCTTAATCTCCCGGTTAGAGACCTCCGCTTGCCCATTTGTTTGCGGATGATATGGAGATGCCACCTTATGCCTCACATCATACTTGGTCAACACATTTTTCAGTTGTGAGTTGTAGAAGTGAGATCCCCCATCACTTATAAGGACCCTTGGGACACCGAACCGGGCAAAAATGTTCTTTTTGATGAACTTAATCACTGTTTGCACATCATTCTTCGGTGTTGCAACAGCCTCCACCCATTTAGAAACATAGTCCACCGCCACCAAGATATATTGATTGGAGAATGAAGGTGGAAGTGGACCCATAAAATCTATGCCCCAACAATCAAATACTTCAACCTCCAATATGTTTTGAAGTGGCATCTCATCCCTTTTAGATATGTTCCCGGTCCTTTGGCACTTGTCACAACTCTTCACATGATTGTAAGAGTCCTTGAAGATTGAGGGCCAAAAGAGCCCAGATTGGAGGACCTTTGCAGCTGTCCTCTCCCCATTGTAATGTCCACCATATGGAGAGTTATGGCAATGCCACAAAATACTCTTCGCTTCCTCTTGACTAACACACCTCCTCCATAAGCCATCCGGTCCAACCTTGAACAAAAATGGGTCATCCCACATGAAATGGTTGGCATCCCGGAAGAATTTTTTCTTTTGTTGCCAAGTGAGGTGCTCTGGAACAATGTTAGCTGCCTTGAAATTTGCCATGTCGGCAAACTGTAACGCCCTTTGTTACATTAGTAACCCAAAACAAAATCAATGAAAAATCCTTTAAATAGTTTTAAATTAAACAAACGTGTCATAAAAATTTTGCGACTTAATCGGGTCTGAGAATACCTCATATTAATTAAAATAGATATAAAGTATCCAAGCGATAATATAATAATAAATCCATACATCCAAGTAAAAACCCCAAGCCTCAAAAACCGGGCGTCTACTAATAAACCCAACGATAAATAAATAAAAACGTCTAGCCACATACGACCCCTTATTTAAGAAAATACTAACCAAGTTAGGAATAATAACTAAGAAAATTCGCTAGGTCTTCAATCCTCTCCAGTCCCAGTGATGTCGTCCTCGTGCTCTGAAAACAACACTTTTAATGAGATATAATCCCAGTGAATAAAAATAATCGTTTGATGAAAAGGTTCGCAAATAGTGTTGTTTTCAGCCGGTGTGGTAACCGGAAAAACATTCATGGTACCCGCTAATTTTTAAAATATCGAATATAATAAACCTCCAAAATAATAAATATATATAAATAAAATTAATGTCAAGCATTTAAAGTACAAACTCATAAGCTCAGCAACGGTCACATCTCATTGCATTTAATCACATTCACCATGCAAACTCTACACAATGAAACTCCACGAACACGACTCGGTGATTCCCAGAATCACTTAACTTGACTCTTTGGTTCCCAAAACCGGTGTAAATCCCGGATTCACTAAGGTCTATGAGCTCATATCCATGCAATGGCGTCCCACTGCCTTCCCCATCCCAGATGGAGGTATTTAGTAATATTCCATCCCAGATGTGAATATTTTAATCATCTGATATCCCATCCTAGATGGTGATATCTCCATCCTATTCCCGGAATAGAATGTATACCATCATCCCTTCTCAGAAGGTGATGACCAACTCATATGTAATGCGATATGTCATCCCAAATGACTATCAAGGTTTTCAAACTCTATGCATCAATAACAATTATATTATGTCATACTAAGACAACAATATAACATCATCTAACATGCCATTCAACCACAATTCATATAAATCAAACACACACACACACACACACATATATATATATATATATATATATGTATATATATTTTTAACAATAATAATTTAAGTGTGACAATATTATATTCAAATAGTAAAGAATTTATATATATATATATATATATAAACTCAAGCAATTCAAGCGTCAGATAGGAAATTGGCCTTAACAAAAAAATCTCATGCGTAGAGGAAATTGGCTTTAACAGGATCCTTAACAAAATTATTGGCCTTAGCAAAATATATAGGAGTAGGACTCACACAGGAAGCATCTGAGAATTTGATGCAGGCATAATACAATAATTCAAAAGTAAAACCATTTTTATAAATTCAGATAAAATATATTTATTATATCAACTCATCAAATAATATCAAAGTATTTTAAGAATCTCAAATCAAGAATCAAGAACCCTAAAATTAATTGTACCATGAAAGGGTGAATAAAGATATTTTTACCCACCTTTTGCAGACCTTCAATGTGCTCTAAAAATTACGTATGATAAGGATTTGCGCTTCCCTAAAAATTCCCCTCCCGTTTGGTGGCGTTCTTGGCTCTGTGTTGTTACGGTTGTACTGGCAAGGAAGAATGGAACCGACGAAAATGCGAAACCCCCTGCGGCGCTCTACGTTCCTTTTCTTTCTTTTGTTAGTTACCAACCTTTATGTTCATATATATATATATATAGTCAGCGCCTTAGGTTTGTTCTCTTTTTATTTTTTTTATTTTTTTTCTTTTTATTTAGCCAAAAGTTGGCTGCTTGGGCTTAACGCCCAAGTATCTTCTTCTTTTTTTCACATATATATAATATAATTATTAAATAATTATAATTTATTCTCATACTAACAATTCTACACTTAAAACTCATACTGACTTAATCTTTTATTTCAGTAATTATATTTGAATTTTGGGATGTTACATTTCCTCCTCTTCTTAATGAATTTCGTCCCTGAAATTCTCACGTCTCACCCAACTACACAACGTTAAAGGTAATGCAATGCTAAGTTATGTACCTGCGTCGAAGAGATCTGGATGATGTTGACTAACATCTTCCTCAAGTTCCCAGGTAGCTTCCTCTGGAGTTAACCCTTCCCAAATCACTTTCACCAATGGGATCATCTTGTTCCTCAAAGTTTTTGTGCTCTTGTCAATGATCTGAATAGGCCCGGGCTTAAAGATCAAGTTATCCTTCAATTGTATTGACTCAGGAGCTATCACATGTGAAATATCTGGTACGTACTTCCGGAGTTGAGACACATGGAAGACGTCATGGAGATTCGACAACTGTGGTGGAAGAGCCAATTGGTAAGCAACAGGCCCGACTCTTTTTAGGATTTGAAACGGACCCATGAAACAAGGGTTGAGCTTTTTGACTTTCATCGACCTCCCAACCCCAGTCTTAGGAGTGACTCTCAAGAATACATGTTCCTCTTCCTGAAATTCTAAAGGCTTCCTTCTCTTGTCGGCATAACTCTTTTGCCTACTCCGTGCAGTGCGCATCCTTTCCCTAATGACTTTAATCCTCCCTGTGGTCTCCTGGACTAACTCTGGTCCTAGCAGGGTCTTCTCACCCACTTCACACCAATATAAAGGGGACCTACACTTCCTCCTATAAAGAGCTTCATAGGGTGTCATGCCGATGCTAGCGTGATAATTGTTGTTATAAGCAAACTCTATAAGAGGTAAAAATTTATCCCAACCCCCACCTTCATCTAAAACACATGCTCTAAGCATGTCCTCAAGGGTCTGAATGGTCCTTTTCGACTGACCGTCCGTTTGGGGATGATAGGCTGTGCTAAAACTCAACTTAGATCCAAAAGCCTGTTGGAAAGCTCTCCAAAATCTAGAGGTAAATCGTGGGTCTCTATTTGACACTATAGATGTGGGTATCCCATGAAGCTTGACTATTTCCTTGATATAGGGGTATGCCAACTTGTCTAAGCTATAGGTTGCCTTAATTGGCAAGAAGTGGGCAAACTTGGTCAACCTATCCACTATCACCCAAATGGCGTCTAAGCCCAAACGCGTCTTAGGTAACCCTATCACAAAGTCCATAGAAATTCTCTCCCACTTCCATCCTGGAATCTCCAAGGACTGCAACAACCCCGAAGGCTTCTGATGTTCTATCTTATCCTTTTGGCACACTAAACACCTAGTTACGAAGCTAGCCACATCCTTTTTCATTCATGGACACCAATACATCCTCTTAAGGTCTTGGTACATCTTAGTTATTCCAGGGTGTATGGTGAACTTTTCCCTTATGAGCTTCCTCTAATATCTTCTCTCTAAGGCTCCCCTCCTTAGGAACAACGATCATATTCTTAAACTCCACTAGCCCATCAACAGACAACTCATAACCCTCTTGTACCAACCGAGACTGCAACTCCTGGTCTAAAATTTGTTCCCGCCTAACCTCATCTCTAAGGTCACTATTAATTTCCAACCTATTCAACTTCAAGCTTAAGACATTTAAGGACACATCCCAAGCCATTCTTAGATGCGTCGCAGTATACCACAAAACTCACTAAGGGATCCGGTATAGTTAAGACTGGTGATGACACCAATCTCCTCTCTTGGAACCCGTCCTCACACTCTTGGTCCCACACAAAAGGTTTCCCTTCCCTAGTCAACTGGGTCAAGGTAAGGCTAGTCTAGAGAACCCCTCTATGAACTTCCTGTAGTAACCAGCTGAGCCTGAGAAACTTCTCACTTCGGTTACTGTCTTAGGTTGTTCCCATCTCAACACCGCATCAACTTTAGAGGAATCAACCGCTACACCATCCTTTGAGATGGTGTGTCCTAAAAACTTTACCTCGTCTAGCCGAAACTCACACTTCTACGGTTTAGCATAAAGACGCTCGTCCCTCAAGATCTGCAACACCAACCTTAAGTGTTCTTCATGTTCTTCTGGTGTTCTAGAGTATATTAAAATATCATCTATGAACACCACCACAAACCTGTCCAAAAAGGTCCTAAAGATCCAATTTCATGTAGTCCATGAAAACGGTTGGGGCGTTGGTCACACCAAAGGGCATCACTACATACTCATAGTGCCCATACCTTGTCCTGAAGGCTGTCTTAGGGATGTCCTCGCCTCTAACTCTAATTTGGTGGTATCCCGATCTTAGATCTACTTTGGAAAACACTGACGCTCCCCTAAATTGATCTAAGTGGTCATCTATCCTAGGCAAGGGATATTTGTTCTTGATGGTTACCTTATTCAGTTGCCTATAATCAACACACAACCTCATACTCCCATCTTTTTTCTTCACTAGAAGTACCGGTGCTCCCCAAGGTGACACACTAGGCCTAATGAACCCCTTTTGTAACATATCCTCTACTTGTTTCTTGAGATCGCTCAACTCTAGAGGTACCATCCTATAGGGTGCTACTGATACAGGTCCACTCCCAGGTACTAGATCTATGGTAAACTCAATCTCTCTGTCTGGAGGTAAATTAGAGACATCCTTAGGAAACACATTTGGGAACTCACCCGCAATAGGCAACGCCGCTATATCACTTTCAGCATCTATCTTAGCAGAAAAGAGAAGCATATATCCCTGAGCTCCCTCAACTAAGCACTTACGACATGAGGCAGTAGAGATAAGATGTTCTGCCCTAGGAGGGTCAGCAGACATGGACTGTGGAAAGAATGAAATAGTTCGACTAGCACAATCAATAATAGCATCATTACGAGACAACCAGTCCATGCCCAAAATAATATCCAGACCAGACATAGGTAAACATATCAATTCAACAATATAAGTCAGGTCTTGAAACAATAAGGGACATTGCGAAGAAGCGATGAAGAAGTAATAAATCTATCTTTAGCAGGAGTAGAAACACACAAATCATATGACAATTTAGTAACAGGTAACTCTAAGAACTGAGCACATTTAAATGAAATGAATGAATGTGTTGCTCCCGAATCGAACAATAGAGTAACTTTTCTCCTGTACGAGTTGAAGGAATTCAGCCTCCTTCGGATCTAAGCTGCCTCGGAATGATGGCGGGTTGTCCTTCTTGAATTCGGAAAGTCCCCACATGCTAAGGGTCCTAGGTTGCCACCACTCCATTAGTGATTGGCCTCCATTCCCATTCAGTTGACGGAGAGTCTCCGCCCGCGCTTGCATGACTCTGGCTATACAATCCAAAGCTGGCGCAAGTACAACGTTAGTCCCTCGCCTATTAATCGCCATAAATCTGCTCACTACCAATGAAATACTGGGTTGATTAGGTTCAATATCCCAAAGAATAGCATGCAACATTTATAACTCTAACAAGCATCCTATGCGCCCAAGTTTTGTTTTATAAAAGCCCCAATGCCACAGTCCGATTTAGAATAGAACTACTCTGATACCATAAATGTAACGCCCTTCGTTACATTAGTAACCCAAAACAAAATCAATGAAAAATCCTTTAAATAGTTTTAAATTAAACAAACGTGTCATAAAAATTTCGCGACTTAATCGGGTCTGTGAATACCTCATATTAATTAAAATAGATATAAAGTATCCAAGCAATAATATAATAATAAATCCATACATCCAAGTAAAAACCTCAAGCCTCAAAAACCGGGTGTTTACTAATAAACCCAACGATAAATAAATAAAAATGTTTAGACACATACGGCCCCTTATTTAAGAAAATACTAACCAAGCTAGGAATAATAACTAAGAAAATTCGCTAGGTCTTCAATCCTCTCCAGTCCCAGTGATGTCGTCCTCGTGCTCTGAAAACAACACTTTTAATGAAATATAATCCCAGTGAATAAAAATAATCGTTTGATGAAAAGGTTCGCAAATAGTGTTGTTTTTTACCAAATAGAAGGACTAAAACATTCATGGTACCCGCTAATTTTTAAAATATCGAATATAATAAACCTCCAAAATAATAAATATATATAAATAAAATTAATGTCAAGCATTTAAAGTACAAACTCATAAGCTCAGCAACGGTCACATCTCATTGCATTTAATCACATTCACCATGCAAACTTTACACAATGCAACTCCACGAACACGACTCGGTGATTCCCAGACTCACTTAACTTGACTCTTTGGTTTCCAAAACCGGTGTGAATCCCATATTCACTAAGGTCTATGAGCTCATATCCATGCAATGACGTCCCACTGCCTTCCCCATCCCAGATGGAGGTATCTAGTATTATTCCATCCCAGATGTGAATATTTTAATCATCTGATATCCCATCCCAGACGGTGAAATCTCCATCCTATTTCCGGAATAGAATGTATATCATCATACCTTCCCAGAAGGTGATGACCAACTCATATGTAATGCGATATGTCATCCCATATGACTATCAAGGTTTTCAAACTCTATGCATCAATAACAATTATATTATGTCATACTAAGACAACAATATAACATCATCTAACATGCCATTCAACCACAATTCATATAAATCAAACATATATATATATATGTATATATATTTTTAACAATAATAATTTAAGTGTGACAATATTATATTCAAATATTAAAGAATTATATATATATATATATATATATATATATATATATATATATATATAAAAACTCAAGCAATTCATGCGTCAGATAGGAAATTGGCCTTAACAAAATAATTGGCCTTAACAAAAAAATCTCATGCGTAGAGGAAATTAGCTTTTAACAGGATCCTTAACAAAATTATTGGCCTTAGCAAAATATATAGGAGTAGGACTCACACAGGAAGCATCTGAGAATTTGATGCAGGCAGAATACAATAATTCAAAAGTAAAACCATTTTTATATTCAGATAAAGTATATTTATTATATCAACTCATCAAATAATATCAAAATATTTTAAGAACCTCAAATCAAGAATCAAGAACCCTAAAATTAATTGTACCATGAAAGGGTGAATAAAGATATTTTTACTCACCTTTTACAGACCTCCAATGTGCTCTAAAAATTACGTATGATAAGGATTTGCGCTTCCCTAAAAATTCCCATCCCGTTTGGTGGCGTTCTTGGATCTGTGTTGTTACGGTTTACTGGCAAGGAAGAATGGAACCGGCGAAAATGCGAAACCCCCTGCGGCGCTCTACGTTCCTTTTCTTTCTTTTGTTAGTTACCAACCTTTATGTTCATATATATATATATAGTCAGCGCCTTAGGTTTGTTCTCTTTTTATTTTTTTAAATTTTTTTTCTTTTTATTTAGCCAAAAGTTGACTGCTTGGGCTTAACGCCCAAGTATCTCTTTTTTTTTTCATATATATATATATATAATTATTAAATAATTGTAATTTATTCTCATGCTAACAATTCTACACTTAAAACTCATACTGACTTAATCTTTTATTAAAGTAATTATATTTGAATTTTGGGATGTGACACAAACCATGGTCTTTCATGCACTAGAAATAAAGCCTCATCCGGGAACTCATCCGAAATGTCCTTTTCTTTTGCATTAACCTCTTCATTCACTAACCGAGATAAGTGGTCAGCCACCACATTTTCGCTGCCCTTTTTGTCCTTAATGACTAAGTCAAATTCCTGCAACAATAAAATCCACCTTATGAGTCTTGGTTTTGAATCTAACTTAGTCAACAAATATTTAATTGCAGCATGATCAGTAAAAATAGTGACTTGGGACCCAATCAAGTATGGGCGAAATTTTTCCAATGCAAACACCATGGCTAGCAACTCTTTTTCAGTTGTTGCATAATTTACTTAGTTCTCATTGAGAACCTTGCTAGCATAGTAAATGGCATGGAAAAACTTCTCCCTTCGCTGTCCCAAAACTGCCCCAACTGCGTAGTCACTGGCATCACATATTAATTCAAATGGTGACTCCCAGTTGGGTGCAACAAGAATGGGAGCGGTGATCAACTTTTCTTTCAAAATCTGAAAAGAAGTAAGACAAGCAGTATCAAACACAAATGGTGTGTCCCTGTTCAAAAGGCTACACAACGGCTTGGCTATCTTTGAGAAGTCTTTGATGAACCGCCGGTAAAAGTTTGCATGACCAAGAAAACTCCTCACACCTTTGACATTCACCGATGGAGGTAGTTTCTCAATTACATCAATCTTGGATCTATCCACTTCGATCCCCTTAGCTGAAATCTTGTGCCCAAGCACAATACCCTCCTGCACCATAAAATGACACTTCTCCCAATTTAAGACTAAATTGGTGTCCATGCATCTCTTTAACACAAAGAAAAAGGTTAGACAAGCAATTATCATAAGAGGAACCGAAAACAGAAAAATCATCCATAAAAACTTCAATGTATTTTTCTACCATATCAGAGAAAATGGAAAGCATGCACCTTTGAAATGTAGCAGGCGCATTACAAAGACCGAAAGGCATCTTCCGATAGGCAAAAACTCCAAAAGGACATGTGAAGGCAGTTTTCTCTTGATCTTCCGGGTTAACCGCAATTTGGTTATAACCCGAATAACCATCCAAGAAACAATAATAAGCTTGCCCGATCAACCTCTCCAACATTTGGTCCATGAATGGAAGTGAGAAGTGATCTTTCCTAGTAGCTTGATTTAGCTTCCGGTAATCTATACACATTCGCCAACCGGTGACCGTTCTAGTTAGGATTAACTCATTCTTCTCGTTTTTCACAACGGTCACGCCACCTTTCTTGGGAACCACCTGTACCGGACTCACCCATGCACTATCGGAAATCGGATAGATCATTCCAGCTTCAAGGAGTTTCAGCACCTCCTTCCTTACCACTTCTTTCATTGTAGGATTGAGCCTCCTTTGTGGTTGGACCATCGGTTTAAATTCAGCCTCCATCATAATCTTGTGCATACAAAATGTGGGGCTAATACCTTTCAAATCTAAGATGGACCATCCAATAGCTGTTTTATGCTCTCTAAGCACCCTTACAAGTTTCTCCTCTTCCAATTTGGATAATGCATTGCTCACTATGATAGGATTTTCATCATTCTCACCAAGAAACACATATTTCAAGTGGGAAGGTAGAGGTTTAAGCTCTGACTTGAGCTTCTCTTGGACTTCATCCTTTTTGAGCTCTTCTTTCTTAGTATTGACAGCAAGTTGGTTGGGTTGAGTTTCCAAATCACACAAACACTCCTCTATTTCCTTTTTCTCTTTCTCATCAAGATTTTCAATAGAATTCACAATTACCTTCTCAAGAGTAGAGGTGTGGTACTGATGTGCAAAGACTTCTTTAGCCACTACATCCACAATGTCCATGCGGAAACAATTCTCTTCATCACCCGGGTGATGCATAGCTTCAAATACATTGAAAATAACCTCTTCATCTTGCACTATGAGTCGAAGTTGGCCTTTTTGTACATCTATCAAAGCATGACCAGTTGCTAGAAAAGGTCTCCCTAATATAAGTGGAACTTCTGCATCCTCCTCCATGTCTAATATCACAAAATCCGCTGGGAAGATAAACTTATCCACTTTAACCAAAACATCTTCCATAATACCAAGAGGACGCTTGATTGATCTATCGGCTAGTTGCAATGCCATCCATGTTAGTTTCACTTCACCACCTCCAAGCTTGTTCAAGATTGAAAGTGGCATCAAATTGATACTCGCCCCCAAGTCACACAAGGCCTTCCCAATAGCAACACTCCCAATTGTGCAAGGGATTGTAAAACTACCAGGATCTTTAAGCTTTGGAGGTAGCTTCCTTTGAAGTATCGTACTACATTCTTCCGTCAAGGCAACGGTCTCATCTTCTTTAAACCTCATTTTCTTTGTAAGCAACTCCTTCATGAACTTTGCATAAGTTGGCATTTGCTCTAGTGCTTCAGTGAAGGGTATGTTGATTTGTAACCTCTTAAAGATGTCAAGAAATTTGGCAAATTGCTCTTCCTTCTCCTTCTTCTTGCTTAAGTGAGGATATGATAATTTTACATACGAAGGGACCTCTTGAGGCTTGTCTCCATCTTTCAAAATCTGACTTTTACTCTTCCTCAAAATTGAATCTTCATCCACTAACTTTTCTCTCGTCTTTTTCACTCTCTTTTTCTTCTTTCTCTATTACAACCTCTTTGCCTTTTTCCTCATTTTTCGCTTTTTTCAGCACTCAACTCAGTTTTTTCAGCAACTCTCTTATTTTTCAGCAAAGGCTCACCGCTCACTTTCTCAAGATTTTTACCACTCCTCAAAACAACAGCCTTACAATGCTCTTTAGGATTAATTTGAGTATTACCTGAAAAACTGCCGCTAGATTGTTCCGCTAGGTGCTTTGCAATTTGTCCAACTTGAACCTCCAAGTTTTTAATGGAAGCATCGGTGTTTTTCTGGTTTGACATGGACATTTGCATGAATTGATTGAGGGTGTTCTCCAAGATAGAAGTCCGGTCTTGAGGCAGTTGTGTGGGAGGAGGCTTACTTGCTTGTCCGGCATCTTGTTTCCAACCAAAACTTGTTTGATTCCTCCACCCTTGGTTGTAATTGTTAGAATATTGGTTGTTACCTTGCCGCCCATAGTTCCCCATATAATTAGCTTCCTCATGGGAACTATGTGTGGCCTCACAATTTCCATTATCATGATCTCCTCCACAAAAATCACATATCATTACCTGTTGAGGTGGCATGGTTGTGCCTTGCATGGTTTGGAGTTGTTGTGGGAGTTGAACTAGTTGCTTGGTAATGGACTCAAGTTGTTGTGACATAAGCTTATTTTGAGCCAAAAGTGCAGTTTATGAATCTAACTCTAACACTCCCTTTCTTGATGTGGTACCTCGGTCATGATGCATCAGATAGTCATTAGATGCCATAGCTTTTATCAAAGTCAATGCTTCCTCCGGTGTCTTTGTGTTCATGGAACCTCCAGCTGAGGCATCCAACATAACCTTGGTTGACGGCCTCAATCCATTGCAAAATGTTTGCATTTGGACAAGATCATCAAACCCATGATTTGGACATTTTCGGAGCAAGTCTTTGAACCTTTCCCATGTGTCATGAAGAGTCTCACCCTCTTGTTGAACAAAACTTGTGATATCACCCCGTGTCTTCACAAATCTTGAGGCGGGAAAGAACCTTGCAAGAAATTTAGCCTCTAAGTCATCCCATGTAGTGATGCTCCCCCTTGGTTGAGATTGGAGCCAAGCCTTGGCTCTATCTCTTAGAGGGAAAGGAAACAACCTTAGGCGAATTGCATCATCGGTAGCACCATTTATCTTCACCGTATCACATAACTCAATGAAGTTGGAGACATGATTATTAGGATCCTCCTTCTCCATCCTGGCAAATTGATTTTGTTGCATAATATTCAAGAGAGCCGTATTGATCTCAAAATTGTTGGAATTCACTAGAGGCCTCACTATGCCAGTGACATGCCGATTGACATTTGTATTGGCATAATCCCCAAGTGTCCTCCGTGGAACACCCTCACCATTGCCTGCCATCTCAAGTGGTTCTTGATGAACTTGTGAAGTGGAGGTCTCTTGTTCTCTTTCTTGTCGTGCTAATAACTTCCGCTGTCTTGCTTGTCTCCGATTCTTCCTAGCCGTTTTCTCTATTTCAGGATCGTAGAGAAGTTGGTCAACTGGGATAGTACCTCGCATGCATAAAAGTCTAGAGACCAAGACTGTTAGCACTAAATGATGGCAAAGAGAAACAGATAATAAAACAAAAAATAAAATCGTGCTTAAATTAGTAATAGAAAAGGGTATGCTAATATTGAAACATCAGTCCCCAGCAACGGCGCCAAAAACTTGTTGAGATTTCGGCAAGTATACCAAGTCGTACAAGTAGTAAAGCGGTAAGAGGGATATCGTTCCCACGAGGACTGCGACAAGTACTAGCACATAACAAATCAACTACTATCTAAGCGGATATTTGGAAGGAAGGGAGCTCAATATTTAATACCAAGCCCAACAAGAGTCAAAATTTAAAATAAGCAAATTAAAAGGAACAAGTTATTTTTGGATTTTTATCAAACACTTGGAATGCAAAAAGGGGATTTTTCAAATATGATGAAAGATGTTGGGATTAAACTTCACTAAACATTTACCTCATGCAATACTAAGACCACCAATCCAATTTATGCTTCAAATATTAAAATCAACCCACAAGATTACTCAAGCCCTAATTCCTTAGATGACAAGAGCCTAAATCCCCTAATTAGACCCTAATCCCTTAGGTGGCTTAATTAATGAATTTGCATTAAGATTAGGGATTACACGATTACTAATAAACCAAAATCCATTCCTAGATGCAAGGTTTACTAGGTGATTAATTTCAGATCAAGAAATGATAAGAACTTCCCAATTGCAAATCAAATCTTAGAACAATTTATGGATGATCAAACCACAAAAAGCATTAAGCATAGGAATCAAACACTAATAAAGAAGCATAAACATAGATTAATAAATCAAAGCAAATACATGAGATTCGGTTTAACTACATCTAATCCCAACAAAAAGGGAATTTAGCTGCTCATAGTCATAGAGAAAGCCAAAATCAAAGCAATAGAAGCAAAGGAAAGAAGAAACTCCATGGAAGCTTTCCACAGCAGTCACAGCAGCCCCTGGTTCAGAGAAAACGTCCCTTTTAGGGTAAAAATCGCAGATGATCCTTTTGGGATTTACTAAAAGAGGAATTTATAGTCCATGCTGTCATCAGGATTTTTGGCTGAGCGCCCCAATTTCTTGGCTCAGCGCAGCTCTTACTTAAGTTGATTCACGGATACGCCTTGGCTCAGCGCACAGAATAAATTGGCTGAGCCCAGATAATCCTGATATGTCTTGCTCTCTGGCACATCTTGGCTGAGCGAAATATTTGCTTGGCTGAGCGCATAACCTCCAGAATGCACAACAATTTCAGCCTTAGTTGCGCCCAACCAAGGAAAACTTTGGCTTCGCCAAATTGCATCTGGACCCAATCTCTATCCTTTTTGTCATGCCTTCCTCTTGCTACCTAAAACACACAAAATAGATAATAAAAATCACTATATTAACCAAACAAACTAAAACAACAATTAATCCTAAGGACTCTATAGAAACACACTAAAATATGGCAAAAACAACTCTTTAAACATTAAAGGAGTTTTAAAATCAATCAAATTAACATCTCAAAATCATGTACATTTGCAACTTATCAATATAGAAGCAAATGATATGAAACAAGTTTGATATATGATTACCAACTTAATATAATATAAATAGTAAACTATACTCAACCACTTTTAAATTTATTAAAATAACATCAAATCCCAAATTTCGCTATAAATTACACTTCATTCTATTTTTTAATTATGACCAACAATTGGCTTAACATTGTTAAGTTACTAAAATTAAATAACAATAAGTTATTTGATAAAAAACACTCATCAAGAATTTGAATAGTTCGGGGTCTGTTTGCTTTGTTTCCAGTTTCCTGTTTTGAGAAATAATTACAAAACTGCCACCTTGTTTTCATTCTGTTTCCTGTTTTCAGAAATTTGTACATGAAACACTGAAAACAGAAAAAAGTTGTTTTCGGTGTTTCCTGTACAAATTTCCGAAATCAGAAAACAAAATGAAAACAAGGTGGCAGTTTTGTAATTATTTCTGAAAACAGGAAACTAGAAACAGGGAACTGGAAACAAAGCAAACAGACCCTTAGATGTTACAAAAGTACTTTCTCAAATTAAAGTTTTTTCGACTACAATCTCTTAGCTTCTGAACCAATGATTTTGTGTTAGATGCAAAATACATTGCATTCAAAATATCTTGTGATTTTTATTGCAAAGCTTGACAAAGCTCGTTAGTGATTCACATGACACCAAATGAAAATAAAATCAAATGACACCAATGATTTAAAAATATAAGAAACATCACCTCATAAAATGTATATAGATACTTTAATAGCAAAAGACACCAACCATTCTATTTAATAGTATGTAATTTTACAGGATTACTAATATATTTATCAATAACTATGTATATATCACTCACTTGGGATTGAGGGGGTCATGGAATCCAAAAGGGCCCCCTCTCCCTCCTTGGATATGTTAGTATAAAGTTTTTTATATTGATGATGTGTTAATTTCTAATTAATTGATAATGTAAGAAACTCTTTACACTAACGGTATATGTCAATTAAATCCATATAAATAAATATATTAAAATGTATAAGGATTAGAGTAATATATATTGTCGGTGTAAAAAGTTTTATACTGATATCAACTAATATTTAGATATATGTATTTTTATGGTAATTACTAACACTATGTTTGGTTGGAGGGGAATGGAGGGGAGGGGAGGGGAGGGGAGGGAATATTTTAAATTTTATATGTTTGGTTCAAATTTTGAGAGTGGAGGGGAGGGGAGGGGAGGGGAGCAAAATCCCTCCTGGATCCATTTTGACTCCCTCCCAATATTGGGGATTTGGAGGAGGGAGGTAACTTTAAAATATTTTAACGATGATGTAAATTAACCTTAATAAAATTAAAAAATCCAAAAGCATAAAAAATTAAAAAGGGTATAAAAGTAAATTAGTTTAAAAATGTCTCCCCTCCCCTTATTAACCAAACAAGAAAAGAGTTATTTCCCCTCCCCTCCCCTCCCCTCCTCTCCTCCCAACCAAACATAATATCTAATTAAAATCCCTCCCCTCCCCTCCTTTAAAATCCCTCCCCTCCCCTCCCCTCCGTTGAACCAAACACACCCTAAGAGACAAAACCAACAATAACAATATGTAAAAATCTTTTATTCCATAAAGATTAAACTCAATTTAAAATTGTTGCACAAATGACAAAACCCCTCTTATAACATGGGGGCATGTTCCGAGCTATGGCATTTTCGAGTGTGGAAGCAGCAAAAGAGGTATCTGGAAGTAGCAATATATGATGTGATGACGCGTTTCTTCATATAACCGAAGCACGCTTAAAAACTCATCGATTTCCCCTAAAGACCCTCACCCTCTCCTCTCGTCTCGATGGAGGAGAAACGCCGTGACGCTGCACCTCACCCGCCGTCCGCCGCCGATTCACCGGCATCGGAGCCCGCTCCCACCCGCCGCCGCGCCGGAGGCCAGAAGAGGAAGGCCGGCGCTCTAAACGCCTCCAACTCTTCGTCCACGTCCTCCAAACGCGTCACTCGCGAAAAGGCCTCTCCTCTTCACCCTCCGCCTCCCCACAATGGCCCCTTGACCAGGGCTCGTCAAATCCCCACTAACCACTCCGCCGTCGCCGCTTCGTCTTCGGCTGCAAACGGCGGTTCCGCTTCTGCCCCTGCCGCGGTGAAACACTTGGAACGTGCGGCGCAGAACCAAGCTTTCGGCGGAGACTCGGTGGTCCTGGCGGAGGAACTCAAGAAGAAGAGCGAGTGGGAGTCTGTGGAAGCTGCAATTGAAGCTGAATTCGAAGCTATCAGATCTCGTGGAACCAATGCTCACGTGGTTCCCACTCATTGTGGTGAGGCTTTGTGTCTATTTTGGAACCCTAATTTGTTGATGTTCTGTTTTGAGACTTAAATTAAGGTTTTGATTCAATGAATAGTGTTAAATACATTATGTAATTGATTTTAGGTGATTATTGTTCTATTGGTGTTTTGCAAACAAGTGATTCAGCTGAACTGGTGTAGGGTTACCCTAAGTATGTGTAGTTGGTTGTAAACTTGGAAGTGCCTTTTCCTTCCCATTCAGGTTGTCTATTAATTTACACTGTTACAGTAACATTAGAAAAAGAGAAGGGTTGATGCAGGAATTCTGTGTGGTTGTTGTAAAATGTAATTTCTGAAATTTGATTAGGCCATGCTGACCTAATGTTACTTTGCACAATAATTGATAAGTGATAGCATGTAACTCAACCTTTTGCTTGATGATAAAGTCTTTGGCAATCGCAATAGTTTCTTCACACTTTTTAATGATTTTTTAGTTAAATTTTTTATATTCTTTACTATTTTATTTATGTCAAACATAGATTTAAATTTACTTATGTTTTCATAGTTAATTAAAGTATTTAAAAATTGTAATTTAAAGTAATTTAGAAAAAAAATTATAATTTGATAATCAAAATACAACAAAGACTTGAACCCAAACCCCAACAGTTCGAGAATTAAAGGCTTCCAAAAGACCCTTGCTCCGAATACTTGGCTTAGGGCCTTGATTTGGCACCTCGCAAATTGGGCACCCCACCTTCCTTTCTCCTTTTTATTTTTTTATTCCTTAAGTATTCCTAGCCTCCCTTCCCTTCTTCCCTTTCTTCACCCCCTCCCCTTCTTCCCCTTCTTCACTATTGACGTCATCTCTATTAATTACCATTACTTTCAGTTTCACTATAATTCACAGTCACCAACAATCAGGTTTAATTTACAGTAACATTAGAAAAAAGAGAAGGGTTGATGCAGCAAATTCTGTGTGGTTGTTGTAAATTCTGAAATTTGATTAGGCCATGCTGACCTAATGTTACTTTGCAATGTAATTGATAAGTGATAACATGTAACTCCAACCTTTGTGTTTTAGGTTCCCTTATAACAGAGCTTTAGTCTCATGATTATTGTTGTTGTAACCCTTATGCTGAGATTTTATCTTGAATAGTTTTCTAGGCTGTTCTCTTTAGTGGATAAGTGCAAGGAAGTCCAGGAATAAGCATAATGTTTGAGTATTTCTGTTCAGTTTATCTGAACCTTTTTTGGTCTGAAAAAGAATAAACCACACAGCAGATGATATCGTCGATACAGCTTAGAGTAAATATGCTGCAAAACCTAAAGAAGGAAATTGTATAGGCACTAATTGTATTTCATTTTAGAATAAATGCCCAAATTGGTCCCCGAAAAATTTAGAGGACCCACTTTTGGTCCCTGAAAAAAATAAATTACTCGTTTAATCCCTCAAATTTACAAATGCGGGACAAATTAGCCCCTCCTTCCACTTCCAACGTCCGTTTACTTGCCTATGTGTCCCGTTAATCATTCTACCTGACTCGTTAGTGGTCGTGTGTGGCCTATGACAAATTTCCATAGTGAAAAACGAATAAAAAGTGAAAAACATGCACAATTTTCAAGTATTAGGGTTTTAAAATTTTGGACTTATTTTCACTTTCATTCTTTTTTTCACGGTGGGAATTTGTTATAGGCCACATATGACCACTAACGAGTCAGACAAGATGGTTAACGGGACACATAGGCAAGTAAACGGACGTTGGAAGTGGAAGGAGGGACTAATGTGTCCCGCATTTGTAAATTCGAGGGTCTAAATGGGTAATTTATTTTTTTCAGGGACCGAAAGTGGGTCGTCTAAATTTTTCGGGGATCAATTTGGGCCTTTACTCTTGATTTTATCATGTAGTAGTAAGTACAGTGCTTCCATTGTACTGCAATATATTAGGAATACTGTTATGCAAATCCTTGGCGACTCAAGTATCCCTTTGAATCACCACAAAATCTTAACAAGATGGTTAAATCTTTAAGCTGTTTATTTCCATTGGTTCTATATTTAATTTCAGTAAGCATATTTTATCAAAAATAAAATAAATCAGTAAGCATATAACATCTAACCTGAAGGTAAAAACTTTCTTCTTGTATCATCCTTTTATCTTTGGAATTGATTTTCAGGTTGGTTTTCATGGACTGATATCCATCCAATTGAGAAGCGTACATTGCCTTCTTTTTTTAATGGCAAAACTGAAAACCGGACTCCTGATATATACATGGAGATACGGAATTGGACAATGAAGAAGTTCCATGCAAATCCAAACATACAGATTGAGTTGAAAGATTTGTCAGAGCTTAATGTTGGAGACTTGGATGCCAGGCAAGAGGTAATGGAGTTTCTGGATTATTGGGGTTTAATTAATTTCCACCCATTCCCTTCTATGGGTTCTGCTGTGGCCAGCGCCAGTGGTGACGGGGAAGCAGAAAAGAATTCCTTGCTTGAAAAATTGTATCATTTCGAAACACTCCAGTTATGTCCGCCTGTTGTTCAAAAAACTAGCCCAGTGACTCCAGCTATGACATCTGGCTTGTTTCCAGAGTCTACAATTACCGAAGAGTTGGTGAAACAGGAGGAACCAGCAGTTGAGATGCTTGAGTACCATTGCAACTCTTGTGCTGCTGATTGTTCTCGCAAACGTTACCATTGCCAGAAGCAGGTTGTTATCTATACTTGAATGTCATTGAAGTGCACGATTTAGTAATATGTTGAATACACGTTATTTGGCTTGACCTCTAATATATTTATTTAAGTTCTAGTTCCTAGTATTACTACTCAAATGTGTTGTCCCTAGCATTGTAGGATTTTTTATCTCAATCAGTGAGGAGTTATATTATTAGCAGATTTTGCTTCTAGGAATCTTATTTGGTAAGTTCTATTTATGTGTGCCAAACTTTTTTTTTAAAGTTACCTTTGTGAGTCTGTGACTTGTGGTACAGAATCAATTTAAAGTCCTATTTGAATTGAATTAGATAAACGATCAGCGTAGTATAGACCTACATAATGGGTCCGACCCTTCCTTGGACCCCGCATATAGTGAGAGCTTTACAACACCAAGTTGTCCTTTTTAGATGCCATAAAGCAACATTTTAGAGCAGTGGAAGCATAAGCCAAAGTTAATTTTTTCGAGAGTCAAGACTCCTTTATCAATTTTTTTTGAAGACTACATATTCAATAGCTCAGAAAGGCCACCAACCTGTTCAAATTCTAGTGAACTTACACAAGAATGTATTCATCAAGAGAGGTCAAGTGTTTACTGTTTTAAATGGTCATTGTTTATGTTGATTGATTTTGGTGGTGTGATGTGTCTGTAATTTAATTAGTAATTAACTGGTTAACTATTTAACAGTTTGTTTAACTATTGCTCATGTATTTAATTAGTAATTAGTTGGTAATTGATGATTATTCAATTTGCTTCTCCATTTCATGTTGTATTTTATCAGTTGTGTGATGTATCTGGCAGGCAGATTTTGATCTATGTACCGACTGCTTTAGTAATAGAAGATTTGGCTCTGGCATGTCTTCATTGGATTTTATACTCATGGAGCCAGCTGAAGTTGCAGGGGTTAGCGGTGGAAAGTGGACTGATCAGGAGACACTCCTGCTCCTTGAAGCACTAGAACTTTATAAAGAAAATTGGAACGAAATTGCAGAACACGTTGGAACAAAATCAAAAGCTCAATGCATATTACACTTTGTTCAAATGCCAATTGAGGATGCCTTTGTTGATTGTGATGATGATGTTGGTACCAGTTGCAAAGAAATGGCAGATCCGGCTGCAACTAACAATGATCCATCTGTGCACAAAGATGCTTCAGAAAATGCTGAGAATAACACTATTGATAGCATTGAAGGTCATGATGAAACTTTCAAGGCTGAAAATGCTGAAGTGAAAGTTAATCAGGAGACTACAAAACTGGAAGATAGTAGTAATGAGAAAACTATTGAAGGAACTTCCAAATCAGAAGATACTGTTAAAATAAAAGTTGGTCAGGAAGTAGGCAATGAGTGTGCTCTAAATGCTCTTAAGGAAGCTTTTGCTGCTGTTGGTTATTCTCTTGGACCTGAAGGCACATCTTCATTTGCTGAAGTGGGTAATCCTGTCATGGCCTTGGTAAGTTGAACATTTGGTTGTATGAACGTTAGCACTAACACTTTCAATTATGTATTTTTGGGGTTTGGCAACTAGTATTTAGTCTGACTTGTCAGGTTTTAGTTAGAGAAAATTTTCAGTGTTAACCATAATATTAATGGCAACATCTTTCAGAACAATAATCTTAAATTAATTATTATATTTTGCTGCAATTGCTGGCGGTGACCCTATTGTTTGTGCTGTGTCAAGCCTGTTACTTCCAGATAACAAACTTTACAAAGTTGCTACTGTTATTATGCTGCTGAATACCCTTATTCACTACATATGTACAACATTTTTCTTTCCTTGTTCCGTGTCATGCATGTCTCCCATCCCATGTATTTAGTTTTATAGTTCCCTCATGCAGAGTAACATCCTGTTACTTTTTTCTGCAGGCATCTTTTCTTGCACACTTGGTGAGTTCTGATGTGGTTGTTGCTTCAGCTCGCAGTTTCTTAAAATCGATGTCTGGAAATTCTCCTGGTACCGAGCTTGCTGCAAGGCATTGCTTTCTTCTGGAAGATCCACCAGAGAGTAAGAGGGAGCCAACTAGTTCTGGCAGGTATGTGACATTATGTGGATAGTTTGCATTTTGGTAATTCTAAAACTAGTCTAATTGTTGTTGATTGGGACTTAACTGAATGGATGATAGGGATTCTAAAAATGAGGGAGACCAGGATGATGTAAATTTAAAACAGGATAAACCGATGTTAGATGGTAAAGATTTACCAGATGATCACAATAACATGAAAATTGACAATAATGTTTTAGAAGACACAAGACAGCTGGCTTCTACCGATGATGGAGCCTCAGGAAAACCAATTTCTTCAAAAGAGCAAGCAGTAATCAATCATGAGGCACTCGGACTTGACAAATGTAATGATCTGAGCAATTCAAAGTTACCCAACGATCAAGCACCAAGCACTCTGCATGATTCAGGTGTTTCAACATCCAAGGATGAAATTCCACCTAGTTCTGAGGAGCTACAGAAGGGAGCTATGGTTAAAGAACCTTGCCATCCTGTAGAGGAACTAAAGGATGGACATGTGTCTGATTCTCTTCTATCAGAAAAGAATGAACTTCAGCAGTCAATTGAATCCAATATACTGGGAAAGCATCCACAGCCATTAGAGACACCAAAAGATGCTGAGATGGCATCTGATTCTATGCCCTCGGACAAGAGCAAACCTCAAAACTTGCTATCTACAAATCCAATTCACGAGTCTCTTGAAACGACAGATTCAGTAATGGATGTTGAAATGGTTTCAAGTTCCTTGCCATCAGAGAAGAGTGAATCTCTGCCACCACTTGCATCAGTTTCATCCCAACTTAATGGGATAGAAAAGGATGTAGATATGATGTCACCTTCACATCCTGTTAGATTAAATTCTGATGCTGAAAATGGTGCAAACACAGGTCTCTCTCTCTCTCTCTCTCACCCACACACACACAGAAAAAAGGAATGCAGTAGTTGTTCATGAAAGTAATAAAGATGTACTGGAGCAATAAAGGTCTAACTTGATAATTGAGGAATTATTGTCTTGATACAATATTAGTCCACTAAAATGAATTGAATCTTCATACAGTGGCAGGTGAAGATCATGCAGAAAATGGCACAAAAGTGAAAGAGGATAGTACGAAGACAAAACATGATAACAATTTTGAGAAAGTAAAACATGCTGCAGTTTCTACACTTGCTGCAGCAGCAGTGAAGTCAAAAATTCTTGCAAATCAGGAAGAAGACCAAATCCGACAACTTACTTCTTTGTTGATAGAAAAGCAGGTAATCTGATACCTGGTGAAGCTCTCATTGTTGTTTTTATATGTTCTGTTCCTTTGACTTTCTTGGTAAATTTCATCAACTTGCAGATGCATAAGTTGGAAGCAAAGATGGCTTTTTTCAATGATGTTGAGAATGTGGTGATGAGAGCAAGGGATCATTTAGAGCGTTCACGGCATAAGCTTTACCATGAGCGTGCTCTGATAATTGCATCCCGGCTTGGTTTTCCAGCTTCCTCGTCTAGAGCTGTACCACCATCCTTACCAACCAATAGAATTCCTATGAATTTTACAAACTCACTTCCAAGATCACAAAACATCATGAATCCCCAAAGGCCACTGATTTCAAGACCTGTGGGTCCTGTAACCACTACTCTTCCAAACCCATTAGCATATGCAACTGCAACAGGAAATTCAGTTCGGCCATCCAGCCAGGAAAACTTTTCTTCTGTTGGGACAAAGTAAATGCTGAGTACATATGGAAGAAAGTTCATATCTTCATACCTACTGATCACTTGCCACCACTTTGACAATGTGAGTAACATTTTCATGTGGATTTTTTTTAGTTGAAATTGTGATAGTATATCCATTAGACTACTTCACTACTTCAGCTGAATATTGCTAGATAATTTAGTCAAAGGCTGGTATTTTAAGAGAAGTTAACAAAGAAATGAAATTAAACAAAAGGACAAGAATTAGGGAATGCAAACGAAATAAAATAAACTTATGGAACACATTTCTTTCATGCGTTGATGTACCTCTCTGCCTAGGAGAAGGGGTGGTGTACTTTCCCCAACTCTCCATTATTATACAAATATATCATTCCACTTAATAGATTTGATCAATTAGTTGATCCTTTTTTCACGGACTTCCTTTAAGGTTTGACTCAATTACACTCGACACTCCACTTTTTGTATAATGCATTGTGGGGATGTTTTTATCAGAACTGCACATGCTCTTCAGAAGAGTCAACACCTTTATGGGGAAGGAATACCTTGAGTTTTCATGGAGAAGATAATCTATTATCTGTGGCTAACAAGAGAGTTTCATGGTTTAAACAATATGGATGTGTCTTTTATATTTGTTCGACGGAAATTGTTTAGTTGCCCTTGCATAGTGCTAACTATATACATACTAGTATTGTGAAATCATTTTACTGTCCCAAATTGCGTGATCTCCACTTGAAATGCTTGTTTGATTCTCGTTTTACTAATTCTTGTTACTGACACTATTTGGTCCAGTCATTTCTTTCATAGCTCAAGTGCTGGTTAGGACTGACCCCAAATTGACAACTATTGGAAAATCAGTGACCAGGCCAGAATGGTGCATTGTAAGCTGATCTTTCCCCGTTATAAGGTGCATCCGGAGTGAGAGACTGATACATATGAATTTGTAGAGCCGTTGTTTTTTTAAAATATTTTGAGGTGTTTAACTTGAACAAGTGGTAAGTTGTGCAAATTTTGCGCGTTCGATCCTGTTACTTCAACGCTATTCACACTAGATGACTGCTGCATTTTTTACCCGTCGTTTCGGTGGATTGAGGATTTTGTCTTTTTTAGTGGATTTGGAGGCTCGTTCCATTGCCGTGTTTTTAATATTCTTGTGTGTATTTGGATGAACGTTTGACAAAAATGATTTTGAATGAATTGATTTTGAAGAATTGATTTCAATAAAATTGAGTTTAAAGTAAAATGATTTTTATTTGGATGTTTTGTAAAACTGGTGTAATTTTTCAATCCAAAAACAGAAGTTACTCCAAACTGTTTTGGATAGAATTGATTTTAGATGCAAAATTGTTTTTTCATATGTATAACCAAACACCTCATTTTTTTTACCAAAATTAGGTTTGATAGGTACAAAAGCAATTCTGGAATTTCCAGAAGTGAAATCAACACACTTCTCGCCAGTTAATGTATTTCTTAATTATAGCATGAAACTCTAAATGTCGGTTATTTAAGAACGGAGATAATACGTAAGTAAATATTTCAGCTGTAGTTTCACGCATGCATTGGCATTATGAAACTCAGGCTTTCTGTAAGATAAGCGTAATTATGTTTAACGCAATTTTATGAAAATTGTACCGGCCATGATTCAATTAAATTAATCGTTCAAAAAGAATTGAACAAAATAAGGAATGGTCGAATAAAAAAATGACCATTTCATTGTCAAATCTGCGTTCTCCCTTTTATCATCGTGTTTTCTTTCATATTATGAGACTTTAAATACATATTACTAGAGAAAGAAATACAGTCAAATTTGATTTAATTTATGTGATTTGTTCAAATTAAATTTTATCTCAATATAAAAGAAAACGTAAACCAATAAAGGGGAAAAAAAGAGAAATTCAAATCCAATCAATTAAACCACCGGCCTAATTTTTGAAATACCGAAATTTACCTTCAACGGAGAAATAATTTTTTTTTTGAAGGATGGAGAAACATTTAGTAGGATAGCTTGTGCGAAAATAATATAACTTTATGCGGTTCTTTAATAACATGCAATAATCCTTCTATTTTAATCTACAACCAGTGTGCAGAGCAATGAAAACTAGACGTACAAAATATGGATCATGTTTACAAAGAAAAATAAACAATGAAACAAATAGCTTTGGAATGATCTTGGGCTGTTTCTTTCACAATTTGGAATACCATAGGAGAACAACTAATCTGATCAATTAACACAAAAACCAAACAAGCACCCAACAGATAGCACTGGACCAATTTGTTTCTTTAGCAAACACTAATGTACAAGGAAGCCTCATAGACAACAATGGCTAAACAGGACGAAATCATTGAGTGATATACTTTATTTGTATTGAAAAGAAAATCTATATATTCAGCACTCACATCCCGTTGCCCGTTGCTGACTGCTGTTTCCAACATCAATTGTGTCTGGCAGGTATCTTCAATAAGCACAAATTACCACAAGGACAACAAAACACAAAACGTGATGTCAATAACATATTGGTATAATTCAATTTCCAAATAATAAAAGGATCTACAACCTCCTGGTAACTATCCAATAGTACTGCAAAGAGGCCTCAAAGAGCTATTACTTGAAACATACACCGTACTCATTTGCAGGTTACGATTTATATAGAAAAACTAACATACCCAAAATTAATTCTCAGAGCAGTTGCAATAGTGTAGATAAGGAGTCCATTACTTAGGACTCTTCATATTTAAAAGTATTAATCACACTGCAGTATCTATAAGGTTTAAGCAAGATGCTAAATGAAAAACAGAAACATGCTCACAAATAAGGGGGTTGGGTAGCTCAACTGGATTGAGCTAAGGGTATAAGGAGTTGGAGGAGTAAGAGGTCCAGGGTTCAAAGTTCAAACCCTGGCAAAGGTAAAAAAATTACCATAACAGCTAACTAGTAACATTTGGCTATCAAAAAAAAAAAAGAAAACACACAAATATTATCAGCTTATCAACTTGCAGCTAATAATGCATGCCCACAACCCATCATTTTTTATTGTAATGTAGCTAGTGGTTAGTTTCTATAATCATACATTAATCATAGACAGATCTTCCGTTTTCAAGAGACTACATGAATATTGTGAGCTAGAACACTAATAGGACCAAAATGTCACCCAATCAAATCAACACCATCTCATAATCAGATAGATCTAACTCTAAGTATATGTGTGTCGACATATATGAAAGAAGAGATGCACATGTTAAGAACTTACAATTCTTCCTCTTCCCCACTTTTAAGGGCATTCTTTGCTATGCATTGGAATGCTTCTTCCACATTAACACCTTCCTTGGCAGACGTCTCAAAATACGGGATATTTCCTTTTGATGCACACCAAGCCCGAGCCTTCTTTTCTGAAACCTGCAAACAAGAACTTACTCGTGTTCATCTGTTTAGCAGTATGAGTCAGGTACTTCAGTGTTTTATGAGCATGAATGTATCTGACACATGCATGCTTTTGAAAGAAATAAAACATGGAAGATGTGAAATTTAAGCTGGGGGAAATACATACCACTCTACTGTTCCCACCATCAATATCTATCTTGTTTCCTATGACAACAAAAGGAAAATTCTCTGGATCGGAAGGACTTGCCTGCCAAGTGCCAACATAACCATGGATCTTAACATTTATAAACTCACTATAGCATTGCTTGTGATAATAGATAAAACTCGGAAATTTATCCATAAAGTCGAACACAGGCATACCTGAATCAGAAATTCCTCCCTCCAGTTATTAAGGTTGTCAAATGATTTCATCGAATTAACATCATATACAAGAACACAGCAATCAGCACCACGGTAGAAAGCAACTCCTAGGCTTTGGAATCTTTCCTGGCCAGCTGTATCCCAAATCTGCAATGTTATGGATATTAAAAATTAAAAATTTAAATAGAAGGAAAAGGAGATTTTGATTATTGTGCCAACCGTGTAACTTAAAACTTTCAATAAAGACAGAAAGATGATTATAAGATGTAGAATAGGTCGAAACATAATTTCCACAAGGAACACAGTTACGGAGAAGTGTCACATGTAACCCACTCTCGTAATGCAACATTAAAAAAACTCGAACAGCCTATGTCATAATCTCTTCCGTAAAGACTCCATAAAGGCTCTAAAGAGAGCCATTTACTCATAAGAAATATAGTTATCATTTGAATAGACTTAGTTATCTATCCAATTAGATTCAATCTAATTATATATACCAAAGATGCTCAATGTTAAAACTAATAAAAGTCTAAAAACATTTTGTGTAGAGTTTAATTGGTATGCATAGTCAATTTAAAGTTTCTTACACTGTCAACCAATCGAAAATCATGATATGAGTGACTTTTAAACTGGTTAGGATAAGAGTCAAATATTCTTAATGATGTGTCAATTTATGATTAGTTGATAGTGTAAAATCTTTACACTACGTTAATTAAATCCTTGTGTATACCATAAACTCCTTTTGTGTATACCATAACATCAAATCAATAAAAGAACAAACAATTTAAATGATAGGAAACACTGAAACAACACTTTCAGCTACCTACATCGCATGCACAAGCCCATTTTCAGAAACAGTCAAGAACCAATATGTTTCAAGACACTAGGATTTAGGCATTCTAGCTTTAAAATGAGCAAAGAGGAAAGAAACTTAATCCAATAAACTACTTGGAATAGTAACTGTTTGTGTGCATATGTGATGCTTTGGCAACTAGGTACTTTATTCCATGGGCTGATAATTTCATCCAACATCAACATGTTCCATCCCATTCAGGAGGCTGCGACCTAAGAATTCTTTAGCTAAACACATTAGATATGGACATCTAAGCAGAATCGGAAAGATAAGAGTCCAATAGAAAATATTTTGCTATTCATAAATATGTTATGCTTCTTCGTCGCCCCCTCCCACCAGCATCTACTACCTTACCTTGTCTTACGCTTCTTTCATGCATTACTAGAACAATCTAAGCACAAACCCGCACTGTTGACAAACCTGTAAGGTGAAAAGCCTATCTTCAAATTGCACTTCTTTGGTTAAAAAATCCGCTCCAATGGTTGCCTTATACTGATTGCTAAACTTCTTATTCACATATCTAAAATATATAAGTTATGGAAACACACAGTCCACAGATATTCAAAATAAACAATAGGAAACATCGCAATGAAAATTAAAATAATTAAAGAACACGGAGTTTCTACGCAAGAACCGAAGGATACTGATTCATCAAAGATGTCTTCCCAACCCTGCAAAGCATCAACAAAGTATAAACTATAAATGTTTGTAGCTCATAAATCAACTTACCAAGATTGCGAGTATCAAAATGATTTGAATTACGCTAGCTATGTTTCTAATGATCCAAACAAAGCAACATGTACATGGTAAAAAAATTCATATTACATCATCCAACCTAGTATTTGCAGATCATCAAAAGAATTTTAAAAAAATAGCAATTCGCGACAGGAACAAAAAAAAAAGATGAGCAGAAACGGACAAAATTCTTCGGAGAAATCGAGTTAACTGAATGAATTGAGTAAAGCAGTAGTATAAAATCGGATCCTAGAGTTAGATAAAGGCTCTATTTGTATAGATCTGTAGAATCAACGGAACAAATAAACCTAAGAATCGAAAATAAGAGAGAGAGAAGGACGAACCCGCTGTCACCGAGAATGATGACTTTCAGGAGAGTTCTTCTTCGGGAAGGCATCGTGGATGGATGGATCGGAATCGGAGAAAGAAAGAAAGAGAGTTAAGCGCTCGCTTTTCTCTTCTGATTCGATTCTGAGTCTCAACTTTGCAGCTGAACCTCCGAGCTTTCTAGTCTCTGTCTGCTCACCTTACCCTCTCTCTCTCTCTCTCTCTAACTTTCTATGCAACCGCTTTCTCTTTCTCTCTTATGGAATGGAATATTCCCTTGCTGACAGCTGTAGCCTGTAGCTGATATAAATATATGTATTTTTTTCCAACTATGCATACAGATAAACACAAAGACTAGTATTATTATTATTTGAAGGTTTGGCAACCGCGATAACCAAATCAAATAATCGAAAAAACTGAAATTCATTGTCGGATTGGGTTTTAAATCATATGTATAAAATTGATCCAATCCAAATGGAATTGAAATTATTTAGTTTAATAAAAATAATTTGATATTTATATTATAAAAATAATTATTTATTCTTTATACTTTTATAAGTTATCAAATGGTCCTTATGTTTGATGAGATTAGTTGATATCTAAATGTTATGTTAGTGTACAAATGTTTATACCGTTAACTAATTATAAATTATGTTATGAGCGACTTTTAATATATTTATGACAAGAGTCAAACATTTATAATGATTTAACAATTTATGATTCGTTGATAGTATAAAATATATTTACATATGAGAGTACATATCAATTAAATTCATGTATATCCGTTCAAAAACTTATTAGAAATTATCAATGAAATATTTTAAAATTATTTTTTATTCTAAATAAGTAATAAATGCATATGACTCTTTAAATACTCAATCTAACCAAGATTCTTGGCCTAGCGGTTGTAAGGCATGTCCTGGGACACTCTAGGGGTCAACTCGGTTTGCTCCTGGGTTCGATTCCTGACAGCGTTAAAATAATGTTTGGCCAGCGGAAGCCACGTCCCGTGAACAGTGATTAGTTCTTCGTTGACAGCATTGTGATACAGTGGGTTTAGACCAAAAAAAACTCAATCAAATCTAAATCGAACCGAAATTTTGGATGTTCTTTGATGTAATATAACTATGTAAATATGTATCGATGAAAACCGAATTATTCAATCCAATCCAAACCGCACATTATTTTTAAAAAAAAATACTCAATCAAATCCAAGTCGAACCGAAATTTTGGATGTTCTTTGATGTAATATAACTATGTAAATATGTATCGATGAAAACCGAATTATCCAATCCAAACCGCATTTAATTGGATCGAATCGGAGCCAATTTTTTTAAGAAAGTAAACCAATCCAATCCAAACCGCACATTTTTTAATCATTGGATTGGATGCCTTTTAGTTCAAAACCGATCCAATCCAATCCGCGAAAACCCTACTTTATATATATCTAGTAGTAAAAAAAAAGGTTTTGGATCCGGTAGTTTCATTATTAATAGGGAAAAGTGCCTAAAGACCCTCCTAAACTTTAGTTCATTTGCAAATAGACAATTTCAACTAATTTTTTTTCCAATCAGTCCTTAAACTACTACTATTTGTATAATCAGGTCATTCAACTACTTTTTTGTTTCAATTACTCCTTAAACTATTATTACTAGTAAAATCAATTCTTCAACTAATAAGTTTCAAGGCTTTGTTATTATTTTTATAAAAAGCTAAGAAATTTAAAAATACAATAAACTGATTAGACTTGAGCAAAATAAACGGTTGAATTTATTCTTCGCTGGTGATCTAAACGAGAGTTAACAAAATGATTAATTTTACTAATATCAGGAGTTTAAGGATTAATTGAGATGGAAAAATAATTGAAGGATTGATTTTATTAATAGTAGAAATTTAAGGATTAATTGAAAAGAAAAAATAGTTGAAGATGCACCAGTGTTTGCACTTTTCCAATAAAATCATATCATATCATATATATATATATATATATATATATATATATATATATATATATATATAAAATCGGTGTCATTTCAACTGATTTTTTTCTACTTAAAACCTGGGTTTTTGACCATACTGGGTTCCTTTTAGAAACTATTTACCAGTTTAGGGTTATTCTGAAACTATTTACCAATTGGGGGTCGTTTTGAATATTTTATTATTTTTCGGTCTGACGGATCAAAGGCGCCACTGCAAATGGCGCCTACACTTTTTATAAAAAAAAAATCAAAAGGGGAGGCGCATCTGCCCCCCCTACGTACCTGCTAGCTACAGTAGCGCTACTGTAGCAGCACTTTTTTTTTAAAATAAAAATTGACTTTTTAAAAAAAATAAAAATTTTATTTCTAAAAAAACTCATTCACCAGATAATGAACTAAATTCATCAGATATTTGTACATGATTCACCAGATATTTACACATACTTAACCAAAAAAATTATCTCTAAAAAACCCATTCACCAGATAATGAACTGAATTCACCAGATATTTGTACGTGATTCATCAGATATTTGCACACACTTAATCAAAAAAATTATTTCTCAAAAAAACCATTCACCATATAATGAACTGAATTCACCAGATATTTGTACCCGATTCACCAGATATTTACACATACTTAACCAAAAAAATTTATTTGACTTTTTTAAAAAAATAAAATTTTATTTCTAAAAAAACTCATTCAACAGAGACCCCAATGGCATAAGTCGAGGATCAGGATTTGTTGCATTCTCAACTCCTGATGAGGCATCCAGAGCTGTAAGTAGGTGGTATGTTCATGTTGAAAATAGTCAGTGATTTTTTGCTTTAAAAATGATTTCTTTTCCCTTTATTGTGTGGTAGCTCTTGGAGATGAATGACAAAATGGTTGTAAGCAAACCTCTGTATGTGACTCTTGCCCACATGCAGAAATACTCATTTATCAAGATAGTGGTAGGTACCTACTGAAGGACAAAGTTAGTAGTCCCGAAGGCAATACTGTATATTATGAGCTTGCTGAGAGAGCTTTAGACGAAACCATCAGCGACATGATCAAGGAATATTCATCTCAGGTAAACCCGTCTTCTAAATTTCACTCCGGAGATTTTATGCAATGCTCTCACCAAATAATTTTTTTTACTACTGTAATAATTGATGAATATTTATTAGTTTAAATTGTTATTGCTATTACTTTTTTATGCCTACTGCGATATTATTTGCTACTCATTATTACGGGATTTTTTTTATTACTTCTTATTTTTTTATATAGATACTTTATCAAAAAGGAACCCAGTTTGATCAAAAAATCGAGATCAGTTCCTTGCTTGGGAGATGGCTGGGAGCCTTGGGTCTCCCTTCAGACCATTCTCTTCTGCGAACATTTTTCTCTTTGTGTTTTTTCCAGTTCAGTAAATTTTTTTTGTTAGGTATGTGCAAATATCTGGTGAATTCAGTTCATTATCTGGTGAATGGGTTTTTTTAGAAATAAAATTTTTATTTTTTTAAAAAAGTCAAATAAATTTTTTTGGTTAAGTATGTGTAAATATTTGGTGAATCGGGTACAAATATCTGGTGAATTCAGTTCATTATCTGATGAATGATTTTTTTGAGAAAGAAATTTTTTGGTTAAGTATGTGCAAATATCTGGTGAATCATGTATAAATATCTGGTGAATTTAGTTCATTATATGGTGAATGGGATTTTTTAGAAATAATTTTTTTGGTTAAGTATGTGTAAATATCTGGTGAATTCAGTTCATTATCTGGTGAATGAGTTTTTTTAGAAATAAATTTTTATTTTTTTAAAAGAGTCAAATTTTTTAAAAAAAAATTGCTGCTACAGTGCGCTACTGTAGCTAGCAGGTACGTAGGGGAGGGGGCAGAGGCGCCACTGCATTTGGCCCCTCCCCTTTTGATTTTTTTTTTAATAAAAAGTGTAGGCGCCATCTGCAGTGGCACCTTTGACCCGTCAGACCAAAAAAAATAAAATATTCAAAACGACCCCCCATTGGTAAATAGTTTCAGAATAACCATAAACTGGTAAATTGTTTATAAAAGGAACCCAGTTTGGTCAAAAACCCTTAAAACCTCCCAAATTTTCTCCCTTCCCAATTTTATTTTTTATTTTATTTATAAATTCTAAATACCTTCCCGATCAAGAGAAAACGTAGTTGGCAGTAGGGGTGTTCATCAACCGATTCAAACCGTAAGAACCGAATCGAAAAACCGAAAATCGAACAAACCGAAAAAACCATAATTTTTTATTGGATCGGATCGGATTTTGGATCCTATAGTGAAATCCAATCCAATCCAATCCAAACCGATTTATTATATACATATACTATTCTTTTTGAAATTATAATATTACTCGTACTTAAACATTATTCTACATACTTTTATATCTCTCATTCTCTTTAATATTTTTGTTGGAATGACATATATAAGACTATTTAGAATAAATATTAATGTCGTGAAGTTATATTTTACTAAAAGTTTTGATACATATCATATATATATTTGATTGAGTAATCATGAAAAATAGGAAAACAATTAAGTAAATTTGAAAAATAATTAGCTACAATTTATTTGTAGCTGATTCAGGGGAAAAAAATAGGATACGTGGGAGTAAATATAGATAATTAATATAAAAGAACGTGTTAAAAAATATCAATAATTTTTTTCTTCTCAAACTCTCAAATTAAAACAAAGATTATCTTTTACCACTATTAAATAAGTAGAAAGGATACTTGACATTAAGAAAAAAAATATAACAAAAATCGAATTATTCAACCCAATCCAAACCGTATTTGATTGGATTAGATTGAAAAACTCATCTTTTTTCTCTCTAATTTCCTCTTATTGACGACAACATTCTGCCTCTTTTTTTCTGTTACTCCATTCACACACAAAAGAAAATATTTTGAAAGGCAGTGCAAGGTCTGCTCTTCTTTTTTCTCTCCTCAATTTCTTCTTTGTTTGTTTCCATTTCATTCTTTTTTGTGTCAATCCTTCAGATTTTTTCCCGCTCAAACTCACTCTTTCCCAGCACTTTTCACATTCCATCTGCCCGGAAAATCTTCTCCAAAAAACTGCCAGAAAAATTGTATATGCAAGTTTACCCACAAATCACAATAAATAAACTCTGCCCGAATAACTGTATATGCAAGTTATATTTCCATCCAACTTTTCTCTCCATTATGGCACCCTCGGACATGCAGTTTCCTCTCTCACATTCTCTCTTTTTTGTTTTTTCGGTGCTCCACATTCTTCTCTCTATTACACCCACCCTCTTCAATGGATGTGTCCTTCTCTTCAGGTTTTTTTTTTTACCCATGAATCTCAACAACTCTGCTCTCCTTCTCACTTCTCCCATCTATCACTATTGATATACTCTGAGCACTTATTAGTGTCGATGGTAAGTGATTCCAATTTTTATTTTTGTTTCATCTTCCCACTCTTTCTCTACTAACAGCGACACCAACATGGTTCAGCAATTGTAACATATCCTTTCTCAACATATCGGTATGTATGCATAGTGAAACTTCGGTCGAGATTTGTTATTCCCCGTATTCTATTGAAAACCTTTTTTTTTCTTGAGCATAACTCCTTGAAAATCCCTAAATCTTTCATATCAGAACCTTAGGTTTTTATTTTTTAAATCCCTAAACTCTTTTTCAGTTTACTTTCGTTTGGAACCGAGCTCTCTCCCTACTGCTCTTCATTTTCATTTCATTTTGTTTCTGCTTCATCCACAGGTATGTCTCTTTAAATCTTTCAATTTTGTTTTGGTTTTATTTTTTGGATTTTTGAATTGCTTCATTGCTGGATTTCCCAGTATTAAGGTGTTATGGTTGATTTGAGGGCAAGAAGATCTTAAAATATGGGTTGTCCTTTTTTTTTTGTACTTGTGTGTAATTCATTCATAGAATAATTTCACATCACAAAAGGGGTGAAACTCTGATTGTTACTCTCATCCTCTGTTGCTTGAATATTTATCTATCTTCAAATTTCTACCCTTCTATGGACAAAGTTGTTCTTGCTATACGAGGAAGATGAAAATTATGCTCTAATCATTTTTTGTTTTTGTAGGTTCAATTGTTGCTATACTAGGCAACATCTCATATATTGAAGCTTTTGTTCTAAGGTTTTTTTCTTTTTGATAAGCCAAATATGTACATCAGTTCTGTCCTTTTTTGGTTGAAAGAAAATAACTTTGCATTATATATATATATATATACATATATATTCTAAGGATGTGGCTATGGTGTACCACCCACACCCACATTTTACACCACCCGTGTCTTAAAAGTTTGTCAATCAAATCAAATTGCCACATAGGTTGGTCAAAATTTCAAACTTTCTAGTTGTATTACACTATAGTCAAACTATATGAATACAGTATATTGTAGTATAGTATATTTGTATTCGCAAATTTAACCCATATTAAAAAAAACTAATTATATTACAAAATATTATTGACAACGAATATTATTTTAATTCATATTAAAATATTATTTTTTAATATAATCAGTTTTTTTAATTAAAAAACATTATTTTAATATGGGTTAAATTTGTGAATACAAAGAGTACATATACTATACTACAATATATTGTAATCATATATTTGAATACAGTAGAAATACAACTAGAAAGTTTGAAATTTTGACGAAACCCATGTGGCAATTTAATTGGTCCAAAATTTACCACATATGGGTGGTATAGTGGGTGGTGCAAAATATGGGTGGTGCATCTTAGCCCAACCCAATATTCTATATAGTATTAGCTCCAGTTTATAAGAGACCTTCAATCAATGACACCTTTTTTTTCATCCAAATTGATAAGATATCTTCGAAATATGTAGTGGAGGTATTCCTTTTTTTATAATTTGTAAACTGTTTGAGTCGTTCAGTATTACAATTTGGTGTTTTTGCTGGATGGTGGGAAATTAATAGGCTATCTTTGATGATTATAAAGCTTAAGAAAGATGTTTTTATTTTTTAACATTATATTTTACCATGAGATTTTGGCGTATCTTTTCCATTCTCTTCTCTAATTAATTGTGTTCATAATGTAGATTCTTAAGTCTCTTTCATACCCAAGAGGATCACTCCTTAGTTGCTAGAATTTCAAGTAAATTACAAATTAGTTTTTGATTTGTTCCTTTTGTGGGGGCGCATCAAAAGGGGCAACGAATTTCAAAACACAATTGCAGACTTGCTAGGTAAATATATAAGAAGATTCTATTTATTTATTTACTTGTGAAAAAAATATATTTTTGCAGTGCCTATAGTTTTGGTGTTATTGAAAATGAATTTGATATATTGGTAATTTTGTTTTTTTTAACATGAATTTGACATTTGACATATTGTTAATTTTATAGTACCTGTGTCCATATTCCTTTATGTTTCACATTCTTTGTGTGAACCTAAAATTTGAGTTCAATAACAGTTTGCACTTTGCAGGCAGTGCAACGATAAGAAATAACAGTTTTCAGATTCCATGGCATGACATGACATTTATGCAATAATTGTTTGGCATGGCATTGATGTCTTTGCTTTACTGACTCAATGATGGTTTATGATGTTCATATATTTGATGCTTAATTGGTATTAAAATGCATGGAAACTTTGCATTTTGCTCCATATTCCCTTTCTCCACGATTTAGTCCTCTGCCTTTGAAGATTATTGATTGATACTTGCAACTCAAATATAGTAGTGGATCATGATGAAAGTGCATGGTCTTGGTGATGGCCATATTGGATTATTTCGTATTGTTATTTTCTTGCCATATCAGTGATCTACATGTTTTGTTCTGTGATATTTGGCTCATTGTTACGTAAGAAAACAACAATTGAACTGCTTCCTCTTCTTCCCATTTTTCAATTCTCTCATTTGGTTTTTCTTTTCTCTCTCAAATTTCTCTCACCAAAACTTCTTTTTTTTTTCCCTTTTCTCTTTCTCAATTTTTACTTGGCTTTGTCTATCTAGAACAAAAAGGGCTTGATGGGAGGGGACATAGTTTTTATTTTATTGAATATGGGCTAGTTTTTATTTTATTGAATATGGGCATTCTTATGGCTTTTGATTTCTTTATTTCTTCATTTCTCTAATTCTCTTTAAAATCCAAGTTCAGTAATTGGCAATAATGCAGGTGGTTCTCAATTGCAACCATCATCATGAGTAATTGGTTCTCTTCAAAGTAAACAAGATATGTAGTGGACAGTGTTATATCTATGTTTGCTGCTTTGTGCACTGATTTCTCTATTGATCATAGGGACCTTCGTGAGGTAATTCAGAGAGCAAACAAGACACATTCTTGCAGCAGGGGTCTTCACAAAGAACATATAGAGTCATAGACATTGCCAATACTTTGACTTCGAGCATTGACAGTTGGAACAATATGGTTAAACTGCTTTGATACATTTGATGCTACATCGAGTTGTGTTATGTCTATTTTCTTCTAATATTGCATATTTTATTTTGTAGAGGAGTGATAATAGTTGAAAGAAGAGTACCACACATTATATAGTAACTTCTTCCGCCATTACTGTTATGGACTGGATCATTACTTATTTACAGGTTTCACTGTTATGACATAATTATTTTATCACTATTATTTCCATTCAATATTATTCTACAATTATAATGCAACATATATAGCCATGTATCATCAACAACCTAAACAAAATCAGCTTTCAAGTTACTTCAGCTTTCTCCAAGTTTCATTCAGCTCCTAAGTTTCTCCACCTCAACTTTCTTCCCTATCAGATTTGTTAACAAGTCCATAGTTGAGCTTAGTGGCATTGGATTCAACAACAAAGGCGTTAAAAGCATGGTCATGAAAAGTAGCTTTATTAGCATTACTTGACATTTTCCTCTAACTGATCCTGGAAAAACTTTATTTCAAGTTTCCTGGAAGACGAGTATCAGGCTTGTGTGATTTTTCATGTATATTGCTTTTAAAGTTTGAGTTTGTATATTATCCACTTTATTAGTACTATTGATTTTGGGTATCTGACTATTGGATGGAAGAATTTTATTGGGTTTTGAGATACGGTGGCTAAACTATTGACCATTCTTGATCAAAATATGGATATCCTCTTTTATGTATAGATACATGAAATTCTTTTAAGTAGTCTGACATGTCTTCTTTACCAAAGTTTAATGTATATTTTCAGATTTTATAAATTAGTTTTTTATCATGATATAAACTTTTTAGTTGTTATTATATTAATCATATTAATAAACAATATTTAGTATATTTTTACACACCCGTGCAGTGCATCGCACGGGGGTTTAAACTAGTAAAATAAAAGAAAACTAACCTCACCCCACGGTAACACGGTAGTAGTACCCACCCGATCTTCTTTCTACTAATCTACTATTGTCCGTTTACACTTCACAAAGGCATTCTTCTTCTTCCTTCATTTGTAAACTTCACTGGTGCACTTGCAGAGGCACCTCGAGAGAAAGAGAGGGATTGATTGACGTCCAGATCTCATAGATTCACCCACTCCGCCGATGGCTCAGCCACTCGTGAAGAAGGACGATGACCGGGACGATGAAGGTGATTCTTTCATTCTTCACCGATTTCCAAATCAATTTTCTGCTTTCGTAATTCGATCTGATTTCTACCCTGCTTGTGCTTAGCGTTTTAGCTTCTCTTTGTTGCCACTGTTGGATCACTCTGTTTGGCTTCCAGATCCAATGCCTATTTACCATTTCCAATTGCAATTGCGCTAGGGTTCGCGTAGATCACCATAATTTCGATTGGATTAGTGTTGTTGAACTCTGACTTGCATCTTCCTATCTCGTTAGATCTGATTTCTATTCATCATCATTTATAGAAGCTTGAATTGATCTAGGCATCTGATTTGCAATGCAGATAATTAATTCCGCGCAATTACTAATTTGATCAAGTTTAATAGTTTATATTGATGAGTTGATAGATAATATAGCTTCTTTTCACATTTTTTGGTCCCGTGCCTGGCTCCTGTATGGTGATGAGGTCTATGATATATATAATAATTAATTGTGATTTTTTTGGTTGTTTAACAGCCGAGTATTCCCCCTTTTTGGGAATTGAGAAGGGTGCTGTTCTTCAGGAGGCCAGGGTTTTTAACGACCCGCAACTAGATGCTAGAAGATGCTCACAGGTTTTTTATTTATTTTTTATCATCTCGAACTACAGAATTTACCTGTTTCCATCGTGTTATTCAATGCTTGAATTTTGACACTGCATATGTTTGTTATTGTTTTTGCAGGTTATCACAAAACTTCTATACCTTCTGAATCAGGGAGAGACATTTACAAAGGTCAAGACTTTTTCCTCAGCCTTTTAAACTTGTCATTTTTCTTTGGTGAAGATCGTTGCTGATGCATACAATGACTTCACCGAAATACGAATTATGTTAGAATCATTATTGATCCATTTTTGGTAAATTGTTCATGCTGCAATTTCGTAGATTGAAGCCACAGAAGTTTTCTTTTCTGTGACTAAGCTTTTCCAGTCTCGTGATCTTGGGTTAAGGAGAATGGTCTACTTGATTATAAAGGAACTCTCCCCCTCTGCAGATGAGGTTTCAAATTCTTATCCAAATTTTGTACTTGTCAGATTCATATGTATGGCCTTGACGCCTTGTATTACAAACTTAGATTATCTTTCAAATTTTTAAAGGTTATTATCGTCACGAGCTCTCTCATGAAGGACATGAATAGTAAGACTGATATGTATAGGGCAAATGCCATTCGTGTGCTCTGCCGTATCACCGATGGAACCCTCCTTACCCAAATTGAGCGGTATTTGAAACAAGCAATTGTAGATAAGAATCCAGTTGTTGCAAGTGCAGCCTTAGTTAGTGGCATTCATCTACTCCAGGTATTATTAATTCAATTTGTAATTCCTTACATCTGTGTATTTCATTTAAGTTGCTTGTTTATTATTCCCCCCTTTTCAGACAAATCCTGAGATTGTTAAAAGGTGGAGCAATGAGGTTCAGGAAGCTGTTCAATCAAGAGCAGCACTTGTACAATTTCATGCACTTGCTTTGCTACATCAGGTATGCCGTGTGAATGATTTGATTATGTACAGGTTTCTTGATATATTTGAAATAGAATAAATGGTACTAAAAAATCAAGACTATGTTTGTTTGCCATCATTCTAGATCATTCAGTAAATCAGTGCTGCAACATAAATAAGTGGTTGTCGGGTTATGTGGCAAGAGCATTTTCTTTGATTGTCTAGTTTTTGGTTTATTGCAGTTTAAAATTCAATGAATAGCAACTGTGTGTTCTGTTCCTCTAAAGTCCTCCTATGGATTTCTACATCATTTAGTTTTGACTTTTGCATTCTCAAGATCCTATTTTTATTATCTTATAAAAAACAAATATAACTTATAGGCAGAGTTAGTGACATATGGTGGCTTACAACATTGCAGATACGGCAGAATGATCGACTAGCTGTTAGCAAGCTGGTTACCAGCTTGACAAGGGGATCTGTTCGCTCACCTTTGGCCCAATGCCTTTTGATCCGTTATACAAGTCAGGTGTGTTTTCTATTTCATTTATAGTTGTAGCTGGGATGATATTTATTTGCATAATCTTTATGTAGCATAGTAACTGCAGGTTATTCGTGAATCGGGAAATAATACACAATCAGGGGACCGCCCCTTCTATGATTTTCTTGAGAGTTGCCTCCGCCACAAGTCAGAGATGGTCATTTTTGAAGCCGCCAAGGCAATTACAGAGCTCAATGGCGTAACAAGCCGAGAATTAACACCAGCAATTACTGTTCTTCAGCTCTTCTTAAGTTCTTCTAAGCCAGTTTTGAGATTTGCTGCTGTCCGCACCTTGAACAAGGTTAATCTTCTTTAATTACCTAGATTTCAGCAGAAATACTTTTTATGATTTCACAGAATTTGAGAAAGGATACATGACAATCCCCCCAGTGAGCATTTTGCTTCTTTGCCTGATATGATAGTTTGAAGGAAGTTCATCGAAATAGATTTTTTCTGTGTCATAGCTAATGTCATAAGATTTGTCTTGGTCAAACTTGACCACTATTAGTTTTATTTATAATTGTTGAGAGTGGTTTTGAGCTGTGCAGGTGGCAATGACACATCCAATGGCAGTCACTAACTGCAACATTGATATGGAAAGTTTAATCTCTGACCAGAATAGAAGCATTGCAACACTCGCTATTACTACTCTTTTGAAGACTGGAAATGAATCAAGTGTGGACCGTCTTATGAAGCAGATTACAAATTTCATGTCTGATATTGCTGATGAGTTCAAAATTGTTGTTGTTGAAGCAATAAGATCATTGTGCTTGAAGTTTCCTTTGAAATATAGATCTCTGTGAGTATATCTGTCATTCTAAAGGTTTCTTTCCTTCAGGTGTACAACTTTCATTTGTATATTTTTCTTAGATAAATGGTTTAAATAAATTACTAGTTTCTGTTATTATTTTCAGGATGAACTTCCTGAGTAACATTCTTAGGGAAGAAGGTGGTTTTGATTACAAGAAAGCAATTGTCGATTCAATAGTGATTCTTATTAGAGATATCCCTGATGCAAAGGATAGTGGGTTGCTTCATCTTTGTGAATTCATTGAAGATTGTGAGTTCACTTATTTGTCCACACAGGTATCATTTTTGGTTTTGTCCTTTTTCATTTGCTGCGTGTGATTTTGGAATTTTACCTTTTTTGTTTTCCTTTGTGTTCTCCTTGTACCTTAGATACTGCACTTCCTGGGAGTTGAAGGGCCCAAAACATCAGACCCCAGCAAATATATCCGTTATATTTATAACAGAGTACATCTTGAGAATGCAACCGTTAGGGCCAGTGCTGTTAGCACACTAGCAAAGTTTGGCGCTGCGGTTGATGTATTAAAGGTGCTACTTGCCTCTATTAGATATTTTTTATTGTATTTTTCGAAGATTTTTTATTTTTGGGGGGTGATATTTGGTATTAATTTAAAATCTCATGATTATATTTTCAGCCTCGCATATTTGTTCTCCTAAGGCGATGTCTTTTTGACAGTGACGACGAGGTGAATTTCCATCATATCTTACTAGACATCTCTATAATTATTTGATTTGAGATCATAATTTTTTTCAACTCTGGAGGTGTGTAAAACTGTTACCTGGTTTGATTTTGTATTTGGATGATTTTGATTTCCTTGCAGGTTCGTGATAGGGCAACACTTTATCTGAACACACTTGGAGGTGATGGTTCAGTTGTTGAGACTGATAAAGATGTGAAGGACTTCCTTTTTGGGTCATTTGATATCCCACTTGTCAATCTGGAGATTAGTTTGAAAAACTATGTATGTCCTTTCCATTTTTCTTACCTGTCATTAGTCAAGAACATATCTCATGTTTTTAATGTGAATACAGGAGCCTTCAGAGGAGGCTTTTGACATTAACTCGGTGCCCAAGGAGGTCAAGTCTCAACCGCTTGCAGAGAAGAAAGCCCCTGGTAAAAAGCCAACTGGTTTGGGTGCTCCTCCTAGTGGTCCCCCATCTACTGCAGATGCATATGAAAGGATGCTTTTGTCGATTCCTGAGTTTGCAAACTTTGGGAAGCTTTTTAAGGTTCTTTTGCTCAAATCTTGTTTCACAATTCTATAATTTTATATTTTTCCTTCTATATATAATGTGATGATATATATTATGATGGTATATTTCTATCCAGTCCTCAGCACCTGTGGAACTTACTGAAGCAGAGACAGAATATGCAGTTAACGTTGTTAAACACATTTTTGATCGGCATGTTGTGTTTCAGTACAACTGCACAAACACGATACCAGAACAATTGTTGGAAGATGTAATGACTGTCTATACTGTACAATTTCATAGTAAAATTCAACTCCAGGTCTTCTATATAATTTTCTTCCATATTCCAGGTTATTGTAATTGTGGATGCATCAGAAGCAGAGGAATTTGCCGAGGTGTTCTCCAAGCCTCTCAGATCTCTTCCATATGATTCACCTGGGCAGACTTTTGTGGCATTTGAGAAGCCGGAGGGATTGCCAACAGCTGGAAAATTTTCTAACATTCTGAAATTTATTGTTAAAGAGGTATTTGTCCCCTTTATCCTTGTGAATCTTTGTGATTTTTCTTTATCCAAGACCCACAATATATATCACAATGTGTATATTTCAAATGTGTTTGTTTTGTTTTTCTCCAGCAGGGAATTTGTGGAAAATAAAACCTATATTATTTTTGTGGAAATCTCATCTCTATTTCATAAATTGGATATTGACCAGGTTGACCCAACCACTGGTGAGACGGAAGATGATGGTGTTGAAGATGAATACCAGCTGGAGGATCTGGAGGTTGTTGCAGCAGATTACATATTGAAAGTGGGGGTGTCTAATTTTAGGAATGCATGGGAAAGCATGGGCCCTGATTGTGAACGAGTGGATGAATATGGTCTTGGTCCGAGGGATAACTTGGCTGAAGCTGTAAACACCGTCATCAATCTTCTTGGAATGCAGCCTTGTGAGGTAAGCCAATGATGGCAATTGCTGGTTTGGTAATGTTTAATTGACCCATTTTATTAAACTGGTTGTGAGCCGTTTGTACATTTTTTACTGTAATATAAGGCAATATTATTTTACTGTCTAATCAAGATAGGATTACAGATTTCTTTCCTTGTATATGGTTTATTAGAGAATAAGTCAGCAAGACAATAAGCTCAACTTAGTAGAGACTAGAGATAAGAATGTTGCTTTGGATGAGTAGATATACTAGACAAGATAGGATTGAGGTTGAATGCGTTAGAGAGAAAGTTGGGGTGACACCTATCGTAGAAAAATGGTAAAATCTTGACTTAGGTGGGCATGTGTGGAAACGATCTGTAGAAGCCACAGTAAGGAGAGTAGATCATACGGAGAGTAGCCCAATGGTTATAGGTAGAGGGAGACCATGAAAAATTAATGACACAACCATTAAGAAAGACATAGAAGTAAATGGTTTGTCTATAGACATGATTTATGATGTCATATTAAGGAGGACAGAGAAGTAAATGGTTTATCTATAGACATGATTTACAGTAGAATATTAAAGCATCGTTTGACTCATGTAGCCGATCCTACCTTGTGGGAAAAGGCTTTATTGTTGTTTTTATATGGTTTATTAGAGAGCATAGATCAAAATTCGGTAGTCTCATAAAAAATTTAGATTTAATAATTAATATTACTAAAATGTACATATACAGTTAATGCATACTAAGATTAATGCTCAGAGTCAGTCTAATTCCTTTGAACCTGAACTTGGTGACATCGCCAAACTCAAGCCACAAGGATGTCCATGTTTGCATGAAAATGCCGTTGATTGGGCAGAATACTTTTCTGTGGACTCGTGCACCCCACACATTCACAGGTGCATAGAGAATCTGAATTAAAAGAGATTCTTAGGTGCTTCGGGGGTAAAGAGACTTATGTGCACGGAAGTTCAAGCCCAAGTGATTAGAGTTTGATATAAATAAGATTTAGATGCAAATGCATTTGGGGCATTTAAAAGATCTTATAGCTCGCACTCACATAAATACTGTTGTATGTACAGATAGGTGTTTACTGGAGGACATTTCTCTTTACTCCATGAGCACTAGAGAATTATTCACCGGTATCTTCTGGGAAGGTTCTTTCTCATAATTTTTATTTGTTAACCACGTGCAGGGCACAGAAGTTGTTCCACCCAATTCAAGGTCACACACATGCTTATTGTCAGGTGTATTCATAGGGAATGTGAAGGTGGTTGTGCGGTTGTCTTTTGGACTTGATGGTCCAAAGGATGTTGCAATGAAACTGGCTGTCAGATCCGAGGATGAAACTGTCAGCGATGCCATTCATGAGATTGTGGCGAGCGGCTAGTTCTCTTAAGTCAAGAAATGTTGACTCGGCCTTTCTTTTTGTTAATGAGATTGGAGTTAAAATAGGCACCATAGATAGATGTGTGTAAAGAATTTCAAAACTGTACGCTTGATCTTAGTATATGCCATTTATTTGTCCCTCACTGCATGCTTGTTAGACCAGCAACGATAAGTATCACTTCGGGTTTATTGGAGCAAACTTCCATAATCATGATTACACTTTGTTTCCTTTGTAGCAAATGTAATATGAATTTTGAGGAATTGCCATAATATTTGTTTCCTTAATGAATTGGATATTGTTAAACATCAATTGTTTTGTCCGGATAATTGAAAATTATAGGGATCAATCTTTTGTAAAAAATTAAAAAATAGGAACTTGTACCTAGAGTAAAAATTATAGGAACTAAAATCTAAACAAGTTGAAATATAAGCAGACGCATTTTCCTACGTGCGATCGGGCCCGGTTGAAACAAGAGATCAAAATGTCGAGGTGAGAGCTTTCTTGATTATCCGCGAGCAGTGCTTGGACTTCAGAGGAAAGGAAACTTAACTATATTATCATAATATCATCAGATAAGATAAGAGGAAGGTGAGGCCACCAGCTTTTGTAGGGGAGAGAAGTAGAAATTAAAATACTCGCGGCTAGATATGAATTGAGACGAAAGTTTGACAAGCCCATTCTTTGAAGAAGGAAAATAGTCGAGCACGAAGCAAGGTAAAGCCCTTCAAGCAACCACCAAGAATGGACCCACTGGTATAAGGATCACTATTGGGCATTTTTTTCAATCTTCCTAAAATGATCATAAAGTTTTATTTTTTATTTTTTATTTTGCCTTAGGATTTATTCAAGAAAAAGAGTTCAAAAGTCAATCAACAAGATGAGGTGAGCAAGGCTAAGGTCCTCCAACTTTGAGGTTAATGATAATCCTCTAAGCATCTAAACCATTAATTAATTAATTAAAAAATTGAAAGATTAAAAATAAGACTAAATCAATGACTATTTAGCATCTGGAACTTCGACCCTCCACAAAAGAGTGAAGGATTTTAAACTTTACTAGATCAAGTTGTTGAACGCATATTGCAATTTAAATGTCATATCACCTACATGGCTTCATCTATTTACAAGATATCCCACGTTGAACCCATTTATAGTTTGTAATAATAATAATTTTTAATTCAAATTCCATAAAAAAAAAAGTGTATCAGATTTAAGAGAAAGATGAGTGGTTTTATTTATTCATGGACACAGGTTTCAGTTTTGTACCGTACGAGTTGAGAAAGGCAAAGTAGGTATTATAATTGCAAAAAGGATTGGTACATTGACGAGACAAATGGACAAAACGGTTAGTACTTGGCACAATGGAAAAAATACTAGATAATACATTATCAAATGGACAAGAGGATGAACAAACTACCGCACTAGGTCCAGTGCAAAACGTTATATAACCTTTGCATTTCATGCAATTCGTCTCCAATATGAGCATCAGTACTGAATTGTGATGAAGCACAATGCCCTGCAAAGGCTGTGTCATATTAGTGGCCCTGACAGACAAGGGAAGAGTCAAAGGACAAGTTTTCCCCTTAGTGGCTCAAATTACCCTCCTATGTCCTCCAAATGCCCATATCTGCAAGAAGCAAGTAGTTAGCACATATATGTTCCACAAGTCAACAAGAGCTATCTCCATTTAATAACCACTTTAAAGCTTAATATGGAATAACCCCTAAGCTTTTCTAAGTGACGAGATGATACTGATAAAATATAAAAATACCATATCCAACTGAACCAGTAGCATCCACATTGGCACTTCTGGTCCTGGATACAGTTGGTATCAAATTCACCGGTTACCAGTGCGAGGGCAGGACAATCCCATAACTAAATATTCTATTTTGACATCGGCAATTAAGTAACCGATACTTGTAGTTAAGTGATGAAGCACATGGGCTGATGAAGAATGTGATTCCAGCACCAGAACATGCCTTGCTCAGATAATATGTTCCAGTATTATGTCCACAAGTTTAACTTCTGCAAGTTTAAATTGCTATAAAACTCAGGTCCTTTACAATCCTAAAGTAATCATGTTTTGCAGTTCAACTCTGTCTACAAGCTCGTAATCGTAAGTGATCTGTCAATATGATATTTTTAGGACTAAATCCTAATTATTTAAATTTTAAACCCTAGAAGAATAAGTTCAGTTGTAACAATGTTTTTCATCCTATAATCTAGAAAAACAAGACGAAGATCAACAACATATAGAAGCTAGTTTCAAAACTGGTACCCAGTTTGCATGACATAACCGATAACCTAAAAGTTAACAAGGCCAAAATGCATGCTCACCTTTAAGTTTGTATCCCAGCTTCCTGTACACAAGGCACTTCCATCAGCTGACAAACCTAAACAACTGATCCTGTCCACATGAGAATCTTGGAGAGATCCTAAATTCACGACCACCTGCAAAGAAACAAAGAAGTAGCATATGTTCAGTTAAAAAGCTAAGCCGGCATCAATCATGGCATGACAAGAAAGAAAGTAACCTGTTGTTGTACATTATACTAAAGCACCAAGTACCTTTGCCAATAAAGTGTCCCAAACGTAGCAATCTCCATTTGTGTATCCAGCAATAAGAAGTCTTCCAGATATGGAGAATGCAATTGAGATGACAGGAGGGATGTCATTGTCACTGTGCTGCTGATAATATACTTGAAGTTGGTGTCCAGTCCTAATGTCAAACAATCTGCAAGTTCCATCATCTGAGCCAGTTCCAAATCTATTTCCATCTGGAAAGAATTTTACTGCATTAACATCCCCCTCATGGCCATGAAATGTCTGCACTGCTCGACTTGCCACACGAGTATCCCACAATCGAGCAGTTGCATCACAAGAACCAGATGCAAACATTTTTGAGTTGGAACCATTGATGGAGATGCTGAGAGAGGACAAAGCCATAACACAGTTCTAAGAAAGCATTTAACCCTAATAAATAATCTTGAAATGAAACATGTTCTTTAACCAGCATGTTGATAACCACTGATCAAGATGTCATAACCTTATCATTGTGTTCATAGGAAAAAAAATTGAATTTAAGCAGATGCTTTGCATTTTGAAGCTAATGTCGCCATTCTTTTGCAGACTAGTTTTTTCAACAAATTAAAAACAAGAGTATTTTACTCTCCTCTCCCTTGTTGCTTGTAGTTATAGTTATAAACGCTGAAACTAAATCCAAAATACTACCATGTTTAACAAATTCTTTAACTAAGACCCTATCTCATGAATGTCTTGTGGTCAAATGCCATTCCTACCCTTTTTCAGACTTATATGTTGAGAAAAGGGGAAGAGTGCATTAATTTGGCATAGACGAACCTTTAATCCAAATGGTTGGACACCAAAATGAACATTCATTTCTGCTGCACCACCAATAGAATATGCTTTTGCCTTTTTCTAACTTTAAGGTTGAACAACGGTAGGAATAATATTTGACTACAAGAGCAAATATCTTATCTTAGGATTTTATTTGATTTAATTTGAATTTGTCTAGGATTTAGTTTGATTTAATTTGAATTTATCTAGGATTTAGTTTGAACATTTTATGTTATATTAGGTTACGTTTATCTTATCTTAGTTTGTGTGCTAGCTATGTAATCACTTCATCTATATAATAAAATCATAAAGCCATGACTCACTGGAGCTCAACCGCCCTTATTCAAAAGGTCTTCAGATCTATAGATTCTGGTAGACTTGACAGTATCTTGGAGTTAATTGTAATGTTTCTTTGTAAAGACATGGAAGTTATTTAGTAGATTTTCATATTAATAGATGGGAGATCTCAAGATATCTCATTATAGTAAGCTCTGGTTCAAAATTATCTTGATTCAACCCCCATGAGGGATTGACAAACCATTTGACTCTTCACCCATTCCAATATAGAGGAATAGTCAATCAAATGTAGGTATACAACAATCAAGCCTTATCCCACTAGGTGGGGTCGGCTACATGGATCATACGGCGCCATAATGTTCTATCATGAATCATGTCAATAGTTAAATCATTGGCCTCCAAATCTTTCTTAATAGTTTCTCCTATAGTTTTTCTTGGCCTACCTCTGCTTCTAGCTATTGGATTGCCCTCCACCTGGTCCACTCTCCTTACTACAGAATCTAAAGGTCTCCTCCATACATGCCCAAACCACCTAAGTCGAGATTCAACCATCTTTTCTATAATAGGTGCTACCCCAACTCTCTCTCTAAAGCTTTCATTCCTAATCCCATCGACAGCCAACGTAAAACTTAGTCGAATCTCTATGACATGGATCAACGACGTAATAATCAAATGTAGGTATAGCAAACACAAAAAACAGAGAAAGGCTTAATAATTTATTCAAACAACAAAACATTGGCTCAAATTAATTCAGCAATCACCTAACATACCTAAGTACATCTGCAGTGTGTCCAGATTGAAATTCACCTCCAAAGACAGATGTTTTAAGGCCAGTAGTAATATCCCATAAAACACATGTCTGATCACCAGAACCAGTAATTAAGTGAGTGTCTTCATCTGGAACATATTGACAAGAGGACACATAACCCTTATGTCCACTAAGCATCCGAGAAACAGGTAGATTTCCATCCTTGTCAGTGGGAGAACTCAGATTGATAATAGAGCAAACACTATCAAGACCACCACATGCAACAGACTGACCAGATGGTGAGAAAGCACATGTCATGACCCATGCACAAGGCAGCTTTATGGCATGGATTTTCTGCCTTGTTAGAGCATTCCACACTATTATTCGGCCATCTTGGGATGCACTAACAATCCTATTCCTCTCAGATGTCCAATCCAATGAATACACCTGCAAAATCGAAATGAAGCTAATCCAAATTCAGCAAGTTTTATGGTTAGAATCTACAATAAATTCTTCCATATTACTATTTAGTAAATCAAAAACATGATTGCTGTAGTGTGTGACAGTATGAGCCTATCTCACAACCGAGGGTAAAATGCTATGTCCACCATCAGCATTCGCATTGTTTAGGTTTCATACAGACCAATATCATCGTAGCTATCATTTAGAATTGAAAACACGAAGCAAAGGAATAATTCAATGTGGCAAGTGACTAATTGTTTGTTTCTACATGATAGCCTCTGAAAGAAGTAAATAACTAACTGTTGATCAAAATTAATATAAATTTGTCAAAGGAATTTGTGAAATTCACAGAAGTGGCAAAGAAAAGAATACCACCCTCTTAGTTAGAATGAAGTATATTTTGATAAAACATGTGGTCTAGACATACAATACAATACAAAACTTGTGAGTTCCATTTATAACTAAAACCAAAAGACCGAATGAGGTATAAACTAGTTTATAGGAATTTCAAGATATAATGTTTTCCACAAGTCTGAAGTCAAAGTTTCTGATGAAATCGAAAAGTCAACCAAGTTAAGTAAAGTTGAAAAGAAGAAGACATGCATTCCATTTGAGAAATGAAAGAAAAAGAGCAAAGGGTACCTTTCCTGTATGACCCTGCAAAGTTCTACAGCAAACTAGATCGGTGGGTCCAAAGCTCACAGGAGTTCTACCCTGAGACCTCGCGTACCCAGCAACTGAAAAAACAATCAGATCAGATACGATACATCATACATCTAATACTAATTTTGAGCACAAGTTCATCATCCAAATCAAATATATTTAAAAAAAAAATAAAACTTTTACTATCTGTGTCAAGCAGAGAAAGACGCCTCTGCTTTAACCGGTCTTTGAGATTGTTGACGGTGTCGGTGGCAGCCAAGTGACGCTCCTTCAGCTCCGTAACAGACATTTCAGCTCGGTAGTAAGTAACAGTATGTTCAATGAGAAAAGGAACATGTTGGATTTGAGAGGTGAATCATTGTGGATTGGGGAGAATGCAAGATGGGAAATTTAAGTGGTAGAAATCATGGGAAAGGTGAATCATGAGATGGGGTTGGTTGAGTTTTGCAGCTTATGCTCTTCCTTCTGCTTCCAAAGAGGAGGAGGAGGAGGAGGAGGAGGAGCAAGTTGGAGTGGGTCTCTGACTCACGCACGCACGCTGCAGTTGAAGAAAAAAAAGTGGCCAAACTATGAATGATAATTGTTGGAAAAGTGCTGAACTGGCAACTGTTCATTTCGCTGACACCGTGGTCCCCACTCCCGCTCATCTGTCTTCCTATGTAGGATTCTCTTCTCGCTTCAACACGTGTCTTGTGGTCCCACAAACATGTTTTACATTAACATTATATTTTTTGGTTTTTTTTTTATCAACATGATTTATCATTTTTTTTTTCCACCTGCGGACCTGAATTTGGACACTCGTATAAACACCGTAAATTGATGTGAGCATGAATTGGATGAAGGTGCATTGTGTTTTGAGATAGAGTATATATATAGTATGCAATTATTAGGGGTGTTCATCAACCGATCCAAACCACAAAAACCGAACCGAAAACCGAACAAACCGAAAATCGAAAAAAATCGCAATTTTTTATTGGATTGAATCAGATTTTGGATCCTGTATTGAAATCCAATCCATTCCAATCCAAATCGATCTATTATATACATATACTATTATTTTTGAAATTATAGTATTACTCATACTTAAACATTATTCTTCATACTTTTATGTCACTCGTTCTCTTTAATATTTTTGTTGGAATGACATATATAAGACTATTTAGAATAAATATTAATGTTTTGAAGTTATATTTTACTAAAAGTTTTAATGCAAAGCATATATATATATATATATATTTGATTGAGTAATCATGAAAAATTGGAAAACAATTAAGTAAATTTGAAAAATAATTAGCTACCATTTATTAGTAGCCGATTCAAGGAAAAAAATAGGATAAGTGAGAGTAGATATAGAGAATTAATATAAAAGAACGTGTTAAAAAATATCAATAATTTTTTCTTCTCAAATTCTCAAATTAAAACGAAGATTATCTTTTATCCACTATTAAATAAGTAGAAATGACACTTGACATTAGAAAAAAAAATAAAGTATGACAAAAACCGAATTATCCAATCCAATCCAAACCGCATTTGATTGGATTGGATCGGATCGGATTTTTTTAAGGAAGCAAACCGATCCAATCCAAACCGTACGATGTTTTCATCATTGGATCGGATGACTTTTTAACTCAAAATCGATCTGATCCAATCCGCGAACACCCCTACAATTATGAGTGTGAGTATCACTTAGGTGTCTATATCAACAACATCGTGGACCAATAAAAAAAGATGAAAATAATAGATTAGGACAGAATATGAAATTATTGTATAAAATAAACTGTCCCATATTTATCATGCAATCAAAAAACAAAATAATAATAGGATTGCTTATTCAAAAATGAGATGGGTAAAAAAAAAAGTAGTATTTTCTTGAAAGAAAGTCAACAACATTTATTCAAAGAATATAGAACAGAAAAAAAATGAGAATGACGAGCAGGTTCCATGGTAAAAGCAAGAACATTTTCATCGGATAATGAAAAATAGAAGGAAATAAGGGCCCGTTTGGTGGTCAGGATAGGATAAGGACAGATAGGATAAGAGAATAGGATAGGAGTATGATAGGATATGAACAGGATAAGCTGTTATCCTATCCGACGTTTGGTGTCCACCAAATAACCAACTAGACAGCATTATAATTTAAGTATGAATTTTAAAATTTTTCGTTTTTATTGTAAATGTTTTCATCTTTTATTAGATTTAGTTTTTTTTATAATTTTCATTATTTAAGTTTATATAAAAAGATAAAATTATCCTTGTGATAAAATTACATATAATGTTTTAAATTTTTTAGATATTGTCTAACTAAAATTAATTTTTATATTTTTAAATATTTCTTTTTTGTTTTTAATTTACATATAGTTAAATTATTAGAATAATTTTTATATTTTAAAGTTTTTAAAAATAATACAAAATAATAAAATTAGTATTGTGATAAAAATAAATAAATTTTAAAATTAATTATTAATATTTTTATTATTTTAAATATTTTATATTTTATTATACTTTTTTTGATAATCATGTTAAATTTTATTATACTTTAAATTATTATTTTATTATACTTTAATTATTTTATATATTATATATTATATATTTTTATATTTTATTATACTTTAAATCATCATATCCTACTTGTTACCTGAAAAAAAATACCTTATCATATCTTGTTGAGTGCTAACCCAACCCTCCCCTCAGGATAGATTTTTAACTAGATTGACAGGATAGGATAAGTGACAGGATTGTCTTATCCTATCCTGATGGCTCACTAAACAACAGTTTCAGACAAGATATGATAGCTTATCCTATCCTGTCTCTTTTATCCTGACCACCAAACGGGTCTCGAAGTGATTGGGTATATTTTTATCACTGTGAATGATCACAAAGTCATCCCCATTCCCCTCCGATATTTTATTTTGGTTTTGCACAGCTATTCTACCCTCCATCATTGGACTTTGTGTAATTGCGTACTGGACTTTCATTGTCAGCAAAACTCGTAGCATCTAACGCACAAGCTCTAATCTAAGTTTGACTTTTGAAGTGAATTGAGATGAAATAAAAAATAAAAGCAAAAAGTGGATATTTCCGTTGCCGGGAATCGAACCCGGGTCTCCTGGGTGAAAGCCAGATATCCTAACCGCTGGACGACAACGGAACTCGTTGTTATGGGGGTCAACATTTGTATATATAACGTACTCAAACTCAATTTCCCCAAAGGCAGCAAATAATGTGCCTTATTTTACTAATATATTTGAACAAAACGCCATGACACCTAAATTTCTTTTGGATGTACATATATCACCATGCCAAAAAATTATCATTTAGATTGAATATAACTTTTTTGGGGTGAAGGCAAATCTAAGGCTCTGTTTGTTTTAAAAGAAAATATTCTTAACTAGTGGTGTACAAAAAGAAAAACATTTTCTTAAAAAAGGATGATAAGCGTGAAATAAATATCCTGTGAAATAAATCTATAATACATGAATTCAACGGTGTAAAAATATCACAGTGAATATGATATGCGTGTTGCTTTGATTGGCATCTTTCTTGTTCTCTTCCAAAATAACTATTAGCGATTTAAGCATTTGTTTTTAGAAATGCAACTTCAGGATTTCCATTTTTCTTAGAAGTTAACACAATATAGCATATTAAAATGACATTAATATGATAGTTGCTTTTAGTTAAGGCTTGTCGCCGGGCTCTCACACAGTTGACATATTATGAGATATGAGGTAAACCAGCAAACGATCCAATGTGCACTTTAGTCTTTAGTTTGGATCAAAAGAAAATTATGGGCAGTCGAAGACCAGAACCTAGAAGCATAAAGACCAAACACCATCCAACCTTAGACAAAAATTTGAATCCATGTCTTGTCATGAACATCTGCATATGTTCAGTAAATATTAAAAAGATACAGAAACAGAAACTTAGAACTTTTTAACAGGTTTTAAAAATTGAACAATGCCAGCTTCTTACAGAGATTGGATCTGAATTCTGAAATTAGTCATTGGACAATGATTCCCAATTCCACCAAAAGATTCCCTCTGTCTGTCTCTTTTTCCTTCTCCTTTTTCATTTTTGTTTCTCTCGTTAATTTGGTTAGAGTCCTGGAGGGCTGAGGGAGCCTCTCTTTTTATCAGAAATGCCACTCTAATAACTGGCTTAGACCCATGTACAATGCAATAGAAGGAAATAACAGTGGCAAATTCTTTTGTACAATTCATAGTGATATATAAAAGTAAATTTGTCTAAATTTTGAATTTTATAAAAAGTTATATTGAGGTTCATGCTATTATTTAGTGATTTACTGGAAAATATAAGTATAAATATGTATAATAATCATCACTCAACAGTTTTTTCAGGGAAAAAAACGAAAAAGAAAAGCAACAAAGTGCATTGGACTGAGGGAGAAGAGGGCCAGACCCAACTTTTCCACGGAAGAGGCAGAAGAGGGCGAGACCCAACTTCAAACCGCAAAAACCGAATCGAAAAATCGAAAACCGAAAACCGAAAAAATCGTAATTTTTTATTAGATTGGATTGGATTTTGGATCCTATAGTGAAATCCAATCCAATCCAAACCGATCTATTATATACATATACTGTTATTTTTGAAATTATAGTATTACTCATTCTTAAACATTATCCGTCATATTTTTATGTCCCTCATTCTCTTTAATATTTTTGTTGGAATGACATATATAAGACTATTTAGAATAAATATTAATGTCTTGAAGTTATATTTTACTAAAAGTTTTGATGCATAACATATATATATATTTGATGAGTAATCATGAAAAATAGGAAAACAATTAAGAAAATTTGAAAAATAATTAGCTACAATTTATTTGTACCCGATTCAAGGAAAAAAATAGGATAAATGGGAGTAGGTATAGAAAATTAATATAAAAGAACGTGTTAAAAAATATCAATAATTCTTTTCTTCACAAACTCCCAAATTAAAACAAAGATTATCTTTTATCCACTATTAAACAAGTAGAAATGATACTTGACATTAGAAAAAAAGATAAAGTATGACAAAAAAACCGAATTATCCAATCCAATCCAAACCGCAATTGATTGGATTGGATCGGATCGGTTTTTTTAAGGAAGCAAACCTATCCAATCCAAACCACACGATATTTTCATCATTGGATCGGATGACTTTTTAGCTCAAAACCGATCCGATCATTGAACACCCCTACTAATTACCCATTGATATTTGACAAGCCCAAAATGAACGATAGCCCAGCATGTTGCATCTTTCACAAAATGAATAAGAAAACAATAAGAAAGCATAGGAAACAGGGGCAAACAACATTGGAGGATGGCGGAGCACAGTGAAGGATTATTCTTTTGATGCTGTTGATTCTCCATCCAACGGTAAATAAGGAATCGACCTTTATCTTCAGATTTGAAATCGATTTTAATGTTAATCGATTTTCCAGAAGCTACCTAGAGCTGTTTCAGATTCAGCCAACAAACACATGGGTTTTCTTACGGGAAGCACGTTTGGTGGTGAAAATAAGTGGAACCAAACACCCACTGACTATACACTCCAGCATAATCACGTTTGGTAAGATATGCCCGAAGCATTCAAAATTGAATAAATGCAAGGACTGAGATTCATAAAAGAAATAATGTAAATATATATGTGGATTGTGGCACTTAAAAGTTACGAGATCCCATACTTTACAATTAAAGCCAAATGAAATTAAATGGCTATAAGTAAAAAGAGGATAATCATAAAACATAGAGCCATATACGTGAATTTAATTCTACTATAATTGTATCCACAATTTTTCAATTGACATAAAGCTGAAGCCTCTGCATTTTCAGGTACTCCCAGCAGGGTAAACGCAAGCATTGTAACCTACAAAGAAGAGGATAATTGAGTTAGACAACCAACAAAATGATAACCATATGACAGGAACATATGACATTAGTTTGAAAGCAGGACAACAGTCATAAAGCATAAAGCAAAAAGCTAATCTACTTCAATTTTCAAACACTTTTTATCGGACCCGTAAGAAAGAAAACATCACCTAAAAGATCTAACAGCTAGTTTTTCATTTACATCTCTCTCAAGCCTAAGTGACAGGTTGTGCATGGCATTTTTTTGATAAGTTATGTAGGACTATCAATTGCATGATTGAGTGTCAAGAAAACTTACTTGGATTTTGGGATGTAACCATTGCTGATTGAGAGAAGTCACAGTTCATTGGACTTCTTCCAATCGTTTGGTAGTAGAGATTCATGGCGAATGCAGCATGAGATGCTACCGTGTTAGGTTCAAAACAAGCACCTCCTGGTTGAATTGGTCCACAATCTATGTTTTTGCTACAGGCATAGTCAAGATTTGCCTGCAACTGAGCATCACTGACTCCCACCTTTGGCATGCACCAATATGTTTGTGCTTTTGGATTGGTTGATGGAGAAGTCTGTGGAGAGACAAAGGAGACTGAAATTCTTAGGGTATGTTTGCTTTGTTTTCGGTTTGTTGTTTTCATTTTGTCTTGAGAAATAATTACAAAATCGTCACATATCGAGCTATGAATATCATGCATGTGATGTGACTTAATTAATTACTTAAATTAAAGAATAGCAATTTGTTTACCTGCTGGTTAGAGTTGGCTAGGCCAACATCATATGCCATGGTAAGATCAGTTTTGAAGAGACCAAATGCCCGCTCAGATGCGGGACCAGGTTTCAAATCCTCATCATAGAGAGCAAAAATGTAGGTGTCCACAGATTTTCCAGGCATCAAAGGAGTCCCAACCAATGATCTAAGGTGTGTAATTAGGTTCTCATTATAGGCCTTGGCATTTTCAACACTAGGTCCTACTTCATTGGTGTCCCCACGAGAGGGCCAACCTGTTTCAGCAACCACAATCTCAATGCCCTGGAACCCAATAGCGCTCAAAGCAGCATGCACAGCATCAACCTGCTCATCATTCAAAATCCCAAATTGGAAGAAAAACCAGTCAGGCACCCTACACCATTTGCCTTCAATTTAGCAGGCAGCAAGAACCTAATAAAATTCTGACTTTAGGTTAATCAGAATTATTGAATATGTCAAAATCAAACCGGGAAATGGAGCAAGACTAGACCCTTGTGACTTGTGAGACAGATCAGTGGTTTCTCTTAATTTTACAAACATAAGTATATTCACTATTCGAAATTTTGGAAGGACTTGTGACGGCCACTATCCAGCCAGTCACAACATAAAATACTACACTACTCATTGTTTCCCAGTGGAAAAGAGAATAAGAGACGGTATGCATGCATTATGTGCTAAAACTCCATTTTTCTCAACTGTAGCCAAATTAGGAATAACTACGTAGCCTGCACAAGTATCCTAAATCAAAACTATCTTTACTACGACTACATAACACATATTCACTTCTCAATGGTGCTAGCTATTTAAGTAAAAGTGTGTCTTAAACAAAATAAATTGCATAATAATATCCTTATTTATAATATTATGTTCAATAGTGACGATTTAATTGGTATAAGTAAAAAAAATTTATACGGTGAACCAATAAAAAATTGATACATCGTTATACATATTGGATTCTTATCTTAGTCACCTTAAAAATCATCAATTCTATGATTTCTTATTGATTGTACTGTAAATAACTTTATGCTGTCGGTGTATACAAATTAAACTCCAATAATAATGTCTCATCATAACTAAATAATGTTTTTTTTGACACAAAATCATAACTAAATAATTACACTTTATCATTTAGGTAACTATTTTACATAAGGTTCACGGACTAAATAAAATCCAAATGTTGATCAATTACTTGATAGCAAAGCACCAACATAGAAAAGAAATCAAAAGATGCTTCATTTTTGGTAGAGTAATGATACAAAAATGATGTCTAATATCGTATGAAAGTACTTTTTCCCCCACTTATTTATTATTTTCTTTTTTTTATCATGTATTCCATCACTCTCAAAATACTCATAAGTTCTATGATATTTATCCAAAGATGTTCACGTTATGTGTACAAATATCTTCTGAAAGTATAAAAGATGCTTCTAATCTCTGATCAAATTGAAGTACGTTTTTCATATTAAAAAAAGGTGAAGTATGTATACACGTGACTTGCATGTGGAACACAGACCGGAGATTTACTATTGTCTGTTGACTCGCAAGTCAACTTTCAAACTAAAAAAGTAATAACTGGCAACTGACCTGAGAATCGAACATGTTGGTGTAAAGCTTGCCGTTGCCCGAGTCGACCCGACCCGAGTTCGGATTGAACAAACAAAACGCGAGCGTTTCGGGCCTCGGGTCACTCTGGTATGCGAAGAAAGGGTATGGGTTAATGGTGAAAGGCGATTCATTATCCTTCTGAAACGCCAGCAACTGTTTAAGCGTGTCCTGAAGCGCCGGGTTGAACGACCCGGAAGATGGAGGATCCGAATGAGTCAACACGGCCATGGAGTGCACCGTGGACACCTTCACCTTGCCACCGAGTGACGCCGAGTTGAGGGCATTTTGGACATTTCTCATCGCCGGGAGAAGCTGCGCGATGAGCGCACCATCGCCGGAGGTCATGATCTCATTGCCGACGGTGATGAGAGTGATGTTGCTGGCGGGGTAGTAAGGCAACACGTTCGAGTTGACCCACTGAGTCGCCGAGTTGGGATCGGCGGCTAGACTCGGAATGTCGCCGTTGGCGGCGCCGACGACGATTCCGACGCCGGAATTCGCCAGGGCCTTAATGATCCCGGGATCGGCACCGTAGAGACGGACTTTTCCGATGGCTGTTGACTTGATGAGCCTCGCCGTGGACTCTGGCGCCGGAAGGTTGTCGGCCACCTCGCCGTAGTTCACGCCGATGAAGGATTGCGAATCTGATAGACGAAGATACAGAGAGACCCATCAAGTTAAATAAACTCTAATAGTCTAAAACAGTTTCAAATACGATTCAAAATCGAAAATTTACAAGAAACGAATGATGAAAAAAAAAGTTAAAAGAAACTCCACACGTTCACTTTCCCTGAGAGTAAGTTTTTCAGAAAGTAACGTTGCTTTTCCTTGAAGGAAGGAGCATAGCAACGTAAAGACCAATAACATAACATAATAAAAGCATTCTCAACTTTCCCGAAAAAGGGTTTCCAAAACGGAAAGAGTAATGTGAGAAAAGGAATGGAAATGAAATAACAAACCAGCAAAGCAGAGTGTGGTGGCAATCAGGGAAAGGCAGAGGAGGAATGAAGTGTTAAAAGGCGTAGCCATTGCTTCAAGAGCTTAATTGGCTTCCACTAACTAATCTCCTCTCTCTGAGTTAAGTAGTTTGGATCTTTGAGGTAGATGTTGTTCTTATAAAGGGAACTTGTAAGTGAAAACCAAGATCAACAACAAAGAAAGAAAAAACACAGCGATAAGGACGGGGAAGATGGATGTAGAATTCTAACGGCAGAAAGAGTGTGTCCGAGTGTGAAAACGACTTTCACTACCCCCATACTAGACTAGCTGGATGGGTCCTATTCCTATATTATATTGTCGGTAAATTGTTGAGTGATTGCCCAAAAATGACTTAGGGCAAAAAATGTTAAGGACGCTTGCATCACTTTTAAGACCAGTTAATTAACTATACATGTGAGTGTATTTATTATTGTTTATTTTATTAAAAAATTTATTTTTTTAATTGAATAATTATTTTTTAAAATTTTTAAATACAAATTTGCTTCTATTTTTTTTTAAATCTCTAAAAATAATCACTAAATTATTTTGTATCAAAATTGTTTATTTTTTAATCTTAAACAAACGAAGCTCATACTCCCTCTCGGGACCTAATTATAAGCAAAACTAACTCACTTCACACTTATTAAGAAAGTTAACTAATTTATTTTAATTATCTTTATTTATGTATAATTTGGTTTAATTATCTTGATTTATGTATAAAAAATAAGATACAATTACTAATCTGTCATTTAATTATCTCGGGAATGTACAATACTCTTAGAAAAATAAAATGAGATTTGGTTTGATCGAATAATTTTCTTGATTTTGAAATACTGAGATTAAATAAGGTTGAATTAGTTAGATTTTGTTTATATTTGAATCCATAAAATATAAATATTTTTTAATTTATAATTTAATCCACCGAGAGTACAATTTATATAGGTGGCGTTTGGAAGAGCTTATTTAAGCTCCTTTTGACTTATCTGATGACATAAGTTCTTATGCAGTGTGTTTGGTAGAGCTTATAAAAATAACCACTAGTGCAATAAATGCATTTTACGTCAGTTAAAATTGATTTTTTACGTCAGAATACTGACTGACGTAAATACAGCTGACGTTAATAGTTACTATTTTAACGTCAGTTGAGAACTGACGTTAAATATAACACTATTAACGTCAGTTCCTTCACAAAACCGACGTTAAAATAAAACTATTAACGTCAGTTCTTTAATACAACGGACGTTGATTTTGTTAAAACTAACGTCAGTTGTTATAAAGAACTGACGTTAAAGGTTTAATTTTAACGCCGATTGTAATAAACAATCGACGTTAATATAGTCTTGTATATTTTATAAAATACTATTAACGCCGATTGTTTGATACAATCGACGTTAATAAGTTTTTTTTTAAAAAAATTCAGTTTTAAAATATCACTCCCCTCGCTATCCCCTCGCATTCACCCCATGAATACGTAATATCACACACATTCTGAATTGCAAAGGAAAATTGAACAATGGGGGACTTAAAACCAAAACCCATGTATATATATAAATAAATTTTAGTTCCAATGTCTAAAAAACAAAACTATCTAAGGATATATATATACATGTTATTAATTAGTTTCTAAAGTCTAACAAAAAAACTATTTATCTAAGTAGTGCGGAGGTATGTTGACAATTCCTTTTTCAGCCGCATACTTGAAGAAGAATTCGGCAAAGCGCATCCTCAAGTCTCTTAACTCATCTTGTTCAATAGGCGATTGGTCGATAAATGCCTAGACACGTTCAAATAATAACAATAACATCAATGCAAGTCATCTTCAAAACTATAATATATAATTTAACAAGTTGTTTAAATATTACCTTCTTCCATCCTTCCGTAATAGATGCGGAGACTATGTTCAGCATATGAAGCATCACATAATAGCCGCACGACCAACCGTCAAAGTTGAAATCGAGACTACCAACAAAATTAATTTCAACGTCGCTGAATATACACATAAATTAGTAATTATAATAATAATAATTTGATAAATAAACTACCAAACCTTGAGGATGTTCCATGCAGGATTTGCTTTAGCCTTAGAAGTCCTACTTCTCCCGTTGGCGCTACTTATGCTACTCGCCTTCAGCGCGCTATCATAAACAAATAATCATGTCGATCAATTAACAAACTCATTTATCATGTGCGTAATAAACTAAAAACAACTGATATTAAAACTTAAATTTAATTTAAGATTAGTTACTTACATATTCTGACTTCCCACCACCTTTGGTGGCGGATCATGGTGGAGAGAGCGAAAGAATATGACAAGTATGCCTAGACGGGTGAAGTACCAACAACTGCCAATGGTCATTCATACAAGAGGGAGCCAGATATAATTCTTTTCGGATTGTCTCCCAACACCTTCCCTATGTATTTACTCAATGCATCACCAAAGAAAGAACTCGGGCGGGAATGATTGACGGATCTAAGAAACCGTAAACTGATGCAACGCCCTTATCAAGCTGAAGACGATGGAGATACCTAAGATATGAAAAGGGTGTGGATGTTAATTACATAATATATATATATTGAAATTAAAATAAATTATTAAATGGAAAAATACCAAAAATAAATAAGTTATAAAATTAAAATTAACTTACGTGCACCAGAGACTGATGACACTGCTGTTCATCCAGACGTTATTTCTGCAGGCGTTCCCGAGATCGTCACCAACGAAGGAAAATATCCTCTCTTGATTTGGGCGTGCCACCCATCCATCGTGCTCCAATGGACATTCAAAAATCTCATACGAATAATCCTCACCAAGTGAGAACAAACGAGTGATAGGTGACAACGGCACCGACGTCGACTTGACCTTCAGTTTAGGAAAATAAAATATATAAGTTTTTTATAATTAAAAAAACAGAAGTAATTATTTGACTATTTTGGACATTAATAATGAATAAATACCTTTGCTAACATTTCGAGCTCACGTCGTTTGGAGTCCAACTCAAGCTCACGCCTTTTCATTTCCAACTCATGCTCATGGCGCTGGACTTCCAACTCCCGCTCCCTAGCTGCAAACTCATCGTCCTCCACATTTGCCATACTAAAACTCTCTTTTGTGCTCACATGTGAAGCGTTGGCAAGCCTTGCGGTGTCCTGGGATGTACCGACGGAGGAAAGCTCTCTGGCAAGCGCCTGCTTGAATTATGGGTTGGCTATTAAGCCTTGCATCAGATGTGATGTAATATCTGGGTTGGTCATGAGGTGCTGAGTAATGTCAGCCAAAATTGATGCTTCATTGACCACCCGCTTTCGTGAAGCAGACTTGCCATAATATTGTTTGATGGTCACGTTCCCAGGAACACCGAGAACCCGACCAGGATGGTCTTTCTTGCCTAGAGCAGTCATCAAGACGTCCTGCAGTCAATAAGGGAGGAATTCGCATTGGGATTATTTTTCTTTAAGATCGATCTACAATGAAAAAAAATGAAAAATCGTGCAAGTGAAAAGTTTTGCAAGTATCTATACAAATATCAATTGAAATCAAGTTAATTATTTACTTACAATTTTATCTCGCCACTTCATGAGTGGCATCAGCTTTAAAAGATCCCGCCTTTGTCATGCGGCGGGCTAACTGCATACATCCTCGCGGTCGATGTCCGACGGAGGACTTGATGGTGTGCCCTCGGGCACCTCTCCTCTTTCAATCCTAGCAGAGTGCTCTTCCCCGCTTCGCCCTCACCCTATCCGCCATCATCTGCTGGATCCGAGTATGGTACCCACCCCGAGACATGGTGTGGCGGTGGACGTTCTTCGCTCGATTCTCGCCGACCCTTATTTGCCTTAGCCTATTCAAACAAAAACACATAATTAAATATAGTTAAATGATCTATAATAAGCATACAAAATTAACTTAATCAACCAACCTGAAATTCTTCATCCTGTCGACTCCTGGCAAACATATCCCAAGTATCCTGATCAATCCAGGGATAATCCGAGAACATTTTATCAAGCCGCTTCTTCCCAGATAGATAGTACCTGGTAAGATCATGCTTGAACCCATTCCAACGCTTTGACGCCATTTTCATACATTTATGACGATGATCCTCGTCATTTGGCACAGTCCAAGCTACCTACACATTAGATACATATATAACAACTGGATGGATTATAACACGGATAATTATCTGATAATGTAAATCAAACAAATGTAAAGGTAAAATACCGTGATAGCCTCCCAAATCTGATCCTTAACGTTCTGTGGAACGTCATTCCAGTGGTTGTAGTTGATGCTTACGTGCTGCTTCGCTTGTAGAAACACCCACTTATTAAATTCTTTAGCACGGGGTCCCTGGGCATTTAGATTAGCATCGAAGGACACCTCAAGCTTCTGTCCGCTCTACCTGTCCTTCTCTAGTTTCTTCAACGAGGTGGCTCCTCTACCCCGTTTCCTATGAGCCTGTGATGTCTGTATGGACAAAAAAAAATGATAAAATAGAGGGTTGTAACATTATAAACTTACATTAACAAGAAGGACTAAAGACAGTATATAACATGCATGTAAACTTACATTAGAATCGGCGGGCGTAGGCGTGATCGGGTCCTCGAAACCCCCACAGTGTCCTCCCGTGCATGTGGGCTATCCGACTGATCCATATGTATGCCTGTTCAAAAACAATATATATGTATTAACATAGGTTATAACTCAAAATAAATACAGTAGTATAAATAAAAATAACTAGATAGGTCCTGTAGATATACAAAACATCTATATATCCAATATAAGGACAATACGGAGATTGAAAACAATAGTTTTTGAACATTGCCAAGCAATCTGGTCACGGCCGGGCCGTGATGTCCATCACTACCGTAACGTGCCAATCCGAATCGACCCTCATAGGCGGAAGCGATCACGGCCTAGCCGTGATGAGCATCACGGCCGTGACAGATCAACCAGCAGAGCAACATGCACTCAAAACAAAAAATAGAGACATTCCAAACAACTCAAACTCACGGTTTAAAGTTACAACTACTGAGACTACAGTTTCAACATACACTCAAAACCAAAAATAGAGACATTCCAAACAACTCAAACTCACAGTTTCAAGTTTCAACTACTGAGACTACAGTTTCAAACCAGCAGAGCAACATGCATGCACTCAAAACCGTGAATAAAAAAATGTGCCCTAATTAAAGACTCACCCGAAATAGGCGCTCGCGTGGTGGTGGGGGGGAAGCTCGAGTGGTGGCCAACGTTCGATGTGGTTACTGAGAGCAGAGGGACAAGGAGAGTTAGTGCGCGGGAAGGCCAGGGAAAAGAGAGATGTCAAGTTATTGCAAAGAAGGAGCGGGAAAGACAGAGTTAGGGGTTAAGAGCGTACCTCACGGTGGTGGCGAAGAAGCCCTCGCGGTGGTTGCGGTGGAGATGAGCACGCGATTAGGGCAGAGTGATAGCGAGAGTGAGGGTTGAGCGTGATGAAAAGAGAAAAGACGTAGAGAAGTGGAGAAGGCGCGCGGGGGTAAACGTCATAATTAAAATAAAACAACATTTTACGTCAGTTTTTGGTAAAACCTGACGTTGAAGATCATATATTTAACGTCAGTTGTCTTAATAAACGGACGTTAAAATCTCTCACACTTATTACGTCAGTTGTTAGTAATAATTGACGTTAAAGGTCATATATTTAACGTAAGTTGTATTAAGAAACTGACGTTAAAAACACTCACAACTTCTTACGTCAGTTGTATTACACAACGGACGTTAAAGGTGCAGAAACATTCATTCCCTTGACTACTGTGCTACTTACCCATTCACCTCTGTACCTAATCCTCTTAATGAGCATTAAGTTTATAGATAAGTTTTCAAGAAAATCAGAATAACTTAGTAACTTCATCCACTGCTCCTATAAATAGCTTCCTAGCTTCCATCTCCTTTTAATTAATTTTCTGCTTCACAATATGGCTCTGCCGTGGAGATTAACTTCATCACTCTTTCTTCCTATTCCTAGACTCAAAGGTCTTTGTCTTAATGGTCAAACAACTTCCGAGTTTGAGTAAATTACATTGCATGGATATTAAGGTTGGGTGAATCACGTAATGTGATTCTCTCACTTTATTTCATCCCCGTCATCCCTTTCACTTTGCTTTGGAAGCAAGTGATTGTTGATTCAAGATGATGCATCAAGGAACTCCACTGAAGAAGAAAGATGCAAAGATCCATTTCACTTTGCTTTCGCTGCTAGTGACTGAGGATTTACTTTGCATCTTGGAATTCAAGTGAGGGAGGTGATGCATCCATTGGAGTTTCTGATGACAGGACTGAGAAGAAAATGATGTTGATGCAGAAACTTTTTTATATTTTAGGGTTATGTTGCAGAAATTTTTTATCTTTTAATCATGTAATTTAACTTATGAATCGCTTCAATTAATGTCATACGATTTGATTATACATATAACTTGTTTTATGTTAAGTGTTTATTTATTTTAATTTGCACAATAATTTGTTTACTAATTCAAGCTAATTAATAAAAATTAAAAATAAACTTGTATAAAAAAAAGGTTTAGAAATAAACTGCAGTACTATATGGAGTGATCTGCGTTAAGAGGGACAACAGGGACATGACAACCAATGAATAATTATTTACGCCGCTTATTTATAGAACTGACGCAAATAGTTTACCCACCACCTCATTTTTAACGCCAACTTATTTGATGACTGCCAAGTTCCCGTGATATTAATTACATTATTTCCAATATTCATTCTCGCACGTGTATAATATATAGGATTATTTACGCCAGCTATTTATTTAATCAAGTAAAAATCAAACTTTTAACGTCGCTTGTATAAAAACCTCGCGTTAACAATTAATATTTTTTATTAAAAACACTTTTAACGCCGTTTTTTTAAAAACCGACGTTAAAAGTGTATAGATATCTGCAAAAACATTCATTCCTTTGATCTGCTTTGTGCTACTTACCCATGCACCTTGTAACTCAATCCTCTTAATGAGCATTAAGTTTATAGGTATGTTTTCAACAAAATCAGAATAGCTTAGTAACTTCATCCCCCGCTCCTATAAATAGCTTCCTTCCATCCTTTTAATTTTCTCGCTTCACAATATGGCTCTCGCCGTGGAGTTTAACTTCATCACTCTTTCTTCCTATTCCTAGACTCAAAGGTCTTTGTCTTAATGGTCAAACAACTTCGAGTTTGAGTAAATTACATTAGATGGGTGATAAGTCCGAGTAAATTACATTATGTGAGTTGCTCACCTTATCACCTTCCGGAGAATCACTCTTTGGAGGGCTAATCAGTGCTCGGGGGTCACAGCTCCAAAACCTCAGCTTTGGCAGGCAAGTGACCGTCTTGGAAGTCTCTGGAACCACTGCCTTTGCTTGAAACGGATCTGTGCACCTGTTTTTGCCTCTCTCTTGAGCTCTCTCATGCCCCCGGCTTTACGAGGTCTTCGAGTATATATAGTTTTCTCTTTGGCATATTTCATAAAACTCTCTGATGGGATGTAGCTTTAATGTTTAGGATTTTAAACCCTTTCAATGTAACTTTTTATAGGATTTTAAACCCTTTCAAAGTAACTTTTTATAGGATTTTAAACCCTTTCAATCTTCTGTATCGATCGATCAGACATTACACTTCATGAATGAGATCCGGTTTGGGTTATTGATTCAACTTATACTTCGCACATATATTTTAGTTTTCAAAACAGAAACACAAAACATCAAAGCAATTCATGTGAAACTGAAACTTTGAGGAAGGCAATGCGGAAGGAATCGTATACTAGATAAAAAAATTATTAAAATAACTTTTAACGTCTGTTGATGTAGGGATTGACGTTAAAAGTGAAGAGATTTACTTATAACGTCAGTTCTTTATCGAACTGACGTTAAAATGTTCACTTTTAACGTCAGTTCTTTATTGAACTGACGTTATAAGTAAATCTCTTCACTTTTAACGTCAGTCCTTAAAACAACTGACGTTAAAATTGAATTAATGAAGCCTGATATTTACAAAACTGCCACCGCCTCCTTTTTAACGTCTAGCTTTTGGTTAACTGACGTAAACCTTTACCGTCTAATGTATATTTTCCACTAGTGAACTTATGACATCCCATAAGGAGTTTTTGACTTATTTTCATAAGTCACTGAGAGAAGCTTATGAAATTATCATAAGAGCTTATGCACTAAACACCATCTCCGTGTTTTTCACTATTCGAATCCTCTCATGCCCCTTTCTTTCTTTTTATTTCTGTAAGCGCTTATGGTATAAGCTCTCATGCGATAAGGTCTTATGTGATAAGCTCTTAATTAAGTTGTTTACCCAAACGGACTCATAGTTATATATAAGTTGTCGTGAGAAAAGAGCATGGAAATATAGTTATTAAATGGCAGAGAAAAAATAAAATAAAATGGGGTGGTTTAGGTTATTTCCGGCAATCAATTTCAACTAGAACATGGTGAAAGCACCGCAGTGCCTTTGAGGCTTGTGATTTTATTTTTTCCCTTCTCCTGGGTTCAACTTGCAAAAGTATATGCACCCAAAAAGGATGTACTCCATATGACTATCAAAAAAAAAAAAGATGTATATGCAAAATAATATCAAGTTTTTCATTTTCTTTAAAAAAGAACAGATAATATATATTTATTGAGCAGCTCAAAGCATTGATAATCACTCTTATTAAAACCTGACCTGTCATCAACTGGGTCATGTCACTAGATTAATGGGTCAATAATCGAACCAATGAGTCACTGATTGAACCGGATGAATCGGTATATATTAAATTAATAATAAAATATATATTATATTTTTTAGCGATATACCAAACACCTTGGCTAGCCTAGTGGTATTCCTCTTGTGTACCTTTAGTTTGGTCAGTGTTCGAGTCCTTCCAACCGCACGCACGCATGAGTTTCTAGTCCAGCACACGCGCATGAAAACCGGCCTGAGCGGAGGTGCGGTTCATCCGACCGATTCAGTAGATCCAAATCGGTTTGATCGCGGGTCAAAGACGTCAGTGCCGGTTTGACAGCTTAAACGACCCGACATGCTGACCAGACCGACCAGGGGTCCGGTTTCCGGTCGGTCTGGTCCGATCCGGTTTTAATAACATTGTTGGTAACTACACTAGTTCATGATCTTATGATACTGCATAGTAAAGGGACATTGCCGCTGGCCATTTAGGCCAACGAATTTATTGTGTCATTACTGGGTCGTTAATGTTACCTAAATCTGAAATTTGACCTTTGTTGAAATCCCCGAAGGATTGTTTTCTCCCACCAAGTGATATGAGTTGGTCTATAAATAGAACTATTCTGCATGCAGGAAAGGGATTTGAGCCAAGCCTTCTTCACTCCAAATCATATTCTTTTCTCCCTTGATTTAGGATGTTCAAACCAATGCTCTATTTGGCAAAAATAGCCGATAGTTGAAAAATTAGCTGATTGAAATTAAAGTGTTTGGTAAATTTAGCGGTTGAAGTAGCTTATAAATGTAAAATGACATAAAAGGACATGTTTATGATAGACATGGTAAAGTGGAAATTTCATTAAAAGAATCAGGGTAAAAACAAGAAAGAAAAAAAAAGTCAATAAGCTATCATCTATAAGCCATAAGCTAAATAAATTAGCTTATGAAGAAAAGCTATAAGCTATTGAGATAAGCTTGTTTACCAAACATCTCTATTTCAGTCAAACAAACTTATAAGCTAGTCAAATAAGCTATAAGCTAGTTTATTGTACTTGGCAAACAGAGCCCAAATCAAGGCTTCTCCACTATATCCTAAAGGGGATTCGCTGCTACACATGTTGCATCCAAACTAGAAAGAGATTGGTGGGAGTCAATCGAACATAAAGTCCAGTAACCTTTTACGCATGAGAGATTGTGCATTTTATTTGTTATTCTCTTCTTTGTTACATATTCGTACCCTATTTTTAACTGTTCATTAATAAAATAATAGTCTTGTTTCATGAAGTATACATTTTCTTAACCAATTAATACATTTAGTTAATAATAAATTCATGCATCCATATAAAAAAAAATTGGTAAGAGAAAATTATAGTGATAACATGTTTTAGTAAATAACTTAGTTAAGTGCTTTTTTTATAAGGCTTTTTTAATAAGCGTATGAAATAAATTAAAAAGAACTTATAGAAAAATCATAAATTATTTTTAAAAACTATTTGTATAAGTTCATCATCTAAGTTTTCTTATAAATTCAAATAAGTTCAATGTAAACTCTCTGAAATGTCCCTAATGGCTTCAATTCTCTTATGCATCGGATCCACGCATCGTGTGCTTGCATACACGTTGCAAATTTACGTTTGGCCACCAACTTTTTTTCCCCTTTCAAATTAGATGGATTTTTCTTTTCTTCAGAAATGCCACTAAGGCGTATTTGCCATTCCAAATGTGCAACCAAAACATATGTAGTCATGTTAACCAGATTAGAAAAAGTTTTAGTAGGTTTGAAGAGTAATCAAAAGATCATCGAACTTGCGGCCAACATCCTTAATTGCAAGGTGGATCTTTGTCATTCAAATTCTTGGTATAATGGTTGAGGTAAATCTGAGGAGACGGTCGACTTGATATCCTTTAATCAACACTCTGCAGAATCGATTGTTAGGATGGAGGAATAAATTCCTCTCGTTTGGAGGCAGAGTCATCCTCATCAACTCAGTGTTATCAAGTTTACCAGTTTATTACTTATCCTTCTATCGTGCTCCAAAGAAGGTAATCAACAAAATGATTCAGATTCAAAGAAAGTTCTTGTGGGGTGGGAGTGAAGAGTGTAGGAAAATCTGCTAGGTCAAATGGAATGTGGTTTGTAAAAAAATTGAGGAGGGGTCTAGGGATTAGAAATATTGATGCTGTGATGCAAATGGATCATCAATGTGCAGCTGGCAGATGCAGTGTTTTAAGGAGCAACTTCTCTATGTGATGCTAGTTAGTTATAAAATTGTTTTGCATAACTGTTTTGTCTGTAACTGAATTGTAACAACCAGTATTTGGTTAGTTAGTTAGCATAGAAGTCATAGAGGATGGTAGATGAATAGCTTGGCATGATTGTATATATAATGGCCAAAGTTGATAGAACAAAGGCAGGAAGTATTAGATACTTGAATCACTTGTAATTGTTCTTCGAATTTCATCACAGAAAGTAGCTCGCCTCAGTGTGGATGTAGGGGATTTCCATTGGCCCTGAACCACGATAACTCTCCTTGTGTTCTTGTGTTTTCATTCTTTTCAGTTTCTTTCATTCTCTCTTATCATTAGTATTGCACACTACCTTCTTGATCCATTTCTTGAAAGGTGCAGCACTGCAGAATTGTATACTGCATCATCAGCAAAAAAGGCTCTGGTTCTTCACAATTGGTATCAGTAGCATTTCGATTGGAGGGCAACTTCCGTGATGGGAACCAAATTTGATGTTGAAAAGTTTACTGGAGAAAACGATTTCAGTCTTTGGAGGATCAAAATGAAGGCACTTCTTGTCCATCAAGGATTGGAAGAAGCCTTGGCAGGGGAAGCAAGGCTTCCTACAACTCTTTCTGAAAGAGAAAGGAGAGATCTTCTCAAGAAAGCACACAGCACCATAATTCTCTCCTTATCTGATGATGTTCTTAGAGAAGTTGCAGAGGAGACTACTGCTGCGGGAATTTGGCTGAAACTGGAAAGCTTGTATATGACAAAGTCCCTGACTAACAAGCTCTACATGAAGAAAAGACTTCATCAGTTAAAGATGGAGGAAGGCATGTCCATCAAAGAGCATATTGCGCAGTTCACCAAAGCAGTTCTTGACCTGAAAAGTGTTGAAGTCAAGATGGATGAAGAAGATCAAGCAGTAATCTTGCTATGCTCTCTTCCACCTTCTTGTGATAATCTGGTGGAACCATGTTATATGGAAGAGACACTCTCACTCTAGAGGAAGTCAAAGCCACCTTGAATTCTCGAGAAGTAAAAAAGAAGATAATTAACAATAGAGGTGAAGGTGCTGAGCAAGAAAGTCTCTATGCAAAAGGAAGATCAGAAAAGAAAGATGGCAAGAACAAGCACAGACAGAGATAAAAATCCAAAGGTAAAAGAACTTGTTATTACTGTCACAAAGAAGGACATTACAGAAAGCAGTGTCCTGAGAGAAGGAGAAAGAACAATGGAAAAGGCAAGGAGCTGGATGATGTGACAGTACTGGTCGATGGATATGACAGTGCAGAGGTGTTGACAGTATCCACTGAAAATTGCTGCAATGAGTGGATTCTTGATTCTGGATGTTCTTTCCACATGACTCTGAATCAAGAATGGCTAAACTAATATAAAGAAATCAATGGAGGCAAAGTATTCATGGGGAATAACATGGAGTGCAAGGTTATTGGCATTGGATCAATTAGAATGCAGTTGGCTGATGGATCAGTAAGAACTCTTGCAAATGTCAGGCATATACCAGATCTAAAGAGGAATTTGCTTTCTCTAGGAATGTTGGATCAATCTGGATGCTATTTCAAAGGTGAAGGTGGAGTTCTTAAAATTTGTAAAGGATCCATGATGATTATGAAAGGCCTCAGACAGAATGGTTTATATAGACTTCAAGGTAATACTCTCTTGCACTCATCTGGTCTAGTGTCCATTTCAAACACAAACTCTTCACAGTTGTGGCATTATAGACTAGGCCATGTGAGTGAGAGAGGATTACAGGAACTTCACAAGCAAGGATTGATAGGGAATGGAACATTACAAAAGTTAAACTTCTGTGAACAGTGTGTATGGCAAGCAGAAAAGGGTCAAATTCCCAAATGCAATCCATTCATCCAAGGCTATTCTAGACTATATGCATTCTGACATTTGGGGGCCAGCAAAAGTACCCTCTTTGGGTGGAGCAAGGTTCTTTATAACATTCATTGATGATTGGTCAAGGAAATTGTGGGTGTATCTGTTGAAACACACGAACCAAGCCTTCAAGTGCTTTAAACAATGGAAATCCCTAGTGGAAAACCAATCAGGGATGAAAGTCAAGGTTCTAAGAACTGACAATGGATTAGAATACTTAGAAGGAGAGTTTCTTGAGTTTTGCAAGGAAAGTGGAATTGCAAGACATAAAACAGTGAGGCATACACCTCAGCAAAATGGCCTGGCTCAAAGGATGAATAGGACCATCTTGGAAAGAGTGAGGTGCATGCTCTCAAATGCAAAACTGTCCAAGAATTATTGGGGAGAGGCAGTAAATACAACCTGTTACTTGATCAACAGATGCCCCTCTGCAGCAATTGATTTTAAAACACCTGAAGAAAAGTGGACTGGTAAAGCACCTAACTATGAAAATCTGAGGATTTTTGGCTGCACAACATACATACATGTCAGTGAAGGCAAGCTTGAGCCAAGAGCCAGGAAGGGGATCTTCCTTGGTTACCCTGAAGGTGTAAAGGGCTACAAGGTAAGATTAATTGATACTGTTGGACCAAGAACAATAATCAGCAGAGATGTCATCTTTAGAGAAGAAGACATGCTAGAACAAGCTAGAAAAGAATCATCTACTTCTCAACAGCCTATCTCAGAAAATCACACTACTCATTTGGAGGTGGAGCAACCTTCAGAGCAATCCAAATCACCAGAAACAACTGTCAATGAAACTCATTCGGGATCAGATTTTTCTTCTCAGATCAGTGGAGAAGAATCATCTTACAGCCTGGTTAGAGACAGAAAAGAGGCAGATCAAACCACCTCAGAGATTTGGATATGCTGATCTGATAGCCTATGCTTTGGCTGTGGAAATAGATAGGGAAGTTTCAGATCCTACAAGCTACAAAGAAGCTGTATCAAGACCCGATAAACTGAATTGGGAAGCAGCCATGATAGAAGAAATTCATTCTCTGATTAAGAACAATACTTGGGAACTTGTGGAAAGGCCTAAAAACCAGAGAATAGTAGGTTACAAGTGGATTTTTAAGAGGAAAACAGAAGTACCAGGAGTTAAAAGCAGCAGGTACAAAGCTAGGCTTGTGGCAAAAGGTTTTACACAAAAGGAAGGGGTGGACTTCAATGAGATTTTCTTTCCAGTGGTAAAACACACAAGCATTAGAGTCATATTGGCTCTAGTTGCAACCTATGATCTTGAACTAGAACAGATGGATGTCAAAACAACATTCCTGCATGGCCAATTAGAGGAAAAGATCTTTATGAATCAACCAGAGGGCTTTATACAGAATGGACAGGAACAACTAGTATGCTTGCTCAAAAGATCCCTCTATGGTCTTAAACAATCACCAAGACAATGGTATAAGAGGTTTGACTCTTTTATTGTTTCAAATGGTTATTGTAGAAGCTCTTTTGATAGTTGTGTCTATTTCAATAAAACCAAGACAGGTTGCTTCATCTATCTTCTCCTCTATGTGGATGATATGCTGATAGCCAGTGCAGATACCACAACAATCAAACAACTTAAAGGAATGCCGAGCTCAGAGTTTGAAATGAAAGATCTTGGTGCAGCAAGAAGAATTATGGGCATGGACATTCTGAGAAACAGATCTCAAGGCATACTGCACTTGTCTCAAGCAAGGTACATTGAAAAACTGCTCAGCAAGTTCAATATGACAGATGCCAAATCTGTTTCTACACCTATAGCTGCACACTTTAAATTGTCTATCAACCATTCTCCTAAAACTGAGGTTGAACAGAAAGCAATGAGCTGCATTCCATACTCTAATGCAACTGGCAGTTTAATGTATGTCATGGTCTGTACAAGACCTGACTTGGCATACTCTGCAAGCATGGTGAGCAGGTTCATGGCTAACCTTGGAAAGGAGCACTGGTTGGCTGTTAAATGGATTTTTAGGTACCTAAAGGGTTCCAAGACCATTGGTCTGATATATGGCAAAAAGGATAAGGATGATGGAAACATTTTAGGCTATGTTGATGCTGATTTTGCAGGGGATGTGGACAAACGCAGGTCTATTACTGGATACATATCTACTCTATATGGAAGTGTGGTGAGCTGGAAAGCCAATTTGCAACCGATTGTGGCTTTGTCAACCACTGAATCAAAGTATATTGCACTAACCGAAGCTATCAAAGAAGCAGTGTGGCTGAAAGGACTTGTAAATGAACTGGAAGGGAAATCTGTTCCTACAAGTGTTTGGTGTGATTCTCAAAGTGCTATTTGTCTCTCAAAGAACCAAGTGTTCCATGAAAGGACAAAGCACATTGATATTAAGCTACACTACATTAGAGACATAATATCTCAAGGTTTAATAGCAGTCAAGAAGGTGGCCAGTGAAGACAACCCTGCGGATATGATGACCAAAGTGATTCCAACTACCAAATTCAACCACTGCTTGAATTTGGTTAATATTGGAAGCTGTGATGTGTAAGCCTCGTGAGGAGGCTGTCAAGAGCTAGCTGGCAAAGTCATTGAAGATCCAAGGTGGAGAATGTGATGCAAATGGATCATCAATGTGCAGCTGGCAGATGTAGTGTTCTAAGGAGCAACTTCTCTATGTGATGCTAGTTAGTTATAAAACTGTTTTGCATAACTGTTTTCTCTGTAACTGAATTGTAACAACCGGTATTTGGTTAGTTAGTTAGCATAGAAGTCATAGAGGATGGTAGATGAATAGCTTGGCATGATTGTATATATAATGGCCAAAGCTGATAGAACAAAGGCAGGAAGTATTAGATACTTGAATCACTTGTAATTGTTCTTCGAATTTCATCACAGAAAGTAGCTCGCCTCTGTGTGGATGTAGGGGATTTCAATTGGCCCTGAACCATGATAACTCTCCTTGTGTTCTTGTGTTTTCATTCTTTTCAGTTTCTTTCATTCTCTCTTATCATCAGTATTGCACACTACCTTCTTGATCCATTTCTTGAAAGGTGCAGCACTGCAGAATTGTATATTGCATCATCAGCAGAAAAGGCTCTGGTTCTTCACAGATGCCTTTAACTTAATGCTTCTAGGAAAGTGGAGGTGGCATTTCTTCGTAAAAATTGCTTAAAGTGAGGTATGGTCATCCTTGGGTTTGGAGAGTTCCCTGGCCTGAAAAATCTCTAGATGGGGGTGCAGGTTCCTTGTGGTGGAGAGATCTAGGGGTTTTAGAGGGAGAGAGGTCAATTAAAAAGGGCTGGCTGTCTGATAATATTTCGAGGTGTTTAGGGAATGGAGAGTCTATATCATTTTGGCATGAATGTTGGGCATCAAACACATGCTTGGCCTCGGTTTTTAACAGGTTATTTCTCATATCTTTGGCACAAATGGGTGAAATGAGGAGTGATGGATGGGCCTAGAAACTTCCCTAGAGAAGGAGGTTTTTAACAAGTTTGCTATCTGTTAGGAGTGAATTTTCATGTGAGTTTTCGTCAGACAGGCAGAAAGAGGATCCATGAAAATTGAGAAGAAATCCCAAAATTGGTATATACTGGTTTGGCTAAAAGAAAGTTGACAAGTACTAAGTTGACAGATGGAAAGTTGACAGAAAATTGGTCAAGAAAGTTGACAAGTACTGAGTTGATGACGGAAAGTTGATGAAAAAATTGGTCAAAAACAAGATTGTCAAATTCATAAGGAATTCCCAAAGTAGACGAGAGTTGGATTGAAGAGAGGAAAATTGACCAAGTTCAAAGTCGACAGGAATAAAGTTGACAGAAGAATGTACATAAAGAAGAACGTCGAACTCAAGATTATAAGAATTGACAGGTGTGGAGTTGACAAGAAGTTCTTCAGTTAACATGTTAGCCAAGCAAAGCCGTCAAAAAGGTGAAACTTAGAGCGTATCTGTCAAGGGTGAAATTTCTGATTATTGACGGATGCATTTGACTGGCCGACAGAAAGGATAAATTGACAACCCAGCTTTTTGACAAAGTGTTAAGAAGAGTTGTCAAACGTACAAAAGTGTGAAAATGGCTAAGTCCTCAAGGCTGACAAAGCATCAGCAAGATAAGACGTCAAACAGCCAAAACGTTGACAACAAGCAAGTTGACATAAAGCGGTTCAAAGAATTGAGCAGTTAGAGAAGTTTGCTTGTCAAATAGTTTGAATTTGAATATGGCAAAACTGCCATACAGGTATCAGAAAATAGATTAGGAAGTTACCTTTAGGAAGTTATTTACTTTTTCTATAAATAGTAGATTCTACGATGTAATAATGGTTGGAACTTGAAACATCCTACACGTCTCGATCACACAGCAGACTGACGGATTAACTCAAGTATTCCTTCCACCCTTTTATCATTAATGCAATGTTCAATTTCAATTCAATATTGGTTCATTTCATGTATTTACTTTTTTACAATTTACATCTCTTGCAATTTATCTTTCATGTCTTTCACTTGCTTTCTTTAATTTTATGCAATGTAAACGTTTTCTTTTACTTTTCAACCATTTAAATTCCTGAAATTCATTGCTTTCCTTTAAATTTCCTGTTGTTTATTACTTTCCTTTAATTTCCTGTTCTTTATTTACTTTCTTCTAATTTTCTGCATTTTATATGCTTTCCTCTATTTTTATGTCATTTAATTGTTTTCCCTTAATTTTCAGCATTTCTTTCATGTTCTTTATTTAAGTTCTTTTATTTCAAAAATCATTTAATCATGCTTTACACAAATTGCTTTTCAAATTAATGTTATTTCCATTTCATTTCACGTACAAATAATGAAGCAATAAGGAAGTTACTTCTATTTAAGAAACTAACTTTCCTTTTTAAATTAAAAACATATTTTCAAAAATACCAAACCCAAGTCCTTGCCAGTATTTACTAGATTTGACTAATTTGTCAAATTCATACTTGGCAGACATACATATGCACATTATGACGATATTACCGCATAACTCGTTCGTCCCACACTCGTCTGATCTCTAATTATTATTTGTAACCAAGGGATTTTGGACACCAACCAAAAACCAGCGTTAACAAATTGGCACGCCCGGTGGGACGAGCTTAGAGTAACTCGTATAGTGTCAGGAATTTGCCATACAAATTTATTTGTATGCGTTTACGGAGCGGAAAGGTAGTTCAAACATCGTCTATTTCCTAGAACTCTGTAAATATGAGCAGTGCAAGTGATGCAGGCGTAGTAGACACTAACGCCGCTGTGTCAACAGTGGATGCTATTGCACCAGTTGACAATATTCCTGCAATCGGGGCTAATGCTACTAATGCAGAGGTAAATAGCACTATTGGTCTAGGTGCAAGAAGAGGCGTTTCTTACGCCCAAGTTGTCAATAGATTTGACGAAGTTGGTCAGGGAACACTCCTGTCACCAACTTCCCCAGTTCTACAGCAAGTAAATACATTAACTACTGGATTGTCGTCACGAAGTGTTGTGAATTCAAACCCAAGAGGGACTACACAGCCTCTCTCACAACCTTTGTATGGGATGCCTTATGGGTCAACAACCGTTAATCCAAATACCCCATTTGCATACATACCATATCCAAATGGAATGACGATGGCTGCCCATACATCTGGACAGACAGGGCCATCGACTGGGGGGAAAATTCCCGGTCATGCGAATGGGATAACGGGGTCAATGATAATTACCCATTCTCGACAAGAACAACCGGTAGAAAGACCATATATATCCCTATTGAGACAACTCCCACAAAGTATTGTTGGTCTGTCAGAGGCTACCTTAGCCAATGTCCGACAACAGATTGATTCTAGTAACCATGACATGGTGAATACATTTACTCAACAAATGAGTACAGTGATTACGCCATTAATGGAAAACATAAACAACGCATGTTTGGCATTGGCAAATGAGATACGTAGGTTAAATAGAGCTTTGGGTGTGGTAGCCCCAGGTGATAACCAAAATACTATTAGAAATCTCAATGCAAATGTCAATAGGAATAATCAACCACGGGTTGAACCACAAGTTATACAGTTTGACGGATTTGAACAAGATGACAAGCGGCAACAGCCCCATCGTCGGATTTCTTTGAGACGTGGAAATGTACATATTCTACGACCAGAGGAAGACGAAGATTTGGTCATAAACCAGGGTGCTTTTGGAGCATTTCGTCAAAATGTTTTAAATCAAAACGTCAATCAAGTTGTCGAGCAAGCATTAAATAGGTTTGGCTTTAACATAGGTTATGACAATCAACCATTTTTTGCATTGGCATTTCCTGATTGGGTCTAACAGGCAGAAATGCCTCGAGGATATAAAATACCCAAGTTATCAAAATTCTCAGGAGAAAGTGGAGAGTCGACAGTCGAGCATATTGCCCGATATACCATCGAGTTGGGAGATTTGGCTTTAGAGGAAAGATTAAAAATGAAGTTCTTCCCTAGCTCATTAACTAAGAATGTTTTTTCTTGGTTTTCAACCCTAAGGCCTAATTCTATCCACTCTTGGAATCAATTAGAAAGAAGTTTTCATGACCAATTCTTTAGGGGTGACTTGAAAATAGGGTTGACAGATTTATTTGGAATTAAAAGAATGAATAACGAATCTGTTGACGACTACCTTGCTCGATTCCGTCAAATGAGGAGTCGGTGCTTCACCCCTATCCCAGAGGCAGAAATTGTAAAAATTGTTGCCGGAGGTTTAGACTACCATATTAGAAAGAAATTGGTCAATCAACATTTGATAGATCTTGCCCAGTTAGGGGATAAGGTCCGTCAAATTGAACAATTAAAAGCTGAAAAAGTTTTTAAGCAAAAGAGATTCATTAAGAGAGAGAGGATTAACTTTGTCGAATGCAATGAATCCGACGAAGAGAGTAATGATTCTGAGGAGTATGAGGTAGATTATGTCGAACTAAAAAATGGTCCACCTTATATATGCCAAGCTTTGAAGCCTGCGAGGGCCAAAGAAAGAATCCCTTTTATTAATAAGAAAGTGTATACATTTGATGTGACCAAGGCCGATCAAATATTTGACATATTACTTAAAGATAAGCAATTAAAATTGTCAGATGATCATAGGCTTTTGAAAGCCCATGAGATTAAAGATCGGAAATACTGTAAGTATCATAATATTTTTGGTCATGTGACAAACGATTGTATGCATTTCAGGGATATCATTCAAAAAGGTTTGACGGACGGAAGATTGAAGTTTTCAGACAAGAAATCAGAAATGAAGATTGACACAGAACCCTTTGGTCCTGAAACTAACAAGGCAGACCGCCAAGTCCCTATGGGAGTAGGCATGGTCAACATCACGGCCGGACAAAAAATCCAAATGGATTTGTCAGATCCATTTGATATTTATCCGAATCCAGGAGAACCACTTGTCGACTACATGGCACGCAAGAAATCTGAGGGCATAATTAAAGTTTGCCCAAGATGTGAAGCATTTTATGATGAAGTAGCCGACAAGAAAGGCAGGGGGCAGAAACCACCAACGTCTCATCCACGAGGCAGAACTGAGCCTCGCGATGGTGGTAACCAAGGCAGGTTTTCACGCTCAAATAGCCATGCTGGGTCCAACAGCATACATAGAAGTGTTGCATCCAATAGCCGTCAACAACACGTGTACCAGGCAAGACCCGGACAACACCATACTGGAGGTTGGCTTGAAGAGTCAATCAGAGGATCAACATTAGGTAACTCTGTCAGTGGCAGATTTAATCCCGTCAAGACCAGGACACTCCCATCCAACGTAATGGTGGATCAGTGGGTGAGGAATTCGGCCATGGCACAGTACCCAGAATTGCAAAAACAAACATGGACCAGGAGAAACAAGTTCAGTGATCGTGGACCACCCTTTTGGAATGAAAATTACCGAAAGGGCCAATTGGCTCAAAATGCTCAAATGGCAGGGCCTGGTCTGTCGGGGCCCTCGACTCAATTGGCTATCTCTAAGAGCCAAAAGAGGAGGCTGCAGAGGATCCGACAGGCTCAGAAAAAGAAGCTTGCCAGGCAAGGGGGTGTCATCATAAAAGAGATGCATTCCCATGATACTGGTTGCTTGGTTGTTACAGCTGACAACAAAGTCGACAAGAGAGGAGATACCAAGATGAAGAGCGTAATAGTCAACCACCCCATGGAAACTGATGTGAAGAAACTCAGTAATCAAATCAGGTAAAGTAAAACTGCATCCCAGGTTTTCATAGAAAAGAAGAAGGTTTCAGACCAAGCATCCTTACCAGTAAAGCCCACTGGCAAATGGCGTGTCGGGCTGATAGAAGTGGAGAAGGTTGCAGGACTCGAGAAAAAGGTTGAGGCCAGAATAGAAAAACAACAACTGACAACGTTCAAGCCAGAATGCAATTTAACCAAAGAAGAATTGTCATTCGATGCTGTCATTGAAGCACCGAATGATCCGAATGATGATATGAACATCAGCGGAGCCATGGACACGGACGGCCAGAATGAGGATTGGGCCGACATCATAGAGGCATTAGACAACTGTGGCGCAGGGATTGCCCGACCTCTGTCAAATAGGTCAGGGTCAGATGACGAGAGTGATTTAAAAAGAAATCACGGTAGAACGGTCGGAGGTGCATTCTTGGACGAAGATCCAGACAATGAAGTGATATTAGAGCCTGGGATGAGAATGAAGATAGGATTGATTTCATTCATTCCGGCAGAATACGAGGGATATCTTGAAATTAATGTCCCTGACGGCGAGGATGATGTCGTCGATGTCTGAGAGACCCGGTGATTGCTGGATGTGTGTTCAGGAGAATTTAGTTACCGTATTTGACAATGTAGCTCAGGTGGAGAAGCCTACTGATGAGCAGAAAAACCATTTAAGGCCTCTACATGTGAAGGCCATAATAGATGGAAGACCTACCAACAGAGTCTTAATTGACGGAGGAGCTGCTGTAAACCTGATGCCGAGAGCTATGTTCAAAAAATTAGGAAAGGACCAGTCAGATCTAATTCCGACAGATATGGTTGTCACTGACTTCAGTGGCAAAATTTCTCCGTCAGATGGCGTCACTTTATTGAACATACAAGTTGGCACTGTTGAAAGGATGACACTGTTCGTAATAATTCCAGCTAAGTCAAGCTACAACATTTTGCTTGGCAGGGATTGGATTCACGCTGTAGGAGCAGTTCCATCAACAGTGCATCAAAAGGTGATTTTATGGAATGAACAGGATCAAGTAAAGATTGTGGAGGCAGATGACAGTGCTTGCTAAGGTCAGCAATCACATGTTGACTTCCGGGTGTATTCTCCAAATGTTAGGCCTATAACTGCCAATGAAGGGGTCATTGACAAGGACACTTTGGAAGCAAGCCTTCTCAGCCAATTTGGAGTTAAGATAAAGGGCGAGGGCGATAAAACTCGGTCAGAAACTGACAATGAGCCTTGAAACCCACTTGAGAAGACTGTCGGCTCATCTGGCCGACAGAGAAGTACACACTCAAGAGAGTGTGTTGACAGATTGTATAATTGACGACGGCCCTTTGGGTTTTGAAAAAGGAGCCGAAGCCAAGCAAAACATGGAAGTAGAGGATCCTCTGGAAGAGATAAACTTGGGGACGGAAGAAAAGAAAAGGTCCATTTTTGTCAGTGCTTTTCTGCCAGAGGATTACAAACAAGCACTTGTCGGATTAATAGCAGAGTACAAAGATTGCTTTGCATGAGACTATGATGAAATGCCTGGTTTAAGAAGGGATCTTGTCGAACACCGATTGCCACTTAGGGAGGATTGCAAACCTGTCAAGCAAGCAAGTAGAAGGTTTGCTCCAGAGGTGATACATAAAATCAAGGAGGAAGTACAAAGACTGCTTAAAGAAAAGTTCATTCGAACGACCAGGGTATAATCAAATCTTTATAGCCGAAGAAGATGTGTCAAAGACTGCCTTCAAATGTCCAGGAGCAATTGGGACGTATGAATGGATTGTCATGCCTTTCGGTTTAAAGAATGCATGGGCCACCTATCAACGAGCAATGAATACAATTTTCCATGATGTTATTGGAAAATTTGTAGAAGTATATATTGATGATGTGGTCGTTAAGTCCAAAACCAAAGATGACCATTTGGAGCATCTGAAGCAAGGATTTGAGAGAATGAGAAAGCACATAACCTCAAAATGAACCCAGAGAAGTGTAGCTTCGGAGTGTCGGCTGCCAAATTCCTAGGATTCTTGGTCCACAAAAAAGGAATTGAGGTAGACAAGAATAAAGCCAAAGCAGTCATGGAAGCCTCAGCACCGATAAATAAGAAGGAACTACAATCCTTTTTAGGGAAGGTCAACTTTCTAAGAAGATTCATATCAAATCTGTCAGGGAGGACAAGAGTATTTGCACCACTAGTCAAGTTGAAATCAGAACAAAGCTTCATATGGGAGCCTTGTCAGCTTCATATGGGAGCCTTGTCACCAAGAGGCTTTTGACCAGATCAAGCAGTATCTAGTCAATCCACCGGTCATGATGCCTGCAGTGCCTCGTCGACCGTTAAAGTTGTACATATCGGCATCTGAGGACACTATAGGGTGTTTATTAGCCCAGGATGATGATGACAATGTTGAAAGGGTTGTGTATTATCTAAGTAGAGTCCTAAATGATGCTGAAAGAAGATATAGTGCAATAGAGAAGTTATGTCTAGCATTATATTTTTCTTGTACAAAACTTAAATATTATATGATGTCATGTCATGTATTAGTTATTTCCAAGACTGATGTGATAAAGTATATGTTGTTAAAACCAGTCCTTAATGGACGTATTGGTAAATGGACCATTGCTTTATCAGAGTATTCTTTACAATACGTGGCAGCTAAAGCTGTCAAAGGACAGGCAGTGGCTGATTTTTTGGTAGAACATCCAGGACTGGATATGCCGGAAATAAATGTTGTCAATTTACAACCTTGGAAACTCTATTTTGACGGATCAAGGCATCAAGGAGGTAGTGGAGTAGGAGTTTTAATCGTGACTCCACAAGGAACTCCTACTAAGTTCATGTTTGAACTTCAGTATCCATGTTCCAACAATGAAGCTGAATACGAAGCTTTGATTGTCGGATTGGAAATTTTGACAGAAATAAAAGCACAAAATGTGCATATTTTTGGGGATTCTCAATTAGTCATCAAACAACTTACTCAAGAATACAAGTGTGTCAGCTACAATTTGACAAAGTATTGTATCGTAGCTAGCAAGTTGATAAAAAAATTCGATGACGTAATTGTTGAATATATTCCCAGAAATTTAAATCAAGAGGCTAATGAGTTGGCTCAGATAGCCTCAGGATATAAAATATCTCAAAAGACTTTGTCAACACTAATGGAAATCAGAGCATTGTTGTATCCATTAGAAGAAAGAGATATTTTAGTTAATGATGTAATTCTACCTAATGACTGGAGGTTACCAATAATCGAATATTTGGAAAATCCAAGTCAGAATGTAGATAGAAAAATAAAGTATAAAGCATTGAATTACACAATGCAAGGAGGACTGTTATACAGGAGATATGTTGACGGGACTCTACACAAGTGCCTGAGTGAGCAAGATGCTTATTTGGCTCTATCAGAAGTCCATGAGCGCATATGAGGAGCCCATCAGGCAGGTGATAAAATGAAATGGGTTCTACGAAGAAGTTTGTATTATTGGCCAACTATGGTTAAATATTGTATTTTATTTGCCAAGTCTTGTGAACAATGTCAGAAAAATGGCCATGTACAAAACGTGCCGGCTGGCGAGTTAGATTCTATTGTCAAGCCTTGGCCATTTAGAGGACGGGCTCTAGATTTAATTGGCCAGATACATCCCTCTTCGTCAAAAGGACATCAATTCATTTTAGTTGAAGTTGACTATTTTACCAAATGGGTAGAGGCAATTTGCCTCAAAGAAATCACCCAACAAGACGTGATTGATTTCATTGAAAATCACATCATCTGTCGGTTTGGCATACCCCAGACTCTGACAACAGATCAAGGGTCAGTATTTGTCGGCAAGAAAGTTGTGGAATATGCTAGTTCTAGGCATATAAAAATGCTCACATCTACACCATATTATGCACAAGCAAATGGCCAAGTTGAGGCCATAAATAAGATCATTATTAATCTTATTAAAAAGCATGTGGGCCGACAACCTAAGAGTTGGCATAATACCCTTGATTAAATACTATGGGCATATAGAAATTCACCCAGACAATCGACAGGAACCTCACCATATCGGCTAACTTATGGGCACGATCCTGTACTACCTGTTGAAATCAATCTCCAATCCACTCGCATTCAAAGGCAAAATGACTTGCCTACTGACCAATATTGGAATGCAATGCTGGACGAATTGGATGAGTTAAGTGATGAAAGATTGATTGCATTCGAAAATTTGATTCGGCAAAAAGAAAGAATTGCAAAGTTCTATGATAGCCGAGTTAAATTCAAATCATTTAAGGTAGATGATCTGGTGTGGAAAGTCATATTGCCCATGGATAAAAGTTGTCGAGAATATGGCAAATGGTCGCCTAAATGGGAAGGAACATTTAGAATTGATAAAGTATTTTCTGGAAATGCTTATGCACTTGTCAATGTTAATTCTGGCTTGAGAATAAAGTCAATTAATGGCAAGTATTTGAAAAAGTATAAGCCGAAGATGCTAGAAGTAAAAATTGACAGTAAATGAGATAGAACATAAGTTTTATTCATTGATTTGGCAATACAATTTTACATTGTCAAAAGTACATCCTGTCAATTTAAGCTAACTTATTCTTAAGAGAGCAGGCTAGAAACTGATGGTTGGCATACACAGATGTGTGTCGAATTATGAGCATTCAAAAAGATAAGTTAAAAAGATGTCCAGTTGACATACACAAAAAAAAAATGCCAACTAAACTAAGATTGAGAATTTCTTATTTCTTCCCAAGCCTTCTCCAGAGCCTCTCTCAGCCTTGGCAGCTAGATGTTTAGATTGCGTGGCTATTAGAATGTTGACAATCATCCTGAAAGTCACCCCTGACTTTTAGATTCATCGTCAATTTGATTAACCTTTTCTTTGCTGGCAGACAGAGGTTGTGCAAGTTGAAGTTTTTTCTCTTTGGCTTGAGTTAAAGCAACTTCTAAGTCAACAATCTCTTTGTCTACTGCCAAGCCAGATTTGACGTCGTCAGCAATGGCATGAATCTCTTGTTCTCTTGTGGCCTTCATGGTACGTAGAGTCCCCAACACACTGTCCTTGTTGATTTCTTCAACTTCAAAAAGGGACATAACATCATTGATGGTTGACAATTTGTCTATCAGACCATCAAAGTAGTCTTGGGCAGAAGCCAAAGTGACCCTGCTTAAAGTTGGCATAATGTTCTTGGTTAGATTAAGTCGTTGGAGAAGATTGGTCATGGTCAAACGGACGGCTGAATCTGAACATAAGATGTCAAGTGAATGCTTGAAAAGGGATTTAAGCACTTGCATAAACTTGACAGCTTGATAATCACTCGAATCTTGCCCTGTCAATTTTGAAAAATGGGCAGATCTTGATGAACTCCGACGACCAATATCTGACAGAAAATTAATTAAGTCTTCAAGTTTAGAGGCAGGAACTTTCGTTGGTTTGACGACAGTAGACAAGGTGTCTGTCGGAAGAGGTGGAAGATGTGTCTGAGAATTGGAGTTTGTTGAGGAGTTGGTGAAGAATGAATTGGTTGTTCAGGAGGATTGATGGCATCAAGATTGTAGATTGTCGAAGTTTTGCCTCTCTCCGTAAGCCGTCGAAAGACAAAACTTGGGGGGCATCTGTTAGGAGTGAATTTTCATGTGAGTTTTCGTCAAACAGACAGAAAGAGGCTCCATGAAAATTGAGAAGAAATCCCAAAATTGGTATATGTTGGTTTGGCTAAAAGAAAGTTGACAAGTACTAAGTTGACAAACGGAAAGTTGACAGAAAAGTGGTCAAGAAAGTTGACAAGTACTGAGTTGACAGACGGAAAGTTGACAGAAAATTGGTCAAAAGCAAGATTGTCAAATTCATAAGGAATTCCCAAAGTAGACGAGAGTTGGATTGAAGAGAGGAAAATTGACCAAGTTCAAAGTCGACAGGAATAAAGTTGACAGAAGAATGTACATAAAGAAGAACGTCGAACTCAAGATTATAAGAATTGACAGGTGTGGAGTTGACAAGAAGTTCTTCAGTTAACATGTCAGCCAAGCAAAGCCGTCAAAAAGGTGAAACTTAGAGCGTATCTGTCAAGGGTGAAATTTCTGATTATTGACGGATGCATTTGACTGGCCGACAGAAAGGATAAATTGACAACCCAGCTTTTTGACAAAGTGTTAAGAAGAGTTGTCAAACTTACAAAAGTGTGAAAATGGCTAAGTTCTCAAGGCTGACAAAGCATCAGCAATATAAGACGTCAAACAGCCAAACCGTTGACAACAAGCAAGTTGACATAAAGCGGTTCAAAGAATTGAGCAGTTACAGAAGTTTGCTTGTCAAATAGTTTGAATTTGAATATGGCAAAACTGCCATACAGGTATCAGAAAATAGATTAGGAAGTTACCTTTAGGAAGTTACCTTTAGGAAGTTATTTACTTTTTCTATAAATAGTAGATTCTACGATGTAATAATGGTTGGAACTTGAAACATCCTACACGTCTCGATCACACAACAGACTGACGGATTAACTCAAGTATTCCTTCCACTCTTTTATCGTTAATGCAATGTTCAATTTCAATTCAATATTGGTTCATTTCATGTATTTATTTTTCTACAATTTACATCTCTTGCAATTTATCTTTCATGTCTTTCACTTGCTTTCTTTTAATTTTATGCAATGTAAACGTTTTCTTTTACTTTTCAACCATTTAAATTCCTGAAATTCATTGCTTTCCTTTAAATTTCCTGTTGTTTATTGCTTCCCTTTAATTTCCTTTTCTTTATTTACTTTCTTCTAATTTTCTGCATTTTATATGCTTTCCTCTATTTTTATGTCATTTAATTGTTTTCCCTTAATTTTCAGCATTTCTTTCATATTCTTTATTTAAGTTCTTTTATTTCAGAAATCATTTAATCATGCTTTACACAAATTGCTTTTCAAATTAATGTTATTTCCATTTCATTTCACGTACAAATAATGAAGCAATCAGGAAGTTACTTCTATTTAAGAAACTAACTTTCCTTTTTAAATTAAAAACATATTTTCAAAAATACCAAACCCAAGTCCTTGCCAGTATTTACTAGATTTGACTAATTTGTCAAATTCATACTTGACAGACATACATATGCATATTATGACGAGATTACCGCATAACTCGTTCGTCCCACGCTCGTCTGATCTCTAATTATTATTTATAACCAAGGGATTTTGGACACCAACCAAAAACCAGCGTTAACACTGTCTTATGGTCAATGTGGCTACTTAGAAATGATGTGGTGTTTAACCAGGAAAGCTTGGACTTGGACTTGGACTTGGACTTGGTATCCGAATTGATTAAAATTAGAGTTTGGAGTTGGTGTAATGCAAGGGTTCAAAAGGAGAGATTTTCTTTTTTGGATTGGAGCATTAATCCTCAAGCTTGCGTTCTTTATAATCCTGACCACTTTACCCACCTGGAAAGTGTTGACATTGTTCTGTTGAAGATGCAGGTCCTTTGTTTTGCGCTGGGAATGGGACTTAGTCAGGGAGTGGCGATGAATCTGGCCAATGGGGCTTAGGTTATCATCACATCTTATTTTGCTTTGGCTACTTCAAATAGGATGGAAAGTGAAAATTGATAGAGTCACGATGCTGAATTAGGGTGAATTGTTTCCGATACAGTTACGGATTTTTATTTAGGGGATGAAATAGTTATCACTCGACCTTCCGGTTACTCCTCCTAGTGCTTTTGGTTGTGAAGTAACTATTATATTCATCTTTTTCTTCATACTTTGGTACTTTATATATGTATTGAGTACCCCTTTACTCAATTATATTCATTTTTTGTTTCTAAAAAAAGTAGTAGTTTGTACCGATCATTCAATAAAAAGTTGTAATGTTACTAAAAAAGAATTTCATTATTTAAAACATTATATCTATATCTAATTAACATCTCTTTTGCATTATTATATCAAACATATTTATTTTACGTATAATATATGATAGAGGGATATGTAGAGGGTCACCAATTTTCCGTGAGATAAAAGTATTCAAAACTCACTCTGCAGCACATCCCTTGAGTTGATCAACCAGGGATTGAACGCATAAGAAAAGACTCCTGTACAGTTCCAACAAATTAGGAAGTAAAAACAAGAAGTTAATTCGTTGAACTTTTTTATTTTATTTTATATCAAAGCCAAATTAAGGCAATTCATTCAAAATAATATCAACAATACAATTTGGAGCAAATTGTAAACAACAGGAGCTAGCATACAACACAGAAGCCCTAATCAAAGGATGAGTTATTTTATTTGCTGGCCTCCTAATAAACTTAGATGAAAGTATGTTGAAAAAGAAATTCATCCTTTGACGAAGATAATTCATCCACCACCCTTTCACGGTCAACTTCAAAATTAATGTTGGTAAAGCCCAGATCTATGCTCCATGGAATAGCAAACAAAAGACCCATAGCTTCCCCCACTTTCACCTCTTTGAATCAACCCACATTGTTTTAGCTTGGACAAAATTTCTTTCATGATGCCAGATAAATTAATATCCTCAAAGAAAGCCGCATCAATATTACATTTCAAATAACCATGAGGAGGAGACCAACTAACCCGATTACTTCCAGAACCAGTAATCAAGGTAGAAGATCTCCGTCTTCTGGCCAAATTCCAGCTAGCCAACGATTCTTTCGCTGAACTTGTGTTATTAATATTGTAGAAATACATGTCAACAAGCAGACGGATAAAATTGATACATAGTGAGATACGTATTTACAATCTTCATCTCTTCTCAGTTCCCATGATAATGAAATACAACAAAATGGTGTCAATGCCTAAAGGAAGTAACTACACCGTATATGATATGGACAATGGCTCATGACTTGTTCGTAACATACTGAAAATCATAAGAACAAATAATTTGACCTTCGTAGTTGCAAATATGACCAATATTACAAAATCATCTCCATCTTAATTTTTCTACAGGTTCTGCATGCTTTGGTGGATATGGAACTTTACTGGAAACATCTGCATGGGAAGGCACCCGATCTTTCTCTCTCATTGTCCGAAGCTCCTATTAACAAGTTAAACTTAGCCGTTTAAGGAAGTTGAAGTTGCATTTAGTTTCAAAAATATAAATTATTTGCATAACTCTGCTTAACAGAAATGTGCTGTCTTTATAAGAGAAAGAGTGGCTAAAGTGTAGGACTTACTGAACGAAAGGGAAAATCATCAGCTTCAAGCATATGAACAATTTGACCCATCTTTGGTCGCTTAATAACATCCAAATCTATACAGCGCAGACAAACCAGTAAAGCTCGCTTCAGAGATCTTGGAGAGGGTTGTACCTCAATTAAAGGATCAACTAGCTCATCACCACGACGACTTGCTACCATTCCCTTAAAGTAATCAACCAAATTCATCTGAAGCACATCAAACAAAAACAGACGTGATTAAGAATCCATATGGTGTTCATAGGATGTACTAATGATAACCACAACAAATTAAAAGCCTAGGATTAGCCTCCTCTTAAGTAATTTTAGGTGTAAAATAAACAAGTAATGATATATTCATCCTTGATTAATTAAAGTGCATTGAGATCTCAACCCACTTTAGTTAATCAAAGGTAGATACACCGTTACTTTCTAGCTTTACAACCATGCTCACTTTATAGGAACTTTATGGAAAACGTTAAATCACCTCTCCTGGTGGTCTAGAATAATCAATGGGGCTTCTCCCTGTAATTATCTCCATAAGTAGAACTCCAAAGCTATACACATCACTGCGCTCATTAAGCATACCCGTGCTTGCATACTCAGGTGAAACGTATCTGCAAAAAATTAGAGGTAAGAAATAATACTGATAATTATCATCCACCGTACCATAACATAAGAATAGAAGTTATGGAATGACTAAGATCCTTGAGAAAGAACTAATTACCCAAATGTTCCCATTACACGCGTAGTCACATGGGTTTTCTCAGATCCTAAGAGCTTGGCAAGCCCAAAATCTGACACCTTGGCATTCCAGTTTTTGTCCAAAAGAATATTACTGGATTTTATATCTCGGTGCACAACTTTGGGTTCTAAGCCTTCGTGCAAATAGGCTAGCCTGTTTCACAATGTAGAAACATTATGGTCGTGAAAGAACAACTGAGATATAATATAATTTTAACCAATCATGGAGCATGATAACATCAGCCACAGGAATACTTACTGCATCGCTTGACATACATTATAAATATATGGTAGATGCTAACAAGTGCCTTAGGAAACTAGCTAAAGAATCAAAAAATGAACTCTTTTTATTAAAAAATATAACTTTTGAATTTCCAATATATTAAATATGCTACTTTTCAATAAAAAAAATTTATATTGAATTCCTTAACCATGACTCTTAGGGCATTAGTTAGCAAGACCGTACATATAATACATTTAAAGGAAGGTAATTGATGTGATCCTTAGCAGGGGCAAGAAACTCAATTAATATAAACATCTCAATATAATAGGAGCCAAGCAAGTCAATAAACATCAAACACACCCTTTTGCAGTTCCAATGGCAATCCTCATTCGAATATCCCATGTCAAGGGGCTAATTGGTCCAACATCACCATGTAGCCACTGCTCCAAATTTCCATTGTCAACATATTCATAAACAAGCATCCTGAATGATCAGCAAAAGTGCCATCAAAAGGATTTAGTGGAATTTTCATCATCTGAAAGACCTTAAGTTAAAGAATAAAAGTCATGTAATCAGAAAAATACCTTTTAGCACCTTCTGCACAATATCCTACTAAACCAACCAAATTCTTATGCCTAACTTTCCCAATGGCTTCAACCTCCACCTTAAACTCCTTCTCGGCTTGACCCCTAGTCATGGTACAATAATACACATGAATTTTAAATATGACAATAGAAGGGGTTTACGGTAAAACAACATACCAAAGTTGTTGCGTTGCATATATATAACTTGCATTACTTCAGGAAACTTGACTTAAAATTGCAAAGTTGCAACCGTAAAACATTGCAGTACTTCTTAATTTATCATGAAAATAACAAATATTTGACTAAACATGACTTTAACTTTTACAGCATCAATCTTAACTCCTTATAAAAAATATGAGGATGTTGATAAATAAAGTGGTAAGATGAGCATATTAGTACACAAATTTCTTTCGTGATTATTCTGATTAAATTGTATAAGGGCTAAAGCCGACTTCTCTCTTACAAGTTAAAGAAAAAAAAATTCAACATGTTCAAAGTCGGCTTTGGAGGATCAATCTCCACTTCATGGGAAAAAAAGAAGAGGAGTACTTATATTAGTAAATAATGTAGGGAGATTTTTTGGTTTCACAGGGTATCCTCCGCGTGCAACTGCAGAGACTAAGGCAAAACTCTCTCTCAAGAGTTTTAACGCTGCTGCATTCCTAGGGTCAGGATTCGAATCTGGTTAAGCTGGAAGAGATCCGTACCATCTCATCCAAGCGTTGTACCATCTCATCCAAGCGCTCTTGGGTAAATAATGTAGGAAGATGAGTATATTGATATATAATTTTTATTTTCTGATTATTGGGACAGAAAAACCTAGCAACAGCCGTAATTATTTTTTAGAAGTTCTGTTCTCTAAATGGCAAGGCATTACAAGTTACAAATCCCGAAACACATATAACGCGTGTTAGTTAGTGTTACTTATGTCAAGACAAAGTAATTTTTTTCTCTGTTCTTTAAAACTAAAGTTTTATCGGGATCAATATGATATGATATCTTATGTAAGGACAAAGTTAATACAGCAATTATGATTAATAATAATAATAAATCGAAAAGGTAAAAGTAAAGAGAAAAGTAACACTACGGCATATTACCTAGGCCAAAAAAAAATGAAAATAAAAAGCAAAGTAGCAGAAAAACAAAGTGACCATTTACTTTTCTTAACACAGCTCAAAACAAACGCAAAGCGCATTGTTGATTCATTTCCATCACTGTTGATAAGAATTAAGAGCTTTCAGATTCGATTTTGAAAACTGCAGCCTATTTCCTAGACATACAGAACAAAGAAACAATATAATATAGACAGAAGGAGGGAGGGAACAAAAGAAGTAAAGGGCTGTCCCCAAATATCGTATCAAAAACCACAGGGGTATGTTTGGGAGAATAGAGTGAGATTTTTAGTAATGGAGCGGAGTGATGAGTGTTCGTTAACCCATTGTTTGATAGTTTCTTCCTTAATGGAGTGGAATGACTGAGGATGGTAGCTCAAACCACTCAACTCCATCCAAAACCTCTCATTTTCATACCCTCTAAATTTGGGGGTTTGGAATTTTTTTCCATTTCCTCAATAAACATCTGAACAATGGAGTGACATGTTTTTACCCTCGTAACTCCACTCCATTGCCAACCACTCCACACCATCCTTTCAAAACTTCCAAACAAACATAGCCTAGATGTTTCAAACAAATTGAACAAAGTGCAGGAAATTTAGGAAACGGTAACATGCAGCAGCAGAGGTGAAGAAAACATAAAACAAGATCTTAATCAGTGAAATTAACATATAAAATTAGGAAGAAAAAAAAAAGTGTCATACTTGTTATTGAGAAGATTCTTGACAGCCACGACAGAACCATCTTGCAAAATTCCTCTGTAGACAATCCCATACCCTCCTTCTCCAATCACATTCTCTTGTGCAAACCCACGCGTTGCAAACTCCACCTCCTTCAAACTATACCACCGTCCCCACCCTATGTCAGGATCCTCCACCGTCGACGACGCCTCGCTGCGGGCCCCACCGGACACATCACTCCTCTTCTCTTCTTCCTCGCTCTTCCTTCTTCTTCTCTCCCCAATCTCCACCTTGATCTCCTTCTTCGGATCAACGTCTTCGATCATCTCGACCTGCGCTGTTGTGTCGGTGAGATCCGAGGGTTTGACCATGTTGATCTCCTTGGAGACTAACGGGATTGTGCCGGAGCTGTGCTTCGTGAGTTTTCTGCGGTTCTTGGAGGTCCGGCGAAAGCAGAGGAATATGAGGATGAGCACGATTACAACCACAATAGCGAATAAAATAGCTACTAAGATGAAGAGCTTCAAGCCCAGAAATGAGATTTTGGTGGTCATCTCCGGCACAGCGTCGCCACCGGAGGCCGTCATTGGTAGGAGAAAGAGAGTGTTAGTTTAGAATTAGAGCGTTTGGTAGCTGAGAAAATTGTAGTTGGAAATTAAATTTGGACAAGTTTGAAGCATTGGAAATAAAGGGAAGAAAAAGAAGAAGTGGAAGTGGGGTTTCAACGGATACAAATGGTGTTAAGACAAACAAACGAACGTGAAGAGAGAAGAGTGAGTTTGTGATTGTTTTCTTTTCTTGGGGGATGGTTGGGCCTACCCAAATGCCACTCTCTCACTCGCTCACAGCTCACTGCTGCTGGGACGTTGACCCACCAGGGACTAAACGTTAACTTCTAATGTAATGATAATGTCGTAGTTTTGAACTGAGTTACTCACTATTAAGTAAAAACGATCAAATTATATTACAATGAAGTAAGATCACAGTTCTCAAATAAATATTGGAAAGTTTTCCGTCCAAAATATCTCAGACGAGAGATACTCGGTTGGAAAGAGTTTAGAGGGATGTTTTGGAATGTGCTTGACAGAATTGAGATTCTGCTCCTACATATCCAAATGGGAATCAAAGCAAACGTAGTTCTAAACGAGGGGGTAAGCCCCCTATTTATAGAGATCTTTCGGGATCAGGCTCCGAGATATACGGATAGATATTAGGATCAGGCTTCGAGATATACGGAGAGATATTAGGATCAGGTTCCTGATTATGCGGAGTGATATTCGGATCAGTCATTTATAACTGGTACGTAAGGGACCGAGGTGTACTTGTCCTTGGTTCATGACAGGATAAGTCCGAGTATTTATCATCGGTGGTCCTAACGTACTGATATGTCATCGGCTTTAGAGGAGTTTGGGTTAAGGCCCATTGCCGGGGCAGACTCGGTTAATCCAAGGTATAGGCAAGTCCTCATGATTACATTCTCGGCCAGTACATATACAATCAAGTGATTTGAATTATCTATTTTAATCATCTCATCTTATTACTTGAAAAACTCTCAAATAGTGGTTAAAAACTTTTTTACACTTACTTGCTACACCCTACTCTACTGTCTCCCTCCAAACATGGGAAAGCAAAAATAAATCGGAGGAACCTGTGTGACGGTGGGGACTGTTGGGTAACTTCAAATTTTCGTTTTTAAAGTACGGTCCAAAGGAAATTAATGTCGTTGTTATGAGAGACAAACTTTTAATTATATAATTTCAAGTTTATATCAACTCAAATTTATTGTATTCAATAGAATCGTGCAAACAAACATTAATCCTAATCCCAATATGTATGTTATGTTATCTTCCCTTTCCATTTTTTTGACAAAAAAATTGAGAGATATACATATGTTTGATGAGTTTATATTATTTTTTTTTTGAGGTAAAATGATGAGCATTTTTAAATTAGGATAGTATACATTGATTAATAAATAGTTAAATACTGTTATGATTAAGAGATCTTTTTACCATTATTTGTTTAATTTTTTAATTTTATTTGAGATGCTTGCTTTAATTGTACTATTTTATAAAATAAAAAAATTACTATAATTATTATTTTATTTAGTGTTATCATATTATTAAATGAATTTATTCTCATGAAGTTATCACCATAAGAGCAATTAGTTTTAATTATGTGATAGTACATCATTAAATGATTTTATATAAAAATCTTTAACATATACCAAAATTAAAAAACTTATTTTGTGTATAATCCCAATTCAATTAATAAGAAATATAATTTATTTTTATACTCTCACTTGTAAAATAATTGAGTTCTTACGTACAAGTCCACCAACCAATTGTCTTTTTTAATTAATGTTTATTGATGTATACCCTTGGAAAATGAAAATATCTACAATTTAATTAAGTATTTCAAATAATTTAAACAAATGTTGCATATCGTATTATGGCGGATCTTCTGTATCTATAACTCCTATTATGAACTTAAAAAACAATTGAGACTCGAAATGAGACAAAGCTAGGGTTGAACTTGGTATGCAAATGCAAGTGTTGGCCCGACTAAGCACGTCTTCATTTCTTTATTCCATGTTTTAATAATTTGGACTTCAAACTCGAGCCAATGAAGTATCTTTGAACATAATCATCCATTATCATCATAGACTCTCGCACTTGGACAATCTCTATATATATATATATAATATATGTGTGTGTGTGAGATTGGACTGTGATTCCACGAGAGAACGTGATTATCGAATGTAACGTAACTCACCACCAAACGATTTCTTAAGAAATGCAATATTCTCTTGCTTGACAATTAATTTTACCAACTAACGTGTACATATGTATAGCTCTTCTATTGGCTTGAAAACACTAGTGATTTAGTCTATTAATTACTAACTAATGTAAATATATAGTTCATACTGAAACAGTGAAACTTACCATAAGGAAGGTTAATTAACATCTAAAAACTGCGGGAAGTGCCATTTTAATAGTTTTAAAATAGGATTATGCTAACGAGTGCCTTTAGGATACTCTTTAAGAAACCAAGAAAAGTAAGTTTTTATTTAAAAAATAAGTTTTTATCTTTTCAAATATTAAATACATCAATTCTCCCTGAAACCTTTCTTTTTTTGATTTCTTAACGAGTGCCCTAGAGATATTCGTTAGCATTCTCCTTTAAAATAAGTATACGTATTTTAGAAGAAAAAAAACGGAGTTAATTCATTTCCCAAGAATCATTTTGTGCCAAAAAATAATAAACAAACATTGAATGAGACTCCCTCCTGTTTATATTATAAACAAAAAATTAATGCAACACATATATTAAGGTGTTTAATTAATTTCATTTAATTTTATTAAAAAATTAGGTTTCTACCTAAATTATTCTTTGTAATAATTAGAAGTTGTTTGTGTTGTTGAGAATAGAAGAAGTCATTGAAAAACAAAATTTATATTAAATAAAAAATATTTTAAAAATAATATCGAGTAATTAGAAAATAAAATTTATTTATATATTAGATCAAGATATTTATGATTTTTTTTTATAATATGGACGGGGAGGATATACTTATGTAACTTGTGTTTGCACCCAAGCTAGGTAGGTATGTAGATTGAGAAGTAATTGCGTGGGGCTCCAAATGTACTATTAATATTTACTTAATATTTAATGGGCAGCTCAAAGTACGTGAAATACATGCTACTCCTAGCTGTCTTCCGCGGGTTATTGAATGTTTTCAGGGAAATTGCACTCCCTCTTGAATCGTTTTTTACCAAAACAATTCAAATGCCGAAAATTATTGGCTTGCAATAAAAAGAGAAGTACGGAGTATGTCTTTTTTTTTTATAAAATAAAAGAAAATAAAACAGCTGAAAGTAATTTACTGAACAAAAAGTTTAGGTTACAACTCATGAACATGAAGAAAATAACCTGATAAGGGTTTTTGAGTTGTTATTATCACATAAAAATATGTGAATGTTTTGATCCATGTCAAATGTAATGATTCCCAGCCTTAGTGCATCCATATATGCATGTTTCACTATGTTTATATTGTTGTCCGATAATGGCGCAGGTCACCCACCATGTGGCAGCAATGTGGTGAAAATGATTATCATTTTGAATATTAGAACACTACTGAACAAGATTACAATCCACCATTCCATTAATCCATCCAAACACCCTAGGCCGTTCGAGATATTTTAAAGAGGGCAAACCAGAAAATACGGGTCAACAAGTCAAGTAGAACCCCAAAGTATCATTTTTTTTTTCAAGATATTGAATGCACCAATATTTTATTTGATATTTTTTTATTTATATATCCATATACTACGTATAAAAAGAATTTTCTTCTGTGGTGTCTAATTTTTTTCTTCAAAAATGTTATTATTAATCACAAACTCTTCGAAAGGTTTCAGCTGTGTTGTGAAATAATTTTTATGTTTGAGAAAAATGATTATTTCTTAAAAAAAGCTTTTTAACATCTATTTCAGTTGTTTTGTGACCAGCTGATGTCCTAATTGTTTTGTATCATGCTGTTTCAGATTATTCATAACTCCCCTTAATAACCTCCTCCTCTCCCCTAATGGTCCTTCTTAACCAACGCATGTTTTTTAATGTGTGAAAAAATTAGCATTTAGGGGAAAAAGCATCATAAACTATGCATAAATAAATGGTGTATATGAGTATATAAAAGAAATATATATTAAAAACAATGGAGTAGTTATTATTGCCTTTTGCAGGTGACACACGTCCCCCATTGGCATTCAAATTGTGTGTAAACATCTTTTAGTAGCTATATATGTTTTTATTTAACTATTGTAAAAAATAATATATTTTCTTAAGTTTTCCATAATCATGGAAAAAGTTAAAAATTTTATTAAATTTTTTATAAAATAGATAAAATTTTGATAACAAGATATTAAAAAAAATAATGTTAAAAGAAAAACAAATATTATAAACAAATATCTTCATAGTATTTTTCGTAATTTATTATGCAAAAGTGATTATTTTTACACCACCCAAACGAAATAGATTATTTTAAAATCGCTTTTCAGCAAACATACCCAAACACAAACAGATTATGAAAACCTCCTCCTCTCCCCTAATGGTCCTTCTTAACCAATGCATGTTTTTTAATGTGTGAAAAAATTAGCATTTAGGGGAAAAAGCATCATAAACTATGCATAAATAAATGGTGTATATGAGTATATAAAAGAAATATATATTAAAAACAATGGAGTAGTTATTATTGCCTTTTGCAGGTGACACACGTCCCCCATTGGCATTCAAATTGTGTGTAAACATCTTTTAGTAGCTATATATGTTTTTATTTAACTATTGTAAAAAATAATATATTTTCTTAAGTTTTCCATAATCATGGAAAAAAGTTAAAAATTTTATTAAATTTTTTATAAAATAGATAAAATTTTGATAACAAGATATAAAAAAAAATAATGTTAAAAGAAAAACAAATATTATAAACAAATATCTTCATAGCATTTTTCGTAATTTATTATGCAAAAGTGATTATTTTTACACCACCCAAACGAAATAGATTATTTTAAAATCGCTTTTCAGCAAACATACCCAAACACAAACAGATTATGAATATAATCGATTATCACAATAATCGATTATTTGAAAATAGATTATCAGCATGATCTTTTTTTTCCAACTTTCCCAAAAAAGCTCTAAATGCCAAAAAAGAAAAGAAACAAACCTAAGACAAAATAATACGGATATGGAAGCCCCGCACAAATACCCAACCCAAGTCTTCTTTTTTTTTTTTGATAAGCAAAATTTTATTGAATATGGAGTACAAGAAGTACTCAAACCCAATACAAATCAAATGTTTACATCAAATGGTCAAAACAACCCAAAGGATTCATACACCAATCAAAAAAATTCCACTTTGAATTTCTACCTTCCTTAGCCAAAAACCACCCCCAAGAAACCAATTTTATATTAGATAAAGCATCAGAAAGGTCAGCCACACCATCACTGAAAATGATTCTGTTGCGTAATAGCCATATACACCATACCACCGCACTCCAGATAATATATTTTACCTTCTTACCCCGCCTACCTCTGCAAGGAAGGCAATGATGCACAAAATTTTCAATTACCTCATGATGCCAAACCCCAGACAAACCAATCCACTCAAAAACTGAGCTCCACACTTTATAAGCAAAAGGGCAAGAGAAGAGAGCATGACTAACAGATTCAATGCCAACAGAACAAAAAACACAACAGGTGTTATGGTTGTCCATAATAATGCCTCTTTTTAGAAGAGCATCCCTAGTCGGCAGCCTATCTAACAAAAGCCTCAGACAAAAACCGCCACCTTTGAGGGAATGGAAGTCTCCCAAACAGCCATAATAGCTCTAGATAAATTCTGATTCAAGGCAAACCCGTCATCTCCAGATATGATATCTGAATAAGCTGATTTAACAGAAAAATTACCCGAGGGATCAAGTTTCTACCTCCAAATATCAGTTTCTGATTCACAAGGATTGTGCCCATGCAACAAAGCTTGTACCTCCACCAAGAATACTTCCTCCAGAGCCGAAAGATGACGGTTCCAGACCCAATTCCAAACCCAAGTACCGTTGATCCACGAGCCAACTTCAGCAACGCATGCATTTTTATTTGCTGCTGCATCAAACAAAACCGGAAAAGCAGATTTAATTGAGCAAGACCCTAACCAATTGTCTTCCCAGAAGCGTGCTACATCCCCACTCCTAAGTTTAATGCATACTGAATCATCGAACCAGCCTGGATGACAGGATACCAAATCTCTCCACCAAAGTGAATCATGACTGCGAACTCGGGCGCCCTCAAGGAGAATTCTGACTAGAGGACCATATTTAAGAGATAAAAATCTATACCAGACCGCATCGGGTTCATGTAGACACCTCCATTTCCACTTTGATAAGAGACTGATATTGAAGACTTCCAAATTTTTAATTCCTAAACCTCCCTTCTCCTTTGGTGTGCATACCTTCTCCCAACTCACCCAACAAACTTTTCGGGATTCATTAAAACCACCCCACAGAAAATTCCTTTGAATACTATATAGAGCCTTTAGCACTTTCTTAGGAACTTTATACATGGAAAGTAAATAAACAGGTAAAGCAGACAGAACCGAATTAATTAGCGTAACCCTTCCACCTATAGAAAGATGCCTCTGTTTCCAGGAAGCTAACCTTTTACGCATCAATTCCACCAACGAATCCCAAGTGGAGCATCTCCTGGGATTTGCCCCCACCGGGATGCCAAGGAACTTGAACGGTAGTGAACTTGAGGAACATGATAGGAAATTAGTAGCCGCTGATAAGCCTCTGGCTCATCTAGTTTTATGACTAGTATGACCGTGGTTTTGTGCCAATTATATCTCGTTTTCACCCAAATCAGGCTTGATTGTCCTCAAGCAAGGTTTTGAGTCCCTTAAGTAGTTTTAGGGTTATTTAGCCAGTTTTTGAGTCAAATAAAACACTTATGGCTATTTCATGTTTTCAGGTTGACTTAGAGTCCAAGGAATGAAGGAAACAATGGAAATTGCAATCTGGAAACACTCGCCGCGCGAGCAGATACTCGCCCCGCGAGAGTGAGGACCAGCCTGTGCCAGAAAAGTCATGTTCTCTGCCTCGCCCCGCGAGCTATAGCTCGCCTCGCGAGCCTGGAAGTCAGCAAGCATCACGGCCATCCCGTGATACCCATCACGGGCGTGAAGAGAAACCCCTGGAAGACAGAGACCATCACGGCCTAGCCGTGATGAAGATCACGACCATGACAGATAAGCACCCAAAGTCAGAAGTAATCACGGCCTAGCCGTGATAGGCATCACGGCTGTGACAACCCAGATTTTGAAGACTCGCCTCGCGAGAACACAAATTCAAACTGGCGCCATTTTAATATTCGCCTCGCGAGAGTCCACTCGCCTCGCGAGAATGCGCAGTTTCTGAAAGTTATAAATAGCTGTTTAGGGCAGAACAGAAGGATCTTTTGCTAATCCTTGTTTTCGAATTTCTCTGGTTGTTTTGCGCTTTTGATGGAGAACTAATCTCCCTAGGTTGATCTGCTGTAATCGGCTTCCATCAACACTTGAGGTCTTGTAATCCCCGATTTAATTTTCTTCTCTCTTTCAATGCTATTCGTTATTCTCTGTTTGCTTAATCCAGTTTGTACCGAATTAGTGTTGATTTATTTTCGATGATTTTATGCTCCTAAACTCAATCGCGTTTGCTTAATTCGCGTGCGTTCAATTCGTGTTTGCTTAATTCACGAAGGGCTTCATCCGTTTGCTTAATTCAGAATTAGGAATATATGTCCCGTAGCGTCGGTTTCACTTGTTAATCGATGCTACAATCGAAAAGGGATTAGAATCCGCTTAGGGCATGGAATTACATGAACCGATGATAGTGGGAAACGAAACATCAGATTGATCGTCTTAGTCTTATTTGATAATCATGTAATTTGCTCTGTTTTTATGCTCTGTTTTCATTATGTTTTCCAATCAATTTCAAACCAACACCCCCCCAAGAAAACTGATTTTCTGCGATAATAGCACTACAAGAGTCCTTGTGATACGATACCCGAGTTGTCGCATTCTAAACTACATTTTTACTAACCGCTCATCTTTTGACGCGTGCGCGACAGCGCGTCAAATTGGCGCCGTTGCCGGGGACTCTTGCTGTTATTAACAGAAAAAAAAAATTCATTGCTGAATTAGTTATGGCTGCTTTGTCTGGTTATGAATCTTAGTACTGCCATGGATAATTACATGCAAGGTTATATGCCTTATGTTGATTATGAGCCACCACCATGCATATATTATCCTAACTTTGCTGAAGGCTATGAGTCTAGTAGTGGTTTTGGCATGATTGGAGTAAATGAAGTCCAACCCAGCCTGGATGAGTTAGCTTCTCTGATGCAACAACATATGACAGAATTTCAAACAAATCTTCAACGAATGACAGAACAAAGTCTTGAAAGCCATCGGAGAGGAGAAGCTGAGTCTCAGAAGTTGTCCATTCTAATTGATCAAATTGTCGCCAACTCTGCTGCACTGCTAACTCCACACCCCCTTGAAGAACATACAGATTCACAAGTTATTCTTGACAATACCTCTGAGGATGATTTTGATAATACTGATTTTCTGCGAGAATAGCACTACAAGAGTCCTTGTGATACGATACCCGAGTTATCGCATTCTAAACTACATTTTTACTAACCGCTCATCTTTTGACGCGTGTGCGACAGCGCGTCACCGCCATCATAAATCTATCAGTAACATTGATGCCAAACAAGATACTCTTGGAAAAATTAATCCGAAGACCGGACACCAATTCAAAACCCCTCAAAATAGATTTTAAGCTCCATAGATTATCCCAAGTAGGTTCACACAAAAAGATCGTATTATCCGCGTATTACAAAATTGGAAATGACACCTCAGGAAAAGCCTTGTAGGTAGTAAAACAACCCCTCTCAATAGCGTTAGAGACCAGGCCAGATAAACCCTCAGCCGCTATTAGAAACAAAAAAGGGGCAAGTGGATCTCCTTGGCGTAAACCACGGGACATCTCAAACTCCCTAGTAGGACTGCCATTCACAAGTACTGACATCGAGCCTGATCTAATACATGCTCTCATCCACCTTCTCCAAACCAAAGAGAAACGCATCCTAGACATCATATAATCCAAATAGTCCCAATCCACCGAGTTGTATGTTTTCTCAAAATCTACCTTAAAGAGTAAGCACTTCCCTTTCCTCCTCTTAACCAGATCAATCATCTCATTAGCAATGAGGACACCATCCAGAATCTACCTGTTAGGTAAGAAAGCGGACTGACATGGAGAGATGACTTTACCCAAAATAACTTTAAGCCTGGAAGCCAATAACTTTGCAATAATCTTATACAAGCAACCAATTAAAGAAATAGGACGGAATTCCTTCAAGGATTGTGGATGATTAGTCTTTGGGATGAGTGCCAAAAATGAGGATGTGATCGCTTTGGGGAGACACGCATTTTTCTGAAATTCCAGAACATATTCCAGCAGCTCCAACTTTAATAACTCCCAATTTGCCTTAATGAAATTAAAATTAAAGCCGTCCGGCCCCGGGCATTTGTTACCATCGCAAGACCATACAACCTCTTGAAGCTCCTCCAAAGAAACCGTATCAGTTAAGAGACAATTATCTTCTGCCGAAATTTCTTTGAAGATTATACCATCCAAATTTGGACGGATGAAAGACAAATTTGAGGAAAAATGCTCCTTGAAATATCTGTGTTTCATTCTTTATATCCTCAACCGACTCGATCCACGAATCACCAATCTTCAATGCGTTCAACTGATTCCTCCTTCTTCTTCCTTTAATATAGGCGTGAAAAAAAGAAGTGTTTGCATCACCCTCTTGAAACCACCTTGTTCTGGATTTTTGAAGAAGAATACTTTCTTTTTTATGAAGCAAATTCCAAAACTGACTATTCAAGATCTGTCTCTGTTCTGGCTTTGGATCACCACCACTGGAAGCTATTTCATCAAGAGAAGTCAAACCCAGCACAACCTCATCAATTCTTAAGTCGACCACACCAAAAACTTCTTTGTTCCACCATTTCAACTTATCTTTCAAAAGCTTGAGTTTTTCCTTTAAAACAAAGCCCTTCCATCCCTCCACACTAAAGTCAACCCAGCAATTTTTAACAAAATCCCCGAATCCTTCATGTTCCAACCAACAATTGTTGAAACGAAACGGCTTTGGACCCGAGTTTCGAACACCTCCCTTTAACCACACCGGGCAATGATCTGTGAGATATCTCTATCCCCCACCCATTGAGCAGAAATATTCCAATCCTGAATTACCCCTTCAGACAAGAGAATGCGATCAAGTCTACTCAGTGATTTACCATCGGGGCTAAACCAAGTGAATTTTTCCCCTGACGGAGGGACATCCACCACCTACATATAATCTACGAAGCTTTTAAATCCCAGCAATTCAGCCCGATTGACCTGTAAATTCCTCCCCTTTCTTTCGTTGATATCTAACACAGCATTAAAATCTCCCGCTAGACACCAATCCCCCTTCTCAAAATCCGCCCTTAGACATACACAAATCATCCCACATTTTGCATTTTCTGATCATAGAACAAGGTGCATATATATTGACAATATATAAAGGTCTATCTAAGTCACTATGTTTTGAGCAGATTCCAACAAAACCTTCACCCAAAAATTGGAACAACAAATTAAACAAACCAGTTTTCCACATCATAATCAAACCACCAGAAAAGCCATCAGCATCTTTAGCAACCCATTCAACGTCCTCACTACCCCACAAACTATGAATAAATTTATTATCAATTGAAGCACATTTGGACTCTTGAAGCATACAAACATCAAAATTACCTGATTGTAAAAGGGATCTGATTCTGCGACGCTTAGAAGGATCCCGTAACCCCCTCACATTCCAAGTGACAATTAACATGGCTGACCACTTTTTCTCTCCTTCACACCATGGGCAATCTGATCTCTGGCTTCCATGGCTCTGATTTCTGAAATATATCTCTCATCTTGCTCCTCACCACACACACCAAAGGCTTTTGCCTGTGCCCAGATTTTTCCGGGCAGAGACTCTTCGTAGTCCTCCAAAATCTGGCATTACCGCAAATAATGCCCGAGCTGTGAGTTGAGTCACAACAAAGCACCGAACCACCAAAGAAAATTGAGACCTCCGAGGCATGCTGATTCTGAGTTTTACGAGGACCCCTTCCCAGGACTGTATTCTGAAAAGTTGTGGCAGCAACAGTGCTTTGCGCCTCAGAATTTTCGCACGACACCTCATTAGGAAATTCTGCAACAGTTTCCTGAATCCCACCCGAGCCCATTTCATCATAAGAGCCCAGTTTCTCCCCACCACCTTTAACGTCATGGGCCTGTTTAAATATTGAGCCCACACTTGAATTCTCCACTCTATCCATGACGTTACCAACGACCTGCACTGGAACCGGCTCCTCATTTATCACAGCAACTTGAAGTAAGTTACAATTCTCCAAACCACACCCATTCTGAGTGCACTGCACCTCCTGAGTACATTGCACCTTGCCAGCCTCAAACGAAGAGCTCTTGTGATCAGCATCAACCCCATTTCCTAAAACCAAACTATCATACTTAATCATTGCGTCATTAAATTTTGAGATATCCACATCAATATCCTCGAAAATCTCTCCTTCCTCCAACTCCTCGGAATCATCTGTTTCACTACCCTTGGCATCGGCGTCGCTATCGTCCTCCACCGACGGGCGTGGATATGGCGTTAACCACTGCATAGGACCATACCAGTCTTCAACCATTTTTATCGAGAAGAACACATCATTGATGTTAACAGTCGACACCCTGTTAACCAAATCATGGGTCTTTGTACGATATAGGATTCTGGCAACGTCCATGCATTTTTTCTTTCTAGTGTTGTCGTCGACATCAACAAAGGTCCCAAATGGAGCAACTAAAAATTCAAAAAACTCCGAACACCATGCATGCGCAGGAATCCCATAACACCTGATCCAAGTCAAACGTTCATTATCCACCTCCCTTGGGCTCCACGGTCTGAGTTCCTCGAACCACTGAGTCAGCCAATCTCTACCTCCTACAACCAAAGCTTGCATGTCTTCATTTTCCTCTGTTTCCAAAAGAACCAGATTCGCCCCCATAAGAGTAACCTTTACTGCAAAATAACCTTGACGAAGGAATTCTTCCTGCATGCCATAGGTACTACCCGGTGTACACACTTTCCCTACGTAAGCGTTTCCCAGTTTTTGGATTGTTCCCATGTCCACCGAAAACTCCAGATTCGCAGGACGCCATTTCTTCACATAGCACTTCTCTTTCACCGCAAACCCCTTAATGGCACTTGACCCATTTTTAACGACGTTGGCGTATGAAGGACCCGCATGGCTGTCTTTCTCCATGCATGAACGAGGCTGGGCTACTCTTCCCTCTTGAAAGGCCTGATAATTCCCAGGAACCATTTTCCTGTCCCCAAGATGCATGTTGCGTTCAAATATGGGAATGTTCACGTATATTTTTTGGCTACCAATTATGATATTATCAAGTTTAGTTGCAAACAACTTTGGATCAGATACGTTCGTGAACCTGACAAAGCCGAAGCGCTTTCCCCACCTATCTCGTTTGCATGGCACGACAACTTCAATAACACTCCCATATTTTTGGAACACACTCAGCATCTCCTTAGCCCCAAAAGCATCCGGAAACTCTGAAAAGAAAAAGGAAACTAAATGGACCTTGTTGACATTGATCTTTTCGCCTGTGACAGCAATATCCACCAAACGCTGCCTGCCTTTGTCAGTCGTCTTTCCTTTGGAATCTCGTTTCCTACGTACGACCACCCATTCATCTTCCCCGGCGGTTCCCATGCATGCAGTTCTTAACTGTGTTTAATCTAAAGATAGATATAAAAAAGAAGATTATAAGCATATCCTATTATTTAGAGCGGCAAAATGAATCGACCCATTTATACTTATTACAAATTAGGGTTTGAGCAAAAAAAAAATTAATCTAAAAAAATTGAACCTTTTTTGCCAGGCTTCAGAATATGCAGTCCAATCAAACTATATGTGAAACAAGTCCACCGCCCTTATAGCGTCGAGTTAAGGGCACCACTTTATGGTTCAAATAAAATCTGTGGTTTTTGGAAACGACTCGGCATAACTTGTGGTCTAAATTGGACTAACCTATTTTGCTACCTCCATTTATTTATCAAAAATTCAAAAAAAAATTTTAATATTTATTACTGTCTAGTTTTAACTTTACAAAAAAAATGTATTGAATATGGTAACTAACATAATTGTAAAAAGAATTTTTTAAGAACATCTAGGAAAATTACTAAGGAAGTGGGATGGAAATCGTTTGCCAGCCTATTGCGATGAGCTTAGTTATTATAATAGGTAAGGCTAATGCTCAAATTTAAAATTGTTCATTAGTTACAATAGCCAAGACCCTCTCGAATTAACAGTTAATATATGTTAGTTGTATCGATTAGTTTTTTGTTTGTTTTTTTGAAATGTATCGATTAGTTTTAAATGTTCCCATCTCTAAAAAAATATTTTTATTTTTGTTTGCTGTTGATTCGATTTCCAGGGTCAAAATCAGTGCTTAACTAAAAAGTAATCTTAACAAACAAAGCTTATCAATCTCTCTTAAGCGTTCATATGCCAAAAATTTATATGAGCTACTGATTTTCGAGAAAGATTGGAAGAGGTTCGTGAAACGCTCCAACCAATTTTTTTGGGTTGAATTGAGTGGCGACGGCCCAAAAACTGAAAGAACAATAAGACAGAAGCCCGGGTAGCATCTGCAAGCAAGAGGATGGATAACTTAAGGGTGGTGCTTTTTACACCACAATTTGTTCTCATACACCACAAAATTTTTAAAATTATTTTGAATTCCCTTAAATACCCCCAATTATCTTAAATACACCACTCCCCTTACACCTTCCTCCTCTTTCCCTCTTCTCCCTCCTTACCCACACTCATAGTTCACGTATGTTGATAGGTAGAAAAGTTATTACCACTCTTTTTCATTCTTTCCTAGTGAACAACGTCATCCACCAAAGGAATTTTCCCCCAATTATCTTAATTTTTTTTCTTTCTTTCAACATGTGCTATGATCAGGTAAGTGTATTCTGGAAATTTATAATACCGAAAGTTAATTTTCGGTTCTCTATTTTACTGTTTATAAAATAATGTTTGTTACATTCTCGAATCTCCGAATGTTGTTTGAGCTTAAGGCTTTGCCTAATGACGATGTTTGGCTGTTTGGAATCCCGACTCACAAGCGTTAATTAAGGCTTTGCCTGACGATGTCGACATGCGTGAAACAATGGCGGGCTATTTTTTCATAGACACGGTCGTTTTCTTGTTGCGATATTCAGTTTTTGTTTTTATTAAACTTAAATAATTCATCATAACAAATTCTGTGAGATTACTAGTGCTCTTTAACTTTTAAGTCTCAATTACTCATTCACCACAATAAATGGGCGTATGGAATCAGTATATATGGAGATGAAAATGCGCAAAGAAAAATAAAAGGAAGAAGATGTGTATCGGAAATGGGGAAGATGAAGTAAACCATAAATGTACATACCTGAAGAAGGAGGCTACAAGGGTATCATGGGAAAATTGAAATATTATAAAAAAAATGTGGTGTATGAGAAAAAATTGTTGTGTAAAAAGCACCACCCATAACTTAATCCCTGGAGAGTTCCTCACGTGAAGCTCTTCTTCCAGTCTCAGCCCAATTCAAAATCCATTCCGAGTATTTCTGACAGTGTGAGAAAACTGTTGAATAAGAGTTTTTTTTTGGTACAAGAAGGGGCCAAAAGGCTCAAAAGAAAAAAAAAACAATTAACCAGGGACTACTAAACGGGATAATGAAGCCCCTGATACATCAGCAAGGATAAACAAAGAGAGTTCTCCAGTGAGAAAGTTGATTTCTTCAAATCCATAATCTTTAGAAAGGCTCTTATTAGCAATCCAATCTGCACATTGGTTGGAAAATTCTCGACATACTCGCTTTTCAATTTTCTTTTATCTTTTTCATCTCTTAAACTGAATAGAAAGTAGAACAACATACATTGTCCAATATATCATATATACCCCTGTTTCTAGCGAACTTATTTGAGGCCCAATAGGTCCTAAGCATTATGGCCTGGGAGCCCAAAGATTGGTGAGACCTCTATCTAACGAATCTAAGCTATTGGACAGACATTGTGGCCCTGATCGCTTGATCAGGTATCTCAATCCTCGACCTTCAATCCTAGATCTCGAACTCGAGCTCATAAATCAGAACTCGGCCAATCACTTAACCGAAATATAAAGGCCTCTGTCGAGATTGAGAAAGCCCCAAACACATGAAGAGGACAGAACCTTCTAGAAGCATATACGCGAAATACCTGAAAGGGATGACATAAACATAAAAAGGCACCATCTGCATATCATGTTAACCAAATGGGCCCCACAAGGAATAACAGTGTTATCCCTTCCATGCCTCTTAGATGCCTAGAAAACACGAGCTTTGATATCAAGGAAAATGACGATCAGAATACACCTACACACTTAGAAATTTAGAATATTATGGTTCCATCGTTGAAACACTTCCATGGATGGTAGTTCAAACCAAATTTCAGCTGTTAATTAGTGCATAAAAGTTTATCGTAAGATTGTATTTAGTTCGAAAGCTACACCTATTAAAGATGTTATGATCCAAATCATAAAAAGACATTTATTAAATCAAAACTAACTACGAAACTTTAGATATACACCATTCTATTTTTTCTCTCTCTCTAGAATGATTTGTTGAATATCTTTGTAAGACTAAGTCCTTTTGAGGTTTTGATGTATGACAAACAATGTGAATTTTGCATGAGTCTTTTCAATTTGATTATGCACTAATAAAGTGTTCAAGTGTTTGCAAGTTAACTCATGAAGAGGAAAGTCAAAGGATCAAAGGATGAAATGTAAAAGATCAAAAAAGATCATGAGACTCAAAGACTCAAAGGAGATGACATGGAACAAAGCATCAAGACCAAGTTGAATGAAGACCTTAAGTTCTTAGATGCTATTGTAAGAATAGCATGCTTAATCTCTTAGTGAAGCTCTTGGAAAATTAAGGAAAAACTAAGTTTTCAAAAGTTTAATTAAATGAGTTTTTCAAGAAAAAGGATTTTCAAAATATGTTAATTGAAATTAGGAAATTAAGTGAAGTTGTACACCTATGTGTTACACATTTGTAATATATGTGTGTGTGTGTGTGTGTGTGTGTGTGAAAACCTTTCTGTACACGCGAGCTGTACACATGTGTATCAAAGATGTCTCTTAAAAAATTATGAAGAGTACACAGATGTACAAAACCATACACCTATGTATAGAACAAATCATACACTTCAAAACTTGTGCTTTTATGTATAATATATCGATTTACACAATCTGTGTATGGAGTTCTAGAGTGATCTGGGTTTGTGTTCTAATATACACCGATGTACGTAAGGTTATAATCTGTGTATCCAAGAACATGACAAGAGATACACAAATGTACAGGAATGCTAATCTATGTACGCGTGTTCTGGAGTTCAAAATTCAGTTTACTACATAGATGTACAAAGAACATAATTTGTGTACGTGCTTTATAAAAGTTCAAAAACTGTGAATACACAGATGTACTATACAGATTATTTCATATTAGTTTTTCAAAACTGAATCTGTTTCACTCGTAACAAACTCTATAATTTGTCCAACGGATCTATTTCTTCAAATCACTATATAAGGACATTATAGAAATATTTTTTAACAACTTACTCACTCTAGACTTACAAATATGAAAATCCAAGTTTCCATTGAGCTTCATCTTAGAGAGAAGAGTGTGATATTCATAAGTGCTTTAATTCACTAGTGGAAAATATACATTAGACGGTAAAAGTTTACGTCAGTTAACCAAAAGCTAGACGTTAAAAAGGAGGTGGCAGTTTTGTAAATATCAGACTTCATTAATTCAATTTTAACGTCAGTTGTTTTAATGACTGACGTTAAAAGTGAAGTGACTCACTTTTAACGTCAGTTCAATAAAAAACTGACGTTAACAATGAACATTTTAACGTCAGTTCTATAAAGAACTGACGTTAAAAGTAAGTCACTTCACTTTTAACGTCAGTCCTTACATCAACAGACGTTAAAGGTTCACTACAAAAAAAACCTATTTAGCGACCGAAGATTTCGGTCGCTAAACATGATAATTCGGTCGCTATACAGTATAGCGACCGAATTAAGGGGGTAGCAGAAACCCTGGTCGCTAAATGTTTAGCGACCGAACTTATATTTCGGTCGCAAATCTGCGACCGATTTTTCGGTTGCAAAAGTATATATTTCGGTCGCCGTATAGTTGGTCGCATACCCAGCTCGCCTAATTTGGTGACCGATATTCGGTCGCTATTTCGGTCGCAAAATTTTGATTTGTTTTTTCCTGTAACGATCCTGCCGACCAAATATAGTTTTTCAACTATTACCCCATTGATTTTTAATTTCTGATATAAACAAAATACACCAATATTTTTTTAAAATAAATAGAAAACATAAATATGATGTACTAACGATCCAAAACACCACAGTCAATATGATCAAGAAAACATATACATTAATTAACGCAAGTTTAATAATGGTTTATAAAAAAAAGTTTAATAAGTATTAATTAACGATCAAAACATAAAAATACACCACAGTCAATAAGTACTAATCAAAATATCAAAACTCATCAATCTTCAAAAGGGATGAACATGTAGAAACGAGAACCCCCAGGGTACTTAAACTTTGCCAATGCACCAGTGGACAACAAATACAACTCCCTGATACCATTTGTATCTGTTGCAAAATATGGGCGATCCTCATGGATTACTATATTCCCATTGAACAGATTTCCGCTTTTGTCTTCAATAGTCACAACACGCGGTATTTGTTGTCCCCAACGACGGTAGAATGATCGCGAGATTGAAATCAAATCCTGCAAATACACAAGAACAATTTAGTAAATGATTAGTTTATGCCTTAACCATCATTACGTGAATCCGATCGTTATTCTTAAGTTGATGAGATATTGTACTTGGTCTATATGGATGGCTGTCTCAAAACATTTAGTCGGGTCCATTTTCTGATAAAACGATAAGGAAAACAAGTCATATGTCTAAACTTCATCAAGTGATAATAAGAAAAGATGGAAAGATCCATGTAGCATACTATCATGTTAAAATAGAACAAAGAAATGCAACTTCACATGCAACTTTACATATTAGCAAACATAGTAGTTTTCAGGAAAGCAGATGCTTTTACGTCGTTTTGAAGGATGGTCATAGAGAGGACTTTTCCTACCGGAAGTGCCTAGATAACCTAGTAAGGATGGTCATCAACAACTATTTCTGGAAAGCTCCATTTCCTAATAAAACAAATGAGTAAAAAACCAGAGTTGTTTTCATAATATTGTGTACAAAGTTGCTTTCTAATGTGAATAATGTTTTAATGATGATGGCACGTCATGCATGTGCCTGGCAAACTGTGCCTAGCCCTTCATTTTATCTAACCCTATACTTAATCCTTCATTATCTAAGAGACTCGCTTTTGTTGGCTTCAAGAAGAGACTTTCTAATTAAGCTCATGGACTTTAAATTAGTAAATGAATATTAACAACAACAAAGTCATGCCATTTACAAACTAATAACACTTTATCAATTCATTCCAATGTTTATAATGTAAATATATACAAATATGATTCCATAATCATTTCCAAACAAGTTATCAATAAATACATATCAAATTATTCTAATTACATTGATTCATTGTTATTGAAAGATTTTTATTTTAAAGAGAATAAATTATTCTTCATAGCAATCCAAATGTATGAACATGCTCAGATATAAGTACCAGCCTTCAATAAATTTACATCATCAAATAGAAAAGAGATAAGTAGAATTACCAAATGAATCCGATTCAAAATGAGTGAAAAGCTCTCTTGGAATTACAGGCTACAATAATGTTTTTAGATCATTTCATACTCCAACAAAGAATATTTTTTTGTTTACAAAGAAGTGAACAAGAACTTGAAATCCCTAAAACCCTCTTTTGAAATTTTTGAAACAGATTCAGACAAGAACCAACAAATTCATGGATTCCAAACGAATCAAAATACAATACAATCAGAATGCATACACGTACAATACGATATGAAATTATTCAAGTAAACAGCTGCATCACAGAGGCTATAGATCATACTATTGTGAGATATTCAAAGACATAAATTCAGCCAAGATATGGAAAGATAAACAGATTGTGGTCGATGCAGTCCGCAATCATGGTCCGATGCGGTTTCAGTGGCCACCGCAACCGAGATGTTGCGGCCGCATCACGTGATGCAGTCCACAATTTAAAACCTTGATCTTCACACTCATTCTCACTCTACCAATTTCCCAATACAAATATTAAAATTTATAAATCACAAAACTTTACTTGACAAATCCAAAAAAAAAAAAACGTAATTGGCAAAGTAGCCACACTTACTCTCCTGTCAAAACTCTTTGCCCTCCCTGTAATTTTACCTTCTCTTAAGCAACCCGTATCATATTCTTAATTTTCTAGTTCAAACAAATCTCACATATCTCATATCAAAACATATCTTCCACAAATCTTAGTATTAAATATAAGATATGAATCTATTAACAAGATTAATTACAAATTAATGTCTGTAATATCAGTCTCAATCTCTTTTATCCACAATTTCTTGCCATTATCTCTACATCTCTACAACACATCTCAATTAATGTCACCCCTTCATATACCTTTACCAATTCCCCCAAACAAGTATTTATAACCCATAAGAATTAAACTTGACAAGTAACCACTAACCACCATAATTTTTTTTTATAAACAAGCAAGTCGTGTACATAAGAGTACAAGAAGTGTTCTAATAACCCGATACATCATTACACTTAACGGTCCATTCTATAATCAACATAAAATGGATTAAAACCAAAACCTGATTGCACTCAAAGCAAAACTAATTGCTCTCCACACAATTAATATTACTTTCTACAAGCAATCTTTATCATATACTTGGTTTCTTATTTTAAACAAATCTCACATCTCATATAATGACATCTATTATATGTATCTTAATATTCATTACATGATATAAATATATGAATGAAAATTGAAAACCACAGTAATTTTTAAATAGGAATTTACATCAAGATTAATCAGAACTTACATTAGAAACAATGGTAAGGTGTTCTACTCAATCACAGTCACCTATATCACAACTCACAACTCACATGAAATACACAAGTAGCTCTTCTCAGTAGTAAGCAATAAAGCAAGCAATGAAACAATGAAGCAAAATAAAAAATGATACATAGAGAGTCCATGCATGGTTACCTCAAGGCAGAGCAGGGAATGCACAAAATGAGGAGAGAAGAGGGTAGGAGGAGCTCTGCGCGTGCGTGGTGACCGGAGAGCTGCGTATGGCGGCCTGAAACAGAGGGGGCGGAGTATGGCGGCCTAAAACAGAGGGGGGGGGGGATTAAAAACAAAGCAGGAAGAGGGGAGAGGAAGAGAGGAGAGGAAGAGGGAAGAGATGGAAGAAGAGGAGGAGGAGGACGGAGGCTTATTGGAGACGGCGCTGGTGGCGGTGCCCACTGCACGGTGGTGGCGGCCTGAACGCGAGGGAGAAGATCGAAGATGGGTGAGGGAGGAAGGAAGAGAAGGCAGAAATGAGGAAGAAGGGAAAGATTTCACGGTTTTATGGATTTATAATTTGGCGACCGAAATAATTGGTCGCTAAATCGGTCGCCAATCACTTAAATAAAAAATGGTCGCTAAATTCGGTCGCGGGATGAGTTAATTTGAAATTTGAATTCATAAATTTAGCGACGGAGTATTCAATCGGTCGCTAACACGCGCGATTTAATTTTTTTACGAGCCGTTTAGCGATCGAATTCAAATCGGTCGCAAATGTAAATAAAATTTAATCGTTGCATTTAATTCGGTCGCTATTTCGGTCGCTAATAATACATAAAATTTCTGACTTTCAACCGTTGCATTTAATTCGGTCGCTAAGAAGGGATAAAATTACTGACTTTTAAGTTCCTTTATTTAGCGACGGAAATAGCGACCGATAACCCTGCTACGCTCTATTTCGGTCGCAATTTCGGTCGCAGTATTATCTCTAATCACTACTTCATGTAGATCCTACAATCGGTGGCCAGTTCGGTCGCAAAAAGCAACCGAAAAATTCGGTCACAATTTTCGGTCGCTAAACAACCTTTTTTTTGTAGTGGTTATTTTAATAATTTTTTTATCTAGTATACGATCCCTTCCGCATTGCCTTCCTCAAAGTTTCAGTTTCACATGAATTGCTTTGATGTTTTGTGTTTCTGTTTTGAAAACTAAAATATATGTGCGAAGTATAAGTTGAATCAATACCCCAAACCGGATCTCATTCATGAAATGTAATACAGACTGATACAGAAGATTGAAAGGGTTTAAAATCCTATAAAAAGTTACATTGAAAGGGTTTAAAATCCTATAAAACGTTACATTGAAAGGGTTTAAAATCCTAAACATTAAAGCTACATCCCATCAGAGAGTTTTATGAAATATGTCAAAGGGAAAACTATACTCCGAAGACCTCAGAAAACTGGGGGGCATGAGAGAGCTCAAGAGAGAGGCAAAAACAGGTGCACTAGATTTGTTTCAAGCAAAGGCAGTGGTTCCAGAGACTTCCAAGACGACCACTTGCTGCCAAAGCTGAGGTTTTGGAACTGTGACCCCCGAGCACCTGATTAGCCCTCCAGCAGCTGATTCTCCGGAAGGTGATAAGGTGAGCAACTCACATAATGTAGTTTACTCAAACTTATCACCCATGTAATGTAATTTACTCAAACTCAGAAGTTGTTTGACCATTAAGACAAAGACCTTTGAGTCTAGGAATATGAAGAAAGAGTGATGAAGTTAATCTCCACGGCAAAGCCATATTGTGAAGCAGAAAATTAAAAGGATGGAAGGAAGCTATATATAGGAGCAGGGGATGAAGTTACTAAGCTATTCTGATTTTATTGAAAACTTATCTATAAACTTAATGCTCATTAAGAGGATTGAGTTACAAGGTGCATGGGTAAGTAGCACAGTACAGTCAAAGGAATGAATGTTTTTGCAGATATCTATACACTTTTAACGTCAGTTTTTTAAAAAAACTGACGTTAAAAGTGTTTTAAAATAAAAAATATTTATTGTTAACGTCAATTTTTTATACAACTGACGTTAAAAGTTTGATTTTTACTTCAGTTAAATAAATAGCTGACGTAAATAATCCTATATATTATAAACGTGCAGAATGAATATTGGAAATAATGTAATTAATATACGGGAACTTGGCAATCATAAATTAAGTTGATGTTAAAAATGAGGTGGTGGCAGTTTGTAAATATTAAATCACTATTTGCGTCAGTTCTATAAATAACTGACGTAAATAATTATGAAACTCATTTTATTGGTTGTCATGTCCCTATTGTCCCTCTTAACGCAGATCACTCCATATAGTACTGCAGTTTATTTCTAAACCTTTTTTTATACAAGTTTATTTTTAATTTTTATTAATTAGCTTGAATTAGTAAACAATTTCTTGTGCAAATTAAAATAAATAAACACTTAACATATAACAAGTTATATGTATAATCAAATCGTATGACATTGAAGCGATTCATAAGTTAAAATTACATGATTAAAAGATAAAAAATTTCTGCAACATAGCCCTAAAATATAAAAAAGTTTCTGCATCAACATCATTTTCTTCTCGGTCTGTCATCGAAACTCCAATGGATGCATCACCTCCTCACTTGAATTCCATGATGCAAAGTAAATCCTCGATCACTAGCAAACAAAGCAAAGTGAAATGGATCTTTGCATCTTTCTTCTTCAGTGGAGTTCCTTGATGCATCATCTTGAATCCACAATCACTTGCTTCCAAAGCAAAGTGAAAGGGATGACGGGGATGAAATAAAGTGAGAGAATCACATTACGTGATTCACCCAACCTTAATATCCATGTAATGTGATTTACTCAAACTCAGAAGTTGTTTGACCACTAAGACAAAGATCTTTGAGTCTAGGAATAGGAAGAAAGAGTGATGAAGTTAGTCTCCATTGCAGAGCCATATTGTGAAGCAGAAAAATTAAAAGGATGGAAGAAAGCTATTTATAGGAGAAGTGGATGAAGTTACTAATCTATTCTGATTTTCTGGAAAACTTATCTATAAACTTAATGCTCATTAAGAGGATTAGGTACAAGGTGAATGGGTAGGTAGCACAGTAGTCAAAGGAATGAATGCAGAAACTAATAAACTTTTAACGTCCGTTGTGTAATACAACTGACGTTAAATATATGACCTTTAACGTCAGTTCTTACTAACAACTGACGTAATAAGTGTGAGAGTTTTTAACGTCAGTTTATTAAGACAACTGACGTTAAATATTATATTTAACGTCAGGTTTTACTAAAAACTGACGTAAAATGTTGTTTTATTTTAATTATAATGTTTACACCCGCGCGCCTTCTCCACTTCTCTGTACTTCTCTTTTCTCTTTTCATCACGCTCAACCCTCACTCTCAACCCTCGCTCTCGCTCTCACTCTGCCCTAATCGCGAGCTCATCTCCACCGCAACCACCGCGAGGGCTTCTTCGCCACCACCGTGAGGTACACTCTTAACCCCGAACTCTGTCTTTCCCGCTAATTCTTTTCAATAACTTGACATCTCTCTTTCCCCTTCCCGCGCACTAACTCTCCTTGTCCCTCTGCTCTCAGTAACCACATCGAACGTTGGCCACCACTCGAGCTTCCCCCCCACCACCACGCGAGCGCCTATTTCTGGTGAGTCTTTAATTAGGGCACATTTTTTTATTTTTGGTTTTGAGTGCATGCATGTTGCTCTGCTGGTTGAAACTGTAGTCTCAGTAGTTGAAACTTGTAACTGTGAGTGTGAGTTGTTTGGAATGTCTCTATTTTTGGTTTTGAGTGTATGTTGAAACTGTAGTCTTAGTAGTTGTAACTTTAAACCGTGAGTTTGAGTTGTTTGGAATGTCTCTATTTTTTGTTTTGAGTGCATGTTGCTCTGCTGGTTAATCTGTCACGGCCGTGATGCTCATCACGGTTAGGACGTGACCAGTTCTGCCTATGAGGGTCTGGTTCAGTTGGCACGTTACGGTCGTGATGGACATCACGGCCAGGTCGTGACCAGTGTTGGCAATCTTCAAAAACTATAGTTTTCAATCTCCCGTATTGTCCTTATATTGGATATATAGATGTTTTGTATATCTACAGGACCTATCTAGTTATTTTTATTTATACTTCTGTATTTATTTTGAGTTATAACCTATGTTAATACATATATATTGTTTTTGAACATGCATACATATGGATCAGTTGGATAGCCCACATGCACGGGAGGACACTGTGGGGGTTTCGCAGGACCCGATCACGCCTACGCCTGATTCTAGTGTAAGTTTACATGTTATATACTATCTTTAGTCCTTCTTTTTAATGTAAGTTTATAATGTTACAACCCTCTATTTTATCTCTTTTTTTTTGTCCATACAGACATCACAGGCTCATAGGAAACGGGGTAGAGGAGCCACCTCGTTGAAGAAACTAGAGAAGGACAGGCAGAACCGACAGAAGCTTGAGGTGTCCTTCGATGCTAATCTAAATGCCCAGGGACCCCGTGCTAAAGAATTTAATAAGTGGGTGTTTCTACAAGCGAAGCAGCACGTAAGCATCAACTACAACCACTGGAATGACGTTCCACAGAACGTTAAGGATCAGATTTGGAAGGCTATCACGGTATTTTGCCTTTACATTCGTTTGATTTACATTATTAGATAATTATCCGAGTTATAATTCATCCAGTTGTTATATATGTATCTAATGTGTAGGTAGATTGGACTGTGCCAAATGACGAGGATCATCGTCATAAATGTATGAAAATGGCATCAAAGCGTTGGAATGGTATCAAGCATGATCTTACCAGGTACTATGTATCTGGGAAGAAGCGGCTTGATAAAATGTTCTCGGATTATCCCTGGATTGATCAGGATACTTGGGATATGTTTCCCAGGAGTCGACAGGATGGAGAATTTCAGGTTGGTTGATTAAGTTAATTTTGTATGCTTATTATAGATCATTTAACTGTATTTAATTATGTGTTTTTGTTTGAATAGGCTAAGGCAGATAAAGGTCGGCAGAATCAGGCGAAGAACGTCCACCGCCACACCATGTCTCAGGGTGGGTACCAGACTCGGATCGAGCAGATGGTGGCGGATAGGCTGAGGGCGAAGCAGGAAGAGCACTCTACTAGGATTGAAAGAGGAGAGGTGCCTGAGGGCACACCATCAAGTCCTCCGTCGGACATCGACCGCGAGGATGTCTGGTTAGCCGGCCGCATGACAAAGATGGGATCTTTTAAAGTTGATGCCACTCGCGAAGTGGCAGATAAGATTGTAAGTAAATAATTAACTTGATTTCAATTGATATTTGTATAGATATTTGCAACACTTTTCACTTGCACGTTTTTTCATTTTTTTTCATTGTAGATGGATCTTAAAGCAAAATCCTCCCAGGGTGCATTCGTCCCTTCTGGACGGCAGGACGTCTTGATGACTGCTCTAGGTAAGAAAGACCATCCTGGTCGGGTTCTCGATGTTCCTGGGAACGTGACCATCAAACAATATTATGGCAAGTCTGCTTCACGAAAGCGGGTGGTCAATGAAGCATCAATTTTTGCTGACATTACTCAGCACCTCATGTCCAACCCAGATATTACAACACATCTGATGCAAGGCTTAATATCCAACCCAGAATTCAAGCAGGTGCTTGCCAGAGAGCTTTCCTCCGTCGGTACATCCCAGGACACCGTAGGGCTTGCCAACCCTTCACATGTGAGCACAAAAGAGAGTTTTAGTAGGGCACATGTGGAGGACGATGAGTTGGCAGCTAGGGAGCGGGAGTTGGAAGTCCAGCGCCATGAGCATGAGTTGGAAATGAAAAGGCGTGAGCTTGAGTTGGACTCCAAATGACGTGAGCTCGAAATGTTAGCAAAGGTATCTATTCATTATTAATGTCCAAATTAGTCAAATAATTACTTGTGTTTTTTTTAATTATCAAAAACTTATCTATTTTATTTTTCCTAAACTGAAGGCTAAGTCGACGTTGGTGTCGTTGTCACCTATCACTCGTTTGTTCTCACTTGGTGAGGATTATGCGTTTGAGATTTTTGAATGTCCATTGGAGCACGATGGATGGGTGGCACGCCCAGATCAACGGAGGATATTTACCTTCAATGGTGATGATCTCGGGAACGCCTGCAGAAATAACGTCTGGATGAACAGCAATGTTTTCAGTCTCTGGTGCACGTAAGTTAATTTAAATTTTATAACTTATTTATTTTTGGTATTTTTCCATTTAATAATTTATTTTAATTTCAATATATATATTATGTAATTAACATCCACACCTTTTCACATCTTAGGTATCTCCATCGTCTTCAGCTTGATAAGGACGTTGCATCAGTTTACGGTTTATTAGATCCGTCAATCCTTCTGCCCGATTTCTTTGATGGCGATGCATTGAGTAAATACTTAGGGAACTTGTTGGGAGACAATCCGAAAGAAATATATCTGGCTCCCTACTGTATGAAAAACCATTGGCAGTTGTTCGTACTTCACCCGTCTAGGCATAGAGTCATATTCTTCTGCTCTCTCCGCCAAGATCCGCCACCGAACTGTAAATAAGTAAGTAACTAATCTTAAATTTAATTTAAGTTTTAATATCAGTTGTTTTTAGTTTATTACACACATGATATATGAATTTGTTAATTGATCGACATGATTATTTGTTTATGATAGCGCGCTGAAGGCGAGTAGCATAAGTTGCGCCAACGGGAGAAGTAGGACTTCTACGGCTAAAGCAAATCCTGAATGGAACATCATAAAGGTTTGATAGTTTATTTATCAAATAATTAATATTATAATTACTAATTTATATGTATATTCAACTGACGTTGAAATTAATTTTGTTGGTAGTTTCGATTTCAAATTGACGGGTGGTCGTGCGGCTATTATGTGATGCTTTATATGCTGAACATAGTCTCCGCATCTATCACGGATGGATGGAATAAGGTAATATTTAAACAACTTGTTAAATTATATATTATAGTTTTGAAGATGACTTGCATTGATGTTATTGTTATTATTTGAACGTGTCTAGGCATTTATCGACCAATCGCCTATTAAAAAAGATGAGTTAAGAGACTTGAGGATGCGCTTCGCCGAATTCTTCTTCAAGTATGCGGCTGAAAAAGGAATTGACAATATACCTCCGCAATACTTAGATAAATAGTTTTTTTGTTAGACTTTAGAAACTAATTAATAACATGTATATATATATCCTTAGATTGATAGTTTTGTCTTTTAGATATTGGAACTAAAATTTATTTATATATATACATGGGTTTTGGTTTTAAGTCCCCCCATTGTTCCATTTTTCCTTTGCAATTCTGTAATGTGTGTGATATTCTGTGTTACTGGGATATTTACTGAATGCAGGGATAGCTGAGGGGAGTGATATTTTAAAACTGAATTTTAAAAAAAAAACTATTAACGTCAGTTGTATCAAACAACTGACGTTAATAGTATTTTATAAAATATAAAGTACACTATTAACGTCAGTTGTTTATTAAAACTGACGTTAAAATTAAACATTTAACGTCAGTTCTTTATAACCACTGACGTTAGTTTTAACAAAATTAACGTCAGTTGTCTTAAAGAACTGACGTTAATAGTTTTATGTTTAACGTCAGTTGTTTAAAAAACCGACGTTAATTTAACGTCGGTTTTGTTAAGGAACTGACGTTAATAGTTTTATATTTAACGTCAGTTCTCAACTGACGTTAAAATATTAACTATTAACGTCAGCTGTATTTACGTCAGTCAGTATTCTGACGTCAGCTGTATATATATCCTTAGATTGATAGTTTTGTTTTTTTAGATATTGGAACTAAAATTTATTTATATATATACATGGGTTTTGGTTTTAAGTCCCCCCATTGTTCCATTTTTCCTTTGCAATTCTGTAATGTGTGTGATATTCTGTGTTACTGGGATATTTACTGAATGCAGGGATAGCTGAGGGGAGTGATATTTTAAAACTGAATTTAAAAAAAAAAAACTATTAACGTCAGTTGTATCAAACAACTGACGTTAATAGTATTTTATAAAATATAAAGTATACTATTAACGTCAGTTGTTTATTAAAACTGACGTTAAAATTAAACCTTTAACGTCAGTTCTTTATAACCACTGACGTTAATTTTAACAAAATTAACGTCAGTTGTCTTAAAGAACTGACGTTAATAGTTTTATGTTTAACGTCAGTTGTTTAAAAAACCGACGTTAATTTAACGTCGGTTTTGTTAAGGAACTGACGTTAATAGTTTTATCTTTAACGTCAGTTCTCAACTGACATTAAAATATTAACTATTAACGTCAGCTGTATTTACGTCAGTCAGTATTCTGACGTAAAAAAACAATTTTAACTGACGTAAAAAGCACTTATTGCACTAGTGATTTGTAATATCTGACTTCTAGAGTCATATCTTTTCATTCAAGTTGCTATTTATTGATTAGAGAGAGGGTATCTCTCGGGTGATTTACAGGGATAGAAGGGATCCCTGGGTTGCAAAGAAAGTGTGCTTTTGTTGAAGTTTTTCAAGGAAGTGAAGACTTAATGATTTAAAAGAGGATATCTCTTAGTTGTTTCAGAGATTAAGAGAGGGTATCTCTTAGGTCTTGACAAGGATAGAAGGGGTCCTTGGGTGGAAAAGCTAGTGTGCTTTTTGGAAAGTTTTTATGCAATGAGGTTATCCTTGTGTTGCAGTAATTAGATATTGTAATTGTTGATTATAGTGGAGTAAACCACAGAGGTGTGGGACTGGATGTAGGCTTACCAAAGGAGGTAGCTGAACCAGGATAAATCGGTTTGCGCATTCTTCTTACCCTTAAACTTCTTATACTTGTCATATACATGTGTGTTGTATTAAAGTTGTTTAAGTGCTCTTGAAACTGAATCTTTATGCTATATTCTTGTATTAGGTTTACATAGAATTGCTTGTGCTTTATTGTTATCATCATTACTTGTTTAACAAACTGAATCTTAAGAATTAAAATTAAGTGAAAACTAATTTTTCTGTAGAAAACTCTGTTTTGGTTTAATGTACTGAAAAAATCTTTAAACTCTCAATTCACCCCTCTCGAGTTTGTAGCGATTACCAACAATCTTTTCCAAAGGGTTGGGTGATGTAAGGTAGGATTGTTTATCAAGGAAAAAAAACATAGTTTGAGAGTCACTCTGAATGATAATTCTTCTAATCCCATCATTCCAAGTACCAACATACTTACAATGTTTCTAGAAAAGTATTATCAATCATCGTGTCACTTTTTCAACTCTTAAGCATCGGTAACCATAGAAATGTCATTCCGTTCGTACTTATCATTAAAGCCAAAATCAATGCTTAAATTACTAGAATTCCATTTCCATTTATGAAATTCTATATATCATATACATTTAAGGGGAGACTTGTTGTCGTGACATGATTGTTCTCACACTTCTTATATGTTTTATTTTCAATTTACTATATTTCCAAAAAAATATTTTTAATGATATTTCTTTCGTATCCTCATACATGAAAATGAAAATTTTATTTTTATTCAATAATTTTATTTCTAGATTTTTTTATGCTTGTGAATTATTTTTATCCTTTTACCAAATACTAAAACATGTCTAATATCAAATGTCGTCTTAGAAGTTAGTGACTAAAATGGTTAGTGTACTGGTCGAGAATGTAAGACCGAGAACTCGTCTATACATCGGACCAACCGAGCTTACCCCCGCGAATGGGCCTTGACCCAAACTCCTCCGAAGCCGAGGACATGTCAGCACACCTGACACCCGAGAATAACTACTCGGCCCCAAGCTATCCATCCGCAGCTAACTGGGTCGAATATCTCGCTGGCCATAATGCCACTCCGGGCAATCAGGCTCCGGATATCTCTCCCCATGATCGCGATCTGATCCTAATATTCCTCCGCTTATTTCGGAGCCTGATCCTGAGAGAACAACTATAAATAGGGGACTTACCCCTCATTCTAGAACTACGTTTGCTTTGATTCCCTTTTGGATACGTAGGAGCATAATCCACATTCTGTCAAGCACAATCCAAAAATACCCCACTAATCCTCGTTCGGCCGAGTATTTCATACCCGAGATATTTGGCTGGAACATTTTGGCGCCATCTGTGGGAATCGAAGCAAACATTTTCCCATACCACACAAAAATGGTGAGGACGAGAAGCGGAAATTGCAGGAGGGAGGAGCCGAGGAATGCCAACCACGGAGTTAACGGAGATAATGGAGAACAGTCCGTAGGCCCAAAGCAGAATGACCGACAACCCGGTGATTCAGGAGCTTCTCGCACAGTGTCGCAGCGCTAAGAAGGGAGAATGAAGAAATCCGCCGGCAGAATGACCGTCGGGAGAGAGGGCCGAGTAGGGAGAGGCTCGGTCTCCTCCTCACATGAAAGAGAGCGCCGACCTCCCGAGGTTGAGGGGTCCGAGAAACTTATATCGGGAAGGAGGTCCTCGCCTCCGGGCTTCCCACCACAACAACCGAAGCAGAGAGGAAGAGGGATTCCCTAAGCAGCCCCAGAATCTTCACTCCAAACGAACGAGACTTAATGACAGAGCCCACTGCGGAAGCCGAGGCATCCTTTCACGAATGATATCATGGGGGTCCCCTTGCCAGCCAGCTACAAGCCCATCAGCATTGACAAATATGATGGCACCTCGGACCCCGAGCGCCACTTGGACGCCTTCACCACACAGATGTACCTTTTTACGGATGACGATGCTGTCCTGTGCAAAGTTTTCCCAACCACACTGAAGGAGGCAGCGTTGACTTGGTACACCCAAACTACCCCCAAACCTCTGGTGGACTCTTTTGACACATTCGCGGCTAGGTTCAGGTGCTTAGTTTGCCACGAGCCGAGCCCACCGAAAAACCTCGGCCTCCCGGTGAACTTCAGGCAGGAGAAGAATGAATCCTCGCGCAACTTCATGGCCGGATTCAGCAAGGAGGCGGTACTCATCCCCAACCTCGGTGCCGATGTTGCACTACACACCATCCCGACCGGGTTGAGACTTCGGCCCTTTTGCTAGGTACTTAGCTCGCAAACCGCCTACCGATATGGACGAATCGAGAAGAAAAGCTGCATGTTACATCAATATGGAGGAGGTAGAGGAGTCCAAGAAAAGGGATCGGACCGATGAGGCTGACCGGCGAGAAGGCAGAGATAAGAGGAGGGCAGGGGGTGATAAGCCGAGATTGAGAGGCCCAGCCGAGCATTTCCATAGGGGACCGAAGTATGATCATTATACTCCCCTCAACACAAATAGGGCTCGGGTGTTCAAGAAGCGTACAAACAGCGAGCTTCTGCGGCTCCCAAAGTGGTGGCCGCACCCCGAAATGCGGATCGCTGAGAAGCATTGCTCGGTTTCACCGCAACTATGGCCATACCACCGAGGAATGCTGGGTCCTACGGGATAAAATTGAAGAACTGGTTCAGGCGGGTCACCTCAAAGCAACTTTGTCCGAAGAAACAACAACAACAAAGTGAGGCGTGGGGAAACAGAAGAAGAGAGGGTGACCGAGCCCGAGGAGGGGCGGCGATCGAAGAAATGAGGAGAGAGTAGAGACCAGAGAAAGGCAAAATGAAAGACGGGAAGAGGATAATGTCATTCTGGGGTGATAAACACCATCTCGGGAGGGTTCGCGGGGAGGCACCACAAGTTCAGCTCGGAGAAGACATCTCATGGCCATCCGGCAGCTTAACTCGGTATCCGGCAAGCCTCCCTGAGTTCCCCCCTATTATCTTTTCCGATGATGATTTCGTGGGGAGTAGATCCCAACCAGGATGACCCCATGGTGATCACCGTACGGTTGGCCAACTTCTCGGTCAAAAGAACCCTCGTCGATCGTGGGAGCTCCGCGGATATATTGTACTACTCAACCTTTCGAAGCTAGGGATCCCGGAGAAATCAATTCAGCCGTATGACAAGAAACTCGTTGGTTTCGCAGGGAGCAGAGTTGATACTCGGGGATATATTGACCTCTTGACCACTTTTGGCGATGGCAGAGCTTCTAAAACCATCATGGTCGTATGTGTTGGTAAACGCAGCTTACATCGTGATAATATCCTCGATCGGAAGGCCGCCCTTGAACGAGTTAGGGGCCGTGGTCTCTACCCCCCACCTCACGATGAAGTTCCCCTCCAGCTCGGGAGATATAGTGGCTGTCCGAGCAGATCGAGGAGGATGGCGAGACAAAGGCTACGCCGATAGTTTGAGGGTGAGCAAACTTAAACCCGCACCAAAGAGAAAACCCTAGAAAGGGGGAAGGACAAGGCGGTGAGTTCAAGAAACTCCGTTGAGCTGGATCCCGGGATGGACATGCAGAACAACAACGTCCGCAACCTATTGAGGAGCTAGAGAAGTTCCAACTCGGCGCGCCGCCGGAACAGTGTACCAAGCTCGGTGGTCACCTTGAACCTACTCTGAAAGAAGAAATAAAACAAGTACTGCGCAGAAATGCCGATCTATTTGCGTGGACCACATCTGACATGCCGGGAATTGATCCCAACTTTTTATGCCATAAATTGGCAATCTGTCCCGAGGCGAAGCCAGTGGCCCAGAGAAAGAGGAGATTAGGTGAAGAGAGGAGAAAAGTAGTCGAAGAGGAGACGGCGAAGTTGGTCAAGGCCAACTTTATCCGAGAAGTAGAATACACCACATGGTTGGCCAACGCCGTTCTCGTCAAGAAAGCAAACGGCAAGTGGCGCATGTGCACTGATTATACGGATCTGAACAAAGCATGCCCAAAAGACTCTTATCCCTTGCCGAGCATTGACAGGATGGTTGGTTGACGGGGCTTCCTGGATATAGAATTTTAAGCTTCTTGGATGCGTACTCGGGTACAACCAAATTAGAATGTACTCCCCGGATGAGGAGAAAAACAGCCTTCATTACCGAAGGGTCAAATTATCGCTACTGAGTAATGCCGTTTGGATCAAGAATGCGGGAGCTACGTATGAGACTTATGGACCGAGTATTTGAGAAGCAAATTGACAGGACCATGGAAGTATATGTGGATGACATGGTAGTGAAATCTGATGACCCCACCGTCCACCCTTTAGATCCGGAAGAAATATTTCAGCAATTGAGAAGGTTCAACATGAGGCTCAATCCTAGGAAAAGTGTGTTTTCGGTGTCCATGGGGTAAATTCCTCGGCTTTATGCTTACCCACCGGGAATTGAAGCCAATCCCGATAAGTGCCGGGCCGTAATTGAGATGAGAAGCCCGCAGAACGTTAAAGAAGTACAAAGATTGGCAGGACGGCTGGCGTCATTATCTCGGTTCCTACCCAAATCCGCAGAGAAAGCTCGGCCTTTCTTCAAGTTGCTGAAGAAGCCCCAAACCTTCAAATGGACCGAGGACTGCGAAAAGGCTTTTGTCGACTTCAAGGACTTTCTGTCCTCCCCGCCGATATTAACAAGGCCCATCTCGGGGAAAGAATTGTATCTGTATCTGTCAGCCTCCGAGAATGCCATTAGCGCAGTCATCGTGCAGGAGGTAGAGAAAGCCCAAATGCCAGTATACTTCATCAAATAGGGTGCTCCATGATGCCGAAACTCGGTATCAAGTTATTGAGAAGCTGGTCTTAGCCTTGGTGACTGCAGCTCGGCGGTTGCGCCCGTACTTTCAGAGTCACCAAGTGGTTGTCAAGACGGATCACCCCATCAAACAGATACTCAAAAAACCCGAATTGGCGGGGCGTATGATTGCTTGGTCAGTAGAGTTGTCCGAGTTTGGCTTGAAATACGAGATGAGAGGACCCCTGAAATCACAATGCCTGTCTGACTTCATAGCCGAGCTCCATCCACAACCAGAGGCTGAGGATACATGGTGGAATCTATACGTGGATGGATCCTCAAATATCAGGGGCAGTGGAGCGGGGGTGATTCTGGAAGGACCAGGAGATTTGATATTGGAACAATCGTTGAAATTCGAGTTCAAAACCTCGAACAATCAGGCCGAGTATGAAGCTCTGATAGCGGGACTAAGGCTGGCGAATGAAATGGGGGCGAAGGCTGTCAAGTGCCGAAGTGATTCACAACTAGTCACCGGACAAATATCCGGGGGCTATCAGACGAAGGAACCTCAGCTCACCAGATATTTGTGTAAGGTTAACCAGCTAATCTCCGGCTTTGAAAAGTTCACCATTGAGCACATTCCCCGAGAAGAAAACACTCGGGCTGATTTGTTGTCCTAAGCTTGCCAAAGACAAAGAAGCCGGGACACCACAGAACGGTTATTCAAGAAACCCTCAATGAGCCAAGCATTGGGACAGAAGAGGTGATGGCCAATGAGTTGGTTGACCGAGAGTGGATGACACCTATCTGGGAGTACTTATCCTCAGAAGCTCTACCCTCGGATCAGGCTGAGGCAAGGAAAGTCAGGCTAAGGGGGAGTCATTTCACCATAATCGCCGGGGAGCTGTATAAGCGGGGATTCTCGGCGCCTTTGCTAAAATGTTTGACCAAGGCACAATCTAAGTATGTCATGGAAGAGGTTCACCGAGGAATCTGTGGTTTTCACAGTGGTGGCAGATCAATGGCCTCCAAGATAGTCCGAGCAGGGTATTATTGGCCTACCCTTAGAGCTGATTGTATGGAGTGGACGAAGCGGTGTGATGAGTGCCAGAGATGTTCCAATGTAAATCATACCCCCCCTGAAGAGCTTCACACATTAAACTCGCCGTGGCCGTTTGCAATGTGGGGAATGGACATACTGGGGCCTTTCCCAGTAGCCAAAGGCCAAGTCAAATTCCTACTGGTAGCCGTAGACTACTTCACCAAATGGATCGAAGCAGAGCCTTTGGCTAAGATTACTGCCGAGAAGGTGCAGAAATTTGTGTGGAAAAGCCTTATTTGTAGGCACGGAATTCCCTTCGCAATCGTTACTGACAACGGAAGACAATTTGTGGATAAGAAGCTACGGGAATTCTATGACAACCTCGGTATCAAGCACCAGGTTACATCCGTTGAGCACCCCCAAACCAATGGGCAGGCCGAAGCAGCTAACAAGATCATCCTCGGGGAGCTGAAGAAAAGAGTAGGAAGATCTAAAGGAGCCTGGGCAGAGGAGTTACCGAGTATTCTCCGGGCCTATCACTGTACGCCTCAATCTACCACTCAAGAAACACCCTTCAGGCTGACGTACGGAACCGACGCCATGATCCCAGTAGAGGTTGGGGAACCGTCTTTCCGACGTGTGCAACACGAGCCAAACGACAATGGGAGCAATATGAGGGTCGAGCTTGACTTGGTAGAAGAGGTTAGGGAGGAAGCCAGAATCAGAGAAGAAGCCTGCAAACAGAGAGCCACTAGAAGGTATAATTCAAGGGTAAGGCCGAGGAGTTTTCTGCGCGGAGACTTAGTGCTGAGAATAAAAGGGGAAGCAAGGAAGGACCGCACGGAAGGCAAGTTAGCAGCGAATTGGGGAGGACCGTTCCGAGTAGTTGAAAACCTGGGGAACGGGGCCTATAGGTTAGAAGAATTGTCGGGAAATCCTATCCCGAGGACTTGGAATGCCTCTCATTTGAAGTTTTATTACAGCTGATGTATATAGTCGGGTGCTGTACTCTTTTTCCTACCTCGGTATTTTTTCCCAAAATGGGTTTTGACCGGGGAGGTTTTAACGAGGCACACCGCGGACTCCATTCAATAAAAAGCAGAATTTATTATATGATTATATTTTTTTTCTTTGCCTTGCCGAAGTCTTTATTTTGCAGACATCCTATTTTAATGGCCGAGTACGAGCCAGTCAGAGGGGCCAAGTATGAGCCCGGCGGCCGAGTACGAGCCGTTGTCAGAGGGGCCAAGTATGAGCCCGGCGGCCGAGTACGAGCCGTTGTCAGAGGGGCCAAGTATGAGCCCGGCGGCCGAGTGCGAGCCGTTGTCAGAGGGGCCAAGATGAGCCCTGCGGCCGAGCACGAGCCGTTGTCGAGGGGCCAAGTATGAGCCCGGCGGCGAGTACGAGCCGTTATCAGAGGGGCCAAGTATGAGCCCGGCGGCCGAGTGCGAGCCGTTGTAAGCCGGGCCAAGTATGAGCCCGGCGGCCGAGCGACCGAGCCGTTGTCGAGGGGCCAAGTATGAGCCCGGCGGCCGAGTGCGAGCCGTTGTCAGAGGGGCCAAGTATGAGCCCGGCGGCCGAGTACGAGCCGTTGTCAGAGGGGCCAAGTATGAGCCCGGCGGCCGAGTACGAGCCGTTGTCAGAGGGGCCAAGTATGAGCCCGGCGGCCGAGTCCGAGCCGTTCAATTCCAAAGGCCAAGTCAGAGCCTCATGGCCGAGTACGAGCCGTAAAGTTAAGTATAAAGGTCAGGTACGATCTTACTAGCCGAATCCGAGCTACTTTATAGTTATTTACGTTGAGTTCAAGCTACGAAAATAGTAAAGCTGAATGTGCGCAAAAAACAAAATTCGTAAAGGCCAAGTATGAGCCATTGTTTTATTAAGGAAACCGAGTACAATAAGGCAAAAATAAAGCCGAGTGATACATTCAAGGAAACCGAGTACAATGAGCAAAAATAAAGCTAAGTTTGACTCTTGAAAAGTACATTCACGGGACTGAGTGCAGCGCTGAGGTTGAAAGCCGAAATTGAAAATAAGGGCCATTCGGCCCCCAGTCCCCCCGATTCAACGCCATCACGCTCTCTCAAGGGAGGCTGTAGTTCACACTCCCCCCTGAGAAAGCTGGACGATGAGGTGCTCGGCCAACTCAGGGAGTAGACGGCCGCTACCCCTTTCTCGACTCCTGAAGATTATTATTCTCCCGGTTGACATCCTTCTTGAAGGATCAAGGAATTCTGGATCCCGTCTCCCACTTACATCCTTTTTGGCGGATGTGAAACCCAAAAAAGGATGTCAACTGGGAGAGGGGAACGTAAACCCCTGTTGTTAGCATAGAACTACTCGGGTGGAAGAGAAGTAAGAAGCGAACTTGACTGATAGAAAAGGATGAGGAATGAACAAGTGGGAAGGGCCCTATTTATAGGCACGAAAAGAAGTAGAATGTGTGAGAATTTGTTGGGAAAACAAACCTCGAAACCAAGCGAAAGGCAGCGATTGCGTGAACCCATTACGGTTCCCAAAAGCATTTAATGCATGACAACGCAAAATGAAATACACGTGCTTTTCGTATAATGACCACCGTCCATTTTGGACGGTGGAGTATTTCGGCCTTAGCCGAACATTCGATGGACAAGCCGAACATAACAAAGAATCAGCAAAATGATAATAATATTCATTCAAGTAATCGGGTTACAAGGGCATGAGCCCAGTACAAAAGAGGAACAAAAAACTATTAACAGCTACTCCCCCCTGTGGCTTTCCTCGGCCTCTACATGATCGTCCGGAGAGCCCCCCACTACGTCCACCTCTTCCTCCCCCTCGGGAATGATGGGAACAAGTTCCCCATTTACCACCTCCATATTCACATCGGCCCCCGAAAGGTCGATGCCGGGAACCAGAACCTCAGCTTGGGCAATGCCTTTGTCAAAACCTTTCCGGTGCTCGATGACAATGCAGCGGGTGGCCTCCTGTACGTCCTCCTCAAGCAGTATCTTGGCCTGAATCTCAGCCTCCAAGGCAGCCTTGAGCCGATCAATCTCAGCCTGAGCCTCTTTGATCTTTTCTTCGGCACGAGCCTTGTCTTCTTCCACTCGAGCTCTGCTTTCTTCGGCCAGTTTCGCCCGAGAATCTAGCTCGGCGTTCCGAGTGTTGATATCGGCGATGGTGGTAGTCAAGCGTTCATTCTCGGAGGCAATCCGGGAAAGATCCCCCTTCAACCTCTCAATAGCAGCGAACTCAGACTCCAATTGCTGAGACTTCCTCTCGGTCTCCGTCACTTCTCGGCTACAGAAACGAGCCAAAGTCGCAGCACGAAGGCAGTAGACCGAGAGGGCCTCCATGCTGGATCGGGTCCCCCTGCTGCTTGATAAGACGAAGATCAGCGGCTTTTAAGAGGGTCGAGTCGAAAGAGGAGGAGGGGTTGAAGTCTTCACCCCAGAGAGATGAAGTCCCCGCCTTCAGGGTGGTGTTGTACCATTTCGGCTCGAGGGGGGTAGAAAGTGGCGGTTCTCGCCCCACGATTTGCGTCCCCTGAGTAGTGGGGCGAGGGGAGCTTGGGCCAGGAAGGGGAGAATCTTCGGCCACCACTTCAACCTCTGCCCTCTTCCTTTTTTGAGGGGCAGATGACGAAGCCCCTTTCGCAGAAACCTTGGTGGGAGGAGGTCTTTTCTGCTTCTTCTACCTAAGAGGACCCCGACCCTCTTTACCAACACCAGCCTTGAAAAGCTTTGAAAAGTCGAACTTTCCCATGATGATCATCAAAAAGAAAGAGTTGTTAGTATAACAACACAGTGCAGAAAATACTTAAGAAACTAAAAAGCCGAGCACTTACTTTTAAGATCGGACCTTGGGGTGGAGGAGAAGGGGAGTTTCATAAGGCGTGCACAATGGAGGGGCCGAGGAAGACCCTCTAGTACATCTATATCCCGCCTATCCTCGGCCGGCAGGGGAACGATACTCGAGCCGACGTAATTTTGTGGGAGAGGATTGCCGATATAAAGGAAACTTGGCATGTTTATTCTCGTCAAAAAAGTGGGAAGTATGAGAACTCGAAGGGCGAACACGGAAGAAGCCAACCTTGAAGTCTTTATAAGACGAGGCGAATAAACTAAGAAGACCTCTTCGGTTCAACCCATTAAGGGATACCCATCCCTTTTTCTCGCCAAATCTGGTTTGATAAAAATACAAAAACTTCGGAGTGGTAGGCTCTATCTTTATGTATTTACATAGAATCTGAAAGGCTTTCATAAAAGCCCAGCTGTTAGGGTGAAGCTGAGTAGGTGCGACGTTCATGGTTCTCAGAACATCGCACTCAAACTCAGTAAAGGGAAGAGACACATGCAGTTTGTCAAAAAGTGTTTTATACATGTATGTATAGGGAGGCTCGGAAGGGCGAGCCCTTAGAAAGACACACTCGGTGCTCGTGCACGGAGAGCAAATAAACTCAGACTCGTCTCCTGAGACTGAGATATTGATATGGGACCGAAGTTCAACAATAGAATCAGGAGTCTGGTAGTCAGAAAAAAAGGTTCCAACCTCCCCTTTAACCCAGGTATACCCGGGAAGGGTTATATCGGGAATAGGGTCTTTAGGAACCCTAAGGCGTTGTTTACGGGCGGCGGGTTTGGACACTCTAGGAGGGGGAGAACCAGACCTAGACGAATCAGACTCGGAAGAATCTGAGTCAGTCGAAGATGACCCGGAGGAGGATGGTTCCGCCTCCCCAACGCTCAGTTCCCGCGAAGGAACAGAAGAAAAGCGAAAGGGATCCCCCAATTGGGGAAACTTCACCCTCAACCGGAGGCGAAGTATTTGACTCGAGAAGACATAGATGAACTCATGTCCGAAGGTCGAAACAGAGCTTAGAAGCACGAAGGAAGAAAAGAGACGGAGCGTGCACGGAGGATGACAAGCGAGAGGAACAAGGGCGAAGCTTGGAAGACGAGGGTGAATGACAGAGAAAGGGTAAGCGAAGTAGGAGGGAGTTGGCGCCGGAGGAGGTATTTATAGCCTGCAATTGGTAGCCCATTGTCCATTGGGCCCAAAAAGGGCGCGACTTTTGATTTTCCCCCATTAAATGGGCGCGGAACTCTAGGGTTTCTTGTCCGTGGCGTCTTAGAAAAGTAACGGAATAATTGCTTTCTCCGACAGAGAGAGAAGACTTGATTGAAATGACAACTAAGAATGTGGATAATCGCATAAATCGAAGAATAAGCTCGGTTTTCATACGTATCGCCTCCTTCGCTTATTCAAGCTCGGAGCTCGGGGGCTTGTGATCGGCCGAGAATGTAAGACCGAGAACTCGTCTATACATCGGACCAACCGAGCTTACCCCCGCGAATGGGCCTTGACCCAAACTCCTCCGGCCCGAGGACATGTCAAGACACACCGACACCCGAGAATAACTACTCGGCCCCAAGCTATCCATCCGCAGCCTAATCGGGCCGAATATCTCGCTGCCATAATGCCACTCCGGCAATCAGGCTCCTGATATCTCTCCCCATGATCGCGATCTGATCCTAATATTCCTCCGCTTATTTCGGAGCCTGATCCTGAGAGAACAACTATAAATAGGGGACTTACCCCTCATTCTAGAACTACGTTTGCTTTGATTCCCTTTTGGATACGTAGGAGCAGAATCCACATTCTGTCAAGCACAATCCAAAAATACCCCACTAATCCTCGTTCGGCCGAGTATTTCATACCCGAGATATTTGGCTGGAACAGTTAGCATCGTTTGACATCCTAAAAAATTATTTCGACAGTCCAATTCATTTTCAAAAGTGTGTGAATTGATTTTAGAAGAAGTAATAATTTATAGTTTTTTCATTGAATATAATTAATTCTAGACGTGGTATATATAAAATTTTTATATTTATATCTCAAAAAAAATTTACTTTATTATCCAAATAAATCTAATTATTCTAAATTTATTTTTTAGACGCTAATAAAAAACATAAATCAAAATTTTTAATCAAATTTTTTTAAAAAGTTATTTTTTTAAGATCAATTCTATCCTAATCTAACCAAAAATCTTGCCACCAATGCACTGTATGGGTTATGTAACATCATTTTTCGACGTGGCAGCACGTAATTGTTCATTTGTTTACCACGTATTATTCTATTAATAAAATCATATATATATATATATATATATATAATCCGTGTCATTCTAACTTATTTTTTCCTCTTATTTTTTCCCTTCCCTAATTATAACTTCCATCATCTGTACAAGAGTGCAAAAAGTTACAAATTTTCTCTCTCTGTAATTGTAATTTCCATAGTTAAATAGTAACTTCCATCCTCATTTTTTCTCTTTCTTTATGACTTCCCACAATTCTATCACTATGTAACCGACTAGAATTTGATCCCAATAAATTATTGATGATTTTAAAATTATTTGATTTACAATTCTTGTATTATAAAATAACTTTTGAATTTTGACACATCAATTATGTGAAGTTTTTAACATAATATACACAAATCTATATAAAATATATAGTGTATGTGAATATCATATAATTAGTTAAGTTTAAAGGACCTATTTAATAAATTGAGAAATAAAAAATACTGTTTATAAAATTTGATATATTGCTAAGATCAAATTTTTTATATTGTGAGACTATGACATAATTAATGGGCATAAAACATTTTCAGGCATTATCTCATCAAGATAAATACATACCATAGCCGCATAATCTATACTTTGATCTTACAATCCTCGTTTTCAGTTATGTCATCAAGATACAGAGGCCATCTTAAGTCAACAGGGAATTGAAGGGAACACGCAAGTAGTGAACACGATAGTATGAAGTATGAACAATCAACTTATATATGGTGGGTAAGCATACATACAATATTAATTGTAAATAATATTATTTAAAAACTAATTTTTGAATTTCAGTTTTGAATCTAAATCAAATATCAAACATAAAATTAATTATATAAACAAATAATTATTGTAAAGAAGTTGTTACAGTGTTACACGTTTTACAAAAAAAAGAAAGATAAAAAGAGATAAGGTAAGTAATTAGAATAAATTATTTTTTAAAACATATTTACTATATTGTAAATTAAAATTGAAATAAATTAAAGATAGTAATTACGTAAATAACCCAAAATACATTTAAAGTTAGTCATTCAAATAAGATTAAATACATTTCTGAATTACATAATTTTAATTTTATTTCATTTTTGATAAGATTTACGTAAATACATTTTGTATCCACTAAAATTGAAATAAAATAAATAATTAGATATATTAAATTATATTTTAAATTTTAATTTCAATTTATATAATTTAAATTTAAATTCAATTTTGATAAGACTTACGTAAATACATTTTGTATGGTCTTAAAATTGAAATAAATAAAATAATTAGATAACATAAATTACATCTAAAATTTTAATTTCAATTTATACAATTTCAATTTAAATTCAATTTTGATAAGATTTATGTAAATACATTTTGTATGACCTTAAAATTGAAATAAATTAAATAATTGTAGTGTTAACACTTGACATATGACAAAAATTGCATAGGGGACATAAATGTATTGTTTATAGATTTCCCTCATTTTTTTATTTTTATTATATTATTTTTTGTTAAATTTATAAACACAATAATAAATCAAAAAATTGTAGTGTTGACACTTGGCATATGACACATGGCTGGACAGGGAAGATGACACATGGTATCATGACATTGCATAGAGGACAGAAATGTATTGTTTATAAAAGTCAATAGGGAATGAAGGGAACATGTAAGTAGGGAACACAATAGTATCAAGTATGAACAACCAACTTATATATGGTAGGTAAGAGAAAGCATACATATAATATTAATTGTAAATAATCTTATTTAAAAAACTAATTTTGAATTTCAGTTTTGAATCTAAATCAAATATCGAACTTAAAATTAATTCTATAAACAAATAATTATTGTAAATAAGTTGTTACACTGTTACTCATTTTACAAAAAAAAAAAAAGATAAGGTAAATAATTAGAATAAGTTATTTTTTAAAACATATTTACTATATTAGAAATTAAAATTGAAATAAATTAAAGATTATAATTACGTAAATAACCCAAAATACATTTAAAGTTAGTCATTTAAATAAGATTAAATATATTTAAGAATTATATAATTTCAATTTTATTTCATTTTTATAAGATTTACGTAAATACATTTTGTATGACCTTAAAATTGAAATAAATTAAATAATTAGATAATATAAATTATATTTAAAATTTTAATTTCAATTTATATAATTTCAATTTAAATTCAATTTTGATAAGACTTACGTAAATACATTTTGTATGATCTTAAAATTGAAATAAATAAAATAATTAGATAAGATAAATTACATTTAAATTTTTAATTTTAATTTAAATTCAATTTTGATAAGATTTACGTAAATACATTTTGTATGACCTTAAAATTGAAATAAATTAAATAATTGTAGTGTTGACACTTGGCGTATGACAGAAATTGCATAGATGACAGAAATGTATTGTTTATAGATTTTCCTCATTTTTTTTTTTTTTTTTGTGTTAAATTTATAAACACAATAATAAATAAATAAATTATAGTGTTGACACATAGAATATGACACATGGCAACATAACATTACATAGGGGACATAAATATATTGTTTATAGATAGATAGATTCCAATTCCAATTTCAATTTAAAATTGCAAAATCATTTCAGATTTTTTTAAATTTAAAATTAAAATCGAGTTTGTTAATTTTCAAATAACAATATTTACGCACTATTCGAATAACAACTCATGTAATGTTGATAACAATATTTAACTCAATTTGAGATTTGATTTTAATTTAATTAAATGTGGCTCATTTTTATTTTATTATTGTCATGTTATTTTTTATCGTCAAATCGTTCTTTTCAGGCATTATATCATCAAGAAAATTTTATTAATAGGCCATTTTAAGTCAATAGGGAAATTGACCTAAAAAAATGTCAATAGGGAACTTGAAGAGAATATGTAAGTAGTGAATATATATATATATATATATATATATATATATATATATATATATATATATATATATATATATATAGATTATGATAGATATTGAAACAAAAAATCAAATTTAATTTCATTAATTAGATTATTGAAGAATAGATTTACGTAACTAAATAAGATGATGATACAAAGAGTTAAAATTAAATGTGAGATGAATTAGATAATTAGATAAGATTAGTTAAATTTAAATGTGATTTAAAATCATAAATCGATTTAATTAAACTGAAATAAAATCAATAATCCATTAATTTGTAATATAGTTTTCTTTAAAGGAAATAATTTGTAAAATAGTAAGATTAGATAAATCGGTTTAATTAAAAACTAAAGTTGAATTCAAATAAAACCACAAATTGAACTTATGTAAAGATATCAACTTACGTTTTTTTTTTTTTTGGTATTTCAACTTACGTAATTTAGTTAGATTAGTTAGATGTGGCTTTTTTTATTTTATTTTTTATTTTATTATTGTCATGTTATTTTTTGTTAATTATTTAATTTCATTAATAAATCCAAAAAACTGTATTGTTGACACTTAACATCCATAGACATTGTTACACTTATTGCATATAGAAGATGACACATGACAAAATAATAGGAAACTTGAAAAGAATATGTAAGTAGTGAAGATATATATAGATTATGATAGAGATTGAAACAAAAAATCAAATTTAATTTCATTAATTAGATTATTGTAGAATATATTTACATAACAAAATAAGATGATGATACAAAGAGTTAAAATTAAATGTGAGATGAATTAGATAATTAGATAAGATTAGTTAAATTTAAATATGATTTAAAATCGTAAATCGGTTTTATTAAATTGAAATAAAATCATAAATCCATTAATTTGTAATATAGTTAGATTAGATAAATCGGTTTAATTAAAAACTAAAGTTGAATTCAAATAAAATCACAAATTGAACTTACGTAAAGATATCAACTTACGTAATTTTTTTTTTTGGCATTTCAACTTACGTAATCTACTTGGCTTTTTGATCAAACCCGTTCCTTTTAAACTATTTATCAGTTTAGGGTTATTCTGAAACTATTTATCAATGGGGATCGTTTTGGACACGTGGCATTTTTTATTTTTTTTCAATCTGACAGGTCAAAGGCGCCATTGCAGATGGCGCCACTAGTGGAAAATATACATTAGACGGTAAAGGTTTACGTCAGTTAACCAAAAACTAGACGTTAAAAAGGGGGCGGTGGCAGTTTTGTAAATAATTAATTCACTGTTAACATCAGTTGTTTTAAGGACTGACGTTAAAAGTGAGGCGGTGGCAGTTTTGTAAATATAAAATCACTATTTGCGTCAGTTGTTTAATGAACTGACGTTAAAAGTGTTTTGGAAGAAATTATTAAAACTTTTAACGCCGCTTGTTTATAAACCTCGACGTTATAAGTGTGATTTTTACTTGATTAAATAAATAAGCGACGTAAATAATCAACTCATTCCTATCTTTCTTTCGTTGTCATCTCAGTGTTGTCACTCTTAACGCAGATCATCACTCCATATAGTGCAGTTTATTTCTAATCTTTTTCTTAAAAAAGTTTATTTTTAATCTTAATTAATTAGCTTGAATTAGTAAATTAACAAATTATTGTGCAAATTAAAATAAATAAATACTAAACATAAAACAAGTTATATATGTATAATCAAATCGTATCTCATTGAAGCGATTCATAAGTTACAATTACATGTTTAAAAGATAAAAAATTTCCGCAAAGATATATAGCACTAAAATTAAAAAAGTTTCTGCTTCAACATCATTTTCTTCTCGATCTGTCTTGATCGGAATCTCCAACATTTATTGTTCTCATTGAAGCGATTCATAATTTACAATTACATGTTTTAAATATAAAAAATTTACGAAAGATATATAGCACTAAAATATAAAAAGTTTCGCTTCAACATCATTTTCTTCTCAGTCCCGTGCTCGAGAATCTCCGACATTGAATGCATGCCCTCCCTCATTTGAAGTCGATGCTCCATCGGAATCCACAGTCACTTTGGAGCCGCGGCAGAGTGAAGGGTGCACTCGATCTGTTTCAGCAATATTCTTGGAACAACCACTTGGTTCCAAAGCTGAGGTTTTGGAACTGTAGCTGCTGATTCTCCCGAAGGATGATGGTGTGTGCAAATCACATTACGTGATTCACCCAACCTTACCATCCATGTTACGTGATTCACACAACCTCAGAAGTTGTTTTGACCATTAAGACAGAGACCTTTAAGTCTAGGTATAGGAAGAAAGAGTGATGAAGTTAATCTCCATGGCAGGGCCATATTGTGAAGCAGAAAAATTAAAGGAAGGAAGAAAGCTATTTAAAGGAGTAGGGGATGAAGTTACTAGGCGTCGTAAGTTGCTAAAAAATTAAATTGATCATTAAGAGCATTAGGTTTCAAGGCGCATTGGGAGTTGGCCTGGCAGTCATATATTATAAACGTGCAGAAAAGAAAACTCCAGAAGGAGTAGGAAGATACACTTTTAACGTCAGTTGTTGAATAAAACTGACGTAAAAAGCGTTTTTAAAATAAAAAATATTTATTTTTAACGTCGGTTGTTTATACAACCGACGTTAAAGTGTGATTTTTACTTCAGCCTATATCCCTATCTGAAATGCCCTGTTGTCACACAGGTCTGTTAACGTCAGTTGTTGAATAAAACTGAAGTTAAAAGTGTTTTTAAAATAAAAAATATTTATTTTTAACGTCTGTTGTTTATACAATTGACGTTAAAAGTGTGATTTTTACTTGATTAAATAAATAGGCGACGTAAATAATCTTATATCCCTAGCTATCTGAAATGCCCTGTTGTCACTCAATTAACACAGGTCTCAGAGCCATTTTGTGAATGAATAGAAATATAGAGGAAAAGAAGAGGCAATGATTACAGATCACATGTAAGTATGTTACTTTATACAGACAACACTTTTAACGTCAGTTGAAAGTCAGTTGTATTCAACAACTGACGTTAAAAGTGTTTTTTAAAAAAATATTAATATTTAACGTCAGTTGTTAATAAAACTGACGTTAAAAAAATTAATTTTAACGTCAGTTGTTTAATACAACTGACGTTAAATGTTGTTTTATGTTTACACTCGCGCGCCTTCTGCACTTCGCTCTGTCATGACGTCGTCTCTTTTCTCTTTTCATCACGCTCAACCCTAAATCACTCTCAACCCTCACTCTCACTCTCACCCAAAGACGAACCCTAATTGCGAGCTCATCTCCACCGCAACCACCGCGAGGGCTTTTTCGCCACCACCGTGAGGTACACTATTAACCCTAACTCTGTCTTTCCATTCATTCTTTGCAATAACTTGACGTACATCTCTCTTTCCCCTTCCCGCGCACTAACTCTCCTTGTCCCTCGGCTCTCAGTAACCACATCGAACGTTGGCCACCACTCGAGCTCCCCTCCCCACCACCACGCGAGCACCTATTTCTCGGTGAGTATTTAGGGCACATTTTTGTATTTTTGGTTTTGAGTGTATGTTGAAACTGTAGTCTCGGTAGTTGAAACTTGAAACCGTGAGTTTGATTTGTTTGGAATGTACGTCTCTGTTTTTGGTTTTGAGTGCATGTTGCTCATTGGTTGATCTGTCACTTTAGTGATGCTAATCACGGCTAGGCCGTGATCGGTTCTGCCCGTGATGGCATGGTTCATTCGGTTGGCACGTTACGGCCGTGATGGACATCACCGCCAGGCCGTGACCAGTCTTCTTGGCAATTAATCTTTAAAAACTATAGTTTTCAATCTCTCGTATTGTCCTTATATTGGATATATATATGTTTTGTATATCTACAGGACCTATCAAGTTATGGATCGTAGTTGGATGGTTTGTAAGCGTACTAGTGCTGAGTATTTGAAGGGGGTGGGAGAATTTATAGAATTTGCTCAAAGGAATGTTCCTAATAGTAATGGAATGTTCTGTTGTCCTTGTGTCAAGTGTTTGAATACGAGGAAATGTACGGTGAAGGATATACGTACTCATTTGATTTGTGAAGGGATTTGCTTGAGTTATACAAGATGGATATGGCATGGTGATATGTTGTTGAGTAGTAATACAGCGAGTGTCTCCCAAAGTGAGGACGTTGACGTAGATATGGAGGATGATCGAGTAGAGGACATGATCCGTGATATTGGACAAGAATCTTTTCATCGAGCGCATGTGTATGATAGGTTGTGCGGTGATGCGGATAAGCCTTTATATCCAGGGTGTACTACTCATACACGGTTGTCGGTGGTACTAAAATTGGTTTGTGTGAAGGCGAGAAATGGTTGGAGTGATAAAAGCTTCACGGAATTGCTTGAAGTGTTGAAAGACTTTCTTCCGGAGGACAACACATTGCCTGACCGTAACTATGAGGCCAAGAAGGTATTGTGTCCTATGGGTATGGAGTATAAGAAGATACACGCATGCCCCAATGATTGCATATTGTACACCGGTGTTCATGAAGGCAAACACGATTGCCCCAAATGTGGGTTATCACGATACAAAGTGAAGGGTGGTGATGATGATGATGATGATGTTGATGATGTGAGAAAAAAGGGCCCTCCTGCGAAGGTGTTGTGGTATCTTCCAATAATTCCAAGGTTCAAGCGATTGTTTGCCAATGGGAAAGATGCGAAGAATCTTAGATGGCATAATGATCAGAGGAAACATGTGGAAAGGTTCGTCATCCTGCTGATTCTATTCAATGGAAGAATATCGATACTATGTTTCCGGATTTCGCCGATGAGCCAAGAAACCTAAGGCTTGGACTTGAAAACGTTGTGGGTGGAAGGTGTTGATGTAGTTGATGGGTATTCTCATGAGACTTTCAAGCTTCGTGCCATGTTATTTTGCACCATCAACGACTTTCCAACATACGGTAACTTGTCCGGGTACAGTGTCAAGGGGCATAAAGCATGCCCTATATGTGAAGAAGGCACATGCTACACTCAGTTGCATCATGGAAAGAAGACGGTTTACCTTGGGCATCGGAGATTTCTTAGACGTGATCGCCCATATCGTAAGATGAAAAAAGCTTTTAATGGATGCCAAGAGACAGAAGAAGCGCCGGCGACCTTAATTGGAGAGCAGGTTTATCAGAGGGTAAAGGACATCAATGTTATATTCGGCAAGTCCAAAAAGAAAGGTAAAGCTGTTGAGAAAAACATATGGAAGAAGAGGTCGATATTCTTTGATCTTCCATACTGGCGCAAGCTTGATGTCAGACACTGCATTGATGTGATGCATGTGGAGAAAAATGTGTGTGATAGTGTGATCGGGACGCTTCTCAACATTCAGGGCAAGAAAAAGGATGGTGTGAATGCTCGTCTCGACCTCGTTGCTATGGGTATACGAGAGCAGTTAGCTCCAGTTGTTGAGGATGGTAAGCGGACTTATTTGCCTCCAGCATGTCATACTTTGTCAAAAAAAGAGAGACAAAGTTTCTGCGGGTGTCTTCAGGGCATCAAAGTTCCACATGGTTACTCTTCAAATATGAAGAGGCTTGTCTCTAGTGATTTTAAATTGGTTGGCTTGAAGTCTCATGATTGTCAAATATTAATGCAACAACTTCTGCCCGTTGCTATTCGTGGTATTGCTACAAAAAATGTGAGACATGCCATTACTCGGTTGTGCTCATTCTTCAATTCTATATGTAGCAAAGTCGTTGACCCCCGTATGTTGGATGACTTGGAAGTTGAGGCTGCTACAATCTTGTGCCAATTGGAGTGGTGTATTTTCCTCCTTCCTTTTTCGACATAATGGTTCACTTAATTGTTCATTTGGTGAGGGGGATTAGATTATGTGGGCCGGTTTTTCTGAGATGGATGTACCCAGTTGAGCGCTACATGAAGATCTTGAAAGGGTACTGACCGCGCTGTCGCCACGCGCCAAAAAGAACGAGCGATTATAAAATAATGCAGTATAGTGCGACAACTCGGATCGTCTCTCAAGGACTCTTTAGGTGTTGTTATTATTAACAGAAAAAGTTAGAAAAAGTTAGAATTGGGGGTTTTGAGATTGGAAACTAAATTAAAGAAGCAAAACAGAAAACAAAGCAAGAAAATAGAGCAGTTACCAAATAAGCTAAAGCGATTAACCTACTGCTTTAGGTTTCCCAACTATCATCGGTTCATGCAAATTCCTAGCCCTAAGCAGATTCTAATCCCCTCCCGGTTGTAGCAATAATTCACAAGCGGAACCACTACTACAGATATATGTCCCTATTCCCGAATTAAGCAAACGGGGTTAAGCACTTCGTGAACTAAGCGAACACGAAACGTACACACGCGAATTAAGCAAACGCGATTATATATAGGAACATGATATCACCGAGATAAACCAACACACCACAATATACTCCTGAATTAAGCAAACAGAAATATAAAGCATGGCATTGAAAAGAGAAAAGGAAATGAAAACAGGAAATACAAGAACCTCAAGTATGGATAAAAACCAATTACAGTAGATTAATCTAGGAGACTAGTTCTCCATTACAAAAGAAAACAATAAACTAAGAAAAACAAAAGACTACAAGCTCAGAAACTAGCCAAAACTGGCTAACTCTGACTCCTCTCTTCAGTTCTGCCTAAGACTACTTATATACACGTTTCTGGAATCCAAGTCCTCGCGAGGCGAAGCACTGCTCGCGAGGCGAATTATGCGAAAGGTCTGCAACTCTTGGTCTTCTCGCGAGGCGAGCATATCTTCGCGAGGCGAACTCTTCAAATTCCCAACTGTAACGCCCGTGACCTCCAACACGGGTAAACTGTGATGCTCTCTGACTTCCAGGTACTCGCGAGGCGAGTCCTTCTTCGCGGGGCGAGACAGAAAGTTTTGCAATTTTCAGGAACAGTCAGCTTCTGGTTCGCGGGGCGAGAAACTCCAGAATTATTCCTTTTTATTAACCTGAAAATAGAAAATAAAAGTAAATGCTTTATTCACTCTAAATCAACTAAATTAACTTAAAAACAATTTACAGACTCAAAATATTACTTAAGGACAATCAAGTCTAATTTGGGTAAAAAATGATATAAAATAAGCACAAAGCCAAGGTCTTTACTAGTTATAAAACCAGTCAAACCGAGGCTCATCAGGTACGTGAAGAATCCTCATCGTCCGGAAGCATCTATTGTTCAAAGGTATGTTGCAGAAGAAGCTATTGAGTTTTGTTCGGACTGCCTTCATAACACGGATCCTATAGGGGTTCCTAAGCCTCGGCATGATGAGATCAGATGTCAAGGTAAGGGTACACATGGCTTAAGAATTAATATGAAGGATCGGGAGGAAGTGCTTCAAGCACATTTGTATGTATTGAACAACATCGAATGTGTTCAGCCTTTCTTATTTGAACATAAAAGAAAAGTCAATCAAGAAAACCCTCGAATGAGCGAAAGGTGGTTGTTGAACAAGCATAACAAGACTTTCTTACCATGGTTCAAGGAAGAAATGCTTAAGGATGGTAGTCTCGCTTCGATGACGTAAAATGGCTAGCACTTGGGCCTAACTTCAACGTCATATGTTGGAGCGGATACGACATAAATAACTTTTCCTTTTATACAAAGGAACAAGATAACAAGAGTACCATGCAAAATAGTGGGGTTATGATCGTGGCCAAAGCAATGCACTTCTCTAGTGCAAAGGACACAAAACCCGTTCTGAAGACCGACACCTTACTTTGGATATATTGAAGATATTTGGGTGCTCGATTACACTAAGCTTACGGTGCCGGTATTTAAATGTAAGTGGGTTGATAGTAAATGTGGTGTACAAACCGACGAATTGGGGTTCACATTGGTAGACCTCAACAAGTTAGGTCATATAAATGAGCCTTTCATAATGGCTTCACAAGCAAAACAAGTGTTTTACATCACTGATCCTTCTAACAAAAGGTTGTCCGTGGTTTTCCAAGGAAAAAACATGTATAATGGTAGTGATGAAAATGAAGATTCAAATCTTGATATTCCTGAGACTCCTTCTTTTTCAACAAACATGCCTACTATAATCGAGGAGACACAGGTGGACGATGTACATGCCACTCGTGATGATCATCACGAAGGGATATTGATATAGGTAGTTTAAACTTAGTATACATTTATAACCTATGTTAATAAATTAATATATATTGTTTTGAACAGGCATACATTATATGGATCATTGTTCCATTCTTCCTTTGCAATTCTGTAATGTGTGTGATATTACGTATTCTTTGGGATATTTACTGAATGCAGGGATGGCTTAGGGGAGTGATATTTTAAAACTGAATTTAAAAAAAAAAATACTATTAACGTCAGTTGTATCATACAACTGACGTTAAAAGTATTTTATAAAAATATACAGTACACTATTAACGTCAGTTGTTTACTAAAACTGACGTTAAAATTAAGACCTTTAACGCTCGCTTCTTTATAACAAATGACGTTAATTTTAACAAAATTTACGTCGGTTATGTTAAAGAACTGACGTTAATTTTGACAAAACTAACGTCAGTTGTGTTAAAGAACCGACGTTAATAGTGTTATATTTAACGTCAGTTCTCAACTGACGTTAAAAGTGTAACTTTTAACGTTAGCTGTATTTACGTCAGTCAGTATTCTAACGTAAAAAATCAATTTTAACTGACGTAAAAAACACTTATTGCACCAGTGCGCCTACCCTTTTTTTTTTAAAAAAAAGACAAAAGGGAGGCGCCACTGCAAATGGTGCCTTCCCCTGCAGTGGCGCCTCTTGCAGTGTACCACGTGGCACTGCAGGGGGCGTCCCCCAGCCCCAACCAAAAATTGGACGCCTGCAATTTTAAAGGAACAACGCTATAATTTTAAAGGAACAACGCTACAAAAAAAATTATATTATAAGTATATGGAGTAACGATGATATTAATGATAAAGTATCTATTTAAAATAACAAGAGGCAATAAAAAAAATCCCGTAATAATGAGTAGCAAATAATATCACAGTAGGCATAAAAAAATAATGACAATAACAATTTACACCAATAAATATTCATCAATTATTACAATAGTAAAAAAAATTTACCTTATAAGAAATAAAAGAAAGTCACCTGCAATTTTAAAGGAACAACGCGACAAAAAAAATTATACTATAAGTTTAGGGAGTAAAGATGATATTAATGATAAAGAATCTATTTAAAACAAGAGGCAATAAAAAAATCCCGTAATAATGAGGATTCCGGGCTTATAGGACAGGAATTAGGAAGCGGTATTACCTATCTTAAATAATTTTTAATTAAAATATTATTTAATTTTAAATTTATTGTATTAGGGTAGAAAAAAAATATAGTTGAAGGTAAACCAATCCTTGAAAAGAATAAAAGAAAATTGAGGGGTACGACCGGGTCTGGGAGTTGCATGGGCTCATGAACTAATTAGTCGCTGCACCATGCTATGCATAGATTTGCATGATGCCAATGTGACAAATATTAATTAAAGAGTGGATGATTTATGATCTGATATAATATTGATTATTATAATGCATATTGATTTAAGAATTGCACATGAATTAACATGTATTATATTAATTATATATCATTAATTATCTTTAACTATACTTGTTATTTTTTAAAATATAGTTTTGTTAATCATTGTCTTGGGGTAATAGTTAAGAAAATAAAAAAGGAATTTTTTTATTGGAAAGCAATGTTGAATTAATATAATTAAAAAATTGAATAATGATCCATTTAACCGCATATCATATACATGCAAGAATATAGAAAACTTAAAACTAAGATATATTTTACTATATATATTTTAAAATATATAATATCCATATATTTTTTTTATTGCTTCTTGTTGTTTTAAATAGATACTTTATCATTAATATCATCGTTACTCCCTTTACGTATAGTATGATTTTTTTTGTCGCGTTGTTCCTTTAAAATTGCAGGTGACTTTCTTTTAATTCTTATAAGGTAAATTTTATTTTACTACTGTAATAATTGATGAATATTTATTGGTGTAAATTGTTATTGCTATTATTTTTTATGCCTACTGTGATATTATTTGCTACTCATTATTACGGAATTTTTTTTATTGCCTCTTGTTGTTTTAAATAGATACTTTATTATTAATGTCATTGTTACTCTCTATACTTATAGTATAATTTTTTTTGTAGCGTTATTCATTTAAAATTGCAGGTGTCCAATTTTTGGTTGGGGCTGGGGGGACGCCCCCTGCAGTGCCATGTGGTATACTGCAAGAGGCGCCACTGCAGGGGAAGGCGCCATTTGCAGTGGCGCCTCCCTTTTGTTTTTTTTTTTTAAAAAAAAAGGGTAGGCGCCATCTGCAGTGGCGCCTTTGACCTGTCAGATTGAAAAAAAAAAAATGTCACGTGTCCAAACGACCCCCCATTGATAAATAGTTTTAGAATAACCCTAAACTGGTAAATAGTTTCTAAAAGGAACCCAGTTTGGTCAAAAAGCCAATTTACTTAGATTAGTTAGATGTGGCTATTTTTTATTTTATTATTGTGATGTTATTTTTTGTCAACTATTTAATTTCAATAATAAATCCAAAAAATTGTAATATTGACACTTGGCATCCATAGACATTATTGCACTTATTGCATATAGAAGATGACACATGGTAAAACACATTACATAGGAGATAGAAATATATTCTTAATAAATAGATAGATAGATTTTAATTTAGTTAAATGTGGCTATTTTTTATTTTATTATTGTCATGTTATTTTTTATCATCAAATCTTCCTTTACCGGCGTTATATCATCAAGAAAATTTTATTAAAAGGCCATTTTAAGTCAATAGGGAAATTGGCCTAAAAAAATGTCAAGGGGAGGGGGAGGGGGAGGGGGAGGGGGAGGGGGTGGGGGAATATGTAAGTAGTGAAGATATATATAGATTATGATAGAGATTAAAATAAAACAATCAAATTTAATTTCATTAATTAGATTATTGTAGAATATCTTTTCTTAACTAAATAAGATGATGATACAAAGAGTTAAAATTAAATGTGAGATGAATTAGATAATTAGATAATTAGATAAGTTTAGTTAAATTAAAATGTGATTTAAAATCATAAATCGATTTAATTAAACTGAAATAAAATCATAAATCCGTTAATTTGTAATATAGTTTTTTTTTGAAGGAAATAATTTGTAATATAGTTAGATCAGATAAATCGGTTTAATTAAAAACTAAAGTTGAGTTGAAATAAAATCAGAAATTGAACTTACGTAAAGACATCAACTTACGTAAATATTTTTTTTTTTGGTATTTCAACTTACGTAATTTAGTTAGATGCGGCTATTTTTTATTTTATTATTGTCATGTTATTTTTTGTTATTATTTAATTTTAATAATAAATCCAAAAAACTGTAATGTCGATACTTACTATTCATAGACGTTATTGCACTTATGGTATAAACAAGATAACATATGATAAAATCACGTTGTATAGGGGATATAAATGTATTGCTAAATAGATAGATTAAGTTTTTCCCTTTCCCAATTTTAATTTTAATTTTTTATTCTATTTATATTTACTTTCCTGACAAGAGAAAAAAAATGTGGTCATTCTCTCTCAAATTTTCGTTCCTTTTTTTTTTTTTTTAATGTCGATCCTTTCTCCATTTCATTTCAAAATTCAAATATTATTTGAAAAATCAATCTTTTTTCTCTCTTTCTCTCTCAGACCCTCCTTCTTCACCCTGTCTTTCCTCTTTTTTCTCTCACTTGATGACGGGTTGGATTTCACTGAAGACCGATGAGGCAAACCTCACTATCGATGATGGTCATCTCCGCTGATTTTCGCGCACACAAGTTGTGTTTCTGTTTTCTAGGAAAGTTCAAATAAGCTTTGAAGAAGTTGAGCTTGTGATTGGGAGTGGATGATGTGCAATGTCTAGAAGCTTTATGCATTTTCTTTGATGTTACTTGGATTCGAGCTGGTGTAAAAGTGGCTCATCATGGTTATGTTGCTGGTGTATAAATATAGCATTTCCTGTTATGGTTTTTGACGGGTGGAAGTCTTTTTTCATTTTGTTCAGGGATTGGTTCTGTTCTGACAGTTCTGTATCTATTGGTGGTTTACGTATAAGTTTTCGGGATGACTGCTTCTTGGTGGTAATGTCAACTGTAAAAGAAATATTGTTCATCTTTTTGGCTCTGTATTTAATTTACAGTTGATGGTTTTTGGTGATGAAGTAAAAAGGTTGAGTATCCTTGATACTCCATTCCAATATATAGTTTATAAAAATAAAAAAAGAAGCACAATTTATAGGAATAGTCTTACATGTCTTCTTTAAAAAGTATAATAAATATATATTTCAAACTTCATAAATTAATTTTATAGTATGATATAAAATTGTTAATTATTATATTAATAAGAAAAATTCAGTGTATTTAAAAATTTGTACACACTCGTGCATCGCACGGGAGTAAAAGTGACGAGGCACCGTCCAGTGCTGGGTTTTCGTCTTTTGGATAAGGTTTTGGTAATAATTTGATAATTAGGTGCCACTAGATAGGTCCGTCCATTTCATCTTGCTAATTAATTCTTTATTTACTCTTGGTTCAACCTTATCCACTCCGCTTAATGAACACTTAGATGTGTACCACATTGCTCAATGCTCATCATGAATCATGCTGTATCCATTGTGTTTATACGTGATTTTGAATAATCGTTTAAAACATTTATTAAAAGTGATTTTGAACAAAATTAATTTGTTTAGAATTGAGTTTGTAGTGAAGTGATTTATATTTGGATTTTTTATTTTTTAAAAAAGTTTGATATATAACTTAATATAAATTTCTCAATCCAACACAAAAGCTTTTTATTTATAGCTTTCAATTAAAGTCATATAGACAAAATTAATTTATCTAATAATAATTAAATATCTCATTTTTATTAAAATCATACTTGATAGAATCAAATCAAACACACATATTATGATCGTCTTCTTTTATGTAAAAACAAACTCGCTTTTGTATGTAATACCCCCTCTGTTCTTTTCTCTTCTTTTTTTTTTTTTGATATTTTAAGATTTTTACGTATAGATTAATAGATCATTAATTTGTGTATACTTATATCAAAATATCTTTTTTTTTATTAATTATTTACAAGTTTTCAATGGTATTTATCAATCTAAATAAATACTCGATATTCCATTAGATTATTCATAAAAGGTTTTATATATTTTCAAGATAAATCAACTTAGTTCTATATAAAAGTATATACAAAAAAAATTGATCAATTATTTTGAAAAAAAAATAAGTAACTAAAAATATGAAAGTAAAAGAACGGAGTAGATACAATGAATACACGTATATCCAGAATTTCTTTCCGTGGAAATTAATTATCCAATCCAATTATAGAGGCACCAAAGAAAAAAAGAAAAAGAAATCATTTATAGAGGAAATAGAAAACAACAGATCCAGACCATTGTTTCAAGACTTTCCAGTACATACATAACATTATATCTATATGAAGAAAACCGCTGTCTTTGTTCGCGTTCTTTCTTTGATCACTACTCTGTAGTCGTCGTCATCCATTTCCATTTCCATTTCCATTTCACATTTCATCCTAAAATGATTCCGAGTCCCGCAGTTCCCAAGAAGAGGCAGCGCACCACCTCTTCCCGTCATTCTTCCACCAACTCCGACAAAACCCTAACCGAACTCTCCCATAACACCAACCGTCCCTCTCCGTTCACCACCACCACCACCGGCGACTCATCCGCCGCGGCACTCTTTTTTAACGATGCCTCCACCGCAGACGTCGTCCTCCGCCTCTTCATCGACGCCGTCCTTCCCCTCGAACCCTCCTCCTCCTCCGCCGACCCCGTCTCAGTCTCCGACCTCCTCGTGTACCTCCACTCCACCGTCCTCAACCGCTCCAAATACTTCTCCGCTCTCTTATCCGACCGATGGATCCGCCACCTCCACCCTCCCTCGCCACCGGAGAAATCCTCCTCTCCCCCCTCCGGCGGCGACGAGAACAACGAAATGTTTCGTCTGAATCTTGGAGTTCCACCCACTCCTGGTTCCATTCAGTCTCATCTCACCGTTCTGGAACTTCTCTACACCAACGATTTCGCCACCGCCATCGACAGCGCCTCCACCGCGCTGGATCTCCTCCCCGTCGCCCTTGAACTCCTCTTCGAGGATTGCGTTCGTTCCTGTGTAGGTTTTCTGGAAGCAGTTCCGTGGACGGAGGAGGAAGAGAAGAGAGTGTTGAGCTTGATCCCTTTCCTCAGCGAAGAAGAATCCAAATACCTTCTCGCTAGGGTTTCACCCGTCGGCGACGATTCATGCGAAGTGATGCTGGAAGGGTTGATTTCTTCCGCCATGAACAATTACCAGAACACCGCGGTTGTGAAGGCCTTCGTGGCGAAGATTTTGAGGGATCTTTCGTCGAGGGAATCGGCGAAGAGGGTGTTGGAGAAGGCGTTTAGGACGAGCTTGAAGACGGTGAAGGAATCGTTGGAGGATTATTCTAGCCCGGTTTTCAGAGGGGACCATAATGAAACTGAGGCTATTCAGAGGTTGAATCTGCATAAGGCTTCCACCAATGGGAAGCACCTTCTGTGGTTGGTGGAGAGGATGATTGAGCTGAGGGTGGCTGATGAAGCTGTCAAGGAATGGAGTGAGCAAGATGCTTTCACTGCTGATTTGCAGAGGGCGTTTCGCGACGATGCTTGGAGGAACATTGTGCCTGGTCTTCCTGCTGTTGTCCTTCGTTGTACCTGCAGGCTCGCTAATGCAGTTAGTGCAGGCACTATTGTGGCTTCTACACAGGTACATATATAATATAACTCGGTTTGGGTGTTTAATGTCATCTACTTGAATATATTTATATGGGTTTTTGTTTATAATAATGATGAATTTGTGAGTCAGTTTAATGGATGGAGTGTTTGCTGCTTTTGTTATCTGAATGTAGTTCTTGGTTAATTCCTAAAATGTTGTGTCAATAATAGGGATTGATGCATTAAAACAATTGACTAGTTTTCTAAAGAATGGGTTTTAAAAAAGGGTATGAGTCTCAAAGAAAACAGCTTTCCTTGCTTCCTAACTCAGTAGTACGTTTGTGATTCTTTTGTTGAAGAACTGCATGCCTAGAGTTTTATAGTGAATGAGTTGGAGACTGGATTTGCTTCATTGTTCTGCTACTGCTTAAGGCTGCGCCTTAATTTTCAACTCTTTAAGTGTTCGAAGTTATGAGTATGATTTGCTTGGTTGTAGGAAAGGCAGTACAATTTTGTGTAGTCATTTTTTTTTTCTTCAAAATGTTACGTTTTTTGAAAGCTCAAATAGGTTGAAGTCCAGAGTTCAGGAATATTTGGGAACATTGAGCAACGCCTGTGCCAGGTATTAGGAATTGATTCCCCCTTCCCCTCCCGACGGGGAAGTTTACACTAAGTTCTGCATATATTAGGGAATAAAATACTGGCTGAAGGCAAAAGTCCTTCATGATTAAATAAAAGCAACACAGTTAAAGGCACACGTGAGGTGCCAGAGGGTTTCAGCACCTCTTGCTTGTCGAGGCCCTGCCCTTTCAGTGGTGCATGCCTTTTTGCATGCATTTCTGGATCAGGCGGCAAATGTTTTGGCACCATATTTATAATCGTTGAGCGTTAAAAAAATATATCCGAAAATTGCACTAATTTAACTGTTAACTACTATGTGTAGGGATAAAGTAATCAGAACGTTAATAATTAGTTATCGCATTGTCGTTATGTGATTAAATTTTGCGAATCAGAAGATTTAAATCTTTTGTTTTTACTATGAATATTGTGACCAATTAATGCACCATAGTCAAATTTTAAACTGTTTTCATCTTTTTCTATTGATATTGCATTTCACCAGCAAAGTAATCAATAGCACGTTATAGCGCCGCCTGGTCGTGTCGCACAGTCTCCTGATGACATCCAGCTCGTCGCCTTGTGTTTCTGTGGAGTGGCAAATCGCAGCAGCTACCACTGCGATTACGGCCACTATTATGTCCATCACAGATGCTATATGATGCGAGGAGCGAAATCTCCATTTTGTCTTCTTTATTTAGCCGTTGCCATTTTTAGGACATTTTAGTCATTTCCTACCTTTTTTGAGTCAACTTATCTAGGGTTACAAACCCATCTTCTTCGACCAGTTAAGGCACCCTCTGTTTTGTGCTCCCCAGTCCCCATGAAACGGAAGCTTAATATTCTAGCAGCTAACCATTTTTTTGTGTCAAACTCTGGCCGTTTTTCTGGCAACCCAGTTGTATTCTAGTGGCGACTCTGGTGTGCTAAGTGCTTTTAACTGCCCCTTGTTTGCAGCAATTCTCATCTTTTTGCAGGTCTCTGCTCTATTTTTGAACTCTGGTATTTTTCATTTTGTTACTTTATTCTTCTACATTTAAACTTTCTTGTTCTTTCTTTTTCTGGTTGCTGTGTGCTTCACAGCCCACCTCCTTTTATTGGCGTCATCTTCCTTGATTAACTGGTTAGTTATGCCTTAGATTGGTGGTGATTGTGTGTCTATATTCCATATGAGTATGCATTTAACAACAACAACAACCAAACCTTATCCCACTAGGTGGGGTCGGCATATGAGTATGCTTTTAAATTTGGGCAATTTTTTATTGTTGAGCACACATACACATATATGTGTGTAGTATAAAATAATTAATATTATTTTCCTAATTTTCCTGTAGCGGCAATCCTGCTACTCACTATCCCTTTAGAGCTCGTTTGGTGGTCAGGATAGGATAAGGACGGATAGGATAAGAGAATAGGATATGAGTAGGATAAGATAAGAGAATAGGATAGGAGCAGGATAAACTGTTATCCTATCCAACGTTTGATGTCCACCAGATAACCAACTGGACAACATTATAATTTAAGTATGATTTTTAAATTTTTTCGTTTTTATTCTAAATGTTTTCATCTTTTATTAGATTTTCTTTTTTTTAATAATTTTTATTATTTAAATTTATATAAAAAACAAAATTATCCTTATGATAAAATTACATATAATGTTTTAAATTTTTTAAATATTGTCTAACTAAAATTAATTTTTTATATTTTTAAATATTTATTTTTTGTTTTTACTTTACATATAGTTAAATTATTAGAATAATTTTTTATATTTTACAGTTTTTAAAAATAATATAAAATAACAAACTTAGCATTGTGATAAAATAAAAATAAATTTTAAAATTGATTATTAATATTTTTATTATTTTATATTTTATTATACCTTTTTTTTGGTAATCATGTTAAATTTGATTATACTTTAAATTATTATTTTATTATACTTTAATTATTTTATATATTATATATTTGTATATTTTATTATACTTTAAATCACCCTATCCTACTTGTTGCCGGAAAAAAAAATAACCTTATCCTATTCTGTCGAGTTCTAACCCAGTCCTCCCCTCAGGATAGAGTTTTAACTAGATTGACAAGATATGATAAGTGACATGATTGACTTATCCTATCCTGCTGGCTCACCAAACAACAGTTTCAGATAGGATATGATAGCTTATCCTATTCTGTCTCTCTTATCCTGATCACCAAACAGGTCCTTAGTGTTTTTGGGGTTGGCCGTTATGTACCGCTACTTGGGATTGACTTCTATGTTCACCAGTGAGGCAAATGTTTCTTTGGGCGCCTTCCACTTTAAGGCTTTAAAATTCCCCTGGCACCCTGCACGTATGTTATTTTACATGCCATAATTGCATGTTCCCATTTGAGATTGTATCATTTTCTAATTTGTTATGCTATATATTATACAGTGTCAAACTTTTCCATTTGAACGCCAGCATGTTCATCAACTTCTGAAAGTCAATACTGCCTGATATTTCTCATCTTAGTTTAGACAGATGAGTAAGCTAGTGTGTTCATGTCCATTTCTTTTCTCTGTTCAGGTGAGAAGGAAGCTCGTAGAAGACTGGCTTCCGGTTTTGGTCGTATGCAAAGACAATGTTTCACCAATATCACCCAGCAACAAATCGTTATATTTGGAGCTAGAAGAAACATTTTTGCGAATTATCTCAACATTGCCCATGTCAGATGCTCAAGAATTGTTGCAGCGGTGCCTCAGCTTCTCAACCCGGAATGTTGAAGATTGTCCTCATTTGGTGACAGCATTCAACACCTGGTTCCGGCGTGCAGCCATGCCTCATTTTCCATCTGATCATTGAGAGATCTGTTCGTTTGCATCTTTTGTTGGTTGACTTTTTGTCAATATTGTGCATATGTGTCTAACTCAATGTTCATAAAGTTTAACATTGTACATAAATAAACTGTCTTCTAGGAAAAATAACATGCCTGATACCCAGACCGTATCCTTAGGCCCGGGGTTGTTGGCATAGCTAATGCGGTCTTTGGAATGCAAGGGAGTACTCGCGTAGATATGGTTGGCAGTTGCATGTCTCAGCCTCCTGAACAACATCATCATTTGCCTCAGCCTGCACATTTGCTTGAACCTCATTTGCCAGAGGCCCCTTACTAGCCACACCGCTTCTGATCCCATTTGCCCCACTTTGATCATCACCACCAGGCACAATGTTTTCAGTTTATTCACTACCAAAGGCAAAGCCAAGCCACCCCCTGCTTGTGGCAGTTCACTTGATATATTAGGCTATGACATTAGGTGTACCACATACAGCTGAACCTTGCCATTCCTTTTTGCAATACTTGCCATTTCCATAGCACCGTTGTCATTTACTGGTTCTCCCACACAACATTCAAGTCATTCCCTACCATTTTACATCACATTAGGACTACTGATGACCAAGTTGAACGAAAAGAGTTGGAAGTTAAAAAGACTAATCTCGCCAAAAATAAAATATGAAATAATCTGAATTATATATCCACAAATTCTTAGCTCGATCAACTTCTTTCCTTGTTCTAATGATTACTTCAATTTACTTATGACATAATCAAGATCAGGTTAACTTTTAACACTTAAATTGTAAGCAATTTACTAGAAGATAAGATTGATGTAGATTGATTGTATTTTTATTTAAAAAATCGACACGATATTATTTTTTGGTTGAAATAAATTTAGGGTGAGATTATCAATCAACTACCAATCCCTCTCAATTCAAGGGTAAACCATACAATTGTGATGAACAAAAGGTTGACTAAGTGGAATCAATAGTATTGTTATGCTACACGATTTTAAAGGATCATTAACATCTAATTCATTGCTTCATGGCTCTGCCAGACTCAAATCCAAATATTTTTAAGATCCTTCCTCGGTTTCGATCGCAAATTCATTCCAGTAATACGGTTGACTAGACACGCAGTGTTAAATCACTCAAAAAAATGGTTGTTGAAAACTGTCTAAGAAACAAGGTTGAGCGTTTGATCCACTCACCCTACTGACATGCTATTCTGATGAAGATGACATTGCGTCAGGCTCACCCAAGATGATTTGGCAAGTGGCATGTATTCACATGGATTGTATTTTAAGGTACCTATTGAACTTGTACTAGAAACAAGAAAGGTCAATCCCATTGCTGTGAAGCAAAATCAGCCGGCAACTTATACAACAGGGATCAATAAATAAAAATCAAAGACAATTGAATCCACTATTTAATTTTCCTCTCGTATATTGTCACAAAGAATAATGCCAAATTTATTTTTCCATTTTGTTCTTTGAGACTGTAGATACTCATGGTACATCTGCACCAACTGCTGGCATGGATACTGGCTTGCTGCTTAAGGAATGGGAGATTGAAAATGAATTGAGAAAAGTGATAGAAAGTGAGACAAAGACCCTTTTGTCAGGTTATTGAAGGTTAACTGTCATGATCTCTAGGACAATCAAAAGTAAACTAAATTCCCCTTTCAATAAAATCATGTTATTACCACCTCAACAAGTGGAGGAAATAGTAGAAAAAAATATTGCTTCTTTACTTGAGATCATAAAATAAACTATATTACATACAGTAAACAAGTAAACCAAAAAATAAAATGTTTTCCTGCACTCAGTTTGGACAAGACATTAACACGTTGTCTTTGGATCAAAAGGGAGATGAGATGGACCGAAAAAGTAGGTTAGTGATCTATGGATGGAGATGGATGAAAATAGTTAAAAGGGCCGTCTTCTAAAGCGGCCAGTAGTGCCTTGGTAGGTTTTAACAAGCAGGCCAACTCCAATGCCAATTCCAAGACAAACACTGAGTCCAATACCAACACCTACCCTAACACCAGCATTAAACCATGAAAGTTCTCCATCTTCACCATCTGCATATGCTGTTCTATAGTACATGCTGTTATAATCCTCATCTTCTGGTCTGTCATCAAGGTAAGCCCTGGCCTGCAGCATTGACATATAAGTATTACGATGGATGGTCTCTAATTCGCGAGGAAAATAAAAGGGATCTTCTTGAAATTCCAATTGGCTTGGTTGTCAATTTTCCACAAATTATCAAGGGGATAAATTTTCAACACTCAAGCAGGTATGTGATGATGCTAATTAGCCAACTAACTGCCAGTTCTCAAGTGGGGACCAAACTAATTAAATGGACCTGGCATGAATGGTATCCCTCAAAACAATGCAGATGTGATGATCTAATGTGAACAAGAAAATTTAAAGAAGGTAAAAAGAAAAACTCAAACACAGACCAAATGTTATTTTCAGTTATAATGTAGTTTCATTATGTTCTATCTCCTACTCTCTGATGTCCTGCCATCCATCATATGCAAATGCTTATTTCTGTTAAACCATCTCTTGTTTCAAATGACTCAATAAAAGTGCATTGAGGCAGTAAAAACAAAGTCAGAGAAAGGCAAAACAAGTATAAAGTTAACTTGGCTTATGAACCAACAAAGACAGCATAAGAGGAGAATATAAGAAGCTATAAAAAAAAAACAATTGAAACAAGCACTGATTACCTGCAAGGCAAGTTCTGAAGAAGCATATTTCCCATTTTCACTTGCTTCTTGTTCTGGAATTGCATTCAAGACCCCCTTCCTTGCATGTTTTTTCTGAGAACTAAGCTGCAGGGTCTTTGTTAAGATGATTGGAGTACCCAAGAAGGACCCAGCAATGTAGACCTCAATTGTAGGTAGAGTTGCTCCTGGCAACATCAAATGCTTCCCCTTAAAGAAGCTGGTGCCTGGAATTATATGAGACTCACAGTTCATGCCCCAGCTTTGTCCATTATAACCTGATTCCCTAACAACACCATTGCTATTACATAGTTCTAAAACCCCAGAAAGCAACAGAAAATCTTTATCAAACACCTCAAACCTCACACTACCACTCATCCTTATGCTATCAGTGCTAACAAATGTCACTTCTTCCGATTTTCTATCTACCCTATCTCTTTTAAGAAGGGTTGACATCCCATCCGAATATATACTACTACGAACACCATTAACTTCAAGAAGGGTGTCAGGATTCAAAGGAACATGGTTCAGAGTAAGAACCTCAGGAGTGGAATCATCAAACTCACACTTGCAAACTCTAACATAAAAGACCCTTATGTCAAGCCAAGGTAGTGACCCCTTTATGGAGGGTTGATAAGAGTGCCTTGCAACAGAGTATCCATTATCAGTTGGTCCATTTCCATTAGCCTTATAAGAATTCTCCATCGCCTGAGAGTTTAATTCTCCTGCTCCTCACTCAAATTCTGCATTTCGAGTGGATCAATGACTTGTGCCAACACTAATCCACTGAAATCAATTTAAATAGGAAGCACTAAAGCCTGCAGCAAAAGTAAATTCAGCTCAATTGACAGAAAAAAGCTGAACATATGGAGGACTAAACTAAGGAAACCATCAGAAGTTTATATATCAGCATAAGAAAGGGGAGAGATAAAGGACATAATCCTCCACTACCCTAAAAGCATAAAACTAGATGAGGGAATGAAACAAAGTAAAAAACAAACAAATAAATAAAAAGTAAAAAATTAGCAACTAAGTAAAGCTCACTGCTACAATGAAACAAGCCCAATTCGTTCGAAAACAAGATACCTTTTGGAGAGAACCCAATTGAGAAACATAGAGAAAAGGATAGAAATCCGCTCTCATTCAGATAAGATATAGAAATAGATTCAGCAAACCAGAATAATAGATGAATCAACAAAGCAAAAAAAAAAAAAAAAAGCAGAATAGAAGAGTGAGCCAAAAAACAAACAGTTACCGAACCTGAGGAAAGAACAGGAAAAAAAAAGGATAAGAGGGAAGCAAGGAGAGAAATCTAGAAACCCCACGAATCTATTATCAATTCGGTGGCTAAATCTGTAGAAATCAATCTCTCTAATCCAATTCATACCCATTTTTCATTGAAGATAATCCACCAATTTGCCGAGGAAAAACAAGAAATTTAACCACAAGCAAGCGGTGAAAGAAACTGTACAACAACAGAACAAATCACCAGAGAAAAAATTGCAAAGCAACTGGATGTCCTCGCCACAGATTTCGACAAAATAGACGGCAAGACGCGACACAACCCAACGTCACAGGAACACGACAAAACCATCACTAGCATGACATGAATGATGTAATGATGCAAATGCAACAATATGTATATATAAAAAAAAAATTGAATCATTCAACGGCCACCCACAAGCCACAACACAACCCCCACTCACCACCAAAAATATCTTGTTGTCTTTTTAACTTTGCCAGAAGAAAAATCGAATTTTGATTATTGGGTGGTAATAGAGGAAACAAAATAAAACTTTTTGTGTCACACCCAGAATCGCTGCCACGCAGAGGAGAATCTTTCTATCTATTTATCGAAGTTAAGATCTCAAAAACGAGGATTCCCTCTTGTTTTGTTTGATCTTAGGATCGTTCAGGAATATACCAAAACAACAGAACTACTCAGATTCAATGGGGAATGATGATCCCTTAGAAATCATGGGTTCTTCTGAGCTTTGCGCTGTTGTTATAATCTATTCATTGATGTCGTGTGTGGACATTATTATTTTAATGGAAGATGTGGGTCCCTCTGCATCTGATGTTTCTCAATAAATATCTTAATCTTATCCACCAGAGTGTTGGAGGGAGAGAGAGAGAGAGTATGCAGTTTCACAGAGCTATGTGTAAAATTAAAAGTAAAGTACGTTTAAGTAGAGACAAGAGGTGTGTACGTACATGTCTGATCTCTCTTCAAACTCTGGTTGTATTGTGTGTTCTTGATCTTATTACCTTTTTAAGGTTGTATGTCAGCTTTGAATTTTGATGGCGAAATGAGGGTGCCGTAGGCATAATTCTGTATTTATAGAATGTGTTTAATTAAAAATTCATCCGTTAGTTCCTCAAAAATTCAAACGTTGGACACGTCGTTGCTGACCATATTTCCATTCATAGGGCTCCTTTATGTTGCTGAGTTGACCTGTTACTGTGCATAGATGTACCGTTACTATTTTACATGGTGGACCAGTGACCGAATCGTGCCCAACTAAGTCCTTGCCGCACTATCCTTGTGCATAAAACATACAACACATATTTGCACCTTATACATAATGGTAACATCTAACACAGGGAGTGTTCAAATCCCTCACACACGAGGGAGTTGTTTTGACCTAATGGTGCAGGTTCACTAGGTGACACGAGGTCATTAGAAGCCTTTTAAAAAGTTAGTAGCTTATTTTGTAAATATGGATTTTGCATTATAGTCCTTGGTATCTTCCCTCGTACATTTAACCAATATGAGTTGACAATACATCAAGCTTTAAAAAATTTATTAAAAAATAAATAAAACCCATTTCTCTCTCACCTCCTTTCTCCAAGTCCATTCTCTCTCCAACCTTCTGTTATCACAAAAAAAAAAATAATAGCTGATAGCCGATTACGGTAATTAGTCGAGTTGTTATTTAGCCGAGAAGAACGACTGAACCAAGGTCGATTGAATCAGGATAAGCTGAATGCGACTGCGGAGCTGAGATAAGTAGTCGATGACCAGTAGCTGCGTTAGGTTTAACTGGGGAAATTTAGCCGGTGCAGAATCAATCGTTTCAAAATTAGTCGTTGCAGAATCAGCTGAACGTAAATGGGCTTGGAGACTGTTATTGGGTCTTAATAGGCTTGTGTAGATGTTGATTAAATGAGTCCAAGGCTTTAATAATATTCAAAAAAGGAAGAAATAAAAAATAACCACTTTCCTAGATTTTTGGGATGAAGTTGGGGGTGGTTTTGGAGAGAGAAAATGAAGATAAAAGGTTGATCAACTGCAATTAAGGGCAGTTTATGAGTTGACCAAGTCAAAAACGTGCATGAACACCCACTCCCTTAAAAATAGGGATATGGAGAACATGGTCAGCTGATGGACAGTTAGTCGTTTGGCCCATAACTTAGTCGTTTGAGCAGATATGCGAATTATATTAGTCGGGCAAGTCAAGAACGTGATGGAGGACCTATTCCCTTAAAAATAGTGGTTTTAGGGGACATTATGCTTAGTCGTTCTTGTCAGTTTTGATGTGTATTGTTGCTAGAAAATAGGAGTTAGTGGCTAATAGGGGTGACTTTAGCATAGCTTACAATTTTGCCTATAAATACAAGTTGTACATGACAGTTTAACACATATCCAATCAAATACACAGCTTATATTTACTTTGCTTTCCTTTATTGCTTTCTTTTATTGCTTTTTCTTGCTTTCATGCAACTCTAGATAGCTTCCTATTTCATCTTCTACACTAGACACTTTCTTTAGTAGTCTAGGAACTCATAGTTGAGAAACAGAGTCCCTTTCTTAGCGTAATCGTCTGAACACAAAATGGGAATCATTGTCAAATGTGTGAATTAACCGTTCAAACGATTGAGCACCAAAAATTCTCGCACGAAGACAACACCTTCAAACTCCTTTCCTCGTCAAGCTCTAATGGTGCTAGATAACATCAAACAGTTTGCTATGAAAAGCAAACTGATAAAAGTTTTGGAACTTGATATCAAAATTGTTACCTTGGATTTACCCCCTAAAACTATTAATACTTTTTCTCAAAATTAAACATCTAAGAATTTTTCTGAAGGTTCTTTAAGTAGGGATGATGACACAGGACCATGGCCTCACCCTTGAAAAATTTTAGACCCAGAATGATGTAATATTTTTTTAAAAAAAATTTGACAGATCCAAGCTTTTCCAGGCAATCAATCTTCTACTCCACCATCTCTCAACTCAATCTAATTGTGCCTAACACAAAACATAAAATAAAATTCAAGGTCTTCTATTATTATTGGGACCTTCTTGCAGAAGCTGTAAAGAGCACGAACCACCACCATATTTCGTGGCCGGAACATTCGTCGACGAGGCCACCGCCTCAGTTCAGAAGCCCCAAAATGAAGGTCCCTTCTCGATCTTAAAAACGCAGGAGTGCCTCAATACCAACTTAATGGACCCTTCTATTGCTCTTTTACTCATTGTGAATAGTTAAACTCATAGGTTTAATGGAGTGAAGGACAGAAGGAGCAGATGCAAGAATCGAGGAACACAACACTAGGGTTTTGGAAAGTTATGTTTAAGGGCAAAATCGTCCATTAACAGAGAAAAAATTAAGAAATTGTTGAGGCAAAAACATAAAAGTAGCATGACTGGTAGAACAAGTAACCAATAATCAATCACAACCACTCATTATTTAAAAATATATCCAATGGTTTATGTGCCTCCCTCATCGGTGAGGGACTTAGTTGGTCCCTCACCATAGAAGCCACCATACATAACACATACAATACATGCACCTTATGCACAACACATACAACTTGCACCAATAATTACAATAACAATTTGACAAAGTATGTGGTTAGCAAAATTTGAACTCCACAACATCCTCAACTGGTGTTAGTAGTTACATCTATGACCTCTACAATGAGAATATGATGCCGTGGTCATTGACAGAGAAGTAGTGGGGATTGTTTCATGCAGATCAGCAGATGGGTCATAGCAGATGATCGGTCCAATTTCATGCAAAATGAAACTAAACTCCCCCAAAATACAAAAGTCTATTTGGTTTATTTCTCAACTTTTTCAGTTCAAATTAATCGTTTTATATATAAAAAAACATATTTATCTTTCACAACTGGAGATTAGTTGATCGTCTACAAACTTATGAAGAAACTTTGGCAAACAGGTTACATTTTTCAACATTCAAAATTCCGATTGTTAATTTGTTGATAAAGTTACACCCCACTATTGACATCACATTTGAGAAGATTACCGATCATTCCCAAGAGTTTTATTCTTTCCATACTTTTTTTTTTCCCTTTCAATGTAATAGGTAGCAACCTTTCTGCCTCAATGTTCTCCAAAACCATGTTATCATCATTAAGACCCGCAGTTGTCTTTTACCAATCACAGTAAATCGATCGGTAGGTGAAAGAAAATCCATGTAAAGCATTAAGCATGTAAAAGAAAAAGGGAAATGGAAATATAGATGATCCACTAAGGAGTTGCGGTAATAGTTAAGATTCTATATTAAGGTGGATTATTTATTTAACCACCATTTATAATTGCATTATTTAACCACCACTATCTGTTTTCTGGTTTTTGATCCTTGGTTCCTAACACTCATCATATGAGTGGATAGATATTTTAAAGTTAACAAATCAAAAGACCACCTGAATATTTCATAGGGAAGAAAATAACTGTTAGCAAAATATAGAAATTAGAAAAGCTAGAATGTTTGTAATTGCAGAGACCAAGAGAATATTATACTAGCCTGTTTGGTATCACGTTGATATGCCCCTGAAGCACGTCCATTTGGATTGGACGTGAAAGCTCCTATTTGGAGCTTCTAAGTTTGCTGCTAAAAAAATTTCATTTCTGCCACCATTACCGTGGTTTTGACATCACAGTGGTTTCTAAAAGCTTTACCAAACATACACGTAGTGTACTTTATGGATCCAAATCCTCTAACTTTGTGACGTCAAAAGTCACCTGACTTTCTCTCTATCTCTCTCCTATATTATTTTCTCTCATTTTATCTCTCATTTTTTCTCTCTCAAAATACACTAAAGTCACTTGACGTTTGGCACCAAAAAGTCAGGGGATTGGATCAATTGAATGGCATCAGTTGCATTTGTGTACATGTTCCAAAATTACATGGCCATATATTAAACAAAGAATTTAAAAGCTGCAAACTGTAACTTGCGTTTTCATTTAACCACAATTGAATGGCAACAGTTGCATTTGTGTACATGTTTCAAGTGTGTAAGCATGTAAAGTTTAATGTTAAAGTGTACATTATAGTCTAAATTAATATCAATGTGCAAAATAACCAAAACATGAATCAATGAATGAATAAGGAGAACTGAGAACAAATAGGAAAGAGATTAAGGTCAAGAAAGTTCCAAACGCCACCCTTCTAAGAAACCCAAGATAGTGCAATTGCTAGGAACAAGCATTCAAATATACGTTTCAGCCTTGGCTTCTTGGATTTTTGCTCAACCTGGTGATGTGGAAGTGTGTGTTGTATGTTTTATGCACCAGGATAGTGCAGGGTCTTAGATGGGCCACAAAATTATTTTTCAGGGACTTAGTTGAACCTAATTCAGTCATTGAACCATCGTGTAAAATAGTAACGTACACCTGTGCACAGTAAGGGGTCAACTCAGCAACATAACGGAGCCCCATGAACGGAAATCTGGTCAGGGACTAACATGTCTAACGTTTGAATTTCTGGGGGACTAGCGGATGAATTTATTTTTTTCAGAGAACAAATGTATAACCTCAAAATTTCTCAGGGACCAAAGTGGACATTTACATTATTTACCAGTAAAAAAAAGATTATTTATGATTGGTTCATTTAGATATAACTAAGATAAGTAAATTATGAGAGATATATTATCATTAAATATCTTGATATGAATTTTTTTCAATTATATAAGCAATTAATGATGAAAGGAATTCCTATCACTCACCTCTGAGTACTTTATAATCCATTTCACGATGGTATTCGTTCAGCCACTTCGAAATAAAAGGTAAAATATATGAGGTTCTTACGGTGCAGCCTGCAGCAGGTGCTTACTTGCAAAGGAATGTTTAGGTAAGGGGTTGGTGGAAATTAGTGATATATTTGTTATATGATATGTTCATTAAATTAGTGGATTTTATATATTTGAGATGCTTTCTAATAAAAAAAATATAATATGTACTATTTTATAATATAGCTTATTAGTAAAAATTGTGACTAAAAAGTAATATTCATTATTTTTCTTAAAAAAAACCACAAATCTTTAAAGAATTTTGTCTGTATCTTTTCTTTTTTTCTTCAACCAACCAAATTCCACCATTCAAGAATGAGTTGAGTCAAATTTACAGATTTGACATGAGTTGATTATTAATAGCTATTATAGAAGCATCAGCTGAGATCTTAACACATGTAGCCATTGTCAGGTTCATGGACGGACTTAGGAATTTTATATTGTGGGGGCAAAACTCATATAAATTTATCACATAAAAAATATAACATTTAATTTCTAAAAATATAAACATGCATCATAAATTTTCTTTACGAGTTTTCATATTTCAACATTATAAAATTAAAAAGTCCAAGATGAAGTGGGCTATAAAATTAAAAGGGGCGCAAGTTTTCCAATGGAGTCTATCTGCATATTACTTTTTTCATGTACTAAAAGATATATGTATAACTTATTAAAAAAAATTCACAATTAAGTGGGGGCACTTGCTCCCAGAGTTGTGGTCGTAGGTCCGTCCCTGGTCAGGCTTAGTAATTCCATCCATCACACTCTTCATGGTCATGGCAGAAAACCAGTAAGGAAGCATTACATCAAAATCAATTTTTATATTGCACCCATTTCCGTACCCGTATTCAATAACGATTTATTTAACCATTGTCATCTTATTCAATTATTTTCACACCCGTCATAAATCGAAATTTCAAGCATGATAATTATCTAAAAACAAAACAAAACAAAACAAATTATTTGTCAAAGATAACACATAAGAAATATATTTAATATTATCTAAATCTTCATGAATAACTAAAACTTTATAGTCTATTAAAATATTTCCATTATAAACTAGTCTTGCATTGTGGCCAATAATTCACATTGGGCCTGTTTATGAGTAAGGACCATGGAGTGGCCCCCTGGACTGATTATGATTTACGGAAATGGGTAAAGAGGTTGCTCATAAAGACAGTGATGGATAGTAATTCCTCTGGAGCTTCACCTCACTATCTATACTATTCCTTCTTTGGAAAGTTCAGAGTAGGGAGGTATTAAGCAATAATACTATTTGAGTATTGAGTATTGACATGGGTGATGGAGATGTTGTATTGGGGCCTTGGGGTACTTGGCCACATGCTGGGTTTCTTCAGGCACAAAAATTCCCCTCTATTGATCTATATGTATGAAAATTGCTTCCAAGAGACGTGATTGCCATGTCTAAATAAAGTAGATAATCACTTCAAGATATTCCCGGATAGACATGACATAAATTTGGCGAGTTAGACAAAATATACAGATAAGACTAAAAAATTGTCAAATCAATTGACGATTTCCAATTTTCCATTGTACATCATGTCTATCTAAAAATCTTCTAATCAATTTGTTGAATAAGGATTATATAGTTTGGACTATTACAACAAAAGATAATCTCTCTTCTTTCCTCAAACTCCTAACGAGTGGACTAAAACAATCCACCAAACAGCATTAGCAGAGGTCTTAAAAAACATATTAATAAAGTGTCCTGAAATCTTGGCCAAGCAGTCCATACACACTACAAAGATAAATACGAGTCATCGAAAATAAATATCAGATTAAAAAAAAGTCCCGGTAGTAATTTTTGGACAAATGGGGATGTTCAGAGTTCCAAATCAATCATCAAATTTGAGAATCGTTACTTTGTGTAACAATGTACTGGTAATAGATAGGAGGATCATGTGAATGCCACACAAGGATAAATGGCCAAGTGTAAGATGTGAATCCTTTAGTCTTTGTCACCGAGGAACTGCAAAGTCTAGGACACATCAACGAAAAAGATGGATTACTATCAGCAAGAGGAAATAAACCTCACCATTTCTTTTCACCCAGCAGAAGGAAGAAGAAAGAAGTTTCCACAAGAGAAGAGTCGAAAGGAAATATCTAATTAAGTACAAAATTAATGTCCTCAGTGAAAAAATTAAAAAGCATAATCAATGGCAGATGTTAGCTAGCATCTTCGAATTTAAAATTTAATCACAGAAACATTACAATTACAATGAGATCATCTCATATTTTATTCCATCACTTGAACATCCCCAAGGAAGCTTACATCTTATTGTTAATCCTTCCAAATCCATTCAAGAATATTTTGGAGAACTTGTAATTATCAGCACGTTGGCCATCTATTCTCAGTTAAATAGGGAAATTCAATTACACAAGTCTGCAGTTGATGCACAATACAATGACAAAAATTTCAGACATTGAAGTTCTTCTCCCATATAGGGTGAGACAAAAAAGAAAACCTATGATTCTCTCTTTTTCGTTTTTTTTCAAGTCATCCTGAATGGATCCAGCAGGCCTGTCACAATGTTTTTTCAAGTCCTATACAACAAAGTAAAAGAAGATGTCAAGATGTGCACAAAGAAAACAAAGGTAATTACCATATCTGGACTGGATGCCCATATGATTGTGGAATACAAATCACACCTCAAAACTCAAAAAGGCGTCTCATTTTCTGTCCCCTCACTTAGATCATGACAAATGATTGAGACAGGAAATGAGACGTCCTTTTGAGATATGTGATCTCTGTTCCTGATAGTGATAAGTGTTTGGCAGGTTCGTATTTTTATACCAGCATTTAAAATAACATGGAACCTTGGATGCCTTCACTTAGAATGTCAACAAAATCATGGGAATGTAGGATACCCAGAAAGAAAAGAACTCCTTATTCCTAGGATACCAAACATGGTATAATCTAAAATTTCAGAGTATCTCACATATGGTGTGGATGATGCACAGATAGATACGAGTATCGGATACGTATCCGATACGTCGATACATCTTTTCCTAAAAAATATAGGATACGATACATTTAGGATACGTATTTAAATATATATAAAAAATTCACATAATATATAATAATGATACACAGTAGCGTACGAATACCCAGAGGTCCCAGTCATTGGATAAGTTTCAATTTGAAACTTTCAAATTTCAATACCTAGTTGGTGGTTTCAATTTTAAACTTCAATATCTAGCTAAACCTTTGAAGAAGAAGGACGAGCCGAATCTTTAAATAAAATAATAACAAAGTGAAAGTTTGAAGATGCAATAAAGGAGAGACATCAGATGATATAGGTGAAAAAAATGCATAGGTATTAAGAGTTGGATCTTAAATTGCATTTGTTACAATGAAAGAGTGGGAGTTGAAGTTCCAACTCTCAAATATGAAGTCGTGATGGCTAAAAGGTGAATAGTCACTTTCAGTTAAATGTATCGGAGCCCCCATTTGAACGTATCGGACTGTGTCAACGGAGTATCGGAGTGTGTTGATGGAGTATTGAAATTTTTTCTTTTTTTCTTTTTTAAAAAGACGTGTTCGATACTCTTTCGACACGTATCGACGGAGTATCGGTATCGGATACGACATCCATTTTGGAGTATCGGTGCTTCATAGGTGTGGACGTGTGGGGACACCAACATACCAAATGCTCCTCCTAGCTCCCACCCATCAAAGTTTAACTAGTATCAGAATCGAGGTCTTATTTATGTACATGGAAGTGGAACTAGTTGACTAGTTTTGTGGAGAGCAATTAATTAGTCTTTTTCTTTTCCATGGAATAAAAACTAATTAGTGGCTTTATCAACACAACCCTGTATAATGGGTTCCAATTATCCATTAGATTTCTCTATTTTCCTTTTGTCAAGGAAGGGGTAAGAAATAAATAGAATAGAACATGTTTATAAATGCTAAAGGAGTTAATGCGACAGAAAAAATGCACTCAGTCATATTATATTCAAAAGAGCAGAACAGTGGCGAGCTTTTTAAGTGTTGATCTCATTACTTAAAGTCACTCCATCCTTTAGACCTCTAAACATGGACGATTTAGGATGAGCCAGGACCCTGTTAATCTGTTATTTGGAAAAGAAAAAAAAAACTGAAGGAAACGAGAAAGAAGCCTCACCCCCACCCTCAACCAAAAAAAAAAAGAGAAGTTTTGGAACCTATGTATATTTCGTGAAACCAACACCCATCTAATGCCTATCTCACTACTAATAGACAGCATGTACAACAGGCACCATTAGCATTCACAAAACAAAATAAAGTATGCCAGCGGCCAGCCAAGTTTGAAAACACCTTTCTTAGCCGTAGAGTAAGAAGGGGATTTGGGGGATACCAATGGAGCAACTTAAGGGCAGAACAGAAGGAAACACAAGTTTGCTAGCTAAACAATAAGCATCAACAACCATCATTGAACAAGTTTTTAGACTTCAACCTAGCCATGGACAATAACTGCAGACCATAATCATTGGAGTTTGAACAGTTGAATTAAACCTTAATACTTATCTGTGCTTCATGTAAACTTTTTTTTGGTTTTTGACTTAATATTCCACAAGCAAAGCTACAAGACTAGGGTGATTATTAGGTAAAGTCCTCCCAAAGTGACAACTTCAGGATTCGAATCCCTGACTTAAGTAAAGTTCGCAAAAGAGCACAATCAATTTCCATTGCGACCAACCACTTTTAGGTAAGCATTTAAAAGTCTATGAAACTTTTGTTTTTTGGTGAACACACGTAAAAAGGAGAAGGGGTGGTTATGGACCCATGCCATGGGAGGAGAGCCAACTCTAGGATCCTTGGGTATGCAAGGATCCTTGGCCCGACTTTCCTGAGCAGCCGACTCGTAGATAAGTCCGACAGTGGGTCCAAATGATGTAAGCCGTGGGATACTTACAGGGCTCGCTTAATCCCAAGGACCAAGTAGGGTGAGTTCCGAACCAACAAAAAAAATTCTACTATTATTAATGCATTTTAACACGAGTAAATACGCTAAGTTTTTAAGAATGGATGAACAATACTTAAATTCCATTTCTACCCATCCATATAGCAGATGCAGAAGCATAGAAAGGAAAATGGTAGTTAGTACCTTGAGAGAGCCAGCTCCAAGAGGTGGAATCGAGGGCAATATTGGAAGTGAGCCTCGCATTCGCAATAGCGCTGTGAAGAGGCATCAACGACTCAACGCTTCCAATAACCGCCAAAATTCTTCAAAAACCCCCCATCATAATAATTTTAATTAATAAACACCACTTAAACGCCAAAATGCAAATCCACATTAGCAAAAAAAAAAAATTAAAAAAATCAGGTGCACCTTGAAACACGAGGGGTATGTGTTGAAGAAGGCCAAGATAACGAAAATGGAAGTGATGAGGGAGTGGAGGATTTTGTATTGAAGCTTTTACACCGATTTGCGACGGTTCTTGAGGCCACTCTCACCGCTGATTTACACAGCGTGGAAGCCATTGCTGTGTTGACACTACCGCTAACACTCACACACCTTTAAACCCTAACCCCTCACGATTGGGCCAGGCCCAAATTCAGACAAAAATGATAATTTGGGCCGCTCACCCGACACGGTTTATCACCCTATTGAGTATTGAGCTCGAGACCTGTTGGTGGCGGTGAGCAGAGAGAGAGAGAGAGAGAGAGAGTAGAATATTGAGAATGGCAGAAGAAGCAATTCTGGGTTACCTGGAACACAATGAGGAGATTAGCGATTCGGGTGAGTTTGCAGCTGAACGTAACATCGACCATAACGAGATCGTGAACGTGATAAAGAGCCTCCACGGTTTTCGTTACGTGGATGCTGAGGTAAGCAATGAATGCAGTAGTATCCATCAATTGAATTGGAATTGACTATAAGTGAGTGTTGTGTTGTTGAATTGAATTGCAGGATATTAAGAGGGAGAGGTGGGTGCTAACCGATGAAGGGAAGACGTATGCGGGTACCGGATCACCTGAAGTGCAACTGTTTATGGCGATACCAGAAGAGGGTATCTCCAAAGAGGAACTTCAGAAGAAGGTTGACCCTTCAGTGTTCAAGATAGGCTGTGCCCAGGCTGCAAAGAACAAATGGCTTGACATGGGAAAACAACTTATTTCTAGAAAGGTAATCTCACTATTAATCACTTTTAAATTGCAATAGCAATCGCAATGCGGTTTCGGATACCACCAAAACCCAGCAATCCTGCTATTAATATGTCCCTTTTCTGGCTGCAGGTCCAACATGTAGATGATAAGGTCAAAGACCTGCTTCTTCAAATACAGCAAGGAAAGGTGTGTACTTGTATGAAGGAGAAGATTAAATGTTGAGATATGTAGCCAACTATGTAAAGCTATTTCTTCCTCAAACACAAAATAGACAAGTGGCAATGTGAATTCTCCTGCTTTTATGAAATTCAATTACTTCTTGAAATAGGTGCCTAGATACAAATATTCATGCTTGTTTTGGGGGTCTTCTATTAACCTGTTCTTTCACTCCCAAATCCCATTGGAAATTGTAAGCTCACGCTACCGTGTGGTCATACGCACATGCATTTCGCTGCATGCACTTTTAATTAGGGCAGAGGAGAGGGCATTATGATTAGATGGTATCAAACTGTTTTAAATGGTGGTGTTTTGGTTATCCATATATAGGCCAGATTATGGATTTGTATGAATGCTTTTCGGGAAAATGGCAAGTTTTTATGTAGAGCATCAGATCAGATTCAACATGTGAGACAGTTATAGGAAGTGGGAACTTTAGTTGGTAGCTTTCATACTCTCTCTAAGACAGTAGAACAATTGTTATTTTTCTTTTGGCATGAAGGGGGAATTTGAGGTTTTTCTCTTCTCTTTAGATTTGAGGTGTACCTGCACTTTAGTTTGTGTGTGATTGGAAACAGTTTCATTTACACCTCTATTTGTTTGGGTGGATTATTGCTCTTGACCTCTCTATTGCCTCCTTATGTTATCTTTTCTATCAGCTGTTAATCATTTTCTTTATCAGTTTGCCCTGTCAAATTTGCATATCTCATTAGAAATTATGTCATGTGTTGCAAATGCAGGGCATTGGTTCAGATGATATCAAAGCACTCAAAGCACGAAAGCTTATTGTTCCACAGTAATAATAATTTCACTTGGGTGTGCTAAAGAGTTTTAAAAATATACTTGAATTTGCAGTGAATGATATGACCTTTCTTTTATTATTGAAACTATTCTTAACATCTCATGATCTAGGACATGGAAGGGTTACTCAGTGAAAAAGGGTCCTAACTATGCTCCAAAAAGAAAGAAGGTTGTCACTGATTTAACTCGAGATAATTTTCAGAGGTATTTTATTTGCTCAAACTGAATGTGAATGAAGGTTAAAAAATTTTCATTCAAACTTCAATGTTGTTTAAGACATTGTCAGTTCATTTGTATCTTAACATATGAATGTTGACTTTATTATATTATTTTATGTCAGTGGTGAGTGGAAGGAATTAGAATTCAAAGAGTACAATTACAGTGCTAAAGGTCAGCCTCTTGAGGGTGGTCATCTCCATCCACTGCTGAAGGCAAGGAGATATTTCCCCTCTCGCTTTTTTCCTCCTTTCACCACACGCATAGAAATAGTAAATACCCCTTTGATATTTAAGATTAAATGACTACAAAAAATTATAGATGATTTGATGACAACCAACAATATTCATTCAGGAGAACATAAATAAAAATGTAATGTGTTTTTATTTAAGATTGATATGGAGCGTTTTACTATTCTTGATGATGTTAAATATTTATTAAAAATATTTAAGCTCTCAGTTTAATACTTCTGGAAATTTCTCCATTTTCAGGTGCGGTCTCAACTGAAACAGATTTTCCTTTGCATGGGGTGAGTCCTATCTTTGTTACGTTTAGCCTGATGTCTTGTGGTAAATAGTTGTTTCAACTTTCTTGTTTATCATTTATAATGTTAATCTGGTTCTGCAGGTTTGAGGAGATGCCGACAAACAATTTTGTTGAGAGTAGGTAATTGTTGTTGCAATATCAATACCTTTCTACTGTCTCTGATTAACATGCAGACACTCTCTTAAACCTATGTTCCCTTTCTTGTCCTATCAAACAGGAAACAGCATGTGGAATCTATTTTTTTTTAAAGAAATAAGTGTGGAACATATAAATAACAATAAACTTAACGGTGTTATAGGATTAAAGAAAAAGAATAATAATTGAAGTAGTAGAAAGAAAACTGTCAAAGTCTCAATGATAAAATCTCTGTACTTTCACCCCAAAAAACAAAGGCTGTGTACTCTCTATTGATGCTTTCAAGCAAGCAGCAAGTGTTTGCAGCCTGGTAATATTAACAAAGCCTTAGGAGAACTGAATCAATGAAATTTCGTTGGTAGGTTTGTAATTGCAGCCTTCAAATATAATTTCATGGAATCAAAATCACGGTGTGTTTCCCATTAAGCTAACGAGAGAAATATAGCTTTAGCTTCTTTCTCCAAACATTATTCGATGATGGGATTGGGATTGTATTCTCTAACATGTTTCATTAGGCTTTTGAATGGAGACAAAGTGACCGATGGAGTTATTTTGTTTTGTTACGATCAAGAGCATATCTTCCTTCTTGTAAAGGCTCTTTCTGCAGTGAATTGACACCTTGAAAAGAATTTTTTGTTGTGTTCTAAATAATGCATTAGAAAATCATGACTAAAGTAACCTTAAAATTATATTTTTTGAATCACATGAATCATATTCATGCTTTTATGTGATGTGTTCTTTAGATGCTAGCATTTAGAAGTATTGAAAAATATATTATACTCTTCATGTGTACAGCTAGTAACAGCACAACATCAGCTGTCACCTTTAATTTAACATCTGAATGTTTTAATTGGCAGCTTCTGGAACTTTGATGCCTTGTTCCAGCCTCAACAACACCCTGCTCGTGATTCGCATGACACATTCTTTTTGGAAAGTTAGTAAAACCTTGATTATTTTAATGCTTGTCTAATCTTCTATGTTTCCATTCTAAGTACATGTGACACGTACCTCTGCAGCTCCTTCAACAACAAAGAGACTACCAGAAGATTATGTTCAAAGGGTGAAGCAAGTTCACGAATCTGGTGGTTATGGGTCTAGGGGGTATGAACATGAGTACACTCAATTCACTTTTAGCATGGGCTAGTTATTAATAGACAGATAAGTTCCAAAATGTTTTCTCAGGGAAACCTTACAATTTGTTCCTTGGTAGATATGCATATGACTGGAAAAGAGAAGAATCAAATAAAAACCTCCTGCGAACTCACACAACTGCTGTTTCCTCCAAGATGCTTTACCAGCTGGCACAGGTTTGCAACTGTGTCTGAATTTGTTGGTATCATGTTCTTGTGGTGTATATGATTACATAGTGTTTTGTGCCATTCAGGCCTCCTACTATTCTCATTTTCCCTTACTATTTTAGATTGAAATTTTCTAATTAATGTATATTTATATGTTTAAGCTGGATTAGGCTATTATACTTTGTGTTTCTGTATCCTGTTTGTCACTCATCCCTCCTTCCCACACAGATGAGTGATTATACTTTCCAAGTTCTAGGTCTGAATTATACCTTGGATCATTCATTTTTTTGTTTTTCCCATTTTAATGTTTCTGCAGAAACCTTTTTCTCCAAAAAAATATTTCTCTATAGATCGTGTATTCAGAAATGAAGCAGTTGATCGAACACATCTTGCTGAGTTCCACCAGATAGAAGGTATGTGAGGGCTAGTAAGTTATTTGTGTTTGGGGTTTTAATTCTTTTCAAATTGTTCATCTTCTTTGCAAATGAAATTGGTAGACATTTGATTGTCATATCTCTTAAAGTGCTTCCACTAAAAAATTTATTTCACATCATATCAAATATGGGGGCTGGGGATCTTTGGAATAGGCTGCATGGTGGTAATTTTGCTTGTGTTTTGGTTTGACTCACCAATGGTTTAATCTTGGTTTAAAATTGGTCGAAAAATTATCTTATTTTTGTAATTCTCATTTGTTGCATTTCAATTCAGGTCTCGTATGTGATCGAGGACTCACTCTCTGTGACTTAATAGGAGTCCTGCATGATTTCTTCTCACGCTTAGGTAATGCTCTATTATACTGAAAAACTCTGATTTAAATATAAATTGGAAGCATGAAGGAATGTGGCCCATGGCCAACTTTGATAATGATAGGCATTAGTAGCATATTAATCTGTTATTGATCTTAACTTAAAAGATAATTTCATTATTGAGTTCAGGCATGACCAAGCTGAAGTTCAAACCTGCTTATAATCCTTACACCGAACCTAGCATGGAGATTTTCAGGTGAGTTTTTCTGTAATGATTGTTTGGCATGTCCTTATCTTGATATTCTGGGAGACTCGGACATGACATATTAATCGAGTACTTTTAACAGTTATCATGAAGGCTTTAAAAAATGGGTAGAGGTAGGAAACTCTGGCATGTTCAGACCTGAAATGTTGCAGCCGATGGGGCTTCCTGAAGATGTCCAAGTTATTGCATGGGGTCTTTCCCTTGAAAGGTAAGAAAAAATTGAGAACACTGTTAACATTGCTGGGAGTAATGGATTAATTTATTAAATCTAAACTCTTGACTTGTGTTAAGGTTACAATTTTGCTGTCCGATTCTAATGAAACAAGGAATTGTAGTACAATATCTTTGTGGATTTATGGACGTCGCTGGAAATTGATATTAACGTGCTCTTTTACCTGAAAACAGGCCAACGATGATACTATATGGGATTGATAACATCAGGGATCTCTTTGGACACAAGGTATTATGAAGAGATAACTGTAAACACGGACCCATTTAAGAACTCTTTTACACTTGCCGAACAAATAAACACGAATTGTTATCTCAATGTTGAACTGAATAACCACACTCTGGTTCTTTGATCCCTTAAGTGTGAAAACTTGATTGATGGGTTCTGATTTTTAATTTTACTAGTAAATTAATAAATATTGTTTCATAAATGGACGAAGTGATGTTACCCTAAGCCTTGTTGTTTTCATGTTTTTTGCAGGTGGATCTTGGCCTTATAAAGAAAAATCCAATATGTCGTCTTGGAATTGACTAAGGAAAAATCTATTGGCTCTCGTCATTTATAAATTATAATTTTTTCTCTAAGATCAGTTCATGAAGAATTTTGATATGGAAGTTACGCCTTTATTTGAAGGATCCTTAACCTGTCGGAATGGCATTTTTCTTTTGGTTTTAAAAAAAGAAACTATGATGAGGGATAGTTACTTCATTCCATGGCCAATGCATCTCGTGTTTCATCCTATAATTAATTAGTTTGTAATTGAATCCCGGTACACTTTGTAAGTCCTATAATTAAGATTTTGGTACACTTTGTAAGTCCTATAATTAAGATTTTGTTAAGTATTTGTCAAGTGATCTATCCTTCGTTCTGTGAATCCTTGATTTTTATTTTTATTTAAATCAAATAGGTTTCTATATTTTTTTAGGAAAATTCAAATAGATTTATGCATATTTTGGAACTCCAACAAAACACTAACAGAAAAGTGTAAGAGAAATTTAGTTACAAATTTTCTGTATTCAAGGATCCAATTACAAATTTTTAAAATATTGGAATTTATTTAAAAAAATTCAAGTAGTTAAGGACCTGCAAATTAATTAAGCCTTACAAAATTGACTATGAATCAAATATTATTAATCTAAATAAATAACTTCATATGTTTTTTATAATTTATTATATAAGTGAATTTTTTTTGCAAAACCTAAATAAAAAAATTGGGGTATTAATCCAAAACATAAAATTAATTCTATTATAATTAACTAAAAAGTATTGGATTATATATGTGTGTGTGAACACCCCATTTTGACCGGGTCTTTTAGTCTTCACTAAAAATATCAAAAAAATAATAAAATAAAAAATTGCAAAGAAAATAAAAATAATAAAAAAGATTTTTAATTGGGGCAGGCCAGTTAAACCCATCTCATCCTCCTCCAACAAACCCTAGCAACCACTTAATTTTGAATTTGAATTTAATTTTTGTAGATGAGGCTCGGTAGATTTTGATTCTATTTCAAATCAGAGATAGAAATCTTAATGTGGGCATGTTTTTAGGATCATGATCATATAACAATCTTAATCTTGACGGAATTTTAGGATCAAGATCAGAAGAATGAGCATTATAAAATGACAACATAGATCAGAAAAGAGAGCACGGTGAGAGGAAAAGAGGATTTTTTTTTCAAAAATGTCTCTGAAACAATAAACTACTGAGAGCAGATCAAATAAAAGAGGAGGGGAGTGAAAAATTTCCTGAACACAAAAGAGGGATATTCAGAATCAAAGGAGTGAAAACCAAAGACCAAGAGTAGTCCCTGTTCCCACTGGTCAGACCTCCCTTGTGCGGCACTACCCTGCTCGGAACCGCTCCACCACAGCGCTGCCGCCTAACAGTCACAGCGGCATCCCCATCGAGCGACACTGCCACGCGCGAACCGCTCCTCCTCGCCCCGCTGGTTCCACCGTCGCATCGCTGGCCTCGGCCGAGTCTGGCTGTTCGGATCTCCTCTCCGCAAGCATCGACCACCACGCTACCACCGGAAACCGCAAGCCGCACCGTTGGCCACCACTGTCAGACGTGCACGAACTCACTTCTTCCACCTTTTTGTTTTGCTGTTTGTTTTTGCTCAGGTGAAGGGACAAAGGTCCTTTTGTTGCCTTTTATTTTCTCCCTCCATGACTCCCAACGTTTCTGCCTCTGTTGTGTTTGTGTCCAGATGCATTGTGTTAACTTTCTAGTCTTTTTTTTTATTATATTTATTGTTTCTTATTCATTTGGTTATGTGTGCAGCATTAACTTAATAGATTGTTGGGCTAACGGGTTAGTTTGTGGCCCAAGCCAAGTGAGTCTGAATAACCTAAAAGAATTGGGCTGATAAAATATATGTGAAACTAGACCTGATTTTTATTTTATTTTTTTTGGTGGTTGTCTTATGAAATATTTTATGATATTTGAAAATAATTATTTTGGGATTGCTTTGTGAGAGGCATCATACTCAATCCCTTAGATTTAGGATAACTCTGTGGAAGCATGTGCCACGTTCTATCTCGCTTAGGAATATTTAAAATTATACAATACAAAAAATAATGAATTTTTTTATATATAAAAAAACTTTTCATAAAAATTAAAATCAACCAACAAATAAAACATTTTCTACAAGAACTACGTGGCTTTGAGTTTCCCCATCGAAGCAGGGAATACGTAGGAGCGGATCAATCATCTCATCAAGTCAAAATTAATTTTTCCATTATTTTTGTGTTCTTTTTAATTTGTTTAATGTGGATAATTAATTAATAATTTGTTTAATGTTTTTGGGTTGCTCTATGACAAGTGTCATGTTCAATCCCCTAGCTTTGAGGTTGCTCTATGGACATACGTGCTATGCCCAACCTCATTTAGGATTTATCAATAATATTTTTTTTATTTTTCTAAAAATGCCAAAAAAAATAATAATAAAGAAACATAAAATAAAAAAATATTAATAAATAAATAAATAAATGAATTCTTCCTTTTAAATATTTTTGGGGTAAACAATTAATAATTTAACTTCGTGCAATTTATTTAAGGTATCATTCTTAGAATGGGCGATGTAGGGTGCTTAAAACCTTCCCTACTTGTAACCGACTCCCGAACTCAACCTGGTTCCAAAGACCATTTTTAAAGGTTTTTCCAATTTTTCCTAAATTAAATAAAATTGGTGGCGACTCTACTTTTTCATAAAATTTCTTTTTACCGCCGTCATCGTCGTAATCTTTGGTTGCGACAGATGGCGACTCCACTGGAGAACATTTTCGAGAGTCAAGCCTAAGTAATGAGTTGTGTATTTCGGTATTTATTGTTTACCCTTTTTTTATTGTTTTCTTTTATTTTTTTGTATATATTTGATTCCTTTTTGCTTTAATAATTATTTTTTACATTAGGATGGAAGACCATGATATTTTTATTTTTATTTTGTTTGCTTGTCGAGCAGGTTCAAGTAGTTCTGTATTAGGATTGTACAGGTTTGCATGCCTCCAGCACACACAACACCCACCGACACTCATTTTCACACACTTTCAGCTCCATACCCGAGCTTATGGGACCTTAAGGATTAGATGGTGACTCAGCATTGTCATTGAAGGCCTAGTGCCTCTCTGATATTTGTTGACTCACCACTCGGATTGTTACTAGCGTCATGGACTAGTCATCCTGGAGGGTTTATCCCTACTTGTGATTAGGTTCATGAACTAGGTCCTTGACAAGGGCAATCCGGGGACCTTGACCTTTAGAAGTCTAGACACATCCTAAAGTTTATACTCCTAAATTGACTTAGTGACCGCTCAACTTAGAAGTTGGCATCATAGGCACCCTTGGTTAGGCCCTACCTCTTAAGACACTTGGAGGCGTACCATATCTCCCTTGTGTTTTTCTATCCATTTACTTATTTATTTTTACTTCATTTCCCTTTGTGTTTTAACAAACGGATAATAAATAAATAAAATACATGTTATATATATATATATATATAATTTTTTTTTTGTTTTAATTTTTTTTATAATATATATATATATATATATATATATATATTTTTAGGTGATTCTCTTTTGTGGAGGAAAGACACTATCTGTGTAGCAAGGAACGGAAATGTCTAACTCCAGCAATGCAATTGGCCCGAAGAAGAAAATCAGAGTTGACGTGAAAATCAATGATGTGAAGACTTCAATGAAAATCCGTCGCTTGATGCCAAAAGAAGTATGTTCTGAGTTTGCAAGCAAGTATGGGAAGATCTTGGACTTATTACACATACATGTAGATGCTTTGGGCTTGAGTGCTTTGGCCCAATATTGGGACCCGAATTTGAGGTGTTTCGAGTTGCCGAATTTGGATACGACACCGACTATAGAAGAATATGCTTACATGCTACGGATGCCTCTTCCAAGGGAGTTTCGTGTTTATTTCTATTATGGTCAGCATGTTAGTGATGGGAAGGTAGCAGAGTTGTTGGGATTTCTACCGAAGCCATCAGACAAAATGGAAAAAGGAGCTGTCAGAGGTTTGAGGCGAAGATTCCTTGAAGTTTATCTCCAGGAACTGGCATGACAAAATAATTGGGTTGTCTTCAAGCGGGTGTTAGCTTTAACCATTTATGGGCTGGTGCTTTTCCCCTTTATGCCAGACATGGTGGATTACGCAGCCTTGGATGTTTACTACAAGGTCGAAGAATATACTGTGAACCCTGTTCCCGCAATTTTGGCAGAAACATTCCTATCATTGCAAGTTTGCCATGAAAATCAACAAGGCAAATTACGATGTTGTGCACAAATGTTGTATGTTTGGATCGTGACTCACATGTATGCTCGAAATTATGTTAGTGGGATCGATGACCCTTTGAGGATATTCCATCACATTCCGATAAAGCCGCACAAACCCAACGAATGGAGACAAGAATTTGATGAGGTTGATTCGAAAGCTTTTTGCTGGATGTGTCCTTGGTATAAAGGAAATACAGTCATCTTCAGTTGTGGGAATTTCTCGAATATACCTTCGATGGGACCAAGGGGTTGCGTGTCATATTCTCCGGCACTTGTGATTCGACAATTGAAATGGACTCAACATGAACCACTTGAAGAAGTGTTAGGTGGAATTTCGTTCTTATATCAAGAATGCGAGGTTGTCAAGAATACAACAATAGTTGTTAGATCCGCCTGGAGCAACATCAGGGTACTAGGATCAAATGAATTGGGGAGACAAATTATTTCTCGTACTAAAAACTACGAGGCATGGAGGAAAGCAAGGAAAGACAACCTTGTTATTTCGAAACCAATCCCGCATGAAGATGAAAATCTGCAAATGGAAGCAGAAATGTTAAAGAAGATCGAGATTATGATGGCCCAGATGGGAGTGCTAGAGGAAAAGAATGAAACAGATCAAATCACCATCGTCACGCTCCAACACCAAATCCAGAAGTTAAACATGAGGATAGAACATTTGAAAGATGAATGTGCCGATGCATACGAAGCCGCAACTCCAGCAAAGAGAGCAAGGAAGGGGAATATGAAAGAGTCAGAAGTTCGAGGATTACTAGCAAGGATAGAAGATCAAAAAAAGGTGTTGGCACAAATCTTCAAAGAAAAAGAAGACTTGGGGGCAAAAATCGAAGTGCACGTTCAGACAATCCGGATGTTGGAGGAAAGCATAGGATCTCTACAAGAAGCCTTAACTCATGCTGAGCGCTACTCTGATGAAGGTTGGAATGCAGCTGCAACTATACGCGAATCATTAAAAAATCACAAGAGAAAGAGCAACAGTTATGGATGAGGGTCCGGATGTTCGAAAGGGAGAAAAAATAGTATGAGGATGAGATCAGACAACAGGAAGAATGGCTAGAGAACTGGGAATTCGTGGCAAAAGATTTGAAGGCTGACAGAGATGCTTGGAGAAAAAGATATGAACACCTCTCAGGAAGTTTGCAAAACCATGCCTATCAATTTGTGGGTCACCTCGAGGAAGCATTAGTCCAAACTCGCATGAATGACGGATCTACAATACCTCCAAAAATAGCTCGCTTCATCAAATGGAATCGTGGGTATTGCAAACTTCCTGAGAGGTGTTCATATCTTTTTCTCCAAGCATCTCTGTCAGCCTTTAAATCTTTTGCCATGGATTCCCAGTTCTCTAGCCATTCTTCCTGTTGTCTGATCTCATCCTCATACTGTTTTTTCTCCCTTTCGAACATCCGGACCCTCATCCATAATTGTTGCTCTTTCTCTTGTGATTTTTTCAATGATTCGCGTATAGTTGCAGCTGCATTCCAACCTTCATCAGAGTAGCGCTCAGCATGAGTTAAGGCTTCTTGTAGAGATCCTATGCTTTCCTCCAACATCCGGATTGTCTGAACGCGCACTTCGATTTTTGCCCCCAAGTCTTCTTTTTCTTTGAAGATTTGTGCCAACGCCTTTTTTTGATCTTCTATCCTTGCTAGTAATCCTCGAACTTCTGACTCTTTCATATTCCCCTTCCTTGCTCTCTTTACTGGAGCTGCGGCTTCGTATGCATCGGCACATTCATCTTTCAAATGTTCTATCCTCATGTTTAACTTCTAGATTTGGTGTCGGAGCGTGACGATGGTGATTTGATCTGTTTCATTCTTTTCCTCTAGTACTCCCATCTGGGCCATCATAATCTCGATCTTCTTTAACATTTCTGCTCCCATTTGCAGATTTTCATCTTCATGCGGGATTGGTTTCGAAATAACAAGGTTGTCTTTCCTTGCTTTCCTCCATGCCTCGTAGTTTTTAGTACGAGAAATAATTTGTCTCCCCAACTCATTTGATCCTAGTACCCTGATGTTGCTCCAGGCAGATCCAACAGCTATTGTTGTATTCTTGACAACCTCGCATTCTTGATATAAGAACGAAATTCCACCTAACACTTCTTCAAGTGGTTCCTGTTGAGTCCATTTCAATTGTCGAATCACAAGTGCCAGAGAATATGACACGCAGCCCCTTGGTCCCATCAAAGGTATATTCGAGAAATTCCCACAACTGAAGATGACTGTATTTCCTTTATACCAAGGACACATCCAGCAAAAAGCTTTCGAATCAACCTCATCAAATTCTTGTCTCCATTCGTTGGGTTTGTGCGGCTTTATCGGAATGTGATGGAATCTCCTCAAAGGGTCATCAATCCCACTAACATAATTTTGAGCATACATGTGAGTCACGATCCAAACATACAACATTTGTGCACAACATCGTAATTTGCCTTGTTGATTTTCAAGGCAAAGTTGCAATGATAGGAATGTTTCTGCCAAAATTGCAGGAACAGGGTTCACAGTATATTCTTCGACCTTGTAGTATACATCCAAGGCTGCGTAATCCACCATGTCTGGTATAAAGGGGAAAAGCACCAGCCCATAAATGGTTAAAGCTAACACCCGCTTGAAGACAACCCAATTATTTTGTCGTGCCAGTTCCTGGAGATAAACTTCAAGGAATCTTCGCCTCAAACCTCTGACAGCTCCTTTTTCCATTTTGTCTGATGGCTTCGGTAGAAATCCCAACAACTCTGCTACCTTCCCATCACTAACATACTGATCATAATAGAAATAAATACGAAACTCCCTTGGAAGAGGCATCCGTAGCATGTAAGCATATTCTTCTATAGTCGGTGTCGTATCCAAATTCGGCAACTCGAAACACCTCAAATTCGGGTCCCAATATTGGGCCAAAGCACTCAAGCCCAAAGCATCTACATGTATGTGTAATAAGTCCAAGATCTTCCCATACTTGCTTGCAAACTCAGAACATACTTCTTTTGGCATCAAGCGACGGATTTTCATTGAAGTCTTCACATCATTGATTTTCACGTCAACTCTGATATTCTTCTTCGGGCCAATTGCATTGCTGGAGTTAGACATTTCCGTTCCTTGCTACACAGATAGTGTCTTTCCTCCACAAAAGAGAATCACCTAAAAAATATATATATATATATATATTATAAAAAAAATTAAAACAAAAAAAAAATTATATATATATATCTATATATATATATATATATATATATATATATAACATGTATTTTATTTATTTATTATCCGTTTGTTAAAACACAAAGGGAAATGAAGTAAAAATAAATAAGTAAATGGATAGAAAAACACAAGGGAGATATGGTACGCCTCCAAGTGTCTTAAGAGGTAGGGCCTAATCAAGGGTACCTATGATGGTAACTTCTAAGTCGAGCGGCTACTAAGTCAATTTAGGAGTATAAACTTTAGGATGTGTCTAGACTTCTAAAGGTCAAGGTCCCCGGATTGCCCTTGTCAAGGACCTAGTTCATGAACCTAATCACAAGTAGGGATAAACCCTCCAGGATGACTAGTCCATGACACTAGTAACAATCCGAGTGGTGAGTCAACAAATATCAGAGAGGCACTAGGCCTTCAATGACAATGCTGAGTCACCACCTAATCCTTAAGGTCCCACAAGCTATGGAGCTGAAAGTGTGTGAAAATGAGTGCCGGTGTTGTGTGTGCTGGAGGCATGCAAATCTGTACAATCCTAATACAGAACTACTTGAACCTGCTCGACAAGCAAACAAAATAAAAATAAAAATATCATGGTCTTCCATCCTAATGTAAAAAATAATTATTAAAGCAAAAAGGAATCAAATATATACGAAAAAAATAAAAGAAAACAATAAAAAAGGGGTAAACAATAAATACCGAAATACACAACTCATTACTTAGGCTTGACTCTCGAAAATGTTCTCCAGTGGAGTCGCCATCTGTCGCAACCAAAGATTACGACGAGGACGGCGATAAAAAGAAATTTTACGAAAAAGTAGAGTCGCCACCAATTTTATTTAATTTAGGAAAAATTGGAAAAACCTTTAAAAATGGTCTTTGGAACCAAGTTAAGTTCGGGAGTCGGTTACGAGTAGGGAAGGTGTTAAACCCTACATCGCCCTTTCTAAGAATGATACCTTAAATAAATTGCACGAAGTTAAATTATTAATTGTTTACCCCAAAAATGTTTACAAGGAAGAATTCATTTATTTATTTATTTCTTAATATTTTTTTATTTTATGTTTCTTTATTATTATTTTTTTGCATTTTTAAAAAATTAAAAAAAATATTATTGATAAATCCTAAATGAGGTTGGACATAACACGTAAGTCCATAGAGCAACCTCAAAGCTAGGGGATTGAACATGACACTTGTCATAGAGCAACCCAAAAACATTAAACAAATTATTAATTAATTATCCACATTAAACAAATTAAAAAGAACACAAAAATAATGGAAAAATTAATTTTGACTTGACGAGATGATTGATCCGCTCCTACGTATTCCCTGCTTCGATGGGGAAACTCAAAGCCACGTAGTTCTTGTAGAAAATGTTTTATTTGTTGGTTGATTTTAATTTTTATGAAAAGTTTTTTTTTATATATAAAAAAAAATCATTATTTTTTTTATTTCATAATTTTAAATATTCCTAAGCGAGATAGAACGTGGCACATGCTTCCACAGAGCTATCCTAAATCTAAGGGATTGAGTATGATGCCTCTCACAAAGCAATCCCAAAATAATTATTTTCAAATATCATAAAATATTTCATAAGACAACCACCCAAAAAAAATATAAAAATAAAATAAAAATCAGGTCTAGTTTCACATATATTTTATCAGCCCAATTCTTTTAGGTTATTCAGACTCACTTGGCTTGGGCCACAAACTAACCCATTAGCCCAACAATCTATTAAGTTGATGCTGCACACATAACCAAATGAATAAGAAACAATATATATATATATATATATATATATATATATATATATATATATATATATATATATATATATATAAAAGACTAGAAAGTTAACACAATGCATCTGGACACAAACACAATAGAGGCAGAAACGTTGGGAGTCATGGAGGGTGAAAATAAAAGGCAACAAAAGGACCTTTGTCCCTTCACCTGAGCAAAAACAAACAGCAAAACAAAAAGGTGGAAGAAGTGAGTTCGTGCACGTCCGACAGTGGTGGCCAGCGGTGCGGCTTGCGGTTTCCGGTGGTAGCGTGGTGGTCGATGCCTGCGGAGAGGAGATCCTGACAGCCAGACTAGGCCGAGGCTGGCGATGCGACGATGGAACCAGCGGGGGCGTGGAGGAGCGGTTCGCGCGTGGTGGTGTCGCTCGATGGGGATGCCGCTGTGACTGTCAGGCGGCGGCGCTGCGGTGGAGCGGGTCCGAGTAGGGTAGTGCCGCGCAAGGGAGGTCTAACCAGTGGGAACAGGGACTACTCTTGGTCTTTGATTTTCACTCCTTTGATTCTGAATATCCCTCTTTTGTGTTCAGGAAATTTTTCACTCTAAGTAGTTTATTGTTTCAGAGACATTTTTGAAAAAAAAAACCCTCTTTTCCTCTCACCGTGCTCTCTTTTCTGATCTCTGTTGTCATTTTATAATGTCCATTCATCTGATCTCGATCCTAAAATTCCGCCAAGATTAAGATTGTTATCTGATCCCGATCCTAAAAACATGCCCATATTAAGATTTCTATCTCTTATTTGAAATAGAATCAAAATCTACGAGCCTCATCTACAAAAATTAAATTCAAATTCAAAATAAAGTGGTTGCTAGGGTTTGTTGGAGGAGGATGAGATGAGTTTAACCGGCCTGACCCAATTAAAAATCTTTTTTATTATTTTTATTTTCTTTGCAATTTTTTATTTTATTATTTTTTTGAAATTTTTATTGAAGACTAAAAGACCCGGTCAAAATTGGGTGTTCACAATATATATATTCAATTATTTAAAAAAACACTACTTGGTCCGAAATCATTTTCGTATTTCAGCATGAGCTTCTCCTTTATCTTATTTTTTTCAACTCCATAATTTTCGTTGAGGTTAACTTCTGATTGGTTTATGTGCTTTTCGTAAGTAATTCGTACGGTGATGGCTAGGATGAGGCAGCTCAACAAGTGCCTCATGGATGAGGCATTAGATTTAACCATTAGATATATTATTAGAATAATCAATGGTTCAGATTGAGTAGTCCAAACTTTTATTTTGAAATTACCTTCCTACCCCATCCTCCACCCCTCACCGTCTTTTGAGGTTTTGAGCTTAGTTGATGTTCGGGGTTCAATTTTCTTTTCCCATGATCTAGAAAATGTTACCATTTTTATTTTATCAGCAAAATAAGTATGTTACCATTGTTGACTGAAAGTAAAAATTAGTGAACCAATTTGCTTAAAAACTTAGTGGAAGGGGATTAAGCGGAGAATATGGGATGCAAACAGTGCAAAACAGTCCATAAGAGAGTTCTGAAAACTTGAGCAAAGCATTGAGATTCATGACTTACAAAATATTCAGATCTGAGAACCTGAGCAAAGCATTGAGATTCATAGATGTATAAATAATGTAGGATTGTGATTGTGGAAGGAGAGAAATTTATCATCAAGAAAAATTGCTTTGCGAGGGACCTAGTCGATTAAAGCATGTCAGGCAACCGTGATTACATTTACATGCCAAGACTGAGAATATTCTTTTACACAACAGTCAAATATTCCCCTGCTCCTGTTGGAAAAAACAAAACAAAACAAAACATGAGTCCCAAAAATCAGGTGAAAAAGTAGACAAAATAACAAGAATGAACAAAATTGTAAGTAATACAACATGCACAGTAAAAAGTGGGTTATGAACACATACCTCAAACCGTTCTAGAGGTTGCAAGTAGTATGCAGGTCATGTCTCTCCATCTCTACTCATTATAAACTTACTCTGCAGTAATTAATTAGTTTCATTGCCACACCCTGCAGCATTTCTTTCTTTACAAGTGAGGCAGTGGATCATAGATTACACATGAGCTCCTTTTACTCCATCAACTCACTACAGTATTTCTGCACTATATAAGCTGTTTCAAAGTCATTTAACATCTCCATCTTTGAGAAGAACAATTACCATTTTATGACGGTAACTTTTCTGGCCAACCAAGTTAAGAAAGTAAAATTAATATATTGCTTTGAATCCATGAAACTCAACCGCCATCAGTTTTTTTAAGTCTGCTGTGTAATAATGTCCTCCGCGATAACAGTTTGGGGGTGAGTAGTATCATCTGTCATGACAGCAGATTCAAATCTATGGCGCTTTCTAGTTATATCGTTGACCAATTTCTTGAATTCTTCATCACTGCTAGCCAACATGTATCTGAGCTTCATATTAATATGATTCTCCACCAGAACCTTGTGTCTAGGGATAATTCGACCATCAAGAGAATAGCTCAAAAACCTGAAAACCGCAAGGGACTTGGATAATTCAATCATGCAATGCAATTAAAAACATAAAGAATCAAACACGATTTTTACAAATTATTTATGGTTATCATTATGTGATACCTCGGAAACTCAATGAGATCTCGCAAAGGCCGGATCATAGTTCTCCGTAAATAACTATACTTGGGACGAAGGACATCTATATTGTATCTGAGCAGCATTGGGAAATCAGCAATCATCTCACCCAATTGGTGAAGACGAATGCCAAGAGACAAAAAATATTTTACATTTCCTTCAAGCTTATGTACTATGCTGCATCCCAGGAGCTCGGGTCCCAGAGCTACAACCTTGCCAATATCCTTCTCACTGACTCCAGCTTTGGTCATCAAGAAAATGACCTACATGACATTCAAATTTCAGCATATGACACATTAGAGGCCTCTAGATAAATCGGTTTATTAACACAATTGTTGTGATCAACTTATCATGCATAAACAGTAAAAACTCCTATATGACAAGAACGACATGTTTGTAGCATTTGATGCACAAATTCCCATTCTTAACTCATCATTTCTGGCTGTGGCTAGATGTGTACGAAGGTATGTGACTGGTTGCTGATAAATATACTTTTATCACAGCACAAGAATATATTCAAAATTGATTAAGGGCCCCAATCATCTTACCTGGCTTTCCTGAACACAATATGAAGTAAGACTCTTTCTATTTTTTAAAAATATTTAAAAGATACCATTGTAGCTTTGAGGCATTGGAAAAATAACTTTATTGTGACAACATTTATAGTTTCAGAAGCAAAGGACTAACCACTGGCCTAATCTTCTTATGGAGACTGTAAGTGAGTAGAGTGGGAAACTTCACAAGCATGTTGCCAATTGCATCATCTCGAACCCCTATGTCTTGAAAAAACCGTACCTTCATAATAAAATAGCTAACAAATTGTCAGCATTATCATCAGGAAACAAGACAGAAACCATTGAAAATTTTATTCCTGAACTATTACACATCTATATTTAGGAAAATATCATGCTCTCCATATCATGAGCTGGAAGAATGGAAATAATGATAAGAAAATGGAACCCATGTATGAAGTACCACAACTAGATTGTACCAGCTGCCAAGTTAATCTCAAGCCTCACTCAACTGACAGAAGAAATAAATAAAAACAGTGTTTGCATACCTTTGGAACAATAGTCATCTCCAAGTCAACACAAAACACCATTGGTTTTAAGGTAAGTATTCTCCTCATACCATCTCGGGTGACTCCATGATAGTATAAATACTTGACAAGAGGTTTCCATTGTTCATCAATGCTACATCCCATCAACTGTGGCTTAAATGCTAGCAATCTGCCAACATCTTCACTTTGAAGCCCAAATTCTTTTAGGTAATTAACCTGAAAAATGCAACTGCAGTGTCATACTTTATGTATATAGATATACATCAGAAACAATTACCAACATGCATATCAAACTAAACTACAAATCTATAGGCCTTCAAACTTCCTTTATGTTTGATTTGGATACTACTAAAACTGAATAAACTAGTACAATATCAGAGAAGACAATGAGGATATTTTGCAAGATGACTTTGGGAAGTTTTTTTTTTTAAGAGAGACTTTGGGAAGTTAAAGTTTGTTAAAATAGAATGTACCTTTAGGTTCATTTCTTCCAGAGAAAAGTAACCAAGTGCTTTAGGAAAATCAAAAACCATTGTGCCAAAATCCTTCTCATTTAAACCCATATCTAGGTAGAACTGCACACGGGTCTTCACTTCTTCTAAGCTGTAAGACAATAATTCAGGGCATCGACTCACGACATAACCCATCCAATCGTTCCTGACTCCATTGGACTCCAAATACTCAACAATCTCATCCAGTTCCTCATTGCTGCGTTGCAGAATATTCTCTCCGGCCTTCAAGACTGAAACCCCAAGAAACTCCCCTTTCACACGTACTGACTTCAACCACTCAATGCGATTCCTTATGGACTCAAGTTTTCCTCTTGACATCAAAATGAGCTTTGATATCCGAGGATACGATAGTGCATTATGCTTCAACCATCTACAGAATTGAAAAAAGGAAATCAAATAAGGATCCCCCTAATTGAGAGTAACTACAAGCGTTTGGCTTACCTTACTTTATCTGTGAAAAATCGGTTTTTTCTCTCTCAGTATTTGAATTATAAGCTATTTTGAATACAAAATAAGCTGATCCAAACAAGTTATCCCACTAAGCACATAAGTTGATTTCACACGAACAATAAAACAAACAGCTTACATACAACTTCAAATGGTGCTGACTTGTGGCAATATGAGTTGTTACCTGATAAGTGGCACAACTTGGGAGTCCTCAATAACAATTTTGGCGCGTAAATTGAAGGTGGAGTTGGAATATTCGGGCAATTTTTTCAAGTTGGCAGCTTCGATCATGACACAATCCATAAAACCTTGCAACCTGTTAACCAAATTGGTAGTGTATGTAATTCCAAACTTGCCCTTTATCATGGCTTCTTTGAAAACTTCCTCAGTTACCTTCCTGCGAATTTCAAGAGCACGCATGATCATCTCATCATCATCATCATGGTCATCACCATCATGAGAAGTGGATTGAAAGAGGGTGCTGAGAGGGGGAAGAGAAGAACCCACATCAGGGTCGGTTGGGGATTGAACGTAGATGGAGCCAGGGAATTGTGGGGTCCTCTTCCTGACGAGAGAAAGCTCCAAAAGCTTCACCTTTTCTTGGTGGGGCATGGAGTCTTGAAGGTCACTGGGTTTGGGAATGAGTTGTTGCTGCTGGGAAAAGGGGTCATCTTTGTGTGATAAATGGTGAAGAAGAAATGTTGTGGATTTGGAGTTGTGTTTGCGCAGAATGGGGTGATCTTCATTTGGGTTTTGGCAATTCACAATGGTGGAAATGGATTTGGATTGGAGTGGGACACAAGAGCATGGAAGAACAATGTATTTTTGACAGGAAAAAGCCATCTTTCTCTCTCTTTTATTTTTTTGGCTTAGGTGAAGATGATTGAAGGTGGTGATGGATAAGAGTTAACAGCGTTGCCACTCTTCTTCTTCACTTTGGGTATTCCATTGGCATAACAGAATTTCGTTGGTTACTTGATGAGGAAACTTGAATATCTACAAGGACCGAGGTGACAAACAGAAATTTGTCTATTTAATATTTATCATGAATCTCATAATGAACAAGGTCCCATGGTCTAGTGGTCAGGACATTGGACTCTGAATCCAGTAACCCGAGTTCAAATCTCGGTGGGACCTCTTTTTCTTTAATTTTATCTTTAGACAGAATTACTAACTCAAACCATTGGAATTTGATTCTACTTTTTTTTCCTGAGAACATGGCATAAAAATACTTACCGATTATACTTATCTGAATCGTTAAAATTTAGGTATCTTTTATGCTTATTATTATTGAAATTTTCCTCAAATAAAATAATAACCATAACCAATTGAAGCAAAGAAAAACAGGTGCAATACTTGACCGAACAACAATACTTGACCCTAAACAACAATACTTGACTGAACAAAGTTACGGGAAAGAAGAATACTTTGATTCAATATAAGCCAACATATTGATTCAGGGGCAAAAGACGATACTGGTATTAAACTTTTTTATGCTGTCGTTTCTTCCACAGTATCCAAAACAAGCAGTGAAAGTATCCATTATCTACCATAGCACTCGGCCTTCTGGCTCTCTAAGTTTCTCTATTTGTCCACCAAGGTTGGGTGTCCAAAACACTGAAAAAGAAATAGAATCCAACTACCAAACAATGCTGCATTCCAAGAGCCTTTAGAAGAGGTTGCTCCAAGCTGTGCAGAACGAAAACTTTCTGAAAGGGTTTTCTAAAGCCTTTAGAACATGTCTCATTCTTGAAGGTTTGGGATTTAAGCAAGACCTGGCAACAATGGCCATTGCCCACACTTCCTTTAATAAATCCACTATTTTTGTTACAAGCTCCTTGTCATAAATAAATACTAATGTAAGGCAGCAACTGATTCAACCATTCTTTTACTTCACCATCACTGGATGCACTAATTCTCAGCAACACTTTACCAAAACTGTTGCATCCAAATATCTCAAGCAAGAGACACTCGTCCGGTGAAACTCTGTGGGAGTATTTATGGAATAGCTTGACAGAATTGGTATTCTGCTCCTACTTATCCCAAGTGGGAATCAAAGCAATGTAGTTCTAAGTGAGGGGGTTGATCCCCTATTTATAGAGATTTTTAGATATAACAATTTTAGTTGGACTGTTATTGAGATCCACTAGTGGAAAATATACATTGGACGGTAAATGTTTACGTCAGTTAACCAAAAGCTAGACGTTAAAAAGGAGGCGGTGGCAGTTTTGTAAATATCAGACTTCATTAATTCAATTTTAACGTCAGTTGTTTTAATGACTGACGTTAAAAGTGAAGTGACTCACTTTTAACGTCACTTCAATAAAAAACTGACATAAACAGTGAACATTTTAACGTCAGTTCTATAAAGAACTGACGTTAAAAGTAAGTCACTTCACTTTTAACGTCAGTTCTTACATCAGACGCGTTAAAGGTTATTTTAATAATTTTTTTATCTAGTATACGATCCCTTCCGCATTGCCTTCCTCAAAGTTTCGGTTTCACATGAATTGCTTTGATGTTTTGTGTTTCGTTTTGAAAACTAAAATATATGTGCGAAGTATAAGTTGAATCAATAACCCAAACCGGATCTCATTCATGAAATGTAATACTGATCGATCTGAGAAGATTGAAAGGGTTTAAAATCCTATAAAAAGTTACATTGAAAGGGTTTAAAATCCTAAACATTAAAGATACATACCATCAGATAGTTTTATGAAATATGCCAAAGGGAAAACTATACTACGAAGACCTCATAAAACTTGGGGGCATGAGAGAGCTAAACAGAGAGGCAAAAACAGGTGCACTAGATCTGTTTCAAGCAAAGCGCAAGGTTCCAGAGACTTCCAAGACGGTCACTTGCTTGCCAAAGCCGAGGTTTTGGAACTGTGACCCCGAGCACCCGATTAGCCCTCCAAAGAATGATTCTCCGGAAGGTGATAAGGTGAGCAACTCACATAATGTAGTTTACTCAAACTTATCACCCATGTAATGTAATTTACTCAAACTCAGAAGTTGTTTGACCATTAAGACAATGACCTTTGAGTCTAGGAATAGGAAGAAAGAGTGATGAAGTTAATCTCTACGGCAGAGCCATGTTGTGAAGCAGAAAATTAAAAGGGTGGAAGGAAGCTATTTATAGGAGCAGGGGATGAAGTTACTAAGTTATTCTGATTTTCTTGAAAACTTACCTATAAACTTAATGCTCATTAAGAGGATTGAGTTATAAGGTGCATGGGTAAGTAGCACTGTACAGTCAAAGGAATGAATGTTTTTGCAGATATCTATACACTTTTAACGTCAGTTTTTTAAAAAAACTGACGTTAAAAGTGTTTTTACAATAAAAAATATTTATTGTTAACGTCGGTTTTTTATACAACTGACGTTAAAAGTTTGATTTTTACTTCAGTTAAATAAATAGCTGACGTAAATAATCCTATATATTATAAACGTGCAGAATGAATATTGGAAATAATGTAATTAATATACGGGAACTTGGCAGTCATAAATTAAGTTGACGTTAAAAATGAGGTGGTGGCAGTTTGTAAATATTAAATCACTATTTGCGTCAATTCTATAAATAACTGACGTAAATAATTATGAAACTCATTTCATTGGTTGTCATGTCCCTGTTGTCCCTCTTAACGCAGATCACTCCATATAGTACTGCAGTTTATTTCTAAACCTTTTTTTATACAAGTTTATTTTTAATTTTTATTAATTAGCTTGAATTAGTAAACAAATTCTTGTGCAAATTAAAATAAATAAACACTTAACATAAAACAAGTTATATGTATAATCAAATCGTATGACATTGAAGCGATTCATAAGTTAAATTACATGTTTAAAAGATAAAAAATTTCTGCAAAATAGCCCTAAAATATAAAAAAGTTTCTGCATCAACATCATTTTCTTCTCAGTCTTGTCATCAGAAACTCCAATGGATGCATCACCTCCCTCACTTGAATTCCATGATGCAAAGTAAATCCTCAGTCACTAGCAGTGAAAGCAAAGTGAAATGGATCTTTGCATCTTTCTTCTTCAGTGGAGTTCCTTGATGCATCATCTTGAATCCACAATCACTTGCTTCCAAAGCAAGGTGAAAGGGATGACGGGGATGAAATAAAGTGAGAGAATCACATTACATGATTCACCCAACCTTAATATCCATGTAATGTGATTTACTCAAACTCAGAAGTTGTTTGACCATTAAGACAAAGATCTTTGAGTCTAGGAATAGGAAGAAAGAGTGATGAAGTTAGTCTCCATTGCAGAGCCATATTGTGAAGCAGAAAAATTAAAAGGATGGAAGGAAGCTATATATAGGAGCAGTGGATGAAGTTACTAATCTATTCTGATTTTCTGGAAACTTATCTATAAACTTAATGCTCATTGAGAGGATTAGGTACAAGGTGAATGGGTAGGTAGCACAGTAAGAGGTCAAAGGAATGAATGCGAGAAACTAATAAGCTTTTAACGTCCGTTGTGTAATACAACTGACGTTAAATATATGACCTTTAACGTCAGTTCTTACTAACAACTGACGTAATAAGTGTGAGAGTTTTTAACGTCAGTTTATTAAGACAACTGACGTTAAATATGATATTTAAAGTCAGGTTTTACTAAAAACTGACGTAAAATGTTGTTTTATTTTAATTATAACATTTACACCCGCGCGCCTTCTCCACTTCTCTGTACGTCTCTTTTCTCTTTTCATCACGCTCAACCCTCACTCTCAACCCTCGCTCTCGCTCTCACTCTGCCCTAATCGCGAGCTCATCTCCACCGCAACCACCGCGAGGAGCTTCTTCACCACCACCGTGAGGTACACTCTTAACCCCTAACTCTGTCTTTCCCGCTCATTCTTTGCAATAACTTAACATCTCTCTTTCCCCTTCCCGCGCACTAACATCTCTCTCAGTAACCACATCGAACGTTGGCCACCACTCGAGCTTCCCCCCCACCACCACGAGAGCGCCTATTTCTGGCGAGTCTTTAATTAGGGTACATTTTTTTTATTTTTGGTTTTGAGTGCATGCATGTTGCTCTGCTGGTTGAAACTGTAGTCTCAGTAGTTGAAACTTGTAACTGTGAGTGTGAGTTGTTTGGAATGTCTCTATTTTTGGTTTTGAGTGTATGTTGAAACTATAGTCTCAGTAGTTGTAACTTTAAACCGTGAGTTTTAGTTGTTTGGAATGTCTCTATTTTTGGTTTTGAGTGCATGTTGCTCTGCTGGTTGATCTGTCACGGCCGTGATGCTCATCACGGCTAGGCCGTGATCAGTTCTGCCTATGAGGGTCTGGTTCAGTTAGCACGTTACGGCCGTGATGGACATCACGGCAGGCCGTGACCAGTGCTTGGAAATCTTCAAAAACTATAGTTTTCAATCTCCCGTATTGTCCTTATATTGGATATATAAATGTTTTGTATATCTACAGGACCTATCTAGTTATTTTTATTTATACTTCTGTATTTATTTTGAGTTATAACCTATGTTAATACATATATATTGTTTCTGAACAGGCATACATATGGATCAGTCAGATAGCCCACATGCACGGGAGGACACTGTGGGGGTTTCGCAGGACCCGATCACGCCTACGCCTGATTCTAGTGTAAGTTTACATGTTATATACTATCTTTAGTCCTTCTTTTTAATGTAAGTTTATAATGTTACAACCCTCTATTTTATCATTTTTTTTGTCCATATAGACATCACAGGCTCATAGGAAACGGGGTAGAGGAGCCACCTCGTTGAAGAAACTAGAGAAGGACAGGCAGAGCGGACAGAAGCTTGAGGTGTCCTTCGATGCTAATCTAAATGCCCAGGGACCCCGTGCTAAAGAATTTAATAAGTGGGTGTTTCTACAAGCGAAGCAGCACGTAAGCATCAACTACAACCACTGGAATGACGTTCCACAGAACGTTAAGGATCAGATTTGGGAGGCTATCACGGTATTTTACCTTTACATTCGTTTGATTTACATTATTAGATAGTTATCCGAGTTATAATCCATCCAGTTGTTATATATGTATCTAATGTGTAGGTAGCTTGGACTGTGCCAAATGACGAGGATCATCGTCATAAATGTATGAAAATGGCATCAAAGCGTTGGAATGGGTTCAAGCATGATCTTACCAGGTACTATGTATCTGGGTGATGCGTGTTTTTAAGATAAAGGCAAGTGCACCTCGTCGCAATCAAGTAATACGGTGGTAAGACCGGTTATCGTATCCACAGGGATCGGATGTCAATTACCAATTCACAAACTCAACAACTATCTAGACTAAACTAAAGTATGAGAGATTAAAACAAAATAAAGAAATAAAATATTTTTGGTCTTTTGGGAATTTTATCGAACACTTGGTATGCAAACAGAGATGTGGCTAAGATTGTTAGGGTTAGACTACACTAATCCTCCCTTAATTGTAATGAAATGGTAATCAACACAAGTACTACTTCAATTATGACAATCAAGCCTTTTCTAAAATACTCAAGCCTAATGTCTTAGGTGCATTGAGCCTAAAACCCCAAATCAAACCCTAATGTCTTAGGGGGATTAATCTGTGATTTTGCATTAAGTCAAGACTTATAAGATTGCAAGCATTCAACACCTATGTCTAGATTCTTGAACTACTTGGCATATGATTCATGAGCATGCCTTAACACTGATGTGGCGTAAGTCGACGTGCGACGACGCTCGTGCGAATCCGGCAAGTGTACCGGACTGCCGTCAAGTAATAAAAGATATCGAACCCACAGAGACTGTGTTCTCGAATCGCAATCGGTTTTCGAATCGATTAGATCTGGACTTTGTAAGGGTTTTGAAATTGTGGTTGAATTTGAAATTGAAATGATAAACAAACAGAAAACAAATGTTTTTGGGGTTTTCGATTTAAACGGATTCCTAGGGATTTGGGTTACCTTTGAGGTCGTTTATGTTGCTAACAGATTTACCTTTGTTGATTACCGAAATTGCCTTGAAGGCGAGTTTATCCTCTAATAGCTTAAGCTCCCTTTCGGGTTACAAAAGCCGTGCCCAATTGACCCGACCCCTACTTTCGTGGTAGTCGATCCCAGATTGGACCCTTTGCGTTCCGTGACAACTCGTTGCTCCTCGAGGGACGGCTTCTAACTTTCGTGGATTTCAGTCCCAAGTCTGACTTCTATAGGTCCGACACCCAAGTTCACCGCTAGGTTCCTCCTTGAAATGTCTCGGTCATGCAAATAACCTAAGTTCACCGCTAGGTTCCTCCTTGGATCATTCACATCTCACAAACTAGTGGCTGCCGGGCTTTACGAGTGAATCACCCTAGAAATCCTAAGTTCACCGCTAGGTTCCTCCTTAGAACGTCTATGTCACGTAAATAAACGGTTGCCGAAATTTATGAGTGATTAACACACTAGAAATCAGATCTAAAACAATTATGAAATCAACAATGGTTTCAACATCAAATTAACATCATTTACAAACCTCGGGCAGATCCCTAATCCCTAGAAACTAAGCTACTACTCCAGTCTTGCCATGGAGATGACAAGTCAAGGGTGACAACATAATAAAAATCAGAAAAGAGAAGAGAGGAGAAGAGGAGAAGAGATCCTAAATCTATGCCTAGAGTAGTAGCCCCTAAAGGTCTGATCCTCCCAGATCTGATGCCTTAATCCTTATTTATAGAACTGGGGAAGTTAGAGTCCCAAACCAACTCAAAATCTGATCTATTTCGGTTTCTTCAGGTCCAAGTAATGCGCGTCACAGCCGTGATGGCCATCACGGCCAGGCCGTGACGGTCTCTGCTTCTGGAAGTTGTGCAAAATCCGGTCATTCGCGACGCGAATATACTGCTCGCGACGCGAGCCTCTGTTTTGGCCCGTGAAGAATTTCACGGCTGGGTCGTGATGTGCTCTGACTTGTGGTGGTTTTGGGTCACGGCCGTGATGGCTATCACGGCCAGGCCGTGACAGACTCTGACTTCAGCCTTTCTTCTTTTTCAGTTTTGCTCGATCATGGCCGTGATGGGCATCACGGCTAGGCCGTGATGGGCATCACGGCTAGGCCGTGATGGGCTCTGTTTGGCTTATTTTCTTCAGTTTTAAAGCTCCATCTTCATCCAAACTTCATCATGGTTGATCTTGAGCAATTTACCCTTGATATCTGCAAAACAACACACGAAAACCGCCTTACCCGTTCCAAAGGAAAATTAACCTAAAATCTAATAAAAATATGCCTAAACTACATGAAAATGCATGCAAAATGATGGACAAAGATGAGGTGGAATCACACTCATCAAATCACCCCAAGCTTAAAACTTTGCTTGTCCTCAAGCAATTACTCAAGCCATAAGATAAATCAATTAAAGCATGGATAGTGAACCAAGAACCCTAGAAGCTAATCCAAGTAATAGGCATTTTTAATAAGCACTCAAGAGATAATCAAGTTCAAGTCCAATTAGAAGCTTAGGTTCTTCAAGTTCATGTTCTCACTGATTTGGGCACTCATCTCACCTCACTCAAGTGTTTTAGGGTTTATTGACAATTCACTCAATTTCCTCAAGGAAAGTATTTTACCATAGGCTTGACTATTAACCAAATCTCTACTTTATTTATGAAAACACTTAAGAATCAAGAGGTCTTTTCCTTTGGTTGTAATGTGGCCATGGGATTTATTGTAAGGTGGGAAAATCAAGGAAAGGGAATTTCAAGAAGGCTAGACAGATTATCAAACATTACAAAGCATGACACCTTCTAAAATACCCCTTTTTGGGCTTTGGTTTACTTTTCCACCTTTCTTCCTTCATTTAAATTTTTTTTTCATTTCTCACTTTCTTTGTCATCCCCTTCTCCATTTTTTTCTGTTTATTTCATTTTTATTTGTTTGGAGAAGGGAGATTTATAGCTCAAGAGAAATTACTTTCTAGCTTTTTCTTCCCATACTTTTTCCAACTACCAATCACCCTTTTTGTAAAACTTTAAAAGGTGCCATACCAAGCATTATTTATCAAATTAATTCATGGTACCAAGAAAAGTATTTTATCTTTAGGCTCAAAATTGGGCAACTAAGGGGTAGCATTTATCATTCAAGCTCGGGAGGCCGGAAAAATACCTAGTGCCTCAATCATATTCAAAAATGTTTTCAAAAATTTTTAAGTTTTGAAATGGTTTCAAGTCAAGTTCTAGAAAATACAGTCCATGAGGAATTAAATCACTCTATCACAAGAAATGGGGTAGATTTAGTGAATACCCCCTTTTGGCTCAAAATCTTACATTTAGTAGTTCAAAAATCAGTGAGGAACACAAGTTTAAGGGACCACATGCTAATTATCAACTATCAAATGACTATCTCAAGAATTTTTTATTTTTAGCCATATCACAAGAATAATGAAAAATTGGGTTCAAAATTCACTATCTCAATTCATTTGGCTCCAAGTTCTCACAATCGGATGCATGTTCTAAGTGAGGGGCAATCTAGAGAATGTGATCATACCAATCCATGCCTATGAAAAAGCAATATGAATGCAACAATGCAAATGCAAAAATAAATACCCCTACCCCAAGCTTGATTACTTACATTGTCTCCAATGTAAATAATCAAGTCGGAGAGAAGAGAAAAATGGAACAACTTACCGAGTCGGTAGCGGGTGTTGGCTCACATTCTAGTCAAAACTTGGGTAGAAATTTCCTCACGGCCGTGAGGCTCATCACGGCTAGGCCGTGATCAATTCCCGGTCCTCGGAGTTGCCCCTGTCACGGCCGTGGTCTACATCACGGCTAGGCCGTGATGCTCTCTGACCTTGGCATCCTACTCATCACGCCCGTGATGGTTGTCACGGCTAGGCCGTGATCCTTTCTGTGCTCTTGTTTAGTTCATCACGGCCGTGACCACTGTCACGGCCAGGGCGTGATGGCCTCTGACTTTATCCTTTTTTTATGCTCTTCCTCTCTTTCTCAACCTGAAAACACTAGACAAACCTATTAATGATATTTTTGCCTCTTGATCTTCTCAAATTATTCAAGAGGTTAATTCAAAAACAAAAGGAAAAAGGGAAAGAAAACTTGGGTTGCCTCCCAAGAAGCGCTTATTTATGGTCTTAAGCTTGACCATACTTCCTTTAATCAACCGGGGTCGGCTGGGCGTAGAAGTGCAGGCACACTTCTTTTCCAAGGAACTCCTTCAAAAAGCCGTTTCTGCTCATACGGCCAATAATGCTTCCGTTTTGCTCTTTTCTCTCGGAGCTTCCTAGCCTTCCTTCCTCCCGGCGGAAGTTTTGTTTCTGCATGGACAGCAATCCCGACTTCACCACTGGTTGCATCTTCAACCATGCGTATCTTTGGGGTTGCTTCCATGCTAAGTTCTTTCTCTACCGCTGGAGACGTGACATCAATTCTGCACACATGGCTCTCAAAAGGAGGGTTGTTACAAGAGTTAATCAACTGAAAATTTACCCTACCTTCCTCTACATTTAGAGAGAGTTTGCCATTCCTTACGTCTATTAATGCTCCAGCGGTTGCCAAGAATGGCCTTCCTAAAATGATGGGGAATTCAGAATTCCCTTTCATATCCAATACCAGGAAGTCGGTAGGGACGAAGAATTTCCCTACCTTCACAGGGACATTCTCTAGTATGCCTAGAGGAGTCCTAGTTGAGCCGTCCGCAAATTGTAAGGAGAATTTGAACAGTCTCAACTCTTTACTTTCCAACCTTTCCATGATAGTGAGGGGCATCAAGCTCGCACTAGCCCCTAAGTCACATAAGGCTTGGTCAATGTGCACTTGTTCAATTGAGCAAGCGATGGAGAAACTACCTGGGTCTTTCAGTTTAGTAGGCATTTTAGTCTCTACATCTACTTGCTTTTTCCTAACCAACCTTTGTGGGAAAGGTAACGGGGGTTGGTACGGTGGTGGAGGGACGTATTTCGGTTCTGGCTCTTCTTTTTCGCTCGTGTCCTCCTCCGGTTCCACATCCATTTCAGCTACCCCCACCCCAAGCTTATCATCCCTCAAGTGTATGACATTGCAATGCTCGTTGGGATTTGCTTCGGGTTGCCCCGGGAATGCACCCTTAGGTCTCGAGTACGTGCTGGCTTGTTGGGCAATCTGGTTTTCTAGCATCTTGTTACGAGTTGCTAAGTTGTCTACCTTAGATGCTAGATCCTTTATTGCCTCACTCACTGCCCTTCCTTGTTGTCTAAACTCCTCATTCTGTTTTGTCTGAGTTTCGACAAAACTTTCAAATAAAGTCTCGAGTTTAGATCTTTGTACCTGAGGGTACCCTTGTGCAAGGTCCTCTTATTACCTTGACCTTCTTGGAACTCATGGTTGAGCGTGTTACTGTAGTTGCCGTAAGAGAGGTAAGGGTTGTTCCTTCTTTGGTTGTAGGGATTTGGGGGAGCATAGTTGGGCAGCTTCGGGTTCGTATCATAGTAGTTGTTACAAGAGTTCACTTGCTCACCCGGCGCCGGATCCATGTGGGCATCCCATCATGTCATGTCCCCGCATTCCACAAATCTCACAAACAAGGTTAGTAGCACCTAATGCACTCACATTAGCTCTTTCCACCCGATCAAAACGTTTATTAAGTGAGTCTATCTTTGACATAATAAGATCTGTGCTATTTACCTCAAACTTACCCCCCGAAATCTTGTTCGGGTTATTACCTCTTTCGGATCCCCATTGGTGGTAGTTGGTGGCGACATTCTCGATGATGTTGAATGCCTCAGTGAGAGGCCTATTCATAAACGCTCCACCGGCTGCAGAATCTAGTGACACCTTCAAGAGTAGTCCAATCCGTTATAGAAGGTGTGCACTATTAACCACCTCTCGAGTCCGTGATGTGGGCACGACTCAGCAGTCCCTTGTAACGATCCCAAGCTTCCGATAATGATTCTCCGTCTTTCTCGGAAGAAGTCGGTGATCCTGGGTTCTTATGTAGGCCGTCTTGGATGGAGGGAAGAATTTCTCCAAGAACGCCTGCTCCAGTTGGTCCCAAGTGGTCAAAGTGTTAGTGGGGATTTGCTTAAGCCAGGCCTTCGCCTTTCCAGTGAGAGATGAGGGGAACAGTCTCAAACGCACAACATCGACTGAGGCTCCATGAATCTGGATTGCATCGGTGAACTCTAAAAATGTCTCTATGTGATCGGTCGGGTCCTCCGAAGGCAATCCTCCGAATTGATGTTGCCTAATCATGTTGATTAGCATAGGTGGTATGGTATAGTTTTCCGCCTCAATCTCTGGCCTTGCAATCCCAGTTCGCAAGCCTCTCGCATTTGGGGCTGCGTAATCCTTCAAAGGTTTTATATCCGGTTGATTCGCCATGAGTGGAACGGGACTCAACCTTTCTCCCTCTCTTTGTAGTCTTCTACGTCTGTGGAAGGTCCTCTCGATCTCCGGATCAATCTCACTAAGGCTCCCAAGACTTAGAGATCTTTGCATATAACACACAGAGAGATGGATACAATAGAAGGAAAAGAAATTTTTTATTATTATTTTTTTTTTTGATTTCAGAAATAAAAATCAAATAAAAAGAAAAGGGTCCAGAAAAATCAATCCAAAATTTGAATTGAGATTCGAAAAGGCACAGTCCCCGGCAACGGCGCCAAAAACTTGATGTGGCGTAAGTCGACGTGCGACGACGCTCGTGCGAATCCGGCAAGTGTACCGGACTGCCGTCAAGTAATAAAAGATATCGAACCCACAGAGACTGTGTTCTCGAATCGCAATCGGTTTTCGAATCGATTAGATCTGGACTTTGTAAGGGTTTTGAAATTGTGTTTGAATTTGAAATTGAAATGATAAACAAACAGAAAACAAATGTTTTTGGGGTTTTCGATTTAAACGGATTCCTAGGGATTTGGGTTACCTTTGAGGTCGTTTATGTTGCTAACAGATTTACCTTTGTTGATTACCGAAATTGCCTTGAAGGCGAGTTTATCCTCTAATAGCTTAAGCTCCCTTTCGGGTTACAAAAGCCGTGCCCAATTGACCCAACCCCTACTTTCGTGGTAGTCGATCCCAGATTGGACCCTTTGCGCCCGGTGACAACTCGTTGCTCCTCGAAGGACGGCTTCTAACTTTCGTGGATTTCAGTCCCAAGTCTGACTTCTATAGGTCCGACACCCAAGTTCACCGCTAGGTTCCTCCTTGAAATGTCTCGGTCATGCAAATAACCTAAGTTCACCGCTAGGTTCCTCCTTGGATCATTCACATCTCACAAACTAGTGGCTGCCGGGCTTTACGAGTGAATCACCCTAGAAATCCTAAGTTCACCGCTAGGTTCCTCCTTAGAACGCCTATGTCACGTAAATAAACGGTTGCCAAATTTATGAGTGATTAACACACTAGAAATCAGATCTAAAACAATTATGAAATCAACAATGGTTTCAACATCAAATTAACATCATTTACAAACCTCGAGCAGATCCCTAATCCCTAGAAACTAAGCTACTACTCCAGTCTTGCCATGGAGATGACAAGTCAGGTTGACAACATAATAAAAATCAGAAAAGAGAAGAGAGGAGAAGAGGAGAAGAGATCCTAAATCTATGCCTAGAGTAGTAGCCCCTAAAGGTCCGATCCTCCCGGATCTGATGCCTTAATCCTTATTTATAGAATCAGGGAAGTTAGAGTCCCAAACCAACTCAAAATCTGATCTATTTCGGTTTCTTCAGGTCCAAGTAATGCGCGTCACAGCCGTGATGGCCATCACGGCCAGGCCGTGACGGTCTCCGCTTCCGAAGTTGTGCAAAATCCGGTCATTCGCGACGCGAATATATCGCTTCGCGACGCGAGCCTCGCTTTTGGCCCGTGAAGAATTTCACGGCTGGGTCGTGATGTGCTCGACTTGTGGTGGTTTTGGGTCACGGCCGTGATGGCTATCACGGCCAGGCCGTGATGCACTCGACTTCACCCTTTCTTCTTTTTCAGTTTTGCTCGATCATGGCCGTGGATGGGCATCACGGCTAGGCCGTGATGGGCTCTGTTTGGCTTATTTTCTTCGGCTTTAAAGCTCCATCTTCATCCAAACTTCATCATGGTTGATCTTGAGCAATTTACCCTTGATATCTGCAAAACAACACACGAAAACCGCCTTACCCGCTCCAAAGGAAAATTAACCTAAAATCTAATAAAAATATGCCTAAACTACATGAAAATGCATGCAAAATGATGGACAAAGATGAGGTGGAATCACACACATCAAACACCAACCTATCAGTCATCTATCAAAGCAACATATCATTCCTATGGGTAGCTAATCCAAGTAAAGCATTAAGCACAGAATCACATACTCATAAAGAAATAGAGACTTGCATTAAAACCCAATCCAATAAAAACAAGTTTAGAAAATCTACATCTAACCCCAACAATGGGGGATCGCATACTCATATTTACGTAAAACCAAACCAGGGGAATAGGAGAAAAGGAGAGGAGAGACTCCATGGGAGCTTTCCTTCTTCTTCACAAAGAACCCCTCTCAAAGAACTCCCCATAGGGTCGAAACCCCTAGCTCACCCGCAGCCTCCAAGTCCCCAAGAGCTCTCTCCACCAAAAGTCACAAACCGCCCTAAAACAGCAACTTATACCAATCGGATCTGCGCGTTCATGAGGCGAGACATGTCTCGCGAGGCGAATGTTCAAATTCTGCCTTCAGAGAATTGAACTCTCGCGAGGCGAGAGTTTCTTCGCGACGCGAGACCGAAAGGTTTTTCTTTAATACGCCCGTGAGGAGCATCAGGGCCTGGGCGTGATGGCTTCTGTTTCCAGACTCGCGAGGCGAGACATGGGTTCGCGAGGCGAACCAGAAAGGCTTGCATTTTCTCCAACAGTCAGCTTTCGTGTCGCGGGCGAATCCAGGCTCATGGGGCGAATCCCTGCACTCGCTTGGCTCAATTTCTTCTCTTTTCAGGCTCTATTTCATCCAAGCATCCATCAAGGCTAATTCTGAGCATTTTTCCATTGAATTCCTGCAAAACAACACCAAGAGCCGCCTCACTCGTTCCAAGGGAAAATCTAACTAAAATCAACTAAAGAATGCCTAATCTATATGAAAAATGCATGCAAAAGTATATAGAAAACATGATGTAAAATCACACTATCACTGGGAAGAAGCGGCTTGATAAAATGTTCTCGGATTATCCCTGGATTGATCAGGATACTTGGGATATGTTTGCCAGGAGTCGACAGGATGGAGAATTTCAGGTTGGTTGATTAAGTTAATTTTGTATGCTTATTATAGATCATTTAACTGTATTTAATTATGTGTTTTTGTTTGAATAGGCTAAGGCAAATAAGGGTCGGCAGAATCAGGCGAAGAACGTCCACCGCCACACCATGTCTCAGGGTGGGTACCAGACTCGGATCGAGCAGATGATGGCGGATAGGCTGAGGGCGAAGCAGGAAGAGCACTCTGCTAGGATTGAAAGAGGAGAGGTGCCTGAGGGCACACCATCAAGTCCTCCGTCGGACATCGACCGCGAGGATGTCTGGTTAGCCGGCCGCATGACAAAGACGGGATCTTTTAAAGTTGATGCCACTCGCGAAGTGGCAGATAAGATTGTAAGTAAATAATTAACTTGATTTCAATTGATATTTGTATAGATATTTGCAACACTTTTCACTTGCACGTTTTTTCATTTTTTTTTCATTGTAGATGGATCTTAAAGCAAAATCCTCCCAGGGCGCATTCATCCCTTCTGGACGACAGGACGTCTTGATGACTGCTCTAGGCAAGAAAGACCATCCTGGTCGGGTTCTCAGTGTTCCTGGGAACGTGACCATCAAACAATATTATGGTAAGTCTGCTTCACGAAAGCGGGTGGTCAATGAAGCATCAATTTTGGCTGACATTACTCGGCACCTCATGTCCAACCCAGATATTACAACACATCTGATGCAAGGCTTAATATCCAACCCAGAATTCAAGCAGGCGCTTGCCAGAGAACTTTCCTCCGTCGGTACATCCCCGGACACCGCAGGGCTTGCCAACCCTTCACATGTGAGCACAAAAGAGAGTTTTAGTAGGGCACATGTGGAGGACGATGAGTTGGCAGCTAGGGAGCGGGAGTTGGAAGTCCAGCGCCATGAGCATGAGTTGGAAATGAAAAGGCGTGAGCTTTAGTTGGACTCCAAACGACGTGAGCTCGAAATGTTAGCAAAGGTATTTATTCATTATTAATGTCCAAATTAGTCAAATAATTACTTGTGTTTTTTTTAATTATCAAAAACTTATCTATTTTATTTTTCCTAAACTGAAGGCCAAGTCGACGTCGGTGTCGTTGTCACCTATCACTCGTTTGTTCTCACTTGGTGAGGATTATGCGTTTGAGATTTTTGAATGTCCATTGGAGCACGATGGATGGGTGGCAAGCCCAGATCAACGGAGGATATTTACCTTCTGTGGTGATGATCTCGGGAACGCCTGTAGAAATAACGTCTGGATGAACAACAATGTTTTCAGTCTCTGGTGCACGTGAGTTAATTTAAATTTTATAACTTATTTATTTTTGGTATTTTTCCATTTAATAATTTATTTTAATTTCAATATATATATTATGTAATTAACATCCACACCTTTTCATATCTTAGGTATCTCCATCGTCTTCAGCTTGATAAGGGCGTTGCATCAGTTTACGGTTTGTTAGATCCGTCAATCCTTCTGCCCGATTTCTTTGCTGGCGATGCATTGAGTAAATACTTAGGGAACTTGTTGGGAGACAATCCGAAAGAAATATATCTGGCTCCCTACTGTATGAAAAACCATTGGCAGTTGTTCGTACTTCACCTGTCTAGGCATAGAGTCATATTCTTCTGCTCTCTCCACGAAGATCCGCCACCGAAGGTGGTGGATGCTGTAAATAAGTAAGTAACTAATCTTAAATTTAATTTAAGTTTTAATATCAGTTGTTTTTAGTTTATTACACACATGATATATGAATTTGTTAATTGATCGACATGATTATTTGTTTATGATAGCGCGCTGAAGGCGAGTAGCATAAGTTGCGCCAATGGGAGAAGTAGGACTTCTAAGGCTAAAGCAAATCATGTATGGAACATCATAAAGGTTTGGTAGTTTATTTATCAAATAATTAATATTATAATTACTAATTTATATGTATATTCAACTGACGTTGAAATTAATTTTGTTGGTAGTCTCGATTTCAAATTGACGGGTGGTCGTGCGGCTATTATGTGATGCTTTATATGCTGAACATAGTCTCCGCGTCTATTACGGATGGATGGAATAAGGTAATATTTAAACAACTTGTTAAATTATATATTATAGTTTTGAAGATGACTTGCATTGATGTTATTGTTATTATTTGAACGTGTCTAGGCATTTATCGACCAATCGCCTATTCAAGAAGATGAGTTAAGAGACTTGAGGATGCGCTTCGCCGAATTCTTCTTCAAGTATGCGGCTGAAAAAGGAATTGACAATATACATCCGCAATACTTAGATAAATAGTTTTTTTGTTAGACTTTAGAAACTAATTTATAACATGTATATATATATCCTTAGATTGATAGTTTTGTATTTTAGACATTGGAACTCAAATTTATTTATATATATACATGGGTTTTGGTTTTAAGTCCCCCCATTGTTCCATTTTTCCTTTGCAATTCTGTAATGTGTGTGATATTCTGTGTTACTGCGATATTTACTGAATGCAGGGATAGCTGAGGGAAGTGATATTTTAAAACTGAATTTAAAAAAAAAACTATTAACGTCAGTTGTATCAAACAACTGACGTTAATAGTATTTTATAAAATATAAAGTACACTATTAACGTCAGTTGTTTATTAAAACTGACGTTAAAATTAAAACTTTAACGTCAGTTCTTTATAACCACTGACGTTAGTTTTAACAAAATTAACGCCGATTGTCTTAAAGAACCGACGTTAATAGTTTTATGTTTAACGCCGCTTGTTTAAAAAACTAACGTTAATTTTTACAAAATTAACGCCGGTTTTTGTTAAGGAACCGACGTTAATAGTTTTATATTTAACGCCGCTTCTCAATCGACGTTAAAATATCAACTATTAACGCCACCGTATTTACGCTCATCAAGATTCGACGTAAAAAATCAATTTTAACTGACGTAAAAAGCACTTATTGCACTAGTGATCGTATCTATCTGATAAGATTATGTTGTTATCATAACTAGATAAGGATAAGGCTCCGAGTTATACGGAGAGATATTTGAATATCGAGTAAGATGTTTGACCAAGTCAGTTGTGACAGGATTGCACGGGACCGAGATGTCTTCATCCGCGGTCTATGATGGGATAGGTCCGAGTATTTATCCTCGGCTAGCAAGTGTATTAACAAGTCCTCGGCTTTGGAGGAGTTTGGGTCAAGGCCCATTTACAAGAGTAAGCTTGGTCGATTCGACCTTATATTTTCGGTCAGTACACAAGCCCCCCGAGCTCCGAGCTTAAAAAAGTGAAAGAGCTGACAAGTATCAAACCGAGCTTATACTTCGGCTGTGTAGACTTTCTTCCTTCCGTATTTCAAACCGTCATTTCAAACCGTCATTTCAACCCGTCATTTCAACCGAATTTTCCTTCTTCCCCTTTTTTTTTGTCAGAGAAGGCAATCATTCCCCTTCATCCTTCTGTTGTACGTTATAGGTGAGTAACCTTAGAGCTCCGCACTCATTTAACGAGGGAGGAAAATTAAAAGTCGCGCCCTTTTTCTTCTATTATTTAAAGGAACGTGAACCATTGATTGTGTCTCTTCATCAACCGCTGGCATCTTTCTTTTATAAATATCTCTTTTAATTCCACCTTGTTCTTCCTTGTCCATTACCTTCTTTAACTCTGTTTTTCGAGTTTCGGCGATCGTTTTTCTGCCTTTCGTTCTTCAGGTACGCCCAGCCTTCTTCCTTCATTCGTGTTTCTAAGTTTTATTTCTTGCTTCCATATATGAGCTCATATGAGTCTACTGAGTCGACTGAGTCGAACACTTCGCTTCTGGTGGAACGCGAGATTTCTCCCATTGGGAGTTCTCCTTCCAATTCTTCTGTTCCTTCACAGGAACTAAACGTCGGTCAGGTAAGGCGGTCCTCTTCCGGGTCGTCTTCTTCTGGGTCGTCTTCTTCTTGCTCCTCTTGTTCTTCTGGGTCTAGTTCTCCCACCCCCCAAATTTCCAAACCCAAAGCACGCAAACAACCCCAAAGGGTTCCTAAAGACCCTATTCCCGATATTACCTTTCCTGGGTATACCTGGGTTAAGGGCGAAGTTGGGGTTTATTTGTCCAGCTATCAATCTTCGGATTCAATCACTCGTCTTCGGTCCGAGATTACTATCTCGGCATCTGGAGATGAGTCCGAGTTCATCTGTTCTCCTTGCTCGGGTAACGAGTATGTTTTCCTCAGCGCTCATCCTTCCGAGCCTTCTTTTACATATATGTATAAAACACTTTTTTCTCACCTACGTGTGTCTCTCCCCTTTATTGAGTTTGAGTGTGACGTTCTGAGAACCATGAATGTCGCACCTACTCAGCTTCATCCTAACAGTTGGGCTTCTTTAAAAGCCTTTCAAATTCTCTGTCAATACATCGGGATGGAGCCTACTGATGAGTGTGATTTCACATCATCTTTGTCTATCATTTCGCATGCATTTTTCATGTAGTTTAGGCATTTTTAATTAGATTTTAGGTTAATTTTCCTTTGGAATGGGTAAGGCGGTTTTCGTGTGTTATTTTGCAGAAATCAAGGGTAAAATGCTCAAGATCAACCATGATGGAGTTTGGATGAAGATAGGGCTTTAAAAGTGAAGAAAATGAGCCAAACAGAGCCCATCACGGCCTAGCCGTGATGCCCATCACGGCCATGATCGAGCAAAACTGAAAAGGAACAAAGGCTGAAGTCAGAGTCTGTCACGGCCTGGCCGTGATAGCCATCACGGCCGTGATCCAAAACCACCACAAGTCAGAGCACATCACGGCCTAGCCGTGATGAAGATCACGGGCCATGAAAAGGGAGCTCGCGACGCGAAAGAGGACTCGCCACGCGAAAGTCCTGAATTTTCCAGAATTGCCAGAAACAGAGACCGTCACGGCCGTGACGCGCATTACTTGGATCAGAAGCAACCGAAATAGATCAGATTTTGAGTTGGATTGGGACTCTAACTTCCCAATTTCTATAAATAAGGATCAAGGCAGAAGGAACAGAGATATATAGGACACATCGGGATCATCCATAACAACTAGGACTCTAGGCATAGATCTCTCTTCTCCTCTCCTCCTCTCTTCTCTGATTTTTTGTATTTTCATTATGTTGTCAACCCAGCTTGTCATCTCCATGGCAAGACTGGAGTAGTAGCTTAGTTTCTAGGGATTGGGGCTCTGCCCAAGTTTTGTTTACGATGTTGAATTTGATGTAATATCTTTGTAATTACGATTTTTCTTTAGATCTGATTTCTAGTGTGTTAATCACTCGTAAATTCGGCAACCGCTTATTTGCTTGACGTAGACGTTCTAAGGAGGAACCTAGCGGTGAACTTAGGATTTCTAGGGTGTTTCACTCGTAAAGCCCGGCGACCGCTTATCTGCGAGGTGTGGATATTCTAAGGAGGAACCTAGCGGTGAACTTAGGTTATTTGCATGGCTTAGACATTCTAAGGAGGAACCTAGCGGTGAACTTAGGTGTCGGATCTATAGAAGTCAGACTTGGGACTGAAATCACGAGAGTTAGAAGCCGTCCCTTGAGGAGCAACGAGTTGTCACGGAACGCAAAGGGTCCAATCTGGGATCGACTACCACGAGAGTAGGGGTCGGGTCAATTGGGCACGGCTTTTGTAACCCGAGAGGGAGCTTAAGCTATCAGAGGATAAACTCGCCTTCAAGGCAATTTCGCTAATCATCAAGGGTAATCGACTTAGCAACGTAAACGATCTTGTTGGTAACCTAAATCCCTAGGAATCCATTTAGATCAAAACCCCAAAAAGATTTGTTTTCTGTTTTAATTGTTTTCTGCTCATCTATCTTTTAATTTCAAATTCAAAACCCTTTTCACTCAAAACATAAAAATCCTCTAAACAGTCCAGATCTACTCAATTCGAAAACCGATTGCGATTCGGGAACACAGTCTCTGTGGGTTCGATATCTTTTATTACTTGACGGCAATCTGGTACACTTCCCGGAATCGCAGAGCGCGGCGCGCAACACACGCGCGTCGCACGACATCAAGTTTTTGGCGCCGTTGCCGGGGACTGTGCCTTTTCGAATTTCAATTGATTTTGAAATTGACCTTTTTGGACATTTTCTTTTTATTTGATTTTTATTTCTGGAAAAAAAAAACTCTTTTTTCCTTCTATTGTATCCATCTCTTTGTGTGTTATATGCAAAGATCCCTATGTCTTGGGAGCCTTGGTGAGGTAGATCCAGAAATTGAGAGGACCTTCCACAGACGTAGGAGACTACTAAGAGAGGGGGAAAGGTCGATTCCCATTCCACTCATGGCGAATCAACCGGATACAAAACCTTTGAAGGACTACGCAGCCCCAAATGCCAGAGGCTTACGAACTGGGATTGCAAGGCCAGAGATTGAGGCGGAAAATTATACCATACCGCCCATGCTAATCAACATGATTAGGCAACATCAATTCGGAGGATTGCCTTCGGAGGACCCGACTGATCACGTAGAAACATTCTTGGAGTTCACCGACGCAATCAGGATTAATGGAGCCTCGGTCGATGTTGTGCGTTTGAGATTGTTCCCTTCATCTCTCACTGGAAAGGCGAAGTCCTGGCCTAAGCAAATCCCCGCTAACACTTTGTCCACTTGGGACCAACTGGAGCAGGCGTTCTTGGAGAAATTCTTCCCTCCATCCAAGACGGCCTACATAAGAACCCAGATCACCGGCTTCTTCCAGAAAGACGGAGAATCCTTATCGGAAGCTTGGGATCGCTACAAGGGACTGCTGGAGTCTTGCCCACATCACGGACTCGAGAGGTGGTTAATAGTGCATACCTTCTATAACGGATTGGATTACTCTTCGAAGGTGTCACTAGATTCTGCAGCCGGTGGGAGCATTTATGAATAGGCCTCTGACTGAGGCATTCAAACATCATTGAGAATGTCGCCACCAACTACCACCAATGGGGATCCGAAAGAGGTAATAACCCGAACAAGATTTCGGGGGGGTAAGTTTGAGGTAAATAGCACAGATCTTATCATGTCAAAGATAGACTCACTTAATAAACGTTTTGATCGGCTTGAAAGAGCTAATGTGAGTGCATTAGGTGCTACCAACCTTGTTTGTGAGATTTGTGGAATGCAGGGACATGACATGATGGAATGCCCACATGGATCCGGCGCTTCGGGTGAACAAGTGAACTCTTGTCACAACTTCTACGACACTAACCCGAAGCTGCCCAACTATGCTCCCCCAAATCCCTACAACCAAAGGAGGAACAACCCTTACCTCTCCTACGGCAACTACAGCAATACGCTCAACCATGAGTTCCAAGAGGGCTAAGGTAGTAAGAGAGCCGCACCGGGGTATCCTCAGGTGCAGATATCTAAACTCGAGACTTTATTTGAAAGTTTTGTTGAAACTCAGACAAAACAGAATGAGGAGTTTAGACAACAAGGAAGGGCAGTGAGTGAGGCAATAAAGGAACTAGCATCTAAGGTAGACAACTTAGCAACTCATAACAAGATGCTGGAAACCCAGATTGCCCAACAAGCCAGCACGTACTCGAGGCCTAAGGGTACATTCCCGGGGCAACCCGAAGCAAATCCCAATGAGCATTGCAATGCCATACACTTAAGGGATGATAAGCTTGGGGTGGGGGTAGCTGAAATGGACGTGAAACCGCAGGAGGACACGAGCGAAAAGGAAGAGCCAGAACCGAAGTATGTCCCTCCACCACCGTACCAACCCCCGATACCTTTCCCACAAAGGTTGGTCAGGAAAAAGCAAGTTGATGTAGAGATTAAAATGCCTACTAAACTGAAAGACCCAGGTAGTTTCTCCATCTCTTGCTCGATTGAACAGGTGCAAATCGACCAAGCCTTATATGACCTAGGGGCTAGTGCGAGCTTGATGCCCCTCACTATCATGGAAAGGTTGGAAAGCAAGAAGTTAAGACCATTCAAATTCTCCTTACAATTTGCGGATGGCTCAACTAGGAATCCTCTAGGCATACTAGAGAATGTCCCTGTGAAGGTAGGGAAATTCTTCATCCCTACCGACTTCCTGGTATTGGACATGAAAGGGAATTCTGAATTCCCCATCATTTTAGGAAGGCCATTCTTGGCAACCGCTGGGGCAGTAATAGACGTAAGGAATGGTAAACTCTCTCTAAATGTAGAGGAAGGTAGGGTAAATTTTCAATTGACTAACTCTTATAACAACCCTCCTTTTGAGAGCCATGTGTGCAGAATTGATTTAACGTATCCAGTGGTAAAAGAAGAGCTGAACATGGAAGCAACTCCGAAGATATGCATGGCTAATATTGCACCCAGCAGTGATGGAATTGGAGTTGCTGTCCATACTGAAACAGAACTTCCGCTGGGAGGAAGGAAAGTCAGGAAGCTCCAAGAGAAAAGAGCAAAGCGGAAGCACAACTGGCCGTATGAGCAGAATCGGCTTTTCGAAGGAGTTCCATGGAAGAGAAGTGTTCTGGCACATCTACGCCCAGCCGACCCCGGTTGATTGAAGGAAGTATGGTCAAGCTTAGGACCGTAAATAAGCGCTTCTTGGGAGGCAACCCAAGTTTTATTTCCCTTTTTCTTTTTGTTTTGATTTAACCTCTTGAATAATTTGAGAAGATCAAGAGGCAAAAATATCATTAATAGGTTTATCTAGTGTTTTTAGGTTGAGAAGGGAAGAAGAGCAGAGAAAAAAAATAAAGTCAGAAGCCATCACGCCCGGGCCGTGACAGTGGTCACGACCGTGATGAACAAAACAAGAGCACCGGAAAGGATCACGACCTAGCCGTGATACACATCAAAGGCGTGATGAGTAGGATGCCAAGATTAGAGAGCATCACGGCCTAGCCGTGATGTAGATCACGGCCGTGACAGGGCAACTCCTAAGGACCAGAAACGATCACGGCCTGCCCGTGATAAGCCTCACGGCCGTGATGCTATTTCCACCCAAGTTTTGACTGGAATGTGAGCTAACACCCGCTACCACCTTGATGAGCCTCTGTTTGACTGGTTTTATAACTAGTCAAGACCTTGGCTTTGTGCTTATTTTATATCATTTTCACCCAAATTAGACTTGATTGTCCTTAAGTAGTATTTTGAGTCTGTAAAGTGTTTTTAGGTTAATTTAGTTGATTTAGAGTTAAATAAAATACTTATGTTATTTTCTGTTTTTCAGGTTAGTAAAATAAAATAAAATAAATCTGGAGCCACTCGCCCCGCGAAGGATCTCTCGCCCCGCGAGTCACGCAAGCCTGAAAAGTCAGAGACGATCACGGTTTACCCGTGTTGAAGATCACGGCCGTGGCAGTTTTGAAGTTGAAGCGTTCGCCTCGCGAGCATCCCTTCGCCTCGCGAGTCTTGGAAGACCAGAAGCCATCACGTTTTGGGCATGTTGAAGGTCACGGGCGTTACAGTTGGGAATTTGAAGAGTTCGTCTCGCGAAGATATGCTTGCCTCGCGAGAAGACCAAGAGTTGCAGACCTTTCATGTTATTCGCCTCGCGAGCAGTGCTTCGCCTCGCAAGGACTTGGATTCCAGAAATTGTATATAAACTGCTCTATGGCAGAATGAAAGGGTGGCTAGTCAGTTTTGGCTAGTCTTAGCTAGTCAGTAGTTTTAGTTTGTTTTGTTTCCTTTTCTGCTTATGTTTGTTATGGAGAACTAGTCTCCTAGATTAATCTACTGTAATTGGTTTCTATCCATACTTGAGGTTCCTGTATTTCCTGTTTTTTATTGCTTTTCTCTTTTCAATACTATGTTATGCATTTCTGTTTGTTTAATTCAGGAATGTATAGTATTGTATTGATTCGTTCCGGTGATGTTATGTTCCTATACTTAATCGCGTTTGTTTAATTCGCGTGTGTTCATTCATGTTCGTTTAGTTCATGAGGGCTTAACCCCGTTTGTTTAATTCGGGAATAGGGACATGTATCTGTAGCAGTAGTTTCGTTTGTAAATTGTTGCTACAACCGGGAGGGGATAAGAATCTGCTTAGGGCTTGGATTTATTTGAACCAATGATAGGGGAAACCAAGAACAGTAGGTTAATCGTCTTTAGTTTATTTGCTATTCTCTTTAACTGCTTTGTTTTCATTGTTTTCTTTATTTTATTTCAATTACCCAAACAAACCCCCCAAAAACTAACTTTTGATTTTCTGTTTATAATAACAACAACTAAAGAGTCCTTGAGAGACGATATCCGAGTTGTCGCTCTATACTACATTATTTTATAATCGCTCGTTCTTTTTGGCGCGTGGCGACAGCGCGGTCAAAAATTGGCGCCGTTGCCGGGGACTCTTGTTTGTTGTTATTAGCAGAAAATAATTCAAAATAAAAAATAAAAAATTCTTTGCTAATTAGTTTTGTCTGCATTGTCTGGTTGTGAATTTTAGCACCCCCCATGGATAATTATATGCGAAATTACATGCCTAATGTTTACTATGAACAACCACCATGCATATATTTTCCTGATTTTCTTGGTTTATCACACTGGTTGCCACGGTTTAGTGGTTTTGCAGGTGAGAATCCGCAGGAGCATCTGAGGGAATTCCAGGCTATTTGTTCTATAATGCTGAGACCTGCAGGAATAACAGAAGACCACGTCAAGATGGAAGCTTTCCAGTTCTCACTTGAAGGCGCTGCAAGGGATTGGCTGTATTGTCTTGATGAGAATTCCATCTCAAGCTGGTTTGATTTGAAGGAAGCCTTCCTGTTTAGATACTATCCTAGTCAAGTGACCACCTCTGCACCTTCCGAACCTTCCCTAGAGGACCTGTTCAAGCAAATGGCTGCACAGATAACTGCACAAATGGAAGCAAACTTTCTTGAATTTCAACAGAAGATGGAGGCTGAATACCAGAGGAGCCAAGCTGAATCTCAGAAGTTGTCCGCTCTAATTGATCAAGTTACCACCAACTCGGCTGCAATGCTAACTCCACAGCCCCTTGAAGAACATACAGAGTCACAAGTTATTCCTGAAAATGTTTATGATGATGATTCTGATAATGTTTCTATTGATGAATTGAGTGTTGAATCCCCTGATTCTAATTCATGTACTGATTGTTATTGTGATGGTGGCACTGCTTTGTGTATACACTGTTATGCAGCTTTATACTGTTCAGGAAACACAGAAAATGAGGATAGGGAGGATCAGGAGGACATCTGCTTCCCCGTACCTGAGGATGACGAAGAACCTTTGGAAGTAGATGATTCAATTAAAACAGATGCATGTGTTGAGAGTAATGGGGTGGATGATGAACTAATTGCTGAATTTCCAGACATTCTAACTTTTTCTGATTCATTTTATTGTGATATATGTACTGACTCTACTAACACTAACCTTTGTGTGGTGTGTGCTGAAATTTCTGCATGTTTAGCAGGTAATGAATTTGTTGATGCAGTGAATGAAGAAAAGGCAGAAGTTGAAGCAGCACCAGTAACCCCAGCTAACTGTTTGCCACTTCCCCCTGTGGAACCAAAAGCTCTGGATTTTGCACCCTTGGATTTTGCACCATGGCCAGTCCAAGAGGTTGAGATCCACTTCTATTGGGAGGACTTTATGGACTTTGTAGATAAAGAGGTCAGCTGTGACCTGAAGGGGAGTGAGAAGTCCGCCGCACTCGGCGAGGTCATCTTAATTGTCAAGTGCTCACCCCCACATCAAGGCTGCAAGTCATGGAAGCATGGAACAAGCTTCCACCCTTTGGCTACCATGTGGGCCTTAGGCTACAGACAATGGGATCCTGGTGGAACCGCCCTTAATGAGTTTTCTTAACCCTTTCTTCTTTTTAATTTTCTTTTCCTTGCTTTATTTCTGTTTTGTTTTCAATAAAGCTCCTGAATAATTTGAGAAGCTCAGGAGTTGTGTGAGTCTGGTATTGGCAAGTTTATTGGATTTTATTAATTTTTGCATAGATTGATTGCATGATATTGTTGACTGTTCCCCCTAGGATTTGAAATTTTTTTTGAAAAATGATCCCCATATGATTGAAAACTGAATTTTGAGATTTTGTTATGATGGCATGATTTATGATAAGTTTGGGGTGATAGGAAGCACACACTAGGGATAGAATCTCTTTCAAACAATTTGCATGAATGTCCAGGTGAGGTTTTGAGCCTCCAACATGTTTTAAACTGTGTGAAAATCACTTTTGATTGCACTTTCCTGAATTTGCTTGAATCTCTTTTTGGTTTGCATGATTATGTGTTTGCTTCATATGATTTAGGCATTTTCTTTGTAAATAACTACTTAGCCTAAAATAACCATTCCTAATGCATGTTCCTTAGTTAGCCCCTTTGAGCCTGATGAGCATATTGTTCTTGTTAACCTTATGTTACAAGCTAAAATCTGAAAAAAAAAACCATGTTAACCCGATCTTAGGATTAGGAGAGCATGGGATCTTAGTAAGAAATTTGGTTGCAAGAAATTAAGTTTGGGGTGGCTACCAGGTGCAATGTGTTGTTTGGGATTGAAAAAATAATAATATATATATATATATATAGAAAAAGAAAAGAAAAACAGAAAAAATAAAAGTGCAAAAATGCCAAAAAGAAATAAAAAGGTTGTAGTCACCCAAGGCATAAAAGAAAAATGAGAAAAGGAACTTGAGTGAATTTCAAAGTGTAAATAATGTTTCATGCTCTCTTAGTTCCTAGGGTCTTGACCTAGTACCTTTGTATATCCTACCCTTAGCCAGGGCCCCATTACAACCCATAAAAGACCTTTTGATGTTGCTTGCATGTTTTTCTGTGGGAACCATTAGGAGATGAAAATCAAATTTATGGGAAGTGCTTCTTAAAAGTGAAAATTGAGTGAAATGTTAGCTTTGACACAAACCGAGCGATTGAGTGAACATAAATTTCCCTTGTGAGGAAGGCGAGTTGTTTGAATTTGGTGATCTCCCTTTTGTGTGTAACTTGGATCCCCGCTTAGATTGATGATTGTTTAAATAATGAAATTTTCAATTGTTTAGAATGAAAGATTTTGGGGATTGCTTTGTTTGAAAGGGGGAACATTGAAAAAAATATTTTGATAAATTGCTTGAAATCTGTGTGAAAGTTGATTGAATTCTTAAGCTTGCCATGTTTTGCCAGGTCTTGAGTCTTTTTAAGTTTTTAAGTTTTAGTTTGCTTGGGGACAGGCAAAGTTTAAGTTTGGGGTATTTTGATGAGCCTCTGTTTGACTGGTTTTATAACTAGTCAAGACCTTGGCTTTGTGCTTATTTTATATCATTTTCACCCAAATTAGACTTGATTGTCCTTAAGTAGTATTTTGAGTCTGTAAAGTGTTTTTAGGTTAATTTAGTTGATTTAGAGTTAAATAAAATACTTATGTTATTTTCTGTTTTTCAGGTTAATAAAATAAAATAAAATAAATCTGGAGCCACTCGCCCCTCGAAGGATCTCTCGCCCCGCGAGTCACGCAAGCCTGAAAAGTCAGAGACGATCACGGTTTACCCGTGTTGAAGATCACGACCGTGGCAGTTTTGAAGTTGAAGCGTTCGCCTCGCGAGCATCCCTTCGCCTCGCGAGTCTTGGAAGACCAGAAGCCATCACGGTTTGGGCATGTTGAAGGTCACGGGCGTTACAGTTGGGAATTTGAAGAGTTCGCCTCGCGAGAAGACCAAGAGTTGCAGACCTTTCATGTTATTCTCCTCGCGAGCAAAGCTTCGCCTCGCGAGGACTTGGATTCCGTAAATTGTATATAAACCGCTCTATGGCAGAATGAAAGGGTGGCTAGTCGGTTTTGGCTAGTCTTAGCTAGTCAAGAGTTGTAGTTTGTTTTGTTTCCTTCTCTGCTTATGTTTGTTATGGAGAACTAGTCTCCTAGATTAATCTCATGAATTGGTTTCTATCCATACTTGAGGTTCCTGTATTTCCTGTTTTTTATTGCTTTTCTCTTTTCAATACTATGTTATGCATTTCTGTTTGTTTAATTCAGGAATGTATAGTATTGTATTGATTCGTTCCGGTGATGTTATGTTCCTATACTTAATCGCGTTTGTTTAATTCGCGTGTGTTCATTCATGTTCGTTTAGTTCATGAGGGCTTAACCCCGTTTGTTTAATTCGGGAATAGGGACATGTATCTGTAGCAGTAGTTTCGTTTGTAAATTGTTGCTACAACCGGGAGGGGATAAGAATCTGCTTAGGGCTTGGATTTATTTGAACCAATGATAGGGGAAACCAAGAACAGTAGGTTAATCGTCTTTAGTTTATTTGCTATTCTCTTTAACTGCTTTGTTTTCATTGTTTTCTTTATTTTATTTCAATTACCCAAACAAACCCCCCAAAAACTAACTTTTGATTTTCTGTTTATAATAACAACAACTAAAGAGTCCTTGAGAGACGATATCCGAGTTGTCGCTCTATACTACATTATTTTGTAATCGCTCGTTCTTTTTGGCGCTATTTTGATGAGCCTCTGTTTGACTGGTTTTATAACTAGTCAAGACCTTGGCTTTGTGCTTATTTTATATCATTTTCACCCAAATTAGACTTGATTGTCCTTAAGTAGTATTTTGAGTCTGTAAAGTGTTTTTAGGTTAATTTAGTTGATTTAGAGTTAAATAAAATACTTATGTTATTTTCTATTTTTCAGGTTAATAAAATAAAATAAAATAAATCTGGAGCCACTACCCCGCATGAAGGATCTCTCGCCCCGCGAGTCACGCAAGCCTGAAAAGTCAGAGACGATCACGGTTTACCCGTGTTGAAGATCACGGCCGTGGCAGTTTTGAAGTTGAAGCGTTCTCCTCGCGAGCATCCCTTCGCCTCGCGAGTCTTGGAAGACTAGAAGCCATCACGGTTTGGGCATGTTGAAGGTCACGGGCGTTACAGTTGGGAATTTGAAGAGTTCGCCTCGCGAAGATATGCTCGCCTCGCGAGAAGACCAAGAGTTGCAGACCTTTCATGTTATTCGCCTCGCGAGCAGTGCTTCGCCTCGCGAGGACTTGGATTCCAGAAATTGTATATAAACTGCTCTATGGCAGAATGAAAGGGTGGCTAGTCAGTTTTGGCTAGTCTTAGCTAGTCAGTAGTTTTAGTTTGTTTTGTTTCCTTTTCTGCTTATGTTTGTTATGGAGAACTAGTCTCCTAGATTAATCTACTGTAATTGGTTTCTATCCATACTTGAGGTTCCTGTATTTCCTGTTTTTTATTGCTTTTCTCTTTTCAATACTATGTTATGCATTTCTATTTGTTTAATTCAGGAATGTATAGTATTGTATTGATTCGTTCCGGTGATGTTATGTTCCTATACTTAATCGCGTTTGTTTAATTCGCGTGTGTTCATTCATGTTCGTTTAGTTCATGAGGGCTTAACCCCGTTTGTTTAATTCGGGAATAGGGACATGTATCTGTAGCAGTAGTTTCGTTTGTAAATTGTTGCTACAACCGGGAGGGGATAAGAATCTGCTTAGGGCTTGGATTTATTTGAACCAATGATAGGGGAAACCAAGAACAGTAGGTTAATCGTCTTTAGTTTATTTGCTATTCTCTTTAACTGCTTTGTTTTCATTGTTTTCTTTATTTTATTTCAATTACCCAAACAAACCCCCCAAAAACTAACTTTTGATTTTCTGTTTATAATAACAACAACTAAAGAGTCCTTGAGAGACGATATCCGAGTTGTCGCTCTATACTACATTATTTTGTAATCGCTCGTTCTTTTTGGCGCGTGGCGACAGCGCGGTCACACCTCGGTAAGTTGTTCCATTTTTTATCCTCTCTCCGACTTGATTATTTACATTGGAGACAATGTAAGTAATCAAGCTTGGGGTAGGGGTATGTATTTTTGCATTTGCATTGTTGCATTCATATTGCATTCACATAGGCATAGTTTGGTATGATCACATTCTCTAGATTGCCCCTCACTTAGGACATGCATCCAATTGTGAGAACTTGGAGCCAAATGAATTTAGATAGTGAATTTTCGAACCCAATTTTTCATTATTCTTGTGATATGGCTAAAAATAAAAATTCTTGAGATAGTCATTTGATAGTTGATAATTAGCATGTGGTTCCTTAAACTTGTGTTTCTCACTGATTTTTGAACTACTAAATGTAAGATTTTGAGCCAAAAAGGGGTACTCACTAAATCTACCCCATTTCTTGTGATAGAGTGTTGTAATTCCTCTTGGACTGTATTTTCTAGAACTTGACTTGAAACCGTTTCGAAACTTAAAAAATTTTTGAAAACACTTTTGGAAATGATGGAGCCACTAGGTATTTTTCCGGCCTCCCGAGCTTTGAATGTTTAAATGCTACCCCTTAGTTGCCCAATTTTGAGCCTAAAAGAAAAAAAATACTTTTCTTGGTACCTTGAATTACTTTGATAAATAATGCTTGGTATGGCACCTTTTAAAGTATTACAAAAGGGTAAAAAGGTAGTTTGAAAAAGAATGGGATGAAAATATTTCTCTTGAGCCAAAAAAACTCCCCTTCTCCAAATAAATAAAAATGAAATAAACAAAAAAAAATGGAGAAGGGGATGACAAAAGAAAGTGAGAAATGAAAATAAACAAAAGAAAAGAAAGAAAAAAAGGTGGAAAAGTAAATCAAAGCCCTAAAAGGTATTTTAGAAGGTGTCATGCTTTGCAATGATTGATAACATGTTTAGCCTTCTTGAATTTCCCTTCTCTTGATTTTCCCACCTAACAATAAATCCCATGGCCACACTACAACCAAAGGAAAAGACCTCTTGATTCTTATGTGTTTTCATTAACAAAGTAGAGATTTGGTTAATAGTCAAGCCTATGGTAGAGTACTTTCCTTGAGGAAACTGAGCGAATTGTCATATACCCTAAAATACTTGAGTGAGTTGAGATGAGTGCCCAAATCAGTGAGAATATGAACTTGAAGAACCTAAGCTTCTAATTGGACTTGAACTTGATTATCTCTTGAGTGCTTATTAAATATGCCTGTCACTTGGATTAGTTGCTAGGGTTCTGGGTTCACTATCCATGCTTTGATTGATTTATCTTATGGCCTGAGTAATTGCTTGAGGACAAGCAAAGTTTTAAGCTTGGGGTGATTTGATGAGTGTGATTTCACATCATCTTTGTCTATCATTTCGCATGCATTTTTCATGTAGTTTAGGCATTTTTAATTATATTTTAGGTTAATTTTCCTTTGGAATGGGTAAGGCGGTTTTCGTGTGTTGTTTTGCAGAAATCAAGGGTAAAATGCTCAAGATCAACCATGATGGAGTTTGGATGAAGATAGGGCTTTAAAAGTGAAGAAAATGAGCCAAACAGAGCCCATCACGGCCTAGCCGTGATGCCCATCACGGCCATGATCGAGCAAAACTGAAAAGGAACAAAAGCTGAAGTCAGAGTCTGTCACGGCCTGGCCGTGATAGCCATCACGGCCGTGATCCAAAACCACCACAAGTCAGAGCACATCACGGCCTAGCCGTGATGAAGATCACGGGCCATGAAAAGGGAGCTCGCGACGCGAAAGAGGACTCGCCACGCGAAAGTCCTGAATTTTCCAGAATTGCCAGAAACAGAGACCGTCACGGCCGTGACGCGCATTACTTGGATCAGAAGCAATCGAAATAGATCAGATTTTGAGTTGGATTGGGACTCTAACTTCCCAATTTCTATAAATAAGGATCAAGGCAGAAGGAACAGAGATATATAGGACACATCGGGATCATCCATAACAACTAGGACTCTAGGCATAGATCTCTCTTCTCCTCTCCTCCTCTCTTCTCTGATTTTTTGTATTTTCATTATGTTGTCAACCCAGCTTGTCATCTCCATGGCAAGACTGGAGTAGTAGCTTAGTTTCTAGGGATTGGGGCTCTGCCCAAGTTTTGTTTACGATGTTGAATTTGATGTAATATCTTTGTAATTACGATTTTGCTTTAGATCTGATTTCTAGTGTGTTAATCACTCGTAAATTCGGCAACCGCTTATTTGCGTGACGTAGACGTTCTAAGGAGGAACCTAGCGGTGAACTTAGGATTTCTAGGGTGTTTCACTCGTAAAGCCCGGCGGCCGCTTATCTGCGAGGTGTGGATATTCTAAGGAGGAACCTAGCGGTGAACTTAGGTTATTTGCATGGCTTAGACATTCTAAGGAGGAACCTAGCGGTGAACTTAGGTGTCGGATCTATAGAAGTCAGACTTGGGACTGAAATCACGAGAGTTAGAAGCCGTCCCTCGAGGAGCAACGAGTTGTCACGGAACGCAAAGGGTCCAATCTGGGATCGACTACCATGAAAGTAGGGGTCGGGTCAATTGGGCACGGCTTTTGTAACCCGAGAGGGAGCTTAAGCTATCAGAGGATAAACTCGCCTTCAAGGCAATTTCGCTAATCATCAAGGGTAATCGACTTAGCAACGTAAACGATCTTGTTGGTAACCTAAATCCCTAGGAATCCATTTAGATCAAAACCCCAACAAGATTTGTTTTCTGTTTTAATTGTTTTCTGCTCATCTATCTTTTAATTTCAAATTCAAAACCCTTTTCACTCAAAACATAAAAATCCTCTAAACAGTCCAGATCTACTCAATTCGAAAACCGATTGCGATTCAGGAACACAGTCTCTGTGGGTTCGATATCTTTTATTACTTGACGGCAATCCGGTACACTTCCCAGAATCGCAGAGCGCGGCGCGTAACACACGCACGTCGCACGACATCACCTACCACCCCCAAATTTCTGTACTTTTACCAAACAAGGTTTGGCATGAAAACTGGGTGGATCTCCCTCAATGGGCTGAACCGAAGAGGGTTGATTAGTTTGTATACATCATCGTATAAAAACTTCAAAGTTGACTTCTTCCGAGTTCGCCCCTCGGATTCTCACCTTTCCTTCTTTTTTGATGAAAACGGATGTGTCAGGTTTCCTTTGTAAAGGCGATCGTCTCCTACCAAATTTGTTGGCTTTGAATACGAATCCCTTCCTGCCGAGGATAAACGGGATATAGATATCTTAGAAAAACTTCCTCGGCCTCTCCATTGTGGACGTCTTCTGAAACTCCCCTTTTCATCCACTCCGAGAGCCGATTTTAAAAGTAAGTGTTCGGCTTTTTAGTTTTTAAATCTTTTTTGTATGTGTTCCTGTACTAACAGCTTTCCTTTTTGGCAGTTATTATGGGGAAATTCGACTTTTCAAAGCTTTTGAAATCCGCCCCGAAGGAGGGTCCTTCAGCGACCGAGAAGCAGAAGAAGAAAAGAGTTTCTTCGGCCGCTGCTAAGGCCACTGCTAAGGGGACTTCATCGTCTGCCCCTCAAAAAAGAAAAAGGGAGGAGATTGTAATTGATGCCGAAGATTCTTCCCCTCCTCGCCCGAGTCCCAAACGTCCTACCACACATGAGGCGGGTGCTAAAGAGCGAGAGGAGCAACTTCCTCTTCCTGCCGACTTGAAGTGGTATAACACTTCTTTGAAGGCAGGAACCTCGTCTCTATGGAGCGATGACTTCAACCCCTTCTCTTCTTTTGACTCGCATTTCCTGAAAGCTGCCGATCTCCGCTTAATTAAGCAGCATGGGGCTCAGTCTAGTATGGAGGCCCTCTCAGTCTACTGTATCCGAGCTGCTGCTCTGGCCCGCTTGTGTAGCCGAGAATTGACAGAGACTGAGAGAAAGTCCCATCACTTAGAGGCAGAGTTTGCTTCGATCGAGAAGCTGAAGGGGGATCTCGCCCAGATTTCCTCGGAGCGCGATGAGCTGGCCCAAGCCAATAATCTCTTGAATACTACCATCGCCGAGCTTAATGGTCAGAACTCCGAGTTGAACTCCCAAGCAAAATTAGCTGAGGAGGATAAAGCTCGTGCTGAAGAGGATAAAGCTCGTGCTGAGGAGGAGCTCAAGGAGGCTCAAGATGTAATTGAACAACTTAGAGCCGACTTGAATGCCTAGACTAAGGCCAAGATGGAGGTTCAGGAAGATTTGAAAGAGGCCACCAATTGCATCCTTGAGGAGCATCGGGCAGGTTTCGCAAAGGCCATCGCTCAGATTCAAATTCTCGCTCCGGGGATTGACATCTCGGGTACTGATGTAAATAAAGAGGTACAAAATGGGGAACTTGTTCCCATTATTCCCGAAGAGGAGGAAGAGGAGGAAGGGGGGAAGATTCTCCCGAGGACCACGTCGGTGCTGAAGATAGCCATAGGGATGAGTAACTGTATTTTTGTTTTTCATACCCTTGTAATGGGTTTTCCCTTTGTAATCCTCGTTGACTTAATGAAAACTCTTCCAGCATTTTGATGACTTCCTCTTCCTCTTATAGCGTTTGTTCGGCCGAGATATTCTTCGAATACTTCGAGTAAGACCGAAATATTTTTATATTCTGACATTGTTTGTATTGCGTGCGCGGCTATTTAAACAAGACTTCAACTAAGGCCGAGATATTTTGTCATTCGTATAAAAAACGACTGGTTGTTATCAAATGCTAAATGCATGATTCACGTTTCATATATGCGTTCACACGTTATATGCCTTTGAAATTCCAGTGGGTTCATGCAATTACTGCTTTTTGCTAAGTTTCGAGATTTATTCTTTCAATAAACCTTTTCCCAGTGCATATCTCCTCTTTCCAACGCCTCTTCCCCCTTATAAATAGGGTTGTTTGTTTGCTTCGCTTCTTCATTCTTCATCTTTTCGACCAGCAAAGTTCGTCCTCTCTTGACCCGAGTAATTCTCTTCATAATATTGCTGGGGGTTTACGCTCCTTTCTCCCAGTTAACATCCTTTTTTGAGCTTTATAGCTGCCAAAAAGGATGTAATTGGGAGATGGGATCCAGAATCCCTTTCGTGATTTAATCCTTTTAAAAAGGATGTTAACTGGGAGAATAGCAGTTTACGGGTGTGGAGAATGGGTTAACAACCATCTCCTCCCGAAGCTGGCCGAGCGCCTCATCATCCAGCTTTCTCAGGGGGGGAAATGATTACTTCCTCCACCAAAGGAAGGTCGGGGCATCCGAGTTGGGGGACTACTGGCAATACCTGGGCTTCTACTCCTAGACCCAGAATGTTCTGGCCACTTGGTCTTGCTCCAGTTCCAAGGACTTTGAGGTCGGCTCGGTCTTATTTTGTGTTTCAAATTTGTAACTACATTTCCTTAATAATTTCATGGCTCATATTTGGCCTTTGGATTCAAACTTTGTTCTTCTTTAATTGATGCTCGAATTCGATTTCTCTTAACAAATTCAAGGCTCGAACTCGGCCTTAATAATTTAATAGCTCGAACTCGGCTTGTAGGCTCAAACTTGGCCTTTAACAAATTAATGGCTCGTACTCGGCCTTTAGGCTCAAACTTGGCCTTTAACAAATTAATGGCTCGAACTCGGCCTTTAGGCTCAAACTTGGCCTTTAACAAATTAATGGCTCGAACTCGGCCTTTAGGCTCAAACTTGGCCTTAACAATTTAATGGCTCGTACTCGGCCTTTAGGCTCAAACTTGGCCTTAACGATTTAATGGCTCGTACTCGGCCTTTAGGCTCAAACTTGGCCTTTAACAAATTAATGGCTCGAACTCGGCCTTTAGGATCAAACTCGGCCTTAACAATTTAATGGCTCGTACTCGGCCTTTAGGCTCAAACTTGGCCTTTAACAAATTAATGGCTCGAACTCGACCTTTAGGCTCAAACTTGGCCTTTAACAAATTAATGGCTCGAACTCGGCCTTTAGGCTCAAACTTGGCCTTTAACAAATTAATGGCTCGAACTCGGCCTTTATAATTTAAATATTCGCGGAATAATAGTAAATACATCGGCAAAGTAAGAAAATGGACCAATGTTCATAATAAATTCTTTATTGGATAGAAGAAAAGTCTGCGGCGTGCCTCGTTAAAACCTTCTCGGTCAAAACCCTTTTTTGGGATAAAATACCGAGGTAGGAAAAAGAGTACATCACCAGACATCAACTATAATAAAATTTCAAATGGGAAGCATTCCAAGTTCTTGGAATAGATTTTCCTGACAATTCTTCTAATCTGTATGCTCCATTTCCTAAGTTTCCTACTACTCGGAACGGTCCTCCCCAATTCGCTGCTAACTTGCCCTCGGTATGATCTCTTCTTGCTTCTCCTTGCATTCTTAGCACCAAGTCCCCGTGCACGAAACTCCTCGGTTTTAACTTTGAATTATACCTCCGAGTAGCTCTTCGTTTGCAGGCTTCCTCTCTGATTTTAGCCACTTCTCTGATCTCCTCCACCAAGTCAAGTTCGACCCTTAGGTTGCTTTCATTCTCATTCTGCTCATATTGCATTCGCCGAAAAGACGGTTCACCGACCTCAACTGGGATCATGGCATATGTTCTGTATGTCAGCCTGAAGGGTGTTTCTTGAGTAGTGGATTGTGGCGTGCAGTGGTAGGCCCAAAGAATACTCGGCAATTCTTCTGCCCAAGCTCCTTTAGCTTTTCCCACTCTCTTCTTTAGCTCTCCGAGAATGACTTTGTTGGTTGCCTCGGCTTGTCCATTTGTTTGGGGATGTTCCACCGATGTGACATGATGTTTAATACCGAGATTGACCTAGAATTCTCGCAATGATTTATCAATAAACTGTCTTCCATTATCGGTGACAATTGCGAAGGGAATTCCGTGCCTGCAGATGATATTTTTCCAAACGAACTTTTGTACCTTCTGGCCAGTAATTTTTGCCAAAGGTTCTGCTTCAATCCATTTTGTAAAGTAGTCTACCCCTACCAAAAGACATTTGACTTGACCTTTGGCTATGGGGAATGGTCCAAGTATATCTGTTCGGATGGTAGGCCAATAGTATCCTGCTCGGAATACCTTGGAGGCCATCGATCTGCCCCCGCAGTGAAAACCACAGATTCCTTTGTGAACCTCCTCCATTACATATTTTGACTGGGCTTTAGTTAAACACTTCAACATTGGTACCGAGAATCCCCTTTTATACAACTCTCCAGATATAATAGCAAAATGACTCGCTCTAAGCCTGATTTTTTCTGGCCTCGGCGTGATCTGGGGGCAAAGTACCTGAGAATAAATATTCCCATATGGGTGTCATCCATTCTCGGTTAGCTGGTTCATTAGCCATCACCTCTCCAAGTGTAATGCTCGGTTCATTAATAGTTTCCTGAATAACTGTCTTATGCTGGCCTGGCCTCTTCGTGCTGGCCAATTTTGACAGTAGATCAGCCCGAGTATTTTCTTCCCTGGGAATGTGTTCAATAGTAAATTTCTCAAAATTGGAAATTAACTGATTTACTTTACATAAATACCTGGTGAGTTGAGGTTCTTTTGTTTGGTATTCTCTAGAGATTTGACCTGTGACCAGCTGTGAATCACTTCGGCATCTAACAGCTTTTGCTCCCATTTCCCTAGCCAACATTAACCCTGCTATCAAGGCTTCGTATTCAGCTTGGTTGTTTGAGGTTTTGAACTCAAACTTTAATGACTGCTCTAGGATTAGGCTTTTTGAGAATTTGCTTAATAGGGTGATCAGTTTTGACGATCACCTGGTGACTCTGGAAATATGGACGCAATCGCCGAGCTGCAGTTATAAGAGCTAAAACTAGCTTTTCTATAACTTGATACCGGGTTTCAGCGTCATGAAGAACTCTGCTGATGAAATACACCGACATTTGCGTTTTCTCTACTTCTTGCTCAATGACCGCACCGATGGCATACTCGGTGGCTGACAAGTATAAATACAACTCTTTCCCTGGGATAGGTCGAGTTAATATTGGCGGTGAAGACAGAAAGGTCTTAAAGTCAACAAAGGCCTTCTCGCATTCCTCAGTCCACGCGAAAGTTTGAGGTTTCTTCAACAATTGAAAGAAAGGTCGAGCTTTCTCTGCAGACCTGGGGAGAAAGCGAGATAATGATGCTAGTCGCCCTGCAAGCCGTTGCACTTCTTTAACATTTTGTGGACTTCGCATCTCAATCACGGCTCTGCATTTGTCCGGATTGGCTTCGATTCCCCGGTGTGTCAACATAAAACCGAGGAATTTTCCGCCTTGGACACCAAAAACACATTTTTCTGGATTTAGTCTCATATTGTACTTTCTTAATTGCTGAAAAATTTCTTCCAAATCCCTCGGATGATTGTTGTGGTCATCGGATTTTACAACCATATCATCCACGTAAACCTCCATGTTCTTCCCGATCTATTTTTCAAACACTTTGTCCATGAGCCTTTGATAGGTTGCACCAGCATTTTTTAATCCGAATGGCATTACCCGGTAACAATAGTTTGAGCCTTCGGTTATAAAAGCTGTTTTTCCTCGTCTGGGGGATACATTCGTATCTGATTGTACCCCGAGTATGCATCATCCACCAACCTGTCAATACTTGGTAAAGGATAAGAATCCTTTGGACAAGTTTTGTTTAAGTCTGTATAATCAGTGCACATTCGCCACTTGTCGTTTGCTTTTTTAACCAGAACCACGTTAGCCAGCCAAGTAGTGTATTCTATTTCTCGAATAAAGTTGGCTTTAACAAATTTTGCTGTTTCTTCTTCTACCACTTTTCTTCTTTCCTCACCAAGTCTCCTTTTCCGTTGAGCTACCGGCTTTACCTCGGGACAGATTGCCAGTTTGTGACATAAGAGATTAGGGTCAATCCCCGGCATATCTGATGTTACCCAGGCGAACAAATCGGCGTTGCTCCGGAGTACTTCCATTATTTTTTCTTTTAAATTCGGCTCGAGTTGACCTCCTAGTTTAGTGCACTGATCGAGCTGTAATCCAAGCTGGAATTTTTCCAACTCCTCGATGGGCTGTGGCCGTTGTTCTTGCATGTCAATCCTCGGGTCTAGTTCAACAAAACTAACCGAGTTTACGGACTCGTCTCTTCCTCTTTCTAGTGTTTCTTCAGGTGTAGATTTGAGTTTGCTCACACGCAAACTATCTGCATAGCACTGTTTGGTATTTTTTGATCAGCCCGGATAGTAACTATGTCTCCCGAGTTGGAAGGGAACTTCATAGTAAGATGGGGAGTAGAGACCACGACTCCCAACTCGTTCAAGGATGGTCTTCCAATCAAGATATTGTACGATGTTACTGCATTAACTAACACGTACCTGACTAGAATAGTTTTGGACGTTTTGCTATCTCCAAAAGTAGTTAGGAGGTCTATGTATCCTCGGGTATCCACCCGCTCTCCAGCAAAACCGACGAGTTTACTGTCGTACGGCTGAATAGATTTTTCTGGGATCCCGAGCTTCTGAAATATTGAATAGTATAGAATATCAGCTGAGCTTCCCTGGTCGACGAGAGTTCTCTTGACGGAGAAGTTGGCCAATTGCACAGTGATTACCATTGGGTCGTCCTGATTAGGATCCACACCCAAGAAGTCTTCATCGGAGAAAATAATCGACAGGGAAATTCTCGGGGGTTTACCAACTACCGAGTTTACAGCCCGAATAGCCCGCAGGTGTTTTCTCCGGGCTGAACTTGTTATGCCCCCTCCCGCAAATCCACCTAATATAGTATTTATTACACCTCGGACAGTATTATCCTCCGCCCTCCTTTCATTCTGCTCTTCCCTATTTTCTCTTCTTTCATCATTTTGCCGACCACCACCCCTTCCCGGGTTTTGGCCGCCTCCTCTTCTTCTACCTCTGCCACGCCCTTCACCATTGTTGTGACTTCTCTGCACGAAATTATTCAGATGACCAGCTTGCACTAGCTCTTCAATCTTGTCACGCAAGACCCGGCACTCCTCGGTGGTATACCCGTAGTTACGATGGTACCGACAATGCTTCTGTCGATCAGCATTCTCGGGCGTGTGACCACGGTTCGGGGGTGGCAAAAGTTCTGTGTTGTAGGCTTCCTCAAATACCCGAGCTCGATTGGTGTTGAGGGGGGTATGGTGCTCATACTTTGGCCCCCTATATAAATTCTCGGATGTCTTTTTGAATTTCTGCTTATCACCTCCAGCTCTCCTCTTCTCTTTCCCCTCTCGTCTATCAGAATCATCGGTTCTTTCTCTCTTCTTAGACTCTTCTATTTCTTCCATATTAATGAATCCGGCAGCTTTTCTCCTCAACTCATCCATGCTGGATGGAGGCTTCCGAGCTAGATGTCTGGCAAAAGGGCCGGGTTGTAATCCGGTCAAGATAGTATGCAGTGCGACATCGGCACTGAGATTCCGGATCAGACAGTCTCTTTGCTGAACCTGGCCATAAAATCACGTAGAGACTCGTTTTTTTCTTGCTTAAAATTTACCAACGAGGCCGAGGTTTTTTTATGAGCTCGGCTCGTGGCAAACTGAGCATTGAATTTAATCATAAACGTGTCAAAGGAGTCAATTGACACTGGCGATAGCTGGGTATACCAGCTTAACGCATCGTCTTTCAGAGTAGTAGGGAAGACTTTGCACATAACAGCATCATCATTGGTAAAGAGATATATTTGGGTGGTAAAAGCATCTAAATGACGTTCCAGATCCGTGGTGCCATCGTACCTGTCAATGTTTATTGATTTGTAATTGGCTGGTAGAGGAACTTCCATGATGGCATCAGTGAAGGGATGTCTTGGCTTCCGCACACCAGCCCTTTCATTGGGCCTATTTACCTGAAGTGAAAGTTCAGCGGCCTGTCTAGGAAACTCCTCCTCGTCTCTTCGGTCAACATGATGAGAAACACGGGGTTGTGAGATTCCTTCTTCTCTGCGCGTGTTCCTGGATCCTTCATTCCCAGTTGTCTGGCGCTCTTTCTCATGAGGAGAAGAGGCAGATCTTTCTTTGCCTTGTTCTCGTTCACGACGGCTGTTCTGTCGACGAATCTCTTCATTCTCCCTTCTCACATTGCCACCTGTGCGAGAAGTTCTTGAATAATGGGATTGTCGGACATCGTCGCTGAGTTTGTGGGTCGTTCTCCATTATCCTCATTGTTGGCATTCTCCAGCCCCTCTCTCCTGCCGTTCCCGCTCCTTGTCCTCACCATTGTATGTGGTATGGGAAAATTTTGCTTCGATTCCCACAGACGACGCCAATGTTCCGTCCAAATATCTCAAGCAAGAGATACTCGTCCGGTGAAACTCTGTGGGAGTATTTATGGAATAGCTTGACAGAATTGGTATTCTGCTCCTACGTATCCCAAGTGGGAATCAAAGCAACGTAGTTCTAAGTGAGGGGGTTGATCCCCTATTTATAGAGATTTCTAGGTATAACAGTTTTAGTTGGACTGTTATTGAGATCGTATCTATCTGATGAGATTATGTTGTTATCATAACTAGATAAGGATAAGGCTCCGAGTTATACGGAGAGATATTTGAATAATCGAGTAAGATGTTTGACCAAGTCAGTTGTGACCGGATTGCACGGGACCGAGATGTCTTCATCCGCGGTCTATGATGGGATAGGTCCGAGTATTTATCCTCGGCTAGCAAGTGTATTAACAAGTCCTCGGCTTTGGAGGAGTTTGGGTCAAGGCCCATTTACAGGAGTAAGCTTGGTCGATCCGGCCTTATATCTTCGGTCAGTACAAAAACAATATACGTCGTAGGCCCAAAGTGATGTTGATGAACCTATTTTCACAGTAAACAAAATTCATGTCATCAACTAATAGATTAAGAGAACTCTGCTGTCAGTTAAGTATAAACACTTCCACAAGTTCAAATGATATTAAAATATAAGCCCTTTCAGCATAGGATAAATAGCAATGCCAAGCTTCACAAAATTCAATCATATTTATTTTCCTAGTCAGCTGATGACAGAAATTTAAAAATGTAAAGAAACAAATCATTAGGACAAAGTGTTTTAACTTGTAAGAAAGAAAATACTGATCAAGAACAAAAAATAAAATACAATAAATTGAACATACATTTCCCTGCCCTGCAGTTCACACACACCTCAAATCAAATTAAAGGAAAACAATAATAAGTTGGTAGAAGATGAAAAGATATGCCCAGCGTTTTCTTTGTGAGACACTAACAATGATGTTTCAACTCCTAGACTTAATGTGCGTTTGGATGAGCGTTTGACAAACGTGATTTTGAATGAAATTGATTTTGTAGAATTGATTTTGGTTAAAAGTGAGTTAAAACTAAAGTGATTCATGTTTGGATGCCTTTATGGAAAAAATTATTTTTATCAACTCTTGTTGTTTGGATAGTTTAAATCAAAATTGCTTTTGGGTGTACAATTACCAAAATGGGTTTTCATGTTTATTATTATTATTATTATTATTATTATTATTATATATATATATATATATATATATATATATATAGTTTTAGTAGATTTCCTATCCATTTTAATTATATATATATATATATATATTAACAAATCATATAAATATATTAAAATTTATTTTGATTTATGTTAAATGATGAAACTAAATAATTATATACAAGTTAGTTTAACTTTTGAGGTAAAATACATACAGTATTTTTAGGTTTATAGCTAATAAATTATAAACCTAAAAATAATATAATAGTAACATTTTTGAATTGGGTGAAAATATGCCAAATGAAGATAAACAAAAAACAAAAAACAAACCAAACACACGCTGATATCTAAAGGAAAAAACACCTAAACTATCGAGAAGTATAACCATTCTCACTTATTGTTTCATGGTGCAGGAACATAAATAATAGGAATACCTGCAAACACAGTTTGGAATAATTAGATAAATCTCATTTTAATGGAACGTGCACACTAAAGATCTCAAAGTAGAGTACCAATTTCTTTCTAGCCCTACAACATTTTGGAATGTTAAATAAAGAAACATGGAACTTCAGACAAAGAAAAAGGTGCTCATGTAATGTACGGAATCACAAACAAGATATGCACAACTTAGGCAAGAAGTTTTTTAAATTTAAAATTGATTGAAGAGATCCAAATGAAGCCTCCATTAAGCACTCCTCCGACTTTCCCATCACCCAAAAGAACAAAGAATCAGGTTGGTAGGATGATGGAGAAAATTATTCTTCTAAGAATTAATCAAAATGCTCTCCATAGGTGCATACAAATGCTAAATCCTTTCACTGCCGAGCCCTCTTGCTAAATGCTTAAATTCAATGCTGTTATAAGCATGGTTAATGTGCATACAGGTGCGCATAGCCTAAAACAATGGGCAGTATAAAAAATAATCTACTTGTAATGTTATTATGATATAAAAAACAAATGTGCATGGTTCTTAGGCTCTTACCATGATATACCATGACAAACCGTCCCCTGCCAAAGGCACTAATAACAAAAATATCAAGATGTTTGATCTACTAACAAATAGTTTTTCATGAAGCACCCTTAGATATATAGAGCTGCAACCAGATATGTAAATACAGAGCTTCACAATAAAGTGAATACCTTCACTTAGTAACTGCCTACCTTCACTCTGCTATCCTCACATTTATCCCTACTAACCCCCGACTGAATTCTACAAGAATGTGATAATAATACAAGCAACTCATCTTGCCCAAGGTTGCTGCAGCTATATTAAACAACCCATCATTTTGCTTCTCTATGTCATCTATTGATGTAAACCCTTTGCAAAGCATTATTACAGGAACTACAACAGTTTCATTCTCATGCACTGCAGTGAGACGTGCATTGTAACGCCCTTTGTTACATTAGTAACCCCAAGATAAAATCAATAAAAATCCTTTAAAACATTTAATTAAAACATATATCTCATAAAGAAAAATTAAAAAAAAATATTTAAGGTCTGGAAATACCACCGCTTGGATTAAACTAGAATTTATCGGGTATATGGAATGTGATGTATTGAGACGAGATTATTATTGATATTAAAAGTATTTTCTTTTATATATATTATTTTGGAAAATCAGCGGGTGCCATGGACAGTTTTTCCGGTTACCGCGCCGGCTGAGAACAATATTATTTTCGAAAATATTTTACAAAATTGTATTGTTGATCACTGGGATTTTATATCTCATTATAAGTATTGTTTTCAGAGCACGAGGAGGACGTCATTGAAACTGAAGAGGCGTGAAGACTTAGTGAATTCCATTAGTTATTCTTTCTAGTTGGTTAGTATTTTCTTAAATAAGGAGCCGTATGTGGCTAGACACATTTACTTATCGTTGGGATTGTAATTAGAAGCCCGGTTTTGAGGCTTTTGATTTTTATTTATATTTATATTCACTACATGGATATTTTATTACTACGTTATTTATTATGAGGTATTTTCAGACTTTAAATATTTTTTTTTCTTTATGAGATGTATGTTTTTAATTAAATATTTTAAAGGATTTTTTATTGATCTTACCTTGGGATTACTAATGTAACAAAGGGCGTTACATTTACCCGGGTGCCGACGAGGGCGGGGAGTGGTCGCCTGTGCAAGAAGGCACAGACAAGGAGCGGCTCCTGGCAGGCTTCTAGGCGGAGGGACACACGAATGAACCGATTACACACCCGAATGAGAGGGATCCTGAGGCTGTGTAGGTATGGGACTATACAGTTGAGGATGGCTTATAAGAAATAATTGGTACTACCCATATCAACAAGATGCATCTTCTTTTCGGTAGCCCATCACTTAAGAACTCCACAGTTAAGCGTGCTTGACTTGGAGCAATTCTGGGATGGGTGACCTCCTGGGAAGTTTTCCTAGGAAGTGTGTGAGTAAGGACAAAGCACGCTGAAAAGACCCGTGTTGGTCTGTTGGGACAGTCGTCAATCCATAGAGCAGCAGGGATGTTACAAATGGTATCAGAGCGGCACCTCTCCCAGTACAATGTGGTTCGAGGACGAACCAAGCGGAAGCTGGTGGGCATGTAACACCCGGGTGCCGGCGAGGGCAGGGAGTGGTCGCCGGTGCAAGAAGGTACGGACAAGGAGCGGCTCCTGGCAGGCTTCTAGGCGGAGGGACACACGAATGAACCGATCACACACCCGAATGAGAGGGATCCTGAGGCTGTGTAGGTATGAGACTATACAGTTGAGGATGACTTATAAGAATTGATTGGTACTACCCATATCAACAAGATGCATCTTCTTTTCGGTAGCCCATCACTTAAGAACTCCAAGTCAAGTTCCCGAAAAGAAGATGCATCTTGTTAGTATAGGTAGTACCAATCAATTCATATAAGCCTTCCTCAACTGTATAGTCCCATACCTACACAGTATCAGGATCTCTCTCATTCGGGTGTGTTATCGGTTCATTCATGTGTCCCTCCGCCTAGAAGCCTGCCAGGAGCCGCTCCTTGTTCGTGCCTTCTTGCACCGGCGACCACTCCCCGCCCTCATCGGCACCCGGATGTTACATGCCCACCAGCTTCCGCTTGGTTCGTCCCCGAACCACACCGTACTGGGAGAGGTGCCGCTCTGATACCATTTGTAACATCCCTGACTGCTTTATGGATTGACGACTGTCCCCACAAACCAACACGGGTCTTTTCAGCGTGCTTTGTCCTCACTCACATGCTTCCTGGGAAAACTTCCCAGGAGGTCACCCATCCCATAATTGCTCCACGCCAAGCACGCTTAACTGTGGAGTGCTTAAGTGATGGGTTCCCGAAAAGAAGATGCATCTTATTAGTATAGGTAGTACCAATCAATTCATATAAGCCTTCCTCAACTGTATAGTCCCATACCTACACAGTCTCAGGATCCCTCTCATTCGGATGTGTTATCGGTTCATTCATGTGTCCCTCCGCCTAGAAGCCTGCCAGGAGCAGCTCCTTGTCCGTGCTTTCTGGCACCGGCGACCACTCCCCGCCCTCGTCGGCACCCGGATGTTACATGCATCAAGCTTAGTGGCCACAACCTGGTCTTTTTGGATCAGCAACCAAGAAACGTCTTGCATTGGTCTACACAACTGTGCCACATCTAATAAGAAAACAACAGGTAAGCATTGATAATTATTTATAAGTCAATTAATAGGACAACAAAAAACTTGGAAACTTGGCACTCAAAACATAGCAAGATATGCAGCAACATCGAGTTCCAATCTCTCTTCATATTTTACTTTTAGAACTCAGTTTCAAATATATATAGCAGAGAGGTCCTATCAAAAAATGGAACTATTTCAACTATCTAAAAATAATTTTATGTACATGGATATTAAAGGTCTTTTGATCAACATATTTCAATTGTTGTTACACTAATGTGCATAATACAAGGGGTAATCAGCCAAGGAAAAATATCTCAAGAATGTATATAATTTTTTTTAAAAAGGGAACAATAGTGGTTCCTTAATTTCCCGTATAACATGACTCGAGCCCACAACTATGAGAGCAGGCGAGGCAGCTTTTACCAACTGAGCTGCCCTGCTCGTCAAGAATGTATACAACTTCTTTTATCAATTAACAAAATAAGATTAAAAAAATAATATAAACACTTGCTCACTTTTAAGAGACATTTTATCAAACATTTTGAAGACACTCTTTAAAGCTATTAGAGACACACAAAAATATAGACTATACTAATGGGAAGAAGTTAACTATGCAATGCTCATGACTTTGAGGAACTGTTATAAAGAATAAAGGTATGGGTGAAGATTTGTGATAAAGAAATATAACATACCTTGGGACCTTTGAGGAATAAGCAGCTGCTCAAAAAAAGATGGGCAACACAGTTTGACAAAGGTTGAAGCTATGGGTGTTGAGTCTGTTTATAAAGATGGGCAAGCAGATTCAAAATAGTTACCTTCTCAATATTGTGTGTGTTCAGCAAGGAATGGCAATTAACACAAGATATCATTGCAAATCTAATGCATGGTGTCTGTTAAATGGGCAACTGAGACCATTGAAGTTGAAGGCAGCCAATGATACAAGAATGAGAAGGTAGTTGATATGAAGGGTAAATGAGATAAATTACTAGTAGAGAGAAAAATTCTCAGAATCAATTTTGGATCCCAAAAGTGAAAGCTAGGAGAAGCAGCTTCCTCATAGAATCGATTCTGAATACAAGTGTTTTAGCTTCATAGAGCCAAACACCTTCTTTCTGGTCAAAGTCACGTTTGACTGACCCTCAACTCACGTCTGTTGGTTCCAAACATGTAACCAAATAGGCACTTAAAGACCTCCAACCACACCTCACGGTGATAGTCCACAAAACACATTGCATTATTCTTTCTAATAGTCTGTAGATTGGTATATTTTTGAATTTTTTTTAATAAAAAGGAATTAAATTATCATATACCATTTTAGCAACCCTTTATTCATTTTTATAAACATTTTATATTTTTGTCAACTTAGAAATGAAAAATAAGTTTTTTCTTTTCTTTCCCTCCAAAGCCCTCCATCACACATACATCTAGTCCTTTCTTTTTTGGGGGCGGGCGCTTAGTTTGGAAGAAAGTTCTTTGGTTGGATTTCAACTAGCCAGTGGCCATGCATCGCACGAGAACATATCAATTTCTCAAAACAAATAGATGATATAAATATTTTTTGACATTTTAAATTACATTTCATTGTCGTGGAAATTAACAAACGCTTAATATTAATGTGGTAAAGTTCATATAAATAATGTTACAAAAAAAATCATATAAATAAATCTTCAATCTTACACTACTTGCTTCAAACTTTGCAACCTGTAAAAAAAGAATTAATTTTAAAAAAAATGAGAAAAGCAAGAGGAATCATACTTCTTAGATCCAATAAGCCCAAGAAAAGGAGTCTCATGGATGTCACAAAAGAAATAAAATATAACAACTATATATTTTTTTGTTAAAAAAATAAAACAACAACTATATGTTATACATCCTTTTCCAACTATTATCACACTGTCATTCGTTAAGACCATATTGGAAGTTACAAATTCTATGTTAAACATGATATAACATCAAACACATAGAAAAAGGAAAGAAAACATGATTAGTAGAGAAATAAAAGCTTTACGCAACTAACCTTGCCAATAGTTTTTGGTGGATATGAAGAAATATATGCAATTGTAATCGCTTTAGATAATAAACAATAATAACATATATGATATGTTTGGAAGCAAAAGTCTAAATAGCATCAAAGTTGCAAAGAACTGCAATATCTCACGGTTAAGAAGAATTAAAATGAATATAAACGAAAGGCATGTTTAGGACATTCGTAAATATCACATATAAGTTGTAATGGATTTTGTTCACTGACCTATAACAATATATACAGTAGATTGGATTCTCCCATCATGTATTAGAGAAAATTAGTTAGTTCAAATATCATTCATGAAAGTTGTACAAAAAACATAGGAAACAAAAATGTTAAACAATTGTCATAGACATTACACTCTCATCCCCAATTCCAATGCAAGAGAAAATTGGAAATTACTTACCATGGTCTTTGCTACAAACAAAGTTGTAACACGGTCTCCGCCAGCAAATGTGAGCAAATGAAATAGAAAACAGAGATGAATATAGAATGAAGAGACAAACATACATATACACGGTATAACCACAATAATGAAAGTTCTTGGTTCGAGCCCCCACTAGTCCTCTTGGGGTGCGGTAAATGTAAATTTCTTTGTAAGTGCTCATAGAGCCCGAAGATTTTTCCTGCCTTGGACTGGGGCACCATCCCCTCACCCTAAATTTTTCTTGTCAAAAAAAAAAACGAAAGTTCTTAATATATTTTCCTTCACATATATAGCAAATGATGAAGGTTTTTTATCTTGTGTGACCATTGATCTACCCAACGCATTAGGAAAAGGTAGTGGCATAGTGCAAAGCATGCAATGGTAATTGCAATTGGAATTAGATAAGCAATTATTAACTATTGAAAATTTTATTAAATCTAGGATACTGAAAATAATTTAAATAATACACAAAGAAAACCACAATGAAATTTTGTTTATGAAAGTACTCATATTTTCAATGAGACGTTGGAAATAATTTCTATTTAAAACTATTTACTAGAATTTATCTCTTTTCTATAAAACAAACTTACCTCGTTAAAGGCTCACATATTAATTAAATTATTAAAAATATTAAATTAATTTTTTAAGTAAATTACATTGGAAAGATTCATGTACAACAATTAATTTTTAGATGCTTAAAAAACAATTAATAAGATTGGAAATGATTGATAATCTTCAATACCAATATAAGTAGGTGAAGAAATATTTGACAATTTATAATTTTGATTTTTAAAATAAATTTATATAAATATAAATACAAATATATATTTTCTAAAAGAATAAAGTTTTGCCAATTGTTGAAAGAAATTAATTTTTATAGTGATTCTAAAGATGACATGTGGCAAAAGTTTCCACCTATGGTTTTTGCTTTATAATATTTATAGATTCTATCTCGAGAATGCAAAACTACATTATCAATTATAGAAAGTGCTCATTTACTTTATAAACAAATCTTGGTAGAAACTTGTTTACCAATGATTGAAGTATGTTTGATGAATTTTTTATATATTTTATTCATATTGTGACAATTCACTCTTGTACCCCATGCAGATTTATGTAAATTTATCAACCCGATACAATATAAATATTAAATATTACATAATTGTAAATAGATAAAAGAATATTTCAAGCATATGATCAATTATTATTTTTTACAATAAATTATATAGACATATACTTGCAATACCAAAAAACCATTTTACACATCTTCTCAATTTTTTACAAATTAATTAATTAATGTTCTCCCAAGTCCCAACCATGAATTGTGTTATTTCCACAATTCCGCTCCCTATATTTATTTTTCAACTTTTTTCAATTCACTTAATTTCTCAAATTCAATTAATATTCTCTCAACCAAGAGTTAAGTATTTTCAATTCCATGTCTTTTAAATTTTACTTTTTTTTTTCAATGCATTGCAACAATGTTCTAATTCAATACCTCATCCTCTTTACCATCCATTCCACGTCTTCATTAAATTTTTCTGTTTTCGGAAATTCGTTTATGAGAATTGTTGCAGAACGATTGTACCAGGACATTTTTTTAAAAGTTTAAACATATTCATCTAAGATTTCTGAACTCATATAATATAATAAAAATATGAAAAATATATAAATTAAATAAAAAATAAAATAAAAAATCTTAAATTAATAATGATGGCAGAAAATAGAAACCTTCAGGGAAAGGATGAGATGTGACTGGCGTGGCGGTGGAATAGAAGATAGAACCAATAGACTAGCTGAGAAAATGATAAAAGAGATAGCGTCACACTCCATGAAATCATGATTTTTCCAAGAATTCAAGAGAAAATTGGAAATTACTTACCATGGTCTTTGCTACAAACAAAGTTGTAACACGATCTCTGCCAGCGAATGTGAGCAAGTGAAATAGAAAACAGAGATGAATATAGAACGAAGAGACAAACATACATATACACGGTATAACCACAACAACGGAAGTTGTTAATATATTTTCCTTCACATATATAGAAAAAAAAAGACAATAAAATGATGAATGATTCTTTATCTTGTGTGACCATTGATCTATCCAACGCATTAGGAAAAAGTAGTGGCATAGTGCAAAGCATGCAATGGTAACTGCTATTGGAATTAGATAAGTAATTAATAACTATTGAAAATGTTATTAAATCTCGGATAGTGAAAATAATTTAAATAATACACAAAGAAAACCACAATGAAATTTTGTTTATCAAATTACTCATATTTTCAATGAGATGTTAGAAATAATATCTATTTAAAACTATTTATTATAATTTATCTCTTTTCTATAAAACAAACTTACCTCGTTCACGGCTCACATATTAATTAAAATATTAAATTAATTTTTTAAGTAAATTATATTGGAAAGATTCATGTACAACAATTAATTTTTAGTTGCTTTAAAAATAATTAATTACATTGGAAATGATTGATAATCTTCGATACCAATATAATTGGGTGAAGAAATATTTGACGATTTATAATTTTGATTTTAAAAATAAATTATATAAATATAAATATAAATATAAATATATATTTTCTAAAAGAATAAAGTTTTGCCAACTGTCAAAAGAAATTAATTTTTATAATGATTCTAAAGATGATATGTGACAAAGGTTTTCATCCATGGTTTTTGCTTTATAATATTTATAGATAGATATTCAAAACCCATATCTCATATATGCAGATTTCAATATACATGTTGGGCCACACAGTCTTTAAAACCCAATGCCCGAATATTCTCATAAGTCACGCTCAGTGGTCAATCGGCCCAGGCCCTGAATAATTACAGGAGGTAGAGCCGAACCATTAACAAAATCAACCAATACGGGTCAGGCCAGGGCATTAGGCATTTGATCTTATCTTTCCGATATTTTTTCCTTGTATGTATTATAAAAATCTTAATCAAACAAATAAATATCTTTATCTCACAATCAAAAGAAAATATCTTTATCTAAATTATTTTAAAATAAGACCAAAAGATAACAAATGAAATAATAAAACGGTAACAACAAATAAAGAAAAATCCAAACCGAACGAACGACGGAGAGTTGCATTGTGGCAAGAAGTTATGAATGAAATTTTTGTTAATGGACATAATTTAGGTATAATTTTCATTGATGTTCTGTTAAATATATTCTATCCTTACGTAAAAAAAAATATCTATTCTTGTTAGATGATAACACCTAAAATATTTATGAAATTGAAATTAAGTTATGGATTTAATTGATATATATTTACAATGCAAAGATTTTTTACACTCTCAACTAATCATAAATTGACATATCATTAAAAAAAATTGACTCTTATTCTAACCACCTTAAATGTTATTTATACCATTTAGTCAAAAAAAAAGTTATTTATACCATATTTTTTATTAGTGTCAGTGTAAAAAACTTTACACTAAGTGCATAGTAATTAAACTCTCAAGTTATTTGTTTAAAAAAAAACTCATCAGTTATTTTCTTTCTCTAATGGATAATATATATTGTTTTGACTAATCTAAATCTATGATATAGATCGTGATAGCATATTATGTGGGATGATGGTGGTTATTCATTTTTTTTTTTACAAGAAGGGCCTGAGCCCAAAAAAAAACAGCTACAGTGTAACTACTCTGGTAAGGAGGGTTCTGATATATCATCAAACAAAAATAGTAAAAGTAAGGAAAGTTCTGGAGGAAGGTTCGCGATTTCTTCAAGTCCAAAATCCTTCGTGAAGCTCCAATTTGGGAGCCAATCCGCTCAATTTTTTTTAATATATGATGAAGAAGAGGCATATTGTATATTTTAAATGAATTCGATGAAGTCAGTTATGTATTTTGGAATATTTATACTTTATATTATATAAAAATTTCCTTTTATATACTAATATATACTTTTTTAAAGAATATACTAAAATATATTAGTAGATATAAAAATAAAAATAAAAATATTTAATTGATAACAAATAAAATTTATTTTTTACAAATGTAAAATTACTAAAAATGCCAAAAATTCAAATAAAGCGAAAAATATTCCACCTAGACGCGTCACATTTATTCAAACATGTGAATGTGTAATGAATTTTTTTTTGTTTTACTGAAAATGTGAAATTAATTTAATCAAGATAAACTTCTGATTAAAAAAGACTTAAAAAAAAACTAACATTTCTCACCTATGGTTTATTTTCTGTTCAGTGTATCTCCAGATATATAACCGGGGACTAATCCCTTAAGTTAATAAATGACATTGAAAGGCCGACTTCTCCTCACCTATAGTCAAAATACTCTAATAAATTTAAGTACTTAAATATATAAATAGGTCCCTTCAAAAAATTAAATATATAAATAGGTCAGTAAAAATATATATATAAATAAGTGAATGGATATAACAGCTACCGGAGGGAATTTCGTGAAAAGGTGAGGGACAAATATATAGTTGCAAGGATAAGGTATTTTCTACGCGTGAATGGCAGATATTTTGGAGGTAGTCCCGTGAATTATGCACCGCAGCAGCAGCAGCATTATAACCCTGGTTCAACCCACACGCGTTAACCCTAGTTAACCATTCCCCCTCCTATATAACAACCCCTTGGGCTAACCATTATACCTCGTGCTCTCCTTTCACTCTGTTCTCTCTGTTTTAAAATATCTAGGGTTTCTTTTTCTTTGTGATATTCCAATGGCTTCTGCAGATGTTGAATACCGTTGCTTTGTTGGTGGGCTTGCTTGGGCCACTGACAGTGAGGCACTTGAGAAGGCTTTCTCTCCCTATGGAGAGATCGTTGATTCGAAGGTCCGTTTGTTGCTCTACAGGCATCGGATCTGACACGATTCGGATTTGGTTTTTGTTCGATTCCATTCTGATCTGTGAATGATCTCCGATCTCTTTGCGTTACTTGATCTTTGATACTTGTGTTACTATAAAATCATTCTTATTGTTACTAACCACCAATAGGTACGTTCCATCTTCATCTTTGTTCCAAAGGCGAAGATCGATCGGTTACTATTCGGTTCTTGATTTGATTCTTTTCGCTTTTTTGTTCCGGATCTGACGTGATTGTTTGAATTTTTTATGTACAGATCATCAATGATCGTGAAACTGGAAGATCCAGAGGGTTTGGCTTTGTGACCTTCGCATCTGAGAAGGCGATGAGAGACGCGATCGAGGGCTTGAACGGACAGGATCTTGATGGGCGCAACATTACCGTGAATGAAGCCCAGTCCCGTGGCAGCGGTGGTGGTGGTGGTGGATTCAGCCGTGGTAGCGGCGGCGGATATGGTGGTGGTGGTGGTGGCCGTCGTGAAGGTGGCTACAACAGAAATGGTGGAGGAGGCTACGGAGGTGGTGGTGGTGGTTATGGCGGTGGCAGAGACCGTGGTTACGGTGGTGATGGTGGATCTCGTTACTCTAGCCGTGGTGGTGATTACGAGGGAGGCTGGAGGAACTGAAGTTCTTCGCTGTTTTAGAGGATTTGGGTTGGATTAGGGTTTGGTGTCGTACTGGTTTACCTTTCTGCGTTATGGTTTTATGTGCAACTTTTTTGACCTCTGAATGTAAAGGATATAATCAAATATAACCAGAAAATTTGGGGTTCAAGCTATTTTGCATTTCTTTGTTCTGCAAGTTAGGAATAATTTCCTGATGATTTAAACGATTAAACTGATTTTCTCGTGTGGAGTCCTAATCAAGTTTTGATCTTTGGTTAATTGCGAATACTTGGCTTGTCTGGAAATATGTAAATTTAATTTTAATTTAAAATTTTAAACGATTAATTAATTAATTAATTATATATTCCGTGATCACTGATTAACCCATCAACTTTCGTACCTAAAATAACGGGGTTTAATTTCAATGTTAAGTACAATAAAATAACACTACCGAGTAATCAAGCGGCAATTCATGATGCCATTGAATCATGAACTTCATAATGTTTTAGGGTCATCGAAAGAATTAATTGTGAACAAATGTTTTGTAAAATATTGAAATTTAATATATTTTTTGATGTTAATAAATTAATTTTCGTCTATTTTCTTTCATACCACAAAGATTAAATTAATTTTATCATATTATTTAAAGTTAATTATTTTCAATGGATTTATTATAAACAAAAAATGCTCAACATTGTCATTTTTCTAACCTAAAATTAAGTTCCAGCTCATTATTAAACTAACATAAGACTTTGGGTGTTATTTTCTGTGTGTTTTTTTCTAAGTTTGTTTTTAAACTTGCGATATTTTTAAACTTCTAATCAATGCTAAAGTTCATAAAAAAAAAAAAAATTCGAAGTTGTTGATAACGAAAAGTAGTGTGGAAATCATCACGAATCAAATATTAATTTAAATCAGAAAATGATATAGAAGCTGTTTGATGATGATATCGATTACTAAGTTTGTTGGGGAAAAAAATTCCTACAGCCACAGGTTAATTTTTGGCAAACTGATACAGAAAATCTCGAGAAAAAACGGTACAACACCTAGCGTATTTGTGTAAGCGACATTCGTTAGCTTATAAACAAGGCTTTATTTTTTTAAGAAAAAAATCTCTCTTACCAAACAGCTGCGGTTAGCTTTTCAATAATTTAGAAGTTGTTTTTTCTCTAAATAATAAAAGTAGTGAAAATTTTTTATTTTTAAGAAGTTATAATTCCTAATTTTGGAAAAGAAAGAAATAAAAAAAGAAAGAGAGGATTAATTAGATGTTAGGGTTGATAGTTTTTAGGGCTCGTTTGGTGGTCTGATAAGAGAGAAAGGATAGGATAAGCTACCATATCATGTCTGAAACTATTGTTTGGTGAGCCAATAGGATAAACCAATCATGTTTCCTATCTTATCCTGTCCATCTGTCCATAAGGTGATTTAAAGTATAATAAAGTATAAAAAAAATGTATACATAAAATAATTAAAGTATAATAAATTATAATATGATTATCGAAAAAGGTATAATAAAACATAAAATAATAAAAATATTAATAATTAACTTTAAAAATTATTATTTCTTCTCACAAGGCTAATTTTGTTACTTTATATTATTTTTAAAAACTGAAAAATAAATAAAAATATTCTAATAATTTAACTATATGTAAAGTAAAAAATAAAAATAAATATTTAAAATTATAAAAAAATTAATTTAAGTTAAACAATATTTTAAAAAATTTAAATATTATATGTAATTTTATCACAAGGACAATTTTGTTTTTTTATATAATCTTAAAAAATGAAAATTATAAAAGAAACTAAAATCTAATAAAATATGAAAACATTTAGAACAAGAACGAAAATTTTAAAATTCATGCTAAAATTACAATGTTATCCAGTTGGTTATCTGGTGGACACCAAACGTCGGATAGGATAACAGTTTATCCTGCTCATATCCTATCATACTCCTATCATACTTCCTTATTATATCTGCCCATATTCTATCCTGACCACCAAACGAGCCCTTAGGGTTTAGTGTTGGACAACAATGTTCAGATATAATAAGTTAAAATCATTTGGCAAATATCAACCTGTTCTCGAGGATATTGTTTAATCAATAAAAATGTATGTTTATATAGAAATTTACGTATTTAATATATATTGGAAAATAATATGTCTAGTTTTTCAATAAATAATTATATTATTTGGATTCGTTTAAAAAATGTTGAAACTTATTTTAGCATAACTCATTTTCTTTTTTAAAAAGTTTGGATTAAAAATTTGTTGTTTTTAAAAAAAATCGTGCTCATACATATTCTAATAAATTATTAGAATATGTATATAAGGAATCAAATATAAAAAAGTTGATTGTTGATTTTGGAAATAGTGTATTCGAGTTATTAAATTATTAAAAATATTTTTGAATTCCTTCAACAAGCTCATAAATTAATACTACTTAAAAAAAATAAAGGTTAAAGTAATACTTTGATTTTTATATTTAACACGAATTTTCGATTTGGTCCATATATATAAAAATTATTAAAATGATTTCTATACGTATAAAAAGTCTTCATTTGGTCCCTGCAGTATAAATTTTTAAGGATTGATTTAATAATTTTTTATTCGTATAGGGATCAAACGGGTAATGTATAAGGTTCAAATGGAGATTTTTTATATGTATAAGAATTATTTAAATAATTTTTTATGTATAGAAACCAAATCGAGAATTCATGTAATGTATAGGGACCTAAGTATTCCTTTGACGAAAAATAAATAATTAAATGTTATTGACTTTCTGCTGCTACAAGGAATTTCCTTCAAAGGGGAGGGACAAATATGTAGTTGCACGTTTGAGATATTTCTAGGTAGAAACGGCAGATATTTTGGATTTGGAGGGTACTCAATCGGTCTACCTCGTGTTCTGCACGTCTGCACCGCTTCAGCAACATAATCACGTGACCTTCGGTCCCACCTCTGTCGACAATCTTTCAAAGCACACGTGCAACTTGCAACTTTGTCCTTTTTTTATAACGTTCTATATTTCCAAACATATTTTTAGGTATCCTCTTAATTATTAAATAAAAATAGAGTTTAATTGATATATATTATTAGTATAAATATTTTTTATACTGTCAATTAATAATAAATCATCACATCATTAAAAAAAATTATTTTTATTCAAATCATATTAAAAATTATTTATTGTATGATTTGTGATTGATTGACAAGAGGATTATATTTAGAAAATTTTGAGGAAATAACAAAATATTCATTTTTTTTTTTGCTACATCAAAATATTCCTTTTTAAACATCCTCATTAAAACTATCTTTAATGTTAGGCCAACTTTGGCACAATTGTCATTTTACTGGGATTAAATCATATTAAAATATTCCTTTTTTTTTTACTGGGATTAAATCATATGTACCTACTCATTAGCCATTTTATTATTTAATAACTTCCATTGGATCATCCGATCTAAATCTAACATTGAAAAGAGACTAAAAATTAGCATGCTTTGTAATTTTTTTCCTTACCCCTACAGAAATATAGATTTTAACCCCTTAAGATAAATTGATTTCAAATGAATATAAAAAATTATAAGAGATAAAAAAAAAAATTTAGAAGAGGAGTTTCCAATATTTTTAAATTCCTATACTTATCGTTTTTACCCTTCTTTAGCACTAAATACACACTCACAATATAGAGAAAGTTAGTGAGACAATGAAATACGTTAGCCTGCAATGAATTTTGTGAAAAATAAAATATGTGATGTATGAGAAACAAATGATTGAAGGATTGTTTGATTATAAGATTATGGGTGCGTTTGGGTAAACAACTTAATTAAGAGCTTATCACATAAGACCTTATCGCATGAGAGCTTATGCCATAAGCGCTTAAAGAAAGAAAGAGGCGTGAGAGGATTCGAATAGTGAAAAACACGTAGAGGGTGTTTAGTGCATAAGCTCTTATGATAATTCCATAAGCTTCTCCCAGTGACTTATGAAAATAAGGCAAAAATTCCTTATGGGATGACATAAGTTATTTTTATAAGCTCTGCCAAACACACTGCATAAGAGCTTATGTCATCAGATAAGTCAAAAGGAGCTTAAATAAGCTCTTCCAAACACCACCTATGTATTTGATAAAAACTTATAGAAGAATGTTAACGAGAGTTCTTATAACATTGATTAATAAATCAAAAGAGATAAATTTGTATGAGTGTTTGATTCTTCGATTGCTACAACTATGTAATAAAATTTTGATGGTAGAGATCCAAGAACTTTCTCCAGGATCTTCAAATCTTTCACCTCCTCTCCATTGGACTTCATTTAATTTGAAAGTGATTGAATCTTGGAGAAATATTCAACCACTGTTTCAGTATTCTCCATTTGTAACAATTCAAATTGTCTCCTCAAGGCTTATTGCCTCACCTTCAGAACCTCGGCACCACCTTTGTAGTTGTTGTCCATAAGATCCCCGCCTTCCTTTGCTGATTTTCATCAACAATTTTCTCAAAGTTTGCAACATTGAGGCTTTGGTGGATGAGGAACAAAGCCTTGCAGTCTTTCTTTTTAGAATTATTATAGGCTGCTCTCTGTGCATCAGTTGGATTCGCACCCTGTTCTTGAATCCCATTTTGGACTACATCAAGCACTTCTTGATAGCCAAACACAACCTTCATCTTAAAACACCACTTAGCATAGGTCTTTCCATCAAGAAGCGGAAAAGCAGCTGGAATTTCCATTCGAATTGGCCATGGATTGCAAGCTCCTGATACCAATTTCTGTTGGGCCACTCTCACCGTTTCACTCACTTACACCCTCACAATGAACATTCACACACAATGAACACAGAAGAAAATTTGGAGAATTGAGATTACAGAATAGTACTTTTCTGAGTTTTGATTCACTCGTATTCACTTATAATTCTGATTTAAATGTTCAATTATTTATAGGATAGGTACACATGTTAATTAACTCAAAACCAACTTTCTTTTTCTGTTAAAATAAAAAATTATATATACATTAAAATATAAGTATATAAATATTAAAATATAAAGAACATGACAATTCTACTTTTAATGTTTGTCAATTTATGATTGGTTGACAGTGTAAAAAATTTAAAAATTAAGGAAAACGTTAAAAAAAGTTTAAAAAAATTTTAAATCTAAAAATAAAAAAATTGAACTTAAAAAAAATTAAATTATATTTTTTAAAAAAAGTGAATTTTTTTAAAACATTAATTTTTAAAAAACAATTTTAAAAAAAAACAAAAAATCCTAGTTTTGACATGTGTAAGTACAGTAACATTATCTAACAAATTAGAAAAAATATTCAAAAAACTATAAAAATAAAATAATTAGAAAACAAAAATACTTTTAAAAAATCAAATATAAAAATAAACATTTTAAAAAAATTAAATTAGAAAAAGATAAATTCGGGAAAATTTCTGTTTTTAAAAATATTATAAAGAATATATGTTTAAAAATAAGTAAAAAAGTTTAAATAATCCAAAATAATTCATCAGTTGACGACTCCTACTACTGTTATAGGAACGGTAGAAGAGAAAAGTTGTTAATTGATAAAGTGATAAACATATTGAATACTAAAATATAGTAATTGGTTCGGTTCAAAAATAACCGAATTAATAATCATTGAGTTTGGTTCAATTTGGAGGCATAAAAAAAATTTAAAAAAATATTATAAAGAATATATGTTTACAAAATAAATAAATAAATTTAAATAATCCAAAATAATCCACCAGTTGACAACTCCTTCTGCTGTTACAAGAACAGTAGAAGAAAATTTGTTAATTGATAAAGTGATATACATATTGAATATTAAAATATATAAATATTAAAATATAGTAATTGGTTCGGTTCCAAAATAACTGAATTAATGATCATTGGATTTGGTTTAATTCGGAGCCGTGCACATAAAAGAAAAAAAAGAACCAATTTAATTGGTTGTTCCGGATTTTCAAATTCATCGAATTATTGGTTCGAAACTTACGATCCTAAACTTTTTCGAAGAACACGGTAGCTTTGCTACCTTTCCTGGCTAAAAATATTTAAAAACAAAAAAATTATAAACTTTAAAAAGTCAATAACACTATCCGAACCAATTAAAATTGGTTTGGTTTGATTGGATTCCAACCGGAAAATATATACATATATATATATATATATATATATATATACATATATATAATATAAAATTTTAAATTTTAAACTATTAAATTATATATACATTAAAATATAAGTATATAAAAATTAAAACATCAAGAACAAGACAACTCTACTTTTACTGTTTGTCAATTTATTATTGGTCGACAGTGTAAAAAAACTTTACACAGTCAGTTTATACAAATTAATTAAAAAAAGTATTAGGAAATTTTTAAAAAAAATTAAGGAACACATAAAAGAAAAAATAATAAACAAAATTAATTATAAAAAATATTTTAAAAGTAAAAGGAAAAAGGAAATTAGAAAAAAATTAAACTAAAAATAATTAGAAAAAAAATTATGAAAAAAAAAATTTTAAAAATATTAGGAAAAAATGATTAGGAAACAATAGATTTTAAAAAATTAGAAAAATAAAATAAATTATAAAAAATCTAAATCAATTAGGAAAAAATATATATTTAAAAAAAATAAGGAAAAATATATTTTAAAAAATTATAAAAAATAAAAAAAGTAAATCAGGAAAATAATTAGAAAAAAGTATATACAAAATATTTTAAATAAATTAGGAAAATAATAATTAGAAAAAATATTCAAAAAAATTATAAAAACAAAACTAAATAGAAAACAAAAATATTTTAAAAATCAATTATAAAATAAACATTTAAAAATAAGTAAATTAGATAAAAACAAATTCGGGGAAAAAATAATTTTTTAAAAAATATTATAAAGAATATATGTTTAAAAAATAAATAAATAAATTTAAATAATTCAAAATAATCCATCGGTTGACAACTCCTTCTAGTGTTACAGGAACAGTAGAAGAAAAGTTGTTAATTGATACAGTGATATACAAATTGAATATTAAAATATATATAAATATTAAAATCTAGTAATTGGTTCGGTTCCAAAATAACCAATAAATGGTTGGTTCGGATTTTCAAATTCATCGAATTATTAATTCGAGTCTTACGACCCTAAACTTTTTCGAAGAACAAGGTATCTTTGTTACCTTTCCTCACTAAAAATATTAAAAAAACAAAAAAAATTATAAACTTTAAAATGTCAATAACAATATCGGAACCAATTAAAATTGGTTTGGTTTGATTCAGTACGAATCGGAAAATATAAAAAAACAATATATATATATATATATATATATATAAAATATATAATTATATATGCATTAAAATATAAGTATGTAAAAATTAAAACATCAAGAACATGACAACTCTACTTTTACTGTTTGCCAATTTATGATTGGTTGATAGTGTAAAAAAAACTTTACACTGTTAGTATATACAAATAAATTCAAAAAAAAAGTACTAGCAAAAAAAATTATCAAGAAACAAATTAAAAATTTAAGGAAAACGTAAAATATATATATATATATAAAATTGGAAAAAAAATTAAACTTAAAAAAAATCAAGGTTTTTTTTTTTAAATTAAAAAAAAATATTTTTTTAAAAAAACAGAAAATCTTATTTTTGGCATATGTATGTACAGTAAAATTGTCCATCCAACTTTTATATTAGTATAGATATTTTAACTACTTTTTTATAAAAAAATATATAATATATTATATAATGTCGTGTGCCTTTATTTTGACTTACTGAGAGTCGCATGACAAGTTTTTATAAAATTTACTGAAATATATTTTTGATCCTTTATCTATTGGTGAAAATTTGTTTTGATCATTTAGTTTTTAAAAGATTCATTTTGGCCCTTTATCTTTCAAATATTACTCAAAACAGTCCTTTCGTCGGATCTGTTACCGGTTCTGTTAATGACCCAACGGAGATCCAGCAGAATCTAAGCATGTCATTGAAATCTGGACAGTGCTTCTCAAAACCCTTCCCCTTCCCCTTCATCTCATTTCTTATAAAATCAAATTACACATATTGATCCTTCTCAAATTGTGTAATTTAATTTTATAAGAAATGAGATGAAGGGGAAGGGTTTTGAGAAGCACTGCCCAGATTCCGGCTACATATCCAGATTTCGACGGATCTCTGGTGGGTCATTATCGGAATCCAGTACAGATCTGACGGAATGACTATTTTGAGTAATATTTAAAAGATAAAGAATCAAAACAAATTTTTATTAATAGATAAATGATCAAAAATGTATTTTAGCCTATAAAATTTTAAGATGAGACATTAACAACAGTAACTAAAACCAAATATTCAAAATATTCTAAAGATTGATTTTGCTTACAATAGAGCAAACCAAGATCTTGCTCTAAGCTTTTATTATTCTAATTAACAAATCTCAGTATAGTAACAAGCTTGACTCTTTAAGCAAGTGATCAGGGGTTTGATCCCTGACTCTTCTAAAGAAAAGCTAGTTGGGAGATGTCAGTCAGTAAATGTCGTACAGTACCTCCAGGAGGGATTAGTCTTCGTAAATGCATGCGGAGGATACTCTGAGAAATCAAAAAATAATAATTACATTGCAATCTTTTTATATGAATCAATTTAACACGTTTCTCATATATTAAAGCTGACAACGTGAGCTCTAACTCGCGAGCCAACCCGACTCACTAATGAGATGCATTGATTGAAATCAGGATCACATTTATCTCGATTAGTTTTGACCTGACTCACTTAACTCGTAAGCTGCACATGTTAAAGCGGGGTTGGCTAACCGGTTGAGACCTTTTTTAATATATATATCCTAATTCTAAACGTCCAAATTGAAAATTGTTGACCCTTATTGTGTGCCTTTCTCTATGGGTTACACAAATTGTTGAAGTAGTGAATCCTAATTCCTCCCTCTCTTCTTCTCGTCTCCAGCTCGCACTATTGCACATTAATTAAGAGCTTATCACATAAGACCTTATCGCATGAGAGCTTATGCCATAAGCGCTTAAAGAAAGAAAAAGAAATAAAGGGACATGAGATGATTCAAATAGTGAAAAACATGGAGATGATGTTTAGTGCATAAGCTCTTATGATAATTCCATAAGTTTCTCCTAGTGACTTATGAAAATAAGTCAAAAACTCCTTATGAGATGACATAAGTTATTTTTATAAGCTCTGCCAAACACACTACATAAGAACTTATATCATTAGATAAGTTAAAAGCAGCTTAAATAAATTCTTCCCGACGTCACCATATTCTCAAGAGTAAGAAGGTGAAATTTCAACCGGACAGATCATTATCAGTCACATGAGAAGAAAAATGAGGCTTTTCAATGTGCAACGTCTCTCGCTGGTTATCAACGAATCTTCCCTCTTGACTTCTTTCTTTCCAAACCCAGAACATGGGTTTAAATTTAAAATTTGTTTTGTTTCCATTACTTTTTGCTTTGGATTTTATGGACCGCTAGGCACTAGCTACAACCCGGGGTTAAGAGGATGGCTTTTTCACCCGACTAACCTATTTTTAGAAACTATTTATCAAAATAATTCAGTTTTGAAACTATTTATTAAAGTAATCTAGTTTTGATTATAATAATATATTTTTTATTTAATTTAAAAAAAAATTTATACATAGGCATCACATGTCAGCATCCTGAGCAATGACGCTACTGCTGCAAGCGCCACTAGTGGCGCTGTTAGCAGTACCGCCACTGTTCAGGCTGCTGACACGTGGTGCCTGACCCCCTCCCCAACCAACCTAATTTACTACCCCAGTCAGCCAACCCCCTCCCTCCTTATAAATAACCCAACGAATTATCCCTTCCACATACACTCTCCTACTTTCTATTACCTATCATTCTTTAACTTGTTTATTTTCTAACACTCCTTTAATTTTTTGTACACTCTATCGAAATCAAGTTTAGGTAAATTTTTAATTGTTTCTGATATCTTTTTTGTAAATTTTTTAATTATATAGTCATTTACCAATATTCTGTTACTTTTTTGTTTTTTACACTGTTCTTTATCACTTATTATTCTGGAAGTGTTTATTTTGACTTCTCTAAAACCATATATTTGTATCATTTATTATTTATTATGTTTTTTTTCTTTCTAATTTTACGACCTTCTACCGGCTCCCCCTTCCACCAACACATATCCTTTAATTCTTTTTACACTATTATAATAAATATTAAATGTAATTGCATGTTTTATTATTTTATTAATTGTTGTATATTCATTTACTGACATTATGGTATTTTTTTTACATTCATTTATTTGTATTTTATATTATGCCTTTTTCTTGTATTCAGAATGTACCACCGCATGTTTATTATGTTAATTTTTTTATTTTCTTAGTTATTATTTAAGTTGTTGGTATTTTGTTTTTTTTTATTGTTATTATTTTTGTTTTTATTATTATTATTATTATTATTATTATTATTATTTCTATGATTAATGTGGCAATTGATAACACAGTAATATCCGATTAATAATTTTTTATTATGTTAATTATTAGTGTGGTTATAAAAATATTTTTTGTTGGTTTTGATATAAGGCAATAACCAAATATGCGCTAGATTTTGTGCACATGTGATTAGCGGGTAAGTGTCGGTATAATATTTTGATTCTTTTACTCATCACATGAATATATATATATATATATATATATATATATATATATATATATATATATATCTTCATGTGGTCAGTAAAAGAATGTAAACATCCTAATAATATACTTCACAACAAGTTGAGAATTGTAACCCCCATCTTGATAGTCAACTACAATGCAAAATTGAATCCTATGTGGCATTAGCTCCTTACCATCGGGCATCACGTCTTTCGTTAACTGTAAATATATTTTAAAGCTAGATGGTTTTAGCAAGACTCGTGATATTACAAAATAGACCATCTGACTGTAAAATGTGTTTACAGTTAACGAAGGACATGGTGCCTAATGGTAAGGAGCTAACGCCACACAAGATTCAGTTTTGCACTGCAGGTGACTACTAGGGGGAGAGGGTGGGTAATAATTCTCAACTTATTGTGATGTACGTTATTAGGTTGTTTTGTGCAGTTGCTACTGACCAGTAGCCTATCTAGTTGTTAAACATAATTTATTATTGTTAAATAGAATCAGAAGTGATAATTTATTCATTTATTATCATGTTTATTTATTTATTTATGTATGATTAATGTAGGCCAACAATATCAGTCAAGTTGTTATGGTTTTGCTTTACTATAACGGGAGGGTATATGATGGAGATAATGACCTTACTTTTGAAGGAAATACGAAATTCATGAAAATAAAACAAGGAATCAGGTATGAAGCGCTGAGATCAAGGATACATTCTAGGTTGCAACTTCAAACAAATCAGTGTATTTCAAAGATAACGATCGAATATCTTGTACAAATAATACCTCCAATTTTCACTGGTTACCAATTAACTGATGATGCGGATGTGAGTTGCATGTTGGACGATTTTCTGCAAATGCCGGGTATGACAACACTTGAGATCTATGTGGACATCGATTTGGTTGGTAGCTCCATTATATCTGAGCAAGCACTACACAGTAATCTTGAAGTACAACAATACGACTTGCCGGATCAATCAGTTAGCGATGATGAGGATGTCCCTATGGGATGTCCATTGTCCAAATTGTGCAGATGGTTGTCATCGGAGGTTAAGGACCATTTTATCGAAGAAGTCAGACATGTGGGAAGTGTCGAAGTACGGTGGTAGTCACAACTGTGTCAATGCAATGTTGTCACAAGATCACGCAAAGATGGACTCCAATAGAGTGTAAAACTAAATAACAACAACTTAAATAATAACTCCGAAAATAAAAAAATTAACTATAATAAACAACAAATGATACATTCCGAATACAAAAAAATGACATAATAAAAAATACAAATACGTGACCAATAGAGTGTAAAACATGTAATTACATTTAACATTTATTATAATAGAGTGTAAAAAGAATTAAAAGATATGTGTTGGTGGAAGGGGAGCCGGTAGGTCGTAAAATTAGAAAAAAAAATAACATAATAAATAATAAATGATACAAATATATGGTTTTAGATAAGTTAAAATAAACATTTCCACGATAATATGTGATAAAGAACAATGTAAAAAACAAAAAAGCAACAGAATATTGGTAAATGACTATATAATTAAAAAAATTTAAAAAAGATATCAGAAACAACTAAAAATTTACCTAAACTTGATTTCAATAGAGTATACAAAAAATTAAAGTAGTGTTAGAAAATAAACAAGTTAAAGAATGAGAGGTAGTAGAAAGTAGGAGAGTGTGTGTGGGGGGAAGGGATAATTCGTTGGGTTATTTATAGGGGGTGGGGGTTGGCTGATTGAGGGTAGTAAATTAGGTTGGTTGGGGAGGGGGGCCAGGCGCCACGTGTCAGCAGCCTGAGCAGTGGCGCCTCTGTTAACAACACCATTAGTGGTGCCTGTAGCAGTAGCACCATTGCTCGGGGTGTTGATAAGTGGCACCTGCGCGGAAAATGTGTTTTTTTTTAAAAAAATCAAATAAAAAATATATTATTATAATCAAAACTAGGTTACTTTGGTAAATAGTTGCAAAACTATGTTATTTTGGTAAATAGTTTCTAAAAGTAGGTTAATTTGGTCAAAAAGCCTTAAGAGGATTTATGCAAGATGACTATTTTACTCGGTTTGAGTTTTGTTTTGATTTTTGTTGGTTCAGAACCCACCATAATTAATCATTTGGGTTGAGTGTGTCCACCAGAATATCCCACGACTTAGGTCATTTGGACCTACTATGGAACTAATCTCTGGTTCAGCCTTTGAGTTTTGTTGTTTTACTCTGCCTCATCACACCCTTACCCTTTGTTTGGTTGTAAGAGAGAAAATGAGAGGAAAGAAAGTGAGAGGAAAGAAAGGGGAAGAAAAGAAAAGAGTGGAAAATGAGAGGATTATTTGGTTGTTTGGTTGAAGAGAAAATGAGAGGACAGAAAACCAAAACTTTTATTTCCTCTTGTTTGGTTGAAGAGAAAGTGAGAGGAAAGAAAAAATTATATATATAAAATGACCAAAATGGCCTTTAAGGGAAAAAAGTTATAATACATTTTAAATGAATGTAAAACACTCTCATTAATGCATAATGACAAAAACAAAAAACTTACTTGAAAAACCAACATAAATTAAAAAATAATTATTATTAAAACTTATCTAACTCTTAAAATAAAAAAAGAAGCACCAAAAATTTTAAAAATTAGATTATTTTCTAAAAAAAACAATTTAATATAGAAATAACTCTAATTTGGTGAGACTCTTATTTGCACATCTCTAGTTTATAGAAAGATTTACAAAACCGGACCGGCCATCGAACCGGTGAAGACAACGATTCAAGGTTCAATGATCCAAGTGAGGTTGAACCGGTTATAATTAAATAATATTATTTTAATTTTTAATATAATATATTTAGTAATATGAACAAATTCTCATATTTTTTTAATAATATAAAATATTTACTACAAATAATGTAAATAAAAATAATTAACTTAAGGGCCAACAACTCAAAGTTCTCTTAAATATGAACAAAAATTAGAATAAAATTGAATTGGGCTTGTATAACTTATAAGCCCATTTTACAAAAACTAGATATATCATAAAAATTATAAAGAACATTCAAGATGGGCTTGAACATTTTGGCCCATTCAACAAAAACAAAAGGAAATCTTATGTGTTAACATAATTTTCCCATCCCATTCAATCACAGCAACCGCTCCTTTTACTCCTTTTTCTGCGTTTTTCTGCTACTCAACCTCTTCTGAACATTTTCAACTTCAACACCGCTTCTCTTCTTTTTGTTATGGATGTTCAAGTTTGACCTCACTCCTCTCTTCTTTCTTCTTTTTCTCATCCTCTCATCTTTCTTGCTCATCCTCTCTCAAGTCGCGGGAGGTTAAAGAAACAATAAAACGATGGTGAACCACCGCCGGAGCAGAGGAGCGTCCATTTTTCGCGGACCGCCGGAACCCGATGAACCACCGGTTTTGGCCGGTTTCACCGGTTTTGAACCGGTTCTGCGGTTCTTATAAATGCATAGACGATTTTCTCTACCAACCGAACCGCTCTCGATCCCGGGTCCCGATTAAACCGATCGGAACGGACTGGTTTTGTAAACCTTGGTTTAGAGACGTCGCAGGAGGTATGGTAAAAACTAAAGTAATATGAGCAACAACAAGAAGAAAGAAGAAGAAGAAGAAGAAAAAGAAGAAGGGAAGGAAGAGGAGGAGGAGGCTCATGGCGGCGAGTGCGGCGACATAAGAAGAAGAGGGAAGTAGGAGGAGGAGGATCATGACGAAGAGGGCGACGGCGGCGGCATTGTGAGGACAGTCGATCTGGACGTCAACCCGATGGCTCATGGTGGCTGTAGCGGTTCACAGTGAGACAGAGCGACTGGTGGGAACTGTGGCATCGATTCGGTCAGGCGGCGGTGTGAGGTGGAGATCCGATGACGATCTGGACGACGTCGAGTTCGTGGTCTTAAACTGGTTTTGGTTCGTAGTGGGGAAGTCGACTGACGCTTGTGTTGTGTGCGAGGGGAGAAGGGGCGCGCTGCTGAGGCGCAATGGAGAAGGGGTGTGGGGTGGCAGCGGACCGTTACGGGGTGAAGAAGGCTCGGAAGTACTGTTCGGCGATAGTGGAGGGGGATGACGAGCCGATTTGAACAAGAGGAATAAGAAAGATGAGGGAGAGGAGGAGACATTTTCCTTCCTCTCGTTTTCTTTCCCTCCGTTTTCTGCTGAACCAAACGCAGTGTTAAATTTGCTAGACATCTTGTTATCATGTAAACTAAAGTCAGCAAGGTTAATTAAAGTGAGACCGTTGTGGTCATGACAGTGTTAATCTTGTGGACAAATTGTTTTTTTAAATATTTTTTCCAACATTTTTTTAATGTTATTTTCAGTCAATCGTAACAATTTTCTGAATCAATATATTTTATTTTTTTGAGTTTACTTTTGATTTATACTGTTAATCAATCATACTATACGTGAATTTTAAGATTATTATTAGAAAAATCAAATATTTTTAATGATATGACAATAATCGAGACAACGACTCGGTACATGAGTAATGTTAGCTGGAAGGCTCCATCTAATGGATGGGCTAAACTTAATTGTGATGGGACTGCAAAAGGGAATCCTGGAATTTCTGGATGTGGTGGTCTGATCCGAGAAGAAGATGGAAGATGGGTTAGTGGGTTTGTAGCTTACCAGGGTCAAAGCACATCTTATGTGGCGGAATTTTGGGCTATACTATGTGGGCTGGAGTTGGCTCGGGACAAGGGGATAAGGGCTACTATTATTTCCCTCTTCAAAAAAGGCCTCTTTGTCAAAAAGCACAAAAAAGTTTTTGGGCCGAATCCAGGAATGGTTGAAGAATGATTGGGAGTTAGATTTTCATCATGCTACATGTGCGCAGATTGGTTAGTTAATTGGAGTCTATCTCATCCTATAGGATTTCACGATGTTTGAGTCCTCGCTGGACTTAGTTAGCCTAATTGTTGGTGATGCTAGTGGGGCTTCTTTGTCACGTAACATCGTTGCTATGTAATTTTTCTTTGGGCTTATAAGCCCCGTTTAATACCCAAAAATAAAAAAAATTTGTTGGTACGATAAAAAAAGATTACGGCTTTACCTACACAATATAATATAATATAATTAACATATAAAGATGACAATAATTTGAAATAAGCTACAGTGTTAAAAGTAATAAATGTTTTAAAATAAATAATATAAAAATATAATTTATATAAAAATCATATAAACATGTCATTTTTATATAATTTTATAGTTCAACAATTAAATCTACCCAAAAAAAAAAGTTCAATCGGTTAATTTTTCAAGCTTCAGTCAGCTTATCAGTTGTTTTTGCCAAACAAGCTATGTTTCACAAGTCAAATAAGTTGGCTTATAACCTCGTTTGACCAAAGTATAGGTATTTGGTAAACAAGTTTATCTCATTAATTTATAATTTTTTTATACGATATTTTAAATAGCTTATAACTTATTAACTTTTCTTTCATTCTCACTCTTTTATTTTAAATAAATTCCTAAAATCAATTTTTTTTATATAAAATCATATAAAAAATCATATAAAAAAGCATTTCATTTATATAATCTCATTTGATTTAATAAAAAAAATTTTAAATAAGAATAAAGTTAAAAAATTAATATTATAATTGTTAAATGACAAATAACTTTTAATAATATGAAGTATTAAATTAATATTATCTTAAAATATATATTACAAAAATATATTTTACATAAAAAATCATATAAATATATTATTTTATGTCATTTTATATTTATAAGTAGGTTAAAAAAATAATTTAATCAAATATTTCAAATTAAACCATTTTTATTTATTTATAAGTTTTTAGTTATTAGCTAGCTTTTCAAATTTCATCTACCTTATCAGTTAACTTTGTCAAACAGCTGTCACTTGCTAGAACGGATATTTAAACAAATTAGTTTAATTGGTAAAAAAATAATAAAAATTATGAATAGAAATAAAAATATATATTTTTGCAATACATATATAGTAAAATTAATTAATAGATTTCTAAAACTGTGAACAAATTTAGACAAATTCTTAAATTCAATTATTTCAACGGCCAAAATAGAGAAATAATCCAAGAGAGATACATTTCTAGGCCGTGATCGAAGTAGCGAATCATAGGCACAGCTGGAGCCAGTAACCAAATTCCAAAACAGCCCTATGTTCAACCCTAGTTTAAGTTTAACCCACCCACACGCGTTAACCCGAGTTAACCGATCCCCTGCTATATAACAACCCCTTGGGCTTAGCAGTTTTCTTCATGCTCTCTTCTCTAAATTCTAGGGTTTCTTCTTTCTTGAGATATTTCAATGGCAGATGTTGAATACCGTTGCTTCGTTGGTGGGCTTGCTTGGACCACCGACAGCGAAGCTCTCGAGAAGGCCTTTTCTCCCTACGGAGACGTCGTTGATTCGAAGGTCCGTTTGTTGCTGCAGGCTTCGGATCTGTCACGATTTGGATTTGGATTTTTGTTGATCCCATTCTGATCTGTGAATGATCTCTGATCTGTTTTCGTTACTTGATCTATGATACTTGTGTACTATAAATCATTCTTTTGTTACTAACCACCAATAGGTACGTTCCATCTTCATCTTTGATACAAAGGCGAAGATCGATCGGTTACTATTCGGTTCTTTGTTTATTTTTCGCTATTTTGTTCCACAGATCTGACGTGATTGTTTGAATTTTTTGATTTCAGGTTATCAATGATCGTGAAACTGGAAGATCTAGAGGTTTCGGATTTGTGACCTTTGCATCTGAGCAGTCGATGAGGGACGCGATCGAAGGTTTGAACGGCCAGAGTCTCGATGGCCGGAACATTACCGTGAACGAGGCTCAGGCTCAGTCACGTGGTGGTGGTGGAGGCGGCGGTTATAGCCGCGGTGGCGGCGGCGGCGGCGGATATGGTGGTGGTCGTCGTGAAGGTGGAGGTGGTGGCTACAACAGAAATGGTGGTGGAGGCTATGGAGGAGGAGGAGGTGGTTATGGAGGTGGCCGAGACCGTGGCTACGGTGATGGTGGTTCTCGCTACTCTAGAGGTGGTGGTGACTCTGAAGGAGGCTGGAGGAGCTGAAGTTCCGGTTGTGGCTTGGGGGGGACTTGAGGCTGTGGGTTTGGTCTTATGCTCATTTTGAGTAGTTATGTTAGTGTTTGGAATTGTGGTGGTTTGAATTTGAGCGATATTATCCTGTTGTGGTCTTGTTTTTATGGTTCTCGTTTTTTGACCTCTGTTACTCTATCCTTTATGAAGGATTTAATCAAATGATAGTAAAAAATTTAGAGGTTTATGCGAATCTTCTTACTTGTTTTACGTTTTAGCGACTAATTGTGATCAAATAATTTGATCGGGTTAATTATTCTAATTAGTAGGTGCTTGAATATGCTGATCTTGGTCAACCAAAAAAAAAAATGAATATGCTGATCTTTGATTACAGACTATATGGTCAATTTGTCAGCACTGAATATATATGAATTGTTTGGTAGTTTTTTGGTTCTATTGCCAGTGAAATTATTTATGTCTCTGCTGGACTGGACTATTGTTTCTTTTCTTTACGCATCGTTTCTTTCCGTTTACACCTCTGTTAAAACACGGCTAACCTTTTTATCGGGCGGTGGTGGTTTGTTCGGGGGAGCGGGCTACGACTTTGAATTTAATTGCTGTTTGAGATAATTGATGTCCTTTGGAATTATTTGGATAAGGTTTAATTATATTTTTGCTCCTTTTATTATTACGGTTGTGATACCCCAATTGTTACAATCGTAATACTTAGGATCATAAATGCAGTCAATGCTTTAGAGAATAACTTGAATATACTAAAGTTACAACTTACCAGAATGAAATTTTCAAGTTTTGGTCGCTAGTATTTAATAATCAGAATCATATAACTATTTGAAATCAGGTGCGTCATACGACAAGTTGAAAAAATGGTGGGCCCCACCTTATGAGAGGCATATCCACCAAATTCATGCTTGCCCGTCTCATCCGGCCCAATAAATATGTGGGACATATACATTTCATTATTATGATATTTTTTTTTATGAATAAAGAAGATTGGGCATATATATATATATATATATATATATTATGAATAAAGATAATTTCATATTTTGTGGTTTAAATACATACCAAAATTCATTAAAAAAATATTTTTTCTAAATCTTAGATAAAAAAATGTAACAAATATCAATTTAATAATTATTATTCATATTACTATACAGTTTTGGTAGTAAATAAGTAGTACATAATGTTTACTCTATAATTTTGATATTAAAATATAATTTAAAAAATAAGACATATATAAAAAAAATATATATAAGCGTAATATTTGAAAATAGATATTAAAGTTTTATTGTGAATTTGTTTATTTTTTCAAAGCAAAATTATAAAATAACATTAATTATTTGTTTTGGTGTCATATTTCTTTTAATATTTAATAGTAAATTTATATTTTCAAAACAACAATCACATTTTATTCTGTTTAATCATTTCTCGGAATAATTTATTTAAACCGTATGAACTTTTAGGGAAAAAATATATATTTATCTATCATATTAATATTTTTTTTTGTATTTTAAAATTTATTTGATTTAGTTGTCCTATTTTCCCGTGTAAGTCAATCATTTTTCTAACATTTTTATCTACAGTATTAATTTTCCCTCTTTCTAGAAAATCTATTATATTTAATTTTCGTTTTTCTCTCGTGCAAATTAATCATTTCTATAAAATATAGATAACTATCTATCATATTAATCTTCTTCTCTTTCGAAAATTTATTTGATTTAGTTGTTTCATTTTCTTGTGCAAGTCAATCATTTTCCTTATTATGATATATGTTAATTTGTATTTATTAGTATTTGCATTTTTATATATATATATATATATATATATATATATATATATATATTGAAGAGTATTTATATATATTTATATACCAGCACTTTTGACGACAAATTTTGGACGCAAATTTTATATATTTATTGATCTGTATTTATTTATATATTTATACATTTATTGGTATATATTTTTTAAAGTTATGTTATTTGAATATAAATTTTGGACACCGTACGTGATATCGTATATGTTAATTTCCATCCTTCACTTACTTTTTATTTTTTTTATACACGCTTCTCGAAACATTCTCAAGAACACCGGGGGCACCTTATGGTTGTATCCCCATTTTGTGTACAAAAAATCATTCTTGACTTTTTTTAGGGCATCATCCGTAGTTATGCGGAGACTAATTTCCTGGATGATCATACTGACGACAAAGCTCTCAAGAGTTTTAACGCTGCTGTATCCTCGGGCTAGAATTCAAACTCAATCATTGGTTAAGTTAAAAAAGACCCTTGCCATATCATCCAAGCACTCTCGATAGACTCAATGTTAAAAGAATTGATTTATAAAAAAAAGCTTAAAAAAATTGATTAAGTTTAAAAGAATATTTTTATTTGCATGATAGAGTAAAATTACTTTGAAAGTGTAAATGAAAAGAATTTTGTGATTCTTACATAAAAAATTAATTTCACTCAACAAAAAATTAGAAGTTCTTGTTTCCTTTAAAATCATTTTTTTCCCCCAGAGTATCCTCCACGTGCAATTGTGGAGACTAATCCCTCGAGTCGGGTAGGACCACAATGACGACAAAGCTCCTCCTCAAGGGTTTTAACGCTGCTGCATTCCCAGGGTCAAGATTCGAACTCGAGACCTCCGATTAAGCTGAAAGAGACTCGTGTCATCTCATCCAAACACACTTTGGGTCCTTTAAAATCAATTTTACCCGCATCTAAACACTTTTATCCATATTCAATTGCAACAAACACCATTTCACGTTTTAGAAACAACATATTTTTGTTGTTGTTGAAAACAGAACTTGAGTAAAACAAATAAGCACTTACCGGAGCAATGGGCCTCAAATTATTATTTTTTTAAAATAAGGTTTAAGACTTGAGTTTTCAATTTAAAATAAGTGTTAGAAGCATCGTTTTAAATCAAAAAAGCGGTCTAACCGCTAAAAAAAATCAAAAACTGGTCAAACCAATATAAAATCAAGACCGGTCCAACGATCAATTTATTTCAAAAAAAAATAAAATTAAATGAATTATTTGTTTTTTAAAAAAGAAAAAGGGAGGGTTTTGCTTTTTTTTTTTTGACAAGTCTCACGCTCAACTATCTCATAATCATAAAAAAGATAAAGGGAGGGTTTTGCTTACTTTGTATAGCGACGGCTATCAAGAGGCTTGGGTTGTCATGATAGTGTGTGTTTGGTTCCATTTTTGAAGATCTCAGAAGTGCTTCTGCATTTGTTAAACGTGATTCTGGTAGAAAAAGAGGTGTTTAGTTATACGTTCGTGGAATCAATTTTGCATCTAAAATTGATTCTATCAGAAGCAGCTTGGAGTAGCTTCTGCTTTTGGAATAAAAAATTACACTAAGTTTTACATCGAAGTTGCTTTCAGAATAAAAACATCCAAACATAAATCACTTTACATCAAACTCAATTGTATTGAAATCAATTCTACAAAATCAATTACATCCAAAATCAAGTTTGTCAAACACTCATTCAAACACACACTTAGTCGATATGGATTTGAACTAATTTTTAGCATCCGTACAAAAGTACGGTTAAAATTTCTATTATATAATTTTTTTAAAATTTTATAATGTCTGTAGAAAAATCTATAGAATTAATATTTTTTAACAATACTTCACTATATAATTATCAAGCAATATAAAAATCGTTAAACTAAAAGTATGTACAATTTAATTTTTTCTTAATGCTTATAAACTTTTTGACAGCTACATATAAACTTAAAACTTTATTATAACAATATCGACATTATACTTATTACTTTAATTTAATATACATTATTTTCATTATCATAATAATTATTATTACTATAACAAATAAAATCATTTTCATTATTATTCCATGTATCAAACTTTAAAGCAAAGTAGATGGCCTAGCCAAATATGGTAACGCCACCTTTCCATTCATACAACGTATTCAACGGAATCATTTTTATGTTTTCCTGACCGCTACTCAAACCAAACCATTGCGCCACAATATTCGCAACACCGGTTCATTTCTTCAAAGTCTAGATAATCTAGAAAAAGTTTAACAAATCAGTCAACACGTAAAAAATAAAAAAAGTGGTAAAATAAATTAAATTAATACATGAAAAAATAGACAATAATTACTAAATAAATACCTTCACGTTCATCTTCAACAAATAAATGATTCTCTCGATTTTGAACTTGAAGTCAATTTGTATAATATCAATAACAATGAACCAATTAAATAAAAAATTGAAATGCAAGTGGGAAAATATTATACAATAATACAGATAAAATAACAATTTCTATTACCTGAACGGATTGTGAAATTAACATTATTTCTTCTGCGTAGTATATCCCCATAACTCACTTGGGTTGGTAGACTATGTTGCTGGTATTTCACTTGACTTAAAAAATCTAAATCTATTTGTTTTTAAGAAAATAAATCAAAAAATTTAAATTGAAACAAAGTATATGAGGACAAAGTTAGTACATTCACATTATCCTTTTAAGAACATAATTAAATATTAAATTAGAAAATAAATAATAAAAATTAAATATATGATCCCCTAAAAATTAAGACCAATAATTTTTAGAACTACACAATTAATAAAGGTTTGTAAAAAATAATTAATAAATATTTTACATATTAAAAATTAAACATTGTATACAAATAAAGTCCAAACAAAATATATTAAATAACTAAATTCATATCTATTTATTAAAACAAAACAATTCTATGATGGAACTATTTTTATGTTTTCTTGACCGCTCCTCAAACACAACCATTGCGCCACAATGTTCACAACACCGGTTCATTCGTTCAAAGTCTATACAATATAGAAAAAAATTTAACAAATCAGGTGACATGTTAAAAATAAAAAGTGACAAAATTAAATTAAATTAATATTTGTAAATAGACATTGATCACTAAATAAATTCCTTCACGTTCATCTTCAACAAATAAATTATTATCTTCGTCACAAACTTGAAAATTCATTTATATAATACCAATAACAATGAACCAATTAAATAAAAAATTGAAATGCAAGTGGGTAAAAGTTATACATTAATACAAAGGAAATAACAATTTCTATTACCTTGTTGGATTGTGAAATTAACATTCTTTATTCTATGTAATATATCCCCAATAAATCACTTGGGTTGTAGACTATGTTGCTGGCATTCCACTCGACTTAAAAAATATAAATCTATTTGTTTTTTTTAAAATAAAGCAAAAAAATTAAATATAAACAAAGTATTCAAAGACAAAGTTAGTACATTCACACTACCCTTTAAAAAAATATAATTATATATTGGAGTATAAAAAAATAATAAAACTTAAATAAATTATCCCCTAAAAACCAAGACCAATAATTTTTAGAACTATATAATTAATAAAGGCTGTAAAAGATACTTAATAAATATTTTACATATTAAAAATTAAATGTTGTATACAAATAAAGTTCAAACAAAATATATTAAATAATTATGTTCATATCTATTTATTAAAACAAAACAATTCTACTCTGAAACCATTTTTATTTTTTCCTGACCGCTCTTCAAATCAACCATTGCGCCATAATGTTTACCACATTGGTTCATCATTCCAAAGTCTAGACAATCTAGAAAAATTTTAACAAATCAATCGACATGTAAAAAAATATAACAAAGTGGCAAAAATCAATTAAATTAATATATGCAAATAAACATTGATTTCTAAATAAATACTCTCATGTTCATTTTTAACAAATAAAGTATTCTCTCCATCATGAACTTGAAAATGTATTTCTATAATATCAATAACAATTAACCAATTAAATAAAATTCTGAAATGAAAGTGGGAAAAAGTTATACAATAATACAAATAAAATAAAAATTTTTACTATCTTGACGGATTGTGAAAATCTACGTAGTATATCCTCATAACTCATTCGGGTTGCTAGACTATGTTACTGACATTAAACCTGACTTAAAAAATCTAAATTTATTTGTTTTTTTAAATTATAAAGCAAAAAACATTAAATATAAACAAAGTATTTGAAGACAAAGTTAGTACATTGGCATTATCCTTTCAAAGACATAATTAAATATTGAAGTATAAAATAAATAATAAAACTTAAATAAATGATCCCCTAAAAACCAAGACCAATAATTTTTAGAGCTACATAATTAATAAAGGTTGTAAAAAATACTTAATAAATATTTACATATTAAAAGTTAAATATTGTATACAAATAAAATACAAACAAAATATATTAAATAATTATATTTATACATATTTATTAAAACAATAAAAAAAAAAACACCATAGGATTGTGCCCTCCACCATTTTACACCGTTCATGTAAAATGGTGGATGAGACTTAGTAATATAATAGATAATAGATATTTTACTTATAAATCCATTAAAGTTTAACCTTGTAACTTGATTTTATTGTTGCATGCTTGTTTTTGTTATTGAAAAATTTAGGCGTGCTATGAAAACTTAGAATGAAATTTGACTTGTTGATTGATCTTTTTAACATTGTGAATATGTAATTATGTGTGTGTATATATGTGTGTATATATACACACCTTCAGTTTGACCATCGATTAATACGACGGAACCTTAAACCACTCTCTTTTCCAATTTTCCAGTTGCACCAATTTAAAAAATTGGTCAGAAGAGCTGTATCTTTTTAAGTGATTATTATTTAGAATTATTCAGAATTAAAGAAACTTTCTAATACCAAGTTTCTCCTACCCTATACTATTTATGTGGAGATATAAAGAAATCGGTGCTTTCCTTACTTCCCCGTTGGACAGGTGTTACGCCAGATATAAGCAGGTTTATGTGGGATGGACTTTTCCAGAGTTTAATTGGGTTAAGTACAATGTTGATGGATGCATTGAATTGGGCGGAAGATATGCTAGTTGTCGTGAAGTGTGGAGTAAAAAACAAGGTGCAAACAGTAATCTCTTTTCCTTAATCTGAATCACTAATGAGCCATGCCCGGATCCAGTAATGGAAGCCCAAAATTGAATGTCGTACTTGTGTAGGTCCACTTCTTTTGGGCCATTCAGTATGTCCTTTTAATTTTCAGAAATACTAACAACAAATTCTCTAACACACTGTTTTCAATACACTTTCTTCTATTAGTTAAAATTCAGGTAGGTCCCACTGTTTTGTAAGACTCACATGAATTTCAACCAATAGGAGGGAGTATGTTGAAAAAAGTATTATAGAGTGTATTACTAGTATTCCTCTTTAATTTTGTCGTTAATTGGGAGGGACACATTTATGGGACCAATAACCAAGAATAGTTTGTTTTAAACCACTTTGTGTACTCTTCAATGAAGCAAGCTCAACTCATCCTATTTCACTACATTGTATCGCCAGCCAGGTCTTAATGCAATTTGTGGGACCATCTTATTATTATTTTTTTCTTCCCAATTGAAGAAACTATAATAAAAAAGAACGTAAGGGATCCATTTATTATCAACCAAGAAGATACGAGTTGATAGGGGTGGGCCACGGTCGGTTTCGGTCGGTTTCGGGCCAAAAAATCCCAATCCGACCAAAACCGATCAAAATAATATGCAGCCCGTCACCGTCCGTTTGGGGAGCGGTTTGATCGGGTGGCGGGTATGGCGGTTGACGGTCGGGTGACGGTCGGTTTAGGCGGTTTCCAGCAAACAGAAAAATATAAAAAGAAGAGAGGCAAAAACGCATAAACTGAGAATCAACTCTAACAATGGGAACAAGAAGAACAAGAACATAAAGCCAGAAAGATTAAAACTTTTTACAAAAAGATCAAACTTTCAACAAAAAACACCTTCTTCGCAGATCTGATCATGCATCTGTAGGGAAGACCTTCTTCTTTGCAGATCTAAACATGATCAGTAGCAAAAACCTTCTTCTTCGCAGATTTGAACACCTTCGCAGATATGATCATATGAACATCCACCTTGAAGATCTGTCCCATAGGAGGCTTCACGCGGTGGGGCGGGGTCGGAGAGTAGAGCTTGACGTGGTGGTTGTCCGTGATGGCAGTGTCGCGATTGATGGCTTTACAGTGGTAGATGGTGCAAAACGAGAGAGGATGAGAGATGCAGAGAGCGACCGAGAGGCTAGCGTTGATGATGCTGGCTGAGGGAGAGAGAGAGGTGGGGGAAGGGGAGAGAGAGAGAGGAGGGAGGGAGGGAGGGAGGGAGGGAGAGAGTCTGAAGAAAATGCTGAAATGGGGGTGGGACGATGGGTGACATTTTTTCCCCTTTGGTTACGGGTGTGGGTTCAAAGCATTCAAAATGGGCTTTAATTTTTTATCATAGGAAAGGGAACTTTTAATGGGTGACAGCTAAGTAATTAAAAGCTGTTTATCTTCCCAAAGGAGAAAGAGAAATTGAAGGGTCAGGAGTCAGAGCATAATGGCAGTCGACAGAGTTTTTTTGGTCTACTACATGTCTACATTAAGTATATTCGGTCGGGCCCGGGTACCGACGGGATAATTTTATCACACCCGAGCCCGACCGTTTCAAGTTATATGAAACCGAAAATTTTATCCAACTGACCCGATGGACCGCCCAGACCCGCCCAATTTTTATTTTTTTGTTCGGTTAACTCGGTTTTCGGTCGGGCCCGGTTCATCTGCCCAGCCCTACGAGTTGAGTGGCGTTCAACTTTGATTGCCTGCCATTTATATGAGGAAAAAGACAGTTACAAAGTGATGCAATTTTCTAGAAGATTCACCATACTTCTAGCAAAACTCATTGTAAAGAATGTTCTAGTAATTTTTGTAATTGCTAGATAATGTAGAAAGTATTAGGCCAATCTAGAAACATCTAAAACTAGATCATGTAGAAAAGAAAAGCCTAGCTTATTCTATTTCTAGAACCATCTAACAACACCTATAAATAGGCAATAAGGGTGTATTTGTATTCAACTATTAGGAGTGCAATACAATCTATTTTTTACTCCAAAATCTCACACCACTATCAACCTTATAGCCTTCAACATTTCTACTATTCCAACTACTTCAACTAAACCTCAACTATTTTTCTATTAAAGTTCTATCAGTGGCATCAGAGCTACGCTCGGTCATTCATTGGGCGTAGATACATTACCCAACTACTTCAAAAAAACTTCCCATCTATCCTAGACTATTTCCAAAATTTTCTAGACCTATGGCAGATACAACTCAACTATCATGTATGCCTGTCCCAATTTTCACAAGAGAAAACTATGACTTTTGGAGCGTAAAAATGACGACATATTTTCGCTTCCAAGATCTATGGAACGTCATAGAAGATGGATTTACTACTCCTCGGGATACTTCAACTCTTACTGCAGATCAAAAGAAAGAGTTGAAGGAAAATAAACAAAAAGATTCGAGGGCGTTATTTATTTTGCAACAAGCGGTGACCGACACTATCTTCCCAAGAATTATGGGAGCAACTAGTGCTAAGGAAGCATGGAGCACTCAAAAGGAGGAGTTTCACGGCAGTGACAAGGTATGCACCATCAAACTTCAACCTCTAAGACGAGAGTTTGAATTAATTAAAATGAAGGAGTCTGAGACCATAAAAGACTAATATTCCAAGATAAAAGAAATAGTAAATCAAATGAAGGCCGATGGGGAAAATATTCTTGACAAGAGAATTGTCGAGAAAATTCTAATTTCTATTCCCCAAAGGTATGATGCAATCGTAACAACGATTGAGCAAACCAAATATTTGCCTACCTTGACGGTGACAGAACTAGTAGGCTCTCTTGAAGCCTATGAGCAAAGATTGAGTAGGCATGATGAAAGTTCAGTTGAAAATGCCTTTCAATCAAAGCTTAAACTATGGTCTCAGAGTGAAGGATGTGAAGATAAAAATAATAATGGTGCAAGAAATTTTAGAAGCAAAGAAAATTCTAGAGGTTTCTCTAGAAACAATAAATATCCTCCATGCGGTATCTGCAAGAGGACAAATCATGCCGAAAAAGACTGTCGTTACTGTGGAAAGCCACAATGTCGACACTGCAAGAGATTTGGACACGTGGAGAAGAACTGCTACAGCAATAATAAACATCAAGCAAATTTTGTCGAAGATCAAGACCTTGAGCAGCATCAACATGATTGTGAGCAACATATTTTATATGCTACCTAAGACTCTAGTGATGAAATGGGTGGAAATTGGTACTTGGACAGCGGTTGCAGCAACCACATGGCCAAAGATGAGAGCATCTTCAAGAATATTGATGACTCTGTCAATGTTAAAGTTCGACTAGGAAACGGTGCTGTCATGGAATCGGAAGGCAAAGGCACTGTTACGGTGGAGACGAAAAAAGGTACGCGATTTATCAGAGATGTCCTACTAGTTCCCAATCTCAAAGAAAATCTCTTGAGCATTGGTCAAATGATGGAGCAAGACTACGCTCTCCACTTTGAAAGAGACACATGCACGATATATGACAACAAAACAAAAGGAAGGAGATAGCTCAAGTTAAAATGGAAAAAAAAAAAACAAAAGTTTTCCAATAAGCTTCAAATATACTACTAACATTGCCATGAAAGTGGAAGTTTATGATTCATGGCTATGGCATCGGAGATTTGACCATTTCAACACTCATGCCTTAAAGCTTCTATATAAGAAAGGTATGATGAGAGATCTTCCACGTCTCAAAGAAAACAATGAAGCATATGAAGGGTGTATACTTGGCAAGCAACATAGACTACCTTTCTCAACTAACATAGCATGGAGAGCAAAAGCCTTGCTAGAGCTTGTTCATACAGACGTATGTGGACCAATGAGGACGCCATCACTTACTAACAACAGATATTTCATCCTTTTCATTGATGATTTTTCCAGAATGACATGGGTCTACTTTATCAGAGAAAAATTAGAAGTCTTTGGAGTATTCAAGAAATTTAAGGCCCTTGTCGAGAAGAAAAGTGGAAAACATATAAAGTACTCAGAAGTGATCGTGGCAAAGAGTACAACTCTCGCGAGTTTGACAAGTTCTGCGAGGACGAAGGTATCGAGTGTCAACTTACAGTTACGTACACTCCGCAACAAAATGGAGTATCTGAAAGGAAGAATCGCACAATCATGGAGATGGCGAGATCGATGTTGAAGGAAAAGGGTTTGCCAAACACCTTCTGGGCCGAAGCAGTTTACATTGCTGTTTATATTCTCAACAGGTGTCCAACTAAGGCAGTGCGGGATAAAACTCCCATAGAAGCTTGGAGCGGAAGAAAGCCATCGGCCAAACATCTAAGAGTCATTGGATCAGTTTGCTACATTCATATTCCTGATGTAATGAGACACAAGTTGGAAGACAAGACAGTACAAGGCATCTTCTTGGGATATAGCACACAGTCAAAAGGATATCGTGTTTACAATTTGGAAACAAAGAAGCTCACCATCAGTCGAGATGTTGAGGTTGATGAAAACGCTGCTTGGAATTGGGATGAAGAAAATGTTGTCAAAAGTAGCATCTCCACACTAATGCAACAATCCCAAGAAACCGAAGAAGTTGAAGAAGAAATAGTAGAAGAACCATGTACGCCTCCTTCAACTCCACAAGAACAAACTTCTTCACCAGAATCTACTCCGAGAAGAGTAAGATATTTGGTGGATATATACGAAACTTGCAACTTGGCCATACTGGAACATAAAAGCTTTGAAGTAGCATCAAAGCAAGAAGTATGGGTCAAGGCAATGGAGGAAGAAATAAAAATGATTGAGAAAATAACACGTGGGAGTTAGTAGATTGTCCCAAAGATAAAGACATCATCAGGGTTAAATGGGTGTAAAAAACAAAACTCAATCCCGATGGCACCATACAAAAGCACAAGGCAAGACTAGTTGCCAAAGGCTACTCACAGCAACCGGGAATCGACTACAATGAGACATTTGCCCCTATTGCTCGTCTAGATACAATAAGAGCTCTAATAGCTCTTGCCACACAAAAGGAGTGGAAGATTTATCAACTAGATATTAAATCCGCTTTTCTTAACGGTGTGCTTCAAGAAGAGGTTTATGTGGAGCAGCCACAAGGCTTTGTGAGCAAAGGCAATGAAAGCAAAGTGCTAAGGCTAAGGAAAGCTTTATATGGCCTGAAGCAAGCTCCTCGAGCCTGGTATAGTAGAATTGATCAATATTTCATCTATAAAGGATTCAGGAGGAGCAAGAGCGAGCCACACTATACATCAAGACTCAAGGCCAGCATGACACTCTCATTGTCTCCCTATATATAGATGATCTTATCTACACAGGCAACAATATGAAAATGATAGCATAGTTCAAAGAATACATGATGAAGACATTCGAGATGACAGACCTTGGCTTGATGCACTACTTCCTTGGCATCGAGGTAAGTCAAAGGAAAGAAGGGATATTTATCTCACAGAAGAAATACACAGATGAACTACTAAAGAAGTTCAAGATGTACGAGTGCAAGCTAGTAGCTACTCCACTAGTAACTAATGAAAAACCGTTGAAGGATGACGGATCACAGAAGGCAGATACAACACTCTATAGAAGTTTGATCGGGAGTCTTCTATACCTCACAACTACACGGCCAGATATCATGTATGCTACAAGTCTTCTATCAAGGTTTATGCAAAGCCCGAGTCAAATCCACTTTGGAGCAGGCAAACGAATTTTGAGATACTTACAAGGTACTAAGGAGTTTGGTATATGGTATACACCTGCTGTTGAATGGTTTGACAAGTGTACCAAATCGTACAAGTAATAAAGTGAGAGTAGAGTATCGTTCCCAACGAGGATTGTGTTTCAAGTAACAACGTAGCTTAAGCAATAGCTATTTGAACGAATGAATTTCATAATTCCAAGAATGTTTATGAATTTTTTATTACAAGTTGTCACAAGAATAAATGAATGCAATACAAGTAACAAATGAATTCAATGTAGGCAAAAGTGGTTAGGCATCGGAATCCTCCAATTCTTCACTTGACATAACCTTATTCAATCCAAATTCCAATTCATTCCATTCAATTGACATTCAAATCACTAACCTAGATTTATCCCTAATTCCTTAGGTGATAATCCTTTTGTACCAATTAAGAACCCTAATTCCTTAGGTGATTCAAGAATTAGCACAAACATTAAGCATGAGATTCATAAGAATGCCTTGCAATAGAGTTCTATTCCTAGAATACACATTCCAATGGTAATCTAATTCAATTCCAATTCAATAACCAATTTTTCAATTGTGAAATTGAATCTAACATCAACCTAAAGTTGATCAATCCAATAGAAGCATTAAGCATAGAAGCAGTTACTCGATTTAAATGAAATAGAATTGGAATCAGAAATCAAAGTCAATTACATCAAATTCTAAATTGAAATCATCCTAACCTAACCTAAGAGATCTAGATACTCACGGTAAAAAGGGAGAAGAAAGAAGAACTTGAGTTGATATGAGTGGAGGAAGCCATGGAAGCTCCAATTCTTGTTCCCAAGCTTGAATCTCCAAAGACTCCAGAGAGAAAGTGATAAACCAAGGTGAGAAAAGGAGCCAAAGATCCTCTCAAATCTGTCCAAGATCGAATTTATACAGTCTCTACTCGTTGCCCAGCACTGAGCGTCCTAATCCCAGCCCCGGGCGCTTGTTTTCACCGAGAACTCCAATGATGTTTCCCAGCTGGCGCTGAGCGTAGCACTTTAGTGCTGAGCGCTAGTTCATTTCGGTCCTCTTGAGAGCTGAGTGCCCAAAACCTGCGCTCAGCGCCCGACTTACTGTTTGATGTTGTTTCGTTCCTTGTTCGCAGGCTAAGCGCCTGGTTCCAGAGCTGAGTGCTTGACCTTCAATCCTACACATTTTCAACATCGTTTTGAGTATATTTTTCATATAAAAGATCAAAACTCTAATCAAATGAATGTGCACATTTTCTAATCCTTTTCATTCACAAATCCTAAGATTATTTTCAAACTTATTCCTATTTACACTTCCAAACTAACATAAATTGTACATTCATCACCTGCGACCAATTCAAGGTTGTTTGGCTACACCGACAATGACTGGGCAGGATCTGTCGATGATATGAAGAGCACGTCAGGCTATGCTTTTACATTTGGATCTGGAATATTCTCTTGGGCATCGAAGAAGCAAGCAACAGTTGCACAATCGACAGCAAAAGCAGAGTATGTGGCAGCAGCTGAATCTACAAGTCAAGCTGTATGACTTAGAAAAATACTTGGTGATATAAGAGAACAACAGATAGAGCCAACCACAATCTACTGTGACAACAAATCTGCAATTGCAATAGCAAAGAATCTAGTTCATTGTAGAAGAACAAAACGTATAGCAATTAAATATTACTTCATCCGAGAAGTAGAAGCAACTAAGCAAATCCAGCTCGAGTATTGCAAGATTGAAGATCAAATTACAGATATATTCACGAAGGCACCCCCAAGACCAAGTTTGTGCAGTTATGAACCATGCTTGGAGTTACAGAAAATCGCGTCAAGGAGGAGTGTTAAAAAGTGATGCAATTTTCTAGAAGATTCACCATACTTCTAGCAAAACTCATTGTAAAGAATCTTCTAGTAATTTTTGTAATTGCTAGATAATGTAGAAAATATTAGGCCAATCTAGAAACATCTATAACAATGTAATGCAGAAAAGAAAAGCCTAGCTTATTCTACTTCTAGAACCATCTAACAACACCTATAAATAGGCAACAATGGTGCATTTGTATTCAACTATTTGGAGTGCAATACAATCTATTCTCTATTCCAAATTCTCACACCACTATCAACCTTATAGCCTTCAACATTTCTACTATTCCAACTACTTCAACTAAACCTGAACTATTTTTCTATTAAAGTTCTATCAAGATCGAATCTCATTCTGTAGTTCGGATGTACTGAAAAAAACTTATCATCTGTTACTGCTTTGTTTCTAGTTTTTCATTTTTAGAAAAAATTATTTTGTTTTTATTCTATTTCTACTTTTAAAAAAATTGTATAGAAAATAGTTAAAAAATTGATTTTTTTGTAATTATTTTCTGAAAGGAAATTAAAAAAATAAAGCAAATAAATCCTTTTCGTAAAAATAATTGAAATTATTTTAAAAAAAATTTCATAATTTATTAACTTGACCAAAGTATCCTTATAGCTATTGTTGTGAGAGTAAATTTCAAGTCAAAACTAGTCATTAGGTAAAGTCGAAAAAGCTGTGAGTTTGTTTTAAAAGTGAGCAAAGTGTATTCCCCGTTGGATTATCTAGTGGATTAAAATCATTATACATTTTATGAAGTTAATGATGAATATGAATATTTAATTTGTTCACTTTAAAGATAAACCCACTTTAAAGAAACCTTATCCTATAAAGTCATCTTCAAATTAAAGACTTCATAATTCAAACACTCGAATCAATTTTTGTATTTGAAATAATTAAAAGTTAAATAAATTTAATTTAATATTAAGATTTTAATCTTCTCAATTTGTTTAAATAACTTAATTTTCAAGAATAGAAATAATAATTCAAATAATTAAACCCAAAATCAAATCCAATCAAACTTTAGTAGATTTCTATATATACTTATTGGAAATAAAAGTATAAATTAAATTAAATACCCTTTTATGACATTTCAGTTACACAAAAAATTATATAAATAAAATTAACTAGTAAATATTTATTTATTTTCAAAATCTAAGAAAAAAAAGAATTAACTGGTTTATTAAAAAAATAAAAGACCTAAGGTGCTAAAAATAGTATGCGGCTCATGACTATGAGGCCTATTCTTGCCTAATCCTTGGTTATCAATAAATTCCAGGGGAAAAAAAAAGGCACATTACCATGCGAATATGGCATCATATGTGGAGCGAAGGAAAGGAAAAGAAGGTTTGTTGTATTCAGAGGTTTCAGGGCCTACAAGTTTCAATCATTGGCTTTCAATTGTCGGATCGTGTATGAATTATGATGATCAGAATTTTGTGGTTAAAAGCGTGGAAGGGTAAGCATGACGATTCTTGCTGATTAATGTTTGAAATAGTGATTACCATAATGAAGTTTTTGTGCATCCATGCATTTTTAAAAATGAAAATGACCTATGATTCTTTCAGTTCCAATTTATTAGTTATTATATTTTAATTGAAAAAAGTTATTTACTTCACTTTCACTCCCCCACCTCACCTCTGCAATATAAAAATGATGTAGATATTATGTTCCATGAATTTTATTTTCTCAATTATAACAAATTTATAAGGAGTATAATGGTTTTTATTCTATTTTTTCCAATTAACGGGAGTGTGTCGAACAATAATTTACAGTTTCAAATAAAGGAAAGGGATCGGAGATTCAATAGCTCGAGGAAACTGAAATTGTGATAGTTGTACAAGAAACAGGCTTTTTGACCTCCATGGTAGAATTTGGATCCACGATTACCGGAATAGTATAAGTTGAAAAGTATTTATATATCGTGGTAAGTTGGCAACTTTCAAATGTAAAGATGTCAATCCAAATGACAATTTATTAAAATATTATTATTATTTTTTTATTTTTGATGACTTCTATGATGAGGGATCAATTAAGTCCCTCACCTGTGAGGGAGATAAATTTATCATTAGATATAATATTTAAATAATTGTGTGACCGTGAATGTCTAAGGATTACCTGTGTAAGACTAAGTCCTCATTCATGTTTTGATGTATGACAAACAAAGTGTATTTTGCATAAGATTTTTGATTTTGACTATGTACTTATTACATGTTAAGTTGCATGCAAGATCACTCATGAAAAAGAAAATTCAAGGATAAAACAAGCTGACGTCCAATGAACTACAAAAAAAGAAAGAAAGCTGACGTCCACTAAAAGTAACAAGTAGCTCGCGTCCACTGAAGTAACAAGCAGCTCGCGTCCATAGGGCCGGGCACCGATCGGTTTCGGTCGGTTTCGGGTCGAAAATTCCAAACCCGAAGCAAACCGACCATGCAAATACCTGACCCAATCCCGTCCGACCATGCCTTCGGATTAGGCGGGTTCGGTTTTGGCGGGTTGGCGGATGAAGCGGTCGGATTCACACGGTTTTGCTTAGAAAAAAATGGAATTACTGATTTAATATGAAGAAGAGTAGAAGAAGAGTCATAGAACACAAAACACCAAACCTGCAAACCAAACTCAGAATCAAATACATATAATCATCCCAGAAGAAAAAAATTCGAACACTCAACAAAAACAAAAACGAAAAATAACAACTTTCAACCAAATCTGCAATATATTTTCAGATCTGATGCCATATATGATAAATCTCGTAGGGGTGAAGATATCTGCAATATATGTCCTTTGTGAGCAGATTAGAGATGCATGCAGCGTCAAGGAGAAATGTGACACAAAGGCTCTCCTCTCAGATTTGCCACTACTTGCGCCTCTCCTCTCAGATCTGTCACCACATCACGCGTCTCCTCTCCGTCCTCGCGAGTTGCCACCGCTGCAAGTTCCGTCGTGGACAGTCGTCGTCGCTTAACCGTCTCACGAAATGCGAGTTCCATCCTCACTGCAACCGTCCAGCTCTTTAGGGGAGTAAGCTTAAGTTAGGCACGACGGCGAGTGGGAGAAAGGGCAGGGTCGCACAGTGAAGAGATGATGAACATATGAAATGATTAAAGGGAAGAGGACTTGGTGGGTGTCTGTGTGATGGTCTTTGAGGGATGATAATAGTCTATGAGATAAGAAAGGGAAGGGTCACGCATGCTTCATCAAAATTCAAAGGGAAGTGCATTTGAAAAACACTAAAGAAAGTGGAGGTCAGAAGACTAGTCTTGATAAGAGAGAGCATTGATGAGAGGCACGATAATAGAGGAGAGAAAAAGTGTGATGGTCAGAGAAGTGTACAGGACGCACAACTGTATCGTGTATCCCAACAAAACGTAATATATATTGTTATTTTTCGGTCGGGTTCGGGTACCGATGAGTTTAATTTTTCAAAACCGAACTCGCCCGAATGAACCCATTATTAACTCTTTTCTGTCATTTTTCAACCCGAAACCCGCCCCAAACCGCCCGCTTCAACAAATTGGGAACCGGGTTTTTCGGGTTCCGGTCGGGTTGCATTATTTTGCCCAGCCCTACGCGTCCACTGAAGTAACAAGGAGCTCGCGTCCACTGAAGTAACAAGAAGAGCTCGTCTACTAAACTACAATATGGAGCTCAACCACCAAATGGAGCTCGTCTGCTGATGTGGCACATATAGCTCGTCTACTAAAAGTAACAGAAGCGCGCGTTTACTAAAGTAACAAGAAGCGCTCGTCTGCTGATGTGGCACATGGAGCTCGTCTACTAAGGTTATGCTCTTTTTGACTTACTAAGATCTTAATGAGAAACTCCGTCCACAGACATGGCATATAAAGCTCGTCTACCAGTTGGAGCACGTCCTAATTACCTTGTGTTAGTACTCCTGTCTGCTGACGTGGCAAATGGACTCGGCTATTTTTTTTCTCTTCAAATAAGACTCAGCTATTCTTTCAGATGGAAACAATTATTTTTAAGAAGGACGCAAACTCTACAAGAACCAACAAAACCTTATTTCAAGAACAAGAATCAAGAAAACAGATTTTGTTAAATCAGATCCAAATCTGTTTTAATTGATCCCAACGACTATAATTTGTTTTCTATATAAAAAGGGATCAAAAGGAACATTGAAAAATACAAGAAATAGAAAGAAGAAGAACAACAACCTTGCTGATTCTAAAAAGTGAGAATACAAAAGATTCAAAAGCTTCCAAAAGTGCTTCATCGTTGAGAGAAAAATGTGATATTACTTAGAACTTCAATTTGTATAATCAGACTTTTAAAGTCTTTTTTCAACTCAATTCTTTATGTGAATTACTGTGATTAAGAGAGGATATCTCTTAGGATTGAACAAGGATAGAAAAGATCCTTGGGTATAGAAAAGCAAGTGTGCTTTCTGGTGAATTCTTGAGCAAGGAGGTTATCCTTGTGTTGCTGTAATTGGAATTTTGTAATTGCTGATTATAGTGGAGAAAACCACAAAGGTGTGGGACTGGATGTAGGCTTACCAGAGGAGGTAGCCGAACCAGGATAAATCGATTTGCGTGTTCTTCTCATCTCTAACTCCATATACTTGTTATATGCACTTGTATGTTGTGAATGAGTTTTAAGAATGCTTGTTATCTTGAATCTTTGATATACAATTTATGTTAAAATTGTTGTTACTTCTTATAATTCTTCTTAACATCATTACTTGTTACATAACCTGATTCTTGGGAATTAAAATTGAGTGAAAAACCAATTTTCTTTAAGAAAACTCTATTTTGCTTTAAACTGTTAAAAAGTTTTCAATATCTCAGTCCACCCCGCTCTTGAGATTGTAGCCACTACCAACAACATGTTGTTTCAGTTAATAGACATTTTATGAATTTACCTCAAATTTATTTCATGACACGAACGCTTAAGACCTTCAAAATGACTATATCGATGGGAAGCCCTAGTGTTGTTCCCTACTTCAGCTCGCCCATCGTCTCTGTTTTGCTGTTATCCTTACAAGATATGCTTGTCTCGATATGCAGCAAGGTTTCAAATAACAAGATATGCTAATCATATATTCCATGGTTCATGTTTGGGAGTTGTCATTCGGAAGGCAGTTTTGGGATCGAATCTGGGAAAAAGGCAATGCACAAATCTCATTTCAACACCCAAAAAAATAAATCCTAAATCACAAAAGGATGAAAACTTAATTTGAGTCGGAAAAAGTGTATGATGGTAAAAAATGACTGAGCTCAGTATCGGGTACAACAAATACCCGTTTTATGCAAAGCGGATTTTTCAAACCCGATTGGAGGTAGGGGATGAGTGCCAAACGTTACTTTCTTTTTGACCTTTATATTATAAAAAGTTTCAACATTCGTTAACAATTTTCGCATGTCCCGTTGGTTTGCATCTTCCAAAGTAGCGACCGTGTCGTTGGTCCAGATTTGTTAATAGAACCTTTTTTTTTTGGGTTTTTTTTTTTTTTTTACTGAATTGAGTTTCTTTTATAAACTATTTATCAGTTTAGAGTTGTTATGAAATTATTTACTAATGAGAGGTCCTTTTGGACACGTGGCAATTTTTTTTTACTCTGACTGGTCAAAGGTGCCAGTCAGACTGGCTCCTTCAAAAACGTCAGTCAGACTGGCACCTACCGGTATTAAAAAAAATAAAAATAAAACAATTGATAGCAATAATAAGAGGTAGAAAAAAATAATAGCAATAACAATTTACACCAATAAATATTCAACAATTATTACAGTAGTAAAAAAAAATACCTTGTAATAACATTAATGTCATCGTTACTCCCAATACTTATAGTATAATTTTTTTAGTAGTGTTCCTTTAAAATTGCTGGTAACTTTCTTTTAATTCTTACAAAGTAAATTTTTTTTTTTACTAATGTAATAATTGATGAATATTTATTGGTGTAAATTGCTATTGCTTTTATTCTTTTTATGACTCTTGTGATATTATTTGCTACTTGTTATTAGGGGATTTTTTTTATTGCCTCTTGTTGTTTTAAATAGATACTTTAGCATTAATGTCATCGTTACTCCCTATACTTATAGTATAATTTTTGTTTGTAACAATGTTCCTTCTAAATTGCAGGTAACTTTCTTTTAATTCTTATAAGGTAAATTTTTTTTACTACTGTAAAATTTGATGAATATTTATTGGTGTAAATTGTTATTGCTATCATTTTTTTATGACTCTTGTGATATTATTTGCTACTTGTTATTAGGGGATTTTTTTATTGTCTCTTATTGTTTTAAATAGATACTTTATCATTAATGTCATCGTTACTCCCTATACTTATAGTATAATTTTTTTTGTAGCAGTGTTTCTTCTGAATTGCAGGTAACTTTCTTTTAATTCTTACAAGGTAATTTTTTTTTACTACTGTAATAATTGATGAATATTTATTGGTGTAAATTGTTATTGCTATTATTTTTTTATGAATCGTGTGATATTATTTGCTACTTGTTATTAGAGAATTTTTTTATTGTTTCTTGTTGTTTTAAATAGATACTTTAACATTAATATCATCGTTACTCCCTATACTTATAGTATAATTTTTTTGTAGCAGTGTTCCTTTTGAATTGCAGGTAACTTTATTTTAATTCTTACAAGGTAAATTATTTTTTACTACTGTAATAATTGATGAATATTTATTGGTGTAAATTGTTATTGGTATTATTTTTTTATGACTCTTGTGATATTATTTGCTACTTGTTATTAGGGGAATTTTTTTTATTGCCTCTTGTTGTTTTAAATAGATACTTTAGCATTAATGTCATTGTTACTCCATGTACTTAAGTATAATTTTTTTTGTAGCAGCGTTCCTTCTAAATTACAGGTAACTTTCTTTTAATTCTTACAAGGTAATTTTTTTTTTACTATTGTAATAATTGATGGATATTTATTGATGTAAATTATTATTGCTATTATTTTTTTATCACTCTTGTGATATTATTTGCTACTTGTTATCAGGGGATTTTTTTATTGTCTCTTGTTGTTTTAAATAGATACTTTATCATTAATGTCATCGTTACTCCCTATACTTATAATAATTTTTTTTGTAGCAGTGTTCATTCTAAATTGCAGGTAACTTTCTTTTAAGTCTTACAAGGTAATTATTTTTACTACTGTAATAATTGATTAATATTTATTTGTATAAATTGTTATTGCTATTATTTTTTTTTATGCCTCTTGTGATATTATTTGCTACCTGTCATTGTTATTTGCTACTTACTACTGATAAATAGTTTCTAAAAGAAACCCATTTTGGTCAAAAAGTCATTTAAAACAACAAGAGGCAATAAAAAAAAATCCCATAATAACAAGTAGCAAATAATATCACAAGAGTCATAAAAAAATAATAGCAATGACAATTTACACCAATAAATATTCATCAATTATTACAGTAGTAAAAAAAAAAAATTACCTTGTAAGAATTAAAAGAAAGTTACCAGCAATTTTAAAGCAACACTGCTAAAAAAATTATACTATAAGTATAGGGAGTAACGATGATATTAATGCTATTACAAGGTAAAAGTTTTTTTACTACTGTAATAATTGATGAATATTTATTGGTATAAACTGTTATTGCTATTATTTTTTTATACATCTTATTATTGCTATCAATTGTCTTTTGTTTTTTTTAATACTGATAGCTGCTAGTCTGACTGGTGCCTTTGACTTGGAAGGTGCCAGTTTGACTGGTGCCTTTGACTCGTCAGAGTGAAAATAAAATAAAATATGTCATGTGTCCAAAAAGACCCCTAATAATAAATAATTTTAGAACAATCCTAAACTGATAAATAATTTCTAAAAAGAATCCAATATGATTAAAAAGCCACCTTTTTTTTCTTCGCAGATCTGGTCCTACGTAAAGCTTGTTCCTTTTTGGAGTTGAGTTTTGTGATCTAGCAATGAGAAAATCCTTGTAAATTACTTAACGTTGTTGGATTTTTTATTTTATTAAAGATGCATATTTGTTTTGTTTGAATGTCTGTTTTGAGTTGGGTTAAGGTGTACCACCCATATTTTATACCACTCACTACATCATCCATATATGGTAAATTTTGGACAAATCAAATTGCTACATGGATTTGGTCAAAATTTCTAGTTGTATTTATGTTATAGTCAAATATATAAATACAATATATTGTAGTATAGTATATGTATTCTTTGTATTCGTAAATTTAATTCATATTAAAATAATGTTTTTTGATTAAAAAAACTGATTATATTATAAAATAATATTTTAATATGAATTAAAATAATGTTCATTGTCAATAATATTTTACAATATAATCAGTTTTTTTTAATAAAAAACATTATTTTAATATGTGTTAAATTTACAAATATAAAAAGCACATATATATATTATACTATAATATACTGTATTCATATAGTTTGACTACAGTATAATACAACTAGAAAGTTTGAAATTTTGACCAACCTATATGGTAATTTGATTGACCAAAATTTACCATATGAATGATATAGTGGGTGGCATAAAATATGAGTGATGCGTCATAGCCCAACCCATATGATTTCCAAAGACGAATCTCTATTGATAATCCACTGTGAATGATGATGAGCTTCTGCTTTGATTCTTGAATGGTGATGACCTTCCGCGAGACAAGTTCCAAGTGGGGAAAAATTGTTTACATAAGTTGCAGGTAAAAGACTTGAATGGTGATGACCTTCCAGCGTGGTTGCCTTACGGAGGGCTAAAGGATTTGTGTCAATCTCAAGACATCATAGTATGAATGCAAATTAGGAAGAGTTTCCCACAACAGACCTTCGCGTAGGTTCGCACAGGTGGAGCTACTTGCTGCTATGAATTAGTGTGCGTTTGGGTAAACAATTTAATTAAGAGTTTATTACATAAGACCTTATCGCATGAAAGCTTATGCCATAAGTGCTTAAAGAAAGAAAAAGAAAGAAAGGGGTATGAGATGATTCGAATAGTGAAAAACAAGGAGAGGGTATTTAGTACATAAGCTCTTATGATAATTCCATAAGCTTCTCCCAGTGACTTATGAAAATAAGTCAAAAACTCCTTATGGGATGACATAAGTTATTTTTATAAGCTCTGCCAAACACACTGCATAAGAGCTTATGTCATCAGATAAGTCAAAAGAAACTTAAATAAACTCTTCCAAACACCACCTTATTCTACTGAAAGTAACTCTAGAAAATGGACTACATTGCAAAAAGAGTATTTATATAGATATACTACAACTCTTTAAATTAAAAGAACATACCCCACACGTAACTACTTAATAAGGTTATTTTTCCTCCCTCACGGCTAGAGACTTTGTTGGTCTCTCACATTAGTCATCACCTTTATTTTAAGCAAAGTTGTCAACCTAATTGGTGACTTTTTCATTAATTTTTTTTTTCGAATTAAATTGTAATTGTTAACCCAACTGACAACTTTGCATGAATTTTTCACGTTTATTTTTTTTTAACAATATTAGAAAGTGATTTTTTCCCCCATTCGTTCATAGCCCACTACAAATGGTGAACATTTTAATTTTTTTAATACATCAATTTTTTTTAATTGTGATTAAAAAGTATAACCATAAGGGTAATAAATAAAAGATATTAAATAAGTAGAAATACATTTAATGTTTAACGATAGGAGAAGTTCCACAATGAGGTCATTTGTGACACCCATAGCTGGCGAGGGTAGGGAGTGAACACCAATGCAAGAAAAACATGGTAAAAAAGCAGCTCTTGGTAGGCTTCTAGGTAGAGTGACACATGGATGAACTGATTCCTAGGGGCGTCCAGATCCAAACCGATCCAAAAAAAATGCAAAACGATTCAAAATAGCCTAAAACAGATCAAAACCAAAGTGTATTAGTTTTTTTGGATTATTTTTCATGGGAACTGTTAACATTGGTTTTTTGGTTTCTGACCAAAATTCTGACAGAACAAATAATTGAAGATCAAACGAGTGTGAGACCTACGAGTTATGCGGTAATCTCGTCCAAGTGTGTGTATGAATTGTCTGCCAAGTATGAATTTGACAAGTTAGTCAAATGTAGTAATATACTGGCAATAATGATAATGGTGTATCGACTATCGTCACTAATGAAACTTGACAACGAAATTGTTTATATTTGAAAAGGGGAATTTGAAAATTAAAAGAAAGAAGTAGTTTATATGTAGAAAATAAGTTCCTGATTGAACTAAGTTTACAATAAAAAGAAGAAACATAAGTTTTTTAAAAAAAAAATGAAAGTTAGGTAGAGTAGGATCTAAGTGATACAACTTTCAAGAAGTAAGTGAATTTAAAAGAAGAACATAAGAGAAATGCTGGAAATAAGTAAGAATAAATAAAGAAATTGAACATACGAAATGAAAATGGCATTGAATTTTGCCATAATATTGAAATAAGAAGGATGGAGGGAATACTTGGATGTAATCCGTCAATCTGCTGTGTGATCGAGATGTGTAGGATGTGTATCCAGTAACCTCTCTTTTTTACATTGTAGTAACTAGTATTTATAGGCAAATAAAGTAACTACCTAATAGTAACTTCATATCTAAATGACTGCCACATGTCCTTGGCAGTTATCTTAGGCTTTACATTTAAACTGCTTGTCAACACAATTCCAATAATTGCTTAATGTTTTGAACCGCTTCGTGTCAACTGGCTTGTATTCAACGGGATTAACTGCTTGACAACTTATCTTGACTATATTGTCGATTTTGAGACTTAGTCATTTTTTCTTTTCCATATCTTTGACAATTCTCTCCTGAATTTCGTCAAAAAGGTTGCTTGTCAATCTATCTTTTCGTTGACACGTACACTTTCTTATCAGCTAAGTATTTTCGATATTTAGAAAATAACTTTCTTCACTTCAGTTCCTTCGTCAGCCTGTCGGAATTATTTCTGTCAAGAGTTTGAAATTCTTCCACTAACAGATGCCCCCCAAGTTCTGCCTTTCGACGGCCTTGCCCGAAAGAATAGCAAAATTTGAATTTTAAATTGCCAACGAATTCTCTTAATTCCGGATTTTCATCCGTTAACTAAATCTCTTTTTAATTTCATCCCTACTTAATAGGGATAATCATAACGTTGCAGGTTTCTCGGAATTCGAACCGAGACCTTCACTCTTCTTTAAATAGCAGTCACATCACTGTTGTGACTTCTTCTTACCTTTCTTCTTCCCTCGCAAAAAACCCTTCTTCTTTAAAGGAAAAAAACTTTTCCTCATCCTCACTTCGTTCAATCTCCATGGCAACATCTTCAAAGATGTCAACTTTAGTACCTCGAGCCACGGTTGCTCCTCCTAGGGCAATAGTTCAAGACCCAATTTTGGAAGAATCAGAATTATGGCAGGAATCTAAGGTAATTTACCTTGTTCATGATTCTTCTGTTGCTTTGAGTCCTCCTGCTGCATTCCTGGGTCCTTTTGTAGCCCAAAATGAAATTTCTGAGGATTTACGTGGTTCTTTTTGCTTCTGCTGACTCATATGAGGTTATCTTATCTTCATTAACTCCAATCCCCATTCATGTCTTTAAAAAGAGCAATAGAATTTTTAGAATGCCTCCTGCTACTTGGTTTGATGCTTACATTAGTTGGCTTGACCGAGTTCAGGCTGAAAAACGCAACGTGTGGGAAGAAGCTGGAATTTTTGAATTTATTCAGCTCTCTCGCCATGTTAAATTGGTAGATTTTTATTTAATAGGGGCGTCAGTCTTTTTCTGGAACAGAACCACAAATAATTTCCACTTCCCTTATGGAATGATGGGTCCGACTTTATTCGACATGTCGGCTATTACGGGCCTTCGTCCAGATGGCCCTACCATGCATTCTGATGTCGAAGTCGAGAATCAAATTGATGTCTATGTTCCAAAATGCTCTTTCTCTAAATATATAACATATTTTAGAGGTGGATATAGAGAACCCATGATGGATACTGAACACGTAGCCTTTCTGTTTCTTTGGCTATGTGCTTATGTCTTCTGTAGCAAGTCTGCTACTTTGATTGCTTCATATGTTCCTCTTGCTAATCTTTTGTCAACTGGCAAGAGACTAGCATTGGGCTAATGCGTTTTGGCTAATCTTTGTGACAGCATGAGCATATTAGTTGATACTGTCAGATCTAAACAAAAGAAAACCAACATAGGAGGGCCTCTTTGGCTTATCCAGTTGTGGTTGAATGCTGTCTTATAGCGTCAATTTTCATACAAAGCTCCTTCAGACTTGTCAATCGATACTTATGGATCTTACCTCTGTTATGTGTTTGCTGAATCTTTGTCAAGAGATGAAACTGCCAACTTCAAGTTCTACTTTAAAATCTTTCACTCTCTTTCATCCACCTCCTCAAAGATCAATTTCAGTCATTTTATTGACCGGAAGTACGGTCCAGAGTGGTTTACTAAATTAAGTACCACTATATCTAAATCCAACAAGTCAATCTGGACCAAATTTCTCTGCCAAAAGGTCATTTTTGTTGATGGACCTGGTTTCAAAACCCATAGGATCTATATTCATCTACCCAATACCACTGCTTGTCAACTCGGTTTCTGCCAATCTATTCCTGCTCCTTACTCGTCAAACCCTGATGAGAACTTCATTGGTGCCAAAGCTCTAACATATGAAAATATTGTGGCCATCAGTGATGAGGATAAAGCTCGTAGGGTCTTTTTACAGCCTGTCCCATTCTCTGTCTTCCATGGAGTAACTCAAAGCTTTCTTGACTGGTGGGATGAGTACTATTCCAACCACCACCTAAGTCTAAAGACTTGCTTGAGTTGTATTGAAGACACTGTGGGTAACGGTGATGATTCTTCTATGCAGGAACAGGATCCAGCATTAAAAACTCGAGGTGAACTTCAGAAAGAAATTCAAGCCTTTGAAAATTTTTACAAAATCAAGTGGAATCCCTTAAAGCCATTTGATATGGTTCGTCATGTTAATAGTGTTTTAGCTGAAGCCAAAATGAACATGATAATAAGGAATCTGAAAGGCTTGCCAAGTACTGGGGTATTCCAAATATGATCAGGGAATAGTTTGACAGTTTAAAGCTCCTTTTCCTAAACCTGTGCATATTCCTTGTGCCCCTTTTGGTTTAGCTGATTCACACCCAGGGAAGCCGACGAAATGAGGTAACTTTTTCTTTTTAGAAAGCGTGAGTGCTTATGTTGACCCTTTTGAAAAACCAAATCCAGTTACTTTCACTCGTCGGTTTCTCCAACCTGGTGACAACTTTGGATTCCATTCGCAAATTCTAACTTGTAATTCAGGTATTTACTCGTCATATAATCGTTAATATTTTACTTTTGCTGACAATCAACTTATTTATGTTGTTATTGATAGCTATTCCTCTCGACAAACCTCTTCCTGGTAAGTCTAAAACTGATGTACTGACTGAAAAAGCGTTGGAAGATGATGATGAAGATGAAGATGTAATTCCTCTGGCGGCAAAAACTATCAAGAAAAGCTCACGGCCGACCAAAGCTTCTGTTTCTAATCCTCATACAATTAAAAGGTTTAAGAAAAGAAAAGAGAAAGCTGCTGCTTCTGACCTCCCTTCCAAAAAATCAAAGTCTACCAAGAGCGTTTCGGTCTCGGCAGACTCTGATGCCGCCAAAGCCTTTATTGCATCTAAGGTTCAAGACATCGTTGTTAGTTCCTCCAACACTTCTCCCTCCAACCAATCCAAGGTAATAAATTTTAAGTTGATCTATCAAGTTATACCATTTTGTTCACAACCTCTTATTGTTATTTTGACAGAAAGAGAAAGCCGTCGAGATCATTCCGGTAACTGAAAAGGCAAGTGCTGATGTTGACTTAATATCTTCAGACTCTAACATGGTATTTCCACTGATCTTGTCATCTTCCTTCATATTATTTTTATCATCATATGTATCTCATTCTCCTTCATGTCAGGAAAAATCTCTTTAGATTGAAGATTCAATGACTATTCAAGAAATTGTCAACAAAACTGTCGAACCAGCGAATCGATCTGATTCAGAGGTACAAGTTGACAAAAATTTAGGAAGCACTACTATCGACACTAGAGGTCTGACAGGTGATCTTCAACATTTCGAATCCCATCTAGAAATTCCCCCCAGCCCTCATCATCTCATTTCAATCATTCCGACTTCCATCTCCGACACACCAGTCGAGACTGCCGCCATGATTAAAATTCCGGATGAGGATATTGACATAGAAGCCCTGCTGGCTGAAACAACTCCTATTATTCCTTCTCCACCTGCAGTCAGACCTCCAATCATGAAGTCTCTTGACCCTAAACCGGCCCTTCATTTCAACACTTGGATTAATATGCTGTCGGAAGTAAGCCGAAAAGAGTCAACATTTTCTGCCAACTCTTCATTAACTCAACATGACTCCAGTGATTCTCGAGTCGTCAACCTTATGCATGATCTCCTGGCTCTTCTTGACAATTCTTTTAATGCACTTTTATCTAATGCCAACATCCAACAAGAACTGTCACGACTCATCAAAGAGATCACTCCTCTCCATTCCAATCTCCCCATGTCGAGCCGTACGCATTTTCTCTCCATTATAAATTCTGGGAGCGGCTCTCTGGAAAGTTAGAAAGGATGACTTCTGTCATTCCTTCTTATGAAGACGAAGAAAAGACTAAAGATGATCTCTTAGCTCGCTTCCGAGATCTGGAAACTTCTAAACAAAAGGAACTTGACCTTATTTCCATTGGAATTCATACTAAAGAGAGTCTCCTAGAATATCGGAAGAAACTGTTGGCAGAGATTGAATTGACAGATCAGAAATGTGCCAAGTTTGACAAAGCTTTAGAAAAGAGTAGAGACAAAGTCAAGGTTATGGACGACGAATCTATCCAACTTGGCCGGAAAGCTGAAAGTGTAGTTGGCAAACTCCGCGGATTACAGCCTGAATATGAAGAAGCTGCTACTGCTGACAAGACTGACCTTTCCTTTGCATGGGATCAATTATCCTCTGATTTCAACTTAGGCCAAAATTGATAGTTGTAATTCTTTTCTTTGTCAAACTCTAATTTTGTGACTTCCAACAATCGTTGATTAATAATAAAAATGTTCTCTTTTCTTATCCGCACGTTTACCTGTTGTTTGATTTGACTGTATGTTTCCAATAAACTTCGTAACTCATGCTTACCAAATCGTCATAAATGCCATAATAAATTTCGAAACTTTGGTAAGCCAACTCGCATTAAATTCGTTGTCTCTTTGGACCAACTATAAATAATGAGATTTGCAAATCAAACGATTTCATAGTTGGGTATTTCACATGATGTGCTTTCGTGTAAAAAAGGTTTTCATTTATTCTTCTTTCTCCCTCCATGGGAGTCTGACCTTACCACCTTAAGATTTCAGACCAAAGTTTCTGTTTCAATGGTCATATCCTTGGTGGAGGTCAATAACCAATGTAAAAAACGCAGTGGAGGTCAGCAACCAACGTAACATCTAGAGCTGGCCTCGCTGCACATCTGGGGAGAAGCCGATCTCATTACGGAACGAGTGCATCTTGCTCTAGTTCCATCATCTTCATCCTGGAAGGTAGTGGTTCTCTCTTGGTGTCATCTTTATTGCACCATAGCAACTACAACCTTCTGGGTTAAATGATGGTGAGATCTGCCTCTGCTCGTCTCCTTCTTTGCACATCCTCGACATATGGAGTAGCTGAAACCTCATCAAATGGGGAATGAAGCCTCAACAAATTAGGTTATACCTCTGCATTATCGAAGGAAGGAAGATAAGATGCTGCTGAAGCATAGTCTTATACTCTAGGACTAGATTAACTTCGATTGACAATTTGATTTCTGATAGCATATTGTCATATTGCCAATCTCTATATGGCTTGGACTGACAATCTGTGCTTTTGACCATATTTCATTGTATTGCCAATTTAGTGGACATTCTTGTTCTTTTTTACTTGTTGTCAATTTTTACTTCCCACATTGTCGGTTTATATTCCTTCAAATACTTGCCATTAATTGACTTAATTTTCAAGCCAGTATCAACATTGACAAGTGCATAAGCATTTCCAAAAAACGCTTTATCAATTCTAAATGGTCATTCCCACTTAGGTGACCATTTACCATATTCTCGACAAGTTTTATCCATGGGCAATATGACTTTCCACACCAGATCATCTACCTTAAATGATTTGAACTTAACTCAACTATTATAGAAATTTTCAATTCTTTCCTTCTATCGAACTAAACTTTCTAATGCAATCAATCTCTCATCACTTAATTCATCCAATTCGTCCAACATTGCATTCCAACATTGGTTGGTAGGCAAGTCATTTTGCCTCTGAATGCGAGTAGACTGAAGATCGATTTCGACAGGTAACACAGGATCGTGTCCGTAAGTTAGCCGATATGGTGAAGTTCCTGTCGACTGCCTGGGTGAATTTCTATATGCCCACAGTATTTGATCAAGAGTGTTATGCCAATTCTTATGTTGTCGACCCACATGCTTTTTAATAAGACTAATAATGATCTTATTTATGGTCTCAACTTGGCCATTGGCTTGTGCATAGTAGGGAGTAGATGTAAGCATCTTTATCTGTCTAGAGCTGGCATATTCTATAATTTTCTTCCCAGTAAAAACTGACCCTTGATCATTTGTCATTGTTTGTGGAATTCCAAACCGACAAACTATATGATTTTCAATAAAATCAATTATGTCTTGCTGGGTAACCGCTTTAAGGCAAACTGCTTCTACCCATTTGGTAAAATAGTCCACTCCAACTAGAATGAATTGATGTCCTTTCAATGAAGTAGGATGTATTTGACCAATCAAATCCAAAGCCCAACCTCTGAATGGCCAAGGCTTAACAATAGAATGCAATTCGCTGGCCGGTACATTTTGTATACGGCCATGTTTCTGACATTGTTCACAAGACTTGGCAAACAAAATGCAATCTTTAATTATAGTTGGCCAATAATACAAACTTCGTCGAATAACTCATTTCATTTTGTCTCCTGCCTGATGGGCTCCACATATGGCCTCATGGACTTCTAATAGAGCCAAATAAGCATCTTGCTCACTCAGGCACTTGTGTAGAGTCCCGTCAACATACCTTCTATATAACAGTCCTCCTTGCATTGTGTATTTCAATTCTTTGTATTTCATTTTCCTATCTTCATTCTGACTATGATTTTCCAAATATTCAATTATTGACAACCTCCAGTCATTAGGTAGAATTACCTCATTGACCAAAATGTCTCTTTCTTCTAATGGATACAATAATTCTCCGATTTCCATTAGTCCCGACAAAGTCTTTTGAGATATCTTGTAACCTGAGGCTATTTGAGAAAACTCATTAGCCTCTTGATTTAAATTTCTGGGAATATATTTGACAATTACGTCATCGAATTTTTTCATTAACTTACTAGCTATGATACAATATTTTGTCAAGTTGTAATTGACACACTTGTATTCTTGAGTAAGCTGTTTGATAACCAATTGAGAATCCCCAAAGATATGTATGTTTCGTGCTTTCATTTATATTAGTATCTCTAGTCCGACAATCAAAGCTTCATATTCAGCTTCATTATTGGAACATGGATACTTAAGTTCAAACATGAACTTAGTAGGAGTTCCTTGTGGAGTCACGATTAAGATTCCTACCCCACTACCTCCTTGATGCCTTGATCCATCAAAATAAAGTTTCCAGGGTTGTAAACTGACAACATTTATTTTTGGCACGTCCAATCCTAGATGTTCTACCAAGAAGTCAGCTACTGCTTGTCCTTGGACAACTTTAGATGGTACGTATTGTAAAGAATATTCTGACAAAGCAATGGTCCATTTACCGATACGTCCATTAAGGACTGGTTTTGACAACATATACTTTATAACATCAGTTTTGGAAATAACGAATACATTACATGGCATCATATAATATTTAAGTTTTGTACAAGAAAAACATAATGCTAGACATAACTTCTCTATTGCACTATATCTTCTTTCAACGTCATTGAGGACTCTGCTTAGATAATATACGGCCCTTTCAACATTGTCATCATCATCCTGGGCCAATAGACATCCTATAGTGTCCTCAGATGCTGATATGTACAACTTCAACGGCCGACGAGGTACTGCGGGCATCATGACCGGTGGATTGACTAGGCATTGCTTGATCTGGTCAAAAGCCTCTTGGTGACAAGGCTCCCATATGAAGTTTTGCTCTTCTTTCAACTTGACCAATGGTGCAAATACTCTTGTTCTTCCCGACATATTTGATATAAACCTTCTTAGAAAGTTAACCTTTCCTAGGAAGGATTGTAGTTCCTTTTTATCTGTCGGTGCTGAGGCTTCCATGACCGCTTTGGCTTTATTTTTTTCCACCTCAATTCGTTTTTTGTGAACTAGGAAGCCTAAGAATTTGGCAGCTGACACTCCGAAGCTACACTTGTCTGGGTTCATTTTGAGGTTGTGTCTCCTCATCCTTTCAAACCCTTGCTTCAGGTGCTCCAAGTGGTCATCTTTGGTTTTGGACTTGACAACCATGTCATCAATATATACTTCTATGAACTTTCCAATCATATCATGGAAAATCGTGTTCATTGCTCGTTGATAGGTGGCTCCTGCATTCTTTAAACCGAAAGGCATGACACATCTTCTTCAGCTATAAAGACTTGATTATAACCTGCATGGCCATCCATACAACTCAAAAATTCATTTCCTGATACTGAGTCGACAAGCATGTCGGCTATTGGCATCAGACACTCATCTTTGGGGGTAGCCATATATAAATCTCTAAAGTCTATGCATACCCTCATTTTGCCATTCTTTTTAATGACGGGAACTACATTAGAAAGCCAATCGACATACCTAATTGTTCGAATGAACTTTGCTTTAAGCAGTCTTTGCACTTCCTCTTTGATTTTATGCACTACCTCTGGAGCAAACCTTCTGCTTACCTGCTTGACAGGCTTGCAATTCTCCCTAAGTGGCAGTCGGTGTTCGACAAGATCTCTGCTTAAACCAGGCATTTCATCGTAGTCCCATGCAAAGCAATATTTATACTCCGCAATTAATCTGACAAGTTTTTGTTTATAATCCTCTGGCACAAAAGCACTGACAAAAATGGACCTTTTCTTTTCTTCCGTCCTTAAATTTACTTCTTCCAGAGGATCTTCTACTTCAATATTTTGTTTACCTTCGGCTCCATTCTCAAAACCCAAAGGGCCGTCGTCAATGATACAATCTGCCAACACACTCTCTGAAGTGTGTACTTCTCTGTCGGCCATATAGGCCGACAATCTTCTTAGGTGTGTTTCAAGGCTCATTGTTGGAACTGGGCCGAGACTTGTCGGCCTCTTCCTTTATCTTTACGTTAAACTGACTAAGAACGCTTGCTTCTAACGCATCTTTGTCAATGACCCCTTCGTTGGCAGTCACGGGCCTGACATTTGGTGAATATACTTTGAAATCCACATGTGACTGCTGGGCGTAACACGCGCTATCGTCTGCTTTGACGATCTCCACTTGATCTTGCTCGTTCCACAAGATTATTTTCTGGTGCACTGTCGAAGGAATCGCTCCCACAGCATGAATCCAATCCCTGCCAAGTAATAAGTTGTAGCTTGATTTGACTGCAATTATCACGAACAATGTCACTCTCTCGACAGTGCCAACTTGGATATTGAGAAGTACGACACCATCTGATGGAGACGTTTTGCCACTGAAATCAGTAAAGACCATGTCTGTCGGAATCAAGTCCGACTGATCTTTTCCTAGCTTCTTAAACATTGCCCTAGGCATCAAATTGACAGCAGCTCCTCCATCAATCAGAACTCTATTAGTGGGTTTCCCATCAATTATGGCCTTCACATGCAATGGCCTCAAATGATTTCTTTGTTCGTCAGTGGGATTTTCTAACTGGGCTACATTGTCGAACACGGTAACCAAATTCTCTTGGACATACATAAAAAAATCATCTAGATTTATGTCATTGTCTACCATATCCTCATCATCGGAAAAATCCACTTCTAGATATCCTTCATACCCCGTTGGGATGACGAAAATCAATCCTATATTCATCCTCATGCCTGGTTCCAGGATGATTTCATTCTCTGGATCCTCGTCTAAGAATACACCTCCTATAGTTCTTCCATGACTTCTTCTCAAATCATTGTCATCGTCTGATCCTGACCTTTCTGATAAAGGCCGGGCTATCCCTGCACCACAGTTATCCAGTGCCTTAATGATGTCAGCTAGATCTTCATTTTGGCCATCCATATCCATGCCTCCACTGATGTTAATATCATCATTTGGATCGTTTAATGCCTCAATAACAGCATCAAAAGACAATTCCTCTTTGGTCAAATCACATTCAGGTTTGAATGTTGCCAACTGATGATCTTGCATCCTTACCTCAAACTTCTTCTCAAGCCTAGCTACCTTTTCCATGTCTACCAATCCAACTGGCCATTTGCTTGTGGATTTTGTTGGTGGTGATGACATTTCTAAGGCCTTCTTTTTCTCCACACAGACTTGCCACATAGGCTTCTGTGGCCTGTTTTGAGTAACAGGCATCTTCATGTCAACCTCCATTGGGTGAGCCTCTATCACGCTCTTCATTTTGACATCTCCACTCTTGTCATCTACGTTGTCAGCCGTTGCAACCAAACAACCAGTATTATGCGAAGACATCTCCTTTATGGTGACACCTCCTTGCCTGGCAAGCTTCTTCTTTTGAGCCTGTCAGAGCCTTTGCAGCCTCCTCTTTTGGCTCTTAGAGATGGCCGATTGAGTTGATAGTCCTGACAAGCCAGGTCCTATCATCTGAGTATTCTGAGCTAGATGGCCCTTTCGGTAATCCTCATTCCAAAAGGGCGGATTGTGGTCATTGAACTTGTTTTTTCTAACCCATGTCGGCTTTCGTAACTCTGGATAATGAGCCGTGGCGGAATTCTTTACCCATTGATCCACCATTATATTGGACGGGGGTTTCCTAGTCTTGACAGAATTGAATCTGCCACCGACAAGGTTGTTATTTCCCACTGATCATCTGATTGGCTCTTTAAGCCAACCTCCGGTGTGGTTTTGTCTGGGTCTTGTCTGATGCATATGTTGTTGACGGCTATTTGCCTGCCTGTTAACAACAAGTGCAACACTTCTGTGTACACTATTAGACTCGGCATGGCTGCTCAAGTGCGAAAACCTGCCTTGGTTACCACCATTACGAGACTCAGTTCTTTCTTGTGGGTGATATGATGGCATTTTCTGCCCCCTGGCTTTCTCGGTGCCCACTTCGTCATAAAATGTTTCGCATCTTGGGCAAACTTTAAGTATGCCACCATATTTCTTACGTGTCATGAAATTGATAAGAGGTTCTCCCGGCTTTGGATAAATATCAAATGAATCCGACAGATCCATCTGGATATTTTGCCCAGCTCTGATATTGACCATGCCTGTTCCCATAGGGACTCGACGGTCAGCCTTGTTAACTTCATGTCTGGTTTCTTGTCTGAAAATTTTAGTCTTCCTTCTGCCAAACCTTTCTGAATAATGTCCCTGAAATGCATACAATCATTAGTTACATGACCAAAAGTGTTATGATACTTACAGTACTTCTGATCCTTAATCTCATGGGCTTTCAAAAGTCTATGATCATCTGACAATTTTAACTGCTTATCTTTGAGTAATAAGTCAAATATTTGATCGGCCGTGGTCACATAAAATGTATATACTTTCCTATTAATGAAAGGAATCCTTTATTTGGCCCTCGCAGGCTTCAAAGCTTGGCATATATAAGGTGGACCATTTTTTAATTCAACGTAATCTACCTCATATTCCTCAGAATCGTTGTCCTCCTCGTTGGATTCATTACATCCGACAAAATTAATTTTTTCTCTTTTGAGGAATTTCCTCTGCTTGAAAACCTTTTCGGCTTTCAATTGTTCAATTTGTCGGACTTTATCTCCTAACTGCGCAAGATCAATTAGATGTTGGTTGACCAAATTCTTCCTAATATGATAATTTAGACCCCCAGCAGCAATCTTTACTATTTCTGCCTCAGGGATAGGGGTGAAGCAACGACTCCTCATTTGATGGAATCGGGCAAGATAGTCATCGACATACTCGTTATTCATCCTCTTAATACCAAATAAGTCTGTCAATCATATCTTTAGGTCACCCCTAAAGAATTGATCATGAAAACTCCTCTCTAATTGATTCCAGGAATGTATGGAATTAGGACTTAGAGTTGAAAACCAAGAGAAAGCATTCTTAGTAAATGAACTCGGGAAGAACTTCATCTTTAATCCCTCCTCTAAGGCCAAATCTCCTAACTCGATTGTATATCGGAAAATGTGCTCGACTGTCGACTCTCCACTTTCTCCTGAGAATTTTGACAACTTGGGTATTTTGTATCCTCGAGGCATTTCTGCCTGTTGGACCCAGTCAGGAAATGCCGACGCAAAGAATGGTTGATTGGCATAACCTATGTTAAAACCAAACCTATTCAATTCTTGCTCGATGACTTGATTGATGTTTTGATTCAGAACGTTTTGATGAAACGCTCCGACAGCACCCTGGTTTATGACAAAATCTACGTCTTCCTCTGGTTGTAGAATATGTACATTTCCATGTCTGAAAGGAATCCGACGATGGGGCTGTGGCCGTTCGTCATCTTGTTCAGATCCGTCAAGGTGTATAACTTGTGGTTGTTCAACCTGTGGGTGATTATTCCTATTGACATTTCTATTGAGATTTCTATTGACACTTTGGTTACCATCTGGGACTACTACGCCTAAGGCTCTATTCAACCTATGTATCTCATTTGCCAATGTCAAGCATGCATTATTCGTGTTTTCCATTAATGGCGTAATTACTGTACTCATCTGTTGAGTAAATGTATTCACCATGTCATGATTACTAGAGTCTATTTGTTGTCGAACGTTGGCTAATGTAGCCTCTGACAGACCAACAATATTTTTTGGGGGTTGTCTTAGCGGGGATATATGTGGCCTTACTACTGGTTGCTCTTGTCGAGAATGGGTTATTACCATTGACCCTATTATCCCATTCGCATGACTGGGAATTTGACCCCAGTCGATGGTCCTGCCTGTCCAAATGCATGGGCAGCCATTGTCATTCCATTTGGATATGGTATGTATGCAAATGGGGTATTTGGATTGACAGTAATCGAACCATAAGGCATCCCATACAAAGGTTGTGACATAGGTTGCGTAGTCCCTCTTGGGTTTGAATTCACAACATTTCGTGGAGACAATCCGGTAGTTGGTGGATTTATTTGTTGTAAGACTGGGGAAGTTGGTGACGGGAGTGTTCCTTGGCCAACTTTGTCAAATCTATTGACAACCTGAGCGTAAGAAACGTCTCTTCTCGTACCTAAACTATTAGTGCTATTAATCCCTGCATTAGTAGCATTAGCGCTGGTTGTAGGAATATTGTCAACTGGTGCAATAGCATCCACCGTTGACGCAGCGGCGTTAGTACCAACTACGCCTGCATCACTTGCACTACTCATATTCACAGAGTTTTGGGAAATAGATGATGTTTGAACCACCTTTCCACTACGTAGACGCATACAAATAAATTTGTATGTCAAATTCGTGACACTGTACGAGTTACTCTAAACTCGTCCCACTGGGCGTGCCAATTTGTTAACGTTGGTTTTTTGGTTTCTGACCAAAATTCCGACAGAACAAATAATTGAAGATCAAACGAGTGTGGGACCTACGAGTTATGCGGTAATCTCGTCAAAATGTGTGTATGAATTGTCTGCCAAGTATGAAGTTGACAAGTTAGTCAAATGTAGTAATATACTGGCAATAATGATAATGAAACTTGACAACGAAATTGTTTATATTTGAAAAGGGGAATTTGAAAATTAAAAGAAAGAAGTAATTTATATGTAGAAAATAACTTCCTGATCGAACTAAGTAGAGTAGGATCTAAGTGATACAACTTTCAGGAACTAAGTGAATTTAAAAGAAGAACATAAGAGAAATGCTGGAAATAAGTAAGAATAAATGAAGAAATTGGACAGACGAAATGAAAATGACATTGAATTTTGCCATAATATTGAAATAAGAAGGATGGAGGGAATACTTGGATGTAATCCGTCAATCTGCTGTGTGATCGGGATGTGTAGGATGTGTATCCAGTAACCTCCTTTTTTTACATTGTAATAACTAGTATTTAGAGGCAAATAAAGTAACTACCTAGTAGTAACTCCCTATCTAAATGTCTGCCACATGTCCTTGGCAGTTCTCTTAGGCTTTACATTTAAACTGCTTGTCAACACAATTCAATTAACTGCTCAATGTCTTGAACCGCTCCGTGTCAACTGACTTGTCTTCGATGGGATTAACTACTTGACAACTTATCTTGACTATATTGTCGATTTTGAGACTTAGTCATTTTTTATTTTCCATATATTTGACAATTCTCTCCTGAATTTCGTCAAAAAGGTTGCTTGTCAATCTATCTTTTCGTTGACATGTACACTTTCTTATCAGCTAAGTATTTTCGATATTTAGAAAATAACTTTCTTCACTTCAGTTCCTTCGTCAACCTGTCGGAATTATTTCTGTCAAGAGTTTGAAATTCTGTCACTAGCATGAACCGATCGATCTGGTTCGGTTTTCAATTTTATTTTCTGAAACCGAACGGAATTATATATACAGACTTGCATTTTATGTGTTACGTTGATGCGTTTTGAATCGGTTTGCAGGTAAATTCAGCCGCATGTCTGGAACTTTTACATTTACATTTATCAGGATATGCTTGTTTCGTATAGTCAATCATGTTCTGCATAGTAAATTCAGCCGCATGATACTATCACTATGTTAAATCAAGTTCTTGTTTTGAATCAGGTTATGTTTTGCTTTACCTAAAATCATTTTTTATTCTCTCAAATTGCATCTTATAAATATGTAATTATACATCGCTAAAAATCGAATCAACCAAATCGATCCAAACCGTATTTAATCACATTAGATCGTATCGATCTTTTTTTAAGAAAGTCATCCAAATCGAATTGAACCACGTGCTCTTTTTATCTTTGGATCAAATGACTTTTTGCCTCAAAACTGATCCAAAACGAACAGCGAACACCCCTATCAATTCCACATAAGAATGAGAGGGAACTTCAGACTTAATTTGAAGGTATGAGACTGCATAGTAGAGGGGATCCTGAGACTGTGAAGGTATGAAAATGTGCGGTTAAGGATAACTTAAAAGAATTGATTGATACTACCTATACTAACAAGATGCATATTCTTTTTGGGAGCCGATCACTTAAGAACTCCAATGTTAAGTGCGTTTGACTTGGAGCAATTTTGGGATGAGTGACCTCCTAACTACGAAGCGTGTGAGTGAGGACAAAACATGTTGAAAAGACCCATGTTGATTTGTTGGGACAGTTTTCAATCCCTAGAACGACTACGGATATTACAGTCAGCTTCTAAGAGGAGTTGGTTGATCCTTGCGAGGAAGCTCCACTTCCTGTGCGCTTGAGCACTTCTTCTTCTAACACCACCATGCACTGCCATTTGACAGTCGCCATGACCATCACCACTGCCACGATCACCATCTTTATCACCATCATTATGAGTGTCATCGTCATCACCACTGTCATCGTTTATTTCCCTTATTTCAAATGGTATGGTAAGACGATAAGCTTTCATGGATGATTGATGATATGCCGATATTGGTGTGGAAAAAATAGCTCCAAACATTGATGGATTTGAATCAGTAAGTTGGAAATAGATTGGATGGCATGAAACGAATATTGTGGCACATATCCTTAAAAAGTGTTTGGTTAAGTTTGTTCGACATGTGATTAAATTTGTGGTTGTTGTGGAGGTGGTTCATTGGGTACTGTAAAATGCTGTGCCAGACCAACTTCTTCGTGATCTGTTGTAAACGAAGCCAGAAGGGTGCGCGAAAATTTTATGCAAAGTGGGCAATTGGGTTGGCAAAACTTCTCTTTGATAAATAATAAAAAAAACATATATTTTATTAATGGAAGTTGCCAATTGGGTTGGCAACTTTGCTTCAATTTGAAGGAAAAAAAACATTTTTAATGGACGTTGACAAATGGGTTGACAACTTTGCTTAATATATTGCATAAAAAAACTTTGCTTTATTTATATATATATATATATAAATAAATAAATAAATAAATAAATGAGTTGTAGTTGTCATCTGGGTCGGCAACTTATCCCCTTCTAGTAAATATTTTTCAACATATGCTAGTCTGGTAATTTTGGATCCAAATTATACTAGAGAGGTAAAAAAGGCAGCAAAGTATGTTTTGGTTTGGTATCAATAAAACTGTGTCGATTTTACTCGATTATTGAAATAATCAATTTTTTATAACTAATTCGGCGGGTAAGTCTAAACAAATGTTTTTCATGATAAAAATTGTTTTTCCAGTAGAAGCTAAATTGTTTTTATGAGAAAAAAGATTATTTCTAGAGATGTTATAAGTTTGAATATTATTTAAAAAATTGTTAGATATTTTGAAATCAATAACATTTATCTCATTACACTTATACAAAATTAACTATCAAACAAATATTATTAAATTATATAAATAAATTCATTTTTTTTGTGATTTGGTATATAAAAGTTTTTTTACACAACCCAAACGAAATAAATAAACTTAAATTTGATTTTAAATAAATGCATCAAAGCATAAAATTGATTATGTTATAATCGACTATAACAATAATTGATTATGCATATAATCAATTATTAAAATAATTCATCTTTCGCAATTAATTCAAACACAAACTTACAAACAATGAGGTGGTGAGGGATTAATTTTTAAGTTTAAATATTATGAATTCCATTCAATTATATGATATACATATAAACCATTTGTTAATAATTTTCTTTCTTACTCTACACAAATTGGTTAAATATCTTAGTTATTAAGATTTTTTTTAATTCAATTAATTGAACCAAAACCAAAACAAACAAAATTAATAAATTTCTAGATACACAATTAACAAATAGAAATTAAGTTAAATTATATTTGTTAAATTTGAAATAAAAAATATTAAAATAAATTTAATTCTTAAAAATCTATTAAAAATCGTAAAAAAAAATTGATTTATACAAGATCCAAAAGAAAAAAAAAACCAAGGTGCTAGGACTAAATAATAAGCGACTTATGACTTCGCACATTTTAATAAATAACTTAATTAAGCGGTTATTCAACAATTTTTTTTTATATGTAAGTTAACAAGAGATTATTTTTATAACCTTCTCTGATAGATTTAATGAAATGAGATAAAAAGATTTAATGAAAAGGTTTCATTATTTTTATAAAACATCTCATAAAATTTAAATAAGTGCTCTTTTAAATGTTTTTTTTTTGTGCTAAACTTTTGTTTGTGAAAAAAAAAAGTGGATAGCGTTTTATGGATAAGGCATTGCATGTGGTCCACATGAAAGGAGAGGAAGGTTTGCCGTGTTCAAAATTTTGGGCGCCTACAAGTCTACATCATTAGCTTTCACTTGTTGATTAGTGTTTGATGATTAGACTTTTGCAATTAAAAGTGTAAGTGTTAACATCATAACTTGTTGTCTTAATGTTTGAAATTATGATGACCTTATCCTGTTTAAAGTTCAAAAAAAGCTAAAACGTGCTATAATGTAATGTTGAGAATCTTTTATGTGCTTCATATAAGCAATTTATGATTGGACGTATGTGTAAAAGAGTTTTACACTCTCAGCGTATACCAATTATAAGTAAAATACTGTAACTTCCTTTGTAAGTTTGCATGGATTTTCATAAGCCCCTTTATTTTTAATAGATATATACAAAACTCTTGGATCCACGGAGTATCCTCACAAGCCTATTGGGCAAATATTCTTTATATCTGAAACACATTAAACATGAATGTCATTAATTTTATTTTAATAATTTACTTTATGTTTATAACCCTTGCTCAAAATAGTCAAACAACTTACTTTTTTTTTTTGTTGACAACAGCAAAGTTAAGTCATATCATTAATAATCAAGAACTCAATATATCTGGTAACTTCATCACAAATCTGGAGGATAGTATTATATGTAGATACCCCTAGCAAAGTATGAGCAGCCACATGAACTTCCCTCCTATCAAACTCTACAAAAGAGTTGGCAACATAAGAAAATAAAAGACTCCTACAATTTGAATAATAACCCTATAGTTGGCTAGAAGACCTAGGGCTTTCTCTTCTTACACTTGGAGTCTGAGAGAGTAATTATAATATTTAACTTTGAAGAAATATCATTTCTTGTCACATAACTTGAGGTAAAGATTGATTGTCAGATCATCGATATTTCGTATAACCTGCAAAAATGACTCAATGCATTGCCAATAGAATTAAAACTAAAATCAAATTCGATCAAACCTTATTAGGTTTATAAAAGTTATATCAATAAAATCAATTTTTAAATATATATATATATTTGTTTTGAAAATCTGAGGATTTTACAAAATAAAACAAATACTATGCGGTATGAACTATGAAGGAAACTACGAAGATTAGTTGTGCTCTGAAGTTTTGGTTTCGACATGCTGTTTTGGACCATCCACGTTTTTTTTTAAATGAACCATTCATTTTTACTTGTGAATTTATGTGCGATGATCAGAGTTTTGTGATTAAAAGTGTAATTGGGGACGTCTTGATTAAAGTAAAAGGCATTTGAGTCTCTTAAGTACGTGATTTTGGATTCATATTGTTGAAAAATAATTTTCTGGGAGGATTCTACACTTAGGTGTCTGATAGTATTCAGAAAATTAATCTTGCACACATCGGGTAGGCAGATATTGTAAAATTAAAAACAAATAAAAAGTGGAAATGGGAAACGTCACAATCACTTTCGCCTAATGTTTAAAACAAACTACTAGTTAATTGATCACCCTTCCCATTAGAACAAAAGTGCTACTGCTAGGATTATGATACTGCTAAGTGGATGGAGATATTCTTTTATGGATTGTGATATTCTTTTGTGCCTTAAGTGAATAATCATGTAAGTTGGTTTGACACGACATCTTAAATCAAAATATCGAGACATTAGGTCTTTGTGTTTTTTTTTTCCATTTATATCGTTTTCAACTAGTTAACTTCTTTTTAATGTGAAATTTCTTCATACATATCTTAGTCACATCCGAAATTCCCAACAATATCCCTGTCAAATATGAGTCCTTCATATAGAGCCATTTTTTCCCTTCTATGATTAATTTTATCTCCATTTAGTATGATGCCAATGTTCCGCACATTAATTTCGGGAAGAATTAGCCTAAGCGAAACATTCCCAAGCAGTCATAAATAGTTTGATGGGTCTGTTTTTTTCATTTTTTTTTGGGTAGAAGGGTCTGTTTTATTTTTTCCCTCTTGAAGTTGGAGACGGCCTTTGATTATAATGATAACAATCACAAATTCGATTATCAAAATAATTAGGGTTGTGCAAAACCCGGCCCGACCCTAGAAACTGTCCCAACCCATAGTATTTGGGTCTGGGTCTGACCCTAACCCGCAGAATAAAATGGACGAACCCGCATCGTATTTAGTGACCCGGTGCCGGGTCAGGGATGAGTCCAGGTTAACCTTCGGGTTACCCAGTCTGTCCCATATAATAAAAATCTAATATTTCTCTTATCCCTTCCTAGTTTACGTTTCATGCAAGATCACTAAAAAAGAAGTCTGAAGTGAATTACTAAATTTTACTCTCAAATCTTACGTCTCACATTGAGTAATTGGTGGCTTTTAGGAAGTATTTTTGGCTTTTGTAACATTGTAAGAAACTTATTTGATGAAAGCAATCTGTTTTTAACAATGCGGCTTTAGTAACGCGAGCATAAGGAAGCATCTATCAAAATGATCTATTTGTTGATATTTTGTAACATCCAATTTTGGATCTATCTGGTTGCGACACCCCTTCTTGGGTCACCACATAGTAACATGTTGCGGAAAATAAACTTTAATTATACTGGTTACTTTCGAAAAATCATAATTTATAACACTCTTCTTAATACCAAAAATGGTGATAATTTTTTTTTAACTTGACATTCAACATCATACAATAACATAAACAACACACCATATATGTATATATATACCAGATGCATCAACAATTTTGCACAAACTATATAACTATACAGGACCTTTATCAAAAAAGACTATTCTCAAAATAGCTAAGTAAAGAAATAAAAATATATAATAGACACATAACGAATCGTCTATGACCATATCACAAAAACATGGCTCTCAGTAGCCAGAAAGACTGACGAGGTCACTACCCCAGAGATGGAAACTACCTACAGCTGGTCAACATCTAGTGATACCCATTGGGAGGACCATGGTGGTCAATCCCACTCCCCGGGGAAGTATCGGATGAAGATGCAGCCACACCCTCATGGAGTGAATCGTCGTCATCATCAAGAGGAATGTACTCGGGCACATCCTCAACAATCTCCTCCGGGTCCTCCTCTGGATCTATGACTATCTCCTCTGGAGGTGGCACTGGTGTTGCCTCCGCTAATGGCTGCGCCTCAAGCTCCCCATGATCCACCAGATACTGAAGTAGAAACCACATCGGAGGTAAATATACCTCAATGGTCTCCATCGTCCTGTGCTCACGCTGTGGCCCCGTCGCAATGGTGCCTTCTACAATATGTATATGCCCGGTATAAGTAACACCGTGAGCTCTCAGGTTTATAACCCACGCGTTAGTGTTCACAGCATCCTCAAAATGAAGGGAACGAACCCTCGTGTGCGCCATTTGGATCGCCGGATCCATCTGTAACACCCCGATTTTTCCGCTTTCTAAGATCGGTATAAATATAAATAAACGTTTATATTTTTATCTGAAACTTAGAAAATGATTTTGGAAAAACCAAAGTCATATTCATATCATACTTATTTTTATAAGTATACGGTGAAATTTTTGATTGAAAATTCAGACGGAAACCGGTCTGCGTTTTTACTGACAGTAAGATTTTACTTATTGGAAAACCTAATTTTGACCCGAGAATGAAATGAATAGATTTTATATCTCATTTCCAATGATATAGGTTATTTTGAAAATTTTCAAAATAAATAGGTTATTATACTTGGTTCGGGCGTAAAACCCTAAATCGGGTAATCGACGGAGTCGGGAACAGACGTACAGAGACAAAACCCAACATCGAATGCTGAGACATCTTGCCACCTAAGGCAGCGAGTCACTGTGGTGAGTCATCAAACATTTATGGCGCATTTATGATGATTACTAAATATCTAGATATTTTGTGCGCGAAAAGACCAAAATGTCCCTAGTTTTCTACCAATTCTCAAGTGTGCCATAAGCTACTTGTGGTCACAATTCAACCACACCTCCTTCAACCATGACCACTCATTTGTCATGATTACTTTAGGTATGAAATGTCCAAAATGCCCTTAGTCTTTAAAGGAATTCCAAGTTGGTCCCTAAGTAATTTTACCATTTTGTCCCTAAGGCAATTTATTTGGATAAAAATACCCTCCCTTCACCCTTATGTGCGTTACCCTCCCTTTCATTAGCACACTTTTGCAAATTTTGTATCATTCTCTTGTCTTCTTCATCAACTTGAACCATTTTCTCTTAAGAAATCTAAGAATACACATTGATGTTCATACTTGCTGAAAACTATACCGAAACTCTGATCCTTTTTTGTTCCGAAACTTGGAAAAACCTTCTCCATGAAAGTTATTCCTCTTCCTCTCTTATTTCCAACAAGCAAAAGATCATCAAAAACGGATAATTAGATTGGGAGATATACTCAAATTACCGAAACAACTCAAAATCTTCATCTTCCTCACTTTTCTCTCATTTTCTCTCAAGAACACTTAGTGATTTTTGCGAAGAACTTGATCATCTTAATCACTTATTCATCATCAAGAGGTGATTTCTTCTCTCCATGATCAATCATGTCTTCTTCTTCATTAATTTTCTTGTTTCAAGCCATCTTAGATCTAGAACTTTAAAAATCTCTAGAAAATTGTAGAAAAATCCAATGAACTTGAAACCAATTTCTATGATCATATAATCATGTAAACTCTTGCTAAATAGGAGAATGTGATCAACAAAAATTTATTACCCTTTTGTTCATACATGGCCGAACCTATGTTCGTAGGTGAGGAAAGAGTTTTTGTTTCGAACTTTGTTAAACAAGTGTTGATCTATGATCTCTAGTCCATTCTATTGTTGATTCAAGTGATTAGAGAATCAAAACATACTCTAAACCAAATTTGTTGTTGATGACCGAAATCTTAAAATTTGTAGTTAAGATGATTTTGGTTCAATTTTTGATAAGTAAGCCTTGATTATGTTTTAATCATACTTAAGGATCATTGATCTAAGAGTTGAGAAAATTTGAAAGTTCCTAGCCTTTTGTTCTTGACAAGGCCGAAACCCAAACTCTTTAGATTTAGTTTGTTTTGTTTGTTGTTTGTTAATTTTGGTTGTAATTCGCTGTGAAGGATCAAATTGGTAAGCTGTGTCACCGGAACCGGAATCAAAGACTTTGTGGACTCAAATTGGTAACTTCAAGAGGTAAGGGGAGCTTACTTAAGGGATTTTTCCCAATAACTGTATGTGAGTAGTGTGTGGTATGTATTATTTATCTGTGGTTATGGTGCTTGTTTAATTTGGTTCAAGTTGTTTAAGTGATGTTATTTTTATCTGTGATGGTTGATTTGCATTTAAATTGTTTATCTGCAATTATATTATAATGTGTTGTGATGCATGATCTGCCTGGGAATATTTCTGTGATATTGTTGTTGGTTGTTGTCTAAGAAGCATGACAGTGGTCAGTGCACAATTCAATTAATCAGATAAAAGCTTTAAGAAGCCTTATAAATTATATTCAACGTATTCTAACAATAAAATATAGGGAAATATTATTATTCTAATGATTTAATAGTGTAAGAGTGTTTTATGAGTTATACGTAGGAAATTTCTAAATATTAGAAAATATTATTTTAAGAAAATAAGTTTCAAAAATAATTTTATTAAGGGGTTGGAAAAATTATTTTATTAGAAAATTCTTAATTGGACCTAAAACGTTTTTTAAAAAAAGTCGAACGTCGGACAATTCCGATAATAATTACGGTAGGATTACTAAAAACAGTAATATTAGTTAAAATAGAGAATTTGTATCAAAGCAATATTTTCAAGTTCAAAATATTGATTTTATGAAAGAAAATGGTTTTCAAGTGATTTTGATGATTTTGTAAAACAAATTTCCAACGTAAACGTATTTTTCGTAAAATAGTTTTATACACCGGGTTATTTTCGACAACTTGGATAAGTTTCAGAAGTGTTATTTTGATTTTGTGTTTCACCGAACGAAAACAGTGTTAATGTAAACCTAGTATCTGAGGCGTCGTGATACTGGCGTTCTTAATTACAAGCACGAAGATTTTTGATCCGTGTCACTTTGTTACACGTTGTGATGAACGCTGTTAATAGTGAATATTGTTTTTCTATCACCACGAACCTAAGACTGATTGCAAGGTCTAAGGTTTTGTGATTGAGCATTCGGACTTCATGTCCTATGTTAGTATTGAGAAATCTATCACGTTAAAAATTACGAATAGTCGTAAGCCATCTTGAGCTTCGACAGAAGAAGAATGAACACAAAGAAAAATAATGAGAACAAAATGTTTTATATGCATGCATTGGTAGACGTGCCCACGTCCTATGTCTGATACGTTACTGATAGGGTATTCGGGCTACGAAGTTTTGTATGATGCCTTAATGATAGGGTATTCATGCCACGTCCTATGTCTGATACCTTAATAATAGGGTATTCGGGCTACAAAGTCATGTAGGGTGCCTTGGTGAATAAGGTATTCCATGCTACAAAGTTATGTACGGTGCCTTGATAAATAAGGTATTCCGTGCTATGAAATATGTATGGTGCTTAGATGAATAAAGTATTCCATGCCAATAAGTGCCTAATATACCTGGAAATTGAGCGCGATCAACTCATTTATTTGGTGTTGGGGTCTCTGGAGTTAGGTATTAAATTAGAGCCTGAATATTGAAATGTTCATGCATTTTTTTTCAAAAGATTGTGATCGGGTATGAAACCCAGTGATAGACTACTAGCTTATTTATGGAAATGTATATGTATATATGTTTGATTTTGTGTCGCTCGTGCGATTATTGTGTTAAATCCATATATTGGCATCTCACCCTTACAAATATATCAGGTTCTTCTGGTAATTGCCTTTGTATCTTGGGATACTAGTACAGATAAAGCGGAGGAGTTCTTTAAGTCACTTGCGGACTTAATCTCTAGATGCTTGAAGATGCATTTGTTCGTGGGAATGACCACGGGGGTCTTTTCAAATAAATGTCTTGTAGAGTGACCAGCTTAGGAGTCTTGGTTGGATTGTAAGTTTGAAATGGTCGGTAACTGTGGGGTTGTAATTAGTCTTTGGTTTAATTTTCTCTTTTTGAAAATTGAAACTTTTTGAGAAAAATTGTATGCCATAGTGACCTCGTTAAGAATATGATTTTACTGATTTAGTTTATGTATCATGGTATTCCAGAGTTTTCCGCACAAGAAAATTTTTACACCCGAGTTTTCTGGCTTAAAATAAATAAATTTTTTGAAAGCAACCAGCAAATTACTTTTTAATTTATTTCCGCACATGTTAAGAAGTAATGCCCAAGGAGGGTGTTACACCATCTATACTCAAATAGTAATATACATATACAGAAGAGAGACCAACAATAAAACATGCAAGGGTGAGAACCAACATATGGATTTTAAAACGATAACCACATGCACGACTCTCGAATAACATTTAACATGTATATTCAATAGTACACAATTTATTTATCAAAGGGTTTCATACACGACAATCGTCTTTTGAAAAACAATGACACTTCAATATTTATCAACCCACTTTGACACCTAATCTCCGGAGCTTCAACCACCAAATAAATGAGTTGTTCAGGCTCTCGTTGCCAAATAAGGCATAATCGTTGCCATGTAAGGCAAAAATTAACCATATCACTGTCCAAAACGAGGTACGGTGAATACTATTTATAGTATATGGTTTCGTGGTTATATGTCCATCAAGGCACAGTGATGCAAACCTCATGAATACTTGCCATCAAGCATTCAAGTCTTATGCAAAGGCACGTCTGCCCAAAAATGCATGTAAAACATTTTGTTCACGTCATTTTCTTTGTGTTCATTCTTTCCTTGTCGGAGCTAAACATCTCACGACCAATTCACCGTTTTAAACATTTATGTTTAATGCATCATTCCAAAAATAAGTGTCTCTAAGTCAAAAATGTGCAAATCACGTAATCTAGACCGATGCACTAGTCTTAGATACGTAGATTCTAGCGCACAAAAATCAATACCCATTTTATAGGACATCTAATCCATAACTTCACCTTTTTGGACCTTGGTCCATACCATAGAACACTAGATCCCGACGTCTCGGCAGCTAGGTCCATTTTTCATCTTTAAAACCATTTTCGTTTTGTGAAACACAAAACAAAACAAAATTTCCTCAACTTATCTAAGTTGTCGGAAATAACACCGTTGTTTATAGAAAATCCTTTTAAGTTGGAAATTCATTTTAAAAAATCGTCAAAACCCCTTAAAACTCATTTTCTTTTAAAAAAACAATATTTTGAAACTGAAAATATTGCTTTGGGACAAATTTTTTGTTTTAACTAATATTAACGGTTTTAATAATACTTTTGTAAATATTGTCGGGATTGTCCGACGTTTGACGTTTTAAAAACGTTTTTAAGTCAAAACATGACTTTTCTAGTAAAATAATTTTTCCAACACCAGAAATAAAATTATTTATGAAACTTATTTTCTTGAAATAACAATTTCTAATATTTAGAAATTTCTTACGTATAAATTAGCATTGTAAAAATATTTTCACGGTTACATCCTCACTATGACTGTTAAAAACTCTTTCGTCATTAAATCATTAAAATAATATTATTTTTCACTATTATCCATTTTCACTAATTAAATAATTAAGTAATAATATATTACTATTTTCTACTAAATTAAACTCATAATTTTATAAAAAGCTTTTTAATGCTTTTAACCTCGTATTTAATTGAGCACTGACCACTGTCAGGCTTTTCAATCCACAACCAATCTTCAATAACAATCATGCCAATAATATAGCAAATATCAATTAAAGACATGCCACAAAATATAACAATAATTAAATGCAGATAATTAAACAATTAAAAACAGATAACTATTAAGTAAATAATACTAACTACATAAAAATTACATACACCTAATAATTAATACAGACCACAAACAATTACACATGGCTACCGGAAAAACCCCTTAGGTAATCCCCTTACATCTAGATGATATTCCTCCAATATAAGATTTGATGTAAATCCACGCGTCGGTAACACTCGTACCCGATAAACTAGCTTATCCTTCAACAACACACAACAAATCATCAAACAAACAATTTAAAAACACCTAATAACCTACATATTGGTTTCGGCCTTGGTGTGATCTTAGAGCTAAAAATTTCTAAAATTCCTAAGCTTTTGGATTAGTGATTCTCAATCAGTCAAAATCCTAAAACAATCATTATTATACAAAGATTGAAATCAAATATTACAACCCTTTTAAAAAATGAATTTCGGTCATGAGCACAAAATGGCTTAGAGGTTTTCATTTGATTAAACAAGCATGGATTCAATACATATATAAGCTATAAGATTGAGTCAAACAAGATTGGCGAAAAAAAATGAACAAAGGTCCTCCCCCTTCAACATCTAGGGTTCGGCCTTGTTGGGTTCAAATGGCAAGAAATTTTAGTTTGATACATCCTCTTAGATCTATAATATAGGGATGATAATAGAATCATAGAAATTGGTTTCATGCTCATTGGATTTTCCTATGATTTTCTATGAAATTTTGAAGTTAGAAACCCTAAGATGCATCATATTGATCAAGGCTTCAAAAAAAAAAAAAAATACTTGAAGAACATGATGATAATCAAGGGAGAAGAGCATGACATACCTCTTAGAAATGAGAAATGGGCAAAAGATCAAGCACTAGCTTCACAAATTTAAGCTATGGAAACTTAAGCTTTTTAATGGAAAATGGTGAAACTTGATGAATATGATGATCCTTGACTTTTATAGAAGTGAAATGGGCTCTCATGAAGGGGTTCGGACTGTGGGAGTCTAGGGTTAGAAGGGTCCAAAGCTTAAAATTCATGGGACAAAATGGTAATCTTGTACAATGGCAAATTTGTGGATAAAATCAACATAAAGGACATAATAGTAAAATCCTCCTAAAAGACATCATTACTAAGGGGAGTCATCTATATGACTCACCCCTTGTGAGTCATCATGAATGACTAGCCTTTTATCCATTAGCGGGTCCAGGAAATCACGCATTTAGCTCCGTCGTTCACCCGATTTCGTATAACGCCCGCATAATATATATTATTTTACTTTTAAGTGAAAAATTTTAAAACAGCCTAAGATGTTGGAAACTTCATAAAAACATTAAGTATTTCATTCACGAGTCAAAATTAGGTCATTTGAGCAGTAATATTCTTACTGTCATTAAATCGCAGACCAGGTTTCATCTGATTTTTCGACCCAAAATTTAATCGTAACCCTCTACGGTAAAGTAGAGCATGGATATGATCTTGGTTTATTCAAAATCATTTTCTAAGTTTAAAAAAAATATATATAAACATTTCTATTTATTTTATTGATATAAAAATAGTAAACAGTGAAAACCGGGTATTACACTGGTGACACAAGGTCAATAAGTGCTTTTGGGTAGCATCTCTTTACGAATATTTTGGCTTATAAAAAAATAATTTTTTTTCACTTACTGAAATTTAGTTTACAAAGAATCTATTCAATTTTGGGTCAACTTGGTCTCGTCCCATTTAGACTCGGTTTTAAACTAACCCGATATGATTAGGTTCATTCGAGTCTAGGGACATGTTCATGTTCAAATAATTGACCCTATCAATGTTTATAACTGGGTAAAGGACAAGCATAACCCGTCTCAACCGGTCTTGTAACATCCCTGGCTTCTCTATGGATTGACGACTGACCCTACAGACCAACACGGGTCTTTTCAGCATGCAGCATGCTTTGTCCTCACTCACACTTCCTGGAAAACTTCCTAGGAGGTCACCCATCCCAGAATTACTCCAAGTCAAGCATGCTTAACTGTGGAGTTCTTAAGTGACGAAAAGAAGATGCATCTTGTTAGTATAGGTAGTACCAATCAATTCATATAAGTCATCCTCAACTGTATAGTCCTACACCTACACAGTCTCAGGATCCCTCTCATTCTAGTGTGTAATCGGTTCATTGTGTCCCTTCGCCTAGAATCCTGTCAGGAGCCGCTCCTTGATCATGCCTCTTTACACCGGCGACCACTCCCCGCCCTCGTCAGCCCTGGGTGTCACATGCCTACCAGATTCCGCCTGATTCATCCCCGAACCACACCGTACTGGGAGAGGTGCCGCTCTGATACCATTTGTAACATCCTTGGCTGCTCTGTGGATTGACGATTGACCCCACAGACCAACATGGGTCTTTTCAGCATGCTTTGTCCTCACTCACACGGTTCACTCACACGCTTCCTGGGAAACTTCCCAGGAGGTCACCTATCCCAGAATTGCTTCAAGTCAAGCACGCTTAACTGTGGAGTTATTAAGTGATGGGCTCCCTAAAAGAAGATGCATCTTGTTAGTATATGTAGCACCAATCGATTCATATAAGTGATGGGCTCCTGAAAAGAAGATGCATCTTGTTATGCATGATCTGCTTGGTTTTTATTATTATGCTTAGTGGTTTTTATGAAAAAGATATATATGTTGTATAAGAGATGATTGTTTTGGGTGTGAGGATAATGATGATTTAGAAGTGCCTAACCTGGATGATGTATGTTAAAGAAGTGTTATGGCATAGAATATGTGTCAAGTTCTAATGGAAGGTTAATGCACTAGGATGTTCTAAAACGGGTTGGTGAGATTCAAGTATAGGTGTTGTTGTCCAAAACCTTGTATTGATTATATAATACACAAGGACAAAAGTGTATTGGTAATATAATACACAAAGACAAAAGTGTATCGGTAATATAATACACACGGATATCCTACTGTGAGGTATCCTACTGAGGGGATACCCTCAAAAGTGTTTTGTAATATGTTTAATATACTTAGATTGTGATGTGTTTTCTATATGAAGATGTATACGTTATAAGTTAAGTTTTAATTTTTTACGTATTTTCACGTTAAGTGTGCGATTAAGTAATTAAATAATGAGGTTTTAATCTAATGACACAAAGGGGCACAACGGGGTATTGAGATTAATTATTGATTTTATTTTCATTGTACAAATTATTAAAATCATAATTACTTTTAGATGTAAATCAAATTAAGGATTGAGATTAAATGTAAGTAAAAAAAACTTACACTAATATAAATGGATCCCTTCTCATATAAGATTATACATATTTATCTTAAAGATAGTGAGATCGTGTGGGATTAACTTTAGAGTTTAATTTTAATCAAAGGTAACATAAATATTAAATTATATAATTTTTTTTTGACAAAAAAAGATATTCATTCATTCAAATTGGTAAAATACATCGAAAATAACACAAATTCAACATCACTAAAAACTGAAAAAGGACGAATCTGCGAACAAACTCACAGCACCCAGGTTAATAGCATAAAACGACAAAATGCCTACAAATGTGACAAAATCAAAGTGAACGGAATACCCATGCCTCCGGATATGTAACGTTGACACACAAGTCTTGATTGAATCTGTAATGGATCGAAGCCGATCTGCCAATCTGAACCAAACGAACACTGCAACAAGATAGAAAACCAAACGACGCTGCAACAAGACGAAGAACAAAACACCATCGCACACAAACGACGAAAACATGAAAAAACATGAAAGAAAAACCAGATCTATGTGGAAAAACCACTTATTTAGATGAAAGGAGAGAAAAAATGATGTAGATGGGTGATTCCAGGCCAAAAAATGACCCAAAATCACCCTTCCGGTGGATGAGGAAGAAGGAAAAGAGGAGAAGAAAGAAGGTTGAGAGAGAATAACTGTAACACCCAGATTTTCACTACTTTCTAATATCCGAAATTTATATGAATACATTTATATTTTTATCTGAGACATAGAAAATGTTTTTAAATAAACTGAAACCTTATTTACACTCTACTTTACCGTAGAGAGTTACAGTTAAATTTTAGGTTGAAAAGTCAAGTGAAACCCGGTCTGTGAATTTCACTGACAGTATGTTTATACTGCTCAGAAAACCTAATTTTGACGCATGAACGAAAAACTTAAGGTTTTTATTTAATTTCATACGATTTTGCTTATTTTGGAATATTTCACTAAAAAGTGAAATATTATATTTCATCCGGGTGATATCTTAATCGGGTAAGCGACGGAGCCGAATACGGTATTTCCGGGAGCCGCAAGTGGATAATGCCAGTGAGTCACACATGATGAGTCACCATGTGAATGGATTAATGGTGTACATGGCATCATGATGACATTTTAAGGATTTTTCACTTAAGTCCTTAAACTTTCTCTTAATTGCTTTTTAGTCCAAAGTTAATTCTTCAAGTTATCCTTGTCAATTGGGTCAATTCCTTGCTATCCAAATCCAGTGGGGGACTGCGGCCATGAGGCCCTTTTCATGCTCATGAATTTATTCTTCATGAAACCATTTTATTCACTTAAGTTTCCTATGTCATGGTTTTATGTCTTAAGCATTTTCATGAACCAAAACAAATTGGGCTTTAGTGGACTTCTCAAGCCCAATGCGCAAGGCCCGTTCTTTCCATGACTTGCTCATAAACTTGATGAGTCAAGCTCATTCAAGATCATTCTCACACTTTCTCAAAAGATCCACAAGGTTCTCCATTGTTCTTATTCTCTTCTCACATAAGGAAGCTTAGTTTGTGAAGGAAGTTGGTGATTCCTTGCTCATTTGTCATTTCCAATAGGTGATTCTTCATCCTCAACCTCTTTTAGTTATAGTTTCTTCAAATCATTCCTTGATTAGAAGCCTTAATCATCATGTTGTGTTCATGCGTTCTTCACTTTGAAAAATCATATAAAATCATAGAAAAGTCCAATGAGTTTGAAATCAATTTCTATGTTCTTGTCATCATCCATATAGTCTAAATCCAAGAGTAGGTTGCAAACTAAAATTTCCTCCTCATTTACCCTTGTAAGGCCGAATCTATGTAGGTGAGGTTGGAGGAAGTTTTGTTCATGTCTTTCATAAATGATATTGTTTATCATCTTGTTAGTATATATCCTCATTGAATCCAAGTTATTTTATCAAACAAAAATCCCTATCTTCATAAACTTATCATGGCCGAAATCCTACCTTGAGGAGTTTGGAAGTTTTTTATTCAAACTTTGTTGTTTTATCACTAATCCATTGTCTTAAATACTTAGGATCATTAATCCAATGACTTAGGAAATTTTAGGAAATTTTAGCCACTAAACCCTATGGAGGCCGTGACCTATTATAGAGAATCAGGAGATTTTAATTGTTTGATTGTAATTGATGAAGGTTTAGTGAATTGATTGTGTACGTGAGACCGGACTTCCGACAAAGCACTTATTAAACCGCTGAGAAATCTTCGAGAGGTAAGGGGAGCTAACTTGAGGGATTTTTCCCAATAACTATTTGTGATTAGTGTGTGGTCTGTATAATTTAATGGTGGTTGTGGTGCTTGATTAAAGTTGTGATATTTATGTGTGTTTGTTTATCTGCATTTAATTAGTTATTGCCGTTATATATTATGGTGTTGTGATGCATGATCTGCCTGGGAATATTACTATGATGTTGTTGTTGATTGTTTTTTGAGAAGCCTGACAGTGGTCAGTGCCCAATCAATTAACATGATAAAAGCTTTAAGAAGCTTTATAAATCATATTCAATGTTTATGAAAGAAATATTAGAATATAATCTCGATGAAACATTTTATTTGAAAAAATAAGGAATATTTGAAAATATTATTATTTTAATGATTTATTAGTATAAAAGTAATTTATGAGTCACAGTGAGGACGTAACTGTGAAATTATTTTTGTACTGCTAATTTTTACCTAAGAAATTCCGTAATATTATAAAAAATTATTTTACGAAATTAATCTTCGAAAATAACTTAATTGTGACTTTAGAAAATTATTTAAGTGGAAAAAGCTAAGATTTGGCTTAAATGACCTTAAAAATGTTTAACGACGACAATTTGGAAATGTATCGACGACAAGTGTTTCTAAAACGGCAGTACGTATTTTAAACTAAGTTTGAGCCTCAAGTGACCCTCTTTTTGAAACATGAAGTTTTTTAAAAAGATTTTAGTAACTGATGATTTTATGAAAGAATTTCCCATTTGAAATGATTTTCCAAAATCAAGTTTTACGCAAACAGTGTAGACAGTGATTTTGAACTTAGTAACCGAGACGTCGGAGTACTAGTGTTCTTGCGGTGTTTTGGACTTTGTGTCCTAATTTCGGTGTATTTTGGACTGCGTGTCCTATGGACTTTGTGTCCCAATTTCGGTGTAAATAACGTTATTCAAAGTGAATATTATTTTCTATTACCACGAACCTAAGCCTGATGCATCGGTCTAGGGGTTTCGTGATTGAGCACTCGGACTTGATGTCCTGTGTTATTAATGAAAGTTTTAAGATATTTAAAACTATGATTGGTCGTAATCTTTTGAGCTTTGGCAAGGAAAGATTGAACACAAAGAAAAGTTTCAAGAGCAAAAATGTTTTACATGCATTTTAGGCAGACGTTTCTATTTGTAAATCATAATGTCATGGTGATATTCATGAATCGATGTATCATTGTGCCCTGGTTGGACAATGAAAAACCATATTTGGTGATCACTGCTCCTTAAATTGGACGGTGTGCTATGGTAACCATATTCGGTGATGACTGTGCCTTGTGTTGGACAGTGTGCTATGGTATTTAATGAGTGCCTTATTTGGCAATCGAGCTTGATCAACTCACCTCGACGTTGGGATATCTCATGAGATTAGGTATGAATTTAGATTACGAATAGGAAGTGTTCATGCATAGTTTTTCAAATGATGATGTTTGGGGTATGAAACCCAGTGATAAACTATTTACCAGATTATGAATGCTTATGTTGTTATAAACATGTATATGTGTATATGTCTTCTTTTATGTCTCGCATGTAGTTATTGTGTTAAATCCATATATTGGCATCTCACCCTTACAAATATATTAGGTTTATTCTAGTCTAGTGTAGTACTTTGGTACACTAGTATGGATGATGTGACACCCTAACTCGGGTCATCACATGGTTACCCGTTTGCGGAAATAAAACTTAATTTCCTGGTTGCTTTCGGAAAATAATGTTTTCTCAACATTTATCTTTTCAAAATATGGTGATAATTTTTTTTATCTTCTTCTTAACCTCATAACAACAACAACATAATCAAGTCACACTTAAATACATAATGTATATAAGTCATACAATTATACTGCCTCATATGTTTTCACACCTAGATCATTATCCGTTTAGTTTATTCTCAAAACATAATATAACACAAGTAATTTCAACATATCCACACACAATCCATCGAAACAAAGTATGAATTGTACCCGAATTAAAATAGTATAGTTAAGAGGTTACCGTCATGGTTTGAAGTCTCAGCTCCCCACACATTATATACTCTACCCGCAGTCTTTGACTTATTAATGTTGATGTTATTGTCCACTGATCTATGCTTTGGTGCATTACAATCCTTCGATATGTGTCCCACTTGACAACAGTTGAAACATTGGACTCCTCCCAAGGGACAAGTTTTAGACACATGTTTTGGGTCTCTACAATTGTAACATTTCCTAACTTGGCCTTGACTTTGGTTCCTCTGGCCTCCACTCCATGATGCAGAAGAATTAGAACGATATTGTTGTTGATTTTGGTTATTTCCTGGTGAACGGAAATAAGGCTTCTGCTGATTTCGTTCCTATTTTTGATCCTGATTCTGGTTCTTGGAATCACAGGGTCCTCCAACATTCCCCTTATTATCTCTTCCCTTCTTCATTTGTTCTATCTTCCGACTCATCTCAACTAAAGCTTGAAAAGTTCGAAGTTGCAGAGGTAAGACATACTCCTTAATCTCAAATCTCAGTCCCGCCTCGAACCTCTCTCACTTCCAGCTCTCATTGGGATGTGCTTGAAAGAAACGGAAGTATTTGGCAAGCGATTCAAACTTAGCCGCATACTCTACCACAGACAGGTCTTGTTGAAATTCCAAAAATTCCATCTCTTTCTTGACCCTAATGCTCTCCGGAAAATACTTATCCGTGAATGCAGTTCAGAAAACGTTCCAGGTAATCTCCTGATGATCAGCTTCAAGCAGTTGTTGAACACTCTTCCACAATACTCCGCATCTCCTATCAGCAGGAAGGCAGCATAAGTAACCCTTACTTCTGCAGGAGTAACCACCGGTTCAAAGATTTTCTCTAGCTCCTGAATCCATAAATCAGCTTTCCCATGATCAGCATCCCCACCAAATTGTGAAGGATTTTGGATTCGAAACACAATCAGAGCTTTGCCTTCCACAACTTGTAGATTATGGGTATTCATAGATGCAGTTTGATTGGCAATTGCAGTTGACACATGTTCCATAGCCTGAGCGGCATAGTCCACTCCTTCCTCATAGTTTTCATTCACGTTGGCACGACCACCAATAGGACCACCTCTACGACCATGTCCACGACCGCGTCCACGTCCTCGCCACGTCCACCTTCTGGTGCGAGTTCCATAACTGACATGTAGAACAAAATCAGTTAGACCGCAACCAGAAAATGAAACGTGCATTGGTGGGTTAACACACATTACTTCTAATAAGTAATTCAATCAACATATCATCTACAATTCAGGGGTTCTCACAAGATCTCAATCCAATTAGAACTCACCAAACACACATACTTGTGTATTAACACACATTGTTTCGATAAGGAAACAATCCAAACAAGGTCCAACCAGAGATTACACAACGAAAACATAACAGACCTATTCCCCATCATTCCCAAAAGACTCGACCAGCTCTGATATCACTAATGTGACACCCTAACTCGGTTCATCACATGGTTACCCGTTTGCGGAAATAAAACTTAGTTTGCTGGTTGCTTTCGGAAAATAATGTTTTCTCAACGTTTATCTTTTCAAAATATGGTGATAATTTTTTCTTCTTCTTTTTAACCTCATAACAACAACAAAGTAATCAAATCACACTTATATACATAATGTATATAAGTCATACAACTATACCGCCTCATATGTTTTCACACCTAGATCATTATCCGTTTAGTTTATTCTCAAAACATAATATAGGACCTAAGCTGGTCGTAACTAACAGACGCTACAACCGAGAGAAGCAGCAACAGCATGCCCCGAACTAGACATCCTTCTTCTTCTTGTAGAGATCATACCCCTTGTGCGGCTCTGATATGTTCGTAAAGGTGAAACGCCAATATATGAATTTAACACAATAACTAAATGTGAGACACAAAAGAAGGCACATACACATATACATGTTTATAACAACATAAGCATTCATATTATAGCATATAGTTTATCAATGGGTTCCACACCCCAAACATCACCGTTGGAAAACTTTGCATGAACACTTCAATACATCCTCTAAACATTCACACTTAATTTCCGGAGATCCCCAACGTCATTTAAAATAAGCTGATCAAGCTTGATTGCCAAAAGAGGCACGTCGATTTTACCATAGCCCACTGTCCAGCACAGTGAGAACGTTGATTTATGGTTTTTGATTGTACGTCGATTGCCCAAAGGCACAATGAATACGTTGATTTCATGAATTCATTGTACGTCGATTGCCCAAAGGCACAATGAATACGTCGATTACATGAATATCATAAAGATACCATGATTAACAAATACGTCGAGACATGAATACCATCAAGAGATCATGATTAACCTCGTAGGCACGTCTGCCAAATGCATGCAAGAAACTTTGCTCATAACACTTTTCTTTGTGTTCAATCTTTCCTTTGCCGAAGCTCAAAGCTTGCGACCAACACAGTTTTAACATTTTAAAACTTTCATTAATAACATAGGACCTCACAGTCCGAGTGCTCAATCACGAAACCCCTAGACCGATACACCAATCTTAGGTTCGTGGTAATAGAAACATCATTTATCTTTAACCGTCATTTATTACATCATGAAGTAGGCACACCGTCTACTGAACACCAAGTCTATAACATCATAAGAACACTAGCACCCCGACATCTCGGTTACTAAGTTCCATATCGTTGTTTACGTCATTTTCGTTATGTGAAAAACAACTCCAAAATAAGATCTCCACAACTTGTCCAAGTTACCGGAAATACGTCATTGAGAAAAATTCATTTACAAAAAATCATTTCTGCTTAAAATTCATTTGTAAAACGTCAAATCATAGAAAATCTATTTTCCTTTGGAAACTCATTTTTCCCGAAATAACATCAAATCATCTTGAACTCTTTTACTGAAACTTCAATTCTAAAAACATAAATCAATTGAGATTAAATCTCTTCTAAAAAATAAGTACTGTTGTTTTTAAACTCCCGCCGTAAATAATTTCGAAACTTGCCGTCGTTTAGCATTTTCAAAGAAAACGTTTTTAAGTCCAACTTTGACCTTTCTTCTAAAATAATTTTCTTATATAACAAATAAGGTATTTTCAAATATTAATTTCACAAAATAATTTTTTATAATATTACAGAATTTCTTACGTAAAAATTTGCAGTAGTAAAATATTTTCACGGTTGCGCACTCTCTGTGACACATAGTTCACTTTTTCATTAATAAATCATTAAAATACTAATATTTATCAAATACTTGTTATTTTTCCCAAAAAATATTTTCCATAAACATTATATTCCAACATATCCCATAAAACATTGAATATAATTTATACAGCTTATTAAAGCTTTTATCTGATTAATCGGTTGTGCATTAACCACTGTCAGGCTTCTCAAACAACATTCAACAACATCATCAGAATTATATCACCAGATAGATCATGCATCATAGCAATATAATATACAACAGCAGATAATTAAATAAATTAAATGTAAATCAATCACTGATGCACAGATAAACAACACAACGTAAACAACATAAACAAATAACCACAACCACATATAAATTATACAGACTACACTACAAGCAAATGGTTATTGAGAAAAATCCCTCAGGTAAGCTCCCCTTACCTCTCGAAGCTCCTCAGTGAAATTAAAAGAACTCTGTCGATTGTCGGAAACCCTCGTACGCCGTAAAACAATTAACCTTCAACAACATATCCAAACAACCAATCAAAACAAGCAAAACAAACATCTAATCCTCTCTAATAGGTCACGGTCTCCTTAGGGTTTTGTGGCTCAAAATCTCCAAACCTGCTTAAGTCATGGATTAATGATCCTAATATACTTAAGGAAATGGATTAGGGCTAAACAACAAAGTTAAGAATCAAAACCATCCTAACCCTCTAAATGGTAGATTCGGCCGACACAAGGACATCGGGTCAGAGTTTTCATTTTTGACAAACCAACTTAGATTTAACATAAACATTTATTTACTAGATGATTACATGATCACCTTGATAAAACTAAACAAAATCATTCAAGTTCTTCACTGATGAATTTCGGCCAAGACATGAAAGACATGGTTAGAAATTTCAACTTGATACAAGAACTTGGATTTAGCAAGTACATACCCTAGAAGCATGAGATCTATGATCATTTTCAAGTAGAAAACAACAAAGTTCCTCCACCTTTCACTATAGGTTGCGGCCATGATCAAAAAAATGAGGGGGAAGATTTTGTTTGCAACAATATCTTGGATTATGATAGTAGGGATGATTATAAGCACATAGAATTTGGTTTCACAATTTTAGGAGTTTTCTATGATTTATGGTGATTTTTCAAAGTTATGAACATAAAGATGAACATAGATTGAAACTAATGATCAAGACATGGAAATAGAAAACTTTGTGAAGAACATAGCATTGAATAATGATAAGGAGTAAGAATCACCTCTTAAAGTTCAAGAAAAGAGCAAGAATCACTAACTTCCTTTGAAAACTCAAGTTTTTTCACTTGTAAGAAAATGGAGTTTTTGAGAGTTTGGAGAGGATGAAGAAGAATGTGGAAGAATGGAGAAGCTCCTAGCTTCTTCAAGAGCTTATGGCAGCCACAAGGAGCCTTGGCCATGCGAAATTGGGCTTGGCAAAAGCCCAAGTCCATTACCAAATATTACAACTTAAAAAATGCTTAGACATTAATCAAAAAGCTAGGAAATTAAGAGTAGGAAATTGGTTTTCATGGAATAACTCTTGGACACGAAATTTGGGCCTCAAAACTGCAGCCCAACATGATTTGGATGAGTGAAAAATTGATCCACTTCACTTAGTGTATCATAGAAACTAGTTTAGGGACCAAACTGCAATTAAGAATAAGTTTAAGGACTAAAATGCAATTTCCATAGAAATTGTCATCATGAGGCCATGTGCACCATTAATGTGTTCACATTGGTGACTCACCATATGTGACTCATTGGTATCATCCGTTAGCGGCTCCCGGAAATCCCGTAATCTGCTCCGTTGCTTCCCCGATTCAATATGACGCCCGGATAAAATATAATATTTCATTTTTTAGTGAAATATTTCAAAATAACCAAAATCGTAGGAAATTAAATAAAAAATGTAACATCCCAATTTTCCCACTTTCTAAGATCGGTATAAATATAAATAAACGTTTATATTTTTATCGGAAACTTAGAAAATGATTTTGGGAAAACCAAAGTAATATTCATATCATACTTATTTTTATAAGTATATGGTGAAATTTTTGGTTGAAAATTCAGACGGAACCCGACCTGCGTTTTCGCAGACAGTAAGATTTTACTGATCAGAAAACCTAATTTTTACCCGAGAACGAAATGAATAGATTTTATATCTCATTTCCAATGATATAGATTATTTTGAAAATTTTCAAAATAAATAGGTTATTATCCTTTATTCGGGCATAAAACCCTAAATCGGGTAATCGACGGAGTCGAGAACAGACGAGCAGAGACAAAACCCGACATCGGATGCTGAGATAACTTGCCACCTAGAGCGGTGAGTCATATGGATGACTCATTCATGTCATGATTGCTTTTAAATAAAAATCTAGATATTTCTTTAAAATAGTATAAAGACTATTTTACCCTTGGACGATTTTACCCTTGAACTTTCATTGAAATGCCAAGTTTGTCCCCACAATTTGTGGACACAAATCAGCCACATCACCAACCACTCCTCACCACATGTTTGTCATGATGGTTTTTTTTGACAATTACCATTTTGTCCTTAATGTTGGATTTTATCACAAATGTGCCATTTTGTAAGATTACTCCTTTGTCCCTAAAAATTTATTTTTGGACCCTTATGCCCTTGAAAACCACGACCAAACTCTCCCAAGTGAGCCCATTTCACTTCTATAAAAGACCATCTCCATCTTCTTCATCAACTTTGCCATTTTCCATTAAAACTCCTAAGTTACATAGCTTGATTTTGTGAAGCAAGTCCTTGGATCTTCACTTGTTTTTTATCTTCAAGAGGTGAATCCTATTCTCCTTCTCCAATCATGTCTATGTTCTTCAATAAGTTTCATGATTTAAAGTCTATTTCATCTATGTTCATCACTTTTAAGTTTCTAGATCTAGAACTTTAAAAATCACCATAAATTATAGAAAAATCCTGAAAATATGAAACCAATTTCTATGTGCTTATAATCATCCATACTATCATAATCTAAGAGATTGTTTCAAACAAAATCTTCCTCCTCATTTTTTTTGAGCATGGCCGAAACTATAGTGAGAGGTGGAGGAACTTTGTTGTTTTTCTACTTGAAAATGATCATAGATCTCATGCTTCTAGGGTATGTACTTGCTAAATCCAAGTTCTTGTATCAAGTTGAAATTTATAACCATGTCTTATATGCCTTGACCGAAATTCATTAGCGAGGAACTTGAATGATTTTGTTAAGTTTTATCAAAGTGATCATGTAATCATCTAAGTTAACAAGTGTTTGTGTTAAATGTAAGTTGGTTTGTCAAAAATGAAAACCCTAACCCTATGTCCTTGTGTTGGCCTAATTCATGTTTGTGAGGGTTAGGATGTTTTTGATTCAAACTTTGATGTTTAATCATGTGTTTCAGTGACTTAATCACTTAGGATCATTGGCTTAAGCAAGTTTAGAAGTTTTGAGCCACTAAAATCTAGGAAGGCCATGACCTAGCTTAGAGGATTAGGTGTTTGTTTTTCTTGTTTTGATTGGTTGTTTGGATGTGTTGTTGAAGGTTAATTATTTTACGGTGTACGAGGGTTTCCGACAATTGACAGAGTTCTTTTAATTTCATCGAGGAGCTTCGAGAGGTAAGGGGAGCTTACCTGAGGGATTTTTATTAATAACCATTTGCTTTTAGTGTAGTCTGTATAATTTATATGTGGTTGTGGTTATTTGTTTATGTTATTTACGTTGTGTTATTTATCTGTGTATCGGTGATTGATCTGCTTTTAATTTATTTAATTATTTGCAGTAGTATATTATATTGCTATGATGCATGATCCGCCTGGTGATATAATTCTGATGATGTTGTTGATTGTTGTTTGAGAAGCCTGACAGTGGTCAGTGCCCAATTAAATTAATTGGATAAAAGCTTTAAGAAGCTTTATAAACTATATTCAATGTTTTAACGGTAAATTATTGGAACATAATATTAATGGAAATTTTTATTTGGGAAAAATAAGGAATTTTGGAAAATATCATTATTTTAATGATTTATCACTGTAAGAGTGAACTATGAATCATAGTGAGAGCGAAACCGTGAAATTATTTTTGTAGTGCTGATTTTTACGTAAGAAATTCCGTAATATTATAAAAAGTTATTTTATGAAATTAAATATTGAAAATAATTTAATTATGATTTTGGAAAATTATTTAAGTGGAAAATATCAAGTTTTGACTTAAAATGTTTTTAAAATTCTAAGCGACAGATAATTCCGCAAATATTTACGGAAACAATTTTTGAAAACGACAGTATTTGTTTAAAAATCAATTTAACTTTAAACGATGTTTCTTGGAACTAAGGTTCCAGATATAGATTTTTGAAATAAAATGAGTTTCTTAGTGATTTGATAAAGGAATTTATAGAAGAAATGATTTTACGAAGATTGGACGTTATTTCAGGAAAAGGGTTTCTAGAAGAAAATGAATTTTAATATGGTTTGACGTTTAATAATCAAGTTACAACATAAAGGGCTTTTGTAAACAAGTTTTACTCCATGGTTTATTTGTTAATCATGGTATCTTAATGGTATTCATGTCTCGATGCATTATTAATCATGGTATCTTAATGGTATTCATGTCTCGACGTATTGTTAGTCATGCATGTCTCAACGTATCATTCCGCAATGGGTTAACCATGTAATGACCCAAGTTAGGGTGTTACATTAGTGGTATCAGAGCTGGTCGAGTCTTTCGGGAACCTTGGGGAATAGGTCTTCTATGTTTTTATTGTGTGATCTCTAGTAGGACCTTGTTTGAATTCTTTCTTTGTCGAAACAATTTGTGATTCTGATAGGTTTTGAGTTAGTCGAGACCTTGTAAGAATTTATGAACAAAAGATGGTATGTTGACCGAATTACTTCTTAGAAGTAATGTGTTTTAGACACATGAGAATAAAGGTTTCTTGAAGGAAAATTATTCCAGTCCTTTTTCTTTTGATTGAAGTGATTAGTCTAGATTTTTGGGGTCAGATCATTTTTTTCGCAATAGTTGTGAATTGTTTTCAAACTACAATTGTTGAATCAATTTTATGGAATTTTATTTTGTGAACTATCCTATTATTGTTCGAGATAGATACTTTCGTGTTGAAAGAATTTTCTTGATGAGACTTAGTTTAGTCACTTTTACTTTTGGTAAGAGTGATTCAGTCTGAATTTTTAATCGGACTGTTGTTATTTTTAAATCGTTGTTTGATAAATTCATTGTTCAAATAATAAATTCTCTTCAGAGTGGGAACTAGTTGTTTTGTGAGTTCCTAATCCACTAGGTGTTCTCGTGAAAGAAGGAACTTTATTAGAGTCATGGTTGTAAATATGTATTAGCTATGCAGTTTTACACCCACGAACCTATCAAAGAATCTTTTTGCATATTGGACATTCCTGTGTTATTTTCGGATTAATAAAGTTCTTCTATTATTACTTACCTTCTTGTGAAAGTAAGACCTTGGGATTGAGGAAATCCTGTCCAGTTTTGAGTCCCGAATTTCGAGGACGAAATTCTTTTTAGTGGGGTAGTATTGTAACACCCCAATTTTTCCGCTTTCTAAGATCGGTATAAATATAAACAATCGTTTATATTTTTATCAGAAATTTAGAAAATGATTTTTGGAAAACCAAAGTCATATTCCTATCATACTTATTTTTATAAGTATATGGTGAATTTTTTGGTTGAAAATTCAGACGGAACCCGACCTACGTTTTCGCTGACAGTAAGATTTTACTGATCAAAAAACCTAATTTTGACCCGAGAACGAAATGAATAGATTTTATATCTCATTTCAAATTATATAGGTTATTTTGAAAATGTTCAAAATAAATAGGTTATTATACTTGATTCGGGCGTAAAACCCTAAATCGGGTAATCGACGGAGTCGAGAACATAAGTGCAGAGACAAAACCCGACATCGGATGCCGAGATAACTTGCCACCTAGGGTGATGAGTCATATGGATGACTCACTCATGTCATGATTGCTTTTAAATAAAAATCTAGATATTTCTTTAAAATAGTATAAAGACTATTTTACCCTCGGACGATTTTACCCTTGAACTTTCATTGAAATGGCAAGTTTGTCCCCACAATTTGTGGACACAAATCAGCCACATCACCAACAACTCCTCACCACATGTTTGTCATGATGGTTTTTTTTTTTGGAAATTACCATTTTGTTCTTAATGTTGGATTTTATCACAAAAGTGCCATTTTTTAAGATTACTCCTTTGTCCCTAAAAAATTATGTTTGGACCCTTATGTCCCTAAAGATTACTCCTTCTTAATGTTTGGACTCTTAATGATATTCATGTCTCGACGCATTGTTAATCATGGTATCTTAATGATATTCATGTCTCGATGCATTGTTAATCATGATATCTTAATGGTATTCATGTGTTAATCATGGTATCTTAATGATATTCATGTCTCGACGCACTGTTAATCATGTTATCTTAATGATATTCATGTCTCGACGTAATGTTAATCATGGTATCTTAATGGTATTCATGTCTTGACGTATTGTTAGTCATGCATGTCTCGACATATCATTTGGCCATCGAGCTTGATCAACTCATTTACACGACGTTGGGGTCTCCAGAGACTAGGTATTAAATTAGAGCCTGTATATTGAAGTGTTCATGCATTTTTCAAAAAGATTGTGATCGGGTATGAAACCCAGTGATAGACTACTTGTTTATTTATGGTAATATATATGTGTATATGTTTTCCTTCTTGTCGCTCATGCGGTTATTGTGTTAAATTCATATATTGGCATTTCACCCTTACAAATATATCAGGTTTTTCTGGTAATTGCCGTTGTATCTTGGGATACTAGTACAAATGAAGCGGAGGAGTTCTTTAAGTCACTCGCGGACTTAGATTCTAGATGCTTGAAGAAATATTTGTTCATGGAAAAGACCATGGGGGTCTTTCCAATAATGTCTTGTAGAGCGACCAGCTTAGGAGTTTAATTTTGGGTTTTACGTTGAAAATGTCGGTAACTGTGATGTCGTAATAATATCTTTGTTTTAAGTTTCTCTTTTTGAAAATAAGAACGGTATGCTGTGGTGACTCTTTTAAGAATATGACTTTACTATTTATTGTATACATTAAGGTATTCTAGAGTTATTTTTGGAAGAAATTTTTATACCCGAGCTTTTCTGACCTCAAATAAATAAATTTTCCGAAAGCAACCAACAAATATAATTTTAATTTATTTTCCGCAATGGGTTAACCATGTAATGACCCAAGTTAGGGTGTTACAAAAACCTTAAGTTTTTCGTTCACGAGTAAAAATTAGGTCTTTTGAGCAGTATAATTATACTGTCAATGAAATTCGTGGGCCGGGATTCGCCTGACTTTTCAACCTAAATTTTTATCATAACTCTCTACGGTAAAGTAGAGTGTAAATAAGGTTTCTGTTTAACTAAAAACATTTTCTAAGTCTCGGATAAAAATATACAAGCATTTATATAAATTTATGATATTAGAAAACAGCGAAAAGTCGTGGTGTTATAGATGAAGCGAAGGAATTCACTAAGTCACTCGAGGACTTAACTCCTAATCCTTGAAGAAGTATTCGTTAGTAGGAATGACCGGCTTAAAAATTTATGTTGAGTTGTATATTTAAAAAGGTATTTAACCGTGGGGTTGTAAGTTAGTCTTTGGCATATATTTTCTCTTTTGAAAATGAAACTCTCTAAGAAAACAATGTATGTCGTGGCAACCTTGTTACGAATGTGTAGAGATGTTCAATATGATCTCACTGCTTTAATATGTGTGCATTATGTTTCGAGAGTTTTCCGTCGCAGAAAATTTTTACACCCGAGTTTTCTAACTTAAAATAAATAAATTTTCTGAAAGCAACCAACAAATATCTTTTTAATTTATTTTCGCATATGTTTATGAAGTAATGCCCAAAGGGATGTTACAATAACAACGACTAAGACAAAATAAATTTTTAATGATCTATCTAAAGAAAATGTTATACATAATTCCTATTAAGCATAAATAAGCATGAAATGGACTAATAAAGTAGTCAGCTAATCATTAGCGTCCTTAACATAAAATTTTTGTGCCTTTAGTTTTATCTTCCTTACTTATAATACTCCCTCCTGTCCTTATTATAAGAAATAAATGAGTATTTTTTTTTTGGTAAAAAAATATAAGAAACATGCATCAACTTTTACACATATTAAATGTTAATTTCTAATTTTACCCTCATTGATTTTAGGATTTATATTTACGAGATAACATCAACTTTCCATACAAGTGGAACATTAATTAAGATTACAAGGGATATTTTTGTAAATTTATATTAATATTAAGTACAATTAGCTTACTTTAATGCATTTCCTCGGTCAGTCTGTTTTAGAGTTTTGTTTCTTATAATAAGGATCGGAGGGAGTATTAAATTATGCTAACGAGTGTCATAAGGGCACACGTTAAGGAATCATAAAAAGCAAATTTTTATTGAGAAATTAAGTATTTCACTTTTTCAAATATTAAATACACAATTTCTCGATACAAACTTTCTATTTTTTTATTCCTTAACGAGTTAGGGCACTCGTTAGCATTTCCCAAAATTATTTTGGCTTGAGATAACACTTCAACCATTAAATTTTCCCGTAGTGACATTTATTCTCATTCATACTATAAGGAAACCCGATAAATTTAAGAGTAGAAATTTCTACCCAAAAAAAAATAATAATAATTTGAGTAGAAAAGTCATTGCAAGGTTGTTCGTTGCTGACCAATAACTCTATTCGGTAATTTTAGACTTATAATCTGATCATGTGTGGTCAGATTTTTATGGTTAAGTAGCCGTATACCTGTGCGAATATTCCCACGGGTCGTGCGGGATTGGTTACTATAAATTTTTTTAAAAGTAAAATTGAAAATTAATCATTTTTTTACCCTAGGAAATAATTGAGTAAACTAAATTATATACCAATGTTGACACAATTATAAAGCATAGAAACTGATATAAATGATATGGAAGATGTTACAGCATGAAATTGAAAATGTTCTTAAACTGAAGATGTTAAAAAAAAAAAACATTTCACATGATTGGACCTGACTTCTCAATACTCACGGGTTACTTTTATTTCTACGCATATTCAAAACAGTCTGTTTGTAAATAATCTATTATATACTAATAAGTTTGTAAACAATCTATTAATATAAAAAATATAGATAAATATAAAAAGATAAATAATATGCATCATATCATATAAACACAATTATATTTTGTTTACATGTAATCATCTCTAAGACTCAAACCAATCTGTTGTGTGATCGAGATGTGTTGGATGTGTATCAAGTAACCTCCCCTTTTACATTGTAATAACTAGTATTTATAGGCAAATAAAGTAACTACCTAGTAGCAACTTCCTATCTAAATATCTGCCACATGTCCTTGGCAGTTTTCTTAGGTTTTATATTTAAACTGCTTGCCAAACAACTTTGATAATTGCTCAATTTCTTGAACCGCTCCGCGTCAACTTGATTGTCTTCGATGGTCTGGCTGCTTGACAGCTTATCTTGCTAATGCCTTGTCAGTCTTGAGGCCTTAGCCATTTTCATAGTTCTCTGTACGTTTGACAACTCTTCTTAATACCTTGTCAAAAAGCTGGGTTGTCAATTTATCCTTTCTGTCGACCAGTATTTTCTTGTCAACTAAATATTTTCAATACTTAGAAAATATTAGTCATTGCTCTGATTCCTTCGTCAACCAGTCAAATGCATCTGTCAATAATCAGAAATTTCACCCCTAACAGATGCGCCCCAAGTTTTGCTTTTCGACGACCTTGTTTGTCTGACATGTCAACCGAACAACTTCTTGTCAACTCCACACTTGTCAATTCTTCTATAATCTTATGAATTCGACGTTCTTCTTTATGTTGATTTTTTTCTTTTCCATATCTTTGACAATCCTCCCATCAGTTCTTCCGTCAGCCTATCGGAAATTTTTCTGTCAAGAGTTTGGAATTCTTCCACTAACAGATGCCCCCCAAGTTTTGCTTTTCGATGACCTTGCCCGAAAGAATAGCAAAATTTGAATTTTAAATTGCCAACGAATTTTCTCAATTCCGGATTTTCATCCGTTAACTAAACCTCGCTTTAATTTCATCCCTACTTAATAGGGATAATCATAACGTTGCAGGTTTCTCAGAATTCGAACCAGAGGCCTTCACTCCTCTTTAAATAGCAGTCACATCACTGTTGACTTTCCTCTTCTTACCTTTCTTCTTCCCTCGCAAAAAACCCTTCTTCTTTAAAGGAAAAAACCTTTCCTCTTCCTCACTTCGTTCAATCTCCATGGCAACATCTTCAAAAATGTCGACTTCAGTACCTCGAGCCACGGTTGCTCCTCCTAGGGCAGTAGTTCAAGGCCCACTTTTGGAAGAATCCGAGTTATGGCAGGAATCTAAGGTAATTTACCCTGTTCACGATTCTTTTGTTGCTTTGAGTCCTCCTGCTGCATTCTTGGGTCCTCTTGTAGCCCAAAATGAAATTTCTGAGGATTTACGCGGTTCTTTCCCTTCTTCTGACTCAAATGAGGCTATCTTATCTTCATTAACTCCAATCCCTATTCATGTCTTTTAAAAGAGCAATAGGATTTTTAGGATGCCTCCTGCCACTCGGTTCGATGCTTACATTAGTTGGCTTGACCGAGTTCAGGCTGAAAAACGCAACGTGTGGGAAGAAGCTGGAATTTTTGAATTTATTCAGCTTTCTCGCCATGTTAAGTTAGTAGATTTTTCTTTAATAGGGGCATCGGTTTTTTTTTTCTGGAATAGAACCACAAATAATTTTCACTTCCCTTATGGGATGATGGGTCCGACTTTATTCGACATGTCGGTTATTATAGGCCTTCGTCCAGATGGCCCTATCATGCATTCCGATGTCGAAGTGGATAATCAGATTGATGTCTACGTTCTAAAATGCTCTTTTTCTAAATATATAGCAGACTTTAGAGGTGGAGACCACGAACCCGTGACGGACATTGAACACGTAGCCTTTCTGTTTCTTTGGCTATGTGCCTATGTCTTTTATAGCAAATCTACTACTTTGATTGCTTCATATGTTCCTCTTGCCAATCTTTTGTCAACTGGCAAGAGATTAGCATTCGGCCAATGTGTTTTGGCTAATCTTTATGACAGTATGAGTATGTTAGTTGATACTGTCAGATCTAAGCAAAAGAAAACCAACATAGGAGGGCCTCTTTGGCTTCTCCAGTTGTGGTTAAATGCCGTCTTAGAGCGTCAATTTTCATACAAAGCTCCTTCCGACTTGTCAATTGATACTTATGGCTCTTATCTCTGTTATGTGTCTGCTGAATCTTTGTCAAGAGATGAAACTGCCAACTTTAAGTTCTACTTCAAAATCTTTCACTCTCTTTCATCCACCTCTTCAAAGATCAATTTCTCTCCTTTTATTGACCGGAAGTACGGTCCGGAGTGGTTTACTAAACTAAGTACCACCATATCAAAATCCAACAAGTCAATTTGGACTAAATTTCTTTGCCAAAAAGTCATTTTTGCTGATGGTCCTAGTTTCAAAACCTATAGAATCTATCTTCATTTGCCCAATACCACTGCTTGTCAGCTCGGTTTCTGTCAAGCTATTCCTGCTCCTTACTCGTCAAACCCTGATGAGAACTTTATTGGTGCCAAAGCTCCAACATATGAGAATATTGTAGCCATCAGTGATGAGGATAAAGCTCGTAGGGTCTTCTTACAGCCTGTCTCATTCTCTGTCTTCCATGGAGTCACTCAAAGCTTCCTTAACTGGTGGGATGAGTATTATTCCAACCACCGTCTGAGTGTAAAGACCTGCTTGAGTTGTATTGAAGACACTGTGGGTAACAGTGATGATTCTCCCATGCAGGAATAGGATCCTGCATCAAAAACTCGAGGTGAACTTCAGAAAGAAATTCAAGCCTTTGAAAATTTTTATAAAATCAAGTGGAATCCCTTGAGACCATTTGATATGGTTCGTCATGTCAATAGTGTTTTAGCTGAAGCCAAAAGGAGGCATGACAATAAGGAATCTGAAAGGCTTGCCAAGTATCGGGGCATTCCCAATATGAGCAGGGAATATTTTGACAGTTTAAAGGCCCCTTTCCTAAACCGGTGCCTATTCCTTGTGCCCCTTTTGGTTTAGCTGATTCACACCCTGGAAAACCATCGTAAGGAGGTAACTTTTTCTTTTTAGAAAGCGTGAGTGCTTACGTTGACCCTTTTGAAAAACCAAATCCAGTTACCTTCGCTTATCGGTTTCTCCAACCTGATGACGACTTTGGATTCCATTCGCAAATTCTAACTTGTAATTCAGGTATTTACTCGTCGAATAACTTTTTATTCTTTCGCTTTTTGGCTGACGATCAACTTATTTATGTTGTTATTGACAGCTATTCCTCTTGACAAGCCTCTCGCTGGTAAGTCTAAATATGATGTACTGTCTGAAAAAGGACTTGAGGATGACGATGAGGATGAAAACATAATCCCTGTGGCGGCCAAAACTGTCAAGAAAAGCTCACGACCGACCAAAGCTTCTGTTTCTAATCCTCAGAAAAAAGCCTCCACTAGATCTAAGGTCCAAGACATCGTTGTTAGCTCCTCCAACACTTCTCCCTCCAACCAATCCAAGTTAAAAGTTTTAAGTTGATCTATCAGGTTACACCCTTTTGTTCACAACCTTTCATTTTTATCTTGACAGAAAGAGAAAGCCATCGAGACTACTCCGGTAATTGAAAAGGCAAGTGCTGATGTTGACTTGATGTCTTCGGACTCTAACCTGGTATTTCCACTGATCTTGTCATCTTCCTTTATATATATATATATATATTCTCATTTTCCTTCATGTAAGGAAAAATCTCTTCAGATTGAAGATTCAATGACTATTCAGGAAATGATCACCAAGACTGTCGAACCAGCGAATCGATCTGACTTTGAGGTACAGGTTGATAGAACTTTAGGAAGCACTGTTGTCGACATTAGAGGCCTGACGGATGATCCTCAACCTCTTGAATCCCATCCAGAAATGCCCCCCCAGCCCTCATCATCTCACTTCAATCATTCCGACTTCCATTGCCGACACATCAGTCGAGACTGCCGTCATGATTGAAATTCCGGATAAGGATATTGACATAGAAGCCCTACTGGCTAAAACAACTCCTATCATTCCTTCTCCACCTGCCGTCATACCTCCAATCATGAAGTCTCCTGACCCTAAACCGGCCCTTCACTTCAACACTTGGATTAATATGCTGTCGGAAGTGAGCCGAAAAGAGTCGACACTTTCTGCCAATTCTTCATCAACTCAACATGACTCCAGTGATTCTCGGGTCGTCAACCTTATGCATGACCTCCAGGCTCTTCTTGGCAATTCTTTTAATGCACTTTTATCTAATGACAGCATCCAACAAGAGCTGTCACGACTCATCAAGGAGAACACCCCTCTTCATTCCAATCTCCCCATGTCGAGCCGCATGCATTTTTTCTCCATCTCTAAATTCTGGGAGCGGATCTCTGGAAAGTTAGAAAGGATGACTTATGTCATTCCTTCTTATGAAGAGGAAGAAAAGACCAAAGATGATCTCTTAGCTCGCTTCCGAGATCTGGAAACTTCCAAGCAAAAGGAACTTGACCTTATTTCCACTGGAATTCATACTAGAGGTCTCCTGGAGTATCGGAAGAAACTGTTGGCAGATATTGAATTGACAGATCGGAAATGTGCCAAATTTGACAAAGCTCTAGAAAAGAGTAGAGACGAAGTCAAGGCTATTGATGACGAATCTATCCAACTTGGCCGGAAAGCTGAAAGTGTAGTTGGCAAACTCCGCGCACTATAGCCTGAATATGAAGCTATTCTGCTGACAAGGCTGACCTCTCCTTTGCATGGGATCAGTTATCCTTTGATTTCAACTTAGACCAAAATTGATAGTTGTAGTTCTTTTCTTTGTCAAACTATAATCTGGTCTTCTCTGACAATCATTGATCAATAAATAGTGTTTCTTTTCTTATTTGCACGTTTATTTACTGTTTGATTTGGCTGCATGTTTCCAACCAACTTCGTAACTCATGCTTATCAAAACGTCATAAATGCAATAATAAATTTCGAGACTTTGGTAAGCCAACTCGCATTAAATTTGTTGTCTCTCTGGATCAACTATAAATAATGAGATTTGCAAGTCAAATGATTTCATAGTTGGGTATTTCACCTAAATATGCTTTCATCCAAAAAAGGATTTCATTTGTTCTTCTTTCTTCCTCCATGGGAGTCTGACCTTACCACCTTAAGATGTTAAACCAAAGTTTCTGTTTCAATGGTCATATCCTTGGTGGAGGTCAATAACCAACGTAAAAAATGCAGTGGAGGTCAGCAACCAATGTAACATCTAGAGCTGACCTCGCTGCACATCTGGGGAGAAGCCAATCTCATTGCGGAACGAGTGCATCTTGTTCTAGTTCCATCATCTTCATCCTGGAAGTAATTAAATCATCATCCGAAGGATAATATAGCTCAGTAAGATCCCAGCATAAGTCTTTCATTTTTATAATTAGTCTATCATCTTCATCAGTCCATGTCCAAAGGGCGTCCTTCTTTAGTTTTTGTTGAAGCGTCCTTCTTTTTTATGCAAGATTCCTGATAAATCCTTCATTTGAAATATATGTTAATAATCCAAGAAATCTTTGTAAATCCTTTTTATCCTTTAATTTCGTTGGAAAATTCTGAAGTTTTTCTAATACGTGTCGCTGCATTATTATTTTTCCTTTTTCAATTTCCAATCCTAAGTAATTAATTCTATTTTGAGCTAAAACAGCTTTCTTCTTACTTAAAACTATTCCATGTTCATAACATTTATTGAGAACTAATTCTATTTTCTTAAAATGATCATTTAATCCTTTATTAGAAAAGATTAATATATCATCAATATAGATAAGACAAAAATCCTTGAATTCCTTAAGAATTGAATCTATCCTTCGCTGGAAAATTCCCAGTGATTGCTTCAGTCCCATTGGAAGTACATTCCATTCATATTGACCTTGAGGACAACTGAATGTTGTTAGTGCTTTTGATTCTTCGGTTAACCTTATTTGGTAAGAACGTGATTTGCAATCAAAGGTGCTAAACCAATCCATATTTCTAATTCTTTCAATAATTAAGTCTTTTCTTGGGAGAAAATAAGCATCTCCTTCCATAGCATCATTAATTTGTTTGTAATTGATTACCATTCTTCTTTTACCTCTTTTGATTTCATTATGATTTTCTACATAAAAAGCTGGTGCTGAGTGCTTGCTATATGATGGTCTAATTAGTCCTTTTTGGCACATTTCTTCAATGTCTATTGCAAATTCATCTCTATCCTGTTTTGTATAAATCATCGGTTTACATTTTACCTCTTTCGTTGGATCTTTGAGTTTTAATTCAATTAATTCATTATTTTTGTTAATCATTGGGTCTAAAGGATTCTCACTACATTCCTTGTTCAGAAGTTGTTCTATATGGCTGGAATTATTCTGTTGGGTTCTAAATTTACTAGTGCATAGCGAATTTTTGTGCAAATTAAGCTAACTAACTCACCACGGTTCAGCTTGCGCGACTTTGATGAGTAAACACATTCAGAAAAGTGAATAATTGGAATTGTGATAATCTCACGTTGTTGTTTTTGATAAATATATGGTGTTTTTAGTGTAATATATTTCAAGTATTGACAAAATGGTGCATAAAGTCTTAAGAAATTATTTCCACTGATTATATCTATACCTGTCTCCTGTTTGTATATTGTAGGTATGATGAATATTTTGTCTTGTATTTTTAAAGTAATTCTTTTGGCTATGAAATACAGAGGGTGTATTGATCCGTCTGCAATCTGTATTTTTAGTGGCTTTTCCAATCTTTCCCATTTATCAAAAAGTGCTTCTGTTGCAAGGCAAAGACTTGCTCCAGTATCTATGTATGCTTCTGTTTCCTTATTATTGTTTTCTATTATTATTTTTATATAAGTATTATTCGGATTCTCCTTCTTCTGAAGATAATTCATCTTGTGTATATTCATATATACTTATTTCTGAATCACTTAGTTCTTCTTCTAAGGGTTCTAGTTCATATATTTGGAAAACTTGTTTTATTAATTTTGATTTTTCCTTAAAATCTTTTTCTTTTCTTTGAGGGCATTCGTTGGCATAATGTCCTTCAATATTACATATCCAACAAACACATTTCTTTTTTTCCTTTCGGGCAGTATTTTCTTGGTGTTGATTTCTTTCTTCTGAAATATTTCTTGTTATTATTTTTATAATAATTTTTCTTTCTAGGATAAGTTTTTCGTAAGTTTGATTTCTTATAAATTTTTTTCTTCTTTATTATTTTATCGCAACCATATTTTCCTGGTTTTTCTATTTTTGGAATGTCACAACAAATGACAGTACTTCCTCTATTTAATTGTCTAATGATTTCTCTATTCAAACATTGTTCTCTAAGTTCCTGGTATAGAAGTTTAATAACTCCTCCTAAAGTATTTGCCGTTTCTTCAGGTCTTAATTCCCAAAGTCTATTAATTTTCGAATTTAGTGGATATGGTAATTTGTCTATGAAAATATAGTTATATATCTCTTTAGTTTCTTCATCTAATTGATAATAGTATTTTTGATATTCGCAGATGAAACTTTCGATCTGGCACATATCACATATTTTCATTCTATTTAGATGTGATTTAGCATTTTCAAGTAGTGACTTATATGCTTTTTCTCTTTGTTCTATCATATTATATCCTAAGAATTCTTGATGTATTAATGTCATTGCTAATTTGACATAGTCCATATTATTGTCTACCATTCTTCCATACTGAATCCATTTTTCATCTTTAATTCCTACAAAGAGTTTTTGTACATTTCCTGATGTTTTAAAAGTCACAAAATTCTTGATTTCTATAAAGTTTAATTGTTTAAATCTTTCATCAGTTAAGACTAGTAATATCATTTCATTGGTCCATTTTAATAATACATCTTCTTTATTTCTTATGCAATCAAAGTCTAGAATATTTCCTATATTATTATATCGAGGTTTAAATTCTTCTTGAATTTTTGTCCATTTATTATTTTTTTTTCTTGCGTATCCTTTATTATACATAATTTCTTCTTTATATTTATCCCAAGCTCCTTCGGGTGTATATTTATATTCTTCCCATTTTCTTTTAGTACTTTTTCCACTATATTCTCCTTTTTCCATTCTTATATGATTTTCTTCAGATTCTGAAGATGAGCTGTAATTCAAGATTATTTCTTCATTTTCATTGGTATCTATATCTTTTTTATTGATTCGTTCAATTTTGTGTATTTGATTATTTTCTTCTTCGACAATCTTAAGTTGCTCTAATAATTGTTGTATTTCTTCTATATCATTTGATTTTCTTAATGTTTCCATATATTCGTCATTTATCCTCTCCATGAAGATACAGGTGTAGGTATTTTTTATGGTTCTTGACTTAATTCTTGTTTAATTAATATATTTCCTAAACTCTTTACTTCAAAAATTTCTTTTAATTCCTTTTTGTTACACATTTATTATTTTCTTCGTATTTTAAAAGATCTTCTAATTGTTTTAGAATAATTTTTATTCTAATGATATCTTCATTTTCATCTATTTCTTTTTCTCTGCTTATATTATTTAATGTTTCCTTAATGTTTTTTATTTCATTTTGTCCTTTTTGTATTCTATTACAAGTATAATTTGCAATTTTTCTGTGTTTTCAATTAACTGAATAATATTTTTATTTATTTCTTTCATTATTCTTTCTAGTTCTTTAAAACCTGATTCTATTTCTTCGGATAACCCTATTATCCTATAAAAATTTCTAATTCCTGCTTTAGTCTTTTTATTCTTTTTCTAACCAATTCTTGGTGGAAAATAATATATTCATTTTGATCTAATATTTCTAATACTTTTAAGTATGTTTTTAATTCATGAATACCTTGTTTTATGCTTAATATTCTGTTTGTCATTAGAATAGTAGTTTACTACAGTGATATATGGTGTATGTGTTTATTTTGTGTGTCAATTTAGCATTTCCGTAATAATATTAACCCATTACTCATCCTTCATCTTTTATATTCGGCCAGCTTTCCATATCTTAAAATTAATCAATGGCAGCTTAACATCCATCCCCACTCCAGTTCCCATTCTTCTTCAATAACATATCTCGATTCTATCAATATTTTAAGACATTAAAACCTATCCATAAGTATCTAAGGGCTCGTTTGGTGGTCGGGATATGATAAGTGCGGATAGGATAAGAAAGTATGATAGGAGTATGATATGATATGAGCAGGATAAGATATTATCCTGTTCGACGTTTGGTGTCCATCAGATAACCAACTGAATAGCATTGTAATTTTAGTACGAATTTTTAAATTTTCGTTTTTGCTCTAAATGTTTTCATATTTTATTAGATTTTGAGTTTTTTATAATATTTATTTTTTAAGATTATATAAAAAGACAAAATTGTCCTTGTGATAAAATTACATATAATATTTTAAATTTTAAAATATTGTTTAGCTTAAATTATTTTTGTTATCATTTTAAATATTCATTTTTAGTTTTTATTTTACATATAGTTAAATTATTAGAATATTTTTATTTATTTATTTTTCAGTTTTTTAAAATAATGTGAATTAACAAAATTAGCCTTGTGACAAAATAAAAAAAAATTTAAGTTAATTATTAATATTTTTATTATTTTATGTTTTATTATACCTTTTTTGGTAACCGTATTATATTTTATTATACTTTAATTATTTTATATATAAAATATTTTTATACTTTATTATACTATAAATCACCTTATCCTATCCTGTTGAGTTCTAACCCAGCTCCCCCTCAGAATAGAATTTTAACTAGATGGATAGGATATGATAAGTGACGGGATTGGTTTATCCTATCCTGCTGGCTCACCAAACAATAGTTCCAGACAGGATATGATAGCTTATCCTATCCTGTCTCTCTTATCTTGACCACCAAACGAGCCCTAAAAGACTTGGCTATGCAGATATGAAGAATAAGTGAAAGTGCGGCCTAACCATAATGCAAGACAAAAGAATAGTCACGACTCAAAGTAAGAACGAAAACTGCTGCAAAACCTTATCAATCATTATATCAAGACAGTATAAACAGATTTTAACAAAACAAATCAAAGATCGAAACCATAAAACACAATAAAAGCTAATTAAAGATGCATAAATTAAATCATATAATATAACCTTAGCACTAATCAAAGATTCCAGACATATTAATGCATCACATATCCTGTCCATATTCCCCCAAAGTACCTCAATGGTTGCCAACCATAGTACCATTTAGTAGTTACCCAACGATATACCTTATGTATTGAGTAGCATATATAAACCAAAAATAAGGAACCCTCATCACAATATCCTATTAATCCTCAACACAACTATAACAATGATTCATAAGATGCATAAACAACAAAGGACAATGATGCAACTTGTAACACCTCCTTTGGACATTACTTTGTAACACGTGCGGAAATAAATAATAAAATAATTCGCTGGTTGCTTTCGGAAAATAATATTTTCTTAATTTGTAATCATTTCTCAAAATGGTGATAATTTTTTTATCTATTCTTTTACTTTTCGACAACCACAACAACAACATAAATATAACCGTATATGAATAGATATATATATAACATCATACAACTATATTGCATCATATTTTTCCACACCTAGGCCTATATAAGTATAGGTCCCCTTATTGAAAAAACAACAACATACCATAAACAAAACCTAAGATGGTCACACCTATAATATAGATATAATAGTATTAAGTAAACGTCGGCATGCTCCGAACTACGGGAACTTCTTCTTGTAGTCATCAAGTCCCTTGAGTGGCTCATCTGGACTCGGATATAAATATATGCACAAGTAGAGAAACCTACAATAAAACATGCAAGAGTGAGAAATCAATATATGGATTTAACTCGACAGCTACATGTGCCACACAACAGAAACATATACACATATGCATTTCCATAAGTAAACAAGTACTCTATCACTGGGTTGCATACCCGATCACAGTCTTTTGAAAAACAATGCATGAATACTTCAACTTTCAATGTCTAACTTTTCACTTAATCTCCGGAGATCCCAACACCGTGCAAATGAGTTGATCACACTCAATTGCCAGGTATATTAGGTACAACGTGGCATGGAATACCATTCGGCACCATACATAACAACGTAGCCCGAATACCCTATTAAGGTATCAGACATAGGACGTGGCATGAATACCCTGTCATTAAGGCATCATACATAACAACGTAGCCCGAATACCCTATCATTAAGGTATCAGACATGTAACAGCCTGATTTTAATTATGTTGTTCAATCGGATAAAATATAATTAAATTATATTTTAAATTTGAGAGTTAGAAAGTGTTTTTGATTAAAATAAAATCATATTCAAAGTCTACTTTATGGTAGAGGGTTACGGTAAAATTTTCGGTTGAAAATTCAGACGAAAGCAGGTCTGCGTTTTCACTGTCGGTACAAGTTTACAGTACAGAAAACCTAATTTTGACCCCTGAACGAGATAGTTAGTGTTTTTATTATGTTTCCTTCAACTCTGTTTATTTTGAAAATTTTCGTTCAAAAATAAAATAAAATATTTTATTCGGGTGAAAACATTGGAAGAATTACGATCGGAAATGCAACCGGGTACGAAATGGAGCAGAATAGGAGACATAAAAGGCTTGAAGTGAGATGAGGGAGTGAGGTGACTCACTAGAGGTATGGCTTAAGCTACCTCCTAAAAAGTGGTTATGATGGACTTTTTGAAATATAACATATTGTATTCTAAAAACCTATTTTTCACTTTCCTCTTCAACCAAACAAGTCTTAAAGACAAAACTTGCTCTCCAAGCTTATCCTCTCTCCAAAATTTCGTGCTCCCCTCTCCCTCCTCTATATAATCATCACTAATCTTCATTCTCTCATTTTCTTCCTCCATCTTCATACTTCTTCAACTTCTTCCATTTCTTCTTTTTTCAAACACTTAAAGCTTCCATTTTTATTAGTCTTTTCCACTTGAGTTATTCATTAAAGTTCTTCCTTATACTAAGGGTAATGCTCTCATATGAATCTTTTTGCAAGTTTCATATTTTATTTCTTAGTTTGCTATATGTGTTCTTTATATGCTTTAAACTTCTAAAATCTCTCTAAAATGGTGGGAAACTCATTTTGAGTTGAAGCCGCTTTCTATAGTCTTGTATTAACTTATATTTTCACATACTAAGAGGCTGTGTAAAACAAAAATCTCTACCTATCTCTTCCAATGAAGGTCAAATGCGTGCATTTGTGACCTAGGTAGTTTTTGTTTCAACTTTTGGAATATGATCATGTGTTTGAGTTTCTAACTATCCATTGATCTTAAATCTATAAATATTGGAAGTTTTGATAGCTTGTTCCTATGATGGCTGAAAATATGAATAAGTAAGCCTAGAATACTATGTTTCAACTTTTCAAGTATTGATCATGGATTTAGAACTCTTAATACCTTGTGATTCTAAACCTAAGAGTTATTGTTAGACAAAGAATATTTTCCTCATCATCCTATGATGACCGAAACTTGGTGTTTAGTTGCTTGGATGCTTGAGTTTTTACTTTTCCAAAATGATCATAGACTTAAGCTCCATAAGATATTTGGATGCTAAGCCTAAGAGATTGGAGAGTTTAAGGATTTCTAACTTGTTTATTCTATGTTATTAAAGCTAGGATGTATTACTTTCATTTTTCCAAAATGATCATGGACTTGAGCTCCATAAGATATTTGGATGCTAAGTCTAAGAGATTGGAAAGTTTAAGGATTTCTAACTTGTTTATTCTATGTTATTAAAGCTAGGATGTATTACTTTCATTTTTTTTTCCAAGATGATCATGGACTTGAGCTCCATAAGATATTTGGATGCTAAGTCTAAGAGATTGGAAAGTTTAAAGATTTCTAACCTATAAATCCTATGAAGGCCGAACCTATAAGGCTATGGACCTAGGATGTTTTGTTCTTATTTTTCCAAAATGATCATTGTTTTGAGCTCCTTAATACATATGGATGCTAAACCTAAGAGATTGGAAGGTTTAGTGAATGCTAGCCTATTTTACTAGCCTTGACCGAATACCCTAAGTTTATAACTTAGTGGGATTTTAATTCAACTTTGTTAAGTGATCATTGTTTATGAACTCCTAACACTTAAGGATCATAAATTCATGAGTTGTATAATTTTCGGGAATCTCTAACACTAAGAACTAGTCTTGACCGAACCTATACCTTGTGGTTTGGTGTTCTTGTTTGATTTTAACTTGTGATTTTGTGTTCATAACCTTAGACTTCCATCGCGGAGGAAACGAGGACGTTGGTGGTATACCTCTTTGAGCATCTAATCTCCTTACCTTCACAGAAGGTGGAGTTAGTACTTTGTGGTGTCACAACGAGGAGCTTCGAGTTTGGGAGTTCGGTGATAACCCAGGTGGGGGAAAGAACTAACCTATCATCGGAATGTATAAGTAATAGATTATATAATAATTGTGTAGGGCGACCTAAACCCAACTAGTAGTCGATTAATCGACAAGACCAAAATCACATTGGAAACCATTTCTGAAAAGTCAATGGTGATTCGGGGATTGTAGGTTTATCGATATTAGGTTGATTTTATATTGTTGATGGTTGATTTGATTTTATTACCTTTATTGAATTGATTTTGTGCTATGTTTGTGCTATGGGAATATTTTGATTGATATTATGTTATGCATGATCTGCCTGGTTTGTATTATTATGCTTAGTGGTTTTTAAGCAAAGATATATATGTTGTCTAAGAGATGATTGTTTTGGGTGTGGGGATAATGATGATTTAGAAGTGCCTAACCTAGATGATGTATGTTAAAGAGGTGTTATGACATAGAATATGTGTCAAGTTCTAATGGAAGGTTAAGGCACTAGGATGTAGTTAAAACGGGTTGGTGAGATTCAAGTATAGGTGTTGTTGTCCACAACCGTGTATTAGTAATATAATGCACAAGGACAAAAGTGTATTGGTAATATAATACACAAAGACAAAAGTGTATTTGTAATATAATAGGCAAGGACATCTGTGTATTGGTAATATAATACATGTAAAACACTTATGTGTATTGGTAATATAATACACCGTGTATAGGTAATATAATGAACGTAAAACATTTATGTGTATTGGTAATATAATACACCGTGTATTGGTAATATAATACACGTAAAATCAAGAGTTATCGCGAGACCACTTCCACCTTAGGAAATAGGTGTGCCTCTATTGTGTCTTTTAGTAGCATGAGATTGGGGGTAGAGGATGATATATTAACTTGAGGGTGATTTGTTAGTTATGTGCGTTGTTTGTCTGTGACAATTAATGTATGATTTACTATGACTCTTTTCCACTTTTTGTTGATAGAACTGTTTCTTATTCCCTATGTTTCTGTATTGTTGTCGGTTACTTTGGTTTACGTTAGAAGACTCGATGGAGGGTTATGTTGCTGAGGAGATGGACGGAACTCTGTATGAAACGGAGATTGCTGAGGAGTTGGATGGAACTCCTTACGAACCCGAGGCTGGGGGTCGAGCTGTGATCCATGGAGATTAGAGTATAGACATTATGGCCAGTGTGTCTAAGGAGCATTTTTATATTTCCGCTAAGTATGTCTGTTATTAAGTTTATGCCTGTGAGAGATCCTACTGAGAGGATACCCTCAACAGTGTTTTGGTATTGTAATGAACAACTAAGTGTGTATTTAAATTTGTAGAAGTTATATGATAATTAAATAAGTTTTTAATTTTTATGTATTTTCACGATAAGCACGCGATTAAGAATTGATTTAAGAAGGCAATTAATCTAATAAAACACCGGGGCACAACGGGGTGTCTCATTTTGGTATCAGAGCAGTTTGGTTCTAAAACGGACTGTAGGTTATGTTCGATCAGAATCAAGGACTGTGAGGTTTAGGATGTTGTTATTGGCCGTGTCTGGTTGAATCCACATCGGATATTGACTATGCTTAGAAGTTGGGCAGTGAGTCCGAACGTGATAACTAACATTGGTATGCAGCAGTCGGTAGCTGGTGATAGAGGAGCCAGTGTTCAGAGAGGAGGAGCTGGAAAAGGAGTTACAGCAGCAGGACTGCCGATGACCAGACCTCAGACCACTGGGAGAGTGTTTACTATGAGGGGAGTTGAATCCTCTCAATCTGGGGATCTTATACGATGTATGTATTTGATATCTGGTAGACTTTGTTTGTTTGCCTAAGTAGCATGATAGACAAGAAAGTGATGAGAATTTTGTTGATGTGTAGTTGTGACTGGTAGGATGTGAACCCTTAAGATAAATATCAATGAGTGAGACAATTACTATACGTCAAATGTTGATCGAGGCATAGTATTACTAAGAGAATCTAAGGTAATGATCAAATACTCGTAGTTAGTATGGATGGTATGAATTTGGAAGATTAAAGGAAAAGTACCTATAGTAATTTTACCTAAGATGAATATGAGCAGGAAAGATAACTTCTTTTGGTTTTAATTGCATTAAGATGTGCAATAATGTTCTTTTGAGGATTAAGATGTGTGATTTTGATATAATCTGGAATAGTGGAATACGCAACAAGGATCTAAGACTGTGAATGGATACATTAAGTAGAAAGTTAGGGTAGTATTGATTGCGGTGTTAATTATAGAAGTTAGATGTTGGAATTGATTGTGGTGTTAATTATGGAAGTTAGATGTTGAAATAAGGTCCTCTAGTGGATCAGTAGTAAGAAGAAGGAAAGGATTAAGTTTTAATTATGTCCTTCAAAGATGATAGATCAAGGTGAAATGTTAAGGACAACGAATATAATGTAGTAATGGATTGTTTCGAGGATAAATAGAAAAATATAAGAATGAATTATGTTATGAAGTTACTGCTGTCACATAGGGGAAAGACAGCGATGAGAAATATAATGTGGGATATTTATATTAAGATACGATTACAAGATTAGGTCTAGTTTGAAGTTAAGAAATTCCGAGGACGGAATTTTTTTTTAGAGGGGTAGTAATGTAACAGCCTGATTTTAATTATGCTGTTCAACTGGTTAAAATATAATTGAATTATATTTTAAATTTGAGAGTTGGAAAGTGTTTTTGATTAAAATAAAATCATATTCATGGTCTACTTTATGGTAGAAGGTTACGGTAAAATTTTCGGTGAAAATTCAGACGAAAGCCTGTCTGCGTTTTCACTGCCGGTACAAGTTTACTGTGCAGAAAACCTAATTTTGACCCGAGAACAAGATAGTTAGTGTTTTTATTATGTTTCCTTCAACTTTGGTTATTTTGAAAAGTTTCGTTCAAAAATAAAATAAAATATTTTATTCGGGCGAAAATGTCGGAAGAATTACGATCGGAAATGCAACCGGGTACGAAACGGAGCAAAATAGGAGACATAAAAGGCTTGAGGTGAGATGAGGGAGTGAGGTGACTCACTAGAGGTATGACCAAAGCTACCTCCTAAAAAGTGGTCATGATGGACTTTTTGAAATATAACATATTATATTTTAAAAACCTATTTTTCACTTTCCTTTTCAACCAAACAAGTCTTAAAGACAAAACTTGCTCTCCAAGCTCATCCTCTCTCCAAATTTTCGTGCTCCCCTCTCCCTCCTCTATATAATCATCACTCATCTTCATTCTCTCATTTTCTTCCTCCATCTTCATACTTCTTCAACTTCTTCAATTTCTTCTTTTTTCAAACACTTAAAGCTTCCGTTTTTATTAGTCTTTTCCACTTGAGTTCTTCATTAAAGTTCTTCCTTATACTAAGGGTAATGCTCTCATATGAATATTTTTGCAAGTTTCATCTTTTATTTCTTAGTTTGCTATATTTGTTCTTTATATGCTTTAAACTTCTAAAATCTCTCTAAAATGGTAGGAAACTCATTTTGAGTTGAAGCCACTTTCTATAGTCTTGTATTAACTTATATTTTCACATACTAAGAGGCTGTGTAAAACAAAAATCTCTACCTATCTCTTCCAATGAAGGTCGAATGCGTGCCTTTGTGACCTAGGTAGTTTTTGTTTCAACTTTTGGAATATGATCATGTGTTTGAGTTTCTAACTATCCATTGATCTTAAATCTATAAATCTTGGAAGTTATGATAGCTTGTTCCTATGATGACTGAAAATATGAATAAGTAAGCCTAGGATACTATGTTTCAACTTTCCAAGTATTGATCATGGATTTAGAACTCTTAATACCTTGTGATTCTAAACCTAAGAGTTATTGTTAAACAAAGAATATTTTCCTCATCATCCTATGATGGCCGAAACTTAGTGTTTAGGTGCTAGGATGTTTGAGTTTTTATTTTTCCAAAATGATCATGGACTTAAGCTCCATAAGATATTTGGATGTTAAACCTAAGAGATTGGAGAGTTTAAGGATTTCTAACTTGTTTATTCTATGTTATTAAACCTAGGATGTATTACTTTCATTTTTCCAAAATGATCATGGACTTGAGCTCCTTAAGATATTTGGATGCTAAGTCTAAGAGATTGGAAAGTTTAAGGATTTCTAACTTGTTTATTCAATGTTATTTAAGATAGGATGTATTACTTTCATTATTTTTCCAATATGATCATGGACTTGAGATCCATAAGATATTTGGATGCTAAGTCTAAGAGATTGGAATGTTTAAAGATTTCTAACCAATAATTCCTATGAAGGCCGAACCTAGAAGGTTATGGACCTAGGATGTTTTGTTCTTATTTTTCCAAAATGATCATGGTTTTGAGCTCCTTAATACATATGGATGATAAACCTAAGATATTGGAAAGTTTAGTGAATGCTAGCCTATTTTACTAGCCTTGGCCGAATACCCTAAGTTTATAACTTAGTGGGATTTTAATTCAACTTTGTTAAGTGATCATTGTAACATCCGGGTGCCGACGAGGGCGGGGAGTGGTCGCCGGTGCAAGAAGGCACGGACAAGGAGCGGCTCCTGGTAGGCTTCTAGGTGGAGGGACACATAGGTATGGGACTATACAGTTAAGGATGGCTTATATGAATTGATTGGTACTACCTATACCAATAAGATGCATCTTCTTTTCGGGAGCCCATCACTTAAGAACTCCACAGTTAAGCGTGCCTGGCTTGGAGCAATTCTGGGATGGGTGACCTCTTGGGAAGTTTTCCCAGGATGCGTGTGAGTGAGGACAAATGATGCTGAAAAGACCCGTGTTGGTTTGTGGGGACAGTCGTCAATCCATAAAGCAGCCAGGGATGTTACAAATGGTATCAAAGCGGCACCTCTCCCAGTACGGTGTGGTTCGGGGACGAACCAAGCGGAAGCTGGTGGGCATGTAACATCCGGGTGTCGACGAGGGCGGGGAGTGGTTGCCGATTCAAGAAGGCACGGACAAGGAGCGGCTTCTGGCAGGCTTCTAGGTGGAGGGACACATAGGTATGGGACTATACAGTTGAGGATGGCTTTTATGAATTGATTTGTACTACCTATACTAATAAGATGCATCTTCTTTTCGGGATCCCATCACTTAAGAACTCCACAGTTAAGCATGCTTGACTTGGAGCAATTCTGGGATGGGTGACCTCCTGGGAAGTTTTCCCAGGATGCGTGTGATTGAGGACAAAGTACGCTGAAAAGACCCGTGTTGGTTTGTGGGGACAGTCGTCAATCAATAAAGAAGCAGGGATGTTACAATCATTATTTATGAACTCCTAACACTTAAGGATCATAAATCCATGAGTCGTATAATTTTCGGGAATCTCTAACCCTAAGAACTAGTCTTGACCGAACCTATACCATGTGGTTTAGTGTTCTTGTATGATTTTAACTTGTGATTTTGTGTTCATAACCTTAGACTTCCATCGCGGAGGAAACGAGGATGTTCGTGGTATACCTCTTCGAGCATCTAATCTCCTTACCTTCACAGAAGGTGGAGTTAGTACTTTGTGGTATGACAACGAGGAGCTTCGAGTTTTGGAGTTCGGTGGTAACCCGGGTGGGGGAAAGAACCAACCTATCGTCGGAATGGATAAGTAGTAGATTATATAATAATTGTGTAGGCGACCTAAACCTTACTAGTAGTCAAGTAATCGACAAGACCAAAATCACATTGGAAACCTTTTCTAAAAAACCAACGACGATTCGGGGATTGTAGGTTTATCTATATTAGGCTTATTTTATATTGTTGATGATTGATTTGATTGTATTACCTTTATTGAATTGATTTTGTGCTATGTTTGTGATATGGAAATATTTTTATTGATATTGTGTTATGCATGATCTGCCTGGTTTGTATTATTATGCTTAGTGATTTTTAAGCAAAGATATATATGTTGTCTAAGAGATGATTGTTTTGGGTGTGTGGATAATGATGATTTAGAAGTGCCTAACCTAGATGATGTATGTTAAAGAGGTGTTATGGCATAGAATATGTGTCAAGTTCTAATGGAAGGTTAAGGCACTAGGATATTGTTAAAACAGGTTGGTGAGATTCAAGTATAAGTGTTGCTGTCCACAATCGTGTATTGGTAATATAATGCACAAGGACAAAAGTGTATTGGTAATATAATACACAAAGACAAAAGTGTATTGTTAAGTGCGTCAGCACTGCATTATTCCAGTAGAAGTACTTTTATCCTATTTAATTTTAGACTTGAAAATAAATTGGTTTGACATTAATCGAAGATTAAATGTTGGATTGTGGATTTTCTTAGTTGATCAATTTGTCTATCAATCTCTACTTTATTTCAAATTTTGAAAGTATATATTTATCAACCTTTATTTTTAGATTCAAAAACCAAAAACATATATACACTACAAAAAAAAGGTTGTTTAGCGACCGAAAATAGTGACCGGATTTTTTGGTTGCTTTTTGCGACCGAAATGGCGACCGATTGTAGGATCTACTTGAAAGACTGATTAGAGTTAATAATGCGACCGAAATAGAGTGTAGCAGAGTTATCGGTCGCTATTTCAGTCGCTAAATAAAGGAACTTAAAATGGCGACCAAATTGGCAACCGAATTAAATGCAACGGTTAAATTTTATTTACATTTGCGACCTATATTAATTCTGTCGCTAAACGGCACGTAAAAAAAATTAAAAAGCGCGTGTTAGAGACCGATTTAAAAATCCGTCGCTAAATTTATGAATTCAAATTTCAAATTAAGTCATTTAGCGACCGATCTTAATTCGGTCGCTGAAGAGCGGTAAACTAAATTCAGAAACAGAGATCCCGCGATCGAATATAGCGACCGAATTTGTATTTAAGTGATTGGCGACCGATTTAGCGACCGATTATTTCGGTCGCCAAATTATAAAACCCTAAAGTCATGAAATCTTTCCCTTCTTCCTCATTTTTGCCATCTCTTCCACCATCACCCCTTTTCTCTCCCTCGCCTCGTCAGGCCGCCAGTCACCATAGCCACCACTGCAGTGCGCACCACCATCGCCATCTCCGGTAAGCCTCCGTCCTCCTCCTCCTCTTCTTCCATCTCTTCCTCCCCTTATCCTCTCATCTCTTCCTTTCCCCTCTTCCAGCTCTCTTTTAAATGCCCCCCCCCCCCCCCCCCCCCGTTTCAGTGCTTCGACCAATTCTCCGACTACCAACACGCATCCCTCCGGTCACCACGCGCAGAGCTCCTCCTACCCTCTTCTCTCCTCATTTTGTGCATTCCCTACTCTGCCTTGAGGTAATCATGGACTCTCTATGTATCATTTTTTATTTTGCTTCATTGTTTCATTTCAAAAATTTTATGGATTGTATGTATTTCATTGCTTTATTAATTACTACTGAGAAGAGCTACTTGTGTATTTCATGTGAGTTATGAGTTGTGATGATCATTTGTTTTCATGTGTCATTATTTAATCACTCCTATTAGGATTAGGAAGTTCTCATTGAGAAAGCACGAGAAATCTGTTTTTGTAACTTTTTTTTAATTCATTGAAATATCAAAAGTCAAGACTGTGAGATTAGAATTGATGTTTACTTGAGCCACAGAATGCCATTGCTGCCTGTGAGACTGCGAAACATAAACAAGTTTTGGTTTTTTGTTGATTGTCGACGTGTTGTATAATTTAAACTTTAAAGCCTCAAAGTACCCACCTGCATTGGCCGTGAAACTTGAATCCATTAGCATATTTAAGTCTGAGAACCCTTCTGGTTTGCTTCTTGTTGATTTAGCTGTGAAATTACCTTTCATTTCAGCATCTTAGTCTTTGATTTAGATTCAGTTCTGCTTTGTGAAATGCATCTAAATTGGTTAGTGAGGATGTGTGCTATGGATTTTCAATTTGTTTTGTGCTAGGTGTCTACAATTTCAAACATGGATAGGTCATGGCTATAGTTCAAACAAATGACCAATACTGAGGCAGTTGTTTGAAGACCATTCTAGTTTAACATGTCCAGTAACAAGATTGTCCCTGTGTTAATGATGTGTTTTCTATTAAATATGGCACTTGTAATTTCTGGTTTGTTTATCTTTCCATATCTTGGCTGAATTTATGTCTTTGAAGGCTATTTATTGTTCTGTTATATTGCCTCAGGGAATATCTCACAATAGTATGATCTATAGCCTCTGTGATGCAGCTGTTTACTTGCTGTGAATAATTTCATATTGTATTGTGTATGCATTCTGATTGTATTGTATTTTGATTCGCTTGGAATCCATGAATTTGTTGGTTCTTGTCTGAATCTGTTTCAAAAATTTCAAAAGAGGGTTTTAGGGATTTCATGTTCTTGTTCACTTCTCTGTAAACAAAAAAATATTCTTTGTTGGAGTATGAAATGATCTAAAAACATTATTGTAGCCTGTAATTCCAAGAGAGCTTTTCACTCATTTTGAATCGGATTCATTTGGTAATTCTACTTATCTCTTTTCTGTTTGATGATGTAAATTTTTTGAAGGCTAGTACTTATATCTGAGCATGTTCATACATTTGGATTGCTATGAAGAATAGTTTATTCTCTTTAAAATAAAAATCTTTCAATAACAATAAATCAATGTAATTAGAATAATTTGATATGTATTTGTTGATAACTTGTTTGGAAATGATTATGGAATCATATTTGTATATATTTACATTGTAAGCATTGGAATGAATTGATAAAGTGTTATTAGTTCGTAAATGGAATGACTTTGTTGTTGTTAATAAGATCATTATTCATTTACTAATTTAAAGTCCATGAGCTTAAGAAAGTCTCTTCTTGAAGCCAACAAAAGCGAGTCTCTTAGATAATGAAGGATTAAGTATAGGGTTAGATAAAATGAAGGGCTAGGCACAGTTTCCCAGGCACATGCATGACGTGCCGTCATCATTCAAACATTATTCACATTAGAAAGCAGCTCTGTACACAATATTATGAAAGCAACTCTGGTTTTCTACTCATTTGTTTCACTAGGAAATGGAGCTTTCCAGAAATAGTTGTTGATGACCATCCTTACTAGGTTATCTAGGCACTTCCGGTAGAAAAAGTCCTCTCTATGACCATCCTTCAAAACGACGTAAAAGCATCTGCTTTCCTGAAAACTATTATGTTTTCTAATCTGTAAAGTTGCATGTGAAGTTGCATTTCTTTGTTCTATTTTAACATGCTAGTAAGCTACATGGATCTTTCCATCTTTTCTTATTATCACTTGATGAAGTTTAGACATATGACTTGTTTTCCTTATCATTTTATCAGAAAATGGATCCGACTAAATGTTTTGAGACAGTCATCCATATAGACCAGGTACAGTATCTCATCAACTTAAGAATAACGATAGGATTCACGTAATGATGGTTAAGGCATAAACTAATCATTTACTAAATTGTTCTTGTGTATTTGCAGGATTTGATTTCAATCCCGCGATCATTCTACCGTCGTTGGGGACAACAAATACCGCGTGTTGTGACTATTGAAGACAAAAGCGGAAATCTGTTCAATGAAAATATAGTAATCCATGAGGATCGCCCATATTTTGAAACAGATACAAATAGTATCAGGGAGTTCTATTTGTTGTCCACTGGTGCATTGGCAAAGTTTAAGTACCTTGAGGGTTCTCGCTTCTACATGTTCATCCCTTTGGAAGAATGATAAGTTTTGATATTTTGATTAGTACTTATTGACTGTGGTGTGTTTTTATGTTTTGATCGTTAATTAGTACATTATTAAACTTTTTTTTATAAACAATTATTAAACTTGCGTTAATTAATGTAAATATTATCTTGATCATATTGACTGTGGTGTTTGGATCGATAGTACATCATATTTACGTTTTCTATTTATTCAAAAAAAATATTGGTGTATTTTGTTTATATCAGAAATTAAAAATCAATGGGGTAATAGTTGAAAAACAAAATTTGGTCGGTAGGATTAAGTTACAGGAAAATTTTTATAAAAAAAAAATTCAAAATTTAAGACCGAAATAGCGACCGAATATCGGTCACCAAATTAGGTTAGCTGAGCATGCGACCAACTATATGGCGACCGAAATATATAATTTTGTGACCGAAATATCGGTCGCAAATTTACGACCGAAATACAAGTTCGGTCGCTAAACATTTAGCCACCAGTAGGGGGGTAAGCGGATCCGATCCGATCCGCGAACCCGTCGGATCCGAACCGGTTTTGGTGGATTGGTTCGAATCATCGGATCGGATTCCAAAATGCCGATCAGAACCAGATCGGTTCGGGTCTCGGATCCGAGAAACCCCTCAAATTTGATCGGTTCGGATCAAATTTGATCGGTTCGGATGATGAAACCCCTCAAATCCTATCCAAACCGACCCGATTACACCCCTAGCCACCAGGGTTTCTGCTACCCCCTTAATTCGATCGCTAATTCGGTCGCTAAACAATATAGCAACCGAATTATCATGTTTAGCGACCGAAATTTTGGGTCGCTAAATATGTTTTTTTTTTGTAGTGATATTTTTAGACTAAATATTTTATCACTCATTTTTTTGTACCTATCACTAATTAAAAGGAAAGAAAATGAATTTACACCTTATTTCTCCCTCTCTCACTCGACGTTTCTCTCTCCCCCTCACTCTTTTATTTTTTTCTTCTTATGTTATCATCTTCTTCCTCCTCCAAACCACTAAAACCTCCTTATCACAACTGTCCAGACGAGCGCCGCCGGTCCTACACCACCGTCGGCCTCTCGCCGACGTGAGGAGACCGTCGCGCCTCAAGTCTCGCACGCGTCTGGTTCGTGCTCCTCGCTGTGCGCCTCGTTACCACCACATGAACGAAGCTTTGCATCTAGCCACCGTCCAGTCTTCGGTGAAGCGTCATCGCCGCTGCAACTCGTCGTCGTGGTACGTTTTCCAATAAGTTCTGTTTGTTCATTCTCTTCCTTTTGAAGTTCAGTCTATAAATCCCTTTTCTGGTGAGGAAATCGAGGCCTCCACCACGTCGGAGCCGCCGCTATCGCCGGTCACCACCCTTGTCAACACCATGACATCTTCTTCTTCCTTGGGTAAGTGAAAACCTCATCTATTTTGCTTAGATTCAAAAATCCTCAAATTGATTTTGAATCAAAATTTCCCCAAATTGCTCTTTGAACCCTAAAACCCCAATTCGATTTTTATTGAAATTGATTATGTTTGGTAAAATTAAGTATGCATTTATGAAATTAGGACTTTTAGTTGATGATTCCCAAGTTCATTTTCATGATCCTTTAATCAAAACAAAGTTTCCTTAAACGGTATTGTGAAGCTTAAGCTCCAAACATGATTTTCTTTGAAAATGGCCTTGTTTGGTAATAAGATTAAGTGTTTAGATCAAATTAGAATGTGTGTTTGGTCATGTGTAATTGATTTCTCGATTTCTGGTTGTTGCGCGTTGTTGGATTCCCTCTCTGAGACGTTTGACACGGCTATGCTTGCTTGATGGAGTAGATAGTTACATTCTTGGAGCTAACGTGAGCATTAAGACGAGGATCCTTTACTTGTCTTCAAAGGTAAGGGGAGCTTGCCTAGGGATATTCAATAACTATATGCATGTGTGTATGTGTTTAATTGAGTGTTGTGAATATTATTGTGATATTGAGCCAATACTTGAATAACTTGTTTACTTGAACTATTGTGGTTATTACTTGAAGTCGAACAGTACTTGTTGTAAAGTGTTATGAATTATATATATGTGATGAACTGTCATTAACTGTGATATTATTATTGTGGTGAATATATTACTGTTGATTGAAGTTTGAGAAGTTGGACTTGAGTTTGCTCTCAATGACTATAAGGATTAAAATCCTTAATAAGCCTTGAATAGAACTTTGAAAGTTTTAGGTTCATTTATAAAAGTTCATTGGTTAAAGTGCTTACTTCAGAAGAATAAGATCTTTGTTTTTAGAAAAAATTTGAAGTGATTTTAAGTTGAAGGAAACTACCTTTTTATGATCAAAAGTTTTGTAGGAGACAAAACCTTTTCGAACTGTTTGTTTTATGAAGGAAAAACCCTTTGAAAATATTTGACTTTATTCCATCAAGGATTTTCAAAAACAAACGAATTTCCAAAATGTTTTAGAAAAGATTTTGCAAAGGAAAATGATTTTCTCCTAAATGATTTGGAAACGTTCTGGTTACTTGGATAAGTGACCGATGTTTTGTTTTGGATTTGATTTTCAGTGAGCGAAAAGTAAGCACATGTGAATTGAATCTAGTTCGCGAGACGTCGCTTCTAGTATTCTGTAATATGCACATTGATCCTTGATCCGTGTCACGTTGTGGACTGTGTCGTAGTCACGCTGTTGTGGACTGTGTGTCATAATCACGTTGTTGTGGACTGTGTGTCCTAACCACGTTGTGATGAACGTTGTTAAAGGTGAATGTTGTTTTCTACGACCACAAGCCTAGGACTGGTGCATCGGTCTAATGTGTTGCGATTGAGCACTCGGACTGCGTGTCCTGTGTTGATGTTGATAATTTCAAAATGATGAAATTTATGAATATTCGCTAGCCTTTAAGCTTCGACAACGAATGAGAACGAACACAAAGAAAACATCGAGAACAAAATGTTCTACATTTGCATTTACGGCTGACGTGCCCGACGTGGTTTAACGTGAGACCTTAATAGAAAGGGTATCATGTGATGATGTATTATCGTTGTTCTCAAAAGGGGCAATGAGACGATGTACGTGTGTCGTTGTCCCTAAATGGACAATGAGACTATGTACATATCATTGTGCTTAAATGGACAATGAGACTATGTATTATCGTTGTGCTTAGCTAGCCAATGAGACGATGTATCGAGCCTGATCAACTCATTTTGAGGATGTTGGGATCTCCGGTGATTAAGTTTAGAGCCTAATTATTGAAGTGTCATGCATTCTCTTTATAAAACTGATTGTTCGGGTATGAGACCCACTGATATAACACTTGTTAATTTATCTCTGAATAATAATGAAATGTTAATGTGCTGAGGTGATGTATCATGTATATGGTTGTTGTGTGATATATCCATTTGTCTGTATCTCACCCTTACAGATATATCAGGTTTCTTCTGGTTGGCTATTGTACCCGGGATACTTTAGTACAGATGGTGCAGAGGAGTCTTCCTAAGTCACTCAGAGACTTAGATCTAGTTGTTTGATGAAGTATTTGATTGTGGAATGGCCACGTGAGTTTTCCTCATAAATAACTTTTAGAATGACCAGCTTAAGATTTGACACTTAGATTTTTGATAGTATGTATGAGTATGGCTCAGAGAGTCTTTATTTTAAAATGGAATGTTTATGGCTCAGAGAGCTTCTCCCTAGAATGAAAACATAAGCTTTTCCTTTTAGTCATGTATAGCTTATTGATGTAACTGTTTTTAGCATATTACCGCCTGGTTGTATTTGGTGTAACTGGAATTCTGGAATGAAAATGTAATTATTTTAGCAGGTGTTCTTTTACCTGGGATGTTCGAAATACAGAGGAGACTCTGTCGAAATTTTTGTAAAAATACTAGCTTTTATTCAAGTATATCTCTAAATTAAATAGGCTTGCCAGGCTAGGATTGTAAGCTGGTGTGACGATCAAGGCTTAGGTTTGGTGTCGTGACAAATATTTTATACCCAATTTCAAACGCTTATGTCCTTATTTAAATTATTTTCCGAAAGCAACTAGCAAATTATCTTTTAATTTAAATTCTGCATGTGTTACGTAGTAATACCTAGTGGGGTTGTTACAAGTGGTAACAGAGCTGCTCGAGTCTTTTACGATCTTTGGGGAATAGGTCTGTTAAGTTTTTGTTGTGTGATCTCTGATTGGTTCTTGTTTGAATTGTTTCTTGTTGATGCAATGTGTGTTGACGCACAAGTATATGTTTTCTTGATGGTTTTCAAGGGTTTTATGTCCTGGGACCGTATATCTTGAATGTTTATTGGGTTCGGATATGACATTCGATTATCCTTGCAAATCGTGTCAGACATTCGAAACAAGGTGCTCGCGTAAAGGGTTTTTCCGGGAGTTTTCCCCGGAAATATCCTAGGTTTATGGTTAGCAAAGGACATTGATTTTAGATTGATATAGTTTCTGGATTCGGTCAGATCTCTGTCGCTTTGTGTAGGATGTTGCCTACAAAGTTAAAACGAGTTGGACGACTCGATTCAACTGGAAGATCGGCGGTCTGAACCGTTTGTTAGACTGAGTGTTTTCCTTGTGAAGCACTAATGTTGTGTGAAGGCTCGTGTCACTGTGTGGATTTCTGACAACTAAGTAAAATGACGAATTATGAACAAGTATTCTCTAACTTGCGTAGTAGGGGTGTAAGCGGATCTGAACCGATCCGCGAACCCGACGAATCCGAACCGATCCGAACCGGTTTTGGTGGATTGGTTCGGATCATCGGATCGGATTCCAAAACGCCGATCCGAACCAGATCGGTTCGGGTCTCGGATCCGAGAATTCTAATCCGATCTGAACCTATCCGAACCCTATAAAATATTTATTTTTTAATTATTTTATATTATATTAATATATTATTATATAGATATTTAATATAATTAATAATTAAATATGTTTATTTTATTTTATTTTTCTAATTTTTTATTAATATTTAAGTGTAAATAATAATAAAAAAATAGATAATCCGATGATCCGAACCGATCCGATTGTGATCGGTTCGGTTCGGATCCGTAGTTGAAAATTTGACAAATCCGAACCGATCAAATTTGATCGGTTCGGATGATGAAACCCCTCAAATCCGATCCAAACCGACCCGATTACACCCCTATTGCGTAGTTGATTTGGTAAATCAATTGTGAGGAGTTGTCATCTACTCAAAGATCGACTTGAAGACGAGTTATAACACAGATAATTTCGTGATAGCAGAAGTTTCTTGGTGAAACTTAGTTTCGTTGCTTCTATTTTTGGTAGAGATGAAAGTCATCATTTTGTAAATTCTTTGTACTAAGAATAAGAATTAATCCTCTTTGGATTAGAAATTATTCAACCTTTGATTCCTTAAATCCGCTAGAAGATTCTTGTGGGAGAATGAACTCTATTAGATTCATGTTTGTAAATGTGTATTGATCATGCATTTTTACACCCATGAACCTGATGGAAGGATCTTTTTCCATACTGGATGTTCCTGTATCCTTCAAATTAATGAAATTCTTTTCTATGCTTATGTGAAAGTGAAATCAAGAAAAATTCCTTTTCTTGAGAAATTCTTTTATGGTCACCAAGGTCATGTCTTATTGATGTTCGAAAGTACTTGTCCTCATTGATCATCTTAGTTCTACGTATTACCAAATGTCATCGATGTGTGACCTATCTCATTAGTCATGAGTTGGGTATCTCCACATCAAGATGTCAGAGTTAGTCGAGTACAGTGAAAAATGGATAGTTTAACAATTGAGACCTTCCTTGTTAAGATATTGGCATTCCTTGAATCTTTGTTATGAGTTTGCTGAAGACCTACATGAGTCTTGTTTGAATTCAAGTGATCGTGGATCGACTGGTGAAGCCTACACCCTTCTTACAACTTAAGATCCACTATGCAGTGGAGGAGTAAACCGAATAATGTATAAGAGGATTGTTCAGACTTCGTGGAGTATCTTCAAGTGTTGTTTTAGATGAAAAATGGAAGTTTATCAACGTGTTTCGGTTAAGTTTGCTTTAAGTGTTGAGGACTAAGTTGAGGCTAAGTCCAACTGATCATCCTCAGCGGGATGGATAAGTAATGAGAATCCCTAAGATTAACCCCAATAGGAAATGACGATTTCTATAGATCAAATGATCAATTGTTGATCGAGACAGAAGGAAAATCTAAAGTAATGACCAAGTACTTGCAATTAAGATTGATTGTATAAAGTAGGAAGATTAGAAGGAAAGTATTTACAGTGATTTCATATAAGTAGTTTTAGGCGAAGGAGGTAAGCCCTTGTATAAATTAAGGTTGTTGTAGAAACGTAAAGTTGATGAGTTAGATGATCCTACTCGACGTTATTTCATTCTGTGTAAATTACATTAAAGGGATGTAATAATGATTTCAAGGTTGAGAGACGTCTGATTTTGATGTTTTATGGAATGGTTTATTTCATTCAAAAGAACAAAGACTACGATTGGAGATCTTGGATAGGAAACGATGTGGGTGCTGTGAAAGAAGTGTGAATTTTAGTTTAAATCTTGGTGTGAACTGTAAGAGTTAAGGATGTAGAAGAAAATTTTTCTAATTGACAAGTATTAAAGGAAGAAGAGATTAAGTTTTGATTATGTCTATATGTGTAGAATATTAAGATGAAATTGTTAAGGACAGGAAGTATGTATTGAGGATAATGGATTAAATTTTGAGGATCAATATAACGAAGGGTATGAAATGTGTTGTTGAGTTACAAAAAGTCACCTAAGGGAAAGTGAATACGGGAAGTATAAAGTAGGATCTTGGGATTAAGATGTAATTAAAAGTTCATGTCTAGTTTCGAGTCACGAAATTTCGAGGACGAATTTTTTTTAAGTAGGGTAGTAATGTAACACCCAGGTTTTTTACTGTTCTTCAATAATAGTAATTATATAAATATATGTCTATATGTTTATGTTATTTCAATCGGAAAGATTAATTTTCTGGATGTCTAACTTTATTTATTTTAAGGGGTTAGTTTGAGTAATTTTAATTACTCATTTAAAATCATTTTATTAAGTGCGTCAGCACTGCCTTATTCCAGTAGAAGTACTTTTACTAGACAATAATGTTAGGTTATTGTCCCTCTTAGTTTTTATTTAGAAAATATTTTAAATGATACGATTAAAAGAAAAGTATTTTCATATTCTATCCTATTTAATTTTAGACATGAAAATAAATTGGTTTGACATTAATCGAAGATTAAATGTTGGACTGTGGATTTTCTTAGTTGATCAATTCGTCTATCAATCTCTACTTTATTTCAAATTTTGAAAGTATATATTTATCAACCTTGATTTTTAGATTCAAAAACAAAAAACATGTATATTTTTAGACTCAATATTTTAACACTCATTTTTTTGTACCTATCAGTAATTAAAAGAAAATAACATGAATTTACTCCTTATATCTCCCTCTCTTACTCGACGTTTCTCTCTCCCCCTCACTATTTTATTCTTTTCTTCTTCTGTTATCATCTTCTTCCTCCTCCAAACCACAAAAACCTCCTTCGCTCAACTGTCCAGACGAGCACCGCTCGTCCTACACCACCGTCGGCCGCTTGCCGACGTGAGGAGGCCGTCGCGCCTCGAGTCTCGCACGTGTCTGGTTCGTGCTCCTCGCTGTGGGCCTCGTTACCACCACAGAACGAAGCTTTGCGTCTAGCCACCGTCCCGTCGTCGGTGAAGCACCATCGCCGCCGCAACTCATCGTCGTGGTACGTTTTCCAGTCAGTTCTGTTTGTTCATTCTCTTCCTTTTGAAGTTCAGTCTATAAATCCCTTTTATGGTCAGGAAATCGTGGTCTCCACCACGTCGGAGCCGCCACTATCGCCGGTCACCACCCTAGTCAACACCATGACATCTTCTTCTTCCTTGGGTAAGTGAAGACCTCATCTATTTTTCTTAGATTCAAAAATCCTCAAATTGATTTTGAAACCCTAACTTTTAATCTAACTTTAATCATGAGATTGGTTCGGTTTTAGTGCATTTGGGACTTGTAATTAATGGTTTCTAAGGTTAATTTTATGATCCTCTATTTAAATCAAATTTTCCCCAAATTGCTCTTTGAACCCTAAAACCCCAATTCGATTTTTATTGAAATTGATTATGTTTGGTAAAATTAAGTATGCATTTATGAAATTAGGACTTTTAGTTGATGATTCCCAAGTTCATTTTCATGATCCTTTAATCAAAACAAAGTTTCCTTAAACGGTATTGTGAAGCTTAAGCTCCAAACATGATTTTCTTTGAAAATGGCCTTGTTTGGTAATAAGATTAAGTGTTTAGATCAAATTAGAATGTGTGTTTGGTCATGTGTAATTGATTTCTCGATTTCTGGTTGTTGCGCGTTGTTGGATTCCCTCTCTGAGACGTTTGACACGGCTATGCTTGCTTGATGGAGTAGATAGTTACACTCTTGGAGCTAACGTGAGCATTAAGACGAGGATCCTTTACTTGTCTTCAAAGGTAAGGGGAGCTTGCCTAGGGATATTCAATAACTATATGCATGTGTGTATGTGTTTAATTGAGTGTTGTGAATATTATTGTGATATTGAGCCAATACTTGAATAACTTGTTTACTTGAACTATTGTGGTTATTACTTGAAGTTGAATAGTACTTGCTTTAAAGTGTTATGAATTATATATATATGTGAAGAACTGTCATTAACCGTGATATTATTATTGTGGTGAATATATTACTGTTGATTGAAGTTTGAGAAGCCGGACTTGAGTTTGCTCTCAATGACTATAAGGATTAAAATCCTTAATAAGCCTTGAATGGAACTTTGAAAGTTTTGGGTTCATTTATAAAAGTTCCTTGTTTAAAGTGCTTACTTCAGAAGAATAAGATCTTTGTTTTTAGAAAAAATTTGAAGTGATTTTAAGTTGAAAGAAACTACCTTTTTATGATCAAAAGTTTTGTACGAGACAAAACCTTTTCGAACTGTGTTTTATGAAGGAAAAACCCTTTGAAAATATTTGACTTTATTCCATCAAGGAATTTCAAAAGCAAACGAATTTCCTATATGTTTTAGAAAAGATTTTGAAAAGGAAAAGGATTTTCTCCTAAATGATTTAGAAACGTTCTGGTTACTTGGATAAGTGACCGAGGTTTTGTTTTGGATTTGATTTTCACTGAGCGAAAAGTAAGCACATGTGAATTGAATCTAGTTCGCGAGACGTCGTTTCTAGTATTCTGTAATATGCACGTTGATCCTTGATCCGTGTCACATTGTGGACTGTGTGTCCTAATCACGTTGTTGTGGACCGTGTGTCCTAACCACGTTGTGATGAACGTTGTTAAAGGTGAATGTTGTTTTCTAAGACCACAAGCCTAGGATTGGTGCATCGGTCTAAGGTGTTGCGATTGAGTACTCGGACTGCGTGTCCCGTGTTGATGTTGATAATTTCAAAATGATGAAATTTATGAATAGTCGCTAGCCTTTGAGCTTCGACAACGAATGAGAACGAACACAAATAAAACATCGAGAACTAAATGTTTTACATTTGGATTTACGGCAGACGTGCCCGACGTTGTTTAACGTGAGACCTTAATAGAAAGGGTATCAAGTGACGATGTATTATCGTTGTTCTCAAAAGGGACAATGAGACGATGTATTATCGTTGTTCTTAAAAGGGACAATGAGACGATGTACGTGTGTCGTTGTGCCTAAATGGACAATGAGACGATCTACATATCGTTGTGATTAAATGGACAATGAGACGATGTATTATCGTTGTGCTTAACTAGCCAATAAGACGATGTATCGAGCCTGATCAACTCATTTTGAGGATGTTGGGATCTCCGGAGATTAAGTTTAGAGCCTAATTATTGAAGTGTCATGCATTCTCTTTATAAAACTGATTGTTCGGGTATGAGACCCACTAATATAACACTTGTTATTTTATCTCTGAATAATAATGAAATGTTAATGTGCTGAGGTGATGTATCATGTATATGGTTGTTGTGTGATATATCCATTTGTCTGTTTCTCACCCTTACATATATATCAGGTTTCTTCTGGTTGACTATTATACCCTGGGTACTTTAGTACAGATGGTGCAGAGGAGTCTTCCTAAGTCACTCAGACTTAGATCTAGTTGTTTGATGAAGTATTTGATTGTGGAATGACCACGTGAGTTTTCTTCAGAAATAACTTTTAGAATGACCAGCTTAGGGTTTGAGACTTAGGTTTTTGATAGTATTATTGAGTATGGCTCAAAGAGTCTTTATTTTAAAATGGAATGTTTATGGCTCGGAGAGCATCTCTTTATAATGAAAACCTAAGCTTTTCCTTTTGGTCATATATAGCTTATTGATGTAACTGTTTTTAGCATATTACTGCCTGGTTGTATTTGGTGTAACTGGAATTCTGGAATGAAAATGTAATTATTTTAGCAGGTGTTCTTTTACCTGGGATGTTCGAATTACAGAGGAGGCTCTGTTAATTTTTTTAAAAAATACTAGCTTTTATTCAAGTATATCTCTAAATTAAATAGGCTTGCCAAGCTGGGATTGTAAGTCGGTTTGCCGATCAAGGCTTAGGTTTGGAGTCGTGACAAATTTTTTACATCCAATTTCAGACGCTTGTGTACTTATATAAATTATTTTTTGAAAGCAACCAGCAAATTATCTTTTAGTTTAAATTCTGCATGTGTTACGTAGTAATACCTAGTGGGGATGTTACAAAATATACAGACCAAACAGATAGCATGTAGCCATCTGAAAAATCCCTCAGACAATCTCCTCTTACCTCTTGAAGATTCAAGCTTTTGATTAAAACTTTGACACGAATCCGAAAACGGTGACACATGTAGAAGGCACACGTCTTTATCCTTCAACAAACCACAACACAACCAATCAAAATCAATCAAATACAATCACCTAAACTCTAAGGTTAGGTCACGGCCTCAATAGGGTTTGATGACTAAGAATTTCTAAAAATGCTTAAGTCTATGGATTAATGATCCGTGAGTACTTAGGACATAAACCATGATTATTTGACAAGGATTTTGAATCAAATTCACCTAACCAACATAGTTAGGGTTTCGGCCATGATTATCAAAAATAGCTAGGGATCTCAAAATTTCACATACTCTTAGATCCATGTCCTTAGAGTAGTATAGAATTAAGAGCAATGATCATAAGTTGAATACCAAAACAAAATCATCTAAGTTCTCAAGAACATGGATTCGACCTTCACATGGAAAATAGGCTAGGGATTTTATTTTGATACAACACTTTGGATCCAACCTATACATGATATGAAAAGATGAGATACAAGTTCACATACTAAGGAAAACAAAATATCCTCCACCCAACAAGCAAGGTTTCGGCCTTGGAGAGAAAAATGGGGAGGAAAACTTTGTTTGCAACAAACTCTTGGATTATGATAGTAGAGTTAATAATAGGAACATAGAAATTGGTTTCACATTTTTAGAATTTTTCTATGATTTTCTATGAATAATCAAACCTCTAGATCTAAGAATTGGAAAAAAATGAATAAGGCATTGAATCATGAAAATATATGAAGAATATAGTGTTTGATGATGATTGTAACACCCCCTTGGCACTACATGTTGAAACTAAAAGACTGAAAATAATTACATTGGTTGCTTTCGAAAAAAATATAATTTTCTCTATTTCGTAACTTCCTTGAAAATTAGTGATAAATTTTTTTCTTTTTCTTTTCCTCAAACAATACAACCCAAACCGTTATTAACAAACAACATAATACATATATATGCATCAATAAGGTTTTACATATGGCCCTTTATATTACAATCATTTATTTAAGCCATAGCATAAGGAAAACACACATAAACTAAACCTATATGTTAGTGGTACCACTTTCCAAAATTAAACCCAAATCAGAATCCTATAGCTGGTCACACTTAAGAATACCCATTGGGAAATCCTCCCGAGACTCCCCGCCCGCAGAAGTATCCAGGTTAGTCCTCCACACGCTTCCATCATCTGCCTCGTCAATGTGCATGGAACGTATCCCCATGTACGATATCAGACTCATTGGCCTCATCTGTACTCGAATATATATATATATATATATATATATATATATATATATATATCTATATATATATATCTATATATATATATATATATATAGAAGCATAGTAGAAACCCAACATGAAAATAAATAAAGCAAGGGTGAGATACCATCATTGAGTTTTCATCATGATAACTACATGCACGACACTCAAACAAACATCATGTATACATATTATAATATTTCCTACCAATAGGATTTACACCCGATCATCCAATCGTAATTTTTCAAAAATGCATGACACTTCAATATCCATTCCTGTGATTCTTGACCTTTATTCTCCGGAGATTCCTAACTTCCCTTTTTCGAGCAATGATTAGGCTGCGATACCCTTAACACAATTGTCTCATGAGATCGGCCTCTAAATTTAGGTCTGGCTCCAATTGTTCAGGGAATATCACGATGGAACACCTAAAATAATATTGGAATAGTTCCTTATTGAGTACATTCATGCCGGGTAACCGAATTCCACGACCCGAGGTTGCAAGGCCCCAAGTATTCGCTGGATTTTCGAAGCTCGAATGTCCCTAAAACCCAAAGACCCTAGAATTTAGCCTTGGTCCGTAACTAACCAATTTACCCAATTCACCCTTTGTGAAATTGTAGCTCGATACCCAAGGCATGTCTGCCCAAATATGGCATGTTTGCCAGACTATGCATGTAAAATCCTTTGTTATCGTAATTGTTCTTTGTCGTTTATTTTTCCTCTGTCGAGGCTTAAAGCTCCCAACTACCCTTCCTTAGGTATTCCAATTCCTTTCCTTTCCAAGTGCGATTTCCTTTTAGGAACACTAACCCGACATCTCGACAATCTAGGTCCTTATCCTTTCCTTGATTTTTCCCCAAAGAATTTTCATTCAGTGAAACACAAATACCAAAAACAAAACTCCGAAAACTTACCCAAGTTTGTCGAAAATTTCTGTTCTTAAATTCTTTTCCAACAAAATCATTTTCCGATGAAATTCATTTTAAAACATAACGAAAATCATTTTCCCCTTAAATCCTTTATTTTTAATTCTGAAAATCTGTTAATTCTTTTTAAAATCATTTCTCACACATATATTCATTTTTCTCATGTAAAAGGATCGTTTTTTTCTCATTCTGTCGTTAGATAAGCAAAAACTCTTAATTCTTAAAAAGTTATTTATTATCAATCTTAAAACACTTTTTAAAATACATTTTCTTAAAATTAAGATTTTATTTCCATTTTTCCCAACGTTTTCGAAACAAGTGCAAAAGTGAAATTTTTTCACGATTACGTACGCGCGGTTGCTCATTAACTTATTCTTTTATTAAAACTCATTAAAATATTATTATTTTTAACTTAAAAGTTAAATCCACCAATTTTCGAAAACATAATATTTCCCTTAAATTTTCTTAACGTTTTATCCTTAATTTTCAATAAGCATCGACGGTGTCAAAGCTTCCGATAAACATAAAAATCAACAAAAAATTTCATACAACACAATTTATCACATGCTTTCACAACCAACAATAAATTCACACATCGCAATTTATAGCATGCTTTCATAGATAAATCATGCATCACAGAATATTACGCAATAATTTTAAAACAAACACCACAAACTATAACCATTAATTACAGACACACCAAACAATTTATACACATAGTTATCGAAGCTCCTCAGACAAACTCTCCTTACCTTTGAAGATTCAAGTTCTGATTCAACGAAGTCTCGGTTTTCAAATCTGGTTTCCTCCACGAACTCCGAACAACAACTACTAACACAATCATTCACAAAACAACACATAACTAATTAAACTTTGAAAAAAATCTATTATTTCCTATGGATATGGTTTCTGCCCAAGCTAAGAAAATAGGTTCAAGGTTTCAAAATTACACATACTCTTATATCTATAACCTTAGAGTAGTGTAGAGTTAAGACAAGTTATCATAAGTTGAAAAATGAAACAAAATCTTTCAACTCCTCAAGAAAATAATTTCGTCCAGGAATAAAATAATGGCTTAGCGATTTGATTTTGATTCAGAAATCATGGACTCAACATATATATGAATTATAAGATTGAATCAAGCAAGACTAGTTAACAAAATGAACAAAGTCCTCCCTCACTAGAAACTAGGGTTCGGCCTTGACAAAATAAAAGGGCACGAAATTTTTATTTGATGTATCCTCTTGGATCTTAAATATAGAGAGGATAATAAGATCATAGAAATTGATTTCACTTTAAAAGGATTTTTCTATGATTTTCTATGAATTTTCAAAGTTTCTAGATCTAGGAATTGAAAAATATGATCAAGACTTCAAATCACAAAAATCAATGAAGAACATGATGATGATTGAGTGAGAGAAGCATGGTATACCTCTTGGAAATGAAAAATGCGCAAGGAATCACCTACTTCCTTCACAAAATCAAGTTATGGTACTTAGAGCTTTAATGGCAAAAATGGCAAAGCTTGATGGAGAAGATGAAGATGGCCTTTTATAGAAGTGAAAATGGGCCTCTTGACTGCCTAGGGTCGTGTCCTTTGAGGGGTAAAAGGGTCCAACACACAAAATTTCAAGGACAAAGTAATAATCTCACAAAATGGCATTTTTGTGGTATTATGACAACATAAGGACAAAATTGTCATTTCCCAAAAAGCAATCCTGACCAACATGTGGTGAGAAATGAGTGAGGCTGTGGCTGATTTGTGTCCACAAATTGTGGGGCAAACTTGTCATTTCGATGAAAGTTCAAGGGTAAAATCGTCCAAGGGCAAAACGGTCTTTACACTAGTTTAAAGAAATATCTAGATATTTTGAAATTTAATCATGACAAAGGTGAGTCATAAGTGGTGACTCACCATGCTCACCATAACCATGTGACATGTGTCCCTCGGTGGCCCGGTGTCCGGTTCAGTCTACGTAGTTCCGTTTCCGACTTCGTTATTCTCCCGATTTAGGTTTTACGCCCGAATCGAGTATAATAACATATTTATTTTGAAAATTTTAAAAATAACCTATATCGTTGGAAATGATATATAAATGCTATCAATTTCGTTCACAGGTCAAAATTAGGTTTTCTGATCAGTAAAATCTTACTGTCAGTGAAAACGCAGATAGGGTTCCGTCTGAATTTTCAACCAAAAAATTCACCGCATACTTATAAAAATAAGTATGATATGAATATGACTTTGGTTTTCCCAAAATCATTTTCTAAGTTTCAGATAAAAAAATATAAACAGATGTTTGTTTATTGATACAGAAAACAGTAGAAACAGCAGAAATTGGGGTGTTACATGAGAATCAAGGATTACCTCTTGGAATTGGAAAAAGTGCAAGGAATCACCAAGTTGTTTCACAAACTAGCTTATGGAAGCTTAAGCTTTTTAAGTAAAAATGGAGGAAAGCTCTCATGAAGAAGATGATAATGCCTAAATAGAAGTGAGGATGGCCTCCTTGGGTACATGGGCCATGGGGTTTGAGGGGTGTTTGGGTCCAAAACATAAATTTTGAGGGGCAAAATAGTAATCTTGTACAATGGTAAACTTGTAGTTAAAACCAATATCAAGGACTAAATGGTAAAATCCATAAAATGTCATCATGACTAAGGTGAGTCACCTATATGACTCACCCCTTGCGAGTCACCACTTGTCTCCATCCATTGAATGTCGGATTTTGTCTATGCACGTCCGTTCTCGACTCCGTCCATTACCCGATTAGGGTTTCTGTTTGTTTTTCAATAAAAAATTCTCAAAATAACCAAAATCGTTGGAAATATGTTTTAAACATAATCCATTTTGGTCACGAGTCAAAATTAGGTTTTCTGATCATTGAAATCTTACTGTCAGTGAAAACACCGATTGTTTTTCGACTGAACTTTTACCAAAATTCATCCGATTAAACATAACTTTTCATTTCTGATCAGAAGTTTGGAAAGTAGAATTCATCACGGACAAAATATTAAAAAAACTATAAATTTTAGTTTCGGGTCAAATTAGGGTTTTCTGCCAATATAAAATTATACTGTCAGTAAAAACGCAGATCGGTTTCCGTCTGAATTTTAAACCCAAAATTTCACCGTCTACTTATAAAAATAAGTATATCATGAATATGACTTTGGTTTTCCCAAAATCATTTTCTAAGTCTCTGATAAAAATATAAACATATTTAATAATTTTCAATATTATAAAGTAGCGAAAAGCCGGGGTGTTACGTAACTCAGATCAAAGAGAACCTACAGCTTAGAGTGGTTTAGACATTTAATCATACACCTCATCCTTCATCTTTTATATTCGGCCAGCTTTCCATATCTTAAAATTAACCAATGGCAGCTTAACATCCTTCCCTACTCCAGTTCCCATTCTTCTTCAATAACATATCTCGATTCTATCAATATTTTAAGACATTAAAACCTATCCATAAGCATCTAAAAGACTTGGCTCTGCAGATATGAAGAATAAGTGAAAGTGCAGCATAGCCATAATGCAAGACAAAGTCACGACTCAAAGTAAGAACGGAAACTACTGCAAAACCTTATCAATCATTATATCAAGACAGTATAAACAGATTTTAACAATACAAATCAAAGATGGAAACCATAAAACACAATAAAAGCTAATTAAAGATGCAAAAATTAAATCATATAATATAACCTTAGCATTAATCAAAGATTTCGGGCATATTAATGCATCACATATCCTGTCCATATTCCCCCGAAGTACCTCAATGGTTGCCAACCATAGTACCATTTAGTAGTTACTCAATGATATACCTTACGTATTGAGTAGCATATATAAACCAAAAATAAGGAACCCTCATCACAATATCCTATTAAACCTCAACACAACTATAACAATGATTCATAAGATGCATAAACAACAAAGGACAATGATGCAACTCGGATCAAAGAGAACCTACAACTTAGAGTGGTTTAGACATTTAATCATACACCTCATGTGCATTCCAATCTATAACAAAGATAGAAAAGGTATATGCATAGACAAACTTAATATATCCACCGAACCCCAAAAGTACAATCCCAAGATCCAAACCACCATAGTCATTGAATCACGTTGTAACCCACCCACCCATAAAATTGAAATTTCAAATATCTTTGTTAAGAATATTTTACAGCAGAAAACAATAAAGCAAACAAAGAAACATTTTTAGAACGAATAGAAGAGAAAACTCAGAGCTGGTAGGAGCAAGGAAACTCACCTTTGAAGAAGCAAGAAGAAGAAGTGAGGCGCATCTGCACGCTGCGCTGTAGAGGAAAGGGAAGATGGAAAAGGGGGAGAGGAAGGATAGGGTGGGAGAGACCTACAAGGGGGGAACATATGGAAAGAGAAGTGTGATGAAGAAGAAGGAGAAGAGGAGGAGGAAGAAGAACCGAAGAAGAAAGAAGAAGAAGGAGGAGGAAAGAAAGAGAGAGAAAAAGGTGTTATTTTGATTTTAGTTGTTTGACTGTAGTAGTAGAGAAAAAAGGGTGCTTTTTTTCAAAATAAAAAAAGATAGATTCAAGTGACAAATTTGCCCTCAATAAGAACAGATGTCATAATTCTAAGAAGGGTATTTTAGGGATTTTGTTAGGCAGTAAAATTCATATATTAATATTGATTGATTGAAAGTGTAAAAAGTTAACCCTTTGCTTGATTCGCTGGAAAGCTAGTGGAAAGAAACCGGGTAAGATAGAAAACACACATTCCAAGGATTTCCCATCGTATGGTTTCATGAGAAAAGCCATAGGGGAAAGAAAAAAAAAATATATGCGGTCCACAGGTGTTTTAATCTAACTTTGGAGAGAAAACACATATAACGTTTTGTGAAATACCCAAAAAAATAATCATTTTTTATTTTTTAAAAATCATTATTTGAGGGTATTTTTGTCATTTCACAAATACAATTTTTCATTTCCTCTCACTTTCTACACAACCAAACAATGGGAGAGAAAAGTTTTAGTTTTCTTTCCTTTCATTTTCTCTCCAACCAAACAACTAAATAATCATCTCATTTTCTACTCTTTTTCTTTCCTTCTTCTTCTTTCCTCTCACTTTCTTTCCTTTCACTTTCTTTCCTACAACCAAACATAGTGTAAATCTCATGATCGGTTTTCTTTTTACAAGAAATGTCATGATCAGTTGATCACTGATATATACAGTGGCGGACCTTGGCTAAAATTTTGGGGGAGACACAAGATACTACTTAAAATAATATAATTAAAATTTGGGTCTTGCTAACAAGTACTATAAGAGCATTGGTTTAGAAATACATAAAAGTAAAGTTTGTATTAAGAAACCAAGTATAACACTTTTCAAAATCTAGTATTCTCCTTAAAATTTGTATGAATTGCATATAATTTTACAGTGCTTCAAGGAGCTCTATCATTGTTTCTTCTTAAGAAAATTATACACATTAATACATTTCACAGTGCATCAATATATTACTACATTAATCCATTTATCAAAAGTTAAACAACACATACTTAAGGATTGGGGTTTTCCATTTTCACACTGTTCAATATGATGAACACATACACAAAATAGATAAAAACTAAACACACACAATAATATACATGTTTTGAGGGGTGCCTTAAAACAAATATTTATTAAGAAAAAAAGTTAAATTTTTTTTTGGGGGAGCCGTTGCTCTCCCGGCCACAACCAAAGTCCGCCAATGGTTATATAACTAGTGTAATACTAATAACCGTGCGGTACGCATGGGTGCCTATAAGATTTTTTTCCAAAAGCGATATAATGAAAATTTATTTAAATATGAGTTGACATATAAATCATAAATCATATTATATCTATGAGAACCTTTTACTCTTTTATCTATCATATAATTCCAAAATAAATTCTCAACGATGATTATATTTTATTTATCTACCGTTTATCACAAGGATCAAGAGGTCATAGATCATGTCAATATATAATCAATATTTATATTTGAATATAATAAATATTAAGTATTAATATATATATATATATAAATACTAAAATATAGTAATTAATTCGGTTAAAAAATTCTTGAACCTGATAACCGAACCAATTATCATTGGGTTTGATTCAGACCCGGACACACAAAAAATACAAACCAGTTTAATTGGATCGATTCATCGAATTATTCGTTCGGGTTTACGCCGCTAAACTTTCCGAAGAACACAGTAATTTGCTACATTTCTTGGCTAGAACATTTAAAAACAAAAAAAATGTATACTTTAAAAAATTAATAATAAAATATTATAAAAATCGGAACCAATGAAAATTGATTCGGTTCGGTTGGGTTTAGTTTGGACCCAAAAATATTAAAATATATATATAAAATTAAAATATATATTAAAATATAAAATTATTAAATATAATAAATATTAAGTATTAATATAAATATATAAATACTAAAATATAGTAATTAGTTTGGTTCCAAAATTCTTGAACCTGATAAACGAACCGATGACTATTGGGTTTGGTACCTTTCCTGGCTAAAAACATTTAAAAAAAAAATTGTAAACTTTAAAAAATAAATAATAAAATAATATAAAAAATCTGAATCAATCAAAAATGGTTCATTTCGGTTGGCCACTCATTCTACTGTTACAGGAACAGTAGAAGAAAAGCTATCAATTGATAAAGTGATATAGATATTGAATATTAAAATATATATAAATACACAAACCAATTTAATTGGATCGGTTCATCGAATTATTCTTTCGGGTTTACGCCGCTAAACTTTCCGAAGAACACAATAGTTTGCTACCTTTCCTGACTAAAAACATTTAAAAACAAATAATTTGTACACTTAAAAAAATAATAAAAAAATAATATAAAAAATCTGAACCAATCAAAATTGGTTCGGTTGGGTTTGGTTTGGACCCAAAAATATTTATATATATATATATATATATATAAATTAAAATATATATTAAAATATAAAATTATTGAATATAATAAATATTAAGTGGTAATATATATATATATATATATATAGATAGATAGATAGATACATACTAAAATATAGTAATTAGTTCGGTTAAAAAATTCTTCAACCTGATAATTGAACCGATGACCATTGGATTTGGTACCTTTCCTAGCTAAAAACATTTAAAAACAAAAAAAAAAATTGTAAACTTTAAAATATTAATAATATAAAAAATTCCAACCATTCAAAATTGGTTCGATTCGGTAGGCAACTCCTTCTACAGTTACATGAACAATAGAAGAAAAGTTGTCAGTTGATAAAGTGATATAGATATTGAATATTAAAATGTATATAATTATATTAAAATATATTAATTGGTTCGGTTCCAAAATAATCGAACTAATGACCATTGTGTTTGGTTCAATTCGGAGTCGGAAACGAAAAAAAAGAACCAATTTATTTGGTTGATTCGGATTTTCAAATTCATTGAATTATTAGTTCGAGTCTTACGACCCAAAACTTTTTTGAAGAACACGGTAGCTAAAACCAACAAAATATATGTTTAAAAAATAAATAAATAAATTAAAATAATCCAAAATAATCCACCGGTTGACAACTCCTTCTACTGTTACAGGAACAATAGAAGAAAAGTTGTCAATTGATAAAGTGATATACATATTGAATATTAAAATATATATAAATGTTAAAATATAGTAATTGGTTCGGTTCCAAAATAACCGAATTAATGACCATTGGGTTTGGTTCAATTCGTAGCCGAACTCAAAAAAGAAAAAAAACTAACCAATTAAATTGGTTGTTTCGGATTTTCAAATTCATCGAATTATTGTTTCGAGTCTTACGACCCTAAACTTTTTCAATTAACACGATATCTTTGCTACTTTTCCTGACTAAAAATATTTAAAAACAAAAAAAATTGTGTTTGGTACCTTTCCTGACTAAAAACATTTAAAAACAAAAAATTTGTAAACTTAAAAAAATTAACAATAAAATAATATAAAAAATCCGAATCAATCAAAATTGATTCTTTTCGGTTGGTAACTCCTTCTATTGTCACATGAAGAGTAGAAAAAATTGTCAATTGATAAAGTGATATACATATTGAATATTAAAATATATATAAATATTAAAAGATAGTAATTGGTACGGTTCCAAAATAACAGAACTAATGACCACCATTGGGTTTGATTCATTTCGGAGTTGAACACAAAAAAGAAAAAAAAAATGAACCAATTTAATTGGTTGGTTTGGATTTTCAAATTCATCAAATTATTGGTTCGTGTCTTACGACGTTAAACTTTTTCGAAGAACACTGTAGCTTTGCTACCTTTCCTGACTAAAAATATTTTTTAAAAAAAGGGTTTGGTACCTTTCTTGGCTAAAAACATTTAAAAACAAAAGATTTGAAAACTTTAAAAAATTAACAATAAAATAATATAAAAATCCGAATCAATCAAAATTGGTTATGTTCGGTTGGCAACTCCTTATACGGTTACAGGAACAGTAGAATAAAAATCATCAATTCATAAAATGATATAAATATTGAATATTAAAATATATATAAATATATAAACCAATTTAATTGGATCGGTTCATCGAATTATTCGTTCGAGTTTATGCCGCTAAACTTTCCGAAAAACACAGTAGTTTGCTACATTTTCTCACTAAAAAATTTAAAAACAAAGAATTTGTACACTATAAAAATTAATAATAAAATACTATAAAAAATCCGAACCAATCAAAATTGATTCGATTCGGTTTGGTTTGGTTTGGACCCGATAATATTAAAAAATATATATATAATTAAAATATATATTAAAGTATAAAATTATTAAATATAATAAATATTAAGTATTTATATATATATAAATACTAAAATATTGTAATTAGTTCGATTCCCAAATTCGTGTATCAGATAAACGAACGATGACCATTGGGTTTGTTACATTTTCTTGCTAAAAGATTTTTTTTAAAAAAAAATTGTAAGCTTTAAAAAATTAATAATAAAATAATATAAAAAATCAGAACCAATAAAAATTGGTTCGGTTTGGTTGGCACCTCCTTCTACTGTTACAGGAACAGTAGAATAAAAGTTGTCAATTGATAAAGTGTTATAGATATTAAATATTAAAATATATATAAATATATTAAAATATATTAATTGGTTCGGTTCCAAAATAATCGAACTAATAGTCATTGGGTTTGGTTCAATTCGGAGCGGAACAAAAAAAAAAAGAACCAATTTAATTGGTTTGTTCGGATTTTCAAATTCATCGAATTATTGATTCGAGTCTTACCACTCTAAACTTTTTCGAAGAATACAGTAGCTAAAACCAACAAAATATATGTTTAAAAAATTAATTAATTAAAATAATCCAAAATAATCCATTGGTTGACAACTCCTTCTACTATTACAGGAACAGTAGAAGAAGGGTTGTCAATTGATAAAGTGATATACATATTGAATATTAAAATATATATAATATTAAAATATAGTAATTGGTTCAGTTCCAAAATAACCGAACTAATGACCCTTCGGTTTGGTTTAATTCGGAGCAGAACACAAAAGAGAAAAAAAAAACCAATTTGATTGGTTGGTTCGGATTTTCAAATTCATCGAATTATTGGTTCGAGCCTACAACTCTAAAATTTTTCGAAGAACACGGTAGCTTTGCTACCTTTCCTGGCTAAAAATATTTAAAAACCAAAAAAATTATAAACTTTAAAAAGTCAATAACAATATCCGAACCAATTAAAATTGGTTTGGTTTGATTCGGTTCGAACCGAAAAATATTAAAATATATATATAAATAAAAAATATATAAATTTTAAATTTTAAACTATTAAATTATATATACATTAAAATATAAATATATAAAAATTAAAACATCAAGAACATGACAACACTATTTTTACTGTTTGCCAATTTATGATTGATCGACGGTGTAAAAAAACTTTACACTGTCAGTATATACAAATTAAATTTTTTTAAAAAAATATTAGCAAAAAAATTTATTAGGAAAAAAATTATAAAAAAATTTAAGGAAAACATAAAAAATGTTATAAAAAATTATTTTAAAAAATGAAAACATAAAAAAAAAAAGTTTTCATTAAAAAAAGGAAGGTTAAAGTAATCTTTTGGTTCCTATACGTGACATTGATTTTCAATTTGGTCCCTATACGTAAAAAATTATCAATTTGGTCCCTATACGTGACACTGATTTTCAATTTGGTCCTCACCGTTAATTGGTCCCTATATAAGAGGACCAAATTGCAAATTGTTGTCACATGTAGGGACCAATTCAACAAAAAAATTTCAAATCGGTCCCTACATGTGACAATTATTTTCAATTTGGTCCCTATATGTGAGAACAATTTGCAATTTGGTCCTCTTATATAGGGACCAATTAGCGGTAAGGACCAAATTGAAAACCAATGTCACGTATAGGGACCAAATTGATAATTTTTTACGTATAAGGACCAAATTGAAAATCAGTGTCACGTATAGGGACCAAAAGATTACTTTAACCAAAAAGGAAAATGTAAAAAAATTATAAAAAAGTAAAACGTAAAAATTATTATTAAAAATTTTTTTACAAAAAAATAAAAAATTAAATATTGAAAGAATAAAGAAAAGCAAAAAACGTGGCCCTGACATGTGTTGTATATGTGTATTGATATTTGAAATTGCTATTACCTTCTCAGATTTCAAAATAGGAAAGCAAGATTTCAAAATAGGTAAGACAATCTCTTACATTTGTTCAACGCAAATCACATTACTCTTGAATTTTGTCTTATTTATTGATTCACAAATACAACTTGTGGTGTGAAGGAAAGCAAAGAAACATTTTTGTTTGCAAGAATCAATCCCTTTTGTGTGGTGATTTATGTATCATTTGAGTTTAATGGTTAGAAGTGTAAAAGGGCAAATATCTTGATCACTAATGTACAATGTTTGAAAATATTATCATCTTAATTGATATAAAAATAGGAAAGTCACTCAAATTTAAAATACAATATTCGTGATTCCCTCATGTTTATTGATTTACAAATACGACAATGTATGTGGGGTGTAGCATAGTTTCGATTGAACCACTATTGATAGACTCATAATTCAAGGGAGTGAACTGATGGGATCCTGCTGTACAAGGTGAAAGTATAACATCCTAAAATTCTAATATAAATAATTTGATTAAAAAAATTAATAATAATAATAATATTGTTCAGCTATTAAAAAGTATAATGCAAATAAAATATTAATAAGAGATTTAGGGTAAAGAATTGATAATATAAAGATTTATTGAAATTACTTAATTATTTTAAAAGAATGTAATATATATATATATATATATATATATATATATATATATATGAAAGTGGCGTTATACGTATGTAAATATCTATATATAAGAAAGTGGAGTGAGTGCAGGACCTTTTACCCACCACTTTCGGATATTGCCAAAAAAAAGGGAAAAAGAAAAAAAAAACGGAGGGGAAAGGAATCATAAAACCAAAGAGAATATATGTAGTTACTGTATGCTAGGTCTATCACTATACTCACTGCGCCGCACAGTGTAGCGATTGCAGGCGTTCTTTTCTTCCTTGCCAGTTCAATCGTAACAACACAGATCCAAGAACGTCACCAAACGGGAGAAGAATTTTTAGGGAAGCGCAAATCCTTATCATAAATAATTTTCAGAGCACATTGGAGGTCTTCGAGAGTTGAGTAACAATATCTTTTAATAACCCTTTCCATGGTACATGTGTTTGTGGTGTTAAGCGATTTACCTATGATTTTGAGAGATTTTAATTGAATGATGCATGTTATTAATAAACTAAATTTTTTTAGGGGTTTTGGATTAGAATAAAAATTATTAAATTGGGTATTTATTCTTGTTATTGATGACATGAAATATATGACTGGTATTTGTATTAGTTGAATGACGTGCTTATTGGTGTATGTTATGTCATGTGAGTTTATTTGACATGCATGATGAGATCAAATATTTAATTTGCCGTAAATGAATTGTTACACGTATGAGACATGAAATTGTGCCTTATGACGAATTGTATGATGTCTGCCGTAATACCACATATGATAGGGGTATCGAAGAGAAATACCGCCTTAATGGGGTATCGAAAGTAACATCGCCATGTGGTTGGGATGTCGAAAATGAGTAATACTACCTAAAAAAGGAGTATCGAAAGTAACGCCGCCGCAGGTTGGGGTGTCGAAAAAGGAGAAATACCACCATGTGCACATGGGAGGTATCGAAATGGAAATGTCCCCGACAGGAGGGTGACATCGAAACACTCCTAGTGAGTAGGGGTGGGCAATGGGACGCCATTGTCGTGTGATGTGTGAATATATGGCATGCCGACAAGAGGCCAATTTAATTAGGAGGAATTCGAACCGCTTGGATTAAACTAGAATTTATCTGGTATATGGAATGTGATGTATTGAGATGAGATTATTATTGATATTAAAAGTATTTTCTTTATATATATTATTTTGGAAAATTAGCGGGTACCATGGACAGTTTTTCTGGTTATCGCGCCGGCTGAGAACAATGTTATTTTCAAAAATCTTTTATAAAACTGTATTGTTGATCACTGGGATTTTATATCTCATTATAAGTATTGTTTTCAGAGCACGAGGAGGACGTCATTGAAACTGAAGAGGCGTGCAGACTTAGTGGATTCCATTAGGTATTCTTTCTAGTTTGGTTAGTATTTTCTTAAATAAGGAGCCGTATGTGGCTAGACACATTTATTTATTTATCCTTGGGTTTGTTAGTAGACGCCCGGTATTGAGGCTTGTGGTTTTCATTTATATTTATATTCATTACATGGATGTGTTTTTTTTTACTATTTTATTTAATATGAGGTATTTTCCTACTTAGTTATTTGAGAAAAATTTTATGACTTGTGTTTTTTTTAATTAAATGTTTTGAAGAATTTTTATTGAAACTAATTTGGGTTACTAATGTAACGAAGGGCGTTACATAAGGAAAGGAAATAAAGTGTGGGCCTGCAAGTCAGAACCGTGATTCCCTCGCTTTTATTGATTTACAAATACGACAATGTGTGTAGGGTATGTAGCCGTAGTTTTGATTGAACCACTCTTGCCAGGCTCAGAATTCAAGGGAGTGACCTAGTGGGATCCTGCTGTACAAGGTGAAGGAAAGGAAATAAAGTGTGGGCTTGCAACGTGATTCCCTCGCTTTTATTGATTTACAAATACGACAATGTGTGTGGGGTATGTAGCAGTAGTTTCGACTAAACCACTACTGGTAGGCTCAGAATTCAAGGGAGTGAATTGGTGGGATCCTGCTGTACAAGGTGAAGGAAATGAAATAAACCGTGGGCCTACAAGTCAGACCCGTGATTCCCATGTGTTTATTGATTTAGAGGCTCGAAATTCAAGGGAGTGAACTGGTGGGATCCTGCTGTACAATGCGACACCCTAAACTCGGGTCATCACATGGTTACCCGTTTGCGGAAATAAAACTTAATTTGCTGGTTGCTTTCGGAAAATAATGTTTTCTCAACGTTCATCTTTTCAAAATATGGTGATAATTTTTTTTCTTTTAACCTCATAACAACAACAATGTAATCAAATCACACTTAAATACATAATGTATATAAGTCATACAACTATACTGCCTCATATGTTTTCACACCTAAATCATAATCAGTTTTATCCTAAAAACATAATATAACATAATAGGACCTAAGCTGGTCGTAACTAACAGACACTACAGCCAATAGGAGCAGCACAGCATGCTTCGAACTAGACAACCTTCTTCTTGTAGGGATCATACCCCTTGTAAGACTATGATATGTTTATAAGGGTGAGACGTCAATATATGGATTTATCACTATAACTAAACGTGCAACACAAAAGAAGGCACATACACATATACATGTTTATAACAACATACTCATTCATATTATAGCATATCGTTTATCAATGGGTTTCACACCTCAAACATCAACGCTGAAAAACTATGCTTGAACACTTCAATACATCATCTAAGCATTCACACCTAATCTCCGAAGATCACAACACCGCATAAATGAGTTGATCAAGCTCGATAGCCAGGTATATTAGGCACTTCGTGGCATGGAATACTTTATTCATCAAAGAACCATACATACTTCGTAGCATGGAATACCTTATTCACCAAGGCACCATACATAACTTCGTAGCATGGAATACCTTATTCATCAAGGCACCATACATAACTTCGTAGCCAAAATACCCTATCATTAAGGTATCCGACATAGGACATGGCATGAATACCCTATCATTAAGGCATCATCCATAACTTTGTAGCATGGAATACCTTATTCATCAAGGCACCATACTTAACTTCGTAGCCAAAATACCCTATCATTAAGGTATCCGACATAGGACGTGGGCACGTCTGCCAATGCATGCATATAAAACATTTTGTTCTCGTCGTTTTCTTTGTGTATAATCTTTCCTTTGCCAAAGCTCAAAAGCTTATGACCAACGTAGTTTTCAATGTCTTAAAGTCTTTTATTAACAACACAGGACACACAGTCCGAGTGCTTAGTCACGAAACCCTAAACCTTGCAATCAGTCTTAGGTTCGTGGTAATAGAAAACATCATTAATCTTTTACCGTCGTTTATTACGTCATGAAGTAGACACACCGTCTACCTACTAATCACCAAGTCTATAACGTCATAAGAACACTAGTACCCCGATGTCTCGGTTACTAAGTTCCATATCGTCGTTTACATCGTTTTTTGTCTGTGAAAAACAAATCCAAAATAGGATAACGTCATAAGAACACTAGTACCCCGGCATCTCAATTACTAAGTTCTATATCGTCCTTTACGTCGTTTTTCATCTATGAAAACAAATCCAAAATAAGATCTCCGCAACTTATCCAAGTTACCGGAAATACGTCATTGAGTAAACTCATTTACAGAAAATCCTTTCTACTTGAAATTCGTTTCTAAAACGTCAAATCATAGCAAATCGACTTTCCTTTGGAAACTCATTTTTTCCCCGAAATAACGTCAAATCATCAAGAACTCTTTTCTTGAAACTTCAACTCTAAAAAAAAGAATAAATCAATTGAGATTAAATCTCTTTTCAAAATAAGTATTGCTATTTTCAAACTCCGACCATAAATAATTTCGAAACTTGCCATCGTTTAGCATTTTCAAAGAAAATGTTTTTAAGTCAAACTTTGACTTTTTTTATATTATTATTATTTTATTTTTTAATAAATAAGGTATTTTCTAATATTAATTTCACAAAATAAATTTTTATAATATTACGGAATTTCTTGCGTAAAAATTAGCAGTACAAAAAAAATTTCATGGTTACGCTCTCACCGTAACTCATAAATTTCTTTTACACTAATAAATCATTAAAATAATAATATTTTCAATTAATCCTTATTTTCTCAAACAATTATTTTAAATCATAATATCTTTCAATATCTCTCAATTAAACATTGAATATTCTTCGTATATCTTCTTAAAGCTTTTACCTCATTTAATTAATTGAGCATTTACTAATGTCAGGCTTTTCAAACAACAATAAACCACAATATCACAAAAATATTTCCAGGAAAACCATGCATATCAACACATTATAATATAATTGCAGATAAACATTTTAAAGCAAATCAACCATCACAGGTAAAAATAACATAACTTAAACAACTTGAACCAAATTAAACAAGCACCACAACCCGAGATAAATAATATAGACCACACACTAATCACATACAGTTATTGGGAAAAATCCCTCAGGTAAGCTCCCCTTACCTCTTGAAGCTCCTCGGTGAAATTAAAAGGATTCTGTCGGTTGTAAGAAACCCTCGTACGCCGTAGAACAATTAACCTTCAACAACACATCCAAACAATCAATCAAAACAAGCAAAACAAACACCTAATCCTCTCTAATAGGTCACGGCCTCCTTAGAGTTTTGTGGCTCAAAATCTTCAAACTTGCTTAAGTCATGGATTAATGATCCCAATATACTTAAGGAAATGGATTAAGGCTAAACAACAAAGTTAAGAATCAAAACCATCCTAATCCTCTAATTGGTAGATTCGGCCAACACAAGGACATAAGGTTAGGGTTTTTAGTTTAATGAACCAACTAGGATTCAACAAGTATACAAGTATGTATGATGAAAGACATGATCATACATCAAAAGCAAGAACAAAAACTACATCCATCCTTTCCTCTAGGATTCGGCCAAGTTGGGTTTCAAGGGAAGAAAATTTTTTATTATCACATGCTCTTTGATACATACAGTATACATGATTATAAGAACATTGGAGGTGGTTTCAACATCATAAGATTTTTATAGAATTTGTTATGAATTTTCAAAGTTCTAGATCTAGAAACTTAAAAGTGATGAACATAGATCAAATAGACTTTGAATCATGAAACTTATTGAAGAACATAGACATGATTAGGGAAGGAGAATAGGATTCACCTCTTGAAGATTAAAAGCAAGTGAAAATCCAAGGACTTGCTTCACAAAATCAAGCTTTTGTGTTCTAGTGTTCTTGAAAAGTCTCGAGTAGTTTCGGTAATTTGGACATATCTCTCAATATACTTATCCGTTTTTGATGTTCTTTATGTCGTTGGAAAGAAGAGAGAAAGACGAAAAACTTTCATGTAGAAAGTTTTCTGAGTTTCATAATATAAAATGGTCAGCATCGCTAGGCAAAAATCTGACGAATATGAACCCCTTTGGCTGTTCTTGGAGTTCTTAAGAGAAAAGCTTGAACTTTGGAGAGAAAGATGTCATGAAATGAAAGAATAAAATTGCCTAAGTGTGTTGCTAAAGAGGGGGAGCCGTGGGTTTAGGGACAATTTGGTCAAAAATTACAATGGCATGGCTTGAAAAATTCATGAAGAGTCAAGGGTAAAATCGTCATTTCCAGGCAAAACACTCATTTGTCATAAATGCGCCATTATGGTCATTATGACACGGATAAGCTCGTCATAAATGCCTGTCACATCAGTCAAATCAGTCACCTCAGTCCCGTTACTGACTCCCTGGTTCATCCGACGCAGGTTTTTCCTAGAGATATCTCGACGTATTCGCCCGCAGCAAATATAATATTTTAATTTTTTTCACTAAATTTTTCAAAACTTCCAGTATCATAGAAAATATGATAAAAACATTATTCATCTCGTTCACGAATTCAAATTAGGTTTCCTGAGCAGTAAACTTTTACTGTCAGTGAAAACGCAGACCGGGTTCCGTCTGAATTTTCAACCCAAAATTTCACCGTAACCTTATAATATAAAGCATGTTATAGAAATGATAGTGGTTTACCCAAAATCATTTTGTGTCTCGGATAAAAATATATGTTTATATATTTATTACCGATATTAGGAAGTAGTGAAAATCGGGGTGTTACATACAAGGTGAAGGAAATGAAATAAACCAAGGCCTGCAAGTCAAAATCGTGATTCCCACGCGTTTATTGATTTACAAATACGACAATGTGTGTGGGGGTATGTAGCACTAGTTTCGACTAAACCACTATTGGTAGGCTCAGAATTCAAGGGAGTGAACTGGTGGGATCCTGCCGTATAAGGTGAAGGAAAGGAAATAAAGTGTGGGACTGCAAGTCAGAACCGTGATTCCCCCACGTTTATTGATTTACAAATACGACAATGCGTGTGGGGTATGTAGCAGTTGCGACACGCTTCTATCCCGCAGGTTAATATAAAACATTTACTTAAAAGAGGTAATTATAAAACAAGCATTTATTTGAAAAAAAATAAAAACTTGGATAAAAAGGTTTCACATCTCAACAAAAACAACACGAAAATAACATAGTTTTAAAATAGTAAAACATAAACAAGACAAATAAAGAAAAACTCAACCCCGATGTCACATACAGAGCTGGTATAACCAAAATCTGGATACATCACAGAAACAAACTAAACAACTAACAAAAGTAACGACTATAACTCAGCATTCAAACTAGAGTCGCGGCTCCTCAGAGTCACTCCTCCGCCGGCTGCTCACCGTCCTCTGCATAAGGAAATACATGCAACATCAGAACCATGAAAACAGGGAGTAAGAAATCATGTAAACACAACGGCATGAGAATAGGGAATAAGATGAACATACATCATAGCTTGAAACATACAATATTTATACGTCATCATATAATACCATAACAACATACATGTTAATCATCCAACATATGCTATGCAGTACAATGCTACCCTACTCCACTACTCCATCAATGTATGTAGATCCCTACTCCATTTTGGTGTCGTTAGAAAGCTCAGAGAAATATCTACAAATTAATGAATGAATCCTAAATCGGATTCTAAGATGGTCAAAAGTTCAATGGACGTTTAGCGACAAATTTGGTAGTTATTCCTAGATAGGATCCTTAGAAGATTATGATAAGATCTTAAGATATAAAGATGATCCTATATTGATAAGGACTCAAATCTGATTGGCTTAGGAGCTAAAATCTAAGAATAATACTATCTCTATTTAAATACTAAATCACACGATATCTTATCATATCATTCTTAATCGCTTATTATTAATAAAATCACATATCATATATTAACATATAAAATCAAACATTAAGAGACACAATCTCCTATTAATGCAAATAATCATATATTAATATACATATTATCATATGCAATAATATATACACATATATATAAATATCAAACATATATATACCCGAACTAACACATATAAACATAAGGGTGAATCTTGAGGTGTTACAATAGTAGTTTCGACCGAACCACTATTGGTAGGCTCAAAATTCAATGAAGTGAACTGGTGAGATCCTGCTGAACAAGGTGAAGGAAAGGAAATAATGTGTGGGCCTGCAAGTCTGAACCGTGATTCCCACGCGTTTATTGATTTACAAATACGACAATGTATGTGGGGTATGTAGCAGTAGTTTCGACTAAACCACTATTGGTAGGCTCGGAATTCAAGGGAGTGAATTGGTGGGATCCTGCTGTATAAGGTGAAGGAAAGGAAATAAAGTGTGGGCCTGCAAGTCAGAACCGTGATTCCCTCGCGTTTATTGATTTACAAATACGACAATGTGTGTGGGGTATGTAGCAGTAGTTTCGACTGAACCACTATTGGTAGGCTCAAAATTCAATGAAGTGAATTGGTGAGATTCTGATGTACAAGGTGAAAGAAAGGAAATAAAGTGCGGGCCTACAAGTCTGAATCGTGATTCCCACGCATTTATTAATTTACAAATACGACAATGTATGTGGGTATATAGGAGTAGTTTCGATTGAACCACTATCAATAGGCTCATAATTCAAGGAAGTGAACTGGTGAGATCCTGCTGTACAGGTTGAAGGAAAGGCGTGTTTATGAGAGTGAACTAGTGTCACTTTACTACTTAGAGAACAAAGGAAAGGAAAGTGTGGCCATCCAAGTGTGAGCCATTTACTTTATATCGAGGATTCGTGTGCGATAATAAGACTTTTATAGTTAATGTGTGAAAATTTTAAATTATTTGTTTTTAAACATTTAATTTTTAAAAAATGTATATAAAAAGTACAAACTTATATATTTGTGGAATTATATATAATAATTAAATAATTAATATATTAATTTAAAGAAAAAGAAATAAAAAATATAATTACTTTGCAGGCATAACACGTCTTGCAAATGGGGATCATTGTACACAACACAAACACAATCAGAATAGAACCCAACGCAGACACAGCTCAGCCCCTGGTATGTGGTATCACTGTGTCAGTTAGAAAGTCAAGCCGCGGAAACAAGTCACATTGATGCTTCCGATCATGCCCCTTTCTCTAGTTTGACCTCTCTCTCTCTCTCTCTCCCCCCCACGCGCTAACACACACATCTCTCTCTCTATATCTATCTGTATTGCCCTTTTACTAATCAAAGGTTAATGAATGCTTTTATTTATTTGTTTTCTGCAACCATCCATTCGCAACGGTTGCCTCGTCTTGTCTCTTCTTCCTCATACTCCGGCTCTCATCCCCCACCCATGCCGCAGACACACCAATACCTGCGTGTGTGGCACCGCACCCACACCTGACGACACCGTTTTACACCTTTCCCCACAAACATAACTCCCAACATAATCCAACCCCTCCCTCCCTTGTTGTTCCAACTCACCACCCCATTTTCTCAAAATCAAATCTTTCTCCTCTCTCTCAGATCCCTTTTCCCTGAAACCATGAGTTGCAATTCCGGGTCCACCCCAAACGGCAACGGCGTTCAGATCCGCAACAACCCGCGGAGGCTCCCTGATTTCCTTCAGAGCGTGAATCTCAAGTACGTGAAACTCGGTTACCATTACCTGATCACCCATTTCCTCACCGTCACGTTGATCCCCATATCCTCCATCATCATCATCCATGCCTCTCAGATGGACCTCCAAGACCTCCACACCCTCTGGCTCCACCTCAAGTACAACCTCGTCAGCGTCATCATCTGCTCCGCCTTCATCGTCTCCGGCACCACCTTCTTCTTCATCACCCGCCCTAGATCCATCTACCTCCTCGACTACTCCTGCTACCGTCCCCCCTCTCATCTCACCGTCAAATACTCCCAGTTCATGGAACATTCCAGACTCACCGGCGATTTCGACGAGTCCTCTCTCGAGTTCCAGCGCAAGATTCTAGAACGTTCTGGACTCGGCGAAGAAACCTACGTCCCTGAAGCCATGCATAGCATTCCCCCAACGCCTTCCATGGCTGCTGCTAGGGAAGAAGCGGAACAGGTTATGTTTGGCGCGCTTGATACCCTCTTCGCAAACACGGGTATCAAACCCAAGGACATTGGGATCCTTGTTGTGAATTGTAGCTTGTTCAACCCAACGCCTTCGCTTTCGGCTATGATTGTGAACAGGTACAAGCTGAGGGGTAATATAAGGAGCTACAACTTGGGGGGTATGGGTTGTAGTGCTGGTGTTATAGCAATTGATCTTGCTAAGGACTTGCTTCAAGTTCATGGCAACACTTATGCTGTTGTGGTGAGTACTGAGAACATTACTCAAAATTGGTACTTTGGGAACAAGAAATCCATGTTGATACCCAATTGCTTGTTCCGTGTTGGCGGGGCTGCGGTTTTGCTCTCTAACAAGTCCTCTGATAAGGGTAGATCAAAGTACAAGCTTGTTCATGTTGTGAGGACTCATAAAGGTGCAGATGATAAAGCATTCAGGTGTGTTTATCAGGAGCAAGACAATGATGGGAAAACGGGTGTTTCTTTGTCAAAGGAACTCATGGCTATTGCTGGTGGAGCTCTTAAGACTAACATCACAACTTTGGGTCCACTTGTGTTGCCATTTAGCGAGCAACTTCTATTCTTTCTTACCTTGCTTGTTAAGGTTTTCAGTACTAAGATGAAGCCTTACATCCCTGATTTCAAGCTTGCTTTTGATCATTTCTGCATACATGCTGGTGGGAGAGCCGTGATTGATGAGCTTGAGAAGAACCTGCAGCTTGGGGAAGAGCATGTGGAGGCATCAAGGATGACTCTGCATAGGTTTGGGAACACTTCCTCTAGTTCAATTTGGTATGAGTTGGCTTACATTGAGGCAAAGGGTAGGATGAGGAAGAAGAACCGAGTGTGGCAGATTGCATTTGGCAGTGGTTTTAAGTGTAACAGTGCAGTGTGGCAGGCCCTGAGGCATGTGAAGCCCTCACCAAATAGTCCTTGGGAAGATTGCATTGATAGGTACCCGGTTAAGATTCTTGCATAGAGGAGGATGAGGGTCTGAATTTTAGTTTTATTGGTTCAGGGTCATAGTTGTTTAGTCTATATGATGAATTGTAAAACATTTTCTTGGGTCATTATTGTTTTATGCAGAGCAGTGTCAATATCTAATCTAGTGAGATTTGTCCTTTCAAACTTATTGTTCTGCATAATAGTTAATAGAAATATCATGTCTATTGTCTAATGTCTAGTTTTAATTTGGTCACAGCCTCTTTGGAACTTGCTTACTAAAAACAGTACTTTGCTGGAACTTTGATATTTGATAAAGCTGCACATTGTGCAGATGAGAAAAAGTATAGGTGAATAGTACTTGCCAATTCATTGAAGCATCAATATCTTTTTTTTCCCAATCAAGCATCTGAAAAAGCGATAAGGTGCTGTAGAAAGTATTAGAGCATCATATTCCAACATGTTAACAGATAAGGAATGATGGTTGGACACATAATTTTAATATCTTATATAGATATCGTAGAATTTATGAATGTTTTAAGAGTAATAAAATATATTATGAGAGAGAAAAACAATACATAAAAAGGAAAGAATATTTTTATATCAGTGTTGAAGATCATTTTTGTATTAAAATATTATTACTCGTTAGCTAAGTACTGTATTTCTCAGATGTATTCTAGATACTGTATGAAAAAGCACATGGCCAGCCTTTGCAAGCAGCCTTTTTTAAAAGGAAAAATATTATTCTTTCTTTTCAGTGCAGCGATCTCTGCGTTCTACCACACGAAGTGTTTGTTTATTTGCTTTTACGCCATATACCACACATGAAGTGCCATTTGGACCTACATTTGTTGGTCTTGGTTTAAGCCAGAGCGGTACAGTTTTGGTCAAATCAAAGATAATGTTGAATTTGTGTTATGATCAATAATGTCAATATTGATGTGAGGCTCCTTACTTGATTGATTAATTGTGTTGATATATATTTTGATCCCTTAAATATATAATTTTTGTCTCCAATTACTTGAACCCCTTAAATGTAATGTGTGACAACATTTAGTCCTAAAAGACCATCAATTGGTAACTTAAATCTTCAATTCACGCGCAACTCCTTCTGTAAGCTGGTCCAGCTAAAATAAACAATGTTTGTGTCAGTGCTCACTTAGGTTTCTGTCTTCATTATCTAAGTTGCCACGTAAATTCTTCAATTGTGTTGTGATTTTGACCGAACTGCTTAATTCCTTAAAAAATACATTCTTCTACCGCATCTTCCCTTTGAATGATTCTAGATTGATAGAGGCCAACACTTCAAAGTTTTCAGCTATATGGACAAGAGACGGGACATTTACGGTGTTTCCCTCCTTTTGAATGCTTACAATAATACCATATAGCCGGCAATTCAACCTATCACACGTTCGCATATATGGACACATGGACCTAACCTTCAGAAGAATAAATTTCGTCGACCTAATCTCTTAAGTTGAGATTATTATTTTAACTTTCGGGAACTAAAATACGTCTTTAGGGTATTGTTTAAAGAATCAATAAATAGGGATGATAATTTGTATCCTATTTATTGGATATCCGTAAAAATTACCTACAATGGATACAGTAATTACCCGTACAATGGGTAAGGATCCGGGTACAGTTAACTACCCACAGATTTAAATGGGTACGGATACTATGGTACCTACCTCGTCCCATACCTGTATGTATATATAATTATTTATTTATTTATTAATATTACAAATATATATAATTTTAACTATAATATAAATTTTAAAACCAAAATTAATCTAAAGATTCTACATTTTATAAACCTAGTTGCATCTATAGTGGGTACTTAGGTACCGAGAGGGACAGGTAAGGATATTAAAGTTGCTACTCATGAGGGTACGGGTAGGGGTGGGAATAGGCCAGGCTTTGATTAAATAGCCCTGACCTGTTTGAAAAATTAAAAGCCTAAACCCGGCCTGTTACCTGTCAAAGGCTTTTTTTAAGCCTGACCTGAACTTTTTAAAAGCCTGATCTGACATGTTAGCCTTTTTAAAAACCTATTTTATTTTATAATAAGGTACCCAATGGGCCTTCTTAAATACTCATCCAAAACTTTGATCAACTAATTACTCTCTATTTATATAATGATGATCTACTTCATATGTATACTCTTAATAACGTAGGACTAACTCCTATATTTAATAAGGCATGAAATCTACGCACCATATGCACAGAGATGCTACATCTTCCAAAAAATATCCTCTTAATTCAAACAATTCCTTATTATATATGCTGCAATATTGATTCATAAGAAAGTTTCCTTATTATATATAATGTAATGTAATCTTGATGCATAAAAAATTGATATCATTGTGATGTGAAGATTGAAGAAGACGCTGGGCCTGGGGTGGGGTCGTTGCCACTCGTCGTAGATAATGAAATAGTTGGTAATTGTGTCTAGTCTCACATTTCTCAAAATATACATACGAAGCAAATTGCATATTTTTAAAAATAATCCCAGATTGTTCAAAATTTATATTATTTTGTTAAAATAATATTGTATATCATATATAATATAATTAAATAATTAAATTATAATTATAATAATTATATTATATTATATATATATATATATATAAATTATAAGTAGGTCGGTTTACTAGGTTTAAAAGGCTTTTTTATAAACCAAAGTCTAACCTATTTAACTAAAAAAGCTTTTTTAAGAGCTCAAGCCTAGCCATTTTATTAAACAGGTCAGGCGAGGCTAGGCCTTAAATAGGTCAGGCCATAGGAACCCAAGCGGTCTGTTCTATTCCCGCTCCTAGGTACGAGTCCGGATACGGGTAATTTTTTCAAACGCATGTATGGGGACATGTACTATAGTACACTACCCAGACCTACTCATTGCCATCCCTACCAATAAAGGAAATTTTGTATGTGAAATGGTGAATTTAACATTTTGAAAAGTATTACACTAAGTTTTTCAATACAAATTTTTCTTTTATGAATTGCGTAATCAATATCCTTATAGCACTCGTTAGCAAGACCCTTTAACTTTTTTATCAAAAGGGAAGATGAATAAACAGAACACTAAAATTTACTCATGTAGTATACTGCTTAGGGTAAGTAATTATGATTATCTGCACAAGGTACGGGTGGTCATGGGTCTGGATAGATCCACGAACCCACCAACCCGACTCAACTCAATCTATATTTTGTGAGTTGGTTCGGGTGATTGAGTTGGGTAAAAATACATAGAATCCATATAGTATGGGTTGGATATTGGGTTTCAGAATTCCAAGTGTACTGAACCCAACCCATATTACTTAGTTTTTTGTTGATGGTTGTTTAATTTTGATAACTTTTACTCTTTCATTATAAGACTTTTAGTTGATGGTTGTTGATGATTTTAGACTTTTAGTTCATGGTTGTTGATGTCATTTAAAGATTTAAACAGATAAATTTGTGATTTTTGGCATTTAATTTTTCATGTTTTCTACCCTGTCAACCCCGCAAACCCGACCGACCCTACCAAAAAATGAACATCTGTTTGTTTCTTGTCAGACCCGACGACCCACCCAACCCAATCCAACTCACTTACTTTGATTAAGTTGGGTGTCAAAACCTATTGAACTCAACCCGCCCCGACCAAAGGCCGCCCCTAGCACAAGGTATGAACGAAGCATCCCATGGAATATTCAAAGGTCATGTCTGTAATAAAGTTGACATTTCTTAACTTGGCTTGTTTAATTGATATATTAATCATTCACTTTCACGATGATTCATGTATTATGATCAGACTTTTGTGGTTAAAAGTCTGAAACGGTTAACTTCATAACTACTAATGTTTGAAATTGTGATTATCTTGCCTGAATTCAAAATAAGAAAAGTCACATCCTCATATATTTTTTTTTTTTGACACCACATCCTCATATTTGTTGAATCCAAAATACATTACTCGATAATTCATCATCTTTCTCCTCGAGACAAATTAAAAGGAAAAACTTATTCCTTTATTAGAGCAAAACTTATTCAAGTGACCAATTTTTCCTTAGTAATGATATTTTAGTAATGTTATTCACGTGCCTGATTGCAAAATAAGAAAGTCTCCCACTCTCCCTCACATTTGTTGATGTTGAAGGATTGACAAGTGAATCAAATCATAGCGAGTAATAAAATAATGAATAGAATATCATTCACAAGGATTGTGATAAAATACTAACATGAACTAAATGATTGCTATTTGAACTAACAATTGTCATGGTAGCACAAGATGGATTGATTTGAATTAAAAAAAGAAAATGTACTAGGGCAAAGAATTAGGTTTGGGCTAAGGTGCATCATCTACTGTACCACTCATATGGTAAATTTTGGGTCAATCAAATGATCATATGGGCTTATCAAAGTTTCAAAGTTTGCTCATATATTTATACTGTGGGTCAATAATACAAATATAATATATTGTATTATAGTACATATACTTTTTGAATTTACATTTTTTGCCAATAATAAAATTATTTTTTTATATACCAACAAAAATTTTTTTTAAAAAAAAACTGATTATTCTGAAAAATGTTATTCGACCACCAATTTTTCCCCAACTTTCCCCATTTCCAGAATAATCAGTTTTTTTTTCTTTCAAAAAACAATAATTTTTTTTGTTGGATATATAAAAAACAATAATTTTATTATGAGCAAAAAAATGTAAAAATACAACAAAATATATATACTACAATATATATTGTATATATTATTGGCCTACGGTATAACTACATGGTCAAACTTTGAAATTGTGACCAACTCATGTGGTAATTTGATTATCCCAAAATTTGTCACATAAATGATGCAGTGGATGATGCAAAAAATGGGTGGTATGCCTTAGCTCAAACCAAAGAATTATAATGAAATGAATTTACACAGATCACATTACTGGTGAATTTTGTTGTGTTTGTTGACTCACAAAATATCATGTGTGGTGTGAAGGAAAGGAAAGATGTTTGTGTTTGCAAGAATCAATCGCTTTCATGTGATGATATATGTATGATTAAGGGTGACAAATATATGGATCGGATAAATTTTTATTCGGATCTTAACGGATGGATTAAAAACAATCCATTAATTCATTATAATCCATTAAAAATTCATTAAAAAAAATCAAATTCATCCATGATCCATTAAATAAAATTCATCCGATCCATCAATTAACAACTTTTCATGGATGGATATACAATCCATCCACTAAAATTTATTTTAAGAAATTAAATAATTTTATATCTCTTTTATCCATCCATAAAATAATTTGTAAAAAAAATTTAAAATATTATCTCTATCTTACCCTCGCTCTCCTTTTTCTTCCTCTCTCTACCCTTTCTCTCTCTCCCTTTTTTCCTACTCTCTCTATCTTTACTCTCTCTCCACTCTATCTCACAACCATTTTGTATCACGATCATTTTTTCTATTACTGTATGAGAGTTATTGATTTTGTGCATCTACAGAGGTTGTTTTGACACAACGTTCCATGACATTTTTTTACGAAACTTGTTACGACTTTCTGTGCTTTCATTTAGTTAATACTTATTTTTTAAAGTTTCTCAGTAAAAAAAGGCAACGAAAAAAGAAAACGTACGTGATAACATGGACTACAACTTGTGCTTGAGAACGATTAATTAGTTAATACTTAATGTAACAAAAAAAGAAAAAAATGCAGATAAATAAAATAAAAAATAGTGAAGAAAAAATAATATAGAACAGAAGAGAAAATTAGTTGGAGTGTTTTTTTTTTGTTACAAATGGAGGGTTTTTTTATTTGGTGAAAATAATATGAAAAAATAAATTGGTTTTGGAATGGATAAAAGTTGATCCATTACATTTTTGATTGTTGGTCCAATGGATTTTAAAAACTATTGGATGAATCATAAATCATCCACTAAAAAAATAATCAAATCCATCCAATCCATTTATATTATTTTTTTTATAAATGGATAGATTGGATGGATTTTCTCATAGATGCACCAAATGGATGATGTATAAATGGATCATTTTATCATCTATATACGATGGTTTGGCTGTTACGATTAAAATCGTAAAAAGATAATATCATGATCGCCATTGTAAAATGTTTGAAAATGTGATTATCTTAAAAGGACAAATATCATAATCACTCGAATCCAAAACACAGTACATGTGATTCCCTCGTGTTTGTTGATTCACAAATACGATATGGTATGTGGTATACACTATACATAGCAATAGTTTCGGCTGAGGCAGATATTTCTCCCGCTATTGGCAGCCTCAGGAGTTCAAGGCAATGAACTGGTGGGACTTTGCTACTTATAGGGTGAGGGAAAGGAAAGTGTGGGCGTGCAAGTTTGAGTTGTTTACTTTAACTTGACGATTACGTTTGTGGTCAAATATGTAAAAGGTTGAATAACATTATCCCTGTTGTATAGTACTGTCACTTCCGGTGTTCGTGGTTCGATTTGAATCGATTTTGAGGTAAAAAGTCATTCGATTCAAAGATAAAAAGAGCATGCAGTTCGGTTCGGTTTGGATGACTTTCTTAGAAAAATCCGATCCAATTAAATGCGGTTTGGATCGGTTCGGTTGATTCGATTTGTACCGACACATCATTACATATTTATATTACATCAAATAATCAAGATTACAAGCTAAATTGAATAAAATCTTAAACATGTATATAGTTGTTTATATATTCATATAATAATTTCATAAAATATGTACAAAATAAATAAATATTCATCATTAACTAGTTCCATAACATCTTTTTTTTATGTTTGGAACTTTGAAATAGTAAAAACATTATATCAAATCAAACTAGTAAGTATTATTAGAAAAAAACCAACAAATAAAAAAATTAATAATACAAAAACTAGAGTAAATATATATTAGATTTTATATATGCGGTTTGGTTTGAATTGATTCGGTTTAAGAAAAAAGAATCCAAAATCCGATCCGATCGAATTTTTTTCTAAACAAGATCCAAAAAAATCCAATAGACACTAGTACAGAAGAGGGATTTCACGTCGGTTTTTTTTTTTTGCTTTTCATATCGGTTTTCAAACTGATGTTGAAACGGCCGATATGGTTTATTGCCACTTTTCACATCGGTTTTAAAACCGATGGCAAAAATTCTATTTCAGCAAGACAAGAAATCATGTTCAGCACTTTTCACATTTGTTTCTAAAAAAACCAATGTGGTAACCCCACTTTCCACATCAGTTATTTTAAATAACCGATGTGGAAACCTTTTCACATCGGTTTTAAAAATAATCGATGTGGAAAGTGGGGTTACCACATCAGTTTTTTAAGAAACCGATGTGAAATGTTGGGTTATCACATTGGTTTTTTCAGAAACCGATGTGAAAGTTTTTTTTTATAAAAAAAAACCCCTTTACAGTAGTGACAGTCATTTCCCCTGTTTCAGTAATTAATCCAGTAATCTAGATCAATACAGAATATAAATATTCTCAACACAATCACTTTTGTACAATCAAAACACACTAAATTAAAATATTACAAACAATAAATATATTCAATTACATTCAGACAACAAAGATAATTAGAAACCAAAAAGCTACATATGATATATTATAGATTTCATGTCAAAACATATATCAGTCAAAAGTACACTATAGCTAGTACATGATGCATTTATAAACTAACTACATACAAACTATGGTTGGTAAGAAAGAAAGTTGCCCAACGCATCCTTATGTTATTGATGTCGGCATCAGAGAGTGGAGTCGGATTGTTGAATATCTGCAAGTTTAATTGGACATAAGATTATATCTTTTAATAATAAACTAAAATAAAACATATAACGAGTCTATAACTATTACAACTAATTGTGTTACCAATTAGCATTTACCTCCTGCCATCTTTTAGTGATACCGGAGGAGATAATTTCGACCATCCACTTCATCACATAATATCCACATTCCCATGATCCACGTTGTCTACAGGACTACGTACAAATAAAACCCAATTAGAATATAATGAATTAAATAGAAATCAATAATTATACCTACTGCACTTGAAGCATTTGTACTAATAAATATCTTAGTTAGGAATAATCCATCTAATAGCCCGACGCCTTTCACCATGCAGCATGTGGATTGCATCAATAGAATTATCATAAGAAAATAAACATCAATTAAAGTATATCTTATAGATTTCAGATGATTAAAACAACTTCGTTACTGATTATAAATTATTTTAATGCTTACGTTTCCATTATGATCTTCAGCTGCTTCGCCGACTTATTTCCCATCGAACAGAAGAAGACCACGACATTCAACTGAGGGCACAAGATCAACAATTGTCAATGTTTACTGCATTTGCGGAACAATTAGTAACTAAGTCATATATAGTTGTAATTAAATAACTGGTACTTATTTATTGAGATAAGGCGCAAGGTAGAACTGATGATCATCTCGGGCAAGTATATCACGTATGGTGGCGATCGGGTCTTCTGATGTTAGGAGAACATCACCCTGAATGAGAATGGGGTCAATGAACCCATAAAGGGTGAGGTTGCCCTGATCAACTAACATGCGATGCAGATACCTAATATATTGATAAAACATGTTAATTATCATAGTATTTAAAATTTAATTACTTAACTTACAAATAAAATGTACTTACGTGAACCATAACGAGATGTGTACAGCACTAGCCATTTCACGATCGAGCACCATCTTCATAATTTCCTTCTTTGGGATATACAGATCGTCACCTGGCCTGGCATCATGTTCCAACCTTACCAAAGCTGCGTCAGCCTCCATGGTCACAACCTGTACAGCCAGACATTTAAAAACACCACCAGGATCCCCTTTGTCAATCCCGTAAACAACAAAGATATACATTAGTAATCACAGTTAAGTTATTTCATTCATAATTAATTGAATAGTCAAATGAATACCTTGACAGGAGCAGACTTCTCTGGTCTTCCTGGATCCGACTTTTTAGGCGGAATATCATTTCCAACATTCTAAAAAAAAAAGCATTATCTTTAAACAATAATAAATAATTTCAACTATAAATATAGAAAAACACAACTAATTGAATACCTCATATGCAATATGAAACCTGACCAGTCTTCTTGGCCAAGGGATGAAGTTACCAGGGGCCTGGCCCAATGTTTGAACCTCTTCAGTGGGCACAGGGACTCGAGCATCAGCATCTCGAATAATCTCAACCACGACCCTCACCTGATCATCCGATAATAAACGGTGGTGTATGGTATTACCTAAGTTATGTGCCCTCCCCAATGCCACTAAGCGGCGATCATGATGATCATCAACATACAGCTCACACCTATCAGGGTCGCCATCATCATCATCATCATTTTCAGGCTGATGAGGAGGATCACATGAGCCCTTAGTGCTCACATGGACAGAGCGTTGGACACCTGTGTTTTTCTGGGACATAGCAGCCATTATTGCCAGCTGCTGGGAAAACTGCTGGGCCATCTCCTGTCTAAGCTCATCTGCAATCTTCCGTTTTAGCCTTTCTCTATTTGCATCAACATCCCTGTGGCGTTGGTGTGAAGATGAACCATGGTATTGACAAATGCCAACGCCCCATCCAACACCAATGACACGGCCCGGGTGGTCTGGTTTACCGATGGAAGCAGCTAAGATATCATTGCGTCCTCTAGGAACCAAGGTTCCTTGAGTGACCTGCTTGTCCAAGGCATCCTACAACATATAAAATATTAGGTCACATTACAATTCGGTAACATTGTTAAAATCACAATTACAATTCAAACTATACTTACAATCTTCTCAGCTACTTGGCGGGCCTCCTCAGATGTATATTGTCCCGTACTTCTTTGTCGGGCCCTCTTCCATTTACGATGGCGTGGGGGTGGAGGTGGATCAACAACTTCTGGACGATTATCAGCTTTAGGATATGCCTGAGATGCTTCTTACTGAAGTCTTTTCCTTTCCACTTCTACCATTGTCAGGTCAAGTTTTTTATATCCCCTACGAGACAGTATATGGGGGTAGACATTCTTGCTTTGGTTTTCCTGCCCTATTTTCCTCTTCTCCTGTTATAAGTAGAAGACAATTAAATTACATAAGTAAATTAATTAATGAAATCACATAAATTTAGAGACAACTCAAATAAGTTAACCTGAAAGCTGGGATCATGTCGGCTCTGAACAAAGCGATCCCACGTCGCCTGGTCAAGAAACGGGTACACCTCAAGTGGGTTCTTTTCACAACTTGGCTTGAATACATAATATATGCCCAGGTCCACCTTAAAATCCCTCCAACGCTCACCAGCATACTTTATCAAACGCTTCTTCATATCTGTCGTATCCGGCAGGTCAAAGGTGAGCTACATTAAAACGAATTACTGTGTGATATTAATAAGATTAAAATAAAGTAGATACAAACACAGGACGTAAAAGTATAGATCCCAGAATACTCTCTCATATCTGATCCTTCACGTCCTGCAGTACATTGATGAGTGTGATTTCACCTCATCTTTGTTTATCATTTTGCATGCATTTTCATATAGTTTAGGCATATTTCATTTGATTTTTGGTTAATTTTACTTTGGAACGGGTAAGGCGGTTTTTGTGGTGTTGTTTTGCAGAAATTAAAGATTAAATGCTTAGGATCAACCATGATGGAGCTTGAATGAAGATGGAGCTTGAAAAATGAAGAAAAGGAGCCAAACAGAGCCCATCACGGCCTAGCCGTGATGACCATCACGACCATGATCGAGTAAAACAAGAAAAGAAAAAAGACTGAAGTCAGAACCGGTCACGGCCTACCCGTGATATCCATCACGGCCGTGACCTGTCAGCTGAGCCAGACCCCCACAAGTCAGAATCTGTCACGAACTAGCCGTGATGACCATCACGGCCGTGATAGACCAAAAATTGAAGAAGCGCCCAAGGCAGAAGCCGTCATAGCCTGGCTGTGATAGCCATCACTGCCGTGACGCGCGTTACTTGGATCAGAAGCAACTGATTTGGATCTAATTTGAGTTAGATTGGGATTCAAACTTCCCAAATCTATAAATAAGGCATCAGGCTGAGGATTTAAGGAGGACTTTTGGGCTGCTACTCTTAGGCTATTATTTAGGATCTCTTCTTCTTCTTCTTCTCCTTCTCCTCTTAGTTTTATTTTCATGTTATTTGTAACCAAGCTTGTCATCTCCATGGCAAGGCTTGAGTAGTAGTTTAATTTTTAGGGATTGGGGCTATGCCCAAGGTTGATTTATGTTGTTAATTTGATGTTATATCTTTGTTAATTGCGATTTTGCTTTAGATCTGATTTCTAGTGTTTTCAATTACTCGTAAATTTGGTGGCCACTTGTTTGCGTGTCATAGACATTCTAAGGAGGAACCTAGCGGTGAACTTAGGTGTCGGATCTATAGAATCAGACTTAGGACTGAAATCACGAGAGTTAGAAGCCGTCCTTCGAGGATTAACGAATTGTCACAAAACGCAAAGGGTCCAATCTAAATTCGAATACCACGAGAGTAGGGGTTGGTTTAATTGGGCACGGTTTTTGTAACCCGAGAGGGAGCTTAAACTATTTGAGGATAAATTCGCCTTCAAGGCGATTTCGATAATTAACAAAGGGTTAATCGATTTAGCAATGTAAACGATCTTGTCGGCAACCCAAGTCCCTAGGAATCCATTTAGATCTGAAAAACCATAAACTGATTTACTTTCTGTTTTACTTGATTCTGATTTTAAGTTATCTCTTATCTCAAATATCAAAACCAAAACAAAATCTTTTTTTTGTTTTACAGTCCAGTTTTATCGATTTGATAATTAGTTGCGATTTGAGATCACGGTCTCTGTGGGATCGATATCTTTTTATTACTTGACGACGACTCCGGCACACTTGCTGGATCGCACGTGCACTCGCACCACATCAAGTTTTTGGCGCCGTTGCCGGGGATTGTGCTTTCTCAAATCTCAATTTAATTTTAAATTGATTTTTCTGGACCTTTTATTCTTATTTATTTAATTTTTTTTAAAAAAAATCCTTTTCCTTCTAAAGTATCTATCTCTCTGTGTTTTTTATGCAAAAATCCCTAAGTCTTGGAGACCTTACTGAGGTTGACCCCGAAATCGAGAGGACCTTTCACAGACGTAGGAGACTACAAAGAGAGAGGGAGAGGTTGAGTCCCATTCCACTAATGGCGAATCAACCGGATACGAAACCGTTGAAGGACTACGCAGCCCCAAATGCGAGGGGTTTGCGAACTGGGATTGCTAGGCCAGAGATTGAGGCGGAGAACTACACTATACCTCATATGCTAATCAACATGATTAGGCAACATCAATTCGGGGGATTGCCCTCGGAGGACCCGACTGACCACGTAGAGACATTTTTGGAGTTCACCGACGCAGTTAGAATTCATGGCGCCCCGGTTGATGCTATTCACTTGAGGTTGTTCCCCTCTTCTCTTACTGGAAAAGTGAAAGCTTGGCTAAAGCAAACACCCGCTAATACCTTGTCAACTTGGGACCAACTGGAGCAGGCGTTCTTGGAGAAATTCTTCCCTCCATCCAAGACGGCCTACATACGAACCCAGATCACCGGCTTCTTCCAAAAAGACGGAGAATGCTTATCAGAAGCTTGGGATCGCTACAAGGGACTGCTGGAGTCTTACCCACCTCATGGACTCGAGAGGTGGTTATCAGTGCACACCTTCTACAACGGATTGGATTACTCTTCGAAGGTGTCACTTGATTCCGCAGCTGGTGGAGATTTTATGAATAGGCCTCTGACTGAGGCATTCAACATCATTGAAAACGTCGCCACCAACTACCACCAATGGGGTTCAGAAAAAGGTAATAACCCGAACAAGATTTCGGGGGGTAAGTTTGAAATAAATAGCACTGATCTTATAATGTCAAAAATAGACTCACTTAATAAACGTTTTGATCAGCTTGAAAGGGCTAATGTAAGTGCAATAGGTGCTGCTAACATTGTTTGTGAGATTTGTGGAATGCAGGGACATGACATCATGGAGTGCCCACATGGAATTGCTCATGGATCCGGCGCTTCGGGGGAACAAGTGAACTCTTGTCACAACTTCTACGACACAAACCTGAAGTTGCCCAATTATGCTCCCCCAAATCCCTACAACCAAAGGAAGAACAACCCTTACCTCTCCTACGTCAACTACAGCAACACGCTAAACCACGAGTTCCAAGAGGGCCAAGGTAATAGGAAACCCGCACTGGGGTATCCTCGGGCACAGAGATCTAAACTCGAGTCTTTATTGGAAAGTTTTGTTGAAACTCAAACAAAACAAAATGAAGAGTTTAGACAACAAGGTAGGGCAGTAAACGAGGCAATAAAAGAGCTAGCATCTAAGGTAGATAACTTAGCCATCCATAACAAGATGCTAGAAACTCAGATTGCCCAACAAGCCAGCACATACTCGAGACCTAAGGGTACATTCCTAGGGCAACCCGAAGCAAATCCCATTGAACATTGTAATGCCATACACTTGAGGGATGATAAGCTTGGGGTGGTTGAAAAAGACGTGGAACCAGAGGAGGACATGAGCGAAGATGAAGAGCTGGAACCAAAGTATGTCCCTCCACCACCGTACCAACCCCCAATACCCTTCCCACAAAGGTTGGTCAAGAAAAAGCTAGTAGATATAGAAACTAAAATGCCTCATAAGCTGAAAGACCCGGGTAGTTTCTATATCGCTTGCTCGATTGAAGAAGTGCAAATAGGCCAAGCCTTATGTGACTTAGGGGCTAGTGTGAGCTTGATGCCCCTCACTATCTTGGAAAGGTTGGGAACCAAAGAGTTGAGTCCATTCAAATTCTCCTTACAATTTGTGGATGGCTCAACTAGGACTCCTCTAGGCATACTAGAGAATGTTCCTGTAAAGGTAAAGAAATTTTTCATCTCTACCGATTTCCTGGTATTGGATATGAAAGGGAATTCTGAATTCCCCATCGTTTTAGGAAGGCCATTCTTGGCCACTACTGGAGCAATAATAGACGTAAGGAATGGCAAACTTTCTCTAAATGTAGAGGAAGGTAGGGTAGATTTTGAATTGACTAACTCCTATAACAACCCTCCTTTTGAGAGCCATGTGTGCAGGATCGATATAACGTCTCCAGTGGTAAAGGAAGAGCTCAACATGGAAGCAACTCCGAAGATATGCATGGCTGATGATGCACCTAGTAGTGATGAAGTTGGAGTTGCTCATCATGGGGAAACAAAACTTCCGCCGGGAGAGAGTAAGGCCAGGAAGCTCCGAGTGAAAAGAGCGAAGCGGAAGCGCAATTGGCCATATGAGCAGAATCGGCTCTTTGAAGGAGTTCCATGGAAGAGAAGTGTTCTTGCACTTCTACGCCCAGCCGACCCTGGTTAATTAAAGGAAGTATGGTCAAGCTTACGATTGTAAACAAGCGCTTCTTGGGAGGCAACCCAATTTTTTTCTATCCCTTTTCCATTTATTTTTGAATTTACCTCTTGAATAATTTGAGAAGATCAAGAGGCAAAAAGCATAAATAAATAAATTTGTCAAGTGTTTTCAGGATAAGAAGGAAGGAAGAGCAAGAAGGGCTGGGACAAATAAAGTCATAAGACATCACGCCCAGGCCGTGACAGTGGTCACAGCCGTGATGAGCTAATCAAGAGGACCAAAAAGGATCACGTCCCAGCCGTGATATCCATCACGGGCGTGATGAGAAGGACCCTAATATCAGAGAGCATCACGGCCTAGCCGTGATGCAGGTCACGGCCGTGACAGGCCAGCTCCTGAAGACCAGAATTGATCACGGCCTACCCGTGATGAGCCTCACGACCGTGATACAATTTCCAACAAGCTTTTACTGGCATGTGAGCCAACACCCTCTACCACCTCGGTGAGTTGTTCCAATTTTTCTCCTCTCTTCGACTTGATTATTTACATTGGGGACAATGTAAGTTTTTAAGCTTGGGGTAGGGGTATTTTTGCATTTTTGCATTTCTCATGTTGCATTCATCTAGGCATAGTTTTGCATGATCACATTCTCTAGATTGCCCCTCAATTAGAATATGCATTCAATTGTGAAAACTTGGTGCCAAATAAATTGAGATAGTGAATTTTTGAACCCATTTTTTTTTATTCTTGTGACAAGGCTAAAAATAAAAATTCTTGAGATTATCTTTTGATAGTTGATAATTAGCATGTGGTTCCTTAAATTTGTGTTTCTCACTGATTTTTGAACTGCTAAATGTAAGATTTTGAGCCAAAAAGGGGTACTCACTAAATCTACCCCATTCCTTGTGATAGAGTGTTTTAATTCCTCTTGGACTGTGTTTTCTAGAACTTGACTTGAAACCGTTTTGAAACTTAGAAAATATTTAAAATATTTTGATAAATAATGCTTGGTATGCCCAACAAGCTACTACTTATTCTAGAACTAAGGGTACGTTTCCAGGACAACCCAAAGTTAATCCCAATGAGCACTGTAATGCTATGTACTTAGGGATGATAAGCTTGGGGTAGTTGAAAAGGAAGTGGAATGTGAGGAGGACATGAGTGAACAAGAAGAGATAGAGCCAAAGTATGTCCCTCCACCACCTTACCAACCCTCGATACCTTTCCCACAAAGGTTAGTCAAGAAAAAGCAAGTAGAAAACGAAACTAAAAACTTAATTGAGGAGCATGATGCCGTGATAAAAACGAATATGCCTCCTAAACTAAAAGATCCAGGAAGTTTCTCTATTGCTTGCTCAATTGGAGAATTAAAAATAGAACAAGCCTGATGTGACTTAGGGGCTAGTGCAAGTTTGATGCTGCTTACTATCTTTGAGAGGTTAGGAACCAAGGAATTGAGTCCATCCCTGTCCTCTTTACAATTTGCGGATGGATCAACTAAAACCCCTCTAGGCATACTAGAGAATGTCCCCATAAAGGCAGGGAAATTTTTCATTCCTACCGATTTCATGGTGTTAGACATGAATGAGAATTCTAAATTCCCTATCATTCTAGGAAGGCCATTCTTGGCCACGGCTGGAGCAATAATAGATGTAAAAAATGGTAAGCTCTCTTTGAATGTAGAGGAAGGTAGGGTGGATTTTGATTTGACTAACTCATATAACAACCTTCCTTTTGAGAGTCATGAGTGCAGGATTGAGATAATGCCTCCAAAGATGAAGGAAGAGCTTAACATGGAAGCAACTCCGAAACTTTGCATGACAAATGATGCACCAAACAATGATGAAATTGGAGTTCCTCAACATGTGGAGTTAAAACTTCCTCCAGGAGGAAGTAAGGCCACGAAACTCATTGAAAAGAGCAAAGCGAAAACGCATGTGGCCATATGAACAAAATAGGCTCTTTGACGGACTTCCTTGGAAGAGAGGCGTCATTGCATTTCCAAGCCCAGCTGATCCCGGTTGGTCCAAGGGAGTATGGTCAAGCTTAAGACCGTAAATAAGCACTTCTTGGGAGGCAACCCAAGTTTTCTTTCCCTTTTCAATTTGCTTTTGAATTTTGTTTTTGAATAATTTGAGAATTAAGATAAGAAAGATCACTAATTGATGGTTTTACCAGGTATTTTCAGGTTATGTGAGACCAGAATTGATCACGCCCAGGCAGTGACAAGGGGTCACGGTCGTGATTAGCCAACAGATAAAGATCAGAAAGGAACATGGTCCAGCCGTTATAGCCCTCACGGGCGTGATGAGAAGGACCCAAAAGATCAGAATGTATCACGACCTAGCCGTGATGAAAGTCACGGCCTTGAGAGGCCAGCTCCTATAGACCCGAATTGATCACGGCCCAGCCGTGATGTATATCACGCCCGTGATGGGGACTTGCTTGACACCAGAACTGGTCACAGTCCGCCCGTGATGAATGTCACGGCCGTGACACATCTTCCAGCAGCTCTTTGACTGACGTCTGAGCCAACACCCTCCACAACCTCGGTGAGTTGTTCCATTTTTCTCCTCTCTCCGACTTGATTATTTACATTGGGGACAATGTAAGTTTTTAAGCTTGGGGTAAAGGCATTTTTGCATTTTTCATGTTGCATTCATATAGGCATAGTTTTGCATAATCACATGATTAGATTGCCCCTTGCTTAGAGTATGCATCCAATTGTGAGAACTTTGTGCCAAATGAATTGAGACAGTAATTTTTTTGAACCCAATTTTTGTATTCTTGTGATAGGCTAAAAATAAAAATGCTTGAGATGATCTTCTGATAGTTGATAATTAGCATGTGGTTCCTTAGATTTGTGTTTCTCATTGATTTTAAACTACTAAATGTGAGATTTTTGAGCCTAAAATGGGTACTCACTAAATCTACCCCATTCTTTGTGATTGGGTGTTTTATTCCTCTTGGATTGTGTTCTCTACAACTTGACTTGAAACCGTTTTGAAACTTAAAATTTTTTGAAAACATATTTGAAAATGATTGAGGCACTAGGTATTTTTCTGGCCTTCTGAGCTTTGACTGATTAAATGCTACCCCTTAGTTGCCCAATTTTGAGCCTAATAAAATAAAATGCTTTTCTTGGTACCTTGATTTATTTTGATGAATGATGCTTGGTATGACACCTTTTAAAGTATTGCAAAAAGGGCAAAAAGGTGGTTTGAAAAAATAATTTGTGGGATGAAAAAGTTAGAAAAATATTTCTCCTAAGTTGAAAATCTCACCTTCTCCAATATAAAATAAACAAAAAAAATGGAGAAGGGGATGCGGAAAAGAAAGTGAGAAATAAAATAAAAAAGAAGAAGAAAGAAAGGTGGAAAAGTGAATTAAAGCCCAAAAAGGTATTTTAGAAGGTTGTCGTGCTTTGCATTGTTTGATATTTTGTTTAACCTTCTTGAATTTTCCCTTTCTTGATTTCTGATGAGTGTGATTCCACATCATCTTTGTCTATCATTTTGCATGCATTTTCATGTAGTTTAGGCATATTTTTATTAGATTTTAGGTTAATTTTCCTTTGGAACGGGTAAGGCGGTTTTCGTGTGTTGTTTTGCAGATATCGAGGGTAAATTGCTCAAGATCAACCATGATGAAGTTTGGATGAAGATGGAGCTTTAAAACTGAAGAAAATGAGCCAAACAGAGCCCATCACGGCCTAGCCGTGATGCCCATCACGGCCATGATCGAGCAAAACTGAAAAGAAGAAAGGCTGAAGTCAGAGTCTGTCACGGCCTGGCCGTGATACCCATCACGGCCGTGACCCAAAACCACCAAAAGTCAGAGCACATCACGGCCCAGCCGTGAAATTCTTCACGGGCCATGAAGCTGAGGGCTCGCGTCGCGAGACATATCTCGCGTCGCGAGAAATTGAATTTTCCAGAATTGCAGAGACAGAGACCGTCACGGCCTGGCCGTGATGGCCATCACGGCCGTGACGCGCATTACTTGGACCTGAAGAAACCGAAATAGATCAGATTTTGAGTTGGTTTGGGACTCTAACTTCCCCATTTCTATAAATATGGACCAAGGCATCAGATACAGAAGGACGAACACATTAGAGGCTACTACTCTAGACATAGATTTAGGATCTCTTCTCTTCTTCTCCTCTCTTCTCTTTTCTGATTTTTATTATGTTGTCAACCCAGCTTGTCATCTCCATGGCAAGACTGGAGTAGTAGTTTGTTTCTAGGGACTAGGGCTCTGCCCGAGGTTTGTAAATGATGTTGATTTGATGTAAAATCGTTGTTGATTTCGTTATTGTTTTAGATCTGATTTCTAGTGTGTTAATCACTCATAAATTTCGGCAACCGTTTATTTACGTGACGTAGACGTTCTAAGGAGGAACCTAGCGGTGAACTTAGGATTTCTAGGGTGTTTCACTCGTAAAGCCCGGCAGCCACTGGTTTGTGAGATGTGGATGATCTAAGGAGGAACCTAGCGGTGAACTTAGGTTATTCGCATGACTGAGACATTATAAGGAGGAACCTAGCGGTGAATTTAGGTGTCGGACCTATAGAAGTCAGACTTGGGACTGAAATCACGAGAGTTAGAAGCCGTCCCTCGAGGAGCAACGAGTTGTCACGGAACGCAAAGGGTCCAATCTGGGATCGACTACCACGAGAGTAGGGGTCGGGTCAATTGGGCACGGCTTTTGTAACCCGAGAGGGAGCTTAAGCTATCAGAGGATAAACTCGCCTTCAAGGCAATTTCGGTAATCAACAAAGGTAAATCAGATTAGCAACATAAACAGCCTCAAAGGTAACCCAAATCCCTAGGAATCCGTTTAAATCGAAAACCCCAAAAACGTTTGTTTTCTGCTCACCTATTTCTTAATTTCAAATTCAAAATCCTTTTCAAAACAAACATAAAAATCCCTTTTACAAAGTCCAGATCTAATCGATTCGAAAACCGATTGCGATTCGAGAACACAGTCTCTGTGGGTTCGATATCTTTTATTACTTGACGGCAATCCGGTACACTTGCCGGAATCGCACGAGCGTCGCGCGTCCGCGCGCGGCGACGACATCAAGTTTTTGGCGCCGTTGCCGGGGACTGTGCCTTTTCGAATCTCAATTCAAATTTTGAATTGATTTTTTTTCTGGACCCTTTTCTTTTTATTTGATTTTTATTTCTGAAATAAAAAAAAAATTTCTTTTCCTTCTATTGTATCCATCTCTCTGTAAGTTATATGCAAAGATCCCTAAGTCTTGGGAGCCTTAGTGAGATCGATCCGGAGATCGAGAGGACCTTCCACAGACGTAGAAGACTACAAAGAGAGGGAGGAAGGTTGACCCCCATTCCACTCATGGCGAATCAACCGGATACAAAACCTTTGAAGGATTACGCAGCCCCAAATGCGAGAGGCTTGCGAACTGGGATTGCAAGGCCAGAGATTGAGGCGGAAAACTATACCATACCGCCTATGCTAATCAACATGATTAGGCAACATCAATTCGGAGGATTGCCTTCGGAGGACCCGACCGATCATATAGAAACATTCTTAGAGTTCACCGACGCAATCAGGATTAATGGAGCCTCGGTCGATGTTGTGCATTTGAGACTGTTCCCCTCATCTCTCACTGGGAAGGCGAAGGCCTGGCTTAAGCAAATTCCAGCTAACACTTTGACTACTTGGGACCAATTGGAGCAGGAGTTCTTGGAGAAATTCTTCCCTCCATCCAAGACGGCCTACATAAGAACCCAGATCACCGGCTTCTTCCAAAAAGACGGAGAATCATTATCGGAAGCTTGGGATCGTTACAAGGGACTGCTGGAGTCGTGCCCACATCACGGACTCGAGAGGTGGTTAATAGTGCACACCTTCTATAACGGATTGGATTACTCTTCGAAGGTGTCACTAGATTCTGCAGCCGGTGGAGCGTTTATGAATAGGCCTCTCACTGAGGCATTCAACATCATCGAGAATGTCGCCACCAACTACCACCAATGGGGATCCGAAAGAGGTAATAACCAGAACAAGATTTCGGGGGGTAAGTTTGAAGTAAGTAGCATTGATCTGATTATTTCTAAATTTGACTCACTAAATAAACGATTAGATAAGATTGAAAGAGCTAATGTGAGTGCAGTAGGTGCTACTAACACTATTTGTGAGATTTGTGGAATGCAGGGACATGACATGATGGGATGCCCACATGGATCCGGCGCTTCGGGTGAGCAAGTGAACTCTTGTAACAACTACTATGATACGAACCCGAAGCTGCCCAACTATGCTCCCCCAAATCCCTACAACCAAAGAAGGAACAACCCTTACCTCTCCTACGGCAACTACAGCAACACGCTCAACCATGAGTTCCAAGAGGGTCAAGGTAATAAGAGAGCAGCATCGGGGTATCCTCAGGTACAAAGGTCTAAACTCGAGACTTTATTTGAAAGTTTTGTTGAAACTCAGACAAAACAGAATGAGGAGTTTAGACAACAAGGAAGGGCAGTGGGTGAAGCAATAAAGGAGCTAGCATCTAAGGTAGACAACTTAGCAACTCATAACAAGATGCTAGAAACCCAAATTGCCCAACAAGCCAACACGTACTCGAGACCTAAGGGTACATTCTCCGGGCAACCCGAAGCAAGTCCCAATGAGCATTGCAATGTCATACACTTGAGGGATGATAAGCTTGGGGTGGGGGTAGCTGAAATGGACGTGGAACCGGAAGAGGACACGAGCGAAAAGAAGAGCCAGAACCGAAGTATGTCCCTCCACCACCGTACCAACCCCCGATACCTTTCCCACAAAGGTTGGTCAGGAAAAAGCAAGTAGATGTAGAGATTAAAATGCCTACTAAACTGAAAGACCCAGGTAGTTTCTCCATCGCTTGCTCGATTGAACAAGTGCAAATTGACCAAGCCTTATGTGACTTAGGGGCTAGCACGAGCTTGATGTCCCTCACTATCATGGAAAGGTTGGGAAGCAAAGAGTTGAGACCATTCAAATTCCCCTTACAAATTGCGGATGGCTCAACTAGGACTCCTCTAGGCATACTAGAGAATGTTCCTGTAAAGGTAGGGAAAATTCTCATCCCTACCGACTTCCTGGCATTGGATATGAAAGGGGATTCTAAATTCCCCATCATTTTAGGAAGGCCATTCTTGGCAACCGCTGGAGCATTAATAGACGTAAGGAATGGCAAACTCTCTCTAAATGTAGAGGAGGGTAGGGTAAATTTTCAGTTGACTAACTCTTATAACAACCCTCCTTTTGAGAGCCATGTGTGCAGAATTGATGTAACGTCTCCAGCGGTAGAGAAAGAACTTAACATGGAAGCAACTCCAAAGATATGCAAGGCTAATGATGCACCCAGCAGTAATGGAGTTGGAGTTGCTGTCCATGCGGAAACAAAACTTCCGCCGGAAGAAAGGAAGGCTAGGAAGCTCCGAAAGAAAAGAGCGAAGAGGAAGCATTATTGGCTGTATGAGCAGAAACGGCTATTTGAAGGAGTTCCTTGGAAGAGAAGTGTGCCTGCACTTCTACGCCCAGCCGACCCCGGTTGACTGAAGGAAGTATGGTCAAGCTTAAGACCATAAATAAGCGCTTCTTGGGAGGCAACCCAAGTTTTCTTTCCCTTTTTCCTTTTGTTTTTGAATTAACCTCTTGAATAATTTGAGAAGATCAAGAGGCAAAAATATCATTAATAGGTTTGTCTAGTGTTTTCAGGTTGAGAAAGAGAAGAAGAGCATAAAAAGATAAAGTCAGAAGCCATCACGCCCTGGCCGTGACAGTGGTCACGGCCGTGATAAGCTAAACAAGAGCTCAGAAAGGATCACGGCCTAGCCGTGACAACCATCACGGGCGTGATGAGTAGGATGCCAAGGTCAGAGAGCATCACGGCCTAGCCGTGATGTAGATCACGGCCGTGACAGGGCAACTCCTGAGGACAGAATTGATCACGGCCTAGCCGTGATGAGCCTCACGGCCGTGATAAAATTTCTACCCAAGTTTTGACTGGAATGTGAAGCCAACACCCGCTACCGACTCGGTAAGTTGTTCCATTTTTCTCCTCTCTCCGACTTGATTATTTACATTGGAAACAATGTAAGTAATCAAGCTTGGGGTGGGGGTATTTATTTTTGCATTTGCATTGTTGCATTCATATTGCATTCTCATAGGCATAGATTGGTATGATCACATTCTCTAGATTGCCCCTCACTTAGAACATGCATCCGATTGTGAGAACTTGGAGCCAAATGAATTGAGATAGTGAATTTTGAACCCAATTTTTCATTATTCTTGTGATATGGCTAAAAATGAAATTTCTTGAGATAGTCATTTGATAGTTGATAATTAGCATGTGGTTCCTTAAACTTGTGTACCTCGCTGATTTTTGAACTACTAAATGTAAGATTTTGAGCCAAATAGGGGTATTCACTAAATCTGCCCCATTTCTTGTGATAGAGTGATTTAATTCCTCATGGACTGTATTTTCTAGAACTTGACTTGAAACCATTTCAAAACTTAATAATTTTCTGAAAACATTTTTGGAAATGATTGAGGCACTAGGTATTTTTCCGGCCTCCCGAGCTTTGAATGATAAATGCTACCCCTTAGTTGCCCAATTTTGAGCCTAAAGAAAAAAATACTTTTCTTGGTACCTTGAATTACTTTGATAAATAATGCTTGGTATGACACCTTTTAAAGTATTACAAAAAGGGCAAAATGGTAGTTGGAAAAAGAATGGGATGAAAATATTTCTCTTGAGCTAAATCTCCCCTTCTCCAAACAAATAAAAATGAAATGAACAGAAAAAAAAAATGGAGAAGGGGATGACAAAGAAAGTGAGAAATGAAAAAAAAATAAAAAATAAAAAAAAATAAAAAAAAGAAGAAAGGTGGAAAAAGTAAATCAAAGCCCTCAAAAGGTATTTTAGAAGGTTTCATACTTTGTAATGTTTGATAATCTATCTAGCCTTCTTGAAAATTCCCTTTCTTTGATTTTCCCACCTAACAATAAATCCCATGGCCACATTACAACCAAAGGAAAAGACTTCTTGATTCTTAAGTGTTTTCTTAAATAAAGTAGAGATTTGGTTAATAGTCAAGCCTATGGTAAAATACTTTACTTGAGGAAATGGAGTGAATTGTCACAAACCCTAAAACACTTGAGTGAGGTGAGATGAGTGCCCAAATCAGTGAGGACATGAACTTGAAAAAACCTAAGCTTCTAATTGGACTAGAAATTGATTATCTCTTGAGTGCTTATTAAAAATGCCTATTACTTGGATTAGCTTCTAGGGTTTTTGGTTCACTATCCATGCTTTGAATGATTTATATCTTATGGCCTGAGTAATTGCTTGAGGACAAGCAAGGTTTTAAGCTTGGGGTGATTTGATGAGTGTGATTCCACATCATCTTTGTCTATCATTTTGCATGCATTTTCATGTAGTTTAGGCATATTTTTATTAGATTTTAGGTTAATTTTCCTTTGGAACGGGTAAGGCGGTTTTCGTGTGTTGTTTTGCAGATATCGAGGGTAAATTGCTCAAGATCAACCATGATGAAGTTTGGATTAAGATGGAGCTTTAAAACTGAAGAAAATGAGCCAAACAGAGCCCATCACGGCCTAGCCGTGATGCCCATCACGGCCATGATCGAGCAAAACTGAAAAGAAGAAAGGCTGAAGTCAGAGTCTGTCACGGCCTGGCCGTGATACCCATCACGGCCGTGACCCAAAACCACCAAAAGTCAGAGCACATCACGGCCCAGCCGTGAAATTCTTCACGGGCCATGAAGCTGAGGGCTCGCGTCGCGAGACATATCTCGCGTCGCGAGAAATTGAATTTTCCAGAATTGCAGAGACAGAGACCGTCACGGCCTGGCCGTGATGGCCATCACGGCCGTGACGCGCATTACTTGGACCTGAAGAAACCGAAATAGATCAGATTTTGAGTTGGTTTGGGACTCTAACTTCCCCATTTCTATAAATATGGACCAAGGCATCAGATACAGAAGGACGAACACATTAGAGGCTACTACTCTAGACATAGATTTAGGATCTCTTCTCTTCTTCTCCTCTCTTCTCTTTTCTGATTTTTATTATGTTGTCAACCCAGCTTGTCATCTCCATGGCAAGACTGGAGTAGTAGTTTGTTTCTAGGGACTAGGGCTCTGCCCGAGGTTTGTAAATGATGTTGATTTGATGTAAAATCGTTGTTGATTTCGTTATTGTTTTAGATCTGATTTCTAGTGTGTTAATCACTCATAAATTTCGGCAACCGTTTATTTACGTGACGTAGACGTTCTAAGGAGGAACCTAGCGGTGAACTTAGGATTTCTAGGGTGTTTCACTCGTAAAGCCCGGCAGCCACTGGTTTGTGAGATGTGGATGATCTAAGGAGGAACCTAGCGGTGAACTTAGGTTATTCGCATGACTGAGACATTATAAGGAGGAACCTAGCGGTGAACTTAGGTGTCGGACCTATAGAAGTCAGACTTGGGACTGAAATCACGAGAGTTAGAAGCCGTCCCTCGAGGAGCAACGAGTTGTCACGGAACGCAAAGGGTCCAATCTGGGATCGACAACCACGAGAGTAGGGGTCGGGTCAATTGGGCACGGCTTTTGTAACCCGAGAGGGAGCTTAAGCTATCAGAGGATAAACTCGCCTTCAAGGCAATTTCGGTAATCAACAAAGGTAAATCAGATTAGCAACATAAACAGCCTCAAAGGTAACCCAAATCCCTAGGAATCCGTTTAAATCGAAAACCCCAAAAACATTTGTTTTCTGCTCACCTATTTCTTAATTTCAAATTCAAAATCCTTTTCAAAACAAACATAAAAATCCCTTTTACAAAGTCCAGATCTAATCGATTCGAAAACCGATTGCAATTCGAGAACACAGTCTCTGTGGGTTCGATATCTTTTATTACTTGACGGCAATCCGGTACACTTGCCGGAATCGCACGAGCGTCGCGCGTCCGCGCGCGGCGACGACATCAATTTCCCCACCTAACGATTAATTCCATGGCCCCATTACAACCAAAATAAAAGACCTCTTGATTCTTATGTGTTTTCATTAATAAAGTAGATATTTGGTTAATAGTCAAGCTTATGGTAGAATACCTTCCTTGAGGAAATTGAGCGAATTGCCATATACCCTTAAACACTTGAGTGAGGCGAGAAGAGTGTCCGAATTAGTGAGAGATGTGAATTTAGGGAACCTAAGCTTTTAATTGGATTTGAAATTGATTGTCTCTTGGGTACTTATTTGGATGTTTCTATTACTTGGATTTATTATTCGGTTCTTGGTTCACTGTACATGCTCTGATTGTTTATCTTGTCTGGCCTTGGTTATTGCTTGAGGACAAGCAAAATCTTAAGCTTGTGGTATTTTGATGAGTGTGATTTCGCCTCATATTTTCTTGCCATTTTGCATGCATTTTCATATAGTTTAGGCATATTTAATTTGATTTTTGTTAGTTTTACCTTGGAATGGGTAAGGCGGTTTTGTGGTGTTTATGTGCAGGGATTGAAGATTAAAATGTTCAAGATCAACCATGATGGAGCTTGCATGAAGATGGAACTTGAAAAATAAGAAAAATGAGCCAAACAGAGCCCATCACAACCTAGCCGTGACAGCCACCACGGCCATGATCGAGCAAGGCTAAAAAGAAAAGAACAAAAAAGTCAGAACCTATCACGACCAGGCCGTGATGGCCATCACTGCCGTGACAGGCCATTAGTGCCAAGTTTTCTAAGACAAAATCTGTCACGGCCTGGCCGTGACAGTCATCACGGCCGTGACGCGCAATATTTGGAATTTTAAAACCCGATTTGATCTGATTTTGTAATTGCTTAGGATTCAAGTTACCCTACTCTATAAATAGAACAATTAGGCTCGAAAATAGGATCATCTGGGTTGCTACCTTAGACAAAAACTAAGATTTCTCTTCTTCTCAATTTCTTCTCCTCTCTCAGGTTTTCTTTTTATGTTTTTGTTAATCAAGATTGCTATGAATATGGAAATGCTTGAGTAGTTGTTTTTATTTCTAGTAATTGGGGTTATGTCCAAGATTTGTTTTATGTTATGAATTGACGTTTTACTTCTTATTAATTTCAATTCGCTTTCGATTTGATTCATATTGCATGAATTACTTGTGAATCTGGTGCGCACTTATTTGCATGTCATAGATACTCTAAGGAGGAACCTAGCGGTGAACTTAAGTATTGGATCTATAGGGATCGAACTTAGGACTTAAATCACGAGAGTTAGAAGCGGTCCTTCGAGGGTTTACTGAATTGTCACAAAGCTTAAAGGGTTCGATTTAAATTCAATTACCACGAGAGTATGGGTTGGTTTAATCGGGCACGGTTCTTGTATCCCGAGAGGGAACATTAACTTATTTAGGATAAATTCACCTTCAAAGCAAATTTCGATAATTAATAAGAGGGGTAGTCAATTTAGTAACATGAACAGTCTTGTTGGTAACCCAATTCCTGGGAATCCCTTTTGATATTTTGAAATCTTGGATTTGATCTACTTTCCTATTTTGTTCTTTATTTCGTTTTAATTGCAACTTAAATTTGATTTGCTGCTTGATTCAAAAATCAAATCTTTTCCAAGTCTTTATCTTTTTATAGTCCAGTTTAATTGATTTAATAATTAATTGTTATTTGAGACCATGGTCCCTGTGGGATCTCTTTTTATTACTTGACAACGCAGTCGTTCACTTGTGGATTCGTGCCCATCATCGACCCACTGACATTTAAAAACAGGAACTCTCATCTGCATGCCATCTAATATTCTTTGCATCCTTTTCATTAGCAAATTAAACAATCACTTGAACCACGGAATTACTGGAAGATACCATAACACCTTCGCAGGAGGACCCTTGGTGACCGCATCATAACTAGAATCACCATCCTTCACTTTGTAGCGTGATACCCCACACCTAGGGCACTCGTGCATCTCTTCAAACTCTTTCTTGTATAATATGCAATCACTGAGGCAAGCGTGTATTTTCTTATACTCCATACCTATCGGACACAATATCTTCTTCGCCTCATAGTTTCGAGACGGTAATGTGTTACCTTCTGGAAGCATGTCTTTCAACAACTCAAGCAATTCGGTAAAGGTTTTATCGCTTCACCAATTTCTCGCCTTCACATTGAACAATCTTAACACCGCTGACAACCGTGTGAAATTAGTGCACCCCGGATACAAAGCCACTTCCGCATCACTGCACAATGTATCATACACATGTGCTCGTCGAAAAGACTCTTGCCCAATGTTGACGAATCTGGGCAAGTATACCCAGTCGTGCAAGTAATACGGTGGTGAGACTGGTTTATCGTATCCACGGGGATTGGATGTCAACTACCAATTCACAAACTCAGCAACTATCTAGACTAAACAGAGAAATCAAGAGAATTCAAAATAAACAAAAGAAAAGAAATAAAATCTTTTTGTCTTTTTATCGAACACTTGGAGTGCAGAAATGATATGTTGGGACCAGACTTCACCAAACCTCTATCTCATGTACTATCAGGACTAGATACCTCCCATTCATGCTTCAGATATTAAAATCAATCCACTAAACTACTCAAGCCCCGATCTCTCGGATGACAAGAGCCTAATTCCACTAATAGACCCTAATCTCTTAGGTGGCCTAGATTAATGAAATTGCATTAGGATTAGGGATTACGCGATTACTAGCAAACCAAACTCCATCTCTAGATGTAAGGGTTACTAGGTGATTAAATTCAATTCCGGTTCTAATATGAACGTCTCCATTACATACTAAAACACAAATCGAGTCATGGGGGTGCTAGCCACAACAAGCATTAAGCGCAGAAAATTAATCACTAATATGAAGACATGAACATAGAATAATCAGTCAAGATAAATACATAATCAATCAGTTTGGCTACATCTAATCCCAACAACTGGGATTTAACTACTCATAAACATAGAATACAAAGAGAAAGAGAGAAGGGATGAAGCAAACTCCATAGGAGGATTCTCCAATCTTCTTTCAGTCCCAGAGCAAGGAAAACATCTCCCTTCAGGGCTTCAACCCTCTTCTGGCCGCAGCCTCCAAGTCTGCCTCCAAAACTGTCCAACTCCTCTCATTCTGCTCTAAAACAGCAACTTACACCAATCAGTTCTGCGCTGGCTCGCGAGGCGAATGTACTCTCGCGAGGCGAATATTAAACTTTTCGTCTTCAGGATTGGAACTCTCGCGAGGCGAGAGTATGTTCGCGACGCGAGACCGAAGAAGTTGCATTTCCAATATGCCCGTGAGGAGCATCAGGGCCTGGGCGTGATGGCTTCTGGTTTCCAGACTCGCGAGGCGAAACAAGGTTCGCGAGGCGAACCAGAAAGACTTGCATTTTCTGCAACAGTCAGCTTTCAGGGTCGCGAGGCGAATCCAGTCTCGCGGGGCGAATCTCCAGTATTCTGCTTGGCTCAATTTCTTCTCTTTTCAAGCTCCAAATTCTTCCAAGCTTTATTATGGCCAAATCTGCACAGGTTTCCTTCAATTTCTGCAAAACAACACACAGAAACCGCTTCACCCGTTCCAAGGGAAAATCTAATAAAAATCAAACTAAGAATGCCTAATCAATATGAAAAATGCATGCAAGTTTCCATAGAAAATATCATGTAAAATCACACTATCACCCAACATCACGGATCATGTCCTCTAGTCCATCGTCCATATCCATGTCATCAACTTCCTCTCTATGCGGCACCCTCGGCCTGTCTAATGATTCGCCATGACATATCCATATTGTATATCTCTTGCAAATCCCCTCACAAATAAGATGCTCCCGTATCTCCTCAGCTTCTAGTCGTCTCTCATTCAAACAGTTAACACAAGGACAATAAAGCCTTCCGTTACCACTATCAGGAGCATTTGTTTTTTCAAATTGTAGAAAATCTTCCACTCCATTCTCATACTCATCACTTGTCCGTCTAGCATTCATCCAACCGCGATCTATGACTAAAACCAATAACTTCGTACTTAGTCCAAGATCTTCATCAACTACTTCTTATGACAGGGTATGGCCCTATCCCATTCGAGAAGAAACTTTTTCAACATTCGGTTAACAGTTAGTCCTTAACTCTCATGCTCATACTCGACGAAATTTCAGCAGCATTTCTCTTCGGTCTCCGACGTACACGACTTGAACGCGATGACATCCACCAAGATAAAGTTTGCACCTGAAGAACGAAAGGAAATGTATCAATTCGAACTTTCATCAAGTATATAACATGAGAATCAATGAATAACTATTTTAACTGAATGAAGAAAAAGTTTTTTCCCAAACTGTCCAACTTTGGACAATTCAAGATCCAATACAATGAGCGGTACCTTAAGCACGTACATGTGCGATCATTAGTATTGCATCTCAAACGGGAAACTAAGGCTTTACTAATTAGTTACATTAAGAAAAATAATAAAACACTCCAATCCCCAAGTACAATGCAAACAAAAACCAAACGAGAAAAATGGAGAGGAGAAAGCTTACCGGGTGTGGGAATAACACTCAGCCGGAAACCGTAATGAATAATGAATATTTTGCTTAATATTCTCCTCGGAACTTGTACCGTATTGTATCAATAACAGCAAGTGTACCTATACAAAAAGAGAAGCACTTTGTCAATATTTTCATAACAAGACCAGAATAACAAGTTCACAACAACAATTATGTAGCTTGACCAATATAAAAGCATAAATACAAAAGAACTATGACAGAGATAAAGCACACACATACATATAAGAAATAGCTGAGCTTACAGTAGAAAATCCAAGTTGATGAACACATATAAGGCTACACATATAAATGATTTAGCAGGTAGAATGATAAATGAAATCTGGAGCTCAAAATTTGATGGGGAAGATGATCAAAATGTAGTCTGGAATGGTTGAGTTAGGTGTGTCAGTATTGCTCTCACTATCATGCATTTAAATCTATAACTCTTGAAAAAGAAATCGGAATTGTAAGTTTTAGTCTCTTGATATTTAACATGGCAGGCAAGCAAAACATATAGACTAATCAATCATATCCTACCTAAACCTGACATAAAACCGATCCAACTTAATCAGGTAACATTTATATTACTTTCAATCACTTAATGAGGCAAAACTTATCTTATAAATCTCAACCAGATAAATGACAGCAAGCTAAACATAACTGCAAAATTCTCACACTAGATCATTATCCAACATCCTCAATTATAAGAAGACCTTTTAAAATTATATTGATAACTATCAAAGACAACTCCTTTTTAAATTATATCATACTCGATCAACAGTAAAATCCTAAAGACAAAACATATCCCCAGCAAGAATTCGGCTTAACAAATATCCTCCACGGAAAGAAATAACGCTTTAACTCAATGGGATCATAGTTGTATTGTGTATGTAATTTTGGAGACACAACACTGCTACCAAACCAGAAACTAATAGGACACACACAATGTTGATTTTTTTTCCTGATAAAAGACATAACAGTGATGGCATAAACTTTTTTAACCCGAAAACAAAAAATATGATCCACTTCAATAACAATTTACCTTCAATCAAGTATGCTTGCGAAGAAAATAAGTTAAACCACAAACACAAAATACATTAGTCCAAATAAAATGCTCACTTAAATTCCTTTAATACTTTGGTTAATACTGTAAAATAGGGTTTCTCACCCCCACCTACATTCCAAACCATCATCACCTTGTGCCTGGCTAAAGTTAAATTATACCATTTTACTTGAAAACCCAGAAAGAAACACAAAAATGTGCAGATAGTCCATCACGGCTTATGAATGAAAATGCAAGCAAAACAAAAACAAACTCTCTGGGCAGTGTGACAATTATTCAACACATAAATGGAAAGGGTATTAGGGAGAGGGTATGAGAAGACCTTGCACTTCAAGTAGAGGAACAGGGTCACGACAGCGACACGGAGGAGCAAGCGGAGAACAGCGAACTTCGTGGATGAGGTGACGCAGTGGTCCTCCCAAGCCGTAGATGGTGATGTGGCGAAGCGAGCAAGGAACCAAGGTTATGAGGGTGTGAGCATTACGATTTCCATATCTTTTTGAGCTTTTGAAGGTGTTGGGGTTGTTGGGGTAATGGGAGGAGAAGAAAACCCAAACCCACTGCCTCACGTAGGTCAGGTGAGAGTAGAGGGTTCACGGCGGCTGGAGTGGTGGCCACTAGATAGTGACGGAGGTTTAGCGGCGGAGTGTCATGAACAGAGAGCGGAAGAGGACGAGCTGTGTGGCAGAGGCGAGGTAGGGTACGAAATCTTTGTGTGGAGCGCGCAAAGAGAAAGGAGGGAACTGAAAAGAAAAATAAACCTTGTGTTTCCACATCGGTTTTAATAATAACCGATGTGTCAAATTACGGGTACCACATTGGTTTTACTAACAACCGATGTGTAATAGTTATCACATCGGTTTTCAACCGAACTGATGTTTAAAGTGGTTCTTTAAATTTCAGTAATAATTTTTTCCTTTAGATTTTAGACATCGGTTTACATAAATAACCGATGTGGAAATAATTTAACATCGGTTAGAAAAAAAACCGATGTTAAAGGTGCTGAAGATAATTTCAAAAATGCCACTGCCTCGTTTTACACATCGGTTTTATAGAAACCGATGTTAAATCTCCGACGTTGAAAGCATAATTTGCACTAGTGAGACTTCGGTTTTGTTCGAATTTTGATTTTTTTGGATCGGTTTTTTTTTGGATCGATTTGGATATGAATACCCCTACTATCACTCGAGTCCAAACACAATACATGTGTTTTCCTCGCATTTGTTGATTCACAAATACGACAATGTATGTGGTGTATACAGTAGTAGTTTTGATTGAACTATACATTTCTCTCGCTATTGGCAGACCTAGAATTCAAAGAAGTGAACTAATGGATAGAGATTACAAAACGGGTCAACCCATATAACCCATCAAATTTGGCGGGTTGGGTTGATATTCACAACCCTGTTAACTCACTTTACTTGCCCCTATAACCCGCGGGTTATGATATATCAACCCGCATTCAGGGCGGGTTGACCCGTCGAGTCAACGTATACTTTTTAAATAACATCTAACATTTTTATTTAAGTAAATAAAACTTTGACATGTGAGAATAATATCAGGTTAAATTAAACAATTATATTCTCTAGTTTTCATTAATTTGGTTTTTTTTATTCTTATAGATTAATTTTTAAAAATTTCAATTATTAAAATTTCACTTATTCAAATTTTGGTCCTTCAAAAACCAATATTTTTATACTTTTATTATTTAGACAGATTTTCCCGTCAACTCATTAACCCACTATAAAATGGGTGGGTTGACATTTTCAACCCATATTCGAGAACTGGTCCAACCCATCCCTCACATTTGTTGATTCACAAATACGATAATGTATGTGGTGTGTAGTAGTTTCAATTGAACTAGACATATTACCTTATCTGATTTAAAGAAAGCCATTCCTTCACATTTGTTAATCCAAAATACATTGCTTGTTAATTCATCATCTTTCTCATTGTGAAAAAAGGAACAACTTTTTCCTTTATTTGAGCAAAACTTATTCAAGTCGCCAAATTTAATGTTATTCATGTGCCTGTTATCGAAATTAGAAAGTCTCACGTTTGTTGAATCCCAAAACACATTACCAAACAAATACTTCATGTTTGCTAATTTATAAAGGAGAATGCTAATAAATACACTCGAGACATTATATATATATATATATATATATTTATAGAAAGAAGCTTACTTCATTTCATTGCAAATCAAAGAAGCAAGACAAATAGGGACATAATGGTAGATTTAGAGACCATGTGAGGATAGAGCTACCCTTGTTAAGGAGTGGGCGACTCTATTAACTTGTCTCATAATAAACTTAACCCTAAAGTTTGGAAAAGAAATAAAAGTCCTAGAGCAGTTCTTAATAAACAAACCAAACTAAGAATAAAGCTGAAAAATTACAGTGTGTAAACCGAGACCTGACACCCACTGCACAGCTTGCCACAGACCCCAAGCTTCACCTTCTAGCACTGGAACACAAGGGAGGGACCATGCAGTTCTAGCCAACAGAAACTCACCAACCTCATTGCGCAAGCACATGCCCCAACCAGTTCTCCCCTATGCTTTGTCAAAAGAAGCATCCACACAAGAAGATAAAAACGAGCTAGGAGGAGGCAGCCATGCAAGCTGCATGGGAGTCCTACGCGTCAGAAAATCATGAGCCAGGGACACCTCATGAGCCACCTTCCAATCCTGGACATTAGCGAACACTTTACAACAAATTTGGCTTGCTGAGGAGTCCTTCATTTCCCAAAGCAACTCGTTCCTATTCCTCCAAATACACCAAAGAGCTCCCGCAAAAAGGATCCCATCATGGCCAGAAAAGTGACCAAGAACAACAAAACACCATTCTGAAAAGGATTCCACCCCTTGGGCAATTTGCCAAACCCGATCCCACAGCCAACAAGATCCTGCTTTTGGACAAGTAACAAAGGTGTGCCAATTATTTTCCACCTCTTGACCACAGTGAACACACTCTTGGGAAATACCAGCATAATTTTCCTCCTTTGTGAACTCAAAAATAGACATTAAGCGAAAGGGTAAAAATAAGTATAATAACACCGGATAATTTTTAGCATGGAAAAACCTCCTCAATGTGAGCAAGGAAAAAACCACGGGACCCGTAAGCCGCTTAAACTTCCACTATAACAATAATGGGAATACAAAAATACAATAACATTGTATCCTCAATTTGTGCATAACACTCTTACAAATTGGCTCACTATTTTTCTCTCCGAGAAAACTCTCTCTAAGGATCTCTCTATTTTTCTCTCACTCTCTCTTGTGAGGCTCTCTCTCTATTTTCTCTCACTCTTCTTAGTGAAGATTGGTGTGATTAGTTAGGACCCCTTAAGCTTCTTTATGTAGGCTTAAGGGGGCTCTCCAAGTTAGCTCCCATACAATGTGGTACTTGCTTTGGCTGAAATTTCCAACAAATCTCCCCCTTCAGCCAAAGGGAAAATATCCTTGAATCAGTTTGGGGTTGATGCTAAGCCTGCAACTTCTTTACAGACTTATATCTTCTCTTTCGGTAGAGCTTTTGTCATCATATCCGCCCCGTTATATTTTGTGTGTATTTTCTCAATCTGCAGCAGTTTACTTTCCAACACATCACGGATCCAGTGATACCTTACGTCGATGTGTTTCGACCTTGAATGAAATGTCGAGTTCTTACTAAGATGGATTGCGCTCTGAATGTCGCAACAGAGAATATAACTTTCCTGATCCTGTCCTAACTCTTGTAGGAACTTCTTCATCCACAAGATCTCTTTGCAACCTTCGGTGATTGCGATGAATTCTGCTTCTATAGTGCTTAAAGTAATGCACTTTTGTAGTCTTGACTGCCATGAGATAGCTCCCCCTGCAAAAGTAATTAGATATCCTGATGTAGACTTTCTTGAATCCACATCTCCTGCCATATCTACATCTGAATACCCAAGAAGCTTTAAATTTCCATTGCCAAAACACAAGCAGCTTTTGGCAGTTCCTCTCAGATATCGTAGTATCCATTTCACTGCATTCCAATGTTCCTTTCCTGGATTTGAAAGGAATCTACTCACAATTCCGACAGCATAAGCAATGTCTGGTCTTGTACAGACCATTACATATATAAGACTACCCACTGCAGAAGAATAGGGCACCTTGTTCATTTCTTCTTTTTCTTCTTCATTCCCTGGACATTGCGTCTTACTCAGTTTGAGATGACCAGGTAATGGAACATGCACAGGTTTGGCATTATGCATGTTGAACCTTTCAAGAACTTTCTGGATATAGTCTTCTTGTGACATCCACAGCATCCTTCTAGAACGATCTCTAGTTATCTTCATTCCAAGAATCATCTTCACTGCACCCAGATCTTTCATGGCAAAAGACTTGCTCAATGCCTTCTTGAGAGCAGCTATTTTCGCCTTATCTTTCCCAATAATTAGCATATCATCAACATACAACAGAAGTATGATGGATTCACCATTCTCATAGTTCTTCACAAACACACAATGGTCTGTGGAGGTCTTCTTCAAATTGTGTTGGGTCATGAAGAGATCAAACTTCTTGTACCATTGCCTTGCGGAGCTTGCTTCAGACCGTAGAGGCTTTTCTTCAGACGATACACTAGGTGTTCCTTGCCTGGTTCTGCAAAACCTTCTGGTTGCTCCATATAGATTTCCTCCTCTAGGTCTCCATGTAGGAATTGAATGTTGTTTTTACATCAAGTTGTTCAATATCCAAGTCTAGTTTTGCAGCTAGACCGAGAATTGCTCTAATAGATGTCATCTTCACCACTAGTGAGAAGATTTCTTCGAAATCTATGCCTTTCTTCTGGTTGCACCCCTTTATAACAATTCTTGCTTTGTACCTGGGGTTTGGGTTGTTCTCTTCCGTTTTGAGCTTGAACACCCATTTGTTTTTCAACGCCTTTCGTCCATCTGGTAATCGCACCAGGTCATACGTCTGATTCTCTTTCAGGGACTGCATTTCTTCTTCCATGGCTTGCAACCATTTCTCCTGATCATTCGTCTCAATTGCTTCTATGAAGCTTTGAGGTTCTCCTTCATCAGTGAGATTGACATATTCATCTGAATAATATCTTCTTGATGGTTGTCTGACTCTTCTGGATCGTCTTACTTGAGATTCTTCTTCTGTCTCATCAGTCTCCATCATCTGATCCTGACTTTGTTCTATCTGGTCAGGTTGTTCTGTCCGATCATATTGTTCCTCCTGATCATGTTCATCATTCCTTTGAGGATTCTCTCCCCCTGAATTATTTATCACAACAGGACTTGAATCAGAGATCACTTTGTGCTTTGGCTTCTCAGATTGCTTAATGTCTTGGATCGTTTAATCTTCAAAGAACACCACATCCCTGCTTCGAACAATCTTCTTGTGTGCAGGATCCCATAATCTGAAACCAAGTTCATCTCTTGGTGAACCAAGGTATATGCATTCCTTCGTCTTTGCATCTAGCTTTGCTCTTTCATCTTTAGGAATGTGGACAAATGCCCTACACCCAAAGACTCTCAAGTGACCATAAAAGGCTTTCTTTCCAGTCCATACTTCATTTGGAATCTCTCCATTTAAAGGTCTTGAAGGAGACAAATTTATCAGATCAACTGCAGTTTTCACTGCTTCGCCCCAAAATGATTTGGGAAGTTTTGCTTAAGAAAGCATGCTTCTGACTTTCTCTGCGATCGTTCTGTTCATCCTTTCAGCTACTCCATTCATCTGAGGTGTCTTGGGAGGAACTTTCTCATGTCTTATCCCATGAGTTTTGCAATATGTCTTAAACAGACCTATGTATTCTCCGCCATTATCACTTCTCAAGCATTTCAGTTTTCTTTCAAATACTCGTTCTACAGAAGCATGAAACTCCTTGAAAGCTTGAAGAACTTGATCTTTCGTCTTCAATGGATACACCCACACCTTCCTAGAGTGATCATCAATGAAGGTAACAAAGTATTGAGCACCACCAACAGACCTTTCAGACGTTGAGCAAACATCTGAATGAACAGAGAGCCTTTTATGTTTGGGAGATGATCTTTTTCAAGGATCTCCAGACCCTTCTCGCTCATATGGCCCAGTCTTCTATGCCACAGTTCTTTGGTTGCGTCTTGAGCAACATTCGTCTCCCCCTTGCATATATTTCCCTGCATAATGTACAGAGAGCCTTCCTTTCTGCCGCGAGCAATAATCATACTTCCTCTGCTGAGTTTCCATCTGCCGCTACCAAATTGATTTATCATCCCGGCTTCATCTAGCTTTCCAACTGAGATAAGGTTCAGACGCATATCGGGTACATGTCTGACCTCCTTCAGCACAAGCTTATTTCCATTCTCAGTCATCAAAGTTACTTCGCCAATACCGACGATTTTACTTGTGACATGGTTTCCCATCTTCACCGTACCAAATTCTCCTTTTTGGTATGATGAGAAGAATTCTTCATGAGGTGTGACGTGGAAGGATGCTCCTGAGTCAATTATCCATATGCAATCATATGATGCAATATTTAGATAATTTTCTTCTCCGACAAGAAATATATTCTCATGATTCGAGGCCACTGCGGTAGTTGTTCCATCTTCTTTCTTCTTCTTCGGGTCAATCTGGTCAGGGTGGATTGTTCCAGCTTGTTGGTCTCTTTTCAAGAATCTACACTCAGGCTTTACGTGTCCTGGTTTGCCACAGTAATAACAATTTAGTCTAGTTCGAGATTTGGACCTACCTTGTGATTTTCCACGACATCCTTTTCCAAGATTCTTACTCCTTCCTCTATTTTCAACAACATTGGCTTCAAACTGATTGTTCAAACCTCTTTCCCTCCGTCTTGACTCTTCATTTAGCAAACAGTCTGTAACAGAATCCATGCTAAGCTTTCCGTCTGGAGCAGAGTTGCTGAGAGTGACAACTAGAGTGTCCCAACTCTCAGGTAGAGAACTGAGGAGTAGAAGAGTTTGCAACTCATCAGCAACACTCATGCCTGCCTTTGTTAATTGATTAACAATGCCTTTGAAAGTGTTCGGATGTTCGATCATATTTTGACCGTTCATGTACTCCAACTTTACCAATCGTCTGACAAGGTGGGCTTTGTTCCTGGGCGTCTTCTTTTGAATCAAGGATTCAAGTTTTGTCCACAACTCATACGTATTGGTATAAGTTGATACATGCTCGAACAAGCTTCTATCAATATATTTCCGGATCATAGCCACTGCTTTCCGATTCTGAAGCTCCCAATCTTTGTCAGTCTTCACATCCGGCATATCCTTCGGCATATCCTTCTGGGTAATTGGCAAATACAAATCTTTGCAGTATAGATGATCTTCCATCATCGGCTTCCAATAAGAGTAGTTATCTGCAGTTAGCTTGAACATGTCTCCATTATGAGTGATAGCTCCCTCCATCTTGAGTTACACAGGCCAATAGCTCCTCCAACCAGGTGGGTTTTGATAAAAATAACACTATACGTGAATAGTGTCGTATAGGTGACTTGTACCGAATACTGAAAATTACTGTAGTTTGTGAACTGTACGTACCGAGGAAGTTCCCAAGAAAGAGAGGTGGGTCAATAGACACACTTAAATACCGAGTCTTTCCTAACCAGAACTTTTCCAGGCATGCACTTTCACACTACCACACTTTATATCCAGCAACAAGAATAATTCTTTTCTGATGTGGAAGATCAGACAATGCTGCAGCCACATAGCATACTAAGAATTTTCTTGTAAATCCGACACCCAGTATTCCAGAGCTCTGAGAGCTCTGATACCACTGTTGGAAAATACCAGCATAATTTCCCTCCTCTGTGAACTCAAAAATAGGCACTAAGCGGAAGCGTAAAAATATGTGTAATAACACCGGACAATTTTTAGCGTGGAAAAACCTCCTCAATGGGAGCAAGGAAAAAACCACGGGATCCGTAGGTCGCTTAAACTTCCACTATAATAATAATGGGAATACAAAAATACAAGAATATTGTATCCTCAATTTGTGGATAACACTCTCACAAATTGCCTCACTATTTTTCTCTGAGAAAACTCTCTGTAAGAATGTCTCTATTTTTCTCTCACTCTCTCTTGTGAGGCTCTCTCTCTATTTTCTCTCACTCTTCTTAGTGATGATTGGTGTGATTAGTTAGCACCCTTAAACTTCTTTATATAGACTTAAGGGGCTCTCCAAGTTAGCTCCCATATAATATGAGAGTTGCTTTGATTGAAATTTCCAACACACACGACCCATGACAAGGAACTCCTTTACGTTGCAGTTGGGTCCTATTTGGTAAGCAGTCACGGCAAGCACGCCACTAGAAAGCCTTAACCCGTGGAGGCACTTTCAAGCTCCATATTCGAAGCCAATGGCCCTCCATACGGAGGTGACTATGATCAACAATGGTAAGCAAGGCCAAATGGTAGGCACTACGGACAGAGTAGACCCCAGATGGGGTGGGATGCCAGATGCGATAATCATGTTGGACTAAGAGTGTGTTTGAGAAAACTGGAAAAAAAAGATTATGCTGATAATCTGTTTTCAAATAATCGATTATTATGATAATCGATTATAATCATAATCTATTTTCGTTTGGGTATGTTTACTGAAAAGCTATTTTAAGATAATCTATTTTGTTTGGGTGATGTAAAAATAATCACTTGTTGATAGTAAATTACTAAAAAGGGTATGAAGCCAAACATGCTCTAAATGCAAACTAGCGAGATAAACGAGGGACAAAGGCTGTTACGGGAAACTAGCGAATAATCAAAAAAAGTTTATCAGCAAACAGTTCAAAGTCCTAGCTGAAACAAAAACAGCTGAAATAGAAGGAAATAAGCTTTTTTGAAAAATAATTAGTGTACCCAAACATCATAATTTTTTTCCAAAACAGCTTAAATAACAAAAAACAGCTGAAATGTCTCAATTTTAGCTGTTCCCAAACATGCTCTAAGTGAGAGGAGTAATATATCTATTAAGGATTCAAGGTATATGTACTAAACTGTATAAAAGAATTTTAGTGAGTCATCCAATCATATATATATATATATATATATATATATATATATATATATATATATATCATCACATGTATATTTATGAATATGTTTTAGGAATTAATATAATAAAGTGGTATAATAATAAAATATGATTGGATGTTTGTGTAAAAAATTTTTTACACTGTCAATAAATATTTATTAAACTCTTATTATATTTTTTTTACAAGATTAAACTCTTATTTTATAAGAAGTGATATGTTTATTCTTTTATAAAAAAATGAGTTTAATTTGTATGTACTATCAGTGTAAATATTGTATGTACTATCAATATAAAGAAATTTTTACACTGAAAATCAATCAGAAATCATAGAATTGATATCTTTTAAAATGTTTAAGATAAGAGTCAAATATTTTTAATAATATGTCAAACATTTTTAGTTCTTTTGGATCCCTTAACCAAGATACTGGTTAGCAAGACCTATTCACAAATTTGATATTTTATGTGGTGACAATATAAAAGTATTGATTGTTTTTAAAAAATAAGTTTTTAGAACGTTGAAATTCTCTTAAATATGTACGTTAAATTTGGCCATAAAAATTGCCTGAATTCAAGCCGGAAAACTGGCAATTTAAATTGTCTAATTAATATACTTAAAGGCTATTTAAAGTTAGAAACAAACGTTCCAATTGTTAGTTCATAAAAAAAAAAAAAAAAAGTTCCAATTGTTATAAATTATGATAGAATAAAGATTGTCTAATCTCATATTAAAATGCAATGGCTGTCTAGCTCAATTGGTTAGACCATCAAAGATAACCGATCCAAACTAATTTAAACAGTAAAAATGAAAACCGAATAACCCAAAAAAAAGATATGATGCAGATAAAGTTAACTAACAAAAACTGCTATATGGAAATAAAATTAACTAGAGAAATTTTATAATTCTATAATTTTTATGAATTTTAATTTTAATAATAGTTTTCTAAAATTTTAATATGTTTATTATTTATTGCTGAATTCGATAAATAATAAAATTAAAGATTAAATATGTTTTTTATCACTATAAAATTGATAAAATTTGATTTTGATCCATATAAAATTTTTATTCTTTTTTATTTCCAAAAAGATAAAAATTTATGTGTTTTTAATCCCTGATGTATGACTAAAAACATATTACTTTTATCAAGAGTCTGTTTGGTTTGTCAAATCCGTTAGCGTATAGCAGATAATTTATAGCGGATGGAAAAGTAGCATCGTTTGGTATCTTTTTTAAAAACTAGCATATAACTTTTTTTCACTAGCATATAGCATTTGAGCTTATAGCATATAACTTATCATTTTTTCTTCTATTAACATAACATATAAATAAGAATTAATTTCACAATTTAGATTTTTATTTAAGATAAAAAATAGAAAAAATATTTTTATGTTAAAAAAATAAAATTAATATAAAAATTATATCAGTATATAATTTTATTTTTATTATTCATTTTTTGTTACGTTTTATTTATTAAAAATGATTAAAACTAAATTGAAATTAATATTTTAATTTTTTAAATGATTGATAATTTAAAATAAATTAAAGTGCTAAAAGTGATAATTAATTTAAAATAAATTATATATATATATATATTATATAAAAAAAATGCAAACATATCCTTTTATGACATTTTACATTTATCAGCTAGTCCAACCGTTAGTTTTATCAAACACTTCAAATTCAATCCGCTATCAGCTAGCTTATCTGCTTTTCACTATCCGCTAACTTATCTATTATCCGTTAGTTTTTACCAAACAAAATCTATGTAGGAACATTTTTTTATAAGCATTTTTTTTTATATACGAGTACAATGAATATACTAACCCATTTTCGAATACTCACATATGCTTTTAAGGGAAAGAAAATACATGTTTAACCCGGCGAAACAAGCTCCGACTAGTTTGAACAAATAACTAACATCCCCAAAACAACCACCAAGCACTGAAGCAGTATCCCAAAAAATAGAACCAGAGTGGAGGATGTTCTTATACATTGGACCTTTCCAAGTGAGAATTGGATAAAGGGAAATGTTGATGGATCGTTTCACCATGCCAGCAGGAATGCGACGTGTGCGGGGGTCTTCCTGTTAAAAATTTTTGGGTCATACTTGTAATGTTTAAATGTCTTAGGACCATTATTTTTAATTAGTCAAATTAAAGTGATCTAATTCAAGTAAGGTTTATGGCTAAGGACATAATTGTTATGAAAATTATTGTGTAGATACCATAAAGTCTTATTTCTATTTTTATGATGGGCAAAATTAGAGATAAGAAATGTGTGGATAGTCACGACTCTTCGTGAAAGAGTTTGAATTCGAAGGGACATCACTCTTCATGAAAGGGCATGGACTCATTATAAAAGGTTATGGTCCCCAAGTCATATGCAACCAATTTTCTTTTCTAACACCCATCGTTAGAAAGGAAAGGCTCTTTATGGTTTAAGAAGAATTGTGCATGTTGAATTGGAATACCAAGAACCAGAAGTTTCTCCATCATATTTTCCATGAATTCGGGTACGCTTCCGCTATTATCTTTCATTCTATATTCTTGATGATTGAACATAATTTGTCTTGATATGATGATGGTTTTCATCTTTGAGTATATCTCCCATAAAGTTTTTCCAGCAAGTGGTATCAGAGCCACAGGTTTATGTTGAATCATTGAGAAAATTTTGTTTTATGAATGATTGAGTGTTCTTAATTTGATGATTTAAATTATGAAAATATCAAATTTAAGAACAAATATGAACACAATTTTATTGAAGATGGATATTATTCATGAATATTGTATTCATGTCTTATCCATACTAAACTTTTAAGAATTCATGGATTGTTTCTTATTTATGGTATAAAATCATAAATGTTGATTTCAAATATTATGTTATGGTATGAAGTTAGTTTTCTGAGTTTGAGATGCAATTGATATATTAAATCGTTATGGATTCTGTGTTGATACTCAACATGGATTTTGATCATGAGCAACTACTATATTTATGTTTTGGTTGTTGGTTGAACACAAAATCGTTTTGTGTATAATGCTGGTATGACTTTTGCCTTCTTGTTACGGTGGGAAGCGGATTTGATTCCCATGTTGACATTTTTATGTGGAACGTCACATTTGTTTAAAGTCACAACATGTAGTTATGCATGTCTTGTTGATTTGAGCAAGTGTTATGACTTATTCTGAGACCTCTTTGCAAGGGAACAATGTGAAAATAAACTAGTCACTGCATGCATGTTGTTAGTTAAAGTTCATCCAATTATACGTTATAGGCAAACAGATTATATTCAAATATTTTATTCTCAATTGAAACTGTGAAACGTTTTGGTAGTGTAACGGTTGCTACACCGTGTTTTGCATCGTTGGGAACCGGTTCGAGTTTATTTGAATATAATTTTTAGAGTTCGGTGGCCATACCATATATGTTTGTAGCCTATTGGTATCATCAGTTGCAACGCTTTGAAATGTTTTGCTCATGAGCACGTTTTGTTTTTATTATCCATTTTATGGAAAATGTAAAATATTTGGAGTGCCTCAGGAAGGATCGAACTCGATACCATTATGCACATATGGATAAAGGTTGACCACCAGGTTGCCACTACAGTTATGTGTTCAGATGTTCAAACCTATTTTTAAATGAACACAACGATTTGAATGATGCAAAGACAAAATTTTGATAGCAAGACAGTTTCAACACGATACACAACAGTCTTTGTTGAAATAAATAAAATTAATTTTTGGATTAAGTTTTCAATCAAAATTCAAATAATTGGTTATATTTTGGATTATGAAATTGTTTGACATTTTAAGTGAATCAATTGAAGCAAGAAGTCACCAAAGTGACCTTTCTTGTGTAGATTGCTCATGAGAAATGTTGAATGTTAGTGTGTATGTGTATCCATGTGAGTATTAATCGGCCCAAAGGAAGGTTAATATTTGGCCGGATTACATGCACACCTGTGATGGTTAACATGTGATGATTATAAGGTTGTAGATGTGAATGATAAATCAGTCCAAAGAAGGGTTTATTATTTGACATACATTATTGTCAATGCTTGATCATTACAACAAGAGTACCACTAGCAGTTAATATTACTGTCAAAAGACTTGATATTAATGTTGCACTAGGTATCTTGAGATGGGGTATGCCATTATTTGAATTTATTGATGATTGAATTTTGGTGATGATGTGAGTATATTTATGTTATTTATTTGTTCTCTCTTCAGCTACTATTGCTACTATATCTGCTAACCTAAATTCGGTTCCTGATCTTAATGATACAAACTTTAAGGATTGGAAAGAGAACATTTTGATTGTTCTTGGCTGCATGGATCTTGACCTTGCACTAAAGATGGAGCAACTCCCTTCTCCTATAGACTTCGGTACCTCTGAAGAGAGGAAAATTTATGAGAAGTGGGACCGCTCCAATCGCATGAGTCTAATGATCATTAAGCGCGACATTCCAGAGGCATTTAGGGGTGTTATATCCAATGGGATAACAAGTGCCAAAGAATTCCTTACTGAAATTGAGAAATGCTTTACCAAAACCAATAAGGCAGAAACAAGCACACTCCTTCAAAGCTTGATTTCTATGAAGTATAACGGCAAAGGAAACATAAGAGAGTACATTATGGAAATGTTTAATATTGCTTCCAAGCTTAAGAAGCTAAAGCTAGAGTTATCTGAGGATTTACTCGTGCATTTGGTTTTGTTTTCTCTTCCTGCACAATTCGGTCAATTTAAGATCAGTTACAACTGTCAGAAGGAGAAATTGTCTCTTAACGAGCTCATTTCATATTGTGTGCAAGAGGAAGAGAGGATGAAGCAAGAAAGAATAGAAAGTACTCACTTGGTAAGTAACTCTAATGACAAGTTCAAAAATAAAGCTGCTGATATTGAAGTTTCTAAGGTTCCAACACAAAAGAAGCAAAATGAAAGTGAAGAAAGTTGCTTCTTATGTGGCATGAGTGGACATGACAAGAAGGGATGTACCACGTATCACGCATGGCGTGCAAATAAAGGTATATTCATTACTTTGGTCTGTTATAAGGTAAATTTAGCTTCAGTACCTAGAAACACTTGATGGTTAGATTTTGGTTCTACTACTAACATCAGTGTTTCATTACAGAGTTGCCCAAGTTATCGAGGGCCAAATGATGTTGAAAGATACATTTATGAATGAGATGGCATGTCAGTAGAGGCAAATATGGCATTTTAGGTTGTTTTTAAGTACTGGTTATTATTTGGATTTAATGGATATTTTTTAGGTACCGTCGTTTAGACGACATTTGGTTTCTGTTTCTTGGATCGGACAAATTTGATTATCATTGTTCGTCTGGAAACAATCACTTCAGTTTATCAATTAATTCAAATGTTGTTGGAACTAGTACTATTACAGTGCATGACAATCTATATTTGCATGATATTATAAGAACCGTTAAATGTGGAATCACATGGTACTAAGCGTAAAGTTAATAGTGCAAATTCAAGAACATCAAGTGCCTTGGTTACATCTCTAGAAATAGAGTGGAGTAGCATGTGTCAGATGGAATCCTAGATTCCACTAACTTTAAAGACTTTGATGTCTCTGTTGAATGCCTTAAGGACAGACAGACCAAACAAAGAAATTAGGTTCCTAGTCTAACTCATGTATGGGATTTCCAGCTGAGGCATGGCCTTATAGGCCAAATGAAAGGTAATTGGAATTCCGAACAGGGAGCAACTACTTTATTGGCTATTCTGAACGATCCAGGGGCTATAAGTTTTAACAATTTTTGAGACAAACTGCCACGTTCTTTGAGGATATTGAGTTTGGGGTTGGGGGGGGGGGGGGGGGGGGGGAATAAGGTTATAGACTTTGTCTTGGAGGAAGAATTGGTTTCAATTCCAGAATAGATTCATAAAGTTGCTTTTGATGAAGCAAGTCCGGAACCTCTAAATGACATTGTTGTTCAAACTCCCATTCAAGATGAGTTAGTTGTTCCAGAAGAACAAATTCAAGATCCTCAAGAACTAGTGCTTCAAGAGTAAGTGTCTTTACAACGATCCACTAGAGAAAGAAGAAATGCTATTCTAGTTGACTACATAGTATTTCTTTAGGAACATGAGGAAAATGATGGTATGATGGAAAATGATCCAATCAATTTTTCGTCAAGTCATGCAAGATTCCAACTTAGAAAAGTGGATTGAAGCAATAAATGAGGAGTATGAGTTCATACAAGACAATAAGGTTTGGGAACTTCTCCTATTACCAAAAGGTGTGAAACTCATTGGTTGCAAATGTATATTTAAGACCAAAGGGATTACAAAGGTAATGTGGAGAGGTATAAGGCTCGTCTTGTAGCCAAGGACCATACTCAAAATAAAGGGATTGACTATAAAGAGACTTTCTCTCCGGTTTCATTGAAGGACTCTTTTAAGACAATCGGGACCCTTGTTGCACTTTAGGATTTGGAGCTTCATCAAATGGATGTCAAGATGATGTTTCTCAATGATAACATTGACGAAACAATCTATATGGTGCAGCCGTAAAACTTTGTGTTGGGAGACACAAAGAACACGGTTTGAAAATTGACATAATCCATCTGTGGGCTAAAATAACCGTCTCGTTAGTGATGCCACAAGTTCTATCAGGTAATTCTCTCATTCAGTTTTGAGATGAATGTTGTTAGTATTTGTGTGCAACACAAATTCAGTGGGAGTAAGAATATTTTCCTGTTATTGTATGTTGATGACATACTACTTGGGACTAATGATATAGGCATGTTGCTTGAAACCAATAGATTTATATTAAGAATTTTGAGATGAAATATCTTGGTGACGTCTCCTTTGTATTAGGGATCCAGATACACCGAGACCAATCTTGGATTACTCTATGATTGTCACAAAGGAGCTATATCAATAAAGTGCTCAAAAGATTTGGCATGCAAGATTGTCAATTAGGTAATGTCCCGGTCGCTAAGGGAGACAAATTTCGTCTCAATCAGTTCCCAAAATAAATCTTAAGATTCGAGAGATGCAGGAGATTCCTATGCATCAGTTGTAGGAAGCATAATGTATGCCCAAGTCCGTATTCATCCGGACATAGCGTACATTGTTAAGTGTTAGGCAGATACTTAAGCAATCTAGGAATAAATTGTTAGAAAGCAGCCAAACAGGTTATGATTTATTCAATATAGAACAAAGAACTATATGCTCACATAAAGAAAATCAGATCAGTTAGAGATCATTGAGTATTCTGATTCTGATTTTGTTGGATGCCAATACAATTGGAAATCTACATCAGGTTATGTTTATCTATGGTTATAAGGCATTCAAATTATGTGATAAGGTTGCGGAATTTTGTCATTGGGTTATGGATTTTAGATTTATTGAAAGACCACTACATTATTTTGTGACCATAAGTTAGCAGTGACATTAAGTTCCTTATTGATGTGGAAAGAGTTGAGAGTGACAGATATCTATAAAGCATGTTAGGACAAACTCCATAGTTGTGGATCCACTTACTAAGGTTTACCACCCAAGGTCTTTCACGAGCATATTGCTCGAATGGGTGTTGTATCACTAGACGATACATTTGTTCAGTGGGAGTTTGTATTTGGATGCTTTTCTAAGGAAGATATACTTTATGATTATTTTCTACAGAATACAGTTTTTGGTTTGGTTTTCACTCTGAGTATTGATCTCATTAAAGAGTAAAGTAGGACCAGTTGAAAATCGACATGTACAGATCACCTTCATGTGATTTTCATGCTGCACATTTCATAATTAATCTATGTCATTTGGTTGTGTTAATATTAGTGATCATTGATGGATTTAGTTATGATTGATATAACGAAAGCCGCTTTGGTTCTATATATTGATATAACTAATGGACGGGATAAGGGATATGTCCAAGGTTTATAATGGGAAATTTGGAGCTCATAAAGTATAACACATTTATAAGCATACATATGTGACCAGTGGAAGATTGTTAGAAATTTTTGGGTCACACTTGTAATGTTTAAATGTGTTAGGGCCATTATTTTTAATTAGTCAAATTAAAGTGATCTAATTCAAGTAAGGTTTATGGCTAAGGACATAATTGTTATGAAAATTATTGTGTAGATATCATAAGGTCTTATTTCTATTTTTATGATGGGCAAAATTAGAGATAAGAAATGTGTGGGTGGTCATGACTCTTCATGAAAGAGTTTGAATTCGAAGGGACATCACTCTTCATGAAAGGGTATAGACTCATTATAAAAGGTTATGGTCCTCAAGTCATATGCAACCAATTTTCTTTTCTAACACCCATCGTTAGAAAGGAAAGGCTCTTTATGGTTTAAGAAGAATTATGCATGTTGAATTGGAAGACCAAGAACCAGAAGTTTCTCCATCATATTTTCCATGAATTCGGGTACGCTTCCGCTATTATCTTTCATTTTATATTCTTGATGATTGAACATAATTTGTCTTGATATGATGATGGTTTTCATCTTTGAGTATATCTCCCATAAAGTTTTTTCCAACACTTCCGTGATTCAGCTGGGGTAATGGCAGTGTCCTAATGTCGGAAAGATATGGATTGAATGTGACTCCAAGGTGGCTGTGGAGCTTGTGAATGGAGACTGCTATCATAATCACCCATGTTCCTCTATGGTCTCCACTATTAGAGAATTCTATTCTACACTCCACCAAATGGGTGCAGACTCATTTTGTTTCAGGATCTTGCGGGTTCAGCTTTACCGGGTTGTATCGCTAGCTAGCTTTGGGGTCTAACCCTCCTTTGAACCAAAATAAAACAAAGAGACAACCAGAACAAGACCACAAAATACCCCAAAAGAAAAAACCCCTACACTTTACACCCAATTCAAAAGAACCTGCTAACTAATAATAATAATAATAATAATAATAATAATAATAATGTAGCCTTGACCCTGCTAGAAACGAACTATATTAAATGTAGGAACTAAAAATGAATATAATTTTTATTGACCAAAATCAAATTAAAATCAAATTTTATCAATTTTATAATGATCAAAAACATATTTAACACTAAAATTAACTATAGTTTTTTTTGTTAACAAACTATAGTTTTGAACACAAATGAATAATAAATCCTAATATTATGTTATATTTACCGTTCATTCAAAAGGATAAAATCAACTTCAGTGATCTATATGCTTCGAAAAAGATTACTCTATTGACTATCTCGAGATATCATTGGTCCAAAAAAATAAAAAATAATACTTGTCCACTGCAAATATTTTAAAGACAAATTTATTCTGCGACTAAAAAACATGATTGCTGTGAAATTGGCGTTTGACGTTTAGAAACGGGTATTTGGGCCTTGGGAGCCCAATCACTAAGCTCGACATTTCATTAGCTAGGGTTTTTGTTCTCTGTTGTTTTTAATCGAGAGCAATAAACTAAACACTAGTTTTTTTTTTTTTTATAAAAAACTAATCACTAGTTGATACTATTCCGCAGAGAGGAATCCAATTTCAATTGACATTGGACCTCCCTTGAGCACCTCAATTTTTATATTCCGCAGTGAGGAATCCAATTTCAATTTACATTCCTGACATACTCATTTTACGGAACTCCCTTGAGGCGCTCGTAGCTCATCCTCATTGCACTTGTGCTTCGTATCTTTGGATCAAAAGCTTACTTGAAAAATAAGACTATGGCCATCAGACTATTTTAAAAACTTTTTATCATTTTGATATGATTTCAAAAAGTATTTATCAGTTTAGCGTATTTTACTATTTTTACAACATGCCTCCTTTGCCTAGCTCTCTCAATTTTTTTAATTGTATTTGCTCATACATGTTACAAAATATGAAACACGCTTCATATATAGGATATAGCTCTTAATCTCCTGTCTTCATTGTGTTAAATGAATATTAGAATTTTAGAACAGATTCCAGATAAACTTTTCTTTTAAAGTGAGTTTCAATTCACTAAATAATTTAAGCTCAGGTACACTCTCCTTACTTAGAGGCAACTTACCTTTTCCAAGGACGTATGCCCTTGATACAGTGTCATTTAGTCATCGGAAATGAATCCTCTCCAATATTTAGTCTTTTAGAGGTGACAAAATGGGCTATCCGGTCTGTCGCGGGCTAGCCTGATACGGATTCGGGCTTTATAGGACCGGGCCACAAAAGACTCGTAATCAATATGGGCTGTAAAATAGGTGCACAAGACCAACCCGATGTGGGTTGCGAGCACTTTCGGGCCGGGCCGATATTTTTTTTTTGTTTTTTCATTCATTTTCATTTATACTGAGTTTTTTTCCCAAACGAATTCCGACTAGTATTTTTTTTTTAAAAAAAGTTGATTAAGTGTCTTAAACAAAAATGCTAATTACACAGATGTTATAGTGTTTTTTTTTTTAAAAAAAATTATTACTGCATTCTCCAGCTATGTCATGTATATTTACATTAGCATTTAAATCTTTGTAATTTCAGACATGCTAACTATTCTTCCAAAAAAATGTTAATTCAGTCAAAGACCAACAATTGAAACAATGAAAATGTCCAACAATGAAAAAATGACAACATAAAAAATGAGAAAGTCTAACAATTGAAACAATGAAAATGTCCAACAAAAACATAATTCACAGATCACAATGAAAGTCCAACAATAATAACAATATATTTAAAATCTTATGCTTTGGCATCAACATTGGCATTTAAGCCTCCTAGAGAAAGTTTTACATCTTCAAAATCGATGGTCTCCCGCTCATCATCATCATCTTAATTATCATAGAATAAAATAAAAAATAGACTTTATTATTATTTTTTTATTTCATATTTTTATGTTTTTAGTTAAATAAAAATTCAAATATATAAAACTAACCTGGAGCTACCCGAGTCCGATGCGGGTTCGGGCTTCATAGGATCGGGCCAAAAAGCCCGGAATTAAAATGGGCTCAAATTCGACTACCCTAACCCCGCAATTCATCGGGCTTATTTGGGCTAGTCTTGGTCGAAACCTACCATTTTGCCGCCTCTAGTTTTTTTTACCAAAAAGATTCATTCATTTAAATTGGTAAAATACATCGAAAACAACATAAATTCAATATTGCTAAAAATCGAAAAGGATGAATCTGCGAACAAACTCACAGAACCCAGGTTAATAGTATAAAACGGCAAAATGCCTACAAATGTGACAAAATCAAAATGACCGGAATACCCATGCCTCCGGATCTGTAACGTTGACGCCCAAGTCTTGATTGAATCTGTAATGGATCGAAGCTTATCTGTCAATATGAACCAAACGAACACCACAACAAGACGGGAAACCAAACAACGCCGCAACAATACGACAAATTAAACACCACCGCACACAGACGATGAAAACACGGAAAAACACGAAAGAAAAACCAGATATATGTGGAAAAAACCACTTATTTATATAAAAGGAGATAAAACGATATATAGGGGTAATTCCAGGTCAAAAAATAATCCAAAACCATCCCTTCCAGTGGATGAGGAAGAAGAAAAAGAAGAATGGAGGGAAGGTTGAGAGAGCGACGACTCTAGGTTTTCAATCTCTCCTCATTGCCCCCTCTAGTCTTGTTCGTGAGAAAAAGGTACGATTTTTTCATACAAGGATCGTCATATATGATTGTAGGATCCACTAATCATATTTCAAAAAAACAAATTGTGTCATCCAACACGATAGGAGCGAGTCTAGATTAGGGATGGCAACGGGGCGGGGGTGGGGGCGGGTAGTGCTTCCCCCGCATCCATCCCTCTCAATATTCATAGATATTTATGCGGGTAGCGGATATCCATGGATATCCGTGGGTATTTAAGAGTCTAAAATAAAATAAAATTATACAATATAATATAACAATATACTATATTAACATTATATAATATACTATATATATTTTAAAAGATTTATTATTAAGGGTTTAACCACTAAAAAGTATCAAATAAGATAGAAAATAAAATTTATTTCACCTCAAAATGATAGAAATTGTCATAATATATATTATATATTTAATAAAAAATATTTATTATAAATATGCGGGTATCCGTGGGACGGGTACCATAATCCTCATCCCTATTTAGTAGGTAGCCATCTACTACCCATTGCAGATAATTTATGTGGATATCCGCGGACGCGGGTAATTTTGTCATCCCTGATCCAGATCCTTAATCATTTGTCTTTCTTTTTTTTTTTTGCTATTATCTTGATGTGTGTTTTCGCTCGAGACATTTAGGGTGCGTTTGGGAAAATAACTTAATTAAGAGCTTATCACATAAGGTCTTATCGCATGAGAGCTTATGCCATAAGCGCTTAAAGAAAGAAAAAAAAAGAAAGGGGTATAAGATGATTCGAATAGTGAAAAACATGGAGAGGGTGTTTAGTGCATAAGCTCTTATGATAATTCCATAAGCTTCTCCAAGTGACTTATGAAAATAAGTCAAAAACTCCTTATGGGATGACATAAGTTATTTTTATAAGCTCTGCCAAACACACTGCATAAGAGCTTATGTCATCAGATAAGTCAAAAGGAGCTTAAATAAGCTCTTGCAAACGCCACCTTAGTAGGCCTTTGAAAACATGAAGAAAGAGGATTTATGGTGATAATTAATATACTGATACTGTTTGTAGAATAGGATAATTCATTAAAATAAAATGATCTAAATTACAATACAACGGCGGGAAAGGGAAGAGAGAGAAGATGGAGAGACAGAAAGCGAAAGATATTTATGCAGATTCATGGTACACCACATACATGCTGCAAATAGCTGATGATAACATAAGCATTGCTTCCAATCAGTTCAGCTTCAGATACTTGAGTAACCTGTGGCAACCAAATAAATATATAATAAAATAATGAAATCATTTGTATGTATGTCTGTATTAAAATAACAAGAACAGGAAATAGTGACAAATTGCAGAGTGCATAAGAGACTCATGGCTTAGTCAATTTGGTGTCACAAAATGACCATGTGAGAGGGACTCATCCTTTTGATTGTGATAAAAAAATACAACTTTTAGGAACTGGATCCTCTCCAGTACTGGACTCATCCAATATGAAAGAGAAAGAGATATAAATAAAATAATATTATTTTATTCCTATATCTCTTTCTCTCTCATACTGGATAATTCCAGTAAATGGAGAGGAGTTGCATCCCAAGTTTTAGGTCCTAGTTTTTATTCTGCTTTGCAGGCTAGAATAAGTTAATTGTTGTTTATGATAAGTACTTCATTAGGTCCGAGTCACTATCAGACGTTTTGTCATGCTCCTGATAAATGTGGCATAATAGTCACCAGTTAAAGAAAAGCAATATTATTGTTACAGAATCTTGAATAATAACTAAATAAATATGGAACTTTTTACTATAGTATGGACTATGGTGTGATGAGGAAATTTTTGAACTTGCATAGTTCCCATGTTGTATTAGCCTACAGGGAGGATTATAGTATCTTGTACAGTCCACTTCTTCCTCAAGTGTATCCCTCTTTGCCACAAATTTCAAATGCAGTTTGACATAAACAAAAAAAGTTTTGAAAGTGTGAAAGCTGTTTACCTAATTGCATTTGCTAGACTGTCAAATTGAATGTGTACTAACTGAAGTTTTTACTGTAGAAGATTTGAAATTGAAATTTATGACTCATAAAAAGTAAGTCTCATTAGTGCAAGAAAATGGTGCTTTTGCACCATAGAATTTGCCCCTTGTCTCGTGAGATTTAAACTCCTGGACTACAGCCCATGATCAAAATTATGTATTAAAACATTCAAAATTTGACAAAAATGCTATTGGTTTTGGTTAGTGGTCTCTTCTTCTTGTTGCGGTCTAGGTATCCAGTTGCAAGGCAATGCTGCAGAAGTTTTACACTGACAGTGAATCGTTTTGTATCAAACATGTACATGGTTTTACAACAAAATTGTAATGATCTTTATCGGACTTCACATATAAGGTAGGGATATTAAAGAAGGACAAAGAATGGCATAATGCATGCATGATAAGGATTATAATTTAGAAGTGACAATGAAAAAGAAGTTAGTTAATGATATATAGTTTAGTGTATTCAGAAAGATGAAAACATAGAAATGAAATAGAATTGTTTGTTAGTAAGCATTACCTCTCTTCTTCATCAACATTGGTGCTGGTTACTGTGGATTTGTAGTTGGGAATGGGAACACGGCCAGACTCTATGTGTCTGAGATCCTCCAAGAGGATTTCATAGTGCCTCTTAACTTCATCAGCCGATTTGCCACCAACTGCTTTTGCTACATTCTGCCAGCGGTCAGGGGTATCCTTATCATATTTTGCAAGTGCTTTTTCAAACAGCTTGTTTTGTTTTGGTGTCCAAGAGGAATCAGAAGGCTTTTGTTTGCTGAGAGAACCTGAAGCCATAAGTAATCTCTAGCTTATTCTCTCAGTATAGGGAAGGGTAAAGAGCCTAAGAGGAAATGTTGTTTTATAGGGGTCTAGCTTAAGAAAGACTAATGATGTGGAGAAAGGGACAAGGATAGCTAAGTTGAAGGGGTTGTGTAAGAAAATGAAGTGGGAGCTTTGCATAAATATTGCTCAGGAATAAGCATATAGTGGGTTGTAACTAATTAGGGAATCTGATTTGCTAAAAGTTGGAAAGTCTTGTGACTAGTCTGCTTTGGAACCACCAAATGCAGGACAAGAAGATTTGGTTAAGGGAAATCAGTTTTAAATGAATCTGGTTCCAAATTTCTTTTCTCTCTCATTACAAATAGTAAAGTAATTTTCCTTAATTGTGGGCAAGATGGTTTCATTAGCTTGATGGCAGCAAATTTGAATTTTACAAATTTAGCTTTAGGTAATTGAAGTATTTTATATATGGATTTAATTGGTATGCACTGTTAATACATTGTCAATTAATCATAAATTGTCACGTCGTCGTTAAAAAATGTGTTAATTAACTAGAGTTATGTGGGAAGCTTGAACTAATAATCTTGTTATGTTTATGGCTTCACATTGTTTCAGCAAGTATCAAGTAAGAAGGGCCATCTTTAGCGTTGAAGCTGAAACAGAAAGAAAATCGTAAATATCTGCAATTATGTCACATAGGAGGAGGAAGAAAACAAAAGATTCATAAAATAGAGGATAAAGAAGAGCAGAATGCATGCATATTCTTATTGGTCAATTCACTTGCTGGACTGTCATGCAAATTTGAGATATTCTTTGAAAAAGCTATTGTTACGTATTATTCATTGTGTACCATCTCAGCTATACGAGTCTTTCACAAATCACAATGAATATTACATATTAAGCACTTTTTCTTATTCTAAGGCACATGCAAAAAGTTCTCTACAAAGTTAACTTTCATCTTACTTTCTGAATGAATTAAACACCCAATTTTGTTCTTGAAATTATGAAGTAATATCAACCTGATTCCTGAAATTATTGAAATTCCAAATTAGTCTCTGAAATTATAAAACGGTAATCAACTTAGTCCCTCCGTTTAAAAGCGTATGGACTAAGTTGATTTTAAGTTAGCAGTATCGGGGACTTAATTGATATTAAGTTATTGAAACGAGGGACCAAATTGATACCGACTTATCATTCAGGGACGCTTTTGAAATTTCGATAATTTCAATGACAAAATTGATACTACTTCACAATTTCATGGACCAAATTGGGTATTTACTCTTCTGAATGTGATGCTAAAGCAGAACATTTCTAAATCTATTAGGGGGCATTTGTTTCACATACCTGGGAATGATGGTATTGTTGAGTATCTTGTAAAACATGTTTATTTAGTAATTAAAATTCCTGGGAAACTTTCTTGAATTTCCAAGGAATAATTGGAAACTTTATTAGGTTCATTATGTAAATTCCTGAGAATGAATGTTGTAATTATCAAAATGTTTCTATCATATAAAATATTATTTTAATTTAATGTAAATATTTTTTAATGATTTCTTTAACATTTTAACAATTTGTTTTAATCATGACCATATCCGGTATGATATTAACATAATGTTTGTGAGACAAATATGAATTAGAAAAATGGAGAGAGATAATATTTTCGTGTTGGTTTTTTTTATAAGCAAAAATATAAAAAAAATTTGACTAAAAAAATATAATTTTTTGAGGAGCTTGATAGACCTTACCCTACATGGAAACACACCATTGCTTTCCATTTTATAAGTTACGAATAAGAAGGTCTAAAGAAAGAAAATAGACAAGAAAAGAATGTAATGAATGTTAGACAATACTTCGTCACCGTCTTCCCATGGTTCAGCATAAATACAAATAATTAGAAAAAGTACCATAAACATATCAAGCTCTTTAACAACTCATCCAAAAGGCTAGATGTAAGCTGTACAGTACCTCTCCCCCAAAACATGGGCTAGAGGTGGGGAAAAAAGTAGAAGAGGAAAAAGAGGATGGGAAAACAACTACCTTTAATCCAACACTAAATTTGTCAATGCAATCCTAGTTAGAAATCATCGCAGATGCCATCAAGCTGAATTATTTTCGATAAAAAATGAGTGCTTAAACATTTTGTGCTGCAAACCAAGAGACAATATAGAGGTAATATGGTGAGAGAAAAGCTGCAATAGAAAATGTGGGAAAGGATGGAGAAATGAGCGGGTAATGCTAGGGGTACTAATGGGTTTTCATCTACTAAAACAGGTTCCCACCACCACCACTCTGGGATGAAAGATACCCACCCCCTCTCCTGGGAATGGAAAGTGGGTGAAAGTGGGTAAAATATTTTCCTGGGTATTATATATTCCTGAGAATATTTTTTCATTTCCTTCTAACAAACATGGGAATGCCTATTCCCACCCTTATATTTTAGGGAATCTTTTTTTAATCCACGAAACAAATGCACTCTTGTATCTGTTTGTTTTAGATTTTGATATAATTGATTTTGATAGAATTGATTTTGGAAGAATTGATTTTGAAAAAATGAAGGTTAAAAAAATTTATTTGTGTTTGGTAACAATATTTTAAAAGTAGGTTTAGAAGAATTGATTTTATTTGAATGATAAAGTAAAATAAGTTTTGAGATATAAATATGTAGAATTTTGTGGATCCTACATCTAAAATCAATTATTTTCAACGGAAATGTTAAAAAAATTTGCTTCCACAAAACTCACTTTTACCCATCAAAAATCAATTATTTCCAACTTGATTTTGTATCCGAACATCTCAATTACTGTAGAAACTTGGGTCTGCGGGCTGAAATTCCGTTGCAGCGGGTTGTCAAAGAAGCACTAAAACTCGAAGTACCAAAATCAGGTTTGCTGGGGGAACATTAAGGGATACGTACTGTCATAATTTAGTGCTTCTTGGAATCGCATCAGTGTTGAGATTCTCTTGAGTGCTGGAGTAACTAGTAACTGGACGGTTCCGGTTGGAGAGAAATAGATACAAAGGTTTCCAATGATTTTAAAACTTTTTAAATGATAAAAAAAATTAACACACTAATCTTTGTTTTTCGTCTCTCTCTTCTATTGGAACTGTGCAGCACTCGAGAGAAACTCGAATTGCATGAACTTGTTTTTATTATGATAAGAAATAATAATTTCATTAATTGAATTGTTCGATATAAAGAGAGTGTTTATATAGAAACACTTAGATAGTTTTAAACTAATTTTTTAACTAATAAAACTAACTTTTTAACTAATTATATTTACACATGATTAACACATCTAACACACACTTGTATATTAATCCAATGGTTTTTTTTTTGCTTATATAGGTTGGTTTGAATGATGTGATTTATGTTATTTGGATAGGGTTTACAAAAATCACTTTCGGATGGCCAGTTACGTTTGATTTTGAAGAATTGCTCGATATTATAAAATTGTTTGTAAAAAATATACCACAACATAATTGTCTAGAAAAATTGTATTCGAATGCATTTTTGACCAAAGCTCCTCTTACCCTCCTTTGGTCAAACGTGATTTTGCAACCCCAAACTCCGTTTTGTCACTTCACAAATCTAAAACAAACATGCTGAGAATCTGTTTGTTTGAGATTTTCTATGACGCCAATTGGGAAATTTGGCTTTCCAATACAACTATTCTGAAAGCTCAGTCACCGATTCTGACACGGACACCGTGACATGACACGAACACCGCGAAGCAGCTAACGTCCAAAATATAGGATATCAGGACACCGCTTATATATATATATATATATATATATATATATATATATATTGTTAAGCTTTACAATTTTCATAATGACCCTCACAGAAAGAATACTAAGATTAAGGAGTCATTTCATAATATAATTTTTACAAAAATAATATCAAGATAAGAAAATGAATCATGTTTTATAAAATAACTAGTTAGGTCCTATGGTAATGAGCCTCACAAAAAATGCTAAGATGCATCATTTTGTCTTATGTCTCAAAAAGTAAAGGATCTAATTTGGGGTTGGTGACCCATGATCTTTTTAGTAAATATTTGTTTCAAAAATATTTAGGTTTGTGACCCATGATCTCAAAATTCTAAGTTAACTTATAAAAAAAAATTATGATAGGAGTGTCCGAGAAGTGTCCAAGTCGTGTCCGAGAAGTGTCTGAGAGGTATCCGAACTGAAAAAAATATTTTTTAATTGAGTCACCGCAGAGAGGTGACTGACACGTGTTAGAGGCGTGTCCATGAAGTATAGGTATCCGAGGTATGACCGATACACGACACTTTCGAAGAGGTGTCCGTGCTTCACAGCTTAGTACTATAGGTTTAAGTGAACGGGGATTGAAACGGAACTTTGTGTAAATATCAATTAAATTAGAACAAACATAGCATTAGTGGTTAGACGTGATTCTTCATGCTCTAAGGGTAAACTACAAAAGAGAGGCTATTAGTCTTGGAAAACTTTCTCACTTTTCTGTTTACTGCACATGAAGATGACCATAAAAAAACATTTATTTCGGTATTGGCAATGGGATCAGGACCTTTATTTCCATTATAACTTGAATTTAGATCCTTTACACTCTTAGTTTTCACTGATCCAACTGCATGTTATGAAGTAAGCCAAGGTGGCAACAAGAACCTAGTATTAACTTGGCAGTGTGCATCAAGCACCTTGATTGGATTAGACTCTTTTCTCCATGGCCTTTTTGATATTCCATCCAAGTTAGACTCAAATCTTTGGTGTCAGAGATAAGAGTTCATCAAGTATCTTAAAAAGTAGTGCTCACAAGTCATCATTGACGTAATCTGTTGGAGTGACAGGAAGCTGCCAAGATTAAATTTACTGAGCCACTGCAAAATCACTTTTATTATATTCAGTTCTCAGGTCTTTGGAATTGGGTTTTCAATCTTTGTTCTTATCTGAGCAACATTCCAAAAGCTTCTAGCTGGCTACCTGAAACCTGTACAATGGTATCTTTGTTTGTTTCTGCATGCTTTGGTAGGATTCAAACAGGATCTGCTACTTTTATCTTTTTCTATGGTTGGCTAGTTGAGGGATTGTGTGTCAGCTGATTGGTGCAAGAGTGAAGTATCATTTTCAGTAGTCAATGACAAAGATAAGCTGATAGCCACTTTTTTATGTTCATTAAATCACACTCTGCCGACTGCCAATGAAACCTTAAACTGTCCTATCCTATATTTTAATCAGAGGTTAATGTTGTAATATGCAGAGGGTGATGCCGTATGATAGTGGTGATTTGTTCAAGTTTTGGGAATCAATGCACAAAGCATATTAAATAAGATTTCGAAGTAGAGTGCAGCTATTAAACAGTTCTGATTATCCTATTAAGATTAACCTTGCATACTAAGCTATCAAAATTGTTTCTCCCTTGCACACACTTAAGTTAATCTCTGTTTTTTTTTGTTTTGTACTAGGCTATCAAAATTGTTTCTTCATCGCAGTACCATATATTGAATTGTCGATTATGCCTTAGAACTTAATTATATACCTTTATGTAGCCCTGAAAGGAACTATTGGATAAAGGAAGATTCTACAACAAAGAAGAAACAACAAAAGAAAAATGTAAGTCTTCAAGGCATGTGTGTACGCCAAAACATAAATCACTATGAGAGAGAGAGAGTAAGCCACGAGCAAAATAGGGTGTGGGTTAGGAAAGTTGGGAACCTCAACAATCAAACAAACAAGTGGGGAAGGGACCAAAATTCGTGGATAAGGTGGGAAGATAAAGGAACCACATCCTTTTCTTCACCAATTTCCCAGCAGCCTACGGTAACAATGACATGTGGAAAGTCTTCCTCAAATGGGGGAGAGTGAGGGATGTATTTATTCCAAAAAAAACTGACAAAAGAGGAAAACGTTTTGGTTTTGTCAAATTCTGGGGTGTTCAAAACCCAAAGTGGTTGGAGAATCAACTTACTAGGATTTGGCTAGGTGACTTAAAGCTGGAGCTAAACATATCTCTGTATCAACGTGAGAAAGTTGAGCAGTATCACAGGCCAAATGCAAACACGAGGTATGTAAATAAGGGAAGTCGGGTAAGAGGTGGGGTTAGCTTTGCTGATGTGTTGAATGGTGAGGAAGGGAAGGGCATTAACACTAGCCATCAGATGCGTAAAGGAAGAGGAGGTGTGATGAGTAATGCTAACGTGATCAATGCAGATAAAGGGATGTCATTTAATGTGTCGGAGGAGAATATGGAATGGCTCAAGGGAAGTTATGTCGGTATAACAGTCAATCCAGAAGGGGTACCAAACATTCAAGAGGTGTTATGGGATGAAGGCCTGACTACTGTGAAAGCGGCTCCGTTGGGGGGCAATCTTGTTCTTTTATCTAGCCCAGAAGCTAATGAGATTGGCACATTAATTAAAGAGGAGGAGGCGACCTTCTCAAAGTGGTTCAAGGAAATACATCAGTGGGAACCCCAATTCTCCAGAAACGATAGGTTTGTGTGGGTCAGAATAACTGGTGTTCTAGTATTTGCTTGGGGGGAGGACATCTTTAAGCAGCTGGCCCAATTAATGGGGACATTTGTGGCGCTAGATGAGGACACGATAGAGAAGAATAGGTTTGATTATGGCAGGGTTTTGATTAAAACCCCTTGTGCGGAAATAATCTATAGGGTCCTGAATGTCTCAGTGAACTCTATGGGTTATTCTTTCAGAATCATGGAAGATTTGTATGATGCAGGTCTTGTGTCGCATGGGTTAGACGATATGTATATACTCGATTCAGAAAGGTTTTCGGAGGGGGATGAAGTAGAATATAGCAGTGTGGATGAGGTGCCGGAAACCGAGTTTTCGAGTAGTCTCCGGCGAGAGATAATCAAGCAGTTGCGTGAGGAAAATTTGAATCCAAATGAGGAGGATCCAGCGGGTATCGAGGAAATCTCAGAGACTTGGTTCAAGGAGATGATGGGTGTGGCAGAGGTACCTGAGGCGTCGTACAAAAGGAAGGCCTACCTGAGAGCAAATCTGGCTACTGAGACTGACACTCAAGGCGGCGAGCCAGTTGGAAAGGAGGGTTTTGTCGAGGTCTGTGCAGCACAAGAAAAGGATCAAGGGGTGGGTCAGTCTATGGGAAAGGAGCTGGAACGGTGGAAGCCAGGGGGTAATGGGCTCAGCCCATCAAATAGCAGGTTTTTGGGCCTGAATGTTGTGCTTCAGGAGGAGACAACTGAGTCAAGTAAGAAGGAAGGAGGTGAAAGCATTTGTGGGCCAGATTGTAATCTGTTTGGAGACCGGAAATTAAATGGGCAAGCAAGAACTGGGCCTAAGACTGTTATTTCGGATTTAAGTGGGGATTCTCTCGATGCGGGCCACAGTGGGGAGGTCCAAACGCCATTAGGTAAGTATGATGGGGGCATAGCTAAGGACAAAGGTAAGGATTTTGTTTTGGCTCCTAAGAAGATTCACAGCAAAAATAACATCAACAAAGCGGTATTAGCTAGATGGTTAAAGATGCAGTGCTCGGGTGGTGCCAAAAGGTCAAGAGCGATGAAATCGGCTACCAATTCAGGGTTAGGCATGGAGCTGGATCGAGCGGATGAGGAGTCGGAGGTGGGTGCCACAAGGAGGGCGTCACAACAACAGAACTCGCCAGGTGAAAACCTGAATCAGGTTAGACTATTAATTTCGGATAAGGAGAAAGCTATTTCTAAATCCCCTTTGGAATGTGAGGCTGAGAAGACTTGGGATTTGGGGAAAAAATTGGGGGTTGTAGCCGATCAGGATGATATACTGATAAGAGGTAAACTCGTGGAGTTAGAAAAGAAAGATAGGGAACAATGCAAGAGGAATGGGCAAAACAACAACACTCTAAGGGGAAAAGGAAGTTCTAAATGCGGTTAGGGACTTTCAACATTAGAGGTTTGGGGGGGAGGTTAAAGAAGATGGCAATAAGGAGCTTGGTAGTTAAGGAGAAGTTGGACTTTATCTGTATTCAAGAAACAAAGATGGGACTGTGTGATTAGTTTCTAAGTTCAAACTTGTGGGGTGAAAATGATGTAGGGTGGGTGTCAAGACACTCAGATGGTAATTCTGGGGGGCTGCTTTGCCTCTGGAATAATGCAATTTTCAAAATGGAAGATTATTTTACAGGCCATGGGTACTTAGGTGTGTCAGGGAAGTGGGGAACTGAAGAGATTCCATGTGTTATAGTTAACATTTATAGCCCGTGTGGAATTGCAGAGAAAAGAGTTATGTGGGGGGAGATTCAGTCTCTAAGGTCTTCATCAGAGTGTGGGCAATGGTGCTTGACTGGAGATTTCAACTCAGTCAGAAGGGCGTCTGAAAGAAAGGGGAGATCAGCGAATCTGAATATCAGGGACATGGCAGCTTTTGAAGAATTAATTGAGACAATGGAGCTCAATGATTTACCTTTAATTGGTAGAAAATTCACTTGGTACAGGATGGCAGCTCGATGAGCAGGTTAGATCGCTTTCTTTTATCAGATGATTGGCTGAATAGGTGGCCGAACTTAGGCCAGTGGGGCTTAACAAGAACGGTCTCAGATCACTGTCCGGATATACTAAAATTTGGGGACCAGGATTGGGGGCCAAAACCTTTCAGGATCATGAATTCTTGGTTGCTGCATAAAGAGTTTACAAAGCTTATAGAAGACAAGTGGAAGTCATTTGTTGTGCGGGGTTGGGGTGCTTATGTTGTGAAGCAGAAGCTAAAACTACTCAAGCAGGAAATCAAAGACTGGAACAAAAACTGTTTCGGTGACATTGATGTTAATATTTCCAATGCAATATAAGGCATCAAAACGGTGGATGTTAAAGGGGAAATAGAGGATTTGTCAGAAGAAGACGTAAAAAGGAGGAGAAAGCACCAAGATGATTTTTGGAGATGGTCCAGAATGAAAGACATGTTTTACTGCACAGAGGGCGAAAACTAAATGGCTAAGGGAAGGAGACTCTAATTCTAGGTTCTTCCATGATTTCATAAATAAAAGAAGAAGGGTGAATTCAATACATGGGTTAGCTGTTGGAGAAGTTTGGGTAGAAGATACAACCGCAGTAAAGGAGGAAGTTCACAATTATTTCAAAAACAGATTTGCTGAAACGAATTGGTCTAGACCGAAAATGGATGAAATTATGTTTAATAAAATTTCAGCAAATGAAGAGGCGATGCTTATAGCTGATTTTACTTTGAAGGAAGTAGAGGAGGCGGTGTGGAGTTGTGACGGAAACAAATCGCCGGGACCGGATAGGTTCAATTTCGCTTTTATTAAGAAGTACTGGCATATCATCAAAGACGATTTTTTAATCCTGTTCAAGGAGTTCCACAGGTATGGAAAATTACCGAGAGGGTGTAATGCTTCATTTCTGGCTCTCATACCAAAAAGGGACAACTCGATTAGCTTGGAGGAATATCGGCCTATTTCACTAGTGGGTTCATGCTATAAGATCTTAGCTAAATTATTGGCAAAAAGACTTAGCAAAGTGATGAGATCAATAATTTCGGAGTGCCAATCAGCTTTTTTAAAGGACAAGAACATATTGGATGGAGTAGTGGTTGTCAATGAGATTTTGGATTATGCAAAAAAAGAGGGGGGACTCATTAATGCTCCTTAAAGTGGATTTCGAGAAAGCTTATGACTCGGTAAGTTGGGCTTTTTTGGACTATATGCTTGGTAGAATGGGCTTTAGCGTGAAGTTGAGATCCTGGATAGGGGAGTGTTTGAAATCGGCTTCAGTGTCAGTTTTGGTGAATGGTAGCCCAACAAGAGAGTTCAGTGTATCGAGGGGACTACGTCAAGGGGATCCCATGGCACCCTTTTTGTTTTTGATTATAGCTGAGGGCTTGGATGGACTAATAAAGAAGGCGATCTCTTTGGGGTTGTATGAACCCTATGTCATTAAGAACAACCTGGAGGAAGTGGCGGTCTCACATGTACAATATGCGGATGACACCATTTTGTTGGGAAAGCTGTCATTAGACAACGGGTTTGTCATGAAGGGGATACTTAGATGCTTTGAATTAGCTTCTGGGTTGAAAGTAAATTTCCACAAGAGCTGTATCATGGGAATCAAGGATAGAGAAGGTTATTCTCGCCGATTGTCGACTTCCTTGAATTGCAAGGTTGGGAAGGTGCCTTTCAAATTTCTCGGCATTCTAGTTGGCGCTAATCCAAAGAACACAAACACTTGGTCAGAGGTAATAAATTCTTTGAAGTCTAGATTGGAGGGTTGGAGGAGCAAGCATATATCGTTGGGAGGAAGAATCATTCTTTTGAATGATGTTTTTTCTTGCCTGCCGATATATTACCTCTCTTTCTACCGTGCCCTGAAAAAGGTGATTAAGGTTCTTACTCAAATTCAGTGTCGTTTCCTTTTGGGGGGGGGGGGGGGGGGTAATGTAGAGTGCAGGAAAATTCCTTGGGTTAGTTGGGACGTGGTTTGTAGGTCTAGGGAGGAGGGGGTTTGGGTGTGAGAAACCTCCTCGCCTTTAATTTATCTCTCTTAGGAAAGTGGAGGTGGCGTTTGCTAACTGAGGGGGATGGGCTTTGGTGTAAGGTAGTTAAGGTGAGGTATGGTGCTAGAGGTGTGTCTATTGATGTCTTGGGCTCGGAATCTGTTTGGTGGAGGGACCTAGTGAAGCTAGATGGGAGGGGTTCTCTGAGGGAGGGGTGGCTGTCTAGAGGTTTGGTGAGAAAGGTAGGAGATGGGAGGGAAACTATGTTCTGGAGAGACGTCTGGGTGGGGGAGGAGCCTCTCCTTTCAAAGTTCCCCAGATTGTTTAGCATTTCAACGGTAAAGGACACTATGGTGGCTGAGATGGGAGCTTGGTGTGGTGGGGTGTGGTGCTGGAGGATGAACTGGAGAAGGAGATTATTCACTTGGGAGGAGGAAAGCCTAGCGATCTTAATGCATCACTTACAACAGAGCTTGCTTCAACAAGACTTTCATGACAAGTGGTCTTGGGATGGTGATAATTCGGGTGTGTATTCAGTAGGATCTGCATATAGATCGCTATCACATGTGGACGTCGTGGAGGATCAAGAGTTTTACAAGGCGTTGTGGGATAATAAGACACCTCTTAAAGTTACCGCATTTAGTTGGAAGGCATCGTTAAATAGGATTCCAACGGCTGTCAACTTGATTAGGAGGGGAGTACAAGTGGCTCCAGACAATATGTTATGCTATCTTTGTAAATCTTGTTTGGAGGAAACTGATCACCTACTGATATCCTGCTCATTTTCTTATTCCATTTGGATGACAATATATAAATGGTTTGGGGTGGAGGTGGTGCTTCAAACGAAAACAAAGACCCATTTTCTACAACATTTGGGGATCCTTTGGCTCAGGAAAAGAAATTATTGCTGGGAATTTTTGTGGTTTGCGGTGATCTGGTCGATATGGCTGCATAGGAATGAAGTAATCTATAAAGGTACGGTTACGGATTTTGATAAGGTGCTGGACTCAATCAAACTGTTAGTGTGGAATTGGTGTGCAAGCCTGCTCAAGGAAAACCATTTTTCTTTTGTGGACTGGTATACAAACCCTGTAGCTTGCCTGGGGTATTGTCAAAAAAGTTGAGTGGGCATTACTTAATTAGTTTCTGACCGGGAGCTGTTGCTCTGGTGCGGGCAGGAGCTTCATTTGGACAGGTTCTTCGGAAGCAGGATCGGGTGGAAGCTATCGCCCTAACAGCGATCTGCAGCAAGTTGGGTGCTGGGTACTACTGTCTTATATCAGTTGGATTTAGGGTGAAGATTAGGCTGCAGTTTTGGGTTGGAGAATATAACAGAGGAAGTAAATTAGTGGGTGTACAGTGAGGGCACCAAAATTTCTGGATAACAACTATTCTTGTAGCTTCTGATTCATTCGGTATATGTACAATTGGGTTGGTTTAAACACTGTCATTTCAGGCTCATTGAAGGATTTTTTGCTGCAACATTCAGGATTATTCATGGGTACATATTTGAAAAAGTGTTGGCAGTTATTGTGGTTATTCAGGCTTATGTTGACTGGTGCATCAACCATTTAGCCTGCTTACGTGTTCAACCATTTTGCTAGTTTTTGTTGATTTCGGTCAAAATCAAAAGTGCTGGAAGCTTAGATGTCGTGCATTCATGTGTCTTATGTTTTTTGTTGGAGCTGCAGGGGCTATTTCTTTCGGCTGTAACAGGTTGTATATCTGCAGGAATTACATCATATCACATTCAGTTTCATTGCAACATAGTGGCTGATTGTCCTTAGCAACTCTGTTTACTATTGGGAGGTCGAATTCAGGTTCATGTGGATGTGTTGTTTGGCGCTGCAGCCTTACTATTGCTGCTCGAGCATTGTTCTGGTTTTGTTGGCTTTAATTTGGGTCTTGGCTAGTGTAATAGGAATACTTTCTATCCATTTCTAGGAGTAGTAGTCTAATTACTTGTGGCTTGGCCATTTTTATTTTGGTTTCCTTGCTCTTGTATATGGGTTGGAGAACCCCTTATACTTTTATCAATATACTTCTTTGCTTATCAAAAAAAAAAAAAGGCATGTGTGTACATTAAGTTTTAGATTCGATTTGTCTCTATCAATTTCGATCTTTATTGGATGGAAGGGGTGTAGCAATGAACCCCTCCAGGATAAAATAGGGATTTATTGATTTTGTTTCACAATGTACACAAAATAAGTAAAGAATTGATTTGGCATGCTTATCCAAGATTCCAATTAAATTCGTATGAAAATTGTATGTAAGGTGATTCTATTTATGAATCAACTCATATCATTTGGTGCGAAGAAATAATCTTTCAAATGATTTAAAGAAGAAATGTCACCTTTCCTGCATGCACCATTTGATGAATGAATGCATATACTCATGAAAAAACTTGGCCTCGTGCTCTAAGCGCGGAGTGTCTTTTCAATTTTTATTATTTTGGAAATCCCTTCAATGAATATGATGAAAGATAAATATTCTATTTCTTTCTTTGATGCATGGTTAAAAAAGTTAAGATGATATCCAAACGTGGTTCTAAGCACGAGTTTGCTTAGCTAGTTACTAGTTAGTTATATCACTTTTCTTGATTTGAAAAAGGAATCAAAAGAGGTTAATGTGAATGTGGTAGCCCTCCACCTTTCGTGTTTTCAGAATCCCTCTAATCAGAACCTAGTCATGTCGACGCACTTTTGTGGTATACAAACCTTGTAAGAGTTCCATTCATGAATTATTAGTTATTCCCTTTAATGGAATTATCTACTATGGTGGAGTGGTCCAGAATAATATGAATTGTGAGTGCCTACGTTGCTCTCCAAGAATCAAGGTCCCAAATCCTTGGGGTAGGTATTAAAGGGAACTCTTCAAGAGCCTTACATGTTCACTCAAACCTGGTCCCTGCAATCTCTAACAAAAGCATAACATATTTCATATGCAAAGTAGAGAAGGTGTTCTTTATGCCATAAGGCATTTTGGTGATAAGTAGATAAAGGTTCCAATATTGGGAACCAACCAATGAGAATCATATCAATCAGCCACCACACATAGCTGTTATTTCATAAGGTTAGTTGGGAATGGATTTATTTACGAGAAATGCTAGTAATACACTTTCCAACACACTGTCTTCTATTGGTTAAAATTTATGTGGATCCTACAAAATTCAAGTGAATCCCACATGAATTAATGGAACCCAGTGTGTTGGAAAGTGTGTGTTAGGAAGTGTGTTGCTAGCACTCCTCTTTATTTATAGTCTAGGAAGATAAAAAGAGGAAGGGGGTGGGTGTCAAATAAAAGCTATAATTGTTGGTGGCGTTGATAATGTATTTGAGGTTTAAATTGATTCCTCAGGATATGGTGCTTTTCCACGAGATGCGAAGGTTGAGAGCTGAGACATGAAAGTTCAGTGTCATGCCACTTGATTTGGGTACAGCCACAGGCACTAGTTTTGACACCTCAATGCAAGGGCAAGGACTGATGCTACAGTATTGCTCACTTTTTTTTGTACTTTTTTATTGTTGGGTTGAAACAAAATGCTAGTTAAAAAAATAGTGAAACCTGGTATTCAATGATGGCCATGGGGGTAAAAATAAAAATAAAAATAAATTGATGGACTGTTGGATCTTCAAATTTTATTCAATTTTGATCAAAACAACAATTTTGATAGTACACTCTCAAAGAATCCAATAGTTTAGCCCCCAGTATCTAATACTGTAGAAATATGAATGATAAGGATAATGTTCGAGTTTATTTTGTTTATTTCATTTTGTTAAGTGGGCTAATCATGGGTTCAGTTTCCATATGTACCTTGAACCTGAGATCTTTGATCTGTCACAAACCTTTATAAAGTGGGCTTTTACTTTAAGCTGTGCAGTCCATTAACCTATTCCACCATACAACCTCAAAATGATCAGTGGTGCTACATGTCATTGAGCCTGTTCTAGGAAAAAAAACCAAAAAAAATTGATCACAGAGCCTGAGAGGCAAACGGGTAGTTTTGTATGGCCCACCTCTTTTTTAGTTCTTCATGTTATGTTTGACGTCAGGGCATTATCTCAATTTCCAGCAGTCAGTTGTTAAAATAAAAGTAAAGATATTTGGATACACAATACTATAGTATTTATGAGTGTCTTGGAAATGATCAAATATATGATGAGAGAAAGAAAATAATGAATGAATACGTATGAGTCTTGGGAATGATCAAATATATGATGAGAGAGAAAAAATAACGAATGAATAGGTGGGATGTGTACTTTTATACGGAACATCATTTTTGTTAATGTAATTCTTATCATTAAAATTCGGTAAGAAGTCATTCTCAAGAGTTATGTATGTTTCTATTCTAATGTAATTCATAGCACTGCATCTAAAGGGAGTTTAAAGTTATCCCATGCTGTAGGTAAATTTTATTATGATATTATACTATTATTTACAGAAAATTACTTTTCTGAATGGAATTAGATTTACGGTATGGGAATATGATAGAAATAGAGAAAACACATGATTTTGACTCCCAGTTCGGTCAATTGCAATACTAGCCAAATAGAAGATGTTAAGTAGAAATTGTTGGATAATTAGAGATATTTCAAAAGTTTAATGTTTTATTTTGGTTGTGTAATTATCATATAACAAGTGTAAAATGAATCTGGTTAGTTTTTATTATTTAGTTAAATTAATATTTGTGAAAATAATTTTATATTTTATTTGGTCAGTTGCATATTTTGTTTTGTTTTAAATTGATCCTATAAAATAGTAACTCCATCTGACCAACTTCGAAAATTTTGGATCTGCTGCACGTTGGGTTGTTGGACATGCTGATCCAAATTTTTTGGCACTTGGCTGCCGCTTTAAAGGCATATAAGTATATTTAACTATACACAATTTAGAAAATCCATCAGACGAAAAAAAAAAGAAGAAAAGAGAGACGAGTGTATTACTTTGAGAAAGTAACTTGTGCCTAAGTTGCTGAAAAGAGAAGCACATATTTCTTCTTTTAAAAATTCTTTTTCTCCTCTATTATTTTGGTTCCTGGGTTTTACATTGCATGCTTCATCTATATTAATTTTCTTGGCTGTTCTGTTACCTCGATTTATTTACCGGGAGGGGCCTGTTGTATCCTGGGGGGTTTGCGCACTACGGGGATAAACCCTTGAGGGCAGTGTGATTTCACATGCCTCAGGCTATTGAGATTAGTTCATGTGTACGTGACTTGTTGCTGGTTTGTTCATGTGTTCGTGCTACGTTGAAGACAAATTTCTGACAACAATCTCAAGGGTTTATATATGTCTGACAATGTAACCATCGAGGAGCAACAAACACCAAGCAACAACCTCTTCTTTGTGAAGGAGATACAGATGTAGTTAACGTCATGAAGTTCGTGGCTGACCATGGAGGTCAGTTTTGTCATCTTATCAGAGAGAAAGGTAAGAAATTGTATGAACTTACAAAGATATGGTTGTGGATGAGATGTTTGTTAAAATGTCTAAATCAAACTGTTTTAAAATTCTGTGGCATGTCTCAGTTTTGAAAAACTTGTAAGTCTATTTGTAACATATAAGTATGTGTTAAGAGATTTGTCTATGCAAAATTAAATGTTTCTTTAGTGATCAATAAAACTATAATTTATGTCAGTTAATGTCTAATATGTTTCATGTTAATGAAACATGTGATTGGGCTATTTATAGATAGGTTCTTGGTATGATTTTCGCGGTATGGTTTATACTGCTTGATTGCTTTCTGTGGCTGCTTATACATATCTCAATTGATTTGTAAGTTACATGGGCTTTTTAGAAAATTGCATATTGGTATAATAGTCCATACTCTCTTATTGTTATCTAGCTTGAGGTGGGCTATCCAGCTTCAGGTGGGCTTTATATGTATGTTCTATTTGAATTAGTGTGTGACCTGTTTAATAGGTACGACTACATATGCAATATATTTTAATAATATTGTGAAGTGGGTTTGTTATGTACGTGACTTTTCTTCCTAATTAAATTCTCAATGTTTTACATGTCTAACAACATACTTGTTACATTGATGAAAATGATTAAATTGTTTATGTGATCATTAAGATATTATGAATATATATATGTGTTATAAAGTACTCTTGTATGAAGTTTGATATGAGCACGATATTGATGAGCCTCTGGTTGACCGGTTTTATAACTAGTAAAGACCTTGGCTTTGTGCTAATTTTATATCATTTTCACCCAAATTAGACTTGATTGTCCTTAAGCAGGATTTTGAGTCTGTAAAGTGTTTTTAGGTTAATTTAGTTGATTTAGAGTTAAATAAAGTACTTATGTTATTTTCTTATTTTCAGGTTAATAAAAAGGAAATAATTCCTGTTAGCCCATGAGAAGGATATCTCGCGTCGCGAGTCACCCAGCCCTGAAAAGTCAGAGACGATCACGGTTTACCCGTGTTGAAGATCACGGCTGTGGCAGTTTTGAAGTTGAAGCGTTCGCCTCGCGAGCATCCATTCGCCTCGCGAGCCTGGAAGTCAGAATGTATCACGGCCTGCCCGTGATAAGCATCACGGTCTTGACGCGCGGCCCTCTTATAAAAACAGAAACGCAGGAGTCAGAACATGAAAGCTAAAAGGAAGCCCAACAACTTTCATGAAGAACTCAGATGCTGAATTGGATGTATAGTGGTCCACATTGGGCCTTGAAGTCAGAACATAATTGCTGTCACTGGAACCTGAACTGGTCATGAAGATTGGGTCATAACTTAGGCTGTAGATGTCGGTTGGAACTGAAACCAGTGGCAAATGAAAGATCAAACAAAGAGCTTTAACTCTCATGAAGACCATTATTCCAAACAGAGCCGTTTTGAAGGGCTTTAATCCATGTGAAGTCAGAGGCGTTTCAGCTGCCCTATGAGTTGAATGTGGACATAACTCCCTCATCTTAATTCATAATTAAGCAAATTAAGTGGTTTTGGAAAGCTAAGAGGCAGAGGTTGAAGTTAATAAAAGGAGCATTCAGATATTGAGAGAGGAGTTAGTCATAGTTAGTCATAGTGTGGAGAGGTCAGAGTTAGCCAGTTTTGGCTAGTCTTTGATAGTCAGTAGTAGTAGTTTATTTTCCTTCCTTTTCTTTTATGTTTATTTTTGTAATGGAGAATTAGTCTCCTAGATTAATCTACTGTGATTGGTTTCTATTACATTTGAGGTTCTATAATTCCTGTTTTATTTGCCTTTCTCTTTTCGATGCAATGCTATATGTTTCTGTTTGTTATTTCAGGAGTGTATAGTGTTGTGTTGATTTGTTTCGGTGATGTTATGTTCCTATATATAATCGCGTTTGTTATTTCGCGTGTGTTCATTCATGTTCGTTTGTTCATGAGGGCTTAACCCCGTTTGTTATTTCGGGAATAGGAGCATGCATCCGTAGTAGTGATTGCGTTGTTAATTATTGCTACAACCGAAAGTGGATTAGAATCCGCTTAGGGCTTGGATTTATTTGAACCAATGATAGTGGGAAACCAAGAACAGTAGGTTAATCGTTCTTTAGCTAATTTGTTAGTCTCTTAAACTGCCTGTTTTTATTGATTTGTTTTCTTTATTTTAATTGCACTCAATCCAAAACCCCCCCAAAACTAACTTTTGATTTTCTGTTAATAATAACAACACCTAAGAGTCCTTGAGAGACGATCTGAGTTGTCGCTCTATACTACATTATTTTAATGATCGCTCGTTCTTTTTGGCGCGTGGCGACAGCGCGGTCAAAAATTGGCGCCGTTGCCGAGGACTCTTGTTTGTTGTTATTAGCAGAAAATAATTCGAAAAAAAAAATTCTCTTTGCTAAATTAGTTTTGTCTGTTTTGTCTGGTTGTGAATTTTAGCACCCCCCATGGATAATCACATATATGGTTACATGCCTAATGTTTACTATGAACCACCACCATGTATATATTTTCCTATTTTCTTTGTTTATCACACTGGTTGCCAAGGTTTAGTGGTTTTGCAGGTGAAAATCGGCAGGAGCATCTGAGGGAATTCCAGATTGCTTGTTCTATAATGCTGAGACCTGTAGGAATAACAGAAGACCACATCAAGATGGAAGCTTTCCAGTTCTCACTTGAAGGAGCTGCAAGAGATTGGTTGTATTGTCTTGATGAGAATTCAATCTCAAGCTGGTTTGATTTGAAGGAAGCCTTCCTGTTTAGATACTATCCTAGCCAAGTGACCACCTCTGCACCTTCCGAACCTTCCCTAGAGGACCTGTGCAAACAAATGACTGCGCAGATAACTGCACAAATGGAAGCAAACTTTCTCGAAATTCAACAGAAGATGGAGGCTGAATATCAGAGGAGCCAAGCTGAATCTCAGAAGTTGTCCGCTCTAATTGATCAAGTTACCGCAAACTCGGCTGCAATGCTAACTCCACCGCCTCTTGAAGAACATACAGAGTCACAAGTTATTCTTGAAGATATTTCTGATGATGATTGTGATAATATTTCTGTTGATGATGAATTGTGTGTTGAATCCCCTGATGATTGTTATTGTTCTGGCACTGCTTTGTGTGTAGAATGTTATTTTGAAAGGTATGTTAAGCAAAGCATCCATATGGAACAGGAGACAGATGAGGTTGAGGGCCATGTTCATATAGGAAATGAGCATCAGGAGGATCAGGAGAACATTTGCTCCACCGTGCTTGAGGATAAAGAAGAATCTTTGGTCTTAGATGCATGTGTTGAGAGTAATGGGGTGGATGAATTAATTGCTGAATTTCCAGACATTGTAGATTTTACTGATTCATTTTATTGTGATATATGTACTAACTCTACTAACTCTAACCTTTGTGTGGTGTGTGCTGAAATTTCTGCATGTATAGCAGGTGATGAATTTGTTAGTGCAGTGAAGGAAGAAAAGGCAGAAGTTGAAGCAGCACCAGTAACCCCAGCTAACTGTTTGCCACCTCCCCCTGAAGAACCAGTGATGGAGTTTAAGCCTTTGGATTTTGCACCATGGCCGGTCCAAGAGGTTGAGCCCCACTTCTATTGGGGAGACTTTGTTGAGAAAGAAATCAAGTGTGATCTGAAGGGGAGTGAGAAGTCCGCCGCACTCGGCGAAGTCATCATAATTGTCAAGTGCTCACCCCCACATCAAGGCTGCGAGTTAGGGAAGCATGGAATGAACTCCCACTGTTTGTCCATCACGTGGGCCTTATGCTACAAGCAATGGGATCCTGGTGAAACCGCCCTTCAATGAGTTTTCTTAACCCTTTCTCCTTTTTAATTTTCTTTTCCTTACTTTAATTCTGTTTTGTTTTGAATAAAGCTCCTGAATAATTTGAGAAGCTCAGGAGTTGTGTTTGAGTCTTTTGTCGGCAAGTTTATTGGTTTGATTGAAATTGCATAGATGGATTGCATGATAGTGTTGACTTTTTCCCCCTAGGATTTGAAAAAAAAATTTTGAAAAAATATCCCCATGTGATTGAAAACTGAACTTTGAGATTTTATTATGATGGCATGATTTATGATAAGTTTGGGGTGATAGGAAGCACACACTAGGGATAGAATCTCTTTCAAATAATTTGCAAAAAAATGTCCAGGTGAGGTTTTGAGCCTCCAACATATTTTTGACCGTGTGAAAATCACTTTTGATTGCACTTTCCTGAATTTACTTGAATCTCTTTTTGGTTTGCATGATTATGTGTTTGCTTCAAATGATTTAGGCATTTTCTTTGTAAATAGCTACTTGGCCTAAAATAACCAATTCCTAATGCATGTTCCCTAGTTAGCCCCATTGAGCCTATTAGCCTGTTAATTATTGATAACCTAATGTTATAAGCCCAAAAATCTGGAAAACCATGTTAACCCGATCTTAGGATCAGGAGAGCATGTAATCTTAGAATGGGTGCAAGAAACCAAAGTTTGGGGTGGCTTCAAGGTGTAACATGTTGTTTGGGATTGAGAGAAGAAAAAAATTTAAGAAAAAAAAGAAAAAAAATTTGTGAAAAAAAAAAGAAGAAAGAAAAGAAAAGAAAAACAGAAAAAAAAATATAAAAGTGCAAAAATGCCAAAAAGAAATAAAAAGGTTGTAGTCACCCAAAGCATAAAATGAAAAATGAGAAAAGGAACTCGAGTGGAATTTCAATGTATAAAACTGTTTCATGCTCTCTTAGTTCCTAGGGTCCTCAGCCTAGTACCTTTGTATATCCTATCCTTAGCCAGGCCCCATTACAACCCATAAAAGACCTTTTGATGTTGCTTGCATGTTTTCTTTGGGAATCATTTTGAGATGAAAATCAAATTTATGGGAAGTGCTTCTTAAAAGTGAAATTGAGTGAATTGTTGATAGCCTGACAAAAAATTGAGCGAATGAGTGAAACATAAATTTCCCTTGTGAGGAAGGCAGTTGTTTGAATTTGGTGATCTCCCTCTTGTGTGTAACTTAGATCCCCTGCTTAGATTAATGATTGTTTGAGTGATGAAATTCTCAATTGTTTAGAATGAATGAATGTGGGGATTGCTTTGTTTGAAAGGGGGGAACATTGAATTATATTGATAAAGTGCTTGAAATTTGTGCGAAAGTTGATTGAATCCTTAAGCTTGCCATGTTTTGCCAAGTCTGAGTCCTGTTTAAGTTTTAGTTTGCTTGGGAACAAGCAAAGTTTAAGCTTGGGGTATTTTGATGAGCCTCTGGTTGACCGGTTTTATAACTAGTAAAGACCTTGGCTTTGTGCTAATTTTATATCATTTTCACCCAAATTAGACTTGATTGTCCTTAAGCAGGATTTTGAGTCTGTAAAGTGTTTTTAGGTTAATTTAGTTGATTTAGAGTTAAATAAAGTACTTATGTTATTTTCTTATTTTCAGGTTAATAAAAAGGAAATAATTCGGTTAGCCCCTGAAGGATATCTCGCGTCGCGAGTCACCCAGCCCTGAAAAGTCAGAGACGATCACGGTTTACCCGTGTTGAAGATCACGGCTGTGGCAGTTTTGAAGTTGAAGCGTTCGCCTCGCGAGCATCCATTCGCCTCGCGAGCCTGGAAGTCAGAATGTATCACGGCCTGCCCGTGATAAGCATCACGGCCGTGACGCGCGGCCCTCTTATAAAAACAGAAACGCAGGAGTCAGAACATGAAAGCTAAAAGGAAGCCCAACAACTTTCATGAAGAACTCAGATGCTGAATTGGATGTATAGTGGGTCACATTGGGCCTTGAAGTCAGAACATAATTGCTGTCACTGGAACCTGAACTGGTCATGAATATTGGGTCATAACTTAGGCTGTAGATGTCGGTTGGAACTGAAACCGGTGGCAAATGAAAGATCAAACAAAGAGCTTTAACTCTCATGAAGACCATTATTCCAAACAGAGCCGTTTTGAAGGGCTTTAATCCATGTGAAGTCAGAGGCGTTTCAGCTGCCCTATGAGTTGAATGTGGACATAACTCCCTCATCTTAATTCATAATTAAGCAAATTAAGTGGTTTTGGAAAGCTAAGAGGCAGAGGTTGAAGTTAATAAAAGGAGCATTCAGATATTGAGAGAGGAGTTAGTCATAGTTAGTCGTAGTGTGGAGAGGTCAGAGTTAGCCAGTTTTGGCTAGTCTTTGATAGTCAGTAGTAGTAGTTTATTTTCCTTCCTTTTCGTTTATGTTTATTTTTGTAATGGAGAATTAGTCTCCTAGATTAATCTACTGTGATTGGTTTCTATTACATTTGAGGTTCTATAATTCCTGTTTTATTTGCCTTTCTCTTTTCGATGCAATGTTATATGTTTCTGTTTGTTATTTCAGGAGTGTATAGTGTTGTGTTGATTTTTTTCGGTGATGTTATGTTCCTATATATAATCGCGTTTGTTATTTCGCGTGTGTTCATTCATGTTCGTTTGTTCATGAGGGCTTAACCCCGTTTGTTATTTCGGGAATAGGAGCATGCATCCGTAGTAGTGATTGCGTTGTTAATTATTGCTACAACCGAAAGGGGATTAGAATCCGCTTAGGGCTTGGATTTATTTGAACCAATGATAGTGGGAAACCAAGAACAGTAGGTTAATCGTTCTTTAGCTAATTTGTTAGTCTCTTAAACTGCCTGTTTTTATTGATTTGTTTTCTTTATTTTAATTGCACTCAATCCAAAACCCCCCAAAAACTAACTTTTGATTTTCTGTTAATAATAACAACACCTAAGAGTCCTTGAGAGACGATCCGAGTTGTCGCTCTATACTACATTATTTTAATAATCGCTCGTTCTTTTTGGCGCGTGGCGACAGCGCGGTCAATATCAAAAGGGATATTCTATGCTTGTTAGTTCTTCCGCACCCGATAACCTTTGGGGTGAAGCTATTTTAACTGTATATTTCTTGCAAAATAGAATACCTCATAAGAAAACCGGTAAAACACCGTATGAGTTATGGAAATGTTACATGCCTAATTTGAAATATTTGAAAATGTGGGGGTGCCTAGCTAAGGTTATGGTTCCTGAGCCCAAGAAAAGGAAAATAAGTTCTAAAACTTCTGATTGTATGTTTATTGGATATGCTGAACGTAGTGCTGCATATAGATTTCTTGTCTTGAGAAGTAGTGTACTTGATCATAACACTATTGTTGAGACTAAAAATGCTGAATTTTTAGAACATATATTTCCTTTGAGATCTGTAAATATTTCTATAGAAAATAATTCTATTGAAAATATTTCTTCCGAGAATAATTGTGAAAACTTATATAAGGATTTGAGAAGGAGCAAAAGACAGAGAAAAGAGACATCGTTTGGAAATGATTTTTACACTTACATTGTTGAAAAAGATCCTTTGAGTTTTTCTGAAGCTATTTCAACTAATGATACCCCCTTTTGGAAAGAAGCTATTAAAAATGAATTTGATTCCATTTTGAAGTGCAACACTTGGATTTTAGTTGATTTACCCCCGAGAGCAAAACCTATGGGTTGCAAATGGATTTTTAAAAGGAAATTTTTTCCCGATGGTTCGATTGAAAAATATAAAGCTAGATTAGTAGCAAAAGGTTTTACGCAAAAACAAAATATTGATTATTTCGATACATTTGCTCCTATGACCAGAATTTCTTCAATTCGAATTTTGATTGCCTTGGCTTCAATTTACAAACTTGTTATTCACCAAATGGATGTGAAAACTAGTTTCTTAAATGGTGATTTGGAAGAAGAAATTTATATGACACAACCTGAAGGATGTGTTACTCCTGGTCAAGAAAATAAAGTGTGCAAACTTCTCAAATCCTTATATCGTTTAAAACAAACACCAAAGCAATGGCATGAGAAATTTAATCAAACATTGATTAACGATGGCTTTTCTCCTATTGAGGTTGATAAATGTGTGTACACCAAAATATTAAATGGAGAATGTGTTATTATCTGCTTATATGTAGATGACATGCTTCTCTTTGGTACTTGCGATGATGTAGTGATTAGAACAAAATCTTTTCTTGCATCAAAATTTGATATGAAAGACATGGGTGAAGCAAGTGTAATATTGGGAGTTAGAATCATTAGGAAGGGTGATAGCATAATGCTATCCCAAGGACACTATGTTGAGAAACTTCTTAGGAAGTTTGGTCACTATGACTCAAAATCAGTGACCCCTTATGATACTAACTCTCATTTGAAGAAAAATAGAGGTGATCCTGTTAATCAGTCTCAGTATGCCCAAATTCTTGGGAGCTTGCTACATTTGATGAATTTTTCGCGACCTGACATTGCATATGCAATAGGACGATTAAGTAGATATACTCAAAGTCCTAGTCAGGATCATTGGGAGGCACTCGCTAGACTCATGAGATATTTGAGAGGTACCATGAACTATGGTATTATATATAATGGATTTCCCACTATACTAGAAGGGTACGGTGATGCTAACTGGATATCTGATTCAGATGAGACAAAATCCACTAGTGGTTATGTATTCACACTTGATGGTGGTGCAGTTACTTGGAGATCAGCCAAACAAACAATAATTGCTAGATCTACTATGAAGTCAGAGTTTGTAGCTCTGGAGTTGGCTGGTAGTGAAGCTGAGTGGTTGAGAAACTTATTGGCTAATATTCCTTTAGGAATTAAACCAACCTCATCAGTGTCGATGCATTGTGATAGTCAATCGGCAATAGCCGTTGCAAAAAATAAGACCTTCAATGGCAAAAATAGACCAATACAATCGAGACATATGTGGTAAAGCAATTTCTAAAAGATGGAATAATATCGATCGATTATGTGAAGTCAGAGGTGAATTTGCCAGATCCTCTAACAAAGCCCCTGGGAAGAAAATCAATATGTGATACATCGAGGGGAATTGGAATTAAGCCAATTGAAATTAACGAGTAATGGGAACCCAACCTTTGTGATTGGAGATCCCATGAAAAAGGTTCAATGGGTAAGAACAAGTCACTTGTCAGTTCTGCTAGCACACAAAACTAATTTTGTTTTGTGTCCCTTTCTTATGGTGTAATTGAGAAAGTGCTAGATACTGCATTATTGAGAGGATAAACTTATAAATTTTTAATGATTTTCATATCCCTTATGGGTGGTGTGTGATTTGCAGCAGACACTTGATGATATCACCTATATGAGTGTCAAGTGGGGCCGCTTGCATGAGATAATGGCGAAATCTCTAGAGCGCTCATGAATACCGGGCGTGCGCATGGCCTATTAGCGCAAAAACGGCGTAACAGCAAGAATTATGGGGGTGTAGTGTGATTGATAGACCTCTAACACATATCAAGTGTCTTGGGTTCCATAGCTTGCTACACCAATTCACTGTGTGTTAAGTTTTATCAATCTAGGTCTGGTTCCATAGCTTGCTATACAGATCCGATGCATTACATCCAAGATGTCAACCCAGGATTTTTTTTTTAATCTCTTAAATGTTTTTCTTTAACTTTTGAAATAGGTGAGGGATTGTTGGATAATTAGAGATATTTCAAAAGTTTAATGTTTTATTTTGGTTGTGTAATTATCACACAACAAGTGTAAAATGAATCTGGTTATTTTTTATTATTCAGTCAAATTAATATTTGTGAAAATAATTTTATATTTTATTTGGTCAGTTGCATGTTTTGTTTTGTTTTAAATTGATCCTATAAAAAAGTAACTCCATTTGACCAACTTCGAAAATTTTGGATCTGTTGTACGTTCTGCTCCACGTTGGGTTGTTGGACATGTTGATCCAAATTTTTTGGCACTTGGCTTCAGCTTTAAAGGCATATAAGTATATTCAACTATACACAATTTAGAAAATCCATCAGACGAAAAAAAAAAAGAGAAGAAAACAGAGACGGGTGTATTACTTTGAGAAAGTGACTTGTGCCTAAGTTGTTGAAAAGAGAAGCACATATTTCTTATTTTAAAAATTCTTTTTCTCCTCTATTATTTTGGTTCCTGGGTTTTACATTGCCTACTTCATCTATATTAATTTTCTTGGCTGTTCTGTTACCTCGGTTTATTTATCGGAAGGGGTCAGTTGTATCCTGGGGGTTTGCGCACCATGTGGATAAACCCTTGAGAGCAATGTGATTTCATATGTCTCAGGTTATTGAGATTAATTCGTGTATACGTGACTTGTTACTGATTTGTTCCTGTGTTTGTGTTACGTTGAAGACAAATTTTGGACAACAGAAATCTAGTCATGTTAGATTATTTGATGTCTAGTGTGAACCAGAGAGGATGGGGATACAGAGTTTTCTATGACTTAATCATTTCATGCTCCCAAAATTTCATAAAGCCTTCTTGATTCTCTGATATTCATTATTCAAATTACCATCCCATCGTCTTTTCTAACTATCACTTCAAAATGAGCATCTAATATTGAGAATATCTAGTTAGTATACTTCGACCACTGCAATTTTGAAACAACTTCAGGAAATCTTAGCCGTGAAATGTTTTTTTCAAAAATATGATATTTTGACACAAAAAGTTGACATCCTAATTTTGAGAGGTTAGTAACCAATAAAATGAAGAGAGAGAAATGGTAAAGTGATAAAAAAAAAACCCACTCAAAATTAGAGTGTCAATTTTTGGTGTCAAAAAAATATCATATCTCTTTTTTGTTTTTGATTGTAGAGAATCCTAATCCTTATCATCTATTGGCATATTTATACTTAATAAAATAAAAATCAACAAATACAACCAAATTCCACGTAACACATCTTTGGAGGATTAGTATCATAATTTGGATCCAAGCTTGTGAAATATTCTACTGAGCCAAATGTCCTACTTGCTGTGAATTCCAACAAATAAAAAATCACCCAGTACAGCTGGCCCTCTGAAAATCATATTGACTTTGCTCACACCTAACCGGGCATAATCATATTCATGAAGAACTTGTTCATCCCCCACCATCTTTTACTCTGAAGTACACAAATTTCAAAAGTTTTCTTTCCCCCATCTGCAATAATGTGTCTTAGGGGGACCTTTTCAGCAGAACTCCACATATAATCTTTAAAATTTTCGGATATTATTGCATCATGAATGGAAAATTAGTATTTTAAATGAACCAATATGCAATAATATTAATTTGTGGTCACCATTTAATAATAACTGAAAGGAAGGATGCCCTTTCTGTGTAATGGTTACAGCTACAGTATGGACCACATTGTGGATAACTGATTTATCCTTGCTTCTGAGGACCATCATCAATTTCTTATTGTGACCAATTACTTACTTAAGGTACTTAGTTGAGACAATTGTCTTGTAAGGCTAATGAAACATTACATGTGTATTTGTTGGGGATGGGGTCCAAGAGAAGGAGGTTGTGATCTAACAGCAAAAAGTAACTTGAGGGAAATTGATTAAAGAATGACTTCGAGGGAGACATATGCTCAAGAATCATCATCCAATTAACCATTTGGATTTGATTATGATGGCTGGCCAGCAAACATGTGCAGCTTCATGACCATTTGGAGGGGGGAAGATTGGGATGCTGCCTGTCCATTTATTTAATATCTACACAGGACCTTTGTTACTTGCTAACATAGCAATAATAATCAAAATAGAACTGGTCATTTATCTAATTATATAAGTGAATATATATTAATATACAGACAGAGTCACAAGGGGCTTGGAGGGTAAAACAAACTCATTATGAGTTGGTGCACAATGACATGAGTTAGTTTTGTGCCTGGGCCTAGGCCTTACATGTCGTTGATCTTAATGGTTGTTCCAAAACCTTCATGTGATATTGTTTCTATATCTCCCCATTCATATATACTTAGTTTTATGCAAATATATTATTTTCCATCTTCTGTGTAGCTGATTTTGGGAGCATTCATTGAAGTTATATGGATATAATATATATCCGTCTAAAATATATGAATCTGAGGAAGGTTATTATGGTTTTTTTTTTTTACCAAACTGGGTTCCTTTTAGAAACTATTTACCAGTTTAGGGTTATTCTGAAACTATTTATCAATGGGGGGTCGTTTTGGACATGTGGTATATTTTTTTTTTTTTTCACTCTGACGGGTCAAAGGCGCCCGTCTACCACTTTAAAAAAAAAAATACAAAAGAGAGGCGCCACTGCAGATGGCGCCTTCAAAGGCGCCAGGCGCAGTGGCGCCTCCCCCTGCAGTGCGCCACGCGGCACTGCAGGGGGCGCCCCCCAACCCCAACCAAAAATTGGACACCTGCAATTTTAAAGAAACAATGCTACAAAAAAAAATTATACTATAAGTATAGGGAGTAACGATGACATTAATGATAAAGTATCTGTTCAAAACAATAAGAGACAATAAAAAAATCCCGTAATAATGAGTAGCAAATAATATCACAGGAGGCATAAAAAAATAATAGCAATAACAATTTACACCAATAAATATTCTTCAATTATCACAGTAGTAAAAAAAATATCATATAAGAATTAAAAGAAAGTCACCAGCAATTTTAAAGGAACAACGCTACCAAAAATATTATACTATTAAAATATTAATATTGTTATCGTATCTACTTCAAAATAACCCAAGGAATATCTCAAATAATTATATTATAATTTATTTGGATCAGACTTTCCTCGGGCATCTACCGATCAAAATTCAGAGTGTGATACAATATTTTATCAATACACAAGTCTGGTTCTTATTTCCAATTTTTAATTCGAATTCATTTAAATTTAAATATAATTTGCTACTATCATTTTATAATTATCGAATTATACTTTCATTTAATTTATTTGCAAAACTAATTCACATACTTGGATGGTACAAATGCCAGAAAACTATTTAAATCAAACCACTAAGTAAATGTTATAAATTATATATATAACAAAATCTCAAACAAAATTAAAGGTATAAATTCAAAAATCAAATTTAATTATATTCATAAATATGAAATATAATATTTTTTTAATTATTATTATTAAATTAGTTAATTTACCTCTTAATCAAGGAAATCATAGTCGTTAAATCAATGATCATCAACGCTTTCCATCTATCCAGATTCCAGAGCAGCATCAATGAATCTAATGAAGACAAAACAGCGCATAACAATTTTAAATAGCATAAGAGATGCCAGCGAAAGAAAAAATCATATTAATCAAAGATGAAAACGAGATAATGATATGAATGAGAAATATATATAGTACTGGTTTGAGTTAAAGAAACAACGCAACAAATGCACTCTTCCATAATATGTTTATGAACGTACCTTATGTAAGTCGGTGACATATAACAAAAACGAAGGCCTCTTGGGCAACTTTCTCCTAATTAAGCTAACTTGGCGGCTGAGTATTTCAGTTTTTTGTGAAACCCAACTAATATTTGTATCCAATGAGCTTCACATTATTGAAAATAGTTTACATTATGCTATCTAAGTTTGCAATTTTTCATTGGGAGTAAGTTATTTGATCTGTAAAAAAAAGTTATTTGAGATTACTGTTTTATCTAAATTAGTGTTGGGATAAATAAATTTGGCCTCTTTTAACAATATCTTGACTTTTTTTAAGAAACTTACTTATTTATTGATCGTGCTCGACTTTCTTCATCAAATTAAGTTATTTCACCTAAACAAAAATAAAAATATATAAAAAAAAAATTAAACCGATCCCCGACAAACAATATCAAGATGTATTTGATTTCTGAGAAATAAAAAAATATTGATTTTTGACATTTTAGTCCACAAAAATTTTAAATACTATTCAAAAGTTCATAAACATTGCTAAAATTTATTCTAAAAATGACTATCACAAGTAGTAAATAATATTTACTCTAACAATGCTCTTGAAACTAATTTCCATATAACAACAGGAAACATCATGGCAAACTTAGATTTTTTTTTGTCGCGTTGTTCCTTTAAAATTGCAGGTGACTTTCTTTTAATTCTTATAAGGTAAAAATTTTTTTACTACTGTAATAATTGATGAATATTTATTGGTGTAAATTGTTATTGCTATTATTTTTTTATGCCTCCTGTGATATTATTTGTTACTCTTTATTACTGGATTTTTTTTATTGCCTCTTGTTGTTTTAAATAGATACTTTATCATTAATGTCATCGTTACTCCCTATACTTATAGTATAATTTTTTTTATAGCGTTGTTCCTTTAAAATTGTAGCGTTGTTCCTTTAAAATTGCAGACGTCCAATTTTTGGTTGGGATTGGGGGGCCTGCAGTGCCATGTGGCGCACTGCAGGGGGCGCCACTGCGCCTTCTCTTTTGTATTTTTTTTTTTAAAAAAGAGGTAGGTGCCAGCCTGACTGACGCCTTATCCGTCAGAGTGAAAAAAAATAAAATATGCTATGTATCCAAAACGATCCCCATTGATAAATAGTTTCAGAATAACCCTAAACTGATAAATAATTTCTAAAAGGAACTCGGTTTGATGAAAAAAAACATTAATATGAGAATGCCACTGTTAGTTAAGGAAACAGTTGTGACATAATTTGGGATATGAACTTCTCAAGGTTCCACTAGCTAGTTGGAATGATCCAAATGAAGGCGATAAATGTACGTATTCTTTGATAAAGGCCTAAATATCTTCCTTTCTTGGCAGTTGCTGCTAAAAATGTGTCATTTGATTTTTTTAATGTATTTTTGAGATTCGTATATATAAAAATGATAAAAAATAAATAAGAGGTAGAAATAAAATATATGATATCATCGTAGTGTCAATATTTATGTGTTCAAATATCAACTCTATAATAAAGGCAATCAAATCTTGTCACTATCATGCCTTCAATAGTTAGTATCTTCTCAACCTGCTACTTGGACGTAGCATTCATTATGAACAAAGCTGTACTGCATGCCAGTGACCCTTTTTCAGTTTGGTTCAGCCTCCCCTTCCCTCAGGTAGCAGACATTGTGCCAGGCACATCACGTTGCAACAGCAACACTGCTAGCAATTGAAAGTTTATGAAATGTCTCTACTTCTTCACAAACTGAATTGGATTACTCTTTAATTATTTGGACTGAGGAATACCTAATTGCCATTACAGTTAAAATGCTATAAAAAAGGACAAGAAAAGAATTGTGTTGTTGGAACTTATGTTTGGTCGTTAGATAAGATTAGCATTCAGCAAAAATTGTGCTTTAAATGTAGTCCAGTGCTGAACCTAATTGAAACATTATGGCCAAACACGAAAATGGATTTAATACATTTAAAATATCACGCATTCATGTATATATGTATTAATGTATCGTTGGATTAATCAAAAAAAATATTCGAGAAAGAATAAGATTCATTTAATAGTATATTAATGTATAAATGCATAATTTTTTGATTACAATACCAAACACACCGGTAAGAGAATATATCTATAACATGACTTTAGGAATCCACGTAGGTGTCCTTTTAACTGAACTATCCTGGATGCAACTAGATTTATTAGGGTCGAAATCCAACGAGCCCAATTGAAACTCTAGTTGATGAGCCTCTAGGGGTAGCTAGGTTTGAACGAGCCTGGTTAGTTATATTTGAAGAAAAAGGAAAAAGGAAAGCAAAAGGAATATGCTGATATTTGAAGAGATTGGGAGAAATAGTATATGCATGCTAGCAGCTACCTTGCTTGCTTGGGCATTTTGGTAGAGCTGGTAGGGACATGGGGAATTGTCTTCACTGGTGTCTTTGAATGGGGTGGAGCTAGCACATAGTTTAATTGACCACTCCAATGGGTTATGACTCACTTTTTTTAAAAATAAAATAAATATTGTCACGCTCTTTTAAGTGCAAAATTAATGCTGGTAAGAGACAAAACCCTAAAACACACATATCAAGAAAATATATTGAAATAAACTACTTGTAATTAATATTCGTATAAATTTATAAAGTTATCTCTTCTAATCTCAATAAATGTTCTAATATCATATAATTAATATATTATTTAGAACTTATAAACAGTGTATTAAATAAGGGTAAAATTGAAAATGAGTATTTAATATTTGTCAAAATATATGCAGTCTCTTATATTTTGGACAAAAAAAATATAATCATTTGACTCTTATAATAAAGACCGGAATGAGTAATATGTTAAGTTTTTTTCAGAAATATCATGTCAAAAATTTAAATCTTTGTATTCCACTAGAAGGAGAATTTACTTACCATTTCATATAACCCCTTATAAATTGACTTGTCCCTACAAATGCATGTACCCACCATGCACATTCTTTTTAAGAAAAGCTAGAGCCGCATTCATGGCTCTTCTTATCCTCATACTGTCCATTTAATTATCATGCTTTTTTTGTCCCTTTTATAAGAGTGACCATGGTTTCCTTTTTAATTTTGAATTACTATTGACGTAATTTTTTTTTATATTATCTCACATCATTTAAAGAATTGAATTATAATAATGTAATAACGAAGCCAGATATATCTCGATTAGATGATAGCGTAACTAAATTGTAACATTAAACTTACTCTTCAAATATAAACTTTTTAGATTAGTTAACCAGAATCATTGCTGGATAGGGCCGGCCCTAAGGGAGAAGTTACTAAAGTCCTAGTTTTAGGTCCACCAATAAAAAAATTACTCTTATTTTTATAAAGAAAAAATGTCACACATATTAACAAAAAAACCCAATCTAAAATATAATATAATTCAAGTAGGCTCTCTTACTTAAAATAAAAAAAAATTTACTCGAAATTTGTTTAAGATCTCACTCACCCTTTATTGGTTGACCGGAACTTAGGATCAAAACTTATGGATCAACATCAGAGTCCAAGACCGCAGTCCAAGAAGAGGCTTGGAGTTGTGGTAGCATATAATCCGTGGGGACCTTAGACACAGACTCGGATACCTTGCTCTCAGATTGAGAATAAAGTTTATCTAAAATAAATTTAAGTGTAAAGTAAATAAATAAGGCTATGTTCACCTTTGATTAGTGAAAGGAATACTTAAGATATCAATATATTTTAACTAATTGGCCATTGTTTGTTAAAGTAGAAAATAGGAATAGAGAAAATAAGAAGAAAGAAAAGGAAGTGAAAATACACTTTTTTATTGTTTGGTGGATGGGAGAAATAGGAAAGAGAGAATAAAATTGTTGGGACTCACCTCAATTTTTTTTCCTCTCCCAAATCTTTATTATTAAAAAGAATGTAGTGACTGAGGCATATATGTAAAATCACTTGATCAAAGTTATTTTGTTAAAAACATGGCAATGCCGAAGTTTTACCTATTTATTTACTCTCTTTAATTAAATTCTTATCTTTATTTGCCTTGGTTAAGTTACCAGACTTTCCATTTTTTTATAGAGTTATGATATTTGAACACAAATTTTGGATACCGTATATGTTTATTTTTATCTCTCATTTACTTTTTATCTTCTTTGTATACACGCTTCTCAAAAATACACCCAACAAACAAAAAGGATACCAAATGGTGTTCTATTTTGATGCACAAAAATATTCCTCTTTCCTAGGATTGTACTTCACTCTATGTTGACTATAGTATACTTTACATTATTTTTAATACATGAAAATTTTAATTGTTAAATTCTTTTTTGGGGTTGAAGTGGGGCTAAAAGGCCCAAAACCGAAAAAAATTACCAAACAGTAACAAAGTTGGGTAAGGCGACCCCAGATACATCATTCAAAAGCAACCAAGCTAGCTCACCCATAGGGGATAGCACACAGATGAAAACCTACATATTTGACAAAACTATAGTTAGCTAGCCAGTCCGTGCAAAAATTTCCTTCCCTAAGGGTGTGAGTAAAACATATTGATTCTATCAAAATTATGATCCAAACAAAAATTTTGATTCTATTTACTTCTAAAGTGATCAATGTGATGGAAAGAAATAAAGAGCGGAGAAAAATAGAATATACAGTAGTCTATAATTATCGAAGAAAAAGAGAATATTATTGGCAGCAGTTTAAAGTAGTATACTTTCCAAGTTTTTGCAATGGGACTGATAGAGGAATGGTTTAGATTGGAGATTGAAAACTTGAACTCTTATCGGTTGGAAGAAGACACATATAGTAAAACTAGATGATTTCTCTCAACCCAAATTTTAGGAGAACGAGTTCAACAAAACAATTAAGATAATATATGTCTCCACCACAAACGTTGTCATTTGCTTGTTTCATTGAATTCATCTCTCTTCTCGAATCCTCATCCTTGGATGACCACATCTTAATTTTCGACCTCCATATGCATCTCCAGTGCATCGTCTTTATTGTTGTATATCACAATATTCATCTTTATTTTTTAATATTAGTTTTCCGTATTTAAATGCTTGAATGGTAGTCGTAATATAAAATTTTAAAACTTTTAATGATATAAAAAATCTTACATTTAAAAGTCCCAGATAAAAATAATGCGATGATTTTTCATTTCAAATAATACACAAATACTTATTTGTTATTCTTTTAATTTGTTGTTTTCAACATTTAAATATATAAAACAGTGTAAAATAATCATACATAATATGTCCGTGCATCGCACAACATTTAATGATATCAGTATTTATTACTCTTTTGATTTGTTATTTTTAGAATTTAAAAATACACAATACTGTACAATAATTACATATAATACACCCGTGCATCGTTCGGACACAACATCTAGTGAGAATAAAATGAAAGAGGGAAAGTGTATTTCATCTAAAGTGACTTTTGTACCATTCTTTTTGGTTTTCATTCAATTATTTAATAAATTTAAATAAATTGAATTAAACTAATTGTTTATATAATTAAATTAAATTGAAATTGATAAAACAATTATATTAAACTAATAAATTTTATTAGTTGAAATAACTTGAATCAATTATATTATTTGATTATTTAAATTAAATTAATTAATAAAATTAAAATATTTGTATATTGAGTTTTTAGTTTAGGGTATTTTTGTCTTTTAAAAAACAATTACAATTATCTATTCTTACTTTCTATCCAATCAAACAAAGAGAAGAGAGAAAACATATTTTTTTCTACTTTATTTCTCTTATACCAAATAACATATCAAACCTACTCTATTTCTCATATTTTTCTCTCCTCATATTCTTTCTCACATCTTTCTCTCTTTTCATTTTCTTTTCACAACCAAACAAAGCACAAGGGTGAGCGGACATCTCAAGCATCATACTTGATGCAACCACGCCTATTGTGATCATACCAAGGCACACTGTACGAACTAGATACTTCTGTTAAATTTTAATATGTATAACAGTGGATTAGCATTAATTAGTTATTAAATTATAATTAAATTATAATATATCAGTTATAATATTAATTCCTAATTACGTAACCAATTGATAAAATAGTTGTTGGGTATTTACTAAAGAATGACCCTATGATGGGATGGGTCATATCTAATATTAACCCATTGAGAGGTCCCTACTCTCTGTTGGTAGGTTATAAGAATAGCCTCCCCATTAGGCATTCTCACAGTCAGTAACACAGAACCAAAACTTACCAGAAAGAGAGGAGTAACCCTCTCATCTTCTCCAATATTGTGAAACCGTTCATCTTCTCATCCTTTGATCTTCGGGGATGGATTATGCAAATCTCCAAGGTATGGAATCCTCCTCTTTACTTTGATTAACATGAGAATGACATGCTATGATTTGTATCTGTATGGTATTTAGATTGTATGTTTTCCTTCAATTGGTATCAAAGCCAGGTTAGATACATGTTATAGCTGTTCTGAAAATTGTTAGGAATTTTCATATCATGTTATATCAATATGAAAATTGTAAGTTTTCCTTCAACAACTTTCGTTTTTCATACTTGTTCTTCAAAATTCGAAACTATGATTCTGGCCAATGATTTCGAAAATTTTTTAAGGGCTTTTCTTCTCACATGTTATTCGAGTAACATACTCGAAAATCGTTGGATTTCATTAAATAAAACGTGAGAAATCGTTGTTTTTCGTTTCCCTTTTGCGTGAAACTGGTTCAATCGCCCCGCGAGTTTTGCTCGCCTCGCGATTCTGGGTTGGAATTCCAGATTCGCCTCGCGAGATTATTCTCGCCTCGCGAACCTGAAAGCCAGAAGAACAGCGAAATTGTCATCCTCTCTGGGTCGCCCCGCGATTACGTTTCTCGCCGCGCGACTCGGGAAGGCGATCGTTTCTCGGAAAATGAAAGGTCTCTGGGTCGCCTCGCGAACATGTTCCTCGCCTCGCGACCCCGAAGGCTGACTGTTTTAGGAAAATGAAAGGTTTCAGGGTCGCCTCGCGAACACTTTGCTCGCCTCGCGAGTACCCGCGAGAAGACCAAACGTTGCTGACTTTTCACAAGATTCGCCTCGCGAGATACCTCTCGCCTCGCGAATATTTTATGTGAATTAAGTTGTGTGTTCTATGCTACATTTGTTATACAAATTAATTATTCTAATGTATAATTGTAGCATGACTGTTAATATTTTGTATAGTTATGAACTCACCTATCGTGGGTATAATTATATAAAATTTGTGTTGTTAAAAAAATTAATTATTCTAATGCATAATTGTAGCATGACTGTTGATATTTTGTATAGTTATGAACTCACCTATCGTGGGTATAATTATACAAATTTTGTGTTGTTAAATAATTAAGTATTCTGATGTGTTATATTTGTATTATATTAATAATAATTATACCCTATCGGTGTATTATTATTAATGTAATTCGTTATTATACATTGTACTATTGTCTCAAGCTTATATCAATTATGGTTTCAAGTACCCTATCGGTATTAGAAATTTTGGTGATGTAAGTTCAGTACATTGTATTATTCTTCTTGTTGTATTTCTTATTTACTATGATTCGGGACCCGTAGGCGGAATTATAATGAATAAGAAATTTCTATTATGGGCAAGATTGGCTGAACACACACACACACACACACATATATATATATATATATATATATATATATATATATATATATATATATATATATATATATATATATATATATATGGAATCATATTGCCTTCAACTCTTAATGATTCCTATTCTCTGTTTTATATCACCTCCTTCCCAAATTCTGTCAAAACTCTGAATGGGACAAACTATGAGGACTGGAAAGAGTCTCTAGATCTCTACTTAACTATTGCTGACTTGGATCTAGCCTTAAGGGAAGACAAGCCAGCTCTCACGTGATGAATCTACCTGCAGCACGTAAGATTGCCTATGAGAAATGGGAACACTCTAATAGAGTGTGCCTGAAAGTGATGAAGTACACTATGGAGAAATCCATCAGGCGAGTATCACAGAGACCAATAATGCTAAAGAATATCGAAAGTCATTGGGGAGAAATTTATGACTTTTGAGAAGGCTCGAGAAAAGTCAATATCTTTCCTTGTTTGACAAGACCAAATATGATGGGGTCGATGGTGTGCGTGAGCATATCATGAAGTCGATGCACTATTACAATAAACTCGAGATCTCTTAAAGTGGAAATTGGTGAAAGCACTTTAATCTACCGGGTTCTTGAATCTCTTCCTTCACAATTCGATGTAATGAAGACCTCTTACAATACTCGGAAGGCTGAATGGACAAGTGGATGAGATGATTGCCATTGTTACACAAGAAGAAGATTCCATTAGAAAGGGTAAATCTCACAGTGCTCATTTTGCTGCATCCGATCCAAATCAAACTTCTAAGTCGGGCTCAAGGTTTGTGAAGAAAGATCAAAAGGGAAAGAAGGAAAATGCAAAACAAAGCATCTGCAGGGCTAAGAAAGGTTTCTTCAAGGGTAACTGCAAATATTGTAAGAAGTATGGCCACAAGGTAGAGGATTGTTTTTTCTTGAAAAAGAAACAAGAGAAGCAAGGTATATTCCTGGCTTTAACATGCTTTGAATCCAATGTCATTGATGTTCCTCCAAATACTTGGTGGTTAGATTCAGTGCAACCATTCATGTTGTGAATTCCTTGCGGGGTTCACAAGCTCGAGGAAACCAAGTGATGCTGAGTCCAAGATTATAATGGGAGATGGAGCTGGAGTTTCATTATTGACATTGGGATTGTTTCTTTACTTTTGCCTTCGGACATAATTTGCTTTTAAGAGATGTTGTGTATGCACCTTCTATGAGAAGGAACTTGATTTCTGTTTCGCTTTGGATAAATGTGGTTACACTTTTAAGTTTGGTAATGGGAAATTGCTTGTTTATTCGATTCTGTTCCGTTGGTTCAGGAATTTTACGTGATGGCCTTTATATGTTAGATCTGCATGACATGTCTGTTAATTATGCTGTTGGAAACAAACGCAGTAGGATTAATGAACAATCTTCTATGTTATGGCATCGACGTTTGGGGCATATTTCTAGGCCCCGTATTGAAAGGCTAGTCAAGGAAGGTATTCTCCATGATCTAGATTTCTCCGATTTTGATACATGTGTTGATTGCATCAAGGGCAAATTTACTGCCAAGGTTAGGAATAAAGCCGCAAATAGGTGTGACGATGTGTTACAGTTGATTCACACCGACCTGTGTGGACCTATTACACCCACTGCCATGGGTGGATATGGGTATTTTATTACCTTTATAGATGATTTCTCGAGATATGGATGGATAGATCTTCTGCAAGAAAAGTCTAGTTCTCTAGATGCTTTCAAATCCTTTAAGGTCATTTGTTGAGTTGAAAACTGGTAGGAAAATAAAATGTGTAAGATCCGACAGTGGTGGAGAATTCTATGGTAGATATAATGAGACGGGTAGAAACCCGGGACCTTTTGCCGATTTCTTGAGGAATGCGGTATTGAAGCTCAATACACTATGCCTGGTACTCCCGAGCAAAATGGAGTTGCGGAGAGGCGTAACCGCACACTTATGGAGATGGTAAGATGTATGTTGAGCCATTCATCATTGCCAGGACTTTCTTTGGGGAGATGCCTTAAAAACTGCTGTCTACATTCTAAATCAAGTACCCAAAGAAGTCCTGTACCAAAAACTCCATATGAGCTCATGAGTGGAAAGAAGCCGAGTTTGAAACATTTTCATGTATGGGGTTGTAAGGCGTGAAGTTAGACCTTATAATCCTCGATCTAAGAAGCTTGATCTTAAGACTGTTAGTGGCTTCTTTATTGGCTATTGTGTGGGTTCCGGAGGTAGCAGATTCTATTGTCCATCTCATTCTATGCGAGTCGTCGAATCCGATCGAGCGGTTTTCTTTGAGGATGACTTGGATAGTGGGAGTGATATACCACGACCAGTTACTCTTAAAGAAGATCGCACCATTGTTCCTATACCAGTTGTTCCTTTTCCTCTGAAGTTTTGATTCCAAATGATGATGTTGATCGAATCTTCAACATGAAGATGGTGTGGCAAAGACCGCTTGTAGATGAACAAGAACATGATCTTATTGTTGATGAAATTCCACTGAGACGATCTTAAAGAGTGCGCAGACCTTCCATACCAGATGATTATGTTGTATATCTTCAGGAACATGAGTTTGACCTCAATGATGATGATGATCCTATTACCTTTGAGGAGGCAATTTCTAACTCTCATGCTTCTGATTGGCTGAATGCTATGCATGATGAGTTATCTTCTATGTCTCATAATGGTGTTTGGAGTCCGGAGGAATTGCCAATAGGTTGTAAACCCGTTGGATGCAAATGGGTTTTCAAAACCAAACGTACTCCGGATGGTAAAGTTGAAAGGTACAAAGCCAGATTAGTAGCTAAAGGCTATAACCAAAGAGAAGGCATTGACTATAAGGAGACCTTCTCACCAGTCTCTACGAAAGATTCATTTCGAGTTGTCATGGCTTTGGTAGCTCATTTTGATCTAGAACTTCAGCAGATGGATGTGAAGACGGCATTTCTGAATGGAGACCTTCATCAAGATGTTTACATGGTTCAGCTGAAGGTTTTGCAGAAACAGGCAAAGAGCACTTGGTTTGCAAGCTGAATAAGTCTATTTATGGACTGAAACAGGCCTCCGGACAATGGTATTTGAAGTTTGATCAGGTTGTCACTTCTCTTGGCTTCAAAGAAAATGCCTCGGATCGGTGCGTTTACTTGAAGACTTGTGAGGGTGGATTCATCATTCTCGTTCTATATGTTGATGATATACTTCTTGCTAGCGATTGTGTTAAAATCCTGACCGACAAAAACTCATGTTGAGCAGACCACTTTGATATGAAAGACCTTGGTGATGCTTCGTTGTTTTAGGCATCCAGATTTATCGTGATAGGTCACGTGGTGTTCTTGGATTGTCTCAAAGAGGATATATTGAAAAGGTCCTCAAAAGGTTTAACATGCATTCTTGCTCCCCATGTGCTTTGCCTGTTCAAAAGGGTGAAGAAAAATTCTCTAAATCTCAATGTCCTCAAAATGATGTAGAAATAAATGAAATGAAAAAGGTCCCATATGCTTCCGCTGTTGGCGGTTTAATGTATGCTCAAGTCTGTACTCGTCCCGACATTGCTTTTCTGTAAATGCTTTAGGGAGATACTTGAGCAACCCAGGTTTGGGTCATTGGAAAGCCGTAAAAAGGTCATGAGATATTTGCAGGGAACCAAAGATTATATGTTGACCTATAAGAAGTCCGATCAACTTCAGGTCACTTGGTTATTCCGATTCGATTTCGCGAGTTGCCCCGACGACCAGAAAATCTACTTACGGCTTTATCTTTATGATGGCGGGAGGAGCTATTTCTTGAAAAGCGTCAAACAGACGCTTACGGCTACTTCTACCATGGAAGCAGAGTATGTTGCTTGCTATGAGGCTACTTGTCAAGCCATGTGGTTGAAAAATTTGATTTCGGCTTTCATATTGTTGAAAGCATATCTAGGCCACTTGTGATATATTGTGACAATCTCTTCTTTGTGAACTTCTCTCATAACAATAGAAGCTCTTCTCGCACTAAGCATTTTGATGTGAAATATTTGTTCGTTAGAGAGAAGATTCGGGAGTTTCGACTCGTATTGAGCATATTGATACAGGAAACATGCTTGCGATCCACTAACCAAAGGCTTAATCTTGGAATATTCGGAATCATGTAATTCATATGGGCTTAGTTAAGTCTTTTGATGTATTGGATTAGTGGGAGTCTGAAACTATTATTTGCCCATTATCGTTTTTTTTTATGAGATATGTAAATTGACGTCATTCTTGGTTTCATATCTCTTATAGCATTTTAAGATGCTTGGACCATCTTTTGAATTGCATATTTCTCTTTATTAATTATATGCAATTTTATATTCATCAATCTTTATGTGAAATATGAGTCTTTAGCATGTATGATTTACTTCCTATCGGATACTATTTACGCATTGTTAAAGCTTGTATTTCTTATATTCTGGTTAACGTGTGTTTAGATCAGAATCGTATTTCTCTTTAATAATTGATTAATGCTATCCAAGTGGGAGAATGTTAAATTTTAATATGTATAACAATGGATTAGCATTAATTAGTTATTAAATTATAATTAAATTATAATATATCAGTTATAATATTAATTCCTAATTACGTAACCAATTGATAAAATAGTTGTTGGGTATTTACTAAAGAATGACCCTATGATGGGATGGGTCATATCTAATATTAACCCATTGAGAGGTCCCTACTCTCTGCTGGTAGGTTATAAGAATAGCCTCCCATTAGGCATTCTCACAATCAAGAATACGTAACCAAAACTTACCAGAAAGAGAGGAGTAACCCTCTCATCTTCTCCAATATTGTGAAACCGTTCATCTTCTCATCCTTTGATCTTCGGGGATGGATTATGCAAATCTCCAAGGTATGGAATCCTCCTCTTTACTTTGATTAACATGAGAATGACATGCTATGATTTGTATCTGTATGGTATTTAGATTGTATGTTTTCCTTCAACTTCCACCCTAGTAAAATTGAATTTATATCACTTCCACCCTAGTATTTTAGGTGAAAGCCACACCGTATCATTCAATAAAATGGTGTAGTGGTGTATCATTCGAGTGACATAAAGTGGATCATTCATTTGATCATATGGATTAGTTTACTATTGACTACAATAAATGTTGAAAGTCCAACTCACTTTTTGATATTTTGACCGACTCAGGTGATAAAATGAGTAGATCATAATATATCACTTGAATGGTATACGATAACGGGAATGAAATTTAGAACCGACATTCTTAGAAGCTAGTCCAGCCCCGATATTAGCACAACATCCTTAGAATACGGACCTGCATCATTTCCAACTAGATCTTTCTCACCTCTCTTAATTCGTCGCTCTCCCTCTCTCTCCATCATCTCTCTATCTTCTCTCTTACACCCTTATTTTTCTTATGCATGACAGGAGAGGATCCGCTTTCTTAGAATACTTGCATTGTAGGACAAACAAATAATTAATTTGTTTATTCCTTATGGGATAATCGATTATGAAAATGATAAGGGGCAATATAATGAGCTAATCGAAGGTAGCAACATATATAATCGAACGCAATTGAGTGCTGAGGCTACAAGTTTTTTTTTTGTTGATAAAATTATGGATTTTTAATTGGTGGGCGTTATCTAAGATATATATTCCATGTGTATTGTAACGGGACAAAGTAAAAGAAATTGAAATATATAGAACCGCTTCCAACCGGGTCTGATGATACATTGCTTTCACTATCTAATGCTTTGTTATGTCTGCTATCACAAAGAAAGATACCCTCCATCTTTTTCGCTGCTCGTACTAAATAGGGACACTGTTCGTTCCTAGTTCATATTCACACATCAGAAATAAATTGAGCGATCGATATCCACTTTACCATGAAATGAATACAGTAAAGTATTAAACTAGTTTGTTTTACTTGTTGGAGATAATTTAAATTAGTTAGTGTTTGTTAGTATTTAGTTAGTTTGTTAAAGTGTAATTAGTTTGTTGTAATTAAAGAGATTAGTTAGAAGCAGTTAAGAAAGTTAGTTAGTGTATGTGTAAGTCTATGAATAGACATAGGTTGTGATGTGAATTAACACAAGTGATGAAGTGAAAGTGTAATTGTGTGAAGTGAAGTGTATGAATAAAAGTTTTTTTTTAGTGTATCTCTTTCTTTCATCTTTCTCAATCTTTCTAAATATTTCTATTCTTTCTATGTGTGTGCACCATGAGTGAGTATGAGTGTTTGTGTTCCAACATGGTATCTAGAGTTACAAGATTAGGGACTTGTGATGGGTCCAAGGGTGAAGAAATTGAAGAGATTGTGAGTGGGGGTTTATCAATCCCTTTACCGGTTCTTGATGGCAAGAACTTCCATCAATGGGTGGTGAAGATGGAAAATATTTTCAATTTCTATGAGGTGCTTGAGGTGGTGCAAGAAAGTGTTCAAGGTGTGGAAGATAGTGCTTCCAAAAAGAGAGACTATAAAGCTCTCTTGATTCTTCGTCAATGCGTGGATGAAGAAAATTTTGTGAAGATTTCTACAGCCAACATGGTAAAAGATGCTTGGGACATCTTGAAGAAAAACTATGGTGGAGTGCTGGAGAGGAAAGAGAGCAGACATGCTGATCTTGAGGCAAACAAGAACCAAAAAGGGGGTGTAACAATGAGTGACAAAGACAGCAACAAAGAGGCAGAGAAGTCTGTGCAGAAGGAGAAGGAGAAGATGCGTGCGTTGGATCCAAATGAAAAACCCCTTACTGGGAAGGAGCTTTGCAAGAGAAGAGCTAGAAGTGCAGTTCTTGATGATGGTTATGCAAGACGAGAGAAAGATGTGGAGAATACCAAAGGCAGCAATGAAGGATCTAATGTTGTGTTTTGTGGGTCATTCCATCAAACACTTTGTGATCAATCTGTGTCCCAATCCAAAGGTTCTGCAAAGAAGGGTGACCAAGAAGAGGCAGGGTATGAAGTTCAATCTGAGGGTTTCAAGCAACCATCGAAAGAACCTCCACCGCTGTCGTCACTGTCGGAACGACGAGCAGCCAGAGTCGTGCTGCTAGAGGAGGTGATGGCGGAAAGAGAGGAGAACCCAGTCTGGGTGGCGATGCCACGATGTGGTCGGAACGCGAAAGAGACAAAGGTGGGGATTCCGGATCTACAACTCACAACGGAGGATCGGACAGAGAGGTTTGGACCCAGGTCGGTCACAATATTGCCAGAGCCGCCATGGATGTGCAAGGACGAGCTGTGTTATAACAAAGATGAGTTGCAGCTATGGCTAACCATCGTGAGTGAAGAGAAATGTGCAGAGGCGTTCTCAGGTTTGCTGCCATGGTTATACGAGGAGGAGGTGTGTCGTACTAACAAAGAGGAGCTGCAGATCAGACCGCCATCGTCGGAACCGCCAAGCCGTGATTCTCGTATGGTGGCTAACGAAGCAAAGGCGGCTGAGGGGTAGCAGCGCACCAGAAAAATCAAGGGGAGTTAGGGTTGCAATTCAGAAATTGGGCACAAAGTTCAGATCTTGTATGTCGTTTGAAAAACAAAACGCAGTGAAGAAAAATCGGAAAGGAGAAGATGGAGGTTTATGTTTCTGGAGAAGAAATAAATTTGCATTAGTCAAATACATTTTGCGGGTGATGATGTGCATCAATTGTTGCTGCAGCTTAGTGGTAAAGTTTTACGGGTGGATGTATAACGTGATGGGTTCGAGTTATGCCTTAAGCGTTTGGATCATTTTATTTTTAATAAAATCCCTAAAAGGTTTAAAGTCAGGAAAAACGTGCAACTGTGAGATTCGATCCAGGGACTTCATGAAGGCACGGCTGGAGTGCCAAGGTGGTGACCACCAGGCTAGCACATCAACAGTGGCAATTGGTTGTTTTTTTCAAATACATAAGTGTTATGAAATTATGGGATCCTGGTGGATATAAGAATATTTCTATGGAGGTTAGATCATTGTGCTTCAAAGTATGGGATCCTGGAAAGTTGTGTTTAGAGATGTATTAGCTTTTGTAATTTGTGTTTTTGTATTTTGTGCTTTTAGCTAATTTGAATTAAGGGGGGGTGTTGGAGATAATTCAAATTAGCTGGTGTTTGTTAGTGTTTAGCTAGTTTGTTAAAGTGTGATTAGTTTGTTGTAACTAAAGAGATTAGTTAGAAGCTATTAAGAGAGTTAGTTAGTGTATGTGTAAGTCTATAAATAGACATAGTGTGTGATGTGAATTAACACAAGTGGTGAAGTGAAAATGTAATTGTGTGAAGTGAAGTGTATGAATAAAAGATTTTTTTAGTGTATCTCTTTCTCTCATCTTTCTCAATCTTTCTAAATATTTCTATTCTTTCTATATGTGTGCATCATGAGTAAGTGTGAGTGCTTGTGTTTCAACAGTGCTGACTAGCAATTAATGAGACATCTTCAATTACACCAAAAAAAAGTGGGACTTCTTCCTTTTTCTTTATAACTTACAAGCCTTACATTTTAATTTTTATACATAAATGTTCGATCAAGTAAATGGCAGAAATAATTGCCCAAATTGTTAACAAATTTTTAGGATACAAAATATTAATATCGTGTATTAATTTATTATTCAAAAAAAGAAAATGTGCCCTGTATACCATGAATTTAATTGGAATGTGTAACTTTTTTTTACATTATAAACCAATAATAAATTTCGCTTCATTAAAAATATTTCAATTTGTCACAATCATCTTGATTATTCGTGATTGATTAATAATATAAAACACTTTATACTGGCAATATATCAAAATTAAAGTCATATTAGAGCATCTTCATTGACAATTTTAAGGAACTCATTTTAAGTGGGTCCATCAAAGTTAATGACACGCTCAGTTTCCACTCCAATGAGAGTTTCTAATAAATTCCTTAACCCTTCTCTCTTCAATATCATATGTTCTCTCTCCTTTTTTAACACTATCAAATGCAAAAAAAAAAAAGAAATATTTAAATGCTATGAACCTCTTTTTTAAGGTTCCTTAGATAAGGAACCCATTTTAAATTTGAGAAACTCAGAATCACATATGGTATATTGTAACAATATTTTATTCCTAAGAAACCCCTAATTAAGTATCTCCCATTAAAAATGCAACTGTAGACTCGTGATGTAAGGAAGAAAATGACTTTTTAACTTAAGTTAAGTAGTGCATTTTGGCCGCACAATTACGTGAATGGTGTACTTTTTAAAATATTTATGCAAGTAGAGTAAGTCGTATATGGAGGAAATGACACCAGATATAAAAGTCGTATTTCTCATTCACAATTTATTTTTATATTCAAAAAATAAAATAAAAATATGGAAGTCGTATACCTCACATAGGACTTATTTTTTTTAATTAATTTTCCTTTATAAGTCGTATGTAAAGAATACGACTTCAATCTTATATAATTTTTGGTTAATTACAAGTTGTATCCAATAGATACGACTTCATCACCCGTGAAAATAGAAAGGCACGACATAATATTAGTATAAATATGATTCATTTACTGATTTACAATCAGAAAATAAAAATTGACCCACAAACTAAAATTTTACTGATTTTAATTTTTTTTATCTACCAATTATTTAATCAAATTAAAATAATTATTTGTTAATACACCATTATTATTATTTGCTAATTATTTTAATAATAATACTAATAATTATTTTAATATGTTTAATAATTAAAATGAATAAAAATAATATATTAAAAATATTTAAATAATAATTAATATTAATCTAAGTGAATATTAAAATTTAAAATGAAACATGTTGAATTCATTAACCAAAATGTCTTCCTGTTTAGAATAAACAAAATATTGATTAAACTATTTTGGAATAAAGCATCGATTCAATTCATACAATACATGTAATAGAAAATTTGTTGAAGGGGAATAGGTTCACTGCATACGTGGAAATCAGGAGGTCTAATAAAAAAACTTAAATACTGTCGCGACCGTCTCGTCCGGGAATCGTGAAAAAGAGGATAAAAAATAGAGGAGTCGTCACTAAAATTTTTATTGGGAAAATCTTAGAAAACCCAATTATTTAAAGGTAAACTAGTCTAAAAAAAAGAGAGATGAGTACGGGAGTCGGTTACGAGTAGGGAAGGTGTTAGCACCCCACATCGTCTGTTTAAAAAAAGGTACCTCAAGTTAATTGCGCAAAAACATTTTAATAACCTTTTGAATATTTATTTTATCCCAAAAATTATTTACAAGAAGGAATTATTTTTAATTTTTAATATTTTAAATTTTTATTAATTTTTATATTTTTAAATTTATTGTTTATAAAAACTAAATGAGGTGGAACATGACACATGAGTCCACTAGGTAACCTCATATCTGAGGGACTGAACATGGCACCGTGTCCATAGAGCATCCCTAAAAATAGAACATTTTAATTATTTTGATTAATTATTTTAACACAAAAAGAGACACAAAAAAAGGAAAATTTAGTTTTGACTTGACAAAATGATTTATCTTGCTCCTACGTATTCTCGGGTGCGATGGGAAACTCAAAGCCACATAGTTCTTTTGAAAATATTTGATTGGTTGGTTGATTTTATTTTTTGGAAAAGATTTTATTTTGATTTTTTTTGTTTAAAAAAAGGATTTTTATTTTAAAATAAATTCACCTTTGCACAGAGTCCAAGATAGCAGTGCTATACGATAAACCCTTACAATTCATACGACACTTGAGGATGAATAAGTCCATACATCAACGTCGTAGATTTTCGCGTGAATTCGAAAGATATTTTTATAAAATTAAATTGGGTAAAATTGGTTAAAAGTGTAAATTAAAAAAAACATTTATTATTTTTTTACAAAAGGGAATTCACTCTTGCACAGGGTTAAAGATAGTAAAGTTATACGATGAACCTTTAAAATTCATACGACACTTGAGGATGAAAAAAAATCCATACACCAACGTCGTAGATTGTTGCATAAACTCAAAAGATTTTATTTCATAAAAAGAGATTACTAAAATTTGTTGAAAGAGCAAATTAAAAATATTTCATTATTTTTTAACAAAAATGGAATTCACTCATGCACAGGGTCCAAGATAGCAGTGGTATACGATAAACTCTTACAATTCATACGACACTTGAGGGTGAAAAATCATACATCAACGTCGCAGATTGTTGCGTGAATTCAAGAAAACCTCTTTTTTATTTTTAGAACTTTATTTTAAAAGATATTTTTGTTTTAAATTTTTTACTAAACATATTTCTTATAAAGAATGGATCTGACCCAGATAAAATAGCCCAATGCTTTAATGTAACAGTAACAAACAAAAGGCAAACTGGGCCATATGCTACAAATCCAATAACATCGGAACCCAATCCTTAATAAACCAAATAATAAAGAAAGAAAAAAAGAGCAAAACAGAGGGAAGCTTTTAGCTTCATTACCACCAAAACGTGACAGAGAGCAAGAGAGGGGACCAAGGAGAATGAGAGCAGGGGCGACTGGTTTGAGCAGTGGTGTGCACGGCGGATCGTGGTGAGGCGCGGACGGGGACGCGAGGATCTGAACGGGTCCGACGAGACGAAGCGAGTTGCACTGCGACTGACTGGCGTGGAGGAATCTTGTGGCGTAGGGATGCGGTGGTGACGATGGTGTTGTCGTGGTGGTGCGAGGCCATCTGAAAGGCATGGATCTGTGTTCTGTGGTGCCGTGTGCGTTTCATGCGGAGGTTGTTGGGTCTAGTTGGGGGGCCTGCGGCAGATCTGAGGCGGAGTTACGGTGGCACACGGAGGATGGCTCCGCTTCGAGGCTGGCGGTGCGTCGTAGAGGAGGGGCGTGACGGCGAGGGGCAGCGGACAGTGGCTGGGAGCAAAAGGAAGAAGATGTGGAGGGAGGAAGAAGAAGATGGGTTCTGTGAGTAGAAGAAGAAGAATGAAAAAAAGATAAAAGAAGAAGGAGTGGTCGTGGCCAAGAGGAACAAGAAGATTGTGGCCTCTGGGTGATTTTTTCGTTCCCCCCTTTTTACTAGATGATGCTTCTGTTTATATATCAACCACAGGGGATGATAGTGCCAGCATTTGTTATTGATATGTAGACAAAAAAATGCATAGGGGGCACATTTTGTGGGGAGCATATCAACCTTTGCTCCACCACCTTGCTTGGTTGCAATGGTGCAGGGGTAGTACTTCCTTGCTTTGGGAAAAAAAACATAAAAAACAAAAGAATAAGAAAAGCAAAAGCTGGTATATACTTCAAATAGGGGAAGACAAAGCAAGGATGGGAAAAAAAAGGACAAGGAATTAAAATTTATTTTTATATTTTTTCAAATAAAAATTAGAAGTATTTTTTGATCATGGGCTCAACAAGCCATTTGTAACAATAAAAGGGAAATGGGCTACACTAATTCTATGATGGGTCAAGAATAAAAAAATCACTTTTTGTTTTATTTTTATCATTTTTTTTACTAATTTTCAAAATATTAATTAAAAAAATCCGGGCAAAATTAGGTGTTCACAGCTGTCCCTCTTTACTTGTTTCTTATTAGATAGTAGGTGTAACCGTAGTTAACCTATTATCGTTATAAGAAACGAGTAAAGACATGAACTCCAATTTTGGCCGGGGTTTGCTGACAAGTAAAAGGATGCATAATTAAAAAGAGCTTACGGGATGGACTGCCCGTAGGAGCTCGAATAGAAAGATAAAAAGCTTGTAGAGTCGTTTGTCCGCTGAAGCTTGAAAACAAGTAGAGCTTACGGGGTCGGGTATCCGCCGAAGCTTGAAAAGAAATGTTAAAAGCTTGCGGAGTCGGTTATCCGCTGAAGCTTGAAAAGGAAATGAAAAGCACGCGGAGTCGGTTATCCGCTGAAGCTTGAAAAGAAATGTTAAAAGCTTAGGGAGTCGGTTGTCCGCTGAAGATTGAAAACAAAAGGATTAAAAGCTTACGGAGTCGGTTATCCGCTAAATCTTGGAAAGGAATGTTAAAAGCTTACGGAGTCAGTTGTTCGCTGAAGCTTTAAAACAAAAGGATTAAAAGCTTGCAGAGTCGATTATCCGATGAAGCTTGGAAAGGAATGTTAAAAGCTTACGGAGTCGGTTGTCCGCTGAAGCTTGAAAAGAAAAGGATTAAAGGCTTGTGGAGTTGATTATCCACTGAAGCTTGAAAAGACAGGTAGAAAGCTTGTGGAATTGGGCATCCGTCGAAGCTTGAAGTCAAAAGATCTTATGGGGTATGATACTTGCCAAATATCGAAAGTTTACGGAGTCGCTTGCGGAGTCGGTGATCCTCTGAAGCCTGAAAAGAAGTATTAAAAGCTTACGGAGTCGGTTATCCGCTGAAGCTTGACAGAAAAGGTCAAAAGCTTGTGGAGTCGGTTATCCACGGAAGCTTGACGAAAGGTAAAAAGCTACGATGTCTGTGCAATTTACTGGGTTTTTTGCTCACAAAAGATAAACAATTGCAATGCATGATGCGAGAAATGTCATATATGCTTGATGAAAACCTCAGATGATTTCAATGCAACACGAGGAAAGCCTGTAATACATTAATACTTCTTTTTTCTTTTTCGTTACTTAGGTGGTTTTTATTATCACCCTCGACCCCTTAAAGTGTTGATCACAGACAAGCCTGGAGATGAACTAAAACAAGTCCTGTCTTCGTGGAGAATAAAGGCTAAGCACTTTTGAAAGGGTAGGCTTCCTTTGCAATGATTGTCCCCGTGCTTCTTGTCGGTAGACCACGGTGTCCTTTGTCGGGAGATCATCTTGTTCTTTACGAACTTTTAAGATTTTCAAGGGAATTCTAAATGCATCTTGAAGACACCAATACATGTTTCACATTCTACTATATACTTATCATGATGAATGCATACACACAATTGACAAAAGTTAAGAGAAAGAGATAAGGGTAAAAGAATTGGGAGCCAATGTCATTATATTTGGATTGAAAAGGTATACAAAGCAGATATTACAATGGAGTATGGAATTGCAAAAATGTTGTGGAGTGGAAACACATCTTCTCAAGTGACATCTCTCTCCATGACTAGTGTTAGTATCTCTCATACCATATTGACTGCTTACTAATCAATATCTGAGGATGCTATCTGCCTCAGTCTTCATGCATCTAGCCTACTGATTGCCCCAGTTCATCGTCTTGACGACACTTCCATTGTTATGTTTTTATTTTTCTGAACCCTAACTTTTGCCTAGACCGCCTTTTCAGGTTTTCAGCCTAACGGGTTGCTCTAACTTTTGCCTAGACCATCTTTTCGGATTTTCAGTCTAGCGAGCTTTTCCATTTCTATTTATTTTCATTCTTTCTTTCTGATTTTTTGGGATGTGCGTTCAAGCATAGTACTTTTTGACTGCATCTGAGTTTATAAGGAGTGGAAGATCTTCCCCATCCATCCTGGTGAGAATTAAATCTCCTCCTGAGAAGGCCTTTTTCACAACGTCAGGTCCTTCGTAGTTCGGGGTCCACTTCCCACGATGATCCTTATGGATTGGTAGGATCTTTTTGAGCACTAGATCACCCTCCCGAAACTGCCGCGGGCGTACCTTCATCTCATAAGCTCTCATCAACCTTCTCTGGTACAATTGACCATGACACAATGCCACTAATCTCTTCTCTTCAATGAGGTTCAATTGGTCGAGTCGATCCTGAACCCACTCAGCTTCTTCCAGTTCTGCGTCTCTCAGTACCCTTAATGAGGGGATCTCTACTTTAATCGGGAGCACTGCCTCCATCCCATACACCAGAGAATACGGCGTTGCCCCTGTCGAGGTGCGAATAGAGGTACGGTATTCGTGCAAAGCAAAAGGTAACATCTCGTGTCAATCCTTATACGTCACCACCATCTTTTGGACAATCTTCTTGATATTTTTATTAGCGGCCTCAACTGCTCCGTTCATCTTTGGGCGGTACGGGGAGGAATTGTGATGCTTTATCTTGAAGTTTTTGCACATCTCCTTCATCATCTTGTTGTTCAAGTTGGTCGCATTATCAGTGATAATCTCACTCGGCAACCCATAACGACAAATTAATTCTCTTTTTACAAATTTGATCATGACATTCCTGGTCACATTGGCATATGATGCAGCCTCAATCCACTTTGTGAAATAATCAATGGCAACAAGAATGAAGCGATGCCCATTTGAGGCTTTTGGTTCGATTGGCCCGATCACACCCATTCCCCACATTGAGAACGACCAGGGTGCCGACATGACATTCAAGGGAGTTGGCGGCGCATGAACCTTATCAGCATATATTTGACACTTATGGCACTTCTTCGCTTAATTAAAGCAATCAGCCTCCATTGTCAACCAATATTGGCCAGCCCTCAAGACTTTCCTGGCCATTGCATGACTGCTCGCGTGTGTTCCAAAAGATCCTTCATGTACCTCCTCAATTATCCGTTTAGCTTCTTTTGCGTCAACGCACCTCAACAACACCATGTCGTGATTTCTTTTGTAGAGGATACCTCCATCTAAATAGAAACCCATTGCAAGTCTTCTTAGAGTTCTTTTGTCATTTTCTGAAGTGCCCGGAGGGTATTCCATTCTTTGGATGAAGCATTTGATGTCATGGTACCACGATTTCTGATCAGAATCTTCCTCTATCACTCGACAATATGCAGGATGATCACGACTTTCCATTTTGATGAGTGGTAAGTTCCTCTCGTCACTTACTCTGAACATCGAGGACAAGGTAGACAACGCGTCAGCTAATTTGTTATCTTCTCAGGGAATATGATGGAATGTGACTTCATCAAACTGCTCAATCAAACCTTTGATGTAATCATGGTACGGGATTAACTTGGCATCTCGGGTTTCCCATTCCCCTCTTAGCTGGTGGATGACTAATGCAGAGTCCCCATATACCTCCAGTATCCTTGCCTTTGATTCTATTGCTGCCAGGATCCCAAGAACACAAGCTTCATATTCGGCTATATTGTTTGTACAATCAAAGCAAAGCCTTGAAGTGACAGGGAAATAACCATTTTTCGGTGAGATTAGTATTGCCCCAATTCCATGTCCCAATGCATTAGAAGCTCCGTCAAATAACAAGGTCCACTTTTCTTTTTCTGGTGATTGCTCGTGATCAAACAAAGCCATTATATCTTCATCTGGGAAATCACATTGCATCGATCCATAATCTTCTACTGGCTAATTGGCTAGATATTCTGCAAGAACACTCCCTTTTATTGCTTTTTGGGTGACATAGACAATGTCATATTCTGATAGCATGACTTGCCAGCGAGCAATTCTTCTAGTCAGAGCAGGCTTATCAAAGATATACTTGATCGGATCCATTTTGGACACCAACCAGGTAGTGTAACACAACATGTAATGCCTCAAACGACGAGCCACCTAAGCCAAGGTACAGCAAGTGCGTTCTAGTAGTGAGTAGTTGGCTTTGCAATTGGTGAATTTCATACTTAGATAATAGATGGCATGTTCCTTCCTTCCTGACTCATCGTGTTGCCCCAATACGCAACCCATCGATTCATCTAGCACAGTCAAATACATGATGAGAGGTCTTCCCGGCACTGGGGGAACCAAGACCGGAGGCTCCTGTAGGTATTGTTTGATCTTCTCAAAGGATTTTTGACAATCTTCTTTCCATGTCACAACCTGATTTTTGCACAGCAATTTAAAGATTGGTTCACATGTCGCGGTTAGTTGGGAGATGAACCGGGTAATGTAGTTCAATCTTCCTAAAAACCCACGAACTTCATTCTCCGTTTGAGGTGTTAGCATGTCGATGATTGCTCGAACCTTTTTAGGATCAACCTCTATTCTTCTTTGAATAACAATGAACCCTAGAAGCTTGCCTGATTTCACTCCAAAAGTGCATTTGGCTGGATTCAATCGGAGCTTAAACTTTCTTAACCGCTCAAAAAGTTTCTGCAAATTATCAACATGGTCATCTTCGGATCTGGACTTGGCGATCATGTCATCTACATAAACTTCTATCTCCTTATGCATCATGTCATGGAATAAAGCCACCATAGCCTGCTGATATGTTGCCCCAGCATTTTTCAAGCCAAAGGGCATAACCTTGTAGCAAAAGGTTCCCCATAAAGTGACAAATGTAGTTTTCTCCATATCTTCAGGTGCCATCTTGATCTGATTATTCCTGAGAATCCATCCATGAAAGAGAATAATGCATGTTGGGCAGTATTATCTACAATGACATCAATATGAGGCAGAGGAAAATCATCTTTGGGGCTAGCTCTATTCAGATCTCGATAGTCGACACACATTCGAACCTTTCCATATTTCTTGGGGATAGGAACGATGTTAGCAACCCATTGAGGGTACTTTACCACTTCTAGGAAACCTGCATCCAGTTGTTTCTTGACCTCCTCCTTAATCTTTAAAGACATTTCCGCTTTCATCCTTCGTAGCTTCTGCTTTACTGGAGGACACTCCGGCTTTAATGGCAATTTGTGTTCTACTACACTAGGGTCTAACCCTGGCATGTCTTGGTACGACCATGCAAAAACATCTTTATAATCCATCAACAACTTGATCAACCTACTTCGCTCATTTTCTTTCAGGGAAAGGCCGATCTTGACCTCTTTTTTATCATCTTTGGTTTCCAAATTGATTAGTTCACTTGGCTCTTCATGGGGCCGAATTTCCCTAGCTTCTTGTTCTACCAACCTCAATAGTTCAGGAGGGACTTCCCCATCATCATCAACAACCTCGTCAATATGATCAATGTGATAATCAAAATTGTATGTTGAGTTACTAACACTGTCATTTTCAAGAGAGTCACTTTTAGATCTGCATTTTGATAGTTATCAGGGAAAGATAAATGAATAAAGGTTAAAAACGGGAAACTTCATTTATTGGCGAGGAACGATGAATAAAAGCAAAAGTATAAAAAAAAAGAGGTAAGAACATAAAGATATTGAATGCATGCATTTATTGATAAGTCATACTGAAACGGAAACAAGTAATCCCATTACAACAAAATTCCTAGAGCCTTGGGCAGAGCTAAAGGATAAGCATTACAGAATTACTTTGAAAAAAACTCTATGGTCATGGGGAACTCGACGACCTCCCAATTGTTGAGCTCTGTATCCGGAGAGCATGGATACACCAAATTGACACCAAGATCGGTGAGATAATCATCTTCAAGAGCTGCTGCTTGGTCCAGGAATGCGAACCCTACACTTCGGAAGCTCTGTCGAATGTCACAGATGGGAACCCCTTCAGCCTCGTATTCACGATTTTCCAGCCGAGCCAACCTTTTTCTTTTCTTCTCTTCTATAACCCTCATCTTGTCGGCCTTGGTGGGTTTATATCCCAACCCAAACCTGTCCTTGTTCTCGGTGAGCATGAGGATGTCAGTGACACCTTGGCTATTGACCGCGCTGTCGCACACGCGTCAAAAAGCGAGCGATTTACAAAAATATGTAGTTTAGGGAGCGACAACTCGAGTATCGTCTCACAAGGACTCTTGGGTTGTTGTTAACAGAAAAGTCAGTTTTGGGGGGGTTTGAGATTATGGATGCAAATAAGAAAACAAACCAGAAAATAATGCAAACTAAGAATTATCAAATAAGCTAAAAAACGATTAACCAACTGTTCTCGGTTTCCCAACTATCATCGGTTCACATAATTCCATGCCCTAAGCAGATTCTAATCCCTTTTCGATTGTAGCAGCAATTACCAAGCGAAATCACCACTACGAGATATATGTTCCAAATTCCCGAATTAAGCAAAAGGGGTGAAGCCCTCGTGAATTAAGCAAACACGATTGAACACACGCGAATTAAGCAAACGCGATTAAGTATAGGAACATAACATCATCGAAACAAATCAATACTAATTCTATACAATTCTGAATTAAGCAAACAGAACATATATCATAGTATTGAAAAGGGAAAAGCAATTAAATTGGGAATCAATAGAACCTCAAGTGTGGTGGAAACCGATTACAATAGATCAATCCTTGGCGATTAGTCCTCCATCAAATACATCATAAAAACCCTAGGAACTAATTCGCAGCCGTCACAAATGAAAAGAAAAGAAGATTGATCAGAACCCCCCAGTTCTGCCCTCAAACAGACTATAAATACAGATTTTGGGTTGCGGTCGCTCGCGAGGCGAAACATGTTTCGCGAGTCGAATATTATGAACAGTCGCTTTATCGCGAGGCGAAACATGATTCGCGAGGCGAGCCAGAGAGGGTGACTGTTGATGCTCGTGATGGTCTTCGGGCTCGCGAGGCTAGCATCCTCTCGCGAGGCGAATCCTCCAGAATTGCATTTTTCCATTGTTTTCTTCATTCCCTTGGCTCTAAGTGCTTTATTCTAACCTGAAACAATAGGAAATAGCAGTGAATGCTTTATTTGACTCAAAACTAACTAAATTAGCCTAAAAATACTTTACAGACTCAAAATATTGCTTGAGGACAATTTAATCTAATTTGGGCGAAAATGAGATATAATTAGCACAAAACCATGGTCATACTAGTCATAAAACTAGATGAGCCAGAGGCTGATCAAAATACCCCAAACTTAAACTTTGCTTGTCCCCAAGCAAACTAAAACTCAAAAAAGACTCAGACTTGGCAAGCTTAAAGATTTAATCAATTTCGCACAAATGTCATGCAATTTCATCAAAACAGTTTTCTTCAATGTTCCCCCCTTTCAAACAAAGCAATCCCCACATTCAATTATTCTGAACATTTGAGAATTCTACCATTCATGCAATCAATAATCTAAGCAAGGGATCCAAGTTACACACAAAAGGGAGATCACCAAATTCAAACAATCGCCTTCCTCACAAGGGCATTTAGTGTTTCACTCAATCGCTCAGTTTGTCTAGGTTATCAACATTTCACTCAATTCACCTTTAAGAGCACTTCCCATAAATTTGATTTTCATCTCAAAATGGTTCCCACGAAAACATGCATGCAACATCAAAAGGTCTTTTAAGGTTGTAATGGGGCCTGGCTAAGGGTAGGATATACAAAGGAACTAGGCTTATGTCCCTAGGAACTAAGAGAGCATGAGCATTTGATACATATTGAATTCCACTCAGATTCCTTTTTCATTTTTCTTTATGCTTTGGGTAACTACAGCCTTTTTCTTGATTTAGCCTTTTTTGACAATTTGCACTTTTTTTTTCTTCTCTCTTTGGCTCCAACCTTTTTATTATATTTTTTTTTCTTTTTCTCAATCCCAAACAACACATCATATCCTTGTAGTCACCCCAAACTTAGTTTCTTGCTACCATTCTCTTGCTAAGCTTCCATGCTCTCCTAATCCTAAGATCGGGTTAACATGGTTTTTCCAGATTTTGGCTCATAACATAAGGTCATCAAGAACAATAGGCTAATCAGGCTCAATGGGGCTAACTAGGGAACATGCATTAGGGATGGTTATTTTCAGGCCAAGTGGTTATTTACAAAGAAAATCTGCCTAAATCATTTGATGTAATCACATAAACATGCAAACCATAAAGAGATTCAAGCAAATTCGGAAAAGTGCAACTTAAAAGGATTCTCACAATTAAAAACATGTTGGAGGCTCAAATCCTCACCTGGACAATTTTTGCAAATTGTTTGATCGAGATTCTATCCCTAGTGTGTGCTCCCCATCACCCCAAACTTATCATAAATCATGCAATCACAACAAAATATCTCAAAGTTCAATTTCAATTTTTCATGGGGATCAAATTTTCAAATTCAAAACTTAGGGGGAAAATCATCAACAGTCAACACATAACATGCAATCCATCTATGCAAAATTCAATCAAACCCAATCAAACTTGCTGACTCAAGACTCAACACACATACTCCTGATCTTCTCAAATTATTCAGGAGCTAAAAGAAAACAAAACAAAAATAAAGCAAGGCAGAAACTAACAAGAAAATGAAAGTAAACTAAAAAGAAAGGGTTTAAGAAAACTCATTGGGGCGGTTCCACCAGGATCCCACTGTCTGTGATACAGTGGCCACGGAATGCCCAAATTGCAGTATGATCCTCCCGGATCCCATGGCATGCAGCATAAGCATGGGAGCGGGCGCTTGATAATCATGGTAACTCCACCAAGAGCGGCGGACTTCTCACTCCCTCTCAGGTCACAGTTGACGTCCTTGTCAACCTTGTCAATAAAGTCCTCCCAATAAAAGTGGGGTTTAACCTCTTGGACTGGCCATAGTGTCTTCATATCCAAGGGTGCAAAATCCAGAGGCTTGAACTCCATCACTGGTTGTTCCACAGTGGGAGGTGGCAAATAGGTGGAGAGGGTTTCTGGTGCTGCTTCATCTTCTGCACGTTCTTCATTCACTGCGCTAACAAATCCATCACCTGCTAAACCTGCAGAAATCTCAACACTAGAGGTGGGTATTTGGACTCGGGTCCGCGGACAGTCCGTTAAACCCGCAGTCCGCGCGGACTTGGACACCCTAAAATGCGAGTCCAAAAAAATGCGGGCTTTTTGAGTCCGGTCCGTTTAGCCCGCGGGCTTAACGGACTCGGTCCGCGGACTCGCGGACCCGTCCGCAGACCCGGTCTGTTTAAACAAAAAAAAAAAAAAACTTTGGGCCAAAAACTGGCCCATCTCACTTATACACTCACCCTGTCACTCGTGAGCTCGCGGGTCTCTGATTGTTCTAGCCATTATTTCCTTCGGACTTCGGTAATTATATTTGATGTCTTGCTGTTTTTGATGTTTGCTCCTTGGCGCTGGGCGCTGGCTCCTGGCGCTGGGCGTACTTGCACAAAATAAATTCTCGCGAGGCGAGCTAAATTTCGCGACGCGAATGTGTAAAGTCCGCGGACAGTCCGTTTAGTCCGCGGACTATGCGGACTGGACTTGGACTCTATTTTTCAGAGTCTATTTTAAATGCGGACTATAAAGTCCGGTCCGTTTAAATGCGGACTTATGCGGATCGGACTTAAACGGACCGGACTAGTCCGTTTACCCACCTCTACTCAACACACACCACATAAAGGTTAGTGTTAGTACAGTCAGTACATATGGTACAATAAACTGAATCAGTAAAGGCCTGAATGTCTAGAAACTCAGCACACAGTTCATCCATCCCATCACTTTCAACACATGCATCTAATTCCAAAGGTTCTTCATTATCCTCAAGCATGGTGAAGCAGATGTCCTCCTGATCCTCATTTTCTATGTTTCCTGGCCGAACAGGGCCCTCAACCTTATATGTCTCCTGTTCCATATGGACGTTTTGCTCCTCACACCCTGAAAAGAATAAGCTTTCAAAACATGCTACACACGAAGCAGTGTCAGTACAATCAGCACATGAAGTATAATAGATAGAATCAGGGGAGGTGTGAATATCTGGAGATTCAACACACAGTTCATCAATAGAAGCATCCTTGACATCATTATCAAAATTATCCTCAGAGGAAGTATTGTCAAGAATAACTACTTGTGAATCTGTATGTTCTTCAAGGGGATGTGGAGTTTGCAGTGTAGCTAATGAGGAAACAATGAAAGCATTTTGAGTGGCAAAGTCCCGCTGACTTGCTTCTGTCCTCCGTTGAGATTCAAGATTACTTGCTTCCATCCTCTGTTGAAATTCGAGAAAGTTTGCTTCCATTTGAGCAGTTATCTGTGCAGTCATTTGCTTGAACATGTCCTCTAGTGAAGGTCCGGAAGGTGCAGAGGTGGTCGCTTGAGGAGAGTTCTGTGGTGGTGCCGGCGGTAACATCAGTTGTAGTCCCCATACCAAGGGTTTGGATGGTTTTCCCAGCTGGGGTGGTACTCATCAGTGGAAGGGTCAGGAATGTTGTGCCTGATTGATGCAGCTCTGAAGGCAGGAAAGTATCTCTCTAAGAAGAGCTTCTTCAAATCGTTCCAGGTGGTAACAGAGCTTGGCTCAAGATAGTACAGCCAATCCTTTGCAGCTCCCTGCAGTGAAAACGGGAAGGCTCTCAACTTGATGTGGTCTTCTGTCATTCCTTCAGGTATCGGCATTGTAGAACAAACAATCTGGAATTCCCTCAGATGCTCCTGCGGATTCTCACCTGCAAAACCACTAAACCTTGGCAACCAATGTATTAAACCAGGAGAGTCAGGATAATATATGCATGGTGGTGGCCTATCATAGTTAGGATAATATATGCATGGTTCATAATCAACATTAGGCATAAAATCTTGCATATAATTATCCATGGGAAGCACTAAGATTCACAACCAGACAAAGCAGCCGTAACTAATTCAGTAATGCAAAAGGTTTTTTTTTTCTGTTAATAACAACAAGAGTCCCCGGCAACGGTGCCAATTTTTGACCGCGCTGTCGCACACGCGTCAAAAAGCGAGCGATTTACAAAAATATGTAGTTTAGGGAGCGACAACTCGAGTATCGTCTCACAAGGACTCTTGGGTTGTTGTTAACAGAAAAGTCAGTTTTTTGGGGGTTTGAGATTATGGATGCAAATAAGAAAACAAAGCATAAAATAATGCAAACTAAGAATTATCAAATAAGCTAAAAAACGATTAACCTACTGTTCTCGGTTTCCCAACTATCATCGGTTCACATAATTCCATGCCCTAAGCAGATTCTAATCCCTTTTCGATTGTAGCAGCAATTAACAAGCGAAATTACCACTACGAGATATATGTTCCTAATTCCCGAATTAAGCAAACGGGGTGAAGCCCTCGTGAATTAAGCAAACACGATTGAACACACGCGAATTAAGCAAACGCGATTAAGTATAGGAACATAACATCATCGAAACAAATCAATACTAATTCTATACAATTCTGAATTAAGCAAACAGAACATATATCATAGTATTGAAAAGGGAAAAGCAATTAAATTGGGAATCAATAGAACCTCAAGTGTGGTGGAAACCGATTACAATAGATCAATCCTTGGCGATTAGTTCTCCATCAAATACATCATAAAAACCCTAGGAACTAATTCGCAGCCGTCACAAATGAAAAGAAAAGAAGATTGATCAGAACCCCCCAGTTCTGCCCTCAAACAGACTATAAATACAGATTTTGGGTTGCGGTCGCTCACGAGGCGAAACATGTTTCGCGAGGCGAATATTATGAACAGTCGCTTTATCGCGAGGCGAAACATGATTCGCGAGGCGAGCCAGAGAAGGTGACTGTTGATGCTCGTGTTGGTCTTCGGGCTCGCGAGGCTAGCATCCTCTCGCGAGGCGAATCCTCCAGAATTGCATTTTTTCATTGTTTTCTACATTCCCTTGGCTCTAAGTGCTTTATTCTAACCTGAAACAATAGGAAATAGCAGTGAATGCTTTATTTGACTCAAAACTAACTAAATTAGCCTAAAAATACTTTACAGACTCAAAATATTGCTTGAGGACAATTTAATCTAATTTGGACGAAAATGAGATATAATTAGCACAATATCATGGTCATACTAGTCATAAAACTAGACGAGCCAGAGGCTGATCACTATCCTTCCCCAAACCGCTTCCAGGTCGGTATCTGATAGTGTGATTTTACATCATGTTTTCTATACACTTTTACATGCATTTTCATATAGATTAGGAATTCTTTATTTGATTTTAGTTAGATTTTCCCTTGGAACGGGTGAAGCGGTTTCTTAGTGTTGTTTTGAAGGAATTAATGTAAAAATGATCAAAATCAGTCATGATGGAGCCTGGATGAAACAGAGCTTGAAAAGTGAAGAATATGAGCCAAACAGATGCCATCACAGCCTGGCCGTGATGACCATCACGGCCATGATCAAGCAGAGCAGAAGGCAAAAGTCAGAAGCTGTCACGGGAAATGCTCGCCCCGCGAGAGGCTACTCGCCTCGCGAGACTGAAGACTGACTGTACCAGAGAATGCAACCATTTCTGTCTCGCCAAGCGAGCCTGAGGACCAGAAGCCATCACGCCCAGGCCCTGATACTCATCACGGACGTATTTGAGATGAACCTTACTGTCTCGCCTCGCGATCCACTCTCTCCTCGCGAGAGTTCCAATCTCTGAAAACCAGATTTTTAACATTCGCCTCGCGAGCCAGGTCTCGCCTCGCGAGCGCGCGTAGAGTTTGATTGGTATAAATTGCTGTTTTAGGGCAGAATGAAGAGTTTTTGAGAGAGGGGGCACTTGGAGGCTGCGGCTGGACTAGGGTTCCAACCCTAAAAGGGAGCTGAGTTAGGGGGTTGCTGTGACGACAGTGGGAAGCTTCAATGGAGTTCTCCCTTTCTTCCTTTCTCTACTGCTTTTCTGGTTTGGTTTTCTCTTTTATGAGTAGCTAAATCCCATTTGTTGGGATTAGATGTAATCAAACTGATCATTATGTATTTGCCTTGACTGATTATTCTGTGTTCATGCCTTCGTATTAGTGATTGATTTTCCATGCTTAATGCTTGTTGTGTCTAGCACCCCCATGACTCGATTTGTGTTTTGATATGCAATTGGGAAATTCGTATTAGAATCGGAATTGAATTTAATCACCTCGTAACCCTTGCGTCTAGGAATGGAGTTTGGTGTACTAGTAATCGCGTAATCCCTAATCCTAATGCGAATTCATTAATCTAGGCCACTTAAGGAATTAGGGTCTATTAGTGGATTTAGGCTCTTGCCATCCGAGGAATCAGGGCTTGAGTAATCTAGTGGATTGATTTTAATATTTGAAGCATGAATGGGAGGTATCTAGTCCTGGTATTGCATGAGGTAGAGGTTTGGTGAAGTCTAGTCCCAACATATCCTTTATGCACTCCAAGTGTTTGTTAAAAGTCCCCAAAAAGACAAAAAATATTTTATTCCTTCTGTTTTGTTTATTTTAAATTCTCTTCCCAGTCTAGATAGTTGCTGAGTTTGTGAATTGGTAATTGACATCCAATCCCCGTGGATACGATAACCGGTCTCACCACCGTATTACTTGCACGACTGGGTATACTTGCCCAGAATCGTCAACAAGTTTTTGGCGCCGTTGCCGGGGATTGGTTTTGCCAATATCATTAGTAACAAAGGAGGCAACTAATTTAGACATTTTTATTTTTTATTTTTCTGTATATATTTGATCTTTTTGTTTTGAGTTCTGTTTTTGCAAGGTGGACGAAATTCATGGACAATTATTATTATCCACCTGATGAGGAAGCCTCAAGTCACACCTTGGAGGACGACTGGTGTTTGGGAGACTGTATGGATTTGCTTAATCATATTACTCTAGCACAGGTTGATAGTGTGACGGGTAGGCTTATGTATAACATCTCCGAGGAGGATTGGGAAATCTTTTGCTCATATTTACCACCCCCACCACCATGTATGATTCCCATAGAGCCACATGAAGCAGAAGTTGAGCAGAATCTGGTTGTGGGAATGGATCAAATTGAAGATGAAGTGGTGATGGTGGACGAGTCACACGAAGAGGAAGTACCTTTCACAAGTCCTTGGAAAATTGAGGAGTGGGAATGGAATGAACAGCCACCTCTGAAGGTTGCTCTAGAACAATATTCCCAGGAGCTATCCGCCTCCGAGGCCAAAATCAGAACCAATTATGACAGTATCGAAACTGTGAAGCAAAACTTCAAAATGCAAGTGGAGGAGATTTGCAAACAGTTAGTACAAGAGTTAGATGAAGCACAACTTGAGCATAATCTGGCTTTGGGGATAGTTCAAAATGAAGATGAAGTGGTAGTGGACTCCACCATGCTTGCTGAGCAATCTGATTTTGCTGCATTAAATAAATATGTTGGCTTGCATGCATGTGTGGACACTGGTAAGTTAGCCCCTTCCACTTGTCTGTCAAACTTCCTCGTGAAAACACCATTTGACTCGAGAGGAAGTGAGTTCATAATTGTAGAGGTCAATGGAGTTTTCACACATTGGTTGGGTGGAGTTGAGGATAAAGTTATATTACTTCTGCAATTGCCACTCCACAAACTATGGGATCCGGGCAGAGGATCTCACATCTTGAGCACCAATTGGTCCTTATACCACAAGCTATGGGATCCAGGTGGATGATTTTCAATAAGTCAAGCTAGTGACGTTAAAGAAGCGCTTATTGGGAGGCAACCCAAGTTTCTTAACCCTTCTCTTTAGTTATTTTCATTTTCTTAGTAGTTTTTGTTTTTGATTTTTAACTCTTGAATAATTTGAGAAGATCAAGAGTTTTCTTTTACTAATAAAATTGCCAAGTGATTTCAGGGAAAGAAGGAAGGAAGAGCAAGAAGACAAGAAAAAGCAAAGTCAGCACCCATCACGGCCGTGACCCAATTTTCATGCAGTTCATTCTGACTAGGCATGTGAACCAACACCTGCTACCGCCTCGGTAAGTCATTCCATTTTTCTCCTCTCTCCGACTTGATTGTTTACATTGGGGACAATGTAAATTCTTAAGCTTGGGGTATGGGTATTTTGCATTGGCATTTTGCATGTTGCATTCATATAGTCTTGCATGATAGCTTTGCAGATCACATGATTAGATCCCCCTTTGCCTGAAATTTGCATCCAATTGTGAGAACTAAGTGCCAAATAAATTGTGATAGTGAATTCTTGAACCCAATTTTTTTTATTCTTATGATAAGGCTACAAATAAAAATGTTTGAGATAATCTTGGATAGTTGATAATTAGCATATGGTCTAGTAGACTTGTATTTCTCATTGATTTTTGAACTTCTAAATGTGAGATTTTGAGCCAAAAGGGGTACTCACTAAATCTACCCCATTCTTTGTGTTAGAGTGTTATTCCTCTTGGTTTGTTTTCTCTAGAACTTGACTTGAAACCATTTTGAAGCTTAAAAATTTTTGAAAACATTTTGAAAATGATAGAGGCACTAGGTATTTTTTCGGCCTTCTGAGCATTGAATGATGAAATGCTACCCCTTAGTTGCCCAATTTTGAGCCTAAAAGAATAAAAATACTTTTCTTGGTACCTTAAATTACTTTGATTAATGATGCTTGATAAGGGACCTTCTAAAGTATTACAAAAGGGTAGTTGAAAAAAGTTTGGGATGAAAGAATCAGAAAAATGTTCTCTTGAGCTGAAAAATCTCCCCTTCTCCAAATAAAAGAAAAATAAAAGAAAAAGAAAAATCTATGGAGAAGGGGATGACAAAAAGAAATATGAGAAATAAAATGAAAAGAAAGAAAGGTGAAAAAGTAAATCAAAACCCAAAAAGGTATTTTAGAAGGTCATGCTTTGCAATGCTTGATAGTTTGTATAGCCTTTTGAAATTTCCTTTTCTTGATTTCCCCACCTAACGATAAATCCCATGGCCACGTTACATCCAAAGTGAAAGACCTCGTGATTCTTAATTGTTTTCATTAATAAAGTAGAGATTGGGTTGATAGTCAAGCCTATGGTAGAATTCATTCCTTGAGGAAAATAGAGCGAATTGTCTTATATCCCTAACACTTGAGTGAGGTGAGAAAGAGAGCCAAGCAAATGAACAAGCTTGGGGTGAGCTTCAGGTGAGAAAGAGTGCCCAAATCAGTGAGAATATGAGTCTAGGGAACCTGATAGTGTGATTTTACATCATGTTTTCTGTACACTTTTGCATGCATTTTGCATATAGATTAGGCATTCTTTATTTGATTTTTGTTAGATTTTCCCTTGGAACGGGTGAAGCGGTTTCTCGGTGTTGTTTTGCAGGAATTAATGTAAAAATGATCAAAATCAGCCTTGATGGAGCTTGGATGAAATAAAGCTTGAAAAGTGAAGAATATGAGCCAAACAGAGCCCATCACGGCCTGGCCGTGATGACCATCACGGCCATGATCAAGCAGAGAAGAAGGCAAAAGTCAGAAGCTGTCACGGCCTGCCCGTGACAGACATCACGGCCGTGATAGGCTAAAAATTAAAGTCTCGCGTCGCGAAACTTATCTCGCCTCTCGAGTACCCAGTTTTTGTAATCGTGCCCACTCCAGAACGCGTCACGGCCTGGCCGTGATGGCCATCACGGCCGTGACGCGCAGCAGATCTATAAATAAGAGCACAGCAGACAGAACAAAGGGACTTTTTGCAGAGGCTTGGAAACCATAAAGAGGGCTGATGGCTGGGGGAAGGCTGGGACCTTAAAGATGACATATTCTCTGCTCTGGGATTGGAAGAAGATTGAAGGATTCGTCATGGATTTTTCTTCCTCTCTTCTCTCTTTCTCTTTTGTAGACATTATCATGTGTAGCTAATTCCCCCATTGTTGGGTTTAGATGTAGCTTTTCTAAACTTGTTTGTATTTGATTTGGTTCTTTTAATGCAAGTCCCTATTTCTTTATGAGTATGTGATTCTGTGCTTAATGCTTTCCTTGGCTTAGCTACCCATGGGAATGATATGTTGCTTTGATAGACAATTAAGGCATGCTCATGAATCATATGCCAAGTAGTTCAAGAATCTAGACATAGGTGTTGGCTGCTTGCAATCTTATAAGTCTTGACTTAATGCAAAATCTCAGGTTACTCCACCTAAGACATTAGGGCTTAATTTGGGATTTTTGGCTCAATGCACCTAAGACATTAGGCTTGAGTATTTTAGAAAAGGCTTGATTGTCATTATTGAATTAGGACTTGTGTTAGAAGCCATTTCATTGCAATTAAGGGAGGATTAGTGTAGTCTAACCCTGACAATCTCATCCATTTGTTAATTCTGCACTCCAAGTGTTTGTTAAAAGTCCAAAAAGACCAAAAATATTGTATTGCTTTGTTACATGTTAGAACTCCCTTCCATCCACATTTTAGTCTAAATAGTTGTTAAGCTTGTGAATTGGTAATTGGCAACCAATCCCTGTGGACGATATCCGGTTCTTACCGATTTATTACTTGTTTGCGACAAGGTGCACTTGCCTTTATCTTAAAAATACGCATCAAGTTTTTGGCGCCGTTGCCGGGGATCGGCTTTGCCAATATCAGTAGTAACAAAGGAGATAACTAATTTAGACATTTTCTTAATTTTTATTTCCTGTGTATATTTGATTTTTTTTCTGTATATATTTGATTTTTTCTCTCTTGAGTTTTATCTGTTCAAGGTGGATTGCAACACATGGAGATGTACTATTTTCCTACCTTGGATGGAGTCACAAAATATTCCTTTGGGCCCAATGTAGTCTTGGGAGACTATGAGCTCTAGGGATATCAATGCCCTCATGCACAAGCTTACAGTGTAATCATGAAGCATGAGGAGGAATGAGAATGGAATGAGCAAACACCTCTGAAAATTGCTCTAGAACAACATTCCCAAGGACTATCCATCTCTGAGGCCAAGGCAAGAGCCAATTATGATTGTATCGATGCTCTGATGCAAAGCTTCAAAATGCAAGTGGGGGAGATTTGCAAACAGCTAGTACAATACCCACATGAAGCATTGTTTGAGCAGAATATGGTTGGGGAGATGGATCAAAATGAAGACGAAGTGGTAGTGGATTCCGCCATGCTTGCTAAGGAATCTGAACTTTCTACATTAGAAAAATATGTTGGCTTGCATGCATGTGTGGACATTGGTAAGTTAGTCCCTTCCACTTGTCTGGCAAACTTCCTGGTGAAAATGCCATTTGACCCACTAGGAAGTAAATGCATTATTATAGTTGAAGAGGTCAATGGTGTTTTCACACATTGGCTGGGTGGAGCTGAGGATAAAGTGATATTACTGCTACAATCTCCACTCCAAATACCATTTGATCCGGGAGGAGGATCCTAGGACGTCAAGCTAGTGACGTTAAAGAAGCGCTTATTGGGAGGCAACCCAATTTTTATTTTCCTTTTTCCTTTTGTTTTTAACTTTTAAACTCTTGAATAATTTGAGAAGATCAAGAGTTGTCTTTTACTAATAAATTTGCCAAGTGATTTCAGGGAAAGAAGGAAGGGAGAGCAAGAAAGCAAAGTCAGCACCCCTCACAGCCGTGATGCATTTCCCAACAAGTTTCTGACTGGAATGAAAGTCAACACCCGCTACCGCCTCGGTAAGACGTTTCATTTTTATTTTATTTTATTTTTCTTCTCTCTCCAACTTGATTGTTTACATTGGGGACAATGTAAATTTTTAAGCTTGGGGTAGGGGTATTTTTCATTTTGCATGTTTCATGTTGCATTCATATAGTCTTGCATGATAGTTTGCATGATCACACAATTAGATTGCCCTTGCTTAGATTTTGCATCCAATTGTGAGAACTAAGTGTCAAATAACTTGAGATAGTGAATTTTTGAACCCAATTTTTTTATTCTTGTGATAAGGCTGCAAATGAGAATGTTTGAGATGATCTTGGATAGTTGATAATTAGCATGTGGTTCTGTGGATTTGTGTTTTTCATTGATTCTGAACTAAAATGTGAGATTTTGAGCCATAAAGGGGTACTCACTAAATTTTACCCCATTCTTTGTGTTAGAGTGTTATTCCTCTTGGATTGTTTTCTCCAGAACTTAACTTGAAACCATTTTGAAGCTTAAAATTTTTTGAAAACATTTTTGAAAATGATTGAGGCAATAGGTATTTTTCTGGCCTTCTGAGCTTTGATTGTTGAAATGCTACCCTTAGTTGCCCAATTTTGAGCCTGAATGAATAACATGCTTTTCTTGGTACCCTGAAAATTTTTGATGAAAGATGTTTGATAAGGGACCTTCTAAAGTATTGCACAAAAGGGTAAAAAGGTAGTTGAAAAGTTGGGATGAAAAGAATCAATATTTCTCTTGAGTTGAAAAATCTCCCCTTCTCCAATAAAAAGGAAAAAACAAAAGAAAAAGAAAAATCTTTAGAGAAGGGGATGACAAAAAAAAAAAGAGAAATAAAAGAAAAAGAAAGAAAATAAAGGTGGAAAAAGGAATCGAAACCCAAAAGGTATTTTAGAAGGTGTCATGTGTTGAAATGTTTGATACTTGGTTTAGCCCTTTCGAAATTTCCTTTTCTTGATTGCCCCACCTAACGATTAATCCCATGGCCACGTTACAACCAAAGTAAAGACCTCTTGACTCTTAGATGTTTTCATTAATAAAGTAGAGATTTGGTTGATAGTCAAGCCTATGGTAGAATTCATTCCTTGAGGAAAATGGAGCGAATTGTCACATCCCCTAAACACTTGAGTGAGGGAGAAAGAGAGCCAAGTAAATGAACAAGCTTGGGGTGAGCTTCAGGTGAGAAAGAGTGCCCAAATCAGTGAGAACATGATTCTAAGGAACCTAAGCCTCTAATTGGACTTGAATTGATTGTCTCTTGCTGAATTGTTTGAATTGCCTATTACTTGGATTATTTACTCGGGTTCTTAGTTCACTATCCATGTTCTGTTTTTTTTTCTACTGGCCTTAGTGATTGCTTGAGGACAAGCAATTGAATAAGCTTGGGGTGATTTGATAGTGTGATTTTACATCATGTTTTCTGTACACTTTTGCATGCATTTTGCATATAGATTAGGCATTCTTTATTTGATTTTTGTTAGATTTTCCCTTGGAACGGGTGAAGCGGTTTCTCGGTGTTGTTTTGCAGGAATTAATGTAAAAATGATCAAAATCAGCCTTGATGGAGCTTGGATGAAATAAAGCTTGAAAAGTGAAGAATATGAGCCAAACAAAGCCCATCACGGCCATGATCAAGCAGAGAAGAAGGCAAAAGTCAGAAGCTGTCACGGCCTGCCCGTGACAGACATCACGGCCGTGATAGGCTAAAAATTAAAGTCTCGCGTCGCGAAACTTATCTCGCCTCGCGAGTACCCAGTTTTTGTAATTGTGCCCACTCCAGAACGCGTCACGGCCTGGCCGTGATGGCCATCACGGCCGTGACGCGCAGCAGATCTATAAATAAGAGCACAGCAGACAGAACAAAGGGACTTTTTGCAGAGGCTTGGAAATCCTAAAGAGGGCTGATGGCTGGGGGAAGGCTGGGACCTTAAAGATGACATATTCTCTGCTCTGGGATTGGAAGAAGATTGAAGGATTCGTCATGGATTTTTCTTCCTCTCTTCTCTCTTTCTCTTTTGTAGACATTATCATGTGTAGCTAATTCCCCCATTGTTGGGTTTAGATGTAGCTTTTCTAAACTTGTTTGTATTTGATTTGGTTCTTTTAATGCAAGTCTCTATTTCTTTATGAGTATGTGATTCTGTGCTTAATGCTTTCCTTGGCTTAGCTACCCATGGGAATGATATGTTGCTTTGATAGACAATTGACGGATTGATGTTAAGGCATGCTCATGAATCATATGCCAAGTAGTTCAAGAATCTAGACATAGGTGTTGGCTGCTTGCAATCTTATAAGTCTTGACTTAATGCAAAATCTCAGGTTACTTCACCTAAGACATTAGGGCTTAATTTGGGATTTTAGGCTCAATGCACCTAAGACATTAGGCTTGAGTATTTTAGAAAAGGCTTGATTGTCATTATTGAATTAGGACTTGTGTTAGAAGCCATTTCATTGCAATTAAGGGAGGATTAGTGTAGTCTAACCCTGACAATCTCATCCATTTGTTAATTCTGCACTCCAAGTGTTTGTTAAAAGTCCAAAAAGACCAAAAATATTGTATTGCTTTGTTACATGTTAGAACTCCCTTCCATCCACATTTTAGTCTAAATAGTTGTTAAGCTTGTGAATTGGTAATTGGCAACCAATCCCTGTGGACGATATCCGGTTCTTACCGATTTATTACTTGTTTGCGACAAGGTGCACTTGCCTTTATCTTAAAAATACGCATCAGAACCTAAGCGTCTAATTGGACTTGAATTGATTGTCTCTTGCTGAATTATTTGAAATGCCTGTTACTTGGATCATTTACTCGGGTTCTTCGTTCACTATCCACGCTTTGATTATTTATCTCTTCTGGCCTTAGTGATTTCTTGAGGACAAGCAATTGAATAAGTTTGGGGTGATTTGATAGTGTGATTTTACATCATGTTTTCTGTACACTTTTACATGCATTTTCATATAGATTAGGCATTCTTTATTTGATTTTAGTTAGATTTTACCTTGGAACGGGTGAAGCGGTTTCTTGGTATTGTTTTGCGGAAATTAATGTAAAAATGATCAAAATCAGCCATGATGGAGCCTGGATGAAACAGAGCTTGAAAAGTGAAGAATATGAGCCAAACAGAGCCCATCACTGCCTGACCGTGATGACCATCACGGCCATGATCAAGCAGAGCAGAAGGCAAAAGTCAGAAGCTGTCACGGGAATTGCTTACCCCGCGAGAGGCTACTCGCCTCGCGAGACTGAAGACTGACTGTACCATAGAATGCAACCATTTCCGTCTCGCCATGCGAACCATGTCTCGCCTCGCGAGCCTGAGGACCAGAAGCCATCACGCCCAGGCCCTGATGCTCATCACGGGCGTATTTGAGAAGAACCTTACTGTCTCGCCTCGCGAGCCACTCTCGCCTCGCGAGAGATCCAATCTCTGAAGACCAGATTTTTAACATTCGCCTCGCGAGCCAGGTCTCACCTCGCGAGCGCGCAGAGTCTGATTGGTATAAATTGTTGTTTTAGGGCAGAATGAGGAGTTTTTGAGAGAGGGGGCACTTGGAGGCTGCGGCTGGACTAGGGTTCCAACCCTAAAAGGGAGCTGAGTTAGGAAGTTGCTGTGACGACAGTGGGAAGCTTCAATGGAGTTCTCCCTTTCTTCCTTTCTCTACTGTTTTTCTGGTTTGGTTTTCTCTTTTATGAGTAGCTAAATCCCGTTTGTTGGGATTAGATGTAATCAAACTGATCATTATGTATTTGCCTTGACTGATTATTCTGTGTTCATGCCTTCGTATTAGTGATTGATTTTCCATGCATAATGCTTGTTGTGGCTAGCACCCCCATGACTCGATTTGTGTTTTGATATGCAATTGGGAAATTCGTATTAGAACCGGAATTGAATTTAATCACCTAGTAACCCTTGCGTCTAGGAATGGAGTTTGGTTTACTGGTAATCGCATAATCCATAATCCTAATGCGAATTCATTAATCTAGGCCACCTAAGGAATTAGGGTCTATTAGTGGATTTAGGCTCTTGCCATCCGAGGAATCGGGGCTTGAGTAATCTAGTGGATTGATTTTAATATTTGAAGCATGAATGGGAGGTATCTAGTCCTGGTATTGCATGAGGTAGAGGTTTGGTGAAGTCTAGTCCCAACATATCCTTTCTGCACTCCAAGTGTTTGTTAAAAGTCCCCAAAAAGACAAAAAATATTTTATTCCTTCTGTTTTGTTTATTTTAAATTCTCTTCACAGTCTAGATAGTTGCTGAGTTTGTGAATTGGTAATTGACATCCAATCCCCGTGGATACGATAACCGGTCTCACCACCGTATTACTTGCACGACTGGGTATACTTGCCCAGAATCGTCAACAGTATCCTCTTTCGAGCATAACCCTAGCCATCATAACAGATGCTTTAGATGACTGAGGTTTCAAGAGTGGAGCACCGTCCCCGACATAAGTGGCATTAGCATTTTCAAGCGATTGGAAAGCGGTCTCAAGAGCTTCTTTGGAAGCTTCAATGTAAGGGGTTGTTGATGGCTTACTCACTAAGATATCCTCCTCCCCAGAAATAATTATCAGCTTACTATCGATAATGAACTTCACTTTCTGGTGCAATGTGGAAGGTACAGCTCCAGACGAATAGATCCATGGTCGTCCTAGGAGACAACTTTAAGTTGGTGTGATGTCCATTACTTGGAAGAGTATTTCAAAGGTGCAAGGGCCAATCTGAATGGGCAATTCAATTTCTCCCATGACTTCCCTTCGGGTGCCATCGAAAGCTCTTACAATCATTGTGCTCGGTTTCATATGAGTTCCATCGAAAGGCAACTTTTCCAGTGTTGACGTTGGCATTACATTCAGAGAAGAACCATTCTCAATGAGAACCCTAGCCATGACATGATCTCGACACTTTACAGAGATGTGTAACGCCTTGTTGTGCCCTATTCCTTCAGCTGGGATTTCATCATCAGTGAAAGTGATATAATTATCAGTGACGATTTTACCCACGATGTTATCGAGCTTGTCAACTGTGATGTCATGAGGACATGAGCTTGATTCAACACCTTCATCAGTACTCTCCTATGTGGCTCGGAATTCATCAAAAAAGACAAAAGAGATATCCGAGATAGAGTTTGATTCAATTGATCCACAACCCTGTATTCGCTTTGCTTGATGAACTTCAAGAATTCGCCGACTTCCTCATCAGATAGCTCCTTTTTATTATCACCCTCTTTGGTATCCTTTTTAGCCAGTGTTCCTTCCACCTTCTCTTTCCCCTTGCAATCTTTTTCTTCCTTTTCTGTTCCCTCCCTTCGCAATACATCTGGAGTATAAATGCGACCACTCCTAGTCATTGCACCAATTCCCGAAATGTTGATAACCACAGTGATCCCGTTGGGAGGACTTTGTTGAACCTGCCTATCATATTTCCATGGTACCGCTTTGGTGTCCTTGTAAGGGAAAGGACCTGGGACCCGGATTACAACTGATGTTGGCCCGCTCGGTACCGGCATAGGTTCCTTCTTAGTATAGTATATCACCACTGGTTTCAGAGTGACTTGCTCAGGAACTGGTTGAGGATTAACCACAACATTAAAATGAGTTATCTTAATTGGAGTTGGGGAAATTGTAGATTCAGCGACCATGTTAATGCCACACTCATTCGATTCGCAACCAATTAGGATAATCTTCATATCTATTTACTGTTGCACAACCTGTCGAAATTCTGCACAGTCTTCAATTGAATGCCCCATATTCCCGTCGAAGTCACACCTTATCTCTTCATCAAGAGTCTTCTCTTCAACAATTGGGGTTTGCACCAATCCATGTTTTTGCATCTCCCTTAAAATAACTCTCATGGGAGTTTTGATATTAGCCACTTGACTCTTAAGAGTAGGTTCAATAAAGCTATCAATGGCATTGACTCCTGAACCCCCATGATTCAGCATAGGACATTGTGCCCCATTCGGAGCATCTTTCTGAAAGCACAACCACTTAGCATCAATAATATCTTGTACCTTAAATTTGAAAGCCTTGCAGTTCTCAGTGGAATGACCTATTGCCCCCACATGATACTCACATTTAGCATTTGGGTCAAACCATTTCGGGTAGGGAGGCCCCAATGGTTTCATTGGGATAGGGGTCAACACGGATTTGCTTATAAGTTGATGCAGTAGCTCAGTGTAGGTCATGGGTATCGGATCGAAATGTACTGGCTTTCTTTCCGAGTTATACGTGGTCTTGTTTGGCTGGTGTTTGGGTTTGGACTTAGGGGTTGAACAACTTGAGGTTGCATGGTAGGGTGTGTTTGAGGCTGAGAAGGGTATGATGGCCGGTAAGGAGCCATCTGTTGAGGATTTGGAAATTGTGAGGTGGCAGCGACGTATGGCTGGTTGGCTTGGTGATATGGGGCGTATTGGGCTTGGAAGGCGGGTGTTTGGTTTGGTTTAAATTGGTTCGGTTTCTTTTGTTCAAAGGTTACTGCATGTGCTTCTCCCTCCTTCTTTTTCACAAACGGGACTTTCTTTGGGCCATTTGCCAATGAAGACTCAGTGATTTTGCCAGTACTCATTCCACTTTCGATTCTTTCATCGATAATGACCATGTCAGAAAAGTTCGATGACACGCTTCCAATCATTCTATCATAGAAAGGCGACTGGAGTGTATCGATGAATATTGCCACAATTTCTTTCTCGGCCAATGGAGGCTCTACTTGAGCAGCCAGTTCCCTCCATCGTTGCGCAAACTCTTTGAAAGTCTGTGTCTCTCTTTGCCATATTTTGGAGTTACATCCTATCGGGAGCCATGTTAATATTGTACTTGTATTGCTTCAGGAATGTATCTGCTAGATCTTTGAAGGATCGGACGTGGGCCCGTTCGAGATATGTGTACCAATTTGAAGCTGCCCCAGTTAAACTGTCTTGGAAAAAGTGAATCAAGATTTATCATCTTGAGCGTATGATGCCATCTTCTTTACATACATGGTCAAATGGTTTTTGGGACAAGTGGTTCCCCGATATTTGTCGAAATCGGGTACCTTAAATTTTGGTGGAATTACAACATTTGGCACCAGACAAAGTTCTGAAGCTTCCCGCAGACCATAACTATTTACTCCTCCAATGGCCCGTAGTCTTTCTTCTAGCACTTCCAACTTTTCTTTAGATTGGGAATTCCCTCCTGACTGATTCACTGGAGTTTCACCGTACATATTCCAAGGGAAGGAGTATGGCATGTAGGAGGATCCGAAGTTTGGCATCATTTGAGTCCCCTGGGGTCCATAATGTAGGGTGTATTATGGATTTTTTGGATTGGCAGAAAGTGTCACCGTCGGGGTGTTACCATCTGTAGGGTTGATAGCTTGTGCTTGCGGCATTTCGACAGCATCGGTGGGGGTTTGTGTCTAAGTGATATGTTCGGAGTTTTGAATGCCATCTTGTGGATTGGGGGCTGTTGGTGGCACAAATCCACGAGGCAAATCGTATGGGGGATTGTTAAGGTCAAATGAAAGATGAGTTTGGTTGCTTGGATAAATAGTGAGAGGCATCATGGCCCCTGCTTGGTTGTAGCCTTGGATAGGAATCTGAGCAAAACCGGGCGGAATGAGAGGTGTGGCTGGATGTCCTTCATTCGAGGCTGGAGGGTTCTCCTCTGTGTTCTTTTCCTTCTGCATTGCTTGTAGGATCTCCATCATCTTAGTCACCTGATCCTTCATTTGACTGACTTCATCCCTGATCTCTTGGACTTCTTCTAGTTCATCCGCCTTGGCTCTTATCTGTGACCGAGTGCGATAAGGGTGTCTTGGAGCAATTGTTCAGAAAAGTCACACACTGTTTTAATCAAAACAAAAGTGAGAACAAATGTTGGAAAAATGCAAAAAAGCTCTTATGAAAATCACCCTTGGAGTTTTTTTTTTGAGCTAACACCTTATAACAGACAAGAGATGGTCCCTCCATCCCACACAGAGAGCATTGTGCTCATAAGATGAAATGGAGTTGACAACAAATCTAGGGGAGAAACAACTCTCCACAATAGATGTTGTCTCAAACACACTATCAATTCTGAATTGAGACATCTCGTCCTACCCTTTGCGCAGAGGAAGAATCCTATAAGGCAAAGATGTAGTTGACAACATACTAAAGGAAGACCATGCTCCATGATACGTGTCGTCGCAAGTCAAGTGCAAGAGTTGGAGTGCGAAGGAATCATAGAAGCAAGAACTGATTTCATTAAAAACTCCTCAAAGCAATACATAGAATTATGGAGGCAAGGCCATATTTCATTAAAATCTCCTCAAAACAATACATAGATTGGGATTACATCATAATTCTCGGCATTGTTACCACATTTTCATCCTAAAGTCAATAGCTTAGGTTTCTTTCTTTTTAGCCCTCGAGCAAACCCTCCACACATTTGCATGAAATCATCCAACTCAGCCGAGAGACGAAGCATAGGGTCCGAATTCATGCTCATATATCTTTCGTTCCATATGTCAATATCTATCCCTCGCTCTCGCAACTCTTCTCTCCACCACTTCACGGCATTCATTGCTTGAACCACTTGATCATGATAGTGTTTTGCTGAGGTTCACCCTAAATCGCACTGCTTCTTGATTTCGACTAGTAGGATATTCAGCTCTTGGACCTATTGTACCAATTCATCAGTCATCCTATCTTGTGCACAAATTTGCTTTTGTAATTTGCCATTGACTCCCCTTTGTCGATTGACTTCCACTTCCAATGACTTTCTCACATCTCCTTGCCGAATGACTTATTCTTCTAACTGACGCTTTTCTTTTCTTAGTTGATGTCTCTCTGTTGTCAAGGACAATACTTTGCTTTCAAGATTCTGGATCCTAGTCATCACGCTCGGCGGGACCTTGTCTGTGTTCTCCTGGACTCTTGAGGTTACGGAGATATCTGCACACAAATATTTTAAATGTTCATTTTCCTTTGTTAACTTCTCACAACGTTTCTGACCAATGGCTATTTTCAACTCGGCATCTTGCTTTTGTTGTTCCATTTCCTTCATTTGTGCTTCCAGGACTTTCAGTTGTTCTGCCATTTGAGTTACCGAAGGGGAGTAATCTTCAGCTTTCGTGCTTTCTGCAGGAATGTTGACGAGACCTTTCCTTGATTTTCTCCATGCTTCATACTCTGAGACAATGATTAGGATTGGTTGGCCCAATTGTGATCTCCCCACCATCCTCACATTTTCCCATGCATTCCTAACTTCTTTTGCCAACAACTTGGTATTCTCACCATCCTCGTATCGGAAACAGCATCCACCGAGTTGTTCTTCTCGTGGCACGGTTTGCGTCCAACAAAGTTGTCGTAAGGCTATGGCGGGTGTGTATGATATGCACCCTCTCGGGCCCATCAAAGGAACATTTGGATAGTCACCACAACTATAAATGATATCTTACCCCTGTTGACTTTCGTACCATGGGCATACCCACTTAAAAGAGTTTCTTTCCACTTTGTCAAACTCGCTCTTCCATTCCTCTTCATTAAGCTGTCCTGTAGGGATGTTATGGAAGCCTCTTAGTGGATCTGAATGGTGGTTGATATAGCCTTTTGCGTACATGTGAGTCATGACCCATACATAGAGCAACTTTGCACAACATATGAGCTTCCCCTTTGGATGCCGCTGGCAAAATTCTAGAGTCAAAAGCGTTTCAGCCAATACTGCCGGCATGAGGTTTTTCTTTCTTTCAACTGTGAAGAACACGTCCATTGCTGCTTGATCTATCATGTCTAGCGCCGATGGAAATAAAACCAACCCATATATTGCTAGTGCCAATACCCTCTCAAAGGTTTCCCAGTCTTGTCGATCCATTAGTTTCCTCAAATGATTTTCAAGAAATTTTCGGGTCAACCCTCGCGAGTTTGAGTGCCCGGTCAAGTTCACTTCAATTTCAGGAAGCCCTAGTAACCCTGCTATGCTCGCAGTGGTCAAGTATTGCCCCAGGTGAAAGTACACGGTGGGATTTTTCTACATTGGCAACCTTAACAGGCAAGCATATTCTTCAATGGTGGGTGTAATGACCATGTTTGGCAACTCGAAGCATCTGAGATGTGGGCTCCAATACCGACTTAGAGCACTCAAAGCAGTAGCTTGAACCGGTATGAAAATTAGGTCCAAGATCCCTCCATACTTGACGAAGCTTTTTCGATGATTTTGAGGCAAAGATTGGCTCAACTCTTTCAAATTCTCTAATGAGTTCAAAATCACCCTGGAGCTTTTGGTGGCGGGAGCATTGCTAGTGTGTCTAACTTTTTACATCTCTTGTTATCAAAGGTGTTATCTCTCACCAAATTATCTGTGCAAGGGAAAATTTATTTTGTTAATAACATTTGGAAAGCAAAATTACTTATGCATGAGAGTGTACCAAGATGCATGAATGAATGACATATTGACGATGCATGACCTGAAATACTACATGCACGAGCATACAATGAATAATGAGTGTAACAGAATGAATGAATGAATTGCATGTTAAGGTGCATGCAGAAGATCTTATGATGCATGAGATATAAATGTAACTATTCATGCTGCAGAAAAAGGCGGAATGCGCTCCCTTTTGTCCTACACAGGTCATATCCTAAAATTTGAACTTCTGAGGTCAAGACCCCAGTTTGGTAGGATGCTAATGGCATTTTATGTGCATGACTTTCGGGACAGATCTAGACCCGTAAACATATGGTCCCCGGATTACCCTCATCTAAAAGATAAGGATCCGAATCCATGAACCTCACCACATGGACAAATAAGTCACAATATGGTAGTCCATGTACCGGTAGCAATCCGAGCGGGAGAATCAGTGACTGTCAGGGACGCAAAAGCATCACAATAACATCATTGAAGCCCCTTCTAATCTTATGGCATTCCAAAACTCGGGTATAGAGCCCAAAAGTGTGAGCAACATGTGATAGTGATGTGTGTGATAGGAGCATACAAACCTTCACAAAAACCTGCAAAAACAAAACTACCCCAAACCTGCAAAAAATGAACAAACAACACCAATACAAAAGTTCTCTACCCTAAGATTGCAAGAATATACAAAAGCAGTTATGAAAGCATTAAAAAAATAAATAAAACAAAAAAGGGTAAAACAAATATTTTCGAAGCTGTTTAAATTTTTTTTGCACAACCAACTATGTTAGGCCTGACTCTCAAAAGTCCCCAGTGGAGTTGCTGATAAGCCTCTGGCTTATCTAGTTTTATGACTAGATGAACTAGGGTTTATGTGCCAATCAGTCGAGTTCACTCTCGTTTTCGCCCAAATTTGCCTTGTTTTGTTCCTAAGTTGGACTTTGACTCATTTTGCATCTTTTGTGTAGTTTTTAGCTTATTTTGGATAGAATTATGCTTTTGGTTGCTTTTGGTGTTTTCAGGTAAATAAGTGAAGCTCTGAGAATCAAGGAAAGTCAAGAAGCAGTGGGAAAAAGCACTTTTGGAGGTCTCACCCCGCGAACAGGATTTTCGCCTCGCGAATAATGAAGACTTGGAAGTCAGAGACCATCACGGCCTAGCCGTGATGTGTATCACGGCCGTGACCAAAAACCCACACAAGTCAGAGACCGTCACGGCTTAGCCGTGATTCACATCACGGGCCGTGACAAGAAAGCTCGCGTCGCGAGACATCCTTCGCGCCGCGAGGGTTTGAATCCCACAGAAGCGCCAGAAACAGAAGCCGTCACGGCCTGGCCGTGATGACCATCACGGCCGTGACGCGTGGCCTCCCTATAAATAAGGCACTGCAGAACATAATTAGAGGACTTTTTGGATCAGAATTGATTGTAGATCTTTTAGAATCCTTATTCTGGAGCTGCGTCTCCCCTTCTCTTCTCTTAATTCTTATTCTTAGGATGATTTCCGATTGTACGTGCGGTGTTGTTACGAACATGAGGAACTAATCCCCTCGTCTAGGGGATCGATGAAGCCACCCATGGCTGTGTAGTGTTCATGTGATGTATGTTTTTCTCCCCTTCTCTCAATAAATGTTTTTCAATTCTGATATTATTGTGTTGATCATATGCTAGCGTGATTAACTAGTTAAACGTGTTAAGGCCGACCGGCGATTCGCGTTTTAGAACTTGAATTGGGATCACTAATTGAATATTGCACGACAGTGGGTAGGAGATTAGTGCAACCACGTAGGGAACAAGAATTAACAGAATTCGAGGATTAGGATTATGAGACTTGGTGAGTAATTAATCCAAATCGTTGAATACGTCCTATTGCGCACGGCTGTGAATTTAGGAGAAATTGGGGGTCCCGGTTGACATTGTAATTGAACCTAGGAAGGAATACATAATCACTTGGGTACTATGCATGATTGGGTAGGTGGATTTAAAACCCTAGATATTTTAATTTCAAACTTTAATACCTTAGCTTATTTGATTTCTTATTTGAATTGCGATCTTAATCTCTCTCTCACAACAACTTTCTTCGCTTAACTAAACCTATCGAATTTCTCGCGAATTGGTAGAATTGGTAGCCCAATCCCTGAGTTCGACCTCGGTAATTACTTACCGTGTTATTTTTATTACTTGCGACGATCCGGTACACTTGCCGGCGTAACAACAAGTTTTTGGCGCCGTTGCCGGGGATTGGCACAGCCAATTTTCCTAATTTTTAGGAAATTTGATTGATTGGTTAAGTTGATTTTTATTTTTATTTTTCTGTTATTTCTTTGTTATTTCTCTCTACTTCTTTGATTCCACTTGGTCTTACCGTGTTTTTGTATGCGAGGTACCCTTTCACAAGAGGACTTGCTATTCGATTCAGAGATCACCAGGACCGAGAGGCAATTAAGAAAAAAGGCCAGAGAAAGGAAGAGGCTGGAAGCAATTAAAATAGAGATAATGGCCGAAGAAAATCCTCCTCCTCCTCCTCATTACAAGCCTCTCTTCGAGTACGATCTACCCAGCTTGGGTGATTGTGACTCTTCTATTGTGAGGGGCAACCTGAACACAGACTCCTTCAGAGTTGAAGCATGTGTCACATTCCAGATCCGGGAGAATCAGTTTGATGGGAGTGGCAAACAGGACCCTCATAGACGCATCACTCGCTTCCTTGAAGCTTGTGACTTACAGAAGACAAGAGGAGTCTCACAAGATGAGTTTCGCTTGCGACTTTTCCCTCTCTCTCTTAGGGATGTCGCTCGCGATTGGGTTGACAGCTTGGATAGGAACAAGATCGAACTTGGGAGCAAATGGCACAAAAGTTCCTAACCAAATATTTTCCTCCTCGTAAAGCGGCACAAGCAAAAATAGCCGTTACATCTTTCAGCGGATGAGAAGATGAAACCTATAATGAAGCTTGGGAGAGGTACAATGGCTTATTGAGAAGATGCCCTTCAGCGTTCTTTGACCCCGTCTCCAAAGTTCAACACTTCTTTAATGGGTTGAGGGACGCTATCGATGAACTCGTGATGCCGCAGCAGCGGTTCTTTTTCCTACTTATCACTTGAGGATGGATGGGCATTATTGGAGAAAATGTCATATAATGATTACAACCGTGGAAGGGAAACCTCAAATGGAATCGGTTCGGGGCAATGGAGGCCATTCTTGAGCAAAACAGATTGTTGAAGATGCAGATTGAAGCTTTGTCTGGGAACAAGAGGGTTAATGTGATACATGAGGGGATGCCTCCGGGTTGTGACAACTGCAATGGGGATCATGACACTCAAATTTGCCCGCGGAATTTCTCTCAGGAACATGTGGATTCATGACACAACTTCTATGACACTGTGCCCCAGAACAATTATCAGAGAAACAGACAGAATGACTACAATCAGAATCAGAATAGGGGGTATATGAGGAGAGACCATCCGGGTTTCGCTTGGAGTAATGCTAGTGGTGGTCTGGCCGGACAACAACCTCAACAGGGTCTGAGGCCAAACATTGGGATCCAAAGAGCGCAATACTCAACGCAGGCTCTTCCGGGCCTAATCGATTTAACCGACGACGGATAGTGGAAGACAACCTTGGGAGATGGCTTTTGAGAAGTTGTCAACCTTTACAGGCACATCTTTTGAGAAGATGAGTACAGCAATGGAGAAATTGTCAATCGACACAAATACTGCCATTGACAAGTGGGCAACTCATACAGGGTCGACAATTCACAATCTAGAGACGCAGATAGCTCAGCTCGCAAGGCAACTGAATGAACGTCCCTCAGGCACTTTCCCAGGTGATACCGAGAACAACCCTAAGAACCATTGCAATGCCATAACAACTAGAAGCGGAAGGGTGTTGGAACCTAATAGGGGTACAACTAGTTCTCAGGATGACAAGGCCCCGGAACAACCACACATTGAGGAAGAGCAACCTGAAAAAGAGAAGTTGGCAAGTGACAAGGCACCAGAGCAAGGGGGAAGGCTGAAGCTGGTGGATGAAGAGTTCCGAAGGAAGAAGTGGGTTGAACCCCAAGACCTCCCGCCCTACATGAAGGTACCATATCCTGAAAGATTGAAGAAGCCTCAACAGGATAAGCAGTTCAACAAATTCCTTGATGTCTTCCGCAAACTTCAGATTAACATTCCATTTGCGGAAGCCTTGGAGCAAATGCCATCATATGCCCGGTTTATGAAGGATCTTCTCACCAAGAAGCGGAGAATAGTGGATGAGGAAACGGTTGCTTTGACCGAGGAGTGTAGTGCCATCCTTCAGAGAAAACTCCCTCCAAAGTTGAAGGATCCCGGTTCCTTTTCGATACCATGTACCATTGGGGAGATGACTGTAGGGAAGGCATTGTGTGATCTAGGGGCATCAACTTGATGCCCCTCTCTATGATGAAGAGGTTGGGGATCAAAGAATTCAAGGATACACGGATGTCGCTCCAACTAGCCGACCGCTCTATAAAATATCCTTATGGGGTGGTAGAAGACTTGTTAGTAAAGGTGGACAAGCTTATATTTCCGGTGGACTTTGTAGTGCTTGATATGGATGAAGACGCCGAGGTCCCTCTCATATTGGGTAGGCCCTTCTTGGCCACCGGGGGTGCCTTGATAGATGCGCGACAAGGGAAACTCACTCTAAGGGTGCAAGATGATGAGGTAGTCTTCAATCTTTTTGAAACAATGAAGCACCCTGCAGAGAGGATGGAAGTGTATCGAGTGGATATGGTGGATCCAACTGTCAAGGAAAAGGCAACTAGAGAAGCCCATGGTTCTTCACGTGCTCAAGTGTTGGTAAAATCCCATGATGATGATAGAGAGGAAAAAGGCCCTTCGGGGGATGAGGTCTATCTTGAATGGTTAAAAGACATGGAAGCCTTATCGAGTCTCCCAGAGGATGAATGTGCAAGGGAAAAGCTCAACAACAAGGGTGTGAAAAAGGATAATAAAGCACCGAAGTCGAAAGGTGGCACAACCGTGGTGGTCAATGAAAACAATAAGTTGATCCCAAAAAAGACCACCACGGAGTGGAGAGTTCGTGCTGATTATAGAAAGGTCCTGAACTTAAATGAGCTGTCCGGGAACCGCATGCGAGCATATAAAAGGGCACAAACCTACAAAGAACGGGCCAAGGAATGGCATGGCAAGCAGGATCTTCCTCCGGATTAACCCTTAGGGGTGACTTGAGTCAGGCTTGGGACGTTAAACAAGCGCTACTTGGGAGGCAACCCATGCTAGGTATCCCTCTCCTCTCCTCACTTTTGTTTTTGTTTGTGTTTTTGTTTTGTTTGTCCTCTTGAATAATTTGAGAAGATCAAGAGTTGTTGTATGAATGTCGTGTCGGCAAGCTTGTTGGATTTTGATTAAATTGAGCATAAACTGATTGCATGAATTATTTGACCATTGATGATCTCCCCCTAGGTTCTAATAATATAAAAGTTGATCCCCACTTAAAAATTGAAAATTGAACTTTGAGATTTATTGTGATTGATTGATTTATGATAAGTTTGGGGTGAGGGGGTGCACCCACTAGGAATCGTATCTCGGTCAAACAATTTGCAAAATGTCCAGGTGAGGATTTGAGCCTCCAACTCTGTTTTTGATTGTGTAAATCACTGTTAGGTAGCACTTTCCCGAATTTGCTAGAATCTCTTCATGGTTTGCATGTTTATGTGTTGCATCAAATGATTTAGGCAATTTTCTTTGAATTAACTACTTGGCCATAAATTGAACCAACCTTGATGAATGATCCCTAGTTAGCCACATTGAGCCTTGAAGCCTATTGTTCTTGATGACCTTACATTACAAGCCATTAACTCAGAAAAACCATGATTTTCCCCTATCCTAGGATTTAGGAGAGTATGGAATTTTAGCTTTGTGAGTGTTGTTGTGGAACTAAGTTTGGGGTGGCTACAAGTTCATGAATCATAGTTGAGAAAAAGAAAAACGGAAGTAAGGACCGAAGGCTTAAAAAAAAAAGGGTGATGAAAAGCATTGAATATGTGCCAAAAAGGGCAAAGAAAAATAAATATAAAAAGGAAGAGGTGTGTAGCCACCAAATGCAAGGAAGGGAATAATATGAGAGTGAATTCAATTGTTGTGATATTAGTTTCATGCTCTCATTGATCCTAGGGACTTAGCCTCTATCCTTTGAATATCTTACCTTGAGCCAGGCCTCCTTACAACCTTTAAAAGACCTTCTGATGTTGCATGCATGTTTCGTGGGAGCCATTTTTGAGATGAAAATCAAATTCATGGGAAGTGCTCTTAGAATGTGAAAGTGAGTGAAAAGTTGATAGCCTAGACAAACTTGAGCGAATGAGTGAAATACTAAATGCCCTTGTGAGGAAGGCAATTGTTTGAAATAGGTGATCTTCCTTTATGTGTATCTTTGAGCCTCAACTTAGAGTAATGATGGCATGAATGATAAATTCTCAATTGTTTAAAGTAGATGAATGTGGGGATTACATTGATGAAAAAAGGGGGGGGGGATCAAAGAAGAAAAACTGTTTTGAGTGCATGAAATTTGTGCGAAATTGATTAGATCCTTCAAGTTTGCCAAGTCTTGAGTCCTTTTTGAGTTTTAGCTTGCTTGGGGACAAGCAAGGTTTAAGTTTGGGGTGTTTTGATAAGCCTCTGGCTTATCTAGTTTTATGACTAGATGAACTAGGGTTTATGTGCCAATCAGTCGAGTTCACTCTCGTTTTCGCTCAAATTTGCCTTGTTTTGTTCCTAAGTTGGACTTTGACTCGTTTTGCGTCTTTTGTGTAGTTTTTAGCTTATTTTGGATAGAATTATGCTTTTGGTTGCTTTTGGTGTTTTCAGGTAAATAAGTGAAGCTCTGAGAATCAAGGAAAGTCAAGAAGCAGCGGGAAAAAGCACTTTTGGAGGTCTCGCCCCGCGAACAGGATTCTCGCCTCGCGAATAATGAAGACTTTGAAGTCAGAGACCATCACGGCCTAGCCATGATGTGTATCACGGCCGTGACCAAAAACCCACACAAGTCAGAGACCGTCACGGCTTAGCCGTGATTCACATCACGGGCCGTGACAAGAAAGCTCGCGTCGCGAGACATCCTTCGCGCCGCAAGGGTTTGAATCCCACAGAAGCACCAGAAACAGAAGCCGTCACGGCCTGGCCGTGATGACCATCACGGCCGTGACGCGTGGCCTCCCTATAAATAAGGCACTGCAGAACAGAATTAGAGGACTTTTTGGATCAGAACTGATTGTAGATCTTTTAGAATCCTTATTCTGGAGCTGCGTCTCCCCTTCTCTTCTCTTAATTCCTATTCTTAGGATGATTTCCGATTGTACGTGCGGTGTTGTTACGAACATGAGGAACTAATCCCCTCGTCTAGGGGATCGATGAAGCCACCCATGGCTGTGTAGTGTTCATGTGATGTATGTTTTTCTCCCCTTCTCTCAATAAATGTTTTTCAATTATGATATTATTGTGTTGATCATATGCTAGCGTGATTAACTAGTTAAACGTGTTAAGGCCGACCGGCGATTCGCGTTTTAGAACTTGAATTGGGATCACTAATTGAATATTGCACGACAGTGGGTAGGAGATTAGTGCAACCACGTAAGGAACAAGAATTAACAGAATTCGAGGATTAGGATTATGAGACTTGGTGAGTAATTAATCCAAATCGTTGAATACGTCCTATTGCACTACCGTGTGAATTTAGGAGAAATTGGGGGTCCCGGTTGACATTGTAATTGAACCTAGGGAGGAATACATAATCACTTGGGTACTATGCATGATTGGGTAGGTGGATTTAAAACCCTAGATATTTTAATTTCAGACTTTAATACCTTAGCTTATTTGATTTCTTATTTGATTTGCGATCTTAATCTCTCTCTCACAACAACTTTCTTCGCTTAACTAAACCTATCGAATTTCTCGCGAATTGGTAGAATTGGTAGCACAATCCTTGTGTTCGACCTCGGTAATTTCTTACCGTCTTTTTATTACTTGCGACGACCCGGTACACTTGCCGGCGTCACAACAGTTGCCAGCTGTCGCGACCGTCCCGTCCGGGAGCCGCGAAAAAGAGGATAAAAAACAGAGGAGCCGCCACTAAAATTTTTATTGGGAAAATCTTAGAAAACCCAATTATTTAAAGGTAAACTAGTCTAAAAAAAGAGAGAGATTAGTCCGCGAGTTGGTCACGAGTAGGGAAGGTGTTAGCACCCCACATCGCCCGTTTAAAAAAACGGTACCTCAAGTTAATTGCACAAAACATTTTAATAACCTTTTGAATATTTATTTTATCCCAAAAATTATTTACAAGAAAGAATTATTTTTAATTTTTAATATTTTTAATTTTTATTAATTTTTATATTTTTAAATTTATTGTTTATAAAAACTAAATGAGGTGGAACATGGCACATGAGTCCACTAGGTAACCTCATATCTGAGGGACTGAACATGACACCGTGTTCATAGAGCATCCCTAAAAATAGAACAGTTTAATTATTTTGATTAATTATTTTAACACAAAAAAAGGAAAATTTAGTTTTGGCTTGACAAGATGATTTATCTTGCTCCTACGTATTCCCGGGTGCGATGAGAAACTCAAAGCCACGTAGTTCTTTTGAAAATATTTGATTGGTTGGTTGATTTTATTTTTTGGAAAAGATTTGATTTTTGATTTTTTGTTTAAAAAAGGATTTTTATTTTAAAATAAATTCACCTTTGCACAGAGTCCAAGATAGCAGTGCTATACGATAAACCTTTACAATTCATACGACACTTGAGGATGAATAAGTCCATACATCAACGTCGTAGATTTTTGCTGAATTCGAAAGATATTTTTATAAAATTAAATTGGGTAAAATTGGTTAGAAGTGTAAATTAAAAAAAAACATTTATGATTTTTTTATAAAAGGGAATTCACTCTTGCACTGGGTTAAAGATAGCAAAGCTATACGATGAACCTTTAAAATTCATACGACACTTGAGGATGAAAAAAATCCATACACCAATGTCGTAGATTGTTGCATGAACTCAAAAGATTTTATTTCATAAAAAGAGATTACTCAAATTTGTTGAAAGAGCAAATTAAAAATATTTCATTATTTTTTAACAAAAATGGAGTTCACTCATGCACAGAGTCCAAGATAGCAGTGCTATACGATAAACTCTATACGACACTTGAGGGTGAAAAATCATACATCAACGTCGCAGATTGTTGCGTGAATTCAAGAAAACCCCTTTTTTATTTTTAGAACTTTATTTTAAAAGATATTTTTGTTTTAAAATTTTTTACTAAACATATTTCTTATAAAGAATGGATCCGACCCAGATAAAATAGCCCAATGCTTTAATGTAACAGTAACAAACAAAAGGCAAACTGGGCCATATGCTACAAATCCAATAACTTCAGAACCCAATCCTTAATAAACCAAATAATAAAGAAAGAAAAAAAGAGCAAAACACAGGGAAGCTTTTAGCTTTATTACCACCAAAACGTGACAGTGAGCAAGAGAGGGGACCAAGTAGAATGAAAGCAGGGGCGGCTGGTTTGAGCAGTGGTGTGCACGGCGGATCGTGGTGAGGCGCGAACGGGGACGCGAGGATCTGAACGGGTCTGACGAGACGAAGTGGGTTGCACTGCGACTGACTGGCGTGGAGGAATCTTGTGGCGTAGGGATGCGGTGGTGACGATGGTGTTGTCGTGGTGGTGCGAGGCGGTCTGAAAGGCGCGGATCTGTGTTTTGTGGTGCCGTGTGCGTTTCGTACGGAGGTTGCTGGGTCTGGTTGGGCGGCCTGCGATAGATCTGCGGCGGAGTTACGGTGGCACCGTAGGATGGCTCCGCTTCGAGGCTGGCGTTGCGTCGCAGAGGAGGGGCGTGACGGCGAGGGGCAGCGGACAGTGGCTGGGAGCAAAAGGAAGAAGATGTGGAGGGAGGAAGAAGAAGATGGGTTCTGTGAGTAGAAGAAGAAGAATGAAAAAAAGATAAAAGAAGAAGGAGTGGTCGTGGCCAAGAGGAACAAGAAGATTGTGGTCTCTGGGTGATTTTTTCGTTCCCCCCTTTTTACTAGATGATGCTTCTGTTTATATATCAACCACAGGGGATGATAGTGCCAAAATTTATTATTGATATGTAGACAAAAAAATGCAGAGGGGGTACATTTTGTGGGGAGCATATCAGCCTTTGCTCCGCCACTTTGCTTGGTTGCAATGGTACAGGGGTAGTACTTCCTTGCTTTGGGGAAAAAAAAAACACAAAAAGCAAAAGAAATAAGAAAAGCAAAAGTTGGTATATACTTCAAACAGGGGAAGACAAAGCAAGGATGGGAAAAAAAGGACAAGGAATTAAAATTTATTTTTATATTTTTTCAAATAAAAATCAGAAGTCTTTTTTGATCATGGGCTCAACGAGCCATTTGTAACAATAAAAAGGAAATGGGCTATACTAATTCTATGATGGGTCAAGAATAAAAAAATCACTTTTTGTTTTATTTTTATCATTTTTTTTACTATTTTTGAAAACATTAATTAAAAAAATGGGGCAAAATTAGGTGTTCACAAATACATTGAAGTAGTAACTATTAGATACGAGTTGTAATAAAAAAAAATATAAGATTGGAGTCGTATTCTTTACAACCTATAAGAAAAAATGAATAAAAAAAATATAAGTCGTATATGAGATGTACGACTTCCTTAATTTTTTTTATTTTATGAATTTAAAAATGAATCGTGAAGGAGGGATACAATTTTTATATATGATATCGTTTCCCATAGATACGACTTACTCTACATACATAAATATTTTAAAAAATACACCATTTACATAATTGTGCAATCAAATTCCACTACTTAATTAAAAAAGCCGAAGAAAACTATGGAATTTATACATTAGCAACATACATAAATGTGACAAATATTAACGACGGAGGAATTTCAATCCTATCGCCAATAATTGTTGGTATGCTGCTAGCTAGCTAGGCCTAGCATGACAGCAAGAGAGTTTTTGCAGCAAACTAATAGGTGGATTCAAAAATCAGTAGGTTGAAACTTGAAAAGGGAGTCAATTTCTTCTCACCCTTCTTCTTTTTTTTTAAAAAAAATAAAATAAAAATGGAGACATGATAGCGAAATTAGAACTCACAAGTCACAACCTATTATTGTACTGCTATTGATGAAATAAGAAATATCAGTATTTATATTCTTTATTATGGAATAAATACTCTCTGAGGCCGCAAATTGTAATTGTTTGATTTCTCGTCACTTGATTATGTAACATTGAGTGCAAGGAAATAGTGGTTTTATTATCACTATCAGGTCGTTCTCTATCCAGCCATTTCAGAGGCTAAGTTAGAAACACTTGAGCTTAAACTAATAAACATTGTGCTTCAATGAAACTTACACAATCTTCTATCCATAAATTAGCATAAAATTGATTTACCTAATATACTTCAATTAATGGTGATAAAAAAAAAAAAAAAAGAAGAAGAAATGGCTGCAAGTATCATTATAAAAGAACCATGAAATGAGTAGTGACTAGGGAGGCAAATGTTTGGTGAAGGCGTTGAGCATGTTTGTCCATTAAAGAAGAGAGGGAAGCCCATAGCATACATCTGTATATTGATCATTGCAACTTGCAACTGGACTAATATGGAGCAATAGATACCAACATATTCTTACTCGATCTGTAGCCACTTAATATGTTTATTTAATAGGGAGGAGGGGCCTGCCTGCAAGAACTAGGATTCCCTATACATCGGATCTGCTGCTCTCCAGTCTCCTCCATAGCTTCCTCATATGCCATCTCCCTGCCCCAACTATTATTTTGGTTCACATCCAATATCATTTAGATAAGATAACAAGTCCTTCCATTAATTATTTTTCCAATATATTAGCAGGTGGGACAATTTTGGCATTCTCTATGAGCTGGAGGGAGGGGGACAAAAAGAGATTCACAAAAACAGGAAATTACACCTTCCTATTAGGTTTACCTCAATTGCATAAGACAGATCTCTTACTTTAAAATTACCTAAACTTTTTCTAAAATGCTAGTAAATTATAATTAAGCGAGATGATTAGAGTAATTATAGCTACTATATCAATATATTTAGTTATAAATGAATTATATTTATGGAAAAACTTTGGATATGAATCAAGAGTATCATTTTGAGAGAGAACAAATAGGGAGAATATTGTTTATACAGAGTGTAAGGTGCTGCCTTGAGGATAAATGCACTCAGTGTATATGGAGAGTTAGTCAAAGAGAATATAGGATGGAAAGCACTTGAGAAACCAAAAAGAAAGACACACTAGAAAAACAAGGAGGGGGACATGTAGTTTTCTATTGATGTATACCACAAAGAAAGTGAAGGAGGAAATGAGATTGAGAAAGCAGGGCCCATTTGCCTTTAGCTGAGGTACAGGGTCATTTTAAGTTTATGCAACTAGTACAGATAAAGAGAAAGAGGGGGCCTAGAGAGAGAGAAGGGGGCAAGATAGAGACTAGAACAAAAAAATAAAGTTGGGAGAGAGAGAGGGTCCATTAGGTGATAATGGAAGTTGCCTTCATCCTCTCTGGACTTTGAAAGTACCAATATGAAATTATAATATTTGGTAACCTTTTCCTTCAGATCGATATTGCTTCAAGCTTCAAACTGCAGCACAAATTTGCAAGCAAAGCATGATTTAGACAATTTGAGTGTTAGTGTCAAGTGGCTGCATGGAAATGGCATAGAGTGCCCTCTTGCAAAGCATCATCCTTAAACTTTAAGATTCACTTAGGTTGCAACAACGTTATTTCTTTCACTGGTTTAATTTGACCCTTTGACTAAAAATCCATGACAATCAACTAACACAAACAAAAAAATCTAGGATTTGTTTAGCTATTAAGCAGGTGGTCTATTCCTAACTTAGGATTATCTGAACAGTCTAATAACATGCTATTCTTGTTAACCCATCAATCCCTTTCTTTAAAGTGTAACCTCAAATCTAGTAAGACTTTTCATGTTGATTAATCAAACACACTTAACTCGTTGAAATAGACCTTTAACCATAATTTTACAGTAGGAGATGCTAGAACTTTCTCATATGTTGGTCTTTTTTTGGGGGGGGGATACATTCTCATCTTTTGAAATAAAACTAAAACACATAATTTATATGTTTCTATATCTAACTCTCTGCTGTCAATAAAAATAAAAATATCTAACTCTGCCCATTTTATTTATCTTTGAGGTGAGACGCAGATCAAATGAAATCACAAAGATCGATTTATTAATGGACGCTGGACAAAAATACAGATCCACAAGTTTTTGTTTCAAAGGCAAAACAAGATTAGGAAAAAAACTATCATGATAAAAGGATTTTAATTTTTTTGAAAGGGATGATAAAAAGGATTAGAGTTATCGATCAATTCAGTATAAATTATTTATTCACACTTTATATTAATTAATTATTATTAATCGATAGAAAAATATGAATGGACAATTAAAAGTGTCAATAATGAATAATCTTATTCAAAATACTATTATTGTTAAGGCATTATTATTAAATTAATTAGAAGGTTAAATGAGAATATTATTCGAATAAAAACTTATAAGTAAAATTGATTTAAAAATTATACTTAAAACCCTCGACAATGTGTTAATTTTTTGTTAAGTTGAATAAATTATTATTATAATATATATATATATATATATATAAATATTAAATAAATTATAGTTATGATCAATTAAGTGTCTTTTTTACAATATCTTAATTAATTAAAAAATATGCGAAGAATAAATGGAAAATAGAAAGAAAAAAAAGGCTTAAATATATTAAATATTAAATATTAAATATGCTCACAAAAGTATGGTCATTTAACAGCTAGTTACCTTTTTGGACTTCTAATAATCAGACTGACTCAAGATAGTCATCAACAATACCCTCAGAATGTCCCACCCTAATCCCAATCCTAAATCCCTCATTTCTCATATTGTTAGATTTTTCTTAATTATAAGTTATATCTGTGTAACTAAAATCGTTGTCATCGTTTGAGGGTATAATTCGCTAATTATAATTCGGCCATTTAAGGTGTTGCTTATGTAAGTTATGTGTATAATTTAACTAATCTCAATTTGTTTTTTTATCTAAGTTTGAAGTAATATTTCTTTCTTTCTCATTTATGCACATCACACTAGTTTCATCACTGAAAAGTATACGAAAAAACAATGTTAATGTTTAGATCATATTGATAAGAGAGGGTAGCTAGGAATGAAAAGTGAAGGAAATGAAAAGGAATAAAAGAAAGGGGTTGAGGGGAGAGTAATTCCCTCTATGGCTCTGTTTAGATGTTTTAAAAGAAAAAAATAGAAGGAATTGATTCTCATTTTCCTCACATTAATTTTAAATAAAGCATATCTCATTTCTGATCTCCACTTATTCCTCTTCCTTTCATTTTCTCTCATTAAAAAACTTTTTAAACAGTAATATTTTTTTTTTCATCTTTGATCGAATATACGTTACAAGCAAAGCTAGAAGACTAATTACCCTCGGATTGAGAGTGATGTTTAGATAAAACTCTCCCTAAAATAATAACTTCAGGATTCGAATTCTTGATTTTATAGGTAAAAGTTGTCTGGACACAATTCTGCGACCAATCACTTTTTGAGTAAGTAATAATCATGTTTTATGAACAAGCGGGACACCACATGTGTGTTTTCTTTTTTATGAAATGACGCAATGAGAAAAAAAATTATAAACATGTATGTAAAAATATAAAAATATAATATTAATATTCAATTATTATATAAATAATAATATTCTCTGAACAATTTTACAAGTTACTTTTTTTCTTATATTCCTTCTCCTTCTATCTCCTTACCCACTTTATAGTAATATTCTTCTAAGGTGAACGTATTTCTACAATAAGCAAGTAAATGTAAAATATTAAGGCACATAATCACAATACATTTCTTTGTTTTTTATTTCTTAATTTTAAAATTTCTTGATATTCATATATAAAATGTCAAAATATATATATGTTACCTATTATTTTTCATGATTAAATGTTCCAATTTTGGTACAAAAAGTTGATATAACAAAACATATCAAACTAAAATCGACTCACCTAAAGTTGGTTGGTCCTAATGAAAATAAACTATGATCCCAGACGAATTTTACCTATAAAGTAAGGGTACTGAATCACGGATTTATCATTTTGGGAAGGACTTTACTTAATCATTACATCGATCTAAGGTAGTGTTTGATACGAATTTTATAAAAATATTCCCGTGATGTTGTCATGTGGATAAGCGTTTCTCATGTTTTGTACAAGTTTTAAAATATTATTTACAGACATGAAAGATTCCCGGGAATAAAATTAGTAGATGATAGTTATAAACTTGGAAAAACTCTATTCTCATGTGTGAAAGTGATAAAACTTTATTCCTGAGAATGTGATTCCCGAAAATGTAATTTATCTTAGAATAAAACATTTCAGATATTAAACGTCACCTGAGAGTTAGTTTCATAATTTTGCTTATTGGGATACCTAATCAAAAACAAAAAAATAAAAATACTAAAATCGACTCAAGTCTGAGGATTAGTATCCATAATCATGTTTGACTATCCACAAAAGTCATATTTAACATCTCAAAAGGCATTTTCAATAATAACTGAATCAATTTATTTGTTAAAGTGTGTTCTATAAAATAAATCAAAACAAGGGAGCCTTAATCATAACCTAATCCAACCATAAACATGCAGGAGTGTGGAGACTTGTCGTTGGATGGATAAAAAAGGAGCAGAACGCTGACGTTTGGAGTGTTGGGACACACCCACGTGGCGGTCATGTCAGTGGGGTCCAAAGCCCACATCCTCAATATGATGGATACATCGGTTAGCTCTCTGCTCCATTCCCCCTAATAATTCCGGTCACTTCTTCTCAGATTCCGGCATTCTCCGGCCAATTTTTTTATTCTTTCTATTTATTCACTTATTTTTTATTGGTTAAACAAATATTTTGATCCAGTAAGTATTACTTATTTCTAATTTGGTCTGTATATAAAAAGTTATCAAATCAATTCTTATATATACAAAAAATTTCAATTTGATCATCATCATTAATTGATGTCATGATGCTGTAATGTAACTAAATGATTGTCACAATCACATGTATGAACCAAATTATAAATGATTGTCATCGGTAGGAATCGAATCAAATATATTTTTTTGAATTGATCCTTATATATAACAATCATTTACAATTTAATCCTTATCATATAATAACATTATGATATCAATTAATGATGACGAAGAAATTGATAAATTTTGTACATATAATAAGAACTGATTTGATAAACTTTTTGAACCAATTTCAAAATCAATATCACGTAGTTTAACTTATTTATTTATTTATTTATTAATTTCCTATATATATATTGACCCAACTTTTCTTTTTCTTCATCCTTAACACCATTTCATTCTTTCTCCTCTGTTTTTCCCACTCCTCTTTCTTCCCTCTCAGTTCCTACTTTCTACAACACACGAGCGCACCTTAGCAACATTGTACATTTATCGCACGATAACTTCGTGTGTTGTGGGAATGAAGTGTTACATGGCCTACTTTGTTTTCGCCTAACTAAAGTACTTCCCTTTTTCATTACTTTACCAGCAAAACAGAGCCACTACTAGTACTACTTTACTCTGTTTTTCAGAACAGAGCACTACCTATCAATAATAACAACAACAACAACAACATGTTGCACTGTCTCAACACTTCGGGGAGTATAGGAGGAAGCTGTTCGGACATGACAGTGTTGGAAAGACAAAGAGCAAGGAGGAAGTGGCAAGAAGAAGAAGAACACCACTATAACAACCAGCAGGACCAGGATCATCAACAAGGGTACTTTTGTGGAACTGGGTTTAATAACGCTGTGTTCTCTTCTTCACTGCAAGTTCAAGATCCTCACGGGTTGATGATGATGATGATGATGGGTGGTGGTGATTCAGCGCTTGGTGAGGTGGTAGCTCAATCAGTGAAACCCGACCCGAGTTTGGAAAATGGGTGGCCCGAATTGGACAAGTTTGATTTGGGATTCGGATCTTCAACACTGCCAGTGCCACCTGGTTCTGGGTTTGATGTGAATTCCTCGCTTTCAAGGACATGTAGCAGAGATATGGTTTCAGCAACGGAGAAGATGAAGCCAGCATGTGGGAAAGAAAACTCCAACAAGAGGAAAGCTGAAAAGGGTCAGAATCAGAATTCCAAGGTGTGCAAATTTGAATATCATATATGGATGAGAATCTGCTGTCCCATGCATCATACACTTTCTCCGCATAAAATAAGTTAAAATTTCATGAACTGTTAATAAGTTATAATATGTGGTAAGATATTATTGATGGGGACTTGATACATCAAAACAGGCCCTTACTTAAGATAGCTTCTTATGTTTTGAATGATCCTTAAGATGGTTTGTATTTGGTAAAGTAATGATAAGAATGAATGTTGTTGATTTGTGTTGTTTAGGTTGTAGCAGAAAGTGATAACAAAGACAAGAAGATCAAAGTAAGTGGTGGTGATGAAGGTGAATCCAAGATCACGGAGCAAACCAGTAACGAGAACACAAAGGCAAACACAAATAGGAACAAGAAGGAAACTTGTGGTGATAGTTCTAAGGAAAATTCCAAAGGGTCTGAAGTTCAAGATCCAAAGCCTGACTACATTCATGTCCGAGCACGTCGTGGTCAAGCCACTGATAGTCATAGCTTAGCTGAAAGAGTGAGTACATAATTAACAATCTCTTTCATTTAATTATCTTTTGCAGTTGCAATGTTCAATGCAATGTTTCTCTTTGTAGGTTTAATTCAATGCAAATGTTCTGTTTTCGTGCAGGTTAGAAGGGAAAAAATTAGCGAGAGAATGAAGTATTTGCAAGATTTAGTACCGGGTTGCAACAAAATTACAGGAAAAGCTGGAATGCTTGATGAAATCATTAACTATGTTCAGTCTCTCCAACGACAAGTTGAGGTTAGTTTTAGATCCACTTCATTCGTTGCCTCCATTTAATAGAAGTTCATAGATATCCTCTTTTTATAAAGCAAATGGACTTCCATTCTGGAATAATCAATATCACTTATGTTTCTGTTGTAACAAAAGATTCCTATTTATACCTGAAAAAGGCTTGTATTAATAATGATTTTACGCATAAACAATTCCTTGGTATCTTGTTCATTCGCTGCAAAATATTTTCTTTCTGTCGGATACATAATAGAATTAAAGTATATATTCAAAAAGATGAGGTGAGACTAATTGTAATCTAATAGTAAAAATTATTGGAACGTGAGGTAATGTGTGCGTGGCCTTATTCTAGAAGATTATTATGGCTTCAATTTGAAGAACAATTGAAGTCTGTGACTTACTGTATATTATCACTGCATGCAGTTCTTGTCTATGAAATTAGCTGCTGTAAACCCAAGGCTTGACTTCAACATTGATGATCTGTTTGCCAAAGAGGTAAGGGAAATGCAGATACCAGAACTTATAGCCTATAGTAGTTCCTTCTAGTCTAAAGTATTTAGAACTCACATAAGTGTTTTTGTTTGACATGCTCTTATATTTGATCCCCACAGGTGTTTCCTGCTTGTGCTTCAAGTTTTCCAACCATAGGGCTGTCATCAGACATGACTACTAACCCTACCTATCTTCAGTTCAATTCAGCACAACTTGTTTCATCTTGTGGTGGATTAATAAACAACATGGGGATCAACCCTTCAGATATAGGGCTTCGAAGGACCACCAGTGCACCTGAATCTTTGCCTGAAACATTTCTTGATTCATCATCCTGTTTCACTGTAGGTTTCACTTTCCCCTCTGTGTATTTGTCCCCTAGTGTTCTTGCTCTAATCGTTAGTTTTCTCAAAATTGATCTTATTTACTTGCACTGCAGCAAATTTTACCTTCCTCAACTTGGGAAGGTGATTTCCAAAACCTTTACAATGTGACTTTTGATCAAGCGCGAACAGCATCCTTTCCTTCTCAACCATTTACAGGTAGCTACAAATTCATACTTGTCTAAATCACTTTTTTTCCTTGATATCCTTAAAGTAGAAAGTAGATGTAAAGCATAGTGGATTTTCATAGATGATAGAGACATGAGGGCCCTACAGATATTGAAAGCATAGGAGTGCTGAGATTTTTTTGAGCAAAATGAAGATTTTTTTTTTTTAAGATGGATCTATTAATCATTCAGTCATACAACCACTTTTCTTTTATCTGCTTACACTTTCCCTTTCCCATTACTTTCACTCCTATAAAAGAGGAAGTAAAGGTTTTTTTGTAGCTAAGTTGTTTGTATTTGTAATACATCACTTATGAGGTTAGCAAGTTAGTTGTATCTTGTGAAGTAAATGGTTAGAAAAAGCAGGAAGCTTCTCTTTTTAAAAGTTCTTTTAATTTCTTTGACAATTTGGATGGTGAGGCCCTGGATCAATCGTTTTCTTTTAAGAACTTCTGGCCATTTCCTTTCTTTATAACATGTAAAATTATTTACCACTTTGGAAGTAGTTAAACTAGGCTAATTCTGAATGTAAAATATAAACCAGTTGTTTTATATCTCTGCAGGTCTAGTTAACACTAGCAATCTAAAGATGGAGATGTAGAGCAGATCTTTTATTACCATTTGTTGGATGAGCTCACTCCAAATGCCTCTTATTAAGATTCTTTTTCTTTTCAAGTACATAACATATATTGGTTGTATACTACTCCATAGTATAAATAAGATCATTTTAATACCTGTTAACTTCAATCACCTTTTGCACATTTAAAATACTATATAGCCAAAGGGGAAAAAAAGGTTGATTGCGATGAGAATTGTGACAAGGTACCTAATCCAATGTACATAAGGGCGTTGATGGCAACCTTCCACTGCTTTCTTCTTTCCATCTTTTTCTTCTCTCCAAAATCTGATTTTTGGTAAAATAAAAGTAACATCAGTAAACTTAAGAATAATAACAATATTCTATATTTATTATACTAATATATAAAGGAAATACCTGATTTTGGTGTTCAATATTATGTAAGATGAAACTAAAAACTGCGTTACGATTATGGAGACAGAGAGATGGGAAGGAGTTGAACAAAAAACTAACAATTACTTAGAACGCATTATTATTTCACCAAAAACCGCATTGCGATTATGGAGACAGAGAGATAGGAAGGAGTTGGGCAAAAAAATGTTCTATTATATTTGCTTCCCCTTAGGGGAAGTTAGTGTAATTTCTAAAATATAATGTGTGTCAAATATAATAAGGTAAACCTCAAGAATGAGTAATGCAATTTACAGATGTCAAATGTAAATAACCAAAAGAAAATGCATACAACCAAAAGAAATGTCGTTCCTGTCTTTCCGCTAGCTATGTATAAAGGAGAATTTTTTTAATTTTTTTTAAACAATTTCCGTTATTAACTACTAATTCAAAAATTCAAACATAAATGTACAAAGAGGATAAATTTGTAATTGTAATTATATATTAATTTAGAGATTTGAAGATAAATACAAATGAAGAGAAGATTGTAAATACATTTCATTATCTACTTTTAAAAAAAAAAATCATTCTCTACTTAAATTTTTAAAGATAAGCATATAAAATAAAATTCATTATTTTGACTTTTGACTCTTAATTTTTGTTTCTGTTGGCCTTTTGCCCCTTGCTGTGACCAAAAAAATAAATAAAATTCATTATCCTTTATTTTTTTTTATCTTAATATATAAATAAACAGATATAAACTAACAGACACGTGATGCTAGTCAATACACTAAAAATAATAATAAATACTCACACAATTAATCCTTCAGCTGTCAAACTTGTACAAATAATAATATTTAAGGTGTCATCATAGTTTAGAGTAATAACAAGATAGGTTTACACATTAGAGTAACAATAATAAATTACTTTTGCTTTCGTTAACACTTCAGTATCCAACCACTACATTAATTGGAGCAATGTTGGTTTTATAGAGACCTTTCCTTTTAAGGTTTGATAATGCAGGTGTGACCTGTCTTGGTGCATGGTCACATGCACATGAGGTTGTGAAACTATGACTTACTCAAAAAGCAAAAAGCAAAGTAACTGATAAAGTGATAATGCAAAAGATCATCTATAGGTTTGAGTAGAGCTCCTGAGATTCAAGTAAACCTTACCCATTAAGTTAGTTGGATGAAGCAGAAAGACAACATTGAACATGCTTGAGAGAGACAGAGGCTATGAGCCTGATAGTGGACCTTGTCAAAGCAGCCTTTGGGGACAGAATAATAGTCTGTTGATTGAGACACTGATAATTAGGCCACCGGGTGATAAATACAGAGCCCTAAATATGTGGGGAGAAGTAGGGGATGGGCAGACATTTCAACTTATTCAATTAATTAGAATGATTTTTCTGTCCCTCAAGTATCCCCAATGAATTGATTCATTTCAATCAAAAGGGACATTTAAACTCATATGCATGGTTAAAAGGCTAGATGGTCATCCTTGTGTTTAAATGTTTAGAATTGTACACACACAAAATAGAAAAAAGATGTTAATGTTGTTCATTTGAGTTCTTTAGTTGCTCAGACTTGGGGTCATGGACCCATGGAAACCAAAAACAAAATCTCATTATCACACTTTCCAGTTTTTGACAGTTCTATGGTTTTCCAGTTTGTGGTTTCTTTTAACTTGATTCAGTAGCAACCAATTAAGCTCACCATGCATGCAAATAGTTCATAACATGATAAATTCATCAAATTTAAGACTCTATTTGCCTTGATTTTATTTTCCTGTTTTAAAATTTTATTTTATTAATAATAACAAAAATATCATTATTTTCATTTAATTCTAGCTTTGCATAATACTTCGCTAGCTCGATCAAAGACGTCAATATCATTTTTATTGAAGTTGCATTTGTGTCACATATTGCCAAGGTTCATGGGTTGTGCAACGCTTATATGTGTTTGGGCACCCTTCTCCTTTGAGCTGGCTTTTGGGAGTAAGATCCAAACATATTTAACATGATATCAAAACAGGATTTGGCAAGCAATGTGGGGGATTTTGACCCAGGCCCACACGGCACGTGAGGGTGGGTATTGAAGTTGCATTTGTGTCTCACGTTGCCAAAGTTCATAGGTTATGCAATGCTTATATATGCTAGAGCACCCTCCTCCTTTGAGCTAGCTTTTGGGAGTGAGATTCAAACACATTTAACAATTTTAAGGGTTAAAATTTTTGCAAAGACGTGGTGCTCTTCTTATAACTTGATCTACTCTCTAAGAGGTTAATATACCTTACAATCTATGAAAAGGCATTACTATGGCATAGATTCATGTCTTAATATGCATGAAAGGGGCTTCTGAGTGATAGGGACCACTTAAAAGTTGCCAATGGCAGCATGGGGTATCCTGTTATTTTATCTTGGAGTTACTAGAGCCTTAGGTTCTCTTCACTTTCAAGCCATATATATATAAATAATGGTGAGAATGGTGGACCTGTCTGATCCTTGTTGATTCTCTTTGTTCCTGTGGATGGTGAAAGATGATATTGGATTTTCCTTTCATTGGACCCGCTTCAAGCTTTATGTAAAAAATTCTCTTATCAAGTCTCACTCTCTACCCTTTCACTCACATGGGGCGCGGTTGTGTTGTGCACTTCCAAGGTCTAAAAAAATGCAAACCAAAACAAGGAAATAGTAAATTGAAAAAAAAAAACAAAAAAAAACAAAGCTTCAAAGCTTGTGGCCCATTCTTCTTCGGAGTATTATCATGCTCAGGGCCAGGTGACCCAATCCGGTTAGAGAAATTGGCGTTGGGTTGAACTCTTTAAAATCGGGTCCTTTCTAAAACTCAATTTTATAGATCCAAAGAAACATTGGGCCAGGACCTTTCTAATAGACCTGGCTTAGCCCTATATTATATATCCTGTTTTTGTTTATATTAGCCATACTAAATTGTTAATTATCATTAGAAAATTTTCACGTGGTGGTTGAAAGATATCAAATTTAATCTTTTAATTATTTCGCTGTTAAAATCCAATAAGATAAATAAATATTGTATGGTGTGCTGAAATATGTTTACAATGCTATTGATAATATATTAATTAGTACCAGTACTCATGCAATTGCACAGGAAATTTATGGTATATGAATAATATTTATATAATTTATATTTCTAAATTCAAAATGTATGTATAATAAAAGGATTAATGAGTTTATATATGAGTTCTATTTCAAGTAAAAAAATATAAAAAAAATAATAAGAAAGATGCTAAGAACATATTCCTCTTCAACACACTCTATTATTGAGTGGATTTCATGTGGGACCAATGAACAATGTATTTTGGTGGGTCTCACAAAAAATAAACCCAGTAATAGAGAGTGTGTTAAAAGGAGTGTAATAAAGAGTGTGATGCTAGCATTACTCAGAGTAATAATTAACTTACATGTATTGAAGCATACATGATGGTCTAGTTTGTTTTAATAAGATATACATGAACATAAAATGATAGTGTTGGGAAACATAGATTGAGGAAAACAAGCATGAAATACGCTTTTCAATAAGACAGTCACACACAGATCTCTGCATATCTCAGCTACTATAGAGCAGAAAACAGTTAGCCCCCAGCTTTATTTTCCATACCCCCTCACTGTTATACAATGGGCGTATTGCTGAATTCTAGTGCCAAGTGCCAACCACCCCTTGCCAGTTTCAGTGTAAGGAAATGGCAAGCATCGAATGAGTTTTATTAATTTTAATTTGTTCAACACAGTAACACATTCCTAAGCTGTGTTTAGAACCATAAAAGAAGGAAATATTTGAAAGAATATATGTGCACTGCACACTTTCTTTCCTCCCAACATTCCCAAACAAAAGCTAAACTAGTGTGTCTAAGAATTCACTAATTGTGGTATATTTCAGCTGTGGATACAGTTCTGTACCATTCACACCAGAGGATGACTCAATATCAAAGTATGTATGATCTCCCTTTATGAAAGCAGAATATATAAAAAGTATCTCGAAGTTGGCTGGGAAAGAAGTCTCTGCATTGCAAAAAAGAGACAGAGAAAAAGAAAAAGAAAATGAAGACTTTATATCCCTTTGTCAATCTCCCAAATTGCATGAGATGATTATTCATGCCTCATGATGTTTCTTAACTGACAAGAAGCAGCAACACAAGTAATTTGAAGTCAAGTATAAGATATGCTGTATATACTACTATAATACCTTTGATTTTCTTCAGCAGCTCTCCTTCTGAGACATGCAATTTCTCAAGCTTCTTTCCAATTTTAGCCTCCCACATCTCAACAAGCTCATTCAAAGAATAAATGTTTCCAGGGGGTCTCAAGTACAACACTTTATTCAATGTACGGGGATCATCAACTGCATTGATAGTGAAGGCAGCAACATCACTTTCCTTAACAAAAACACCTACAAAGAAACCATTCATGAATAATCACCAAATAAAAGAATATCAGTAAAAGAATAACAATGGTCTTGACCAAGCAGACCTTTTGTATTCCCATCGCCAAATATGGTGACCTTATCCCTAGGAGGAGTTTTTAAGCCTGGCTGAACAAGAGCGGGAAGTAAAATGCTCGTAAAAAAATTGCAGGAGATGATAGTATATGGAATGCCTTCAGCCTCCACAAGTCCCCGAATTTCAAGTTTGGGTGCATAGAAGGTATAGCCATCATCAAGGTCAGATACTTGAACCTTGGTAGGATCTGATCCAAATTCAGATGGGATGAACCTCTGAAGCAGACTAACAACGGATTATTGAGCATGTTTTACAATTCAATAATGCAAGGAACAGATGCTTCACTAATACACATGTATATTGAGAATGATGGAAACATATATCTTAATGAAAGGAAAAAGTATGAGTGTCTGTAAGAGCTATAGAAACTGCAAAACCCATCAACTATAGTCTGTAAGGGATTAGGGATCAACCTTTTCAACAACAAATTGTCAAATTCCAGCAGAATATTGGTGTGTTTGGTTTCAAGCTTGGAAGTATCGGAATTGATTTTGCCTCATGTCAAATGATTTTAGTAAAACAATAGATGCTTGGTTACAGTCAGAGGAGACCAGTTTTGCTTCCAAACCTCAGTCTGGCTAGAAGTGATAAAAAGTAACTTTTGTGTCAGGTTGAAAAATTACAGTAAGTTTTACGTCAAACTTGCTTTCAAGGTATAAATATCAAAACATGAATCACTTCACTTCAAACTCAATTTTAATCAAATCAAATTTACAAAATCAAGTTCATTCAAAATCACTTTTAGCAAACACTCACCCAAATTCATACATACAGTTTTTCAATCAACAAGGCCTTAAAATCAGCATTATAAGATAACATTAACAATAAAGAATAAGGATTTGAAGGCCATAAAGGTCATTCCCATTGTACATTTATCAAACATTCAAACCCATTTCTAAATTGAATGAGCTTAACACAAGAGACAATAAATGAAATATGATAGAAAAACAAAATGTTATAGCAAGACCTTGATGGAGCCAATTTGTTTGATAACTCGGATAAGAAGCTTCTGATCAAGAGTTTGTTTAGCAGAAACAGCACAAATCACCACATCTACTAACTTGACAGCCTCAACAATGCTGGCTTCGTCTTGGAGCGAACCCTGAGTATAAAATTGAATGTCAGTGCAAAACCATAAGAATAAAAATTGAAACAAGAAAAGGGGGGAGAGAGAGAGAGAGAAAGAGATAAAGAAGCAAACTTTGAGAAGGGTAGCTCCAGCTTGAGAAAGGGAGTGAAGCTTTGGGGCTTTGATAGGGTCAGAGAAAGCAGAGTCTCTGATAAGAGCAAATGTTGGGTGGCAAAATTTGAGGCTTGCTTCTGCTATATGGTAACCCAGATTTCCTGTTGCCCCAATCACCAAAATTTTGCTCTTTTCCATCTTTCTATTTTCTATCTCACTGCACTGCCAATCCAATCATACCCAACAACCTAAAATCACAACTCACTGTCTCTTTCAATTGGAATATATACTCCCTAGAAATTGAGCTTTTGGTGAAATTGTTTTTGTAAAATTAACTTTTGATTAAAAGTGTATTTTAAGTAATTAATTTGCATTTAGAATTTTTTTTTATTAGAAACGTAAATTTATTTATGTAAAAACAGAACCAAGGGAACAAGCTCCCCTAATGTCATCTTGCAACAGCAGATTTAACAAAGGACTAGGCCTCACTGCAATTGACAAAGAATAACGGCCTGAGTGGCCTCCATGAGCAAGAGAATCAGCACAAATATTAGGTAATCTGATAATGTGGAATAAAAATTAATATTTTAAAAAATAGGTATTCAAATTGGATTAATAAAAATGAGTTTTAAATGTGTAGGTACTAAATTAAATTAGTCATTAATTATAGAATATGGAAATGGATGTAGCTAGTGATATTTTGTTAGCCTTAAGCCCTTAACTTATCTTTTAATATGAGTAAAATAAAAAACTTGTCTTTTAATAAATCGTCTTAACAGATAATTATCTTTCAAGAGTAAGTCTCAACATTTACCCTGTTTGAGAGCATATCCTCTCCGGTTGTTAAAAAAATGGAGAGTCCAGTCCCTTCGATCCTCTCCGTACACATGGCGGTAACATGAATCAATGGTTAGGATTTCATTTCATTTCATTTTATTTTTAAATTAAATCAGAAATTTTGAAAGAAAAAAAAAAAAACTCTCATCAACCCAATCCCTTCGTTCCCCCTTCTCTCCCCCAAATCCTTTGTGCCCATCGCCCTTCTCCCCTTCACCATCATCGCAACAATATAATGAAATTCTCAGTCAAAGGGAGAAGGCTTGCTCTTCAAACGGTACAAGATCTTCTTCTTCTTAGAGCTTGGATCGTCAATGGTAAGAACAATTTTCCCAGATTCGCCAATTTTGAAATTTTTGAAAAGCATTGGTTCTTCTGATGAAGCAACCTTTCTAGCCTTCTGAACAATTACTGTATAGCTTCTGAGCTTGGCACAAATTCCGCACTATAGTATACTCCCCACCGTGGCGGTGAGGTCCAAATGTGGTAATGATAGGCTCCGGCAAGCATACCGGATCGAAACAAGTAATAATAAAACGGTGAGAAACTGGGTATCGAACTCATGGATTGGGAAACCAAGTATCACTTCACAAATTAAACAACTATTTAGACTAAGAAATATGTGTGAATAGATTTCAATAAAATAAAAGAAACAATAAAAGAAATCAAATATTTTTGGGTTTTTAAATATGAGAAGAGAGCTTCCAGGATCGGGACTACCACAATGACCAATTACCAATCCTCATTGACTATACCTTTGTTAATATCTAACTCAATTGAAGGCGAATCATCCTAACTTAGTTAATGTTCCCTCTCGAGATACAAGAACCGTGCTCAATTAAACCAACTCCTACTCTCGTGGTAGTTGTATTTAAATTGAACCCATTTTGATTTATGATAATTCAATGAACCCTCGAAGGACCGCTTCTAACTCTCGTGATTTAAGTCCTAAGTTCAATTTTTATGGATCCAATACCTAGGTTCACCTCTCAGTTCCTCCCTAGAATATCTAAGACATGCAAATAGTTGATCAATCAATTCACATGGATGAACCACAATAAAAATTAAATCGAAAGCAAATTGAAATTAACAAAAAAGGAAAAGATCAATTCATAACATAAAACAAGTCTTGCGCATAGCCCCAATTCCTAGAAATAAAAGAACTACTCTAGTATTGCCATGGTGATAGCAATCTTGATCAAAAGCAACATAAAAATCCTATGGTAAAGAGAAGAAATTGGAGAAGAGAAATCCTAAATTAAGCCAGAGGTAGCAGCCAAGATATCCCTATTTTCGAGCCTAATTGTCCTATTTATAATGTAGGTTAACTTGGGATTAAAGCAATTACAAATCAGATCAAAAACAGATCCCAATATCCCAGATTTTATGCGTCACGGTCGTGACGGCTGTTAGGGCCTGGTCGTGATAGCTTTTGCTTTGTGAATTCTTGCACTGATTGGCCTGTCACGGCCGTGATGGCTGTCACGGCCAGGCCGTGACAACTTTTGAGTTTTGCTGCCTTCTTTTTTTCTTCATTCTACGCATCATGGCCATGATGGTTGTCACACCCATGCCGTGATGGTCTCTGCTTTGCCCATTTTTTTGCTTTTCAATCTCCATCTTCATGCAAACTCCAAATTAACTGGACTTGAGCATTTTAATTATGAATTCCTGCACATAAACACCACAGAACCAACTTATCCGTTCCAACAGGAAAAACTAACAAATATCAAAATAAAAATGCCTAATCTACATGAAAATGCTTGCAAAATGATAAAGAAATATGAGGTGAAATCACACTCATCAAACTGCCCCAAGCATAAGATTTTTTTGTCCTCAAGCAATAACCAAGGCCAGACAAGATAAACAATCAGAGCATGGACAAGGAACCAAGAACCCGAGTAACAAATCTAAGTAACAGGCATATCCAAATAAGTAACCAATAGACAATCAATTTCAAGTCCAGTTAGAAGCTTAAGTTCCCTAAATTCATGTCTCTCACCAATTTGGGCACTCTTCTCACCTCACTCAAGTGTTTAAGGACATAACAATTCGCTCAATTTCCTCAAGGAAATGACCATACCATAAGCTTGACTATTATTCAAAATCTCTACTGTATTAATGAAAACACATAAGAATCAAGAGGTCTTTCATTTTGGTTGTAATGGGGCCATGGGATTAATCGTTAGGTAGGGAAACCAAGAAAAGGAAAATTCAAGAAGGCTAAACAAAATATCAAACAATGCAAAGCATGACAACATTCTAAAATATCTTTTTGGGCTTTAATTCACTTTTCCACATTTTCTTTCTTTCTTTCTTTTTTTTTTTCACTTTCTTTTTTCTCATCCCCTTCTGCGTTTTTTTTTAACTTTTTCATCAATTTGGAGAAGGGGATATTTCCAACTCAAGAGAAATATTTATTTATTTTTCTTTCATCCCACAACTTTTCAAACTACCTTATTGCCTTTTTTGCAATATTTTAAAAGGTGTCATACCATGCATCATTTATAAAAAACAATCAAGGTACCAAGAAAATCATATTTTTTAAGCTCAAAATTGGGTAACTAAGGAGTAACATACAATCATTCAAAGCTCAGAAGGCCAGAAAAATACCTAGTGCCTCACTCATTTTCAAATATGTTTTCAAAAATTTCTAAGTTTCAAAAAGATTTCTAGTCAAGTTCTAGAGAATACAATCAAAGAGGAAGAAAACACTCAATCACAAAGAATGAGATAATTTTAGTGAGTACCTCTTTTAGGCTCAAAAATCTCACATTTAGTAGTTTAAAATTAATGAGAAATACAAATTCAAGGAACCACATGCTAATTAACAACTATCAAAAGATCATCTCTAGCATTTTAATTTTTAGCCTACCACAATAATACAAAAATTGGGTTAAAAAATTCACTCTCTCAATTCATTTGGCACAAAATTCTCACAATAGGATGCAATTCCAAAACAAGGGGCAATCTAATGATGCGATCATTTAAAACTACACCTAAATTAATGTAACATGAAAAATGTAATATGCAAAATGCAAAAATAATACCCCTACCCCAAGCTTAAAAACTTACATTGTCCCCAATGTAAATAATCAAGTCGGAGAGAGGAGAAAAATAGAACAACTTATCGAGGTGGTGGAGGGTGCTTGCTTTGGAGGTAGAAGAAGGGTAGAAAAAGGAGAAGGTTGGGTACAGCTGCGCAATACTGGAACAGGAGAGGAGCCTTCGCGTTTTTAAAATGCATCTGATGAGCGCATCACGGCCGTGTAGGCTATCACGGCCTAGCCCTGAACGTGCCTGGTCTGGGAGTTATGACGTGTCACGGTCGTGAATATGGCCACGGCCTAGCCGTGATCCTTTCTACCCTGAGTGGCTTCTTCTGATAATGCCCGTGAACCTCTTCACTGCTGGGCCCTGATTTTTTTTCGTGTGAATGAGTGTCACAGCCATGAAGGATTTCACGGCTAGGCCGTGATTCTAATTGACTTTTCTATTTTCTTCCTTCACGGCCATGAAGCCTTTCAGGGCCAGGCCATGATCTCCTCTGGCTTCAATTTTCATGCATTTGCGCTCTTCATGCCTTCTTAACCTACAAATACTTGGCAACACCATCAATTTGTGATCTTTTTCCTCTAATCTTCTCAAATTATTCAAAAACAAAAATAAAAAAAACAAAATAGCAAGGGAAAGAAAGCTTGGGTTACCTCCCAAGAAGCGCTTATTTTTTATCGCAAGCTTGACCATACTCCCTTCAATCAACCGGGATCAGCTGGGCTTGGAAATGAAAGAACACCTATCTTCCAAGGAAGTCCTTCAATGAGCTTATAGTGTTCATATGGCCACATCCGATTTCGCTTTGCTCTTTTTACTTTGAGCCTCATGGCCTTACTTCCTCCTGGAGGAAGTTTTAACTCTACATGTTGAGCAACTTCATCTTTATTTGGGGCATCATTTATCATGCAAATTTGGGAGTTGCTTCCATGTTAAGCTCTTCCTTCACCTTCGGAGGCATTATCTCAATCCTGCACACATGATTCTCAAAAGGAGGGTTGTTATATGAGTTAGTCAAATCAAAATCCACCCTACCTTTTTCTACATTCAAAGAGAGCTTACCATTTTCACATCTATTATTGCTCCAGCTGTGGCCAAGAATGGCCTTCCAAGAATGATAGGGAATTTAGAATTCCCGTTCATATCCAACACCTTGAAATCGGTAGGAATGAAAAATTTCCCTATCTTTGTGGGGACATTCTCTAGTATGCTTAGAGGGGTTTTAGTTGAGCCATACGCAAATTGTACAGAGAATTTGGATGGTCTCAATTCCTTTATTCCTAACTTCTCAAATATGGTAATCGACATCAAACTCGCACTAGCTCCTAAGTCACATAAGGCATGGTCTATTTTCACTTCTCCAATTGAGCAAGCAATAGAGAAACTTCCCGGATATTTAGTTTATGAGGCATATTAGTTTTTGTCATTTCATCATGCTCCTCAATTAAGCTCTTAGTCTCTTTTTCTACTTGCTTTTTCTTGACTAGCCTTTGTGGGAAAGGTATTGAGGGTTGGTAAGGTGGTGGAGGGACGTACTTTGGTTCTATCTCTTCTTATTCACTCATGTCCTCCTCATATTCCACATCCTTTTCAACTACCCCAAGCTTATCATCCCACAAGTATATAGCATTACAATGCTCATTGGGATTAAGTTTGGGTTGTCCTGGAAACGTACCCTTTGTCCTAGAAGATGTGCTAGCTTGTTGGGCAATCTGAGTTTCTAACATCTTATTATGGATGGCTAAGTTATTTACCTTAGATGTTAACTCCTTTATTGCCTCATTGAGTGCCCTACCTTGTTGCCTAAACTCTTCATTTTGCTTTGTTTGAGTTTCAACAAAATTTTCCAAAAGAGACTAAAGTTTAGACTTTTGTACCTGAGGATACCCCGATGCGGGTTTCCTATTACCTTGGCCTTCTTAGAATTCGTGGTTCAACGTGTTGTTGTAGTTCCCGTAGGAGAGATAAGGGCTATTCTTCCTTCCTTGGTTGTAAGAACTTGGGGGAACATAGTTTGGCAACTTCTGGTTCGTGTCATAAAAATTCTGACATGAATTCACTTGTTCACCCGAAGTGCCTTTTGTAGGAGCACTACCAAGTGAGCACTCCATGAAGTTATGTCCCTACATTCCACAAATCTCACAAGCAACATTAGTCGCACCTATTGAACTCACATTAGCTTTTTCAAGTTTATCAAAGCGCTTACTCAATGAATCAAATTTAGACAAAATCAATTATGTACCACCTACATCGAACTTACCTCCCGAAAACTTTTTCGGGTTATTACCTCTTTCAGAACCCCATTGGTGATAGTTGGTGGCTACGTTTTCAATGATATCGAATGCTTCAGTCAATGGTCTATTCATAAATGCTCCACCAGCTGCGGAATCAAGTTGCACCTTCGAAGAGTAATCCAATCCGTTGTAGAAGGTATGTACTAACAACCACTTCTCGATCCCATGATGTGGTCAAGACTCTAGCAATCCTTTGTAACGATCCCAAGCTTCGGAAGAATTTTTATCCGTCCTTTTGGAAGAAGCCGGTGATCTGAGTTCATAGGTAAGCAGTCTTGGATGTGCGGAAAGAATTTTTCCAAGAATGCCTGCTCCAGTTGGTTCCGTGTTCACAAAGTATTAGCAGGCACTGATTTCAACCAAGCTATTGCCTTTCCAGTCAGAGATGAAGGAAATAACCTCAAGCGGATAGCATCAACTGGGGCACCTTGAATTCTTGTTGTATCATAGAATTCCAAGAATGTCTCTACATGATCAGTCGGGTTTTCCGAGGGTAATCCTCCAAATTAATGTTGTCTAATCATGCCAATTAACTGGGGAGGAATAGTGTAGTTCTCCGTCTCAATTTCTGACCTAGCAATCCCAGTTCGTAAACCCCTAGATTTGGGGCCGCGTAGTCCTTCAGTGGTTTGGTATCCGGTTGATTGGTCATGAGTTGAATGGGGATCAACTTTTCTCTTGCTCTTTGTCTTTATAGTCTCCTACGTCTATGAAAAGTCCTTTCGATCTCAGGATCAACTTCAATAAGAGTTCCAAGACTTTGGGATCTTCGCATAAAAGAGAAAAATCACCTACAAAGAGAGAGAGAGGGATACACTAGAAAAAGAAAAAAAAATATTCAGAAAAATTAATTTAAAAATTAAATTGATATTCAAGAAAGCACAGTCCCCGACAACGGCACCAAAAACTTGATAGGCTCCGAGAAGCATACCGGATCGAAGCAAGTAATAATAAAACGGTGAGAAACCGAGTATCAAACTCAGGAATTGGGAAACCAAGTACCACTTCACAAATTAAACAACTATTTAGACTAAGAAATAGGTGTGAATAGATTTCAAGAAAATAAAAGAAACAATTAAAGAAATCAAATATTTTTGGGTTTTTAAATATGAGAAGAGAGATTCCAGGATCAGGACTACCACAATGACCAATTATGAATCATAATTGACTATACCTTTGTTAATATCTAACTCAATTGAAGGTGAATCATCCTAACTTAGTTAATATTCCCTCTCGAGATACAAGAACCGTGCTCAATTAAACTAACTCCTACTCTCTTGGTAGTTGTATTTAAATTGAACCCATTATGATTTATGATAATTCAATGAATCCTCGAAGGACCGCTTATAAATCTCGTGATTTAAGTCCTAAGTTCAATTCTTATGGATCCAATACCTAGGTTTATTTCTCAGGTCCTCCCTAGAATATCTAAGACATGCAAATAGTTGATCAATCAATTCACATGGATGAAGCACAATAAGAAATAAATCAAAAGAAAATTGAAATTAACAAAAAGGGAAAAGATCAATTCATAACATAAAACAAGTCTTGCGCATAACCCCAATTCCTAGAAATAAAAGAACTACCCAAGCATTGCCATGGTGATAGCAATCTTGATCAAAAGCAACATAAAAATCCTATGGTAAAGAGAAGAAATTGGAGAAGAAGAGAAATCCTAAATTAAGCCAAAGCTAGCAGCCAAGATATCCCTATTTTCGAGCCTAATTGTCCTATTTATAATGTAGGTTAACTTGGGATTAAAGCAATTACTAATCAGATAAAAAACAAATCCCAAAATCCCAGATTTTACGCATCACAGTCGTGACGGCTGTCAGGGCCAGGCCGTGATAGTTTCTGCTTTGTGAATTCTTGTGCTGATTGGCCTGTCACAGCCGTGATGCCTGTCATGGCCAGGCTGTGACAGCTTCTAAGTTTTGCTTCCTTCTTTTTTTCTTCATTCTACGTGATCATGACCATGATGGTTGTCACACCCAGGCCGTGATGGTCTCTGCTTTACTCATTTTTTCTTGCTTTCCAAGCTCCATCTTCATGCAAATTCCAAATTAACTGGACTTTAGCATTTTAATCATGAATTCCTGCACACAAACACCACAGAACCACCTTACCCATTCCAAAGGGAAAAACTAACAAATATCAAAATAAAAATGCCTAATCTACATGAAAATACATACAAAATGATAAAGAAATATGAGGTGAAATCACACTCAGCAGGCGGCGAGTTTCCATGTGATGGAGGGGCAGCGGAACAGAGGTCGATGGCGGCACCTCGTGATTCAGCAAGTCGACGTGGTGGTTGATGGAGTAGATGGGGCATGCGGAGGCGAGTGGTGTTGGTCGTCGCTGTCGGGACAGAGACGGGGAGGGTGGGGGGTTGTAACGCCCTTCGTTATATTAGTAGCCCAAATTAATTTTCTATAAAAACCTTTAAAACATTTAAATTAAATAGTTGAGTCATAAATTTTTTTCACAATATATTTAAGTTTGAAAGTATCTCGTATATTCAAAATAATTAAATAAAGTAATAGTGCTAAATAAATCATTATATCCAAATAAAGTCTCATAAATATTAATTATAAAATCACATAACTCTTTTACAGTTGTTTTTGTCTCAAAATACATGCGTCTAATAAACCATAAAGAAATAAATAAAAATAAATAAACTGGAACTAATATCTTCAAGACTCTCTCAAGACGCTGCATCATCTATCTCATCACCTGTAAACTCTGAAAGACAACGCCACTAATGAGATTTTAAATCTCAGTAAGTAAACACAGTTCTAAAATGTTTTTGAAAAGATGTTGCTTTCAGCCGGCATGGTAACCGGAAAAACAACCATGGTAATCCACCATTTCTAAAATAATATAACCCAAAACATTTTCTATAAATTAAGGATAATCAATTCAATCTCACGAAATTCATGCACAAGTCATAACATCATCAATATATATAATCCATCACTAAAGTACGCATAACATAAATAAAATCATACAAAAGACATCTCTTTGTGTCCAAAATAATATCAATTTATCATCCAACCCTCTTTTATTTAATTACCCAATTTTTGTCACGAGCTCATAGACAAATGCAATTGCGTCCCACTGCCTTCCCCTTCCCAGAAGGAGGTATCTATAATGGTGGGTCTTCCCCTTCCTAGAAAGAGGTATCTATCTTCTCCTCTAACGAGGAGGTATCTGTCTTCCCCTCTAACGAGGAGGTATCTTTCATCCCCTTCCCAGAAGGAGGTATCTGCCTTCCCCTCTAACGATGAGGTATTTGTCTTCCCCTCTGAGGAGGAGATAGCTGTCATCCCCTTCCCAGAATGAGGTATATGCCTTCCCCTCTAACGAGGAGCTATCTATCTTCTCCTCTGATGAAGAGGTATCCGTCACCCCCTTCCCAGAAGGAGGTATTGTCTTCCCCTCTAACGAGCGGGTATCTGTCATCCCCTTCCTAGAAGGAGGTATCTGAACAATCACGAATAACAATCCAAATCATATTTTGGGCATATGTCATGACCCCAAGACATGACATATGATCTCATGCATCAATATCAATGGTATAACACATATCAAAACAATTCATAGACATTCCAAAATAACCCCAATACATAACATCATGTAACATTCATTATTATTCATAAAGTTCATATCAAAACAACTCTAAGGCATCACATATCACAAAAAACATATCAAATAATAATATCACTCAACATGTGAATATTCAATCTCATAATAATTAATCACCAATAAAACATCAATTTTATTTTGAAGACAAAACCCCAAATATTTAATCTTAATCTCATAATCAAACCCTTTAAAATCTATACCATGGAAGTTTAAGAAAATGGTGTTTACTTACTTACTTCTCGTAGACCTCCCAAAAAGCTCTGACAATTATCTATAACAACGAGCTTCACTAGATTTCTTTCTTCTTTTTTACTCCCTACTAAGCACTGCAAAGGCTCCTCAATGCCCTTTTCTTGTTCGGCGGCGCTAACTGGCTGACCATGTCAAATAGGTTTTTTAATGCTAATACTTAGTGTGTGTTTGGATGGGGTATTTCAAAATTCCAAGGAATTTGAAATACAAGGCAATTCAATTGCTTCATTTAAATTACTTTCACTTTGAAATACTTTGTTTGGATGGGGAATTCAAATACATTGTTGTATTTTAAATTCTTTGTTTCGATAAAACATTTCAATTACCTTCAATTACAAATTTTTTTTATAAAAATGGGATTTCAATATAAAATGTGACAAATAAATAAACAATAGCAATTTTTTAAATAATAAAAATTTAAAATAGTGTTTGAAAAATAATAAAATTAGACAATTTGCTTGATTGTTGAAACATAGTTGCCGCTAATTTCACATAATTGTTATTAATGTTTTTCTGGCTTAATATTTGAAGACAGTATCTCATATTCTCAAGCACAACCACTTTCAAATCAGCATAAACTCCATATCTATTCAATTCATAATCATGTTCAAGGACCAACATGTCATAGAACGGAATGCTAAATTGTTAAGTATATGGATCAATACATTCATAACAATTGAGACCAAAGTCACTATCCACTAATTAAGAAATCGGCCAATGTTCATAACAAAATTAAGCCAACCCCTTTGAATAGAACCAACATAACAAGCCAAGAAAAAAAAAAACAGCTTGATTAGCAAAATGAGTTTAGAATGCTTAGTTTCTGGACAATAGAAAATGGGCTAAGATGCCTGCAAGCTCCTGTAAATACCAACTAGAAACAAGATCACAATCAGATGTTGATGGCTTGTTACAGTGGATTAGGTTCAGTATAATTTCCTATATATAAAAAAGATTTAATTATTGAGTTGGTCCCTAAACTATTTGGGAATTTTCAATTAGGTCCCTAAACTAAAAAAATTTCTAATTAGGTCCCTGAACTTATATAAAATTTTCAATTGAGTCCCTTAACTAAAAAATTTCTAATTGGGTCCCTAAACTTATATAAAATTTTCAATCGGGTCCCTAAAGTATAACTGTGACTATATATAATAAAAAAATAAAATAAAATAATAGATGAAGAAATTTAGAAAAAAGAAAATACTATTTGATATAATAAAATAACAAAATGACAAAAGATGAATATGAGAGAAAAAACTCACTATTTAAAATAATAATAATTTTAAAAAAACTTAATGAGAAAACTATTATTTAACATAATAACTAAATAAAGATAGATAGATTTGAGAGATAAAATTTAGTTCTTGAAATGATAATAACAAAATAATGAAATATGGAATTATGTTGGAAAATCCATATTTTATAACAAAGGTTTAATTATTGAGTTGGTCCCTGAACTATTTGAGAATTTTCAATTAGGTCCCTGAACTAAAAAAATTTCTAATTAGGTCCCTGAACTTACATAAAATTTTCAATTGGGTCCCTTAACTAAAAAGTTTCTAATTGGGTCCCTAAACTTATATAAAATTTTCAATTAGGTCCCTAAAGTAAAAAGGTGACTATATAAAATAAAAAAAATAAAAAAGGATAGATGATGAAATTTTTAGGAAAAAATACTATTTGACATAATAATAAAATGACAAAAGATGAATATGAGAGAAAAAATTCACTATTTAAAATAATAATAATAAAATAATAAAATAAAACTTAGTGAGAAAAGTTAATGTTAAGCAATTAGCATAATAATTAAATAAAATTAGATAAATTTGAGAGACAAAATTTTATTCTTGAAATGATAATAAAATAATGAAATGTAAAATCATGCTAAAAAAATTATGTTTTATAACAAAATATTAAGATATTAGATTGATAAATCTCGATATTTTAAATAGTAAATAAGAATATATATATCTATATATATATATATATATAAATATATATATATATATATATATATACACTAACATGATGTGACACATTTGGTAGATAACGGAGCCCTTTACGCACGCGGTCAGAGGTTCGATTCCTGTCTCATGTGTACAGAAGAGCATCTGTTGGGAGAGGCCAACCCCTTAAATGAATCTCAGTATCTCGAGGGATTAGTCTCTGGCTCGTGGCTGAAGGATACCCGGGTTTACCAAAAAAAAAGTAATATATATATATATATATATATATATATATATATATATATATATATATATATATATTTGAAGCAACAATTGTAATATATTGTTAAAGGATGATTTTTGAAGAAAAAAATGTTTCAAATAAAAAAAATAGTAAAAGATGAAACTTAGCAGAGAATATTATTATTTGAAATATTTTTTATTCTAGTATTCTAACAAGAGATGAATTTGAGTGAAAATATTCAATATTTTAAAAAAATAGAAATAAAAATATAATTTAACAACAAAATTATTGTTTGAAATAATAAATAAAATAAAGAATCTAGTTAAGTAAATATCACATTTTATTTTGCTGGCTGCCCCATGTTCATCTTAGCCCAAAAGCTGCGTTTCCTTAAAGCTGAATTAAAAAGTTGGAATAAAAACACTTTTGGGGATGTCACTCAAAATGTTGAGAGGGCTTTTGCTGATTTGAATTTTGTGCAGCAACAAATACAGGATGTTGGTTACTCGGATTCCCTTCAAGATCAGGAAAATAAGGCGCAAATTGACCTGCAAAAAGCTTTGTCTTTTGAGGAGGCCTTTTGGAAACAGAAGAGTCAGTTCAATTGGTATTCAAAGGGTGATAGAAACACTGCTTTTTTCCATAACATGGCAAAAGTAAAACAAACTACAAAACAGATGACTGTTCTGAAAAGGGGGATGTGGTGATGGACTCTCCAGCTGATATAGAGCAACATGTTCTTGATTTCTATACCAACCTCTATGCCTCTGAGAATGATTGTTCTGATAACGAGTTGATTGATAGAGCCATTCCTAAGCTGGTCTCTTCTGCGGATAATTGCATGTTAACCAATCTTCCGACTATGGAAGAAGTAAAGTCAGCAGTTTTTGCAATGAATGGATCTGGTTCTCCTGGCCCTGATGGTTTTGGGGGCTGCTTCTACCAATCGTTTTGGGACATTGTTTGTGTTGATGTACATAGATCAGTTTTGCAATTCTTTACTCAAGATTGGTTGCTGCCTGGGTTGAATTCAAATTTTGTGGCTCTTATTCCAAAGTTCCCTGAAGCTATTAAAATTGAAGACTATAGGCCTATCGCTCTTGCTAATTTTCAATTCAAAATCATCACCAAGGTTCTGGCTGACAGGTTAGCTTTAATTGCCCCCAATATTATTTCTATTCAAAGAAAGAGGTTTCATTAAGAACAGGCACATTTCTGATTGCATCTATTCTGCCTCTGAAGCTATTAACCTGTTAGACTCTAAATCTTTTGGTGGTAATGTGGCTTTGAAGTTTGATATAAACAAGGCTTTTGACACTTTGGATTGGGCTTTTCTTCTTAAAGTGCTGGATGCTTTTGGTTTTGCTCCTAAGTTCTGCAGTTGGATTCTTACAATCCTTAAATCTGCTAAACTCTCTTTCATGGTTAATGGTCGCGCTGTTGGCTATCTATCTTGTAAGAGAGGTGTGAGACAAGGTGACCCTCTTTCTCCTCTTCTTTTTTGCTTAGCTGAAGATGTTTTAAGCAGGAGCATTGATCTATTAGTGAAATCCAAGAAGCTTTTGCCTATGGCAAGTCCGAGGGGATTCCAAACCCCTTCCCATGTCCTTTATGCTGATGATATTATGGTTTTTTGCAAGGGAACCAAAAAGAACCTTTCCATGTTGATGTCTCTATTTGCTGATTATGCTAAGGCTTCTGGTCAACATCTTAGCCTTGGTAAATGCAGGTTCTTTGCAGGGTCAGTTTCTCCAAGAAGACTGCAGGAGATTAGGTCCATTCTTGGTTTCCCTGCAGGCAGTATGCCTTTTAACTATCTGGGGGTTCCGATCTTTAAAGGAAAACCCAAAGTTTTGCATCTACAGCCTATTGCAGATCGAATCAAGGCAAAGTTGAGTGCTTGGAAAGGTTCCCTTTTGTCCATTATGGGTAGAGTGCAATTGGTGAATTCTATTATTAATGGCATGTTGCTTTACAGCTTCCATATATACTCCTGGCCTGTTTCTTTACTAAAGTCTATTGATAGATGGATTAGAAACTTTGTTTGGTCTGGTGATATTCATTCTAAGAAGCTTGTCACAGTTTCTTGGAAGAAAGTGTGCACTCCCTTAAAGGAAGGTGGTCTTGGCCTGAGATCAATCCGTGCAATCAATGATTCTGCCTTGCTAAAGCTAACCTGGGAAGTTGTTTCATCAAATGATTTCTGGGCTGCCTTCTTGAGAGCTAGATTTTTCAGAAACAAAAAGTATCCTACTACTTATTGCAAATCATCCATTTGGCCTGGCCTTAGAAAATTCTTGTGCTTGGTATATGACAATTCCTCTTGGATTATTGGAGATGGAAAAAGCATTAACTTTTGGAGGGACTGTTGGCTGGATATCCCTATTGTAGATGCTATTAATTTGCCTTCTAATCTTCATGAATCCCTTTGGGCTACTGTTCATGATTTCATATGTAATGGCTCTTGGTTGCTTCCCCCTGAATTAGGCTAAAAGTACCTCGATCTTTGTGAAGAAATTGGCAAAGTGGTGATTCCAATCGTCTGATGAGAAAGACCAATTGGTTTGGAAATATTCAGAATCGGGTGCTTTGTCTCTCAAAGAGGCTTCTCTGTTTCTCAACCTGCTGCAGTCGAATTGGTGCCAGGTTCTTTGGTCTAATTATATCCCTCCATCCAGATCTTTTTTAGTTTGGAGGATCTTTCATTGCAAAATGCCAACTGATGATTGTCTCCGGAAAAGGGGTGTAATCTTAGTGTCTATGTGTTCCCTTTGTGGTGAATCAGATGAAACTGCTGAGCATCTGTTTTTACACTGTAAATTTGCAACCCATTTATGGAATTGGTTGAGTCATGCGCTGCAGTGTCCTCTAAATCTGTCCTCAATTGATGCAATCTTCTCGGTTCTGGATAGAAATTGGAGCAGGCAGCTTAATTTGGTCATCAAGGCTGCCATCATCAATGTGGTTTGGAAGATTTGGAACTGCAGGAATCATTGCAGATTCAATAACGTCTTCATTCCTCCTTCGAGGGCAGTTGGTGATATTTTAGCTGCTACCAACCTTTCTGGCTCCTTATCTCCTGGTCCAATGTTTTCCTCAATAGAGGAGTTTAAGATTCTTCAGTTTTTCTCAATCCCTGGCAAGTCTTTGCAAGGCTCCTACTATTAGACAGGTTGATTGGTTTCCTCCTAAGTGCTCTTGGATTAAATGTAACATTGATGGATCGGCTAAGGGCTCCCGGGTCATGCTTGCTAGTGGGGGTATTTTTAGGGATTCAAGTGGTGCTATTCTTGGTTGCTTCTCAACCTACATTGGCATTAACTTTGCTTTTACAATGAGATTATGGCAGCCATGACGCCATTGAGATTGCCTTTAGCAAAGGTTGGGTCAGTTGTGGTTGGAAAGTGATTCTATGTTTGTAGTGGACGCTTTCGGTTCTAATAAGGTCATTCCTTGGAGATTGAAAAACAGATGGAGGAACTGCTCGGTGTATGTATCTAAGATGCAGATTTCGAGTTTCTCACATTTTCGAGAGAGAGGGCAATGCTTCATACTGACAAATTAGCCTCATTTGGAACATCAAACCATGGTTTCCACTGGTGGGATCTCCCCCTCCCTTTATTAAGGATGATTTCATTAGGAATAGACAGGGTCTTCCTAATTTCAGATTTTGTTAATTCTCTCATGGGTTTTGGTCATTGTCCCCCCATGTTCGTTGTACTCTTTTTATCTTTTTTAATATATTGAGGTGTGCTGCAGATGATGGGTAGGGCTGGTGGTGCCAACCTAGTTGGGATTACCTTCTCTATTGTGATGCCTATGCATGCCTTAGCCTTTATTCAAAAAAAAAAAATATTTTATTTATTTTATTTATTTTATTATTTGTTATATTATTTTATATTTTAATTGAGGTTTATCTTAAATTATTTTAATATTTCTTAAATAATATTTTTGCTTGATACTTTTATTATTATTATTTTAATATTATTTCAAATATTAAATATTTGACTCAATTTAATATCTTAATATTTTGTTATAAAATATGGATTTTACAACATAATTTCATATTTCATTATTTTGTTATTATCATTTCAAGAACTAAATTTTGTCTCTCAAATCTATCTATTTTTATTTAGTTATTATGTTAAATAATAGTTTTTCTCATTAAGTTTTTTTTAATTATTATTATTATTTTAAATAGTGAGTTTTTCTCCCATATTCATCTTTTGTCATTTTGTTATTTTATTATATCAAATAGTATTTTCTTTTTTCTAAATTTCATCATCTATTATTTTATTTTATTTTTTTATTATATATAGTCACATTTATACTTTAGGGACCCAATTGAAAATTTTATATAAGTTTAGGGACCCAATTAGAAATTTTTTAGTTAAGTGACTCAATTGAAAATTTTATATAAGTTCAGGGACCTAATTAGAAATTTTTTTAGTTCAGGGGCCTAATTGAAAATTCCCAAATAGTTTAGGGACCAACTCAATAATTAAACCTATAACAAAATATTAAGATATTAAATTGATTCAAATATTTAATATTTGAAATAATATTAAAATAATAATAATAAAAGTATCAAGCAAAAATATTATTTAAGAAATATTAAAATAATTTAAGATAAACCTCAATTAAAATATAAAATAAAATAATAAATAATAAAATAAATAAAATAACTCAAAATAAATTTTATAATCAAAATAAAATGTGATATTTACTTAACTAGATTCTTTATTTTATTTATTATTTCAAACAAGCATTAGGAATTAAATAGTTAAACAATGTACCTTTGTTGACTTTGCAGGCAGATAGTATCCGAAATGCAGTATTTGCAACCTCAAATGATAGTTTTCTGTAAATAGAGGGATAAACCACATCTTTGCAATATGAAGCTAAGTGATAGATCAAATTACACAATAATACCATAAAAACTGATAAGAAAAGTGATAGATCTCCATCAGTTATCAACACCAAGAACCAAGACAGCAGAATGCAACACTACAGATCAATGAAAAATAATAACCATGGTCCAGGCATTCTATCAAACATGAGCACGTTTAGTCTTTCCATTATTAATTACCCCCACTATTAATTACATATAATTAACTATGAAACCCTCACTACAACATATTAGACTTTTAATAACGCACCTTTTATAGCATTTCCGTGTGGAAATGCTATTAAAAGTGATGGGGGGACTTTTAATAGCGGTTCCTTAAGGAAACGCTATCTTAGGTATCACCTAAGATAGCGTTTCCTTAAGGAACCGCTATTAAAAGTCAAGCTGCAGGAAAAGATAGCGTTTCCATCAGGAAGCACTATCTTAACTAACAACCTAAGATAGCGGTTCCTCATGGAAATGCTATCTTTTCTAATTTACAATAAATAAATAAAATAAAATCAACTTTTAATAGCACATGTAAAATGAAATGCTATTAAAAGGTAACCTTTAGATAGCGTTTAAAGTTAGAAACGCTATCTTAGGTGATTACCTTTGCTATTTTAGAACCACCCCGCGCGCTTAAGGTTTGATCCTTCGATTCTCATTTCTGCGTACCCTAGCCTCCTCAGTTCCACTACATGACCTTCTGCAACACCGCTGCTGATTTTCAGTGGCAACAAGGCCGGTACTGACATCACCTTGGACCAAGCTCCAGATCGATCTCCCTGGAAGCAAACTTTGACCCTTAGATCCACCCCAATCTAGCAACACCGCTTCGCAGTGGAGCGTCCCACCGCCGTCGCCTTGAACCTTTGAACCTTCGTTCGTGAATCAGCTTCGCCCCTTGCTCGGTAGCCACTGCGCCCCACCAGCACAAGGCATTCTTCGACATCCGCCATGGCCTCGCCAGCATTGACGTCGACTGACTCTTCCTGGACACATGGGAGCTCGATCCTTCCTCCATTTTCTCAGCCAAGGGAGAAAGATAAAGGGAGTTCGCATATCAATTTTGACTTTATTTCATTTATCCTTCATTTGAATCTGTGTGAAGCTCTTCACGTGTTTGCTCTCCTTTGCATATTTGATCTGGCTAAGATATTGTGAACTATCTCATCTCCTAGATTAATTTCATCCCTGAAACATAAACAACTTGTCTGGCCTGAATCAAAAGCATGGACCCTGAATTTGAGGGACAAGCATGGACGGAGCCGGCTTAAACAATAGAGTATTCATGTGCAGGACTTTGAAGTAAGCCAACTATTTGACAAAATGCCCAGATGGTACTGTCTTGATTATTTTCTGGTATGCTTTCCAGAATCTCTATTTCATCCTGCCGAGTATACGTTGATTCGCAATGCACATTAATCTCTTTCTGTTTGATATGGTTATGTTACTTTGGGACTCGTATACCTTTGCATCATTCATTGCTCTATGATTAATCTCTATTATTGGAATTTGCAAAATGGAATACGTGTTATTTGCGAGGTGTTACGAGTTTATGCTCGGTGTTTTGTTGGTGAGGAATCTGTGTATGGCGAGATGCATATTCTCTGTTTCTGGATATGTTAATTGCTTCATGTCTCAAGTAGGAAAGCTGTTCTACTTGGTTTTTTGATATTAGCATAAATCCACGCATGAAGTTGGATAGAAGCTTTCTTTTAAATTGGGTATAATGGTGCATTTTCATGTGAAGGTCTAATATGCTTTTTATGCTTGATATGTTTTTCACATTTTCACATTTTCACATTTTCACATCATATTGGAACAAAATTAAAAGGCGGGATTGCATAGACTCAGCTCAAAGCTTTCGGAGGCTGAAATGAAGTAACTAATGGAAGCTGTGAGCTGTTCTTAAGTGTTTTCCTTATTTTTTTATTTATTTCTTTTAGTCTTTCCAATCTTACATTCCTTGGCCTAAATTGCAGGCTGATGTAGATGGAAATGGCACAATTGACTATATAGAATTCATCACTGCTACAATGCATAGACACAAATTAGAAAAAGAGGACCATCTTTACAAGGCTTTCCAATATTTTGATAAAGACAACAGTGGGTATGTCCATCTTGATTTCTTTTCCAATCTAGTTTCTCACAGACCCTAACATCCTCAGTTCATCACTTTGGGTTTGTTGATTTTATACTAGTAGGTTTTGGTTATGGATGCACCATAAGTTACTGGATTCAGCAAGAAGAAAACCATCTGTAATGATAAAACCATATGTTACTATATCTGTAATATTTTTTTGTAGAATCCTAATTCTATATTTTTGTGGTTGATAAAGTGGACTTCATGTCTCACTGTGCTATATAATAATTGTGTTGAAGATTCTTAAATAGTAAATACATTTGGTGAGTAGTTTTTTTATACAACTTTTTTGTTTGTTGTATTTACATATGCTCTTATAACTCCAAAGTATCTGTGTGGTTTTATAATTCCTGTTTCAATAACTCGGTGATATGGTTTCATGTTAAGTATGGCTTTTATATATTAATTACTATGTTCTATAACATGCCTTCCTTTTGTGAATATGGCCTACAACTATAGCAGGTTTTCTTTAACTATTTTATTTTTTGTGTTTTATTACTCCTTCTTTCAGCCAAGGAAAGCAGAAGAGAAAAAGCAATAGCTAAATACTGTTGAGTCTATTAACAACAGGGACCTGTTCGGATTCTCGTCACATTTCTCTCATTTCTTTTTGGTAGGAGAATATGGCATCTGATTGCTACTGTTTGCATGCTTTGCTTGTATTTTAGGACTGATTTTTTTCTTACGTAACTACTTATGGTCCACATAATAATCGATTTCTCTGTATTGCACAATTTTGAATTTGTTTTGTTCTCAGTTGATCCCCTTCAAATCTTTAGGTGAATGTTATAAATTGATATTAGATTATTGATTGAAAAGCACGACTAATGAGATCCTTTGGCAATTACATTTTGCAATTTGCCAGCAAGGATATATTGGGAGCTTGTTTTCTTCGGCTTATTAGTTTAGTTTAATCAAACAAGTGCCAGTTAGTACTTTGTTGAGCCTGCTGCTCTCAAAAGCTATAGGTATATTATCTGCAGTGGAATTGTAGGTGATGATTAGTTTTTGGATGCAAGATTATGACTTGTGTTTCGTTATTATTTTCTGCTATTCCTATGACTTACCCTTTTCGTTATTTTTCTGACTAAGAACCATCCTGACTAGCTAAGAAATGGTGTGTTGTCTTCATTCATAAGGGTTGGCTCTATCTGACTAGCCAGGGATACAAATAGGGATGGTGACAGATATGACACTATGACTCTGCAATTGTGTTTTACAATTATTAGTTGAGATTCTATTATATGAAAACAATAACTCTCATCTCAATCACATGTTCAAAACTTATTTTTTGTTATATCATTCCAATAACCTTGGTATGGTTTTCCCTTTATTTGCATCCCTTGCAGCTTATTCAGCATAAGTTCTCCATCGACTGATGTGGACTAAGTAGATGATATCCATCTACTCAGATATTCTTGTTCAAGTATTCATGTTCTGTAATGTGAAGGTTCAGTTTTTTAGTCTTTATTTATCTTTCTTTGATAATCAGTTTTTTAGTCTTTATTTTTTTTTCTTTGATAATCAGATTTCAAGGATCTTCTCACACAGCTAGGAGCAGCCTACAAGGCCATTGAATTGGATGAGGAAAGTAAGTCTCCTTTGGCTGCGCTTTCAATTGATTTCATGTCTCATACTTTGGTACATAATATCAATTTCGTTATCTTAGTTACCTGCTTTCGCTTTTGTTTTCCTTTCCCATCTTTTTACGTCTCTTGTCAGGAATTAACCCTTTCTGTCTTTTGAAGTTTGAAGATTTTATGATAATTGTAAAGTTATAAAATTGCCTTGAGTCCAGAGTTACTTTGCTTTCTGTTAGCACTCATTATCTGCTTTATGCTATGCTTTTTGCATTATGAATGTGGAATATGCAAAAATAAAGTCTATCTAACCCCTAAATTGGGGTCTATTCTCTTCTGCTTGGAGGGCTGTTATTCATTAATTTCAACAAACAAATTTGTTAGCATTTGGTTTTTCAATCATTTTCTTTACCTATTTGAAGGTGATGGGGGTGATATCCAGTTAGCACTAGCTGAGTGGACAGGGCTTAGGACTGTGCCTAACGTGTTTATTGGAGGAAAGCACATTGGTGGTTGTGAGAGTAAGGCCACCCTCCCTTTTGCTTCCTTTCTATTCAGTCCCTATCTGCTTTATCTTCCATGACTATTGAGAGGAAGGCCAAATAAATTGTTATTTTTCTATCTTCATTTTTGGTCTTTTTAACATTTTATCACTTGGGTCTTGCAGTTGTTTTGGAGAAACACCAGGCAGGTCAACTGATTCCCCTTCTCAATGATGCTGGAGCCATCGCCAATAACTATGCTCAGCTCTGAATAACCACCGAATATTGTTAAATCAGTTAAATGATATGAAATAAGGAGAAATTGTATTATAAAACTGTTTGGTTGTAAAATAGTTCGAGATATCTGAGATACTTATAAATTAATATCTGTATTTACATCTTGTAATTTTATTCCTTTCAATTAGAGTTTCCCTAGAAGTTCTGTAGAATCTTCAAATGCTAGAATGCACGGATGATGATGATGATTTCAATTTATTGATCATTGTTAATATTATCAATGAGTATGAATTGTCAAAGTAGCTTGTTATATATGCATATGGATTGTGCTTCATTTCTTTGTGTAAACCTTCTGTTTTTTATAAACAATATGCAGGAATAGGTAAAGTTAAGAAATAGGTAAACTAAAAAAAAAAAAAAAAGGGAATAGATAGCGTTTGTTTTAACAAATGCTATCTAAAGGCAGACTTTAGATAGCATTTGTTAATACAAATGCTATCTAAAGTCTGCCTTTAGATAGCATTTGTTAAAACAAACGCTATCTAAAGGCTGACTTTAGATAGCATTTGTATTAACAAATGCTATCTAAAGTCAGACTTTAGATAGCAGTTCCGTGTACAAACGCTATCTAAAGGCAGACTTTAGATAGCATTTGTTAAAACAAACGCTATCTAAAGGCTGACTTTAGATAGCATTTGTATTAACAAATGCTATCTAAAGGCAGACTTTAGATAGCGGTTCCGTGTACAAACGCTATCTAAAGGCAGACTTTAGATAGCATTTGTACACGGAAACGTTATCTAAGGTCACCTTTTAATAGAATTTCTTAAATGCTATCTTTGCTAACGACTTTTAATAGCGGTGGCATAGATAGCGGTTCCAAACGCTATTAAAAGGCATCCGGAAACGCTATCTAAAGTCATTTCTGTTGTAGTGCCTACAAACTGGAAGTCACTTTGGACGACCCTCAACTCCCTATACAAGCAAACCCATCAAAAACTTAGGTCAGTTTGTTTTAGATTTTGATAGAACTGATTTTGGAAGAATTGATTTTGAAAAAATCAAGGTTAAAAAAATTGATTGTTGATGTGCGTGAATTCCGGCAAGTGTACCGGATTCATTGCCAAGTAATAAAAAGATCGATCCCACAGAGACCGTGATCTCAAATCACAACTAATTATCAAATCAATTAAACTGGACTATATAAAAAAGAGATTTTGAAAATGTTTTGATTTTTGAAATAGAAATCAAGTAACAATCAAATTTAAAATTTGCAATTAAACAAAATAGGAAAATAAATCAATTTGGGGTTTGTCAAATCTAAAGAGATTCATAGGAATTGGGTTACCAACAAGATGGTTCATGTTACTAATTGACCACCCCTTGTTAATTATCAAAATTGCTTTGAAGGCGAATTTATCCTAAATAAGTTAATGCTCCCTCTCGGGTTACAAAAACCGTGCCCAATTAAACCAACCCCTACTCTCATGGTAGTTGAATTTAGACTGAACCCTTTAAGTTTTGTGACAATTCGTGAATCTTCGAAGAACCACTTCTAACTCTCGTGATTTAAGTCCTAAGTCTGATTCTATAGATCCGATACCTAAGTTCACCGCTAGGTTCCTCCTTAGAGTATCTACGACACGCAAATAAGTAGCCACCGAATTTACGAGTAATTAAAACAATAGAAATCAGATCTAAGCAAAATCAAAATTAACAAAGGTCAAACATCAATTCATAACATAAATTAGATCTTAGGCATAGTCCCAATCCCTAGAAGTAAAGCTACTACTCAAGCATTGCCATGGTGATGACAAGCTTGGTTAACAACATCATAAATGAAAACCTAAAAGAAGAGAAGAAGGAGGAGAAGAGAGATCCTAAAAATTTGCCTAAGTGTAGCAGCCCAAAAAAGTCCCCCCAAGCCTCTGCCTAATTGCCTTATTTATAGATTAGGGTAATTTGAATCCCAATCAAACACAAATTCAGATCAAATCAATTTCTATAGATCCAAATATTGCGCGTCACAGCCGTGACGGACTTTGTCTTGGAGGTTACTTCACTGGTTGGTCTGTCACGGCCGTGACCACCATCACAGCTAGGCCGTGATCAATTCTGCCTATGAGGGTCTGGTTCAGCTGACATGTCACGGCCGTGATGGACATCACGGGCTGGCTGTGATGGACATCACGGGCTGACCGTGACCAGTTCTGACTTTTCCATTCTTTCTTTTCAGCTTTTCTCGATCATGGCCGTGATGGTGATCACGGTTAGGCCGTGATGGGCTCTGTTTGGCTCATTTTCTTCACTTTTCAAGCCCCATCTTCATGCAAGCTCCATCATGGTTAATCTTGACCATTTTAATCCTTAATTCCTGTACAACAACACCACCAAACCGCCTTACCCTTTCCAAAGTAAAAACTAACAAAAAATAAAATTAGAAATGCCTAAACTATATGAAAATGCATGCAATATGATAAACAAATATGAGGTGAAATCACACTCATCAAACCACCCCAAGCTTAAGATTTTGCTTGTCCTCAAGCAATCACTAAGGCCAGTCAATATAAACAATCAGACCATGGATAGTGAACCAAGAACCCGAGTAACTAATCCAAGTGACAGGCATATTCAATTAAGTACCCAAGAGACAATCAATTTCGAGTCCAATTAGAAGCTTAGGTTTCCTAAATTCATATTCTCATTGATTCGGGCACTCTTCTCACCTCACTCAAGTGTTTAAGGGTATATGACAATTCGCTCAATTTCCTCAAGGAAGGTATTCTACCATGAGCTTGACTATTAACCAAACATCTACTTTATTAATGAAAACACATAAGAATCAAAAGGTCTTTTATTTTGGTTGTAATGGGGCCATGGGATTAATTGTTAGGTGGAGAAATCAAGAAAAGAAAATTTCAAGAAGGCTAAACAAAATATCAAACAATGCAAAGCATGACAACCTTCTAAAATACCTCTTTGGACTTTAGTTCACTTTTCCACCTTTCTTTCTCTTTTTTTTTCTTTTTTTTTCTTATTTATTTCTCACTTTCTTTTTCTCATCCCCTTCTCCATTTTTTTTATTTTATTTATTTTATTTATTTGGAGAAGGGGAGATTTTCGACTTAAGAGAAATATTTTTCTAACTTTCTCATCCCACAATTTATTTTTCAAACTACCTTTTTACCCTTTTTACAATACTTTAAAAGGTGTCATACCAAGTATCATTTATCAAAATAAATCAAGGTACCAAGAAAAGTATTTTATTCTTTTAGGCTCAAAATTGGGCAACTAAGGGGTAGCATTTAATCAATCAAAACTCAGAAGGCCAGAAAAATTCATAGTGCCTCAATCATTTTCAAATATGTTTTCAAAAAAATTTGAAGTTTCAAAACGGTTTCAAGTCAAGTTCTAGAGAACATAATCCAAGAGGAATAAAACACTCAATCACAAAGAATGGGATAGATTTAATGAGTACCCCTTTTTGGCTCAAAAATCTCACATTTAGTAGTTTAAAATCAGTGAGAAACACAAATCTAAGGAACCACATGCTAATTATCAACTATCAAAAGATCATCTCAATCATTTTTATTTTTAGCCTATCACAAGAATAAAAAATTAGGTTCAAAAATTCACTGTCTCAATTTATTTGGCACCAAGTTCTCGCAATTGGATGTAAACTCTAAGCAAAGGGGCAATCTAATCATGTGTTATGCAAAATTATGCCTATATAAATGTAACATGAAAAATGCAAAAATGCAAAAAATTACAAAAATACCCTTACCCCAAGCTTAAAATCTTACATTGTCCCCAATGTAAATAATCAAGTCGGAGAGAGGAGAAAAATGGAACAACTTACCGAGGTGGTAGAGGGTGCTGGCTCACATGACAATCAAAGAGATGCTGGAAAATGTGTCACGGCCGTGATGCTGATCACGGCTAGGCCGTGATCAATTCTGGTCTATAGGAGTTGGCCTGTCACGGCCGTGACTTCTATCACGGCTAGGTCGTGATACATTTTGATTTTCAGGGTCCTTCTCATCACGCCCGTGATGGATATCACGGCTGGGCCGTGATCCTTTCTGATCTTCTTTGGTTAGCTAATCACGGCCGTGACCACCGTCACGGCCTGGGAGTGATGACTTATGACTTTATTTTTCCTTGCCTTTTTGCTCTTACTGCTTTCTTAACCTGAAAATACTTGGTAAAGTCATCAATTAGTGATCTTTCTTCTCTAATCTTCTCAAATTATTCAAAAACAAAATTCAAAATGAATTAAAAAGGGAAAGGAAACTTGGGTTGCCTCCTGTTGTGACGCCGGCAAGTGTACCGGGTCGTCGCAAGTAAAAAAAATAACACGGTAAGTAATTACCGAGGTCGAACTCAGGGATTGGGCTACCAATTCGACTAATCACGGGAAATCCGATACGTTTGGTCAAGTGTGGAAAGTGGTTGAGAGAGAGAGATTGATATCGCAATTCGAATAAGGAATCAAATAAAACTAGGGTGATTAAATTCAGAAATTAAAGTATCCAAGGTCTCAAATCCACCTACCCAATCATGTATAGTACCCAAGTGATGATGTATTCCTCCCTAAGTTCAATTTTTATGTCAACCGGGACCCCTAAATTCTCCTATATCCACTGTCGTGCTCAATAGGACGTATTCAACGATTGGATTAATTACTTGTTCGGTCTCATAACCCTAATCTCGAATTCTATTAAACCTTGTTCCCTATATGGTTGCACTAATCAAATAAATCCATGGTCGTGCTCATTATTCGATTAATGATTCCAATTCAAGTTCTAAAACGCGACTCGCCGTTTGGCCTCAAACACGTTAACTAGTTAATCACGCAACACATATGATCAACACAATCAATTCAGAATTGGAAAACATCAATTAAAAAGAGGGGAGAAACACATACATCATATGAACACTATACCGCCATGGGTGGCTTCATTGATCCCTCGGACGAGGGGATTAGTTCCTCATGCCCGTGACGACGCACAAACAATCGGCAATAATCTCCATAATAATAAACTAAAAGAAGAAAAGAAAAGAGAAGGGAGACGCAGCTCCAGAAACAAGGATTCGCACTATAGTTCTGATCTGTGGCTAACAACTTCCTCCCCAATCCTGATCTGAGACAGCCTTTAAATAAGGATTCTGTTTCTCGCCAGCTCGCGGGGCGAGCTTACTCTCGCGATGCGAAATTTAGTATTGGCGCGCTTCAAATTTTGGATTTTCGCGAGGCGAGCTTGTATTCGCGGGGCGAGTCTTCAAACCCTAATCTGTCACAGCCGTGATATTCATTACGGCTAAGCCGTAATGGTCTCTGTCTTCCAGGGTTTTCAAACCCTCGCGGGGCGAGATTCTTTCGCGGGGCGAGATGCAATTCTAGGCTGTGACCTTCATCACGGCTAGGCTGTGATGGTCTCTGACTTCCTGGCCTTCCTTATTCGCGAGGCGAGTAGATTGTTCGCGGGGCGAACCAGAGAGCTGACTGTTGCTGCCTTTTTCTGATGTTCAGGTTCGCGAGGCGAGCTTCAAGTCACGAGGTGAGTGTCTCCAAAAGTGCTTTTTCCACTGCTTCTTGACTTTCCTTGATTCTCCGAGCTTCACTTATAGACCTGAAAACACCAAAAGCAAACAAAAGCGTAATTCTATCCAAAATAAGCTAAAAATTACACAAAAGACGCAAAACGAGTCAAAGTCCAACTTAGGAGCAAAACAAGGCAAAATTTGGGCGAAAACGAGAGTGAACTCGACTAATTGGCACATAAACCCTAGTCCATCTAGTCATAAAACTAGATAAGCCAGAGGCTTATCAAATACCCCAAACTTAAACCTTGCTTGTCCCCAAGCAAGCTAAAACTCAAAAACGACTCAAGACTTGGCAAGCCTAGGGGATTCAATCGATTTCGCACAAATTTCATGCAATCAAAACAGTTTTTCTTCTTTGATCCCCCCCCCCCCCCCCTTTTTCATCAATGTAATCCCCACATTCATCTACTTTAAACAATTGAGAATTTATCATTCATGCCATCATTACTCTAAGTTGAGGATCAGGGTCACACACAAAAAGAAGATCACCAATTTCAAACAATTGCCTTCCTCACAAGGGTATGTAAAATTTCACTCATTCGCTCAAATTCGTCTAGGCTTTCAACTTTTTCACTCAATTTCACTTATCAAGAGCACTTCCCATGAATTTGATTTTCATCTCAAAAATGGTTCCCACGAAAACATGCATGCAACATCAGAAGGTCTTTTAAAGGTTGTAATGAGGCCTGGCTCAAGGTAGGATATTCAAGGATATTTAGGCTTAAGTCCCTAGGAACTAAGAGAGCATGAGCATTTTGACACTTTTTCCACTCAAATTCCTTTTTCCATTTTTTCATTTGTCTCGGGTGACTACAGTCTTTTCCTTGCTAATCTTTTTGTTCTGCCCCTTTTCCTTTGGCAAATATTTTTCTTCTTCTTTTTTTTTTTCTTCGCCTTGGGTTTCAACCTTTATTTTCTTTTTCTCACCCCAATATGACATATCACCTTGTAGCCACCCCAAACTTAGTTTCTCACAACCTTTCTCTTGCTCATTTCCATGCTCTCCTAATCCTAAGATTGGGTTAACATGGTTTTTCAGATTTTGGCTCGTAATGTAGGGTCATCAAGAAACAATAGGTCAATTGGGCTCAATTTGGCTAAATAGGGAACATGCATTAGGGATGGTTCTTTTCAGGCCAAGTGGTTATTTCAAAGAAAATTGCCTAAATCATTTGATGCAACACATAAACATGCAAACCATGAAGAGATTCAAGCAAATCCGGGGAAGTGCAACTTAACAGTGATTCACACAATCAAAAACAAAGTTGGAGGCTCAAATCCTCACCTGGACAGTTTGCAAATTGTTTGACCGAGATACGATTCCTAGTGTGTGCACCCCCTCACCCCAAACTTATCATAAATCAAGCAATCATAATAAATCTCAAAGTTCAATTTTCAATTTTTAAGTGGGGATCAACTTTTCTACTTTAGAACCTAGGGGGAAATCATCAATGATCCAAATAATTCATGCAATCTGTGCTCAATTTAATTAGAAACCAACAAGCTTGCCGACACGACATTCATACAACAACTCTTGATCTTCTCAAATTATTCAAGAGTGACAAGCAAAAACAAAACGAAAATCAAAAACAAAAACAAACAAGAGTGAGGAGAGGAGAGAATACTCCCTGATCAAATTTCCATGGTTGCCTCCTCATCAATATTGGTCTCACGGCCTCCCTTCTGTTGCATAGCATCCTGGAAGAACTCCTGCAATTTAAGACCTTAAGTGCAGATTCGCGAGGCGAGAGATAACTCGCGAGGCGAATCTGGAAAATTGTTATTCACACTTTCCAGAATAGCGAGGCGAGTAGTATCTCGCGGGGCGAATCTGGAATTCCCACAGATGCTGATGCCCAGAATCGCGAGGCGAAAGTAGACCTCGCGACGCAAGACAGAAAAGTAAGCAACCCCAGAGATTCAGGGCTTCTGTCTCGCGAGGCCAATGTGGATTCGCGTGGCGAATCAAGCTTCTTCTTCTTTTTTTTTTTGTGAAAATGACAGAAACTAAAACCAAAGGATACCTAGCTTGGGTTGCCTCCCAAGTAGCGCTTGTTTAACGTCCCGAGCCTGACTCAAGTCACCCCTAAGGGTTAATCCGGATGTAGATCTTGCTTGCCATTCCATGCCTCAGTCCGTATTCTATAGGCTCTTGCCCTTTCATAAGCTCTCCCATCTTTCTTTGGACAACTCATTTAAGTCCAGCATCCTTCTATAATCAGCACGAACTTTCCACCCCGTGATGGTCTTTTTTGGGATCAACTCATTGTTTGCATTGACCACCACGGTTGTGCCACCTTTCAATCTTGGTGCTTTACCCTTCTTTTTCTTGCCCTTGCTGCTAAGCTCTTCCTTTGCACATTCTTCCCCTGGGAGACTCGGTAAGGCTTCCATGTCTTTCAACCACTCGAGATAGACCTCATCCCCCAAAGGGTCTTTTTTCTCATTGTCCCCATCATGGGATTTTACCGACACTTTTGCAAGTGAAGAACCATGGGCTTCCCTAGTTGCCCTTGCCTTGGCAGTTGGATCCACCATATCCAATCGATACACTTCTGTCCTCTCTGCAGGGTGCTTCATTGCTTCAAAGAGATTGAAGACTACCTCATCATCTTGCACCCTTAGAGTGAGTTTCCCTTGCCGCACATCTATCAAGGCACCCCCAGTGGCCAAGAAGGGCCTACCCAATATGAGAGGAACCTCGGCGTCTTCATCCATATCAAGCACTACAAAGTCCGCCGGAAATATTAGCTTGTCCACCTTCACTAACAAGTCTTCGACCACCCCATAAGGATATTTTATAGAGCGGTCGGCCAGTTGGAGTGACATCCGTGTATCCTTAACTTCTTGGATCCCCAACCTCTTCATCATAGAGAGGGGCATCAAGTTGATGCTTGCCCCTAGATCACATAATGCCTTCCCTACAGTCATCTCCCCAATGGTACATGGTATTGAAAAGGAACCGGGACCCTTCAACTTTGGAGGGAGTTTTCTCTGAAGAATGGCACTACACTCCTCGGTCAAAGCAACCGTTTCCTCGTCCACTAATTTCCGCTTCTTGGTGAGAAGATCCTTCATAAACCGGGCATATGATGGCATCTGTTCCAAGGCTTCCGCAAATGGAATGTTAATCTGAAGTTTTCGGAAGACATCAAGGAACTTATTGAATTGCTTATCCTGTTGAGGCTTCTTCAATCTTTCAGGATACGGTACCTTCATGTAGGGCGGGAGGTCTTGGGGTTCAACCCACTTCTTCTTTCGGAACTCTTCATCTACAAGTTTCAGCCTTCCCCCTTGCTCTGGTGCCTTGTCGCTTGCCAACTTTTCTTTTTCAGGTTGCTCTTCCTCAATGTGTGGTTGTTCCGGGGCCTTGTCATCCTGAGAACTAGTTGTACCCCTGTTAGGTTCCAACACCCTTCCGCTTCTAGTAGATATGACATTGCATTGTCCTCATGGGGTTATTCTCGGTATTACACGGGAAAGTGCCTGGGAGACGCTCATTAAGTTGCTTTGCAAGCTGGGCCATTTGTGTCTCTAGATTGTGAATTGTCGCCCCTGTATGCGTTGTTAACTTGTCAACTTTCGTATTTATGTCGATTGACAATTTCTCCATTGCTGCATTCATCTTCTCAAAAGTTGTGCCTGTAAAGGTCGACAACTTCTCAAAAGCCAGCTCCCACGGTTGTCTTCCACCATCTGTTATTTGCAACTGACTAGGCCCTGGAAGAGCCTGCTGGGTATTGCACTGCTGAATTCCAATGTTCGGCCTTATACCCTGCTGAGGTTGTTGCCAATTCTGCTGAGGAGGTTGTTGACCAGTTAGACCACCATTAGCATTACTCCAAGCGAAACCCGGATGGTCTCTCCTCATGTACCCCCTATTCTGATTCTGATTGTAGTCATTTTGTCTGTTCCTCTGGTAGTTATTCTGGGGCACAGTGTCATAAAAGTTGTGGCATGAGTCCACATGTTCCTGAGGGAAGTTGAATGGACAGTTTCGAGTGTCATGATATCCGTTACAATTACCACAACCTGGAGGCATTCCCTCGTGTATCACATTAGCCTTCTTGTTCTCTGACAAAGCCGCCACTTGCATCTTCAATGATTTGACTTGCTCAAGAATGGCTTCCATTGTTCCAGCACTGACTCCACTTGAGTTTTCCCTACCACGGTTGTAATCATTATATGACATCTTCTCCAATAATGCCCATCCATCCTCAGCTGATAAATATGAGAAAGAACCGCCACCATGCGGCATCACGAGTTCATCCGATAGCGTCCCCTCAACCCATTAAAGAAGTGCTGAACCTTGGAGACGGGGTCAAAGAACGCTGAAGGGCATCTTCTCAATAAGCCATTGTACCTCTCCCAAGCTTCATTATATGTTTCATCCTCTGTCTGCCTGAAAGACGTAACGGCTATTCTCGCTTGTGCCGCTTTCTGAGGAGGAAAATATTTGGTTAGGAACTTTTGTGCCATTTGCTCCCAAGTTACGATCTTTGTTCCTATCCAAGCTGTCTACCCAATCGCGAGCGACATCCCTAAGAGAGAGAGGGAAAAGCCGCAAGCGAAACTCATCTTGTGAGACTCCTCTTGTCTTCTGTAGGTCACAAGCTTCAAGGAAGCGAGTGATGTGTCTATGAGGGTCCTGTTTGCCACTCCCATCAAACTGATTCTCACGGATCTGGAGTGTGACACATGCTTCCACTCTGAAAGAGTCTGTATTCAGGTTGCCCCTCGCAATAGAAGAGTCACAATCACCCAAGCTGGGTAGATCGTACTCGAAGAGAGGCTTGTAACGAGGAGGAGGAGGAGGATTTTCTTCGGCCATGTCCTCTATTTTAATTGCTTCCAACCTCTTCCTTTCTCTGGCCTCTTTTCTTAATTGCCTCTCGGTCCTGGTGATCTCTGAATCGAATAGCAAGTCCTCTTGTGAAAGGGTACCTCGCATACAAAAACACGGCAAGACCAAGTGGAATCAAAGAAGTAGAGAGATATAATAAAGATATAACAGAAAAATAAAAAGAAAAATCAACTTAACCAATCAATCAAATTTCCTAAGAATTAGGAAAACTGGCTGTGCCAATCCCTGGCAACGGCGCCAAAAACTTGTTGTGACGCCAGCAAGTGTACCGGGTCGTCGCAAGTAATAAAAATAACACGGTAAGTAATTACCGAGGTCGAACTCAGGGATTGGGCTACCAATTCGACTAATCGCGGGAAATCCGATACGTTTGGTCAAGTGTGGAAAGTGGTTGAGAGAGAGAGATTGATATCGCAATTCGAATAAGGAATCAAATAAAACTAGGGTGATTAAATTCAGAAATTAAAGTATCCAAGGTCTCAAATCCACCTACCCAATCATGTATAGTACCCAAGTGATGATGTATTCCTCCCTAAGTTCAATTTTTATGTCAACCGAGACCCCTAAATTCTCCTATATCCACTGTCGTGCTCAATAGGACGTATTCAACGATTGGATTAATTACTTGTTCGGTCTCATAACCCTAATCTCGAATTCTATTAAACCTTGTTCCCTATATGGTTGCACTAATCAAATAAATCCACGGTCGTGCTCATTATTCGATTAATGATTCCAATTCAAGTTCTAAAACGCGGCTCGCCGTTTGGCCTCAAACACGTTAACTAGTTAATCACGCAACACATATGATCAACACAATCAATTCAGAATTGGAAAACATCAATTAAAAAGAGGGGAGAAACACATACATCATATGAACACTATACCGCCATGGGTGGCTTCATTGATCCCTCGGACGAGGGGATTAGTTCCTCATGCCCGTGACGACGCACAAACAATCGGCAATAATCTCCATAATAATAAACTAAAAGAAGAAAAGAAAAGAGAAGGGAGACGCAGCTTCAGAAACAAGGATTCGCACTATAGTTCTGATCTGTGGCTAAAAACTTCCTCCCCAATCCTGATCTGAGACAGCCTTTAAATAAGGATTCTGTTTCTCGCCAGCTCGCGGGGCGAGCTTACTCTCGCGACGCGAAATTTAGTATTGGCGCGCTTCAAATTTTGGATTTTCGCGAGGCGAGCTTGTATTCGCGGGGCGAGTCTTCAAACCCTAATCTGTCACAGCCGTGATATTCATTACGGCTAAGCCTTAATGGTCTCTGTCTTCCATGGTTTTCAAACCCTCGCGGGGCGAGATTCTTTCGCGGGGCGAGATGCAATTCTAGGCTGTGACCTTCATCACGGCTAGGTCGTGATGGTCTCTGACTTCCTGGCCTTCCTTATTCGCGAGGCGAGTAGATTGTTCGCTGGCGAACGAGCAGAGCCGATCTGTTGCTGCCTTTTTCTGATGTTCAGGTTCGCGAGGCGAGCTTCAAGTCGCGAGGCGAGTGTCTCCAAAAGTGCTTTTTCCACTGCTTCTTGACTTTCCTTGATTCTCCGAGCTTCACTTATAGACCTGAAAACACCAAAAGCAAACAAAAGCTTAATTCTATCCAAAATAAGCTAAAAACTACACAAAAGACGCAAAACGAGTCAAAGTCCAACTTAGGAGCAAAACAAGGCAAAATTTGGGCGAAAACGAGAGTGAACTCGACTAATTGGCACATAAACCCTAGTCCATCTAGTCATAAAACTAGATAAGCCAGAGGCTTATCACCTCCCAAGAAGCACTTATTTACGGTCTTAAGCTTGACCATACTTCTTTCAATCAACCGGGGTCGGCTGGGCCTAGAAGTGCAAGAACACTTCTCTTCCATGGAAGTCCTTCAAAGAGCCGATTTTGTTTATATGGCCAATTGCGCTTTCGCTTTGCTCTTTTCACTCTGAGTTTCATGGCCTTACTCCCTCCCTGCGGAAGTTCTAACTCCACATGATGAGCAATTTCAACTTCATCACCATTAGGTGCATCATCTGTCTTGCAAAGCTTCAGAGTTGCTCCCATGTTAAGCTCTTCCTTCACCTTTGGAGACATTATATCGATCCTGCACACATGACTCTCAAAAGGAGGGTTCTTATATGAGTTAGTCAAATCAAAATCTACCCTACCTTCCTCTACATTTAAAGAGAGCTTGCCATTTTTTACTTCTATTATCGCTCCAGCTGTGGCCAAGAACGACCTTCCTAGAATGATAGGGAATTTAGAATTCCCATTCATATCCAACACCGTGAAATCGGTAGGGATGAAAAATTTCCCTACCTTTACATGGATATTCTCTAGTATACCTAGAGGAGTTTTAGTTGAGCCATCCGCAAATTGTAAAGTGAATTTGGATGGACTCAGTTCCTTGGTTCCTAACCTCTCGAAGATAGTAAGCGGCATCAAACTCGTACTAGCCCCTAAGTCACATAAGGCTTGGTCTATTTTCACTTCCCCAATTGAGCAAGAAATAGAGAAACTTCCTGGATCTTTTAGTTTAGGAGGCATATTAGTTTTTATCATGGCATTATGCTCCTCAATTAAGCTCTTAGTCTCTATTTCTACTTGCTTTTTCTTGACCAACCTTTGTGGGAAAGGTATTGGGGGTTGGTAAGGTGGTGGAGGGACATACTTTGGCTCTATCTCTTCATCTTTGCTCATGTCCTCCTCGCATTCCACATCCTTCTCAACTACCCCAAGCTTATCATCCCTTAAGTATATAGCATTACAGTGCTCATTGGGATTAACTTCGGGTTGTCCTGGAAACGTACCCTTAGTTCTGGTATATGTACCAGCTTGTTGGGCAATCTGGGTTTCTAACATCTTATTATGGATGGGTAAGCTATCTACCTTAGATGCTAACTCTTTTATTGCCTCATTGACTGCCCTACCTTGTTGCCTAAACTCTTCATTTTGCTTTGTTTGAGTTTCAACAAAATTTTTCAAGAGAGACTCAAGTTTAGACTTTTGTACCTGAGGATACCCCGATGCGGGTTTCCTATTACCTTGGCCTTCTTGGAATTCATGGTTCAACGTGTTGTTGTAGTTCCCGTAGGAGAGGTAAGGGCTGTTCTTCCTTCCTTGGTTGTAAGAATTTGGGGGAACATAGTTTGGCAACTTCGGGTTCGTGTCATAAAAGTTGTGACAAGAGTTCACTTGTTCCCCCGAAGCGCCGGATCCAGGAGCAATACCACGTGGGCACTCCATTTGTCATGTCCCTGCATTCCACAAATCTCACAAACAATATTAGTAGCACCTATTGAACTCACATTAGCCTTTTCAAGCTGATCAAAACGTTTATTCAGTGAGTCAATTTTAGACATAATGAGATCAGTGCTATTCATTTCAAACTTACCCCCCGAAATCTTTTTCGGGTTATTACCTCTTTCCGAACCCCATTGGTGGTAGTTGGTAGCTACATTTTCAATGATATTGAATGCTTCGGTCAGGGGTCTGTTCATAAAAGCTCCACCAGCTGCGGAGTCAAGTGACACCTTCGAAGAGTAATCCAATCCATTGTAGAAGGTATGCACTAATATCCACCTCTCGAGTCCATGATGTGGGCATGACTCTAGCAATCCCTTGTAGCGATCCCAAGCTTCGGATAAGCATTCTCCGTCCTTTTGGAAGAAGCCGGTGATATGAGTTCGTAGGTAAGCCGTCTTGGATGGAGGGAAGAATTTCTCCAAGAATGCCTGCTCCAGTTGGTCCCAAGGCGACAAGGTATTAGCGGGCACTTGCTTCAGCCAAGCTTTTGCCTTTCCAGTCAGAGAGGAGGGGAATAACCTTAAGCGTATAGCATCAATCAGGGCACCATGAATTCTAATTGCATCGGTGAACTCCAAGAATGTCTCCACATGATCAGTCATGTCCTCCGAGGGTAATCCTCCGAATTGATGTTGCCTAATCATGCTAATTAGCATAGGCGGTATAGTGTAGTTCTCCGCCTCGATTTCTGGCCTAGCAATCCTAGTTCGCAAACCCCTCGTATTTGGGGCTGCGTAGTCCTTCAATGGTTTGGTATCCGGTTGATTCGCCATGAGTGGAATGTGAATCAACCTCTCTCTCTCTCTCTTTGTAGTCTCCTACGTCTATGAAAGGTCCTTTCGATTTCGGGGTCAACCTTAATAAGGTTTCCAAGACTTAGGGATCTTTGCATAAAAGAGAAAAACACAGAGAGATAGATACTCTAGGAAGAAAAAGATATAAATGAAAAAAGATTTTTTTTAGAGGAAAACAATTAAAAATAAAAAGTCCAGAAAAATCAATTTAAAAATTAAATTGAGATTCGAGGAAGCACAGTCCCCGGCAACGGCGCCAAAAACTTGATGTGCGTGAATTCCGGCAAGTGTACCGGATTCGTTTCCAAGTAATAAAAAGATCGATCCCACAGAGACCGTGATCTCAAATCACAACTAATTATCAAATCAATTAAACTGGACTATATAAAAAAGAGATTTTGAAAAGGTTTTGATTTTTGAAATAGGAATCAAGTAACAATCAAATTTAAAATTTGCAATTAAACAAAATAGGAAAGTAAATTAATTTGGGGGTTTTTCAAATCTAAAGAGACTCCTAGGAATTGGGTTACCAACAAGATGGTTCATGTTACTAAATTGACTACCCCTTGTTAATTATCAAAATTGCTTTGAAGGCGAATTTATCCTAAATAAGTTAATGCTCCCTCTCGGATTACAAAAACCGTGCCCAATTAAACCAACCCCTACTCTCGTGGTAGTTGAATTTAGATTGAACCCTTTAAGTTTTGTGACAATTCGTGAATCCTTGAAGGACCGCTTCTAACTCTTGTGATTTAAGTCCTAAGTCTGATTCTATAGATCCGATACCTAAGTTCACCGCTAGGTTCCTCCTTAGAGTATCTACGACACGCAAATAAGTGGCCACCGAATTTACGAGTGATTAAAACAATAGAAATCCGATCTAAGCAAAATCGAAATTAACAAAGGTCAAACATCAATTCATAACATAAATCAGATCTTGGGCATAGCCCCAATCCCTAGAAATAAAGTTACTACTCAAGCATTGCCATGGTGATGACAAGCTTGGTTAACAACATCATAAATGAAAACCTAAAAGAAGAGAAGAAGGAGGAGAAGAGAGATCCTAAAAATTTACCTAAGTGTAGCAGCCCAAAAAAGACCCCCCCAAGTCTCTGCCTAATTGCCTTATTTATAGATTAGGGTAATTTGAATCCCAATCAAACACAAATTCAGATCAAATCAGTTTCTACAGATCCAAATATTACGCGTCACGGCCGTGATGGCCATCACGGCCAGGCCGTGACGGACTCTGCCTTGGAGGTTGCTGAAATAGACGACTATAAACACGAGAAGGGGGGTTGAATTGTGTTTATCAGAATTTAAGCAAAGTTGCAATCTTTTCGCAAACAGAAAGCTAGATTTGGACGAGTGGAAGAATATAGGATGGACGGGTGACTTTGGCAAATACACCACTGATAGACGCAAGAAAAACTAAAGCAATTAAAGAGTTTATGAAAGAGAGATTGACACAGTGATTTATCCTGGTTCACTCTTCAAAGCAAAGAGCTACGTCCAGTCCTTGGCAGCACCAAGATTTATCCACTATAACTGATAAGGTTACAGACTCAAGTATTATTTGCACACCTAGACTCTTCAGGCTCAAGACAAGTATTGTTTTCACACCTAGCCTCTTCAGGCTCAAGACAAGTATTATTTTCACACGGACAAGTATTATTTTCACACCTAGCCTCTTCAGGCTCAAGACAAGTATTATTTTCACACCTAGCCTCTTCTGGCTCACTTAGGTTTGTTTGAGAGATTGGGTTTGTAATAAATACAATTTCTCACAGGCAAATCTTTCACTAACACTCAGATAGTGGTTTAAATGTAAGGCTCAGGAAAGTCTGCGTAATAACTTCAAAATGATTGAAGAATACAGAATAAAAGAATGAAGAAATTAATGCAGAGTAACGACGTTTTAATGCAATGTGTATTCTCTTGTTCTTCATCTTCAACGACTTCTGTATTTATGGTCTTCAAGCATTTAGGATCTGTTAGAAACATCCCCTCAGATGTTGGCTTCAAGCAGACCTTCATTAATTGCAATAGAGTCGTTCTGGGAAGTCATTAATGCAATAGAGTCGTTCTGGGCAGCCATTAATGCAATAGAGTCGTTGGTTGTACTCTAACGTGAAGGATCATGGCGTTATTCATCGTGCTACAGCCATATCAAAGTTGTGTAGAAAGCTTTTTGTACTTTACTGAGTACACTTCCCTTTTTGTGTAAGGACCAGAGGTACTAGGGAATAAAGCACGTTGGAAGCATTCTTTAACTGGTCTTTGGTTCTGATTATCCAAGGTTGCTTGAGAGAGTAGCTTCTGACTTTTCTTGATAATCGTGAAACTGAGTAGGAGAGAAGACTTCAAGTCTCTTTCTGGTTCTTGAAATATGATTCTGATAATCCTTATAGAATTCGCGTTCAAATAATATAAGTGCTTCCATCTTGAAAATAATCACGTCTATCTAGCCATTTAAGATTTTTCATTTGGGCTAATAGACGAGCTCCATATTAAGGACTTAGCAAGTCCAAAGACTAGTGGACGAGCACTTCTGTCACCTTTAGTGGACGAGCACTTATATTACTCTAGTGGACGAGAGCCTCTGTTACTCTAGTGGACGAGAGCCTCTGTCACTTTAGTGGACGAGAGTCTGTTACTCTGGTGGACGAGCTCCGTATGCCACATCATTGGACGGATACTCCTTTAACTGGTTGGACGTAACCCAGTAGACGAGATCCATATGACACTTTATTGGACGAGCCATTCTGATACCTTAATAGACGAGCTATTCTGATTCCTTAATGGACGAGCTCCATCTGCTTCCTTAATGGACGAGCTCCATCTGATTCCTTAATGGACGAGCTCCATCTGCTTCCTTAATGGACGAGCTCCATCTGCCATGTCATTGGACGGACCTTTCTGATACCTTAAGCAGATGCGCTTCTGATACCTTTAGTAGACGCAGTCTTTGATACTTTATTGGACGCGCTGTTCTGAATACCACGTAGGTAGACGCTGGCTTTCAACACTTTGGTGGACGCAAGTTTGTTTCTCTTGCGTTTTGGACGTGCGCTTCAAACACTACAGTGTTGGACGTCTTCTTGTTACACTTTGTTGGACGTCTGCTTGTTTCACTTTGTTGGACGTCTGTTTGTCTTATTTAATCTACACACTCGATAGACAGGTTAGAAACCAATATGAAGGTTAATTAAATCATTAACCAATGTTTAGTTCTCATCAAAACTTAGGGAAATGCACATCAGACATTTTAGAGACTTAACAATTGCTTCACTGGTTGGTCTGTCACGGCCGTGACCACCATCACGGCTAGGCCGTGATCAGTTCTGCCTGTGAGGGTCTGGTTCAGCTGACATGTCACGGACGTGATGGACATCACGGGCTGGTCGTGACCAGTTCTGAATTTTCCATTCTTTCTTTTCAGCTTTGCTCGATCATGGCCGTGATGGGCTCTGTTTGGCTCATTTTCTTCACTTTTCAAGCCCCATCTTCATGCAAGCTCCATCTTGGTTAATCATAAGCATTTTAATCCTTAATTCCTGCACAACAACACCACCAAACCGCCTTACCCGTTCCAAGGTAAAAACTAACAAAAAATAAAATTAGAAATGCCTAAACTATATGAAAATGCATGCAATATGATAAACAAATATGAGGTGAAATCACTCTCATCAATTGTGTTTGGTAACAATATTTTAAAAGTGGGTTTAGAAGAATTGATTTTGTTTGGATGATAAAGTAAAATCACTTTTGAAGTGTAAATATGTAGAATTTTGTGGGTCCTACATCTAGAATCAATTATTTTCAACGGAAAAGCTAGAAATTTTTGCTTCCACAAAACTCAGTTTTGACCCACCATGAATCAATTATTTCCAATGGAGTTTCGTAAACAAACGAATGAACAGTACCCGGATGCATGAACAGTGGCCCCAAACTGAAAAAAATTGCCGTTTGCGTTGAGAAGAATCTCAACCAAACAGACACTTAGTAGATATTACATCCAAGTAAAAGGCCCTAACTACTCCTGAGACAAGACACCTGCACCGTAAAAGCGATTGTCCGGAGAAACGGACCAAAGAGCAAAATCAGAAGCAAAAAACCAAGGAGTAAATTATGCAATTTGATAACAGCAAAGAGGAACCACAGAACAACAGCATAAATAACACAGTACAGTAGTAAAACATTGAACAGATTCTGCAGCTTGATCTCTGCAGTTCAGTAGCACAGAACAGAACCAAAATCACACAGGACAACAGAATTAAACACAGTACATATGCCTATATCTGACAGGGAAGCATCCTACATGGTCTTAATTCTAATACAGACATGGCTACCTTGTACTTTACATGATTTGCTGATATTTTAAATTCTGCAGGTTCACTCCAGCAAATTTTGAGTTCATATTTAGCAAATTTTCTCAAAAAGCAACATCATATAGAAACTTCAAAGAGGGTCACAAGCAAGTTTTTGATGAAAACATAAACTCAAATATCAAGATAGGTGACAGATTCAACAACCCAAATACCATTTTTGAAAACCCAAATAAGAATTGATACCTAACAGCAGAGAATGAAAATCAATGGCAAGAGTAGGAAGCAAAAGAATAAAAAATCAAAACCCTAGGAAGCAAGAGTAGATCTGATACCAAATCTCAAATCGTCGAGTGAAGTGAGTTGAGGAGCTGAGGAATCGATAGCTATGGAGCTCAAGAATCGAATAACTCAGGTGTGAGGGCGATGACGAAGTGCGAAGGTGAAGTGCGATGGCGATGGCGATGGCGAAGGAGTGCGAAGGCGAAGTGAGAAGGCGATGGCGAAGGAGTGAGAAGGCGATGGTGATGGCGAAGAGGTGTTGTTCCTGCCGAGATCCAACTTGCCTGAATCTCGCCGTAGAACGTTAAACCAAGAGTGAACAATAAGGTTGTTTTAGATTATGGCTTGATAGAATATTGTATTCCGATCCTATGTATCCCAATAGGAATCAAAGCCAGACGTAGTTCTACGTTCAACCCTTGGTCATATGGTAATCTCAATCCCTTAATCTTGTATCTGATGAATACCAATGTGCAAGGACTCTTCGATAGTCTCTTGGTCAAGCTGGTTCCTCTAATATGCTTAAGAGAGATTCACCTAGGTTAGTGAAAATTGTCCTCTTCTCTTAGGGTCGTCCTCTTTTTATAATAGGATCCCATTATCTTTTAGAGATTTGGATTTATATCTTCTTATCTCTTAAATCTTCTTTGAGATATATGATTTCCTTAATTGGTGGGATTTTTCTCTTTTAACCAGATAAGGTTATTTGAGATCATATCAAGATCTTATCATTCCCACCTTTATCGGATCGTGTATCCAAGCTCGGTGGCCGAGTTTTACTCCTCTGCCAGTACACAGGCCCCCAAGCTTTGAGCTCAAAAGAGCGTAAAAGTTTTCATGACAGGAGCCGAGCTTGGCTTTAAAATTATCTGAGTTAAGGATTTATTGAGTAAACTCCTCCATTTTTTGCCACAGTTCGATGGCCGATCTTTATACATCGGCTAGCATTCGAGTTTGCGGCTTTGGAAATTGGGTCTATCAATCCTTTCTTTTAGAATTTTTGATTTCCTCGTGGCCGAGCTTGATACCTTGGCCTCTATTAATTTTTAGCCCGGTATGTTCGCTGGCCGACCTTGGACCATATACAAGCCCCCCAAGGTTTTGGCTCAAAAGAGCTTAAAAGTTTTACTAGACGAACCGAGCTATGCCGAGCTATAGGCTGATAATGACTTTTTGGTCCGTGCCAGTTTGTCAATTTCTCAATCTCCGAGTTGGAAAAAGATGTGGTTATTGTCATTAAGGCCTAGTTTGTTGTTGCCACGTGGCCTTCATGGCATCATTTCCAAGACCAACTCTTCGACTGTATACTCAAGCCCTTAACTGCTGCAGTACGTTTTCCGATGTACTTGACACGTGTTGCTCTGCTATTGGTGTGCCGAATTTGGGCGGCTTTGAAGAGACGTCTCTCTTCCTTCACATGACATCTTTCATCATTACTTTTTGGAAAGCAACGTTAAACTTTGAAGCAACAAATTCTCTGGTATAAATTGGTTCAAATTTGCTGAAGAGTTCACTTTCATCCTCTCTGTTTAAACCCTTCTTCTTCGAGCTCTTCTTCTCCAAGCTTTCTGCATTCTCTTTTTCCTTCCAGGTACGGCTTTCCCACTTCTTCCATTTTTTATTTGGCCCTCTTTCTTCTTTATTTCATCATGGAGCCTTCATTTGAGGTATCTCAAAATGTCTCCAGTGAGGTTCAAATCATAGAACCTGAAATAGATCCTATCGGGGAATCTCCCCATTCTTCGCCTCCTTAGAAGGGTAATGGAGATAACCCTAAGTCCTCTTCTTATTCATCATCTTCTAATGAGAGTAGCTCTGCTACTCCTGAACCAATATCGCCTTTTAAGCGCTGCAAGCGTGCTGCTAGGGTTCCTAAAGAGCCCATTCCAGACATCACCATTCCTGGGTATTCCTGTGTTAGGCCTGAAGTTGGGGTGTTCTTTTCTAACTTTAGGAGTTGTGAGTCCCTCAGGAGTGTTAAGAATGAAATTTCCTAGGTCCCTGCTTCTGTCTGTTGTTTCCCTTGCTCGGATGAGGAGCATGTTTTCTTGAAAGCCCTCCCTGTTGAACCACACTTTACTTATGTGTACAAAACCCTATTTGAGCAAATTGGAATTACTGTTCCTTTTACCCAGTTCGAATGTGATGTGTTAAAGATTATGAATGTTGCCCCCACTCAACTTCATCCCAACAACTGGGCCTTCATGAAGGCTTTTCAAATTCTGTGTAGCCAAGTCGGAATGGAGGCCACTGCCCCCAAGTTCCTATACTTCTACAAAGTTCGGTTTGGAGACTGAATTGGTTGGATTTCTCTTAGCGGAGTTGAGAAAAGAGGCATCATCGGCCTCTACAAGAGCTCTTATAAATTTTTTAAGTCGGATTTCTTCAAAATCCGACCTGTTGAAGGGAATGAGTCTTCGTTTTTTTATTCTGATGGGAAACCAAAATTCCCCATTTACTGGCAACCACACACTTCTAAATTTTCTGGGTTTGACGTCGGTTACATGTCTGCTCAAGAGTGAACCGATGTTGAGGCTCTAAAACTTTACCCTCAGCCATTGCCTTGTGGGAGACTTTTAAAATTGCCGAACTCTTCCACTCGGTGGGTCGACTTTGATTGTAAGTTTTATTTTCTTCTAGATATTTCATCATACTTGTAAAAATGTGCTTCTTACATAACCGATTTCCTTTTTGCAGTGATCATGGGTAAGTTCAACTACAAGGCTTTGCTAAAGAAGTCGGCGCATCGGGATGCTGGTGCTTTAGCTCCAACTTCTGACAAGAAGGGAAAGAAGAAGATTGCTGCATCTCCTGACCTCGGTGCCCGTCCTCCTAAGCGGGCTAGGGCTGATATTCAGATAGAGGTTCCAAGGCAGAGTACCTCTCCTTTTCTTACGACCCGAGAAGAACCTATCACTGAGGAGCGGGTTAAAGGGACACCCTTTGTGACCGATCTGATTTCGGACACTAAGTGGTATAACGAACACTGCAACCTTGGGATTAGCTCAATCTGGGGCAATGATTTCAATCCTGGTAGCCTTATAGACGGCCATGTTCTTAAACCTGCCGACGCTCGGCTGTTGCTGGAGCAGGGACCTGAGGCAGGTATGGAGGCCGCAACCGCTTATGCCCTCCGGATTTCATCCATTACCGGCTTTTGTGGTAACGAATTATCATATAATATGAAGAAGATGGAGGTGATGAAGGCCGACACTGCTCGTGCTTTGCAGGTGAGGGATGAGCTGGCTCAAGCCGTTGCTAAATGTGAGGAACATACTTGGTCTCTTGGTCAGCTAAAAGCACAGAAGGCCGAGCTGGAGAAAGTCAATTCCTCCCTCCAAGCTGAGTTGGACACAGAGAAGGCCAAGAGGCTCAATCTTCAGAAGGTGGTCGAGGAACTTCAGGCCGAGAAGAAGGTCAATCTCAAGCTTTGGAAGTCTCTGGAAGCCAAGAAGGAGGCCAATCTTGAGCTTCGAAAATCTCTGGAAGCTGAGAAGGAGGCCAATCTCAAGCTTCAATCCGATCTGGCTGCATCCGAGGTTACCATTATGAAGGAGCACGTTAATAGGTTCTTCCGAGCTATAAAACAGCTTATATGCTTTAACCCCGATGTTGACTGTTCCCAGGTTGACGTGGACAAGGATTCTAACAGAGATGGAATAATGTTTCCGTTGTCCAAGTTGGAGGATGAGGAAGATGTAGTTCAAGAAGAGGGGGAGGCTGAGGAGAAGCGACCGAGGAAGGAGGAAACGATGAAGCCGAAATGGGCTTACCTGACCAATCTTTGATTGTTCCTTCACATAATGCAGACGTCCTCGACTGTAATGTTGTTGAAACTTTTGCTCATGGGGATGCCCATGAGTAATTTTTAGAAAAGATATTGTAGTATGTTCCTAGGGCAATGGCCTATTTAATCTGAAACATTTTGTACTCTTGGGCTTTGCCGTTTTAATTATTCTCATCGTTTGTACTTAGGGCAATGTCCCTTTTTATTTATGATAATGAAACTAGCCTTTGAGCACATGACTGTTGTTTTGGATTCAACAAATCAAGTGGGGGGGGGGGGGGGGGTGAATTGAGTTTTCAAAAATTCTTTCTTTTCAAAAAAAAACTTTACTTTTCAAATCAGAGTTGCCTCAGGATCTTTTACAAAAACAGTGAAGGGCTTTTTATGAAATCTTGAATAGAAGGTGATGAGGATAAGAAATATTTATTCAGAATTAATAGATCACAGAATAGGTTCAGGTTCAAAACTCAATAATAACAAAATACAGAAACTGATTAAGCCTTTAAAGATTAAGAACAAGTTATGCAAGTTTCAGATACAAGCATTAACAATCAAGAACAAACTTGCAGGTTTCGGTTTCAGTGATTAAGAAACAGAAATTAAGCTATTCGAATTTGATCACATATGATGCAAGATTCAATTCAAACATTGATCCTTGATAATAGAATTGAATACACAGTTATTATTACATTTTACTCAAGGTTCAATAATGATTATTCAGATCAAGAACTGATATCAATTGAAAACTTAGAACATCAAGATCTCAGTTATATGCGCAAGACAAATTTAAGAGTTTCAGTTTAAAGATACCACACAATCAGATTTATCATGGTTCAGTCACCACCACTGTGACCTACATCCAGTCCCCACTCCACCTGTGGGTTTTCACACACTAACACAACAAGCTTTAGCCAGGTAGCTTGAAAAACCTTTACACCATAGAACACTCCTTCACCTCGATATACCACACTCTTGTGAAGAGACTCAATGTTCTTCCTTAGGGATACCTCACCCTAATCACACAGAGAGACTCCCTCTCTCTTTACAATCAAATAGAACAAAAAAATTGATTCCTAACTCTCAATAGTCTGATATACAAATTGAAGCACTTATGAGAATGAAACACTCTTTTCATAATAAGCTCAAGAAAGATGATGAATCATTTTCACAATTGATTTCTCAAATTGATTTCGTGTAATTCTGATATGTTATGATATATGTATAGTAAAAAGTGTTCCTTTGATCCTCAATATATAGGAAACAAGTTATAGTCGTTGGGATCAATTAAAACAGATTTGGGTCTGATAACCGAATCTGTTTTCTTGATTCTGATTCTTGAACATGGGTTGAGTATATGGCTGTATTAACCAATTTCATACTGATAGTTCTGATAGTTTTGAAATAAGATTCTACATCGGCGTTGTCTTCAATCCTCAGGACTCATAGTTGATAGTATACGAGCTCCATATGCCACGTCATTGGACGGATACACCTTTAACCGGTTGAACGTAACCTAGTAGACGAGATCCATATGCCACGTTATTGGAGGGAGCTTCTTATTAAGGACTTAGAAAGTCCAAAGAATTTAGTGGACGAGCGCTTCTAATCCTTGTGTGGACGAGCACTTCTATCACTTTAGTGGAGCGCTTCTATCACTTGTATGGACGAGCGCTTCTGTCACTTTAGTGGACGAGCGCTTCTATCACTTTTGTGGACGAGCGCTTGTATCACTTGTGTGTTCTGAGTTTATCAGACTAAAAACACAGGGGATCCATTCCTGATCAAATATATTTCTTCTTTCCAAAAATCATTTTCATTAACAAAAACTTATTTCTTTTAATGCAGGTTATGAAAATTGATTTTCTTTATGCATCTTTTTAGTTGAGCTATTTCGTGACTAAGAGATTTCTTTCTCTTACAAATCATCTAAGACTTAAGTCTAAAGTTCTCCGTTAAGCTTGGTCTTGATGAGCCTTTGATCTTTGACTTTGCTCTTTTGATTTCTACATGCAGCTCCTTGATTCCTTCAAGTTCTTCCTTGAATATTTTCCTTGAATTTGCTTAATGAACTTGTTGATCACTGCTTGATATCTGTCTTTGCAATTTGAAACTAAAACACTTGCACACACATTAAATTGTATTTGTCATATAACAAAATATCTAAGTCATTGAGTCTTACAAACTCCCCCTTTTTTATTATGACAAATCTTCTAACAAATTATAAGGTCAGAGTATAAGTGTAGCAGAAGCTAAGTGTTTTTGACAGATTTATATCACGGTATTAGAGCAGAAGTATATCAAAGCAAAAAAAATATCATCAGAGCAGAATTTGATTTACTCCCCATTAATCATGTAAGCTTATAAGCTCCCCCTCAACATATGCATGTATAATTTTTTATTATCCCCTTTCTCTATATCATACTTTTTCCTCCCCCTTTTGGCATTATCAAAAGGGTAAAGAAAAGAAACATTCAAAGCAATAGAGAAGGCAAGCATTTAAACTTTCAAACATAGCATATAAAATTGTTCATGATAGAGGGATAGGTGCAGGGACAAATCAAAAAGAATAGAAACCATCAGCCAAAATTACAAACTAAGGCATTTTACCTTTCAAAAAACTAAGTTTTAATTCCTATGAATTCCTAGAACTAGTTCTTCCTTTTTTATTTTCCTTTGTTTCTTTAGAGATTAGATATAGGATTGATCAATTATGCCCAATTCTGTTCTAATGAAAAAGAAGCTTTCTTTGTTCAAGGGCTTGGAAAAAATATCAGCAAGTTGTTTAGTTGTATCAACATATTCAATCTCAATTTCTCTACTTTGAATAAAGTTCTTATGATAGAGATCATGTTCAAAGTTAATTGTTGCATAGCAAGTAAAAAAAATCATTTAAGGCTTCATCAATTTTCTTAGATTCAATTTGTGAAACAAAAGCCATATGATTATTCCAAGATTGATCAAATAACTTTAATACAACAATGTAGACATATTATACAATGATATATAAGTCAACACAAAGATTCACAATCATACATTAATAATGATAATTAGAAAACATATTCAATCAATATTATTTCTTTATCGTTACCCATTTTGTGTTTGGTGAAGGCTCTATATCATGATTTTAATTTTTGCTCTCGACCTTCCACCACACCTACAAAACAGAATTTCATGTTTGTGCTATAGGTACCCAAATCTTGGGTCCTTCATGGTTAGAGTATGATAAAGTTCCTTTTGGAACCCATATTTGCCTTAACTGCAATGAATAATTATTTCTCTAATTGCAGAAAACACCTTTTCTATTACAATAATGACATCTAGCATATTGTGATGTATTAGCATAATGAGAAACATGAAATTTTCTAAAGGTTTTTGCCTTTCTCTCAATTTTGTACACTAAATCAACTTGGTTTTTCATTTCTTTTTGTTGTCCAAGTAATGCATTCAAGTTGTCTTTATCACTAGTAATTCTAGATAGATCAGCATTCAAATGATTTATATGTTTCTCCAACTTAGGGCAATTATCACATATAGGTGGTTCCAAACCAGTAGCCAATCTTTCTTTTACAGCATAATTTTATGTTTTTAATTCATCTAGCTCTTTGTTTAAAACATAAATTTTCTCTTCTAGGCATGTGATGATTTTCTTAGACTTAATTAGTAATTTAGCAAGTCTAATGGATTCTTTATGAAGTTCTTCAAAAGCATTTTGAAATTCATCATAAGAAGGTAATTCATCAAGGTTAGAATCATTTACCTCATCATCTTCTTTATGAAGATGAGCAGTTAAGCACAAGTTTGATTTTTCATCATTGGAATCATTCGTTGAGCCAAGATTGTTCTCCCCATCTGTGTATGCACTTTTAAGTTTATTTTCCTTCTTAAGATTTATGTCAACCTTTGTAGATTTTACAGCTTCGAATGTGATGATTCTATTGTTCTTCTCTTCTTCTTCACTTAGCACCAATCTAGTCAACTCCATTTCATGTTCTTATAGCTTTCCAAAGAGCGCTGCAATTGACATTGTTGAAAGGTCTTTGGATTCTGAAATTGCAGTTACTTTAGGTTGTCATTCTATACCTAGGCATCTCATGATTTTATTAATTTGATCCTCATTTGATAGTTTTTCCAAGACCAGCAAGTTGGTTGACAATGTGAGTGAATCTCTTTTGCATTTCAGTCATAGGTTCTCCTCGATTCATGTGAAATAACTCATATTCACGTGTCAACGTGTTCATTCTTGCTCTTTTGACATTTGTGGTTCCTTCATGTGTTACTTGCAATGTATTCCACATCCTCTTTGCTGATATGCAATTTGAAACCCAGAAAAACTCATCACGGCTTAAAGCAGATGTTATAATATTCTTAGCACGTGCATTATATTGAATTCTTTTCTTATCATCCTCATTCCATTCAGTTTTAGGCTTATTTCTCGGAGCACCATTAGCATCTACAGTGGAGGGGACAAATGGTCCATTTTCTACTGCATCCCATATGTTAACACCCGCTGCCTCAAGAAAGATTACCATTCATTCCTTCCAATAGATATACTCGGATCCATTGAAGGCAGGAGGGCGTGCAAGGGAAGCCCCTTCATTCAAACAGTCATTGGAAGCCATACTCTTATAGCTGCTAAGCCAAACTTAAGAGTTTAGCTCTGATGCCAATTGTTGTTTTGGCTTCAATGACTCGGGGGGGGGGGGGGGGGGGTGAATTTAGTTTTAAAAAATTCTTCCTTTTCAAAAAAACATCACTTTTCAAATCAGTGTTGCCTCAGGATCTTTTACAAAAACAGTGGAGGGCTTTTTATGAAATCTTGAATAGAAGGTGATGAGGATAAGAAAGATTGATTCAGAATTAAAAGATCACAGAATAGGTTCAAGTTCAAAACTCAATAAAAACAAAATACAGAATCTGATTAAGCCTTTAAAGATTAAGAACAAGTTATGCAAGTTTCAGATACAAGCATTAACAATCAAGAGCAAACTTACAGGTCTCAATGATTAAGAAACAGAAATTAAGCTATTCGAATTTGATCACATATGATACAAGATTCAATTCAAATATTGATCCTTGAGAATAGAATTGAATACACAGTTATTATTACATTTTACTCAAGGTTCAATACTGATTATTCAGATCAAGAACTGATATCAATTGAAAACTTAGAACATCAAGATCTCAGTTATATGCGCAAGACAAATTTAAAATTTTGAGTTTAGAGATACCACACAACCAGATTTATCATGGTTCAGTCACCACCACTGTGACCTACAACCAGTCCCTACTCCACCTGTGGGTTTTCACACACTAACACAACAAGCTTTAGCCAGGTAGCTTGAAAAACCTTCACACCACAGAGCACTCCTTCACCTCGAGATACCACACTCTTGTGAAGAGCCTCAATGTGTTCTTCCTTAGGGATACCTCACCCTAATCACACAGAGAGACTCCCTCTCTCTTTACAATCAAATAGAACATAAAAATTGATTCCTAACTCTCAATAGTCAGATATACAAATTGAAGCATTTATGAGAATGAGACACTCTTTTCACAATAAGCCCAAGAAAGATGATGAATGATTTTCACAATTGATTTCTTAAATTGATTTCGTGTAATTCTGATATGTTATGATATATGTATAGTAAAAAGTGTTCCTTTGATCCCTCTATATATAGGAAACAAGCTATAGTCGTTGTGATCAATTAAAACAGATTTGGGTCAGATAACTGAATCTGTTTTCTTGATTCTGATTCTTGAACAGGGGTTGAGTATATGGCTGTATTAACCAATTTCATACTGATAGTTCTGATAGTTTTGAAATAAGATTCTACATCGGCGTAGTCTTCAATCCTCAGGGCTCATAGTTTACAGTAGACGAGCTCCATATGCCACGTCATTGGACGGATACTCCTTTAACTGGTTGAACGTATCCTAGTAGACGGGCTCCATATGCCACGTCATTGGACGAAGCTTCTCATTTAGGACTTAGCAAATCCAAAGACTTATGTGGACGAGCGCTTATGTCACTTGTGTGGACGAGCGCTTCTGTCACTTTAGTGGACGAGCGCTTCTATCACTTTAGTGGACGAGCACTTATGTCACTTTAGTGGACGAGCGCTTCTATCACTTTAGTGGACGAGCACTTCTATCACTTGTGTATTATGAGTTTATCAGACTAAAAACACAGGGATCCATTCCTGATCAAGTCTATTTATTCTTTCCAAAAATCATTTTCATTAACAAAAACTTATTTCTTTTCATGCAGGTTATGAAAATTGATTTTCTTCATGCATCTTTTTAGTTGAGCTATTTTGTGACTAAGAGATTTCTTTCTCTTACAAATCATCTAAGACTTAAGTCTAAAATTCTTCGTTAAGCTTGGTCTTGATGAGCCTTTGATCATTGACTTTGCTCTTTTGATTTCTACATGCAGCTCCTTGATTCCTTCAAGTTCTTCCTTGAATATTTTCCTTGAATTTTCTTAATGAACTTGTTGATCACTGCTTGATACCTGTCTTTGCAATTTGACACTAAAACACTTGCACACACATTAAATTGTATTTGTCATATATCAAAATCTCTAAGTCATTAAGTCTTACAATGACTTGTTATACTTAGAAAATTTTCTAAGTTTTTACTTAACTCATAGAATTTGCATTCGCTCGATGTTTGGTGTGTGGACTCGACTTATTTTAAGCTTTTTAAGCTCGGTCACCTTAGATTTAACCTTCCTAGGTTTTTGACACTATGGGTCTTTGATTTCCTTTTAGGCTCATCCTTTTGACATTAACTTGATTGACCTCCTTAGGTTCTTTACTTACCTTCTTGGCCTTTCGACTTTAGATCGGATTATATCTTTAGGTTTTTAATTACCTTTTTAGGTATTATTTACCTCTTTAGGTTCGGCATTTTGATCTCAACTCGATCGATTTTAGCTCGATCAACCTTTTTAGGTCTTTAGTTTCTGCCTCTTTAGGTTCGGCATTCCGGCCTCAACTTGGTCATTTTAGCTTGGTCAACCTTTTTAGGTTTTTGCCTCTTTAGGTTCGGCATTTCGACCTCAACTCGGTCGATTTTAGCTCGGTCAACCTTTTTAGGTCTTTAGTTTTTCATAAATAAATTTTTAACCATATAACAGTATTCTTGCCAAATAATGCAACTAAAATAGATTTTTTTTTTTAGGTGTGCCTCATTAAAATCTTCCCACACAAAACCTCGTGGGAAAAAGACCGGGGTAGGAAAAATAGTACGTCACCTATTTACATAACTTTAACTAAAATAAAACTTAAGGTGGGAGGTGTTCCAAGTTCTTGGAGCGGCCTTTCCTGACAACTCTTCTAGCCTATAAGCACCATTTCCTAGACTTTTAATTATTCTGAATGGGTCGGCCCGGTTTTCTGCGAGTTTACCCTCTTTGGAGTCTTTTCTTGCATCATTTTGTACTCTTAGTACTAAGTCACCTTGCGCATATTCCCTTGGTTGCAGTCTTGAGTTGTACTTTCGAGTTGCTTTCTGCTTGCATACTTCTTCCCTGATTTTTTCCTTATCTCAGACCTCTTCAACCATGTCAAGCTCAACTCGGATATCTTCTTCATTGTTACTTTGGTCATGATGTTGCCTTTGGAAAGAAAGTTCGCCGAGCTCAACTGGAATCATTGCATCGGTTCCGTAGGTCAGCTTGAATGGCGTTTCACTAGTCGATAACTGTGGTGAGCAATGGTAAGCCCAGAGGATGCTTGGTAATTCCTCAACCCATGCCCCTTTTACTTGACCTAACCTTTGCTTAAGCTCGCTCAAAATGACTTTGTTGGCTGCTTCTGCTTAGTTGTTTGTTTGTGGGTGCTCAACCGAGGTCACCTTATATTTGATTTCTAGGTTGGAGTAGAACTCTTTAAAGCCTTTGTTAGTGAATTACTTTCCATTATTAGTGACAATTGCATAAGGTAGGCCATGTCTGAATATGATACTTTTCCACACGAAACTCTGAACCTTTTTAGCTGTGATGGTAGCCAATGGTTGAGCCTCAATCCACTTAGTGAAGTAATCTACCCCCACTAGCAAGAACTTGACTTGGCTTTTAGCAACAGGAAAATCACCAACAATGTCCATCCCCCACATAGTGAAAGGCCACGGCAAGAACATGGAATGAAGCTCTTCACCTGGTACTCGCACAATGTGGGCGAACCTCTGATAGGGGTCACACTTGTTAGTCCAAGAAGCACAATCCGATCTCATGGTCGGCCAGTAAAAGCCTGCTCGCAGAACCCGAGCTCCTAGAGATCGGACACCTGAATACATTCCGCAGATTCCTCGATGCATCTCGTCCATTACGTACTCAGACTGCTCCTTTGTTATGCATTTTAGTAAAGGCATGGAGAATCCTCTTCTGTATCGCTCTCCATCCCGGATGGTGTAATGACAAGATTTAAGACGGACTTTCCTTGCCTCTTTGAGATCATTAGGCAATTTGTTCGAGGCTAAAAATTCCCAAATCGGTGTCATCCAGCCCCGATCACAGTGCTCGGTCATCATCACCTCGGCACTCTTTATGCTCGGCTCAGGGAGATTCTCCTGAATGGAAGTTCTTAGCTGGATAGCTTTTTTGGTGCTAGCCAACTTAGACAACAGATCTACCCTGGTATTTTCCTCGCGAGGTATATGTTCAATAGTAAAAATATCAAATTCTGAGATTAAACTACTAACTTTACAAAGTTACCTGGTTAATTGGGGATCCTTTGTTTGATAATCACCCGAGACTTGTCATGTTACAAGTTGTGAGTCACTTCGGTATATCAACTCTTTGACTCCAACTTCTTTAGCTAGCATCAGTCCTGCAATAAGGGCTTCATATTCTGCTTGGTTGTTTGAAGCAGTAAACCCAAACTTCATGGATTGCTCCAGGACTAGATCATCAGGACCTTCAAGAATTATTCCAGTTCTACTTCCTTTCAAGTTGGATGAACCATCAATATATAGAAGCCAGATGAAAGATTCTGGATTCAACTTTGAAGAGAGCTCGGCAATGAAGTCGGAGAGACAATGTGCTTTCATCGGTCCCCTCGGCTCATATTGCCAACCAAACTCTGACAACTCCACTGACCAAGCTATCATTCGTCCTGCGAGATCAGGTTTTCTGAGCACTTGCTTTATCGGATGATCTCTTTTGATTATAACTTGGTGTGACTGGAAGTAAGGTCGTAACCTCCGAGCTGCCATGATTAAAGCGAGGGCGAGCTTTTCAATTACTTGATACCGTGTTTCTGCAACTTTCAGAATTCTACTAACGTAATACACCGGCATCTGTTATTTTTCTTCCTCCTGGATGATTACTGCACTGATCGCGTAATCATTGACGGACAGATACAAGTACAGCTCTTTGCCGAGTTGTCGCTGAGTTAGGATCGGGGGAGAGGCTAGAAAAAGTTTCAGATATTCAAAGGCCTTCTCACACTCCTCGATCCAAGTGAACTCCTTTGGCCTTTTCAGAAGCTGAAAAAAAAGGTATTGCTTTTTCTGCAGATTTTGGGAGAAGCGAGATAGAGAAGCTAATCAGCCAGCTAGCCTCTGTATCTCTTTCACATTCTGTGGGCTCCGCATTTCAATGACAACTTTGCACTTATCAGGATTAGCCTCAATTCCTCTATGTGTTAGCATATATCCCTAGAACTTCCCTCCTTGTACACCAAATGAGCATTTTTCTGGATTTAACCTCATGTTGTACTTTCTGAGTTGGCCAAAAATTTCTTCGAGGTTGACTGGGTGTTGTTTTGGGTCATCAGAATTTGCCACCATATCGTCAACATAAACTTCAAGGTTCGTTCCAATCTGATTGACAAACACTTTGTCCATAAGCCTTTGATATGTTACACCAACATTTTTTAAACCGAAAGGCATTACTCGGTAGTGATGAGTGTGATTTCACCTCATATTTCATTGTCGTTTTACATGCATTTTCATATAGTTTAGGAATATTTAATTTGATTTTGGTTAATTTTTATCTTGGAACAGGTAAGGTGGTTTTGTGGTGTTGTTTTCCAGGAATTAAGGAATAAAATGCTCAAGATTGACCATGATGGAGCTTGGATGAAGATGAGGCTTAAAAAGTGAAGAAAATGAGCCAAACAGAGCCCATCAAGGCCTAGCCGTGATGACCATCACGGCTATGATCGAGCAATAACTGAAAAGAAAGAAGGCAAAAGTCAGAACTGGTCATGGCCTAGCCGTGATGCCCATCACAGCCTTGACATGTCAGCTGAACCAGACCCTCACAGGCAGAACTGATCACGGCCTAGCCGTGATGAGCATCACGGCCATGACAGACCAATCAGAGAAGAAACACCCAAGGCAGAATCCATCACGACCGTGACGTGCATTACTTGGATCCGAAGCAACTGATTTTGAGCTAACTTTGTGTTTGATTGAGATTCAAACTTCCCAAATATATAAATAAGGCATCTAGGCAGAGATGAAAAAGACTTTTGGCTGCTACTCTTAGGCTATAATTTAGGATCTCTCTTCTTCTTCCTCTTCTCTTCTCTTATTTTTATTTTATGTTGTTGTTAACCAAGCTTGTCATCACTATGGCAAGGCTTGAGTAGTAGCTTTATTTCTAGGGATTGAGGCTATGCCCGAGATCTGTTTTCATGTTATGAATTGATTTCGATTTCTTGTTAATTTCGATTTTGCTTTAGATCTGATTTCTATTGTTTTAATTACTCGTAAATTCGGCGGCCGCTTATTTGCGTGACGTAGATACCCTAAGGAGGAACCTAGCGGTGAACTTAGGTGTCGGATCTATAGAATCAGACTTAGGACTTAAATCACGAGAGTTAGAAGCGGTCCTTCGAGGATTCACGAATTGTCACAAAACTTAAAGGGTCCGATCTAAATTCAACTACCACGAGAGTAGGGGTTGGTTTAATCGGGCACGGTTTTTGTAACCCGAGAGGGAGCATAAACTATTTGAGGATAAATTCGCCTTCAAGGCAATTTTGATAATTAACAAGAGATAATCAATTTAGTAACATAAACAATCTTGTTGGTAACCCAATTCCTAGGAATTCCTTTAGAATTTGAAAACCCCCAATCTGATTTACTTCCCTGTTTGTTTAACTTCAATTTTCAAATTTGATTGTTACTTGATTTTGATTTCAAAAACCAAAACCTTTTCAAAATCTTTTTGTTTTACAGTCCAGTTTTATCGATTTGATAATTAGTTGCAATTTGAGATAACGGTCTCTGTGGGATCGATATCTTTTTATTACTTGGCGACGAATCCGGTACACTTGCTGGAAACACATACATCAAGTTTTTGGCGCCGTTGCCGGGGACTGTGCTTCCTCGAATCTCAATTTAATTTTTAAATTGATTTTTCTGGACTTTTTTCTTTTTCTTTTTAATTGTTTTTTTTGAAAAAAATAATAATAATAATTTATTTTCGTCAATCTCTTTTTCTCTTTTTTTCCCGTATCTTTCTCTCTGTTTTCTCTTGTATGCAAAGATCACTAAGTCTTGGAAACCTTAGTGAGGTCGACCCCGAAGTCGAGTGGACCTTTCGTAGACGTAGGAGACTACAAAGAGAGAGAGAGAGAGGTTGATTCCCATTCCACTCCTGGCGAATCTACCGGATACGAAACCATTGAAGGACTACGCAGCCCCAAATGCTAGGGGTCTGCGAACTGGGATTGCTAGGCCAGAGATTGAGGCGGAGAACTACACTATACCGCCTATGCTAATTAACATGATTAGGCAACATCAATTTGGAGGATTGCCCTCAGAGGACCCGACTGATCACGTGGAAACATTCTTGGAGTTCACCGATGCAGTTAGAATTCAAGGCGCCTCGGTTGATGCTATTTGTTTGAGGTTGTTCCCCTCCTCTCTTATTGGAAAGGCAAAAGCTTGGCTGAAGCAAGTGCCCGCTAACACCTTGTCTACTTGGGACCAACTGGTGCAGGCGTTCTTGGAGAAATTCTTCCCTCCATCCAAGACGGCGTACCTACGAACCCAGATCACCGGCTTCTTCCAAAAAGACGGAGAATGCTTATCCGAAGCTTGGGATCGCTACAAGGGATTGCTAGAGTCATGCCCACATCATGGACTCGAGAAGTGGTTATTAGTGCACACCTTCTACAACGGATCGGACTACTCTTCGAAGGTGTCACTTGACTCCGTAGCTGGTGGAGCCTTTATGAATAGGCCTCTGACTGAGGCATTCAACATCATTGAAAACGTGGCCACCAACTACCACCAATGGGGTTCAGAAAGAGGTAATAACCCGAAAAAGATTTTGGGGGGTAAGTTTGAAATGAACAGCACTGATCTTATAATGTCTAAAATAGACTCACTGAATAAACGGCTTGATCAGCTCGAAAGGGCTAATGTGAGTTCAATAGGTGCTACTAATATTGTTTGTGAGATTTGTGGAATGCAGGGACATGACATAATGGAGTGCCCACGTGGTATTGCTCATAGATCCGGTGCTTTGGGGGAACAAGTGAACTCTTGTCACAACTTCTATGACACGAACCCGAAGTTGCCAAATTATGCTCCCCCAAATCCTTACAACCAAGGAAGGAAGAACAACCCTTACATCTCCTACGGGAACTACAGCAACACGCTGAACCACGAGTTCCAAGAAGGCCAAGGCAATAGGAAACCCGCACCGGGGTATCCTCAGGTACAAAAGTCTAAACTTGAGTCTCTTTTGGAAAGTTTTGTTGAAACTCAAACAAAAGAAAATGAAGAGTTTAGGCAACAAGGTAGGGCAGTCAATGAGGCAATAAAAGAGCTAGCATCTAAGGTAGATAAATTAGCCATCCATAATAAGATGTTAGAAACTCAAATTGCCCAACAAGCCAACACATATTCTAGACCTAAGGGTACGTTTCCGGGGCAACCCGAAGTTAATCCCAATGAACATTGTAATGCCATATACTTGAGGGATGATAAGCTTGGGGTAGCTGAAAAGGATGTGGAATGTGAGGAGTACATGAGCGAAGATGAAGAGCCAGCCAATACCTTTCCCACAAAGGTTGGTCAAGAGAAAGCAAGCAGAAATAGAAACTAAAAGCTTAATTGAGGAGCACCATGTCAAGATAAAAACTCACATGCCTCCTAAACTGAAAGACCCATGTAATTTTTCTATCGCTTGCTCAATTGAAGAAGTGCAAATAGACCAAGCCTTATGTGACTTAGGGGCTAGTGCGAGCTTGATGCCGCTCACTATCTTGGAGAGGTTGGGAACCAAGGAATTGAGTCCATCCGAATTCTCTTTACAATTCACGGATGGCTCAACCAAAACTCCTCTAGGCATACTAGAGAATTGATAGTGTGATTTCACATCATAATTCATGTACATTTTTGCATGCATTTTTCATATAGTTTAGGCATATTTTATTTGATTTTATTAGTTTTTACCTTGGAACGGGTAAGGTGGTTTCTTGGTGTTGTTTTGTAGGAATTTAAGGAGAAATGCTCAAGATTAGCCATGATGGAGCTTGGATGAAGACAGAGCCTGAAAAGTGAAGAAATGACCCAAGCAGAGCCCATCACGGCCTGGCCGTGATGACCATCACGGCCGTGATCGAGCAATAATTGAGAAGAAGGAAGGCAAAAGTCAGAAGCTGTCACGGCCGTGACATGTTAATGGAGCCAGACCCCCCTCTTGGCAGAATCTGTCACGGCCAAGCCGTGACGGCCATCACGGTCGTGACAGATCATTTGGTGAAGGCAGAAGCTATCACGGCCTGCCCGTGATGAGCATCACGGCCGTGATGAGCATCACGGCCGTGATGCTCCAATATTTGAAAGTGCGCCAAGGCAGAAAGCGTCACGGCCTGGCCGTGATGACCATCACGGCCGTGACGCGAATCCTGATCTATAAAGAGACACGGGCAGAATAGAGAAAAATAGTTTTTGAAACCCTAAAACACTCTCTCTGAACCAGGGGCAGCTGCACAAGGATTCCATGGAGTTCCTCTTCCTTTTCATCTATATTTCTTTGGTTTTGGCTATGATCATGAGTAGCTAAACCCCTATTGTTGGGGTTAGGTGTAGCTCTTTCTGAATTTTCCATGTATCTGATTTGATCTTGTAATACAGTTTGTACTTCTCTATGAGTGATTGATTTTCTATGCTTAATGCTTGTTGTGGCTAGCACCCCCATGACTTGATTAGTGTTTTGATATGCAATTGGAAAATTCGTATTAGAACCGGAACTGAAATTAATCACCTAGTAACCCTTGCGTCCAGGAATGGAGTTTGGTTTACTAGTAATCGCGTAATCCCTAACCTTAATGCAAATTCATTAATCTAGGCCACCTAAGGAATTAGGGTCTATTAGTGGATTTAGGCTCTTGTCATCCGAGGAATAGGGGCTTGAGTAATTTAGGGGATTGATTGTCATAATTGAAGTAGAAACTGTTTATTAGTCATTTCATTGTATGGGGATGAAGTTTAGTGAACCTAATCCCAACATATTTTATATATTTGAAGAATCCCTCTAACTGCCTGCCAAGTGTTCGACAAAAAACCCACAAAGAACTTTTCTCTGTATTTTGTTTATTTTAGGTTTAAATCTTATTTGGGCTTGGTATTTACTATCGAGCTCCCTTCAATCCAAATATTCGCTTAGATAGTAATTGATTCGGCAAGTGCTAGTACTTGTCACAGTCCTCGTGGGAACGATAAACGGTCTCACCACCGTATTACTTGCACGACTAGGTATACTTGCCTAGAGCCGTCAACAAGTTTTTGGCACCGTTGCCGGGGAACTGTGTTTCAATATTAGCATACCCATTTCGGTTACTAATTTAAGCAAAAACAAAAATTTTCTGTTGTTATCTATTTGCTGTAATATTTTTCCTGTTTTGTTTTGCTGTCATTTTTCTGGTGTGTTTGCTGTTGTGTGCTGACATTTACTGCTAACACTCTTGTTTGCTAGACTGTTTGTGTATGCGTAGTACTATCCCAGCCGACCAACTCCTCCACGATCCTGAAATTGAAAGAACAACTAGGAAGAATCGAAGGCAAGCAAGAGAGCAGAAACTGTTAGAACAACAAGAAGAGGAACAAGAGATTTCCACCTCTCAAGTTCATCAAGAAAGACTCAATGGCATGCAATGGTGAAGGTGCTCCACCACGGAGGACACTTGGTGACTATGCCAATACAAATGTCAATCGGCATGTCACTAGCATAGTGAGGCCTCCAGTGAACTGCAACAATTTTGAAATCAAGCCAGCTCTCATCAATATGGTTTCACATAATCAATTTGCCGGGTTGGATAAAGAAGATCCCAATAGTCATGTGTCCAACTTCCTGGAGTTGTGTGATACGGTAAAGATAAATGGTGCCTCCGATGATGCAATTCGCCTAAGGTCGTTCCCTTTATCTCTGAGAGATAGAGCCAAGTCTTGGCTCCAATCTCACCCAAGGGGGAGCTTCACTACATGGGATGACTTAGAGGCAAAATTTCTGGCAAGATTCTTCCCCACCTCAAGATTTGTGAAGACAAGGGGTGACATCATAAGCTTCGCTCAACAAGAAGGTGAGACTCTTCATGACACATGGGACAGGTTCAAAGGCTTACTCCAAAAATGTCCAAATCATGGGTTTGATGATCTTACTCCAATGCAAACATTCTGCAATGGACTAAGGCCGTCAACCAGGTATATGTTGGATGCCTCAGCTGGAGGATCCATGAACACAAAGACAGCGGAGGAAGCACTGATTTTGATAGAGGCTATGGCATCCAATGACTATTTGATGCATCATGATCGGGGTCCCACATCAAGAAGGGGAGTGTTGGAGTTAGATTCCCAAACTGCACTTTTGGCTCAGAATAAGATTATGACACAGCAACTTGAGTCCATTACCAAGCAACTAGCTCAACTCCCACAACAACTCCAAACTGTTCAAGGGACAACCATGCCACCTCAACAGGTAATGAGATGCGATTTTTGTGGAGGAGATCATGATAATGGAAATTGTGAGGCACCACCTAGTTCCCATGAGGAAGCTAATTATATGGGGAACTATGGGCGGCCAGGCAACAACCAATACTCCAACAACTACAACCAAGGATGGAGGAATCAACTGAGTTTTGGTTGGAAACAAGATGCCGGACAAGCAAGCAAGCCTCAACCCACACCACCACCTCAAGACCGGACTTCTATCTTGGAGAACACCCTCAATCAGTTCATGCAGATGTCCATGTCAAACCAGAAAAACACTGATGCTTCTATAAAGAACTTGGAGGTTCAAGTTGGACAGATTGCAAAGCAACTAGCAGAGCAATCTAGCAGCAGTTTTTCAGGTAATACTCAAACTAATCCTAAAGAGCATTGTAAGGCTATTGTGTTGAGGAGTGGTAAAAGCCTTGAGGAAGAGAGTGGGGAGCCCTTGTTGAAAAGTCAGAGAGTTGATGAAAAAACAGAGGTGAATGCTGAAAAAACTGATTTGAATAAGGAAAAAGGCAAAGAGGTTGTAGTAGAGGAGGAAGAAAAAGACAATGAAAAAGACAAGAGGGAGAAGCTAGTGGATGAGAATTCAATTTTGAGGAGGAGTAAAAGTCAGATTTTGAAAGATGGAGACAAGCCTCAAGAGATCCCCTCTTATGTGAAGTTGCCATATCCTCATTTGAGCAAGAAAAGGGAGAAGGAAGAACAGTTTGCCAAATTTATTGACATTTTCAAGAGATTACAGATTAATATACCCTTTGCTGAAGCACTAGAGCAGATGCCAGCCTATGCAAAGTTCATGAAAGAGTTGCTTAGGAAGAAAAGAAAAATCAAAGAAGGTGAGACTGTTGCCATGACAGAGGAGTGTAGTGCGATACTTCAGAGGAAGCTACCTCCAAAGATGAAAGATCCTGGTATTTTTACAATTCCTTACACTATTGGGAGTATTGATAGTGTGATTTTACATGATATTTTATGTACTCTTTTGTATGCATTTTGCATATAGATTAGGCATTCTTTATTTGGTTTTTATTAGATTTTCCCTTGGAACGGGTGAAGCGGTGTCTTGGTGTTATTTTGCAGGAATTCAATGTAAAAATGATCAAAATCAGCCATGGTGGAGCCTGGATGAAATAGAGCTTGAAAAGTGAAGAATATGAGCCAAACAGAGCCCATCACGGCCGTGATCAAGCAGAGCAGAAGGCAAAAGTCAGATGCTGTCACGGCCTGCCCGTGATAGACATCACGGTCGTGGCCAACCAGAAAATTCAAGTTTCGCGTCGCGAAACTCAGCTCGCCTCGAGAGTGCTCAAAAGTTGAAAATACGCCCATTCCAGAACGCGTCACGGCCTGCCCGTGATGGCCATCACGGCCGTGACGCGCAGCAGACCTATAAATAAGAACGCAGCAGACAGAACAAAGGGTCCAGAGGGAGGCATTTGGAGGCACTTGGAGGCTGTGGCTGGGCTAGGGTTTCAACCCTAGAAGGGAGCCAAGAGGGGTTGCTTTGAAGAAGAAGGAAAGCTCACATGGAGCCTCTTCTCTCCTCTTCTCTCCTATTTCTCTGGTTTGGTTTTCTTTGTTTATGAGTAGTTAAATCCCTTTGTTGGGATTAGATGTAATCAAACTTATAATCATGTATTTATCTTGACTGATTATTCTATGTTCATGTCTTCATATTAGTGATTAATTTTCTGTGCTAAATGCTTGTTGTGGCTAGCACCCCCATGACTTGATTTGTGTTTTGGTATGCAATGGGGACGTTCGTATCAGAACCGGAACTGAATTTAATCACCTAGTAAGCCTTGTATCTAGGAATGGAACTAGGTTTATTAGTAATCGCGTAATCCCTAATCTTAATGCAAATTCATTAATCTAGGCCACCTAAGGAATTAGGGTCTATTAGTGGATTTAGGCTCTTGCCATCCGAGGAATCGGGGTTTGAGTAATTTAGTGGATTGATTTTAATATCTGAAGCATGAATGGGAGGTATCTAGTCCTGATAGTGCATGAGTTAGAGGTTTGGTGAAGTCTAGTCCCAACATATCCTTTCTGCACTCCAAGTGTTTGTCAAAAGTCCCCAAAAAGACAAAAAGATTTTATTTCTTTTCTTTTGTTTGTTCTGATTTCTCTGTTTAGTCTAGATAGTTGCTGAGTTTGTGAATTGGTACTTGACATCCAATCCCCGTGGATACGATAACCGGTCTCACCACCGTATTACTTGCACGACTGGGTATACTTGCCCAGATTCGTCTAACAAGTATTGCTATTGGGAAGGCCTTATGTGACTTGGGAGCGAGTATCAATTTGATGCCGCTTTCAATTTTGAACAAGCTTGCAGGTGGCGAGGTGAAACCAACAAGGATGGCATTGCCGCTGATAGATCAATCAAGCGTCCTTATGGTATTCTAGAAGACGTCTTGGTTAAAGTGGACAAGTTTATCTTCCCAACGGATTTTGTGATATTAGACATGGAGGAGGATGCAGAAGTTCCACTTATATTGGGGAGACCCTTTCTTGCAACCGGTCGTGCTTTGATAGACGTACAAAAGGGCCAGCTTCGACTCAGAGTGCAAGATGAAGAGGTTACTTTCAATGTGTTTGAAGCCATGCATCGCCCGAGTGATGAAGAGAATTGCTTCTGCATGGATATTGTGGATGTAGTGGCCAATGAAGTCTTTGCACAGCAGCACCATTCCTCTGCTCTTGAGAAGGTAATTATGAACTCTATTGAAAATCTTGATGAAGAAGAGGAGAAGGAATTAGGAGACTGTTTGTGTTATTTGGAAGCTCAACCCAAGCAACTTGCTGTGAACACTAAGAAAGAAGAGCTCAAGAAGGATGAAGTCCAAGAGAAGCTCGAGTTGGAGCTTAAACCTCTACCTCCCCACTTGAAGTATGTCTTTCTTGGTGAGAATGATGAAGACCCTGTCATAGTGAGCAATGTATTGTCCAAATTAGAATAGGAAAAACTTGTAAGGGTGCTTCGAGAGCATAAGACAGCTATCGGATGGTCCATCTCAGATTTGAAAGGTATTAGCCCCACGTTTTGTATGCACAAGATCATGATGGAGGCTGAATTTAAACCGGTGGTCCAACCACAGAGGAGGCTCAATCCTACAATGAAAGAAGTGGTGAAGAAGGAGGTGCTGAAACTCCTTGAAGCTGGAATGATCTATCTGATTTCCGATAGTGCTTGGGTGAGTCCGGTATAAGTGGTTCCAAAGAAAGGTGGCATGATCGTCGTGCACAACGAGAAGAATTAGTTGATCCCAACTAGAACGGTCACCGGTTGGCGAATGTGTATAGATTACCGGAAGCTAAATCAAACTACTAGGAAGGATCACTTCCCATTTCCATTCATGGACCAGATGTTGGATAGGTTGGTCGGGCAAGCTTACTATTGCTTCTTGGATGGTTATTCGGGTTATAACCAAATTGCGGTTAACCCAGAAGACCAAGAGAAAACTGCTTTCACATGCCCGTTTGGAGTTTTTGCCTATCGGAAGATGCCTTTCGGTCTTTGCAATGCGCCTGCGACATTTCAAAGGTGCATGCTTTCCATTTTTCTGATATGGTAGAAAAATACATTGAGGTTTTCATGGATGATTTTTCTGTTTTCGGTTCCTCTTATGATAACTGTTTGTCTAACCTTGCTGCTGTGTTGAAGAGGTGCATGGACACCAATTTAGTCTTAAATTGGGAGAAGTGTCATTTTATGGTGCAGGAAGGCATTGTGCTTGGGCACAAAATTTCAGCAAAGGGGATCGAAGTGGATAAATCCAAGATTGAAGTGATTGAGAAACTACCTCCACCAGTGAATGCCAAGGGTGTGAGGAGTTTTCTTGGGCATGCAGGCTTTTATCGGCGGTTCATCAAGGACTTTTCAAAGATAGCCAAGCCGTTGTGTAGCCTTTTGAACAAGGACACTCCATTTCTGTTTGACACTGCTTGTCTTAACTCTTTTCAAATTTTGAAAGACAAGTTAATCACTGCTCTCATTCTTGTTGCACCCAACTGGGAGTCACCATTTGAATTAATGTGTGATGTCAGTGACTACGCAGTTGGGGTAGTTTTGGGACAGCGGAGGGACAAATTTTTCCATGCCATTCACTATGCTAGCAAGGTTCTCAATGAGAACCAAGTAAAATATGCAACAACTGAAAAAGAGTTGCTAGCCATAGTGTTTGCACTGGAAAAATTTCGTTCCTACTTAATAGGGTCACAAGTCACTGTTTTTACTGATCATGCTGCAATTAAATATTTGTTGACTAAGTTAGATTCTAAACCAAGACTCATAAGGTGGATTCTATTGTTGCAGGAATTTGACTTAGTCATTAAGGATAAAAAGGGCAGCGAGAATGTGGTGGCTGACCACTTGTCCCGGCTAGTGAATGAAGAGGTGGCTGCAAAAGAAAAGGACGTTCGGGATGAGTTCCCGGATGAGGCCTTATTTCTGGCGCATGAAAGACCATGGTTTGCCGACATGGCAAATTTCAAGGCAGCCAATATTGTTCCAGATCACCTCACTTGGCAACAAAAGAAGAAATTCTTCCGGGACACCAACCATTTCATGTGGGATGACCCATTTCTGTTTAAGGTTGGACCGGATGGCTTATGGAGGAGGTGTGTTAATCAGGAGGAAGCAAGGAAGATTTTGTGGCATTGCCATAACTCCCCATATGGTGGACATTACAGTGGGGAGAGGACAGCTACGAAGGTCCTCCAATCTGGGCTCTTTTGGCCCTCAATCTTCAAGGACTCTTACAATCATGTGAAGAGCTGTGACAAGTGCCAAAGGACCGGGAACATTTCAAAAAGGGATGAAATGCCACTGCAGAACATATTGGAGGTTGAGGTATTTGATTGTTGGGGCATAGACTTTATGGGTCCACTTCCACCTTCATTCTCCAATCAATATATCTTGGTGGCGGTGGACTATGTTTCCAAATGGGTGGAGGCCATTGCAACACCGCAGAATGATGTCCAGACAGTGATTAAATTCATCAAGAAGAACATCTTTTCCTGGTTCGGTGTCCCAAGGGTTCTTATAAGTGATGGGGGATCTCACTTTTGCAACTCACAACTGAGAAATGTGTTGACCAAGTATGATGTGAGGCATAAAGTGGCATCTCCCTATCATTCGTAAACAAATGGGCAAGCGGAGGTCTCTAACTGAGAGATTAAGAGAATTATGGAAAAGACTGTGGCCGCTTCAAGAAGAGATTGGGCAAAGAAGCTTGACGATGCCTTGTGGGGTTACCGGATTGCACTGAAAACTTCTGTGGGGTTATCTCCATTTCAGATGGTCTATGGGCGGGCATGTCATCTGCCCGTAGAGTTGGAGCATCGAGCCTTTTTGGCATTGAAGTTCTTGAATTTTGATGCCACTCTGGCGGGTGAGAAAAGAGTGAATCAACTGCATGAGTTAGAGGAGATGCGCCTTAATGCATATGAGAATGCAACTATCTACAAGCAGAGAGCCAAGACCTACCATGACAAGAAGATCGTGATGAAAACATTTCAGCCGGGACAACAAGTTCTATTATTCAATTCCCGCCTGAGATTGTTTCCGGGCAAGTTGAAGTCTAAGTGGTCGGGACCGTTCATTGTCAAGGAAGTCTCACCTCATGGAGTGACATGCTGTCGCACGCACGTTAAAAAGCGAGTGGTTTGTAAAAACTGTAGTCAGGGAGCGACAACTCGAGTATCGTCTCACAAGGACTCTTGGATTGTTATTCACAGAAAAATCAGTTTGGGGGGGTGTGGTTCAGATTTAGAGATTCAATTAAAAGAACGATGCAATTAAGAAATAAGTGAATATCAATGATCAAAACGATTAATCTACTGTTCTCGGTTTCCCACTATCATCGATTCATATAATTCCCAAGCCCTAAGCGGATTCTAATCCCTTCTCAATTGTAGCAACAATTAACAAGCGAAATTGGCACTACGAGATTTATGTTCTTAATTCCTGAATTAAGCAAACGGGGTGAAGCTCTCGTGAATTAAGCAAACACGATTGAACACATGCGAATTAAGCAAACACGATTAGATATAGGAACATAAAATCATCGAAACAAATCAATACCTATTCTATATAATCTTGAATTAAGAAAACAGAACGTACAGGATAGTATTGAAAGGAAGAAGCAATTTAATCCGGGAATTACAGAATCTCAAGTGTAGGTGGAACCCGATTACAGCAGATTAACCCAAGGGAATCAGTTCTCCATCAAGGGCATAACAAAAACCTAGAAATATTGTGTAAACAGTGAAAATCTGGATGCCTTTCTGTGTCTGCTGCGTTCCTATTTATAAAGAGGCCGCGCGTCACGGCCGTGATGGCCGTCACGGCTAGGCCGTGACCGCTTCTGTCAAGGGCGCGCATTCAAATTCTGGTCCGTCACGGCCGTGATGCCTATCACGGTTAGGCCGTGATCGCTTCTGACTTTGGGTGCCGATCTGTCCCGGCCGTGACCTCTATCACGGCTGGGACGTGATCAATTCTGACTTTCTGGGTCTTCTCATCACGCCCGTGATGTGTGTCATGCCTGGGCCATGATGCTTTCTGACTTTCATGATCTCCTCATCAGGCCCGTGATGTGTGTCACAGCTGGGTCGTGATCCTTTCTGTCTTCCATGGGTATCTCATCACGGTCGTGACCAGTGTCACGGCCTGGGCGTGATGACCTCTGCTTCAGGTGCTCTTCCCTTCTTGCTTTTCTTATCAACCTGAAAACATGAAATAGCAGTAAGTTCTTTATTTGACTCAAAATCAACTAAAATACCCTAAAATTACTTAAGAGACTAAAAATGTTGCTTGAGGACAATTACATCCAAATTTGGGCTAAATCGAGATTAAACTCGAATAAAACGTATGGTCTTACTAGTTAAAAACTAGTCGAGCCAGAGGCTGATCAAAATACCCCATACTTAGACTTTGCTTGTCCCCAAGCAAACTAAAACTCAAAAGGACTCAAACTTGGCAAGCTTAAAGGGTTCAACCAATTTCGCAAAGATTTCATGCAATTACAACAAAACAGTTTTTCTTCAATGTTCCCCCCCTTTTGCAACAATGTAACCCCCACATTCATTTACTTTAAAACATTGAGAATTCCATCATTCATGCAATCATTAATCTAAGTTGAGGATCCAAGTTACACATAAAAGGGAGATCACCAAATTCAAACAATCGCCTTCCTCACAAGGGCTTTTAATGTTTCACTCATTCGCTTAGTTTGTCTAGGCTATAAATTTTTCACTCAATTTCACATTTCAAGAGCACTTCCCATGAGTTTGATTTCCATCTCAAACAAAGTTCCCACGAAAACATGCATGCAACATCAGAAGGTCTTTTAAGGTTGTAATGGGGCCTGGCTATAGGTAGGATATTCAAAGGCACTAGGCTTAAGGTCCTAGGAACTAACAGAGCATGAGCATTTTGACATATTGAATTCCCACTCAAGTTCCTTTTTCCATTTTTCTTTTTGCCTTGGGTGATTACAGCCTTTTTCTTTCAATACCTTTTTTTTGACATTTTTGTTATTTTCTTCTTTTCTCTTTTTTTTTCCTTTGCCTTTGGCTCCAACCTTTATTTTTTTCTTTTTCTCAACCCAGAATGACATATCACACCTTGTAGCCACCCCAAACTTAGTTTCTTTCAACCCTTCTCTTGCTAAGCTTCCATGCTCTCCTAATCCTAAGATCGGGTTAACATGGTTTTTTTTTCTTCAGATTTTCGGCTTGTAACATAGGGTCGTCATGAAACGATAGGCTAATTAGGCTCAAAAGGGCTAACTAGGGAACATGCATCAGGGATGGTTATTTTTAGGCCAAGTAGTTAATTCAAAGAAAACTGCCTAAATCATTTGATGCAACACATAAACTTGCAAACCATGAAGAGATTCAAGCAAATTCGGGAAAGTGCAACTTGAAAGTGATTCACACAATTTTTCACATGTTGGAGGCTCAAATCCTCACTTGGACAATTTTGCAAATTGTTTGACCGAGATTCAATCCCTAGTGTGTTCTTCCCTTCACCCCAAACTTATCATAAATCATGCAATCACAATAGAATATCTCAGAGTTCAATTTTCAATTTTTCACATGGGGATGATTTTCAATTTTCAAATCCTAGGGGAAAACAGTCAAAACATATCATGCAATCCATCTATGCAAAATTCAACAAAACCCAATCAAGCTTGCTAACACAAGACTCATACACAAACGACTCAAAGCAACACAAACAAAACAAAAACGAAACAATTGGTTCCCTCCCCCACACTTAAGACATACATTGTCCTCAATGAAAGAACATAAATATAAAATCAGAGTGAGGGAAAGGAGAAGGTACTCCCTGATCAAGTTGTAGTATAGGTGGGCTCTCCCAAGGAGAGCTCCTCAACAGTAGCATCTTCAGGCACCGAGCTCTCATGGAATAGCTTCAAGCGCTGCCCGTTAACCTTAAAGACCTTGTTGCTACCTGCACTTTTTATTTCTACTGCACCATGAGGGAAAACATTAGTAACAACAAATGGACCAATCCACTTGGATCGAATTTTCCCAGCCATCACTTTCAGGCGGGAGTTAAACAGTAAAACCTGTTGGCCCACAGAGAATTCCTTCCTAGAAATCATCTGATCATGGAAGTGCTTAGTTTTCTCTTTATATATCCGAGAGCTTTCATAGGCTTCCAGCCTAAGCTCTTCAAGCTGCTGTAATTGGAGTTTCCTTTCAATGCCTGCCTTGTGCATTTCCAAATTACAGCTTCTGACCGTCCAATAAGCACGATGCTCAATCTCTACAGGAAGGTGACATGCCTTACCGAACACAAGTCTATAGGGAGACATCCCTATTGGTGTCTTGAAGGTTGTTCTTTGAGCCCAAAGTGAGTCTTCTAGACGACGGCTCCAGTCCTTCCTATTTGGCTGCACCACTTTCTCTAAGATCTGTTTGATCTCTCTGTTTGAGATCTCAGCCTGCCCATTAGTCTGGGGATGATATGCAGTGGAGACCCTGTGCACAACTCCATACTTCCGGAGTAAAGCTTCCATGGTGCGGTTGCAGAAATGAGTGCCTTGGTCACTTATGATAGCACGAGGTATGCCGAACCTGCAATAAATATTGGACCTGACAAAATTTGCAACAACTCTAGAATCATTAGTCCTATTGGGGATAGCTTCCACCCACTTTGAAACATAGTCAACAGCCAACGGAATATAGAGAAAGCCAAAAGATGCAGGGAAAGGACCCATAAAGTCAATTCCCCGCACATCAAACACCTCACAGAAAAGCATAGGTTGCTGAGGCATTTCACTCTTATGAGTGATGGCTGTACCTGCTGTCTGACACTCCTTGCAAGTCCGGTAAACCTCATAAGCATCTCTAAAAATGGTGGGCCAATAAAAACCTGAGTCCAGGATTTTTCTTGCAGTCCTTTGTGGCCCAAAGTGTCCCCCTACTTGAGAAGCATGAGAAAAATGCAAAATAGACTCAATCTCATAGTCGGGGACACATCTCCTAATTACCTGATCACTGCCAAATTTCCAAAGATATGGATCATCCCAAACATAGTATTTGGCATCACTCCTGAGTTTGTGAATTTGCGCCTAGTTGCACTCGTTGGAAAAACACCAAGAACAAGATAGTTAACAATATCAAGAAACCAAGGAGTCACACCATGCAATCAGTAAAAAGCTGCTCATCGTGAAAGTCATCCTGAATGGGAGAAGGACCCTCATCCCTCTCTATTCTGCTCAAGTGATCAGCTACTAAGTTCTCAGCTCCACTCTTATCTTTTATCTCCACATCAAACTCTTGGAGCAACAACATCCATCGAATCAATCTCGATTTTGCTTCTGGTTTCTTCAGCAAGTACTTTAGAGTTGCATGGCCAGTGAAAACAACAATCTTGGAACCTAGCAAATATGATCTAAATTTATCAAGAGCAAAAACAATGGCTAGAAGTTCCTTTTCAGTAGTGGTGTAATTAGCCTGTGCAGCATCTAAAGTCCTAGAAGCATAGTAAATCACATGGGCAACCTTGCCCACCCTTTGTGCAAGGATCGCCCCCACAGCATAGTTAGAAGCATCACACATAAGCTCAAAAGGGAGGGTCCAGTCAGGAGGCTGGATGATAGGAGTGGAGGTCAATGACTTCTTCAAGAAATCAAATGCCTTCTTGCAGTTGTCATCAAAGTTGAAAGTGGCATCATTCTTCAGCAGGTTGGACAGAGGAAGGGTTATCTTGCTGAAATCCTTTATGAAACGCCTGTAGAAACCTGCATGACCAAGAAAAGAATGAATCTCGCGAACGCAAGATGGGTAAGGCAGTGTATAAATCACATCAATCTTAGCAGGATCTACTGAAATACCCTTTTCAGAAATAATATGCCCCAAAACAATCCCCTGTTCAACCATAAAATGGCATTTTTCATAGTTCAAAACAAGGTCAGTTTCAATGCATCTTTCTAGAACCAAGTTCAGACTATGCAAGCATGCATCAAATGAGGAACCATAAACAGTAAAATCATCCATGACCACTTCCATGCAATTTTCAATATATTCGGTAAAAATGCTAATCATGCATCTCTGGAATGTGCCCGGAGCATTGCAAAGACCAAATGACATCCTCCTGTAAGAAAATGTGCCGAAGGGGCATGTGAAAGTAGTCTTTTCCTGATCCTCTGGTGCAATGTGGATCTGGAAGTAACCTGAAAAACCATCAAGAAAGCAGTAGTGTGATTTACCTGCTAGCCGTTCAAGCATCTGATCGATGAGCGGCAAAGGAAAGTGATCCTTTCTAGTAGCCTGGTTCAACCTCCTGTAATCAATGCAAACTCTCCAGCTATTCTGGACTCTAGTTGGAACAAGATCATCATTTTCATTTCTCACCACTGTGAGTCCAGATTTCTTAGGCACAACTTGCACTGGGCTCACCCAATTACTGTCAGAGATAGGGTATATGATACCCGCATGCAAGAGTTTTGTCACCTCCTTCTTCACAACATCAAGAATCAATGGATTGAGCCGCCTTTGGGGCTGCCTAACTGTTTTAGTCCCATCCTCCAACAAAATCCTATGCATACACCTGGAGGGGCTAATACCTGGTATGTCAGCCAAGGTCCACCCAATTGCCTTCTTATGCTTATTCAAAACCTCCAAGAGTTTATCTTCCTGGTCAGCATCAAGGCTAGAGGAAATTATAACTAGAAGTTTTTCATTCCTCTCCAAATAAGCGTACTTCAGATTTCCAGGAAGTGGCTTAAGCTCTAGGGAGGGTGACTGCTCAATGGATGGTATGTTTGGGGCAGCCGTACTGTCAAGGATTTTAGCTGAACAAACCGCTTCATCCACACTGTCACCTTCCAAAGCAGAATCAATCTCAGAACAAACAGCACAAGGCCCAGCGTGAGTGCAATCAGCACATGAATAAACATCATCAAAACCAGAAATAGATGGAAAATCAGTAACCAAGTCATCATAGGTGTCATCAACAATTTTAGAGAGCAACTCTATTTGAAAGACAGAGTGCTCCTCCAAGGGATGCTTCATAGCATCGAAAATGTTGAATTTTGAAACAATGTCACCAAATTCCATTGACATGGTCCCATCATCAACATCAATCTTTGTCTTCGCTATCTTCATGAACGGTCTGCCCAGGATGATTGGTGATCTGCTTGAATTTGTTTCCCCTGCCATGTCCAGGATGTAAAAGTCAGCAGGGAAAATCAAGTCATTAACTTGTACCAGCACATCTTCTACCACTCCAATGGGGTGAGCATTGGTCCTGTTGCCAACCGAATAGTAAGACCTGTATGTTGCAAGGGACCAAGATCAAGATTGCTGAAAACAGAAGTGGGCACGACATTAATAGAAGCTCCTAAATCCAACATGCAATTTTCGAATTTATTATCCCCAATGGTGCATGGAATAGCAAAAGTTCCCGGATCCTTGCATTTCTGTGGCATTGCCTGAGTGAGGGCCGAAACAGTGACCTTTTCAGGCGCAAGCTTAGGTTGAATGAGGGCTGAAACATTTCGCCCCAAATTGACTCTCTCATTACCCTTCAACCTCCTCTTGTGTGTGCACAAATCCTTCAGAAACTTCGCATATCTCGGAACCTGCTTAATCACATCAAGAAGAGGAATGTTTACCGCCACCTTTCTGAACACATCCAGAATCTCCCTCTCCTTGTCTTCCCCATCGATCTTTTTATTTTTCAGCACTCTTTGTGGGAAGGGAATTGGTGGCACATACTCTTTCTCAGCCTCAACAACAACAGAAGGCTCAGGTGCTACCTCAACAGTTTCCTCACCTTTTTCAGGGGCTGCCTCTACAACTTTCCTAGATCTCAAAGAAATTGCACTCACATTAGGATTTGGAACATTAGGATTCACCACTGTTTGTGCAGGTAGTTGGTTCGATCCTTGAGCTTGCTGCATGGCATTCATCGAAGTGGCAAGCTGTCCAATCTGTGTCTGTAAAGCATGAATGCTAGAATCCATTCGCTGCTGGAACTGGAGATTTTGTGCGGCCATTTACTTGACAAGGTCTTCTAGTGAAGGTCCAGAAGGTGCAGAGGTGGTCACTTGGGGAGAATTCTATGGTGGTGCCAACGGTAACATTGGTTGTTGCTGTTGTGCTGATGAGTTCCCATACCGAAGGTTTGGATGGTTTCTCCAGTTGGGGTGGTACTTATTAGTGGAGAGGTCAGGAATGCTATACCGGTTCTGATTGTTGCCTTGATTGTAAAGATTGGCTGCATAAGCTTGAGGCAAATTAGTGACTGACTCATCTTTCATAATGGGGCATGCATCGGTCAGGTGCTCAGGAGAAGTGCAGATACCACACAACCTTGCTATTTGAACCTTGTCCACTGCCAACTGTTTCACTAGAGAAGTGAGCTCATCAAGTCTGGTTTCAAGGGCCTTGTTGGAAGAAGAAACATGGACCTCATTCACTCCCCTTGTCTAGATAGAGTTGTTTCTGGTTGTGAACTGCTGGGAGTTGAGTGACATGTTCTCAATCAATTGCTTGGCAGCGGCTGTGGTCTTATCAACAAGTGCTCCCCCACTAGCAGCATCCAAGATGTTTCTATCCATCGGTAGCAATCCTTCATAGAAGTACTGAATGAGCAACTGCTCGGAAATCTGATGCTGAGGACAATCGACACCAACTTCTTGAATCTCTCCCAAGACTCACCAATGATTCATTGCCCTGTCTAATACCACATATCTCCTTCCTGATTGATGCAGCTCTGGAGGCAGGTAAGTACCTCTCTAAGAAGACTTTCTTCAAATCGTTCCAGGTTGAAACAGAATTGGGCTCAAGGTAGTATAACCAATCCTTCGCAGCACCTTGAAGTGAGAACGGGAAGGCTCTCAGCTTGATATGGTCTTCAGTTACTCCTTCCGGTCTCAAGGGTGTAGAGCAGACAACCTGGAATTCCGTCAGATGCTTGTGTGGATCCTTACCTGCAAGACCACTAAACCTTGGCAACAAGTGTATTAAACCAGATTTTAGTTCAAAAGGAGCAACCACATCAGCATATTCAATACACAAACCATTATAATTTAACATCAGGGGAAGCAAGCTGTCTTAATGTTCTTTGATCAGCCATGTTACCAAAATTAAGTGCAGAATCAGAATCACTACTGGTTGGTGAACTAGTGCTAGCCTTAATTGCCCTACGGCGTGCATGCAAAGTTCTTTCAATCTCAGGATCAAATTCAAACAATTCAGAACAACCAGACCTAGTAGTCAGAACTAATTCAACAGAAAATCAAAAAAGAAATGTGAAAGTAACAAACAAGAGTCCCCGGCAACGGCGCCAATTTTTGACACGATGTTGTACGCGCGTCAAAAAGCGAGTGGTTTGTAAAAATTAGTTGTTATTCGCAGAAAAATCAGTTTTCGGGGGTTCGATTGAGAGATTCAATTAAAAGAACGATGCAATTAAGAAATAAGTGAATATCAATGATCAAAACGATTAATCTACTATTCTCGGTTTCCCACTATCATCGATTCATATAATTCCCATGCCCTAAGAGGATTCTAATCCCTTTTCGATTGTAGCAACAATTAACAAGCGAAATTGGCACTACGAGATTTATGTTCCTAATTCCCGAATTAAGCAAACGGGGTGAAGCCCTCATGAATTAAGCAAACACGATTGAACACACGCGAATTAAGCAAACACGATTAGATATAGGAACATAAAATCATCGAAACAAATCAATACCTATTCTATATAATCCTGAATTAAGCAAACAGAACATACAGGATAGTATTGAAAGGAAGAAGCAATTTAATCCGGGAATTACAGAATCTCAAGTGTCGGTGGAACCCGACTACAGCAGATTAACCCAAGGGAATCAGTTCTCCATCAAGGGCATAACAAAAACCTAGAAATATTGTGTAAACAGTGAAAATCTGGATGCCTTTCTGTGTCTGCTGCGTTACTATTTATAAAGAGGCCGCGTGTCACGGCCGTGATGGCCGTCACTGCCAGGCCGTGACCGCTTCTGTCAAGGGCGCGCATTCAAATTCTGGTCCGTCACGGCCGTGATGCCTATCACGGTTAGGCCGTGATCGCTTCTGACTTTGGGTGCCGATCTGTCACGGCCGTGACCTCTATCACGGCTGGGACGTGATCAATTCTGACTTTCTGGGTCTTCTCATCATGCCCGTGATGTGTGTCATGCCTGGGCCGTGATGCTTTCTGACTTTCATGATCTCCTCATCACGCCCGTGATGTGTGTCATGGCTGGGCCGTGATCCTTTATGTCTTCCATGGGTAGCTCATCACGGCCATGACCAGTGTCATGGCCTGGGCGTGATGGCCTCTGCTTCAGGTGCTCTTCCCTTCTTGCTTTTCTTATCAACCTGAAAACATGAAATAGTAGTAAGTGCTTTATTTGACTCAAAATCAACTAAAATACCCTAAAACTACTTAAGAGACTCAAAATGTTACTTGAGGACAATTACATCCAAATTTGGGCGAAATCGAGATTAAACTCGAATAAAACCTATGGTCTTACTAGTTAAAAACTAGTCGAGCCAGAGGCTGGTCATGGAGTTGTGGAAGTGGAGGATCCTGCTTCAAAAAGGACCTTCAAAGTCAATGGCCAAAGACTTAAGGCCTACTTGGGTGGTGACATCGAGAGATTGATCTCCACTGTGCGCCTTCATGATCCTTGAGGTCACCTACCCGTCAAGCTAGTGACGTTAAAGAAGCGGTTATTGGGAGGCAACCCAAGTTTTCTTTTCATTTTCCTTTTTTTTTGATTTTTCCCTCTTGAATAATTTGAGAATATCAAGAGGAAAAATATTATAAATTAATAGTTTGGTTAAGTGTTTTCAGGGTAAGGAGGAAGGAGAAGCAAAAAGGGTAGAGACAACAAGGTCAGCAGCCATCACGCCCAGGCCGTGACACTGGTCACGACCGTGATGAGCCAGAATTGAAGATCAGAAAGGATCACGTCCCAGCCGTGATCCCCATCACGGGCCGTGACAGGCCACTCCTATGAACCAGAATGCATCACGGCCTGCCCGTGATAAGCATCACGGTCGTGACCCAATTTTCATGCAATTCCTTCTGACTAGGCATATGAGCTAGCACCCGCTACCTCCTCGGTAAGTCGTTCCAATTTTGCTTTCCTCTCTCCAACTTGATTATTTACATTGGGGACAATGTAAGTTCTTAAGCTTGGGGTAGGGGTATTTTTTGCATTGTTCATGTTGCATTCATATAGTTTTGCATGATAGCTTTGCATGTTCACATGATTAGATTGCCCCTTGCCTAGATTTTGCATCCAATTGTGAGAACTAAGTGCCAAATAAATTGAGATAGTGAATTTTTGAACCCTATTTTTTATTCTTGTGATAAGGCTGCAAATGAAAATGCTTGAGATGATCTGTGATAGTTGATAATTAGCATGTGGTGCCGTAGATTTGTGTTTCTCACTGATTTTTGAACTACAAAATGTGAGATTTTGAGCCAAAAAGGGTACTCACTAAATTTACCCCATTCCTTGTGTTAGAGTGTTATTCCTCTTGGTTTGTATTCTCTAGAACTTGACTTGAAACCATTTTGAAGCTTAAAAATTTTTGAAAACATTTTTGAAAATGATTGAGGCACTAGGTATTTTTCCGGCCTTCCGAGCTTTGAATGACTAAATGCTACCCCTTAGTTGCCCAATTTTTAGCCTACATAAATAAAATACTTTTCTTGGTACCTTAAAATATGTGGATGAATGATGCTTGATAAGGGACCTTCTAAAGTATTACAAAAGGGTAAAAAGGTAGTTGAAAAGTTTGGGATGAGAAAATCAGAAAAATATTTCTCTTGAGCTGAAAATCTCCCTTTCTCCAAATAAAAGAAAAATAAAAGAAAAAGAAAAATCTATGGAGAAGGGGATGACAAAAGAAAGTGAGAAATGAAATAAAAAGAAAGAAAGAAAGGTGGAAAAAGGAATCAAAACCCAAAAAGGTATTTTAGAAGGCCATGCTTTGGAATGCTTGATTGTGTTTAGCCCTTTTGAAAATTCTTTTTCTTGACTTCCCCACCTAACGATAAATCCCATGGCCCCGTTACAACCAAAGCAAAAGACCTCTTGATTCTTAATTGTTTTCATTAATAAAATAGAGATTTGGTTGATATTCAAGCCTATGGTAGAATTCATTCCTTGAGGAAAGTGGAGTGAATTGTCTTATTTCCCTAACACTTGAGTGAGGTGAGAAAGAGAGTCAAGAACTAGGTATACTTGCCTAGAGCCGTCAACAAGAATGCCCCCGTAAAGGTGGAGAAATTTTTCATTCCCACCGACTTCATGGTGTTGGATATGAACGGGAATTCTTATTTCCCCATCATTCTAGGAAGGCCATTCTTGGCCACCGCTGGAGCAATAATAGACGTAAAGAATGACAAAGTCTCTCTGAATGTAGAGAAAGGTATGGTAGATTTTGAATTGACTAACTCATATAACAACCCTCCTTTTGAGAGTCATGTGTGCAGGATCGATATAAAGTCTCCAGATGTGAAGGAAGAGCTCAACATGGAAGCAAATCCAAAGCTTTGCAAGACAAATGATGCACCAAATGGTGATGAAGTTGAAGTTGCTCATCATGTGGAAACAAAGCTTTCGCCGGGAGGGAGTAAGGCCATGAAGCTCATAGTGAAAAGGGCAAAGCGAAAGCGCAATTGGCCATATGAGTAGAATCGGCTCTTTGAAGGAGTTCCATGGAAGAGAAGTGTTCTTAAACTTCTAGGCTCAGTCGACCCCGGTTGATTGAAAGAAGTATGGTCAAGCTTAAGACCATAAATAAGCGCTTCTTGGGAGGCAACCCAAGTTTTCTTCCCCTTTTCCATTTGTTTTTGAATTTAGCTCTTGAATAATTTGAGAAGATCAATAGGAAAAAGATCATAAATTAATAGATTTGCCAAGTGTTTTCAGGTTAAGAAGGAAGGAAGAGCAAAAAGGGCAGGGACAAATAAAGTCAGAAGTCATCACGCCCAGGTCGTGACAGTGGTCACGGCCGTGATGAGCTAACCAAGAAGACCAAAAAGGATCACGGTCCAGCCGTGATAAGCATCACGGGCGTGATGAGTAGGACCCTAAAGATCATAGTGTATCACGGCCTAGCCGTGATGGAAGTCACGGCCATGACAGGCCAGCTCCAAAAGACCAGAATTGATCACGGCCTGCCCGTGATAAGCATCACGACCGTGACACACTCTCCAGCATCTCTTTGACTAGGCATGTGAGCCAGCACTCGCTACCACCTCGGTGAGTTGTTCCATTTTTCTTCTCTCTCCGACTTGATTATTTACATTGGGGACAATGTAAGTTTTTAAGCTTGGGGTAGAGGTATTTTTGCATTTTTGCATTTTTCATGTTGCATTCATATAGGCATATTTTTGCATGATCACATGAATTGATTGCCCTTTGCTTAGATTATGCATCCAATTGTGAGAACTTGGTGCCAAATAAATTGAGATAGTGAATTTTTGAACCCAATTTGTTGCATTCTTGTGATGGGCTAAAAATGAAAAATGCTTGAGATGATCTTTTGATAGTTGATAATTAGCATGTGGTTCCTTAAATTTGTGTTTCTCATTGATTTTAAACTACTAAATGTGAGATTTTGATCCTAAAATGGGTACTCACTAAATCTACCCCATTCTTTGTGATTGAGTGTTTTATTCCTCTTGGATTGTGTTCTCTAGAACTTGACTTGAAACCATTTTGAAACTTAAAAATTTTTTAAAACATTTTTGAAAATGATTGAGGCACTAGGTATTTTTTTCGGCCTTCTGAGCTTTGATTGATTAAATGCTACCCCTTAGTTGCCCAATTTTGAGCCTAAAAGAATAAGATACTTTTCTTGGTACCTTGAAATATTTTGATGAATAATGCTTGGTATGACACCTTTTAAAGTATTACAAAAAGGGTAAAAAGGTAGTTTGAAAAAGTATGGGATGAAAAAGTTAGAAAATATTTCTCTTGAATTGAAAATCTCCCCTTCTCCAAATAAATAAAATAAAATAAACAAAAAAAAATGGAGAAGTGGATGACAAAAAGAAAGTGAGAAATAAAATAAAAAGAAGGAAAGAAAGGTGGAAAAATGAATCAAAAACCAAAAAAGGTATTTTAGAAGGTGTCATGCTTTGCAATGTTTGATATTTTGTTTAGCCTTCTTGAAATTTCCTTTTCTTGATTTCCCCACCTAACGATTAATCCCATGGCCTCGTTACAACCAGAATAAAAGACCTCTTGATTCTTACGTGTTTTCATTAATAAAGTAGAGATTTGGTTAATAGTCAAACTTATGGTAGAGTACCTTCCTTGAGGAAATTGAGCGAATTGTCATATACCCTTAAACACTTGAGTGAGGTGAGAAGAGTGCCCGAATCACTGAGAATATGAATTTTGGAAACCTAAGCTTCTAATTGGACTTGAAATTGATTGTCTCTTGGTTTCTTATTTGAATAAGCCTGTCACTTGGATTAGTTACTAGGGTTCTTGGTTCACTATCCATACTCTGATTAATTATATTTTCTGGCCTTAGTGATTGCTTGAGGACAAGCAAAATCTTAAGCTTGGGGTGATTTGATGAGTGTGATTTCACCTCATATTTCATTGTCATTTTACATGCATTTTCATATATTTAGGCATATTTAATTTGATTTTGGTTAATTTTTATCTTGGAACAGGTAAGGTGGTTTTGTGGTGTTGTTTTGAAGGAATTAAGGGATAAAATGCTCAAGATTGACCATGATGGAGCTTGGATGAAGATGAGGCTTGAAAAGTGAAGAAAATGAGCCAAACAGAGCCCATCACTACCTAGCCGTGATGACCATCACGGCCATGATCGAGCAATAACTGAAAATAAAGAAGGCAAAAGTCAGAACTGGGCACGGTTTAGCCGTGATGCCCATCACGGTCGTGACATGTCAGCTGAACCAGACCCTCACAGGCAGAACTGATCACGACCTAGCTATGATGAGCATCACGGCCGTGACAGACCAATCAGAGAAGAAACGCCCAAGGAAGAATCCATAATGGCCTAGCCGTGATGGCCATCACGGCCGTGACGTGCATTACTTGGATCTGAAGCAACTGATTTTGAGCTAAATTTGTGTTTGATTGGGATTCAAACTTCCCAAATCTATAAATAAGGCATCTAGGCAGAGATGAAAAAGACTTTTGGCTGCTACTCTGAGGCTATAATTTAGGATCTCTCTTCTTCTTCCTCTTCTCTTCTCTTATTTTTATTTTATGTTGTTGTTAACCAAGCTTGTCATCACTATGGCAAGGCTTGAGTAGTAGCTTTATTTCTAGGGATTGGGGCTATGCCCAAGATCTGTTTTCATGTTATGAATTGATTTCGATTTCTTGTTAATTTCGATTTTGCTTTAGATCTGATTTCTATTGTTTTAATTACTCGTAAATTCGGCGGCCGCTTATTTGCGTGACGTAGATACCCTAAGGAGGAACCTAGCGGTGAACTTAGGTGTCGGATCTATAGAATCAGACTTAGGACTTAAATAAACGAGAGTTAGAAGCGGTCTTTCGAGGATTCACGAATTATCACAAAACTTAAAGGGTCCGATCTAAATTCAACTACCACGAGAGTAGGGGTTGGTTTAATCGGGCACAGTTTTTGTAACCCGAGAGGGAGCATCAACTATTTGAGGATAAATTCGCCTTCAAGGCAACTTTGATAATTAACAAGAGATAATCAATTTAGTAACATAAACAATCTTGTTGGTAACCCAATTCCTAGGAATTCCTTTAGAATTTGAAAACCCCCAATCTGATTTACTTCCCTGTTTGTTTAACTTCAATTTTCAAATTTGATTGTTACTTGATTCTGATTTCAAAAACCAAAACCTTTTCAAAATCTTTTTGTTTTACAGTCCAGTTTTATCGATTTGATAATTAGTTGCGATTGGAGATCACGGTCTCTGTGGGATCGATATCTTTTTATTACTTGGCGACAAATCCGGTACACTTGCCGGAAACACGTACATCAGGTACCAGTAGTTTGCCCCATCGGTCATAAATGTCGTTTTTTATTCATCGGGTGGATACATCCTTATTTGATTATAACCTGCATATGCATCCAAAAAAGTCAAGATTCTATAACCTGAAGCCGCGTCCACCAATCTGTCAATGTTGGGAAGAGGATAAGAATCCTTTGGACATGCTTTGTTGAGATCAGTGTAGTCGGTGTACATTCTCTACTTTCCGTTGGCCTTTCTTACTAACACCATGTTAGCTAGCCAAGTAGTGTATTTCACCTCTCTGATGAAATTTGCTTCAATCAGCTTCGCAGTCCCCTTGGCAGTAGCCTTACGCCTTTCTTCGTCGAGCTTCCTTTTCCTCTGGGCTATAGGCTTGGCCTCAGGACAAATAGATAGCCTATGACACAGAAAATTGGGGTCTATGCCAGGCATATCCGATGTCTTCCAAGCAAACAAGTCGACATTCTTCTTTAGAACCACTTGAATCTATTGTTTGAGCAAGGGATCGAGCTGACTGTCGACCTTGGCTTTTGCACTAATTACTCGAGTTTCAATCTCGTTTTAGTCCAAATTTGGATTTAACTGTCCTCAAGCAACATTTTGAGTTTCTTAAGTAGTTTAGGACATTTTAGTTAGATTTTGAGTCAAATAAAGCATTCACTGCTATCTCATGCTTTCAGGTTAAAAGGGGAAGCACTTAGAGTCAAGGGGATGAAGAAAACAATGGAAATTTCAAGTCTGAAAGTTTCGCCTCTCGAGAAGCTACTCGCCTCGCGAGCCTGAAGACCAGCCTGAGCAGCAACAGTCACCCTCTCTGTCTCCCCTCGCAAATCACTGTCTCGCCACGCAAGCCTGAAGGCCTGACTGTACCAGAGAATGTCACCCTCTCAGTCTCGCCTCGCGAATCACCGTCTCGCCTCGCGAGAACCCAATTTTGAACTCGCGCCACTTTTAATATTCGCCTCACGAGAGGCTACTCGCCTTGCGAGCGGGCGCAGATCCTGAAGGTTTTAAATCGCTGTTTCAGGGCAGGTTGGGGGAAACTTTTCATATCCACTGTATACGAATTATTTCCCAGGTTTTGTGTTTCATTTGTGATGGAGAACTAACTCCCTTGGATTAATCTGCTGTAATCGGTTTCCATTGCCACTTGAGGTTATGTAATTCCCAATATTATTGCTATTCTCTTTCAATACTATGCTACATGTTCTGTTTCCTTAATTCAGGATTGTATAGAATGAGTATTGATTTGTTTCGATGATTCTATGTTCCTATACATAATCGCGTTTGCTTAATTCGCGTGTGTTCAATCGTGTTTGCTTAACTCACGAGAGCTTCACCCCGTTTGCTTAATTCGGGAATTAGGAACATATATCTCGTAGTGTCAATTTCGCTCGTTAATTGCTGCTACAATCGAAAAGAGATTAGAATCTGCTTAGGGCTTGGAATTTATATGAACCGATGATAGTGGGAAACCAAGAACAGTAGATTAATCATTTTAATTATTGATAATCACTTGTTTCTTAATTGCTTTCCCAATTTAATCTTTAATCCTAACCCCCCCCCCCCCCCCCCCCAAAAAAAAAAAAAAAATTATTTTTCCTGTTAATAACAATCCAAGAGTCCTTGTGAGACGATACTCGAGTTGTCGCTCCCTAGCTACATATTTTTCCAATCACTCGCTTTTTGACCCGTGCACGACAGCGTGTCAAAATTGGCGCCGTTGCCGGGGACTCTTGTTTGTTATTTTCGCATTTTCTTTTTGGTTTTCTGCTAAATTAGTTCTGGCTACTAGGTCTGGTTGTTCTGAATTGTTTGATTTGGATCCTGAAATTGAGAGAACTTTGCACACACGCCGTAGAGCAATTCAGGCTAGCACTAGTTCACCAACCAGTAGTAATTTTGATTCTGCACTTGTTTTTTATAACATGGCTGATCAAAGAACATTGAGACAGCTTGCAGCTCCTGATGTTAATTATAATGGTTTGTGTATTGAGTATGCTGATGTTGTTGCTCCTTTAGAACTAAAATCTAGTTTAATACACTTGTTGCGAAGGTTTAGTGGTCTTGCAGGTGAGGATCCACACAAGCATCTAAAGGAATTCCAGGTTGTTTGCTCTACACCTTTGAGACCGGAAGGAATAACTGAAGACCACATCAAGCTGAGAGCCTTCCCATTCTCGCTTCAAGGTGCTACGAAGGATTGGTTGTACTACCTTGAACCGAACTCTGTTACAACCTGGAATGATTTGAAGAAGGTCTTCCTAGAGAGATACTTCCCTGCCTCCAGAGCTGCATCAATCAGAAAAGAGATATGTGGTATTAGACAAGGCAATGAATCATTGGTCGAGCATCTGAAAAAGATTCAAGAAGTTGGTATCCAGGTTGTCCTCAAGACTGCATTTCCGAGCAGCTCCTTATTCAAGACTTTTATGAGGGGTTGCTACCGATGGATAGAAACATCTTGGATGTCTGCTAGTGGGGAGCACTTGTTGATAAGACTCAACGCTTTGCCGCTAGCAATTGATTGAAAACATGTCACTCAACTCCCAACAGTTCACAACTAGAAGCAATTCTGTCGAAGCAAGGGGTGTGAATGAGATCCATGGCTCTTCTTCCAACAAGGCCCTTGAAACCAGACTTGATGAGCTCACTTCCTTAGTGAAACAGCTGGCAGTGGATAAGGTTCAAATAGCAAGGTTGTGTGGTATCTGTACTCCTGAACACCTGACTGATGCATGCCTCATTCTGAAAGATGAGTCAGTCACTGATTTGCCTCAAGCATATGCAGCCAATCTCTACAATCAAGGCAACAATCAGAACAGGTACAACATTCCTGACCTCTCCACTAATAAGTACCACCCCAACTGGAGAAACCATCCGAACCTTCGGTATGGGAACTCATCTGCTCAACAGCAACAACCAATGTTACCACTGGCACCACCACAGAATTCTCCCCAAGTGACCACCTCTGCACCTTCTAGACCTTCACTAGAGGACCTTGTCAAGTAAATGGCTGCACACAGTCTCCAGTTTCAGCAGTGAACGGATGCTAGTATTCATACTTTGCAGACACAAATTAGACAGTTTCAGCAGCGAACGAATGCTCACACTTTGCAGACAAAGATTGGATAGCTTGCCACTTCGATGAATGCCATGCAGCAAGCTCAAGGATCGAACCAACTACCTGCACAAACAGTGGTGAATTCTAATGCTCCAAATCCTAATGTGAGTGCAATTTCTTTGAGATCCGGGAAAGTTGTAGAGGCAGCCCCTGAAAAAGATAAAGAAACTGTTGAGGTAACACCTGAACCTTCTGCTGTTGTTGAGGCTGAAAAAGAGTATGTGCCACCAGTTCCCTTCCCATAAGGAGTGCTGAAAAATAAAAAGATTGATGAGGAAGACAAGGAGAGGGAGATTCTGGATGTGTTCAGAAAAGTGGCGGTAAACATTCCGCTCCTTGATGTGATTAAGCAGGTTCCAAAATATGCAAAGTTTCTGAAGGATTTGTGCACACATAAGAGGAGGTTGAAGGGAAATGAGAGAGTCAATTTGGGGCGAAATGTTTCAGCCCTCATTCAATCTAAGCCTGCACCTGAAAAGGTTACTGTTTCAACCCTCACTCAGGCAATGCCACAGAAATGCAAGGATCCGGGAACTTTTGCTATTCCATGCACCATTGGGGACAGTAAATTCGATAATTGCATGTTGGATTTAGGAGCTTTTGTTAATGTCGTGCCCACTTCTTTTTTCAGGAATCTTGATCTTGGTCCCTTGCAACATACAGGTCTTACTATTCAGTTGGCAAACAGGACCAATGCTCGCCCCATTGGAGTGGTAGAAGATGTGCTGGTACAAGTTAATGACTTGATTTTCCTTGCTGACTTTTACATCCTGGACATGGCAGGGGAAACAAATTCAAGCAGATCACCAATCATCCTGGGCAGACCGTTCATGAAGACAGCGAAGACAAAGATTGATGTTGATGATGGGACCATGTCAATGGAATTTGATGACATTGTTGCAAAATTCAACATTTTCGATGCTATGAAGCATCCCTTGGAGGAGCACTCTGTCTTTCAAATAGAGTTGCTCTCTGAAATTGTTGATGACACCTATGATGACTTGGTTGCTGATTTTCCATCTATTTCTGGTTTTGATGATGTTTATTCATGTGCTGATTGCACTCACACTGGGCCTTGTGCTGTTTGTTCTGAGATTGATGCTGCTTTGGAAGGTGACAGTGTGGATGAAGTGGTTTGTTCAGCTGAAATCCTTGACAGTACGACTGCCCCAAACATACCATCCATTGAGCAGCCACCCTCCCTAGAGCTTAAGCCACTTCCTGGAAATCTGAAGTACGCTTATTTGGAGAGGAATGAAAAACTTCCAGTTATAATTTCCTCTAGCCTTGATGCTGACCAGGAAGCTAAACTCTTGGAGGGTTTGAAGAAGCATAAGAAGGCAATTGGGTGGACCTTGACTGACATACCAGGTATTAGCCCCTCCAAGTGTATGCATAGGATTTTGTTGGAGGATGGGGCTAAAACAGTTAGGCAGTCCCAAAGGCGGCTCAATCCCTTGATTCTTGATGTTGTGAAGAAGAAGGTAACGAAACTCTTGCATGCGGGTATCATATACCCTATCTCTGACAGTAATTGGGTGAGCCCAGTGCAAGTGGTGCCTAAGAAATCTGGACTCACAGTGGTGAAAAATGAAAATGATGAACTTGTTCTCACTAGGGTTCAGAATAGTTGGAGAGTTTGCATTGATTACAGGAGATTGAACCAGGCTACTAGAAAGGATCACTTTCCTTTGCCGTTCATCGATCAGATGCTTGAACGGCTAGTCGGTAAATCACACTATTGCTTTCTTGATGGTTTTTCAGGTTACTTCCAGATCCACATTACACCAGAGGATCAAGAGAAGACAACCTTCACGTGCCCTTTCGGCACTTTTGCTTACAGGAGGATGTCATTTGGTCTTTGCAATGCCCCTGGCACATTACAGAGATGCATGATTAGTATTTTCACTGAGTATATTGAGAATTGCATGGAAGTGTTCATGGATGATTTCATTGCTTATGGTTCCTCATTTGATGCATGCTTGCATAGTTTGAACCTGGTTTTGGAAAGATGCATTGAAACTGACCTTGTTTTAAACTATGAAAAATGCCATTTTATGGTTGAACAGGGGATTGTTTTGGGGCATATTATTTCCGAAAAGGGTATTTCAGTAGATCCTGCTAATATTGATATGATTTCTACACTGCCTTACCCATCTTGCGTTCGCGAGATTCGTTCTTTTCTTGGTCATGCAGGTTTCTACAGGCGCTTCATAAAGGATTTCAGCAAGATAGCTCTCCCTCTGTCAAACTTGTTGATGAATGACGCCACTTTCAACTTTGATGACAACTGCAAGAAGGCGTTTGATTTCTTGAAGAAGGCATTGACCTCCACTCCCATCATCCAGCCTCCTGACTGGACCCTCCCTTTTGGGATCATGTGTGATGCCTCTAACTATGCTGTGGGGGCGGTCCTGGCACAAAGGGTGGGCAAGGCTGCCCATGTGATTTACTATGCTTCTAGGACTTTAGATGCTGCACAGGCTAATTACACCACTACTGAAAAAGAACTTCTAGCTATTGTTTTTGCTCTTGATAAATTCAGATCATATTTGCTAGGTTCCAAGGTTGTTGTTTTTACTGACCATGTAGCTTTAAAGTACTTGTTGAAGAAACCAGAAGCAAAACCGAGATTCATTCGGTGGATGTTGTTGCTCCAAGAGTTTAGTGTGGAGATAAAGGATAAGAGTGGAGCTGAGAATTTGGTGGCTGATCACTTGAGCAGAATAGAGAGGGATGAGGATCCTTCTCCCATTCAGGATGACTTTCCTGATGAGCAGCTTTTACAGTTGCATGGGGTAACTCCTTGGTTTGCTGATATTGTTAACTATCTTGTTGCTGGTGTTTTTCCAACAGGTGCAACTAGGGCACAAATTCACAAACTCAGGAGTGATGCCAAATATTATGTTTGGGATGATCCATATCTGTGGAAATTTGGCAGTGATCAGGTAATTAGGAGATGTGTCCCCGACTATGAGATTGAGTCTATTTTGCACTTTTCTCATGCCTCTCAAGTAGGGGGACACTTTGGGCCACAGAGGACTGCAAGAAAAGTCCTGGATTCAGGTTTTTACTGGCCCACCATTTTTAGGGATGCTTATAAGGTTTACCACACTTGTAAAGAGTGTCAGATAGCAGGTATGGCCGTCACTCGTAAGAATGAAATGCCTCAGCAACCTATGCTTTTCTGTGAGGTGTTTGATGTGTGGGGAATTGACTTTATGGGTCCTTTCCCCGCATCTTTTGGTTTTCTCTATATTTTACTGGCTGTTGACTACGTTTCAAAGTGGGTGGAAGCCATCCCCACTAAGACTAATGATTCTAGAGTTGTTGCAAATTTTGTCAGGTCCAATATTTTTTGCAGGTTCGGAATACCTCGTGCTATCATAAGTGACCAAGGCACTCATTTCTGCAACCACACCATGGAAGCTTTACTCCGGAAGTATGGAGTTGTGCACAGGGTCTCCACTGCATATCATCCCCAAACTAATGGGCAGGCTGAGATCTCAAACAGAGAGATCAAACAGATCTTGGAGAAAGTGGTGCAGCCAAATAGGAAGGATTGGAGCCGCCATCTAGAAGACGCACTTTGGGCTCAGAGAACAATTTTCAAGACACCAATAGGGATGTCTCCCTATAGACTTGTGTTCGGTAAGGCATGCCATCTTCCTATAGAGATTGAGCACCGAGCTTATTGGGCGGTCAGAAGCTGTAATTTGGAAATGCAGAAGGCAGGCATTGAAAGGAAACTCCAATTACAGCAGCTTGAAGAGCTTAGACTGGAAGCCTATGAAAGCTCTCGGATCTATAAAGAGAAAACTAAGCACTTCCATGATCAGATGATTTCTAGGAAGGAATTCTTTGTGGGCCAACAGGTTTTATTGTTTAACTCCCGCCTGAAAGTGATGGCTGGGAAACTTCGATCCAAGTGGATTGGCCCATTTGTTGTTACTAATGTTTTCCCTCATGGTGCAGTAGAAATAAAAAGTGCAGGTAGCAACAAGGTCTTTAAGGTTAACGGGCAGCGCTTGAAGCTATTCCATGAGAGCTCGGTGCCTGAAGATGCTACTGTTGAGGAGCTCTCATTGGGAGAGACCACCTACACTACAACTTGATCAGGGAGTACCTTCTCCTTTCCCTCATTCTGATTTTATATTTATATTCTTTCATTGAGGACAATGTATGTCTTAAGTGTGGGGGAGGGAACCAATTTTTTCGTTTTTGTTTTATTTTCATTGTTTGTGTTGTTTTGAGTCGTATGTGTGTCGAGTCTTGTGTCGGTGAGCTTGTTGGATTTTAATCAAATTTTGCATAGATGGATTGCATGATATGTGTTGATTGTTTCCCCCTAGGATTTGAAAATTGAAAATTGATCCCCATGTGAAAAATTGAAAATTGAACTTTGAGATATTCTATTGTGATTGCATGATTTATGATAAGTTTGGGGTGAAGGGATGCACACACTAGGGATTGAATCTCGGTCAAACAATTTGCGAAAAATGTCCAGGTGAGGATTTGAGCCTCCAGCATGTTTTTAATTGTGTGAATCACTTTCAAGTTGCACTTTCCCGAATTTGCTTGAGTCTCTTCATGGTTTGCATGTTTATGTGCTTGAATCAAATGATTTAGGCAATTTTCTTTGAATTAACTACTTGGTCTAAAAAGAACCATCCCTAATGCATATTACCTAGTTAGCCTCGTTAAGCCTAATAAGCCTGTTGTTTCTTGATGACCCTACGTTATGAGCCAAAAATCTGGAAAAAATCATGTTAACCCGATCTTAGGATTAGGAGAGCATGGAAGCTTAGCAAGAGAAGGGTTGCTAGAAAGTAAGTTTGGGGTGGCTACAAGGTTTGATATGTCATTCTGGGTTGAGAAAAAGAAAAAAAAATAAAGGTTGGAACCAAAGGCAAAGAAAAAAGAAAAGAAAAAAAAAAGATAAGCACAAAAATGTCAAAAAAAGGGTATTAGAAGAAAAAGGCTGTAGTCACCCAAGGCAAAAAGAAAAATGGAAAAAGGAATTTGAGTGGAAGTTCATTGTGTCAAATTGCTCATGCTCTCTTAGTTCCTAGGGACTTAAGCCTAGTACCTTTGAATATCCTACCTTTAGCCAGGCCCCATTACAACCTTTAAAAGACCTTTTGATGTTGCATGCATGTTTTCGTGGGAACCTTGTTTGAGATGAAAATCAAATTCATGGGAAGTGCTCTTGAAATGTGAACTTGAGTGAAAAGCTGATAGCCTAGACAAATTGAGCGAATGAGTGAAATACTAAATGCCCTTGTGAGGAAGGCAATTGTTTGAAATTGGTGATCTCCCTTTTGTGTGTAACTTGGATCCTCAACTTAGATTAATAATTGCATGAATGATGGAATTCTCAATTGTTTAAAGTAAATGAATGTGGGGATTGCATTGTTGAAAAGGGGGGAAACATTGAAAAAAAAATTTGTTTTGTTAAGATTGCATGAAATTTGTGCGAATTTGATTGAATCCTTTAAGCTTGCCAAGTCTGAGTCTTTTTGAGTTTTAGTTTGCTTGGGGACAAGCAAATTTTAAGTTTGGGGTATTTTGATAAGCCTCTGGCTCGACTACTTTTATACTAGTAAGACCATGGCTTTTGCACTAATTACTCAAGTTTCAATCTCGTTTTAGCCCAAATTTGGATTTAACTGTCCTCAAGCAACATTTTGAGTTTCTTAAGTAGTTTAGGACATTTTAGTTAGTTTTTGAGTCAAATAAAGCATTCACTGCTATCTCATGTTTTCAGGTTAAAAGGGGAAGCACTTAGAGTCAAGGGGATGAAGAAAAAAATGGAAATTGCAAGTCTGAAAGTTTCTCCTCGCGAGCCTGAAGACCAGCCTGAGCAGCAACAGTCACCCTCTCTGTCTCCCCTCACGAATCACTATCTCGCCACGCGAGCCTAAAGGCCTTACTGTACCAGAGAATTTCACCCTTTCAGTCTCGCCCCGCGAATCACCGTCTCGCCTCGCGAGAACCCAATTTTGAACTCGCGCCACTTTTAATATTCGCCTCGCGAGAGGCTACTCGCCTCGCGAGCGGGCGCAGATCCTGAAGGTTTTAAATCGCTGTTTCAGGGCAGGTTGGGGGAAACTTTTCATATCCACTGTATACGAATTATTTCCTAGGTTTTGTGTTTCATTTGTGATGGAGAACTAACTCCCTTGGATTAATCTGCTGTAATCGGTTTCCATTGCCACTTGAGGTTCTGTAATTCCCAATCTTATCGCTATTCTCTTTCAATACTATTCTACATGTTCTGTTTGCTTAATTCAGGATTGTATAGAATGAGTATTGATTTGTTTCGATGATTCTATGTTCCTATACATAATCGTGTTTGCTTAATTCGCGTGTGTTTAATCGTGTTTACTTAACTCATGAGAGCTTCACCCCGTTTTCTTAATTCGGGAATTAGGAACATATATCTCGTAGTGTCAATTTCGCTTGTTAATTGCTGCTACAATCGAAAAGAGATTAGAATCCACTTAGGGCTTGGAATTTATATGAACCGATGATAGTGGGAAACCGAGAATAGTAGATTAATCGTTTTAATTAATGATAATCACTTGTTTCTTAATTGCTTTCCCAATTTAATCTTTAATCCTAACCCCCCCCCCCCCCCCCAAAACTGATTTTTCCTGTTAATAACAATCCAAGAGTCCTTGTGAGACGATACTCGAGTTGTCGCTCCCTAGCTACATATTTTTCCAATCACTCGCTTTTTGACCCGTGCGCGACAGCGTGTCAGGCTCCCAGTTGGAACCCCTCTAAGGACTTTGTTGGTTCAGCTCTGGACTCATACATCTCCATCCTCAGATCCAATTCAAACATACTAACCGAGCTTGCCGGGCTAACTGAACTTACCACTTCTGTTTTATCATCTTTAGCATATTTTATGATATCTGGCTCTCTGGTCACCTTTAGACTATCCGCATAACACTGTCTAGCCATCCTCTGGTCAGCTCGGACGGTAACTATCTCTCCTGAATCAGTTGGAAATTTCATGGTGAGATGGGGGTTGAGACAATTGCTCCGAGATCATTCAGAGTTGACCTTTCGATGAGGATGGTGTACGATGTTCTGGCATCCACGATAACATACCTGACTGATATGGTTCGGGCGAGCTTGCCCTTACCAAATGTTGTCAAGAGGTCTATGTAACCTTGGGTCTTTACCTGCTTTCCGGTGAACCATACTAGCTTGTCCCCCTATTCTTTTATCAACTTTTATGGAATTCCAAGCTTTGTAAAGGTTGCCAAGTACAAAATGTCAGCCGAGCTACCCTGATCAACAAGTGTTCGTTTGATCGAGTAGTTGGCTAATTCTACTGTTATCACCATCGAGTCGTCTTGATTAGGATCCAGCCCTTCGAAGTCATCATCCGAGAAAGTAATGGAAGGTTTCGGTCTTGTAGGTTTTCCAGACATCGAGTTGACAGATCGGATAGCTTTTACATAACGCCTCCGAGCTGAACTCGTTGTACCTCCTCCTGTGAAACCTCCTGAAATAGTATTAACGACTCCTCTGACTCCTCCCTCTGCTTCATCGTTATGAGCTCTCTAGTTGTGTACCCGGTCTCCACTCTAATTGTTACGTTGCTGGTTCGCATCTCAGTTACGATTGTCATAACCTTGCCTTCCTCATCGTCGACCAGCTCGTCCGCCTCCATTATCATCTCAGTGAACGAACCGGTCAAGACGGCCAGCTTATACCAAGTCCTCAATTTTTTCCTGGGTTGTTCTATAGTCTTCAGTTGAGTGACCATAGTTTTGATGCCACTTACTTTACTTCTGTCAGCATTAGCTGGACTTTTAGACGGCCGAGGTAAGGTGAGTAACTCGACATTGCACGCCTCCAAGAGAATGGTTGCTCGGGATCGGTTTAACGGTGTATAGGACTGGTACTTGGGTTGCCTCTCTGAGAACCCCCTTTCATTGCTCTTTTGGGCCCTTTGTGGATTGGCCCCTCTGTCTCTTTCTTTGCTCGGGACCGAGCTTTTGTCCTCAAAACCTATTTCCCTCTTTTTGGATTCTACCATCTCTTCCGAGTTCATGAAACTTGTGGCTTTTTCCTACAATTTTTCAAAATCTCTCGGTGGTTTCCTAGATAAATACTCAAAGAAAGACCCCGGCTTCAAACCGCCCACAACGGTATGGAGACAAAGTTCCGAGCTCATATTGGGGATTAAAATTTGTTTAGCATTATAACGAGTCATGTAATCTCTAAGTGATTCATTCTTTTCTTGTTTAAAATTCACCAGCGAGACCGAGTGCCTTTTATGCTTTTGGCTCGCTGCGAATTATGCAGTGAACTTAGTTATAAGCACATCAAAAGAATCAATTGACCGAGGTGAAAGATTCGTAAGCTAGGTCAAGGCAGGGCCTTGTAGAGTAGTTGGAAAAAAATTTCACATGACGGCTTACTAATCGGTCACCAAGTAAATAGAAGAAATAAAAGATTCCACATGCTCAGTTGGGTCAGTGGTCCCATTGAATTTATCAATGTTAAGGGGCTTAAGATGTCTTGGCATGATTACCTCATCTATGTCATCCGTGAAGGGGAACCTTGGGCGTCGATGTGTTACCCTTTCTTTCTAAATAGTGCCTTCTGCACGAGATTTAACTCCCGTACCCTCTGGCCAAGGTTTGGTCTTGGAAGGTCGGCTTGTATCATGAGGAGAAGGTATATACGACGGGTCCTTTTGGCTATCCTCGGGTGAGGACTGCTCTTCCCCGGAAGGTGTTGCTGATCTTTCCCTTTTCTGAGCTCTTAACAGCCTTTGATTCTGAGCACGTATCCTCTCGTTCTCCTGACGCGGTTGCCTTAACTGCGCCATAACCTCTCCCAGCTAAGGGTTATCTTCATTGAGGGGTGGGGGCGAGGGATTGTCATGGTTCTGGCTCGTATTCGAAGCCACATGATCAATATGGTTCGTGCTGTTCGCCACTCCCCTCGGTCCGTTCCGTGTAGTCACCATCAAGCTTTCTTATGGAACCGGGGAAAGTTTTTCCTCGGCCCCACGGTGGGCGCCAAATATTCCTGCCGAGATCCGACTTGCCTGAATCTCACCGTAGAACGTTAAACCAAGAGTGAACAATGAGGTTGTTTTAGATTATGGCTTGACAGAATATTATATTCCGGTCCTACGTATCCCAATAGGAATCAAAGCCAGACGTAGTTCTACGTTCAACCCTTGGTCATATGGTGATCTTAATCCCTTAATCTTGTATCTTATGAATACCAATGTGCAAGGACTCTTCGATAGTCTCTTGGTCATGCTGGTTCCTCTAATACGCTTAAGGGAGATTCACCTAGGTTAGTGAAAAGTGTCCTCTTCTCTTTGGGTCCTCCTCTTTTTATAATAGGATCCCATTATCTTTTAAAGATTTGGATTTATCTCTTCCTATCTCTTAAATATTCTTTTGAGATATACGATTTTCTTAATTGATGGGATTTATCTCTTTTAACCAGATAAGGTTATTTGAGATAATATCAGGATCTTATCGTTCCCGCCTTTATCCGATCGTGTATCCAAGCTCAGTGGCCGAGTTTTACTCCTCGGGCAGTATAGGTGTGATGGAGATGGAGAAGAAGTGCGATGGCAAAGTGTGAAGGTTGAGCAGGCGACGGCGAAGTGTGAATGTGTGATGAACGTGACGAGAGGATATGGGGTTGGGAGGAATTTTAGAAATTCCTTCTATTTTAGTAGAATTTCAAATCCCTTCATTTTCACTTAAACAAATACCCTCTCCAAATTCCAGGAATTTTAAATTTCCCATAATAATGTATCCAAACAACACAATTTAAATTCAAGTATTTTAAATACCATCAAACATTACTTCACCCTCTACAAATACCCCATCCAAACATAGTGTTAGATGTATATAAGATTTAAAAGTTGAAATCCATCTCTCACATCAATTCTACCCGTGGCCCATATTTATTTGCTTCTCAGAAGCCTTTACTTTAATAACTTCTCATATCCAACATTTGTGATTCAACTCTTTATTTTATTTTTTATTTATTATTATTATTATTATTATTATTATTATTATTATTATTATTATTATTATTATTATTATTATTATTATAATAAAAAGAGAACATGCTTCCCTGTGAGTGGAATTTGGCTAAAGCCCAATTTCTCAACATTGAAAACAATGTGGTTACGTGAATAGCACAGCACCTAGGTTTCTTAGTTTTTTTCCTTTAAACTTTATATTTCTTTTATAAATTATTAAATAATTCTATTTAATTTTTAAACTAATAATTTTCTACACTAAACTTCATAACAAATTTATCTTTTTATTAAAAAGACTCTATTAAAATTATATAGGAATTTTAGGATGTTACAGGGGTTGAATGGTTCGATGGGACGTTGCGACGATGGTTCAATGGGGCGGAGGGGCGACGACAGCGTCCAAGCATGGTGGCTATTGGAGGGGCGGCAAGGCTCAATGGCGGTGAGCGGAGCGATAGCGAGTACAAAGGATTTGAGGGAGAGAAGGGAGGAACAAAGGAATTGGGGAGATGAGAGTTTTTTTTTCCAAAATTTATGATTTAATTTAAAAATAAAATAAATGAAATGAAATCTTAGCCTTTGATTTTTGTTACTGCCACGTGTACGGCCAGGATCGAAAAGACTGGACTCTCCATTTTTTTAAGGCTAAATTAGTGTTTTGCCCTCTTATCTTTATTTTAATTTTCATTTTGGTCCCTTATCTTCTTTTTTTGTTCCATTTTGGTTGCTTATCTTTTTTTTAGGTTTCATTTTGGTCCCTTCCATTAGTTTTGCACTGACGGTGTTAGGTATCCGCCGTGAGTTGTCGGAAACCGTCGTCGGAATTTGGATTTTAGAGAGATAAAATTTCTCTCTCTCTTCCTCCTTCTTCTTTCTTCCTTATTCTTTCTTCCTCCTTCTTCCTTTTTCCTCCTTATTCCTTATTCCTCCACGAAACAATGACAACATCAATGGGATTAAAGGAAGGGGAGAGGAAGGAGGAAGAAGGAAAGGGAGGAGGGAGGAAGGAGGAAGAATGAAGAAGGAAGAAGAAGAAGAAGAAGAAGAAGGAGAGAGAGAGGGGGGAGAGAGAGTAAAATGAGATTTTCTCTCTCTAAAACCAAGATTCTGACAACAGCGACGGTTCCGGTGACTGACGGCGGCGAACTGACGGAAGGGACCAAAATAGGTTAACGGTTGAAAGATAGGGGACTAAAATGAAACAAAAAAAAAAGATAATGGACCAAAATAAAAACTAAAATAAAGATAAGGGACTAAAATAGGGATTTAGCCTTTTTTTAACAACTGGAGAGGATATGCTCTCCCTGTTTATAGCAGTTTATAGAATATAAATTTAACAAATCTAATCATTAAATCTTAATAATCATGTATACTGAATTTTAAATAAATTAAATATTTATAAGTATACAATCTTTTGGTTAATAAATAATTATATTTTAAATAAATTATCACAGGAGAAAATTAAATTATATAAAAAATAAAAAAGTTCAAATTTGGTAATAAGGAGGGAAGCAACACCCTCACTAAGCAGCTATTCTACAACTACAAGGAAAAATAACCCCTTTGAGGTCTTGATGCAAAAGTCTCCCGCAGTTGTTAATCGAGAATATGCAAGCTTGAAGTCTTGAAGACATCGAATGTGAAAATTTGCAAGTCAATCGGCCTCCATTTTCCCTTCAAGAAGACCACAAGTGATTTTATAGATCCACTTTTCGTTAGTGGAACAAGTAATACACAGAAGCAACTGACTACAAAATGTGAAGGAGGACAACTCTTGTCAAGAAGGTGCATTGTTGGTTTGTTGCTACAGAATCGCTATTCAGTGTGTAGTAAAAATATCCAAGGGTGTTCATCAACCGATCCAAATAAATTCAAAACATAAAAACTGATCTGAAAAGCGAAAATCATATATATATATATATATATATATATATATATACTTGATTGAGTAAACATGAAAAATAGAAAATTAATTAGGTAAAATTGAAAAATAATTAGGTACAATTTATTTATAGTTGATTCAAGGGGGAAAAAATAGGATAAACGAGATTATAAAAACTTTTATACTTCTGAAAACTACAATTTCGCTAACTAACAACAAATAAAAAAACGCTTACACTCACTGTGCTTTTCTATGCGCCTCCGACAGTGTTCACCTCTGCCTTCCCGCCGTCACGTCGGAATAGTGTGACTAGGTATGGTTGGGTGGTTTGGGTTAGGCGGAGATGATAAGGATGAAGAATGGAGAAGAAAAGGAAGACTGGGAGGGGTGGGGAAGAAGAATCGGAGGAGTGGAAAGTGGTCCATTCAACACTTTGAAAATTTAAAAATTACATTTTTCAATAAAAATTCTATCTTTGGATTCTAAGGGCATTGGTTAATTAAGAGTATTGGTTAGCAATACCCTTAAAATATTAATCCTCCTATTGTTGGTGTAGAAAAAAGATGAACCTAGGTGTTTGGAGAGGCCTGTACATGTAGAAGTGTTTGAGACATGTTAAAGTTTTTGGGGAAAAAAAAAGGATGGATAGAATACACATAAATCAAGAAAATTCCCACCGCTTGGTTTCTAAATAAAGTAGGGGGAGAGGAAAAAAACGTGGGGCCCACCCATTTTTGGTTCCCCAAAATAGATGGAAAACACATGGACCCGATGCACTACACAAGGAACAAGACACAATAAGTTGAAATGACTAACACTCTCATGTGAACAGACTAAAAACAATTTTTTTTAGATTATTATATAAGGGTATTTTGGTCATTTTATAAATATATTTTTTCTTTCCTTTCGCCTTCTACTCAATCAAAGAAGGGGGAATTTTTTTTTTCTTGTCTCTCATTTTTCTCACCTACCAAACAACTAAACAATCCTATCATTTTCTACTTTTTTTTTTCCTTTTCTTTTCTTTTCCTTTTTTATCTTTTACTTTCTCTCCTCCCACTTTTCCCCTTAGAGCAACTCCAACGCCGGTACACTAACGGGTTTCTTAAACTTAAGCAACGGTTGCGTATCAAATTTTTGCATTGGAGCTTGTATAGGTGGCAGTTGCTTAAAAACTGGGTTGCTTAAAAACGAGCACAGTTGCTTATATAAGCAACGATTGCTTAACATTAAAATACCATTTTCATGCTCAAAATCAACCACAAAGCAGCAATGAACCAGGAAAGGGTTAGGAAAAAAATGACATTCATTCATGTAGATGAAGGGGAATAGATCCAATATGCAGTGCCAACATTTTACAACAAATAAAATAAAAAATAAACAGAAGGATCACAAAAATTAGAACTTTAATGTAAAAAATTACAAAAGCACCAGATCCATGGCATGAATGTCGCATGGAAGCAACCACATGGAGGAGGCCGCAACCATAGGGAGGAGGCCGCAACCACAGGGGACCTCAATCTAATGGATCTGAGGGAGGAAGGAAGGAGACATGAAGGGACGCACCTGTTGGAACCAAAGTGATTTGGATTTAATTAATCTCTAAGTTTTGATGTTAACAAAAGGATTAAATTTGCTTGGCAAACTGTTAGCTGAGATCTAACAAGGTTATTCAGTTTTTGCAGGATTACTTGAATCATATAAGTTATATCTTGTATAAAGTTCTTTATTTGCTTGGACTGAGAAAGTGAATTCACGTCCAATCGAATAGACGAGTTGATAAAAAATGTTTGGTAAATTTACTTTATGTTTATTTAAGTAGACGAGGCTTAAAATTTTCTAAGTAGACGTGCTCAGTTTACCACCTCAGCAGACGGAAGTTGTTAATAGAATAAAATCGACGGAAAAATGAAACAATAAGTAGACGAGATTTAATTTCCACGTCACTAGACGGAAATCAAAATTACTCACTGAGATATAGCAAGTCCAAAGACTTGATAGACGAGAGGATATGCCACGTCAGTAGACAAGCGAAATAGAAGGAGTGAACAAACTTAGTCTCACAAATAACTGAGTAGACAAAGATTTTGAGTAGACGAGTCTCTATCTCCTATACGTTCTTTTGAAGTGAATAAATGCAATCCGGTTCTCTTGAATTTATTTCAAATAATTGATATTTATTCCAAGAGAATATTTGTTCTTCCCATTTGTTTTATCCAGTTAATGCTTTGTTTCCTTTTAATCATTGTACCATCGAGGAAGTACAAAAAATAAATATTACAATGAGGAAATGAAAAGTGACTTGTATGATGACAACTTTATGGCTGGAAAAAGCTGGACTGTACACAAAGGAGGAGAAAATTTTTCAAGCTGCAATGCTCAGAGCAGTGAGCCTCCATTTTGTACTACCCTGATAACCAAGAGTGCATTTCAGCTTTGCCACGTTCAAGCCTTCAGTCACAACGGATATTATGCTATCTCTAAATGGGAAATTCAAAATGACCGTTGAAGCTTTTCAAGAGAATGAGAAGGTCACTATAAGTAGAAGACCTCAGATATTGAAGAACAACCTTTTTTTTTGCTAGCCAGAAACATCTGCATATAAAATATTTGTGAAAGCAGTTCTTATTCTTTTATTCTTTCAAAAAGAAAAAGTTTGTAATCTTAGTGTGAATATTGTGAAAATATTCAACAGATCTTAAACTTTCATATTCTTACACTTAGTGAATTAAGAAGATCTAAGTTAAATCTCTTTGTTAAGATTTAGAACCTGGAGATGCTTGGTAAGAAGGGAATACTTGTAAGCATAGAGAGGTGTTGAATACTTGGTTGTAATCTATTTGGAGAAATAATGGATAAAACCTTCAAGTCGAAGGGACTGGACATAGCTCTTAGTTGGAACAGAGTGGTCCAGGATAAAATCATTTGTGTGAATCTTCTATCTCTAAACTCTTACAACTTTATTTGTTTATACTGACTATAGGGTTTTGATATTGCTTTTGTTAAAGTTTCTAAAAGATCTATTTCTGTGTGCTTGCTTCTGATTTAATCTTCTTGTGTGAGAAAACAGTTTTGAAAAGGTTGTTTTCGAAAATTATTAACAAACACAATTCAACCCCCCTTCTTGTGTTTGCCTGTGTTAACTTCAGTTGGTATCAGAGATCAGCCTCGAAAGGGTTGAGCATCTAACAAGTGCTGTGGGAGTACAATCCAACAACCATGGATGCAGAAGGACAAGCTATCAACATACCTCCTCTCTTTGATGGAACAGATTATGACTACTGGAAGAAGAGGATGATGAACTTTTTGGATGCATAGAATGTTGATATTTGGGAACTGATTGAAACTGGCTACATAGAGCCAAGAGATGAAGCTGGAGATGTTGTTTCTAGAGCCCAATGGACTCAAGAGCAGAAAAACCAACATCAATTTAATCTAAAAGCTAAGCACTATCTCATGTGTGCTATTACTATATCTGAACATGACAAAGTCCACAGCTGCAATACTGCCAAAAGAAATATGGGATACTCTTACCCTAGCTCATGAAGGTTCATCACAAGTGAAGGAATAAAAAATAAGCATACTGGTTTACCAGTATGAACTGTTTAAGATGGTCGATCATGAAACTATAGATCAGATGTTTTGAAGATTTCAGACTATCACCAACAGTCTCAAATCACTTGGAAAAACGTATGAAAATAGAGACCATGTAAGAAATATTATGAGAAGTCTCTCAAAGCAATGAAGACCCAAAGTGACTGCTATTCAAGAAGCCAAAGATTTGAACACTCTTTCTCTAGAAGAGCTTCTGGGATCACTCAAGGTGCATGAACTTGAACTTAATGAAGAAGAAAATTCCAGAAAAGGAAAATCTATTGCCCTAAAGGCAAAGAAAGCAAGTTCATCAAAAGTCCTCAAAGCTGCTGAATCATCAGATGATACTGAACCTTCAGACATTGATGAAGAGTCATACGAGGATGAACAATCTTTCATCTCCAGGAATATTCAACATATGTGGAGAAAGAAAGGTGGTTTCAGAAGGAAGCAGTTCAACAAGAAATTTTCCAATGAGAATTCAAACTTCAAGTATAAAGGTCCACCCTTGTGCTTTGAATGCAAGAAACCCGGTCATTTCAAAGCTGACTGCCCGGAGCTGAAGGATAAAAAGAAATTCTTCAAAAAGAAGAAATGCTTAATGGCTACATGGGAGGATCTTGATCTGTATTCATCTGATGAAGAAGATAATGTTGAGGAAGAGGAAAATATATGTCTCATGGTAGACACTGCATCAAAAAGTGAATACACTGATGCTGAGGTAATGGACTCTGACCCGTCCACTCTTCAAAATGCTTTTGATGATTTGTTGCATGAGTCGTCCATACTGTTTTGAGAGTATAGGAGTCTCAAAAAGAAATTTTCTAAATTGTCTAGAGAATATGATAGGGTCTGCATTGAGAAACAAAACCTTAAAGTTGTACTCTATTCCCAGCAACGGCGCCAAAAACTTGTTGCGTGCAGAACACACTTAGAGCAAGTGTACTCTATCGCAAAAGTAATATAGGAGTATTTGAGACTCCAAGTATCGAACCCACAGGGATTAATTAACAATTACCAAACTAGTCGAGCTCCTATGTTATTTAGACGAGTAAATTTGGTGGTGGTTTGAATTGTAGTAATTGTAAAGAGAGCAATAACACAAGTAGAGAAAGCAATATAAAGAAGCCTAGGATCACGATTTCACTTGTACCTTCGATTCCCCCAATCCTAATTCTATAAGAGTCTTGCATTAAACCATAATTACCAATCCCTCTACGAATCCTATTAATACGTTTGGTCATTCGCTATTAATAATATTTTCCTCAAATCGCTCCCATGTTTGGTCATGCAAGAGACTCAAATTCAGAGAAATCATAAAGCACAAGGAGGTTGATTAATTAAGTAATTAATCCAATTGGAAGAATAAGATTAAAGTTTGGTCATGCAATAATCATAATCTCAATTGTCCTATAGATCTACCAATTAACTGCAGTACGACCGTTGATCAATTAACTAATTAAGACAAACAAGGGGTAGCTAAGTCCTAGCAAGAATTAAAATAATAGAACAATTTAATTGGAAGAACAAACATGAACTCAAATAAAATTAGGGTATAGAGGTTTCTCAAATAGCAAGATTCACCATAATCCTATAAAGGAATTTAGCTATCCATAATAATAATGAAAACTAAAATCAAACAAGAGTTCATAGAGAACAAGAGTAAAAAGAACCCTTTTACAAGAGAAATCTCCACTCCTAGACTCCACACTCTTGCCTCTGCTCCAATGTCTCCGTGACGCTGTGCGGCTCAAGCCCTCTCAACCAAATATACCTAAAAAAGGTTTTTTTTAATCCTATTTAAACATAATAAAGGGTAAAACTGATATTTTCGAAGCAGACATGAAATAGACACGGTTGTGTCTCTTGGAAGAACCACGCTGCGAGAACTAGACACAGATTGTATGCATAGGAGACACAATTGTGTCTCTTAGAAGAATAGTCTTTGTCGAAATTAGACACAGTGTGTCTATCAGAGACACAAATTGTGTCGAGCTCAAGAGAGAGAAACGTCCACTTTTTGGAGACACAACTGTGTCTACCAGGACACACGGCTGTGTCTCATGCCCCAACTCTTAATTCACCTAATTTTTAAGCTCCAAAAATATAATTTTTGCTTAAGTTATGCTCCAACTTAGTTCACTCTCAATAATCTGTAAAAGTAATCACAATTCATGAAAATCCATCCCTTTAACAGCCAACAATCAATGAATAATTGCAGTGAGGATATGGTTTTAAGCTATATAAAATCATGTTATCAATGACATACTAAAATCAGTGAATGTCAGTCTAGCTGACAAAATGGAGTGTGAGCCTGATGTTTCTTGTGAAGTTACAAAACTGAAACAAGATGTAACATATCTGACAGACTCTCTGTCAAAGCTTGTAGGTGGCTCAGATAAACTTAGTCTCATTTTAAGGTACTCTAGGTCACCACATGATAAATTTGGCATTGGTTATGACAAAGAGAAGCAAGAGGCATCTCATCGAAAGTCAACACCACATACACAACATAGAGCTTCAAAAGCTCAAGCTAAACATGCTATAACCAAGTCTGGCCCATCCAACACCTTTTGCAAAGTATGTGGAAAGAATGGGCATACTACATCTAGATGCATACATAATAAACATGCTAAGCATACTCGTCCAGTGACTACTAACAAGAAAGGACCCAAGTCAGTTTGGGTACCTAAAGATAAGATAATACCTATTGCAGATTTGCTTAACAACAGGAAAGAAACAAACATCTTGGTACTTGGACAGTGGGTGCTCACGACACATGGCAGGATAAAAATGTATGTTCCAAGACCTTAGACACAAAGATGGTGGTTGAGTTACATTTGGAGGAAATCAGAAAGGAAAGATCATTGGTATATAAAAAATTGGTAAACGCCCTTTTCCTTCCATTGATAAAGTTCTATTGGTAAGTGGCTTAAAACATAATCTGCTGAGCGTAAGTCAATTATGTGACAGTGGATATGTTGTTTCTTTTGATAAGAATACGTGTATTGTCAAGAAAGATGATGGATCACTTTTATTCACTGCTAAGAGGCAAAACAATCTTTATAAGATTGACTTGGAGGACCTCTCAAATCAAAGTGTCTCATGTTTGGTGTCCATTGAAGATGAGCGATGGATTTGGCACAAAAGGCTAGGTCATGCAAGCTTGAAGTTAATCTCAAAGCTAAATAAGCATAACCTCGTGAGAGGTTTACCAAACCTTAAGTTCAAATCTGATGCTCTCTGTGATGTATGTCAAAAGGGAAAACAAGTCAAAGGTTCTTTTGAATCTAAGAATGTTGTTAGTACCAATAGACCACTAGAGTTGCTACACCTTGATCCTTTTGGTCCAACAAGGACTGCTTCTGTCAGTGGTAAGAAATATGGTCTTATCATTGTAGTCGACTACACTAGATGGACATGGGTTACGTTCCTAGGTCACAAGGATGAGTCTTTCAAGGTCTTTTCGGTATTCTGAAAACGTGTATAGAATGAAAAAGGCATGTATATCACTTCAATCCGAAGTGACCATGGGGGAGAGTTTGAAAATGAGCTATTTTATAAGTTCTGTGAAGAAAGTGGTATCCTTCACAACTTCTCAATACCTAGAACACCACGGCAAAATGGTGTGGTAGAAAGAAAGAACAGATCTCTTCAAGAGATGGCTAGGACTATGCTCAATGACAACTCTGTCCCTATAAACTTCAGGTCTGAAGTCATATTATCTGACTGCTACATTCAGAACAGAATATACATTAGACCTATCTTGAACAATACTCCTTATGAATTGTGGAAAGGACGAAAACCCAACATATCTTATTTTCACCCTTTTGGTTGTAAATGCTATAAACTAAACAATAAAGATCAACTTGGTAAATTTGATGCAAAAGTAGATAATGAAATTCTGTTAGGAGATTCTGAAACTTCAAAAGGCTTTAGAGTTTACAATTCTAGAACTTCGGTTGTAGAAGAATGTATTCATGTCAAGTTTGATGACAAACAGCCTGATAAGAAATTATCAGAGCTAGATGAAGCTTTTGCAGATCTTGATCTAAACGTCTCAGGAGATACAACAAAGATAAAAGCTGATGATCAAGTAGACGACCCCACTTAACAACCAGAAACCTCCACTTCTCAACATGATACAGTTCATAAATCTTGGTACTTCAGGAATTATCATCCACAAGATCAAATCATTGGAAACCCCAATGACAGGCTAAGAACTAGATCAACTTTCAGATAGCAAGAAGATTTTGCACTAGTCTGAGTTTGAACTAAAGACAGTAGACGAGGCTCTAATGGACGATGGTTGGATTCTAGCTATGCAAGAAGAGCCGAATCAGTTTGACAGAAGCAATGTTTGGACTCTGGTACCCTTGCCTAAAGATAAATCAGTTATTGGAACAAAGTGGGTTTACAGAAACAAACTTGATGAAAATGGTAATGTGGTAAGAAACAAGGCAAGAATTGTTGCTCAAGGTTACTCTCAAGAAGAAGGTATAGACTACACTGAAACTTTTGTTCCTGTTGCTAGATCAGAAGCAATTAGAATTTTACTATTATTTGTTGCACATCATAGTATTATGCTTTTTCAAATGGATGCTAAAAGTGCTTTTCTAAATGGCTTTATTAATGAAGAAGTTTATGTTATGCAACCTCCGGGTTTAGAGAGTGAAACCCATCCTGAACATATATATAAGCTTAAGAAAGCTTTATACGGTCTTAAACAAGCTCCTAGAGCTTGGTATGATAGGCAGAGCTCTTTTCTTATGGAAAATGGATTTAATAGCGGAAAGGTTAACACAACCTTATTTAGGAAGTCCATTAAGTCTATTTTCATAATTGTGCAAATATATGTTGATGACATTATATTTGGTGCTACTAACGAATCTCTATGCAAGGAATTTTCTAAGTTAATGCAGAAAAAATTTGAAATGAGCATGATGGGAGAACTCAAATTCTTCATTGGACTTCAAGTTAAGCAATCAGTGGACGAGGTGCTTATCCATCAAACCAAGTATACAAAGGAACTCCTGAAGAAGTTCAACATGGATGATTGCAAACCAATGAACACTCCTATGCACCCCACGTCCATACTGAACAAAGATGATAAAGAGAAAAAGGTAGACCAAAAGGTATATAGAGGTATGATAGGATCTCTTATATATCTTACCGCGTCCAGACCTGATATTATGTTCAATGTATGTTTATGTGCTCGATTTCAATCTGATCGTAGAGAATCTCACTTATCAGCAGTTAAAAGAATATTTAGATATTTGAAAGGTACTACTAATCTGGGTTTGTGTTTTAAGAAATGTAAAGATTACAGAATAGTTGATTTCTGTGATGCTGGCTATGCTGGAGATAGAATTGAAAGAAAAAATATCAGTGGAGGATGTCACTTCATTGAAGCTAACCTTGTCACATGGTCAAGCAAAAGACAAAGTACCATTGCCTTATCAACTGATGAAGCTGAATATATTTCAGCTGCTAGTTACTGCTCACAACTTCTTTGAATCAAACATCAATTGGAGGACTACAATGTGTTTGAAGTAGTATTCTACTTTTATGTGATAATATTGTTGCAATAAATAAATCTAAGAATCCAATTTTGCATTCTAGAGCTAAGCACATAGAAATTAAACATCACTTCATTAGGGATTATGTGCAAAAAGGTGTTTTTGATATACAATTTGTGGATACTGACCATCAATGGGCAGATATCTTTACTAAACCTCTTGCTGAGAACAGATTTATTTTTATTAGGAAGCATTTGAATATGTTATGTGTAGATTGATATTCTGATAAATACACATCTATCGAATTTTTTCGTCCAATGCATGTTGAAAATCTTGAGTCCAGAGCATGATAAAAATTTGCGTCTATTGCATATTCAACTGCGCGTCTACTGCATAACGTGTCTACTACTATTGCATGACGCGTCCATTGCATGTTAATTTGCGCGTCCATACTTGCTCATGCTTGGACCCGTCTATGCATATTTTTGTTAAATGCATTTATTTTGTCTCATAGACATATTTATCTAGTATATTCTATTTACTGAGTCAGTAATTTCCATCAATCCCATCAAGAACTTTTTATGGTTTCAAGATACCAACACCGTTTTATCCTTAATGACATGTCTTGTCAAATCTTTTCTTTTTGATTTATTTCTAAAAGAAAAACCTTTGAGATTCAAAACCTTTTTAAAATCAATCTCTTACCTCTGAGAAAACTTTACACTTACTTAATCTCTCGAGCTATCTAGATCTCTGCTTTCAAATCCTAACTCTCAGATCACCAAAAATGGCTTCTTCTTCAACCTTCAACGTGGACAAACTCAACATGGCTATTGAGCATCACTTCAAATTTGGAGTTTTGCAAGACTACAACTTGGACATTAGCAAGTATATAAATGTTGCTGGATGGGGAGGACTTTTCACTGAGAAAGTCTCTGTTTTCCCAACTTAATAAGAGATTTCTGGAGGAGACTTCAAGTTACTGATACTAACTTCTCCTCTACTGTGCTGGGAAAGAGGATTGTTGTCTCTGATAAAACCATTGCTAATGCCATCTTCTGCGCTCAAGAAGGAGTGGTACTTACTGAGTCTTGGGAGACTGAACTGGGAGGCACTGAGGTGATTGAAGCCTTCTTGATGAGATAGGACACAGTTTGAAATCATTCTTGGAAAGCTGTTGAAATGAAGGACATCATTCGTATCCTTCATCAATTACTGAAAAAGGTAGTTCTTCACGAGGTTGGGTCCAAGGACAACCTATCAGCCCTGCACAAATTCTGTCTTTGCCATATTTTCATGGAAACAAAGATAAACCTTCCCAGAATCTTGTATGGAAGATTCAGAGATGCAGTGATCAACATGAAGAAACTCTCAGCATTTCCCTATTGCCATCTTCTCTCCAAAATCTTCAAAGCTTAAGGAATCCATGAATTTATTGATGCAAGGACTCCTGAAGAGCAAGTCGGGATCTTAATTGAAAATTCAATGTCTGATGCTGACTTTGGTAGAATGAACATTGCAAATATGAATCTTGGCACCTATACTGCTGCTGCTATAGCTAAGACAGAGGAACCGATGAAGATTAAGGAAGAAATGGTGGAACAAAACAATGCTAAGGTTCTGGGACTGAAAAGGAATATCGGGAAGAAAGCTACAGCTGCAAGGAAGCCAATACCAAAGAGGCCTACAGGTGGAATTGTCATCAGAAAGCCCACAGTTGCTGCTCAACTTGCCCCCTCACAGAAAAGGACAAGAAATCTTCTTGTCAAATAATGAGGATGAAGATGATGAGGACAGGGTTCCCATTAGCTCGGTGCTGAAGAAACAGAGGATTGCTACCTCTGCTAATGCTGATGGCACTTCTGTCATTCCAACTAGGAGAAGGCAACCACAGCGGAAAGCCAAAGCTGTCATAGAAACTAAGGTAACCTTACCTGCTAATGATCTTGTCAAGTTAGTAGTAGATGCCCTAGTTTCAAGCTTTGAACATAGGGTAGATAACTCTGGATCATCTATAAATTTTGATCAAAACTTAGATGATGTGTACATTCTTACACCCCTCTCACCACAAATAAACTCACCAGACCAACCACAAATAGCCTCACCTCCAAGACCAACATTCCAACCTATCATCCCTGCTGATGACCCTTGGTTCAATCAACCAGATGATATTATTTGCCCTGGTGCTCCTTTTCCTAAAATCAAGAAAATCAGGTTTCCCTATACCGATCCATCAGTTCTGTATGTGGGAAAAGTAGAAAATTGGGCTAAGGTTAAGAGGGACTGAAAGATTATATTCCATGAACATGAACCTGAACCTGTCTCAACTAGACCCTTCCATCCACTTCCAGAATATGACTACGAACCAGAAACCTTACCCCAACCTAATTATGTACCCATACCATATATCCCAACCATTACCAAACCCATTCCATCCACTCTCCACAACCATATTGGTCCTGCCCTGACTCACTTACCCCAAAAGAAATTCCCTCCCAGGAAAATCTATCCAAACCTAGTTAGGTATCCACCTTTCAAACCTTTCATTGAAGGTGTTGAAAGGCACATTATAACGGATTGGCATACAAACCCTGCTAAGAAGGATCTCACTGATGATGCCTCTAAAAGATCTAGATCATTCAAGAATGTTCCATTCATCATGGACAGAAACACCGTGTGGACTACATTCATACATCCAAGCACTTAAAGCAGAGCTGCTGACTTTGTTGATACTTTGATGTATGAAATGCTGAAGTGGGAGTTCAGTCACTTTAGAATTGACAGAGCCGCAGTTGTGGCGATGCACACTTGATCAAAGATTGTCAAGTAAACAATGTTGTTTGCTTTAAATGTGGTAAGGCAGGACATGTTTTCCGGAACTGTAGACAAGGAAAAGCAACAAATGCTGGAAGACAAGGAACAGGGGCACAATCTCAAAGAACGGGACAACAAGCGGTACGTACTCCAACAACGGGATGTGTGTTCACATTGAGAGGAGCTGAGCATTATCAATCGTGAGCAGCGAGGTTTTGGTTGATGATCTTTTGAAGCAGGCAGCAAGTTCTCTTACTATGTTTAGATATCTATGTAGTTATTATGTTAAGGATGATGATGTATATATTCTGATGGCATAGTATGTAAAAATAAAATGTGTAAAATAAGGATCGCTAAGTTGGTGTATGTTTAGATTTTGATAAGTTGAGATATATAAAAATCAGTAAAGTTCGTGCTATTGATAAATGTATCAGAGTGCACAGCGGAGTTGGTGTTGCATGTAACCCCGCAAAATTTCGAGGACGGAATTTCTTTTAAGGAGGGTAGTAATATAACATCCCGGTTTTTATGATTTTGTTTTACGTGAGAGGAGCAGGTTTAAGACTTGGATTATATATTTAAGAGATGGATTAAGATCTAGGAACCTTTGCATGGAAAGTACGCGGCTAACCGGAATGAAATTGAACGTGAATGAAATCTAGGGTTTCCGTAAGTTGTTTTAAAAGAGAGAAAGAGTGTGAAATAAGAAATTTGGATTTAAGAATGATATTAGGCATTTTTTTAGGGTTGGAGGTTGTTTATTAGGTCTTGATGAGCCTATATCTCAAATTTGAGGTCAATCGGACGTCAAACGATCTCAGAACACGATGAAACATACGAATGATGAATTGCTGATTTGGCTGGTCAACGTGGTCCACGCTCAAGCGTGAGAAATGCCACGCTTGAGCATGAGGAGTTCTGACAGGAATTGACATGCGGCTGACTGGATAATGCATGGACGAGACGTGGCGAGGCAGACTGCCACGCTCAAGTTTGGGAAATTTCACGCTTGAGCGTGGGAAGTTCTACGCTCGAGGGTGGGCAGTGCTGAAAGGACCCCTTGGTTCTATTTAAAAGTGAAAGTTGGGGAGAAAACTTATGTTTTCTAAGGCAGAACAGAGAGACTTAGAGAGAGAATGGACCCCGGCTCGATTATCGACTCAAACGATCGGCCCGACATGTTTCCGAGCACGTGGTTGTGATCGTGACGACGACGCCTTCACTTCCCTATCCTTCTTTTCTTTTCTTGTGGAGGTAATTCCTACCCTTTTATGTCGAAATGTTGTCGGTGTCGGTATTATTCTTATCTATAGTTTAAGTTATCGGATTTCGATTTCGTCTTCCATTTTGAACTCATAGTAACGTATGCTTCGTAACGTGATGTCTAGGTGAATTTTAGGAGGCTTGGAGACCTTTCTCCCTTGCGTAGAAGAATTGAAGGTGTAGAGGGAATGTTCGGTTCGGGACGTCGGTACAATTGTACACAAGGTGAGGGGAAAGAAATTCCAATTATCGGGACTATGGGAATAAAATATGAATATTTACACGTGTAAGGATTCTCAACCCCCGTTGATTGTTGATTGATAATATGATATATGATAACATGCTTAGTTGATTATATGATATATGGTTATTATTTTATTTCTCCATTGATCATATGTGTTATTGATATATTGATGTATAGTGGATCAATATTGGTGATACTTTGGAGATGTTTGATATGAAATTAGGTTGATAGCTTGATTAGGAAGTTATTATGTCATGTGGTGATATCGAGGTGTTAAACGAAAAGGTGGTGTGAGATTATGTAGTGATGGATGCATGTGCATATCATTGCAGTGGTCAACCTTGTGGGTAGTCGCAATAGTTGTTTGAGCGGTTACTAATATGAGGTTGATGTTGGTGTATTGTGAACGACTAAAACAAAAGTTGGATAGTTTTCACAAGGCGCGGTATGACTAGCTACGATAAGCCGTTTGAATACGAGGTCGGATAATACTTATGCATAGCTGCAACAGTTGTTTGAGTGGTTATTGCACAAGAGGTGTATCTGTGTATCTGTACACAGAAGGGTTGTGTGAACAATTGCAATAGCTGTTTGAGCAATTGTCACACGAGGTTGAGGTGGACTATTCAGAGCGACCAAGATGATGGAACTCATTTTGGTGACGCAGGAGTTAGTAGCCCAACTACCGACTAAACGTTGTTGTAGAATTGGCTAATCATGCATATAGGACCAATTGTGCATTAGAATAAGTTATGATCTTAGTTACGGAGATATCGAGGTTGATTGGTATGATAATGATCTTGGGAGACGGTTGTGTTTGTTTATGTACATGTTGATAAGTAGTATTTTATGTTCTTACCTCTTGTATATCTCTGTTTCTCTGTTCATATTTATTTTGGGTTCGGTTTGTGAATCGAAGACGGAGATGAGCCTATAGCTGGCGTAAAGACGAAGAAGGTGACGAAGACTTTTAGAGTTGAAGTTGAGTCTTTAGTATCTATACCACGACCAGTGGAGCGTCTGTATTGCATATCCGATAGCTTCCATGATACTTTGATGTTGTGAAAAAAATGTTTTGAGGATTTAAATATATGTTTGAAATGTTTAAATTTTCCACTGTAATTATATGTATCATTAATATGTTATGTTCCATGTGGCACCCGAAAGGGTATTACATATAGCAATTCCAAAGACTTGATAGACGAGATGATATGCCACGTCAGTAGACAAGCGAAATAGAAGGAGTGAACAAACTTAGTCTTACAAATAACTGAGTAGACGGAGATTTTGAGTAGACGAGTTTATATCTCCTATACGTTCTTCTGAAGTGAATAAATGCAATCCGGTTCTCTTGAATTTATTTCAAATGGTTGATATTTATTCCAATAGAATATTTGTTCTTCCCATTTGTTTTATCCGGTTAATGCTTTGTTTCCTTTTGAGAAAATCATAGTACCATCGAGGAAATACAAAAAGCAAATAGTACAACGAGGAAATGAAAAGTGACTTGTACGATGACAATTTTATGGTTGGAAAAAGCTGGACTGTGCACAAAGGAGGAAAAACTTTTTCAAGCTGCAAAGCTCAGAGCAGTGAGCCTCCATTTTGTACTACCCTAATAACCAAGAGTGCATTTCAGCTTTGCCACGTTCAAGCCTTCAGTCACAACGGATATTATGCTATCTCTAAACGGGAAATTCAAAATGATCGTTAAAGCTTTTCAAGAGAAGGAGAAGGTCACTATAAGTAGAAGACCTCAGATACTGAAGAACAACCTTTTTTTTGCTAGCCAGCAACATCTGTATATACATTATTTGTGAAAGCAGTTCTTATTCTTTTATTCTTTCAAAAAGCAAAAGTCTGTAATCTTTAGTGTGAATATTGTAAAAATATTCAACAGATCTTAAACTTTCATATCCTCACACTTAGTGAGTTAAGAAGATCTAAGTTAAATCTCTTTGTTAAGATCTAGAGCCCGGGGAGGCTTGGTAAGAAAGGAATACCTGTAAGCCTGGAGAGGTGTTGAATACTTGGTTGTAATCTATTTGGAGAAATAGTGGATAAAACCTTCAAGTCGAAGGGACTAGACGTAGCTCTTGGTTGGAAGAGAATGAACCAAGATAAAATCATTTGTGTGAATCTTATATCTCTAAACTCTTACAGCTTTATTTGTTTATACTTACTTGCTTCTGATTTAATCTTCTTGTGTGAGAAAACAGTTTTGAAAAGGTTGTTTTTGAAAATTATTAACAAACACAATTCAACCCCCCCCCCCCCCCCTTGTGTTTGCCTGTGTTAACTTCAATACCTCCTTGGACCTCGATCTGTTGGATCTGAAGGGAGAAAACTCGAAATTGTTGCATACATGAGGGAGAAGGGAAAACAAGAACATAGAAGAGAAGGGAGCATGGTGAAAGGAGAGGGTACCCGAATGAAGAGAGAAGGGGGCCGAGAAAACCGATCTGAGACACCCCGTTGTGCCCCGGTGTTTTAATAGATAATTACCTTCTTAAATCAATTCTTAATTGCGCGCTTATCGTGAAAATACGTAAAAATTAAAAACTTATTTAATCATCATATAACTTCTGCAAATTTAAAACACAATAACTTTAACCTGTGTAAATACACACTTAGTTGTTCATTACAATACCAAAACATCGTTGAGGGTATCCTCTCAGTAGGATCCCTCACAGGCATAAACTTAATAACCGACATACTTAGCGGAAATATAAAAATGCTCCTTAGACACACTGACCATAATGTCTATACTCTAATCGCCATGGATCACAGCTCGACCCCCAGCGTCGGGTTCGTAAGGAGTTCCACCCAACTCCTGAGAAATCTCCGTTTCATACAGAGTTCCATCCAGCTCCTCAGCAACATTACCATAATGTCTATACTCTAATCGCCATGGATCACAGCTCGACCCCCAGCGTCGGGTTCGTAAGGAGTTCCACCCAACTCCTGAGAAATCTCCGTTTCATACAGAGTTCCATCCAGCTCCTCAGCAACATAACCCTCCATCGGGTCTTCTAACGTAAACCAAAGTAACCCACAAAAATACAGAAACATAGGGAATAAGAAACAGTTCTATCATCAAAAAGCGGAAAAGAGTCATAGTAAATCATACAGTAATTGTCACAGACAAACAATGCACATAACTAATAGATCACCCTCAAGTTAATATATCATCCTCTACCCTCGATATCATGCTACTCAAAGACACCATAGTTGCACACCTATTTTCTAAGGTGGAAGTGGTCTCACGAGAACTCTTGATTTTACGTATATTATATTACCAATACACGGAAGTGTTTTACGTGTATTATATTACCAATACACGGTGTATTATATTACCAATACACGGTGTATTATATTACCAATACACAGAAGTGTTTTACGTGTATTATATTACCAATACACGGTGTATTATATTACTAATACACAGATGTCCTTGCGTATTATATTACCAACACACTTCTGTCTTTGTGTATTATATTACCAATACACTTTTGTCCTTGTGTATTATATTACCAATACACGGTTGTGGACAACAACACCTATACTTGAATCTCACCAACTTGTTTTAACAACATCCTAGTGCCTTAACCTTTCATTAGAACTTGACACATATTCTATACCATAACACCTCTTTAACATACATCATCTAGGTCAGGCACTTCTAAATCATTATTATCCTCACGCCCAAAATAATCATCTCTTAGACAACATATATATCTTTACTTAAAAACCACTAAGCATAATAATACAAACCAGGCAGATCATGCATAACACAATATCAACCAAAATATTCCCATATCACCAACATAGCACAAAATCAATTCAATAAAGGTAATAAAATCAAATCAACCATCAACAATATAAAATCAACCTAATATCGATAAACCTACAATCCCCGAATCACCATTGGTTTTTCAGAAAAGGTTTCCAATGTGATTTTGGTCTTGTCAATTACTCGACTACTAGTAGGGTTTAGGCCGCCCTACACAATTATTATATAATATACTACTTATCGATTCTGACGATAGGTTGATTTTTTCCCCCACCTGGGTTATCACCGGACTCCCGAACTCGAAGCTCCTCGTTGTCACACCACAAAGTACTAACTCCACCTTCTGTGAAGGTAAGGAGATTAGATGCTCGAAGAGGTATACCACGAACGTCCTCGTTTCCTCCACGATGGAAGTCTAAGGTTATGAACACAAAATCACAAGTTAAAATCAAACAAGAACACTAAACCACAAGGTATAGGTTCGGCCGAGACTAGTTCTTAGGTTTAGAGATTCCCGAAAATTATACAACTCATGGATTTATGATCCTTAAGTGTAAGGAGTTCATAAACAATGATCACTTAACAAAGTTGAATTAAAATCCCACTAAGTTATAAACTTAGGGTATTCGGCCAAGGCTAGTAAAATAGGCTAGCATTCACTGAACTTTCCAATCTCTTAGGTTTAGCATCCATATGTGTTAAGGAGCTCAAAACAATGATCATTTTGGAAAAATAAGAACAAAGTATCCTAGGTCCATAACCTTCTAGGTTCGGCCATCACAGGATTTATAGGTTAGAAATCTTTAAACTTTCCAATCTCTTAGACTTAGTATCCAAATATCTTATGGATCTCAAGTCCTTGATCATTTTGGAAAACAATGGAAACTTAAACATTCCAATCTCTTAGACTTAGCATCCAAATATCTTATGGAGCTCAAGTCCATGATCATCTTGGAAAAATGAAAGTAATACATCCTAGCTTTAATAACATAGAATAAACAAGTTAGAAATCCTTAAACTTTCCAATCTCTTAGACTTAGCATCCAAATATCTTATGGAGCTCAAGTCCATGATCATTTTGGAAAACAATGGAAACTTAAACATTCAAATATCTTAGCTCAAGTCCATGATCATCTTGGAAAACAATGGAAACTTAAACATTCCAATCTCTTAGACTTAGCATCCAAATATCTTATGGAGCTCAAGTCCATGATCATCTTGGAAAAATGAAAGTAATACATCCTAGCTTTAATAACATAGAATAAACAAGTTAGAAGTCCTTAAACTTTCCAATCCCTTAGACTTAGCATCCAAATATCTTATGGAGCTTAAGTCCATGATCATTTTGGAAAAATAAAAACTCAAACATCCTAGCACCTAAACACTAAGTTTCGGCCATCATAGGATGATGAGGAAAATATTCTTTGTTTAACAATAACTCTTAGGTTTAGAATCACATGGTATTAAGAGTTCTAAATCCATGATCATTCTTGGAAAGTTGAAACATAGTATCCTAGGCTTACTTATTCATATTTTCAGCCATCATAAGAACAAGCTATCAAAACTTCGAAGATTTATAGATTTAAGATCAATGGATAGTTAGAAACTCAAACACATGATCATATTCCAAAAGTTGAAACAAAAACTTCCTAGGTCACAAATGCAAGCATTCTGCCTTCACTGGAAGAGATAGGTAGAGATTTTTGTTTTACACAATCTCTTAGTATGTGAAAATATAAGTTAATACAATACTATAGAAAGTGGTTTCAACTCAAAAGGAGTTTTCTACCATTTTAGAGAGATTTTAGAAGTTTAAAGCATATAAAGAACACATAAAGTAAACTAAGAAATAAAAGATGAAACTTGCAAAAAGATTCATATGAGAGCATTACCCTTAGTATAAGGAAGAAATTTAATGAAGAACTTAAGTAAAAAAAATGAATAAAAACTAAAGCTTTAAGAGCTTGAACTTTTAGAAGAAAGGAAGAAGATGAAGGTTTAATGGAGTTTGAAGAAGGAAGATGATGAAGTGAAAATGAGAGGTGTATATATAGAGAAGGGAGAGGGTGGCACGAAATTGAGGAGATAGGAATGATCTTGGAGAGCAAGTTTTGACCTTGTGCCTTGTTTGGTTGAAGAGGAAAGAGAAAAATAAGTTTTTATAATATAATATGATATATTTCAAAATGTCCATCATGACCACTTTTTAGGAGGTAGCTTAGGTCATACCTCTAGTGAGTCACCTCACTCTCTCATCTCACCTCAAGCCTTTTATGTCTCTTATTCTGCTTCATTTCGTACCCGGTTGCATTTTCGATCGTAATTCTTCCGACGTTTTCATCCGAATAAAATATTATATTTTATTTTTGAACGAAAATTTTCAAAATAACCAAAGTTGAAGGAAACATAATAAAAACACTGACTATCTCGTTCAAGGGTCAAAATTAGGTTTTCTGCACAGTAAACTTGTACCGGCAATGAAAACGCAGACCGGCTTTCGTCTGAATTTTCAATCGAAAATTTTACCGTAACCCTCTACCATAAAGTAGACTATGAATATGATTTTATTTTAATCAAAAACACTTTCTAACTCTCAAATTTAAAATATAATTTAATTATATTTTAATCGGTTGAACAACATAATTAAAATCAGCTTGTTACACAATCAGTGATGGGAGGGGAGTGTGAAGGTAAAGGTAAAGGGAGAAACAAGGAAGGGTGGGTGTTGGGAGAGAGTTGGGGGTCGAAAATTTTGAGAGAGAGATGATTGTGGTTGAGAGAAAATGATAAATGGGTTAATTTGAGGGTGAGCAAAAGAAAGATAAGTGTAGAAGGTTCTGGATAATGAGAGACATGAACGAGAATTTGTAATTTTTTTTTTTTTTTTTGGTACTATGAGAATTGGTATTCATTCAACAGGAAGAAAATTTGCAACGGGAAGAAAATATCGGGTTGCTTAAATAAATGAATAATATTTTAAGATAAAAAAATTTGTGTAAATAAAAAATAATAAAATGTTGGGTTACTTATTTTACGTAGCATTGGAGTGAAAACTGGATGGGTTGCTTAAATGTGACGTGGCACAGTAGAACCCACAGTAGGGTCTACTTAAGCAACCAAAGTGGGTTACTTGTCTTCTTAGCATTGGAGATGCTCTTAGGCTTTGTTTGTGAGTTTTGTTTTGGAAGGGAAGTAAGGGAAATGGAAGGTTTGTGAGAATCTCTCCCATGTTTGTGAGTTTAAAAAATTGGAGGGAAAGGTTTTGAGTATTTTAGAAAACCCCCAACCTATCCTAAGCCACTTTTTTGGTTGACCACAATTTGAGGTTTTTTGGGAGGGAAATAATTAAATTACTAATTTACTCTCCCAGTCTTTACTAATTTGTATTAATAATTTTTTTTTGAAAGGTGTATTAATATTATTTAAAAAATATTAGTTATGTTAATTTTCTAAAATAAGGATAAGATTGTAAAAATATATTATAAACCCCTCATTTACTTCCCTTTATACAATATGCACTCACAAACAACGGGAGGGATAATACCCTCCCCCCCCTCCCCCCCTTTTTTCTAAAATAAGGATAAGATTGTAAAAATATATTATAAACCCCTCATTTACTTCCCTTTATACAATATGCACTCACAAACAACGGGAGGGATAATACCCTCCCCCCCCCCCCCCTTTTTTTCCCCTTTCCTTCTCATTTGATCCCCTCTCTTTCCTTCCCCTCAAAACTCACATTCAAAGCCTTACAAGCAACCAGACTGGTAAAAGATCATGCATGCGTCACATGTTATATGTCACATGTTATGCCACAAGGTCAGTTTTACACTGAAAGATGTGAACCAAAAAAAGGAATGTACGTGGACTATTATTCACATGTACATACATGGTATATTCCAATTACCCGTCTACTGAAGAGGATTTGGTATTTCATTTTATTGTATTGTATTTTCATTGATGTTATTTTGTAACATTCCATTAGATGGTATATTCCAATAGATGTACATAAATGTTACGCAATTGGATGCTATATTCCAATAGACGTACATAAATATGACATTCCAATAGGAACATGTACATAAAACATGATATTATTTATAAAAATATAATATGGTACATCAAAATGAAAGCATAAATATTTCTAAAACAAAAGAAATGAGCTCTGCTAGGGTTTGTGAAACTTCCTCTTCTCCTCCCGAGAAGAGTACTAAGGAAGAAGACCTTATTAAGCGAAGTAAGAAAAAGGTACGCTGTTAGGAGGAGGATAGTCCTGACGCCACTGATGCTCAACCAGCATGCAACGTGAAACTACCCCTTCCAGTTTCTTATAAGGAAAAGCTACTAAATCTCTTTGGAGAGGAAGTACCAGAAAAACTAGATGCAAATTCCATGAAGGGCCACTTTAATCTTAATGAATTCCCCAATGAGAACAAGGAACCTTCTGCTGCAGGTTCAGCGATTTACTTATCCGATGAGGAGTGGGAGGCATGGTCTACACCTTGGAAGAAAACTTTGGTGGTTAAACTGATGGGTAAAAACATCAGTTTCAAAATCTGGAGAATAATTTAAGGAGAAACTGGGCTAAGAAGGGACCAATCAAAATAGTTGATATGGCAGATGGCTTCTTCTTGGTTCATTTTACGTCTGAGGAGGATTATAACTGGGCTCTATTTGAAGGTCCCTGGAAGATTGTTGATCACTATCTTATCATTCAAAGATGGAGACCTTTTTTTCTCCAGAGTGCAGAAGTCTCTAGCAAGGTGGCTATCTGGTTAAGGATTCCAAAACTACCCTTTGAGTTGTATCATGCCCAGTTTCTATGGCGCATTGGATCTAAGCTAGGAAACATGTTGAAAGTGGATAGGTTAACTTCAGTCGGTCAATCCATTCTCGGGACAAATTTGCCCATATTTGCGTCGAGATGGATCTGGCTAAGCCCGTACCGTCCCACATTGTCATCAGAGGTCGCCACTTGATCATTGAATATGAGGGGTTACACCAAATTAATATGTTTTCGCTGTGGCCGCTATGGTCACAAGGCTGAAAAATGCCAGGAAATTCTTGAGCGGCAAACACAACCAGTTAAGATGGGTGAATGCTCATCTTCCACCCCAATGGAGAAGACAGAAGGCTCCTCATTGTCGATTCCACCTATGGAGAAAGTCCAGGAATCCAATGAAACAGTGCAGGCCGGAAGCACTGGTGCAACGGTTGATGCTAGGGCTGACGTGGAAAAGACCAAGGTTGAGGAGCAGGTGAATCAATCAGTTGAGAAAATTACGGATAATGATAATGCAATCAAGATTGGCCCCTGGAATATTGCTCAACGAAATTATCGTAAAAAGAATCAGAATCAGAATAAGCAAGATATGGTGGTTAAGGAGGATATGAAAGGAAGGCCAAAATCAGGGAAGGATAATCCGAAGGTAGCTGTTAAAAACGGCTTTAAAGGGAAACAAGATTCCATTTCTGGAAAAGAGCCCAAATCCCATGGATCTCGTTTTAATGTTTTAAATGCCGCTAATCATGCAAACACTGTCTCTAAAAGTGCTGACTTTGCTTTTGGGAGTACGTCAGCCCCTCCAAAAAATTCATAGTGAGTCAGGAACCCCTTGGGGGGTAAAAATCCACAGTCAGGCCCAAATAAAGAAACTAAGCCCAATTCAAATGTTGCTGTCAGGAAAAAAGGCCCACCAAGACAACCCATCATTAAAGCTGATGTGAAGAAAGAAACTTGTGCTGATGCGAAGAAAGAAACCTCTGCTAGTTCGAACAAATAGCCCAATTTTGAGTTTGAGCACTATAAACATGTCTTGCCTTAGCTGGATTCATCCTTTGAGTCAGGTAGCAATTAAACTGGATGAGGAAACAATTGCTTTTGTGGAAATTCAAAGACGTCTCAAGGGCAAGGGAGTTGTCACTGATACAGGGCAAAATGGTGGAAATGGGGCGGTTCCAGGAAGTATGGATGTTGACTCCCAACCTGAAAACGCGACGTCCTCTAGTTTGGGTGAGAAAAATGTCGTTAACTCCTCTGCCTCTCTTGGGAATGCTAGAGTGGAAAAGGAAGGTGAAATTGATGGAGATGTTGTTATGTATATGGATTACCCTGAGACTGCGTCTCGCCTATTTGTTAAAAGTTCCCAATGAACTATCTCATATGGAATTGCAGAGGGGATGGGAACAAGGAATTTCCTGCTCTTGTTAAAGATATTGTAAGGATTTATCAACTGAATTATGTTGCTATCTGCAGATAATGTCATCCGGAAAATTGGTTTAGACAATGTTGCAAAGGTTGATGCTCAAGGCTTCCCAGGGGGGTATGTGTATGTGGAAAAGCTCATGCCCTCCAATATCTGTCCATTCTACTTCCAGGTATTGTGTGCATCTTGTTGTAAAGCCTAACACTCCAGAAGCTTGGTTTTTCTCCATCATTTATGCCAGTCCAAACAACTACCAGAGGTTAGAAGTTTGGATAGAACTGATTGATTTTAATTCTTCCATCTCTGCTCCTTGGTGCCTTGGGGGAGACATCAACCAAGTTATTTTTGATTGGGAGAAGCAGGCAGGTGGCCCGGTTAATAGTGCTGGTAGTTTTGCTTTCTCTTCTGTTATTGATTCTTGTCTGCTTCTTGATTTGGGTTTTAAAGGTCATCCTTTTACCTGGAAGAAGGGTAATCTGCGTGAAAGACTGGATAGGGTGTTATGTAGTTTGAGTTGGCTTCATTTTTTCCCTGATAGCACAGTGACCCACCTTCCTATCTCTTCCTCCGATCTTTGTGGTCTATGGCTTCGTTTATCTCCAAATCTTGTGAACCAGAGAATAAATTATTTCAAATTTCTGAGCCCATGGTTAGAGCATGAAGATTTTGAAAATCAAGTCAGTATTTCCTGGGTCCCTTCGGATGCTTGGAATACAAACATATCCAGATTGACCTCTAATCTAAGGGAGTGGAACAAGCATGTCTTCGAAAATATTTTTAAAAGAAAGGAGAGACTGTTGATAAGATTAGAGGGTATCGACAATAAATTGATGGTGGAAGATAATGTCAGGTTGGTAAGACTGAGAAGTGAAATCTGGAAGGAATACAACACTATTATCAATAAATAGGAAGTTTATTGGCTTCACCAGGCCAAATGCAAGTGGTTAACTCAAGGAGACAATAACACTAGGTTTTTTCACCAATATTCTCTCATTAGGAGGAGGAAAAATCGTATTGCTGCCCTTGTGAACAACACTGGAGATTGGGTCTTTGAGGAAAGTGAGTTACAGAATATTGTTATTGATTTTTATTAGAATATTTGCTCTTCTGATGGGGTGTTGGCCGCCAGTTTCCAGACTATTTCAACATTTCCCAGAATTGAAGAGTGTGATATGAACTTACTCAGAGGTAAAGTAACTCTTGACGAAACTAGAAAAGCTCTATTCAGTATGAAGAATCTAAAGGCTCCTGGCCCCGGTGGTTATCATCCGATTTTCTTCAAGGCACGATGGAACACTATTGGATCTTCTTTACATAGATTCATCTGTGAATGTATCCAGAACCCCAGTTTGATTCATGAAGTCAACCAAACTCTTATCACTTTGATTCCAAAGTGTGATGAGCCGATCCGAGTTTCACAATTTAGACTAGTTGCTCTGTGCAATGTGGTTTATAAGGTGGTTACCAAGATTTTAGACCAGAGACTTAGAGTGATCATGCCTTATGTGGTCTCAGATAACCAAAGCAGTTTTATCCCTGGTAGATCCACTGTTGATAATATTCTTGTCCTTCAAGAATTAATCCACTCGTTCGAGCAGATCAAGGGAAGGAAGGGATATATGATTTTGAAGCTAGATCTAGAAAAAGCCTATGATAGGCTGGATTGGAGCTTTGTCATGGATTCTCTTCAATGCCTTGGGATCCCAAATGACATCCAAGCTGTGATTTATCATTGCATTTCATCAGCCTCCTTGAGTGTGAATTGGAATGGCAACTCTTCTGACCCCTTTCATTCTTCTAGAGGCCTGAGACAAGGAGACCCGATATCTCCTTATCTTGTTGTTTTATGCCTTGAGAGATTGGGCCACAAAATCAAGGATGCGATGATGGGGGGCGAGTGGATTCCCTTTAGTTTTGGTAGAGGTAATGGCCCAAAAATCTCCCATATGTGCTTTGCAGACGATTTGATCCTTGTAACTGTATTATGAATATCATGAGGGCATTTTGTGAGGCTTTGGGGCAGAAAATTAACCTGGATAAGTCTCGGGTCTTTTTTTCTCAAAATGTGCCCGATTCCCAAATTGAAAGTTTGAGCCAAGCTATTGGTGTGCAATCTACGAAGGATTTGGGTCACTATCTAGGGGCTCCTCTTATTCATCAGAGAATATCTAAGCAGTGCTTCTCCTTTCTTCTAGATAAGATGCGCAAAAAGCTCAATGGGTGGAAGGCTAAGTCCCTGTCTTTTGCCGGAAGAGTTACATTGGCTTAATCTTCTCTTCTGAACATCCCGGGGTGTATGTGTTCCAATCCTCTCAAATTCTCGTTTCCTTTTGTTTGGAAGATGAGAAGATTTGCATAGACTTTGGTGGCGTTTGGAAGAGCTTATTTAAGCTCCTTTTGACTTATCTGATGACATAAGCTCTTATGCAGTATGTTTGGCAGAGCTTATAAAAATAACTTATACCATCCCATAAGGAGTTTTTGACTTATTTTCATAAGTCGCTGGAAGAAGCTTATGGAATTATCATAAGAGCTTATGTACTAAACACCCTCTCCGTGTTTTTCACTATTTGAATCCTCTTATGCTCATTTCCTTCTTTTTCTTTCTTTAAGTGATTATGGCATAAGCTCTCATGCGATAAGGTCTTATGTGATAAGCTCTTAATTAAGTTGTTTACCCAAACGCACCCTTTATCTGGGGTTCTACCGCTAATGCTCGAAAGTGTCATTTATATCATGGGAGAAGCTTTGCTGTCCGAAAGAAGAGGGTGGATTGGGCTTTAAAAGCTTACATATGCTTAATAAAGTCCATATGATGAAACTGTCTCGTGGAGTATGCTTGTTGATTCTAATAAGTTGTGGGTCAAAGTGATGAGAGCAAAGTATTTGTGTGGTTTGCGTACTATTCCTGTTTTCAAACATAAGGCCTCTTCAACTGGTACTTGGAGAGCTATTGTGAACTTTTGGGAGTTGGTGAAACAGAACATTACTTGGGTTGTGAAGAATGGTCTTGATATCAAGTTGTGGAAGGATTGTTGGATCCCGGGGTGTAGTTCTCTCTTGGATACTCTTGGAATTTTATGTCCTAAGCATGAAATTGAGTTTCCTGTTTTGCACTATGCGGTTAATGGCTCTTGGGATTGGTTAAGGATAGCTCAACATGTTCCTTGTTGAGTCACCGGCAAGTGTACCGGGTCGTCGAAAGTAATAAAATAACACGGTAAGTAATTACCGAGGTCGAACACAAGGATTGGGCTACCAATTCGACTAATTCGCGAGAAGTTCGATACGTTGGTCAAGCAAGGAAAGTGGTTGAGAGGGAGAATATGATCGCAAATTAAATTAACAAATCTAATAGAACTAAGGTATTAAAATCTGGAATTAAAATATCTAAGGTCTCAAATCCACTTACCCAATCATGCATAGTACCCAAGTGATGATGATTCTTTCCTAAGTTCAATTACAATGTCAACCAGGACCCCCAAATTCTCCTATATCCACTGTCGTGCTCAATAGGACGTATTCGATGATTGGATTAATTACTTACTAGGTCTCATAATCCTAATCATCAAACTCTATTAATTCTTGTTCCCTATAAGGTTGCACCGATCTCCTACTCACTCTCGTGCAATAGTCGATTGATGATCCCAATTCAAGTTCTAAAACGCGAATTGCCTCCTAAGCCTCATCACGTTTAACTAGTCAATCACGCATGCATATGATCAACGCAATCAAATCAGAATTGGAAAACATTAATTGAAAGAAGGGAGAAAGACATACATCACATCAAATTCTACACCGCCATGGGTGGTTTCATTGATCCCTCGGACGAGGGGATTAGTTCCTCATGCTCGTAAAGACAGACAAGCAATCGGTCCTAACGACCATAGTAAAATAAGAAAAAGAAAAGAGGAGGCGCAGCTCCAGAAACAAGGATTCGGCCTAAACGCTGATCTAAACAAGTGGAAAAACTCTGATCCCTCTTCTGATCTGAAACAGCCTATAAATAGCGATTCTGGTTCTCGCCCGCTCGCGAGGCTAGTGGGTTCTCGCGAGGCGAGAATTAAAATTGACGCGCATTCAAAATGGACTCTCGCGAGGCGAGCAGCCTCTCACGGGGCGAATTTCAGTTTTGGCTCCATCCTGAGTTTGAATGCTCGCGAGGCGAACTGTGATTAGCGAGGCAAGACCGAAAAGATGACTTCTCTGGCACAGTCAGGCCTTCGGGATGGCGAGGCGAGCTTGTGACTCGCGAGGCGAGACAGAAAAGGTGACAGTTGCTCTTTAGGCTGGTCTTCAGGTTCGCGGGGCGAGCATCCACTCGCGGGGCGAGTATCTCCAGAATGGCAATTTCCACTGTTTCTTGACTTTCCTTGGCTCTCAGAGCTTCACTTCTAACCTGAAACAATAAAAAGAAACAAAAAACGTAATTCTATTCAAAATAAACTAAAAACTACTAAAAATACATAAAACGAGTCAAAGTCTAACTTAGGAACAAAACAATGCCAAATTTGGGCGAAAAACGAGATTGAACTTGAATAATTAGCACAGAAACCACAGTCCATCTAGTTATAAAACTAGATAAGCCAGAGGCTTATCAAAACACCCCAAACTTAAACCTTGCTTGTCCCCAAGCAAGCTAAAACTCAAAAAGGACTCAAGACTTGGCAAGCTTAAGGGATTCAATCGATTTCGCACAAATTTCATGCAATCTTAACAAAACAGTTTTTCCTTCAATGATTTCCCCCCTTGCATCGATGTAATCCCCGCATTCATTTACTTTAAACAGTTGAGAACTTCATTATTCATGCAATCATTAATCTAAGTTGAGGATCAAAGTCACACACAAAAGGAAGATCACCAATTTCAAACAATTTCCTTCCTCACAAGGGTATGTAAAATTTCACTCATTCGCTCAAATTTGTCTAGGCTATCAACTTTTCACTCAATTTCACATATCAAGAGCACTTCCCATGAATTTGATTTTCATCTCAACAATAGTTCCCACGAAAACATGCATGCAACATCAAAAGGTCTTTTAAAGGTTGTAATGGGGTCTGGCTAAGGGTAGGATATTCAAGGATACTAGGCTTAAGTCCCTAGGAACTAAGAGAGCATGAGCATTTGACATATATTCCACTCAAATTCCTTTTTCCATTTTTCTTTTTGCCTCGGGTGACTACGGCCTTTTCCTTGCTAATTTTTTTCTGTTTTGCCCCTTTTCTTTTGGCATTTTTTTTTTTTTGCCTTGGGTTTCAACCTTTATTTTTCTTTTTCTCAACCCAAAATGACATATCACCTTGTAGCCACCCCAAACTTAGTTTCTCACAACCTTTCTCTTGCTAAGCTTCCATGCTCTCCTAATCCTAAGATTGGGTTAACATGGTTTTTCAGATTTTTGGCTTATAATATAGGGTCATCAAGAAACAATAGGCTAATTAGGCTCAATGTGGCTAACTAGGGAACATGCATTAGGGATGGTTCTTTTTAGGCCAAGTAGTTATTCAAAGAAAATTGCCTAAATCATTTGATGCAACACATAAACATGCAAACCATGAAGAGATTCAAGCAAATCCTGGAAAGTGCAACTTAAAAGTGATTCACACAATCAAAAACAAAGTTTGAGGCTCAAATCCTCACCTGGACATTTTTGCAATTTGTTTGACCGAGATACAATTCCTAGTGTGTGCACCCCCTCACCCCAAACTTGTCATAAATCAAGCAATCACATTAAAGTTTCTCAAAGTTTCAATTTTCAATTTTTCATATAGGGATCAACTTTTCTATTTTCAGAACCTAGGGGGAAATCATCAATGGTCCAAATAATTCATGCAATCAATCTATGCTAAATTTAATTAAAATCCAACAAGCTTGCCGACACAACATTCATACACAAACTCTTGATCTTCTCAAATTATTCAAGAGTGACAAACAAAAACAAAAACAAAACAAAAACAGCAATTGGTTCCCTCCTCCACACTTAAAGCATACATTGTCCTCAATGAAAGAACACAGATATATAAAATAAGAGTGAGGAAATGAGAGGGTGCTCCCTGATCAAATACTAGTGGAGGTGGCCGCTTCCACGGAAAGTTCTTCTACGGTTGCATCCTCATCCAATTGGTCTCTCGGGCACCCCTCTGCTGGGCCAAAGGCCTCTCCTGGAAGAAATCCTGCAAATCAAAAACTTAATTGCAGATTCGTGAGGCGAGAGATAACTCGCGAGGCGAATCTGGAAAATTGTTATTCACACTTTCCAGAATAGCGAGGCGAGTAGTATATTGCGAGGCGAATCTGGAATTCCAACAGATGATGATGCCCAGAATCGCGAGGCGAAATAAGTCCTCGCGACGCGAGACAGAAGCAGGAGCAAGCCTCTGAGATTCAGGGCTTCTGTCTCGCGTGGCCACTGTGGATTCGCGTGGCGAATCAAGCTTCTTTTTTTTATATATACACAAAGGAAAATGACAGAAAAATAAAAATAAAGGATACCTAGCTTGGGTTGCCTCCCAATAAGCACTTCTTTAACGTCACTAGCTTGACTTATTAAGAAACATCCACCTGGATCCCATATCCTGTGGCATAAGGGCCAAGAGATGCTCATCATGTGAGATCCTCCACCCGGATCCCATGGTTTGTTAAGTGGCCATTGCAGAAGCATTATGACTCTATCCATAATTCCACCTGGCCCGTGTGTGAAAACTCCATCGACCTCTTCAATTATGAACTCACTTCCTCTCGGGTCAAATGGTGTTTTCTCGAGGAAGTGTGCCAGACAAGTGAGAGGGTCTAACTTACCAGTGTCCACACATGCATGTAAGCCAACATATTTATTTAATGCAGTAAAATCAGATTGCTCAGCAAGCATGGTGGAGTCCACTACCACTTTATCTTCATTTTGAACTCTCCCCCTTGCTCCGGTGCCTTGTCCCTTGCCAACTCCTCTTTCTTAGGTTGTTCTTCCTCAACATGTGGTAGTTCTTCCTCAACTTCCTGAGAACTAGTTGTATCCCTGTTAGATCCCAACACCCTACCGCTTCTAGTTGTTATGGCATCACATTGGTTCTTAGGGTTGTTCTTGGTATCACCTGGGAAAGTCCCTGGGAGACGATCATTTAGTTGCTTTGCGAGTTGGGCAATCTGCATCTCTAGATTCTGAATTGCCGACCCTGTATGAGTTGCCAACTTATCAATGGCTGTGCTTGTATCGATTGCCAACTTCTCAACTGCCGCGCTCATCTTCTCAATAGCCAACTCCCACGGTTGCCTTCCACCATCCTGTTGAGGTTGTTGTTGCCAATTCTATTGAGGGTGTGGTTGCCAATTCTGTTGAGGTTGTGGTTGCCCGGCTAGACCACCGCCAGCATTACTCCAACCGAAACCCGGATGGTCTCTCCTCATATAACCCCTATTCTGATTCTGACTGTTCCTCTGATAGATGTTCTGGGGCACGCTGTCATAGAAATTATGGCATGAGTCCACATATTCTTGAGAGAAGTAGAACGGACAGCTCTGAGTGTCATGATCTCCATTACAATTTTCGCAACCCGGAAGCATTCCCTCGTGTACCTCGCATACAAAACAAGGCAAGACCAAGTGGAATCAAAGAAGTAGAGAGAAATAAAAGTAAATAAAAATAAAAATAAAAATAAAAAATAAAAATAAAAATAACTTAACCAAATAATCAAACTTCCCTGAAAATTAGGAAAATTGGTTGTGCCAATCCTCGGCAACGGCGCCAAAAACTTGTTGAGTCACCGGCAAGTGTACCGGGTCGTCGTAAGTAATAAAATAACACGGTAAGTAATTACCGAGGTCGAACACAAGGATTGGGCTACCAATTCGACTAATTCGCGAGAAGTTCGATACGTTGGTCAAGCAAGGAAAGTGGTTGAGAGGGAGAATATGATTGCAAATTAAATTAAAAAATCTAATAGAACTAAGGTATTAAAATCTGGAATTAAAATATCTAATGTCTCAAATCCACCTACCCAATCATGCATAGTACCCAAGTGATGATGATTCTTTCCTAAGTTCAATTACAATGTCAACCAGGACCCCCAAATTCTCCTATATCCACTGTCGTGCTCAATAGGACGTATTCGATGATTGGATTAATTACTTACTAGGTCTCATAATCCTAATCATCAAACTCTATTAATTCTTGTTCCCTATAAGGTTGCACCGATCTCCTACTCACTCTCGTGCAATAGTCGATCGATGATCCCAATTCAAGTTCTAAAACGCGAATTGCCTCCTAAGCCTCATCACGTTTAACTAGTCAATCACGCATGCATATGATCAACGCAATCAAATCAGAATTGGAAAACATTAATTGAAAGAAGGGAGAAAGACATACATCACATCGAATTCTACACCGCCATAGGTGGTTTCATTGATCCCTCGGACGAGGGGATTAGTTCCTCATGCTCGTAAAGACAGACAAGCAATCGGTCCTAACGACCATAGTAAAATAAGAAAAAGAAAAGAGGAGACGCAGCTCCAGAAACAAGGATTCGGCCTAAACGCTGATCTAAACAAGTGGAAAAACTCTGATCCCTCTTCTGATCTGAAACAACCTATAAATAGCGATTCTGGTTCTCACCCGCTCGCGAGGCGAGTGGGTTCTCGCGAGGCGAGAATTAAAATTGGCGCGCATTCAAAATGGACTCTCGCGAGGCGAGCAGCCTCTCGCGGGGCGAATTTCAGTTTTGGCTCCATCCTGAGTTTGAATGCTCGCGAGGCGAACCGTGATTAGCGAGGCGAGACCGAAAAGATGACTTCTCTGGCACAGTCAGGTCTTCGGGATAGCGAGGCGAGCTTGTGACTCGCGAGGCGAGACAGAAAAGGTGACAGTTGCTCTTTAGGCTGGTCTTCAGGTTCGCGAGGCGAGCATCCACTCGCGGGGCGAGTATCTCCAGAATGGCAATTTCCACTGTTTCTTGACTTTCCTTGGCTCTCAGAGCTTCACCTCTAACCTGAAACAATAAAAAGATACAAAAAGCGTAATTCTATTCAAAATAAACTAAAAACTACTAAAAATACATAAAACGAGTCAAAGTCTAACTTAGGAACAAAACAAGGCCAAATTTGGGCCAAAAACGAGATTGAACTCGAATAATTAGCACAGAAACCACAGTCCATCTAGTTATAAAACTAGATATGCCAGAGGCTTATCATTCCTTCAAACCTCTGTGATAAAATCGCAACTATTCCCCCTCCTTGTACTTGTGCCTGCGATTTTCCTTGTTGGAGGCTTACTTCATATGGTTGTTTCTCTTTAAAGTCAGGAAATGCTACTCTGAAACAAGCTCAATCCTAACCAACTTCTCAAAATCCTCTCTTCAAGAAAGTATGGGATTGGAGTGGTCTTAGCATAATAAAGTATTTTCTTTGGAAAGTTGTTCATACCAATTTGATGACAAATGTCGAAAGAAGAAAGAGAGGTATGTCAGCTTGCGATCTTTGCCCCCGGTGCAATTCCTCTCCTGAAACCATCATGCATATGCTTCGTGATTGCCAAGATGTTAGAGATTGGTGGACCAATAATATTGACCCTGAGATTTGGAGTAAGTTTTTCAGTTATGGCTTGTGTAATTGGTTAGATTGGAATCTGTCAACTGCCACGGTTGGAGGGCAAGAGCTCCATTGGCCTACCTTTTTCGGCATAGCAATTAACGACTTGTGGTGGGATCAGAATTCCCTGGTCTTTGCTGATTCCTCCCATCTCAGTAGACATCTTTACTACAAAGTTGTAGCTCAAATGCAGTTCATCATGCAGCAGCAGAATTCGTCTTTAACAAGTATTGTTGAGGAAAAAAGTAGTAAAATCATTGATATTGCTTGGCAAGCTCCCCCAATAGGTTGTGTTAAAGTCAATGTAGATGGGTCTTGTTTATCAAATTCCGGGAGCTCTGCTTATGGTGGCCTGGCAAGGGACTCTATGAGGCGTCTGTTGACGAATCTAGGCAAGTATACCCAGTCGTGCAAGTAATACGGTGGTAAGACCGGTTTATCGTATCCACGGGGATTGGATGTCAACTACTTTGTCTTTTTGGGGACTTTTGACAAACACTTGGAGTGCAGAAAGATATGTTGGGACTAGACTTCACCAAACCTCTTTCTCATGCAATACCAGGACTAGATACCTCTCATTCATGCTTCAAATATTAAAATCAATCCACTAAACTACTCAAGCCCCGATCTCTCGGATGACAAGAGCCTAATTCCACTAATACACCCTAATCTCTTAGGTGGCCTAGATTAATGAAATTGCATTAGGATTAGGGATTACGCGATTACTAGCAAACCAAACTCCATCTCTAAACGAAAGGGTTACTAGGTGATTAAATTCAGTTCCGGTTCTGATATGAACGTCTCCATTACATACCAAAACACTAATCGAGTCATGGGGGTGCTAGCCACAACAAGCATTAAGCACAGAAAATTAATCACTAATATGAAGACATGAACACAGAATAATCAGTCAAGATAAATACATAATAATCAATTTGGTTACATCTAATCCCAACAAACGGGATTTAACTATTCATAACTACAGAGAAAGCCAAACCAGAAAAGCAGTAGAGAAAGGAGGAAAGGGAGAACTCCATTGAAGCTTCCCACTGTCGTCACAGCAACCCCCTAACTCAGTTCCCTTCTAGGGTTGGCACCCTATCCCAGCCGCAGCCTCCAAGTGCTTCCCCTCCAAGAACTCCTTCAATTCTGCCCTAAAACAACAACTTATACCAATCATTGCTGCTCGCTCATCAGGCGCGAATGTACTCTCGCGAGGCGAATATTAAACTTTTCGTCTTCAAGATTGGAACTCTCGCGAGGTGAGAGTTTGTTCGCGACGCGAGACCGAAGAAGTTGCATTTCCAATATGCCCGTGAGGAGCATCAGGGCCTGGGCGTGATGGTTTCTGGTTTCCAGACTCGCGAGGCGAAATAAGGTTCGCGAGGTGAACCAGAAAGGCTTGCATTTTCTGCAACAGTCAGCTTTCAGGGTCGCGAGGTGAATCCAGTCTCGCGGGGCGAATCTCCAGTATTCTGCTTGGCTCAATTTCTTCTCTTTTCAAGCTCCAAAATCATCCAAGCTTCATTATAGCCAAATATGCACAGTTTTCCTTCAATTTCTGCAAAACAACACACAGAAACCACTTCACCCGTTCCAAGGGAAAATCTAATAAAAATCAAACTAAGAATGCCTAATCAATATGAAAATTGCATGCAAAAGTATATAGAAAATATCATGTAAAATCACACTATCAGCGTCTTATCAAATGCTTCTTTTGTAGGGTGGGAGCTTGTAATGCGCCCTGGGCTGAACTCTGGGGGCTCAGAAAAGGTATCAAGTTAGCTAAAGAGCTGGACCTACATTGGGTGATCTTTGAGATGGACTCTAGAATTATAGTGGACATGGTCAACTTGGGATCAACCCACATCCTTTTCCTCCAACCTCTTCTCCAGGAGGTCATTTCTCTTCTCAATCTTCCAGACTGGAGAACTTCAGTGATTCCAACCTACAGGGAGGCAAACCAGTGTGCGGATTTGTTGGCTAGAAGGGGGCACTCTTCTTCCTATGAGGGAGTTAGGCTGGATAGTAGTTTTCCTTCTCTTAGTCTTCTTTTGTTGAATGATGCCAGAGATGACTCTACACCTAGGGCTGTTTAGTTTTGTTTGGTTTTCCTCCTATTCATCAAAAAAAAAAAATGAGAGCATAAATGTTCAAAAAAAAAAAAGGAGAGTCATGAGCCTCTGTTTGACTGGTTTTATAACTAGTAAAGACCTTGGCTTTGTGCTAATTTTATATCATTTTCACCCAAATTAGACTTGATTGTCCTTAAGTAGCATTTTGAGTCTGTAAAGTAATTTTAGGTTAATTTAGTTGATTTAGAGTTAAATAAAATACTTATGCTATTTTCTTGTTTTCAGGTAATAAAAGGAAATAAATCTGGTTCGCCCCGCGAAGAATATCTCGCCCTGCGAGTAATCCAACCTTGGAAGACCAGAAGCCATCACGGTTTGAGCATGTTGAAGGTCACGGCTGTGGCAGTTTTGAAGTTGAAGCGTTCGCCTCGCGAGCATCCATTCGCCTCGCGAGCCTGGAAGTCAGAAAGCATCACGGTTGGCCCCGAATGTTCACAACGGGCGTAATAAGAAGACTCTTCAGATTCTCGCCTCGCGAAGGTGTGTTCGCCTCGCGAGAATACCAAAGGTTGCAGACTGTTCACAAGATTCGCGTCGCGAGAGAGGCTTCGCCTCGCGAGAAAGCTGATTCCAGAAGTAGTATATAAACCTGTCTTAGGCAGAACTGAAGTCTAAGTCAGAGTTAGCCAGTTTTGTCTAGTCTTAGACAGTAGTAGTAGCTTTCAGTAGTTTAATTCTTGTCTTTTGTTTTCCCTTTGTAATGGAGAACTAGTCTCCTAGATTAATCTATTGTGATGGGTTTCAATTACACTTGAGGTTCTGTATTTCCTGTTTTAATTGCTTTTCTCTTTTCAATGCGATGTTATACATTTCTGTTTGTTTAATTCAGGAGTGTGTAATGTTGTGTTGATTCATTTCAGTGATGCTATGTTCCTATACTTAATCGCGTTTGTTTAATTCGCGTGTGTTCATTCATGTTCGTTTAGTTCATGAGGGCTTAACCCCGTTTGTTTAATTCGGGAATAGGAACATGTATCCGTAGTAGCGATTTCGTTTGTTAATTGTTGCTACAACTGAAAGGGGATTAGAATCTGCTTAGGGCTTGGATTTATATGAACCAATGATAGTGGGAAACCGAGAACAGTAGGTTAATCGTCTTTAGTTTATTTGCTATTCTCTTTAACTGCTTTGTTTTCATTGTTTTGTTTTCTTTATTTTATCTCAATCCAAAACCCCCAAAACTAACTTTTGATTTTCTGTTAATAATAACAACGCCTAAGAGTCCTTGAGAGACGACATTCGAGTTGTCGCTTCCCTATCTACATTAATTTTGTAAACGCTCGTTCTTTTTGGCGCGTGGCGACAGCGCGTTCAAAAATTGGCGCCGTTGCCGGGGACTCTTGTTTGTTGTTATTAGCAGAAAATAATTAATTAAAAAAAAATCTCTTTGCTGAATTGGTTTTGGTTGCTTTGTCTGGCTGTGAATTTTAGCACCCCCCATGGATAATCACATATGTGGATACATGCCTAATGTTTACTATGAACCACCACCATGCATATATTTTCCTGATTTTTATGGTTTATCACACTGGTTGCCAAGGTTTAGTGGTCTTGCAGGTGAGAATCCGCAGGAGCATCTGAGGGAATTCCAGATTGCTTGTTCTATAATCTTTGAGACTCGCAGGAATAATGAAGATCACATTCGGATGGAAACTTTCCAGTTCTCACTTGAAGGTGCTTTGCAAGAGATTGGTTGTATTGTCTTGATGAGAATTCCATCTCAAGCTGGTTTGATTTGAAGGAAGCCTTCCTGTTTAGATACTATCCTGCCTTCAGAGCTGCACCTTCTGAACCTTCCCTAGAGGACCTGTTCAAGCAAATGGCTGGACAGATAAATGCACATATGGAAGGAATGATACAACAAATGGCCGAGCAAAATCAATGGATGATGGAGGAAAATCAACTGAGGATGGAGGCTGAATACCAGAGGGGAGAAGGTGAATCTCGGAAGTTGTCCGCTCTAATTGATCAAATAGCCGCCAACTCGGCTGCAATGCTAACTCCACAGCCCCTTGAAGAACATAAAGATTCACAGAAAGTTATTCCTGAAAATATTTCTGATGATGATTCTGATAATATTTCTATTGATGAACTGTGTGTTGAATCCCCTGATTCTAATGCATGTGATGATTGTTATTGTTCTGGCACTGCTTTGTGTGTAGAATGTTATTTTGAAAGGTATGTTAAGCAAAGCATCCATATGGAACAGGAGACAGATGAGGTTGAGGGCCATGTTCATATAGGAAATGAGCATCAGGAGGATCATGAGTATGATGAAGAACCTTTGGAAGTAGATGATTCAAGTGAATCAATTGCATGTGTTGAGAGTAATGGGGTGGATGAATTAATTGCTGAATTTCCAGACATTCAGAATTTTACTGATTCATTTTATTGTGATATATGTACTGACTCTACTAACTCTAACCTTTGTGTGGTGTGTGCTGAAATTTCTGCATGTATAGCAGGTGATAACTTTGTTAGTGCAGTGGATGAAGACCTTGCAGAAGTTGAAGCAGCACCGGAGACACCAGCTAACTGTTTGCCACCTTCCCCTGTGGAACCAAAAGCTCTGGATTTTGCACCCTTGGATTTTGCACCATGGCCAGTCCAAGAGGTTGAGCCCCACTTCTATTGGGGGGATTTTATTGAGAAAGAGGTCAACCTTGACCCGAGAGGAAGTGAGAAGTCAGCCGCACTTGGCGAAGTCATCATAATTGTCAAGTGCTCACCCCCACATCAAGGCTGCGAGTTAGGGAAGCATGGAATGAGCTTCCAGTCTTTGTCCATCACTTGGGCATTATGCTGCATACTATGGGATCCGGGAGGATCATTCTGCAACTTGAGCATCCCGTGGCCACTGTATCACAGACAGTGGGACCCTGGTGGAACCGCCCTCCAATGAGTTTTCCTTTCCCTCGCTCTGATTTTATTGTTATGTTGTTTCATTGGGGACAATGCATGTTTTAAGTGTGGGGGAGGGAATTAGTTGTAGTTTTTCCTTTTCTTTGAATAAAGCTCCTGAATAATTTGAGAAGCTCAGGAGTTGTGTGAGTCTGGTATTGGCAAGTTTATTGGATTTTATTGATATTTGCATAGATTGATTGCATGTTAAGTGTTGACTGTTTTCCCCTAGGATTTGAGAAAAACTTTTGAAATTTGATCCCCATGTAATTGAAAACTGAACTTTGAGATTTTGTTATGATGGCATGATTTATGATAAGTTTGGGGTGATAGGAAGCACACACTAGGGATAGAATCTCTGTCAAGCAATTTGCAAAAAAATGTCCAGGTGAGGTTTTGAGCCTCCAACATGTTTTAAATTGTGTGAAATTCACTTTTGATTGCACTTTCCCGAATTTGCTTGAATCTCTTTTTGGTTTACATGATTATGTGTTTGCTTCAGATAATTTAGGCAGTTTCTTTGTAAATAACTACTTAGCCTAAAAATAACCAATTCCTAATGCATGTTCCTTAGTTAGCCCCATTGAGCCTATTAGCCTGTTAATTCTTGAAAACCTAATGTTACAAGCTAAAATCTGGAAAAACCCATGTTAACCCGATCTTAGGATTAGGAGAGCATGGCATCTTAGTAAGAAATTTGGTTGCAAGAAATTAAGTTTGGGGTGGCTACCAGGTACAATGTGTTGTTTAGGATTGAAAAAAAGAAGTGTAAAAATTTTAAGGAAAAAAAAATTAAAAATTAAAAAGTGGAAAAAGGCCAAAAAGGCTGATTGAATAAAAAGGCTGTAGCCACCCAAGGCAAGTGAAAAATGAGAAAAGGAACTTGAGTGGAATTTCAAAGTGTAAATAATGTTCATGCTCTCTTAGTTCCTAGGGTCTTCAGCCTACTACCTTTGTATATCCTACCCTTAGCCAGGCCCCATTACAACCCATAAAAGACCTTTTGATGTTGCATGCATGTTTTCTGTGGGAATCATTTTGAGATGAAAATCAAATTTATGGGAAGTGCTCTTAAAAGTGAAACTGAGTGAAATGTTGATAGCCTGACACAAACTGAGCGATTGAGTGAACATAAATTTCCCTTGTGAGGAAGGCAGTTGTTTGAATTTGGTGATCTCCCTTTTGTGTGTGACTTGGATCCCCTGCTTAGACTAATGAGTGTTTGAATGATGAAATTCTCAATTGTTTAGAATAAATGATTGTGGGGATTACTTTGCTTGAAAGAGGGGAACATTGGAAGAAAAATTCTTTTGAAATATTACTTGAAATTTGTGCAAGGTTGATTGAATCCTTAAGCTTGCCATGTTTTTCCTGTCTTGAGTCTTTTTAAGTTTTTAAGTTTTAGTTTGCTTGGGGACAAGCAAAGTTTAAGTTTGGGGTATTTTGATGAGCCTCTGTTTGACTGGTTTTATAACTAGTAAAGACCTTGGCTTTGTGCTAATTTTATATCATTTTCACCCAAATTAGACTTGATTGTCCTTAAGTAGCATTTTGAGTCTGTAAAGTATTTTTAGGTTAATTTAGTTGATTTAGAGTTAAATAAAATACTTATGCTATTTTCTTGTTTTCAGGTAATAAAAGGAAATAAATCTGGTTCGCCCCGCGAAGAATATCTCGCCCCGCGAGTAATCCAACCTTGGAAGACCAGAAGCCATCACGGTTTGAGCATGTTGAAGGTCACGGCTGTGGCAGTTTTGAAGTTGAAGCGTTCGCCTCGCGAGCCTGGAAGTCAGAAAGCATCACGGTTGGCCCCGAATGTTCATAACGGGCATAATAAGAAGACTCTTCAGATTCTCGCCTCGCAAAGGTGTGTTCGCCTCGCGAGAATACCAAAGGTTGCAGACTGTTCACAAGATTCGCGTCGCGGGAGAGGCTTCGCCTCGCGAGAAAGCTGATTCCAGAAGTAGTATATAAACCTGTCTTAGGCAGAACTGAAGTCTAAGTCAGAGTTAGCCAGTTTTGGCTAGTCTTAGACAGTAGTAGTAGCTTTCAGTAGTTTAATTCTTGTCTTTTGTTTTCCCTTTGTAATGGAGAACTAGTCTCCTAGATTAATCTACTGTGATGGGTTTCAATTACACTTGAGGTTCTGTATTTCCTGTTTTAATTGCTTTTCTCTTTTCAATGCGATGTTATACATTTCTGTTTGTTTAATTCAGGAGTGTGTAGTATTGTGTTGATTCATTTCAGTGATGCTATGTTCCTATACTTAATCGCGTTTGTTTAATTCGCGTGTGTTCATTCATGTTCGTTTAGTTCATGAGGGCTTAACCCCGTTTGTTTAATTCGGGAATAGGAACATGTATCTGTAGTAGCGATTTCGTTTGTTAATTGTTGCTACAACTGAAAGGGGATTAGAATCTGCTTAGGGCTTGGATTTATATGAACCAATGATAGTGGGAAACCGAGAACAGTAGGTTAATCGTCTTTAGTTTATTTGTTATTCTCTTTAACTGCTTTGTTTTCATTGTTTTGTTTTCTTTATTTTATCTCAATCCAAAACCCCCAAAACTAACTTTTGATTTTCTGTTAATAATAACAACGCCTAAGAGTCCTTGAGAGACGACATCCGAGTTGTCGCTTCCCTATCTACATTAATTTTGTAAACGCTCGTTCTTTTTGGCGCGTGGCGACAGCGCGTTCAGAGAGCATAAACCTTTATCCCACAAACTCTCTCAACTTATATTTTATTTTATCCAACAATGATATTTTTATATTTATATTTTTAAATATATTTATATATTTATTGTATGTTCGTTGATCAAATTAACTGGAGTAATTTTTAACATAAGAATGGAACACCATATGGTGTCTCTTTTATTTTTTGATGTATTTTCAAGTTACATGTATATAGAGATAATAAAAGAGAAGTGAGTGATAAAATAAACGCATATGGTGTCTAAAATTTGATATTCAAATAACACAACTATCAAATTAATCTTGGTTTGAAAATAATACCGAATAAAAATAAATCATTATGATTTAAATAAGGGTCTTGCTAACGAGTGTCCTAAGGATATTGATTAAACAAATCATTTAAAAAAATTGTATTAGAAAACTAAGTATAACACTTTTCAAAATGCTAAATATATAATTTTCCATGTTTGATGGACTCGTTGACGCATTTTTTATTTTTTCCACGTGCAGTGTTCAGTCACAAGCCACAAGTTTACAAAGCTGATCAAAAATTGATATTGATATTGATATCTATGTAATATACATTTGAGAATTTCCTCACAGGTTTGGATTGACAAGTGTCACTTCCAGAGACGGTTTCAAGGTTTGGTTTACACGTGTCGAGTTATCATGCTTCGTATTTCTATGGTCTGGTTCCGAACCTAAAATTTTTTTGCCTGGATTCTTGATATAAATAGCTTCTAAATAGCATTAATACGTATTGATTATGTTATTGAAATTATTTTCAAAACATGTTTCATAATGCAATTATAATAAATTTGTTTCCACAACCATTAATATACCAATTCGAATTTTCAACACCAAAGTAATATCAATTATCTCAAATGACTTGCCAGTTTTTTTATTAATATATCAATTATAATCAATATTAGTAATCAAATATCAATCTCGTACAATTAATTAATTGTTATTGTCCAATTTCAAATTTTAAATTAGGATATGTATTTATTTCTGAAACATCCCAAACATTTTCTCTAATGATATATACTTTATTGTCTGCTCTTTCAGTTTTATCCTCGGATCCTTCTTCTCTTCCTCAGTCAAATTCTAAACTCTTCTTTCATTGGTATGATTCTCCTGTCTCCTCTCTCCTTTTTTTGTTCTTTTATATTGTTTTTTATTCATCAATTCTTATACACTTTTCTTCTTCAATTTTATCCTTCCTTGCAGCTATTATCTAAACCTTTCGATTAAATGTGTGTGTGTGTTTTTTTTTCCTATTTGATGATCAACTTTTTCTATATTTCAATCTTTGTACATTTATTCTTACCACGTGCATTTTTTATTTATTTTTTTGAATTATTCTTTTTGTCTATAGGTTGTCCTTCTGCAACAAAAGCAAACATGATGATGATGACAAACAAGTGCAACTTTTTTGGAGGCCATTAAAACCAAAAGTTTCAGACGACAAGAGCAAACGTTCTTCTTAATATATATATATATATATATATATATATATATATATATATATATATATGTATGTACTGATAATTTTTTTTTCTTCATTTGTTGCGGAATTCGTATTGTCATTGTTCTTCTATTACTCAATATTGACTTCCAATCTAAGGTTAGTTTTTTTCCTATTTTTATGATTAATCATCACTTTTAGTTATTAGCTTTTTGTACTATTTCAATATTGGCTTCCATATTTTGCACTCATAAGTTGTTTGTTTTTTTATTTGTGTTTCCATTTGTAGCTTTTCATTTCTATGTATTTATGAAATTTTCATCTCTCAAATATGATGAAATATCATGAGTCTTCAAATTTACATTACCCATTTTTTGTCTAACATAATAACATATGTGTGTCTTTTCTGTCAATTTTTTTTGGATTTGGATTTGGATGTGTATTGTAAAATTTGACTGCAAAACTAACAAAACATGTGGCACATTGAAAAATAAACCAACATTCAAGGCCAAGTGCACACAGAAAAGTGGAAGAGGGTCAAAGTAGCATTAAAGGGAGAACATCAAGAAGAAGAAAAATCTCTTAAAAAATAATCATTTTGCTTTAGTTTTATACAGTACTATATATGCTCAAGTTCTGAAGTATCTAGGACCACAATTGGTATGCATTAGTTATAATTTTGGTTCTGCAATTTGATACTTTTTTTTTTCTTCTCACGATGTTAAATTATTCTTTACTTTTAGTTTTAATTTCATTTATAGCATGATCAAGTACAATAAGGAAGAGAAAAAAAAAAGATTTTTTTGATTTGGTTTGAAATTGTTTTTATTAAGGATTTGGTGATTGATATTTAATAATAAATAAAATATCTCTTCCATTTTTATTAGAATTTGATTATTTAAATATCAATCACTCACTGAAATTAGCGAACTTTAGATAAATATCATTAACTATCATATATTTTCTTCAATCAAGTCACTTTTTATCATAAGAATATTAAATTAAATTAACTTAAATAGTTAAAATTGAAGGAAAAAAATCAATCAATATGAAATTAACTGTTTGACAATTGACACGTAATTTTATATTAATTAACTCCAACATGATTTAAATATTTAAAATTATAATTTGTCACTATTTTATATTAATTTATCGCTATTTTGTGGTTTCTAATTTTTATGCAATGTTACAAACTTTCTCAGGTTTTGTGGTTACTAATTTTTATGCAGTGTTATGAGCTTTCTCAGATATGCAATCATATCACAATTTACTATTTTAAATGAAAGCACGTAGAGAAAATTACATTTAAAAAAAGAATTAGTATTTTACGTTAAAGCATGTTTACATATGAATTACTGAAAAAGTGCATTGTATTATAGATTTCATTGCATATTTGATTTTTCTTTTACCTGATTAATATATAATTAATTACATGAATAAAAACACGAATTAATTTATATTTAGATATTTATATATAATTGATTTAACAAACTCAATTTAGAAGATTTATCTTATCATTCAAAAATTTTTTAATATTTTATATTAAAAAAATCATCCAATAAAAATAATAAATACAAATAATTTTTTTTAATTTATAAATATAAAAATAAATATAAAAATTATATTATTAACCAAATATGCATGACATCCGTGAAGTTGACACAGACAAATACAAGATGGGGGTTAAATTGTATTTGCTAATAATTTTCGAAAACAACCTTTAAAACAATTTTTTTCAGACAAGGAGATTGGAAACATGAGCAAGCACAAACAAAAAAAGACCTTTTTTTTTAAAAGACTATAACAAAAGCAATATCAAAACCCCTCAGTTAGTAAGAAACACATAATGCTGTAAGAGTTAAGAGATAGAAGAATCACACAAGCTGTTTTTATCCTGGTTCACTCTCTTCCAACCAAGAGCTGCGTCCAGTCCCTTCTAGTTGAAGGATTTTCTCCACTATTTTCCGAATAGATTACAACCAAGTATTCAACACCTCTCCAGACTACAAGTATTTCTTTCTTACCAAGCCTCTTCAGGCTCTAACTCTAACAAAGAGATTTAATGTTTGATCTTCTTAACTCACTATGTGTGAGGATATGACGGTTAAAATCAGATGAATATTTCACAATATTAATAGTACTATTGGTTATCGAGCTAGCATGAAATAGGAGGCTTACTGCTCTAAGTATTGCAACTTGAGAACTTGTTGTTCCTCCTTTGTGAACAATCCAGCTTTTTCAGCCATCAAGTTGTCATCGTACAGATCGTTTTACAGTATCTTATTGTACGATTATGCTTTTTGCATTTCTTGATGGTACTAAGTTTCTTTTACAACAAGGTAAAATATTAAAGCAGATAGGACAATAGTGAAGAACAAATATTCTATTAAAATAAATATCAATCTTTTGAAATAAATTCAAGAGATTCGGATTGCATTTAATTCATTTCTTGATGGCATATCCTCTTGTCTATCAAGTCTTTGGACTTGCTATTTCTCAAAGATTTCAATTTGGTGATGTGGCAATTTAGAGCTCGTCTACTATAGATTGTTTTATTTTTCAGTTCATTTACTTCTAATTACTTCTGTCTGCTTACGTGGCAAGATGGACGCGCTTCTTATCAAGTCTTTGGACTTGCCGTATATAACAAGTTATTTTGGTATTCATCTAGCAAACACTTAGAGCCTCGTCTACTTAAGAAAATCAGTCTACTTAATTAAATAACTAAGTAACTTTACCAAAGTATTTGAGCAGCCCGTCTACAAGGATGGACGCGTATTTTTCAATGAGAACTTATCTCATGTTTCTTTTACTTGTATGTAAATATTCCTGCATAACTTAAAGCACATGTTAGATCCCAACTAACACTTTGCCAAGTAAATTTAATCTTTTTGTTAGCATCAAAACTTAGAGATTATTAAATCCAAAACCACTTTGGTTCCAACAATCCGATGCAAGGCACGAGAAAATGAACTTCTCATAAGGGAAAAGAAAAGAAAAAAATAACATGATAGACAAATATATATTTTAAAAATTGTTAAATTGCATAGAAAAGGGTAAGAAATAAATCAAATATATTTTAAGAGATAATAAAAATAATGGTATGATAGATAAATATATATTTCCTAAAAATGGTTAACTTACACGAGGAAAAAGGAGAATTAATTCAAATAGATTTTTAAGAGTGAAGAAAAAATAATATGATAGATAAATATTTAAAAAAACGATTAAATAGCACCGGACAATGAACAAAATAAATCAAATAGATTTTCAGGAGAGAAGAATAAAAATAATATGGAAAATGATTATATTTTTTTAAAATGGTTAACTTACATGGGAAAAATATGATAAACAAATCAAATAAATTTTCACGAGAGAAGAATAAAAATGATATGATAGATTAATATATTTTCTAAAAATTGTTAACTTGCACCGGGTAAATAGAAAAAATAAATCAAATAGATTTTCAAGATAGAAGAAGAAAAATAATATTGTAGATAAATATCTTGTTCTAAAAATTGTTAACTTGCACAAGAAAGGGGGGAGAAATTAATCAAATATATTTTTAAGAGAGAAAAAAAATAATATGATAGATAAATGTATTTTCTTAAAAAATGTTAACTTGCACCGTGCAAATAGAAGAAATAAACAAAGTATACTTTCAAGAGAGAAGAGTTAGATTAATATGATAGATAAATATATTTTAGAAAAATAGTTGAATTGCATGAGAAAGGAGGACAACTAAATCAAATAGGTTTTTCTAAAAATTCATATCATTACGAAGATCATCGAGGTGTACTTATTATTAGTGTTTAAATACATTACACTGAGAAATGATTAATCACCTTAAAATGCAGTTTCTGCTTTGAAAATTTATATCTACTATTAAATATTCAGAGAAGTAGGATACTAAGGTGGTGAGAGAAGAAATGATTAGTTTTAATTTATAAATTTGCTTTTAAAAAAACAAATTCACAGTAAAACTTTAATGTTTATTTTCAGATACTATGCTTTTTAATACACTAGATTGATAGACCCGTGCCATGTACGAGAAATATGCTATCTTTTAGGATTTTCTAAATATATAATTGTAGAATTCATATTTTGTGGTTTTAATTTTTTTTGGTAAATTATATACTGAAAAAATGTTAAAAAATTATTTTATTCTTAGTCGTGGTCATAAATTGTAATAAATGTCAACTTAATAATTATTATAGATATTACAATAAAATAATGATGATTAAGTATAAAAAGTAAGTACACCCTATCTCCTACACAATTTTAATATTAAAAATAAAATTTAAAAATAAGACATGTATGAATAATATAAAAATATAATATTTGAAAACAACTATTAAAATTTAATTGTGAATTTTTTATTTCAAAGCAAAATTATAAGTTAACACTAACCATTTCATCTCCCACTACTTTAGTATCGTACTTCTCTAAACATTTAATAGTAAATATACATTTTTCAAAGCAACGACTGCTTTCAACCTGATTGATCATTTATAAATATAATCTATTTAAATACTGATACTAAATACATCGTCGTGATCTTTGTAATGATATGAATTTTTTCCTTCTCTCTTGAAAATTGATTTAATTTATTTCTTCTTTTTGTCCGATGCAAGTTAACTATTTTTAGAAAATATATTTATCTATCATATTATTTTGTCTTCTCTCTAGAAAATTTATTTGATTTAATTCTCATATTTTTCCCATGCAAGTTAAGCATTTTAAAAAAATATATTTATTTATCATATTATTTTTAATCTCTCTTGAAAATATATTTGATTCATTTATCCTATTATCCCGTGATTGCGGATGAATGCACACAATATTCCATGTAAGTTAACAATTTTAAAAAATATTTATCCTATTATTCCATGCAAGTTAACCATTTTTAAAAAATATTTGTCTATCATATTATTTTTAATATTTTCAACCTACTTTGACTAATCAAAGGATGAATGCACACATACTTCCCCACTTTACACTTTTTACTCACTTTATAGGAGTCTGATCCAATATCAAATGTGATGTGAGAGCAAAATACCTCATAAATACGATTTATTTCTACCTCAATATGGAAAGGGAACAAAAGTTGTTCTTGTGAAAATTAATTATTCAATTGAAATAAATTATCTGAAAGAGAAAAATTATAAACTTAATTACAAATGTTAAAGAGAGTAAATAGACTTATTTTAAGGACATTAAGTAGTAGTAGTAGTAGTAATAGTAGTAATAATAATAATAATAATAATAATAATAATAATAATAATAATAATTTTAAAAAATAAAATGATATAATCTTATTTGAAAATGACTAATCAAACATTTTTAATTGATTTAGTTATAAATATGATTAAATAGTTAATGTTAAATTCTTATAATTATATTTATAAATAATTTTAATGTTATTATAATCTATCTATACTATATACATTTAGGAATAATTGCATTGAATGCTATTTCATATATCAACCTCTAAGCAAAACATCATTCAATTCAAATTTAGAAATAAAGCTCAAGGCATAAATCAATTAATAATAATTTTTAAAATGGGCACAAAATCACTTTTTATTGTAGATAATTATAAATATAAATTATTATATTCATAACTAATTTTAATGTTATTATAATAATTTATATTTACAATTATCTAAAATAAAAAGTGATTTTGTGCCATTTTAAAAAATATTATTAATTGATTTATGCCTTGAGCTTTATTTCTAAATTTGAATTGAATGATGTTTTGCTTAGAGGTTGACACATGAAATATCATTCAATGCAATTATTCCTAAATGTATATAGTATATATAGATGTATATAGTATAGATATAAATAATTATAACTAATTTTAATGTTATTATAATAATTTATATTTATAATTATCCCCAATAATTTTAAAAAATATTTGAATGATGTTTTGCTTGGAGGTTGACACATGAAATAATATTCAATGCAATCATTCCTAAATATATATAGTATAGATTCTTCATACATGTCTTGTTTTCTAAATTATATTTTTAATACTAATACTGTATTGTAAAGAATATGTACTTATTATTTATACTTAAGAATCATTAGTTGTATTATAATTTCAATAAAATTAATATATGTTACACACTATGATCGATGATTCAGATAAAATAATTTTTTATATATAATTCCTCACAAAAAAAAATTTAAATCACAAAACATAAAATCAACAATTATATTAAAAATGAAATTCTAAAAAATTAATATACCCCACGTGAAATTATACGGTCCATACACTAGTATTAAATAAGAGCTGTGCTAAATGAACACAGCTTTTCGACACAAGTATGACACTGCTACAGTAGCGCTACTGTAACACCAATTTATTATTTATTTATTTTAAATTTTGACTTTTTTAAAAAAATAAAAATTTTATTTCTAAAAAAACTCATTCATCATATAATGAACTGAATTCATCAGATATTTGCACATACTTAACCAAAAAATTTATTTATCAAAAAAACTCATTCACCAGATATTGACACATACTTAACCAAAAAAATGATTTATAAAAAAAAAACACATTCACCAAATAATAAACTGAATTCACCGGATATTTATACCTGATTCACCATATATTTGCACATACTTAACCAAGATTTATTTCTCAAAAAAACCCATTCACCATATATTTGCACATATTTAACCAAAAAAATTATTTCTCAAAAAAACTCATTCACCAGATAATGAATTGAACTCACCGGATATTTGTACCCGATTCAGCAGATATTTACACATACTTAATCAACAAAAATTATTTATAAAAAAAACACATTCACCAGGTAATGAGCTGAATTCACCAGATATTTATACCCGATTCACCATATATTTGTACATACTTAACCACAATTTATTTCTCAAAAAAACATATTCACTAGATAATGAACTGAATTCACCAGATATTTATACCGGATTCACCATATATTTGCACATACTTAATCAAAAAAATTATTTCTCAAAAAAACCCATTCACCAGATAATGAATTGAATTCACCATATATTTGTACCCGATTCACCAGATATTGATACATACTTAATCAAAAAAATTAATTTATTTATTTTTTTTAAAAAACCCGCTACAGTACCCCGCACACAATACACAATACGGCACAATACAGTGTAGTGTCGGAAATCTGTGTTCGTTTAACATTTTTCATTAAATAAATAAAAAACACGTGGTCTATTACTATTTAGGATAAGACCTCACTCCTTTTGGGTTTGTGAACAGATTACGGTTTGCATTCCCTTACATATTCTCTCCGTCCAACAACCATCTCGCCGGGAAAATTTTCCGATGGCCGCCGCAGACACCAAGATTTTATTCATCGGAGGCACCGGATACATCGGAAAGTTCATCGTGGAAGCCAGTGCCAAAGCTGGCCATCCCACCTTCCTCCTCGTCCGAAACTCAACTCTTTCCAACCCAGCAAAAGCACCCCTCATTGAAAATTTCAAGACTTTGGGTGTCAATTTTGTTCTTGTACGTATATATCCTAAGACCTTGACCTTAAGCTTTTCTTCACATGATTCATAAATCCCTCCTCTTTTGTTTTTTCCTAATGTTCTTTTTTGAATGTTTTATTTCTGTGTCTTGTAAAAATATATAAAATGTAAACCAGTGTTTGTTCTTGATTTATAGAAGGGATACGAACCGATTTATTATATGGATTATATTGTAATTTGTGCTCAAAGGATGAAAAACCGCGTTTGATTTATCATATATACTATTTTTTATTGTAAAATATATTATATATTTACATATATTAATATTTTTATATTAATATATAATAATATATATTATCAAGGAGATCATGATAATATTAATATTATTTTATTTATGTGTGTTGTGTTGTCCTACTTATTCTGTGCCGTCATGTGCATTAATACGTATCATACACATCCTTACCTTTTGTTTTTTTTTTTATAGAAAATGATAAGAAAATTATATTTTCTCATGTGATAATAAAGAGAAATTGAGAAGAAATAGAAAATATGATAAGACCCATCCAGGATTTGTTGAGTAATTATATTGGACATAAAAATGGTGTCAAACATCATATAAAAATATATTTTAATATTTATTTATTATTTTATTCTTTCTCATCATGTATTTTATGACTCCCATCAATTATAAGTGTGTCAAAATTTATATCCAAATATGGTTATATAAATTCTTTTGTCTCCATAAATGAAAAGAATGTTGGAGAAGATGATAGATTATCATGTAAAATTACTTCTTCACCCTCCACCACCTTTCTCACTATCTCATCTTCACCGCTAACCAACTCAATGCACTGACCCAGGCGAGGCATAACTTCTGTGAACCGGCGTACGGTGTTCATTGAGAATCGGAACTGAACTAATTAAATTGATTTGAATTTTTTTGGTGTTCGGATCCAAACCGAATCGAATCTGATGGTAATTGGTTCGATTCTCGATTTCTAGGATTTTGGATTCGAACCAAACCGAGTCATAATTATTTTAATATTTATATATATATATATTTGAATATTTAATATTTATTATATTGTTATATTTTTATATTTAGTATATTTTATTTTGTATACATATACATATAATTAATATTTTATATATTAAATACCTATATATTTTTTAATATTTAATATTTATCGGATCCGAATAAAAATAAATCAAACAAACTCGTTTTTGATTGGTTTGGTTTGGATTTTTTGATAAAAAATTTGTAAATCTGAACCAAATCGAATTAATTGATTTTGATTGGTTTGAATTTATTTTTCATAAAAATCCGAACCAAACCGACTTATGAATATCCTATTTGGCTCTGCTTTCCTCTTCTGATCGAAAAGCTTAAAGCAAAGGACATCAGCGCAAAATGCTACCGGCCAGGTTTTTTTTATCATTTCATCTTTTTATAAAACCCAGAAAAAATACAAAATAAAAATATAATATCTTTTAAACAAAAAATTATAAAGTGGAATGTTATTATAAATGTTGTACATGGAAGACTAGAAGGTGTCATTTGATTTAGTCAACATATAAAATATAAAATACAAAATAAAATAATTTTTTAAAAAAAATAAATAAACAATATAAAAGGGGCAAAATTGTTTGTTCATAAAAAAAAACTCATTTTCTTTCTTTCTATTTGCTATTCTACCAAATAAGTGGATGGAAAATTTCACATTTCTTTTTCTTCTTTTTCTTTCGTATTTCTCTCATATCAAATAACTCTTAAAATCTATTTTTCTCTCACCATTTTATCTCTTCTTATTTTCTCTCTTTCCATCTTCTTTCTCAAACCAAACAAAACATTAGTCAACGGTGTGGGATTAAGCTCCAAATGAGCACAAGTGTTAAGTGAGAAAGTAACATGTATCAATCCTGATTATATGTACTGGAATCTCAATTCAATTCAACTAATAAAGTTGTATTTACCTTACTTTATCACATTATACTTTTTTTGTCAGATCTGATCTTTATCAACAATTTGTAATTTATTTTATCTCTTAGAAATTAGAAACTTTGTTCTTTAGTGGATGTGTTTTATGGGGTTGTTTATTGAATGGGGTGTTCATCTTATTCACAGGGTGACCTATATGACCATGAGAGTTTGGTTAAGGCGATAAAGCAGGTGGATGTGGTGATCTCTGTGGTGGGTCATTCGCAGTTGGTTGATCAAGATAAGATCGTTACTGCCATTAAAGAAGCTGGAAATGTTAAGGTAAAAGTTCTAAAATATTTATTTTCTTTCACGAGTCACGACCATCAGTTAATTTTAATAGGTGATTTCTTCATAATTTAAAGTGTGTGTGTGTATTTTCACATGAAAATTTTCACAGAATAGAATATCCTTTTACGTACCTTGATGACTCAAAACTTCATGACATTGAAATATGATCTTGCAAGTTATAGTTTGAAAATTGTGGTGGATGATGCTTCATTTTTCTGACTATTGATTGACAAAAAAATATATTTTAAGCTTGTTCTGACAATTATTTGTTTCACAGAGATTCTTTCCTTCAGAGTTTGGAAATGATGTGGACAGGCTTCATGCTGTGGATCCAGCAAAGTCTGCATTTGCCGCAAAGGCCAAAATCCGCAGAAGCATTGAGGTTGAAGGAATTCCCCATACCTATGTTGCATCCAACTTCTGTGCTGGTTACTTCCTTCCCAGTTTGTCACAGCTTGGAGCCACAGCTCCCCCTAGAGATAAAGTAGTTATCTTAGGTGATGGAAACCCCAAAGGTAACAACACACTTTTGCATCAAGGTGGTTTAGAAAATTAAAAGTATCATACATGCATTTTCCTATTGACTAACTTTTGTTGGATTAATAAACAGTTGTTTTTAACAAGGAAGAGGATATTGGCACTTATACCATCAAAGCTGTTAATGATCCAAGAACCTTGAACAAAATTCTCTACATCAGACCTCCTGCCAATACCTTGTCCTTTAATGAACTTGTATCACAATGGGAGAAGAAGATTGGTAAGACTCTTGAAAGAGTCTATGTTCCTGAGGATCAAGTCTTGAAACAGATTCAAGGTTAGTGTCTGATAATTATTCCAAAGATATGTTAAAGTGGATAATTTGTTTTATCACTTATTAGTAAGTTCAGAAGATTGTTTCTTTTACAAAATAGGAATTTCAATGTTTATTTATTTGTTCTGACAGTGTTGTATGTTGTTTCCTGTACTTGTAGAGTCGTCGCCTCCAGTCAATGTGATATTGTCAATTACTCACTGTGTGTATGTGAAAGGAGTTCAAACTAATTTTGAGATTGAGCCATCATTTGGGGTAGAAGCTTCAGCTCTCTATCCTGATGTGAAATACACCACCGTGGATGAGTTCCTTGATCAGATTGTGTTATGGCCAAATACGACATGGCAGTGGATCCAATTCCCCAAGCACCAAGCCTAAGTATTATATATGAGTTTCGATCCTTAGATGTGATAGAAGGATCTAGAAGCTCTATTTAATTTTCCTTTACTATATTATGCATGTAATCACGTCTTTTGTTTAGCTATGAGGTGTACTTTATGTTACCACGAGTCATTAAGTTTGTTAGCAGATTCCTAACTAAGTTGCTACTGCGTAACCATGGAAATAAATGAGAAATCATCAGAGGAATATTCACCAAAGTTTTATTTTGTTTACAAGGCCACTCCCCTCCAAAGAAGTTTTTCTTTAAGTTTGTTATTTTCCTTGTTGAAAAATTGAGTTCCTTACTGTTTGTCTGAGATATATACTCGGTTGATGCATGTGTCGTTCTTTTTAAAAACTTTATTTTCCAAATAAAAACATGATAATGGAGTGGTAGTGTTGTTACATGTCTTTAGAAGTCACCAATTTCATGTTTATTTTGCTACTCAATCATCTTTAAGTTGAGTTTAAAATAAATAAGAATGACGATATAATGTAAAACCATTGCCATTTATCATGCCCGATTAGGGAGATTCAATGGTTATGATTGAACCTACTATTTGCAAGTAAACCCGAGTATTTCTAGACTCCGATGTGCACCGTCTTGAACATGACGAAAGGCAAACAGCGGAAAGTAATAGAAAATCGAAATATTACGAGTCATGTGTTATTGGCTTATTGCAAACCATGGTTCCACCTAACTGAAGATAAACTTCTTTTAACTTCCACTAAAATTATGGTTGACATCCATTATTAATGTTCAAATGTACCACAATCGTGGTTTTACCTGATATGTTAATTTGTGGAGATTAAACAGTCAGTGTGCAAATAATAACACAGAAATGGATAGAGTTATTCTCTTTATAATACGGGAAATGCTAACTAGCTCTAAGGATATTGATTAAGAATATAAAACAAGAAAATTTTCATTGGAATTTGGTGCATTTTTTATTTGAAGTATGATAAACTTAGTTTTTCAATGATTTTTTACTTTTTTTTTTGTTTCCTTAACTAATGTCATTAAGGTTGCGTTTGATTTGTAAAAAGTATCAGGACAAAGATAGATGGGACAAAAGATCAAAGACAAGACAAGACAACACAGGAGAGAGAGAGGAGGGAGGGAGAGAGGAGAGAGATAGAAGAGATAGGAGAGAGATGTAAGGATAATTTTGTCTTTTGTTAGCATGTCCATGGGACAACTTTTTGTCCCATGGTTTGGTGGGGGACAAAATTTTGGGTTTTTGTCCTGTCCCTTGACCACTTTTCAGATCAAACAGGGGACAAAAAATTTTGTGCTGTCCAGTCCCCTGATTTTTTGCAAATCAAACGCACCCTAAGATACTGATTAGCATGACTCTAATAATAATTAGAAATGTGGAACAAATCAACGCACATAAAATAATGTGGATCTTTGTGTAAACTGTGTAATCATAAGAACACTCGTTAAGCAAATCAAGAAAAATAAGTTTTCATGAGAAATTTTGGTATATTTAGTATTTAAAGATAAGAAATACTTAATTTTTCAATACATTTTTTATGAATTCCTTAACTAGTGTTTAAATACATTCGTTACCATAACCTTTTAATAATTAGAAATGCAGAACAAATCAATGCACATAACATAACGTGGATCTTTGTGTAAACGGTGTAACTCTATGTCATGCATTTTCCTTTCCCAGGACTTCCTAAAAGAATTTGTTTTAAAATAATCGAGTTTAAAAAAATTAATGTCATGATATTTTAAAAGTGAGTTTGGAGAAGAATTTGTTTTATTTAAATGATAAAGTAAAATTATTTTTGAGATGTAAATATAAAGAATTTTATGAATCATATACTCAGAATCAATTCTTCTCAATGAAAAAGATAGAAATCATTGTTTCTCCTAAAATTAATTCTACTTAACATGTAATCCTAAAATTAATTCTACTTAACATGTAATCAATTTTTTTCAACGGAATTTGGTAGGTAAACACCATCAAATCACCAAATCACTTTTACTTTCGCTAGAATTAAGTTTGGGATGCCCAAAATTTTAAACAAAGACACTTAATTATTTGGAAAGAGTTATGATAAGATTACACCGATTACCAAAACCCTTTTAATAATTGTAAATTTTTCGGGACTCTATCTTTCTAATAATTTTTTATTTATAAAATAAAAAAAATAATTATTTTTATTTTTAAGATACTGGATGCATTACCTTTTCATTTAGTATTTTTATTTATTTAATAATAAGAGGATTAGTTGGAAGATTTTGTACGAGGATATAACAAAACTCCTTCCACAAAACATTTTTTTTTATAATAGTTCTCTTAATATTTAATAAAAAAAGTATATTAAATATTTTGTGGTCTTTTTTTGTAATTATAAAAATTATTCTAAAGATTATTTATGAAAAATTAGAATTGTTTTTGAAATATTTTGGTTATATTTTCTTAAAACATTACGGTAATAATCATTGTAATATTTAATAAAATAATTAATTTTAAAAATAAAATACATATATTTCGATAATGCAAAAAAAGTCGAATATTTTCTTGTTTTACTACTAATTAAATTAAAATAGTCAACAAAATATGACTATGGAGACCTTAAATTATTCTTAATTTTTTTTTTGGTAAATTAGGAAAATAAACAACAAATTATTCTGAATTTGAGAAAGTGTTTTGATAAATTGGTGTTTGTTCCGTCCAAATATCTCAGATGAGAGATACTCGGGCGGAGAAAGTTTAGTGGGAGTGTTTTGGAATTTGCTTGACAGAATTGAGATTTTGCTCCTATGTATCCAAATGGGAATCAAAGCAAACGTAGTTCTAAGTGAGGGGGTTGAGCCCTTATTTATAGATATTTTCAGTGCAACCGTTTGAGTAAGACGGTTACCGAGATCCTATTTGTTAGGATCAGATCATTCTTGCGGTTAGACAATTGATATGGGTAAGGCTCCGAGTTATACGGAGAGATATTTGGACCAGCGAGATATTCGGCCCAGTCAGTTGCGGCTGGATAGCTCGGGGCCGAGATATCTTCATTCGTGGTCTGGTGTGGAATAGGGCCGAGAAGTTGTCATCGGGTGTTGAGTGTATTAATAAGTCTTCGGCTTTATGGGAGTTCGGGTGAATGTCCACCTACGAGAATGAGCTCGGTCATATTGACAATCCTCGGCCTTATATCTTCTGCCGGTACACAAGCCCCCCAAAGCTCCGAGCTTAAATAAGCGAAAGAGCTGATAAGAATGAAACCGAGCTTATTCTTTGGCCACACAAACTTCTGCATTCCCAACCGTCATTTCAATCAAATATTACCTCTTTGTCAGAGAAAGCAATCATTCCCCCTCCCCTAATACTTCTGCGGCACGCTTTAGGTAAGAAACCCAAGAGTTCCGCGCCCATTTAATGAGGGGAAAATCAAAAGTCGCGCCTTTGGGCTTGATGGAACGTGGGCCGTTGATCGTGTCATCAACTGCAGCTACAAATGTCCCCCCCCCCCCCCCCCGACTCCAACTCCCTCCTACCTTGCTTATCCTCCTTTGCCATTCACCTTCGTCTTCCAAGTTTCTGCCTTCATCCCTCTGCTTGTCACTCTCCAGGTACGCTCAGTCTCCTTCCTTCCTTCGTTCTTCTAAGTTTAATTTCTGCTTACCAGATATGAGTTCGTCCATGTCCTCTGAGTCAAATACCTCGCCTCTAATTGAGCGCGAGGTTTCCCCCATTGGGGGTTCTCCTTCCGCTTCTTCTGTTCCTTCTCGAATCAACGAACGTCGGAGAGAGGAGGAACCGCCTCCTCCTCCTCGGCCGTCTTCAACTCGATTCTCGATTCTTCCGAGTCCGATTCTCCTAGGTCTCGGTTCTCCTCTCCCCCAATGTCCAAACCCGCCGCTCGTAAACAACGCCTAAGGGTTCCAAAAGACCCTATTCCCGATATTACCCTTCCTGGGTATACCTGGGTTAAAGGCGAGGTTGGGACCTTTTTCTCTGACTTCCAAACTCCAGAATCAATTGATCAACTTCGGTCCCAAATTAATATCTCGGCATCTGGAGATGAGTCCGAGTTTATTTGTTCTCCATGCTCGGGTACCGAGTGCGTCTTTCTTAGGGCTCGTCCTTCCGAGCCCCCCTTTACATACATGTACAAAACACTTTTTGATAAGCTGCATGTGTCTCTTCCTTTTACCGAGTTTGAGTGTGACGTTCTGAGAACCATGAACGTCGCACCTACTCAGCTCCATCCTAACAGCTGGGCTTTTATGAAAGCCTTTCAAATCCTATGTAAATACTTGGGGATGGAGCCCACCACTCCAAAATTTTTGTATCTTTACCAAACAAGGTTTGGTGAGAAAATGGGATGGATTTCCCTTAATGGGCTGAACCGGAGAGGACTGCTTAGTCTGTACACATCATCGTACAAAGATTTCAAAGTCGGCTTCTTCCGAGTTCGCCCCTCGAGCTCTCACTCCTCCCACTTTTTTGACGATGATAACTGCGCCAAGTTTCCTTTATACTGGCAATCCTCCCCCACAAAATTCGTTGGCTTTGAGTACCAATCCCTCCCGGCCGAGGATAGGCGGGACATAGACATACTAGAAAAACTTCCTCGGCCCCTCCAAGGTGGACGCCTTCTGAAACTACCCTTCTCATCTACTCCGAGAACTGACCTGAAAAGTAACTGCTCGGCTTTTTAGTTTTTGAATCTTTTCTGTATGTGTTGTTGTACTAACAGCTCTTTCTTTTTGGCAGTCATTATGGGGAAATTCGACTTCTCCAAGCTTGTAAAGGCTGCTGCAAAAGAGGGTCAGGGTCCCTCTTCAACTGAGAAGAAGAAGAAAAGACCTCCTCCCACCAAGACTTCTGCGAAGGGAACTTCATCATCTGTCCCTCAAAAAAGAAAGAGGGTAGAGGTTGTAGTTGACACCGAAGATTCTCCCCCACCTCGCCCAAGTCCCCCACACCCTACTACTCAGGAGACCAGAACCGCGGGGCGAGGAGAACAACCCCCTCCATCCACCGAGCAAAAATGGTACAACACTTCTCTAAAGGCGGGGACCTCATCCCTCTGGGGTGAAGACTTCAACCCCTTCCCCTCTTTCGACTCAAACTTCCTGAAGCCCGCAGATCTCCGGCTAATAAGGCAACAAGGGGCTCAATCGAGCATGGAGGCTCTCTCCACCTACTGCATCCGAGCTGCTGCCTTGGCCCGCTTTTGCAGCCGAGATTTAGCGGAGGCCGAAAGGAAGTCTCGGCAACTGGAAGCCGAACTGGCTCCTATTGAGAGGCTGAAGGGGGATTTTACCCGGACCTCCACTGAGCGTGACGAGCTGGCCAAGGCTAATAATCTCCTGAACACTACCATCGCCGAGTTGAATGGCCAGAACTCCGAGCTTAACACTAAAGCAAAATCTGCTGATGAGAGTAAAGCTCAGGCTGAAGAAGGTAGAGCTCGTGCTCGAGAGGAGCTCAAAAAGGCTCAAGCTGAAATTGAGCAACTTAAAGCTGCCTTGGAGGCCGAGACCAAGGCCAAGATGGAACTCTAGGAGGATGTAAAAGAGGCCACTAACTGCATTATTATCGAGCACCGGAAAGGTTTCGACAAGGCTATTGCTCAGGTTGAGGTTCTTGCCCCGGGGGTTGATCTTTCGGGAGTCGATGTGAATAAGGAGGTGGTGAACGGGGAACTTATTCCCATAATTCTTGAAGAGGAAGAGGAGGTGGAGGTGGAAGGGGAGGAAGACTCTCCCGGGGATCACATCGAGGCCGAAGAGGGACCTGGGGACAAGTAGCTGTATTAGCTTTTTGTAGTCTTTATACTTTGTAATGGGCTTTTGCCCTTGTTACTTTAATTTTGACTCAATGAAAATTGTTGCACCATTTTGGTGACCTTTCGTTGCTCTCATTTGGCCGAGATACACTTGAAGTATTTTTTTATCTTTCTACGTTGTATTCGGCCTGTTTAAACAAATCTTCGGTTAAGACCGAGGTATTCTACCGTCCGTATCAAAAACGGACGGTAGTTGTCACACGTGAAACACATGATTCACGCCTTACGCATGCAATCACGCATTATACGCTTTGGAAACCGTAATGGGTTCAGGCAATTACTGCTTTCGCTTAGTTTCGAGACTCGTTTTTCCAACACACCTTTTCCCGGCGCCTATTTCTTCCTTTCCAACGCCTCTCACCCCTTATAAATATGGCTGTTTCACTGCTCCACTTACTCATTCTTCATTCTTTCCCACCAGCCAAATTCGTCTTCTTTCAACCCGAGTAGTTCTATGATAGTGTTAGGGGTTTACGCTCCCGTCTCCCAGTTAACATCCTTTTTTGAGTTTCATAGCTGCCAAAAAGGATGTAAGTGGGAGATGGGATCTAGAATTCCTTTTACAATTCAATCCTCTAAGAAGGATGTTAACTGGGAGAATGGCAGTCTTCGGGAATGGAGAAAGGGGTAGAGGCCGTCTACTCCCTGAGCGGGCCGAGCACCTCATCGTCCAGCTTTCGCAGGGGGAAGTGATTACTTTCCTCCTTGAGGGAAAGTCGCGGTGTCCTATTGGGGGGACAACTGGCCACCTGGCCTTGCCCCAGCCCTAATCGGGGGGGCTACTGGCAAGCCAGGGGCCCTTATTTTCAATTTCAGCTCTTTATGTAGGTCGCAGTACTTTCTAGTACTCGACTCGTACCTTGTTTTTACTATTGTATTCGGTATTATCAATAAATTTTAATGGCTCGGATTCGGCCTTTATATTACAATTTTATTCTCCTTACTGCTCGTATTGTATTTTACTTGAGTAATTTCAAATGCTCGTACTCGGCCTTCAGGTTCAAACTTGGCCTTTAGGCTCAAACTTGGCCTTAAAAACTTAATGGCTCGTACTCGGCCTTCAGGCTCAGAATTGGCCTTAAACAATTTAATTGGCTCGAACTCGGCTTTCAGGCTCAAACTTGGCCTTAAAAACTTAATGTCTCGTACTCGGCCTTCAGGCTCAGACTTGGCCTTAAACAATTTAATCGGCTCGAACTCGGCCTTTAGGCTCAAACTTGGCCTTAAAAACTTAATGGCTCGTACTCGGCCTTCAGGCTCAGACTTGGCCTTAGACAATTTAATTGGCTCGAACTCGGCCTTCAGGCTCAAACTTGGCCTTAAAAACTTAATGTTTGCGAAACATATACATCGGCAAATTAAGCAAACAATGTTCATAATAAATTCTTTTATTGGATAAAAAGAAAGTCTACGGTGTGCCTCGTTAAAACCTTCTCGGTCAAAACCCTTTTTGGGACAAAATACCGAGGTAGGAAAAAGAGTACATCACCTGACTATATACATCAACTATAATAAAATTTTAAATGCGAAGCATTCCAAGTCCTCGGGATAGGCTTCCCGGACAATTCTTCTAACCTATATGCTCCATTTCCCAAGTTTTCTACTACCCGGAATGACCCTCCCCAGTTTGCTGCCAACTTGCCTTCCGTGTGATCCTTCCTTGCTTCTCCTTTTATTCTCAGCACCAAGTCTCCACGCAGGAAACTCCTCGGCTTCACTCTTGAATTATACCTCCTGGTTGCTCTCTGCTTGCAAGCTTCTTCTCTGATTTTGGCCTCCTCCCTGATTTCCTCTACCAAGTCAAGGTCGACCCTTAAATTGCTTTCATTATCATTTGGTTCGTGTTGCATACGTCAGAAAGACGGCTCACCAACCTCCACTGGGATCATGGCGTCTGTTCCATATGTCAGTCTGAAGGGTGTTTCTTGAGTGGTGGATTGAGGCGTGCAGTGGTAGGCCCATAGGATACTGGGCAATTCTTCTGCCCAAGCTCCTTTGGATTTTCCCACTCTCTTCTTCAATTCTCCGAGAATGACCTTGTTGGCTGCCTCGGCTTGCCCATTGGTCTGAGGATGCTCAACCGACGTAACGTGGTGTTTAACGTCGAGGTTGGCATAGAATTCTTGCAATGTCTTGTCTATAAACTGTCTTCCGTTGTCTGTGACGATTGCAAAGGGAATTCCGTGCCTACAGATGAGGCTTTTCCACACAAACTTTTGTATCTTTTCGGCGGTAATTTTCGCCAAAGGCTCTGCTTCAATCCACTTTGTAAAGTAGTCCACTGCTACAAGGAGGAATTTGACTTGACCTTTGGCCACAGGGAATGTCCCTAGTATATCCATTCCCCACATAGCAAAAGGCCAAGACGAGTTTAACGTGTGAAGTCCTTCGGGAGGGGTACAACTTACATTGGAAAATCTTTGGCACTCATCACATTGCTTTGTCCACTCAATGCAATCTGCTCGGATGGTAGGCCAATAGTACCCTGCTCGGACTACCTTGGAGGCCATTGATCGGCCTCCGCAGTGAAAACCACAGATTCCTCTGTGAACCTCTTCCATGACGTATTTTGATTGTGCTTTCGTCAGACATTTTAGCAACAGTACCGAGAATCCCCGTTTATACAATTCTCCGGAGATGATAGCAAAGTGACTTGCTCGGAGCCTGATCTTCCTGGCCTCAGCGTGATCTGGGGACAGGGTTTCTGAGGATAAATACTCCCATATGGGCGTCATCCATTCTCGGTCAATCGGATCGCTGGCCATTACCTCTCCAAGCGTGACACTTGGCTCATTCAAGGTTTCTTGAATAACTGTTCTATGGTGACCCGACTTCTTTGTACTGGCTAGTTTGGACAACAGATCAGCCCGAGTATTTTCTTCTCGGGGAATGTGCTCAATAGAGAATTTCTCAAAGCTGGAAATTAATTGGTTGACCTTACATAAATACCTGGTAAGCTGAGGCTCTTTCGCTTGATACCCTCCAGATATTTGCCCAGTGACTAGCTGTGAATCACTCCGGTATCTAACAGCCTTCGCCCCCATTTCCTTTGCTAGCATTAACCCTGCTATCAAGGCTTCATACTCGGCTTGGTTGTTTGAGGTTTTGAATTCAAAATTTAGTGACTGCTCTAGGATCAGATCTCCCGGGCCTTCTAGAATCACCCCAGCTCCACTGCCCCTGACATTCGAGGATCCATCCACATACAAATTCCACCAGATATCCTCGGTTATCTGCTGCGGATTGAGCTCGGCAACGAAGTCGGAGAGACATTGAGCTTTCATAGGACCTCTCAACTCATATTTCAGGCCGAACTCGGATAACTCTACCGACCAAGCAATCATGCGGCCTGCCAACTCGGGTTTTTTGAGAATCTGTTTAATCGGGTGATCGGTTTTGACAATCACCTGGTGACTTTGGAAATACGGATGCAACCGCCGAGCTGCAGTTACCAGGGCCAAAACCAGCTTTTCTATGACTTGGTACCGGGTTTCGGCATCATGAAGGACCCTGCTGATGAAGTACACCGACATTTGAACTTTCTCTACTTCTTGTACAATGACTGCACTGATGGCATGCTCGGTGGCTGACAGGTATAAGTACAACTCTTTGTCAGGGATGGGTTGAGTTAATATCGGCGGTGCAGACAAAAAGGCCTTGAAATCGACGAAGACCCTCTCGCATTCCTCGATCCATGTGAAGGTTTGAGGCCTCTTCAGTAATCTAAAGAAAGGCCGAGCTTTCTCTGCAGATCTAGGTAGGAACCGAGATAATGATGCCAGCCGTCCTGCAAGTCTTTGCACTTCTTTTATTTTGTGGGCTTCGCATCTCAATCACAGCCCGACATTTATCAGGATTGGCCTCGATTCCCCGGTGTGTCAACATGAAGCCGAGTAATTTTCCACCCTGAACACCGAAAACACACTTCTCCGGATTCAACCTCATATTATATTTTCTCAGCTGCTGAAAAATTTCCTCCAGATCTTTTGGGTGGCTGTTGGGGTCATCGGATTTTACGACCATGTCATCCACATAAACCTCCATAGTCCTTCCGATTTTTTTTGGAATACCCTGTCCATGAGCCTTTGGTATGTAGCTCCAGCATTTTTCAGTCCAAATGGCATTACCCGAATGATAATTGAGCCTTCGATTATGAAAGCTGTTTTCTCCTCATCTGGGGGATACATTCGGATCTGATTATACCACGAGTATGCATCCAAGAAACTCAAAATTCTGTATCCGGAGGCTCCATCCACCAGTCTATCAATACTCGGCAAAGGATAGGAATCCTTTGGGCAAGCTTTATTCAAATCCGTGTAATCGGTGCACATGCGCCACTTGCCATTTACTTTTTTGACCAGAACAACGTTGGCCAGCCAGGTAGTGTACTCTACTTCTCGAATAAAGTTGGCCTGGACCAACTTCACTGTTTCCTCTTCCACAACCTTTCTCCTCTCCTCACCAAGTCTCATTTTCCTTTGGGCCACTGGTTTCGCCTCGGGACAAATTGCCAGTTTGTGGCACAAGAAGTCGGGATCAATTCCAAGCATATCTGACGTGGTCCAGGCGAATAAGCCAGCATTGCTGCGAAGCACTTCCTTTATTTTCTCTTTCAAATTGGGCTCAAGTTGACCGCCGAGTTTGGTGCACTGATCGGGCTGTGAACCGAGCTGGAACTTTTCCAACTCCTCAATGGGTTGTGGTCGTTGTTCCTGCATGTCCATCCTTGGGTCCAGTTCAACAGAGTTAACAGAATTTACAGACTTGTCCTTTCCCCTGTCCAATGTTTCTGTAGGTGTAGGCTTGAGTTTGCTTACACGCAAACTATCAGCATAGCACTGTCTGGCCATTTTCTGATCAGCCCGGACAGCAACTATATCTCCCATGTTGGAAGGAAATTTCATTGTGAGGTGGGGAGTAGAGACCACAGCTCCTAACTCGTTTAAAGATGGTCTGCCGATCAGGATATTGTATGATGTTACTGCATTAACCAGCACATACCTGACCATGATAGTCTTGGATGCTTTGCCATCCCCAAAAGTAGTCAGGAGGTCAATGTATCCTCGTGTATCCACTTGTTCCCCTGCAAAGCCGACGAGCTTACTGTCGTATGGCTGAATGGATTTCTCTGGGATCCCGAGCTTCTGAAACGTTGAATAATATAAGATATCCGCCGAGCTCCTTTGGTCGACAAGGGTTCTTTTGACCGAGAAATTAGCCAACTGCACTGTGATCACCATAGGGTCATCTTGATTAGGATCCACCCCCACGAAGTCTTCGTCAGAAAAAATGATAGGTGGGGAAACCCTCGGGGGTTTACCGGATACCGAGTTTACAGCCCGAATGACCCGCAGGTGCTTCCTCCGAGCTGAACTTGTTGTGCCTCCCCCTGCAAATCCACCTGAAATAGTGTTTATCACACCTTGGACCACATTATCCTCCTCTCGCCTTTCATTCTGGCCCTCTCTGGTTTCTGTTCTTTCATTATTTCATCGACCGCCGAACAAAATTATTGAGATGGCCAGCTTGCACCAACTCTTCAATCTTATCTCGCAGGACCCAGCACTCCTCGGTAGTATGGCCGTAATTACGATGATACCGACAATGTTTCTGTCGATCAGCATTCTGGGGCGTGTGGCCACGGTTAGGGAGCTGCAAAAGTTCCGCGTTGTATGCTTCCTCAAACACCCGAGCTCGGTTTGTGCTGAGGGGAGTATAGTGCTCATACTTCAGTCCCCTATGCAAATGCTCGGACGGGCCTTTGAATTTCGGCCTATCACCTTCGGCCCTCCTCTTCTCTCTCCCTTCTCGTCTGCACAAAGATCATCGCTTCTCTCCCTTTTCTTAGACTCCTCAACCTCTTCCATATTAATGAATCCCGCAGCTTTTTCTCCTCAATTCATCCATACTTGGTTGGTGGCTTCCGAGCCAAGTGTCCGGCGAAAGGGCCGTGCCTTAACCGTGCCAAGATGGTGTGTAGTGCAACATCGGCACTGAGATTCCGGATGAGGACCGTCTCCTTGCTGAATATGGCCATGAAATCACGCAGGGACTCATTCTTTTCTTGCCTAAAGTTTACCAACGAGGCCGAGGTTTTTTGATGAGCCCGGCTCGTGGCAAACTGAGCATTGAACTTAGCCATGAATGTGTCAAAGGAGTCAACTGACGCTGGCGGTAGCTAGGTGTACCAGGTCAACGCAGCATCCTTCTGAGTAGTCGGAAAGACTTTACACATGACAGCATCGTCGTCGGTAAAGAGGTACATCTGAGTAGTGAAAGCGTCCAAGTGACCCTCGGGGTCCGAGGTGCAATCATATATGTCAATGCTTATTGGTTTGTAGTTGGCTGGTAGGGGAACCTCCATGATAGCGTTTGTGAAGGGATGTCTCGGCCTCCGCACGCCGGTCCTTTCATTAAGTCTATTTGCCTGAAGTGACAGTTCAAGGGCCTGCCTAGGAAATTCCTCCTCGTCTACTCGGTCCATATGATGAGAAGGGAGAATGAGTAGATTAGGCGGCAGAACAGCCGTCGCGAACCAGGACAGAGCAGAGAAAGGTCCGCCTCTTCTCCTCCTGATAGAGAGCGTCGGACAGCTGAGAATGAATGATCCAGAAACTCGCGCAGACGAGGAGGAATTTCCTAGGCAGGCCCATAGATGAGAAGTAGACGAGGAGGAATTTCCTCCTCGTCTTCTCCTCCTGCAGTTCCCGCTCCTTGTTCTCACCATGGTTTGTGGTATGGGAAAGTTTTGCTTCGTTCCCCACAGACGGTGCCAAATGTTCCGTCCAAATATCTCAGATGAGAGATACTCGGGCGGAGAAAGTTTAGTGGGAGTGTTTTGGAATTTGCTTGACAGAATTGAGATTCTGCTCCTACGTATCCAAATGAGAATCAAAGCAAACGTAGTTCTAAGTGAGGGGGTTGAGCCCCTATTTATAGATATTTTCAGTGCAACCGTTTGAGTAAGACGGTTACCGAGATCCTATTTGTTAGGATCAGATCATTCTTGCGGTTAGACAATTGATATGGATAAGGCTCCGAGTTATACGGAGAGATATTTGGACCAAGAAGATATTCGCCCCGGTCGATTCTTGGTTTGGATAGCTCGGGCATGAGATATCTTCATTCGTGGTGCAGTGTGGAATAGGGTCGAGAAGTTGTCCTCGGGTGTTGAGTGTATTAATAAGTCTTCGACTTTATGGGAGTTCGGGTGAATGTCCACCTACGAGAATGAGCTCGGTCGTATTGACAATCCTCGATCTTATATCTTCGACCGGTACAGTGTTAACTATTAAATTTTAAGTTTTAACCCTCCTCTCATCCTCTGGTTGGTGTACGAAACAAGATGAACCTAGGCGTTTGGAGAGGCATGTACATGTAAAGCATCATGCATGCGTCACATGCGAGGTCAGCTTTAAACTGAAAGAGGAACCAAATAAATAGCAATGTAGGTGGACTATTATTCAGATCATGTACATCTTGTATATTCCAATGGAATGTGTTTATAACGTTATCACATTTTTAATTTTTTCCTAGTTTATTCAAAAGTCACAAATTTAAAAAGCTGATGAAAATTTAATATTAAAAAACAAGTGGTCTGTGACTATCACAATATAAGGACGTCACTCCCTCTTCCCCTTCCCAGAGCACAGTACGGTTTGCATTCCATCTTCCTTTGTTTTATTCTCTCCGTCCAAAAGCCATCTCGCCGGAGATTTTTTCCCATGGCCGCCGCAGATATCAAGATTTTGATCATCGGAGGCACCGGATACATCGGAAAGTTCATCGTGGAAGCTAGTGCCAAAGCTGGCCATCCCACCTTCCTCCTCGTCCGAGACTCAACTCTTTCAAACGCAGCAAAAGCACCCCTCGTTGAAAAATTCAAGACATTGGGTGTCAATTTTGTTCTCGTACGTATACCCTCCTCAACCTTAAGCTTTTCTTCACATGATTCATAACCCCCCTCTTTTGTTTTTTCTAATGTTCTTTTTTTATTGTTTTATTTCTGTTTGTTGTTAAACAGTGAATTCTTGACTTTTAGAAGGGAATAAAGGGATACTAACCGATTTACTAATATGGATTATATTGTAGTTTGTCCTCAGAGGATGAAAGAGTTCCTTACTTAGTCAACGATGTGCAGTTTATTTTATCTCCCTAGAAATTAGAAACTTTGTTCTTTAATGGATGTGTTTTATGTGGTTGTTTATTGAATGTGGTGTTCATCTTATATACACACAGGGAGATCTATATGATCATGAGAGTTTGGTTAAGGCGATAAAGCAGGTGGATGTGGTGATCTCTACTGTGGGTCATTTGCAATTGGTCGATCAAGATAAGATCATTGCTGCCATTAAAGAAGCTGGAAATGTTAAGGTAAAAGTTCTAAAATATTTACTCTCTTTTCACAACCATTGGTTAATATTGGTCGATGATATCTTAAGGCATCTGTGTGTGTTTGTATTTTAACATAAAGTTTTTCACAGAATAGATGACTGAAAATTTCATGACACTTGCAAGTTCTGTTTTGAAAACTTTGGTGGATGCTTCATTTTTTCTAACTATAAAATATATTTTGAGCTTGTTCTGATAATTATTTGATTTGCAGAGATTCTTTCCTTCAGAGTTTGGAATTGATGTGGACAGGGTTCATGCTGTGGATCCAGCAAAGACTGCTTTCCAGACTAAGGCCACCATCCGCAGAAGCATCGAGGCTGAAGGAATTCCCCATACCTATGTGGCATCCAACTTCTTTGCTGGTTACTTCCTTCCCAATTTGTCACAGCCTGGAGCCACAGCTCCCCCTAGAGATAAAGTAGTTATCCTAGGTGATGGTAACCCCAAAGGTAACACTACATTTTTGCATCAAGGTGGTTTAGGAATTTAAAATTATAATAAATCTTCCTGTCGATCACTAACAATTGCTGGATTAACAAACAGCTGTTTTTAACAAGGAAGAGGATATTGGCACTTATACCATCAAAGCTGTTAATGATCCAAGAACCTTGAACAAAATTCTCTACATCAGACCTCCTGCTAATACCGTGTCCTTTAATGAACTTGTATCCCTTTGGGAGAAGAAAATTGGTAAGACTCTCGAAAGAGTCTATGTTCCTGAGGATCAAGTCTTGAAGCAGATTCAAGGTTAGTTATTGATAATTATTGGAAAGATATGTTAAAGTGGCTAATATCTTTTCTCATTTATTATTAAGTTCAGATGAATGGTTCTTTTACAAAATAGGAATTTTGAATGTTTCTTTGCTCTGATAGTGTTGGATGTTGTTTCCTGTTCATGCAGAGTCTTCACCACCCGTCAATGTGGTATTGTCAATTACTCACTCTGTGTATGTGAAAGGAGATCAGACTAATTTTGAGATTGAGCCATCATTTGGGGTAGAAGCTTCAGCTCTCTATCCTGATGTGAAATACACCACTGTGGATGAGTTCCTTGATCAGTTTGTCTGAGATACTTACTCAGTTGATATATGTGTCGTCCTTTTTAAAATTTTATTTTCCAAATAAATAAAAAATAATAATGGAGTGGTTGTGTTGTTCTAAGGCACATGTGCTCAGAGAAACCATGTATGAAGAAGAAACTAAACAGTAATGATAATCATGTTACATGTCTTTTGAAAGTCTCCAATTTCATGTTCATTTTCCTGCCCAGTTATCTTATTTAGTTCTGAGTTTAAAATGAATAAGAATGAAGATAGTAGTGTAAATCTATTGCCAGAATTTCATGCTCGATTAGGGAGATTCAATGGTTATGAATGAACCTACTATTTGCAAGTAAACCCGTGTATATCTAGATTCCAGTGTGCACCGTCTTGAACATGAGAAAGGCAAACATAGGAAAGTAATAGAAATATTATTGAGTTATAAGTCAATAACACCATGGCTTGCAATGAGCCAATAATATGTCTATCAGAAATATTATTGGCTTATTGCAAGCCATGGTTCAACCTAACCGAAGGTATACTTCTTCTTTTAACTAACACTGAAATTATGGTCGACATCCACAATAACGTTCAAACGTACAACTTCGTTTGTGTCTCCACACAAACACATATATACACACTTCGATTTGTCCATTGGTTAAATTGATTGGATAGTTTTTTAAAACATTGAACAATATATGGTGGATCAAGATCCTCTATCCCCTGCCCCTGTGCCATTCCCTGTCAAAACATTGGACCAATTTGAAGGACATATAGGATCGATTTGAAAATTAAAACAAACGTATGAGATCAATTTATCTATTTTGCCTTTGTTTTATTATAAATTCATGCATAGTTTGACAACAGTTATTTCATACGATTTAATATTTTTCAAATTAGAAATGTTAATTGGTTAAAAAAAATAGAAATGTTAATAAGTACGACAACGAAATTCGTACCATGTTTATTTATCATCTTTTCTTTTTCCAGTCTTAATTTTCTCTTCCTATTTCTAATAAATAGTGATGCTATTTGATTAGTTAAAAATTATTTATTGGAATTCGTACTCAAATAAAAAATGAGAAAATCCTCAATTTGATCCATGAAATTGTAAAATCGTATCAATTGCGTCTTTGAAATTAACGAAATTCCAGAAATATCCCCGAATGATAAATTAACATCAATTTAGTCTCTCATTTTACTCACATAGAATCAACTAAGTTCCTGACACTGCTAACTTAAAATTAATTTAGTCCATATGATTACCAACAGAAAGACTAAATTGATTAACATTTGACAACTTCAGGGACATTTTTGAAATTTCGTTAATTTCGGGATGAAGGTGATACAATTTGATATTTTCATGGACTGAATCGGGGATTATTCAATAAAAATATAATATACTCAACGATAATGCATACCAGTACGAAAACCAATTCGTGCATTATTGACTTAATTATTTCTATTTGATGAAAAATAGTATCTCTCTCGTTTTTCCATCATATCTCAATATATTACTAACAATTGAATCTGTATGGTTTGCGTCAAAAGAAAATTCAAACAACAGTGCCTTGTACCCAAATAGAATAGTATATGTTCCAACATGCGCCGAAAAGTTCTCAGCCCATTTGTTTCAAGGCCCAAAAATAGAGTTGGGGTCCCTGTTAAGCATAATTGAGAAATCATTAGGGATGTCAACGGGGTGGGGCGGGCACGGATACTGGCTACCCGCTACCCGCCCCGTTGGATAAAAAATTTATCCGTATCCACCCCGTACCCGTATGGATACCCGCTTAACGGGTTTTTAACGGATTCGTGGGTTTTCACAGGTATCCGCGGATATTCATGGGTAGTTATGAAAAACAAATAAATCTGTTTTTTAATTTAAAAAAATACACATAAAACTTAAACAAACCACCACATTAATATCTTTCGGTATTTGAACAAAATAACACCTACAAATTAATACATCACACTTAAAATATCCATGAAACAACACAATAGATGAAAATTATCTAGGAAATGATATAAGGACTTTGAGAATAGATATATATAATAAATGGTATTATAGTAATTAAGTAACAGATGCGGGTATCCGCGGGTACGGATAGTGTGATGCCCGCCCCCACCCCATTTATAGACGGGTATTGGAATTGTCCGTTTATTTTACCCGCGGATACCCATTTAACTACCCGCCCCATATCCGTTGCGGATTTTATTCGCGGATATCCACGAGTACGGATAAAATTGTCATCTCTAGCAATCATGGAGCAATATTCGAATACACCCCGCACAGCTGGACCGAGAGATCTCAAAGCCTGAAAGTAATCATTGCCCTATTGAAGTCATTAAATCATAAGGAAATAATCGTGCCCGAGATAATGACGAAGAAGAGGGAACCATTGCCATTCGAGCTTGTATAAGAATATCCCTGTTCCTGCCGAGATCCGGTTTACCGGAGCTCCGCCGTGAACGTTGAACCAAGGATGAATATTGGGGTTGTTTTAGGATTTGGCTTGACAGAATTCGGTGATTCCGGTCCTACGTATCCCGAAGGGAATCAAAGCCGGACGTAGTTCTTGATTCAACCCTTGGCCGTGGTGATCTCGATCTCCTAATTTTGTATCGGACGAATACTAGGGAGCAAGGACTCTCTGATGGTCTCTTGGTCGGCACTAGTTTCTCTAATACGCTTAAGAGAGAGTCACCTCTGTTCAGTCAAAAGTGAGTTTCTTATGAGGGGTACTCCTCCTTTTATAATAGGATTCCCCTATCTCTTAGAGATCTGATTTATCTCTTAATATCTTTTAGAGATTTGATTTATCTCTTAATATCTCTTTGAGATTTATCTCTTAATATCTTTTTGAGATATGATTCCTTAATTTAAGGGATATTATCTCTTTTAACCAGATAAGGTTATTTTGGATAATATCAGGATTTAATGTTAATATCTTATTCATTTAATTAAATGATCTTTGATTTATTATCCTTAATTTTCGGACTGGGCCGGGTACATGAGCTCGGTGGCCGGGTTAGTAACCTCGGCCCGTACACAAGCCCCCCAAGCTTTGAGCTGATGAAGTGTAAAAGCTTTCATGATGCTAGCCGAGCTCAGGAACTCGGTTTCATTTTTTGCCTTTTAGTCGAGGTGAGGCCTTTGGCCGAGCTTCACATTCCTTGGCCGAGCTTCACATTCTGTCCATATATATGCGTCCTCCAGCTCGGTGAGCGGTTCGGGTGGCCGAGCTTATGTCACTTTGCATCTCGGCTCATACACAAGCCCCCCAAGCTTCGAGCCAACGGCGTGGGAGCTTTCTGTTGGAGCCGAGGTTAGTCGCGGTGGAAGTGATTACGCTGACGCCATGTCTTCTCGAGCCCCGAGATGGAGAAGAAACGCTACCTGTGTGACATGTGGCCGTCGTTGTACTGTTCCTGAGATTTTTTGATTATGGCGTGCTTCTTGGCGTGTTCCTAGTTTCTCGTGAGGGCGGTTTAGTACCCTGACATTACTGCCACGTGTGGCCATCCCATTCGGTTGGCGAATTTGGTCAGAGATACGAGGGGACGTTTCCCTGCCCTCGCCCAACTACCCTCATTAATGCAAGGGGGAGGTGTTGTCCTCGTCTTTCATAAATTAGGGCGAGGCCATAGGTAAAGGTGCTTCTGTGAACCCTAGACCTTTTTCTCGTGTCATTTCTAACCCGAGCGTTCATACTTTCCTTCTACTGCAGGTACGCCCTCTTCCTCTCTTTCAAGTTCCCTGACTTTTTATTTCTTGATTACTCCTCCATGGAATCTTCTTTTGAGGTATCCCAGGATGTCTCTTCTGGGATTCAGGTTGTTGAACCTGAAATCCTTCTAATTGGGGGCTCTCCCCATTCTTCCCCATCCTCTTCTCATGGTGGCGGTGGTGCCGCTGGTGGCTCTTCCTCCTCCGATGGGAGCAGCTCAGCCACTGCTGATGCGGCTCCCATCCCCAAACGTCGCAGGCGTACTACCAGAGCGCCTAGGGTGCCATACCCTGATATCGTCATTCCTGGGTATTTCTGGGTGAGGCCCGATGTAGGGGCTTTTCACTCCAACTTTAGGAACTTTGAATCCCTCTTTCCATTACAAAACAAAATCTCTTCCCTCGAGGGCGGCGTTCAGTGTCTTCCATGTACTGGGAATGAACATGTCTTCCTTCATCCTTCTCCAGGGGAGCCCTCTTTCACTTATGTTTACAAGACCTTATTTGCACAAATTGGAGTTCGTCTTCCTTTTTCCAAGTTTGTGTGCGATGTCCTAAAAATTATGAATGTTGCTCCTACCCAGCTTCACCCGAACAGCTGGGCCTTTTTAAAGGCCTTCCAGATCCTGTGTGAGCAGATAGGCATAGTGGCCACTGCTCCCATCTTTCTTTATTTTTATAAGGTCAGGTTTGGGGACCGGGTCGGTTGGATCTCCCTCAGTGGGGCCGAGTCGGGGGGTATTATCGGACTCTACAAGAGTTCGTATAACTTCTTCAAGTAGGACTTCTTCAAAGTCCGGCCCACTGCCGGGCACGAGTCTTTATTTTATGACTCGGGTGGAGTCTCCAGATTTCCCCTTTACTGGCAACCCCACCCCACCAAATTCAATAGTTATGATGTCGGCTGCATGACAGCGCAGGAGAGAGCCGACATTGAGTTCTTAAAACTCTATCCTCGGCCATTGCCCTGTGGTAGACTTTTGTTGCTTCCTAAGTCATCAACTCGGCAAGCCGATTTTGAGTGTAAGTAGCAACTGTTGGGTGCTTTACTTATTCAACCATACGTTTGTATCTAACCTGCTCATCTCTTTGCAGTGATAATGGGCAAGTTCAACTACAAAGCTTTGGTGAAGAAGTCGAACAGCGACGGATCATTTCTTTGCTGCCAATATTAAGGGGAAAAAGAAGAAGTCTACTGAAGCTTCTGAGCTTAATACTCGTCCTCCGAAGAGGACAAGAGCTGATCCGGAACCCGAGGTCCCAACCGGAAACTCTCCCCCGCAACTGATGATCGGGGAGACTCCTCCTTCCGGAATCCGGTCGAGCAGCGCTCCCTTGGTGACCGACCTTACTTCGGACACCAAGTGGTACAATGGTAATTGTAACCCGGGGATCAGCTCTCTCTGGGGCGACGAGTGCGATCCTGGTGGCCTGATCGACAGCCAGGTGCTAAAGCCATCTGATGCCCGGCTGCTGCTAGAACAGGGCCCCGAGGGAAGTATGGAGGCGGCTGGTGCCTATGCTCTCCGTATTGCTTCCATTACACGTTTCTGGAGCCAGCACCTTGCTGATAATGCGAAGAAGATAGAGGCGATGAAGGCGGATGCAGCCCGAGCCTTGAGGGTGAGAGATGAGCTTACTCAGGGTATGGCCAAGTGTGAGGAACAAAGTCGGGTCATCGGCCAGCTGAAGGCCCAGAAGATGCAGCTGGAAGAAAGCCGAGCTACTATTACAGCCGAGTTAGAAGTGGAAAGAGCTGACCGACTCAAACTTCAGAATATGGTGAAAGGGCTGGAAGCCGAGAAAGAAGCCATCCCGGAGTTGCGGAAGTTGCTGGAGGACGAGAAGGAGGCGAATCAGAGGCTCCGTGCTGATTTAGCTGAGGCTGAGACTTCAATTATGAGGGAGCATGTTAACGGTTTCTCTCGAGCCGTGAAGCAACTTCAGTACTTCAACCCTACTGCCGACTTCTCCAGCGCCGACATGGATAAGGATTTCGACCAAGATGGGATACTTGTGCCATTGGCCGAGCTGGAGGATGAGGATGAGGAGGCTGCAACTCATGTAGAAGAGGGCGAGGACCAATTGGACGAGGAAGGTGAAGTGGGCCGACCTGGCCAGATGGACCCGATTGCTCCTGATGTTGAGGTGGACATCGAGCCATGATGTTGTATAAGTAGTTTAAGGATTTTTTTTTTAATGTATTCGGGGACTTCCCCCTTTACCTTAATGGAATTTCTTCTCATATTTTTGGATCTATTTATATTTTGGCAATTTTTCTGATGTATTATGGGTTCGGTTCGTTAACCCTGATTGATTAATGTTACCTGATACATCTTTACAGGCTCGGCACTTTGATCTTAATCGGTCGAATGTGGCTCTTGCTTAGGAGTCAAGTAGTTTTTTCTCTTGCTTAGGAGTTAGGTGCCTGCTTAGGCTTTATCTCCTGCTTAGGAGTCGAGTAGTTTTTTCTCTTACTTAAGAGTCAAGTGCCTGCTTAGGCTTTATCTCCTGCTTAGGAGTCGAGTAGTTTTTTCTCTTACTTAGGAGTCAAGTGCCTGCTTAGGCTTTATCTCCTGCTTAGGAGGCGAGTAGTTTTTTCTCTTACTTAGGAGTTAGGTGCCTGCTTAGGCTTTATCTCCTGCTTAGGAGTCGAGTATTTTTTTCTCTTACTTAGGAGTCAAGTGTCTGCTTAGGCTTTATTTCCTGCTTAGGAGTCGAGTAGTTTTTTCTCTTACTTAGGAGTCAAGTGCCTGCTTAGGCTTTATCTCCTGCTTAGGAGGCGAGTAGTTTTTTCTCTTACTTAGGAGTCACGGGCCTGCTTAGGCTTTATCTCCTGCTTAGGAGTCGAGTAGTTTTTTCTCTTACTTAGGAGTCAGGTGCCTGCTTAGGATTTATCTCCTGCTTAGGAGGCGAGTAGTTTTTTCTCTTACTTAGGAGTCACGTACCTGTAGAGGTTTCGGTTGGCCTCTTCAGGGTTTATCACCTGCTTAGGTGTTATCTCCTGCTTAGGAGTGAAGTAATATAATAGCTTAATTGAAGGAAAATAGAATTTTATTCATTAATTTTTCCTAGTGTGCCTCATTAAAACCTTCTCGGCCAAAACCTCGTGGGAAAAAGACCAAGATAGGAAAAAGAGTGCATCACTTCTAACTTTAGCTAAAATAAAATTTGAGATGGGAAGTGTTCCAAGTCCTAGGAATCAACTTTCCTGACAATTCTTCAAGCCTGTAGGCACCATTTCCTAGATTTTCTGCTATCCTGAATGGTCCTGACCAATTTGCCGCGAGCTTACCCTCCCTGGAGTCTTTTCTCGCGTCGCTTTGCAGTCTTAGCACCAAGTTGCCCTGCACAAATTCCCTTGGGCGCAGCCTTGAGTTGTACTTCCGAGTTGCCTTTTGCTTGCACAGCTCGTCCCTTATCCTCGCTGTATCTCGGACTTCTTCCACCATGTCGAGCTCAACTCGGAGTTGTTCATTATTTTGGCTTTCATTGTAGTGATGTCTTCGAAATGAGAGCTCACCAAGTTCCACTGGAATCATGGCATCGGTTCCATAGGTTAGTTTGAACGGTGTCTCTCCCGTTGAGGATTGTGGCGAGCAATGGTAAGCCCACAGAATGCTTGGCAACTGCTCAACCCAAGCTCCTTTTGATTGTCCCAGCCTTCTTTTGAGCTCCTGTAGAATAACCTTATTGGCTGCCTCTGCCTGGCCATTTGTTTGCGGATGCTCAACCGAGGTTATTTTGTGTTTAATTCCGAGGTTGGAATAGAACTCTCGGAGCTCCTTATCGGTGAATTGCTTCCCGTTATCTGTAACAACTGCATAGGGAAGGCCATGCCTGCATATAATATTTTTCCATACAAAATCCTGGACCTTCTTGGCGGTTATCGTAGCCAATGGCTCTGCTTCAATCCACTTGGTGAAGTAATCTACTCCTACCAAGAGGAACTTGACTTGACCCTTAGCCACTGGGAAGGGACCAACTATGTCCATCCCCCACATGGTAAAGGGCCACGGCGAGAACATGGAGTGGAGTTCCTCTCCGGAGCACGGGCTATGTTGACGAACTTCGACAAGGGTCACACTTATTGGTCCAGTTCGAACAATCGAGTCTCATGGTTGGCCAATAGAACCCTGCTCGCAAGATCCGAGCTGCCAGAGATCGGCCGCCTGAATGCAATCCGCAGATTCCTCGGTGCATCTCATCCATTACATACTCGGATTGCTCCTTCGTGAGGCATTTTAGCAACGGCCTGGAGAATCCCCTTTTGTACAGTTCTCCGTCGAGGACGGTGTAGTGACAAGATTTCAGACGGATCCTTCTTGCCTCCCTTTGGTCGTCCGGTAGTTTGTCCGAGGTAAGGTACTCCCAGATTGGAGTCATCCAGCCCCGGTCAAGGTGCTCGGTCACTGTCACTTCGGCACTTTTGATGCTCGGCTTGAGGAGGCTTTCTTGGATAAAAGTCTTGAGTTGGCCAGCCTTCTTTGTGCTCGCTAATTTGGAAAGCAGGTCTGCTCTGGAGTTTTCTTATCGAGGTATGTGCTCAATGGAGAAATGCTCACACTCAGAGATGAGACTATTGACCTTGCAGAGATATCTGGTTAATTGGGGGTCCTTTGTCTGATAATTGCCGGCGACTTGTCCCGTTACGAGCTGTGAGTCACTTCGGCACTTTAGTTCTCGAACCCCAACTTCTTTGGCTAACAATAGCCCAGCTATGAGGGCTTCATACTCTGCTTGGTTGTTTGAAGCAGTGAACCCAAACTTCAACGATTGCTCAAGGACTAGATCATCGGGCCCTTCGAGAATTATTCCAGGCCCGCTTCCTTTCTGGTTAGATGATCCATCAACGTACAGGAGCCATAGGAAGGATTCCGACCTTGGTTTGGAAGATAGCTCGGCAATAAAATCTGAGAGGCACTGGGCTTTCATTGGCCCCCTAGGTTCATACCGTAGGCCGAACTCTGACAACTCCACTGACCAAGTTATCATTCGCCCGGCTAGGTCAGGTTTCCTGAGTACCTGCTTTATCGGATGATCCGTCTTGACGTGACTTGATGAGATTGAAAGTAGGGCCGTAACTTCCGAGCTGCCATCACTAAGGCGAGAGCCAGTTTTTCAATCACTTGGTATCGCGTTTCCGCGTCTTTCAAGATTCTACTGACATAGTATACCGGCATCTGTTGCTCTTCCTCTTCCTGGGTAATTACCGCACTGATTGCATAATCATTGACGGAGAGGTATAGGTACAGGTCCTTGCCGAGCTGAGGCCGAGTAAGAATTGGGGGAGAAGCCAAGAAAAGTTTCAGATCTTCGAATGCCTTCTCACACTCTTTAGTCCAAATGAAATCCTTCGGCTTCTTCAGGAGCTGGAAAAAAGGTCGTGCCTTTTCTGCGGACTTCGGTAGAAAGCGGGATAGGGAGGCTAATCGGCCTGCCAGCCTTTGAATTTCCTTCACATTCCGAGGACTTCGCATTTCCATGATGGCCCTACATTTATCTGGATTGGCTTCGATGCCTCGATGGGTTAGCATATACCCCAAGAATTTTCCTCCCTGCACACCAAAAGAGTACTTCTCTGGATTCAGCCTCATATTGTACTTCCTGAGCTGCCCAAGATTTCCTCGAGGTCGGTGGGTCTTGACTTCGGATCATCGGATTTTACTACCATGTCATCAACATACACTTCTAAGTTCTTTCCGATTTGATCTGCGAAAACCTTGTCCATAAGCCTCTGATATGTTGCCCCGGCATTTTTTAGGCCGAAAGGCATTACTCGGTAACAATAATTAGCCCCATCGGTCATGGACGCTGTTTTTTCTTCGTCGGGGGGGTACATCCTGATCTGGTTGTAACCGGAATATGCATCCAAGAAGGACAAAACCTTATAACCTGCGGCCCCATCCACCAGCCTGTCAATGTTGGGTAAGGGGTAGGAATCCTTTGGGCACGCCTTGTTGAGGTCGGTATAGTCGGTGCACATGCGCCACTTTCCATTGGCCTTTTTGACTAATACCACGTTGGCTAACCAAGTGGTGTATTTCACCTCGCGGATGAAATTAGCTTTGAGTAGTTTAGAGGTCTCCTCGGCCATAGCTCGGCGCCTTTCTTCACCTAGCTTCCTTTTTCTCTGAGTCACTGGTTTAGCTTCGGGACATATAGACAGCCTATGGCACATAAAGTTAGGATCTATGCCCGGCATGTCCGATGTCTTCCAGGCGAACAGGTCAGCATTCTTTATCAGTACCATGTGAATCTTCTCTCTGAGTGAGGGGTCAAGATGACTACCGACGTGGGTGCACTGTTCAGGATGGACTCCCAACTGGAACCTCTCTAAGGACTCCGTTGTTTCGGCTCTGGTCTCATACATCTCTGCTCTTGGGTCCAGCTCAAACATACTGACTGTACTTGCTGAATTTACCGAGCTGACCAAGCTTACCAGCTCTTCTTTACCTTCCTCTGTTTTCTTCGGGCCGTCCTGGTGACGGGAAACCTTCAGGCTGTCAACATAGCACTGCCTTGCCAATTTTTGGTCAGCTCGGACTGAAACTATCTCCCCTGAGTCGGCTGGGAACTTCATTGTCAGGTGTGGGGTAGAGACAATTGCCCCGAGCTCATTCAAAGTCGGCCTTCCGATTAGAATATTATACGACGTGGTGGCGTCTACGATGACATACCTGACAGATACAGACTTGGAGAGTCTGACCTCTCCGAATGTTGTTAAGAGATCTATATATCCTTGAGTCTTGACTTGTTCCCCAGCAAATCCCACCAGCTTGTCCTCCTGCTCTTTAATCAGCTTTTCGGGGATACCGAGCTTCTTGAAGGTCGCCAGGTAGAGAATGTCGGCCGAGCTTCCCTGATCAATAAGCGTTCGTCTGACCAAGAAGTTGGCCAGCTCGACCGTTATCACCATCGGGTCATCCTGATTGGGGTCTACCCCTTGGAAGTCATCATCTGTGAATGTTATGGGGGGACCTTGCTCTTGGAGGTCTTCCAGACACTGTGCTAACAGATCGGAGAGCCTTGACATGCCGCTTCCGAGCTGAGCTAGTTGCTCCTCCTCCTGCAAATTGATGCGTGATTTTTAAAATAAAGGCAAGTGCACCTCGTCGCAATCAAGTAATACGGTGGTGAGACCGGTTATCGTATCCACAGGGATTGGTTGTCAATTACCAATTCACAAACTTAACAACTATTTAGGCTAAAATAAAGTATGAGAGATTAAAACAGAAAATAAAGAAAGCAAAACAATATTTTTGGTCTTTTGGGAATTATATCGAACACTTGGAAGGCAAACAGAGATGTGGCTAAGATTGTTAGGGTTAGACTACACTAATCCTCCCTTAATTGCAATGAAATGGTTATCAACACAAGTCCTACTCCAATTGTGACAATCAAGCCTTTTCTAAAGTACTCAAGCCTAATGTCTTAGGTGCATTGAGCCTAAAACCACAAATCAAACCCTAATGTCTTAGGTGGATTAATCTGTGATTTTGCATTAAGTCAAGACTTATAAGATTGCAAGCATTCAACACCTATGTCTAGATTCTTGAACTACTTGGCATATGATTCATGAGCATGCCTTAACACCAACCTTTCAGTCATCTATCAAAGCAACATATCATTCCTATGGGTAGCTAATCCAAGGAAAGCATTAAGCACAGAATCACATACTCATAAGGAAATAGAGACTTGCATTAAAACACCAAATCAAATACAACAAGTTCAGAAAAGTTACATCTAACCCCAACAATGGGGATTTAACTACTCATGATAAAAGGAAATACAAAATAGAATGAGAAAAGGGATGGAGAACACTCATAGACAAGCTTCCTCCATTCCTATGGCAAGGAAATCTCCCCTTCTAGGGCTGGAACCCTATCTCAGCCGCAGCCTCCAAGTCCCCAAGTGCTCTCTCCACCAAAAGCTCCTCTTTTCTGCCCTAAAACAGCCACTTATACCAGTCAGTGCTGCGCGCATTCGCGAGGCGAGACATGTCTCGCGAGGCGAATATTAAAAATCTGCTTCAGAGAATTGAACTCTCGCGAGGTGAGAGTTTCTTCGCGACGCGAGACCGAAAGGTTTTCTTCAATACGCCCGTGAGGAGCATCAGGGCCTGGGCGTGATGGTTTCTGTTTGCAGACTCGTGAGGCGAGAAATGGGTTCGCGAGGCGAACCAGAAAGGCTTGCATTTTCTCCAACAGTCAGCTTTCAGGGTCGCGGGGCGAATCCAGGCTCGCGGGGCGAATCACCGAGTCGCTTGGCTCAATTTCTTCTCTTTTTAGGCTCTTTTTCATCCAAGCTCCATCAAGGCTAATTTCTGAGCATTTTTCCATTAAATCCTGCAAAACAACACACAGAAACCACCTCATCCGTTCCAAAGGAAAAACTATACAAAATCAACACTAAATTGGCCTAACTATATGCAAATGCATGCAGAAATGTACATGAAAAAATGAGGTGAAATCACACTCATCACAAATCCCCCCCGAGATTGTATTGATGACCCCCCTGATTCCTCCATCCAATTCTTCTACCGGGGGCCTTTGGTTGTTCTGGCGATCTCCGCCCTGATGATTTCTTCGATTGTTTGTGTCTCGATCTCGGTCATCATTACCCTGTCTTCGTGGTCTCCGGCCGAATCGTCCGCCACCATTGCCATCTCGGCGGACGAATCGGTCAAGACGGCATGTTCGCACTAACTCCTCAATCTTTCTCTGGAGTGTTTTGCACTCTTCAGTGGAGTGTCCATAGTTCTGATGCCACGCACATTCCTTGCTTCTGTCAGCATTGTCCCTTGTTTTGGACGGTTCAGGTAAGGTAAGCAATTCTGTTCTGTACACCTCCTGCAGGATGGCTGCCCGAGATCGGTTCAGCGGAGTGAAAGATGGATACCTGGAATGCCTCTGCGGGGACTCTCTGGTCCTTCGTGAGTCCGACCCCCTGTTTCTGTCTTTGTTGGAGGCTGAGTTCTTGTCCTCGTAACCTTTTTCTCGCCTTTTAAATTATAGCATCTCTTCTGAGTTCATGAACCCTGTAGCCTTTTCCTGTAGCTCCTCAAAATTTCTCGGTGGTTTCCGAGACAGGTACTCGAAGAATGGCCCTGGCTTGAGACCCGCCATAACGGTGTGGAGGCAGAGTTCCGAGCTCATATTAGGAATCAGGATCTGCTTTGCATTGAAGCGAGCCATGTAATCCCTAAGTGATTCATTTCTTTCCTGCTTGAAATTTACCAGTGAGACGGAGTGCCTCCTATGCCTTCGGCTTGCCGCAAATTGCGCCGTAAACTTGGTTATGAGGGCATCAAAAGAGTCAATTGACTGAGGCGGCATATTCGTTAACCAGGTCAGGGCTGGACCTTGCAGGGTAGTCGGAAAAACCTTGCACATGACGGCCTCTGAATCAGTCACCAAGTAAATTGAGGATATAAAGGATTCTACATGCTCGGTTGGATTAGTGGTGCCATTGAATTTGTCTATGTTAAGGGGCTTAAAATGGGTTGGCACGTTTGCCTCATTAATGTCCTCGGTGAAGGGGAGCCTTGGACGTCGGTCTGATATTCTTTCTTTCTGGCTAGTCCTCTCTGCGTGGGACCTGACTTCCGATGCCCCAGGAGGGGGTTTGGTCTTGGACGCTCGGTTAGTGCCCCGAGGAGAGTGCGTCGGAGGATCCTTGCTGGCCTCGGGTGAGGATTGTTCTCCGTCTGAAGGTGTCAGGGACCTTCCTCTCTTTCGGGCTTTCAAAAGCTTTTGATTTTGCGCCCGTATCTCCTCGTTCTCCTGCCGAAGCTGCTTGAGTTGCTCCATAATTTCCTCCAGCCGAGGATTACCTTCACTGAGGGGAGAGAAAAGATGATTGTCATGGTTCTGGGCATCCGAAGCCTCCTGGCCCTCGTGATTCACGCTGCTCCCCCCTCCCCGCAATCCATTGCGTGTAGTCACCATCGAGCTTTTCTTGCGGAACCGGGGAAAGTTTCATCTCGGCCCCACGGTGGGCGCCAAATGTTCCTGCCGAGATCCGGTTTACCGGAGCTCCGCCGTGAACGTTGAACCAAGGATGAATATTGGGGTTGTTTTAGGATTTGGCTTGACAGAATTCGGTGATTCCGATCCTACGTATCCCGAAGGGAGCAATATTCGAATACACCCTGCACAGCTGGACCGAGAGGTCTCAACGCCTGAAAGTAATCATTGCCCTATTGAAGTCATTAAATCATAAGGAAATAATCGTGCCCGAGATAATGACAAAGAAGAGGGAACCATTGCCATTCGAGCTTGTATAAGAATATCCCAATGAAGGAGAAAGCAATCAATTTTTTAGAGAACAATATCAGGGTTATTAGATCACTTGTGTATTCAGAATCATATTGTTCTTGTATAAACAATATATTACTATCATTTTTTTAATTCGTAAGTGTAAATCCAAGTTCGTGACCCTTGATACTCAAACACATGTAATGTTTTTGAGGTGTTTAAAAGTAAAATAAAAATGTTATATATAATTATAAATAAAGACATATCAACTAGTACAAATATACTAACATGTGACTGATTGAGTCGTAAGGGAACTCAGACATCTTAAGCAAGTGGTTAGGAGTTCAAATCAGTGTATGGAGAAAACCTGATTGCGAAGGAAGAATCAGCTTTGTGTGCCCAGCAGATTCTCCGACGTAGATTAGTCACATCTAATGATAGTGGATACTTCTTACCCATAACATGGTTACCCAAAAACTACGCACAAATAAAAAGGGAAAACGCTGATTAATTAGTACGAAATCTTTTTCGTATTTCAACATGAACAGTGCTTCGCCTTTATCTTATTTCAATCAGCTCCTTAATTTCCATTGAGATTGAAGTTTGATTGGTTCCTGTGCTTTTCGTCGATAATTCGCATGTCTTTGTCATACCAAATAACATATCTCTTTAAAAATAAACAAACTAAACATCACATAAAGCGCTTAACGAACCGTGAACTATCATCATGCATGCATTATTTGGCAAGCTCTAGTTCATTTATTGCACCTACATAACAATTTGGTGAGCCACATGCATCCGGTTGGTCTGAGTGATAAGAGACTCGAGCAACTTAAGTAAGTGATCAAGGATTCAAATTATAACTCTTGTGTATATGGATAAAACTTGGTTGCGATGGGTAGGGACGGAGCCAGATTTTGAATACAAGGAGGACCAACTATAAAAATCAATGTTCATCCAAAAAATATATATGTATTAAATTTCATATAAAATATTCGTAATTATACATTTCAAAACATTAATTATATTAGTAATATATCAAAACACAATATCTTTTATGCATGTCACGAAAATCACTTATAATTGAATCTACACCAAACGTTTCACCAACAAATTTGTTTTTTTTAAAATAAAATAAATTAGTTTTTAAAAAAAATTCGGGAAAAAAAACTAAATAAAAAAATTAATAAAAAAGTAAATAAAAATTAATTTTTTTGAATTTTTTTTAAAAAATCGAAAAAAAGTTTTATAAAGAAGTATTTTTTTAAAAAAATTGAATAAGACTTTTTTTTTAAAACAATATTGTTAAATTTTTTATATAAAAAAATTTAAAAATTGTAAAACTATTGAAAAAAAAATATTTAAACTTTTTTAAAAAAAATTAAATAAAGAAAATATTTAAAAAAAATTGTTAAATTTTCGGAAAAAAAAATGAAAAACAAATTTATGGAGAAAACCTGGTTACGAAGGGAGAACGGGTCTTGTGTGCCCAACAGATTCCCCGACGTAGATTAGTCACATCTAACGATGATGGACACTTCTTACCCATAACATGTTTACCCAAAAACTACGCACAAACAAAAAAGGAAAACGCTGATTAATTAGTAAGAAATCTTTTTCGTATTTCAAGTTTCAACATGAACAATGCTTCGCCTTTATCTTATTTCAATCAGCTCCTTAATTTCCATTGAGATTGAAGTTTTTATAAGTAATAAATTTAAAAATATAAAAATTAATAAAAATTTAAAACATTAAAAAAATTAAAAATAATTATTTCTTGTAAATAAATTTTTTTTGGGTAAAATAAATATTTAAAAGGTTATTAAAATGTTTTTTTTTGCACAATTAACTTGAGGTACCGTTTTTTTAAACGGGCGATGTGGGGTGCTAACACCTTTCCTACTCATAACCGACACCTAGACTCACCTCTCTTTTTTTTCTTTTTAGACCAGTTTACTTTTAAATAATTTGGTTTTTCTAAGATTTTCTCAATAAAAATTTTAGTGGCGACCCCTTTGTCTTTTTTTTATCTCCCTTTTTCGCGGCTCCCGGACGGGACGGTCGCGACATGATGTTTCAACGGCAGAACGACAGGTTGAAAGGAAGAAGATGAACTCCAAACGTTCTCAAATGTTTAAACTTTAAATCTAATTAAGTATCAATTTCTTACGCATCATTAAAGCGTGTCCCAGTGGATGGCGTATCTTGGCAGGATACTATACTATGGTGCATGGGTTCGAATCCCAGCTAGGGATGTCAACGGGGCGGGGCAGGCACAGATACTGGTTACCCGCTACCCGCCCCGTTGGATAAAAAATCCACTCGTGCCCGCCCCGTACCCGCACGGGTTCTTAACGGATTTCGCGGGTACTCACGGATATCCGTGGGTAATTATGAGAAGTAGCATTTTTTTGGGACATAATCGAATTCAAAAAACAAGCAGTCATCTAAAGTAATAATCTGAGGTTTTGCAGCAACAAAATGGTTGATGTTTAGAGTTTATCTGATGTTGCAGAGAACTGAGGTTACGACAGAATGATTGCGTGTGGGGAGGATCTGGGTGGTGGTGGAGCGGCGACGCGGGAGGAGGGTCTCTAAGTCGCGGCGAGCAGCAGCGCGCGAGAACGGTCTCCAAGTCACAACAAGCGGCGAACATGTGTTGGAGGCGGGGAGGGTCTTGGCCCGCGTGGACGGTCACTGTGCTCACAAAGAAGGGTTTCGCAGATTGAAGAAGAAGAACCATGAACGCGCAGGGAGACAGGGACCGGGAGCTCTTAACCGCTTAGGGTGTTATGATAAGGAAGGTGAATAAAATAAGGGAGGCGAAATGGGAAATTAGGGTTTAGCAATTAGTATATATATATATATATATATATGTATATATATATATATATATAAAGGATATTCTGGTAATTTTAGTAACGGGTGCGGGTACCCGCGGGTATGGATACTGTAATATCCGCCCCCGCCCCATTAACAAGCGGGTATTGAAATTACCTGTTTATTTTACCCGCGGGTACCCATTTAATTACCCGCCCCGTGCCCGTTGCAGATTTTATCCGCGGGTATCCACGGGTACGGATAAAATTGACATCCCTAATCCAGCATCGACCACTATAATTTTTTATTTTTAGTTTCTGATTACACTACAAAAAAAATGAGCTATTTAGGGACTGAAATATAGGTGGCTATATGGCCAAAATCGATCCCTAAAACAACCAGGGACCGATGTGCGATCATGACTAAAACAGTGGTCACAAATCAGTTTAGGAACCGATTATAAAACAGTCTCTATTTAACGATCGAATTTTCGGTCTCTATAGGTAGTCTCCAAAGTTGGTCACTCGCATGTTCCAGAGACCATATCTGCGATCAATTTTCCAAATTTTAGGGACCGAATTTGAGGTCCCTATATTTTGTAACGACTAGTATTTAGGGACCCTTAAATCGGTCCCCAATGCGGTTAATTTTTTGAACTTATTTTTTAAAATTAAATTAAATTAAATCAAATTGAATAGAATTAAATTGAATTAAATTAAATTAAATAAAATAATGCACAAAATAGAACACAAATTATATATAATCCAAGGTTTACACAATGTGCCTTTCAAAAAAAAAAAAGTTCACACATCATCTAATCCATAAAAGTTCACACATCATCTAATCCTTAAAATATAAAGAAGTACATAACATAAATATATGTCCTAATCATGAAGATGGGGGTGGGGGAAACAAGATAATATCATTTGCATCCTCATCATCTGCATCCTCATCAAGAGCGTCGTCATCTGCAACTGTATCGTCATGTACGTGGCTGCCTGAACCCGAACCCGAACTACCTGCCCTCATCATTCGAAAAAGCTCATCAATCTTAGCCTGCTACTGATCGATCAGAGTCTGCTGGTCATTGATCTTTGAAACTAACTCCTGGTTCATGTTGTCGATGAACTCTCGACAGTCCACGTTGGGGTAGGGTTTAGATTGATCAGTATATGGCGTTGATGAGGCCACAAACTCATCAGTCAGGGGCCCCAACCCATAAACATACCCCTTTTTATTCTTGCCTCCAGCCGCCTTCAAGTAGAAGGCATTGTTAGAGCCTTAGAGGTAATAGAATGCTCCTGCCCCTGACTCTCAACCTCTTCTCGGAGGCGATGAAACCTATCCTGCATAATATCGCAAGCATTAGAAGTTGCATTTATTAAAATAATAAAATGAAATAATTAAATTAAAATAATACGTACAGCAACTCTCGCGGACTTGGGATTGACCCACTCCCGTTTCTTAGTCTTTTCCATGACCTCAAATGCAGTCGGCTCTCTCTGTTTCTCCAGCTTCTGCATATATAGATTTCATAATATCAGCATAATCAATAGTTCTATTTGGAGAAGCATAAAGGGTAAAACCATTTGGAGAAGACCAAACTACGCAGGTTCTAAGAACATGAGCAAACTCAAATATTTGAGTAGTATCTAGAAAACAACTCCACCTGATTCAATCTCAATTGCCAAAGGTTCAACTTTGCATGGTAACAATCATATATTCATAAGCATAATTAAGTGGTGAAAATTGACAATGAAATCAAAGACATCAAAATTATATAAAAGATGTATTTCAAAGTTACCATACTTGAACAACATATCAAACAATAACCTTGTGCACCAAACAACCAACAGTACAAAGCAAGCTGGACTATAAATGACAAGGACTTGAAGCAAGCAGACTGCACAGCAACAAAAACACAATAATAGGACATCACTTGATTAACATCACTTTTCAGTTTTTAGTTAATCTCCAATTCCTTAGGTGATTAACATCACTTGATTGAAAGAGATTTAGTTAATCTGTTGGTCTAATTTCAATATCATTTTGCCCCTGACTTATAGAAGCAATATCATCAATCACTAACATTTGGCAAACATTTCCAATCCATATAAGCTTGAATATAAGTAAGGAATAAGTAATGAATGTTAACTTTAGTCATTGCTTCCAACCATCGTGCCACTAAGCTCGAAGATGTCAACATTTCCAGTTTATTTCAATTTGACCTTTAATCGAAAGGAATGTTTGCCTATCTTCTCCTACCTGCAGCCGGGTCAACCAGACCCATTTTACAGATAAATGGATTTACGCCACCAGTCGTGTCAATAAGGGGGAGGTTCGCCGGAGGAGAATCTGTTCTCCTGTCATCACCACCGTTTCTCAATAGCTTTTGGTCAAATCGCAAATCAGTCGACTAGATCTTTCCTCTCCGCTGTGCTACTCCCATGAGCCACCACACCCATATCTGCCACCAGTGAAGCGTTGCGGTCCATCAGGAAGCAGTGCCGCCGCTACGTTCCACCATGAAGCATTGTGCGTCATCCTCGCTCGTCACCGTCGTCATCTCTTGCCGTCTTATAGCCCATCAGACTTTGTGCTTATAGTAGCGGGACAATACACCGGCAACATGACAGCGGGTGCGGGACAGTACACCAACACAGGGGCTATAATGCAAAATATACTTATTTACACGTTTGAAGATTTTAAATTTATAAACAATACACCATGGTTACCTGTTGTAGTCATGGGTGAGGGACTCCTTAGAAGCCACCATGTAAATAAATGAAAGTAATGGTATATCCTAGTTGGTGTTGCAGTACCCATTCTTATCATTTATCAAAAAGTTGATATTTGTTTAATTTTAAACTATTCAAAAGTTATCACGTACAGTCCGTATAGCGATATTTTTGGGTTAGGAATATAGTCCAAGATTACATTTCACAACAAGATGGGAGATGAATTTTTAACTGTCTGTCTGGTTACAATACATTGAAAAGAAAATTGCTAAAAAGTTTAGTGTAGATTCAATTATAGGTGATTTTCGTGACATACATAAAAGATATTGTGTTTTGATATATTACTCATATAATGAATGTTTTGAGAGGTATAATTATGAATATTTTATATGAAATTTAATACATATATTTTTTTTTTTGGATGAATATTGATTTTTATAGTTATCCCTCCCTATATTTGAAATCTGGCTCCGTCCCTGTTGGCTGATCAAGATAAGATCATCACAGCCATTAAAGAAGCTGGAAATGTTATGGTGAAAGTTCTAAAATACTTATTCTCGTTCACAACCATTAGTTAAGATCATTCTCGTTCTAAAATACATGATATCTTCAGGTGGATGAGTCATTTTTCTAACTGTATATTGATTGACAGAATAATATGTTGTGATTATTATTTGTTTTGCAGAAATTCTTTCCTTCAGAGTTTGGAAATGATGTGGACAGGGATCATGTTGTTGAACCAGCAAAGACTGTTTTTCAGACTAAGGTCAACATCCGCAGAAGCATCGAGGCTGAAGGAATTCCCCATACCTATGTAGTGTCCAACTTCTTTGCTGGTTACAGCCTGGAGCCACATCTTCCCCTAGAGATAAAGTAGTTATCCTAGGTGATGGTTGTTGGAAAACTAACAAATCTAAATACCATACAGATACAAATCATAGCATGTCATTCTCATGTTAATCAAAGTAAAGAGGAGGATTTCATACCTTGGAGATTCGCAGAATCCATCACAGCAGATCAAAGGATGAGAAGAAGATGAACAGTTTCAGAATGTTGGAGAAGATGAGAGGGTTACTCCTCTCTTTCTGGTAGGTTTTGGTTGTGTTACTGACTGTTAGAATGCCTAATGGGGAGGCTATTCTTATAACCTACCAGCAGAGAGTAGGGACCTCTCAATGGGTTAATATTAGAAATGACCCATCCCATCATAGGGTCATTCTTTAGTAAATACCCAACAACTATTTTATCAATTGGTTACGTAATTAGGAATTAATATTATAACTGATATATTAATAATTTAATTATAATTTAATAACTAATTAATGCTAATCCACTGTTATACATATTAAAATTTAACATTCTCCCACTTGGATAGCATTAATCAATTATTAAAGAGAAATACCAGTTACGATCAAAGCACACGTTAACCAGCAGTATAAGAAGTACAAGCTTTAACAATGCAGAAATAGTATCCGATAGGGAAGTAAATCATACATGCTAAAGACTCATACTTCACATAAAGATTGATGAATATAAAATTGCATATAATTAATAAAGAGAAATATGCAATATAAAATTGCATATAATTAATAAAGAGAAATATGCAATTCAAAAAATGGTCCAAGCATCTTAAAATGCTATAAGAGATATGAATCCAAGAATGACGTCAATTTACATATCTCATAAAAAAAACGATAATGGGCAAATAATGGTTTCAGACTCCCACTAATCCAATACATCAAAAGACTTAACTAAGCCCATATGAATTACATGATTCCGGAATATTCCAACAGTTAAGCCTTTGGTTAGTGGATCAGCAAGCATGTTTCTGTATCAATATGCTCAATACGAGTCCAAAACTCCTGAATCTTCTCTCTAACGAACAAATATTTCACATCAAAATGCTTAGTGCGAGAAGAGCTTCTATTGTTATGAGAGAAGTTCACAAAGCAGCAGATTGTCACAATATATCACAAGTGGCCTAGATATGCTTTCAACAATGTGAAAGCCGAAAATCAAATTTTTCAGCCACATGGCTTGACAAGTAGCCTCATAGCAAGCAACATACTCTGCTTCCATGGTAGAAGTAGCTGTAAGCGTCTGCTTGACGCTTTTCCAAGAAATAGCTCCTCTCGCCATCATAAAGATAAAGCCGTAAGATTTTCGGTCGTCAGGGCAACCTGCGAAATCGGAATCGAGAATAACCAAGTGACCTGAAGTTGATCGGACTTCTTATAGGTCAACATATAGTCTTTGGTTCCCTGCAAATATCTCATGACCTTTTTACGGCTTTCCAATGACCCAAACCTGGGTTGCTCAAGTATCTCCCTAAAGCATTTACAAAAAAAGCAATGTCGGACGAGTACAAACTTGAGCATACATTAAACTCGCCAACATGGAAGCATATGGGACCTTTTTTTTTCATTTCATCTATTTCTGCATCATTTTGAGGACATTGAGATTTAGAAAATTTTCTTCACCCTTTTGAACAAAAAGACCTTGGGGAGCAAGAATGCATATTAAACCTTTGAGGACCTTTTCAATATATCCTTTTTGAGACAATCCAAGAACACCACGTGACCTATCACGATAAATCTGGATGCCTAAAACAACAGAAGCATCACCAAGGTCTTTCATATCAAAGTGGCTACTCAACATGAGTTTTGTCTCGGTCAGGATTTTAACACAACTACTAGCAAGAAGTATATCATCAACATATAGAACGAGAATGATGAATCCACCCTCACAAGTCTTCAAGTAAACGCACTGATCTGAGGCATTTTCTTTGAAGCCAAGAGAAGTGACAACCTGATCAAACTTCAAATACCATTGTCTGAAGGCATGTTTCAGTAAATAAATAGACTTATTAATCTTTCAAACCAAGTGCTATTTCACTGTTTCAGCAAAACCTTCAGGTGAACCATGTAAACATCTTCATGAAGGTCTCCATTCGGAAATGCCGTCTTCACATCCATCTGGTGAAGATCTAGATCAAAATGAGCTACCAAAGCCATGACAACTCGAAATGAATCTTTCGTAGAGACTGGTGAGAAAGTCTCCTTATAGTCAATGCCTTCTCTTTGGTTATAGCCTTTAGCTACTAGTCTGTCTTTGTACCTTTCAACTTTACCATCCGAGTACGTTTGGTTTTGAAAACCCATTTGCATCCAACAAGTTTACAACCAATTGGTAATTCCTCCGGACTCCAAACACCATTATGAGACATAGAAGACAACTCATCATGCATAGCATTCACCAATCGAAGCATAAGAGCTAGAAATTGCCTCCTCAAAGGTAATAGGATCATCATCATCATTGAGGTCAAACTCATGTTCCTGAAGATATACAACATAATCATCTGGTATGGAAGGTCTGCGCACTCTTTGAGATCGTCTCAGTGGAATTTCATCAACAATAAGATCATGTTCTTGTTCATCTACAAGCGGTGCTGCCACACCATCTTCATGTTGAAGATTCTGATCAACATCATCACTTGGGAATCAAAACTTCGTAGGAAAAGGAACAACTTGGTATAGGAACAATGGTGCGATCTTCTTTAAGAATAACTGGTCGTGGTATATCACTCCCACTATCCAAGTCATCCTCAAAGAAAACCGCTCGATCAGATTCGACGACTCGCATAGAATGAGATGGACAATAGAATCTGCTACCTCTGGAACCCACACAATAGCCAATAAAGAAGCCACTAACAGTCTTAAGATCAAGCTTCTTAGACTGAGGATTATAAGGTCTAACTTCTGCCTTACAACCCCATACATGAAAATGTTTCAAACTCGGCTTCTTTCCACTCATGAGCTCATATGGAGTTTTTGGTACAGACTTGCTTTGGGTACTTGATTTAGAATGTAGACAGCAGTTTTTAAGGCATCTCCCCAAAGAAAGTCCGGCAATGATGAATGGCTCAACATACAACTTACCATCTCCATAAGTGTGCGGTTACGCCTCTCGCAACTCCATTTTGCTCGGGAGTACCAGGCATAGTGTATTGAGCTTCAATACCTCATTCCTCAAGAAATCTGGCGAAAGTTCATGGGTTTCTACCCGTCTCATTATATCTACCATAGAATTCTCCACCTCTGTCAGATCTTACACATTTTATTTTCCTACCTGTTTTCAACTCAACAGCAGCCTTAAAGGATTTGAAAGCATCTAGGGAACTAGACTTTTCTTGAAAAAGGTCTATCCATCCATATCTCAAGAAATTATCTATAAAGGTAATGAAATACCCATATCCACCCATGGCAGTGGGTGTAATGGGTCCACACAGGTCGGTGTGAATCAACTCGTAGCACATCGTCACACCTATTTGCAGCTTTTATTCCTAACCTTGGCGAGAAATTTGCCCTTGATGCAATCAACACATGTATCAAAATCGGAGAAGTCTAGATCATGGAGAATACCTTCCTTGACTAGCCTCTCAATGCGGGGCCTAGAAATATGCCCCAAACGTCGATGCCATAACATAGAAGAATGTTCATTAATCCTACTGCGTTTGTTTCCAACAGTGAATTGACGACATGTCATGTAGATCTAACATATAAAGGCCATCACGTAAAACTCCTGAACCAACTAAAAGTAATCGAATAGATAATCAATTTTCCACTACCAAACTTAAAAGTGTAACCACATTTATCCAAAGCGGAAATGGAAATCAAGTTCCTTCTCATAGAAGGTGCATACACAAAGATCTCTTAAAAGCAAATTATGTCCAGAAGGCAAAAGTAAAGAAACAATTCCAATGTCAATAACAGAAACTCCACTCCATCTCCCATAATAATCTTGGACTCAAGATCACTTGGTTTCCTCGAGGCTTGTGAACCCCTGCAAGGAATTCACAACATGAATGGTTGCACCTGAATCTAACCACCAAGTATTTGGAGGAACATCAATGACATTGGATTCAAAGCATGTTAGAGCCTTCTCAAAAGTCATAAATTTCTCCCCAACAGACTTTCTCGATATTCTTTAGCATTATCGGTCTCTAAGATACTCCGCCCGATGGATTTTTCCATAGTATACTTCATCACTTTCAGGCACACTCTATTAGAGTATTCCCATTTCTCATAAGCAATCCTCTGTGGTGCACTAGACTCATTTATGAGAGCAGATGGCTTGTCTTCACTCAAGGCCAAATCCAACTCATCACTGGTAATCTAGAGATATAGAGTCTATTTCCAGTCGTCATATTTTGTCACATTTAGAGTTTTGACAGAATTTGGGAAGGAGGTCGACATAAAACATAGAATAAGGAATCATTAAGAATTGAAGGGTAATATGATTCCATATATATGTTCAGCCAATCTTGCCCATAATACAAATTTCTTATTCATTATAATTCCGCCTAAGGGTCCCGAATCATAATAAATAAGAAATACTATAAGAAGAATAATACAATGTACAAAACTTACATCACCAAAATTTCTAATACCGATAGGGTACTTGAAACCATAATTGACATAAGCTTTAAGACAATAGTACAATGTATAATAACGAATTACATTAATAATAGTACACCGATAGGGTATAATTATTATTAATATAATACAAATATAACACATTAGAATAATTAATTATTTAACAACACAAATTTTGTATAATTATACCCACGATAGGTGAGTTCACAACTATACAAAATATCAATAGTCATGCTACAATTATACATTAGAATAATTAATTGTTTAACAACACAAATTTTGTATAATTATACCCACGATAGGTGAGTTCATAACTATACAAAATATCAACAGTCATGCTACAATTATACATTAGAATAATTAATTGTTTAACAACACAAATTTTGTATAATTATACCCACGATAGGTGAGTTCATAACTATACAAAATATCAACAGTCATGCTACAATTATACATTAGAATAATTAATTTGTATAACAAATGCAGCATAGAACACACAACTTAATTCACATAAGGCTCTAAAATTAATTCCATCTATATGACACATGATCAAGGAGAGTATAACTTATCAAAGTGTCACAAAAAAGTAAAGAACAATCACAAAATTTTAGATCAAAACCTTAGAGTACAGTATTAAAAAAATACAATATTTTTTTTTTTCGGTTTTAACCATAAAATATTCGCGAGGCGAGAGGTATCTCGCGAGGCGAATCTTGTCAAAAAGTCAAAGAACGTTTGGTCTTCTCGCGGGTACTCGCGAGGCGAGTAAAGTGTTCGCGAGGCGACCCTGAAACCTTTCATTTTCCTAGAACAGTCAGCCTTCGGGGTCGCGAGGCGAGGAGCATGTTCGCGAGGCGACCCAGAGACCTTTCATTTTCCGAGAACAGTCAGCCTTCGGGGTCGCGAGGCGAGAAACGTAATCGCGGGGCGACCCAGAGAGGATGACAATTTCACTGTTCTTCTGGCTTTCAGGTTCGCGAGGCGAGAATAATCTCGCGAGGCGAATCTGGAATTCCACAGATGCTGATGCCCAGAATCGCGAGGCGAGCAAAACTCGCGGGGCGATTGAACCAGTTTCACGCAAAAGAGAAACGAAAAAACATCGATTTCTCACGTTTTATTTAATGAAATCCAACGATTTTCGAGTATGTTACTCGAATAACATGTGGGAAGAAAAGCCCTCAAACAATTTTCGAAATCATTGGTCAGAATCATAGTTTCGAATTTTGAAGAACAAGCATGAAAACAAAAGTTGTTGAAGGAAAACTTACAATTTTCATATTGATATAACATGATATGAAAATCCCTAACAATTTTCAGAACAGCTATAACATGTATCTATCCATGGCTCTGATACCAATTGTTGGAAAACTAACAAATCTAAATACCATACAGATACAAATCATAGCATGTCATTCTCATGTTAATCAAAGTAAAGAGGAGGATTTCATACCTTGGAGATTCGCAGAATCCATCACAGCAGATCAAAGGATGAGAAGAAGATGAACAGTTTCAGAATGTTGGAGAAGATGAGAGGGTTACTCCTCTCTTTCTGGTAGGTTTTGGTTGTGTTACTGACTGTTAGAATGCCTAATGGGGAGGCTATTCTTATAACCTACCAGCAGAGAGTAGGGACCTCTCAATGGGTTAATATTAGAAATGACCCATCCCATCATAGGGTCATTCTTTCGTAAATACCCAACAACTATTTTATCAATTGGTTACGTAATTAGGAATTAATATTATAACTGATATATTAATAATTTAATTATAATTTAATAACTAATTAATGCTAATCCACTGTTATACATATTAAAATTTAACAATGGTAACCCCAAAGGTAACACCACATTTTTATATCAAGGTGGTTTAGGAATTTTAAAATATTATAAACCTTGCTAAATTGACTAACTTTAATTTGCTGAATTAACAAACAGCTATTTTTTACAAGGAAGAGGATATTGGCACTTATACCATCAAAGCTGTTAGTGATCCAAGAACCTTAAACAAAATTCTCTACATCAGACCTCCTGCCAACACTTTGTCCTTTAATGAACTAGTGTAGTATCTATCCCTTTGGGAGAAGAAAATTGGTAAGACTCTTGAAAGAGTCTATGTTCCTGAGGATCAAGTGTTGAAGCAGATTCAAGGTTAATTATTGATATTTATTACAAAGATATGTTAAAGTTGATAATATGTTTACTCATTTATTATTAAGTTCAGATGAATGGTTCTTTTACAAAATAGGAATTTTGAATGTTTCTTTGTTGTATGTTGTTTCTTGTTCTTGCAGAGTCGTCACCACCGATCAATTCTATATTGTCAATTTATCACTCTGTGTATGTGAAAGGAGATCAGACTAATTTTGAGATTGAACCATCATTTGGGGTAGAAGCTTCAGCTCTCTATTCTGATGTGAAATACACCACTGTGGATGAGTTCCTTGATCAGTTTGTCTGAGATACATAATCAGTTGATATATGTGTCGTCTTTTTTAAAACTTCATTTTCCTAATAGATAAAGAATAAATGTCCAAATTGGTCCCCCGAAAAATTTAGACGACAGACTTTTGGTTCCTAAAAAAATAAATCACCCGTTTAATCCCTCAAATTTATAAACGCATGATACATTAGTCACCCATCCACTTTCAATGTTCATTTACTTGTCTATGTGTCTCGTTAACTATCCTACCTGACTCGTTAGTGATCTTATATAGCCTATGACAAATTTTCATAGTGAAAAACAAATAATAAGTAAAAAAACATGCACAATTTTCAGATATCGGGATTTTAAAATTTTGCACATTTCCCCACTTTTATTCTTTTTTCATGGTGGAAATTTGTCGTAGGTCACATAGGACTACTAAGAGTCAGGCAAGATGGTTAACGGGACACACACGCAAGTAAACGGATGTTGGAAGTGGAAAGAGGGACTAATGTGTCCCACATTTGTAAATTTGATATACTAAATAGTTAAATTTTTTTTTTATGGACTAAAAGGAGTCCTCAAAATTTTTTAAGGACTAATTTGGACCTTCACTCTAAATAAAAACTAATAATGGAGCGGTAGTGTTGTTATAAGGTATCTGCTCAGGGGAAGCATGTATGAAGAAGAAACTAGAAAATAATGATAATCATGTTACATGTCTTTTGAAGTCACAAATTTCATGTTCATTTTCCTGTTTACTTATTTGTAAGTTCTGAGTTTAAAATAATAAGAATGGAGATAGTTGTGTAAAACTATTGCTAATATATCATGCTCGATTAGGGAGATTCAATGGTTATGAATCAACCTACAATTTGCAATTAAACCCGTGTATATAGACTCCAGTGTGCACCGTCTTGAACATAAGAAAGGCAAACAGAGGAAAGTAATAGAAATATTACTGTCATAAGTTATTGGCTTATTGCAAACCATGGTTCAACCTAACTGAAGATAAACTTCATTTAACTTCCACTGAAATTATGGTTGAGATCCACAATAAGGAAATGGATTCTACCTTATACTTTATCATCTAGTGAAATCCTCACCATCTATAAAAAGAGGAAAGAGAGAGTTTTTACACTATAATAAAGAGGGAAGAGAAGGTTCAAGGATGAGATCTGGTACATTATTTCATTAAGTTATTTTCAATTGGAGAGAATTCACTCCCTCCACAATAATGTTCAAACCTACGACAATCGTGATTTTACCGGACATAACGATTTGTTGTCCAGTGTGCAGATAATAACACAAAAATGGCATAAGACCTATCCTCCTTGCTTGTTCATAAAGTATAGGAGACCAATTTGAAGTGTGCAAAATCTAAATATGTTATAAGAAGTATGTCCTCCTCCATTTGTGCCTAAATTATTGAAGTAATTTATTGTCTTCTCTCCCACCCTCTAGTGGTCTGATTCGAATTGTAAAGGAGGTGTTATTTTTTTGTCATAATGGGGAGTTATTTTTGTTGGGTACAATAATGGGGTGTTATTTTAGTTGTTAGTTGATATAATCAGAGTTTTTTTAAGCAAGATATAATCAGGTTGTTAGTTAGTAAACTCAAATATTATAAATAAGTGATAGAGGGCAAATGTAACGAAATAGAGAATTGTATAATTTGGAAGAACTTCGCTCATGTTGACTTGAAAAAAGGATAATATTGTTTCTTTCATGTTCGCAAAAAGAAAAATGACATTTTTATATACACATACTTTGATTCGACCATCGGTTAAACTGATTAAATTAGTTAAATCTTGACCCGTTCTTATTTTCGATCTTTAGGTTGGATCCATTTTTTAAATATTGTACAATGTATAGTAATTATGTTATTTATACATCAATTTATAATGTTAAAGTGATGAGCAATGCTATTAGGAATAAAATAATTTTTTTGCAAATTTGAGGAAGTTGAAAACTTGAAATAGTGTCTTTTCTTTTTAGTTAAAAAAAACACGACTTTCAAAACACATCCATTATTTTGTTTTATTTTAAATTCATACGTAGTTTGACAAAAGTTATTTCATATGATTTAGTAATTCTCAAAACAGAAATGCTAATAAATATGTCAACGAAATTCATACCATGTTTATTGATCATCCTTTCTTTTTCCGGCCTTAATTTTCTCTTTCTATTTTTAATAAATAATGATGCTATTTTGATTGGTTAGAAATTATTTTTTGGAATTCGCACTCAATTCAAAAATATAATATAAACAATGATAATGCATACCAGCATGAAAACCAATTCGTATATTATTGATCACTAATTATTTCTATTTGATGAGAAATAGTCTCTCCCGTTTTTTCCATATTTATATCTCAATATATTACTAACAATTCAATCAGTATGGTTTGCGTCAAAAGAAAGTTCACAGTAAATAACAGAACTTTGTACACAAATAGAATAGTATATGTTCCAAAACATGGACTGAAAAGTACTCGGTACGCCGCTTCAAGGCTTCCTGTTAAGCATAAACGAGCAATCATGTAAATCCAAGTTCATGACATGAAATACTCAAACACAACACAAGTAATGTTTAAAAACAAAATAAAAATGTTATATATAATTATAAATTATAAATAAAGACATATCAACTACGTACAAATAAAAAAGGAAAACAAAGATCAATTTCGTACTTCTGCATGAACAATTAATGCTTGGCCTTTATCTTATTTCTATTCAATTCCTTAATTTCCGTTGAGATTGAAGTTTGATTGGTTGGTGTGTTTTTCGTCAGTAATTCACATGTGTCTTTATCGTACCAAATTAAAAACAAACAAACTAACTAAACATCACATAAAGTTCTAAACGAACCGTGAACTATGATGCATGCATTATTTGGCAAGCTCTAGTTGGTTTAGTGCACCTATATAACAATTGGGTGAGCCATGTACACCGTAAACGCGTCTCATGTTATATGTCATGTACCGGCCGAGAAGATAAGACCGATGACTCGTCTATATTGTGGATTGATCGAGCTTACCCCGGCTATGGGCCTTAGCCCAAACTCCTCCAAGGCCGAGGACATATCAGCACACCGGGCCAGCCGAGGATAAGTACTCGGACTCGCCCCGCCAGGAAAGTACATCCCGGTCCCTCACGGATCAGTCATAAATGACTGATCCGAATATCACTCCGCATAATCAGGGACCTGTTCCTAGTATCTCTCCGTATATCTCGAAGCCTGATCCTAATATCTCTCCGTATATCTCGGAGCTTGATCCTGAAAGATCTCTATAAATAGGGGGCTTACCCCCTCATTCAGAACTACGTTTGCTTTGATTCCCATTTGGATACGTAGGAGCAGAATTCACATTCTGTCAAGCACATTCCAAAATACTCCCACTAAACTTTCTTCGGCCGAGTATCTCTCATCCGAGGTATTTGGACGGAACATTTGGCGCCATCTGTGGGAATCGAAGCAAAACTTTCCCATACCACAAATCATGGTGACAACAAGGAGCGGAAACTACAGGAGAGAGGAGCCAGAAAATGCTGACAACGGAGATAATGGGGAACGGTCCACGAACCCGGCTATGACGACCGACAACCCCCTTATCGCCAGTTATCGCCTGCGTCAGTTGATTCCTTCGACACATTCATGGCTAAGTTCAATGCTCAGTTTGCCACCAGCCGGGCTCACCAAAAAACCTCGGCCTCATTGGTAAACTTTAGGCAAGAAAAGAATGAGTCCCTGCGTGATTTCATGGCCAGATTCAGCAAGGAGACAGTCCTCATCCGAAATCTCAGTGCCGATGTTGCACTACACACCATCTTGACCGGGTTAAGGCCTGGCCCTTTCGCCAGACACTTGGCTCGGAAGCCACCAACCAGTATGGATGAGTTGAGGAGAAAAGCTGCGGGATTCATAAATATGGAGGAAGTTGAGGAGTCTAAGAAAAGGGAGAGAACTGATGATGCTGACAGGCGAGAAGGAAGAGAGAAGAGGAGGGCTGGAGGTGATAAGCCGAAATTCAAAGGCTCATCCGAGCATTTGCATAGGGGGCCGAAGTATGAGCACTACACTCCCCTCAACACAAATCGAGCTCGGGTGTTTGAGGAAGCATACAACACAGAACTTTTGCAGCTCCCCAACCGTGGCCACACGCCCCAGAATGCTGACAGACAGAAATATTGTCGGTACCACCGTAATTACGGGCATACCACCGAGGAGTGCTGGGTCCTACGAGATAAGATTGAAGAGTTGGTGCAAGCTGGCCATCTCAATAATTTTGTTCGGAGAAACCACAATAATGGGGAGGGGCGTGGCAGAGGCAGAAGGAGAGGAGGTGACCAAAGCCCGAGAAGGGGCGGCGGTCGACAAAATAATGAAAGACCGAGAGATCGAGAGGGGCCGAGAATGAAAGGCGAGAGGAGGATAATGTGGTCCGAGGTGTGATAAACACTATTTCAGGTGGGTTTGCAGGGGGAGGCACAACAAGTTCAGCTCGGAGAAAGCACCTGCGGGCTATTCGGGCCGTCAACTCGGTATCCGGCAAACCCCCGAGGATTTCCCCACCTATTATCTTTTCTGACGGAGACTTTGTTGGGGTGGATCCTAATCAAGATGACCCTATGGTAATCACAGTGCAGTTGGCTAATTTCTCGGTCAAGAGAACTCTTGTCGACCAGGGGAGCTCGGCAGATATTTTGTACTATTCGACATTCCAGAAGCTCGGGATCCCAGAGAAATCCATTCAGCCATACGACAGTAAGCTCGTCGGCTTTGCTGGGGAACGGGTGGACACCCGAGGATACATTGACCTCCTGACTACTTTTGGGGATGGCAAAGCGTCTAAGACTATCATGGTCAGGTACGTGTTGGTAAACGCAGTAACATCGTACAATATTCTCATCGGAAGACCATCTTTGAACGAGTTAGGAGCTGTGGACTCTACTCCCCACCTCACGATGAAATTCCCTTCCAACTCGGGAGACATAGTTGCTATCCGGGCGGATCAGAAAATGGTCAGACAGTGCTATGCTGATAGTTTGCGTGTAAGCAAGCTCAAACCTACACCTGCAGAAACACTAGACAGGGGAAAAGACAAGTCTGTAAATTATGTCAGCTCTGTTGAACTAGACCCGAGAATTGACATGCAAGAACAACGGCCACAACACGTTGAGGAGTTGGAGAAGTTCCAGCTTGGATCACATCCCGATCAGTGCACTAAGCTACAGTTGATGTATATAGTCAGGTGATGTACTCTTTTTCCTACCTCGGTATTTTGTCCCAAAAAGGGTTTTGACCGAGAAGGTTTTAACGAGGCACACCGCAGACCTTCTTTTTATTCAATAAAAGAATTTATTATGAACATTATGTTCTCTTATTTTGCCGATGTATTTACTCTGCAAACGTCTCATTTGGAAGGCCGAGTTCGAGCCGTTCCAGTTATTCAAGGCCAAGTTTGAGCCTGGAGGCCGAGTACGAGCCGTTAAATTCTAAAGGCCAAGTTTGAGCCTAAAGGCCGAGTTCTCTAAAGGCCAAGTTTGAGCCTGGAGGCCGAGTACGAGCCGTTAAATTCTAAAGGCCAAGTTTGAGCCTAAAGGCCGAGTACGAGCCATCAAATTTCTAAAGGCCAAGTTTGAGCCTAAAGGCCGAGTTCGAGCCATCAAATTTTTTAAGGCCAAGTTTGAGCCTGGTGGCCGAGTTCGAGCCATTTGAATTCTTAAGGCCAAGTTTGAGCCTGGTGGCCGAGTACGAGCCAATCAAATTTTAAAGGCCAAGTTTGAGCCTGGAGGCCGAGTTCGAGCCGTTAAATTCTAAAGGCCAAGTTTGAGCCTGAAGGCCGAGTTCGAGCCGTCAAATTTTTAAAGGTCAAGTTTGAGCGTGGTGGTCGAGTTCGAGCCATTTGAATTCTTAAGGCCAAGTTTGAGCCTGGTGGCCGAGTACGAGCCAATCAAATTTTAAAGGCCAAGTTTGAGCCTGGTGGCCGAGTACGAGCCAGTTAAATTTTTAAGGCCGAGTTTGAGTCTGGTGGCCGAGTACGAGCCAATCAAATTTTAAAGGCCAAGTTTGAGCCTGGTGGCCGAGTACGAGCCAGTTAAATTCCTAAAGGCCAAGTTTGAGCCTGGTGGCCGAGTACGAGCCAGTTAAATTCCTAAGGCCAAGTTTAAGCCGGGTGGCCGAGTGCGAGCCAATTAAGGTTTAAAGGCCAAGTTCGAATAATTAAAACTTCAATACAAAGGCCGAGTACGAGCCGTTATTTTATTAAGGAAACCGAGTACAATGCGTAAAGCAAAAATAAGGCCAAGCTTGACTCTTGAAAAGTACAAACAAGTGAAGACATTAAGGGAACCGAGCACAGCGCTGAAATTGAAAATAAGGGCCGCTCGGCGAAACTGTAGCAAGTCCAGTCGGCCCCCAGTCCCCCCAATCGAACGCCATGACTCTCTCTTAAGGGAGGATGTAGTCACTTCCCCCTGAGAAAGCTGGATGATGAGGTGCTCGGCTAGATCCGGGAGTAGACGACCTCTACCCCTTTCTCCACTCCCGAAGCCTGTTTTTCTCCCAGGTAACATCCTTTTTGTTGGATTAAAGTGTGGAAGGAATTCTGGATCCTACCTCCCAATTACATCCTTTTTGGTAGCTATTGAGCTCAAAAAAGTATGTTAACTGGGAGATAGGAACGTAAACCCCTGGTGGCATTGTGGAAGTATTCGGGGTGAGGGTTACTCGGGTCACACAAGAACAAGCTTGGTAGATCAAGAGGATGAAGAATGAAGAAGGGAAGCAAATGAGCAGTCCTATTTATAAGGAGAAAAGTACGGTGAAAGGAGTAATGGTGCGCGGGGAATAGACGTATGGGAAGAACGAATATCCATTGGAAAATGACACATTGGAAAGCATAAATCTTGGAACTCTACAAGAAGCAGTAAATACGTGAGTTTTCCAAAGCGTATAATGCGTGAACGCATGCGTAAGGCGTGAAACATGTGTTTCACCACCGTCCATTTTTAACATAGACGGTTGATTACCTCGGTCCTAACCGAGGATTTGCTTAAACGGGCCAAACACAAGTGTATCTCGGTCAAACAAAAGGCTACAAGACAACGGAAAGTCATCAAAACGGTAACAGTTTTCATTAAGTAAAGCCAAGTTACAGGGGCACAAGCCCAGTACAAGGGATAAAGAAAAACAAAAAGCTAAGTTACTCGCCCCTATGACTCTCCTCGGCCTCAATGTGACCCTCGGGAGAATCCCCCACCACGTCTACCTCTTCTTCCTCCTCAGGAATGATGGGGACAAGTTCCCCATTCACCACCTCCTTATTTACATCGGCTCCCGAAAGATCAACGCCAGGGGCTAGAACCTCAACTTGGGCAATGGCCTTGTCAAAACCTTTTCGATGCTCGATGATAATACAGCTGGTGGCCTCTTTCACATCCTCCTGGAGCTCCATCTTGGCCTTGGTCTCAGCCTCCAGGGCAGCCTTAAGTCGCTCAATTTCAGCCTGAGCCTCTTTGAGCTTTTCCTCAGCGCGAGCCTTGTCCTCTTCAACCCGAGCTTTGCCTTCCTCAGCCGATTTTGCCCGGGAATCTAGCTCGGAGTTCCGAGTATTAATCTCGGTAAGGGTGGCAGTCAGGCGTTCGTTGCCGCGGGTCAACTCCTCGCGCTCAGAGGAAATCCGGGTGAGATCCCCCTTCAGCCTCTCAATTGCAGCAAATTCAGATTCCAACTGTTGGGACTTCCTCTCGGTCTCTGTTAACTCTCGGCTACAGAAACGAGCCAGAGCGGCAGCCCGAAGGCAGTAGACCGAGAGGGCCTCCATGCTAGATCGGGCCCCCTGCTGCTTAATTAGCCGGAGGTCGGCGGGCTTTAAGAAGTTTGAGTCGAAAGAAGGGAAGGGGTCGAAGTCTTCACCCCAGAGAGATGAAGTCCCTGCCTTAAGAGAAGTATTGTACCATTTCAGCTCGGTTGGGGGAGGAGGTGGTTGTTCTCGCCCTGCGGTTCCTGTCCCCTGGGTAGTCGGGTGTGGGGAACTTGGGCGAGGTAGGGGAGAATCTTCGGTGTCTACTACAACCTCCACCCTCTTCCTTTTTTGAGGGGCTGATGATGAAGCCCCCTTCGCAGAGGCTTTGGCTGGAGGAGGTCTTTTCTTCTTCTCAGTTGAGGAGGGCCCCTGACCCTCTTTTGCAGCAGCCTTTACAAGCTTAGAGAAGTCGAATTTCCCCATAATGACTGCAAAAAAGAAAGAGTTGTTAGTACAGCAACACATACAGAAAATATTCAAAAAACTAAAAAGCCGAGCACTTACTTTTAAGGTCGGCCCTTGGGGTGGAGGAGAAGGGGAGTTTCAGGAGACGTCCGCAAGGGAGAGGCCGAGGAAGTTTCTCTAGGGTGTCTTATATCCCTTTTCTCCTCGGCAGGAAGGGATTCATATTCGAAACCGGCGAATTTGGTAGGAGACGATTGCCAATACAAGGGGAACTTAGCACACCCATCCTCATCAAAAAAGTAAGAACGGTGAGAATCTGAGGGACGAACTCGGAAGAAACCAATCTTAAAGTCCTTATACGAAGATTTAAACAAACTGATCAACCCCCTTCGGTTCAGACCGTTGAGGGAGATCCACCCGGTTTTCTCACCAAACCTTGTTTGATAAAAATACAAAAATTTGGGAGTAGTAGGCTCCATTCCGATGTATGCACACAAAACTTGAAAGGCTTTCAGAAAAGCCCAACTATTGGGGTGAAGCTGAGTAGGCGCGACGTTCATAGTCCTCAGAACGTCACACTCGAAGTCGGTAAAAGTAAGAGAGACACGCAGGTGAGAGACAAGTGTTTTGTACATATACGTAAAAGGAGGCTCGGAAGGACGAGCCCGGAGGAAAACATACTCGATATCCGAGCATGGAGAACAGATGAACTCGGACTCGTCCCCAGAGGCCGAAATGGCAATCTGGGACTGAAGATGAGCGATTGAGTCCAAAGTCTGATAACTAGAAAGGTAAGTGCCAACTTCGCCCTTGACCCAAGTGTACCCAAGGAGGGTAATATCGGGTACAGGATCTTTCGGAACCTGCTGGCGTCGTTTGCGCGTGGTGGGTTGGGAGATTTGTGGGGAAGGAGAACCAGACCTGGGGGACCCAGCCTCAGAAGAACCAGACCCGGAAGAAGACGACCCGGAGGAGGATGACCCCACCGGACCGACATTCGGCCTTTGGGGAGAAATAGGAGAGGCGGAAGGAGAGCCCCCAATGGGGGAAACCTCCCGTTCCACCAGAGGAGAGGTGTTTGATTCGGCAGAATCAGACGAACTCATGACCGGAATTCAAAGATAAACTTTAAAAGAAGGAGGGAGGTCAAGGCGTGCGGGAGTGAGAGAGAGGAGAAAGATAGTCGCAGAGGCTGGAAAGACAAAGCTGAAGAGTGAAGGGAAGTAGGCTGAGAGGGGGAATAAGGGGAGACTTGGGGATATTTATAGCTGTTGCGGGTGATGGCGCGATCAACGGCCCACGTCCCGTCCAACCCAAAGGGCGCGACTTTTGATTTTCCCCCCATTAAATGGGCGCGGAACTCTAGGGTTTCTTACCCGAAGCGTGCCGCAGAAGTACTAGGGGGAATGATTGCTTTCTCTGACAGAGAGAGAAGACTTGATTGAAATGACAGCTGGGAATGCGGATGCTTGTGTAGCCGAAGAATAAGCTCGATTACATGCTTATCAGCTCTCTCGCTTATTCAAGCTCGGAGCTCGGGGGGCTTGTGTACCGGCCGAGAAGATAAGGCCGAGGACTCGTCTATATTGTGGATTGACCGAGCTTACCCCGGCTATGGGCCTTAGCCCAAACTCCTCCAAGGCCGAGGACATATCAGCACACCGGGCCAGCCGAGGATAAGTACTCGGACTCGCCCCGCCAGGAAAGTACATCCCGGTCCCTCGCGGATCAGTCATAAATGACTGATCCGAATATCACTCCGCATAATCAGGGACCTGTTCCTAGTATCTCTCTGTATATCTCGGAGCCTGATCCTAATATCTCTCCGTATATCTCGGAGCTTGATCCTGAAAGATCTCTATAAATAGGGGGCTTACCCCCTCATTCAGAACTACGTTTGCTTTGATTCCCATTTGGATACGTAGGAGCAGAATTCACATTCTGTCAAGCACATTCCAAAATACTCCCACTAAGCTTTCTTCGGCCGAGTATCTCTCATCCGAGGTATTTGGACGGAACATGTCAGGTCGTCGATATATACTAATTATACGGAAATTTGGAAAAAAAAGGGTAACCAAAAAAAAGCAATATACATTCTTCTACTCCTTTACATCCAATATTCCTTTTCCAAACACTGATCAACTTCCTATTTTTTAGTTTGTTTTACCAAATATTCGCGTTCAGTTACAACATAGTTTGACCAATTAATGTTAGAAAATATATATAATAATGAAAAAAGATTTTAAATGCACGTGTATTAATTGCTGTATGTATATATATAAATAATATAAGGATCTCTCTACTGCATGTCCTATTCATTCTCGGAGTAGATCACATTTCGTGTCTCTATCTAGGGAGAAATTTTGCGATGGCATCCAAGATTCTGTTCATTGGAGGCACTGGATACATTGGAAAATTCATTGTGGAAGCTAGTGTCAAGGCTAGCCACCCCACCTTCGTCCTCGTGCGAGAGGCTTCACTTTCCAACCCAGCAAAGTCACCCCTCATAGACAAGTTTAAGAGTTTGGGTGTCAACCTTGTTTTCGTACGTAATTCCTCCTAACACTCTGTTTTTGAATTCCTGTTACAGTTTTATTTGTGTTTAGAATATTGATTTACTAAAATTGCTAATAACTTCAGAAAAATTGCATGCCGCTTCATATAGTTATTAGATCATTAAAATTACAATATCACAATTGCAGTTATGAATCATATATAATTTAAAATCACGAACCACATTTTTTTTTTTTTTGGATTTAGGTCCTCTCCATTTTGTTGAAAACATGATACAATCTTGTTAATTATTATATAGAGAGAAAAACAAAAATTTTAATGGCTACTGGGTCTTATAAGCATGATAAAATTTGTGTTTATATCTCTAACATGACCATCATGTTATATGAGATGATCTATTTCCACTTTCTTATTCCATTTTTAATTTCTCTTTTTTTTTTTTGTCTATTTTATGAAGTACTTAAATTGGGGGACAGTGTTCTTGATTTTTAGAAGGAAATATGAACCGATTTATTATATGAAACTTATTTTTGTGGACTATATATATATTTTTGATCTCTATGCTCAAAGGGTGAAATGTTCTCCGGGGAACGATGTGTAGTTTATTTCTCTTTTAGAAATTAGGGATTTTGTTGTTTAATGGATGTGTTTCTTGAATGGTGTTCATCTTATATATACACAGGGAGATCTATATGATCATGAGAGTTTGGTTAAGGCGATAAAGCAGGTGGATGTGGTGATCTCTACTGTGGGTCACATGCAGATGGCTGATCAAGATAAGATCATTACTGCCATCAAAGAAGCAGGGAATGTTAAGGTACATGAGAATTTATTGAAAATTCCTTTGTTGAAGACTTCAAGTGTAGAACCATTAGTTAATATTATCGGTGCTACCAGGTTTTGGTTCTTATAGCTATAAGTTATTGAGTTAAATATAACTGAACTGAACCATATATAGTCTGTGTGCATTTTATCATCAAGTTTTTTACATATATAACAGAAGATGATCAGGTTTCGTCCTTCCCATGATGATTGAAGATTTAATGACATTGTCCTATAATATGATATATGACTTTGCATCTTCTAATTTGAAGGGTGCCACATATGCTTCACAGCTTCAGCACTCATTCTTGATTGACCAAACACAAATTTTGAGCTTGTTGTAATATTTATTATATATGTTTTTTATAGAGGTTCTTTCCCTCAGAGTTTGGAACTGATGTGGACCGGGTTCATGCCGTGGATCCAGCAAAGTCTACATTTGCTGTGAAGGCCAAACTACGCAGAAGCATTGAGACTGAAGGAATTCCCCATACATTTGTGGCAGCAAACTTCTTTGCTGGTTACTTTCTTCCCAGTTTGGCACAACCTGGAGCCACATCTCCCCCAAGAGATAAAGTAGTTATCCTAGGTGATGGTAACCCCAAAGGTAACACCACATCTTTGCATGTTTAGAAATTTAATTTAAAATATCATAAACCATCCAATTAACTAACTTTTGCTTGATAAATCAAACAGCTGTTTTTAACAAGGAAGAGGATATCGGCACTTATACCATCAAAGCTGTTAATGATCCAAGAACCTTGAACAAAATTCTCTACATTAGACCTCCTGCCAACACCTTGTCCTTTAATGAACTGGTATCACTCTGGGAGAAGAAGATTGGTAAGACTCTTGAAAGAGTCTATGTTCCTGAGGATCAAGTCTTGAAGCAGATTCAAGGTTAGTGACTTATAAATATTCAGAAGAAATATATTTAACTAGAGATTTTACTTTATCAGTTATGATCAAGTTGTGAAGAAGAATACTTGTTTTACAAATTTGAAATATTTGAACATATATATGCAATTGTTTTGACAGTTGATTGTTATTGCAGAGTCCTCGCCACCACTGAATGTGGTCCTCTCAGTTTGTCACTCTTCCCTTGTGAAGGGAGATCTGGCCAACTTTGAAATCGAGCCATCATTTGGAGTTGAAGCTTCAGCACTCTATCCCGATGTCAAATACACTACGGTGGATGAGTTCCTTAATCAGTTTGTCTAAGATGCATATTCACACTTGATATTTATATCCTATACTATTAAACTTTCTTGTCCAAATAAAAAAATAACATCATGGAGTAATTTGACTGATGCTGTTACAAGATAAATGCTGCTCCAAATTTGTGCTCTCAAGAACCATTTCTGAAAATTGTTATGATAGTTATGTTTAATGTCGATTGCAGCCGCAAATTTCATTTTTATTTTCCAGCTTACTTGTCTGCAAATTAAGCATTTTTTTTTTACCTTATATTAAACTATATACAAAGCAGAACTTTCATTGGAAATTCTATTAATACACGTTTTGTCTGCAAGCAATTTTACAAAGTTGTGGACCTATGAGACAACTATAATACATGTGTTTTTAATTTAACCATGATTTTATACTAATTAACTTATAGTTCAAACCATGTCTATTCAATTATTTTGAAGTTTAAAGATATGAAATTAACATTTTCACTTTAAATCCAATGTTCAGAAAATTTTAATAACAATAAAACTTAAATAATAACTGATAGTCTAATTGCGGTAGCTGCATCTATTTTTACTTTTATCCTCATAAATGTGGGACTAAACCTTCGATTTCTATTAATATTTTGATAACGTTCAATACAAGTTACGATAAAAAAAAATATTAGCTGCTATTTAAGACGGTTGAAAATATGATTATAATCTTTATCAATAATGTATAGGTTTAGGCATATTATATCATATCTTGTAAATAGGAATAGAATATCCTATATTTATTATGTAATTATTTCATTAAACCTATATAAAACGGACTCCGTTGTGTAGTTGAGACATACGATTTCACCATCTCTATGCCTCTGTTTTCTCTCTTTAACATGGTATCAGAGCCTCCCACGATGTTGGGCCACATGCAGATGTTCAGTCCTGCAAACTTCATGCTCCAGATGTCTAGTCCTGGACGTGACGGGGGTGTAGTAAGTGTCTAAGTCCCACATTAGTTGAGTATATGAGGCTAGAACCATTTATAATTAACTTGGGCATCCCTCCTTCTATGAGCTAGCTTTTAGAGTGGAGTTGAGCCCAATTATTCTAACCTGGTAAATCAGAGAAATATCTGATAATATATTTTCATATCTTAGCAGATAATCTCTTAGGATTTATTTCTTATTTATATTTAATGATTTCATTCTCTATTTGATTAAGATTAGTATTCTTCCTTTAGTATAAATAGCACTATTGGGTTGTCTTTTGTAATCACATCATCACTACATCGATTCAATATTAGCCTTATTATTTGTTAACTTGTTTGTCTCTTTTACTCCTTCCCGATTGTTACTGATCTATGGCTTCCTCTACTTCTACAGATCCTCCTAAGACCATGGACCCTCTTAAGGCCTCTCCGGCTAATTATAAAGATTTTCTCAGGTGATTAGAGCATTGAAAATCATCTGGATCCACTGCTTTGGTTGCACATACTAGTAACTCATCTGCTTGCATATCTCAGTCACCTTCCCTTGGTCCTTGGGTTCTTGACTCTGACGCGTTTGATCATATCTCTGGTAATAAGGCTCTTTTCTCCTCTCTCTCTACATCGGGTTATTTACCTATTGTCACTTTAGCTAATGGTTCTCAAACCCAATCCCAAGGTATTGGAACTGCCCATCCTCTTCCTTCCCTGTCATTTAATTCTGTCCTTTATGTCCCTGGGTGTCCCTTTAATTTACTCTCCGTTAGTCGTTTAACCCGTTCTCATGATTGTTTGATTACCTTTACTAAAGATAGCGTTATTCTGCAGGACCGGAGTTCGGGACGGACGATTGGCACCGGATGTGAGTCTCATGGCCTTTACCAGCTTTCTACCCCGTGCCAGATTTGCTCTGCCACAGATTCCTCTCTTACCATACATGCTCAGTTGGGTCATCCTGGTCTCCCCAAACTCCAGAAATTGGTGCCAAGCCTTTCCAACTTATCTAGTTTGCATTGTGAGTCGTGTCAACTAGGCAAACACACTCGTAGTCAATTTCCCGCTCGAGTCAATAAACGAGCTTCATCCCCTTTTGCTTTGGTTCACTCAGATGTATGGGGTCCTTCTCGTACTGCTTCCACTTATGGATCCAAATGCTTTGTTACGTTTATTGATGATTTTTCAAGGTGTACGTGATTATTTTTAATGAAAAACATGTCTGAATTATTTTCAATTGTTCAGTAGTTTTATCAAGAAATTAAAACTCAGTTTGGTGTCTCCATTCGCTCTTTACGTAGTGATAATGCCCGAGAATATTTATCCCAACAATTTCAAACTTTTATGGCTTCCAATGGAATTCTTCACCAAACGTCTTGTGCTCATACACCTCAACAAAATGGGGTTGCCGAACGCAAGAATCGGCATCTCGTTGAAACCACTCGGACCCTTCTTCTTCATGGGAATGTTCCATTTCGATTCTGGGGGGATGCTGTTTTGACAGCTTGCTATCTTATAAACCGCATGCCTTCCTTTGTTCTTGATAACCAAGTACCTCACTCTATCCTTTTTCCCCATATTCCTCTCCATTCACTTCCGCCACGTGTCTTCGGGTCCGCATGTTTTGTCCACAATCTAGCTCCTGGTCTTGACAAATTTTCGGCTCGATCACTCAAGTGTGTCTTCCTTGGTTATCATCGGACCCAAAAAGGGTATCGTTGCTTTTCTCCTACTCTTCGACGCTACCTTATATCGGTCGTTGTTACCTTTTTCGAGTATGTCCCCTACTTTGAGTCAACTCCCTCGCCTCCTGAGTAACTTGAGTCGACTCCCTCACCTCCCGAGTAACTTTCTATAGTCGTTCCTCTTCCTTCGACTATTGTACCTTACGAGTTTGTCCCACCTGTAACTCTGCCCGTGGATCCCCCAGTTGCTCGACCGCTGCAGACTTATCATCGTCGCCCACCACCTACCTTGGTGCATGTTCCTCCCATTCCTCCTACAGCTCCACATGCTGCTCATCCTGCTCCTGAGGCCATGATTGATTCTTCCCCGGCACCAACTCCTTCCCTGGATCCGGCCCCGCCGCCTAACCCAGACCTTCCCATTGCTCTCCGTAAAGGTATACAATCTACTTGTAACCCATCTCCCCATTATATTGCTTTGAGTTATCATCGTCTTTCTCCTTTGCATTATGCTTGTCTTTATTCTTTGTCGTCTGTCTCTATTCCTAACTCTCCAGGTGAAGCTTTATCTCACCCTGAATGGCGGCAAGCGATGATTGATGAGATGTGTGCTCTTCAAAGCAGTGGTACCTGGGAATTGGTCCCTCTACCTCCTGGGAAGTCTTTAGTTGGTTGTCGTTGGCTTTATACTGTGAAGGTGGGTCCTGATGGTAAGATTGATCGGTTTAAGACCCGTTTGGTGGCCAAAGGCTACACTCAGATATTTGGGTTTGATTATGGTGATACTTTCTGTAACACCCGGGTGCCGACGAGGGCGGGGAGTGGTCGCCGGTGCAAGAAGGCACGGACAAGGAGCGGCTCCTGGCAGGCTTCTAGGCGGAGGGACACATGAATAAACCGATTACACACCCGAATGAGAGGGATCCTGAGACTGTGTAGGTATGGGACTATACAATTGAGGAAGGCTTATATGAATTGATTGATACTACCTATACTAACAAGATGCATCTTATTTTCGGTAGCCCATCACTTAAGAACTCTACAGTTAAGCGAGCTTGACTTGGAGCAATTCTGGGATGGGTGACCTCCTGGGAAGTTTTCCCGGGAAGCGTGTGAGTGAGGGCAAAGCACGTTGAAAAGACCCGTGTTGGTTTGTGGGGACAGTCGTCAATCCATAAAGCAACCAGGGATGTTACAAATGGTATCAGAGCGGCACCTCTCCCAGTACGGTGTGGTTCGGGGACGAACCAAGCGGAAGCTGGTGGGCATGTAACACCCGGGTGCCGACGAGGGCGGGGAGTGGTCGCCGGTGCAAGAAGGCACGGACAAGGAGCGGCTCCTGGCAGGCTTCTAGGCGGAGGGACACATAAATGAACCGATTACACACCCGAATGAGAGGGATCCTGAGACTGTGTAGGTATGGGACTATACAATTGAGGAAGGCTTATATGAATTGATTGATACTACCTATACTAACAAGATGCATCTTTTTTTTTCTAGAGCCCATCACTTAAGAACTCTACAGTTAAGTGAGCTTGACTTGGAGCAATTCTGGGATGGGTGACCTCCTGGAAGTTTTCCCGGGAAGCGTGTGAGTGAGGACAAAGCACGCTGAAAAGACCTGTGTTGGTTTGTGGGGACAGTCGTCAATCCATAAAGAAGCCAGGGATGTTACACTTTCTCTCTTGTGGCCAAAATGGCCTCTGTTCGGCTTCTCCTCTCCATTACCGCACCACACTTTGCCTCTTCATCAACTTGACATCAAGAATGCCTTCTTACATGGTGATCTTGAAGAGGAAGTATATATGGAGCAACCACCGGGGTTTGTTGCTCGGGGGAGTCATCTACCATGGCCCCGTCGGCCGCAGGTCACTTTATGGTCTTAAACAGGTCTCCTCGGGCTTGGTTCAAGATGATTCAGATCTTGTAGTGCAACAATTTGGTATGGTTCGCAGCGAAGCTGACCACTCTGTATTCTATCGTCATTCGGCCCAAGGATGCATTTATTTGATTGTTTATGTGGACGATATTGTCATAACTGCTAGTGATCAGCACGACATACTACAAGTGAAACAATATCTCTCTCATCAATTTCAGACTAAAGACCTTGGTAAGCTCCTTTATTTCTTGGGTATTGAGGTAGCTCAATCTAAGGATGGTATAGTGATTTCACAAAGGAAATATGCTATGGATATTCTTGAAGAGACTGGACTATTGAACGCTAAGCCAGTTGACACTCCTATGGATCCAAACGTCAAACTTCTTCCTAATCGGGGGAGCCACCGTCGATCCAGGAAGATACAGGAGATTGGTTGGGAAATTAAACTACCTCAGAGTCACCCGTCCAGACATTTCATTTGCAGTCAGTGTGGTAAGCCAATTCTTAAATTCTCCTTGTTAGGACCATTGGGATGTCGTTATACGGATCCTTAAATACGTTAAAGGTGCTCCAAGAAAAGGTCTCATTTATGAAGACAGAGGACATACTCAGATAGTTGATTACTCAGATGCCGATTGAGCAGGCTCACCCATTGATGGGCGATCTACTTCTGGGTATTGTGTACTTATTAAAGGAAACCTGATCTCTTGGAAAAGTAAGAAACAGAATGTAGTTGCAAGGTCTAGTGCAGAAGCTGAATAGTGACTTACGAACTCATTTGGTTGAAACAGTTACTCAAAGAACTTCAGTTTGAAGAAACTATACAAATGACGCTAATATGTGATAATCAAGCAGCATTGCATATTACCTCTAATCTCATGTTCCATGAAAGGACCAAACATAGAGGTAGATTGTCATTTCGTCAGGGAGAAGATCCAATCAGGGGACATCATCACTAGCTTTGTCAACTCCAATGATCAGCTGGCAGGTACCTTCACAAAATCTTTGAGAGGTCCTCGTATTAGTTATCTGTGTAACAAGTTATGTGCATATGATTTATATGACCCACCTTGAGACGAAGTGTTGAAAATATGATTATAATCTTTGTCATTAATATATAGGTTTAGACATATCATATCATATATTGTAAATAGGAATAGAATATCTTATATTCATTATGTAATTATTTCATTAAACCTATATAAAACGAACTCCGTTGTGTAGTTGAGACACGATATCACCATCTCTTTAACAAAGACGATTTTTAATTATAGATTGCCTTTATTAAGGACGATAAGCTCTACTCATTCATTTCTAATATCTATTTCACATCCCATTAAAACAAGCAAAAGAAAACAAAATTGAGCAAACAAAATTGAGCCTGGCAAATAAAACAACCCGATGACAATGAAGGTGCATATTAACCTATTTTCATTTATTCCCCTTTCTTCCCTTCTTCGCTGAGCCCTTTGAAGATACTTTGCCCTTCGGAGCCTTGCCCTTATTCTTGGAACCCCCTTTTCCTCCCCTACCCATTCCACGTTTCCTAGCATCCTTCTTCATTCTGCGATCAACAAGAACTTTTCCCTTGCCAGTTTTAACTTGGACACCTTTCTTTGCAACTACATATTCCTTTTTAGGCCTCTGTGGAACAGCCTTCTTATATAGTTGTTCAATTTGCTTCCTCTTTGAACGATCAGATATCTCTGTCTGATCTGATATAGCATTGGCCTTCTTACGTATCTTCTCAAGCTTCCTCATTGCGACACGTTTCTTTCGAGCTTTGGCCTCTGCCACCTTCTTTGCAGGCCGAGCATCAATTTCTTTAAATTGCGCTCTCATTGCAGCAACTTCCTCTTTGGTGATAGGCTTTATTGGTTGGCGGTGTCTCTTTTCCTCATCCAAAAACCACTTGGGCAATCCCTCGTCATCAAACATGTACTTGTTATATGCATCATCTAGCATCTGTTCCCGTGTTTTTTTCCTCAGCATCTTCTTAGCATAAGCCAAAATCTCAGCTTTGGTTTCAACATCTTCCTCCTCTGATTCATCTGAGGATGAATCATCACTAGAATCAGTACCCGGCGCAGGAACTATCTCAAAATCCTCCTTTGCCTCAGATGCTTGCGGTTGGGGTTGGTCTATCGCAGCTGCAGGAGCTGCTGTTGTTTTATTTTCTTTGGATTTTTTTGCGACGGATGTCTTCTGCTTATGCCCATCTATATCCATTTCATCTTCACTCTCAATTTTCTCAAAGTCTCCTTCCTCCACAGCTTCAGCAAAGATATCCTGACTAAACCACTTATTTGTGATCTCCTCTTGGGTGGGCTCTGCCCCATCATTAAGCGGTACCATCAAAGGATTTGCTTCTTGATCACCCTGATCTTCATCTGAATCATATTTGGACTGAGGAATATCATCATCCTCACCACCCTGCACAGCCAAACGGCCTTAATCTATATGTAAAAATAAATAAATTGCATGCACACAAAAAAAATGCATCCATTCATGGTTGTAAACAATAACTAAACAAATTTGTTGATGCCACAAAAATACCAATCCTAAAGAGGTACGCACTAGACATGTGAAGGCAAGCAAGCAAAACCCACCATATCAACATGAGAACATAAGTTCATATTACCAGCAAGCTCCATACAAAGTATTGGACACTGAGGGTATGTATGAATGTGAATGTCAGGAGGAAAGGAAAGAAATCAAAGGGAACTTACAGTAAAAGAAGGGGAAGAAAATTGGGATTAGATAATGATTTTTCTTCCCTTTGTTTGGATTTTAAAAAATCAAATCCTCCAAAATAGGGGGAACTTTGAAATATTCAGATAACTGAACAATGGAGGGAAAAGATTTTTGTTTGGATCAAGAATATCTCAGTAATACTCAATAAGGAATCATAACCTAACCCATCATTTCCTTCATCTCCTTTATATAACTCCCAAACTGGGTGAAGGTGTTAACCTTCCCTCTTCTCCTTTCCTCATCCAAATATAACCCAAGGGGATACAAGAGTTGTAAAAATTAAACAGAGGGACAAGAAATGAAAAGTGATGGCAAAATCATCATTAGAACAACCACTACAATGAGATGAGAACAGCATCCCATCTAATGGGACTCACTCACAGTCACAGACTGGAAAGTATGTCTCAACGAAGGTGCAAGGTTTACCCACAATCAATTATTATTTTTTAAACATAAAAAGCCACATACCTCCAAAAGTTGGTCCTTCGCATCATAGGATTTCTTAATACGCTTCCGCTGCTTTGTACTTCCTTCCTTTTTGACCACAAACTGCTCATAAGCTTGATCAAGTAACTCTTCCATTTGTTCATCATATCTGAAAATCAGGATGCGTTGGTTAGAAATCAATACAAGTTATAGGCAAGAATTCAAGTGATTAATAGCAGAACCTCAACAACTATACTAAAAAAACCTGCCAATCACCTTTTACGTTCTTCATCAGAATCTTCCAAGTCACTGGATGAATGCTCTGGTCCTTCATTCATTTCTTCATTCTCACTGTCTTCCACTTCACCCTCGTCACCTTCATATTCAGTGGTATCAACAGCGGCCAGATCCTTCTTACCCTGAAACCCATGATAACATCCAAGAAACAAAATTAATGGCTAGTTGAAAAGTTTTTCCCATCTAAGGATGATTCGCTAGTAAAGTGCATAACATGAAGCCATAGTTAGACCAGACATAGATCACAATATATCATTAAATGAACAGAAAGAAAATACCCAATCCAAAAAATAAGAAATACCCTCCTTCAGATTTTCTGATGGAGGATTCGCCAAGATGACCAGTAATATGTAACTTATTACGAAAATCCTGTTTGCTGAGCATGGTTCAATTTGGTATGAATGGATTCATAAGGTACTCGCTAAGTGAGCGTTACCAGATTTGAGTAATCCTATAACAATATACTCTAAAACTAAAACCCCTGGTTGCAAAATAAAAATGCCAATTCTCTGGATTGGAATATAACAAACCAACAAACTGTGCTTACAACAGTCATTTAAAAAGGAGAAAGAGTCTGGAGAAAAACCAATTGATGCATTTCAATAGGTTATATCATTATTCAGTTTATAAACCAATGGAAACATACTGATGAGAGCAAACCTTGATAGAGGAAAGAGAAAACAACTCATGGTCAACATAGCCATCCTCTACTGCATCCATTTGCATCCCTGTAGCTTTTCGAACCTTGTCCTATAAGATTGAAATGATTACAGCAAGGAATCAGCTTGATCTCATCCACTTAAAAAACGAACAAAAAACAGAACCAGGCTTAGAATATCATGATACATAGCAGCTTAACTCAATAAGTTTTTGGTCCTGGGCATGCCCTGAAACCATTTGTTGGACCAAATCGCATAATTTTGAAAGCAAATTATACTATTATAGCCAGGAAAAATATAGTATAATTAAGTTGCATAGATTCCAAAACTTATTCAACAATGCATCTAATCCAAACTTATTGAATAACAGTGAAAGAAGCTAGAAACCTTAGCTCTTCTTTTTGCAAGAAGCTTCTTTTCACGCTTCTTCTTGCGGTCCATTACATATGTCAGCTCCTCCATTTCATTAAGTATTTTATCTTCTTCATCCACCTTATGCTCATTTTCAGTCTCAGCTGCACTAGTAGGATCAGGCTTTTGAGTAGGCGAAAGAGCTTTTCTTATGTGAATCCGCCACCTACATGAAAGTAACAGATACAACACCAATCCCCCCACACAAGAGAAAATAAAATGTTCAGTATTGAGCTTCTAAAAAAATGTAAAAATCACATGAGTGAAATTCAAGCCATGCAATTACTTTAGAAGATGCTTGAAGTCCTGCTTTCCCAAAACCCTCAAATCGTCACAGAGAGATTTTACCTGCCATACAGAGACATTCAAAGCGTCTTAATTAACAACATTGATCATTGTTCAAACCTCCATTGATTACATCAAAATGCAGGTTCACATAATATACAGAAAAATTACCTCTTCAGTTGTTAAATCGTGATCCTTGATTGGTAAATCAGCTGGATCAGTAAATGTTATTGAAGTGACTGAACCAAGGATCTCAAGAGGAGCATTAGACCAAATGAAATTCGCAGCTGAAGACACCTTCCTTAATGTTGTGTTTCCATCTTCATAGCTGTGGACATGAAGTGGTTAGCAACAATAAATAACATATTCGAAGCAAAACACCCAATAAAAGGGTAAGAAAGTAACATATATTTGTATATGCAAAGCAAGTAATATATATTATCATATATAAAGCAATATATATTTGTATATATGATATAGGCATATAGTTCATAACCACAATGAAAAGAAGTGAAATTATAGCAGTAAATCAGCTCAAATAGTTGAAGTACCAATGTCTCGTAGCCTCATTATTCTCATTTCCCAGGATTCATTAACAATGTTCAAAATCAGTTTGTAATACAAAATTGATCATGATGAATCGGGCAGGATTAATTACCCCACTCCTAAGGCATAAAAATTAGGACCCACCATCTTAAGATGATAAGCAGAACCAATTGAGAGAGTATGCCAGAATATACAAATTGCAAGTCAAACCAAATCAATCTCATAAATAAGCAGTAGTTACCCATCACGATGTCTCTTTTGCTTATTTTCTCTAAGTACATCCACCACCTCGTCAATGATTCACCAAATAAGAATATCAAATGAAAATAGAAATACACATAAAAAGTATTGCCAACCCAACATCCCCCAAAACGAATTAGTAATTACCTTTGCCTGGGGTTCGATCGATCCTTGAAATAGATGCTTGAAATCAAGAAGACGTGGATCAATCTTGGCAGGGGCCTTGTACTTAAGCCCCAAAACATATATCTCTGCAGATTCAGAACGACTAGCAGCTGGCTTATCCACCTCAACCTTCTCAAACAACTGAAACGCCCAAATTCAAAAGCAATTTTTACCCATACACAGTGAATCCAAACATTCCGTACAGATAATGAATAAAATAAAATAAAACATCACCTGCTTTAAGCAATAGACAACAGAACTGTAATCTTGTGACCTGAAAACCTATTACATTAGGAAAAAAACAAAGACCAATCAGAATCAGTGATAATGTGTGCATTTGGAAGAGCTTATAAGGAGCCGAAAATAGCTTATGGAAATAAGTATATTAGAATAATTTATGATGTTTATATAGGCTCATTTTCGCTTATTGCAATAAGCTTGCGAGGAAGCTTATGAAATTAAGCTGTTTTTAGCTTATTTAAAAAAAAAAACAATGAATAATTGTGTAATTAAGCTGTTTACTATGATATGAAAACCCATTATATGAAGTAGTTAGAAGAAAGATGAGATAACCTTAGTGACAAAAATGCCCTTGGGAGCTAAGAATTGAGTGGCTAACTTGACAGCATCGATGACGAGAGCGTTCTGGCTCATTGCTTCCTGAGCCCAAGCACCACCGATGTTGGGCGAACCGTCGTGCAAGATGACGTCGAAGGCGCAACAACCGTTCTGGCTCATCAGCTTCTTGATTTTGGACTTGCACTCTGGCCGGGTGATATCTTCCTGGACGGCGATGGCGCCGCGGATAGGGGCGATCGGGGCAAGGTCGACGCCGATGACGAGGTGGCCGACGGGGACTCGCTGGACGGCGACCTGCATCCATCCGCCGGGGGCGGCGCAGAGGTCGAGGACGGCGTGAGCGGATTCGAGGAAGCGGAACTTGGAGTTGAGCTGGACGAGCTTCCATGAGGCTCTGGATCTGTAACCGTGCTCTTTTGCTAAGTGGTAGTACTTGTCCAAACGATGCTTCCCCTTTGCTTTCCCCATCTCTCACTCAATGCACCACGCACACTTCCACTTCCACTTCCACTTCCACAACCCCTTCAACCTTATGTTTTGAATTATGATAGGGGTTTTATTTAGGGTTTTGCTTTTGAAGAACAAAACGCTCCGTTCAAGTTCGGGTCGGTTTTCAGATTCGACGAAATTTTAAGGCCCAACGCAGTTTAATGGGCTTTGCAACTGTGTAAGCTCATCCCACTAACAAGTCTCGTGTTAACTAATAGAATTTTTTTTTGGTGCTCAACTAATAGAATTTTACATAAATACACTTTTTCACCTCATTTTTTTAGGACAAATTTTTCTAACATAAAAAAGGTGTGGAATAATTGCATTTTTTTCCAATAGTTTTTAATAGAAATTAACAACCTTATATATTAAATTAGAATATGAGTGACTCAAGTCCCTTAACCAAGTGATTAGAAGTTCAATTCGTGACTTTTGTGTATGGAAAAACCCTAATTGGGACGGGTATCCCCTTAATGCCTTCAAATTCATAAATTGTCCCAGGGTGGTTGTAAATTAAAAAAATATTCAACATTTACTTTTTAGAATTTAATCTTGATATATTATCAATATAATTTTATAATATTAATCAATTAAAAATCATCATATATGCAAAGTGTTAGATAAACTTTTTCTTCTTTTGCAAAGTGTTAGATAAATTTTTTCCCCATTAAAAACATAAATGCTACCCCCGTTATTTTGGATTAAATATCTCAGAATCGCATGGACTTTGTTGAATGATTGTTTAATCAGTTATAAAAGAGACATTCTTTTATAGTATTGCAAATTAAAAATCATACAATTTTTACCTAAAAAAATCATACATCAATTTCAAAATATGAAGACATACAGAGAACAATTATAATTTGTAGAAGTTGAGGTATCTTCAATTTTTTTGCGATAAAATTCTATAGTTTGTGTGAGAGATATTGTTCCTTCGGTGTAATTGCGAATTTGATGATAGTGGGGATTGCTTTTGTAATCTCTATTTTTTTATCCAACGATCGATGTCATTAATTTATGGTTGGACGAAAAACATGTTGACAGGTGACTCCAAACATAAGAGGGGGGTGAATTGTGATTTTCAAAAACTTGATAAAGTTGAAACCTTTCTGTTATTAAAATACCTGTTGAAATCAATTAATGAAAGCGCGTGCAAGTAAAAACAATTTTCAGAAAGCAAAGCGAAAAGTAAAATAGTTAAGGGTAAGAAAATTGACACGACGATATATCCTGATTCGGTCACAGACCACCCACGTGGCCTACGTCCAGTCCCCAAGACAATACCACCAAGAGTTTTCAATCAATCCCTAGCTTTTAAAACAGGCACAACTAGAACCTTTACCACGAAACTTTTCACATACCAAGGACAATACGATCCCCCAGTGATAGAGTCTCAAAAACGTGAGATAACGACTCACAAAAGTTTACCAAAAGGATTACAAACAGAAAGCACCACAAGTGCATATATAAAACAAATTGAAGCTCAACAACAATTACCTATATGGTGTGTATGTCTCTCTCAAGTAGATTGATATGCAAGTTTAGGAGTATGAGAGTGATATGAGTTTTGTTCAAGAGTATAGAAAGCTTAGAGAATATGATTAGAAAATAGTTCAGGTGTAGTATGTTTCGTGTGCTTCTTCTCTGCCAAAAAGACCAATATATAACTCATTGAAGATTAGGTCAAAAACTCTTGAAAGCTCATTTTTCACGATACATAATCGATTATTATAAAATCATAATCGATTATTTTAACCAAAGTCAAAAGGCGCATAAAGAAATAGTCGGGTCATAATCGATTACAATAATCGATTACATGTTCTCGGTTTAAAAGCTCATACTGAATCAACTAAGCATAATCGATTAACCTAATCGATTATGAAGCCTCTGACTTAAAATCAGAAAAGTAATAATTGTTTTTTACCAAACCATTATCGATTATAGTTCAAATTTCAAACTCAACGGCTAGGACAAAATCATATCTCCAATAAAGCTCATTTAAGTCATTCAAAAGCTGAGTTTAAAACGTGTTAAAAAATATACATAATCGATTATGACAGTTTAAATTTTGAACTTTGAACAGGCAACAACTCTAATATTTAATGACACAATTAAGCATAATTAAGAGTTGAATAATCGATTACCATAATCGATTATCCCGGTTCGAATTTTGAATTTCAAAAACCTGACAACTCTGTTTATTTGGAAATCTTTTAGGCATAATTAGGAGATGCATAATCGATTAACATAATCGATTATTCTGAGTGTAAAATGGTCTTTGAAAAACTTTGAAGTTCTTTTGAGGTCTTAAAAAGATATGGTAAATTTAAGTTCTAATACCTTTTTCAAAAAGTAAATTTTGTGTGTGTGTGTATGATTTAATTTACTTTTGAGAGACATGTTGGAACCAAAGTGGTTTTCGATTTAATAATCGTTAAGTTTTGATGCTAACAAAAGGATTAAATTTTCTTGGCAAAGTGTTAGTTGAGATCTAACAAGTGATTTCGGTTTATGCAGGAATATCCAAAATAATATAAGGTATACAATGTTTGGACTCGTGTGAAGAATTACCCGTCCAAAGGTTATTTAAACTGTTTATATTTTAAATGATAAGTAGACTGGTTTTCTTTAATAGACGAGGCTATAAATGAATACCTAAATAACTTGTTAGGAACAGTAAGTCCAAAGACTTGAAAATAAACGCGTCCATTTTACCACGTCAACAGACGAGTGCTATCCTTGAAACTCAAATATACATCCATAGTGCCTAACTAAAATTCAGTAGAAGTCCATAGTGCCACATCATTGGACGGAGGTTCTCTAAGGACTTAGCAAGTCCAAAGACTTGTGTGGATGAGCGCTTCTTCCACATTAGTCGACGAGCACTTCTACCACATTAGTGAACGAGCGCTTCTGCCACATCAGTGAACGAGCAGAATTAAAATCTTGTGTAGATGCATTCCTAAAACGTAGTAGACGGTTCTATATGTTTTATATCTTTGCTACCTTGAATATGATTTAATGCAATCTGGTCCATAATGAATTTATTTCAAATGATTGATATTTATTTCATTAGAATATTTGTTCTTCACATTTGTTTTTATCCGATTTAATGTCTTGTTTCCTTTGAGAAAATTCATAGTACTATCAAGGAAATAAAAAAATTAAATAGTACAATTGGAATTGCAAAACGATCTGTACGATGACATCTTTATTGCTGGACAAAAGTTGGTTAATACACAAAGGAGGAAAGAAAGTTTTTAAGGTACAATTGCTCAGAACAGTGAGCCTCCATTTTGTGATTTTCTGATAACTAACGATACTTTTCAACATGGCCAAAATCAAGCTATCAGTCTCAACGGATATCATGCATTTAATACTATCTCTAAACGGGATTATTCAAAGTAACTGTTGAAGAATTACAAGAAAAGAAGAAGGTCACTATAAATTGAAGACCTCAGATACTGAAGAAAAGAACTCTTGCCTACACAATCTTGCTAGCTGAACTTTTGCCATTATCATTTATTCTATTATTCTTTCAAGAGCAAGAGTCTGTATTCATTAGTTTGAATATTGTTGTAATATTCAACCGATCTTAAACTGTCATATTCTCACAGTTAGTGAGTTAAGAATATCAACTTTTTAATCTCTATGATTGAGTTAGAGCCTGAAGAGGCTTGGCAAGAAAGCAATACTAGTAGCCTGAAAAGGTGTTGAATACTTGTTTATAATCTATTTGGAGAAATAGTAGAAAAATCCTTCAAGTCGAAGGGACTGGATGTAGCTCTTGGTTGGAAGAGAGTGGACCAGGATAAAATCTCTTGCGTGAATTTTCTATCCCTGATATCTTCAGTTTCATTTGCTTACTAACTATGGGGTTTTGATATTGATTTTGTTAATCTTTTAAAAAGGATTTCTTGTGTGCTTAATCTTTTTATCTTCTGCTTATGGAAAATTTGTTCAAAAGGGTTTTTACGAAAATAATTAACAAACACAATTCAACCTCCTTCTTGTGTTTGCCTGTGCCAACTTCAAGACACACATCCATTTACACATTTTCTAAAACAAACAATACAAATAAGAAAATTTCCCTTTTTTTTTACCCCTTAGATTGTTTGCTTAGTCCAATCCACACTTTTTGCAGTTTGATCCTTTCAGCTTTGGATATTGCGTGTTGGTCCTTTCCACGCTTTTTGCAATTTGACCTTTTATCTTTGCCTTTTTGCATGTTGGTCATTGGACTTGAAATTCCCTTTTTGCTCATCATCAAAACCAAATTACCTGTCAAGGCATGTATCTACAAACTCCCCCTTTTTGATGATGACAAACATCTCATGAGGGAATTTATAAAAGGATAAAGTTAGAGCAATAATATATCATAATGTTTAGATTCACTCTACTCCCCTTTAAACATGTAATCATTTATATCATAGAGTTAGAGTAATAATCTATATTATCTCATTTAGTAATTTTACTCTACTCCGCCTCAAGCATGTAATTGAGTAATTTCTTATTTATAAGGCTTCATATATAATATTGAAATTACGTCTCCCTCCTTAAGCACGTAAGGCATTCAAATCTCCCTCTTAATCATTCACATTAAAATGTAAAATGTCTCCCCCTTAATCATTCACTCATGCAATTCTCCCCCTTTTGTCATTATCAAAAAGTGGGAAAAGCATTGTATCATAGTCATGGCATATATCCAACATAAAATCAATTTAGTCCAATGTAGATCATAGATTATACCATGCACGATTTAATCAGATGACTGCAAAAGCAAGTAACATTCCAGGAAGAGTAAGATTAAGGTTGTCAAATAGAAGGGAACAATATGACTACCTAGCTGATTGTCTTCCTTTACTCATAAGCGATTAATATAATCGATTATTTGCTCTCTGGATTGAGGTTCATTTAGTAACCGATGTCCGTAATCGATTATTGCATCTCTGTTTGGACTCCTCGAAAATCCAGTGGTTCACTAATTGATTTATGTAATCGATTAACACTTTTCTGTTTGTCTATCTTGAAAAGCCAGTAGTTTCATAATCGATTCCAGTAATCGATTATTCCCTCTCTGTTTCGAGAAATGAAAAATTTTCTTGGCATAATCGATTATTCTAATCGATTACTACCTCTCAGTTCTATACACTTAATAAACATGTTAGCAAATAACAAAGTGGAGTGTGCAAACTTCAAATTGAGCATGATGGATCCAAGATTCCTAGTTCAGTTCTTATGAAAAAGAAACTTTCTTTTGATAGAGGTTTTGTAAAAATATCCGCCAGTTGTTTAGAAGTTTCTACAAACTCAACTATGCAATCACCCTTTTGAACGTGATCTCTAATGAAGTGATGTCTAATCTCAATGTGTTTAGTTCTTGAGTGATATATCGAATTCTTTGTGAGGTTTATGGAACTTGTGTTGTCACACTTGATATGTACTATATTAAGCTTAATGCCATAGTCATTTAATTGTTGCTTCATCAATATTATTTATGCACAACAACTACCTGCTGCAACGTATTCCGCTTCAGCGGTGGATAAAGTCACACTTGCTTGTTTCTTGCTATACCAAGAAACTAAAGCATTCCCTAGTAAGTGGCAAGTTCCACTAGTGTTTTTCCGGTCTAACTTGTAACCTGCAAAGTCAGAATCCGAATACCCAATTAGGGTGCAATCAGCCCCTTTGGGATACCATAAACCCATATTTTGTGTGCTTATAAGATATCTCATAATTCGTTTTACAGCAGTGAGATGTGATTCTTTTGGGTTTGACTGAAAACGTGCACACATGCAAACACTAAACATAATATCAGCGCGAGTAGCAGTGAGATAGAGAAGGGATCCAACCATACCTCTATACTTACTCACATCCACTGACTTACCATCATCATTATCAAGGTAGCAAGAAGTGCTCATGAGAGTTTGTAGTTCCTTTGAATTGCTCATCCCAAACTTCTTGAGTAGCTCTTTACAATACTTGGATCGATTGATAAAAGTACCTTCCTTTTCTTGTTTAATTTGCAATCCAAAAAAGTAGTTTAGCTCTCCCATCATTGGCATTCCAAATTCGCTTTGCATAGATTTAGAAAATTCCTTGCACAAAGCTTTGTTAGTTGCACCGAATATAATATCATCCACATAGACTTGCACAAGTAGGATGTCATGATTTTTTTATTTTTGATAAAAATAGTGGGGTCAACTTTTCCTCTTTGAAAACCATTTTCCAACAAAAATTTACTTAAACGCTCATACCAAGCTCTAGGAGCTTGTTTCAGACCATACAAAGCCTTTTTCAATTTGAAAACATGGTTTGGAAATTCAAAATGTGAAAAACCCGGAGGTTGATCCACATAAACTTCCTCTTGTATAAAGCCATTTAAGAATGCGCTTTTAACATCCATTTGGAAGAGTTTGAAATTCATGATACAAGCAAATGCAAGAAGCATGCGAATGGCCTCTAATCTAGCTATGGGAGCATAGGTTTCATCAAAGTCTATGCCTTCTTGTTGAATGTATCCCTTTGAAACAAGCCTAGCTTTGTTTCTAGTGATTATTCCATTTTCATCTAGCTTGTTACGAAAGACTCACTTAGTTCCAATGACTAATTTGTCTTTAGGTTTAGGGAGTAATTCCCAAACTTCATTTCTTTCAAATTGGTTTAGTTCCTCTTGCATAGTGAGAGTCCAATGTTCATCTACTATAGCCTCATCAACATTTTTAGGTTCAATTTGTTATACAAAGGCCATATAGTTACAGACATGATTAAGAGAGTTTCGAGTTGTTACCCCTTTAGAGATATCACCTATAATATTGTCAAGAGGATGGTATCTATAAGTTCTCCATTCTCTTGGGAGATTGGTATGAGGTGCCTCTTCTTCTTCTTCTTCATCATCTTCTTCTTCTTCTTCTTCTTCTTCTTCTTCTTCTTCTTGTGGAGATGTTTGATCTACTTTGTCCTTCTCTTGAGTTCTTTTCTCCTCAAGATAAGTGTTACCCAAAATTTCTGCAAGATCATCAACACTTCCTTCCACTACAACTTTAGGGTTAGCCTCATCAAAAGATACATGTACAGATTCTTCAATAGTCATTGTTCTCTTGTTATAAATTCTAAAGGCCTTACTAGAATTGGAATATCCAAGGAATATGCCTTCATCATCTTTAGCATCAAATTTACCAAGGTTATCTTTACCATTATTTAAAACAAAGCACTTACATCCGAATACGTGAAAGTGGGAGATGTTAGGCTTCCTTCCCTTGTAAATTTCATAGGGCGTATGTTTCATAACAGGTCTTATGAGGACTCTATTCATCACATAGCATGCAGTGTTCACCGCAACTGCCCATAAATACTTAGGAAGGTTGGTCTCATTAAGCATCGTCCTTGCTAGCTCTACTAGAGACCGATTTTTCCTTTCCACCACCCCATTTTGTTGGGGAGTCCTTGATGAGGAAAAATTGTGCCCAATGTCATTTTCAACACAGAAAGCCTCAAATGACTCGTTTTGAAACTCACTACCATGATAACTTGGGATAGTTACAATGTTTAATCCCGTCTCGTTTTGTATAACATAGGCAAGTTTCCAAAACGCATCAAAAGCGTCATTTTTGTGAGAAATGAACAAGGTCCATGTATAACGAGAAGAGTCATCCATAATGACAAGTCCATAGTAATTACCACCAAAGCTCATAGTTCTAGAATGTCCAAATAAATCCATGTGTAAAAGCTGTAAAGGCCGGTTTGTAGAAACAACGTTTTTAGATTTAAAAGTGGCCTTTACTTGTTTTCCTTTTTGACAAGTGTCACACATTTTATCTTTTTCAAAACGAAGCTTTGGTAAACCAATTACTAGGTACTTGCGAACCAATCTATTTAGATGGTCCATGTGAACATGAGCCATCCTCCTATGCCATAACCAAGTTTCATCCTCTTTACTCATTAGACAGCATGCATCATTTGAAGGTAGATCATCTAAACAAACCATATAGATATTTCCAATTATTTGGCCAATTAGTTTAGTTTGATTATTAGCATTCATAACCTTGCATCTAGTGTTGTCAAACACAACATTATAGACTTTATCACTTAGTTGACTTATACTAAGCAAGTTATGTTTCAAACCTTCAACATAGAGAACATTTTCTATGGTAGGATTAGGACTTTTACCAACAGTCCCAATTCCCAAGATTCTACCTTTGTTATTATCATCATAGAAGACATATCCACCTTTCTTTAGTGTGAGGGAGGAGAACTTGTTTTTATCTCCCGTCATGTGCTTGGAGCATCCGCTATTGAGATACCAGTTTGAGCTCTTTGCTTTCAAGCACACCTACAAAACAGATTCAGTTTTTAACTTTCGGTACCCAAATCATGTTGGGTCCATGAGGGTTAGTCTTGGGCACATTGCCCTTTTGTACCCACACTTTCTTGCCCTTTAAATTGTTGTTCTTTCTAGGATTGCAAATAGAGACAGTATGTCCTTTTCCACCACAATGAAAACATTTAAGAAAGCGACTACTAGATTTGTTTGTTGGGCTAAAGAACCTTTTAAAAGATTTTTCATGCAACTTAGGGTGATAACCCAAACCGGCTTTATCATAGGTTCCTTTTTGATTGCCTAGCAAGATATTTAGGTTATCCCTTCCATTAGTGAATTTAGCAAGAGTATCATATAAATCTTTAATTTTCACTTTCAAAACATTGCATTCGCTACAACTTCTTGAAACTTCATTATTTTTGTTTTCACATGGCAAGCATATTGAAGGCTTTTTCAGCAAAACTTGTTTTTCTTTGATTTCTTTCATTTCTTTATTCAACGAGTCAATTTTCAATTCAAGACTAGAAATGATTTTTCTTGATGAGGAAATTATTTTTCTAAGATGTGTGGTTTCATCATTTAATTCTTCATAAGCAACAAGTAATTCATTATAAGATAAATCAAGAATAGTTTCATCATTCGTTGCCTCATCATCATCATCATCCTCATGATTGGCCATGAGACAAAGATTAGCTTCTTCTTCTTCATCATCATTGGTGTAATTTGTATCGTTGTCCTCCCATACGATGTAGGCCATTCTACCTTTCTTATCTCTTTGTGGTCTCTTTTCCGTTCTTTCATTTTTCTTTTGAGCTAGAGGACTCTGGGGACGAATGTGGCCTTTCTTTTTGCAATTGAATCATATTGGAGTGTATGAGTTGGTTTATTCTTCACTCTTCTTTTGAGGGGTGAAGTTTTGACGAGCTCTTCCTTTGTTCCGTAGGAAACTCTTAAATATTCGGACCATCAAGCTTAAGTTTTCATCTCCATCATCAAGTCTTTCAAGCACATCAAACTCGCCATCTTCATCAATGTATTCATTCATACTCGCCTTAAGAGCGAGACCCTTTTTTTTATTGTCGTTATCTTCACTTTCAGTGAGACGATTCAGCTCTAGTTCATGTTCCTGTAATTCACCAAACAAAGTAGCCAAAGACATAGAAGACAAATCCCTTGACTCAGAAATGGCAGTCACTTTGGGCTGCCAACTTCTATTTAGACATCTAAGAATTTTGTTTATTAAATCTTCATTTGAAAACGTTTTTCCAAGAGCCCTAAGATGATTAATTATATGAGTGAAACGTTTTTACATATCTTGTATGCTTTCACCTTGTTTCATCCTAAATAGCTCGTACTCATGGGTCATCATGTTCATCCTAGACCTTTTTGTAACACCCTATTTTTCCTACGTTGTTTGTAGCATTAAATACATATTTATGGAGTTTTTGAAGGATTATGACTTTCAACTACAGCATCACCCTGGAAAGGCGAATGTGGTGGCAGATGCGCTGAGCAGGAAGTCAATACACGCGTCAATAATGATGGTTTATGAGTGTGATTTCACATCATCTTTGTCTATCATTTTGCATGCATTTTCATATATTTTAGGCATATTTTTATTAGATTTTAGGTTACTTTTCCTTTGGAATGGGTAAGTGATAAGCCTCTGGCTTATCTAGTTTTATGACTAGATGAACTAGGGTTTATGTGCCAATTAGTCGAGTTCACTCTCGTTTTCGCCCAAATTTTACCTTGTTTTGTTCCTAAGTTGGACTTTGACTCGTTTTGCGTCTTTTGTGTAGTTTTTAGCTTATTTTGGATAGAATTATGCTTTTGGTTGCTTTTTGTGTTTTCAGGTCAATAAGTGAAGCTCCGGGAGTCAAGGAAAGCCAAGAAATAGTGGAAATTACAGTGCGAGACACTCGCCCCATGAGATATGTCTCGCCTCGCGAGTCCCCTCAAAGATCCTGGAAGACAGAGACCATCACGGCATAGCCGTGATTAAGGTCACGACTGTGACAAATTGAGGTTTGAAGACTCGCCCCGCGAGAGACAGCTCGCCTCGCGAGAGAATGAAGACTTGGAAGTCAGAGACCATCACGGCCTAGCCGTGATGAAGGTCACAGCCTAGAATTGAATCTCGCCCCGCGAGAGTTTAAAGACCCTGGAAGACAGAGACCATCACGGCCTAGCCGTGATGAAGGTCACGGCTGTGACAGATTGAGGTTTGAAGACTCGCCCCCCGAATACAAGCTCGCCTCGCGAAAATCCAAAATTTGAAGCGCGCCAATACTAAATTTTGCGTCGCGAGAGTAAGCTCGCCCCGCGAGCGGGCGAGAAACAGAATCCTTATTTAAAGGCTGTTTCAGATCATAATTGGGTATCAAGTTGTTAGCCACTGTTTAGATCAGAATAGGAGTGCGAATCCTTGTTTCTGGAGCTGCGTCTCCCTTCTCTTTTCTTTTCTTCTTTTAGTATATTATTATGGAGATTATTGCCGATTGTTTGTGGGTCGTCACGGGCATGAGGAACTAATCCCCTCGTCCGAGGGATCAATGAAGCCACCCATGGCGGTGTAGTGCTCTAGTGATGTATGTTTTTCTCCCCTTCTCTTATGAATGTTTTCCAATTCTGTTTTGATTGCATTGATCATATGTGTTGCGTGATTAACTAGTTAACGTGTTTGAGGCCGAACGGCGAGTCGCGTTTAAGAACTTGAATTGGAATCATTAATTGAATAATGAGCACGACCGTGGATTTATTTGATTAGTGCAACCATATAGGGAACAAGGTTTAATAGAATTCGAGATTAGGGTTATGAGACAGAACAAGTAATTAATCCAATCGTCGAATACGTCCTATTGAGCACGACAGTGGATATAGGAGAATTTGGGGGTCCCGGTTGACATTATAATTGAACTTAGGGAGGAATACATCATCACTTGGGTACTATACATGATTGGGTAGGTGGATTTGAGACCTTGGATATTTTAATTTCTGAATTTAATCACATTAGTTTTAATCTATTTGTTACTTGAAATTTTGATCATAATCTCCCTCTCTCAACCACTTTCCTCACTTGACCAAACGTATCGGATTTCCCACGGATTAGTCGAATTGGTAGCCCAATCCCTGAGTTCGACCTCGGTAATTACTTACCGTGTTTCTTTTATTACTTGCGACGACCCGGTACACTTGCCGGCGTCACAACAAGTTTTTGGCGCCGTTGCCGGGGATTGGCACAACCAATTTTCCTAATTTTTAGGAAATTTGATTGATTGGTTACGTTGATTTTATTTTTTATTTTATTTTTCTGTTATTTCGTTATTATTTCTCTCTACTTCTTTGATTCCACTTGGTCTTGCCGTGTTTTTGTATGCGAGGTACGCTCTCACAAGAGGAACTGCTATTTGATTCGGAGATCACCAAGACCGAGAAGCGCTTGAGGAAAGAAGCCAGAGAGCGAAAGAGGCTTGAAGCAATTGCTATCGAGAGGATGGCCGAAGAAAATCCTCCTCCTCCTCCTCCTCGTTACAAGCCTCTCTTCGAGTACGATCTACCCAGCTTGGGAGATTGTGACTCTTCTATTGTGAGGGGCAATCTGAATACAGACTCCTTTAGAGTGGAAGCATGTGTCACATTCCAGATCCGCGAGAATCAATTTGATGGGAGTGGCAAACAGGACCCTCATAGACACATCACTCGCTTCCTTGAAGCTTGTGACCTACAGAAGACAAGAGGAGTCTCACAAGATGAGTTTCGCTTGCGGCTTTTCCCTCTCTCTCTTAGGGATGTCGCTCGCGATTTGGTTGACAGCTTGGATAGGAACAGCATCAGAACTTGGGAGCAAATGGCACAAAAGTTCCTAACCAAATATTTTCCTCCTCAGAAAGCGGCACAAGCAAGAATAGTCGTTACATCTTTCAGGCAGACAGAGGATGAAACATATAATGAAGCTTGGGAGAGGTACAATGGCTTATTGAGAAGATGCCCTTCAGCGTTCTTTGACCCCGTCTCCAAAGTTCAACACTTCTTTAATGGGTTGAGGGGACGCTATCAGATGAACTGTGATGACGCAGCTGGCGGCTCTTTTTCCTACTTATCAGCTGAGGATGGATGGGCATTATTGGAGAAAATGTCATATAATGATTACAACCGTGGAAGGGAAACCTCAAACGGAATCAGTTCTGGGGCAATGGAGGCCATTCTTGAGCAAAACAGATTGTTGAAGATGCAAGTGGCGGCTTTGACTGAGAACAAGAAGGTTAATGCGATACACGAGGGAATGCCTCCGGGTTGTGCAAATTGTAATGGAGATCATGACACTCAGATTTTCCCGCTAAATTTCCCTCAGGAACATGTGAACTCATGCCACAACTTTTATGACACTGTGCCCCAGAATAACTATCAGAGGAACAGACAAAATGACTACAATCAGAATCAGAATAAGGGGTACATGAGGAGAGACCATCCGGGTTTCGCTTGGAGTAATGTTGATGGTGGTCTAGCCGGTCAACAACCTCCTCAGCAGAATTGGCAACAACCTCAGCAGGGTATAAGGCCGAACATTGGAATTCAGCAGTGCAATACCCAGCAGGCTCTTCCAGGGCCCTAATCGATTTGCAAATAGCAGATGGTGGAAGACAACCGTGGGAGCTGGCTTTTGAGAAGTTGTCAACCTTTACAAGCACATCTTTTGAGAAGGTGAATGCGACAATTGACAAATGGGCAACGCATACAGGGGCGGCAATTCACAATCTAGAGACACAGATGGCCCAACTCGCAAAGCAACTAAATGAGCGTCTCCCGGCACTTTCCCGGTAATACCGAACAACCCCAAGGGACAATGCAATGTCATATCTACTAGAAGCGGAAGGGTGTTGGAACCTAACAAGGGTGCAACTAGTTCTCAGGATGACAAGGCCCCGGAACAACCACATGTTGAGGAAGAGCAACTTGAAAAAGAAAAGTTGGCAAGCGACAAGGCACCGGAGCAAGGGGGAAGGCTGAAACTTGTAGATGAAGAGTTCCGAAAGAAAAAGTGGGTTGAACCCCAAGACCTCCCGCCCTACATGAAGGTACCGTATCTTGAAAGATTGAAGAAGCCTCAACAGGATAAGCAATTCAATAAGTTCCTTGATGTCTTCCGAAAACTTCAGATTAACATTCCATTTGCGGAAGCCTTGGAACAGATGCCATCATATGCCCGGTTTATGAAGGATCTTCTCACCAAGAAGTGGAAATTAGTGGACGAGGAAACAGTTGCTTTGGCCAGAGGAGTGTAGTGCCATTCTTCGAGAGAAAACTCCCTCCAAAGTTGAAGGATCCCGGTTCCTTTTCGATACCATGTACCATTGGGGAGATGACTGTAGGGAAGGCATTATGTGATCTAGGGGCAAGCATCAACTTGATGCCCCTCTCTATGATGAAGAGGTTGGGGATCCAAGAAGTTAAGGATACACGGATGTCGCTCCAACTGGCCGACCGCTCTATAAAATATCCTTATGGGGTGGTCGAAGACTTGTTAGTGAAGGTGGAAAAGCTTATATTTCCGGCGGACTTTGTAGTGCTTGATATGGATGAAGACGCCGAGATCCCTCTCATTTTGGGTAGGCCCTTCTTGGCCACCGGGGGTGCCTTAATAGATGTGCGACAAGGGAAACTCACTCTAAGGGTGCAAGATGAGGAGGTAGTCTTCAATCTCTTTGAAACAATGAAGCACCCTGCAGAAAGGATGGAAGTGTATCGATTGGATATGGTGGATCCAACTGCCAAGGCAAGGGCAACTAGAGAAGCCCATGGTTCTTCACTTGCTCAAGTGTCGGTAAAATCCCATGATGGGGACAGTGAGGAAAAAGACCCTTTGGGGGATGAGGTCTATCTCAAGTGGTTGAAAGACATGGAAGCCTTACCGAGTCTCCCAGGGGAAGAATGTGCAAAGGAAGAGCTCAGCAGCAAGGGCAAGAAAAAGAAGGGTAAAGCACCAAGGTTGAAAGGTGGCACAACCGTGGTGGTCAATGCAAACAATGAGTTGATCCCAAAAAAGACCATCACGGGGTGGAGAGTTCGTGCTGATTATAGAAGGATGCTGGACTTAAATGAGTTGTCCGGGAACAGTAGGAGAGCTTATGAAAGGGAAAGAGCCTACAGAATACGGACTGAGGCATGGAATGGCAAGCAAGATCTACATCCGGATTAACCCTTAGGGGTGACTTGAGTCAGGCTCGGGACGTTAAACAAGCGCTACTTGGGAGGCAACCCAAGCTAGGTATCCTTTGGTTTTAGTTTCTGTCATTTTCACACACACACACACATATATATATATATATATATATATATATATATAAAGCTTGATTCGCCACGCGAATCCACATTGGCCGCGCGAGACAGAAGCCCTGAATCTTTGGGGTTGCTTACTTTTCTGTCTCGCGTCGCGAGGTCTACTTTCGCCTCGCGATTAGGGCATCGCATCATCGTGGGAATTCCAGATTCGCCTCGCGAGATACTACTCGCCTCGCTATTCTGGAAAGTGTGAATAACAATTTTCCAGAGTCGCCTCGCGAGTTATCTATCGCCTCGCGAATCTGCACTTAAGGTCTTAAATTGCAGGAGTTCTTCCAGGATGCTATGCAACAGAAGGGAGGCCGTGAGACCAATATTGATGAGGAGGCAACCATGGAAATTTGATCAAGGAGTATTGATGAGTGTGATTTTACCTCATTTTTCATGTACATTTCTGCATGCATTTGCATATAGTTAGGCCAATTTAGTGTTGATTTTGTATAGTTTTTCCTTTGGAACGGATGAGGTGGTTTCTGGTGTTGTTTTGCAGGATTTAATGGAAAAATGCCCAGAAATCAGCCTTGGTGGAGCTTGGATGAAAAAAGAGATTAAAAGTGAAGATTATGAGCCAAGCAGAGAGTATCACGGCCTGGCCGTGATGGCCCTCACTACCGTGAGGAGCGATGAGTGAAGAAAGATTGAGCCAAAAGTCGGGAAGCTATCACGGCCGTGACCTGCTAGTTGGAAAAGTCGAAACGATCACGGCCTGGCCGTGATGGATATCACTACCGTGATGAATAAGTGAATGAAGAGGCGCCCAAGTCGAGACCATCACGGCCTGGTCGTGATGGTACATCCACGACGTGACAGGCGGCGGACCTATAAATAAACCTGCCACCGAACAGAAAAGGGGATGAACTTTTAACCTAAAATAATGCACTTGGAGGCAAAGCCGAGGCTGGTGGTTGGAGAGGGTTTCTACCCAAAAAGGGGGCGTTTTCTTTGCTCTTGGATGGAGAGAAGATTGGAGGAAGCTTGTCTATGAGTGTTCTTCATCCCTTCTCTTTTTCCTTTTTGTATTTCCTTATCATGAGTAGTTAAATCCCCATTGTTGGGGTTAGATGTAACTTTTCTGAACTTGTTGTAATTGATTTGGTATTTTAATACAAGTTTCTATTTCGTTATGAGTATGTGATTCTGTGTTTAATGCTTTCCTTGGATTAGCTACCCATAGGAATGATTTGTTGCTTTGATAGATGACTGGAAGGTTGGTATTAAGGCATGCTCATGAATCATATGCCAAGTAGGTCAAGAATCTAGACATAGGTGTTGGCTGCTTGCAATCTTATAAGTCTTAACTTAATGCAAAATCTCAAGTTATTCCACCTAAGACATTAGGGCTTAATTTGGGGTTTTAGGCTCAATGCACCTAAGACATTAGGCTTGAGTACTTTAGAAAAGGCTTGATTGGCATAATTGAATTAGGACTTGTGTTGATTACCATTTCATTGCAATTAAGGGAGGATTAGTGTAGTCTAAACCCGACAATTCTAACCACATCCCTGTTTGCATACCAAGTGTTTGACAAAATTCCAAAAAGACAAAAATATTTTATTTCTTTATTTTCCGTTCAATCTCTCAGATTATAGTTTAGTCTAGATAGTTGTTAAGCTTGCGAATTGGTAATTGACAACCAATCCCTGTGGATACGATAACCGGTCTCACCGTTTTATTACTTGATTGCGACGAGGTGCACTTGCCTTTATTTATATATCTTTAAAATACACGTGTCAAGTTTTTGGCGCAGTTGCCGGGGATCGGTGTGCCAATATCACGAGTACCAAAGGGGACTCCTAATTTAGGCATTTTTTTTTACTGTTTTCCTACTGTGTTTTCGTTCTTAATTGCTGTATCTCTGCTGTGAATTTCTGCAAGTGCTATTTTTCTGTTTGTTCTGTGCTACTCCGTTTGTTCAGTGTATGCGAGGTACAATCGACCCGGTGAACTCCAATTCGAACCCGAGATCGAGAGACTCTGCGAGAAGGAATAGAAAGAAAACCAAGGCAAGACAGAACAGAGAAAAAGAGCATCTTCTAGTAGACAAGAGCAGACAAGTTGAGTTACCCGGTGTGCAAGAACCACAATTTGAAGTAGCAGTTGTCACCATGGCGGAAGAGAATGCACCAAGGAGAACAATGGGGGACTACACTTCCCCTAGAGTTGATAGATGTGGGACTCCGATTGTGAGACCTGCAGGTGGCCTGCAATAATTTCGAAATCAAGGCCTCACTCCTCCACCTTGTGCAAGCAAAACCAATTTGGAGGGTTGGAGAGTGAAGATCCTCATGCTCACATTGGTACCTTCATTGAGTGTGTGACACCATCAAGTTAAATGGAGCTTCCGATGAGGCCATTCGGTTAAGGCTTTTCCCTTTCTCTTTGAGGGATAGAGCCAAGGCATGGCTTCAATCTCATCCTCATGGAAGCATCATCACCTGGAACGACTTAGTCGGCAAGTTTTTATCTCGATTCTTCCCTCCGTCAAGAATGATTAAGGCGAGGTCGAGATCAATGCCTTTGCACGAGGGATGGTGAGTCACTATATGAAGCCTGGGAGAGGTTCAAGTCTTTACTCACAGCTTGTCCAAATCATGAACTAGAGACATGGCAGCAGGTCGCAACTTTTGTTAATGGACTCAACAGGAATTCAAGAAGTATGATTGAAGCGGTGCAGGGAGGTACATTGAGTCGAAGACAGGAAGAAGCAAAGGACTTGATTGAGAACATGGCTAACAATGACTATCAAATGCCTAGTTCTCGGTCAATGGTCAATAGAGGTGTTCTAGAGTTGGATGAAATTGGTGCCCTCAAGGCACAAATGGCTATTCTTACCAAACAAGCTGAGTCGGTTCAAGCTGCGAAACTCTCAAGTACAAGCTGTTCAAGTTCAAGGTGCCTCGGTGTGTGATTTACGTGGAGGCAACCATGCAAATGGAAACTGTGAGATCAATGTGGTTGGAAGCTCGGGACAAGAAGAGGTAAACTATATGGGCAACCAAGGGCCTAGAAATGATCCCTACTCCAACACATACAATCCGGGTGGGCGCAATCATCCCAACTTTAGTTGGAGACAAGGGCAAAGTTCAAATACTCAAGCAAAGCCTCCTCAAGAGAGTTCAAGCAAATTGGAGAGCATTCTAGGCCAGTTCATGCAAGCCACTCAAGAGACTATGAAGAATCAAAATGCCTCCATCAAAAATCTTGAGCACCGAGATAGGGACGAGTTGGCAAAGCAAATGGCGAGAAAGACCTCGAGGACAATTCCCGGGAGATACGAGAGAAGAATCAGAAGGAAGGTTGCATGGCAATTATCACAAGAAGTGGGAGAGTGTTAAATCCACAAGAAAGAGAAGGAGAAGAAGAGGCAAGAGGAGCTAGAGATGATAAGGTACAATTTGAAGAGGTAAACAATGAAGAACCCGAGAAATCCCCAAGATACTACCTCTATTCCTACCGGTAGAAGGTGAAGAACCACGAGAGGAGAAAGCTGGTTGATGAAGAATTTGCAAAGAAGAAGACCGAGAAGATAGATTCTGGAAGAGGCTGATAATCCCAAAGAGCTGCCCCATATTTTAGAATCCCGTACCCCCAACGGTTGAAGAAGGAGGCAAAAGACCAGCGATTTTTCTAAGTTCCTGGATGTATTCAAAAAGCTACAAATCAACATCCCGTTTCTTTGAAGCTCTACATGCAGATGCCTTCCTACGCAAAATTCATGAAAGAGATCCTTACAAACAAAAGAAGGTGGAAGGAGGAGACAGTGATGCTTACTAGAAGAGTGCGGTGCTATAATTCGAGAGGAAGCTACCAAGTAAAGATGAAGGACCCGGTAGCTTCACTATCCCATGCACTATTGGTCATGTGAACATTAGGAGAGCATTGTGCGATCTAGGCGCAAGTGTCAACCTTATGCCGTTGTCCATTTTCAAAAAGTTGGGAATTGGTGAGGTAAAACCAACAGGAATTTCTCTTCAATCGCGTGACCGCTCCATTACATATCCCTATGGTGTTGTGGAGGATTTGTTGGTGAAGGTGGATAAATTAATCTTTCCAGCAGACTTTGTGGTTTTAGACATGGAGGAGGATGCTGAAGTTCCACTCATACTAGGGAGACCTTTTCTGGCAACTGGTCGGGCTTTGATAGATGTGGAAAAAGGCCGATTGAAATTCGAGTGCAAGAAGAGGAAGTAACTTTCAATGTATTGGAAGCTATGCATCGCACGAGCAAGGAAGAGGAGTGTTTCCGCATGGAAGTGGTGGACACAGTAGATAAGGAAGTCATTGCACATCAACACCACCCCCTATTCCGAGAGAAGAAGGAAAAGCCCAACATGAAAGCAAGTATAAAGTTATGCAAAACAAATGATGCATCGATTGGTGAGGAAGTTGGTCTCGCTCATCTTGTGAAAACGGAACCTCCACCAGGAAGGAGTAAGAAAAAGGGCAAGAGGCCCCGGAGCGGAAAAGGCAAAGCCGAAGCACAATTGTTGGCCTTTTAAGAAAAATCAGCTCTTTACAGGAGTTTCATGGAAGAAAAGTGCTCTTGCAATTCTATGTACAGCAGATCCCGGTTAATGAAGGAAGTATCTACTCGTCAAGCTAGTGACGTTAAAGAAGCGCTTATTGGGAGGCAACCCAATTTTTACTTTCCTCTTCTCTTTTGTTTTTGATTTCCCCTCTTGAATAATTTGAGAAGCTCAAGAGGTTTGTTAATAGTTTGTTGAGTGATTCCAGATTTTGAAGGAAGGGAGAGAAGAAGGGCAGAAGGAAACAAAACCAGAAAAGCATGTGATTCAGCACCACTAACACCTTGTGAGTTGTTCTAGTTTTCTCCCCTCTCTGAACTTAATTATTTACATTGAGGACAATGTAAGTCTTTAAGCTTGGGGTAGGGGTAATCTTTTTGCTTGCATTGTAAATATTGCATTCATATAGGTTTAGTCTTGCATGATCACATGAATTGATTGCCCCTGCTTAGATTGAGCTTATGATTGTGAGAACTAAGTGCCAATTAAATTGTGATAGTGGATTTTTGAACCCAATTCTGTTTATTCTTGTGATATGGCTGCAAATGAATATGCTTGAGATGATTTCGGATAGTTGATGATTAGCATATGTTTCTTTAGACTTGTGTTTCTCACTGGTTCTTGAACTGATAAATGTGAGCTTTTGAGCCATTAGGGGGTACTCACTAAATCTGCCCCCATTCTTTGTGTAGAGTGTTATTCCTCTTGGTTGGTTTTCTCTAGAACTTGACTTAAAACCATTTTGAAGCTTAGAAAATTTTTGGAAACATTTTTGAAAATGATTGAGGCAATAGGTATTCTTCTGGCCTTCTGAGCTTTGAATGTGTAAATGCTACCCTTAGTTGCCCAATTTTGAGCCAAAATGAATAAAATGCTTTTCTTGGTACCCTGAAAAATTTGGATACATATACTTGATAAGGGACCTTCTAAAGTATCACAAAAAGGGTGAAAAAGGTAGTTGAAAGTTTGGGAAAAGAATCAGAAAAAAAAAAAAAAATCTTGATTTGAAAAAATTCCCCTTCTCCAAATAAAAGGAAAAAAAAAAAAAGAAAAGAAAAGAAAAATAAATAGAGAAGGGGATGACAAAAAATAATAAAAAGAAAAAGAAAGAAAAGAAGGGTGGAAAAATGTATTGAAAACCCAAGAAGGTATTTTAGAAGGTTTCTTGTGTTGAAATGTTTGATACTTGGTTTAGCCTTTTGAAATATCCCTTTCTTGTTATCCCCACCTAAAGATTAATCCCATGGCCACGTTACAACCAAATAAAGACCTCTTGATTCTTAGGTGTTTTCATAAATAAAGTGGAGATTTGGTTGATAGTCAAGCATATGGTAGGGATCATTCCTTGAGGAAAATGGAGCGAATTGTTATATATACTTGAACACTTGAGTGAGTGAGGCAAGAAAGAGAGGCAAGCAAATAAACAAGCTTGGGGTGAGCTTCAAGTGAGCAAGAGTGCCGAATCGGTGAGAATGTGAGTCTAGGAAACTTAAGCCCCTAATTGGACTTGAATTGATTGTCTCTTTGCTGAATTGTTTGAATTGCTGTTGCTTGGATCATTTTACTCGGGTTCTTGGTTCACTATCCATGCTTTGATTGTTTATCTCTTACGGCCTTAGTTTTTGCTTGAGGACAAGCAAAGTCTTAAGCTTGGGGTGATTTGATGAGTGTGATTTTACCTCATTTTTCATGTACATTTCTGCATGCATTTGCATATAGTTAGGCCAATTTAGTGTTGATTTTGTATAGTTTTTCCTTTGGAGCGGATGAGGTGGTTTTGAATTGTTGTTTTGCGAGGATTTAATGGAAAAATGCCCGAGAAATCAGCCTTGGTGGAGCTTGGATGAAAAAAGAGATTAAAAGTGAAGATTATGAGCCAAGCGAGTATCACGGCCTGGCGTGATGGCCTCACTACCGTGAGGAAGCGATGAGCGAAGAAAGATTGAGCCAAAAGTCGGAAGCTGTCACGGCACGGCCGTGATGGCTATCACTGCCGTGACCTGCTAGTTGGAAAAGTCGAAAACGATCACGGCCTGGCGTGATGGATATCACGGCCGTGATGAATAAGTGAATGAAGAGGCGCCCAAGTCAGAGACCATCACGGCCTGGCCGTGATGGCTGTCACGGCCGTGACGGGCGACGGACCTATAAATAAACCTGCACTGAACAGAAAAGGGGATGAACTTTTAACCTAAAATAATCTGCACTTGGAGGCAGGCTGAGGCTGGTGGTTGGAGAGGGTTTCTACCCAAAAAGGGGGGCGTTTTCTTTGCTCTTGGATGGAGAGAAGATTGGAGGAAGCTTGTCTATGAGTGTTCTTCATCCCTTCTCTTTTTCCTTTTTGTATTTCCTTATCATGAGTAGTTAAATCCCCATTGTTGGGGTTAGATGTAACTTTTCTGAACTTGTTGTAATTGATTTGGTATTTTAATACAAGTTTCTATTTCGTTATGAGTATGTGATTCTGTGTTTAATGCTTTCCTTGGATTAGCTACCCATAGGAATGATTTGTTGCTTTGATAGATGACTGGAAGGTTGGTATTAAGGCATGCTCATGAATCATATGCCAAGTAGGTCAAGAATCTAGACATAGGTGTTGGCTGCTTGCAATCTTATAAGTCTTAACTTAATGCAAAATCTCAAGTTATTCCACCTAAGACATTAGGGTTTAATTTGGGGTTTTAGGCTCAATGTACCTAAGACATTAGGCTTGAGTACTTTAGAAAAGGCTTGATTGGCATAATTGAATTAGGACTTGTGTTGATTACCATTTCATTGCAATTAAGGGAGGATTAGTGTAGTCTAAACCCGACAATTCTAACCACATCCCTGTTTGCATACCAAGTGTTTGACAAAATTCCAAAAAGACAAAAATATTTTATTTCTTTATTTTCCGTTCAATCTCTCAGATTATAGTTTAGTCTAGATAGTTGTTAAGCTTGCGAATTGGTAATTGACAACCAATCCCTGTGGATACGATAACCGGTCTCACCGTTTTATTACTTGATTGCGACGAGGTGCACTTGCCTTTATTTATATATCTTTAAAATACACGCATCAAGTATTCTCTCCTCTCCTCACTTTTGTTTGTTTTTGTTTTTAATTTTCGTTTTGTTTTTGTTTGTCACTCTTGAATAATTTGAGAAGATCAAGAGTTGTTGTATGAATGTCGTGTCGGCAAGCTTGTTGGTTTCTAATTAAATTGAGCACAGATTGCATGAATTATTTTGATCATTGATGATTTCCCCTAGGTTACGAAAGTAGAAAAGTTGATCCCCACTTAAAAATTGAAAATTGAACTTTGAGATTTATTGTGATTACTTGATTTATGATAAGTTTGGGGTGAGGGGGTGCACACACTAGGAATCGTATCTCGGTCAAACAATTTGCAAACTGTCCAGGTGAGGATTTGAGCCTCCAACTTTGTTTTTGATTGTGTGAATCACTGTTAAGTTGCACTTCCTCGGATTTGCTTGAATCTCTTCATGGTTTGCATGTTTATGTGTTGCATCAAATGATTTAGGCAATTTTCTTTGAATTAACTACTTGGCCATAAATTGAACCAACCTTGATGAATGATCCCTAGTTAGCCACATTGAGCCTTGAAGCCTATTGTTCTTGATGACCTTACATTACAAGCCGTTAACTCAGAAAAACCATGATTTCCCCTATCCTAGGATTTAGGAGAGTATGGAATTTTAGCTTTGTGAGTGTTGTTGTGGAACTAAGTTTGGGGTGGCTACAAGTTCATGAATCATAGTTGAGGAAAAGAAAAACGGAAGTAAGGGCCGAAGGCTTGAAAAAAAAAAAAAAAGGTGATGAAAAGCATTGAATATATGCCAAAAAGGGCAAAGAAAAATAAATATAAAAAGGAAGAGGTGTGTAGCCACCAAATGCAAGGAAGAGAATAATATGAGAGTGAATTCAATTGTTGTGATATTAGTTTCATGCTCTCATTGATCCTAGGGACTTAGCCTCTATCCTTTGAATATCTTACCTTGAGCCAGGCCTCATTACAACCTTTAAAAGACCTTCTGATGTTGCATGCATGTTTTCGTGGGAACCATTTTTGAGATGACCATCAAATTCATAGGAAGTGCTCTTGATAAGTGAAATTGAGTGAAAAAGTTGAAAGCCTAGACAAACTTGAGCGAATGAGTGAAATACTAAATGCCCTTGTGAGGAAGGCAATTGTTTGAAATAGGTGATCTTCCTTTGTGTGTATCTTTGAGCCTCAACTTAGAGTAATGATGGCATGAATGATAAGTTCTCAATGGTTTAAAGTAAATGAATGTGGGGATTACGTTAATATAGGGGGGAGATCATTGGAGAAAAACTGTTTTGATTGCATTAAATTTGTGCGAAATCGATTGATCCCTTTAGGCTTGCCAAGTCTTGAGTCGTTTTTGAGTTTTAAGCTTGCTTGGGGACAAGCAAGGTTTAAGTTTGGGGTGTTTTGATAAGCCTCTGGCTTATCTAGTTTTATGACTAGATGAACTAGGGTTTATGTGCCAATTAGTCGAGTTCACTCTCGTTTTCGCCCAAATTTTGCCTTGTTTTGTTCCTAAGTTGGACTTTGACTCGTTTTGCGTCTTTTGTGTAGTTTTTAGCTTATTTTGGATAGAATTATGCTTTTGGTTGCTTTTTGTGTTTTCAGGTCAATAAGTGAAGCTCCGGGAGTCAGGGAAAGCCAAGAAATAGTGGAAATTACAATTCTGGAGACACTCGCCCCGCGAGTTCTGTCTCGCCTCGCGAGTCCCTGAAGACCCTGGAAGACAGAGACCATCACGGCATAGCCGTGATTAAGGTCACGACTGTGACAAATTGAGGTTTGAAGACTCGCCCCGCGAGAGATAGCTCGCCTCGCGAGAGAATGAAGACTTGGAAGTCAGAGACCATCACGGCCTAGCCGTGATGAAGGTCACAGCCTAGAATTGAATCTCGCCCCGCGAAAGCATCTCGCCCCGCGAGAGTTTGAAGACCCTGAAAGACAGAGACCATCACGGCCTAGCTGTGATGAAGGTCACGGCTGTGACAGATTGAGGTTTGAAGACTCGCCCCGCGAATACAAGCTCGCCTCGCGAAAATCCAAAATTTGAAGCGCGCCAATACTAAACTTCGCGTCGCGAGAGTAAGCTCGCCCCGCGAGCGGGCGAGAAACAGAATCCTTATTTAAAGGCTGTTTCAGATCAGAATTGGGTATCAAGTTGTTAGCCACTGTTTAGATCAGAATAGGAGTGCGAATCCTTGTTTCTGGAGCTGCGTCTCCCTTCTCTTTTCTTTTCTTCTTTTAGTATATTATTATGGAGATTATTGCCGATTGTTTGTGGGTCGTCACGGGCATGAGGAACTAATCCCCTCGTCTGAAGGATCAATGAAGCCACCCATGGCGGTGTAGTGCTCTAGTGATGTATGTTTTTCTCCCCTTCTCTTATGAATGTTTTCCAATTCTGTTTTGATTGCATTGATCATATGTGTTGCGTGATTAACTAGTTAACGTGTTTGAGGCCGAACGGCGAGTCGCGTTTAAGAACTTGAATTGGAATCATTAATTGAATAATGAGCACGACCGTGGATTTATTTGATTAGTGCAACCATATAGGGAACAAGGTTTAATAGAATTCGAGATTAGGGTTATGAGACAGAACAAGTAATTAATCCAATCGTCGAATACGTCCTATTGAGCACGACAGTGGATATAGGAGAATTTGGGGGTCCCGGTTGACATTATAATTGAACTTAGGGAGGAATACATCATCACTTGGGTACTATACATGATTGGGTATGTGGATTTGAGACCTTGGATATTTTAATTTCTGAATTTAATCACATTAGTTTTAATCTATTTGTTACTTGAAATTTTGATCATAATCTCCCTCTCTCAACCACTTTCCTCACTTGACCAAACGTATCGGCTTTCCCACGGATTAGTCGAATTGGTAGCCCAATCCCTGAGTTCGACCTCGGTAATTACTTACCGTGTTTCTTTTATTACTTGCGACGACCCGGTACACTTGCCGGCGTCACAACAGTAAGGCGATTTTCGTGGTGTTGTTTTGCAGATATCAAGGGTAAAATGCTCAAGATCAACCATGATGAAGTTTGGATGAAGATAGAGCTTTAAAAGTGCAGAAAATGAGCCAAACAGAGCCTATCACGGCCTAGCCGTGATGCCCATCACGGCCATGATCGAGCAAAACTGAAAAGGAACAAAGACTGAAGTCAGAGTCTGTCACGGCCTGGCCGTGATAGCCATCATGGTCGTGACCCAAAACCACCACAAGTCAGAGCACATCACGGCCTAGCCGTGATGAAGATCACGGTCATGAAATGGAGGCTCGCGATGCGAAGGATAGCTCGCCACGCGAGAGACTGAAAAATGCCAGAAGAACCAGAAACAGAGACCGTCACGGCCTAGACGTGATGGCCATCACGGCCGTGATGCGCATTACTTGGACCAGAAGAAACCGAATTTGGATCAGAATTTGGATCAGAATTTGACTCTAACTTCCCACATCTATAAATATGGACCAGGAAGATGCAGAATGGGATATATCGGACATCATAGAGCTAGATCTAGACTTGTACACACATAGGGACTTAGGCATGGATCTTTCTTCTCCTCTCCTCCTCTCTTCTCTGATTTTTTGTATTTTCATTATGTTGTCAACCCAGCTTGTCATCTCCATGGCAAGACTGGAGTAGTAGCTTAGTTTCTAGGGATTGGGGCTCTGCCCGAGTTTTGTAAATGTTATTGATTTGATGTAAAAATTGTTGTTGATTTCGTTATTGTTTTAGATCTGATTTCTAGTGTTTTAATCAATCGTAAATTCGGCGACCGCTTATTTGCGTGACGTAGACGTTCTAAGGAGGAACCTAGCGGTGAACTTAGGATTTCTAGTGTGTTTCACTCGTAAAGCCCGGCGGTCGCTTGTTTGTGAGATGTGGATGATCTAAGGAGGAACCTAGCGGTGAACTTAGGTTTATTTGCATGACTTAGACATTTTAAGGAGGAACCTAGCGGTGAACTTAGGTGTCGGATCTATAGAAGTCAGACTTGGGACTGAAATCACGAGAGTTAGAAGCCGTCCCTCGAGGAGCAATGAGTTGTCACGGAACGCAAAGGGTCCAATTTGGGATCGACTACCACGAGAGTAGGGGTCGGGTCAATTGGGCACGGCTTTTGTAACCCGAGAGGGAGCTTAAGCTATCAGAGGATAAACTCGCCTTCAAGGCAATCTCGCTAATCATCAAGGGTAATCAACTTAACAACGTAAACGATCTTGTGGTAACCTAAATCCCTGGGAACCCATTAGATCTGAAAAACCAAAAAAGATTTGTTTTCTGTTTTATTTGATTTCTGCTCATCTATCTTTTAATTTCAAATTCAAAACCCTTTTTACTCAAAACATAAAAATCCTCTAAAAAGTCCAGATTCACTCAATTCGAAATTAATTGCGACTCGGGAACACAGTCTCTGTGGGTTCGATATCTTTTATTACTTGACGGCAATCCGGTACACTTGCCGGAATCGCAGGAGCGCGTCCGCGCATCGCGCGACGACACGCACATCAAGTTTTTGGCGCCGTTGCCGGGGACTGTGCCTTTTCGAATTTCAATTAGTTTTTAAATTGATTTATCTGGAAATTTTCTTTTTAGTTGATTTTTAATTTCAAAAAAAAAATTCAAAAATTTCTTTTCCTTCTATTGTATCCATCTCTCTGTGGGTTATATGCAAAGATCCCTAAGTCTTGGGAGCCTTAGTGAGTTTGATCCAGAAATCGAGAGAACCTTCCATAGACGTAGGAGACTACAAATTGAGAGAGAGAAGTTGACCCCCATTCCACTCATGGCGAATCAACCAGATACAAAACCTTTGAAGGACTACGCAGCCCCAAATGCGAGAGGCTTGCGAACTGGGATTGCAAGGCCAGAGATTGAGGCGGAGAACTACACTATACCGCCTATGCTAATCAACATGATTAGGCAGCACCAATTCGGAGGATTGCCTTCGGAGGACCCGATCGATCACATAGAGACATTCTTAGAGTTCACCGATGCAATCAGGATTAATGGAGCCTCGGTCGATGTTGTGCGTTTGAGACTGTTCCCCTCATCTCTCACTGGAAAGATGAAAGCCTGGCTTAAGCAAATCCCCGCTAACACTTTGTCCACTTGGGACCAACTGGAGCAGGCGTTCTTGGAGAAACTCTTCCCTCCATCCAAGACGGCCTACATACGGACCCAGACCACCGGCTTCTTCCAGAAAGACGGAGAATCATTATCAGAAGCTTGGGATCGATACAAGGGACTGTTGGAGTCTTGCCCGCACCACGGACTCGAGAGGTGGTTACTAGTGCACGCTTTCTATAACGGATTGGATTACTCTTCGAAGGTGTCACTTGATTCTGCAGCCGGTGGAGCATTTATGAATAGGCCTCTGACTGAGGATCCGAAAGAGGTAATAACCCGAACAAGATTTCGGGGGGTAAGTTTGAAGTAAGTAGCATTGATCTGATTATGTCTAAATTTGACTCACTAAATAAACGATTAGATAAGATTGAAAGAGCTAATGTGAGTGCAATAGGTGCTACTAACACTATTTGTGAGATTTGTGGAATGCAGGGACATGACATGATGGAATGCTCTCGTGGTATCGCTCATGGATCCGGCGCTTCGGGTGAGCAAGTGAAATCTTGTCACAACTTCTACGACACGAACCCGAAGCTGCCCAACTATGCTCCCCCAAATCCCTACAACCAAAGGAAGAACAACCCTTACCTCTCCTACGGCAACTACAGCAACACGCTCAACCATGAGTTCCAAGAGGGACAAGGAAATAGGAAACCCGCTCAGGGGTATCCTCAATTGCAGCAGTCTAAACTCGATTCTTTATTGGAAAGTTTTGTCGAAACTCAGACAAAACAAAATGAGGAGTTTAGACAACAAGGCAGGGCAGTGAACGAGGCAATAAAAGAGCTAGCATCCAAGGTAGACAACTTAGCAATCCACAACAAGATGCTAGAAACCCAGATTGCCCAACAAGCCAGCCAATACACTAGACCTAAGGGTACGTTCCCGGGTCAACCCGAAGCTAATCCCATTGAGCATTGTAATGTCATACACTTGAGGGATGATAAGCTTGGGGTGGGGGTAGCTGAAATGAACGTGGAACCGGAGGAGGACACGAGCGAAAAGGAAGAGCCAGAACCGAAGTATGTCCCTCCACCACCGTACCAACCCCCGATACCTTTCCCACAAAGGTTGTTCAGGAAAAAGCAAGTAGATGTAGAGACTAAAATGCCTACTAAACTGAAGGACCCAGGTAGTTTCTCCATATCTTGCTCGATTGAACAAGTGCAAATTGACCAAGCCTTGTGTGACCTAGGGGCTAGTGTGAGCTTGATGCCCCTCACTATCATGGAAAGGTTGGAAAGCAAAGAGTTGAGTCCGTTCAAATTCTCCTTACAATTTGCGGATGGCTCAACTAGGACTCCTCTAGGCATACTAGAGAATGTTCCTGTAAAGGTAGGGAAGTTCTTCATCCCTACCGACTTCCTTGTATTGGACATGAAAGGGAATTCTGAATTCCCCATCATTTTAGGAAGGCCATTCTTGGCCACCGCTGGAGCAGTAATAGACGTAAGGAATGGCAAACTCTCTCTAACTGTAGAGGAAGGTAGGGTAGATTTTCAATTGACTAACTCTTATAATAACCCTCCTTTTAAGAGCCATGCGTGCAGAATTGATTTAACGTCTCCAGTGGTAAAGAAAGAGCTTAGCATGGAAGCGAGTCCAAAGATATGCATGGATGATGATGCACCCTACAGTGACGAAGTTGGAGTGGCTTACCATGCGGAAACAAAACTTCCGCCGGGAGGAAGGAAGGTTAGGAAGCTCCAAGGGAAAAGAGCAAAGCAGAAGCATTATTGGCCGTATGAGCAAAAACGGCTTTTTGAAGGAGTTCCATGGAAAAGAAGTGTTCCGGCACATCTACGCCCAGTCGACCCCGGTTGATTGAAGGAAGTTTGGTCAAGCTTAGGACCATAAACAAGCGCTTCTTGGGAGGCAACCCAAGTTTTCTTTCCCTTTTCCTTTTGTTTTTGAATTAACCTCTTGAATAATTTGAGAAGATCAAGAGGCAAAAATATCATTAATAGGCTTGTCTAGTGTTTTCAGGTTGAGAAGGGATGAAGAGCAGAAAAAAAAAAAGTCAGAGGCCATCACGCCCTGGCCGTGACAGTGGTCACGGCCGTAATGAACTAAACAAGAGAACAGAAAGGATCACGGCCTAGCCGTGACAACCATCACGGCCGTGATGAGTAGGATGCCAAGATCAGAGAGCATCACGGCCTGCCCGTGATGAGCCTCACGGCCGTGATGCTATTTCCACCCAAGTTTTTACTGGAATGTGAGTCAACACCCGCTACCGACTCGGTAAGTTGTTCCATTTTTTTTCTCCTCTTTCCGACTTGATTATTTACATTGGAGACAATGTAAGTAATCAAGCTTGGGGTAGGGGTATTTATTATTGCATTTGCATTGTTGCATTCATATTGCATTTTCATAGGCATAGTTTGGTATGATCACATTCTTTAGATTGCCCCTCACTTAGAGCATGCATCCAATTGTGAGAACTTGGAGCCAAATGAATTGAGATAGTGAATTTTTGAACCCAATTTTTCATTATTCTTGTGATATGGCTAAAAATAAAAATTCTTGAGATAGTCATTTGATAGTTGATAATTAGCATGTGGTTCCTTAAACTTGTGTTTCTCACTGATTTTTGAACTACCAAATGTAAGATTTTGAGCCAAAAAGGGGTAACTCCTTAAATCTACCCCATTCTTTGTGATAGAGAGATTTGATTCCTCATGAACTGTATTTTCTAGAACTTGACTTGAAACCTTTTCAAAACTTAAAAATTTTTTAAAACACTTTTGGAAATGATTGAGGCACTAGGTATTTTTCCGGCCTCCCGAGCTTTGAATGATTAAATGCTACCCCTTAGTTGCCCAATTTTGAGCCTAAAAGAAAAAAAAATACTTTTCTTGGTACCTTGAATTACTTTGATAAATAATACTTGGTATGACACCTTTTAAAGTATTACAAAAAGGGTAAATGGTAGTTTGAAAAAGTATGGGATGAAAAAGCTAGAAAATAATTTCTCTTGAGCTATAAATCTCCCCTTCTCCAAACAAATAAAAATGAAATAAACACAAAGAAAAAAATGGAGAAGGGGATGACAAAGAAAGTGAGAAATGAAAAGAAAAGAAAGAGAAAAAGAAAAAGAAAAGTAGAAGAAAGAAAGGTGGAGAAGTAGATCAAAGTCCTAAAAGGGTATTTTAGAAGGTGTCATGCTTTGCAATGTTTGATAATTTGTTTAGCCTTCTTGAATTTCCCTTTCCTTGATTTTACCACCTAACAATAAATCCCATGGCCACATTACAACCAAAGGAAAAGACCTCTTGATTCTTAAGTGTTTTCATTAATAAAGTAGAGATTTGGTTAATAGTCAAGCCTATGGTAAAATACTTTCCTTGAGGAAATGGAGCGAATTGTCATATACCCTAAAATACTTGAGTGAGGTGAGACGAGTGCCCAAATCAGTGAGAATATGAACTTGACGAACCTAAGCCTCTAATTGGACTTGAACTTGATTATCTCTTGAGTGCTTATTAAATATGCCTGTCACTTGGATTAGTTTCTGGGGTTCTGGGTTCACTATCCATGCTTTGAATGATTTATATCTTATGGCTTGATTAATTGCTTGAGGACAAGCAAAGTTTTAAGCTTGGAGTGATTTGATGAGTGTGATTTCACATCATCTTTGTCTATCATTTTGCATGCATTTTCATGTAGTTTAGGCATATTTTTATTAGATTTTAGGTTACTTTTCCTTTGGAATGGGTAAGGCAGTTTTCGTGGTGTTGTTTTGCAGATATCAAGGGTAAAATGCTCAAAATCAACCATGATGAAGTTTGGATGAAGATAGAGCTTTAAAAGTGCAGAAAATGAGCCAAACAGAGCCTATCACGGCCTAGCCGTGATGCCCATCACGGCCATGATCGAGCAAAACTGAAAAGGAACAAAGGCTGAAGTCAGAGTCTGTCACGGCCTGGCCGTGATAGCCATCACGGCCGTGACCCAAAACCACCACAAGTCAGAGCACATCACGGCCTAGCCGTGATGAAGATCACGGCCATGAAATGGAGGCTCGCGACGCGAAGGATAGCTCGCCACGCGAGAGACTGAAAAATGCCAGAAGAACCAGAAACAGAGACCGTCAAGGCCTGGACGTGATGGCCATCACGACCGTGACGCACATTACTTGGACCAGAAGAAACCGAATTTGGATCAGAATTTGAGTTAGATTGGGACTCTAACTTCCCACATCTATAAATATGGACCAGGCAGATGCAGAATGGGATATATCGGACATCATAGAGCTAGATCTAGACTTGTACACACATAGGGACTTAGGCATAGATCTCTCTTCTCCTCTCCTCCTCTCTTCTCTGATTTTTTGTATTTTCATTATGTTGTCAACCCAGCTTGTCATCTCCATAGCAAGACTGGAGTAGTAGCTTAGTTTCTAGGGATTGGGGCTCTGCCCGAGTTTTGTAAATGTTGTTGATTTGATGTAAAAATCGTTGTTGATTTCGTTATTGTTTTAGATCTGATTTCTAGTGTTTTAATCAATCGTAAATTCGGCGACCGCTTATTTGCGTGACGTAGACGTTCTAAGGAGGAACCTAGCGGTGAACTTAGGATTTCTAGTGTGTTTCACTCGTAAAGCCCGACGGTCGTTTGTTTGTGAGATGTGGATGATCTAAGGAGGAACCTAGCGGTGAACTTAGGTTTATTTGCATGACTTAGACATTTTAAGGAGGAACCTAGCGGTGAACTTAGGTGTCGGATCTATAGAAGTCAGACTTGGGACTGAAATCACGAGAGTTAGAAGCCGTCCCTCGAGGAGCAATGAGTTGTCACGGAACGCAAAGGGTCCAATTTGGGATCGACTACCACGAGAGTATGGGTCGGGTCAATTGGGCACGGCTTTTGTAACCCGAGAGGAAGCTTAAGCTATCAGAGGATAAACTCGCCTTCAAGGCAATCTCGCTAATCATCAAGGGTAATCAACTTAACAACGTAAACGATCTTGTGGTAACCTAAATCCCTAGGAACCCATTAGATCTGAAAAACCAAAAAAGATTTGTTTTCTGTTTTATTTGATTTCTGCTCATCTATCTTTTAATTTTAAATTCAAAACCCTTTTTACTCAAAACATAAAAATCCTCTAAAAAGTCCAGATTCACTCAATTCGAAATTAATTGCGATTCGGGAACACAGTCTCTGTGGGTTCGATATCTTTTATTACTTGACGGCAATCCGGTACACTTGCCGGAATCGCAGGAGCGCGTCCGCGCATCGCGCGACGACACGGCCCATCATTAAAGAGCAGGGATTGTTGGAACAATTCCATGATCTAAGTTTATCAGTTAAGACATTTCCGGGAAGGCTGTGTCTGAATAGGATAACCGTTTCGAACGGATTGATGGAGCAAATAAAAGAAAAACAAGTGAGTGATTAGTATCTGCAGGAAGAAAGGGACTTAGTGCGACAAGGAGCACTGTCAGAATTCAGAGAAGGAACGGATGGGATTTTGAGATTTGGTGAAAGAATTTGTATACCAGATGACACCAAGCTTAGGAAGTTGATTTTAGAGGAGGCTCACAGGAATAAGCTGAGTTTACACCTAGGACCACGAAGATATATCAAGATCTCAAGAAGTTATATTGGTGGTATGGAATGAAAAGGGACGTAATGAAATACGTCGCTTCTTGTCTGATATGTCAAAAGGCTAAGATTGAACACCAGAGGCCAGCAGGAATGTTAAAATCATTGGACATCCCAGAATGGAAGTGGGACGGTATTTCAATGGACTTTGTGACCAGCTTACCAAGGGCTCGGAAAGGACATGAGGCTATATGGGTAATTGTGGATCGACTGACCAAGTCAGCTCACTTTTTACCTATCAACATGAAGTACACGATGAAAATGTTGATTCAATTGTACATCGACGAGATTGTCAGGTTACACGGTATACCTCGAGTATCATTTCGGATCGTGATCCAAGGTTTACGTCAGAATTTTGAAAATGACTACAAAACTCGTTGGGAACAAAACTCAAATTGATTTTTGTGTATCATCCACAAACTGACGTACGGTCAGAGAGGACAATCCAATCACTCGAAGATTTACTAAGAGCGTGCATGATGGAAGACATTGGGAGCTGGGACGAGTTCCTACCGTTGATAGAATTCACCTACAACAAAAGTTTTCATTCAAGTATAAGGATGGCACCTTATGAGGCTTTGTATGGTCGACGATGTCGAACACCTTTGTGTTGGTACCAAGATGGTGAGAGTCTGCTGTTAGGACCAGAGATCGTGCAACAAACGACCGAGAAGGTGAAGATGTTCCAAGAGAAAATGCGGACGGCCCAAAGTCGACAGAAAAGTTATGCTGACAAGAGACGACGACCTCTTAAGTTTGAGGAAGGCTAGCATGTGTTTTTGAGAGTCACGCCAATGATTGGGATTGACAGAGTGATAAAATCCAGAAAGCTTACTCCCAAATTCATTGGACCCTACCAAATTCTTCGTCGCGTAGGTCCAGTAGCTTACAAAATATATTTACCTCCTTTTCTTTCCAACATACATGATGTTTTCCATGTCTCTCAGTTGAGAAAGTATATTCCTGATCCATCACATGTTATTAAGCTTGATAAAGTACAATCAAAAGTGAACTTGTCTTTTGAGACTTCGCCGGTACAAATCGGGAATAAGATGATGAAGCAGCTCAGAGGTAAACAAATTCCTTTAGTCAAAGTCATCTGGAACGAGACAACCGGAGAAGCTACATGGCAAGCGAAGGACAAGATGAAATTGCAATACCCTGAGTTATTTCAAGGTCCGTAATTTCGAGGACAAAATTCTTTTTAGAGGGGTAGTATTGTAACACCCTGTTTTTCCTATCTGTAGCAGTAAATACATATTTAAATGTGTTTATTTTAGATTAAACTTAGAGGATAATTTTAATTAAATTAAAATCATCTTCTTGTGTTTTTATATCATATGAAGTCACGGTAAAAATTTCGGTTGAAAATTCAGACGAAAGCCGGTCTGCGTTTTCACTGCTGGTACAAGTTTACTATGCAGAAAACCTAATTTTGACCCGTGAACGAGACGGTTAGTATTTTTATTATGTTTCCTTCAACCTTGGTTATTTTGAAAATTTTCGTTCAAAAATAAAGTAAAAATATTTTATTCGGGCGAAAACGTCGAAAGAATTACGATCGGAAATGCAACCGGGTACGAAATAGAGCATATCAGGGAACATAAAAGAAGTAAGGAGACATGATGGAAGAGGCTATGACACACTCCAAAAGTGTAATCATCACACTTTTCAAATTATAATATTATTCTAATCCAAAAAGTAATTTCTCTCTCTTCTTCCATCCAATCAAGCATTAAACCACCAAGCTTGCTCAACAAGCTCTCCCTCACTTCCCTTGGAGCCTTGACTTCCTCCCCCTCACTATATATATCCCTCTCATTTTCACTTCATCATCTCCCTCCTTCAAACTCCATTAAACCTTCATCTTCTTTCTTTCTTTTAAAAATTCAAGCTCTTAAATCTTTAGTTTTTATTCATCTTTTCTACTTAAGTTCTTCATTAAAGTTCTTCCCTATACTAAGGGTAATGCTCTCATATGAATCTTTTTGCAAGTTTCATCTTTTATTTCTTAGTTTACTTTATGTTATATGCTTCAAACTTCTAAAATCTCTCTAAAATGGTAGAAAACTCATTTTGAGTTGAAACCACTTTCTATAGTCTTGTATTAAATTATATTTTCACATACTGAGAGGTTGTGTAAAACAAAAATCTCTACATATCCCTTCCAATGAAGGTCGAATGCTTGCATTTGTGACCTAGGAAGTTTTTGTTTCAACTTTTGGAATATGATCATGTGTTTGAGTTTCTAACTATCCATTGATCTTAAATCTATAAATCTTGGAAGGTTTGGTAGCTTGTTCCTATGATGGCCGAAAATATGAATAAGTAGGCCTAGGATACCATGTTTCAACTTTCCAAGTATGATCATGGATTTAGAACTCTTAATACCTTGTGATTCTAAACCTAAGAGTTGTTGTTAAACAAAGAATATTTTCCTCATCATCCTATGATGGCCGAAACTTAGTGTTTAGGTGCTAGGATGTTTGAGAGTTTATTTTTCCAAAATGATCATGGACTTAAGCTCCACAAGATATTTGGATGCTAAGTCTAAGAGATTGGAAAGTTTAAGGATTTCTAACTTGTTTATTCTATGTTATTAAAGCTATGATGTATTACTTTCATTTTTTCAAGATGATCATGGACTTGAGCTCCATAAGATATTTGGATGCTAAGTCTAAGAGACTGGAATATTTAAGTTTCCATTGTTTTACAAAATGATCATGGACTTGAGATCCATAAGATATTTGATGCTAAGTCTAAGAGATTGAAAAGTTTAAAGATTTACAACCTATAAATCCTATGAAGGTCGAACCTAGAAGGTTATGGACCTAAGATACTTTGTTCTTATTTTTCCAAAATGATCATGGTTTTGAGTTCCTTAATACATATGGATGCTAAACCTAGGAGATTGGAAAGTTTAGTGAATGCTAGCCTATTTTACTAGCCTTGGCCAGATGCCCTAAGTTTATAACTTAGTGGGATTTTAATTCAACTTTGTTAAATGATCATTGTTTATGAACTCCTAACACTTAAGGATCATAAATCCATGAGTTGTATAATTTTCGGGAATCTCTAACCCTAAGAACTAGTCTTGGCCGAACCTATACCTTGTGGTTTAGTGTTCTTGTTTGATTTTAACTTGTGATTTTCTGTTCATAACCTTAGACTTCCATCGCGGAGGAAACAAGGACGTTCGTGGTATACCTCTCCGAGCATCTAATCTCCTTACCTTCACAGAAGGTAAGTGGGGATTGCCTAGGGATATTCAATGACTATATGCATGTGTATATGTGTTTACTTGAGTGATTTGAATATTATTATGCTATGGAGCAATACTTGAATGACTTGTTTATTTGAACTATTGTAATTGTTACTTGAAGTTGATTATTACTTGCATTAAAGTATTGTGAGTTGTATATATGTGATGAACTGTCGTTAACTGTGATATTATTGTTGAGAATATATTACCGTTGATTGAAGTTTGAGAAGCCGGACTTGAGTCTGTGCTCAATTATTATAAGGATTAAAAGCCTTAATAAGCCTTGAATAGAACTTTGAAAACGTTGATTTTATTTATAAAAGTTCCTTGTTTAAAACTCTTACTTCAAGAGAATAAGATTCTTGTTTTGAAAAGAAACGTTGAAGTGTTTTTAAGGCAGTAGAAACTACCTTTTTATGATCCAAAGTTTGTACGAGAGAAAACCTTTTTCGAACTATGTGTTTCATGAAGGAAAAACCCCTTTGAAAATATTTGACTTTATTCCATCAATGATTTCAAAAGCAAACGAACTTCCAAATGTTTTATAAAAGAATTTGTAAAGGAAAAGATTTTCTCCTAAATGATTTAGAAACGTTCCGGTTACTTGGATAAGTGACCGAGGTTTTGTTTTGGTTTTTGATTTTCACTGAGCAAAAAGTAAGCACATGTGAAAGAGAATCTAGTTCGCGAGACGTCGCCTCTAGTATTCAGTTATAAGCACGCGATCTGGGATCCGTGTCAAGAATTATGGACCAAGGGTCCTAATCGTGATATTATGGGCTAGGAGTCCTAATCTTGGAATTGAGGACTGTGTCCTAATTTCGTTGTTATGGGCTAGGAGTCCTTATCATGTTGAAATAAAACATGGATAAAATTATAATTGTTTCTAAGACCACAACCTTGGACTACGACATCGGTCTAAGGTGTTGTGATTGAGCACTCGGACTGCGCGTCCTGTGTTATTAATTTTCAAGTAATGAAAATTGTGAATAGTCGTTAGCCTTGGGCTTCGACAACGGAAAAGAGTGAACACAAAGAAAAGTCTCGATAACGAATAGTCTTTTATTCATATGCATTTCCCCTTAGCATGCGTGCTTGAGTTACCAAATACCCGCTTAAGATGTGGTATTTGATGATGTATACATCCGAATGGCCGTTATAATGGATTCGTGATGATGTTGATCCGGGTGCACGAGGTGACGGAGACAACTTGCCAATGCGGCATACGAGCCTAATCAACTTTTTCTTTCTTAATGATAAAACGGTGATGGTATCTCATGAGATTAAGTTTAGAGCCTGATGATTGAAGTGTCGTACATTATCTTTATAAAATTGATTGATTCGGGTATGAGACCCACTGAAATAATACTTGTTGTTTACCTATGAATAATGTTTAAAATGTTAATATGCCAAAGTGTTGTATGTATCGTGTATATGGTTGTTGTGAGATATATCCGTTGTCGGTATCTCACTCTTTCATTTCTACTTGTTATTCTCTCTTCTTTTTTGGTTTCGCCGTACGTATATGAGTTCAGAAGGATCCCAATATCCCACTTGTGCCGACAATGTCGAAGACTGAGGTCTTCGACGACGCAGGGAATGTCGGGGCATGGCTGATACATCCGGGGGCGACATCTGCCACATACCACGGAGCAATCATCACAACCGATTTAAATGCTGACGGAGACCCGATCCGTAGGAGCCATACCGTGGAGACTAGGAGGGTAGATCTGCCTCCGACTTGGTATTACCTTCACACACTGCGAGCTAACGGACTGCTACATGAGCCACCACCTCTAGACGTTGAGCAGGCAGCACCGATCGAGGAGGACCTTGAGGTAGATCCCGAGGAGGACCCTGAGGAAGACTTCTATGAGGTCATGGAGGAGAATGAGCCAGAGTATCACGTTATGGATCATGACAACGATGACGATTCAATAGATGAGGGCATCGACGTCATAGATCCATTACCTGATGTCTCGTCTCGAGGGAGCATTTGTGGAGACCTTGCTTGCAGCCAGTGTCAGTAACCGGTTCGGAGCGTTTTGTGGATAGTCTTTTGTCTTTCGACTTTTTAGAGTTACCTTTTTGGATGTGGTTCCGGACCCTCATTCCCCGTGTTTTTGCTTACTCTCTTTTAAGTTCTGAGTGTTCATCACCTTTATCTTGTTTCATCCTTTCAAAAAAAAAAACTACCATTTTTAGTGTACTCATCCATCGAGAAAATGATACTTTCCGAAAGTAACCAGCATTGTAAATCAGAAATTTTCCGCAATTGGTTAACCATGTGATGCCGGGTTTAGGGTGTCATACTTTTGACATCGGTAGTACCTTCATGGGTCAATTGAAGGGTGTCCCACATCTCCTTAGCGGTCGCGCAATTTGAGACCCTATAGAACTCATCGTAGCTTAAAGCTGAAGTGATGATGTTCCTAGCTTTCAAATTATGTTGGACATTTTTCTTATCATCTTCGGTCGAGAGAGTTCTCGGTTTATCCACCGAAGCACCATCAATTTCGTGCTTGGGGACAAATGGACCATTTTCCACAGCATCCCAAATATCAATATCAAAAGCTTCTAAAACTATTTTCATTCTTTCTTTCCAGTAACCATACCCTTCACCATTGAAAAATGGGGGTCTGTTTACAGAAGAACCTTCATTTAAAAAATTGTTTGAAGTAATATTTCCTATTGAGACGGTATCGTCCTTTATATCCAAGAGTTAAGCTCTGATGCCACTTGTTGACAAGTGACTCCAAACACAAGAGGGGGGTGAATTGTGATTTTCGAAAACTTGATATAGTTGAAACCTTTATGTTATTAAAATACTTGTTGAAATCAATTAATGAAAGCGTGTGTAATTAAAAACGATTTTCGAAAAGCAAAGCGAAAGTAAAAGAGTTAAGGGTAAGAAAATTGACACGACGATATATTCTGGTTCGGCCACAGACTACCCATGTGTCCTACGTCCAGTCCCTTAGGTAATACCACCAAGGGTTTTCAATCAATCCCTAGCTTCTAAAACAGGCGCATCTAAAACCTTTACAACAAAACTCTTAACAGACCAGGGACAATACAATCCCCCAGTGATAGAGTCTCAAAAACGTGAGATAACGACTAACAAAAGTTTACCAAAAGAATTACAAACAGAAAGTACCAAAAGTGCATATATAAAACAAATTGAAGCTCAACAACAATCACCTATATGGTGTGTATGTCTCTCTCAAATAGATTGATATGCAAGTTTAGGAGTATGAGAGTGATAAGCATAATCGATTAACCTAATCGATTATGAAGCCTATGACTTTTGTTCAGAAAAGTAATAATCATTTTTTTACCAAACCATAAACGATTATAGTTCAAATTTCAAACCCAACGGCTAGGAAAAAATCATATCTCTATTAAAGATCATTTAAGCCATTTAAAAGCTAAGTTTAAAACGTGTTAAAAAATATACATAATCGATTATCATAATCGATTATGACAGTTTAAATTTTGAACTTTGAACAGGCAACATCTCTAATATTTAATGACACAATTAAGCATAATTAAGTGCTGAATAATTGATTACCATTATCAATTATCCCAGTTTGAATTATGAATTTCAAAAACCTGACAGCTCTGTTTATTTGGAAATCTTTTAAGCATAATTAGGAGTTGCATAATCGATTAACATAATCGATTATTCTTAGTGTAAAATGGTTTTTGAAAAACTTTGAAGTTCTTTTGAGGTCTTAAAAAGATATGGTAAATTTAAGTTCCAAGACCTTTTTCAAAAAGCAGATTTTGTGTGTGTATGATTTAATTTACTTTTGAGAGACACACACCCATTTACACATTTTCTAAAATAAACAATACAAATAAGAAAATTTCCTTTTTTTTTACCCCCTAGATTGTTTGCTCGGTCCAATCCACGTTTTTTGCTGCTTGATCCTTTCAGCTTTGGATATTGAGTGTTGGTCCTTTTCCACGCTTTTTGCAATTTGACCCTTTTTTAGCTTTGCCTTTTTGCGTGTTGGTCCTTGGACTTGAAATTCCCCTTTTGCTCATCATCAAAACCAAATTACCTGTCAAGACATATATCTACAAAACAAGCAGAAAAGATAAATAAAATAGCAAATAAAAAATTCCATTCTAAAAAAGGCAACCCCCAAATCATCAGTTAAAAGCAGGTTGCTCATCCCATGAGAAGTGGAATCAATAATCTTCAATGTATCCTCGTGAGACAATCTCACTCTGACCAAATAGTCGGCACATTGGTTTTCCTCGATAAGAATGTGTTCCACTGAAACAATCTAGTTCAGGCTAAACTTGTCTTTAATTTGTTGAATCAAAGGAACATATTTATGGTGCATATTGCGAGGCTTGCTCATGCATTTGTATATTTTAAAATATTTTTTGTATATTATTTTATAAAATTATTTATAGTAGGTAGTATTGCCTCACAAGTCTAAATTTATGGATCCATCGTTGATTAGAGTAAAACATTTTTATGATATGATAATATATGATTGATTGACACCGTAAAAAATCTTTATACTGATAGTGCATATTAATTAAATTATAGTCTTTTGTCTGATTGCTATTTAATATATAACTAGTACCAATAGTTTTTTTTTTTGACAAAAGCCACCTTATATTATTTCGATAGCTATAGAGTCAGCAATACAATGGGGAATAAAATCAATAATACAACATGAACAATGTGCAATATGTCATCAATATCATAAAGCATATAACCAATTTCAATGTTACTAGCAAAAATTCAAGTGATAAAGGAAACATGAATCACACCAAATATTTATACTGGTTCGAACACAACCTGAGTGTTCTACATCAGTTCTCAAGCATACACTTGAGTATTACCACTATACTTCAAAAAATACACAATTTTTTACAAGTATACAAACATAAAGGATTCCCCATCTTTATCCTAACTTGAAATTCCGCACTCAAGAAACTAGTCACCTAAGGATACCCCACCTTAGATGCAAATTGGGATACCCCGCCCAATTCTAAAAACAACAATTACAAATCAATTAATGCTATCAAAACTATTACACTTTAAAGATGCATCACTTCTAAAAAGCATTAATGATAAAAAATTAGAAAGTATAAGAAGAAGGCTCAAGTGATCAAAATGACAGCATAACAGTACATCAATTATCAAAATTTTTGTTTTTGAGCATTTCTAAAAATTTCCTTTATATAGATAATGAAATGGAAAATTCTGTTTTTCTATTACACTAAACGTAATCGATTACTTTTCTGTAACAACCCAAAAGTAGTCGATTACTTTTTGCCAGAAAAGCAAGATTTCAAAGAAACACGTGGTAATCGATTACTTTTCTGTAACAACCAAAAAGTGGTCGATTACTTTCAAAAGTAATCGATTACTTTTTGCCAGAAAAGCAAGATTGCAAAGAAAAGAACATGGTAATCGATTACTTTACTAAAAAATCAAGTTTTCCTTCAAAGCTCTTTGCAAAATATATTCCATTTAATTTTAAACATTCTCTATATTTTTTAAAGTCATTTTGATGTTTTAAAACCTTTTAAAAATATTTTCTTGAGCCAACTACTAAAACATATAATTTTTAGATCATGCATCAAAATCCTAAAATTATTACAAGTCTTCATAAGTTGGAAATGTGTCTTTGGTGCTCATCATCAAAACTCCTTGTTGAAATCATAGGCACCTCAAGAGAGGGGTGAATTGAGGTTTTGGAAAACTCTTAGAAATTCTTAACTTCTTATAAAAACTTTTTGCCTCTCTTTTAATGATTCACCAAATATATCAAAGAAAAGAGAGAATAGTAAGAAACAAGAATAATATGGAATCTTGCAAGAATATGGCCACAATTCAAGAATTTAACACAACATAACCAATGTGCAATATATCATCAATATCATAAAGCATATAACCAATTTCAATGTTGATAGCAAAAAATCAAGAGATAATGGGAAGAGGAATCACACCAACAATTTATACTGGTTCGAATACAAACATGGTGTTGGAAGTGAAGAGAAAGACAAACCCAAAAATCTATAGACATGAGAAGAGAAGCAAAAAGTCCAACTAGACTTTGAAGCTAAGAATATCCTCACCACCGCTTTATCAATTGATGAGTTCTTTCGAATCTCAAATTGCAAGAATGTAAAAGAGATTTGGGACACTTTACAAGTGACCCATGAAGGAACAAGTGAGGTTAAAAGATCAAAGATTAACACCTTGATGCATCAATATGAGTTGTTTAGAATGAAACATGATGAATCCATAAATGATGTGCAAAATCGTTTCCAACTTATTGTTAACCAATTGCTTGAATTTGATAAAAGTTTTACTAATGAGGATCTTGTTACTAAGGTGCTTAGGTGTCTTAGTCGAGAATTGCAACCAAAGGTAACGACCATCATGGAGTCAAGAGACCTTTCAACCATGTCACTAGCAACATTGTTTGGAAAGCTCAAGGAGCACAAGTTGGAACTAAGAAGGCTCAAGGATAATGAAGAAGTGGATAAAAAGGGAAATGAATATCACTTATGGCTTCTTCCTCCAAGAGAGATGAAAGTGACAAAGAAAGCATTGACACCAATGATGAAGGTCAAGAGAATGAGGAAATCAACCTACTAGTAAGGAGATTTGGCAAGTTCCTCAAAAACAAAGGCAATTAAAAAAGATACAACAATTCCAAGAAACCTACCAAGAAAGATGCACCATCATCAACAACTCTATACTACGAATGTGGAAAGCCCGGGCACGTCAAATTCGAATGTCCTACTCTCCAAAAGAAAGATAAAGGTGACAAGAGACCTAAGAAGGAAAAGAAGGGGAGAAGGGCATACATTGCATGGGAGGACAACGACATTAGCTCATCAAGTGTTGATAGCACGGATGATGAAGTTTCAAATATTTGCTTGATGGCGGGTCAAAAGGATGGCCAAGAGGTAATTGATGATGAATATGCATTATCTTTCAATTATGATGAATTGCAATTAGCCTTTGAAGAATTGCATGAGGAATCTATAGAACTTGCTAGAAAGGTAACTAAACAAAAGTCAATAATCTCTATGCATGAAAAAGATAAAATGAAACTAGCTAAGGAGATAAATGACTTGAAATTAGAAATAAATTCTATGACCTTGAAGCATGCTAGTTCTAGAAATGATATACCTAGTTCATCAAAATACGATCAATGCATGTATCTTGAAAAGGAGAATAAGGACCTAAAGAATACTCTTGCTAAATTTACAAATGGAAGAAGGAATTTGAATAATTTGCTTGGTAATCAACAATCTCCTTTAAACCGGCTTAGGGTATAATTATTATAATAAGAAAGAAACACATTCAACAATATTTGTTCCATCTAGTAAAAATGCTAGAAATAAGGTAACATGTCATTATTGTTGTAAACATGATCATATTTCTCTTACATGCTATATTAAGAGAATTGGTATTGAGAAAGCTAAGATGATATGGGTTCCTAAAAATACGGTACTCAATACTAATGCTCAAGGATACAAACTAGATTGGGTACCAAAAACTTAAATTCAATTTGTAGAATTGCTTGAGGACCCAAGGCAAAAATTATATCTTGATAGTGGGTGCTCCAAGCATATGATCGGGAGCATCTTGAAGTTTATTCATCTCTCCTAAAACATAGTGACCTTGTAATATATGGTGACAACATTGAAGGTAAAATTCTTGGTATTGGTAAAATAGGAAATACTATATTGAAAATGTTCTTTTAGTAGATGGTTTAAAGGATAATTTACTTAGCATATGCCAACTTTGTGATAAAGGTTATAGGTTATATTTGATAATAAATGTTTCATGATATGTTTTTTCTAGGATCTAAAAATCTGATTTTTTTTTGTTTCTTGGAAGAAATAGTCTTAACATCAAACTTTCAAATTGAAATTTCCTACACATGCTTTTGGACTATTTTGGATTGTTTTGGACTTTATTATGGACTTATGCATGTTTTATGGACCTATGCTTATTATCATGTTTTATCATGCTTTACTATTTGATCCTATATGTGTATGTTCGTTATATTATGTGGATGAAAGCTTTCCCTTATATGCATTTTATATTTTTGTGGCTTTTTGATAATGCCAAAGGGGGAGAAATGTTGGTTGTTTTGTTTATGCAGGAAATTCATATATTGAGGGGGAGAAACATATTGAGGGGGAGAACTTTCCTCAAATCAAACCAATTTTGATTATTCACAAATTTTATATCAAAATCCATACATGTCCTATTCTACAAAAATTATGAAGGAAATGGGCTTTTAAAGGAATGTTTTGTCATCATCAAAAAGGGGGAGATTGTAGATGTTGATCTTCTAAACGTGCTTCCAAAGCTACTCAACAAGGAGTTTTGATGGTGAGCACCAAAGACACATTTCCAACTTATGAAGACTTGTAATAATTTTTAGGATTTTGATGCATGATCTAAAAATTAGATGTTTTAGTAGTTAGCTAAAGAAAAATATTTTTAAAAGGTTTTAAAACATCAAAATGGCTTAAAAAATATAGAGAATGTTTAAAATTAAATGGAATATGTTTTGCAAAGAGTTTTGAAGGATGATGAGCCTCTGTTTGACTGGTTTTATAACTAGTAAAGACCTTGGCATTGTGCTTACTTTATATCATTTTTACCCAATTTAGACTTGATTGTCCTTAAGTAATATTTTGAGTCTGTAAATTGTTTTTAATTTAATTTAGTTGATTTAGAGTGAATAAAGTATTTACTTTTATTTTCTGTTTTTCAGGTTAATAAAATAAAATAAAATAAATCTGGAGCCACTCGCCCCGCGAAGGATCTCTCGCCCCGCGAGTCATGCAAGCCTGAAAAGTCAGAGACGATCACGGTTTACCCGTGTTGAAGATCACGGCCGTGGCAGTTTTGAAGTTGAAGCGTTCGCCTCGCGAGAATTCCTTCGCCTCGCGAATACTTGAAAGTCAGAAGCCATCACGGTTTGGGCACGTTGAAGGTCACGGGCGTTACAGTTGAGAAGTTGAAGAGTTCGCCTCGGGAAGATATGCTCGCCTCGCGAGAAGACAAAGAGTTGCAGACCTTTCATGTTATTCGCCTCGCGAGCAGTGCTTCGCCTCGCGAGGACTTGGGTTCCAGATACGTGTATTTAAGCAGTTTTAGGCAGAACTGAATAGTCTAGTCAGAATTAGCCAGTTTTGGCTAGTTTCTGAACTTGTTAGCTTTTGTTTTTCTCTTAGTTTATTGTTTATTTCTGTAATGGAGAACTAGTCTCCTAGGATTAATCTACTGTAATTGGTTTTTATCCATACTTGAGGTTCTTGTAATCCTGTTTCATTTGCTTTTCTCTTTTCAATGCCATGCTTTATATTTCTGTTTGCTTAATTCAGGAGTATATTGTGTTGTGTTGGTTTATCTCGGTGATATCATGTTCCTATAATTAATCGCGTTTGCTTAATTCGCGTGTGTACGTTTCGTGTTCGCTTAGTTCACGAAGTGCTTAACCCCGTTTGCTTAATTCGGGAATAGGGATATATATCCGTAGTAGTGGTTCCGCTTGTGAATTATTGCTACAACCGGGAGGGGATTAGAATCTGCTTAGGGCTAGGAAATTGCATGAACCGATGATAGTTGGGAAACCAAAAGCAGTAGGTTAATCGCTTTAGCTTATTTGGTAACTGCTTTGTTTTCTTGCTTTGTTTTCTGTTTTGCTTCTTAATTTAGTTTTTAATCCAAAACCCCCAATTCTGACTTTTTCTAACTTTTTCTGTTAATAATAACAACAACTAAAGAGTCCTTGAGAGACGATCCGAGTTGTCGCTCTATACTACATTATTTTGTAAACGCTCGTTCTTTTTGGCGCGTGGCGACAGCGCGTTCAAAAATTGGCGCCGTTGCCGGGGACTCTGGTTTGTTATTATTAGCAAAAAATAAAAATTAAAAAAAAAATCTCTTTTCTAGTTAGTTTTGTCTGCTTGTCTGGTTGTTTGATTGCCATGGATAATTACATGTATGGATATTTGCCTAATGTTTATTATGAACCACCACCTTGCATGTATTATCCTAATTTTAGTGAGCCACCACCATACTATCCTAGCCAAGTGACCACCTCTGCACCTTCCAAACCTTCACAGAGCACCTTGGATGAGATTGCTTCAATGCTACAACAAATGGAAGAGAACAATCAACGGATGGCATACAATCTTGAATTTCAACAGAGGATGGAGGCAATGGAGGCAAGTAATCGTGAAGCCCAACAGAGGGACCAAGCTGAATCTCAAAAGTTGTGGGCTCTAATTGATCAAGTTACCGCCAACTCAGCTGCGATGCTAACTCCACAGCCCCTTGAGGAACATAAGGATTCACAGATGGTTATTCCTGAAAATACTTTTGATGATAATTCTGATGATAATATTTCTGTTGATGATGAATTATGTGTTGAATCCCCTGATCCTAATGCTTGTTATTGTGACGGAACTGCTCTGTGTGTTGAATGTTTTACAGGTTTATACTTTTCAGGAAAAATAGAAAATGCGGATCGTTTTGCAGGTCTGTTCTGTTCAGGAAACTTAGATCAAGAGGATCAAGAGGACATCTGCTCCCCCGTGCCTGAAGATAAAGAAGAACCTTTGGGAGTAGATGATTCAAGTAAAACAATTGAATGTGTTGAGAGTAATGGGGTGGATGAATTGATTGAAGAATTCCCAGACATTCTAACTTTTTCTGATTCATTTTCTTGTAATATATGTACTAACTCTAACTTTTGTTTGGTGTGTGCTGAAATTTCTGCATGTTTAGCAGGTGATAACTTTGTTAGTGCAGTGAATGAAGAAAGTGCAGAAGTTGAAGCAGCACCATTAACCCCAACTAACTGTTTGCCACCTCCCCCTGAGGAGCCACCAGTGGTGGATTTTGCACCCTTGGATTTTGCACCATGGCCAGTCCAAGAGGTTGAGCCCCACTTCTATTGGGGAGACTTTATTGAGCAGGAGGTCATCTGTGACCCGAGAGGTAGTGAGAAGTCCGCCGCACTGGGTGGAGTCATCATAATTGTCAAGTGCTCACCTCCGCATCAAAGCTGCAAGTTAGGGAGGCATGGAATGAATTTCAGTCCTTTGGCTACCATGTGGGACTTATGTTACAGACAGTGGGATCCTGGTGGAACCGCCTCTGAATGAGTTTTCTTAACCCTTATCTCTTTTAATTTTCTTTTTCTTGCTTTATTTCTGTTTCGTTTTTAATAAAGCTCCTGAATAATTTGAGAAGCTCAGGAGTATTTGTGTGTTGAGTCTGGTAGTGGCAAGTTTATTGGATTTGATTGACTTTGCATAGATGAATTGCATGTTAATTGATTGTTTTCCCCCTAGGACTTGAAAATTTTTTGAAAAATGATCCCCATATGATTGAAAACTGAACTTTGAGATTTTATTATGATGACATGATTTATGATAAGTTTGGGGTGATAGGGGGCACACACTAGGGATTGAATCTCAGTTAAACAATTTGCAAAAATGTCCAGGTGAGGTTTTGAGCCTCCAACATGTTTTAAATTGTGTGAAAATCACTTTTTAAGTTGCACTTTCCTGAATTTGCTTGAATCTCTTTTTGATTTGCATGATTATGTGTTTGCTTCAAATGATTTAGGCATTTTCTTTGTAAATAACTACTTAGCCTAAAATAACCAATTCCTAATGCATGTTCCTTAGTTAGCCCCATTGAGCCTATTAGCCTGTTAATTCTTGATAACCTAATGTTATAAGCCCAAAAATCTGGAAAACCATGTTAACCCGATCTTAGGATTAGGAGAGCATGTAATCTTAGAATGGGTGCAAGAAACTAAAGTTTGGGGTGGCTGCAAGGTGCAATGTGTTGTTTGGGATTGAAAAAAAAAAAATAGAAAATAGAAAAAAGAAAAGAAAAGAAAAAAAAAAGTGCAAAAATGCCAAAAAGAAATAAAAAGGCTGTAGCCACCCAGAAGCATAAAGAAAAAAAATTAAGAAAGGAACTTGAGTGAATTTCAAAGTGTAAATAAAGTTCATGCTCTCTTAGTTCCTAGGGTCCTCAGCCTAGTTTCCTTTGTATATCCTACCCTTAGCCAGGCCCCATTACATCCCATAAAAGACCTGTTGATGTTGCTTGCATATTTTCTGTGGGAACCATTAGGAGATGAAAATCAAATTTATGGGAAGTGCTCTTAAAAGTGAAAATTGAGTGAAATGTTAGCCTGTCACAAATTGAGCGATTGAGTGAACATAAATTTCCCTTGTGAGGAAGGCAGTTGTTTGAATTTGGTGATCTCTCTCTTGTGTGTAACTTAGACCCCCTGCTTAGATTGATGATTGTTTAAATAATGAAATTCTCAATTGTTTAGAATGAAAGATTTTGGGGATTACTTTGCTTGAAAGGGGGGAACATTGAAAGAAAAATTGTTTTGTTAAATTGCTTGAAATTTGTGTGAAAGTTAATTGAGTCCTTAAGCTTGCCATGTTTTGCCAGGTCTTGAGTCTTTTTAAGTTTTTGAGTGTAGTTTGCTTGGGGACAAGCAAAGTTTAAAGTTTGGGGTATTTTGATGAGCCTCTGTTTGACTGGTTTTATAACTAGTAAAGACCTTGGCTTTGTGCTTATTTTATATCATTTTTACCCAATTTAGACTTGATTGTCCTTAAGTAATATTTTGAGTCTGTAAATTGTTTTTAAGTTAATTTAGTTGATTTAGAGTGAATAAAGTATTTACTTTTATTTTCTGTTTTTCAGGTTAATAAAATAAAATAAAATAAATCTGGAGCCACTCGCCCCGCGAAGGATCTCTCGCCCCGCGAGTCATGCAAGCCTGAAAAGTCAGAGACGATCACGGTTTACCCGTGTTGAAGATCACGGCCGTGGCAGTTTTGAAGTTGAAGCGTTCGCCTCGCGAGAATTCCTTCGCCTCGCGAATACTTGAAAGTCAGAAGCCATCACGGTTTGGGCACGTTGAAGGTCACGGGCGTTACAGTTGAGAAGTTGAAGAGTTCGCCTCGGGAAGATATGCTCGCCTCGCGAGAAGACAAAGAGTTGCAGACCTTTCATGTTATTCGCCTCGCGAGCAGTGCTTCGCCTCGCGAGGACTTGGGTTCCAGATACGTGTATTTAAGCAGTTTTAGGCAGAACTGAATAGTCTAGTCAGAATTAGCCAGTTTTGACTAGTTTCTGAACTTGTTAGCTTTTGTTTTTCTCTTAGTTTATTGTTTATTTCTGTAATGGAGAACTAGTCTCCTAGGATTAATCTACTGTAATTGGTTTTTATCCATACTTGAGGTTCTTGTAATCCTGTTTCATTTGCTTTTCTCTTTTCAATGCCATGCTTTATATTTCTGTTTGCTTAATTCAGGAGTATATTGTGTTGTGTTGGTTTATCTCGGTGATATCATGTTCCTATAATTAATCGCGTTTGCTTAATTCGCGTGTGTACGTTTCGTGTTCGCTTAGTTCACGAAGTGCTTAACCCCGTTTGCTTAATTCGGGAATAGGGATATATATCCGTAGTAGTGGTTCCGCTTGTGAATTATTGTTACAACCGGGAGGGGATTAGAATCTGCTTAGGGCTAGGAAATTGCATGAACCGATGATAGTTGGGAAACCAAAAGCAGTAGGTTAATCGCTTTAGCTTATTTGGTAACCGCTTTGTTTTCTTGCTTTGTTTTCTGTTTTGCTTCTTAATTTAGTTTTCAATCCAAAACACCCAATTCTGACTTTTTCTAACTTTTTCTGTTAATAATAACAACAACTAAAGAGTCCTTGAGAGACGATCCGAGTTGTCGCTCTATACTACATTATTTTGTAAACGCTCGTTCTTTTTGGCGCGTGGCGACAGCGCGTTCAAAGGAAAAACTTGATTTTGTTTTAGTAAAGTAGTCAATTGCTTTTGGAAGTAATCGATTACCACGTGCTTTCTTTGCAATCTTACTTTTTTGGTAAAAAGTAATCGATTACTTTTGAAAGTAATCGACTACTTTTGGGTTGTTATAGAAAAGTAATCGATTATTTTTAGTGTAACAGAAAAACAGAATTTTCCGTTTCATCCTCTATATAAAGGAAATTTTCAGAAATGCTCAAAAACGAAAATTTTGATAATTGTTGTACTGTTATGCTGTCATTTTGATCACTTGAGCCTACTTCTTATACTTTCTAATTTTTGATCATTAATGCTTTTTAGAAGTGATGCATCTTTAAAGTGTAATAGTTTTGATAGCATTAATTGATTTGTAATTGTTGTTTTTAGAATTGGGTGGGGTAACCCAATTTGCGTATAAGGTGGGGGTATCCTTAGGTGACTAGTTTCTTGAGTGGGGAATCTCAAGTTACGATAAAGGTGGGGAATCCTTTATGTTTGTATACTTGTAAAAAATTGTGTATTTTTTGAAATATAGTGGAAATACTCAAGTGTATGCTTGAGGATTGGATGTAGAACACTCATGTTGTGTTCGAACCAGTATAAATCTTTGGTGTGATTCCTTTTTCCTTTATCACTTGAATTTTTGCTAGTAACATTGAAATTGGTTATATGCTTTATGGTATTGATGATATATTGCACATTGTTCATGTTGTGTTAAATTCTTGAATTGTGGCCATATTCTTGCAAGATTCCATATTGTTCTTGTTTCTTATTATTTTCTCTTTTCTTTGATCTATTTGGTGCATCATTAAAAGAGAGGAAAAAAGTTTTTGTAAGAAATTAAGATTTTCTAAGAGTTTGGCAAAACCTCAATTCACCCCCCCTCTTGAGGTGCCTTTAATTTCAACATCCAGCATATCCCTACAATGGCGAACAATGGCTCCAAATTCAGAAGCATCTTCCCAAGCACAATGAATAGCATCTACCACAATTTTGCAATCAAGCTCAAAAATCACATTAACCAAGCCTAACTCCATTGTCCACCGTAAGGCCTTGAGGAGGCAGCTTGCCTCTCCTTCATGCACCAAAAGCATAGGGGGACGACCACTTAGATTTAGCAATCACAGAGTGGCCTCAATCATTCCAGATGCACATGCTTGATGAAGTCACGTTCTCTGCCTTGAAAAAACAGCATCTAGGTTGCATTTGCCCTGGCATGGGATTAGCCCACACAATATGGAGCCTTTCTTGGTCGACCATATGAGCAGAGGTACCTACTGCAGCTTTTCTATCCCAGACATCCTTTGCTTGCATAGCCCTCAAGATAACTTGGTAGCAATTTTCATCCTTGTTCTCCCAAAGATTGATGTTTCGCTTCCTCCATATGCTCCACATAAGCCAAGCAAAAGTTCTCATCTTATTATCATCCAACGCTTGCAAAAGATGGAATAAAATATCTGCAAAACTCTCCATGCTAGATAGCAAAGGCTCTAGCATCTCCTAGAGACCAACACGCTGCCAAATTGTTGTACTACCAGGGCACGTTAAAAAACAATGCCACTCATTTTCTATGTCACTATCACAACAAAGACATAAAGCTGGGCATTGAACCCCCTCGCTTGAAGGTTACAGCGCATGGGAAGAAGATTTCTACAAGCTCTCCACAAAAATATTTTAACTTTTGGAGGAGCTTTGAAGCTCCACATCTTCTTCCAATCACCAGGAGAATGATGATGAGATAAATCCACAACTCTCTCCATAAGCAAGTTATAAGCTATCTTCACTGAATAATTGCCATCTTTGCTAGGCCACCAATATCTAGAGTCATGCGTAATAGAATCAAACAGAGGGACATTAAGAATAGCTTCTGAATGGCTTGGAATCATGATGCCCTGAATAAGGGAAGCGTTCCACTTTTTCTCATTAGGCAAAAGGAGATCAACAACCTTTAGGGACTCTAGACCACATTGAACCAGACCAATGGAAAATGAATATTTGGGTCACGAACCCAATGGTCGTTCCAAACACGGATATTTGAGCCATCGCCAATACTCCATCTAGTTCATTCCTTAACTGATACCCGAGAACTCCAAATACTACGCTAATAATAGCTCGGATTATGACCAAGCTTCAAATCTATAAAATCCCCATTGGGAAATTTTTTGGCTTTGAGAACATGCGAAATAATAGTATCCGGGTTGGACAAAATTTTCCAACCTTGTTTCCCTAGCATAGCTAAGTTAAATCCTTGAAGATTACGAAAGCCCATATCTCCATGCTCATTGCTAACTGAAAGTCTCTCCCAGGGGATAGCCAATGAATACCTTTGTTACCTTTGTCATTTTTCCCCCACCAAAAGGAGTTCATCATTTTTTGTAATTGATCACAAAGAGAAAGCAGGATTAGAAAAGCGCTCATGCAATAAGAGGGGATCGCTTGCAAGACGGATTTTATAAGAACCCCACGACCACCTTTGGATAAAAATTTGCCCGATCACGAGCTCAATCTCTTCCAAACCCTCTCTTTCAAATAAGCAAAGGTAGACTTTTTGCTTCTACCAACCATAGAGCCAAGGTATTTGCATGTGCCCAAACAACCCTGCACGCTAAGAAAATTGACTATCCTGGAGCAAAGATCGCTATCCACGTTGCGGCTAAAAAACACTTCAAATTTCTGAATGTTAATTGCTTGACCAGATGCTTTCTCAAAATCAGAAAGAATGCCTTTCACCACAGCTACCTCCCTCTCATTAGCCCGAAAGAAAAGGAAGCTATCATCGGTAAATAACAAATGGTAGATAATTGGAGCACCTTTTCAAATCTTAATGCCATGGAGATCACCTATAGCTTCTGCACGCTTAATAAGGGCGGAAAGACCTTCTGCAACAATGATAAAAAGATAGGGGGATAGCGAGTCTTCCTGTCTCAAGCCTCTACCAGGAAAGATAGGCCCAACTGAATCACCATTAACAAGGACTGAGTAGCTAACTGATCTAACTTATAACATGACCCAACCAATCCAGCGGTATGAGAAACCCATCTTGGCTATCATAACACTAATAAAACCCCAATCAACATTGTCATAGGCCTTGCTAATGTCAATCTTCATAGCTACATCTCCTTGTCTTCCTTTTGTTTTGTATTTCATATGGTGAATCAACTCATTGGCCACAATAACATTATCCAGAATCGATCTTCCAGCAATAAAAGCAGATTGTTCAATAGAGATGCACTTAGGAAGGACTTTCTTCAACCTGTTAGCTAACACTTTCGAGTGGTTTTTATAGATAACATTGCACAGCGAAATAGGCCTCCTATCTTTCATTGTTTCAGGCTGGTCACACTTCGGAATAAGGACAATAGTGGTGTCATTCACCAAAGCTGGAAAATAATCCATTTCAAGCCAATTACAATAGGCATTAAAAACATCCAGGCCACACAAGTCCCAAAATCTGTTAAAGAAAGCCGCATTCAAACCATCGGGCCCCAGAGACTTATCAGGGTGCATTTGAGACAAGGCAATACGGAATTCCTCTAAAGAAAAAGGAGCAAATAATTTCTCATTATCATCATCCACAACACAGCGTGAAAGAACATAAGTGACCAAATTATAAATTCCATTATCCTCATGAAAAAGATTAACGAAATACTCCTTAGCAATTTACTCATACATATTTGATCTTCAACTACCACTCCATCCTCATTTTTAAGCTTGAGCATCTTGTTAATATTTTTCCGGGAAGATGCCATAGCATGAAAATATTTAGAGTTCTATCCCCCTCGAGAAGCCAGTGAGCTTTAGCTCTTTGCTTCCAGAATAATTCCTCTTGAACTAGTAAGGTTGCCAATTTGTCCTTGAACCCACGAAGCTGGGCACAAGAATCCGCATCAGATTTATCATGCAACCGCTCAATTTCCTTCTTGCACTCCTGGATATCACGCTTGAAACGAGGTCTTAGCTCCCCTCCCCAATTGTCAAGATCATTAATGCAACAATCCCTTATCAAGATAACAGAACCATGATCGCCCCTTAACCATCCATTTCACACCACATCATCTAAACCCTCTTCATGAAGCCAAGAATTTTCAAATTTAAAACGCCTGTGCCTAAAAAACATGATCTTCAATAATACACTTCAAAACAATTGGGGAGTGGTCAGAAATACCTATTACTGAATTATAAAGTTTAGTGTGAGGGAAGATATCAATCCAGCTTTCAGAGCTTATGGCACGATCAAGTTTTTCCTCCACACTATCATCTGACCCAAGCCTCTTCGAGCAAGTAAACGGATGCCCCTCCATCCCTAAATCAAGTAAGTTACAATCAAGCACTACATTCCTGAAACCATTAAAAAGCCATTGGGGATGGTCAACTCTACCGCGCTTCTCCTCTTTAGATAACATAATATTAAAGTCACCAATGATACACCACGGCAACGGAGACATATTCGCAAGCCTACGAAGCAGACTCCAGGACACTAGTACCAATAGTTCATCACAAAAGAAAATATAAGGGAGTAAAAAAAATATTAATAGTTTAATTTTGATAATCCGACTGTGTAAGGTTTTTTACATCATTAATCAATAAAAAATATCCGATACGTGATATGATTTTGGAGAATACTCACTAGTGTTCTAAGAACACTGATTAATTAAAAGAAGAAAAAAAGTATTTATGGCCCTCATTAGCAAGACCTATGACTTTTAAGGTAATTGTTATAAAGAGTTACAAAATTTTAATTATGCGATAATTCACTATTTTAATATAAAAAATCTTTATATCAACAATTACAACATCACACAATTAATTAAGTCTAAATATTAATACTAATCTAACATTAATGAAGAAAGTCTAATAAATAAAAATGGATATGTTTGTTTATATTTTCTCTACAACTATATCATTACAACACGTTTTATGCAATTAATTAATCAAATCATATAAATATCTCTTCCACACCACCAAAATCATCAAAAAGATATCGTAACTACAAAACCAGCTGCAAGTTAAAAATATCTACATACGGAGCATCAAAAAAAAAATTTATCTACATAAAAATTGTTTAGAATATATATATATATATATATATATATATATATATATATATATATATATATATATATATATGAGTGGTGCTCCACTTACTCCAAAAGTAATTCTTTGTAGAGTTGCTCCGTTTAATAGTTCATCGACAACATTGAATTTCGACAATCCAACCGTTAAATCAAAACTTCTTATTGAATAGATCAACTCCTCAAAGTTTAATAAAATTTCAAAAATATTTGATATTTCATCGAATAACTTCAATTGACAGTATACTACGTTTTCTAAAAATATGAGTAAATGTCAACTATAACATTACATAGCTATGAATATCTGACTTTTATGAAATTTGGTGTGCATGATTGATAGGATAATATGACAATATTCAACGGTTGGATTGTTGAAATTCAATGTCCCGACGAGTTATTAAGTGGAGTGTAACTCTATTAGGGCTCGTTTGGTGTGGTCAGGATATGATAGGGGCGGGTATGATAAGAGAGTGGGATAGGAGTAGGATAAGATATGAGCAGGATAAACTGTTATCCTATCAGATGTTCAGTGTCCACTAGATAATCAACTGGATAGCATTGTAATTTTAGTATGAATTTTAAATTTTTTTTGTTTTTTTCCTGAATGTTTTCATATTTTATTAGATTTTAGTTTTTTTATAATTTTAATTTTTTAAGATTATATAAAAAGATAAAATTGTCCTTGTGATAAAATTACATATAATATTTTAAAATTTTAAAATATTGTTTAGCTTAAATTAAATTTTTATGATTTTAAATATTTATTTTTAGTTTTTACGTTACATATAGTTAAATTATTAGAATATTTTTTTCAGTTTTTTAAAATAATATAAAGTAACAAAATTAGTCTTATGACAAAATAAAAAATAATTTTTAAAATTTATTATTAATATTTTTATTATTTTATATTTTATTATAGCTTTTTTTGGTAACCATAGTATATTTATTATATTTTAATTATTTTATATATAATATATTTTTATACTTTATTATACTTTAGATCACCTTATTCTATCCGTCCCCTCATTAGGATAGAATTTTAATTAGATGTATATGATATGATAGGTGACAGGATTGGTTTATCATATCATGTTGGCTCACCAAACAATTGTTTCAGATAAGATATGATAGCTTATTCTATCATGTCTCTCTTATCCTGACCACAAAACGAGCCCTAACAAGAGTTACTCTTGGAGTAAGTGGATCCCCATCCTATATATATATATATATATATATATATATATATATATATATATATATATATATATATCTCATCAACATCAATATACATATGTAAATATAGTCAAGAGCATTTTTCACTGTAGCATAACTGTAGCGAACAGATGTCAAATTGTAGATTTTTTTGCAACATTTTAATATTTATATTTTTGTAGTTTTGTTATTTTTATAACTTTTTAATTTTTTTAGATCAGCTAGGGAAAGTCAAACACTGTAGGTTTTAATCACGTTATTTGGAGTTTGCATGATTGTTGAACAACACACGTTATATCAGACATTAGCTTGTCAAAGAAGATACAGTAGTTATCAAGCCAATCCATTTTCACTCTTCCCCATCACCACCAGCCTCCCCATTTTGGAACCCCCTCATTTTCCTCTTCCCCATTGCCACTCTCCATTTTACAATTATTTTATTTTTTTTAATTATTTCTCTATCTTTTTCTCATCTTTTTAATTTCGGACGGGGTGATAGTGTATGACGTAGTGACGTTGGTGGCGGACGGGAGGCTGTGGAGGTCGGAGGGAGGTCAACGGTGTTTGGCGGTGGAAAAGGCGATTCTGGGGTTCGTGGCAGAAAGTCGAGATGGGTGCTGTGGTACAAGGAAACTCGTCTTGTCTGGTCTTGTGTAAGTCTTTCATTCATTCATTTGCTCCTTTGTTCTCTGCCACCATCACCATGAAGCCGGTAAGCTCTCACCTCTCTCGTCTCTCTCATTTCTCATCTTGCATTTATTTGTCTGTGGTTTTCTTTTTCAATACTAGGCTAAAAGCTTTTTCTATCACAACTTAGCAGGTTTCTGATGAAGTTAAACAATGAAACTGTTTCAATCGAGCTCGAGAATGACACTACCATCACAGGTTAGGTTTTTACTCACCATTTTCTTATTGTGGCATTATTTATTTATTATATTTTTTGTTTTTAAATATTTTGATGTTTTGGTGCTTTGTGATCTCTTCCTTCTTCGCTCTCTGGGGTGAAATCGAGGTGTTTGAGAATCAGTCTTCGATGTGCAAAATATGAGGTACGTATTCACTTTCTCTTTGGTCTCTTGCTTCTCCATTTGCTTGATTCTGACAATAGTGTGATTGTCATTATTTGTATGATTTGGATTGATGTTTTTATATGCTCTTTCCACTGCTGATACAAATGCATATGAGGTGTTCGATGGAAGTTCATCTTTGTGGGTACTACTGTACATTGTTGAAATATGTTGCGTGTTTGTGTTTGATAATTTTTTCTGCCCTCAAAGCTGTTTTACTTTGTAAAACTAGAGCAATATCTTCATATTCATATTGCAAAACTAGAGCATTACGTTTCAATGCATCATTCTCATATTTTTGTCCAAAATATTTAGATTAATGTATCATTCTCATATTTTTTATCCAGAATATTTTGATTAGGCAAGTCAACTTAGTTCTCCTTGCATAATTTCCAAGTGATGAGAAGGATGAAATCAATGGCCCCTCCACGAGGATACTGATATATACCTTTTCTTTTATCATTCCTGTCCACGGTGGTAGGCTTGCAAAATGCAAAATGCAATAATTAGAAATCTAACCTCACCAATCTCATTCTTAAAATCTTCAAACATACAAAGACATTAGATACTGTTCCATCATTTTTGTGGGTACTAAATGATGGAAATTCATTTTTTTCAGGATGGAATCCGTAAATCATGCAATCTGGTAAGGATGCTTAGGAGTTACTCATTCCAATCTGACCTTTTCACAAGGACCACATGGTCATCACCATTTGATTTTATTATTGTTCATGATACCTCCATTTTTAGCTTGGATGGTTTGTTCATGTCTACCATTTTCTCTTGTGGATGGTTTGTGTCAGTTTGGATAATATTGTTGGAGTAGAGGGCACTAGGGCGAGTAGAACTGCATGTTAGATTGACAGTTAATGAATTTGAATGGGCAACTCCGCTTTCCCGAAATGTGTTCATTCTTTGGTTATTATTTTTTTTACTTTTATGAATACTATGAGATTCCTCCTTCATCATATTAAATGGTAATTTATCTTGAGGCTTTCTCTCATTAATCACGCTAAGCTTATCACTAACACATGGTGAGGCAGCATGTGATTTGGCTTGTGAATTCCTTTTGACAACTTAAATGTGATTTACCTGAATGTGTAAATATGTGGGAATTCTTTAACAACTTTTTTGTGAATGCCAATCATACATGGGGTTTCATCACCAGGTTCGGCTAATTGTTGTATTTATAATTGGTTTGAAGATAGTGATTGGGAAGCTAATGTATTCTCTTATAAGATGTGAGTCATGTTGCTAATGTATTCTGTAATGTCTTTGTCTCTTTTTCAGTTTCTTTTTGTCTTCAGATCTTAGACAATTTGATATATGGCTATACTTTTAGGTAGTTTTGGGAATTGAAAGATTGAAATCCATACAAACATGATATACTGTTGGACCATAAGACCATTATGTGTGGGTGGGCGTCGACATTTAGAAGCTTATTGTAATTCTACTACATGTTACTAATTATTTAAAGAGGGAGAATATGGTATCAGTATGCATTGCCTATTCGCTGAAGTTTTTGACAACTGTGAAATTCTTGAAACACTAGCTGTTACCATGGTGCTTTTAATAATTAGTATAGAATTCCTTGGAAGCCATTCAAATGTAATCACCGCAAAGTTTTTTTGAGCTGAATTGTTCATATAATATATAGATTTTGAGATTGATGCACATTCAAATTCAAGAACTGTAGCTTATTGGAGCCATGCCATTATAAACAAGGTTTAAAATAACTAAAATAGTTAGAGACATGGGAAGTTTGCATTTTTATACATACTAATAGACTATATATATTTTAGGGAGTTTGCATGGCTAAGTTGGAGAGAAGGATTTGAACCAACTCTCCACCTTCGATAGTGTAATCAAAGAACATGTGAAGCTTGCATTAACATGCTCCATGTGGAATATAGCTTAGACTATCTTAACAGGTTTGGTTGATGTTTTCGGTATTCTCTTGAAGTTGAATATTGCTTGCAACTAATATTCAATTTATCTGTTAATTTCTAGGTTCTCTAGATTCTTTTTTCTTTTTTCTTTTTTTGAAGGTTTTCAATGCAAATAGTTTTTTGAGCAAGAGTATTTTTTATATTAGTTTAATTACTTCTATGTCTGATGATAGAAAGAAAAAACAGCTATTCTTCTGTGCAAAATGTTATGCAAGGCAGGGGGAGGTAATTGTCTTGAGTCTTGACTTTGAAATATCATTGATAAGGAAGCTAGGCAAATTTATGAAAAAAAAACCTGCCTCAGAGATGATGAAACGCATTAACTTATTTGCTTGCTTGAACAGTTCTTGAGTATCATGGATACTGAATGATTATGATGATATCCTTTGTTAGTACTCTGAACTACTCTTGCATCTCATGTTTCAGTTTGAATTTTTTTTCCTTATGTATTATATCATTTTGCCATATGTTCATGTAGCTTGTCATTATTTAACTGGTACAAAACCAATTGCCAAGCCTGTTTTACTTTTTTCTCTCTACAAATATAGCTGGGATCATTGTGCTTATCTTTTGCAGTTTGTTGATGGTGAGACATTTGGTTTAGCATGTATGTCTTATTGACTTGGTTGTTAGGTACAGAATTTGCACAGTTGTAATACATTGGTTGTTGAACACTTATATGACCACCATGTTATGCTGCACTGAAAATGGAGACTAATGAACCTAAGGTTTGTTTACTTATAAAAACAAACCTAAAAAAGGGCCGGTAAATTTGACAAATTTGATGAGTACCATATGATTTTTTTTAACTGTACTCCTTTTTAGAAAATTAAAATAGGCATTTGGTGTGGGATAATGACCCTACCATTTGGTATCAGAACAATGCCTGTGTTTGGTATGTAGGTATGTAAGTTAAATCCTGGATGAGATCTTGGTTTCTCTGCAAGTGCTACATCTTCGTCTACTGTTCCGAATGAAGTCAAATTTGAGAATGAATGATTCAAAGGGACTCGTGTGTTTTGTTGATCTATCCCACATTTAGAAGCTGACCATGCTATGTTAATTATTTTTTTAATAACTATAACTTTTGGTAAATGTATATCAATGGCCTCTTTTTTTATGTTCATTGTTTCATATTCTTTAGGTCAAGAGAGCAGGAATAGAGCTCAGAGTTGTCCTTCTATCGTCAATGGGTACTTTTCAAAGAAAAAAATTATTTCCATTGAATACTAATAGATCATAATCACGTTTAATAACTCTACATTTCAATTTTAGTTTTGCCTAAAATGTTTAGGAATTGGCTCTATGGTGTTGAAAACAAAAGTTTCCATGACACTCAGTAAATTATTTTCTATTTTTCTTTGTTGATAATTCTAAATCTATATTGTTTGTAGCATTTCATGAATTGCATGTTTCGGATAACAATGTTTGAGTGATGATAACTATTAACTCGCTTTCATTAAGTTTTATTTGTTTAACCAAAAGTGTTAATATTCTTTTTTGAACCCAGAATGAAATATCAAATGGATCACATTAATTTAAGGGCTTTGGTTTTTCTACAAAAGAAGTTCCCCTCACAAAATTATATTTTGTTTTCGGTTGCTTATAGAATTTTAATTAGGAATACTTGATTTTTACACTCTGTATTGAACTACTTAATTAGGATTTATCCTTGTTGTGGATATTATTTCCTGAATCTGCCTCACTTGAAATTGTATTATCTTGACTTGGCTCTCATGATTGTTATTCCAACACTTTTATTTGTATCAACATCCTACCTTTAGCGGTTCACATGAAGTGTTAAACCTAAAATCTCAAGCTGCCATACTTTTTTCTTGAAATCATATCTCATCATCATATGATGATGCTATGGAATCTGATATATATATGTTCATTTGTTTAACTTAGGCACCCTTCTTCAAGCTTGACAAACTCATCTAATAGCTCTCATTGATGCATGACATTTCATTAGGCTCTTAGAGCTTTGAGAAAAAGAAGCATTCCAAACTCAAATCAACTATTGCTGGAAATTGTTGTCAAAGCTACTTATAGAGCTAGGAGACATCAATCTTTTCAAGTTTTGATCCATGTGCAGGTTGTTTGCAGCTACATGGAGAAGTTGCAACCAGATTCAAATTATAAACATGAAGAAGTTTGTAGCTCAATAAGTGATAGTATTTGTTGCTAATGTAGTTATTTTATGCTTTGATAATAATTTGGCTTATATATGTATCAATATTTATGTATTTAAATATGTTCCAATACATTATTTTTATATTAACATATTTTAAAAATATTAATAAAAATAATCATATGATAAGTGTCCATACTTATCGCACGGATAACTACACTAATATTCTTGTATACATTGGAGAGACTTTCTTAGCGCATGACAAGAGTAATGGACACCATCGTTTTATGATTTTTTTCCCCTTTTTTTTATAATTTTGTTGGGTTTCTTTGCTTTCTTTGAGTCGGACACTTTTTTTATTTATTGCTTGAAAGGAACATGGCTTATCATCTGGCATCTCCTGCAGCAACGTGCTGTGTGAACTTCTTCAAAAGGACAAACTGCTGCATCTCCCTTCTCCCTCTTTTTTCTTTTAATATTTTATTTGAAAAAAGGACATGGTCATCTAACAGCAGAAGAAGAGGTGCCGTGTTCCCTTTGATCCATTTCCCCCTTCAAGCAATTGTCATCTCACAATTCTACTTCAATCTCTCTTTCACTCCCATTCTCTTTCTCTTCTCTTCCCAAAATCTCGTCCTTCTTCCCCCTTTCTCTCCTCTTTCATGGAGGCGGCGGAAGACGAGGGAGAAAGCAAATGGGTTGTTGTATCTGCTACATGCGGCTGCTGGAGAAGTGGAGACGATGCAGTTGAGTCAAGAAGAAGGTAATGCCTTTAACCATCACAATGGACCCTTTGTTGTTCCCCAAAGAAAACCCTCTCCTATGAACAACAACAACACCCATCTTGATGTTGGGGTTCTAACTCAACAGTCACTTTCTCACCAACAATTGCATATAGCACAAGTAAGCAGGCTCCATCACATAGTGATTATGTTTATTTTTTTATGTTTTATTAATTTTTTGGCTATAACTGTATGAACCCTTTTCATTCAACAAGCTATTGGTATAGAAATCACCTTTTGGTCTATCTTGCTGTACGGTTTGTTTTGAACTTCTTTTTTTATATATAACCTAAAATGGGTTTGTTTTGAAGTGACTGAAGAAAATAACTATAGAAGAAAAAACACTTGACTATTAATACTCTCCCTCTATTGAATGTATTTTGAAGAACTATTTATATACATAGTATTTTTATAAAAGATGATTATCATATAGATGATTTAGTGTTGTGGGGTTTTTCTTCATCACTTCTATATGTGAATACCTCTTTCTCAGTCTCTGCCTGTTTTTGGTTCTTCAGAAATGATGCATCACATAATTGGAGAGTTTATAGTTGTTGATTTATGGTCTCTTGGACCATGAACCTTAAAGTAATAGTTGCTTTATTCATTAGTATTGATGGTAAGTGATGCTATTTGTCACTCCCCTACGTCTAATAACGAGTCTGCGTTGTCATTTAATATGCAAAGAATGGTTAACAGTGAGAAGTTACAGCAAATGCTAGCTGATAACTTCCATTTTAGAACAAGGTATGTTGCTACTTATGGAGAATGCTTTGCTATTGCTTTTCATGTAACTTATCCAAAATAAAAAACACTCATTAATTGATGGTTGGTTTTTATTCATGATTCCAAAGTGAGACCAAGCCACCTATGAACAAGATTAGATGAATTGACTTGTGTTGTTGATTGAGTTGGCAGATTTTATAGGAAAGGAGAAGACATGATTATCAGCTATTGAAATTTATCCATGCTTGTATTCTACTTGCGGCTTGCCATTATGAAGGGTAGAATTGACCCTTGTGTAATTTGTCAAGTTGAATATGAAGATGGTGAATCTCTTTGGTTCTATTCACATATTTTGCTCATTAAATGCTTATATGAACAGGTGTTTTTTGTTTTTCGAAAAAAATGGTCATTCCCAAAAACGATGAACCTTTTCCAGTTTTTTAGTCATGATAAGAGATAAGTATTAAAAATATTTTAGGAATGTCTCTAACTTGCTTTAGTATTGGGGATTTTGAACAAAGGAAAAAAAAAAACTTTTCTCTTCAACAGTGATGCTGTTTCAGAAAATTGACCAACTCCTTAGAAGTTTTTGGCTATTGATCCTTTCACAATTTCCTTAAGCAATTGTTGCTAAGACAGTAAGCAATTCTCAATCTAAGCTAACCAAATTCAGATTTTATGGATACTTTTTATCTATATCTATATATAATACATTTGTGAAACTTCTCAAATTGGCAACCCCCAAGCATCAATCATAGGAGCCTCCAATTTTCTTAACCACAATCATTTCCTCCAAATTTTGCTTAGGTGTCGTACTCTCATTCAATCTAATACAATTAATGGAAGTGGCTACAATTTTATGCATTAAAAAAATTATTAATAAAATTATAGATTATAAAATCTAAACAATTAATACAATCATAACCTTCCAATAAAATTTTCAAACTATAATCAGCTAACAAAATATACAACTTCATCCGAGTAATTCGATTTGAAATGAAGGAGTTCAAATTCATCCGAACGATAAATTCTAATGGCTACTCATATGGGAATGTTTTCAAATTTAATTTTTAAAGTCATTGAGTACAAACATGCAACTTAAGAAATTTGAATTTTGAACGCAATAAATATTATTACTCTATACAAAGCATGAAAGTATTGAAATTGATACTCGAAATACTCACAGTGAATTCGAATTATTGATATCAATTATGATGTTTATAAATTCTCCAGGTTATTTGTGGACTATAAATCATATATTTTATTTTATTTTATTTTCAGTTTTTTCTATATTTCTACTCCCTTTTCACACTGACTGATTTCTCTCTGTGAATTGACGCCATATCAAGCGGCTGAAAAGAACGAATAACGTACTACTGTTTTGGGGAGATTCTCTATCCTCACCGTTTATCCTTTTGAGTTTCATTGGTAAATCATTTTTTCTCATTTTCCCCTCTATGTCAAGGTAAGTCTATACTGAACCCATTTGAAATTGATAATGGACTCTGAATTTGAAATAGGAGGAAGTGGCCTCTGACTCTTTACCTTTTCTATACGTGATCAACTGCCTAATGAAAATGGTTGCTGTGTGCTGTGTTTGATCAATGTTTGAATGTGTGTTTAACAATGAGGTTTTATAATATTTGTTGCACGAATTTTGTTCCATTGGTTGGCAGTAAATTTCGGAATGAAACCATCAAGGTAAATGACTATCAAAGGTGTTTTAGAGTTTTTCCTGCATTGAGTTATCTAGGAAAAATATGTACTGATTATGGTTTGTTGTTATAGGGTTATTACAAGTGAGGCATTGCACATCTTGAACTGGGAAAATTCAAGGAAGCACTGAAAATTTTCCTATCGTGTAAATATTCTTTTACTCTTTTTAAATAGCTACATTTTAAATTCTAAATTATTTTAGAAAAAAAGCTGGAGGCTGTTAGGGAGAATCACACACACACTCATAGTTTTTGGAGGAAGAGAGAGTGAAAGACAGAAGGTAAAAACAGAAAAACAAAAAGTGCAGAGAGATAGAGATAGGTTAATGAATATTATTGATCAAATTGTGTATTGAATCACACTTGCACCTTTTATTTTATAGTGCTGAGAAACTGAAAAACTATTTAACAAACTAACAAACTTTAGCTAATCATAACTGCCCTAACTAACTTTTATTACTTGCTATGGTTTGAATTAACTACAACATACCCCTCTTAATTCAAACATTCTAGATTTACAACACCTAGCTCCTTTCTAAGCTTTGCAAACTTATCAGCCTTTACAGGCTTAGTTAGTATGTCAGCAACTTGAATTTCTGTAGGGCAGTGTGCAACCTCAAGCATTCCCTTGTTGACTTGTTCCCTAAGAAAGTGGAATCTTGTCTCAATGTGTTTGCTCCTTCCACGAGATATAGGATTCTTGGCTAAGTTTATAGCTGATTTATTGTCTATCAACAACCGAAGAGGCTTCTGCACATCAATCTTCATTTCTCTCAACAATGAGTCTAGCCATATAGCTTGGCAGGCTGTATAGGAGCCAGCTATATATTCAGCTTCGCATGATGACAATGCCACAACTGGTTGTTTCTTAGAGCACCAAGAGATTGGTGCACCAAGAAATTTGAACAAGTATCCTATTGTACTCCTTCTATCCACCCTGTCTCCACACCAATCTGAGTCCGAGTATCCTAACAAATCAACCATTTGATGAGCTGACTTGCCAGGAAACAGCACACCAAACCTCACAGTTCCTTTCACATATCTCAGAATTCTCTTGGCAGCTAGCATATGAGACTTCTTTGGTTGTTTCATGAATCGGCTGATGAGACCAACAGAGAAGCACAAATCTGGTCTGCTATTACAGAGATACCTTAAGGAGCCAACTAATTGCTTGAACAAAGTCGCATCTACTCCTTCTTCTGTTTCAGCTGCCTCCAGTTTTGGATTTGCCTCTGCAGGTGTTGTTGCAGAGTTACAATCTGTCATGCTGAATCTCTCAAGTATCTCAGCAACATACTTCTGTTGGTGCAGCACAATTCCTCTTGGAGTGGTGGCAAACTCCATTCCAAGGAAATATGACAACTTTCCCAAGTCTGTCATCTCAAATTCAGCCATCATTAGTGCCTTAAAACACTCAATTTCTGTGGAGTCGTTTCCAGTCACTAGGTTTTAATAAATATACAGACAAATGTTCTGCAGGCTTGCCTTTTTCTTTACTTTCACATACACACCATACTCAATCGAGCATTTAGCAAACTCATGCTGCAGTAGGAATGCATCTATTCTTTTATTCCAGGTCCGAGGGGCTTGCTTAAGGCCATAGAGGGCCTTGTTCAGCTTGTAAACCATGTCTTCTTTCCCTTTAATCTCAAAACCTGGTGGCTGAGTTACATACACTGTTTCTTCAAGTGGTCCATTTAGGAATGCTGATTTCACATCCATATGGCATAGGGACCATCCTTTGTTGCTTGCCAAGGCCACTACTAGCCTTATAGTTTCTAACCTTGCCACTGGTGCAAAGACTTCTGAGTAATCAACTCCATGTTTCTGCAAGAAACCTCTAGCAACCAATCTTGCCTTGTGCTTAGCAATAGAGCCATCAGGATTCAATTTCAGTTTGAAAATCCATTTCACATCAATTGGCCTTTTATCTATTGGCTTGTCAACCAATTCCCACGTGTGATTCCTCTCAATGGCATTAAGTTCATCAATCATTGCTGCTTTCCAGTTCTGTTCAGTCATGGCTTCTTCAAAGTTCACTGGTTCTGCATCTGCCAGAAGAGCAAAGTGAACTAATTCACCCTCGGATGTTACTGCACTGTCAGGTAACATATCAAAATCATCAAATCTGCCTGGCCTTTGCCTTTGTCTCTGTGGCCTTGTTCCTTGAGATGCTTCAGTGATCAATTCCTGCTCATCCACTACAGACTCTTCCTCAATTAATGCTGGAATCACAGGATTGAAACTACCTTTTTGCTTATTCCAATCCCATGACTCAGTTTCATCAACATACACATCTCTACTAACTTCAATTTTCTGTTTCAGTGGATCATACAATCTATATGCACCAGTACTGTGATATCCTACTAAGATCATTGGCTTACTTTTATCTTGCAACTTTTTCCTTCTAGCATCAGGCACATGCTTGAAACATAAAGATCCAAATGTTTTTAGGTGACTTACCATAGGTTTCCTGCCAGACCAGCATTCTTCAGGAACCTGCTGCATGAGTCTCTTAGTAGGACACCTATTTAACAAATAGGCTGCTGTGGTGACTGCTTCACCCCAAAAAGAATGTGGTAGCTGCTTCTGTTTCATCATGCTTCTGGCCATGTTCAACACAGTTCTGTTTCTCCTTTCAGCCAAGCCATTATGCTGAGGAGTATTGATGCGTGATTTTTAGATATATAAAGGCGAGTGCACCTCGTCGCAATCAAGTAATACGGTGGTAAGACCGGTTATCGTATCCACAGGGATCGGATGTCAATTACCAATTCACAAACTCAACAACTATCTAGACTAAACTAAAGTATGAGAGATTAAAACATAAAATAAAGAAATAAAATGTTTTTGGTCTTTTGGGAATTTTATCGAACACTTGGTATGCAAACAAAGATGTGGCTAGAATTGTCAGGGTTAGACTACACTAATCCTCCCTTAATTGCAATGAAATGGTTATCAACACAAGTCCTACTTCAATTATGACAATCAAGTTTTTTCTAAGATACTAAAGCCTAATGTCTTAGGTGCATTGAGCCTAAAACCCCAAATTAAACCCTAATGTCTTAGGTGGATTAACCTGAGATTTTGCATTAAGTCAAGACTTATAAGATTGCAAGCATCCAACACCTATGTCTAGATTCTTGAACTACTCGGCATATGATTCATGAGCATGCCTTAACACCAACCTTCCAGTCATCTATCAAAGCAACATATCATTCCTATGGGTAGCTAATCCAAGGAAAGCATTAAGCACAAAATCACATACTCATAAAGAAATAGAGACTTGCATTAAAACCAAATCAAATACAAACAAGTTTAGAGAAGCTACATCTAACCCCAACAATGGGGGAATTTAACTACTCATATACAACGAAAACCAAACCAGAGAAATAGGAGAAGAGGAGAGGAGAGGCTCCATGTGAGCTTTCCTTCTTCTTCAAAGCAACCTCTCTTGGCTCCCTTCTAGGGTTGAAACCCTAGCCCAGCCACAGCCTCCAAGTGCCTCCAAATGCCTCCCTCTGGACCCAAAAACTCCTTTGTTCTGTCTACTGCGTTCTTATTTATAGGTCTGCTGCGCGTCACGGCCGTGATGGCCATCACGGGCAGGCCGTGACGCGTTCTGGAGTGGGCACGCTTTTAGCATTTTGACTCTCGCGAGGCGAGCCCTACTTTCGCGTCGCGAATCATAAATTTCTGGTTAGTCACGGCCGTGATGTCTATTACGGGCAGGCCGTGACAACCTCTGACTTTTGCCTTCTGCTCTGCTTGATCACGGCCGTGATGGGCTCTGTTTGGCTCATATTCTTCACTTTTCAAGCTCTGTTTCATCCAAGCTCCACCATGGCTGATTTTGATCATTTTTACATTGAATTCCTGCAAAACAACACCAAGACACCGCTTCACCCGTTCCAAGGTAAAAACTAATAAAAACAAACTAAAAATGCCTAAACTATATGCAAATGCATGCAGAAATGTACATGGAAAATGAGGTGAAATCACACTCATCAAGTATAGGGGGCTGTAACCTCATGTTGGATACCACACTTTTCAAGGAAATCCTCAAACTCTTTTGATGTGTACTCACCTCCACCATCTGTCCTTAGCACCTTGATCACCTTGCCACTTTGCCTTTCAGTGAGAGCTTTGAATTTCTGGAAGACCTTAAACACCTCACTTTTGTTCTTTATCAAATAGAGCCACTGCATTCTGCTGAATTCATCAACAAAGGTCACAAAATACTTATTTCCACCTAATGAGGGGACCTCAAGAGGACCACAAACATCTGAGTGAATCACATTCAACACATCAGTTGCTCTCATAGGTAGATATGTAGCAAAAGTATTTCTGGACTGTTTTCCAGCAAAGCAAACCTCACATACTTTTTCAGGGATAACTATCTTTGGAAGTCCTATCACCATCTCATCTACAACCAATTGTTTTAGACTTCTAAAGTTTAAGTGACCAAACCTCAAGTGCCAAAGCCAGCTTTCTTGGTTTGTCATAGTTGCCTGAAAACACTGCATCTCAGCTGTGTTGATGTTGGCTTGGAAAGTTCTGTTCTTGGAGAGGGGAGACCTTAGAACCAATCTTTGATTTGGATCATATAATTCCAATGAATCATGCTTCATTGTGACTGAGAATCCTTTCTCAACAAGCTGCCCAACACTCATCAGGTTGCATTTCATCCCAGGCACAAACAACACACTTTCAATGAGTGCTGTCTTGCCATCCTTTCTTTTGATCACAATGGTACCAACACCTTCTGCTGCAAGTGTTCTACTGTCTGCAAGCCTGATCTTTGCCTTTCTGCTGGAATCAAAGTCCCTCAACCACTCCTTGTGGCCAGTCATGTGGTTTGAGCACCCTGTATCAAGGTACCAAGCTTCACTGTGAGGATTCACATCATTGGTTGCAACCAGCAGAACCTGATCTTCATCTGAATCCTCATCCTGAGCAACATTTGCCTCTTCTTCACTATCTTTGAACTGCTTCCCTTTTCCTTTGCCATGCCAGCATTCTGATGCAAAGTGTCCCCACTTCTCACAATTGAAGCATTGGACTTTCCTTCTATCTTGAATTTTCTTGCCACCTCTACCTCTGCTAGGACCTCCTCTCCCATTCCTGCTAGGGAACTCAGCTTTATCACCATTCTTGGAATGATCTTGGCTCGAAGACCATCCTTCTTTACTTGTTCTGCCACCATTTCTTTTGCCTTTCTTCAATTTTCCTCTATCTGCTCCCCATTTCTTGGAGACTTGAGCTTGCAGTGCTTACTTTACTGCTGCCCTGCCTGCACTTCTTTCATTCAACTTCAGCTCATGAGCCTCCAAGGAATTCTGCAGTTCCTCGAGTTTCATGTCCTCCACATCTTTGGCTTCTTCGATTGCAACTACTATATGGTCAAACTTCACAGAGAGTGACCTTAACACCTTCTCAACCATCTGCTGATCTGTGATAGTCTCCCCACAGGTTCTCATTGAATTCACTATGACCAAGAGCCTGTCAAAGAAATCAGAAACAGATTCTTGGTCAGTCATCAACAGCTGATCAAACTGTCTTCTCAGGGACTGCAACTTGACCTTCTTGGTCCTCTTAGCACCCGCATAGAGCTTCTGAAGAATGTCCCAAGCTTCCTTGGCTGTCTTTGCATTGGAAATTTTCTGAAAGCTTGCAAGATCCATGCATTGATGGAATAGACATTGTGCTTTATAATCCTTCTTCTTTGCTGCATCATCATCCCTCTCTGTGACTCCTCTTCTGACTGTCTCCAAGAGTTCTTGATAGCCAAGAATGGCTTCCATCCTCACAGACCAATAATCCCAATTCTTGCCATCAAGAATTGGCAGATTAGACATGAAACTGCTGCTGCCATTTGCTGCCATGATCACAGAAGTGGCAACGCTCACAGGCCCCTTATCTACTTGCTCTAGATACCAATTTGTTAGGGAGAATCACACACACACTCACAGTTTTTGGAGGAAGAGAGAGTGAAAGACAGTAGGTAAAAATAGAAAAACAGAAAGTGCAGAGAGATAGAGATAGGTTAATGAATATTATTGATCAAATTGTGTATTGAATCACACTTGCACCTTTTATTTTATAGTGCTGAGAAACTGAAAAACTATTTAACAAACTAACAAACTTTAGCTAATCATAACTGCCCTAACTAACTTTTATTACTTGCTATGGTTTGAATTAACTACAACAGAGGCTGACTTTACTAAAAAAAAATAGAATTAATAGTGCAAATAGGTTAAGACTCATTGGAAGTCAAGATGTACATGACATCTCTGTGACTGCATTCTCATTTCAAGGTAAGTTGCAGCCTTCTCTGTGACTACATTCTTATGCATGTTTTCACATGACAATGTCATTTTTACCTTTTTCATCTTCAACAAGAATTTAGTTCTCAACATCAATGCTTGCCTACTACAATATTGATAGGGAACTAGAGGCTGCAAGGTTTTACTTCAACAAATCATATATCAGGATATCTTAAAGTAAATACAAACTTTTGGGATTCCATATCTTTTGTATTTAGTGTGTAATTGACTTGCCATGTAATGATGATAGAGAATATTTCCATATGTTTTCTATTTTTTTGTTTTCCTTTTCTGATATCAATCTACCTTTGCTTTAATTTATTCATTTGCACCCTCTCTGTTCATTCTCTTATTTTTTTTTCCTCTTAGATTCTTCAAAGACATCTATGCTCCTCGCTCCTTCGGTCATCTCTCATATCAGGTAATGACTCTCATCTCTTCAAAGACTAGCTCTACTTCATTTTTTTAACATTGCAAGTTTCTAAAAATTGGAACCCTTTGATTCTTGCTCTTTTTTATTTTTTCCATATCACCGTCCCAAATCTTCGAAAGGTAAGAGTTCCTTCTATTCTCATGTTTAGTATGAAGAAAAAGAACGGTTATGAAGATGAATTAGATGACAATGATAACAATGATGACGTGTCCCTCTCCAACAAAGTTATCCCCATCTGCAAGATTTTTTTACATAGATTTGTAATTTTTTAAGTTAATAATAGCGTGTTAATCAATATCAACAATTGTATTCCATGACATTATTTCAATGCAATTATTATTTCTACCATTAACGAGGTATTTGTTTCCTTGATTGAAAATTTGAAATAACCCGAAGTTGAACTGCAAATTTTTATTAATGCCATTAATTCGAATTTGAATTGAAAATCTTTAATGAAGGTTGTTGTTTGAATTATAAATTTATATTGATTTAAATCAATTTCTATTATCTTATTAAAAAATGGCAATAACATGATATTTCTTTTCTTATTGACTGGAAACTTGAATTTAACCCTAAACACGAAGAAAAAGAACGATTAGATTAAGAAGATGAATCAGAGGACAATGATAACGATGATGATGTGTCCCTCTCCAACAAAGTTATCCCCCCTCTTCAATATATTTTTACATAGATTTTTAATTTTTTTAAAGTTAATAATAGCATGTTAATCAATATCAACAATTGAATTCCATGACATCATTTCAATGCAATTATTATTTTTGTCATTAATGAGGTATTTGTTTTCTTATTGATTGAAAATTTGAAATAACCGGAACTTGAACTGTAAATTTTTATTAATGCCATCAATTCGGATTTGAATTGAAAATCTGTATTGACGTGAAGGTTGTTGTTTGAAGTTTAAATTTATATTGATTTAAACCAATTTGTATTACCTTATATTAAAAAATGACATTAACATGATATTTGTTTTCTTTTTTTTTTTGAAAGTAGATATTTGTTTCTTTATTGATCGGAAATTTGAATTAACTCGAATTTGAATTAAAAATTTGTATTATGACATTAAATCAATGTTGAATTTAAATCAATATGAAAACGAGAATAAATGTTTCTTTAATAAAACAACTATCATATCATCAAATTTAAATCTGAAATTTAATATTAGTAATTTAAACCCGAGCCATTTAAATTGTATAGGAAGGTATTTGAACCCTAAATCGTATAGGGAAACCCATGTAGATGTATCTTTAATGAGAACTAATATGGTATCAATAATCAATAATTTAAAACAATTTAAAAGTTTGGTTTGTCTTATCATTCGAAAAATGATTGGTTTGTCCCACAATATAATAAAATATAGTTCCAAAACTTTAAAATTAATTTTTTTTCCTTTTAATTTACTGATTAGTTAATTAAATTTAATAATATTAGATATTTTGTATAGAAAAATTGCATCCAAGATTATAGACAAAGAGAATAAATAAATCAAATAAATTTTCAAGAGCGAAGAATAAAAATAATATGGAGCATGATTATATTTTATAAAAATGGTTAACTTACATTGAAAAAAAAGATAAATAAATCAAATAATATTTTCAATAAATAAGAAGAAAAATAATATGATAGATTGATAAAATATTTTCTAAAACGGTTAACTTGTACGGGAAAGGAGGATAAATAAATCAAATAGATTTTCAAAGACGAGAAAAATAACATGACAGATGAATATATTTTCTATAAATGGTTAACTTGTATGGGAAAAGAGAATAAATAAATCAAATAATATTTTTTGGTAGATATCAAATAGATTTTTAAGAGATAATAAAAATAATAATATGTCAGATAAATATATTTTCTAAAAATGGTTCTTTTGCACTGGGAAAATAGGAGAATTAATTCAAATAAATTTTTAAGAGAGATGAAAAAATATGATAGATAAATATATTTTCTAAATATGATAACCTTGCAGGAATGGATTCTCTAATGTGACATGAGAGCTTAGTTAAATATGAGCTATCAATTGTAGAGAAGAGAGAGAAACTTCAAAATATAAAAGAGGGAGATGGATGTCTCATTAACGGTGTGAATTTCAACATGAAAGAATCCAAGTGCAGATCAAACTTGAGAGAATCCATTCCCTTAGCTTGCATGGGAAAAGTAGAGAAATAAATTAAAAATATTTTCAAGAGAGAAAAAAATAATAATAAATAAGTATATTTTCTAAAAATTGTTAACTTGCACAGGGAAAATAAAAAAAATAAATTAAATATATTTTTGAGATAATAAGAAAAATAATATCATGGATAAATATGTTTTTCTAAAAATTGTTAACTTACACAGGAAAAAGATGATAAATAAATCAAATAAATTTTTAAGATAGAAGAAAAAACAATATGATAGATAAATATATTTTCTAAAAATTATTAACTTACACCATGCAAAAAGAAGAAATAAATAAAGTAGATTTTCGAGAGAGAAGAAGAAGATTAATATGATAGAAAATTATCTATATTTTCTATAAACGGTTAATTTGCGCGTTAAAAAGAGGAGAAATAAATCAAATAGATTTTCAATAGAATAAAAAATTAATTTGATAGATATATATATTTTAGAAAAATAGTTGATTTGCACGGGAAAAAATTAATACGATGGATAAACATATATTTTTTTTAAAAATTCATATCATTACAAAGATCATCGGGGTGTATTTAGTGTTAGTGGTTAAATAAATTACACTGAGAGATGATTAATCAGCATAAAATGCAGTTATTGCTTAAAAAATATATATTTACAATTAAATGTTCAGGGAAGTACGATACTCAGGTAACGAGAGAATAAGTGGTTTGTGTTAATTTATAATTTTGCTTTGAAAAAAAAATTCACAATAAAATTTTAATGTCTATTTTTAAATATTATGTGTTTTTTTATATTCTTTATACATTTTTTATTTTTAAATTATATTTTTAATACTAAAATTGTGTTGTAGATAGTATATACTTAATATTTAACTTAATAGTCATTATCTGCTTTGTAATATCAATAATAATTATTAAGTTAATATCTATCACACCTTGTGATCGGCAGTTCAGATAAAATAACTTTTAATAATTTTTGATATATAATTCCTATAAAAAAAATTAAACAAAAAAATGTGAAATCAATAAGTACATATTTAATTTAAAAATAAAATCCTATGACATTATCATATTCCCCATGCATGGCACAGGTCCATACAGTAAGGATGATCACTAATATTCATCTTAATGTGGATGCTTATCATGGTGATAAGAACTTTGGAGGTGTGCATCATGGTTCTAATATAGTCTTCTGGGACTACTGGAACAAATGTGATTAACCAGTGGTGGAAACTTTTACCCTACTGGAAGATGTTTTACTTCTTATTTTCATGAAAAATCAAGTTATGCATCCTCTTCCCTTGCACGTCTTCAATTCATTTTGATGTTTTACCTCTTATCTTCTAGTTGTGCATATCTCTTGATTTTTCCTTCTCTTTGGATGATGTTTTACCTCTTATTTTCATTAAATATCAAATTACACAGATCATGTAAATGCTTAGCAGAAGAAATTTGATCATGTAAATGCTTAATGGAAAAATTTGAGAAGTTTGTCATTCACAGTACAACATTAACGTGAGTTAGTGTATTTTAATGGTTCACACACATTATTCCACATGTAGCATTTTCAATTTTTCATCATTTTGAAATTATTTCTTCATCTATGTCACCTTTTGACTCTTTATCTCTCTACAATGGATTGGAAGCATCAATGTATGACAAATTATACATGGACATTCTGATACATGGTTCTCTTAAAGTAACAGACAAGTGTCAACATGTGGATTTTTTTCATTATTTTATTATTTACTTTTTATATATTTTGTTTTTTGAAACATTTTCAACCTAGCTACCTGCAGTGTTTGGGAGGTCAAACACGCAAGTTTATCGGTGGACACCGGACATTTAGGTGACGTCACTAAATTGGGGAGGGTTTTCGGGGAGGGTGTCGCAGAGGGATTAGGGAGGTTCGGTTTGAGATGGAGGCATTGGAGGAGAGGCGGTAGTCGATGGAGCTCATGCTCGCGTATGTGGTTGACAGTGAACACTGGGTATTCCTCTGCGGCAGGATGCAAGATAACGGCACCTTCGTCGATGTCGACGGTGACATCGACAGAGGAACCCGGGTCTCCGATAAAAAGCTCGGGGAGGAAGACTGGCACAATGGTGGTCGTAAACGACGCGGAACCGCGACGTGGTGGGACGGTGGAACTTGGCGGAGTCGTGTGTTGTGCTCCCTGAGGAAGAGATTGCGTGCGGTTTTGTGGTATCTCATGCGATTCCTACGAAGGTGTTCTCTGCAACATCAACACCGAAGAGTCCAGTATTGGCCTTAGAAATGGTTTTTTTCTGCTACCCCTTTTAATTTTTTTGAAGGAATTTTCATTGATCCTATCTGGGTTTTGTTTGTTTTTAACTGAATTTCGTTTCTTTGGTTTCAAATCTTTTTTTTTTCTTCCTTTTCCTCTTTGTAGTACTTAATCTGCAACTATGAGAAATCTGAATTTTCGGGTTCCTCTAATATGATTCTTATGAAGCTTCAATATGAATAATGTTTTTCTCTATGTATTGCCTGCTACGTGTTTGAAAGAAGAACTGAGTAACAATTCCTCATGACATTGATGTATCAATTATTGAGTTCAGGGTGTCTGGAATCATGAGTTTTACTATTATTGATGCAAACACTTGAAGTTGACTTCAAAATAGTTGTAAGCATAAGGTGAGAGTTCAAACATATTTTTCTATTCTAGCTTTCTAATTTTCCAAGCACTCAAATCCGGGTGGCAAGGCATGCTAGGCAGATTACCCAATTAATTTATAGGGAAACAAATAATGGCTCCATATCTCTTGAAATGTTTAAAGCTCCAAAAACCAAGATTTAGAGCAAGTAACAATCACTTTCATCTATGGAAGAGTTTCGTATTTGTTTACCAAAATAGTTTGAACATTTAATAGAAACTGAAAATTTGGAAGATATGTACTAAATAATCCTTTATGTAGGAAAGGGTTGAGGTTCAGAATTTTTTACTTGGATCATGCCCCTCCATGTTTGGGTCTTCAAGGGATAAGATGGTGAACTTATGTTGATCGGGTTTTTGTTAGCTTCACATTTCAGATATCTGTGTTACTTTTGTTGTTTTTGTTGCCTTCTCATCTTCCATTGGACTGATTCTGTTGTGCGATCTCTACTCCGGCAACAATAGCAAGAGCCAACGACACTTTCTCATATCTATGATTTGGAAAACAATGTTTTATCATAACTCTAGGACTCTAGATTTAGATTTTATGTCCTCTTTTTTCCATTTGAAATTTTAATAGAGCATTTTGTTGGTATTTGACAGGGAGTTCTGAAAATGGGTTATGATAATTGGTATTTGTCTAATAAATCCTTCTTTGCTCTCTTTCTCATAAATATATCTGAACAAAGCCTCCTTTCTACTTAGAGCCATGTAAATTCAGTTTGTTCTAATTTTGCTTCCTAAAAGTGGTTTTGGGTTTATGTGATACACCACACATGCTGAAGGAACTCTTTCAATTGGCACAGATGAATCGTACATCTGAGGCCTATTTCTTTCAGTAGTTATTATGCTTATGTTCCATTCGATTATATCAAAATGTGTCTAGCTCTAACAACAGTTTATTTTGTCCACGGGCATCTGACAGCATTACAAAAGTATCTTTGTGTTGTTAACAACAGCTTATTTTCTTCATTTGTTGGACAATTTCTCATCTCCTTTTATCAGTTTGAGACCATTTGACTGTACCTTTAGTTTTTTGATTTAATTGATGAGTAATTTTCTATGAACTGTGATACATTTTTAGAACTTAGCAATTACCTAATAGGAATATGCGGCATTTTTTCAACCATGGGATTTAATGGGTATTGATCTCTGTTCTTTTACCATCTCTGCCATTGCCTAACAGTAATTAATGCAATATGATGGTGGTACCAGCCTAACCATTTCTTGGCCTAAAAACCACCTACTATTAAATATTAGTGGATGTGGTCAAAGATCGTACTCTGGCCAAATGTAATATAGTAGGTCTTTATATGTTCTGCTCACACGTTTTTATATATTTTTCGTTGACCAAAAAATGCATTCAAATCATGATCTCATTTGTTTAATCTCAATGTTATAGATGGTAACTAATAAAATTGAACATTGCTACATGATAAATCTGTAGGGATCTCATGATGTGATTGCTTGATTCTATGTACAATGATAAATTGTTTCCAATATTCCTCTGCAATGTATCTAATCTATGTATCTGTGTATTTTTACTTTTAGTGAAGCAAACAAATGTTAAAGGTAAACTTGATGACAGAGATGGAGGTGTATATGATGTGGCATTGAAGGGAAAGGAGGTTGAAATAAAATCCATGACAAAGGTATTTAATTTAGCTTTCATCTTTTATAATATGAAACAAAAGATAAGAAAAGATGGTGGACCCTCTGTTGTTTCTTGGTTAAATTAAATTATTTTTGAATTTGAATCCTTTATCTTTTATTTGTCTTTTATATTTGTTTTATTATATATTTTGGGAGATAAGATGCATGGTTCGGTCAAGAAAAGTCTTAATATCATTGAATTGGACTGAGTGGTATGTATCATTTGCTTCTTAGATCTCGAGCTTAGATTCAATTATTTGCTGCTTAATAATCATACAAATACCAATTATAAAATACACATTGAAATACACAAAAATAGGAAAATGATATATTCAAAACACATTATTCTTCTCATTCTTTTCTTTTTTGCCATTTTGGTTTGCTTTCTTTCTCATTGTTCTCTCTTTTGCCTAAAAAAACAGTCCCTTATTGATGGAGAACTCCATTGCTAATACTTGGTATCCTCCTATTGGAAAAAAACCAGAAATGCATCTTCTTGGTAGAGTTTGAAGAGGTTTATATTCAAACATTTCATCAAAATATAAGACCTTCAAATGATTTATATTCACTTGATTTTTAAACATTAAGTGGGCTCTCTTATTCTCTCTTTGAAAGACTTTATTGTATCTTCTCTGGAATCTATGATATAATTTCTTCAAATTTTTCCCCCTTTTTGCTTATTATTCAGGTGATCTTTCCCACATTGGTATGCTTCTTACTTACTATGTTTTTCGTTGCCTTGAAGATTGCATGAAATGGTAGGTATATATGCCTATTGGCAAAAGATTTAAGTCCATTTTCACTTTCTCCTTCTACAAGTGTTGTCAGCTGCCAAGATTTTACCTCTGTAGATAAGAGAGAGATGATAAAATGGGAATCTGTTGTCAGTTACTGAAAGTGGATACCAATGGATAATGTTCAATTACTCCAGCATGCACCTTATAATTGGATGGCTGCTACCTTTTCTGTTTCAAATAAAATCAAGTCATAAAGTCTGTAACTTGAGGGCCTTTACTCACTAGCTTAATAGTGAGTTATCGGAGTCTTATGCTTATAATTGCATGGGTTGTGTTTTTCTGATGTACAAATTATAAGATTGATTGCACTGGAATGGCTGTTGCCTGTTGAGTTTTACATAATCCTCTATTAGTTTTCTACGCCCTTTCCACCAAAAGAAAGAAAAGTGAGTTCAAACATAAAATGAATAGAAGCTTAATAAATGGTAATAGTAAAATAAAAAGTCTTGGGTTCAATTCTTGGACTTTGGATGGGACAATTTCTTTTCCCCTGAACTTTTTTTTTTGGTATTCAAAAGTGTCGTTTTATTTAACTGTTATCTCTTTCTTTTAAAATTTGACAATTTGATCTACACTGGGGTGCTGTGAATATTGTTATGGATTTTGGAATTTTATGATTGAGTTGTATAATGTTTCACTATGTTAGAGTGGAGTTTTCCTTATAATTTGTTCCATTGTTGGAAATTGTGAATTATAAGGATAAATTCTAAGGTTAGGGAGATAATAGCAACATTGTATGACATCTAAGTTCATCTCTTCTTACTTTTCCCTGTCTGACATTTTCTTATTTACATGAAATTTTTCAAATTTGTTATGTAGGTTCACCTGATACCTTGCAATATAGACTTTCTTGATGAGTCTATTTTGTGGGCTGAGAGCAGGGGCTTATGTGATGGCCATAGAGCTATAAGGATGATCAATAATATTCATCTTAATGTGGATGCTTATCATGGTGATAAGAACTTTGGAGGTGTGCATCATGGCTCTAATATAGTCTTTTGGGACTGGAACAAAGGTGATAACCAGTGGTGGAAACTTTAACCCTACTGGAAGATGTTTTACCTCTTATTTTCATGAAAAATCAAGTTATGCATCCTCTTCCCTTGCACGTCTTCAATTCATTTTGATATTTTACCTCTTATCTTCTGTGTGCATATCTCTTGATTTTTCCTTCTCTTTGGATGATGTTTTACCTCTTATTTTCATTAAATATCAAGTTACACAGATCATGTAAATGCTTAGTGGAAGAAATTTGATCATGTAAATGCTTAATGAAAAAATTTGAGAAGTTTGTCATTCACAGTACAAAATTAACGTGAGTTGGTGTATTTTAATGGTTCACACACATTATTCCACAGGTAGCCTTTTCAATTTTTCACCATTTTGAAATTATTTCTTCATTTATGTCACCTTTTGACTCTTTATCTCTCTACAATGGATTGGAAGCATCAATGTATGACAAATTCTACACGGACATAAAAGTATCTGATACATGGTTCTCTTAACGTATCAAATTCTAATGGTCATAAAATGGATTACAATATTTTTTGTTTTCCACCTTAATTTAGTTCTTTTTTATGTGTTGTAAGAAATGAAGGTCAATCAAGGTGACTGTTCTTTGGCTATATGATACAGTAATGAGAATGGTTTATAATATGTTTCGTTTTCTAGGCAATTTGTTGCCATTCTTCTCTCTATTACCCCACTGAGTAAATCTGGCTTAACTCTTAAGGCAAGTGTTTTTCTTCAGTTGATATAACATGCATGGTCACTATTTGATTAAAGGTCCCCGTATCTGATTAGGTAAGGAGTTGATATGTTCTTCTAATACACCAGCCGTCAAATAAACAAGTGTAATTGAATTATAAATTTCAAAGAGCTCATTAAAGACTGATGTATATTTTTCTTAAGATTTCAAAGGCAAAAATGACTAATTTCTTCGTTTCAAAAGAAAAAAAAAGACTTTTTTCTTATTGATTACAATTTGAATTATAGTTTTCCTCCAAATCTGAAGCCATTGCCTGTGCTGGAGATTTAACATGAATTCACAGATTGGAAACATGATTGTTATATGTACACTGACAAATAATCATGTACACGAAACTATTTACACATCAGTGTCCGATTGTATTTCTTGACAGCCACGCAATATTTTGTGGATAACTATGCTTGATGTGTACCACGTCCTGAACTGAACGTGCTAGATTATAAACCATAAGGATATTATAGAACTTCAGGGACCTCTTTATAGTTAGCAATATTTTCTACCGAAAAGAGAAGTCAAGTTATTTTTAGATGGAATCATAGAAACCTCTTGATAGTTGGCAATATTTTCTATAAATTAGTAGTACAAAGCTTCACCTGCAATGCCATTTGAAAAAAGTTAAAGTTGGTTTAGTGTTAGTTTTTCATGTTTGTAATATTATCTAATTCCCTTATTTTTACTTATATGTTGGATATGAACTTCTATTATGCTTATTTGCATTTTGCTTTTTAAAAAAGTTAAAGTTGTTTTAGTGTTATGTAGTTTTTTCAGGTTTGTAATGTTATTTGATATTGTTTTGTTGTTTTTTTCGGGTGCTCAACGGGGATATTGCTTTGTTTTTACTTATGCTGGATATGAACTTCTAATATGCTTATTGATGTTATTGTAGCATTACTATATTTTGTCATTTTAAAAATGTCAAATTTGGTTTAGTGTTAGTTTTTTTAGGTTGCTAATGTTATATGATATTGCTTTGTTTTTACTTATATATGTTGGATAGGAACTTCTGTTATGCTTATTGATGTCATTGTAGCATTACTATATTTTCTTATGACCGTCTGGATAGGAACTTCTAATATACTTATTGATGTCATTGTAGCATTGCTATATTTTGTTATTTTTAAAAAAATAAATAAATTTGGTTTAGTCTTGTATAGTTTTTTCATGTTGCTAATGTTATCTGACATTGATTTGTTTTTACTTATACATGCTGGATAAGTGGATATGAACTTCCTTTCTGCTTATTGATGTCATTGTAGCATTACTATATTTTCTTAAGACCATCCGGTTCTTTAGCTAGATTTATAGCATTTACACTATGTGCTGTTGATGAAGCTCTTGAAGATTCCATTTGGTTTCCCACTGCCTGAGGGGTTGGATGGAGTGAAGGTGTTGCTGGTCCTTTGCTAAAGGTTGTCAAAGATAGAAAAGGATTGACCGTCATTTTGGGACATGTGTAAATAGTTGGATTTAAGGATGTTCGATTTTATATGCAGTCTGTTATTTTGGTTCAGTACATCTTTGTAAAAAATTTGCACTGCTTAGATAGATAAAAGAGCGAAAGTAACATATGTACAATATGAACCATTTTTTTTTTTTATCACATTTCATTAAATCTACATGATGTTATATTTTGGAAAGGGATTCTTATAGGGTTTAACGAAAGAGTTGGAGTTTGATAAATGTTGAATTGGAAACATTGATTTCTTAACAGCCGAGGAACTTTACGTGCAAGGTTGACAGTTTCAATTTTGGATTTGTCACTTTAGAAAAGTCTTTATCTAATCATCACATTTGGCCTGAGGGTGAGTCTCATAGGTATGCCCGTGGGATATTAGTCAAAGATAGAAAATAAGTAAATTATTAAATAAAAAATAAAAATCAATTATTTCTTGCTATTGAATTAACATTATATATATAAGGCCCTACTATGATTTATGTAAAAAAGAACATTTATAGGTAGAGGGTTTTTATCGGTTTGTGATGTTTTATTTATGTAGGTTATTGATGATTTTTTGTTTCTTATATCGACGGACCCAAACAGTTTTAGAGTATGTTTGTTATATATTATATGTGAAAAAATCATTTTTTTCTTTCTTAAATTCACTTATGAAGAATTGTTTAGTTTCAGCTTTTGGAGATAATCAGAAATTGAAAAAATGATTAGTATGAAAAAAATACAAATTGTTTTGATTATTTTCTAATTAAAAGCTAACTTTTCAGAGAGAGAAGGTTTGTCTAAAAAAAAGTGATTTATGTGATGGTAAACAAACATGAATTATTTTGTTGCTTCACTTAAAACTCTCTAAAAAATATTCTTAGAATATTTTACATGGAAATCATGGTTTTCTAATCTGTCATTTTTGGGTTCTTTTAATTATATATTTTTGACAGCAAACTTATTACTTTTTTCATATATCTATTAGTGGTATAGTTACTACAAAAATTCTTAATTATTATTATTTTACTCTATTTTTTTCTTCTAAATTTAAGTATAAATATTATTTTAAAATACTGCAAAATATTATCCCTCGCACATGATTCATCCGTGCATTAGCAAGTTTTGCTTGCGATAGATGTTGCACAAAATATTGAAAATATTAAACTGAACCCAACATTCATAATCATTCCCAATATTGTATGTAATGAGAATTTTATTTTTAATAAATCATCAATTTTAAATTTTATTTTAAAATAAACATACATTTAAAAAATTATTATTTCTTAATTTTTTTCTCCAAATATAAATAATTTATTTATATTTATATACTTTTTATATTATATAAATATAAATAATATCCCCGTGCCCGCACGGGTTACATACTAGTATTGTTACACAAAGTTGAAGTTCTTGCAAGTTGTTGAGCTTCGTGAGCAGATATTTTCCTTTCCTCACAGTCAAGGGCGACAAATAAACTTTATAAAATAAAATAACCGAAACTGTTCAATTTTTTTCCTCTATGATTCGAGTTTTAAAAAAGGGATTCAGAACCTTTCAGCTTTCAGCTTTCAGCTCTCAGCTTTCAGCTTTCAGCTTTCAGCACAAACAATTGAGTCAAAAAAAAAGCTTTCAGCAAAAAAACAAAATTAAAGCTGATTATGTTATTATTTTATTCATTTAGATGGGGTTTTAAGTGGCCACGTCGCGTAGTTCGAAACATACGAGAAATGAAAAAGAAAATATTAAAAAATAAAAAACAAGCCAGGCAATTGAAAGAAAAGTGAAGGTGGGTGGGCCCCATAGGCTAGACCACGATTCATGTGGTTGAGGACTGAAGGACCAATACAAAAATATCAACGGCCAAGATCGATTCAGGCTCGTGGGACCCACCTACCACGAAAACGTGACCGTTGATTTTATTCAGTAACACACTTTTCCTTCCTCTTTAGTTTTCTTCTTCTTCTTCTACCGCTGCTTTCACTTCATTCCCTGCTCCTCAGTGGTTCGCAGTTTCATTCACCGACTTCGCTCTTCAGCGTCTCTGAATTTTGAAGGTAGCTTCGAATGAATCTATTGGTTTTCGAATGATTTTCTCATCGTTGACTTTGTTGTCTGGTGAATTCCAATGAAGTTCGATTTGCTGCTATTTTAGGTTTCTCTTTTTGCTGAATTCAATCACAATGAAATGATTTCAATTTCAATTTGATACCAGTAGATACATTCACTGATCTATATTCGATGTTTTGGTACTGATTTCTCTATCAGATAGGAATATGATTCAACTTTCTTCGTGCCATGTTTTGGATGATTATGATCTAGTTTTATTCAATTTTCTGTATCTGCATGTGACGATTTTTTTGATGAAGGCTAATTTTTTGTCTAAAAAATCCAGGTTTTGAACGCTTCTTTTGATTAACTATGTTTGTGTGGTTGAAATAGTGGTGTGTTGTTGTGGTGGAGAAAGTCAATTAGTGATGATGTCTGATGATATTGCACAAGTATGTCATGAGGGTGAGGGGGTGGATGCTCAGATAATGCATGGTTACCAATCGGTATGGATGGCTCATTGGATGCAGACAAGTTGTAAGTCAGCAACAACACCAGCTCGCTATCATTTATCAATTGATTGTGAGCCTAAAGAAGTCAAAGAAGACAGTGATGCTGAGCAGCATGGTTTGCTTCGTGGTGGAGCATTTGGTGAAGCAGCTAGGGATACAAGGGTTGCCATCAGCCATGATGCGGACACTGGAAAATCAAAGAAAGCAAGCTTTGATTCAAAATCATTTCCTATCTTCGATCTTTCTCAAAAGACTGATGGAGTATTGTCTTTGAAGAGGGAACTGAATGATGTTTGCCATGAGAAAGATCGAAAGTCTGAAACTGAATCCAGCTCTGGAGATGACATTGTTTCTCTCAGCAGAATTTGGAGTCACTTACCATCAACATCTGCACATCCTCCTCCCAGAACAGAAACTTTAATAAGAGAGTGTCACTTATTGTCTCAAGGAACTTCACCGGCAGCTCTGCTGATGAAATCTCCATATGCTGTTGAAAAGAAAAACCGTGCTGTTTCAACATCGCTATGGAATGACTTTGTAAAATCAGCTTCTGGCACAGTGCCAAATGGACGTGAGAAGGGAAAAACCTTGATGCTCCCATTCACACGAGGACAACATGAGATATATCAATCAAGCTACAATTTAGCCTCTCAAGAGCACTTCACGAGTACTAAATATCATAGCTATTCTTCTCTTTTAATCCGTGAGAAGAAAATGAGTAGCCTGTTAGACCCTCAAAGATCTTCCATTTCAAGATGGACTAAAGGTGATGTTGCTCATTTACCACATGATCCAATTACTGGCGGTGGTGATGAGTCATGTTTTATTCATGGTCAGCAACACAAGATTCAAAATTATACTTCTGATGCAAATATTCCAAACCATACTGCATCCTTGGAGTCAACCAAGCCACAATGTTTTTATGGTGGAAGCTCTTTGGTAGCGCAAGTGCCATGTTCTGCTCACGATGTGGAGGCAATGAAGATATACACCAGTATAGACTCAGTAGAAGAGTCGTCAAGAGATCATCCCAAAATTTCCCAGAGAAGTCACAATTTTCTGATATCAAAAAAGGCTGATGTTAATTTATCTGACAAAGGTCCGTTCTTTAGAGAGCCAACAGCACCTACCAAATTCAAAGGAAATGCTTTCAATGAGATCCTTGATTTCTCTCTACCCATGAGTGACCATGCTTTGGAAGGTGTGAAGCTGGAAGATTTTACTCTCTCCAAAAAGAGTGAAGCAAAGGAAAATGTCCAAGATCTCAAAAGCCCAACAAGCCTGAAGAATGAATCATCTGCTGAAACTGATGCTATGGACATCAATACTTTACATGAAAATAATCTTACCGGTACGTACGCACACTTTTATAGGACATCCCTTACCATGCTGTCCTTAAGACCTTGCATTATAAAAACTTCTCAAATATTCTGATTTAGATTAATAACTCCCATAATGTTCAATTTTCCATATTTTCAATTAAGTTTAATTTTATTATTAGTTTGTGTATGGATGATGATGCGGTCTGCAAATTTGATATCTTTAATGTTGTTTTCTGGCTGAACTCCTGAAGCTTCTTCTGTTTGTTGCAGGTAACGTTCCACTGCAAACAAATAAGGTAATGTGTTTAGTGCTAGATCTTCTTGATACCATGCGATTTAGTTTTTGGACAAGACTCCTTTGAAGTGAGTTTATTTCTAAATTGAGCAAGTAAGAGAGTATCTACCCCATAATTATGAATAGCACGTGCTATCACGCCAGAGCGTGGTGGAGCTGCCGGTGGCCGCTATAGCAGTTTTGGGGTTGGTTGATACACGCCGCTATCCGGGATTGATAAATATGATATGCCCTTAGATCATTTAATGGGTTGAGATTTCTACGCACTTCATCAAATCAAGGATGAATATACCTTTACTCACTTTAGAGACAAATTCAGTTTAAAGGAACTCTATCCTTTATTTTTATCACCACTTTCATGATAGTAACTGGGTTTTTGGCACTTCATACATCATAGTGTGTACAATGAATGTTGTACGAAAACGTAAAGAGATGTAGGAGTAGCTGGTTTGAATGGCATGTTTTGTTCATATCTAAACTTGAATCTAGTCTTATATGCACTATACCACTTCTTGAGAGTTTTCTTGTAGCATTCATATTACTATTATTATTTTATCATAGTAGCAATCATATTATTGTGCATGGTTAAATCTGATGCTACTTTAAACTTTGAGATGCTAATCAGGTAGCAGTTATCAAATTTTGAATTTTGTAGTGCTCCAAGGACAGTCAAAACTCGCCCACCTCTCTAGTTGCAATTACTTTAGCTGGAGAGAAAAACAAAGCAAAATCAGTGAATACAACACTGCCAGATATAAACCAAGAGCCTCCTGAGCTTCTCACTCTAGCTAGTCCAGTGGTCGACAGGGAGACTAGCACATCAAGAACCCACAGCCTCGATGTGGAGCACCTCTTTTCTCATGCAGACGAACATGGAAGGTCAAAATCTAGTAATAGTTATTTGGGACTAGATCCAAGTAGCAGATGGGTCAAACGACTCAAGTTATGCACGTCGAGTACTGCTCATGGTACTAAGAGTGCAGCGATTGGAGAAACTTCTTCACATGAAAAAGTAAACAATGTTTTCAGCAAAATGAAAGGTAGCAAAACTAACTCGGAACAAAAAATGGTATGTCATGCCGAAGAGCAGATGGTGCCAGATCTACCTGCAACAATATTAACAAATGGCAAGTCCTTTTTTACTGAAGCGAAGAAAACTGTAGACATTACACTTTCACATCCATGGATCCAAAGATGGAGTCATAATCATGCTGTATCTTCCCAGAAGAGGCATGAGTTAGTGGAGCTTTGTGAACCAAAATCTTCAGACACTCTGGATGAATTCCAAAAGAAACAGTTTCCAAGCATTGCTGCTATGGCGCTGATGGGAAAGGCAATGAACTGTTTGAATCCCTCCGAGCTTATGAAAAAGGGACCCGTAATAGTTTGGAATACGAAGGGGTATTGAAATTGTTTGTCATCGGTGATATAAATATATTGTGAAGTTTATGGTGGGAGATCACGAGGTTAGTTTGAGAAGAATACATGGGATAAGACAGACAGATTCCTTGCCAAATGGAGAAGTGAGAAATGCTCTGGCCATATGCCCACTATCATGTTGCTTATGTTTTCTCCTCAGATTAAAGATAGTATGTATGGGAGCGTGTGTTTTTCTTTTGGTATATGTATATATGCAGTTACGTATTTCCATCCGAGGTGGGAAAATGTTTCAAAGAGGCTTGTATCTTGTCTTACCACTCGCATCATATTGCCAAGCTATGCATACAACAGTGTTAGTCGTAAGCTTTGATAGAATATCATGTTGAAGGAGTTCCATATACAATATTGGGACTTTTGGGATGAATTTTTCATTTGCGAAAGTTAGCTTCCTCGATGTGGTGATGTTATGCAGCTTTTCGAGGTAAAATGACTAATCACTTTTAATTTGTTTTTATTTTCCGGTGAATCTTCCACGTGAAAAAATTGTTATTTTTTAAAGAGTTTGACGTGTCCCAATATCAGCTTTTATCCCAAGTAACACTTCAAACGTGCGATTGTCAAGAAAGTTTGAAGAGAAAATATCATTAAAATGGTGTTTTCCAAGCAAAATTTAATGGGTTTAAAGTTGAGACATTGCTGAACTGATACATGGCCATCATGTTCAAGATCGAGTCCACCATGTTTGGGTGGAACACAGCTGGTTAGATAGACAAAATTATCCTGAGAGATCTTAAGCTTACCTTCTACACCTATTACTATGTCAACAAGGATTATTTGTGAACTTATAAATTTTCAGATCGGCGCATGTGTCCGATGGGTTGCATATCTTGATCTCTATTTCTACTCCTGTCAGTTTTGGTGAACTTTGGTTTTCTGGTTGCTGTATACCTTACTTGTTTGAAGATGATGTTACTTCTGGTTTGAGTAGCTGGATGCAGGGCAGGGTGCTGTGTCTTTAAACACTGCCACTATAAATTACTATGTGGCTGTTTTTTTGTGTTTTGGTGGCTAGGCTAAGCATATGCAGCTGCTGGTCTGTGTTATGTCTTGTTTTGGTGTTTTTTGGTGCTCATTCGCTGTCACATGCTAGCAGGTCTGTCAATTTTCCGGAAACTCAATGAGTTGTGGTTTTCTTTTTGCTGTGCTGCGCCTTAGTAGAAGTGGTCATTTGTTTATGGTGGGTTATAGTAGGAAATAATGTGGTTTTTGGTTTATTATACAAAATAGCCACTCCTCTGAGGTGTTTTGATGTTTAGTTACTTTTTCAACCTTTGGGCTAGCTTGGTAGTGTAGGTCTTGGTTGAATTGGTACCTAAATGATTCAATCTCTTTCTTTGGTTACACATCCTTTGTATATGAGTTTAGTATCTCTTATACTCTCTATGTTAATATATATTTTGGCTTATATAAAAAAAAACTATGTCAATAAGGAGTTAGGGTCTGCATTGTTGTAAGATTAATAGCATATAGCTCCTCTTAATTTATAAATTTGTATTGCAATGATTTCATAGTGATTTTCCCCCTTTCTTTTTATCGATAAACACTTGTGTCATTTCATACATTCGCAATTAAAGGTTTAATAATTTGTTAAAAGCCTTGTCAAATACTTTTTCCACTAGATTACAAAGCTAAACAGATGGGAAAAAGAGCAGGGTTTGCAAAGGAAGTTTCCATGCCCTGTGTTTTTAATATAGACCCAGTAGTCAAAGGTCTACCCCGGAACTTGACTCTAACCATTACAATAAGTGCGTGCTTAATTATCTTTCGGTGGTAATTCGGGGGTGAGTTGGCTAAGCAGTGTGAGAGATAGTGAAAATAAAAATGATATGTAGATCTTATTATCAAATATAAACCTTTTTATCCTTTTACCTGATTACCAGATAACTGGCAATGATTCCGTCGAAAAAAAAAAAAAGATAACTGGTAATGATCTATACTGTTCGTCTATTTTTCAATGCAGCCACTGAACAAGGACCTCATGTCCATGTTAAAACCGTTAAAACTTCAAACAGTGGTTTTTGGCAGCAAAAGACCAAGTATATGTTCCAATCACCAAGTACACCAATACCAATCTGTACGGAGCCGTTTATAGTGCAAAGGCTTATCACCAAAAACACCTATCCCCAAAGGAAGAAACAAGGAAATATAATTTGATTAACGGTAACAGAAAGAAAAGATTGGGGAACCTTGGTTTGCCCAATCTGAGGAATCTGGCCCAGGATATCACCTAACGATAGTACCCTATGAACTATGATATCTAAAGTTTAATGGTTGCTGCTCGTTATGGAGAGCAAGAGAATAATGTTTTTAGCCCTTAAATTCTGTGAGCCAAACAACTACGTGAGTATATATATAACTGTGTTAACGTTTGCAACGAGTGGATCAGCAGTAATAGTAATGCTCCAGTAATACAGGGGACAAACAGCTTCACAGTAGCTTTTCATTTTATTTATATTTGTGCATCTTGATTTCATGATTTATTCATTCCAAATTTCTAATTTTACACGCAGTGGGGGGAGCTTCTATTTCACACACACACACATATATATAGCAAAAGGGTGCAGCTTTCTCAGTTGGACTTGGCTTTCATTAGATATCTTACAACTAGAATCCCTCTTTTTTCCGATCCAGTTCCTCTCGTGTTCCCAAAGAAGGGAGTGTTCCCCGGAACGCTTCTTCCAGCTCTTGGCAACCGGCTCATGAAACTATGCAGTATGGACCATTTATATGACAGTGCCATCTGCTATTGTTGCCTTCTCCAATATGATGGTGATGCCTGATCGAATGTAAAATCCATCATATGGTCTATCTGCTTCTTGAACGGCCTACAAAGAAAGCATAAGAATTGGTAAGAGATAATATGATACTTTTTTTTTTTCAAGGGAAGGCTTGTAGGCCTTACATGGGGAAGGGGAGAAGGGAGAAGAAAATGAGAAAGGGACGTAGCGCATTGCGGGGATTTAAACCCGCACACTCATAATTCATGTCCCGCATTGACTCAAGGAAAGGATAATATGATACTTATGATTGGTGTTACACGATGATCTTTAGACCAGAAAACTACTAAATGATAAAATTGGCTCAAAAGTAAAAAGATGAGAATGGGTAGCCATGCTTACATCTTTGTTCATGATGATGACATCTTTCCCGATCTTTGCATTCTTGTCAATTATACAGTTCCTTCAACAAAGATAACAAGTGACAATATTATTTGACATGACAAGCAGATTCTTTATCATGATAAATACACAATATTTATAGTTACAGTTAGGTAGTCTAATGTGTGTCCATGTTAGGATGTAGTAACAATGAGTAAGATTACCTAATCTTGGTGTTGCGTCCAATCCCAATGGGAACCTTCCCCTCTGCCAGCAGAGAAGCAATTTCTGATTCAGTTTGGTAGTAGTCTGCTCCCATCATGATAGTGTCCTGTAAAAGGTGATTTTAGATGGTGGGAAAGGAATCTTAAATGGAGTGACTTAGCATCCTCCTCGGTCTACAGTTATGGAAGTTTACCTGAAGCTCAACACCATAATCCAAACGAGAACGTTCACCGACAATGGAATGTTGGACAGTACATTCTCGCAGGAAACATCCATGGGAGATTATTGCATCCACAATCTTCAAGAGCAACACAAAACTTGATGATAAGCAAGACATCTCATGAACTTGCAGGCAAAATTTTAAGATAGATGATCATAGTCATACATACCCGGCATTTATCAATCTTTGTTGGTGGTAGGAATCTTGGAGATGTGTAAATGGGTGTCTTTGGATCATAAAATTTGAACATTGGACTCTGCAAGAGAAGAACATAAAGCAGATATTAGTTTCAGAACACTGACAATAATTTCTAGGCTAGCAGCTATTTGAGATCTGAGTTTCATTGTAGTTAGGCCTATGGTTCATGAACAAGTTGCCAAGGCACCCCAGCCCTCAACCAGTTAATGATTATATTATATTAGATTTATTATCATCATCTGATTTGGTATGCTACAATTTGTAATTACTGTGGCCTTGTTCTGGTGTTAAATGATGGCCAGCCAATATCACACTGAAAGCAAAACAAGGGAAACTAATTCATATTTGATATAGTGGATTTTAACTAATGCTGCATGGTGCCATAGTGTGTATATACCTACAAAATAGGAAGAACACTAACTTAGAAGATTAGCAACGGTAAAGATCTTGAACACACCTCTTCAGTAAGAGCCATGTTAGCATCATAAAAGGATTTTATTGTTCCAATGTCTTCCCAATAGTCTCCGAAAAAGTACGCCTGTAAAAAAGCATCAGACATTGAACTTGTGTCATTACCTTCTCGTAGGAATTAGTCCCTTGTAAATGGAAGATAAGGCTCCTAGAATAGATCAAAACATTAGGAAAGGAGATATATTTAGTAGAATTAATCTTACTTGGACATTGTGTTGTTCCCTCACAGCTGCAGGAATGATTTCAGATCCAAAGTCATTGGATGTAGGGTATCTCCATCTCAGAAGATTGAGTAAAAATTCTGTCTTGAATACATAAACCCCCATAGATGCAATATATGGTGACTTTAATGCATCTTGGGGTGACAGCCCAAAAAGAGAAGTATCTGCTTGCTGAAGAGAATCAACAAGAACAAATAAATATATTACAATCACATTATTATGCCATGATACAAAAACTTGCAAAAAAAAAAAATCGGGGACTGCAAGTTTGTATAAAAATTACATATCTAAGGAAATAAGAATAAGAGGTGACTTTGGGGGTTCAATTTTGCATAAGTTTGCAAACCAAGCCTATATAATTTGTATGTTTTAAATATATATATGCATGTTCTTAACATGTTAAACACATCATCCTATGATGTATTACAAGTCATTCTGGATTAAAATATGAAGTTTACAGAACATGCTATAGTGCTAAGATGCTCACTCTAGAAAGATGAGGAAAACACAGTTGAAATCGAGGATGGTATTTTTGTCTTTGCATTCTGATAGTGACCAACCTTAGTAGAATTACCAGATACAAAGAAAACAAAAAGGTAAACACATTAGGTTAGCTTTGGACTTACCATTGCTTTCAGATCTGCACCCTTGGGTTTCTCTGAAAAATGGATGATGTGACCTCTGCCATCTACCTTGACCAATCCATAATCTGATGCACGGCTGAAAAAGCATGCAATTGGAAATGAAACCAAGATAAAATTAAATTTGAAATGATTTTGTTTTGAGGATGTTATGTGTTTCTATGTCCCTTTCTATTATGGCTCTGCCTCTTAGATTGAAATAAAATACAATACTTGGAAGTTGATATTCTTCCAGCAACAAAGTGGTATCAAACAAATAAACATGCAGCAGCAACAAAAAGAAACAAATCTAAAAGAAGCCAGAACACACCTGTCACCTACAGCAGCACATGATACTGTGATATCTGCATTTCTGTCAACATGACTCTGTATTTGTTACAATATAATCAGAAAAAACTGTGAGAATGAAATGAAGAAATAATTTCAACTTACAAAACAGTTACACTGTATACCTGCACTAGGTCCATGTAATCCATTCGGTATAGATGGTCTCCGGCTAAGATCAATACATTCTCAACATGTGTGTGCTTGGCATCCTACAACAGTCAAACAATTACAGTAAAATTCAACTTGAGGATAATAAAAGGAGGGGCATGGTATATACTCAATATGGTGTATACAAAAGATCATTTTCCCACCTCAAATACCCATGTAAATTGCCTCACAGCATCTGCAGTTCCTTGGAACCAATTCTTTCCAGTTTCTCCAGGTGTTTGAGTAGCTGCCAGCACCTGTTTAGAATTTGTGCTTTAATAAGTTACTATGAACAGAAACTTGCAATTAGTCAACAACCCTGGTCCTGGCACCCCCTCCTCCCAAAATATAAAATCATCTTTCTAGTGGCTTATTCTTGTCTATCAATCATAGCAGCTAAACAAAAATGAAGTTTCCATAATAAAAATATTAGCACAATTAATGAATCATTTTTTTTGGTATAGACCTTTTGTATCCGAAAGTCACATCGGACCCTGATTAGCTGGACTCATATAAGGGGATAAAACTCTCGCTTAAGGGAACCAAGTTCCAGCCACTTGGACCAACATGCGTTGGTTATGAATCATTTTATGTGAAGTGGAGATCTTGAGTTTTTCTTTTCTCCACTGTGTTGGCAATTTTAAGTCCCTTTAATATATTTTATCTAAAAAAACCATCTAGCTTATGATGCATGGCCTCCATGATACATACCTCCACATATCCATCCCCAAAGTTGACGCCATTTCCAAAATAGGTGCGGGCGATATGACGGTTCAGGGATGCAGAGTTGAACTGGGTGAGTACATTTATTTTGTTAATGCCACTGTTGATGCAGTTGCTCATTGGGATGTCTATAAGCCTGTAGCATCCACCAACAGGGACCTGAAAATGCACAGCAGGTGTTAAGAGTTTCTTTTTATGATCCAAAAAGTGATGCTTGATCAGTCAACAAGACAATGATTTACTCACAGCAGGTGTGGCAGCTCTTTTGGTAAGAGGAAAGAGTTGTTTCCCAGGACCTCCTCCCAATATGATGGAAACAACATTTTTTGGGTCAGCCTTTCTTCTGAGAAAGGTTGGCACTTGAAAGGTCTGAAATTGAAACCCACAATGAGCATACGATCATTTACCAAATAATGACACAAAATTATAAAGGTCTGAAATTGAAACCCACAATGAGCATACAATCATTTACCAAATAATGACACAAAATTATAGCCACAGAAACAAAGAGACCTCCTAGTTTTACAATCATATTGATCAAGATTCAAGACCATAAGAACCAGAATTAGCTAGAACTAAATTCAGTTAACTTACCACAGATTCTTTGGCATCATTTGATGTAAGAACAGCAGATACAGCACCAGGTTTGGCCTTCTTCACCTTCTCCTGGGTTCTCAGATTTGTTGCCCAGGGACTGTAATTAAGACCCCCTTTGATCCTTTCACCTAAAAAGCCATTATCTTGACCAAAAGTATTGCCTTTTCCTGAGTTTGTTAAATGTGTGTTGGTTTTCAAAGTCACACAAGCAGAAGCCATTCCCAGATGTAATGGATCAAATGCTTCAAGTCCTTGCAAAAGAGCTAAACTCAAATCTCAAAAGATTGAACTTTGAAGTTCCAACTGTAAGCAAACAAAGTGAAATACACATTACATAAAGATATTATAAAGCTAGATACACATAGTTGTCTCAGAGATTCAAAATTATATACTAAAAATAGTTAACAGAAAGAAAGCTTTACTTTAAGCAACCCCACAATGATGAAGTAGGAATATGAAAAGAAACACCAGAAAGCTGAAGAGAGTTAAAAAAAAAAAAAAACTATGCCACCCAAGTTCCTTAAAGAGCAGGAAGTTTATTTAAGATAAACAAATTAGAGTATGCAATATGAAGAACCAGAAGTGAACTAACTTGTTGTGAGTTTAGTGCAAAGGGGAAACCAGAGAAGTGATCAAAGTGAGATTTAGATTATCAGAAATGGGGACTGAAGGCAGATTAACTAGAATGTGAAATGTGATCTGCCTTTATTGGCTTGTGAGCCAAAGTCCTCACGAGAAATACGGGAAATATCTTACGGCTTTGGTATATATCAATTTCCAAAAACTATAGAGGAGCATATAAAATATAAGTAAATAATGTTTGTTTGCTAGCTACTATATATAGTGCAAGATCATGTTCACGACCCTCATTTCCCATGGTAGTGCAAGTTTCTAGACTTCTCTTGTATACGTGTGACAAAATATCAAGGATCAAACACCTGTCAATTTCAGGCACGAGTAGTCATACATGAAATCAAATAAAATATGTGGATTTAAACAAAGGAACATATATAATTAATACGAATTTCTACGGTTGTCATTTGACAATGGGGCTTCAATATGTGCAGGCCACTTGACATGTTGCAACACTTGATATTAATCATTTTGCTAATCTTCTCTTGGCATGATTATTGTTCAACTTGATTGAGTTTGAAATTTCACAGTTTTCATGCTTGCAATTGGCATTTCACTATCCAATCATGCATAAAGGTTACTACCATAAATTGGCCCGACTAAGGATGATTGTAGTCATGCATTTGCTCACCACGTCCATTTTCATTATTAAACAAATGGAATTTCTTAACAAAAATCACTTACCCTTGAAATTGCTTCATGTATTGCCAATTTAATAAATCTATATCTCATTGGTTGAATGGAACTAAAGTAAAACTAATAAACAAATTCTATGGTCCATAAAGCAAATCATTCAAGAAAATAAAATATCCCTAACTTTTTTTTTTTCCTGTCAAATATCCCAAGTCATTTAAAAATCCATGGAAGAAACATGAAAATTTAAATATCCATGTACTGTATATGTTAACTTTCTTAATGGTCTAAGAATACTTGATAAAGGCGGTGCAACGGTAATTAAGGTGCAAGGTACATTTTGAGATGTTTACTTACCAAAAATAAACGTATTTATGAAATTGTACTACTCGTGATTTTGCGATCACTTGTATTGTCACTTATAATTTAAAAAAAACAGCCACAATTAACCTGTGATTTTAAAACAGTATATGATATAAATCATCATTAAGCACCATATTCCATATGATATCTCAATTTCATAATAATTGCAAATGTCTGCAAAACTTCACATAGGCTGCTACTTAATACTCATTTTCCCTCACTATAAGTATCCGAGTTTGTTATTACTTGAACCAACCATATGTTGATCAGTAGATTTGAAATATATTTAAGGATTAAAAACTTTAAAAAAATGTTTAATGTAGGTGACGTCACGTGACTCAATGAGAAAGAGAAAGATAGTGTAGAAAAATATTCTAATTTAATATATCACGGTGTATTAATAGTAAATAATTATGAAACTATTAGTAGAAAAAAAAAATCCAAAAATCACTATTAGACTATTAGTTCACAATTCCAAAATTAATATTAGTAATAAAAATTTCTTGTCCTAAAATGAAAAATAATTAAATGAGAAAAACAATTTGCATAATTGATAATTATAGTAATTAATTGATGAAATTGTAGTAATTAAATATTTTTATTTTGAAAAGAAAAAATAGATGATAAAAAATAAATAAGAGGAATTAAAAATACGTTAAGAAATGACACATGACGCATTAAAAAAGAGAGTTTAACTGGTATACATTGTCGATGTAATTTTTTTTATATTGTCAACCAATAACAGATCGCCACGTCGTTAAAAATCTTTGATTCTTATCCAAATCTCTTTACCTTAAAAGTCATTCATACCATGATTTGTGATTGATTGACGGTGTAAAAAACTTTACATGACAGTGCATATCAATTAAACTCTTAAAAAAAAGATGAAATATAAAAATCAGCTCATATTCATTAAAGAAAATTCTAATAGGGATTTTATTTTTTTAATAATTGGAAGAGATTTGTTTTTTAAACCCATGAAATGAAATAGTTTTGTTTGATGGATTCAGCAGGAGCCAATCTATCAAGGTATGTGGAGACAACTACAAGTAGATGGTTCAAAGGTGTGGTGTGGACCACAGTGATTGTCCAGATTTTGGACATAGGGTCCAGCCACCCGTATGCACGGTTCTCAATCTCCCATAACATATACTCACACGGCCCACCAAACCACTAATCCCTATCTACGGGCCCACTCTCAATATTTTTTCTGTGTGGTTCAGCATCTCGTGAAGTCCAGCCGTCAACCCTCACCGTTCCCATGCAATAACCATGTGGCATGCGCCATCTAAGCAACTAATTTAGCTATGCCCTAAACAACATTCAAAAGAAATACCTGATTTTTTTATTTTTTATTTTAATAAAAAAAGGCACAAAATATTTCCTAACTTTGCTTTCTGTTATCTTTAATCGTACTTATTATTGTTATCTTTATTTCATAATTGTTTTACATATATGGAAGATGCAAGCTTGATCTATTTACTAGTATTTTAAAAGACATGGCTTGGTATGAATAAAAGGGATGGTTGAGTGATAAGCATCTCGATCTCACAGAGAGGAGAATACAAATTCGAATCATGGTAATAGATACTTTAGTTGATAGGGTGTAAAAAGCAAGGGTTGATTTTTTGTTCTAAGAAGTCAATCGATTATTAATCTTATAATCAATACAAGGGGTCAAAACTTATGGGATACCTCATAATGTTATTGATGAACCAAATGTCCTAATTATGATAATTCATTTAGAGGAAAAAAATTGACGGATCTTGATATTCTTGAGAGTCTCTGATTTAGGTCAAAAGCTTATTTTAAAAGTTTCATACTTAGTATATAAAAAATTAGAACTTACGTTTGTGTGGAAAAATTGCATACTCTCGATAGGAAATAAAAAGAGAAAATTTCCTAAAATATATTTTTAAACGGAAAATATGAATGTCCCATTACTGCACATTCTTTTACATACATATTTGGTAGAATAATTATCTTACGGTGATTTATGAGTTATACAGGCTAATTTATGAGTTTGATATTAATATGCTATCAGTATAAATTTTTTATATGTCAATCAATTACAAATAATTTTTTATATAGTTTTTAAAATAATTATGATAAAAATCAAGCATTTTTAATAACGTGTTAATTTATGATTAATTGATAATATATTTTTTTTTACAAAAATACTTGCTAGTACGATTTTTTTTTCTTTACTGGATCGGTACGAATTTAATTTCGTATAGGACCAAGAACGGTTTTTAATGGACATTTTTTTTATTACATTTGTATTATAACCATCTCTGTGATTCCTGTATCTTTCATTACTATCATGTCATTTTGTATAGGATTCATCTCGTACCAAATATAATTACTTATTTTTATTCCGCTAATAATGCATGTAAATTAAATTTTTATTTTGTTTTTTTATATCACATTCCATGTCATCACCAATTTGGTATAATTTATCTTTTTTTTTTCCATCCCATCACTGCATGGAGATCCACGTTGAAATGAAGACTACGTTATTAGCGGTAGGGATGTTCACATCCAAATCGGTGCAAAAGAAAATCGATCCAAAAAAATCGAAAACAGAATAAAATCAATATCTTTTGATTTTTCTGAATCTTATTTTGTGAAAACCTATCTGATCCGATTGGATTTTGGATTTTTTTTTCAAAACCGAATCAATTCAAACCAAACAGTATATATAAAATTTAATATATGTTTTTTCTATTTTTTGTATTATTAATTTTTATTTGTTGGTTTTTTCCTAATAATACTTACTAGTTTGATTTGATGTAATTTTTTATTATTTCTAACGTTCCAAACATAAATAAATGATATTTTGAAGATAGATGATAATGATATTTAATTATTTTATACATATTTTATGAAATGCTATTATAAAAATGTATCGACAAGTATGTATAGGTTTAAGATTTTGTTCAATTTAGTTTGCAATCTTGATTATTTGATATAATATAAATATGTAATAATGTGTCGGTAAAAACTGAATCAGCCGAACCAATGTAAATCGCATTTGATCAGATTGGATCATATTGAATTTTTTTAGAGAAGTAATCCAAACCGAACTAAATCATATGTTATTTTAATATTTGGATTGGACAACTTTTTACCCGAAAATCGATCCAAACTGAGCAGAGAAGGATTACATTGAATCGTGAGAGAGATTGATGGGGCAATACAGATTGTGCTATTGCAATTGGGCCAATCAGAAGTCAGTGAGCGAGTGGGCTTTAACATTTTGTGAGAACCAAACAAGCACGAGAATGACAATATGTTAATTGTTTATTTCATTCATAGTGTGCAATATATGATGCTAATCATGGGTTCCCATTGCGTTTTAGTAGGTTATTCTCCACCGCTCACGTGTCCGGAACACATAATCAGGCATTGGTTATCCCATGATTGATTGTTTGTTCCTTTTGGTTTTGTATGATAGTAGGTGTGTAGGACCTATACAACGATGGTGTTTTTCTCTCTCAACCGTTGAGGGAAGATCTAGGGATGGAAATTTGTAACTTAATAATTAGGTATATATAAAAATTATTCATGATGGGTAGGATAATTATCTATATAATAGGTAATGATTCAGGTACGGATAATTATTCATAAATTTGATTGGATATGAATACGGTACGAATACTGATACTATGATATCCGCCCCGCACTGACACTCGCACTCACACACACATATATAGATATATAATTATTTATTTATTTATTTATTTATATTACTAATATGTATAATTTTAACTACGATACAAATTTCAAAACCAAAATTAATTTAAAGACTCTAAACTTTTTAAACCTAGTTGCATCTATAATTCATTTTTGAATGTTTTTATTTATTTAAATATTTTGACTTGTAATGTTTTATGAGTAGATTTAAAAGGTCTTTAAATCGTTTTTTAATTGTTATTTATTGATTTTTCACAGTTAAAGTGTGGGTAACAGATATGAGTACGTGTACTTGGGTACCTAGAGGGTATGAGTAAGGATACTAAAATTGTTATACATACTGATACGAGTCCGAGTACGGGTAATTTTTTCAATCATGGATATGAAAACGAGTATTATAATACCCTACCTAGACTCTACACGTTATCATCCCTAGTAAGCTCAGACAGCCCAAAAATATCAACTGATCCTCGTCCTCAGTTGAGAAATGACTAGAGGTAGGAGACTCTACAATAATTTGAAGGGTATATTATAAGGTTGACTGATAAAAAAGATTGGTTTAGTTGATATATGATACAAATTATAGGTAAAGGTTATGGTGCACCACCCACCAAAATGATACAGTGATACATCATCCATATGGCATTGTCTGGTCCAATTATTTTGTCTCGTGGGTCCTTTGACCATTCAACAGATTTTATAATGGTTCAGCAGTCAAAGACATATGGTAAAAGCATTTGGTATTTTTGTATTTGTTACTCCCAAATACATGGATTTTTTAACCAGAGTTAAAACACTCTACTTCCTTCAGTCGACACTTTTGTCCTCTCTACCACCCGGTCTTCTAACAAAGCTCCATTGAAACCAACTCGTCTCTGAGAGGTCCTTAACCAACTTCCCCTCCACCATCCGGCACGAGAGTTCTGCAAATGGAGTTGAAGGATTGTTCTTGTTGAAGGAAATGGGTGGTGGTTTTCTGGAGTTTTTTTTTTTGTTGGGGGTGGTGGGACGTACTAATTTGGTGAAGAGCTTGGTGACGCGGACGGAAGCGATGACGGCGAAGGAGGCGGCGATGACATTTTTAATAGGGGATTTGCAGCGATAACGGTGGCTGCCGTTGAGGTCTATCCCTGTCAAAACCCATTGACAACCACCACCTCCTCCCAAATCCCTCAACCTCAAAACTCATCGGCAACCACCACCTCCTCCTCCCAAATCATTGCCTCCTCCACCCAAATCCCTCAACCTTGTCGAGACTCACTAGGATGGCAAGCATCCTGACCATGAGAGAGAGGTGACTGGTGATTCTATAGTCCAATTCCAAAGATCTGACGATTCTATGGAGGTCCTTCTTGAGAGATTTGGATTTGAAAAAACACCCAAATGACCAAGGTGCGGTGGTGGGGAGAAATCCACTTGTTAATTAAAAAAAATGAACAGACAAACCAATAAATGAACCATAGTTCCTTTTATTTTAATTAAATAGTATTTTATGAATAATCCATATTTGAGATCAGTAAATAACGTATTTGATATTCCTATGGCAAAATACAAAACAGAACAACATTGACTACATAACATGTTGAAAAGTCAAATGTAGTATCACTAAACCATTTGGCAAATTCATTGGACTTGACTAGGGATGGCAACGCGACGGGGTGGGTAGTGCTTCCCCCGTATCCATCTTCATCAATATCTATGGATATTTATGCGGGTAGCGGATATCCATGGATATCCGCGGGTATTTAAGAGTCTAAAATAAAATTAAATAAAATAAAATTATACAATATAATATAACAATATACTATATTAACATTATATAATATACTATATATATTTTAAAAGATTTATTATTAAGGGTTTAACCACTAAAAAGTATCAAATAAGATAGAAAATAAAATTTATTTCATCTCAAAATGATAGAAATTGTTATAATATATATTATATATTTAATAAAAAAAATCTTATAAATATGCGGGTATCCGCGGGACGGGTACCATGATCCCCATCTCTCATTTAGTAGGTATCCATTTACTACCCATTACGGATAATTTATGCGGATACCCGCGGGTGCGGGTAATTTTGTCATCTCTAGACTAGATACTGCTATGTGGGTGGTGCAATGGTGCACTTTAGACGCTTCCCAAATTATAAATACTTTAAAAATATCAAATATGAAGATTTGAAGATTTTTTATTTATTCTATCACCGCTAACGATTTATATTTTATTATCTAAATTACGTTAATTCTATATTTTAGTATGGTCCAATCTAATCACCATAGGAAATACGAGCAATAAGATAGAAACAAGGCAGATTAAATTAAAAGTTCGTATAAAGTGGGGGTGCAAGAGAAAAACAATTCAAAGAGTGACAAAACACATGTGGCATGCTCGTGAAGTGTATTATGAGAATTTGAATACGCATACCCACAATTATCCCATGTTTAATCAATTGAAGTGACTAAGGAGGCAATAATAATACTTCTTTAGTTGAAGGTTTTCTGTTGAACTCGGATGACTTTTGGACCCATTAGTGGAATTTGATTCGTAAATTATCGAAATGGTACGACTTGAAAAATATTTACTAGATTAAGGTAAGTCGTACATGTCATATACGACGATTTTATTTTTTAGGATTTATTATAAAATAATATAAGTCGTATATACCATGTACGACTTTTATTTGATTGTGTCTATCATCTCATATGGAAGTCGTACATACAATATACCATTTCTATTATTTTATAATAAACCCTAAAAAGTGAAGTCGTCCATAGTATATATGACTTCAAGTCGTATATGCCATATACCACTACAATAGAAATGACTTTAGATAGCGTTTCTGGATGCCTTTTAATAGCGTTTTTAAGCGCTATCTATGTCACCGCTATTAAAAGTAGTTAGCAAAGATAGCATTTAAGAAGTGCTATTAAAAGACGACCTTAGATAGCGTTTCCGGTAGTAAACGTTATCTAAAGGCAGACTTTAGATAGCGTTTTCTCAGCAAACACTATCTAATCCCTTTTTTTTTTAGTTTACCTATTTCTTAACTTTACCTCCATCCTGCATGTTTATAAAAAACAGAAGGTGTACAAAGAAATGAAGCACGATACAAATTATGGGTAGCAAATAAAACCCAGACACCTAAGTTACTTGTACCAAACCATATGCATATAACAAGCTACTTTGATAGAAAGTATTCCACCAAAAAACTGTGTAGCACCATCAATATATTGAACCCGTAATAATAAAGGTATATAGCAAATCTTCAAATCATCAAATGCTAAACTCAATATAGATGAAAGTGACCCAATTGCATACGCTTCAACTACTAAGTCTGACCCAATTGCATATATATCAGTTAATATAATTTAACCAAGCCAAGAAGCTTCTCAATCATAAAATACTTCAAGAATTTTTGACAGCACATACGGCAAAAAACAACTAGGTAACACCCAAGATAGATTGTTCCCAAGTCCTCAAAGAAAAGTAGAGAGTACCATTTAAACCATCTTGAATCAAGAATTGTTTCATCCATATACAGTACAATACAAAGTTTAGACCATATATAACAAGCGTAATCAAATAAACTTTTCAACAATATAGCGACACCAATCTTCCTTGATTTCAGATAGTTGAGCAGTGGAGTATGTGGAGCATTTGAAGTCGTGGGAAATCTTTGCGACATAAAAATTAAATAAATTAAGTTATAATTGCTAAAACATTTGAACAGTCACAGTTAAAAGCTAAGTAAACAACATACCACCATTGGTATTTTAACTTGATTCTGTAAGATAATTTCCTTCATGAAACGCATGACATAGTACCCACAATCTGTATCATTGGGTTGTCTTGGGCACTATAAAAAATAAAATAGTAAATCAATATAGTTTTTTTTAACTAATTGCGCATTAAGTTTTTGCAAATATACTTCTATCTGAATCCATTTAATGTTGGTTGCCTTTAAACGAGGCACCTTTTGAGAGCAACAGGCTCAACAAAGTACTAACTGGCACTTGTTTGATTAAACTAAACTAATCAAGCCGAAGAAAACAAGCTCCCAATATATCCTTGCTGGCAAATTGCAAAATGTAATTGCCAAAGGATCTCATTAGTCGAGCTTTTCAATCAATAATCTAATATCAATTTAGAGCATTGTCCAAGACATTTCAAAGTTATGGAAGTTCTAACATTCACCCAAAGATTTGAAGGGGATCAACCAGAACAAAACAAATTCAAAATTGTGCAATACAGAGAAATCGATTATTATGTGGACCATAAGTAGTTCTGTAATAAAAAATCAGTCCTAAAATACAGCAAAGCATGCAAGAAAGAGCAATCGGATGCCATATTCTCCTACCAAAAAGAAATGAGAGAAATGTGACGAGAATCCGAATAGGTCCTCATTGTTAATAGACTCAACAGTATTTAGTTATTGCTTTTTCTCTTCTGCTTTCCTTGGCTGAAAGAAGGAGTAATAAAACACAAAAAATAAAATAGTTAAAGAAAACCTGCTATAGTTGTAGGCCATATTCACAAAAGGAAGGCATGTTATTGAACATAGTAATTAATATATAAAAGCCATACTTAACATGAAACCATATCACCGAGTTATTGAAACAGGAATTATAAAACCACACAGATGCTTTGGAGTTATAAGAGCATATGTAAATACAACAAACAAAAAAGTTGTATAAAAAAACTACTCACCAAATGTATTTACTATTTAAGAATCTTCAACACAATTATTATATAGCACAGTGAGACATGAAGTCCACTTTATCAACCACAAAAATATAGAATTAGGATTCTACAAAAAAATATTACAGATATAGTAACATATGGTTTTATCATTACAGATGGTTTTCTTCTTGCTGAATCCAGTAACTTATGGTGCATCCATAACCGAAACCTACTAGTATAAAATCAACAAACCCAAAGAGTAAATTTGTAAACCTCAATTTGTCTAAAACTTGAAACTTCTTTTCCTTCTTATATCAGAATACAAACATAAAATTCTTTTAAACTTTAAAGTACACAAATATCCAATGTGCACTGAAATATATAAGAATGCAGTTGGGAAAGAAAAGTAAAATAACAGGCATCACTGATTAGGAAAACCACAATATTTGCTGCTGCTAGGAAACACATATTTTGAATAGCATGTAAAAATGAACCAATTCAAAGCCAAGTCTGGTTTTCAGATTATCACCCTCTAATGCAATGATGCCATCCAATAGTTTATGCTCGCTATTCTAATACATTATGTTCAGTTTATGCTCGCTATGTTGTGGATGATATATATTCTCACATGATAGATATGAACAACTCAAACCTTGTAACTGAATGAGAAACAATAACATCAATGAGTAACTGAATACAGAGGGCAGCGAAAGGAACTTACAAAGGGCAAACCTGACGATGGCGGCCAAACGACGGAGGACAACGCACACGGACGACTCAAAGAATGGCGAAGACAACGCACGAATGGTGGAGACAGCGAGCAAATGACTTGTGCGTATGGCATGGAAGGTTAGCTACCAATTTTACAAAGTCAAAAACATAAGAAGGGAGGGAGGGAGCAATTGAAGCTGAGACATAGGGAGAGAGTCTGAGGCTTGAGCAAGAGTGAGAGGGAGAAGGCGTGAGAGGGTCATGAAGGAAAGAGAAAACAGAGTGAGAAATAGTTTATAGAAAGAAATGAGAGGATGCAATGAGAGGGGACGAGCTCTCTGGATGCAATGAGAGGATGAATCTACAATGGCAACCCTAGACTTGAACTGAGGTCAGTGATGAACTGAGGATGTTAGGGTACGCAGAAACTGAGAATCGAAGGATCAAAGCATACGCGCGTGGGGGTAGTTCTAAAATTAGCAAAGATAGTCACCTAAGATAGCATTTCTAACTTTAAACGCTATCTAAAGGTTACCTTTTAATAGCATTTCATTTTACAAATGCTATTAAAAGTTGATTTTATTTTATTTATTTATTGCAAATTAGAAAAGATAGTGTTTCCGTCGGGAACCGCTATCTTAGGTTGTTAGTTAAGATAGTGCTTCCTGATGGAAGCGCTATCTTTTCCTGCAACTTGACTTTTAATAGCATTTCCGTACGGAAATATTATAAAAGGTGCGTTATTAAAAGTCTAATATATTGTAGTATACTATTTACCCAAATCTGATAGATACTTTTCAAGCTACGTCATTTTAATAATTTACTAAACAAATTGCATTAGTGGGGTTAAAAGCCAACTCGGATAGAACCGTTGGCATAATTATTCAAAGTTCTGAGGGGTAATGATTACATGTAGTATATATATTTTTTTGATATAAGGATTACATGTAGTATTAGTTGTTCAACTAATATAACTGTATACTTGTAGTTTTTTTTTTTGACGTGTTTATGGCGAAGAGAGACTGTCCAAAAAATACTCAATTCAAGCCGTAATTGCCATAAAAAAATCCACGTAAGCCAACTACTACTTCAAGACCTGATACTAAAAGGTGACAGGTTTGCAGCGAAATGACGAAGGTTCCTCTTGATCCATTTTGGCAGACATAAAATCTGTTTTAATGTCGTTGTGTGTGTGTGCTTGCCTGTTTCCTGTTTGGGTGGGGTGGGGGTTGCACGTAAAATCAGTACTCGATGCAGTTCATAATCAACCTAGATGGACAATAAATAAAACAGCGTCATGGGCCAATTAGCTATGCCATATGTTTTTTCATCCTCACGATACTCTTTTTTTGTTCTTAGAACAGAAGCACAAATTGAATATTTAACTTGCTTACCGTGATAGAACCTTAATCTATAAGAAAAATACTTTTTTTTTCTATATTACCCTTTTGATCCCTTATTTATTTTAATTTATTCAACTTGGTCCCTCTACTTTAAAAAATATTCAAGTTGGTTCTTTACTTGTCAATCGTTAAGCAATTTGATGATTTATGTTAAGTTTTAACGTTAAGTTTTGGTTAAATTACTCTTTTGATCCCTTATTTGTTTTAATTTATTCAACTTGGTCCTTCTATTACGTCTCGTCGTTGTCTGAACAACATGAACATTTTTAAAATAGAGAGACTAAATTGAATAAAATAAAACAAACGAGAGATCAAAAGGGTAATTTTATCAAAATTAATGGGGAAAGTTAAATGAAAGGATAAAATTGCTTAACGTTTGACAAGTATGAGACCAAATTAAACATTTTTAAATAGAGGGACCAAGTTTAAATTAAAGCAAACGAGGGACCAAAAATTAATTTAAACTTTTTTTCTGTCATAAAACGGTAGTCATGGATATATGCTAAAAGTATTATTATAGGGTAATTAAAGTCAGATCGATGCTCAATGATGACAATGCAATTAAGTTTGAGTAAAAAGTATCAATTTATTAAAACTAGATATTTACATTTATATTTTCCATGTAAAAGTATATCTATACAACAACAAAAATTTGATTCCCTTGATATTCTCAACTAGTGATTGAGGATGTTAAGATGGGCAACTCTGATCTTAATCAAACGCCTAAACAGAATCTCAGGCCCTTCTTCAAGGTCTTGAATGAGTGACTCCACTTTCTCCAAGTGGTTCTGCAGCTTATTCATGTTTTCAAATTTGCATGTCTGGGAAAATATGTAGGAATGCAATGCTTCATCCAGCTGTGCAAATTCATTCTCTTCTGCCAATAGTGAACAAGCTACTTTTTTGGTCTGCATCAGCTTAGAAATAAAATGCCAGCTGCTGGAAGTTGATTGTGTTGTTCCTGAGATAAATTGTAGTAGTGCCTGAAATGTTGATAGAGTAACCACTTCCACATTTTCTAATAAGCTAATGAAAGCCACTATTTGATGATCTTTGTTTATAGATGACATGTTGCAATTTTTTGTAGTACCCTTCAAATTTGCCAAGGCTTTTGAGATGGCTTTTCTTACCACCTTCCCCTGGAAGTCAAGAACCTTTTAACCTCTGCCTTGAGCTCCACTTCACCACCCTTTCTTCTTCTCATTATTGATTGAAGTTCACGCATGCACTCCTTTGTATGCAGTAGAGAATCTTTAGCAGCTGTGCACACATCTAGTAGCCTCAAAGATCCATCCAAGAGATCATCTACCCAATTTTCTTGAGGTCACTAGTGCAATAAGTGCTTTTTACGTCAGTTAAAATTGATTTTTTACGTCAAAATACTGACTGACGTAAATACAGCTGACGTTAATAGTTAATATTTTAACGTCAGTTGAGAACTGACGTTAAAAAATAAACTATTAACGTCAGTTCTTTAACACAACTGACGTTAATTTTGTTAAAACTAACGTCAGTTTTTATAAAAAACTGACGTTAAAGGTTTTAATTTTAACGTTAGTTGTTTATTATAACTGACGTTAATAGTGTACTGTATATTTTATAAAATACTATTAACGTCAGTTGTATGATACAACTGACGTAACACAGAATATCACACACATTACAGAATTGCAAAGGAAAAATGAAATAATGGGGGGACTTAAAACCAAAACCCATGTATAGGAAAAACATAACTATCTACAAGTATATATATATAAATTTTAGTCTACAATGTCTAAAAACAAAACTACCAATCTAAGGATATATATATATATATATATATATATATATATATATATATATTGTAAGGAGAAATCAAAGGTTTTTCTTTCTTTGAAAATGTTTTTGAAGAAGATTCGACTTGAGTCGAAGTGTCAAATTCTTGTGGTACTAGCCACTTGATATAAAAGTTGATTTGTATAATTCAATTGTTGTTGAATATTTTTAATATCATAACGTGTCGATTGTTGAGCAGAAAGGGTTTTGTCATCAAATTTCATTGATTTGAAAGGTGATGCAATAATTTCATTGTTATCTACATTTGGAAAAGTGATTTCTTCCAAGGGTGGAATAACAGAAATTACTTCTTTACCCTTTGCAGTTTTCCAAATCTTTTTCGCAGAGTTAAGAACTTTTAACTCCAAGTGAGGAAAACAGTGATTTTCAAACCATTCGAAGAAGGGAATAGTATCATCCTCTACCTCCTCCAAATAAGAATAAAATTTTTCTTTATAATCAGCTAATATATTTTGAGGAAAAGACGAAAAAAACCATTTTCGTTTTTCTGCATATTGAGGTTTGAAATTATTGCATCACCTTTCAAATCAATGAAATTTGATGACAAAACCCTTTCTTATTTGGAGGTCATGGACCAAATATTAAAACCTCAATATGCAGAAAAACGAAAATGGTTTTTTTCATCTTTTCCTCAAAATATATTAGCTGATTATAAAGAAAAATTTTATTCTTATTTGGAGGAGGTAGAGGATGATACTATTCCCTTCTTCGAATGGTTTGAAAATCACTATTTTCCTCACTTGGAGTTAAAAGTTCTTAACTCTGCGAAAAAGATTTGGAAAACTGCAAAAGGTAAAGAAGTAATTTCTGTTATTCCACCACCAAGAGGGCCACTGCGGATCATTTCACTAAAAGATGTTAGAGACATATTGAGGTTTCATAAATTCAGATTGAACTTTGGTTCTATCTGCTATGAATTTTGTTAAAACAAAAATTTGATTCGTATTTTCGAAAGCTTGATTAATTTCAGATAGAGTGGGAGACTCTTTCTGTGCTTCCTGTTGCACCGGCACCGTAATAGGGGTTTCAACCCTATAATCCAGTTTAGGAATAGTAGGATGAGCATTCATACCTACTAATCTCAAAGAATGGAAAGAATCCATTGACCTTCGAGAATTGTTTGTATTAGTTCTAGAACCCTCAGGACAAGTCCTAAAAGATCTAGTTGAATTACTCCTGTTTAAGGGAGCAAAACTAATAGAAACATTTCCAGAAGCATGTTCAATGGGTACTGACATTACAGAGGATTCTGGCTCCTCCGGAGGCAAAACGCTTTGTAAATTCCATTCTAAATTTCTAGAGACTTCATTGTGGTTCAGTCTCCTTGGTGTAACAGCATTTGACTTATTTAAATTTACTTGCAAAAGCAGAGTATCTTCTTTGGAAGATATTCTTAAAGCTTTTGGCGAAATATTCGTTTTCATGGCTTTATAATATATTTTGTAAATTACAGCCATTGGATAGGAATTGGGATTCCAGATTCCTTCCTTTATTTTAATATCTAACTTTATATTATGCTTGTTTTTACCCAAGCTATCCAAAGATAAAGTATAATTTGGAAAATTATTAAAGAAAGTGGGACCATCATGAAGATTGGTCTCAATTATTGAAAGTATTTGATCCTCGAACCTAGCAGGTCGAGTATCTCGTAGGCATACACACACTGGGGTGTCTATACCAAGCCTATGAAGTGGTTTGATAGCGACTTGTATTAATCCAATATGTAAAAACTTATATTTTAACTTATGTTCTTTTAACATCGAAAGATTCAAAAGGTTTAAAGACTCTTGAGTCTTGTCAACCTTTATTGTATATTCAGCAGTTTTTATAATAAAATCCGACTTGAACTTGTCAAGCAGTTTTGTTTGATATATTTCAGAAACACTCAAAGGAGGGATACTCCAATTATTAAGTTTTTGCTCTATTTCAGGCAAAACAATTTGAAGTTCATTTATTAAAGAAGAATTTTGAAAAGAAGAACTATTTTCAAAATCTGAAGAACTTGTTTCACCAATTTCTTCAATTTTCTCTTTACCCTTTCGGGAAATCATCTTAAGCAGACTCGACATGATAGCCTAGCCTAGAAGCTCTAATACTTAAGACAGACACTCATTATTGACCTTACCAACACCGGGGACACCAGGCTTACCAACGGCTTTACTACCTACCTTAGGTTTTACGACCGGGAACACCCTTCAGGCTTACCAACGCTGCAAGAAAGGACAACTCAAAGACTGTATCAAGTACCAGAAACCTTTAGGCTCTGATACCAAGAGGGCCACTGCGGATCATTTCACTAAAAGATGTTAGAGACATATTGAAGATAAATATGATAAAAGCAAATTCTTAAAATATCAGAGTATGAAATTATGTAAAGAAAGTATTTAAAATTGCAAATATTTCACAGTTCACTATATGCCAAAGATTTAGGCGAAGTGAATACAAGATATTACAACTTTTTCAGAACTTACAAAGTACTTGAGCTTGTAAGAAAACTTGGAAATGCTTAAAACAACACTGCAAGATTACAAGAAAACAAGATTAGTAAGCTCGTAGAGAGATAAGCTGTGTCTTGCAACTGAGTCTTCGAGATCCTTATATAGAGGGAGGATTCTTCAGCTACGAGCAGCGGATTTCAAATTTTTCGAATCCGAAAAGCAGGTACTATTCTTCTTTTGACTTTGGTACCAGCTTTTACTATTCATCTTTTATTTTTGTCTGCCACGAGGATGCTTTCGGCAAGACACGACAAACAACTTTTCTTTATTAAAGCAGAATGGCACATGGGCGGCCACATTTGTGTCTGATAGACTCTGCTTCAATAATTTTATATTTTGAGTGGGGAGATTCTGTCGGCCATCTTTATTTTAGTGGGAAGATACGACAAAATCTTATCATCAAAAATCAACAAATCCAACATCTGGGTCATTATTTTCCAGATACGGATTGTATTCTTCGAGGTCTTCTGCTGAGAACTCTGGTTCTTCAATGACTTCATCAGAACCAATAGTTGAAGCATCTTCTAATAATTTCTTTTTCAACTCTGCTGGGGAAGCAGCATCGAATGTTAAAGTATATGGAGAGAAAGGACTGGGGGGTTGAGAGATTACTAAAGAAGTAGTCCCAACTATATTTTTGCCCTTATCTCTTGCTGGGGAATTTGTTGGAGTAGAAACGGACTGAGGGAGTCTTCTCTTTTGTAGTCCATGTTTCTTCCAAGTTTCAAATTTTGTCAGAACGAAATCCTCATTAAATTTTCTCCACCAAGAAACCATTGTTGAAGAACAAATCCACCGAGGAAAAGGTTCTGGAAGATGTTGGTGAACATCATAGCTAAATCTGTGTAGCCATGAAATTCCAAACTGAGCACAAAATTTTAACAGCTTTTCATGAGCTGCAATTTTAGGGGTTAGAGTTTTATACTCTAAGTATGTTGAGTATATAGCATTTGGGAAGATCTCTACAGATAACCCATGATGAACAAACCAATCTAAAAACCATGAGGGGTAAGTAGGTTGGTTACTCAGTATTTGAAAGTACCAGGAATGCTTTTCATTTGGAATAAGCAAGAAAGCATCCCAAGCATTTTGATAGTCAAAATAATCATATACTGCAGGGTCGAATACCCTGGATAATCTTTTAGGTTTTTGAGGGTGCTGACCCCAATCAGACATGGTCAGAACCTTTAAAATTTTGCACTGGGAATAAGCTACCATAGACTTATCTTTATCATTGTAATTTTCAACTATCTCAGCTGACCCAGAGTCTAACAGTATGAACTGATAGAATTTTAAAGTTTTCTTGGATCCATAGCATGAGATCCAACCCGAACCTTTCATATGATATTTTGAAAAGATGTTCCAGGGACCTGAAACATTGATTGAAGGATCACCCATTTCGGGCTCCAGCAGTAATAATTGATGACATTTCGGTTTATATTTATGTTGGAGAGGCTCTCTTTCCAAAGGTTGAATTTGGGTTTGAGCTGGAGTATTTTGGGCTGGTTTTTGTGTTTGGGCTGGTTTACCCAAAGGAGTAAACCTATTGGATATTTCAAGAGATGATGAGGTTATTTTAGTGGGTTGTTGGGGTGATATTGGTGTTTGGGCTATTTTTGTTGCACTGGGTGCAAAGGAATCCAATGTTAAGGGTTTTGATGTTGATGAGGAAGGGGATGCCCCACCTCTGGTATGTCCACCTCGGGACCCACTCATTTTGATGAAGATTCCTGCAAAAATTCCCTGGTTAGATAATCAGGGATAAAATTATTTTCACCTTTTAAATATTCTATTTCAAAATCAAAACAGCTAAGAAGACTTTGCCATCTGGCAAAAATATGTTTGGAAACAAGATTTTTAACATCTTTTTCTAAAACATCTTTTGCTGCTTTGCAATCTATACGTAATAAAAATCTTTTGTTAAAAAGATCATCTTGAAATTTTGTAATACATAGTACTATAGATAAAATCTCTTTTTTAATAGTACTATATTTTTCTTGTGTGGAGATCCAAAGACCAGAGTGATATCTGACTATTTGCTCAATGTTTGACTCTGGGAGGATCTGTAGCAGGATGCCACCATATCCTTTTTCTGACGCATCAGTCTGAACTATTAGACTTGCATCTGGATGAGGAATACCAAGACACGGTAGAGACTTGACTTCCTGTTTTATTTCAGCCACTAATTTTGACAACTCATCAGACCAAGGTTTTGGATTCTTAGTCTTTCTAAGTCTACTATATAGAGGCTTGCATTTTATCCTAATGTTAGGGATAAACTCAGAAACATAATTTAAACAACCCAAAAATCTTTGAAGTTGTGTTTTATCCTTTAAATCATTTGGAAAGTTATCAGCAAAGGCAATGCTTCTGCTGATGGGGGTAATTGTGCCCTGAAATATTTCATGACCCAAAAACCTCATTTTGGTTAAACAAAGTTTTGTCTTTTTGGCAGACAAAGCCATTCCATTTCTTTTTATTGTTTCTTTGAAAACATTCAAGTGTTTGAAATGTTGATCCAAAGAGTTTGAAAATATTAAAATATCATCGATGTATATTAAAGCAAACTCAGAATGAGGCTTTAATATTTGGTCCATGATATTTTGAAATTCAGAAGGCGCATTTTTCAATCCTAAAGGCATTACATTCCATTCGTAATGTCCTAGAGGAACAGTAAAAGCAGTTTTATATTTATCCTCTTCTGTTAAGGCTATTTGATAATAACCTGATTTTAAATCAAATTTTGAAAAGATAACTGCATTGTGCAGTCTTTTTATCAAATCCTTTTTGTTAGGTACAGGGTAGCGGATCCACTGTAATGCTTTATTTAAAGGCTTGTAATTGATGACCATTCGAGGTTCACCACGTTCTATTTCAGAATTATTATTTACATAAAAAGCTGTGCAACTCCAAGGGGATTTGCTCGGCCTTATCAATTTTTTAAAAGATCTTGTATATCTTTTTTACAAAACTCCAAAGTTTCACTATTCATCTGAATAGGTCTTGCTTTGGTGGGTATGTTCCTTTCATCAAAATCTTTTTCATACGGTAAAGATACAGTATGAATTTTTCTATTCCAAAAAGCATTTGGAATAATGGAACATACTTCTGTTTCAAATTCTTTTTGAAGAGCAATTACTTTTTCCTTTATCAAAGGATCTTGTAATTGTTTTTCAATTTTCTGATATACAATTTCTTTTTGTAGAAAATTGATCTGGTTTTGCTTTCCTGTTAGAATTGACAGAAAGTTATTTTCAGAAAGAATATTTAAATCTTTTGATTTTACTGGATTTAAAAATTCAAAAAATATTTCTTGATTATTTCTTTTGGTTGTTAAACCATTTTCAGAAACTCCGAAAGGATATAACTGAGTTATAAAAGGGGTTCCTAAAATGATTTGTTCAGACATATTTTTAACTAATAAAAATGTATTTTTGAAACAAACTCCATTATTGCAAATACTAGCTTCTTCAAGTTTATACTTAACTTGAAGCTTTTCATTATTTGCCGTATAAAGTTTTTGAATTGTTTTCTTATAATATTGAGTAGGGATCAAACCTTCTTGGATGCAATTCAGATCAGCACCTGAATCGATCAAAGCAATAAATGGTTGGTGAAAAGAGTTTTTGATTTTCAAATTGACTTTCACATGCCATTTTTGATGTAAGGTTTTTATTCTCATTAAAAAGTTATTATTACCCAATTCATTATTATCAGAAGGAAATTCATTTTGAAAACTCTGAGATGAAGAAGAAGCAGAAAGATGTACCTGTTCCTTCCCCGGATTTTTTGAAAAATTTTGCTCCAAAATTTTAGTTTTTAGTTTTAAATCAGCAATTTCAGATTTTAAAACTTTAATTTCCTTATATAAAAAAGAAAGACTTAAAGGTTCTTGGTTAAAAGAAGATGAAGTCTGAGCAGAAGAAGACAATATCTCTTTTAAAGAATAACCTTTAAACTCTTGTTTTTCTACTTCCTGTGATTCTAATTCTTTATACTTTTCAAGCATAGCTAATTTAATTTGTGGATCATCAACTTGATTTATCAGATCAAGTAAAACTCTAGCTTCTTTGGTAATAACATTAATTGTAAACTTACAATTACAGTTATCACCAAGACATCCACAACTTAAACAGCCTGCATCTGAATCAGATGTTTCTTGGTTTTGAAATATAACATCTGAATCATCATCCGAAGATGAAGCATCTGAAGAATTAGTATCATAGAGAAGAATTTTCGAAATCTGATCCTTAAGATCATCATCCATTTTTAATTCTTTGATCTTTTGTTTCACACGACAATCTCTTGCCATGTGCCCCACACGACCACATTTATAACATGTGATATTTTTCTTGAAATCTTTTGAAAAGGGTTTCTTATAAGATTTCCTTTGGGATTTCTTATAAGGTTTTATATCTTTTTCCTGTTTAGAAAACCTTTTCTTTGTGGGAAAACGTTTTGAAAACTTTTGAGAAGTAACTCTCCTTTGTTTAGAAGGAGGAGTTAATTTTTCATAACCAAACTGTTCACAAAAATTACCCAATTCTTTGGAATTGGTTTTACTTTCGAATTTAGCTTGGCGATGCATTTTAATATCTGTACAAAATTGTAAACCAACTTTGTTTATAATTGAAATTAACCTTCCATAGGTTAATTCCTCCAAAGGAGTACCAGGGAACTCCATTTTTAACTGAGCTCTAACTTTTGTAGAAAAATTCTTTGGAAGACCAGATATAAATCTATCCTTCCAGTAAGCTTCTCTACAGTCAGTTCTCGTATAAATTTTTGTCAAAAAATTATCTTTATACCATCTAAACTCTCCAAGAGTAGGACAGTATAAATTATTTAAAATCTCAAGGGACCTATCAGCAAAAGTATTGGTATCGCCAATAAAAGCCAAAGATATCCCTAATATTAAAGTTTCAACTTGTTGATCAACTTGTCTTTCAACCTGTTGACCATTTTCAACGCGAGTTTCGGTTTTTACAGAGGTAAAAACTAAATTTCGCTCTTCTTCTTTCAAATTATTGTCCCACCATCCTTTTAGGCTACCAGTGAAGCCATTGATAAGGATTTTGACAGTACTTAGGGCCGTGTTTCCACGAGCTCTGTATGCAGTAGCTGCCATGGACATTTCTTCTAATTTTCGTAAAATCTGATGTTCAGTGAAACCATCAATGTTCCACTCAACTATTCCTTCACCAGTATATTGCGAAGCATATTCTGATGAGAAATAATCCTCATATTGAATATCAGGCAGAGTAGGCCTGTGATAATAATTTCGAGATTTTGGAAAAGATTTTGAAGTATTTTTGATTTTGTTAACAACATCAACATCAGAATCTTGAAACTGTTTTTCAAGTTCTATAACATCATCATTATTATTTTTCAAAACATTTACTTTTGAAGAAGATATTTTTAAAGAAGCTAATTGTTTATTGATTTCATCCAATAGGGTTGTATTGGATTCATTTCCAATTTTAAGATCCTTGATTTCTGAGTCAGAAAGTTTGTAAGGAGAAATCAAAGGTTTTTCTTTCTTTGAAAATGTTTTTGAAGAAGATTCGACTTGAGTCGAAGTGTCAAATTCTTCTGTGGTACTAGCCACTTGATATAAAAGTTGATTTGTATAATTCAATTGTTGTTGAATATTTTTAATATCATAACGTGTCGATTGTTGAGCAGAAAGGGTTTTGTCATTAAATTTCATTGATTTGAAAGGTGATGCAATAATTTCATTGTTATCTACATTTGGAAAAGTGATTTCTTCCAAGGGTGGAATAACATAAATTACTTCTTTACCCTTTGCAGTTTTCCAAATCTTTTTCGCAGAGTTAAGAACTTTTAACTCTAAGTGAGGAAAACAGTGATTTTCAAACCATTCGAAGAAGGGAATAGTATCATCCTCTACCTCCTCCAAATAAGAATAAAATTTTTCTTTATAATCAGCTAATATATTTTGAGGAAAAGACGAAAAAAACCATTTTCGTTTTTAATTATATATATATATATATATATACACATGTTATTAATTTGTTTATAAAGTCTAACAAAAAAACTATTCATCTGAGTAGTGCGGAGGTATCTTGTCAATTTCTTTTTCAGCCGCATACTTGAAGAAGAATTCAGCGAAGCGCATCCTCAAGTCTCTTAACTCATCATCTTTAATAGGCGATTGGTCGTTAAATGCTTACACACGTTCAAATAATAACAATAACATCAATGCAAGTCATCTTCAAAACTATAATATATAATTTAACAAGTTGTTTAAATATTACCTTATTCCATCCATCCGTAATAGATGCGGAGACTATGTTCAGCATATGAAGCATCACATAATAGCCGCACGACCACCCGCCAATTTGAAATCGAGACTACCAACAAAATTAATTTCAACGTCAGTTGAATATACATATAAATTAGTAATTATAATATTAATTATTTGATAAATAAACTACCAAACCTTGAGGATGTTCCATACAGGATTTGCTTTAGCCTTAGAAGTCTTACTTCTCCCGTTGGCGCAACTTATGCTACTCGCCTTCAGCGCGCTATCATAAACAAATAATCATGTCTATCAATTAACAAATTCATATATCATGTGTGTAATAAACTAAAAACAACTGATATTAAAACTTAAATTAAATTTAAGATTAGTCGTTACTTACTTATTTACAGCTTCCAACACCACCTGTGGCGGCTGTTGGTGGAGAGAGCAAAAGAATATGACAGTATGCCTAGACGGGTGAAGTATGAACAACTGCCAATGGCTTTTCATACAGTAGGGAGCCAGATATAATTCTTTCGGTTTGTCTCCCAACAAGTTCCCTAAGTATTTACTCAATGCATCGCTAGCAAAGAAATCGGGTAGAAGGATTGACGGATCTAAGAAGCCGTAAACTGATGCAACGCTCTTATCAAGTTGAAGACGATGGAGATACCTAAGATATGAAAAGGTGTGGATGTTAATTACATAATATATATATATATATATATTGAAATTAAAATAAATTATTAAATGGAAAAATACCAAAAATAAATAAGTTATAAAATTAAAATTAACTTACGTGCACCGGAGACTCAAAACATTGCTGCCCATCCAGACGTTATTTCTGCAGGCATTTCCGAGATCGTCACCACAGAAGGAAAATATCCTCTGTTGATCTGGGCGTGCCACCCATCCATCGTGCTCCAATGGATATTCAAAAATATCAAACGCATAATCCTCACCAAGTGAGAACAAACGAGTGATAGGTGACAGCGACACCGACGTCGACTTGGCCTTCAGTTTAGGAAAAATAAAATAGATAAGTTGTTGATAATTAAAAAAAACACAAGTAATTATTTGACTAATTTGGACATTAATAATGAATACATACCTTTGTTAACATTTCGAGCTCACGTCGTTTGGAGTCCAACTCAAGCTCACGCCTTTTCATTTCCAACTCATGCTCATGGCGTTGGACTTCGAACTCCCGCTCCCTAGCTGCCAACTCATCGTCCTCCACATGTGCCCTACTAAAACTCTCTTTTGTGCTCACATGTGAAGGGTTGGCATACCCTGCGGTGTCCTGGGATGTACCGACGGAGGAAAGCTCTCTGGCAAGCACCTGCTTGAATTCTGGGTTGGATATTAAGCTTTGCATCAGATGTGTTGTAATAGCTGGGTTGGACATGAGGTGCCGAGTAATGTCAGCCAAAATTGATGCTTCATCGACCACCCACTTTCGTGAAGCAGACTTGCCATAATATTCTTTGATGGTCACGTTCCTAGGAACACCGAGAACCCGACCAGGATGGTCTTTCTTGCCTAGAGCAGTCATCAAGACGTCCCGCCGTCCAGAAGGGACGAAATTGCCCTGGGAGGATTGTGCTTTAAGATCCATCTACAATGAAAAAAAAATGAAAAAACGTGCAAGTGAAAAGTGTTGCAAATATCTATACAAATATCAATTGAAATCAAGTTAATTATTTACTTACAATCTTATCTGCCACTTCGCGAGTGGCATCAACTTTAAAAGATCCCGTCTTTTTCATGCGGCCGGCTAACCAGACATCCTCGCGGTTGATGTCCGACGGAGGACTTAATGGTGTGCCCTCAGGCACCTCTCCTCTTTCAATCCTAGCAGAGTGCTCTTCCTGCTTCGCCCTCAGTCTATCCGCCATCATCTGCTCGATCCGATTCTGGTACCCACCCTGAGACATGGGTTGGCGGTGGACGTTCTTCGCCTGATTCTGCCGACCCTTATTTGCCTTAGCCTATTCAAACAAAAACACATAATTAAATACAGTTAAATGATCTATAAGAAGCATACAAAATTAACTTAATCAACCAACCTGAAATTCTCCATCCTGTCGACTCCTGGCAAACATATCCCAAGTATCCTGATCAATCCAGGGATAATCCGAGAACATTTTATCAAGCCGCTTCTTCCCAGATACATAGTACCTGGTAAGATCATGCTTGAACCCATTCCAACACTTTGATGCCATTTTCATACATTTATGACGATGATCCTCGTCATTTGGCACAGTCCAAGCTACCTACACATTAAATACATAACAACTGGATGGATTATAACTCGGATAATTATCTAATAATGTAAATCAAACGAATGTAAAGGTAAAATACCGCGATAGCCTCCCAAATTTGATCCTTAACATTCTGTGGAACGTCATTCCAGTGGTTGTAGTTGATGCTTACGTGCTGCTTCGCTTGTAGAAACACCCACTTATTAAATTCTTTAGCATGGGGTCCCTGGGCATTTAGATTAGCATCGAAGGACACCTCAAGCTTCTGTCCGGTTTGCCTGTCCTTCTCTAGTTTCTTCAACGAGGTGGCTCCTCTACCCCGTTTCCTCTGAGCCTGTGATGTCTGTATGGACAAAAAAAATGATAAAATAGAGGGTTGTAACATTATAAACTTACATTAAAAAGAAGGACTAAAGATAGTATATAACATGTAAACTTACACTAGAATCAGGCGTAGGCGTGATAAGGTCCTGCGTAGCCCCCACAGTGTCCTCCCGTGCATGTGGGCTATCCGACTGATCCATATGTACGCCTGTTCAGAAACAATATATATGTATTAACATAGGTTATAACTCAAAATAAATACAGAAGTATAAATAAAAATAACTAGATAGGTCCTGTAGATATACAAAACATCTATCCAATATAAGGACAATACGGGAGATTGAAAACTATAGTTTTTGAAGATTGCCAAGCACTGGTCACGGCCTGGCAGTGATGTCCATCACTGCCGTAACGTGCCAACTGAACCAGACCCTCACATGCAGAATTGATCACGGCCTAGCCGTGATGGGCCTCACGGCCGTGACAGATCAACCAGCAGAGCAACATGCACTCAAAACCAAAAATAGCGACATTCCAAACAACTCAAACTCAAGGTTTCAAGTTTCAACTACTGAGACTACAGTTTCAACATACACTCAAAACCAAAAATAGAGACATTCCAAACAACTCAAACTCACAGTTTCAAGTTTCAACTACTGAGACTACAGTTTCAACATACACTCAAAACCAAAAATAAAAAAATGTGCCCTAAAGACTCACCAGAAATAGGCGCTCGCGTGGTGGTGGTGGTGGTGGGAGCTCGAGTGGTGGCCAACGTTAGATGTGGTTACTGAGAGCAGAGGGACAAGGAGAGTTAGTGCGCGGGAAGGGGAAAGAGAGATGTCAAGTTATTGCAAAGAATGAGGGGGAAAGACAGAGTTAGGGGTTAAGAGTGTACCTCACGGTGGTGACGAAGAAGCCCTCGCGGTGGTTGCGGTGGAGATGAGCTCGCGATTAGGGCAGAGTGAGAGTGAGAGTGAGGGTTGAGAGTGAGGGTTGAGCGTGATGAAAAGAGAAAAGAGACGTACAGAGCGAAGTGCAGAAGGCGCGCGGGTTGGTCGCGCTGTCGCGCACGTGCCAAAAAGAACGAGCGGGTTTTAAAACTGTAGTTTAGGGCGACAACTCGGATGTCGTCTCACAAGGACTCTTAAAGTGTTATTTTTCACAAAAATCAGTTTTGGGGGGGGGGGGGTTGGATTGGGATGCAAGTAAGAAAACAAAGTAATAACAGAGCAATAAAACAAGGCAGTTCAAAGAGGTTATCAAATAGCTAAAAACGATTAATCTACTGTTCTTGATTTCACAACTATCATCGGTTCATGTAATCCCAAGTCCTAAGCAGATTCTAATCCCCTTTCAGTTGTAGCAACAATTAACAAACGAAATCGCTACTACGGATACATGTTCCTATTCCCGAATTAAACAAATGGGGTTAAGCCCTCATGAACTAAACGAACATGAATGAACACACGCGAATTAAACAAACGCGATTAAGTATAGGAACATAGCATCACTGAAATGAATCAACACAACACTATACACTCCTGAATTAAACAAACAGAAATGTATAACACGGCATTGAAAAGGAAAAAACATACAAAACAGGGATTACAAAACCTCAAGTACGGTGGAAATCAATTACAGCAGATTAATCTATGAAATTTAGTTCCCCATGAAAACGAAATACACACAGAAAAATATGTAAAACAAAACAGTGGAGAAGCAAAATTTCTTCCAATCTGTCCAGAACAGCCTTTTATAATTATTCAGAAATTCAGCCCACTCGCGAGGCAAACCTTCTCTCGCGAGGCGAATGTTATGAAGAGTCAGCAACCTTTGACATTCTCGCGAGGCGAATAAGGGCTCGCGGGGCGAAGAACTGAAGAGTCTTCTTATTACGCCCGTTATGAACATCAGGGGCCAACCGTGATGCTTTCTGACTTCCATTATCGCGAGGCGAAGAAGTTATTCGCGAGGCGATCCCGAGAGCTTGCATATTTCTGGAACAGTCATCCTTCAGGGTCGCGAGGCGAGGTGCTGTTCGTGGGGCGAACCAGAGAGGATGCCATTTTTACTGTTCTGCTGGCTTTCAGGGTCGCGAGGTGAGAAAACTCTCGCGAGGCGAATCCCCTGTTTCTTTATTCCCTCAACTTCTACTTAACCTGAAAAACAAAGAAATAGCTATAAGTGCATTATTTGACTCAAAACTAGCTAAATTAACCTACACCTACTTTAGAGACTCAGAACCTTGCTTGAGGACAATCTAATCTAATTTGGGTGAAAATAGGATATAATTTGCACAAAACCCTGGTCATACTAGCCATAAAACTAGATGAGCCAGAGGCTTATCAAAATACCCCAAACTTAAACTTTGCTTGTCCCCAAGCAAACTACAATTCAAAAATCAAAAAGACTCAAGACCTGGCAAGCTTAAAAGATTCAATCAACCTTGCACAAATTCAAGCAGTTTCATCAAACAGTTTTCTTCAATGTCCCCCCCTTTCAAGCAAAGCAATCCCCACAATCATTCATTCTAAACAATTGAGAATTTCATCATGCAAACAATCATTAATCTAAGCAGGGGATCCAAGTTACACACAAGAGGGAGATCACCAAATTCAAACAACTGCCTTCCTCACAAGGGCAATTAGTGTTCACTCAATCGCTCAGTTTGTGTCAGGCTATCAACATTGCACTCAATTTCACTTTTCAAGAACACTTCCCATGAATTTGATCTTCATCTCAAAATAGTTCCCACAGAAAACATGCATGCAACATCAAAAGGTCTTTTATGGGTTGTAATGGGGCCTGGCTAAGGGTAGGATATACAAAGGAACTAGGCTGAAGACCCTAGGAATTAAGAGAGCATGAGCTTTTTACACTTTGAATTTAAAACTCAAGTTCCTTTTTTTCATTTTTCACTTGCCTTGGGTGACTACAACCTCTTTTATTTCACTATCCTTTTTGAAATTTTTTTGTACTTTTTATTTCTTTTTCTTTTTTCTTTTTTTCATTCATCTTTTTGAACTTTTTTTTTTACAAGCCTTTGGCTCCAACCTTTTTATTGTATTTTTTTTCTCAATCCCAAACAACATATTACACCTTGCAGCCACCCCAAACTTAGCTTCTTGTACCCATTCTCTTTCTAAGATTCCATGCTCTCCTAATCCCAAGATCGGGTTAACATGATTTTCCAGATTTTTGGGCTTATAACATTAGGTTATCAAGAATTAACAGGCTAATCAGGCTCAAAGGGGCTAACTAAGGAACATGCATTAGGAATTGGTTCTTTTTAGGCCAAGTGGTTATTTACAAAGAAAATGCCTAAATCATCTGAAGCAAACACATAATCATGCAAACCAAAAAGAGATTCAAGCAAATTCGGGAAAGTGCAACTTAAAAAGTGATTCTCACAGTCAAAAACATGTTGGAGGCTCAAAACCTCACATGGACATTCATGCAAATTGTTTGTTTGAGATTCTATCCCTAGTGTGTGCTTCCCATCACCCCAAACTTATCATAAATCATGCCATCACAACAAAATCTCAAAGTTCAGTTTTCAATTTCACATGGGAATCACTTTTCAAAAACAAAAATTTTCAGCCTAGGGGAAATCATCACATCAATCATGCAATCAATCTGTGCAAAATCAATCAAAATCCATCAAACTTGCCAACATAAGACTAAACACAACTTATTCAAGAGCTAAAGGAAAAGAAACAAGACAAAACAAAACTACAACTAGTTCTCTCCCCCACACTTAAAACATGCATTGTCCCCAATGAAACAACATGACTATAAAATCAGAGTGAGGGAAAGGAAAGAGTGCTCCCTGATCAGGTGGTAGTGTAGGAGCTTCCGCCTGGATCCCATTGCTTGTAGCCTAAGGCCAAAGAGATAGAGTTCATTCCATGGTCCTATAACTTGCATCCTTGATATATGAGTGAGCACTTGACTATGATGGTGACCTTGCCCAATGTGGCAGACTCAACACTTCCTCTTGGATCAAAGATGACCGCTTTCTCAACAAAGTCCTCCCAATAAAATTGGGGTTGAACCCCTTGGACTGGCCATGGTGCAAAATCCAGTCCCTCTGGTGGTTTCGCAGGGGGAGGTGGCATATAGGTAGGGAGGGTCTCCGGTGCTGCTTCATCTTCTGTATGTTTCTCATTCACTGCATTGACAAATCCATCACCTGCTAAACATGCAGCAATCTCAGCACACACCACACAATGGTTAGTGTTAGTACAATCAGGACATGAAAAAATATCATCAAAGCCAGAATTAAATGGAAAATTAGAAACAAGGTCCTCATGGGTGTCATCAATAATCCCAGAAAGCAGCTCTATGTGGAAAACGGAGTGCTCTCCCAATGGTTGTTCCACAGCATCAAAGATGTTAAACTTTGCCACAATATCCCCAAACTCCATAGACATGGTCCCATCATCTACATCAATCTTAGTCTTAGCTGTCTTCATGAATGGTCTGCCCAGGATTATTGGTGATCTACTGGAATTTGTCTCTCCTGCCATGTCCAGGATGTAGAAGTCAGCCGGGAAGATCAAATCATCAACTTGCACCAGCACATCTTCTACAATTCCCATGGGGCGGGCATTGGTCCTGTTGGCCAACTGGATGGTAATACCTGTATACTGCAAGGGACCAAGATCAAGGTTATTGAAAATAGATGTAGGCATGACATTTATAGAGGCTCCCAAATCCAACATGCAGTTTTCAAATCTTCTATCCCCAATAATGCATGGAATGGTAAAAGTGCCTGGGTCCTTGCACTTCTGTGGTAGTGCCTGAGTGGGGGCTGCAGCAATAACTCTTTCTGGTTCAAGCTTAGACTGGATAAGAGCTGAAACATTTCTTCCCAAATCAACTCTCTCATTACTCTTCAACTTCCTCTTATTGGTGCATAGATCCTTCAGAAATTTTGCATACTTGGGCACCTGCTTGATCACATCTAGAAGGGGAATATTCACAACTACCTTTCTGAACACATCTAAAATCTCCCTTTCCTTGTCTTCACCACCAATCTTCTTATTTTTCTGAACTCTGTGTGGGAAGGGGATTGGTGGTCTGTACACCTTCTCAACTTCAACAACAACTGAAGGCTCCGGAGTTACCTCAACAGTTTCTTCATTTTTCTCAGAGGATGCCTCAACAACTCTTCCAGATCTCAGAGATATGGCACTCACATTAGGATTGGAGGCATTGGGATTTATCACTGGTTGTGCCGGCAGTTGACTGGATCCTTGAGCTTGCTGTAAGTTGTTTATGGATGTGGCAAGCTGTCCAATCTGTGTCCTCAAATCTTGAATGCTAGCATCTGTTCGGCCTTGAGATCGTCCAACTCTGCTTCTTTGGCAAGGTTTTGTGCAGCCATTTGCTTGACCAAGTCTTCTAATGAAGGTCCAGAAGGTGCAGAAGTGGTCACTTGAGGAGGATTCTGAGGTGCCATCGGTTGTTATTGGGATGAGTTCCCATACCGAAGATTAGGATGATTCCTCCAATTGGGATGGTACCTATTTGTAGAGAGGTCTGGAGTGTTGTACCGGTTCTGGTTATTGCCTTGATTATAGGGATGGACTGCATAAGCTTGAGGCAAATCAGTCACGAATTCTTCCTTCGGGATGGGGCATGCATCATATGGGTGCTCAGGAGAATTGTATATGCCACATAACCTTGCAGGTTGAACCCTATCTATTGCCAATTTCCTTACAAAAGAAGTAAGCTCATCCATTCTATTCTCGAGGGCCTGGATGGAAGAAGAGCTATGGACCTCATGCACACCTCTTGTCTCAACAGAATTTCTTCTGGTAGTAAACTGCTGGGAATTCAGTGACATATTTTCAATGAGTTTCTTGGCAGCAGCTGGGGTCTTATCAACAAGTGCTCCCCCACTAGCAGCATCCAAAAGATTCCTATCCATCGGCAGTAACCCTTCATAAAAGTACTGGATAAGAAGCTGTTCAGAAATCTGATGCTGAGGGCAGCTGGATACCAAATGCTTGAATCTCTCCCAATATTCAGCCAACGACTCATTTCCTTGTCTGATGCCACATATTTCTTTCCTTATTGACGCAGCTCTTGAAGCATGAAAATATCTCTCTAAGAAAACCCTCTTCAAATCATTCCAGGTGGTGATAGAGTTTGGCTCAAGATATAATAGCCAATCCTTTGCAGCTCCCTGGAGTGAGAACGGAAAAGCTTTTAGCTTGATGCTATCCTCAGTTACTCCCTCTGATCTCGAGGTTGTGGAGCAGACAACCTGGAATTCCTTCAAGTGCTTGTGTGGATCCTCACCTGCAAGACCATTAAACTTTGTGAATGAAACCTGATTTTAATTCAAAAGGAGTATCAGCACCAGGATATGAAATACACAATCCATTGTAATTTACATCAGGGGCAGCAAGCTGTCTTAATGTCCTTTGGTCTCCCATGTTTTCAAAAACAGTTTTAGAATTATAATCACTACTAGTGCTAGCCCGAATTTCTCTAAGGCGTGTGTGCAGTGTTCTTTCAATTTCAGGATCAAAATCACACAATTCAGGGCAATTGGACCTAGTAGCCAGACCAATTCAAAACAAAAACGAAAATAAAAGAAAAAGAAAAGAAAGAAAAAAAAAATGGAAAAATAACAAATAAGAGTCCTCGAAGTGCCAATTTTTGGTGGTGAATTGTCAGCGCACGCGCCAAAAAGAACGAGCGGGTTTTAAAACTGTAGTTTAGGGTGACAACTCGGATGTCGTCTCACAAGGACTCTTAAAGTGTTATTTTTCACAAAAATCAGTTTTGGGGGGGGGGGGGGTGGATTGGGATGCAAGTAAGAAAACAAAGTAATAACAAAGCAATAAAACAAGGCAGTTCAAAGAGGTTATCAAATAGCTAAAAACGATTAATCTACTGTTCTTGATTTCACAACTATCATCGGTTCATGTAATCCCAAGCCCTAAGCAGATTCTAATCCCCTTTCAGTTGTAGCAACAATTAACAAACGAAATCGCTACTACGGATACATGTTCCTATTCCCGAATTAAACAAACGGGGTTAAGCCCTCATGAACTAAACGAACATGAATGAACACACGCGAATTAAACAAACGCGATTAAGTATAGGAACATAGCATCACTGAAATGAATCAACACAACACTATACACTCCTGAATTAAACAAACAGAAATGTATAACATGGCATTGAAAAGGAAAAAGCATACAAAACAGGGATTACAAAACCTCAAGTACGGTGGAAATCAATTACAGCAGATTAATCTATGAAATTTAGTTCCCCATGAAAACGAAATACACACAGAAAAATATGTAAAACAAAACAGTGGAGAAGCAAAAGTTCTTCCAATCTGTCCAGAACAGCCTTTTATAATTATTCAGAAATTCAGCCCACTCGTGAGGCGAACCTTCTCTCGCGAGGCGAATGTTATGAAGAGTCAGCAACCTTTGACATTCTCGCGAGGCGAATAAGGGCTCGCGGGGCGAAGAACTGAAGAGTCTTCTTATTACGCCCGTTATGAACATCAGGGGCCAACCGTGATGCTTTCTGACTTCCATTATCGCGAGGCGAAGAAGTTATTCGCGAGGCGATCCCGAGAGCTTGCATATTTCTGGAACAGTCATCCTTCAGGGTCGCGAGGCGAGGTGCTGTTCGCGGGGCGAACCAGAGAGGATGCCATTTTTACTGTTCTGCTGGCTTTCAGGGTCGCGAGGAGAGAAAACTCTCGCGAGGCGAATCCCCTGTTTCTTTATTCCCTCAACTTCTACTTAACCTGAAAAACAAAGAAATAGCTATAAGTGCATTATTTGACTCAAAACTAGCTAAATTAACCTAAAACTACTTTAGAGACTCAGAACCTTGCTTGAGGACAATCTAATCTAATTTGGGTGAAAATAGGATATAATTTGCACAAAACCCTGGTCATACTAGCCATAAAACTAGATGAGCCAGAGGCTTATCACGGGTGCAAACGTTATAATCAAAATAAAACAACATTTTACGTCAGTTGTTTGTAAAAACTGACGTTAAAGGATATTTAATTAACGTCAGTTTTATTAAGAAACTGACGTTAAAAATAAATATTTTTTTAAAAAAAACACTTTTAACGTCAGTTGTATTAAACAACTGACGTTAAAAGTTTATTAGTTTCTGCAAAAACATTCATTCTTTTGACTACTGTGCTACTTACCCATTCGCCTTGTAACCTAATCCTCTTAATGAGCATTAAGTTTTTAGATCAGTTTTCAAGAAATTCAGGTAGTCTCTCTTCTCTATATAAAGAACCATATTCTTCTAGACGTCGATCGATCCGTATTACACCCCCCTCTTTTCCTCTATATTTCGTGCTTTTTCCTTCACAATATGCCTCTATCATATTTGAGGTGTTGTTATTTCTTCCTATTCCTAGACTTAAAGGTCTCTGTCTTAATGGTAAAAAAACTTCTGAGGTTGAGTAAATCACATAACATGGATGGTAAGGTTGGGTAAATCACATAATGTGATTCCCTCACTTTATTTCATCCCCGTCATCCCTTTCACTTTGCTTTGGATGCAAGTGACTGTGGATTCAAGACGACGCATCAAGGAATTCCAGTGAAGGAGAAGATGCAAAGATCCATTTCAATGTGGATTCACTTTTGCATCATGGAATTCAAGTGAGGGAGGAGATGCATCCATTGGAGTTTCTGCGGACAGGACTGAGAAGAAAATGATATTGAAGCAAAAATTTTTTATATTTTAGGGCTATGTTGCAGAATTTTTTTATCTTTTAATCATTTAATTGTAACTTATGAATTGCTTCAATGAGATACGATTTGATTATACATATAACTTGTTTTTATGTTAAGTGTTTATTTATTTTAATTTGCACAAGAATTTGTTTACTAATTCAAGCTAATTAATGAAGATTAAAAATAAACTTGTTTAAAAAAAAAGTTTAGAAATAAACTGCACTATATATATGGAGTAACCTGTGTTAAGAGTGACAACAGGGCATTTCAGATAGGGATATAGGATTATTTACGTCAGCTATTTATTTAACTGAAGTAAAAATCACACTTTTAACGTCAGTTGTATAAAAAACTGACGTTAAAAATAAATATTTTTTATTTAAACAAGTTTTAACATCAATTGTATTAAACAACTGACGTTAAAGGTATATAAGTTTCTGCAAAAACATTCATTCCTTTGACTACTGTGCTACTTACCCATTCACCTTGGAACCTAATCCTCTTAATGACAACTTAATTTTTTAGCAACTTACCACGCCTAGTAACTTCATCCTCTGCTCCAATAAATAGCTTCCTTCATTCCTTTTATTTTCTGCTTCACAATATGGCTCTGCCATGGAGATTAACTTCATCACTCTTTCTTCCTATTCCTAGACTCAAAGATCTTTGTCATAATGGTCAAACAACTTCTGAGGTTGTGTAAATCACATAACATGGGTGATAAGGTTCTGTAAATCACATAATGTGAGTTGCTCACCTTATCATCCTTCCGAAGAATCGGCTGCTACAGTTCCAAAACCTCAGCTTATGAATGACCACATTATCAGCATGTACCTCGATTCCAACATGAGTAACACCATCACTGCTAGACATGGTCACATTCGAGTATAGTTTTCCCTTTGGCATATTTCATAAAACTCTCTCGATGGGATGTAGCTTTAATGTTTCGGTGTGATAAGGGGTTCCAAAAGTGGCCTTATGCTTTGCCACACAACCTCCTCATTGAATTCTCGAAAACTCGGTCGCTCGACTCCTCTCTCTTGCTCACCCGTGAAGGGAACGAAGCCTCAACAAATGTTTAGGATTTTAAACCCTTTCAATGTAACTTTTTATAGGATTTTAAACCCTTTCAATCTTCTCAGATCGATCTGTATTACACTTCATGAATGAGATCCGGTTTGGGTTATTGATTCAACTTATACTTCGCACATATATTTTAGTTTTCAAAACAGAAATGAAAACATCAAAGCAATTGTGAAACTGAAACTTTGAGGAAGGCAATGCGGAAGGGTACATATACTAGATAAAAAAATTATTAAAATAACCTTTAACGTCGGTTGTTGTAAGGATCGACGTTAAAAGTGAAGTGACTCACTTTTAACGTCAGTTCGATAAAGAACTGACGTTAAAATGTTCACTGTTAACGTCAGTTGTTTATTGAACTGACGTTAAAAGTGAGTCACTTCACTTTTAACGTCAGTCCTTACAACAACTGACGTTAAAATTGAATTAATGAAGTCTGATATTTACAAAACTGCCACCGCCCCCTTTTTAACGTCTAGCTTTTGGTTAACTGACGTAAACCTTTACCGTCTAATGTATATTTTCCACTAGTGGGTTCATGGAGAAGGGTTTCTTGGGTGAGGGGAAGTTGGACAAGTCAACACATTCATGCAAATCTTGCAAGCCTTCTAGTTTGTGGCTAAGCAATGAAGATGAAGTGGAGGTTTCTTGGGAAGCCCTTAACTTGTCCAAGTGCTCATTGCATTGTAGAATGAGAGGGTGTGGTCTAGAGGGTAAGCTGTTTGAACGAGCATGGAAATTGGATTTTGTGATCAAAGGAGATGCTGCCATTTTTCCTTTAAGAGAAGAGAGATCCTTGATAATTGTAGAAAAACTAAGTGTGCGGCTCTACCTTCCTAACAATGCCATATGCTCAATATATATTATGGGGTGTTGGAGAATGGAGACATAAGGAATCTCATCTTATAAAAAATTAATGGGTGCTAACTAATCGAGATTTGGATCTAAACTTATCCAATTACTTAAATGTTAGAACAGTAATGTCTCCCACAAGGAAACTCTCCAACTAATACTTTGTTTCATTTTGCTCCCTCACGTCCATGATTATGACATTTTATATGCAAATGACCATTTAACAAAAAACTTGCATTCAATAATGTTACCCATCTGCACATTGGACTAATCTGATGGCTGAAACAATGGCTGAGGTATTGCTGGGCATGCCTCTCTTGAAAGAACCAAAAGCCATGTTACTTGTTCTTCCCATGCAACATTAAAATAAAGCTAAAACGTGTGAGTGAAACTGAAATGAGGCTAATCCAGTTTTAAAATTCACATGGCCATCTCATTTCAGGTAAAACTTGATATAAAACTGCCTGATGGTTAATGAACGTGTGGTCTGAGCCTACCATCTAATTAAATATTTGAACCATAAATATGGAAGGAATATTGATAAATTTAACATGTATGAGTTGCATGAAATCCTCACTTGGATTTTACATAAGGAAACTACACGGTCTTGATCACATGTTTAAAGTTTATCAGTTAACTAGTTGAATTGCCACGGAACCAGATTAAAGTGACATTGGTTTACTGTCCTTAACTCCTTTTAATTGTTTTTCATATTATAATCAGTTGAGTTGGGCTGCTTCTACAAGAGGAACAATAGATCTCTTTCATTGCTAAAACATGGGAGATATGAGTTCAGAAAATATAATTTATCAGTTTCTGATCATTGAAATTGTGGAAGTTCTGTTCTCTGCTTAATCCTGCTTTTGCTCCACCGTTTTTGTTCATTAAATTAGCCAAGCAAAAGGAATCTCTTCCTCTCTCCCTTAAATGGAAGAAATTACTAGCTGACACCTAAGATACTTGAAATATAATTAAGGTCATTTTCTAATGGATATGTGCTGAAATTATTGTCATGAAGTAATTTAAGTCAGGAAATGATCAAGGCTCAATAATGATAAATACCACAACTAAAATTTGAGTAAAAAGTTTTCAATTTATTATAACTAGATATTTACATTATGATTTTCATGTATCATATCACTACAAAAATTTGATGCCCCAGATATACTCAACTAGTGATTGAGGATGTTAAGAAGGGCTACTCTAATTTTAATCATACGTCTAAACAAAAACTCAAGTCCTTCTTCAAGGTCTTGAATCCGAGACTCCAGATTCTCCAAGTGGTTTTGCAGATTACTGATGTTATCTGATGATTTGCTTGTCATGTGAAGTACAAAGGTTTGCAATGCTGCATCCACTTGGGAAAATTCACTCTCATCCACTACTTGAGAGCAGCATGTTTTTTTGGTGTGGATTAACTTGGAAACCAAAGACCAGCTTCCAGATTTTGCTTGTAATGTTGTTGATCCACAGATGAAATTCAACAATGACTCAAATATAGAAAGAGTGACTACTTCAAGATCTTTCAACAAGCTAACCAAAGCCATGGTTTTTTGGTCTTTGATGTTAGAAGATAAGTTACCCTTTTTGGCAATAGCCTTCAAATTCCCCAAGGCTTTGATGATGGCCTTTCTCACCACTTTCCTAGAAGTCAAGAACTTTTTAGCCTCTACTATGATTCCATCTTCTCCTCCCTTTTTTCTTCTCATAATTGACTGAAGTTCACGTGTGCACTCCTTTGTATGAAGTAGAGAATCTTTGGCAGCTGTGCATACATCTAGTAGCCTCAAAGATCCATCCAAGAGCTCATCTACCCAATTTTCTTGAGGTTCATGGAGAAGGATTTCTTGGGTGAGGGGAAGTTGGACAAGTTTTTCAACACATTCATGCAAATCTTGCAAGCCTTCTAGTTTGTGGCTAAGCAATGAATTAGATGAAGTGGAGGTTTCTTGGGAAGCCTTTAACCTCTCCAAGTGATCATTGCATTGTAGAATGAGAGGGTGTGGTCTAGAGGGCAAGCTGTTTGAACGAGCATGGAAATTCGATTTTGTGTTCAAAGGAGAGGATGCCATTTTTTCTTGGGACTATGAGAAGAGAAGCCTTTAGCTTTATGTTGATTGTAGAACTGAGTAATGCCATCTGCTCAATATATAGTATGATGTGTTGGAGACACAAGGAATCTCATATTAAACAAACATCAATGAGTGCTAACTAATCAAGATTTGAATCTAAACATAAGCTGATAATGTTAGTGTTGTGTTTCCTACATGTAATCTTCTTTGATATGGTTTGTCTTAATTAATTACTTATATAGTAGCTGGTGCAGTACACGGTTTTATGTCTTTAATTAATTGCGAAGTATAGAGTTGAGTTTATGGATGTGTCAGTTGGACTTTGCTCAACAGGGGACATAAGGAATCTCATGTTAACATATCTCAGTGAGGTCTAATTAATGTAAATCTGGATCTATAAATAATAATTACAGAAAGTCTGAAACATTAGGGCAATGTCTCCCACAAGGAAGCTCTCCAACTCATTCACTTGCATGATGTATAATCCCATTAACATAGCTTGATCACGAGTGGCATTAATGCTATTAGTTGTTTCTTTGCAATTGATGTGCAAAGAAAATGGCATATGATCTTAACAAACGGGGGAGTTCTGATTAATTAATTTAATCTGGACCTAACCATACTCACAGAAATGTTAGAGCAATGTCTTTCCAACTCTACATCTTTTTGTTTTGCCTCCAACTTGCATGATAATATATCATCACGTTATCACTTGCATGATTTTGTATTGTTATATATATCCAACCCACGAGTGGCAATGATGCCGGCCGTCTAGTTGTTTCGTTGCAATTGATTTACAGGGAAATTTTACTTGACATCAATTAAATCTTGTGACTCATCTGCACGTGTAAACTAGTTTCAACAGCATCTTGCCTATAGCCATATACAAGAAATAAAATACTTATAATGTGTGGGTAGGAATATGGTAATGACAATTACTAGCATTTGTTTTTTGTTTTACAGGAAATTTATATGATAATCTTCACAATATCATTTTCATTGTTCAATATATGTTATAATTATGTTATTTTATTTATAAGTACATATAGATATATGTGTGTGTGTGAATAAACATTTTAAAATAAAAAAATCCATTTCATGGTGAGTGTACCGGCCGAAGATATAAGGTCGATGATAACCAATACAACCGAGCTCATTCTCGTAAGTGGATGTTCACCTGAACTCCCATAAAGCCGAAGACCTATTAACACACTCCACACCCGAGGATAACTACTCGGGCCTACTCCACACCAGACTATGAATAAAGATATCTTGGCCCCGAGTTATCCAGTCACAACTAACTGGGCCGAATATCTCGCTGATCCTAATATCTCTCCGCATAATCAGGAGCCTGATATCTCTCCACATAATCAGGAGCCTGATATCTCTCCGCATAATCAGGAGCCTAATATATCTCTGCACAATCAGAGCCTGATCCTAATATCTCTCCGTATAACTCGGAGCCTGATTCCAAACATCTCAATAAATAGGGGTCCAACCCCTTCATTGAGAACTACGTTTGCTTTGATTCCCATTTGGATACGTAGGAGCAGAATCTCAATTCTGTCAAGCACATTCCAAAACATCCCCACTAAACTCTTTCCAGCCGAGTATCTCTCATCTGAGATATTTTGGACAGAACATTTGGCGCCGTCTGTGGGAATCGAAGCAAAACTTTCCCATACCACAAACCATGGTGAGAACAAGGAGCGGAAACTGCAGGAGAGAGGAGCCAGAAAATGCTAACAACGGAGATAATGGGGAACGGTCCATAAACCCGGCTATGACGACCGACAACCCCCTTATCCATGAACTTCTTGCACAGATTGCCATGCTGAGAAAGGAGAATGAGGAGATTAGGCGGCAGAACAGCCGTCGCGAACCAGGACAGAGCAGGGAAAGGTCCGCCTCTTCTCCTCCAAAGAGAGAGCGCCGGACAGCTGAGAATGAAGGGTCCAGAAACTCGTGCAGAGAAGGAGGCCCACAACTCCGGGCTTCTCATCATATGGACCGAGTGGACGAGGAAGAATTTCCTAGGCAGGCCCCTGAACTGTCACTTCAGATGAATAAACTTAATGAAATGACCAGCGTGCGGAGGCCGAGACATCCCTTCACAAACGCTATCATGGAGGTTCCCCTTCCACCCAACTACAAACCCATAAGCATTGACAGATACGATGGCACCTCGGACCCCGAGCGTCACTTGGACGCTTTCACTACTCAGATGTATCTCTTTACCGATGACGATGCTGTTGACGCGCTGTCGCGCACGCGTCAAAAGATGAGCGGTTAGTAAAAATGTAGTTTAGTGTGCGACAACTCGGGTATCGTATCGCAAGGACTCTCGTAGTGCTATTATCGCAGAAAATAAGTTTCTTGGGGGGGGTGTTTGGTTTGAAATTGATTGGAAAAACAGAGTGAAAACAGAGCGTAAAAACAGAGCAAAATACGTGATTATCAAATAAGACTAAGACGATCAATCTGCTGTTTCGTTTCCCACTATCATCGGTTCATGTAATTCCATGCCCTAAGCAGAGTCTAATCCCTTTTCGATTGTAGCATCGATTAACAAGCGAAACCGACGCTACGGGACATATATTCCTAATTCCGAATTAAGCAAACGGATGAAGCCCTTTCGTGAATTAAGCAAACACGAATTGAACGCACGCGAATTAAGCAAACGCGATTAAGTTTAGGAACATATAATCATCGAAACAAATCAATACCCATTCGATACAAACTGAATTAAGCAAACAGAGAATATAGAATAGATATTGAAAGAGAGAAGAGAATTAAATCAGGAATTACAAGACCTCAAGTGTTGGTGGAAGCCGATTACAGCAGATCAACCTAGGGAGATTAGTTCTCCATCAAAAACGCAATACAACCAAAGAATTTCGAAAACAAGGATTAGCAAAAAGATCCTTCTGTTCTGCCCTAAACAGCTATTTATAACTTTCAGAAACTGCGCAGACTCGCGAGGCGAGTGTCCTCTCGCGAGGCGAATATTAAAATGGCGCCTTCTTGAATTTGTATTCTCGCGAGGCGAGCGTGATTCTCGCGAGGCGAGTCTTCAAAACCTGGGTTGTCACAGCCGTGATGCCTATCACGGCCAGACCGTGATCTTCTCTGTCTTCAGGTGCTTATCTGTCATGGCCGTGACCTTCATCACGGCCAGGCCGTGATGGTCTCTGTCTTCAGCGGTTTCTCTTCACGCCCGTGATGGGTGTCACGGGATGACCGTAATGCTTGCTGACTTCAGGCTCGCGAGGCGAGCAGTAGCTCGCGGGGCGAGGCAGAGAACATGACTTTTCTGGCACTGGCTGGTCCTCACTCTCGCGGGGCGAGTATCTGCTCGCGTGGCGAGTGTTTCCAGATTGCAATTTCCATTGTTTCCTTCATTCCTTGGACTCTAAGTCAACCTGAAAACATGAAATAGCCATAAGTGCTTTATTTGACTCAAAAACTGGCTAAATAACCCTAAAACTACTTAAGGGACTCAAAACCTTGCTTGAGGACAATCAGGCCTAATTTGGGTGAAAACGAGATATAATCGGCACAAAACCACGGTCATACTAGTCATAAAACTAGATGAGCCAGAGGCTTATCAAAATACCCCAAACTTGAACTTTGCTTGTCCCCAAGCAAACTAAAACTCAAAACGACTCAAGACTTGGCAAGCTAGAAGGATTTCAACCAATTTTGCACAAATTTCAAGCAATTCATCAAAACAATTTCCCTTCAATGTTTCCCCCTTTTCAACAATGTAATCCCCACAATCATTTATTCTGAACATCTGAGAATTTCATCATTCAAACAATCATTAATCTAAACAGGGGGTCTAAGTTACACACAAGAGGGAGATCACCAAATTCAAACAATCGCCTTCCTCACAAAGGGGTTTAGTGGTCACTCAATCTCTCAGTTTGTCTAGGCTAACAACATTTCACTCAGTTTCACTTTTAAGAGCACTTCCCATGAATTTGATTTTCATCTCAAAATGGTTCCCACGGAAAACATGCATGCAACATCAAAAGGTCTTTCAAGGTTGTAATGGGGCCTGGCTAAGGGAAGGATATACAAAGGTACTGGCTGAAGTCCCTAGGAACTAAGAGAGCATGAAGCTGTTTACACATTGAATTCCTTACTCAAGTTCCTATTCTTATTCTTCTTTTTGCCTTGGGTGGCTACAGCCCTTTTCTTCTAATACCCTTCTTGACATTTTGTTTTTTTTTTTTTTTTTTTTTTTTTTTTTTTGAGCAAGATTTATTTTTGCCCTTTGGCTCCAACCTTTATTTTTTTTTCTTTTTCTCAATCCCCAACAACACATCATATCACTGTAGCCACCCCAAACTTAGTTTCTTGCAACCATTCTCTTGCTAAGCTTCCATGCTCTCCTAATCCTAAGATCGGGTTAACATGGTTTTTCCAGATTTAGGCTCATAACATAAGGTCAACATGAAACAATAGGCTAATTAGGCTCAAAGGGGCTAACTAGGGAACATGCATTAGGGACTGGTTCAATTTAGGTCAAGTAGTTAATTCAAAGAAAATTGCCTAAATCATTTGATGCAAACACATAGACATGCAAACCATGAAGAGATTCAAGCAAAGTCGGGAAAGTGCAACTCGAAAGTGATTCACACAATCAAAAACATGTTGGAGGCTCAAATCCTCACCCGGACATTCATGCAAATTGTTTGACCGAGATTCTATCCCTAGTGTGTGCACCCTATCACCCCAAACTTATCATAAATCATGCTCTCACAACAAAATATCTCAAAGTTCAGTTTTCAATTTTTCAAATGGGGATCACAATTTCCAAATTTCAAAAACTTAGGGGGGATCATCAACATAAATTATGCCATCAATCTGTGCTAAATCAACCAAAACCTACCAAGCTTGCCGACACAAGACACACACGCTCTTGAGCTTCTCAAATTATTCAAGAGCGAAAGAAAACACAACAAAACACAAAACACAACAAAACAAACGGTTCCCTCCCCCACACTTAAAACATACATTGTCCTCAATGAACAACACAAATATCAAAACAGAGTGAGGGAAAGGAAAGGGTGCTCCCTGATTAGGTTGCAGTGTAGGTGGGCTCCCCCAAAGAGAGCTCCTCAACAGTAGCATCTACAGGTCCCGAGCTCTCATGAAATAGCTTCAGCCGCTGCCCGTTAACCTTGAATGCCTTGTTGCTACCTGCACTTTTAATCTCTACTGCACCATGAGGAAAAACATTAGTAACAACAAATGGTCCAATCCACCGGGACCGAAGTTTCCCAGCCATCAATTTCAGGCGGGAGTTAAACAGTAAAACCCGCTGACCCACAGAGAATTCCTTCCTAGTAATCAATCTATCATGAAAGTGCTTGGTTTTCTCCTTATAAATCCGAGAGCTCTCATAGGCTTCTAGCCTAAGCTCTTCAAGTCGCTTTAATCGGAGTTTCCTTTCAATACCAGATTTTTGCATTTCCAGATTACAGCACTTGACCGCCCAATAAGCACGGTGCTCAACTTCCACAGGGAGATGGCATGCCTTGCCGAATACAAGCCTAAAGGGGGACATCCCTATCGGCGTCTTGAAAGCGGTCCTCTGAGCCCAAAGTGCGTCTTCTAGACGGCGGCTCCAATCTTTCCTATTCGGCTGCACAACTTTCTCTAGGATTTGTTTTATCTCCCTGTTGGAGATCTCAGCCTGGCCATTGGTCTGAGGATGGTAAGCAGTGGAGACTCTGTGCACAACCCCATACTTCCGGAGTAGAGCTTCCATGGTGCGGTTGCAGAAATGAGTGCCCTGGTCACTGATGATGGCACGAGGTATGCCGAACCTGCAAAAAATATTGGATCTAACAAAATTTGCAACAACTTTAGAATCGTTAGTCCTAGTGGGGATAGCTTCCACCCACTTTGAAACATAGTCAACAGCCAAGAGAATGTAAAGAAAGCCAAAAGATGCAGGGAAAGGACCCATAAAGTCGATCCCCCACACGTCAAACACCTCACAGAAGAGCATGGGCTGCTGTGGCATTTCACTCTTGCGAGTGATGGCTGTACCTGCTGTCTGACACTCCTTACAAGTCCGATACACCTCATAAGCATCTCTAAAGATGGTGGGCCAATAAAAACCAGAATCTAGGACCTTTCTCGCAGTCCTCTGTGGCCCAAAGTGTCCCCCTACTTGAGAGGCATGAGAAAAGTGCAAAATGGACTCAATCTCATAGTCGGGACACACCGCCTAATCACCCGATCACTACAAAACTTCCAAAGAAATGGATCGTCCCAAACATAATACTTGGCGTCGCTTCTTTAGTTTGTGGATTTGTGCCTAGTTGCTCTGTCGGAAAGACACCAAGAACTAGGTAATTCACAAGATCGGCAAAACCAAGGAGTAATGCCATGCAATCAGAAAGCTGCTCATCGGGAAAGTCATCCTGAATGGGGACGGATCCTCATCCCTCTCTATCCTACTCAAGTGATCAGCCACTAAATTTTCGGCTCCACTCTTGTCCTTGATCTCTACATTGAACTCTTGGAGCAACAACATCCACCGAATCAACCTCGCTTCGCTTCCGGTTTCTTTAACAAATATTTCGGGAGCTGCATGGTCAAGTGAAAACAATAACCTTGGAACCTAGCAAATATGATCTAAACTTATCGAGCAAAAACAACAGCTAGAAGTTCCTTTTCGGTGGTGGTGTAATTACATTGTGCAGCATCTAAAGTCCTAGAAGCATAGTAAATGACATGTGCAGACTTGCCTACCCTTTGTGCCAGACCGCCCCACAAAGATAGTTAGAAGCATCACACATGAGCTCAAAAGGAGCGTCCAATCGGGGGCTGGATGATGGGGGTAGAGGTCAATGCCTTTTTCAAGAAGTCGAACGCCTTCTTGCGCTTATCATCAAAGCTGAATATGGCATCATTCTTCAGCAAGTTCGACGAGGGAGAGCTATCTTCTTCAAGTCCTTAATAAAGCGCTGTAGAAACCTGCATGACCAAGAAAAGAACGGATCTCGCGAACGCAAGATGGGTAAGGCAATGTGGAAATCACATCAATTTTAGCAGGATCTACCGAGATACCCTCTCTAGAAATAACATGCCCCAAAACAATCCCCTGTTCAACCATAAAATGACACTTTTCATAGTTCAACACAAGATCGCTTTCAATACATCTTTCTAAAACCAAATTCAGACTATGCAAGCATGCATCGAATGAGGAGCCATATACTTGTGAAATCATCCATGAACACTTCCATGCAATTTTCAATAAATTCAGTAAAAATGCTAATCATGCATCTCTCGGAAAGTGCCAGGAGCGCTGGCAAAGGCCAAACGGCATCCTCCTATAGGCAAACGTGCCGGGGGGCACGTGAAAGTGGTCTTCTCCCGATCCTCCTGGTGCAATGTGGATCTGGAAGTATCCGGAGAAGCCATCAAGAAAACAAGAGGGATTTACCGGCCAGCCGTTCGAGCATCCCGATCGATGAACGGCAAAGGAAAGTGATCCTTTCGAGTGGCCTGGTTCAACCTCCTATAGTCAATACAGACTCTCCAGCTATTCTGGACTCTAGTGGGGACAAGCTCATTGTTCTCATTTCTTACCACCGTGAGGCCAGATTTCTTGGGCACAACTTGCACTTGGGCTCACCCAAGTGCTATCGAGAGATGGGGTATATGATACCCGCATGTAGGAGTTTTGTTACCTCCTTCTTTACCACATCCGTAATCAATGGATTTAGCCGCCTCTGCGGCTGCCTAACTAGGTTTAGCCCCATCCTCCAATAAAATCCTATGCATACATCTAGAGGGGCTAATTCCTGGAATGTCGACCAAGGTCCATCCAATTGCTCTCTTGTGCTTCTTCGTAACCTCCAAGAGTTTAGCTTCCTGGTCGAGTCAAGGTTGGAGGAAATGATAACTGGGAGTTTTTCGTTCCTCTCCAAGTAAGCATACTTGATTGCCGGGAAGTGGCTTAAGTTCCAAGGAGGGTGGCTGCTCCACGGATGGTATGTTTGGAGCAGCCGGCTGTCAAGAATTTCAGCCAAAAGACAGACTTCACTTACACTATCACCCCGCAAAGTAGAATCAATCTCAAAGCACAAACAACACAAGGGTTAGTGTTAGTACAATCATTACATGAATAAACATCATTAAAATCAGAAATGGATGGAAAATCAGCAACCAAGTCATCATAGGTGTCGTCAACAATTTGGAGAGCAACTCTATTTGGAAAACAGAGTGCTCTTCCAATGGATGCTTCATAGCATCAAAAATGTTGAACCTTGCAATAATGTCACCGAACTCCATGGACATGGTTCCATCATCAACATCTATCTTCGTCTTTGCCGTCTTCATGAACGGCCTGCCGGAGATGATTGGTGATCTGCTTGAATTGGTTTCCCCTGCCATGTCCAGGATGTAAAAGTCGGCAGGGAAAATCAAATCATCAACTCGTACCAACACATCTTCTACCACTCCCATGGGGCGAGCATTGGTCCTGTTGGCCAACTGTATGGTAAGTCCTGTATGTTGCAAAGGGCCCAGATCAAGGTTGTTGAAAATGGAGGTGGGCATGACATTTATGGAGGCTCCCAAATCCAACATGCAATTGTCGAATTTGCTGTCCCCAATGGTGCATGGAATAGTGAAAGTGCCCGGATCCTTGCACTTCTGTGGCAGTGCCTGAGTGAGGGCTGAAACTGTAACCTTCTCAGGGGCAAGTTTGGGCTGAATGAGGGCTGAAACATTTCGCCCTAAGTTAACTCTCTCATTACCCTTCATCCTCCTCTTGTGGGTACACAAATCCTTCAGAAACTTTGCATACCTTGGAACTTGCTTAATCACATCTAGGAGTGGAATGTTTACCGCCACCTTTCTGAACACATCTAAGATCTCCTTCTCCTTGTCTTCCCCATCAACCTTCTTATTTTTCTGCACTCTTTGTGGGAAGGGAATCGGGGGCACATACACTCTCTCAGCTTCAACAACAACAGAGGGCTCAGGAATAGCCTCAACAGTTTCTTCATCTTTCTCAGGGGCTCCCTCTACTACTTTCCCGGATCTCAAAGAGATGGCACTCACATTGGGATTGGGGACATTGGGATTCACCACTGTCTGTGCAGGTAGTTGGCTCGATCCCTGAGCTTGCTGTAAGTTGTTTATGGATGTGGCAAGCTGTCCAATCTGTGTCCTCAAATCCTGAATGCTAGCATCTGTTCGCTGCTGAGACTGTCCAACTTGATGCTGAAATTGGAGATTTTGTGCAGCCATTTGCTTGACCAAGTCTTCTAATGAAGGTCCGGAAGGTGTAGAAGTGGTCACTTGAGGAGGATTCGGTGGTGGTGCCACTGGTTGGTGTTGGGATGAGTTCCCATACCGCAGATTAGGGTGATTCCTCCAGTTGGGATGGTACCTATTTGTGGAGAGGTCAGGAGTACCATACCGGTTCTGATTATTGCCTTGGTTGTAGAGATTAGCTGCATAAGCTTGAGGCATATCAGTAATTGACCCATCCTTCAGAATAGGGCACGTGTCGGTCAGATGCTCAGGAGAACTACACATGCCACACAGCCTCGCCGGTTGCACCTTATCCATTGCCAGTTGCTTCACCAAACAAGTGAGCTCATCAATTCTGGTTTCGAGTGCCTTGCTGGAAGATGAACCTTGAATCTCATTTACACCCCTTGTCTCGACAGAGTTGCTCCTGGTTGTGAACTGCTGGGAGTTTAATGACATATTCTCAATCAATTGCTTCGCAGCTGGGAGTTTTATCGACGAGTGCTCCTCCACTAGCGGCATCCAAAATATTTCTGTCCATTGGGAGCAATCCCTCATAAAAATACTGAATTAGGAGCTGCTCGTAAAATCTGGTGTTGAGGGCAGCTAGATACCAACTTTTTGAACCTCTCCCCAGACTCTCACCAATGACTCATTGCTTTGCCGATGCCACATATCTCCTTTCCGATGGAAGCAGCTCGGAGGCGGGAAGTATCTTTCCAAGAAAACCTTTTTCGATCATTCCAAGTTGTGACAGAATTTGGCTCCAAATAATATAGCCAATCCTTTGCAGCGCCTTCAAGGGAGAAAGGGAAGGCTCGCAATTTGATATGGTCTTGATAATGCCTTCCGCCTCAAGGGTGTAGAACAGACCACCTGAAATTCCTTCAAATGCTTATGTGGATCCTCACCGCAAGACCACTAAATCTTGGCAACAAGTGTATTAAACCAGATTTAAGTTCAAAAGGAGCAACCACACCAAGATACTCAATACACAACCCATTGTAGTTAACATCCGGGGCAGCAAGCTGCCTCAATGTCCTTTGGTCACCCATGTTATTAAAAACAGGTTCGAGATCGAATTACCACTAGTGCTTGCCCGTATTGCCCTAAGGCGTGTGTGCGTGTTCTTTCAATTTCGGGGTCAAAATCACACAAGTCGGGACAAGTAGACCTAGTGGCCAGTCTAATTCAAAACAGAAACAAAAACAAAAGCGAGAACAACAGACAAGAGTCCCCAGCAACGGCGCCAATTTGAGCTATTGTCGCGCATACGCGTCAAAAGATGAGCGGTTAGTAAAAATGTAGTTTAGTGTGCGACAACTCGGGTATCGTATCGCAAGGACTCTCGTAGTGCTATTATCGCAGAAAATAAGTTTCTTGGGGGGGGTGTTTGGTTTGAAATTGATTGGAAAAACAGAGTGAAAACAGAGCGTAAAAACAGAGCAAAATACGTGATTATCAAATAAGACTAAGACGATCAATCTGCTGTTTCGTTTCCCACTATCATCGGTTCATGTAATTCCATGCCCTAAGCAGAGTCTAATCCCTTTTCGATTGTAGCATCGATTAACAAGCGAAACCGACGCTACGGGACATATATTCCTAATTCCGAATTAAGCAAACGGATGAAGCCCTTTCGTGAATTAAGCAAACACGAATTGAACGCACGCGAATTAAGCAAACGCGATTAAGTTTAGGAACATATAATCATCGAAACAAATCAATACCCATTCGATACAAACTGAATTAAGCAAACAGAGAATATAGAATAGATATTGAAAGAGAGAAGAGAATTAAATCAGGAATTACAAGACCTCAAGTGTTGGTGGAAGCCGATTACAGCAGATCAACCTAGGGAGATTAGTTCTCCATCAAAAACGCAATACAACCAAAGAATTTCGAAAACAAGGATTAGCAAAAAGATCCTTCTGTTCTGCCCTAAACAGCTATTTATAACTTTCAGAAACTGCGCAGACTCGCGAGGCGAGTGTCCTCTCGCGAGGCGAATATTAAAATGGCGCCTTCTTGAATTTGTATTCTCGCGAGGCGAGCGTGATTCTCGCGAGGCGAGTCTTCAAAACCTGGGTTGTCACAGCCGTGATGCCTATCACGGCCAGACCGTGATCTTCTCTGTCTTCAGGTGCTTATCTGTCATGGCCGTGACCTTCATCACGGCCAGGCCGTGATGGTCTCTGTCTTCAGGGGTTTCTCTTCACGCCCGTGATGGGTGTCACGGGATGACCGTAATGCTTGCTGACTTCAGGCTCGCGAGGCGAGCAATAACTCGCGGGGCGGCAGGCAGAACATGACTTTTCTCGCACTGGCTGGTCCTCACTCTCGCGGGGCGAGTATCTGCTCGCGTGGCGAGTGTTTCCAGATTGCAATTTCCATTGTTTCCTTCATTCCTTGGACTCTAAGTCAACCTGAAAACATGAAATAGCCATAAGTGCTTTATTTGACTCAAAAACTGGCTAAATAACCCTAAAACTACTTAAGGGACTCAAAACCTTGCTTGAGGACAATCAGGCCTAATTTGGGTGAAAACGAGATATAATCGGCACAAAACCACGGTCATACTAGTCATAAAACTAGATGAGCCAGAGGCTTATCACTGTCATGTGTAAAGTCTTTCCGACCACTCTGAAGGATGCTGCGTTGACCTGGTATACCCAGCTACCGCCAGCGTCAGTAGACTCATTTGACACATTCATGGCTAAGTTCAATACTCAGTTTGCCACCAGCAGGGCTCACCAAAAAACCTCGGCTTCGTTGGTAAACTTTAGGCAAGGAAAGAATGAGTCCCTGCGTGATTTCATGGCCAGATTCAGCAAGGAGACGGTCCTCATCCGGAATCTCAGTGCCGATGTTGCACTCCACACCATCTTGACCGGGTTAAGGTGTTGGACGAATCTGGGCAAGTATACCCAGTCGTGCAAGTAATACGGTGGTAAGACCGGTTTATCGTATCCACGGGGATTGGATGTCAACTACCAATTCGCAAACTCAGCAACTATCTAGACTAAACTATTAATCAAGAGAAAGTAAAACAAACAAAAGAAAAGAAATAAAATCTTTTTGTCTTTTTGGGGACTTTTAACAAACACTTGGGGTGCAGAAAGGATATGTTGGGACTAGACTTCACCAAACCTCTAACTCATGTACTATCAGGACTAGATACCTCCCATTCATGCTTCAGATATTAAAATCAATCCACTAAACTACTCAAACCCCGATTCCTCGGATGGCAAGAGCCTAAATCCACTAATAGACCCTAATTCCTTAGGTGGCCTAGATTAATGAATTTGCATTAAGATTAGGGATTACGCGATTACTAATAAACCTAGTTCCATTCCTAGATACAAGGCTTACTAGGTGATTAAATTCAGTTCCGGTTATGATACGAACGTTCCCATTGCATACCAAAACACAAATCAAGTCATGGGGGTGCTAGCCACAACAAGTATTAAGCACAGAAAAATAACCACTAATATGAAGACATGAACATAGAATAATCCGTCAAGATAAATACATAAACATAGGTTTGATTACATCTAATCCCAACACAGGGATTTAACTACTCATAAAACAAAGAAAACCAAACCAGAGGCTCCATGTGAGCTTTCCTTCTTCTTCAAAGCAACCCCTCTTGGCTCCCTTCTAGGGTTGAAACCCTAGCCCAGCTGCAGCCTCCAAATGCCTCCAAATGGACCCTAAAAACTCCTCCAGTTCTGTCTGCTGCGTTCTTATTTATAGGTCTGTTGCGCGTCACGGCCGTGATGGCCATCACGGGCTGGCCGTGACGCGTTCTGGAGTGGGCGTATTCTCAACTTTTGAGCTCTCGCGAGGCGAGCTGGAGTTCGCGACGCGAACCTTTAATTTTTAGCCTATCACGGCCGTGATGTATATCACGGGCAGGCCGTGACAGTCTCTGACTTTTGCCTTACGCTTCCGCTTGATCACGGCCGTGATGGTCATCACGGCCAGGCCGTGATGGGCTCTGTTTGGCTAATATTCTTCACTTTTCAAGCTCTACTTCATCCAAGCTCCACCATGGCTGTTTTTGATCACTTTTACATTAAATTCCTGCAAAACAACACCAAGAAACCGCTTCACCCGTTCCAAGGGAAAATCTAATAAAATCAACTAAAGAATGCCTAATCTATATGAAAAATGCATGCAAAAGTATATAGAAAATATCATGTAAAATCACACTATCAAATCACCCCAAGCTTATTCAATTGCTTGTCCTCAAGCAATCACTAAGGCCAGAAGATCAAAATAATCAAAGCATGGATAGTGAATAAAGAACCCGAGTACATACTAATCCAAGTAATAGGCATTTCAAACAATTCAGCAAGAGACAATCAATTCAAGTCCAATTAGAGGCTTAGGTTCCTTAGATTCATATTCTCACTGATTTGGGCACTCTTTCTCACTCGAAGCTCACCCCAAGCTTGTTTATTTGCTTGGTTCTCTTTCC